>CM057452.1:1046062500-1050862500 GCA_016271365.2 Neoceratodus forsteri
GGAGAGACGAGGATCATTCTCACTCCTTCCGACCCGAGCTTGTCAAGTACCCTTGGGATCAAAGGAATTGGAAGGAAGGTGTAGATGAATCCTGTCCTTCCAGCACAGAAACAGCGCTTCCCAACAAAAAAGTCTCACCCTGGAGCGAGGGAGCAGAAGGCGGGAAGTTTGGCGTCGTCGGGGGAGATGAAGAGGTCCATTTGAGAGTCCCCCAGTGCTGGAAGAAGTCGTCTAGCACATCCTGGTCGAGTTCCCACTCGTAAGACTTGGCTGACGAGCAACTTAAGGAGTCCGTGAGAGTGTTTTCCATCCCTGGCACGTGAACGGCCGTCAGATAAAGGCTGTGCTGGGACACCCAGTGTCAGACTCTCATGGTTTCTGGCAGAGGGGATAGGAACGAGTTCCTCCTCGTTTGTTGAGGTACCAGACAACACACATGTTGTATGAGAAGGTGACCGGGAAGAACAACCGGGAGGAGAGCCTGGAGGGCATAAAGGACTGCCCTCAGCTAGAGGACATTTATATGGAGCCTTTGTTCGAACTGAGACCAACTAACCTGAGTCAGGTGAGGCCCGAGATGGGCACCCCAACCTGCCTGACACATCTGTTGTCAGGGTCTGGGTGGGAGGGGCGATGCAGAATGGGATCCCGATTGAGATGTTCTGAACCGTCCACCACTGCAAGTCTCTGACCATAGGGTCAGACACTAGGATTTCATGATCCAGGTCGTCCCGAGACTGGTCCCACTGAGACCGCAGGGTCCACTGAGAGATCTTCATGTGGAGACGAGCGAGTGTGACGGTCAGGATGGCAGCCGACATCAGGCCGAGAAGACGAAAGTCCTTCCTGGCTCTGACCCTTCTGAGACTCGATAAGAGCCAAGCTTGGTTTGACAGTGGCTTGGCTTTGTCCGGGAGTAAGAAAGCCTTACCCAGAGTCATGTCCAACACAGCCCCTATGAACTGCAGCCGTTGGCAAGGGATCACATAGTACTTGGCAGGGTTGATTGTAATCCCTAGGTCGGAGAATACTTGAAGGGTTCCTCCCTGGACAGGGCAGCCAGAAGTCAGTCGTCCAAGTAGGGGAAGACCTGGACCCCCTTGGTATGCAGGGAGGCCGCCACCACAGTCAGGCATTTGGTAAACACTCCGCCCCCAGGATAGACCAAGAGGAGGGCCTTGAACTGGTAGTGGGACCCCTGAAAACAAAAACGCAAGTATTTGCGGTGGGAGTGGCTAACGGGGATATGGAGGTAGGCATTCTGCATATCCAGGGTGCATAGCCACAGTCCTGGCCGAAGCATGGGGAGAAGGCTCTGGAGGGAGAGCATTCAAAACCGTTTGTACTCCACAAACTGATTGAGGGAGCTGAGGTCGAGAATGGGCCTCAGGTCCCCGGTTTTCTTTGGTACTAGGAAGAAGCAAGAAAAGTAACCCATCTCCTGAAAGTAGGGGAGGAACGGGTTCTATTGCCTCTTTTAGCAGAAGAGAGTGGATTTCTTCCTGTACCAACTGCAGATGAGTGTGGGCGTATGAAGAGGGAGGGGGTGGTCTGCGAAGGGGTTTTTGAATTAATTCTACTGAGTGTCCTGCTGGAATCAGCTGGAGCACCCAGGCATCTGCCGTTATCTTCTCCCAACCCGGTAGACGGGAGGAGACTCTTCCCCCTTACCGGTTCCTCTGGACTGGGCAGAGGCAGTGGGAGAGGCAGGGTGCAGAGTAACGGCCGAGGCCCCAGAAGCTTTCTTGCTTTTTTTTGGTGGTGGGGGCTTGGCAGCTGACGCAGCTTTGCGTTTGCTGGGACATCAGGGTTGCATCTGCTTAGGCCTTTGGCGGTTCGGGCACCGAAAGGACAGTTTCTGCCTCTGAGAGGGTTTGCACATTGTCTGAACAGACCTTAATGCCAAACTCTTCTCCTATAATTCGGTGATGATGTCCTTGACATCACCGCCAAACAGCACAGACCCTCTGAAGGGAACATCGTGGATGGCTGACTGCACTTCAGGGGCCAAACCTGACACTCTGAGCCAGGCATGACACCATAAGGATACGGCGAAGGCAGAGCTCCTGCCTGCAGTGTCCACCGCGTCATATGTAGCACGAAGCACGTGTCTACAGGCCAAGCGCGTGGAGCGGACAAGATCTTCCAGTTCCTGCTTTGTTTGCGAATCTGAGAGGGAGTCCAGTTTTGATTCCACCTGACTAAGGACAGCCTTCTGGTAATCTCCCATGTGGCCGACGTAATTGAGGGCCCTCATGCCCAGAGTGGGAGAAACACAGAACTTCTTCCCATACTGGTCCAGAAGACATGACTCCTTGTCCGGAGGGGGGGACGAGCTGAGGTGCTTAGGGTTGGCTGATTAAGCGCCGCACACGACCAATCACAACCGAATCGGCCTTGGGGTGAAGGACGAGAAAATCCTTCCCCTCACAAGCCTGATCTAGCCTGTCTGCCTTCCGAGGAAGGGAAGGGCTAACGAGGAGGGTTGCTTCCAAATAATGGAGACAAGATCCTCGTGAGGCTCTATCCAGGGCGGAAATCAGGGTGAGAGAAGTCTCCGGGAGGTCCAGATGGGCCGCGAGCTTCTTACGGTGGGGATCTGGTTCCACCAACTGCCACTTGCAGGCGGCCTGGATTTTCTTCAACAGCTCCAGAAAGGAAAGATCTTCCAGAGGGGACTTTGGAGAACCTTGTGGCCTGGGTTTATCTGGAGTGTGGGGCTCATCCTCTAGATCAGAGCATTCGGAGTCCAAATCTGACTCTGAAGACTCCGATGATGGAGAAGCAGAAGAAGAGGCCTCCCTAGGAGGGGGAGGATGACCCTCTCTGGGGGTTCCCTGGGGGAGCGTATCCTCCCTGGCCCGAGAACCAGAAGGTTCAGCTCTGGTGTCAGGTAGAGGAAGGGGAATCTCTTCACGCCAACGTAAGGGGTCCAGTATCGGTATGCGTTTCTCAACCTCTTGGGTGATCTGTGATTTCGTTTTAGCCCACCAGGAGGCCAAGACCTCCCTCAAGTCCATCTGAGGCTGCAGTGTAGGTGGAGGAGGGGGGAGGATGAGGAGGCGGTGGCGGGCTCGGGTACAGGTAAGCTGGAAACGCGTAATAAGGGTACCCATAACCCGACGGTGGGAGGCCCGGCGCCGGGTATTGATACGCCGGGTACTGCGGCGGCAGGTACTGAGGACCCGGATACTGTGGCATCCGGTATGCCAGCGTCAGGTATCCTGGCACCGGGGTGTCCAGAGTTGGAGGCGTCGGCCCTGCAGGCGGACCAGACGGCTCAGGCGTCGGCCCGGCAGGGGACCAGTCAGTGGTCCCGGAAACCCAATGTTAGATCTTCAGGGAACGGGATGTCAGAGGGTGACGTCGGGTGGTCTGAGGATCCGGCGTCGGTGGGGGCACCCCTGATGTCAGCATGTCAGGCTCCTCGACCCCAGCCAGGGAGGGAGGAGTAAACTCCTCAGGAGGAGCCGGAGAAGACGTGAGGTCCTCAGAGGGCAACGCAGCCGACGTGCGCTGCAGCGACTCTCCAACGTCAGGGATGAATGAATGGCCTGACAAAGGGTCGCCGGCTGAGCGGACGTCGGTCGCGCTGATGACTAACTTATCAGCTGCGGCCGGGCAGGCATCGGTGGGACCAATGCTCAACTTATAGGACGCACTCTGACCGGAAGGCCTGGATTTAGAGGCCTTAGCGGGAGTGCGGGCCTCCTTTGCCCCGGAGGCTCTCGTCAGGCCGGAGCGCAAGCTAGATAGGGCGGGGGGGGTCAACGCCGGCTTAGATACCACTAAGGCGGCCAAAGGACAATCCCCAGGGTGGGGGTGGGAGAGTTACCTGGAGAGCCGCAACCCCAGCCGAGGTCGAGGCTGCTGTGGATGGTGAGTCCCGATCCCAGTATTTCTCCTTGTCCCTCTTTTTCTTGTGATGGCCCTCAGGAGAAGTTGACACCTGCCTCAATTTCTTCAGTTCCTTTTCCATGGATGTCATTTTCTTTTTTAGTAAATGGGCTTCCAGGGACAGCTGTCTTTGTTTCCAAGTCGCAGCATTGAATTTTCGGCAGTGCTCACACTCCTCCACGCGGTGGTCTGGGCCCAGACAGAAGAGGCAGAGGGAATGGCTGTCCTTGTGAAGGAGCTGGGATCCACACGAGTCGCACTTGTTCTTGTGCGATTCCAACGGCGTCGGGGGCAACATGCACTGCAAGGTAGTATTACACAAATAGAGTAAAATAAAGTCGAAAAAGACAGATACTTATCCAAAATGGCGAGACAAGCGAGCGCTATTCTTCCACAAGGTACTTTCGCAAGTCGACGGCAGGAAAGAACTGGAGGGTGGGTGTCGGGACCGCCACCTTTATACTGATGTCGGGGAGGTCCCTGCCAGAGACTGCTAGCTAGAGATTTTTCCATGGGGTTCTGACGCATGGTGGCTTCGTCCTATTTGTGAATACCTACTACAAGAGCCCTCTCGAACCAAGATTTGAGGTTGTGGGAGGAATCTTGATAAGAGACATGTGAGGGAACACAGATCACTGGTGCAGTTCACATACAGCTCTCCTGGAGAAGAAAAGTGTGTGAAGGAGGATGGGTAATGTCTGGCATGGATGTCCTTAATCAGTGTTCTTAGTGGTTAATTAGGCAAGGCAAATCAAGTGTGTAAAGCACAGTACTACAGTTGCTAGTGTTTTTCTGTCTCAGAATGTAATAATTTCAATTTTATTTTAATATTTTTTGACCAGTGCAGGTAACCTGTCTCTGGTGCATATAACTTTTTGGCTACATGCACTGCAGTGTAAGTACTAAAAAAAGTGAATTACTACTACTGCATCGTAATGGTTAGCACTTGTTGGTTGGGGTCTCTCATTAGTTCAGCCTTCCCCTTTGTGACTGCCTTGTTCATTTCCCCCTGCAGCGCTCTCTATCTTCTGTCTGGTTAGGGCCTGTGCACCCCATCCTAATGACCCACCCCTTATCTGTTGCTAACGGTGCACATAGATTCCATCCCACTCTCCCCCCCTTAGGGTGCAGTCTTCTATGGCATTTATGCTATTTTTATATAGAGTCCCTACAACCACAAGCACCATCCTGTCTCTCCTAAAAAGAGTACCCAGGAATAGTTAGATCTCAATCAAGGCACTGTGTTGCTCATGTTTGTGTTACTGCGAACAAATCAAATTTCGTTTCTGCTGCTCCCACCCCCCCCCCAAAGCTCCCAGTTTTATCTCCCAGGCTCCTTGCTTTTATACAAGCTACAGTACCTTCCAAGTTCCTACTTTCCACCCTGTCCCTGCGTTCCTTCCATACACTTGTCCCTCTTGTTTGCCTCTCCCTTCCCCTTGCATTTTCCTTGATCCCTCAGTACGGGACCCCTTCTCTATTTATGTATTTATTTTGAAGTTCACCAGGAAAGACATACTGAACCAATAACAGAGATGCATCCTGAGGGAGAGGGGAAGAGGATCAAAAGAACATTCAGAGCAACAAAATTATACAGTACTTAAAACTAAGCAATTAATTGTACAGAACAAACCGGCCCAGTAGTGCTGAGGCATCTGCCTTACCTCGCGCCACGCTGGCGACCCGAGTTCAGGAGCGAGCTCAGGGCACTAGGGGTCAGTCAGGGAGGAGAGGCTCGAGTGTCTGGAGGGTGACTCTCCTCTCCTGGGAGGGAGGGGGGACACTGATCCATGGCGTTGCCGGCTCCTAGTGGAGACTGGCAGCACAACAGCCGACGGGTCCCTTGGAGTGGGGTAGGTATCAGCAAACATCCCGTGTGCGGGTGCATGCCTGCCACATGCTGGACGTCATTGCACGTCCACACTTTGAGGCAGAGGGCACAAAAAGCGGACCCACCATGGCACTCAGGACGATGATAGACCCTGAAGGATCGGCCCACATGCCCAACGCCAGACCCAGCCCAACCAGCTCTCCCGGATTCTCTCTCCACTCCCAGGCCACAGCTGTCTAGATTCAAGATAGAGCACCAGGTAGGAGTCGGTGGCCCCACCTCGGGGGTTGTGGAAGCAAGGGGGTCGGCTGTGGCTCAGTGGAGTTGGAGTGAAGATCCAGCACCCGATTTCCTGGTCGGTGGGGGTGGGGCGCCTCAGGCAGGACAGTAGGAGTCGATAGAGAGGGTTACGTCTGAGGCAGATCCTGTGAGCCAGCGATGGGAGGGAAACAAAGTTAAAAAAAATTAATTAGAGAACAGTTATACAATAAATTATATATACGTTGCAACTATACAATAAATTATGTACCAATGCATGGCCAAGGCAGAGGATTTGCCCAATAGGATTTAAAGGAAATACACATTAAGTGCAGAGGGAGCGTAGTGTAGGGGAAATAAAAGGAGACAGAACCAGTTATAAACAGGGGGGGTAGGGAAAGAGGGACAAGTGTAGGGAGGGGAAAGAGAGGAGTTTAGGATACTGAGAAAAGGAGAAGGGTCAAGGATCAGGTGCATGAGCCGGCCCAGTGGCGCTGAGGGTTGAGGAGCTGGATGCCACACCTAGTGCTACGCCAGCAACCTGGGTTCAGGAGCAAGCCCGGGCGCTGGGGGTCGGCAGGGAAGGGAGAAGGATACAGCATTCGAGGGACAGCTCTCCTCTCCCTAGGGTGGGATTCAGGGATTCCCTGATGCAGCAGTGACCCCGGTGGAGACTGGGGGTTTCACCTGCTGGGGATCTAGTGGGGACAAGCGCAGCATGCGTCTAGGGGGCTTTGCCTGAGTGGTGACGACATTGCAAACTCACGCACGTAGGGGGAAATGAAGAAAATGCCTCCCAGTCCTCCAGTGAGATGACGGAGGCCCCAGAGGAATGCCACACATCCTACAAGCCGGCTCAGACGCACCCGAGTCGCTCCTTGCCAGGCCCGTTCGGATCCAGGTAGGCACTTCACACTTAGGTGATTAACCGCCAGGGGTAGGGCAGAACCAGCCTTGGAGGCGATACCGAGGGTCGAGCCTGCCGTGGAGTCCGTGTGGGAGGAGTGAGCCAGGCAGATGCGGGGGTTCAGGCCAGGAGTAGTGGTCTATCCAAGTGGGCATTTTCAAAGGATGCCAGGGGTTGGGAGTATAAAAAAAAAAAAAGTAAAACACATCGGGTGCAGTTGCAGGAATGAGAGGCGAAGTCATGGAGGAGAGAAGACAGGAAGCATTGGGACAACGAGGATTGGATGGTTAGGGGCGAGAATTCCAGAGTTTGGGGAAGCGGTAGGAGAAAGCAGCCTGGTCAGCAATAGATTTCCTAGAAGGGAGTGCAAAGGAACAATAGCTAGAGTTGCGAAAGGTGTACGAAGAAGGTGGGGGAGAAGACAGGTAAGGTAGGAAAGGAGGGAGCCAAACCAGAATCTGGAGAGAAAGGAAGCACAATGAGTGAGGCACCTAGAACCAAGGGAGAGAAAGAAGCGGGATGAGTATAAGGAGCAATAGTGAGTGTAGGGTGGACAGTACAAAGCAAAGCGACAGAAGGAGTTAAAGAAGGGGTCCAGTCTGGCAAGGGTGGTCTTTGGTTCAGCACTGCAAATAATGTCACCATAGTCGAAAAATGGAGAGAACCATTTTCAGGATAATAGGTCAGCAAGCAGGAAGAGGGATGCATCCTTTCTTCCTGTAAAATGTGACAAATTTAGGGTGGAGTTTTTTGCGACTGGCATCCACATGCCCTGAAAAGTCAAGGTGGCAGTCTAGCCAGATCCCAAGGCACTTGACTGAGGGGACATCATTAATGCCTACAAAAGAGACCAAAACAACTGCACGAGGGCTATTCGCACAGTAAAAAAAATCTACACTGGAGCGACAGTAGAAAATTCTGGGCTAACAACGCAAGGACACTAAGCCTGCTCCCACCTTGCTGAACACAAACGGTATGCCCACTACTGACCCAATTTCCGTTGCCAACTCGCTCAACAATGTTCTTCTCAGATCTCATAGTATGCCCTCCCCTGATTTCTTCCTCCAAATAGTCTCATCCTCCAAACCTAGCCCTCTAAGCTCACCACTGTCTCACCCCCCCCCCCACTTTAGAGCTACTTCTCAGAGGGAGGCTAGGAAATACCTCCAAAAGGTCTTGGGTAAATTCAGTGGCGACTCACTCAACCTCAAATTTGTGGCTCTAACCCTTGAAAAGACACTCTGGCACCACTAACCCACATAATCAACACCTCACTCAGACTATCTCAGTTTCCTCAGGTATGGAAAGCTGCCCTGGTTACACCAGTCTTCAAGAGTGGTGATCATTCCTCTCTAGGTAACTATGGACCAATCTCTATACTTCCGCCTTTATCTAAGGCCGTTGAAAAATAGTTGCGGACCAGCTAGCCGAATACATAGAAAAGTACAACATACTGTGCCCACAGCAACACAGGTTCCGTAAGGGATATAGCACCAACACTGAACTGCTAGAGTTTACTGGTTATATTTACAACTCCTTGGGTCATGGTGCACTTGTCAGTGCAGCTTTCATCGACCTGTCAAAGGCTTTTGACATGGTTAATCATGACTTGCTTGTTGAGCAGCTTCCCTCTGTTGGTCTGTCCAATGACACAGTTACCTGGTTTAAGAGCTACCTCATGAATCACTCATGAAAGGATTGACAGTGTCCTGTCAGTAGACCCGTTCTCTCCGGTGTGCCCCAGGGCTCCATCCTGGGTCCCATTCTATTTAGTCTGTTCCTGAACAGGCTCCCGTTGTCCAGTAGCTGTCCATACACAGATCATGCAGTGCTGTATGTAAGTGACCCCGACCCCGTCGCCTTGTAAACTTCAGGACAGTTTCACCATGGTTGAAAAATGGTTCATGGACCATAAACTCATTATGAACTACAAGAAGACCAGGACAATGTTGTTTTCCAGTCCCCAAACTAGACATTACTCACACCAGCTCAACATGACAAACATGTCTGGTACTACTTTTGATCTTGTCCAGCAATTCAAATACTTGGGGGTCACACTCGATAGCACGGTCTCTTATGCCCACTACATCAAAAATGTTGCAAAGGCTGTAAACATCGGATTGGATTGTTTCAGACACAAGCAAAGTCTCACTCCAGAGGCCCTAAATCTCGCTATACACAGTTCTGTGCTCTCACTTGTTGATTATGGCATCGTAGTCTACGGCTCTGCCTCAGACACTGCCCTCCGCCGTACTACAGTTGCTCTAAATAAAGCCATTCGGCTCCTTACTGGCTTCGCACGGTTCACACATGTGACCTGTATCACCAAGCTAACTGGCTCCAGTTCACAGACAGCCTCAAATACCACACGTGCCTCCTGGCCAAAACTGTTTGTCTGGGCCAGATGCCTCCAGGTGTACAGAAGCTCCTCACCCCCCCCACCCCATGAAAATGGACATCCTACCAGAAGCTCAGATACCATGGTCTTTACAGTTCCTTGGTGCCGCACCTCCTCTGGTCAAAGAGCCTTTGCACACCGTGCCCCCACCTGGACTAATGATATCCCTCCTGTCATCTCCTCAATAACAGCTTTAGGACCGTTCAAAAGGGAGCTTCGTAAACACCTTACTGCTAAAGCCAGCTGTGACTGCTTCCCTTAACCCATTATTGCTGCTTAATCTCATGCCTAGGCATCACTCCCTGGTTGCCACTTGGCCCTGTACCCAGCGCTTAGTGTCTCTCACCTGATCTGTGCCCTCCTTCAACCCACCCCCTTTTCTCCCCTCCTTCAACTCCCCCCCTCCTCCACCCCGTCTGCTCCATCTCTCCCCTTCCCATCAACTCTCATCCCCAATCCCCTTATCTGACGATGCCTTCTCGGCGGATGTTTCTTTAATACAGCTCAGGTGTGGCTTCCCTTGTACCTCTAACTCCCACTCTATCCCTTTCCTCCTGCTCACCCCGACTTCTACTGCTTCTCACCCCCCAAACTCCCTTTGCCTATGTCTACCCCCTCAAGATTTCCTATTTCCCACCTTCCCACCCTCCTGGTGCCACTATTAGCCTGTCTCTATGCCTTGCCAGAGTCATCTTGCCTATAACTTTGTACTGTATTACTGTGTTCCCATTTGTCAATTGCCTGCACTTACAGTTCTACTGCTTATCTGTTTGTAGCGTCAATCACTGTTAGTTAAATCTCCGACGTGGAACCTATGTAATGAGCTTGTCCTCAAAAGGTATTAATCCGAGACCACAGTGAATAAATAAAATAAATAGACCCATCTAAGGTGAGGAAAGGGAAGGGAAGTGAATCTGGAGAGCTTCTGCCTAGTGCCATAAGTCATAGAGAACGTTTTCTTGGCATTTAAGGAAAACTGATTTGAGCAGAACCAGTGCTGAACACTACTGAAATCCAGTTGAAGCCTAGCTGTCAACTCAGAGGAGGACGGTCCAGAGACAAAATGGACTGTGTCATCTGCATACATATGGATGGACACAGTTGAGCAAACAGAGGGCAGATCATCAAAGATTAAAGGGCCAAGGACAGAGACTTGGCGGACACCAATGCTGATTGGGAGAGGAGAGAATCACCGTTTCTGACAGACTGATATCTACCCTCAAGACAGGAGCGAAACCAGTTCGCAGCAGAGTCTGAAAGACCCACTGTCAAACTTGTTGAGGAGGAAGGGGTAGGCAACAAGTGTTGAAGGCTTTGTTCAGGTCAACAAAGATACATAGACAGTCGTCAGATAAGGGCCTATGGCCCACCCAGTCTGCCCATTTGAGCTTGTAAGATCACTAGGTTTTTCTAGAAGTCGATGAGGCCCTGATCCATGCCCGAGAGAATGGAGTCAGTAAGCCAGAGAAGGGATGAGGTAGTGAAATATTTACAGAAACCAGACCAAAAATTGGCGAAAAAGAAGGAAGAGTCAAAGAAGGGAACTATTTGAAACACAATGTGCTCTGCTCCCCTTACTATTCCTAGCATCTGGTGCCCATTTCTCCTTGCTTCTCACTCCGCTGGATCCTGCGCCTGTTCTCTCCCCTGTACTGTTTTCATCCTGCCTGGTCCCCATTCATTACTATGTGGTGAGGAACATCCTTTAAGGGTTTCCCATGTGTTTGTTGGTGTTGCGTAACTTAGCACAGTTCCCCCCTTCCCAGTTTAAATTCCTGCAGATTCCTACATCATACTTCTACCCTAATACAATCCCCGTTCAGGTGAAGGTGATCCCTGGAAAACAGTGCTCTGCCCAGAATACTTACCAGTCCCCAAAATGAAAAACCTCTCTTCCCCACACCATTCCTTTAGCCATGTGTTGAACTCTTATCTTGTCTGTCCTAACCCTCACATAGTACCAATGGGACCTTGAAGATTACCTTCTCCACAGCTTCCTGCCTACTCCTCTGAAGTTTTCCTTGGTGCTCTCTACACTGCACCCTGCCACGTTATTTGTTCCTTGATGAACTAATCTGATGAGCCCTTCCAGTCAGGGCAGGACCCCGTTTACTGTTTCTTCTAGCATACAGTGTACAGATCTATCCTCATGGTCAGAGGCACACAGCAACCTCCATGTTCCTCCTCCTAGGGAGTTACAAGCACCATTAACCTCCTTTTCCTCCTACTATGCCCCAAATACCTTTAGCATACTGTTACTAGGTGTTACTTAAGACATCTGTAAGGAGACAAGTTCCTTGCCCTTTAGTCTTCATCTGTCCTTGCTGCTTTATCTGCTGTGAAGTACCAATCCTTTCCTTTTAACAGCCGAATCATTAATTTTGTTGCCAACAGGCCCCGATTTTATGACTTTACAGCAGGAATAAGCAAATGAAACAAGAAGTCTGAATGGAAAAATTCCATTAAAAATAATTTACACAGAAACATAGAATCTGTCGGCAGATAAGAACAATACGGTCCACCTAGTCTGCCCATTTCCTTACTCACTCCTGTGGCCCTAGATCCTATTTAACCTGCAGTTCTCCTGCTCTACACATCTCCAGGGTACCCATATCACTATCTCATGTACTCCTGTATTGTTTTCGCCCCCACCACTTCTGCTGGAAGGCTGTTCCACAGCGTCACCGCCCTTTCAGTGAAAAAGTACTTCCTAACATTACCCCTAAGCCTTCCACCCTCCCTTCAGACTCATATCATGCCCCCTTGTTCTTGTGCAGTTTTCTCTGAAATATGCTTTCTACCTGTACCTTGTTTATTCCCCATAGGTACTTGAAAGTCTCTATCATATCTCCGTCCTCTCTCCCTTCTTTTCTTCAGTTAATAGATATTAAGATCCTTAATTCTTTCCTCGTAGGGCTTCTGGTGCAGTCCATGTACCATCTTCGTTGCCCTTCTCTGGAATGCCTCTATTTTGTCAATGTCCTTCCGGAGATCTGGTCTCCAGAACTGGACACAGTACTCCAGCGGAGGCCTTACCACCTCTTTCCTCCCGTTTGTTATGCTCCTCCCTATGCACCAATACATGTTTGATCTCCCCACTGCCTTTTCACACTGTTTGGTCACCTCCAGGTTGTCAGATATGATATGATGACCCCCAGGTCTCTCTCCTGACTTGTGGGGGCCAGAATTTCCCCACCCATCCTGTACTCCTCCCTTGGATTCCTATGACCTAGGTGCATGATCTTGCATTTTTTAGCATTAAAAACATGTCTTGTATATTGTCATAATTATTTGTTACATGATATGAAAAATGTATTCTTTACATTTTAACCATGCTAGTATTCTTAGAACTGTATGATCTGATAACGTTGAACCCTTTATGGAATGTTAGTCTTTTTTGTTTTGTGTATTTTCCTACAGAATATCCAATAAAGTATTTTAAACAAAAAAGAAAAAAAATAGAAAGTCTTTGAAATTCAAATTGTGGGGAAATTTGGGGTACCTTAGTTCTGTTGATGTCAACAGTAATTTATTTATTTATTATTTTTTTTTTACGGCTATGGGTAGTTTCTGAAACCCTGAAACCACCGGAATGTCACAGCCCACAAAAATCGTAAAGTCCAGAATGGCTTGAACCATTTGAATGCATGCAAATGTTATTTATTTATTGTGATCTAGGATTAACACCTTTGAGTTAGGAGCTCGCTACATAGGTTCCACGTCAGGAAGAGTACAAAACAAACAAAATTGACAGGACGACAACTGCAAAACTGAGCTTAAACAAAGTGTAGATAGGCAAGAACAACAAATAACTGAGCTTTTACCATGTGTAGGTAAGCATTAACATCAACACAATGAGCAGAGACAGTTAAGGAAGTAATGGAGTGCCAGACTTGAGGCACAGTTACTAAGTGCTGATGGGGGAAGAGGGTGCAGAGAGTGGTCACAGAATGTGAGCAGCCAAGGAAGCCTTGTCCGTAAGGGAAGACACCAAGGGGAGGGGAATAGTTAGGTAGGTAGGGCCAAGGTGGCAAGACAGGAAGACATGGAGGGATGGGATTGGAAAAGGAGAGATGCAGAAGGGAGAGGGGGATGGGAAATGGAGGGATGCAGAAGGGAGAGGGGAGGGTAGGCGACGTGATGAGAGGCAGACGCGGCGAGTGAAACGGTATGAGGATTAGTGCAGGCAGTCACAGTGGGAACCTAGCACAATCTGTTGCTTACAGTTCAATTTGAAGGCACCCAGTGTGGGAAAGTTAGCAATGTTATCCAGAAGGGAGTTGAACCACTGAGGTGCTCGGAATGCAAAGGGCCTTTGTCCTTGGGATGTGCAGCATTGGGGGTTATGAAGAATTGGTGCTCAAACCTTCAAGTAGGGCGAGGGTTGACGCTAGGAGGCAGCAGTCCTAAGCAAATCTTTTAGCCAATACGCAGGTTTGGTATTTTAGTCGGCCACTGAGTTGGAGCCAGTTTGCCCTGGCGTATAGGTCACAGGTGTGAGTCAGCCGAGGAGCACCTGTGACGAGCCGAAAGGCTTTGTTAAGCGCAGTTTTTATGCACTGTAGGGACATGTCTGTGGCAGAGCCATAGATGGCCAACCCATAATCCACAAGGGAAGCCATGGAGCTGTGAACAGCTATGCTTAGGGCATCTGGTGTCAGACTATGCTTGTGCCTATGAAGCAGCCAAATGTGAGTATTGATGGCTTTCACGGTATCAATGTGGTGGGCATAGGTGAGCTTGGTGTCGACTGTGATTCCCAGGTATTTGAAGTGTTGAACAAGTTCCAGTGAGGAACCCATGTTGTTGCAAATTGAGAGAGGATCATTTCTATACTTATTTTGTGGGCAGGAGAACAGCACGGTTTTAGTCTTTTTGTAGTTCACTATCAATTTGTGGTCATTGAACCACTTCAACACTGGAAAAGTCCCATTGGAGTTGACATTCCAGAGCACTAAGGTCAGAGCTACTGGAAAAGACAACCGCATCATCTACGTAAAGAAGGATGCAACTCTGGCAGGCTAGGGGGAAGACTATTCAGAAACAAACTGAATAGGAGGGGGCCCAGAATTGAGCCCTGCAGGACACCCGAACAGATGGGTTGGCTGTCGGAAAGGGCAGTATCTATTATCACTTGCTGCGAACGGTTATGCAGTTACCTTCGGAACCATTTGACAGTGTCTGTGGAGACACCAGAGGCAGCTAGTTGGCCAGTTAGGAGGGCACAGTTTACCGTATCAAAGGCCTTAGTTAAGTTGATGTAGATTGCCCCAACAAGATGGCCATGATTGAAGGATCTGTGGATATAGCCTGTGAATTCGAGCAGAGCTGTAGTGGGACTGTGACCAGCCCTAAATCCGTGTTGTTCTGGGCACTTAAGCTGGTGTTTCAATACTCAATTTGCATGAGTTCCTCCATTCCAGATTCTACCACTTGTGTGAGTTCCAGCATTCCCGTGGTGCCGGGATTCAACTACCAGAACATCCACAATGACGTGAAATTTACTGAACCCCATAACCAGGACTAGAAATAACTTTTTTGTGGATGGCTGTCCGAGGGACAGGTGCAATATTTATTTTGACTGTCCTACAGGATTTGTACCTGTCCTGTTGATTTTTGTTTACTAATTTTACATTTCTGTTTCCAATTACCAGCTAATAAGTGTGCCTCCCTGGCTGGCACAGTGCCCTGAAAAAGGCTTAATAGCTTATGGTACCCATTGTGAGGTGCCCTGAAAAGGGTTACTAAATATTACCCACTAGCTGGTACATGGTCCTGAAAATAACTTGTGTGCTTCCAGTTCACTGCCTTGATAAGGGCTTTATTTCCCCTCCTGCTCAGTCCCCCTACTTAGTAACCCTGACAATGGCTTTTTTTTTTTTTTTTTTTAAACATAGCTTTTGCTCCCATTGCCGACCCTGGTGGCGGATATACCTGCCTATCCGCCCAGCTGGGGACCATGAAAGGGCCTGGCATTGGGAATTCCCCCTTTAGTTTCTCCGTGCCCCCCCCCCAAAAGGATGCTGGCATGAAGGGCTAACCTACAGGCTGATGACATGCTGACACATCTCAGCTATGTGCCTGATGGCATTGTCCGCCTCCCTACATCGCCGTCCTTGCACTGCCTACCGTGCATCCACAGGTGGCACTGTTAAAGTAGTGTGACAGCCCTCCCTCTCTGGAGGATGCTCAATCCTCCTCTCCCCAGTCGGTCCCTGATGACCCAGACTCGTTTCTGAACCCGAGTCACTGGCATCATGAGTGATAGTGCTACCGCTGCACTGATGGGCTGTCACTGGCAAAGGCTTTTAACCAGCCTCCATATCTCCCATCTCTAGAGCCTTTCCTGACCTAATGGGGTTTAAAGTGGTCGTCTCAACCCTGCAAGTTCCTCTCCTAATCTCTGAATGCATAGTCTTCCCCTCTTTCTGCCTCGACTGCCCTGAAAAAGGCTTTCAAATCCTGTTTCTAGCCCTTACAAAGGCTTTTAATTAGCCTTATCCAGGCCCGTCTTCGTTAGCGTTGTAAAGGATTTTTAATCTGCATCGCTAAAAGCTCTGCTGCCAGTGAACAAGAGCTAGTTTTGGTCTGCTGCTGCAGGAACAGCACACAAATAATTGACTATACAGTGCAGAAAGCAAAAGGAAGATGGGCAACTGCACATGCACGATGATGAGGAACACATCTGCTTTCTACTCCTACCACAGTACTGTTTTAAATTTCTGCTGCTTGACGGAATCCCCAACTGCACAGAAGAGCCCATCACGGTATATTGGGTTGAATGGGCATGTCTCGACATATGACATCAGGAAATTGGGATGCTCAAAGCCCAAACTTACAGGCGGCAAAATCTCCTGGGGCCTAGTGCCCAAAATGTTTTTTCTCCTGGTGTCTGTCCCAGGGACAGGCAGAGAAATGAAACCAGTTGTCCCTGGTCAAAACTGGGTGTCTGGGACAGGCAGACAGGTGGTTATTTCGACCCTTGCCCATAACTGCCAAAATACCAGAACTAGAGAAAGCAGTAAACTCCGGACCACCAGAATGCAGGAATCCAAATTTTGCTCCAGCAGCTCTGTCCATTCCAGATTTTACTGCTTGCACATGTTCCAGTATTCCAGTGGTTCCAGGAATATCCAAGTCCTATTTTGTCCAGGAAATCAGAAAATCTCTTTAAGTGACTTAGAGCCTGATCCACAAAAGGATATGGTCCCTCAGCATTCGAGACAGCCAGAAACAGCTGTAGAGTGCCCCGAACGAACACCCTTGGGCCACTCCACACATCCACAATAGTGCCACTTGCCCGATTATGCGGGTTGGATGGGGAGGACCAGGGGTCACGGGTGGCTATGTGTGCAATCCTTAAAGACAGTTCCAAAGTGTGGAAGGCTGGTAGTAGAGGTGGTTACGATGCATGCCTAGGGGCAGCAGCGGCAGCTATGCATCCCCCCCATTCAATCACACGTTTCCAGTCTCATCGGTCCTGTCTCCTCCAGCCCCCACTCTTAGGAACCTCCATGACAAGCATTGTTTTTATTATATTTTCCATTGGGGATACATCAGTCCTGGAGGACTACCCTATCCTGACACAGAACATAGAAAACTGTCAGCAGAAAAGGACCGTTAGACCCACCCAGTCGGTTCAAAGATTCCCTGCCTATTGTACCTTGGCAAACTTTAAATGGTCCCCTGTGACCCTCCCCACTCCATTTCTGTAATATGCCCTTGGGTCTATCCCAAGCATGCGTGAAGCCACTCACTATTCTTTTATTTATACAACATTTTAAACACGTTTTTTCCTGCGAATTGCCCACCCCGTTTCTTATTTAAAGCTAGGAACCTCCCACGCGTTTTTTGAATTAGAAGTTTATGCATTTCAGTGAAACAGAATAGGAAAACTTATCTGGAGGGAAGTTTTCAGTGAAAGACAGTCTTTTGCAATGTTTTCTCCTCCATAGCTTTTCTTCGTTTGTTGCGAGTAGAAGCCGTGTTTTTGCTTCCGGATGAGGAGCGCGAGCAGACCGCCAGCTGAGGGAGACTCACGCCTGTTTGCAGTAACTGTGGTTTACAGAACTCCGTAATTCACAAGTGTGAATTGTGGAGTTTCTGAGGGTCTGCCAGCGATGGCCTATTGACCCTAATCAGTAAATATGTATAGAATAATGCATGGGGAAGTTTGGTTTATGAGGATTTTATGCACACCCTCGGTGTGTGATGCCCAGATAAACCCCTCGGGCTTTATGGGGCATCACACACCGAGGGAGTGCATAAAATCTTCATAAACCAAACTTCCCCATGCATTATTCTATATCTAGTAATACATGAAGCATAATTTTAAATCCTTAGAGACAAATAAATGAATGCAATTAGAAAATAAAACACTCTCATATATATATATATATATATATATATGGAGAAAGGGAATAGAGAGAGATGAGGGCCATAGACAGTTGCAGATAGGAGAACAAAAGTCATAACGAGACTTTAGTGGGGAAGGAAAAGAGGCAGAACAAACAGAAAGAGGAAGGGAGGACCAAAGTTTGGGAAATCGGTAAGAAAAAGCAGATTGTCCAACAGTAGATTTTCTAGAAGAAATAGAAACAAAAGTGAAATTAGTGTTGCAGAAAAGATACAGAGGAAGAAGGGATTTAAGATAGATGGGGAGGGAGCTAAACCAGAATTTGGATATGGATGCACAATGGGAAAGGCACCTAGCTTCAAGAGAGGGGAAAGTGATGAATCAAGAGAGCAGCGGTGAATACGAGGAAACAATCTAAAGCAAATCGACAGACAGAATGGAAAAAGGGTCCAGTCTGGCAAGGGAAGATTCAGGGGCACCACTGTAGAGTAAGTCACTGCAATCAAAAATAGGGAGAATCATTTTTACTACAATTTCTCGGAGGGCAGGAAGCAGAATACTCATTTTATTCCTGTACAATGCTCCAAACTTAGGGTGTAGCTTATGGTGAATAAATATAGTCTGGTGAGGTTTGCAGCTTGGTACTCAATCTCTACACTATACTGCCTCCCATCTAGCCTTCACAACTTGCTCTGCCCCCTTGCGTGGGCAGCGATCTACTCACAGACCAGAGTGTGCCATCAGACTAGATGCCTGTGGTCCTGACCCACCCCCACCTTCCCACATGGCACCACACTAGCAGAGCATGGAGACTGGGGATGCCATCCGGTGTAGACAGGCATCACTAGGGTCCAGAGCCACAGCCAGGATACAATGATCAACCCCTTACTCAGCATAACAAATGGGTAAGTGGCACTGGTAGGATCTGAACTTGGGCATCTTGGTTCCCAAACCTGGCCTCTAAACCATTAACTGAAAATACTACCTCAGGGCTGCTTCAACCCCCTGGATATACAGACATCCGTGGGCACCTAGCCCTGCCAGACTTAGTCACCCAAACACAAGGCCGTCTAGTATAGACAAACACATACTCCCTACCGTTCCCGGTGACATTTTCTGATGTACAGTACCTAAAGGGCCGAGGACCATACAAGTGATCTTGGAGTAGGTGCCTCTCCTTTATATCTAGTAAACTACTGTATTCGTGCGTTCGTGCCCCCAAGTTTCTACGGCCTCACCGTCCCAGTACAGAAAAAGCAGTAGTAAAGGGAAGGAAAACAGTGAGAAAGGGTTACGCCATAATCAGTTGTATGCCAGGAGGTGGGGGATTGCAGGCAGCAGAAGTCCTTACCTGCACTTACAGACCAGTCTCCGAGAACCAACAAGATTCGAGCTCGTTTTTTTCAATTTGTCCCCGAGTCCCCACTAACTGGCTAAGTCCGCTCTGTTTCCTGGTAACAGCAAAATCCGTCCTTCCCGCGTCAATGACGTCAACACAGTTCCCTGCTCTCATTGGTCGCCCGTTCTCCAAGTTCTTTCTCAGCCATTTCATATATGATCGCGCCCAACGGCTGAGAGGCGCGCGGCGTAACACTAAAATAAAACCGCTGCCCGAGAGGTCCGAGTACTGCGCATGCGCAATAGTGGCTGATAGTTTCTCAGACGGAGTGGGCGCTATACGATACCAGAGCATTAGACAATCAATGACTGCTGTCAATAAACGCGATCGTGGGATACACTGGGCTTATATGCAGTATATGGGTCATGTGGAGATAGTGGAGAGGGTCGGACCACTGTTAGAAATACGTTTAATGTGTAAACGATGCTGCGCAAAACTTGCGTAACATGCCACGTCACTAAAATTGCTACTACGCAGTGGTAGGCGATGGTGTGATATTGTTTGTTAGTCAGTGTTGGTAATTTTTTTACTATTTAAGTAAGTTGCAAGAAAACATGTTTTCTATAAAGAAAAGGGGGTTGCGGGTGGGGCATAGCCCCCCCCCATTACAGAAAATGCTGGCGTGTGCCTCTTGCCACCGTTAGCTCACTTGAGCTTTCACTTCATCAATTGCGTAGCATAAATCTTACATGTTGCGCACCTCGTGCAATTCAAGTCGCATTCACGCTATGCAAGATGGGGTGGTTCGACACTCCACTATTGCAGGTCCCACAAAATGCCAGATGGGCTATCAGCTAATGAGATTTACAACAGTGACGTCCTTACAAACTATTAGAAGTGGTAGTGATAATATACTACTCATGGGAGGGGCTTTGCCCTCCCCAAAACTAAAAGATCAGATATAATGTGGGCTCAGCTCTTCCCCGATCGTTTATGTTTCTGGGAGGAGGGCAACCAATGGTGCAGGGTCTGCACCAAGACATGAAGAAAGATGAAAGGAGCTTAAGATGTATAACTTGGAAGGAGAGGGGGGACATGATAGAAACTTTCAAATACCTCAAGGAAATTAGCAGAGTCCAAGAGGGTAGCATCTTTCAGAAAAGGAAATATGCAAGAACAAGGGGGCACAATTTGAAGATGGGGAGGGGGGATGGCGTAGAGGTAATGTGAGGAAGTATTTCTTCACAGAGAGGGTTGTAAATGCATGGCACGGCCTTCCTGAGGAGGTTGTAGAGTCAAAAACCGGGGGAATTCAAGAATGCATGGGACAGACATAAGGCTATTCTAGTGGGGGGGGTAGGAGGAAGTAAGCCGTTGGTTAATGAGGATCTGTAGCTTATCTGTTAGGTAGGGAAATGGGCAGACTAGGTGGGCCAAGTGGTCCTTATCTGCCATCAAATTCTATGTTTGTGGAAATCTCATCTGCCATTTTGACAGGACCCATATGACCCCAGCCCTGGGGACCGGGTCTTACTAGGCTCTACAGAGTCCAAGCTGAATTGCTGCTGCTAGGGTTTCTTTACCACCTTTTAAGAAGCCCAAATCGGGACACTTCATACTAAAACGTTTGTTCACAGAACAATATGTAACATTGACCAAATGTAACAGACTTCTTTTTACGTTGGTGCACTTCCGCAGCCTATATCGTGGGACAGTGCAGCATTGGAGGCGCAGTCGCTGTTGGGCCAATGCAGGGCACGCACCAGTAGGTGCGTCCCGTATTCCCCAATCAGTCTGCATGCCAGCGCCACACCATGCATACATAATGTGGTGAGCACATCTAAGAAAAGGTCTGCTGCAATCCGAGCAAAGCTCATCATGCGCAGCGGTCCTTTTCTTGCCATGCTCGCCGCCATTATGTGCATGGTCGGCGAGCAGGCGGCTGCCTAACTATTGCCGACTCGGGGTGCCCAACTTCTGTCGGTTAACCCCCGCTTTCTTTAGGTTCTGATGGGGAGCCTAATCCTCCTCGGCTCGCGCCCCTTTTGTGTGCCGACGGGAGCCCAACTTCGCCGGGCATTACTTCCTCCTCCTGCCTTAGGTGCCGACGAGGGTGCCCAGTCCCCTGTCTGCTACAGACACCCTTCCCAACAGGTGGCACGCTGAGAGCCCACCCCAGCGCAAGTCAATCCCTGCAAAAAACTGTCCCGGGATGAGTTTTTTTCCACTATAAAATGAAACGGTCCTCGTAGTCTCAATGCCCCCTCCCCCCACCTACTGCGCACCCTGCCTCCCCTCACCCCATACTTTCCTGCAGAGTCTGGCGTGACGATCTTCTGTACACCAGGAACACGTCTGCACTCTGCAAAGCCGACCGCGAACTGAAGAAATGCCGGTAAGCTGTATAATGGAATGAATAGGGGTTTTTCAACTTTAATGCATATCTCAGGCATTTTTGTGATTTTGGCTCAAATTTCAACATGGTTTTTGGGACCCTTCTCATGAATTCTTGCACCATCATGGTAAGAGTTTGATCCCGAAGGTGATTTCGCAGTCACCGCGCCGAATCACCTTTCGACCAAATAACGAAATGACAGTGCCACTGTTCATGAGAGGGGCTCTCAAAAAGCCTATGTTGCAAGTTTGGTGTGAAAAATCCAAAAAATAACTGTTTTATGAGCGTGCATAGCAACTGCGCAACACACGCACGTAAGTTGGCGCATTCGCACTATTTTCATGCCAGATTCTCAACATTGCCATTTTACCACACCTTCCTGTGAACCGTACAGCTGTCATTTTTCACATCCTGCCCGAAATGTGTTTTCGCACTTCCGGCGCAGAATAGTGCAGTCGCTGTGCGAAATCAGTGTTCGGGGCACATTACGAAAATGACAGTGACACGGTTCATGAGCAGAGGTCCTAAAATGCCTGTGTTGAAAATTTGGTGACAATACTCCATAAAATGACTGTGTTACGAGCGTTGCGCAGTTTGCACGCTCATAAGTTCACAAACTTATATTTTCACTCCACATTTTCAACATTGCCATTGTTCTACACCTCCTAATGAACAGTGCAGCTGTCATTTTTCACATCCTGACCAAAATCTGTTTTCGCAGTTCCGGCGCACAGGGTCGCGGTCGCTGTGGAAAGCCCGTGTTTGAGACACATTATGAAAATGGCAGTGACACTGTTCATTAGCAGATGTCCTAAAATGCCTATGTTGAAAATTTAGGGACGAAAGTCAATAAAATGAGTGTTTTACAAGAGCACGTCGTGCGGTTTGCACGCACATTCGTGACTTTGTGAATTTGTAATACGTTCACTTCAGCTGTTAATCATTGCCATTTTTCCATACCTCCTTATGAACAGTATAGCTGGCTGAAATGTGTTTTCGCACGTCTGGTGCAGAATTGCACGGTCACTGTGCGAAATCACTTTTCGGGACACTTTCAGGAAATGTCGGTGACACTGTTCATCAGCAGTGGTCCTAAAATGCCTATGTTGAAAATTTGGTGGCGAAAGTCAAACCAATGACTGTGTTGGAAGCGTGCATTGTGCAGTTTCCACGCACCCTTGTAACTTTGTTACTTTGCAATATTTTCATGCCACATTTTCACCACTGGCATTTGTGCACACCTCATTATCAACAGTCAAGCTGCCATTTTCCACAGCCTGCCCAAAATGCGTTTCCGCAGCTCTGCCGCACAGTGGCGTACTCGCTGTGCAAAATCACCTTTTCGGACACATTAACAAACTCACAGCGCTATGCCTCTCCACCTCCGCCACAGCCAATGCCAGCGCAACAACATTCGGCATTGACAAATGCTTGTTTATATATAATCAAAACCAAGCATGTTTCAATAGCATACCTCTCAGCAAGCACTGACTTTCAAAATTGAACAAATGGACAGAACATGTAGCATTTTCTTATTTTAAAGATGAAGGCTACACGAGACATCTGTGTAGCCCGAAAGCTTAAATTTTGTAAATCTCCTGTTGGTCCAATAAAAGGTATCAGATTGCCCACTTTTTTTGTAGTTAAACTTTTTATTCAAACAATTTTGAAAAGAATAACACAAAACTACATAATAAATGAACACACAAACCCAGCAGTAGTACGTAATAAACAGGAGTGTAGCCAGAAATTTCCATTTTGTACACAATCTCTAACAGTTACACACCCCCAATTAAAAAATGTACAAATCCCTTCCAAATAGCACCCCCTTCCAAACAAGTCAGATTGTTGTCAGATGATTCTTCTACTCTCTAAAGAGGTTATACATGTATCGGACCCTCCTCAGTGGCTTACACTAACCCAAATACTACAGATTAGAATGATAATATTAACAGAGTGGCTTATGGTTTGTGACAGGCACTCAACAAAACTGTACACAAATGTGTACAGTGAGTATGCCTGTCTACTCCCTTGGTAATAAATGTACCAAACGTACAGAGAGGCAAAATTACAACACCAGGTTGTTGAGAAGACATGATAACATTGCATCTTCTTCGAAACAATCTCTTGCAGCAGGTCATAACACATGGGAACCTTCTGCCAGAGGCACTTGTTTTGGGAAGACTTCTTAGCAGTCGTACCTAGGACTGCCCCCTCATGCACCACATGACCAGGTCTGTGCACTATAAAAGAGAGGGCAGTCCCAATACTACTCAGTTCTTCTCTTTTCCGCGACACAGTACACAGCAGTGCCACCTTTTATTTCATTTCCCCTGCATAGTGAGGGGGAAACACTGGTACGGGGTCTGTCAAAACTTAGGCGTCTGCCTCCGTTGTTTTCTTTGTTATAACAAAAATGACATATATACTGCCACTCTCAGTTGTGGTCGAGACTCCACACGAACGCTGGCTACTGCCACAGCAGGTTTACAGACTGCTGTACTGGTGGATACAGCTGCTGCTTCCAGTATCCAGCCCTCCCCTATACATTACCATTGATGGGCTTGGCTTTTTACAGGAGGACTACCTTTAAACGTACAGTCCTCCAAGGTCTGTTTTCACACAGACAGACTTGTCTGCCACCCTGCTTTACAAGCAGTTACTTGGGAATCTTCCTATGTGTTATGACCTGCTGCAAGAGATTGTCTTGAAGAAGATAAGTACAGTTGCGTAAGAACTTACCGCAACAGTAGATCTTCGAGAGTATCTCTTGCAGCAGGTCATGCAGCCCCTTCCTCTGTCTCCCTTTTTCCTGTCTACACTAGGGGGCAGAGTTTGTCTTTACTTTCCAACTCCTGTATATATGTATATATATATATATATGTGTGTAACCCCCCCTGCCAATTTGGGGGCTTACCTGCAGCCTTTAGCTCCCATTTGCTCTCCTCTGTCAGGCACCTCCAGGAAACGCCTGCTGTGTTTTTTTTTTTTTCCTTGTCCCCTGTTGCTGGCCCAAGTCCTCTAGTGAACCTTTGTGCCCCAGAAAGTCGCCCGGAGTAATTCCAGCCCTATGGGGCTCCAAAAGTGTAGTCCGCAATCACCTGTACTGCCAAAGCACTCCGGTGTGGCAGGGATCACATAGGCACCAGCGGCGCCTTTGATGTTCGACCACGCGCATTTGTGGTCGAACGTAAGAATGTTTCAGAGGTCCCAGGGTCCTTGTCACCTAAGGGGGACCCGGTGACCACAGACAGGGCCCTGAGCGCCTGCTTTTTCCCAAATTAAAGGAGATCTGTAAAGTGTCTAAGATCGGAGCTCATAAATATTAATGAGCCAGAGCCCAGATCTCATGAATATTGACGAAGGTCTGCTGTGCCCTCGGAGAAGCTGTGTTCTCAGCTACGGCTGTCAAAAAGAAGGAAACGTAAATATTAAATAAGTGTAACTGCTGTGTAACTGTATGTGTTAGGAACAAATGTTAAGAAAGGGGGAAGAGTATTTAAATAATTAAATAACTTATCTCCTGGCTGCACCAGTAAATATGAGATTTAGATAAAACAGCCTGTCTGCTGCTGCAAGGCGTCCTTAAATATTAGCAACAGTGACAGGAAAATGAACTGAGCAATTTACCTAATCTGTGCAATAACAGCAAGAACACATCCAGAGCTACTGAACTGTGGGGCATTTGGGCAAATATTTACTTTATTCTGGCTGCACCAGGACTTAATTTGAGACTGTATTGATCGGCTTAAGGGACTGTGTATTTTTTAGCAGCCATTACAAAGCAGCACAGCTAATCAGAAAGCCAGGATATTAAAGTCAGCACTTTTGGGACATTAGCCAAAGCTCATGGGAAATTTCCAAGCACTCATGGGGAACTGCAGGGATCTAATTTCAGGTGCCAAACAGCAAATCAACTGTGCGAGTTAGGTTAGTGCATAATTCATTTTCTTGATTGACAGGTCTTCCAGCCAATCGGAGGCCAGTCACCAACAAGCTTCAGCCATCCAGCCAATCGGAGGCCATTCACCAACAAGCTTCAGCCAATCAGGAGAGCACTATAAGAGACTGTGTTTTCCAGCATTTTGCCAGATTCTAGCTGGAACTCTCACGGGAAGGTGGGGGCTCTGGCCCCCAGTCATGCAGCCAAACTTGGAGATACAGCTAATCCTCTCTATCCAGGAGGGGGTATTTGCCTTCTTAATCAAACAACGTTTGCAGAGATCTGTAACTGCTTCCATCGCTCCTAGCAGCCTGACTGTCATTTTTGTCCACACCCATCCTAGTCCCTGCTGCTCATCTAAGTCCTCCTCTGCCACTATTACCGCCCCTCGTCCCACCCATACCTAGCACCTTCTGCACCCCCCTTACACACCACCCCCCTTCTGTCACATAATCCTAAACCCTAGACACCGTCATGCGCACCTCCGTAGCTCAGGGACTTTTATACAGGCCATTAGCATGTTCCTGATGGACAGGAATATAAATGATTTTCTTTTTTTTTTCTCTTTGGTTTGTATACGACAACCATACACATCCTGCTCCTGTGGGTATTGTATATATCATGTTACTGTTGTGTTATGTATATCTTACTTGTACATGTGTCTTTGGAATGTATATATACTGCTCCTATCCTTATTGTAAACATCTTGTTCCTTTTGTCTTATGTACATTTATCTGTACCTGTACATTTGTCCCTGCCAACAGCAGGTCCACCTTGTAAATGAGCTTGCTCAATGGTGATCACCTGGATAAATAAAGATTTGATTGATTGATTGATAGTTAAAGCTAAAGTTATTTAGTTTCTGTAGTTCTTGCTAGCCAGGGGGTTGCCAGAATGTCCCCCAGGTGCTAGTCCTCCCTTCCACATTGGGGAAAGCCGCAACCTGATGACATCAAGCCAGCTGTGAGAGAGCTGATTTCTCCTCAATTGTGAGAGAACTGAAGACGTCAGGAACCTTGATTGCATAAATTCTACCACAAGGAGCCTGAGTGAGTACTCTTGTACCCCCGGTGCAAGAAAGAAAATCTTGTCGAAGTGGGGCAGCCTTGACCAAGTGACTGTGCACAATAAGATCATTCTTGGGTCAGCACCCTACTGCTGTGCATGACCTTAGCCCAGCGAGGGTGGACTCGTATGTTGGAATTTTTGCTGACCATGACTGTTCTGGGGGTACCCATAGTGACTCCAGAGCAGAGTAGAAATGTATTGATATGTAATGTCTGCTGGAGCCTACAGGACTGGAAGGGGAGCACTCAGTAAGGGGCTCATTCTGATTTTGCCTGGGAGCTCCAGTATTGTGCTACCTATCTGGTCAAGATGTCCAGTGGAGCCGCCAGCCACAAGCCACATAATGGACTGAGACCCCGAAGTTAAAGTCGGATTTGTGGTCACCTGCAAATGACAGTTTTTTTTTCATTCTGTAACCTGGAAATGACAGTTTTCCATTCTGTAACTTGGAGATAATTTTCCACTGAGTAATCAGACCAAGGGGGCCCTCTTGGCCCGTGGTTGAAGGCGCTATCCCTTTATTTATGTACCAGATGTGTCTGAAATATAAATGTACTGTAATGTTCTAAGTCATATAAATGTGCCGAATGTTTTAAAACATGTAGATGTGCTGAGTGTTTAGAAATCATGTAAATGTGCTAAACAGTCAGAAGGAAATGCTCAGCTTCTAAATCCGGTGTGACCGGCGGGTTACATTCAACCCAAGGTTCTAACTGCAACTCAAAGCGCAACTCCTGCACACTCCTTAAGGACTACAAATTGTTGTTTATTAAATTGTTGTCAAGTTGAAGCCTATCTCTCCTTTAAATCAAGCCAGCCAATGCACAACTGCACCGTCCACTGGGCCTGCAACTATCTAAAGGACTTTGGTAACTGGGTACCCAGGTTAAAGTGTGTGAGATTGAGGGATTTCATACAGAGTCTGGGGAACTAGTAGCAGTGATGGGAAAAATGAAATGTGTTCCATCTGATTGTAGGGCAGCTAGATAGCCAGGGCTCTGGGTATTAAGTGTTGGTACAATGTGATTGTTTTTCTTCTGTTTTGATAACTGGTATCTGCCCAGCTGGAGGGTTTCCATCAGCACCAAATCCAAACAGCCACAGCCAATCAAACCAAATGTAAATTTTGTAAATAATAATCATTGCATAACCTCTACTCCTGTTTCCCCATTCCTAACTCCTATGCCCCCAAATAAATATTGTTGTTACTGTTTTGCAAATGTGTTGTCATGAGCATATTATTAGAGAATGTCTGAAATGTGGGGAAATGCTATTGGGTCATGTGTTGGGGTGGCTAAAGGTAATAGTGGGTTGTATGACATCCCAGGGGATTGTACCAGGTAACAACTAGCCCACTTAAAAGGTAAACTCTGGGTGGAGGCACTGCACATTATGTAAATCCATGGAAAGAACCAGTTAAAGTAAAGTATTGGGAACCCAGGCCCCTCAGCCTTGTACAGGCCCACAAGGCAGGGATAGTAGCCCTTGGGAGTGGCACCACCTAGGGATTACATATAGATATGTATACTTCTGTATATTTATTGTGGTTATATCCAAAACACGTGATTTTTTATATATTTCTCCTCGGTTCCTTTAGCAGCATCATGATCAGGTCGCCGATGAAGGCAAGAACAGAAGTATCAGGACTGCCCTCCCTTTTATAGTGTGTAGACCTGGTCATGTGGTGCATGAGGGGGTGGTCCCAGGTACGACTGCTGAGAAGTCTTCCGGAAACAAGTGCCTCCAGCAGACGGTTCCTATGTATTATGACCTGCTGCAAGAGATACTCTCGAAGAGCTACTGTTACGATAAGTTCTTACGCTACTGTAATATAACTGGATACACACAGGATATGTAAGGGTACACACAAAATATTGAAATATGCACAGTTAGAACCTTTGTAGCTACAGTGGCGATTGTCTAGAATATCGGACCACAACTTTTAGCGTAGCACTACAGAGAATACTGTGTAGTTTTATCGCATGCATGCTGCACTAGGCTACTTTCGACAAGCGCTTGCTGATTTTTTTTTTTTTTACTTTATTATTTGAGGAACAAATGTATAGTTTCAGCCACTAACATTCAGTATTACGGATGTCCATATAAAATCACCAGGAGAACACCACTTCTCTTAATATACTCGACTATAACATTAAACGTTATAAGATATGTCATGGGGGGTTCTACCCTAAAGATTTAAAATTAACCATAGTCCATTCATTAGAAGCTGTTGAAGGAGTCTATGAGCTGCATGGTAATAGTATAGTTAATGTGCTAGTCCGAAAGTCACAAATACCTGTCCCTGCCAGAGGGACAAAGGCATCCACCATGCTCATTCCTAGTAATTGCACTAAAAGTGCCAAAAATGTAGAGCTAAGCACTCCAAAACTGATTTCACTCTATGTATTCATAGCAAATAAACAGGTTATTTTAATACGCAGAACAGAACTCTCATCACTTATTTTATATAATAGTACTACTTAAATTGTAGTAACAAGGTGCTTTAACATAATACATAACTATCCAGTAGAAAACGGGTTATGTTACCGCAGATTTTCAAATGTAAGCGAGAACAATTTTGCCAACCTTTAATCAAAGCCCATAACTCGGGGGAGAAAATGTCATCCCCAGGTCAGTCCACAATTAGGCAGTCCACCTATATAATTCGAAAAGAAAAATTAGCAGGTCTCACCTTGTGCTTTCACCCAATTCACCCCTCCCACCCGTACCTTACCGAGCAGTATATTTGAACCAAGTAAATATACACTTTCATGTGAGTTTTTCATCCAAGGATACATCCTCTGCAGTAGAAGCTCTGGGTTGGGATGGTGCGTTCTTCTGGTACCACTTCATGGCATCCGCTGGATCCGAATAAATGTCGACTCGACCCTGGTGCACAATCCTTAAACACGCTGGGAAGACTACGCCTTGCAAAATTCCTGCCTCACGAAGCTGCATCTATTGATTTAGTTTTTGTCCGTTTATTTGAGTTGGGGGCTCTGTCCTCTACATCCCCCTTTGTTTTTTAACGCAGGGGGTGTGGGGGCAAAGCCTCCCAACTTAAATGTACTAACAAGAAAACGATAGTCCAATGTGGCGAGAGCAAAGCAAAAGTGTGAGGTTTGTCCATTTATTTGAGTTGGGGGCTCTACCCCCCCTTTTTTTAACACAGGATAAGGGGGCAAAGCCCCCCAACTCAAATAAACTAATAAAAAATAACCAATAGGCTGACCTGGCATGAAGCGTGCCAGTGGGAAAGTAGCATAACTGGAGCACTACACTAATAGCGTAGTTCCGATGGAGGGCCGATATTCTACAAAATCACTGATACAGTAGATACGAGAGAAGCTAGAATACATAGCCACTAAAATGAGCCAATGCAGAAAAAAAACATTGTAACAATAACTATATACATACAAACTATAGCTCTATATAGTAGAACGGAAAACACTGAGTCATCATGGGTACTTGAGCAAGTAGCAGGGGTACAAAGCAAACAGCAGGAAAGGGGACACTAGATACAGTAAGGCCAGAAATGGTTGTACCTGGAAGCATGTGTCACCCAGTACCTTGTCGGGGATGAAGCACCATGAGTGATGTCCCAACAAAAAAGTTATAAATAAATGAGAACATATATAATTAAAAAGGTTCCCAAACAGAGAAGTGCAGATGCAGAGTCTGAGTAGCCAAATGTGACATGCGGTCATACAAAGCTAACTGAGAAAGTTTGGTTAAAAATTCTGTAATGGAAGGAATTTTAGTGGTGTGCTTCACCCACATAGGAGAATGCGTTTGGCCACAACACTGGTGTGGATCACCAAGTCAGTATATAACCTATGTAGGTATGGAGTATCGCTGGCATGGCCAAAAATAAAGAGCAGGAGACAGGTAGGGGAGCATGAATTATACGGGTTAACAAGTTATGAATGTTAGACCATTAATTTGCAAGGGCCAGACCACAGAATATGAATAAGGTCCCCACCAGGGTGGTGGCACCTCCAACTGTAATCTGAGAGGATAAGACGGGAAGAATGCAGCACAGTGGGGTGAGTCTTTAACAGGGTTACGGGCAGTTCTCCTGCAGCTGAGCCAGCCAATATCTCAGCCCAGCACTTTAGACTAGTAGAGCTAAGCAGGTCTGGATTGGTCAGGAAGACAGTCCCTGATATTGGAGTAAATGAGGCTGGCCTTGCCCAATTTAGCAGTGAGCCATTTAAACATTGGATATATAAGAAATGAGGTAGAACAGGAATGAAGCTGAGCAAGAGTGGGTGCCAGGGCACTGCACAGTTGAAAAACTTCCAGAAGTCAGATTTTGGGAGATTATAGCGGCATTGAAGCCCCTGAAAGGAGTCCAAAGAGGTCAATTGTGGGGTAAGTAAATGTAACAATGTGAAAATACCCTGTCTTTGCCAGTCAGTCCAGTGAATAGGAGCACCACCGATTCGAACTCCAGGGTTGTCCCAGAGGGGAGTGAGGAGCGGGTTGGTCAATGCAATCCCCAACAACTTGCTCACTCGCTGCCAAGTACAGTATATAAAGAAGTGGTGGTGGGGGAGAGCAACTTAGGAGGCATATAACCAGGGTATATGTTCATAGAGGGAAGCGGGGCCTGTAGCAGACTGGATTCAATGGAAGTCATAATGACGAGGTGGGACTGGCAGCCTGGAACCACAAGTGTTTGGACCACTTTGAAAGCCCAATTGTAGCCCTGAAACCAAGGTAAATTCCACCCGCCTACGTGCCAATGGGCACGCAGCTTAGTCCAACTGTACCAAGGCCTACATCCACCCCAAAGGAACTGACCAATTAGAGCATCAGTTTGATTGAACCACTTTTGGGGAACCAAGAGAGGCAGGTGGGATAAAAGTTGAAAGATTTTAGGAGCCGTAATCATTTTGACAGCTTCGATCTTACCGGCCATCAATAATTGCAGCGACTTCCAATGATCAAATTCAGATTTAAGTTTGGGGAACAAGACAGACAAATTAAGGTCACAAATTTCATGAAGCTGGGGGGTTATCTTAATTTATTTTATAACACCTGCCTGTACCCTGCTTTCACCTACCGGGGAGGTAGAGTCCAGCTAGCTGCAAGGTAGGCTAGTCACAAGGCTGGCAGATATCAGTTTGGGGCTAGAAAACTATTCAACAATAATAACAGTGCTGAAGAAATACTATGAGGCAGAATTCTCTTTCAAACATGAGAGGCATTTTATTTATGAGGCTATAAAAGATTGTTTTCCTTTGTTTCATTCATGGCTCTCTCAATGACACAATACATGGTTAGAAACATGGCTGCGCAGCCTAAACAGTGAACACATTTACACATAAAAACATAAATTCTTAACCCCAGGAGTTCTTTAGCATCAGTAACTTTTTGCACTTAGCTGGCTAGGTGCAATTGCCTGGAGGTGTGCCTTTAAAAGATTTTTTAATGAGCATAGGGCCAGCCAATCAAAAGACAGGAGGGGTTGTGAACTGAGTGAGAACTGTTAACTGCTTTAGAATTTTTTCTCCGCTGGACTGAGCAATATTGCCTCTGAGGTGTCTCCCAACTTTCCTTGTTGACAGCCTCCTTGTGCTTATCTGGGTAAAGTTGTTCTCATAAATGATTTCCTTTAGTGTGCCGAGTGAAAAAAATTACTTTTCCATTAGCGTTGCGCAGATTTTTTATTTTTAGCGCAACTGCGCTATTTAAACTTTTTACCGTGACTATTTACTTTAAAGCCTAATTTTATCACGGGTCTTTATTTTCAAGGGTTTCCTTCATTTTTGGCTAAATTCTTGTGGGAACTGTCGAATTGGGGACAGTTGCTTTGTTTTTTACCTCAGACCTCGAGGGGTTTACCGCGAGGCACCTGCAGTAGATTTCAAACTTAAACAGTGCCTTGGAGTTTTCTGTCTAGATTGGCAACTACAAGGAAACCTTTTTTGTTAGATTACTGGACCTTGGTATCTTCTTTGTCAGGACTGTCCGTAAGGGTCCAGCAGCCACCTGTGCGCAGTTGAGTATTACTGGCTTTCTGTTAAGATTGGCACTGGTATAGACCCCAGTTTTACAACCAAAAAAAAAAACACACTGGTAATAGAGTTTATTAACTGGGGCAGGACTGGCCAGTGGCATTTTCACAGAAACCTGCACTCCGTTCATAGGTCCAGAACTGGTTTGCTTTGCTTAAATTGGCGAACATAGCAGACAAACCTTTGATAATTATGGCTGAGGATAAATCAAAGGCTTCTGACAAGGGGCCATTCAAAAGTACTAATACCAAAAGCAGAAGTGCTGAGGAACCCTCCAGAACCCAGTCAAAAAATAAAGCTTCCAAAGATGAAGTTCCTCACAAATTGAAAAATAATAAGAGTGATGAAAAAAGGAAGCTTGATCAAGCCTCTGATGAAGTGGCTAAACAGAAATTCTGTCAGGACAGATATGCTCCCGTTGCTCCTGGGAAAGGCAATAGTGAGACAACAGGCAGCTTAAAGCATACAGAAAAAAATAAAACACTTACAAACTGCGCAGGTTCTTCTGTCAGTGCAATATATGGAAAAAGCATGGCAACTGTTTCAGACCCTTTAAAAGATGGGTCCTCAATTTACTGGGGCTGGCAAGCACTCTTCCACAGTTCTCTGTTCTGTAGACTGAGGGTGATGCAGATGATGATCAATTTTATGATGCCCCTGACATGGATTTTGAGGGCCTTGAGCCCCAGGAGTCCCCAGACCCTCACCTTGGGGATCCCCCGGGTGACCATGAGGACCCTTCCTCTATGTTTACATTTATATAAAATATGCTGGATACCCTGCACCTCCCTACACAGGAGCCCAACCAGGATGTCAATGAGGACGAAGATTATAGGGAGATGAAGGGTCTTTCATCCTCAAAGACCCTGGTTGTCCCTATCTATAATGCATTTAGAAAAAATACCATGAAGGTGCTTCAACACCCCACTTCAATTCTAGGGGTTGATAAGCGGCTTGAGAGAAAATATAAATTGTCTAAAAATGGTACCAAGTTCCTGTCAGTACACCCTAGCCACGAGAGTATTGTGCAGCAGGCAGCTTGTGAGAAAACTGGAGTCTCCTTGTCATCCTCTCCCCCTGACAAGGATTCCAAGAAAATTTACTTTATAACAAAGAAAATGTATGCCACAGCTTCCCTGCTTCTCAGGTTTTCTTCTTACATGGCATTCATGGCCAAATATCAGAAAGCCCTTTGGAAATCTGTCCAGGCTATCACCCACAACGGATCAGATTCAATGGTGCAGGAGCTGGTGGATACATCAAAAACTGCTTTGGAAGCTACAGTGTACCAGTTCCACATGGCAGATGACAATAATGATGCAGCCTCTAGGGCAGTGGCCCATGCCATATCTCTGAGACGCTTTGCCTGGCTTAGAACAACCAGTCTGACCACAGACACTCAGAAGAAGGCCATGAATGTTCCCTGTGATCAAAATGTGTTGTTTGATTACAGAACCACTGACTACACGAAAAAAGTTGATGAGTACAAGGCCTCCTGACAGTGCCATTCATCCAAGCCTAAACCCGCCACCCCTCAGAGATCCCGTCCCAGGGGCGGTAGGGACAGAAGTTTTGTTCCCAGGTCTTACAATCCCTATCCCCAATCTGACTTTAGCCAGTACAGGGGGTCTTTCAGAGGCAGGGGCAGAAGGGGCCAAAGAAGAGCCACCTCTACCCAGCCATCTGCCTCTCAGTCTAAGTCCTGATGTGAGTTTCCAGGTCACCTCCCCGTTTCCGGTTGGAGGCAGACTCTCACACTATCTTCAGCACTGGTCCCTCATCACGTCAGACAAGTGGGTGCTTTAGATAGTGGAGAAGGGTCTGTCATTATAGTTCAAGCAGCTGCCAGACCTCAAACGTACCCAGGTGTCAAGACCTCTGTCACCATCACAGATACTGCTGTTGGAAATGGAGGTACAAAACCTTCTGGCTTTATGAGCAGTGGAGAGGATCTCCACCCAAGAGAAGGGCAAGGGCCTCTACTCCAGGTATTTTCTGACACAAAAGAAAACTGGGGAGTGGTGACCTATCTTAGATCTCAGATATTTAAACAAACATCTGAAAAACCCCAAATTCAAAATGGTCATTGGTCATACAGTCCTTACAGCAGGGCGACTGGCTAGCCTCCCTCGACTTAAAGGACGCCTACTTCCACTTACCCATAAGGAGATCTCACAGGAAGTTTCTCAGGTTCAAACTTCCTTCGGGTCGCTATCAGTTCACCGCAATGCCCTTTGGTCTGTCCTCGGCCCCAAGAGTCTTTACGAAGTGTCTCGCAGTGGTACCAGCACATCTTAGGAAACTGGATGTCGCTCTCTACCCCTGTCTGGACGACTGGCTCCTAGTAGCAAAGTCTCCTTGCCAAGTCAAGGAATCTCTTTCCCTCACAGAACGCACACTGGAGTCTCTGGGTTTCCTGGTAAATCTCAAGAAATCTCACCTGGAACCCACCCAGCTGCTCACCTTCATAGGGGCCCAGCTGGACACTCAGAAGGGATATGCTTTCCTCCCACAGGAAAAAATTCAGAGTTTCCTTTCAGTGGCAGATTCTTTCACCCAGGAACAGCCAAGACCATCCAGACATTTCCTCAAAGGATATTCTGTGGTTTAGGACCAAACCTTGTAACAGCTGATGTATCAAATACGAGTCCAGCTTTGTAACTACTTGGACTTTGATTTTATCCCTGTATGTACTTGTCCCGCTGTATTTCTCTGTAACTCCCCAGGTCGCATCTGGAAACGAGCGGTCCCCGCTCAGTATGCCTGCCTGGTAAATCTCTTAAATAAATAAATAAAACTTCTGGGACATATGGCCTCTATGACTGCAGTAGTCTCAGGGGTCAGGTACAGGAGAAGACTCCTGCAAGCCTACCTCAGAGCTCGCTGGTCTCAGAGAAGCAACACATTTTCAAAGTTAATACCGGTGTCGGAGCAGTTTCTCCAAAACTTGCTGTGGTGGAAGGACCATGCAAATTTGCAGGCAGGAGTTCCCTTTCAAGCTCCTCTTCCCACATAGGTGATCACCACAGATGCCTCCCTTTTGGGCTGGGGAGCTCATTTAGACAATGCCTTAGAAAGCGGCAACTGGACTCCCAAGGAGTCACAGTTGCACATAAATCTTTTGGAACTCAGAGCAGCCTTACTAGCTCTCAAAGCGTTTGCTCCCAGCATAGAAGGGCAGGCAGTTCAAATTCGAATGGACAGCACCACTGCAATGTTCTACATAAACAAGCAGGGTGGTACCAGATCAGGAATACTCTGTTTGGAAGCTCGGAAGCTCTGGTCTCTAGCATTCTTCCTGGAAGTCAGCCTCTCAGCTATTCACCTCCCAGGGAAACTCAATACTCTGATGGATGCTCTAAGCCGCATCAGTCAAGGTCAGAGCGAATGGACACTGAACAAGCAAGTACTAGCCACAGTATTCAGGCAGTGGGGCACACCAGATGTGGATCTGTTTGCCTCGCCTCTCAATTTTCAGCTCCCTCAGTACTGTTGCAGGCCCCCAGTTCTGGGAACACTTCCTCTGGATGCCCTGATCCTGGAATGGTCAGGAAAGTTTCTATATGCATTTCCTCCCTTTCCCCTGATATTCAGGGTTTTGCTGAAACTCAGGCAGCAGCCTGCATCCATGATCCTAGTGGCTCCGGACCGGCCCAGGCAAGCCTGGTACCCTCTCCTTCTCTCAATGTCCTGCAACAGGCCCATTCGCCTGCCTCCAACTCGCTCCCTGCTGACCCTTCCTCAGACGGGAGTGCAGTACCCAGACGTACACTTTCTTCACCTCAAAGCCTGATTCTTGAGGAGTTAGAGTTTCTATCCTCCCAGTACTCTGAACAGGTCCTTAAGATACTGAGGATGGCTAAAAAAACGAACACTAAGAATACTTATGCAGCCAAATGGAAAAGGTTTTCCCTCTGGTGCAGAAACGAAAAGGTCGAACCCCTATCAGCTTCAGACCCTCAGCTGCTAGACTACCTGGTACACCTACAGGTGTCAGGCTTGAAACCTTCTTCACTCAAGCTACACCTAGCGGCAATTTCAGCCTACCTTTTGGTGGGAAAGAAGAAATCATTTTTTTCCCATGACATTTTTAAACAGTTTTTCAAAGGCCTCTTGCACCTCCAGCCTCCAACCAGGGAGCCTGTTCTTCCTTGGACCCTCAACCTTTGCATAGATGGGCTCATGAATCCTAGGGTTGCCACCTATCCGGTTTTTGACCGGATAATCTGGTGTTTAGGGTCCTTATCCGGTCATCCGGTTTTGGTTACATGTAGTCTGGTTTTTGGGTCATTTTGAGTGCTCATATACTCTTAAAACTGATGTATCAAATCATTCAGTTTTGGCTGCATTACATGTCCAGGTTACAAAGAAGTTCTGCTGTCACAGTCTTTCAGACCTGCCTTTGTTTGTAAAACCAGACCATCTCGGAGGTGTAAAGTATGGCCATTAAGATCATTAGCAGTAAATTAACCTAATCTTTTCCACTCTGAATTTTAAGTATGGTCTTTTACTGGTATGACAGGAAACAGCTTTTACACCTTTATGTGCTCTCATGTGTTTCTTTTTGTTTGTCCTATATTATGGTAAGTTTTAGACCCATTTTTGTTAAATTAATAATCTAACTTTTATTGCTTTTATAACTTCATTTGCTCTAATTTTTTTGTATTACCTGAACATTCCATGATATTAGCTACACTTTGACAGGTCATCAAATAAACAGCATGGAATGGTGTATCTGAAATTGTGGAACGTCTTAGAAATATGAAAAGAAACAGCAGTAGCTGCTGAGGTAAAGGGGAACACAGTGCAGTATTAAGGGTACCACAAGCACTGATAATTATCAAAAATTGGTCAAAGAACCAGAATACATGACAGACATGGAAAGGAAAATGGGAGAGTGTTTAACAGAGGGCTGAGCAATAAGCTGTGACTGAGCTTGGCACATCCACCAGACCTGAGTTTGATTCCCACAACCTCCACTTAAATACTGTGTGACCCTGAGCAAGTCACTTAACCTTCCTGTGCTCCTGGGTCACTCCCGTAAAATGGGCTATGTGGCCTATGGGAGGTAACCTGGTTGCCAAAGAATAAAAATAAATAACCGAATAAATAAATCAAATAAATAAAAGTATAAAAATCATTTCCTATCACTAGTAATGTCTAGTCTAACATTACAAAAGGGTTTGGAGGAGGAGTGATATACTCGCCAGTCATAAAAAAGGGGTGGAGCCAGAGGCGGAGCTTGGGGTGTGGTTTCAGATCCGGTTTTTACCTCATCCAAAGGTGGTGACCCTAATGAATCCACCTTTCGAGCCTATGTCCACGGCCCACATCAAGTTTGTAACTTGGAAGACCATCTTCCTGGTAGCCATTATGTCTGCCAGGAGAATTTCAGAGCTACAGGTCCTGTGCATTGAGCCGAATTACATCATCCCTCCCAACGATAAAAGTTGAGCTCAGGACAAATAGGAGATTTCTGCCAAAGGTGGTTTCAGAGTTTCACTTGAACCAGTCCATTACTCTGCCTGTCTTCTTTACTGAGCCATCCACTCCTGGTGAGTAAAAGCTCCACAGCTTGGATGTCAAAAGAGCCATCTTTCACTACCTAGAGCATACTAGACAGTCCAGAGGCTCTTCCACTCAGTTGTTCCTCACCTACGGGGATGTAGGCAGAGGAAGACCAGCTACCAAGAGAACTGTTTTTCATTGGTTGGTCTCTTGTTTTAGATTCTGCTATGAGAAAGCTGGTCAACAACCTCCAATGGGGCTCAGGGCCCATTCCACCAGGGGCACTGCAGCCTCGCTTGCAGCAGCAAGGGACATTCCCCTGCTGGATGTCTGCAAAGCAGCTACCTGGAAATCTGTGCAGACCTTTGTGAAACACTACAGTTTGGATGTGCAGTCCAGATCTGATGCCAAATTTGGCAGGGCAGTTCTGCAGACAGGGCCGGTTTTAGGACTTTGGGGGCCTCCAGCAAACTCTATGACTGGGGCTCCACAGACAGGGCCGAGCTCCCCGCGGGCCCCCCCCCCGTAATTTTTCTTCAACTATTCTTAAATAATTAAACACATTGCTTGTGCTAAATGCTAACACTAATAAACAATTAAACACAAAACATACCTAAGAAAACTTCACTTGGTCTCTGGGTGGGGGTGAAATCTCCTCTTCTCTTCAGTCTCCTCAGTCCTGAAACCGGCACCAGTAGTTGATCTGGACTGGATTTTCAGGTTTGGCCAGTTGCTGCTGTTGAGAGTTATTTATTTCTTAAAAGAAATAAAGTATTTACAAATTTCTCAGCAGTCAGCACAACAAGCAGCAGCCACTAGCATCTAGCAGGGCTATATCGGCAGCAGCGACGACGGCAGCAGTCACAGGAACCAGGTGGGAAGGTCATCTCTGGTGGCTGGCTTCTAGATGCGGTGCAGTGGGCAGTTGTCTTCTCTCTCTCTCGTCTCTCCTCCAAACTAGTGGTAGCGTCTTCAACACCAATATTCTCTCTGGAATTCGTCCTCGGATAAATGGCAAGAGTGCTGGAGGGATAGTCTTTATGGTACAGTTACGGACCTGAGTGGGGACCAAATTTTTCAGGTGCAAGGGGGAGGAGGTGCAATAATAGCAAGGGACTGAGTGGAGCCCTGTGATTGGCTCCAACTGCACCTCCCACGTCACCATGATGTGCAGCACAATATGGGAACGTGTGGAACAAAGCTTAAATTATTGCAGTCTCCAGTTTGTACATAACACTAACACAGCAGCATGGTTCGGTCAGTGTTTGGGGATTGGATTCGAAAATCGGCAGGGCAGGCAGCAGCGGGCAGACTCTGCAGCAATACAGAGCTGAAATCGGCGGCGGGGTCCCTGTATGATGGCGTGGATCTGGATGGACTCTTGTTTTTTTTTTCTTTTAAATAAACTGTTTGTGGACCTTGGGCGGTTGCTTTTTACTGGGAAAAGAAAATCAGGGAGGCGGGCAGGCTACTGGTAGTGACTGAGCATCATGATTTGAATCATGCAGCTGATGAGCCAGAAACAAAAGGAAGCAGGAAGGTATGTAATGCTGCTGCCTGTGCTCTTTCAGATATTATCTTTTATTTAAAATTAAACGAGATGCAGAAATGGGAGCACCTTACTAATACTGCCCATACATTTGGGAGGTGGCGGGGGCCTCCCGCGCCTGGGTTGTGATTGCCTGCGCCTGCCCCTGTCTGCAGAGCCTCTTTTCCTCGTGGGTTCTCTGCCGCCTCCCTCTTGGTACTGCTTGGTAGTTCGGTAAGTTATCAATGTAAAGGACTCCTGGGGTAAGAAGAAAAAATTACTCACCGCAGTAATCTTTCTTCCTTGGAGTCCTTTAGCATCAGTAAGCTCCCACCCTTCCTCCCCGGTTCACCTGTCGGAGAAGGGCTCTTATGTCACCTTTTACCAAATGTAGCATTTGTTATTGATGAGTTTTTACCTCGTGTTGCTGTTTCTAGTTCCACTTTTGGACATTTGCATGTTTTTTTGAATCCTGTTCATTCCTTGTTGGGGCATTTGCCCTTGTTTTTCCTTGAAAAAATTCTGAAGCAGTCAACAGGTCTCACTCAGTTCACACCCCCTTCTGTCTTTTGATTGGCTGGCCCTCCGCTCATTAAAAAATCTCTTAAAGGCACACCTCTGGGGCAGTTGCACCTAGCCAGCTAAGTGCAAAAAGTTACTGATGCTAAAGGACCCCATGGAAGAAAGAAGATTACTGCAGTGAGTAATTTTTTCTTTCTTCCCTGACAAATCAGCTAACACCTTTGTATCACAACAGTTTTCACCTCGAGATGATCAGTGAAAGTCTTGACACATTCAGTCTATTTTTTTCTTCGCCACAGTTCATGATACCTCAAACCCCAAAAAGGCAAAGTTTGGGAGGATGATGCAGTTCCTTCTGCGATGCTGCCCTGGCCAGGGATGGATGAGGCGTTGTCCTTCTGGAGTTCTGTTGCACTCTTGATCTTCTTCGGCCCTTGGTCAAAGGTGAAACCTCCCTAGACTTTAAACTATAAAATAAAAAAAACTTTCTGCAGGAGTGTTGATTTTCTGGAAAAACTACTGAGATTTCTTCTCACTCCTTTGGATTATTTACCAACATCCAAACACTTCTGTAACTAATTTACTAACTTGCTTTTCCTGACTAAAACTTGTTCCTAACTAGGCAGTGGTTGCCCACTAACTGTCTACCCTTTCACTTTAAACTTTCCCTGTATTTCTGCTTTTTTTCTCTTCAGAGGAGTTGCCTGTGGCCGAGCCCTCCCACAGCACCCCTGTCAGCTTCTTGAGGAGGAGAGAGAGAATCCACCTCAAACTACTCCTCCCAACCTTTTTGCCCTCCCTACGTGGCACCTGATTGGTTGAATTTACTGCCAATGCTTCTGGCAGCCAATCAGAAGAGAACTCAAGCTCCCCTAGAGGAGGGACGTCTTGAGCTGCTCCTCCCAACTGCTCTCTTTGCTCCCACTTTAAATGCCCTGAATATCCCCTATTTTGAGGTGGCAAACGAAAAAATATGAAGTGGTTAGAGAGGGCTGGCAATTCCCCAACTACACTACTTTACACTTTTTAAGTTAATTTGGGGTTTTCCTGTCGGAAGCTGCTGAAATGCAGCCCCCCCCACACACTCTTTTCAACAAATCTGGCTGATCCTGCCTCCTATGCTGACATCAAGACATCCTAGCGACGTCCCAGTCAGCCAGCATGCTCCCAACGTGCCCTGCCTGATGTTACCTGGAGGACTGCCTGCTTCTGCCCCAGGTAGCCATTTAATTAAATATATATTTATTTATTTGGCCCCCTCTGGGCTTTGCTGCTGCTGTTGTGTATTGTTTGTTGATATTTATAGCCCGAAATTGCACTCTGTGTCTGGTTCTGTTCTGCTGTTCTCCCCCCCCCAGTCTACAATTACAACCCCTCGGGGCTCCCACACCAGCCACGCGGCTTTTTATTTAATTACTTTTCTCCCCTACAGGGAGCTCTCAGCTCTCCTCAGCCTGATAATGCACCCCGCAGGCGGTAAAATTATTATTTAAAAAACTTGGCCCCTCTGCCATTTATCTAGCTGCCGTGTGGCTTCTGCATGTGGCCCCTGCTGCTCTCTCGCTCCTCTCACCCCCCTACTGGCTTAGCAATTCATGCCGTGGGGCGGCTCCTCCAAACAGCAGCACCCTTGCTGCGTACTCTTGCTCCTCCTTAACCCATCCATGCTCTCTCTAATGCTGCGGAGCGGTTTCACTTAATAGCAGCATCCTTGATGCTCTACTGCGCCTCTGCTGCCTCCTTAAGCCCTGTAGGGCATATCTAAATTAAAACATTTGCCACCGGAGCGGCGATCGAGAGGGTGGAGGGAAGGCATTTCTTCTACATGCCTGCTACTCCTCCCACTGACTCCTGCTGTCCCCCCTGACTCCCAACCAACTGGAGTAGGCCACAACCTGCACTCCGTGCGGGTTGGGAGTGCTGGTGTGCCCGCAGGCACTCTACTAGTGTGGTCGGGCTAATGGCTGGCTACCCCTGCAGCCCAACTTGCTCTCCTGCCTGTAGCTGCCATAAAACTAGTGCCCAGAGCGCTAAAAGGGCACAGTGACCCCACTAAACCCCAGGGAAGGGGGTTTAAAATTATTTAAAACCAGTGCTGGCCTCCTGTACTGGGGTGTAGCCCCTAGACCACCAGGGCTACACTTGGCCTCCCTTTGCCACAGGGCATTTCCTAGCTCCACAAGCACACACTAGCCACCTGGCTACTTTATTTACTAGCTACTTTATTTAAAATTGTGGCTATTTGGACACCACAATGGGCACAGGGCTTTTGCTGAGTCCCTCCTTTCCCAAACCTCACTCTCTCTTTCTTCTGTCTCTTCCTTTTACAATTTACTTTAACTTTCTAACCTTTTTCTCTTTTTCTTCCAGAGGTCTGAACAGGATGAGGGCCCTGCCTATCAGATAAGTATTTCTTTTTATTCCTACCCTGTCCTTCTGCCCTGCTGAACCCTAAAGAACTATGGATCCTTTACGATCCCTTTCTCTCTTTGTTTTTTACAGATGTACAGGCATCAGGCATCACCCCCACCCTGCACCCTGCAGCATGTAAGTCCTTTATTTTCTTATTTTAATTTGGGTGGGTTGACTGTAATGGGTGGCTGTGCCCATTACAATTTTATTTTTTTATTTTAGTCTTTGGTAACCGGGTAAGGTCCACTAGGCACAATTGCCTGTTTTCAGGGGCAACCTGGGAGCACCGGGCAGTTAAGTGACTTGCTCAGAGTCACACAATATGCAAGTGGAGGTTGTGAGAATCAAACCAAGGTCTGGTCTGCTGGATGTACCATGCTCGTTCACAGCTCGATACTCTAACCTCTAGGCTATACTGCCAGCCCATGCCCAAGTATGTCTGGAGTCAGGCACCCACTTGAGCTGAAGAGCAGTAAAAGGTGATGGGGAACATAAAGAGTTTAGTGGTAGGACCTCTGTTTTAGAATTGTTCATTATAAACCCAGATAGGAACGTAAAAAAAGAGAAACGTCATCAAGGGGGCGATAGAGAAGTGGGCATCACCTAACAATATTAAAAGATCGTCAGTGTGCACAGCGGCTAGCAGACGACTAAGAGGAGGAAGGCTGAAAATGCCTGAAGGGACTTTTTCAGGACTTTGGTGTTAACGTGTTCACAGTTAAGGGGTCCCTCATTATCATAACAGCTGCTACTTTTACTGTTTTGCCTCTCAAAGTGTATTTATTCCTGCTGTATATAGTTCTCTCCACAGCTTGTTTAGAGGGGCTTACTGAGCATGGTGCCAAACACAAGGTGCCATGATGCAGCATGGAGATTACAGTTGCACCTTGTTTTGGCACTCTAAACATTTTTCACAGTAGATGGACATCATAACGTTAATGTTTTAGTTCTCAACCTTTACTATAGGCTTGCAAGTCCTGATATGTCCCTATAGTTAGTATTCTGTATTAGCAGTTGGAGAGGCGCTGTTGTCTCCTACACTGTATGCGCATCATTGTATTTTGTACTTGATGTGCTGATCAAACCTATATTTTGCCTGATGTTTTGCCATTGTTTTGTAGGCTTTGGGGATGATGGCTAATTTTAGCCCTGTTAACTGTTACTGGTTTTCCCTGTTTACTTGTTTCCTCCCACTGTTCTTCGCATGGTTAGCCTTCTGGACAATTTGAGTAGCTCATCTTCAGAAGAGTTCTTTGGACTCCATGCATATACCCCCTCTTAGTGGTATCGCAGATTAATGGACTGACATATGACTGATGCTGACATGTGTTGTTACTTGCTTTGATTTCCATTAATTGTATCTTTATGGCTTATTCATGAAAAATTGAATAAACATAGAGTACAATAAAAAAATATATATTGTCAACATAGAGAAGGGTTTTATAGGCCTGGTCCGCCACAGAGATGCTTGAGATCTGGGGATGCTGGCAGATGGCTGCAGCAAGGGGTTCTACAGCTAAAACAAAGAGTAAAGGAGATGGGGGGGACAGCCTTGGTGGGTGCCCCGAGCTAGGGGAAAAGGGGGAGAAAGGGTACAGTTGGTTAATACCTGCACAGCCGGAAGGAATACATAGCACAAATAACAGAAATAAAGGAATTCCCAAACCCCACGTGGGCCAAAACAGCATATAAATAGTGCCATTCAACAGAATCAAATGCTTTTTCAAAATCAATAGCCAGAGCTGTGACAGGAGAGGGGGAAGAACGGCCAAGTGTATTAAATTAAGAAGTGTACATATGTGGTCCGAGCTAAGCCAGCTATGAACAAACCCTACTTGTGAGGGGTGTATCAGATTGGGTAGTAGAGGCTCAAGACAGGCAGCTAAATTCCTAGCATAAATGTTACTGTCTGCTGTAATAAGGGAAATGGGACAATAGTTGGAGAGGAGAGAGTGATCCTTACCAGGCTTAAGGAGCACGGTAATAATGACTATAGACATAGATGGTGGAAATGGCCCAATAGAAGTGATTTCTGTGTAAACACAGTGCAGTATAAGGCACAGCAGAAGGTAAAGAAGTTTGTAAACATCAATAGGGAAACCATCTCCCCCGGGGCCTTCTTAGGTTTAAGCATTTTAATTGCCACGTCTATTTACTGGAGGGGAAAGGGGAAATTGTTTAACCAGGAAAGGCATGCCAAGCCCAAGCTTGTTCCCAGGTGTGACCTGGGAGCACAAGGAAGTTAAATGACTTGCTCAGGATCACACAGTATGCAAGTGGGTACGTTTGGGATTCAAACCCAGGTCTCCAGGTGTGCAGCTCAGTGCCCTTAACCACTATGCTATACTGCGGTCCTGAGATGGCGATTCCATAGGATCAAGCTTGGGGAGCTGCAAACCATAAAGAAAGGAGAGCGAGGTGTGCTGGGTTAGGAGCGGAAGAAGAGGAATAGAGATGTTGATAAAAGGAGGATATAATATCACTGATGTCCTGAGGGTTAGTACAGAGACGCCCTACCTGATTACGGAGGGAGGGAATGTACCTCTCAGATTGCTGCTTTTTAAGCCAGTATGCTAAAAGTTTACTACACTTCTTGCCTCCCTCCCAATATTTGTGCTTTAGGCGAGTGAGGGCAAGTTTGGCCTAACGCACGGTGAGGGAATTAATTTCTTGGCAGAGGGTTGCTCTGCATGCAGTCCCATCTTACAGACCCCACCAGGTCTGCCTCTGCCACCAGGTCCACCTGCGCCATTAGATTTGACCATCCCACTAAATGGGTCTATCTCATCACAGGTCCTGCCACCTCAGACTCACCCATTGCTAGGTCTGGCCCTGCCTGGATCACTGCATTTACCTGCCTGCCCCACTAAATTTGCTTGTTCTGCCAAAATTACCTATGCCATTGAACTTTCATGCCCCTTGGCAGGGACTGTCTGCTCCATCATTGACTCTCCCTGTTCCATTGCTCAGACTGCTTACTCCACAGGCTTTACCTACCCCGTTACCCCCAGTGATTGAGGAAGTGGACCCAGAGGTCAAGGGTATAATGACCAGAGGGATTGCTGCTGACATTCCACCCAGCAGGTGCTAACAATATAACCAAGCCAGTAAAGCTCGGGCATCTGTTTTTTATTTTCCAATTAATAATCAGTAATGGATTTTGGTGTGCATAATTCTGTACTGATCGATCAATAACTTGTAACCTGATTCTAGTGTGTTCGATTCTGTACTGATCGATTAACAAGCTATAATCTGATAGATTGTTTCTGCAAGTTTAAAACTCGTGTACTAAGTTTTTATTTTCTTCTCATAACTTTAAGTAGAGTTAAGTAGTAAGGGCAAACTTGTAACTTTCCAAACAAAACTGTGTCTTCATGAGTTCTGAGCAAGATCTCCTCAGTTTCAGGCACCTGTCAGATACATTCCACTGATAAATTCAGGCAGCCTATTTTTCTCACCCCAGGAATTCTTTAGCATCTATTGACAGATGCAGTATGCCAGCTGGGTTCAGCTGCCCTGGAGAGGAGGATTCAATGCAAATGAGGAAGGCATTGGCCAATCTGGATAAAGTTAGAGTAGAGTGCTGCCTGCAGTCAGCCTGAGGGACCTCAGAACTTTTTCTCCGCTAAACTGGCAACACTGCCCTGGACCTCCCCTCTTCAGAGATCTTCCTATGCCATTTTCTTTCTTTTTGAGTGCTGTTTTTAAGGTATTTTGTATATTTTCTTAATTTTATCTATTTTTTCCGCATCTGCGTTGGGTTCCGCGCAGTTGAGGGATTTTTTTTGTGTTTTTCCCACTTCGGCAGTTTTTCTGAAGTAAAATTTGCCTGTGTGCATGATAAATTGCATTGTTTTTATTTAATTTGTTAGTTTTTAGTATTTATTGGTGGTTTTTAACACTTTTGCGCTAAAATCACTGATTTGTTTTTTCGCGCTCGTGCACAATGTTTCCGTTGCACACCAGCATGAATTCTTGGAACCCTTTTTTCTCTATTTAAATTCAAAATGATTGATATTTGAAGGGTAATCTCCTCTCTTTTGGGATGAGACTCTCTTGTTTGCTGTGCAGCAGGCTTTGTTGACAAGAGGTGTGGAGTTGGTTCTGTTTTTTCCCCTTTGTGAAAAAAAAAATTCCTTAAAGTTGATTTTAATTTGTTTAAGCTTTGGCCTAACTATTATTTTCTAGGCTTTCAGTTTACCTCCCCTTTCTCTAAAAGCGCTGAGGAGGGTACCTCAAGATAACACAAAAGAAATGACAAGTCCCCTTGGGACTTCTATTATTACAAGTCTGGTTCTGTAGAAGTTATTTCTCTGTCCAAGCCTTTAATTTGAAAATAGGCAGGGTGCCCTCTTCCTTGCACAAAGATAGAGATTAATCTCCTCTGACGCTCCCTCCTGAAGGATTTAGGGAGTCATCAGGAGTTGAAAAAAGTATGCCCTCTGCAACTGAATTTCTGAGAGCTTGGCAATTATTCCAGACTTTATATTTCTGGACGTGTTCTCGGCTCCTTCAGGTCCGAGTATTCCTCTCCATGTTAATCATTACGTCTAAGGATATTATTGTTATTATTATTAGTAGTAGTAATTTAGGAGAGGATTTTCCTTCATGAACTCCTCTTGGTACCCACTAATTCCAGTCAGTCACCCTGGGGTTGATCCAGGTTATGGTATAATGAGGCATTTATATTCAACTGGTGGACTCCCTGGACTTTTCCCTCCAGGACAACACCGATAAAGAGGTGGAGGATGACGACTTTGTAGATCTGGTGGTTGCTGTCCTCCAAAGAAGTTGCCAACTCTCTGAAGACACCTACAGGTAGGTTCTGGGAAACCCCTCCTTCTCTTTCGGAGTTGACAGAAGCATTCAGAGTAAATACCAGTTCGCTAAGTGTTCTGCTGTTTTTATCTGTACACTTTCAGACTAAAGAGAGTTAGTGCAAACAGCGGCCTGCTTCTCTCAGCCTTGTGCCACTGTCTGCTTTCCCTTCAGAGATAGACTCTAGATAATCATATACCATGTGTAAGAAATTTTACGTAATGCCTTCTACCTTTCTAGCATACACTATTATATATTAAGAGTTTTTTTGATGTATTCTATCGTTGCCATAGTGCGACAGCTCTGGTGTACTATTCACAAGGAGGTGTGCTGAAATACCCAAGTGGAATATGGTAGCACTGTGCTCTCATAGCCTCAAGTCATAACATTACAGCTTCTACAGTCTTGGCGTAGATCATTTCTCTCAGGCTTGCCTGTCTGAAAAGTTCCAGCCTTTTGGGTTATGCTTTGGTGCAAATTTTGGTTTGTCTTTATGGCAAACTAAAACTGACAGGCATGTGTGGACGAGTTTAACTCTCCAGTACTCAGTTAAAGATGAGCATTCCTTCCCCAGAAGTCTCAGGATAGGGGGGCTTCGGGTAGGAATTATTCTCCCTTTAACCTTTTTTCCCTATGCCAACACATTCGGAATTTTCCAAATGTGAAGCTTTCCAGGGGTTTAGGCAGGAATGCTCATTTCATTCCTGGTAATCCCTTTTTCTTCAGTTACTTTTCTTCTTGGTTCAAGTTTTTACCCCTTCTTTGGTTGGTGTAAAAAAAAAAAGGTAGATGTATGCAGATATAGACATATAAATATATCTATAGCTATATACATGATAAGTAAATAAATAACTAAAGTTTATCCCCAAGTGCTGCCTTCTCTGTTTTTCTCCAGTAGCATGTCAGCAGTGTGAACTAGAGCACTAGAACCTCTTGAGGGTCAAACTCGTGAAAGGGTTCCCTTCTCCATGGGAGTTGGACCTTTTTTCAGGCTATTACCATAATTTTAAAGGAAAATAGAGAACAGCAAATCATTATCAGCTTTCACAACCTGGGGTCAGGATGTTTCCTTGACTCAGGTCTTTTTTTTGCAAACGCAGGGGATTTTCTTGTCTCCCTCGATACATTCTATGTCCTCAGTTCCTTAGCCCGGGGTTTTTCTCAGGCAGCTACCAGTTTTCTTCTATGCCGATTAGACTGCCTCCAGAGCATTCTCAAATACGGAGTAAAAATCAGGCTGTTCTCCAGGTATCTGGGTAGGTTGTCGGTTCTCACCTGAAGACAGGGAATCTCTGGTTTCCCTTCTCAGAGGCTTGGCCATCCTTAGCCAGTTCTCCTTGACTTTGGTTTTCAAGCCCTAAGTCTGACATGTTATTTCCTACAGTCTTGGTTTTTTTTTTGTACCTACTAGAAAAACGTTCCCTAACCATCTAAATCTCGACAACTCTAAGGGGGCAGTGCTCATCCCTTGTCAGGGGAAGTTCGTTCCCTGTATGTGGTGCATAATTTTGTCACTAGAGTCCCAGGGGCTAGACCTCTAGGTCAGATTTCAAATAAGAAAATTTTTGTGAAGTCTGAACTCTCTTACAAGCTTGACTGGTATAAGGAAACAGTGAACTTAACACCTCTCCCCTTTAAATCTTTGGAAAAGAGGCTTCCTTCCAGTGGGTGCTTCCCTTCAGGGGATTCCATCTTGGTTTTGGTCTTGGTTTCTGAGAGAGTCCTTATTTCATTAGTCCCTGGAATCTCAGAACATCTCTATCAGGCCTGCATTTTTTCAATCCAGAGGTCATTTAGTACAGAGAGGATCGGATGATATTCCTGCCCTGTATCACACCAACGAGCATTTGGGACACAAGGCTTTCAATCTCTCCACAATAGCTATGAGTTTTGATCTCTAGCTGGCTTCTTTGGAGGTGTCTTAGTCACTCATCCATCTGTCGGGCAAGGACAACACTTTGGCATAGTCAGAGCCACCGCAGGTGGGCCCTTTGGGAGATCCTCTAAGCCGCATTAGTTAGGGGCACCGCAAGTGAGGCCTCAGCATACAAGTCCTAGCCACATCATTCAGGGGGTAAGGTCAGGTCCAGATCTGAATTTTCGCCTCCAGCCCGAACCACCAGTTTTTCCTTTTTACTGTTGCAGGCCCCAGCTCGGGGTTCCTTCCAGCGGGCTTTCTTATCTCAAGACTGGTCGGAGAAGTTTTCTTTCTCCCATATATCCCTTGTTTCCTAAGTACCTCTCAAGTAAAGGAATCAGCCACCATGATCCTGGTAGCTCTGAATAGCCTTGGTACTTTCTGATAAAAAATGTTTCAGTTAAACAGCCTTCTGGCTGCTTTCATTTCCATAAGCTACTTCCTTTCTCACACAGGAGTAGCGTTTCTCAGCTCCCAGTCTTTTCTCCTCAAGGTCTGGTTCTTGAGAGGCTAGATCTCCTAGAATCACTGTATCCAAAACAAGGTCTGGAATGTCTATGAAAAAAAAAAGAAAAGGGTTTAGTAGTAGTAGTAGTAGTAAAAAAAATTATTTTTATACAGGATTTGAAGACTTTAGGTTCAAGAACCTATTTTCAAAGTCGTCCTGTTTAAACAATCATGTTTCAAATATAGACATAGAAGTTGATGGCAGATAAGGACCACAAGGCCCATCCAGTCTGCCCATTTTTTTCTACCTTATAAATGTGCCATCGGCCTTTGCTCTGTCAGTGGCCTATCTATTCATACTCATCTGTATTCCTCCCTTATGCCTATCCCATGCCTGTTTGAAGCCCTGCACTGTATTCATAGCCACCACTTCCTGAGGTAGGCCGTTCCATGCATCCACCACCCTTCCTGTGAGAAAGAATTTCCTCACATTCCCCCTTAATCGGCCTCCTTCTAGTCTCATGTTGTGTCCTCTTGTCCTACTATTTTTCTTATATTTAAACATGTTAGACTCTTTCACCTTGTTAATGCCCTTAAGGTGTTTAACTGTTTCGATCATATCACCTCTCTCCCTCCTTTGCTCAAGGGTATACATATTGAGCTCTGTTAATCTGTCCTCATATGTCTTCTGACGCAGTCCCTGCACCATTTTGGTTGCCTTCTCTGGACTGCCTCAATTTGGTTAATGTCCTTGTGAAGGTATGGCCTCCAGTACTGCATGCAGTACTCCAGATGAGGCCTAACCAGTGTCTTGTAAAGAGGGATTATTACCTCCCTCTTACGACTTGTGATACCCCTACTAATGCACCCTAACATCCCCCTAGACTTACCTACTGCTTTAGAGGTCTGCTTGGATGATTTCAGGTCATCGGTGATGATGATGCCCAAGTCTCTTTCTTCCTTTGTGACTGCCAGCAACTCCCCTCCAAGCCTATAGGTAGCTTCAGGGTTTCTCTTCCCTATGTGCATGATCTTGCATTTCTTTGCATTAAATTCTAGTTGCCACTCTTCTGACCATTTTGCTAGTTTATCCAGATCTCTTCTCATTCTGCTCACCCATCTGGATCATCTACTCTGTTGCAGATCTTGGTGTCATCTGCAAACAGACAAGCCTTACCCTCTAGTCCATCTGCAATATCACTAATGAAGATATTGAAGAGGACTGGCTCCAGGACTGATCCCTGAGGTACCCCACTTGTGACTTGCATCTCTTCTGACTGTATACCATTTACTACCACTCTCTGTTTTCTGCCCGTCAACCAGTTTGCCACCCAGTTGACCAACTTCTGACCCACCCCGATCCTACCCAGCTTATTTATCAATCTTCTATGTGGAACAGTGTCGAAAGCTTTGCTGAAGTCAAGGTAGGCGACATCAACTGCTCCCCCTTGGTCCACCACTCTGGTTACCCAGTCAAAGAAATCTATGAGATTAGTTTGACAGGACCTTCCTTTTGTAAACCCATGCTGTCTTGGATCCTGTGCCCCTATGGATTCCAGGTGTTGTACTATGCTTTCCTTAAGGAGTGCCTCCATAATCTTGCCCACTACTGAGGTAAGACTGACTAGTCTGTAGTTCCCTGCCTCCTCCCTGCTACCACTTTTGTGGAGCGGGATCACATGAACCCTTCTCCAGTCTTCTGGGACCTCTTCTGTGCTCAGAGACTCACTAAACAGTTCTGATAATGGCTCTGCTAGTTCCACCCTTAGCTCCTTAAGTACCATGGGATGTATGCCATCAGGTCCCATTGCCTTGTCCACCCTAAACTTAGTGAGCTCTTGTACGCCCCTTTCTTTTGTGAAGGGAGCAGTGTTCACCTTCCTCCCTCCCCCCTTTGTCCATGGCGCTGAGCTGTGGGCCCTGCCCTACCTTCTCCTCAGTAAATACTGAGCAAAAGTATCTATTTAGGATAGATGCTTTTACAGGGTCCTCCTCCTCACATGCCCCCTTTTCTCCTTTGAGCTTAGCAATACCCCCTCTGGACTTTATGCTTTCACTAATGTATCTATAGAAAGTCTTGTCACCTTCTTTTACTGTTCGTGCTAGTGTTTCCTCGGTTAGGGAGACATATCAGAGACAGTACAATGCATTCATAAATTACACTTCATACAAATATACATACAATATCACATTTAGTTGATATAAAAATACATCAATTATATATCAGAATTCTACATCTCAGTCTAAATTCCATTACCACGCTGTAAGTCATTTCATACAGACACAAACAGTAGAAAATATATCATTCAAACCTGATTTAAATTTTACAAATTGTGTAACATTTCTGAAACGGGGTGAATATTGTTCCAGATTTTTGCCACTTGGGCCTGTAAAGTCATATGTTGTAGTACCACAAAAACCTCAGTTTCCTAGTGGAAGCGGTTTTTCCCCTTGATCAAGGACAAGAGCCTAGAGTTTTTCAGTCCTCTTTCCTCTCATGACTGGATTATTTAGTTCATATCCAGGCATTACTGTCTTGTACATGGAACTAGTTTGGTCTTTGTGACTTGTTTCCTATAAAAACATAAAGGTTTTTATTTTCTTACTAACAGTAGACCTCTTTTTTGGGAGTACATCTAGCGGTTACTCTGATTCTTTTTCTGTCAGGCAAGAGAAATCTGTCATTTCTCAGACCATTTCAAAGAATTCCGCATGGGGTCGTTTTACTTCCAGACCCTTCTAGGGACCGGATTTTTTTCCCATGGAACACAAACCTCTGTATATTCAAGTTCATGGGTGTCCCTTTGAACCTGTGGTAATTCTGTCCTGAAGTGAGTAACATTGACGACAACGTTTCTGCTTGTCTTTTCCTCTGTCAGATGGGTTTTAGAGTTTCAGATTTTTCTTTTTGGCCTTATCCTCTCAGTATCTTTAAGAACAATTTAGTCCTCTGGATGAATAGGAAATCCTTTTCCCAAGTTTTCTACCATTTCCACCTTCATCAGCCTTTTTTCTCTGCCTATACTGCTCTCAGGCAAGTCCTGTCTAGGCTATCTCAAGCTGCTCGGATGGGGCATGAATTAGTCCTGCCGGTCTATGTCAACAGTCCTAGCAGTTCAGGATCTGTCATTATCATCCCTTCCTTTCCTGCATTTTTGCAGAAAAGGAGAAATCAGTGACCAAGAGTATTTTCCCATGGGACTGTTTTCCCGTATTTTGGGTCTGGTACAGCAAGGCTGACACTCAGACCTTCTCGTGCTTAGGGTCTACTTCCTGGAGAACAGATGCCTCCTGGGCAGCGTTCAAGGCTATATCCTTACTAGAAGTGTGCAGACCACTTATTTGAAATTTTCTTCTCACATTCAATAAGGTCTTTTCTTGGATGTGTAGTCTGATAGGATGCCAAATTTGGCAGAACGGTACTTCAGAGCCTCTTCTTAAAAATAGGTTTCTCTGCCCTCCTCCCAACTACACTGCTTCGAAGTCGGCATCTGTCAATAGATGCTAAAGAATTCCTGGGGTGAGAAGAAACAATTACTCACCAAAGTAATATTACTTCTTCCAGGGGATTCTTTAGCATTATTAACACTCCCACCCATCCTCCTCTGGAAACCTTGTCTAAAGGCTGTGCTAGGGGATTTAGCCAAATTTGACGACAGTCATTCATTCGTGTGATTAAAACAAAAAAAAAATGTTTCATAATAGTGGGTTAAAATATATGGTGAGTCATTGCTAACAGTTTTTTTTGCCCCTAGCGGGCACAGTTTTTGCTCTTTTTCAGCTCCGAAATGCGTTCTGAGGTCCTGCAGACTGACTGCAGGCAGCACTCTACTCTAACTGTATCCTGATTGGCCAATGCCTTCCTTGTTTGCATTGACTCCTCCTCCCTGTGGCAGCTGAACCCAGCTGGCATACTGCATCTGTCAATAATGCTAAAGAATCTCCTGGAAGAAGTAATATTACCTCAGTGAGTAATTGTTTCTTACCTACTCAGACTGGCCATAAGAGGTCAGCGAGCAGTCAACCATTGCCATACTCAGGGAATACCTGCTGTACTCGGGGAATACCTGTCCGCATGAGCAATCACAACCAGCCAACCTTGTCCCACTAGGCGAGTAATTGACCACATGGGTGCTCAGCCTTGTCTAGCCAAAGTAAACAACTAACCACAACTAGTCTCTAGCTGTTCACACCTCTGTCTAAAATATGATTCTTCTCAAAGCAATGTACCTCGCCCTGAGCACAACCTAGTCTTCAGCTAATAAAGAATACTTTTAAAATATATTACTGACACAGATTTAATGATGTCAGGCCCAGGTTACAGCCCAAATATTCCCCTATATCAGTCAGATGCATTTTGTTTACTAACAGCCCTCAGCATCTGCCCATCATTCAGTAATTACTTGACTCACAGACTCTACTAAGATCTGGCAAAGGTATCTCCTATCCTCTGCCTGGCCAACAGCTAAAATTATCTGAGTCTTTATCCTCTGCCTGGCCAAACAATTAAAATGATCTGGGTCTTTATCCTCTGCCTTAGAAAAAAAGTATTTAAACCCTCAACAACCCCACCGAGGTAAGGAGTCTTCAAGGGAGAGCCAAGGAGTCATCCCAGCTCCCAGGATCTCGTGAGGACATCAGTTTCTACTGGTTTGGTGAGTTTTGTTACCTTCACCTTAGGCATAGGACCTAAGGCTGACAAGCATTTGTTTTTATTTCTTTTATTGCAACGCATTTTTTCTTGCAAAGAAGGAATTATTTTCTGCTTGCACTGCTGTTCAGAAAAACTGTAACTGTATTTTAAGAGTTTTGAGATTTAAGAACTGTATTTGGCTACTTGCATTTAATGCCAAAAATTGCATTCTAGACATTTTCCCTGTAGTTCAGAACAATTATAACTGTATTTTAAATTGTACCTGGTCTATTCATGTTAATGCCAAAACTACTTTATAAATTTTGAACACTGATATGAAGAGTAAAAACATTTTTAACCATGAGTCCTGACTTGAGTTATGCTTCTCAATTTAATATGATAAAAGTTAGGGTACTTAATTTAGAAAATGATAACCTAAGAAGTAGATCAGTACCCTTAAGATAACAGTTTCAGGTTATATACATATAATTAAATGTGCAAATTTCTTATGTCCAAAATTACTACATAAATATTTGGGTTGGTGTTTCAATGATTCTAGTAAAAGACACTGGTGTAAGATATATGACTGTCCTAGGCACAGACAGACTTATGATTTTAAAGTAAATATAAGAATATTCAAAGAACTAGAAAGGACTCATTGTCCACTGACAAAGTAAACATGTTCATAAGGGAATTTTAGATTTTAATGAACACACAGCCTTTGTAGACCGAGGCCAAACAGCCTTGGTTGGTCAGGTGTCAGACAAGATAATTGTGGCAGGTGGTCTAGATCATAACACAGGGGTCACTCTTCCAACCCTTTGTATTGTCATTCCTAACCTAGCCCAATTAATGAACAACTTGGGAAGACTGCCAATCTCCGAAGGTCTCTGTAAAAACCATGTACACGAGACTGAGCAAGAAAAGTTATATTGGAGAGCCGGAAAGCATGCCATATAACTTAGACTTATCAAGTTACAACTTCTTTTTGTAATAGAGAAGACTTGGGGAGGGAAGGGCTAGGTTTAAGAAGACTGTCTTTGCTGCCAGCCCGCCAGTGCAGAAGTAGTGTGTCCATCAGCGACGTCAATGACCCGGGTTTGGGAACGGACTCGGGATGTCAAGAAAAGTTAAATGAGGGAGAAGGATTAGCATCCTAGGGACTGCTCTTCTCTGGGGATAGTGTCCAGCATGCTACGGACCCCTAGCAGAGGCTGGGAGGATCCACTGTGCTGGCACTGTACTAGTGGGGGGGTGGACGTGGGCCATCATTGCACGCGCCTGCCCTCCGTGCAGCACACAATAAAATACTGGCACCGACCGTGAAGCCGTGCTCTGCTACCAACCATGTCCGCCGGGTGGGGTCCTGCTCCCATGGACCCACCCGGGTGGGGGTAATCCAGGACACATTACCAATGACCTTGGGGAGGGGGCGACCGCCCGGCAGCCCTGCCCAGAGGGGTAAGCCTGGGTATGGGGAAGCAGAGAGCAGGAGCTGAGATCCCTGCAGAGGATCGGGAGCCAAGAAAGAAGAAGACTGTCTTTAGCCGCTAGTTGGGACTCCAGGGTAGCCAGTTGACATTTACGCTGTTTCCATCAGGTAGCCAATTATACGTCCACGGAGGGTGGCCTTAAAGGCCTCCCAAAGAGTGGCTACCAAGGTGGAACCTGTGTCATTATCTTCTAAATATTCAACCACAGTGTTCTGAAACTAAATTTGGAAGTGAGGGTCCTGGAGAAGGAGTGGATCAAGCTGCCAGCAGGGAGAGCGCTGCAGGGCACTGCCCAAAAGTGGATCCGTTTCAATGGGAGCATGATCTGAGATAACTGAATGATTATTATACAATGGGCACAAAAAACACACCAAATCTGCAATCCTTAGATTGGCTGGCTGGCACCTTTTCAGCATAGTAAATCCTCCAGTGTACCCACTGGAAAAGGTGCCAGCCACCAGTCAGCCACAGCAGAACCCCCCTTTCAAATCACTCCGACCATATCCAAGTGAGCACTGGCAAACCCATTACCACTCACCGCATACAGCTCCTACCCCGAAGATAACATTTGTAAACCGTGTTCTTTTAACTCCCGCTCTGAAATACCAACACTCAACACATGCTCCACTACTTTAACGGCTGACACACATAGTACCCCCCAAAAAAAAAACATTACCAATGTTTCCCTATCATTACTATACCCAAAAGCAGAAAAGTGCTGGGAACAATTTCAACAAACTGCAGTACCAAAATACAATCCAGCGCATGTGCACAATCAACTACGGAAACAAGCCCATAAATGAAATCGGCTGCATAACAACTAATTACCTATCCAAACTCCTAACAGGAAAAACAGAGGCTAAACACACTTAGCTCAGCACGTTAATGACAGAATAAAAGATGTTCCCAACTCCAGATAAACCGTAGAGGCTGCTTGTTGGAAAACAGCACAAGCACACAGCAGTGTCCCCCCAGCACTATTTTTTGATGCTCAGCACTAAATTCACTAAAAATAACACAAAACTCAAACAAAAGTAATTTATGTCTTTATTTTTTCAACACAAAAATAATGCCCTTGTATAATAGCAATATACCTCCAGAAGTAGAGCATTGAGATGACGGCTGGTGTGGCAGCCACTCAGCTGCGCCTCTTGACCGAACCACACCAGCCATGGTAAATCCACCAGTGTACCCACTCCCTGTTCTGCTGTAACCAAGGGAGTGAGTCTAGAGGAGGTGAGCCAGAAGTCTAATTGGCTGAACATGTGCACTAATGGGTGCTGTGTATAATCCCTAATCCTTGGATTATGTTGTCTCCAGACATCTGTGAGGGCTTGGTCCTGAATCCACTATAGGACGTCTTGAACAGAATGGACATGAGGGTCAGGTTTACCATGACTCCAGTCCTATTTGGAGTTGAGGGTCAAGTTAAAGTCACCACCAATGAGGGTCAGCAATGGTAGACAGCTCAATTGCTAAATCATGAAAAAAACGGGAGACTCATGATTTGAGGCATACAGATTCAAAATAAACAAAGGATCTTGAGGAGTAGTAAACTGAGCTAGGGTACATCACCCATACTTGTCAGTATGAGACTTGTCTAGGGACCAGTGCAAGTCAGATCTACTACAGAATCTCGACAGTCAGTCTCCCGAACTCCATAAGCCTGAGTTTAGGAGACCAACTGTCGGAAGACCGACACGGTCTTAGTGCAGTGCAGGGGGCAAGCATCCCACAGCCCCTGTAACCAAAAAAAACAACTCTGAGGGGGAGTGGACCTTGGAGTAGGTTAAAAAGTTATGGGGGCAGCAACAGCACTAACAAAAATGTTTCCTTCACAGGAAGAGAACCCAGGTCGAGAGCACCATGCTGGTCGAGCTGCCAGTGGCCTAGCCCTCCACGCCATGGGAGCAGCTTGGCCAGCTTCTGCATTTTCCCCTTCCTTGTGGTGTCTGACTAGGGGTAAGGTAGCAGTTTGTCACATCCGCTACCTTACCCCTGTCGGTATCAGCTTCCATTCTGTCAGGCGGGTGTGTGTTGGGCTGCCGAACTTGGGATCCTGAATGTCGGGAATCCGAGTGTCGGCATTAGGTAATAATCCTGTGCAAGTCCTCATGCACAAGGATGGAGACACCTCTTTTTACCATTCCCCAGCGATGGGAACACAGCGAAGACCATCCCAGCGACAAAATTGACAGTTTGCTGTGATGGTCTGCTGGTTTCCCAGCGCTGCTGTCACTGGGGTGTTTGCCCCCTCCCCCGAACCAACTCCAACTCGTCAAACACACTTTTGCACAGCGATGGCACAATGTCAATTGGTGGCGTTGAGCCATCGCTGTAGTGACATTTGGCACAATTCCTGTCGCTACAGCATAGTGGAACCCCTTCAGGTCCACCCAACCCCTCTGGAGCTTCCGGGCTGCCTGATCAGTGAGCTTTGTTTCTTGTAAAAGAACCACCTGTGACTTAAGTTTGCAGAGGTGGGTCAGCACCTGCTTACCTTTGATGGGGGAATTTAACCCCCAAACATTCCAACTGTGACAGTGTACATCAGCCATAAGCCTTATACTGGAAAGATGGGGTAAGAAAGGGCAGGTCTGAACCAAACTAAGCAGGTGCTGACAATGCAGCCTAGAATACTGCATAATGTTGAGAGCATCCAGCATTCCATCAAACCCAAGAATGCCTTGTACAACCTGAAGAAAACAAAAAGCAGTGTGTGTGACCAAGGAAATATATAGCGCTTGGAGAGATAGTAAACACAACCCTGAAAACTGAACAACAAAGTAACAACAACAGGAGCAAGAAACACATCATCATCAGCAGGGCATGAGGAGCCTAAGCAGTGGGACCATGGAAATGAATTGGGTATAAAGTTAAGCCCAAGGTTCTCCACAGAACCACACTGGGGTAAACAAGCCAGGGCTGAAGCAGCTGAGCGGCTGATAATGTGGCAGACAGAAGTCAATTACATGAGATGTTGGGTTGGGGGAAAGCTGGTCTGCAATGAGGAAGAAAGGGGAAGCCATGGAATCCAAACCCCTCCTCCCGACCAGCAAAGTACAGTACATACAGTACCCTCATCAAGGGGTAGATATGGGTGAAGAGCAAGGGAGTTGTAAGTAATGGGGAACAGCAGAGAAGTAAAAGTATAGGGGAACTGGGCAATAAGGTGACGAAGCCCAAGTAAGATGGCAGTAATAGCAGCAATGGGGAGCAAACAGATCAAATAAAGGGTGTGCCAGCCATGGCAAAGGCAAGAGAGGGCAAAGGTAGTGAGAGTATGGGGAAAACAGTACAGAGGTAGGGTCAGAAAGGCAGGGGGAAAAAGACAAGTAGATCGCACAGAGGTATGGGCAGACACTATAGTCTGGAGGGGTAGGGAGGGGAGAATAGTTGTGCATCCGCAAAGTAGGAAGGGGACTGGCAAATATCAAGCAGGCAAATGCATAGTGGAAGCCAGCTAATAATCCAAGGCAGCACTGGAATCCTAAACAGTAAAAGGCAAACTACAAGCAGGCTCCTAGAGTTGCTCTATTTTAGGGGCCAGTACTTTGAAAAGAAGCAGACGAATTGGGGGGACACATGGTGCAGTATACGAGAGTAGATGAAACTCCAGGTATTGGTCCAAAGCAGGACCATTGCTAGTTCTGGAAAGGGGGTAGTTTCAGAAAAGAAAAGAGACTGGAGAGCCTAGAGAAGTACAACAGATGGAGGGTAAGCACAAGAAGGGATGAAAAGGAGCCAGCACTGAGTTCAAAAAAATTATATAGCACAATGCCTCAGCACCGCTGAGTGATGTAAAACAAAAAGGTGGGCAGCTAAAGGGAGGGAAAGGTACCCCAGGGGTGTCACATCTGGATAAGGATAAAAAGACCAGTAAGGTGGAGGGGACGGATGATGCCATCCCCACCAAAAGGGTGTGGTTTGCCCTCAAGGCCCTAAAGAAAGACAAATCTCCTGGGCCGGATGGCATTCATCCAGAGTACTATGGGAATTGTGGACATACTGGCTGCACTCTGGCGGAGCTTTTCAACAGGTCACTTGAGACAGGGAGGGTACCTAGGGATTGGCAGAGGCACATGTGGTACCAATCCATAAGGGGTCAAGGAAGTACCAGGAAACTATAGACCCATCAGTTTAACCTCGGTGGGAAAATTAATGGAGAGTATACTAAAGGAACGATTGGGGGTTTACTTGGAGGAGGTGGGAGGTCTGGATAGTCGGCATGGGTTTGTGCCAGGTAGATCATGTCAAACCAACCTTGTGGAGTTCTATGAATGGGTAACATCAGAACTGGACAGGGTAAGCCTGTGGATGTATTATTCTGGACTTCAGCAGCTTGACTCTGTCCCCACAATGGTCTGTGGAGAAACTGATGGGGTTAGGAGTAGGCCCTTTGATGGTCAGATGGATTGAAAACTGGATAGCTGGACGCACTCAGAGAGTAGTGGTCTGTGGGGAGCTCTCGAACCCTACAGAGGTTGGTAGTGGTACCACAGGGCTCGGTCCTGGGTCCAATCCTGTTTAATGCATACATATCAGACATCAGGGATGGTATAGGGTGTGAAATGAGTCTCTTCTTGGATGACTCCAAGATGGGAAGCAGTAGTTGAGGGAGAAGAGGGAGGTTGGCCCTGCAAGGGACCTGGACACCCTGGAAAGCTGGGCTCACACATGGAAATTAAATTTCATATCACCAAGTGCAAGGTGTTGCATCTGGTCGGGAAACCCCAAACACATGTACACTCTGGGAGGGAGGTGCTGGAAGCCTCAACAGGGGAAAAGACCTAGGGGTCATGGTGGATACATGTATGAATAACACTGAGCAGTGCAGGAGAGCAGCTAGCAAGGCAAACAGGATGTTGGGATGCATGTGCAGGGGATCACCTCTAGGAGCAAGGAAGTGATTCTGCCACTGTACAATGGACTGGTTAGACCACACCTTGAGTACTGTGTACAGTACTGGAGACCACTTGAAGAGGGATACAGCTCCTGGAGAGGGTACAGAGGAGGGCAACAAAGATGATACGAGGGCTAGGGGATTTGACTTACGAGGACAGACTTGAGGAGCTCTGCCTGTTTTCATTGGAGGAGAGGAGAGACAGGGGGACATGGATTGAGGTCTCAAGCACCTCAAGGAATAAATAGGGTAAACATGGAGGGATCTTTAGACTAAAGCAGGGAGGCATCACCAGAGGGCATGGTTTGAAGTTGGAAGGTGGAAGGGTGAGGGGGGAAAAGAGGAGGAGGTTTTTCACTGAGAGGGTGGTGGACCCTTGGAATGCTTTGCCTGGTGAGCTGGTTCAGAGATCCACAGTGGAGAGCTTTAAGAGGGTGGGACAGACACAGAAAGTGGATGTATCAGATGATGGCCTGTCCCGGGGGGGTTGGGATGGATGATAGGGGTTTCTGGAGCACAAGGGATGGGAGGGTCTCGGCACCCAACTAAGGATCTAGGTTCGAGCAGACTTGATAGACCATAAGGCCTAATCTGCTGGCAAATAGTATGTTAGTATGTTAGTATGTTAGCTGTAAGATAGTCTCGGGCACAAAAGCCTAGCCATCAGAGAAAAAATTTCACTTTTGCCACAAATCCTGACAGGTATACAAAAGCAAATAAAAAATAGCAACCTAGTATGGGAAGTATTATCAAAGTGCAAGGAGAGTGAAAGGTAAGTCCACCTGGTAAAATGAAGTGACAAAGCAAGAGCACAGTCCAGTCAAATTTGTGTGCCGTCACGTATAAAATATAACCATACAATCCCACGGTAACTTAGCTTCTCCCATCATACGACACAGTATCGTGATCATGAGGAGGTGCGATTTTAACACATGAGAAGGCAATATAAAATGTTAAGCATAAAACATAAGTTGTAGAAATGGCAATTTAAGTCACCAAATACTGCTCTCTATGTACTGCCAATTATTGTTGTGGAATCTTTGTAAACGAGCTCCTGAGCTCAAAGGTGTAATGTCCGGAAGAAAATAAATAAAAAATCGGAATGTCAAACTAGTCCATACAGGCACAGAGGGTGCTTCGACTGGCCCGGTATGTTAGAACATTCTTAACGGCAAAACCAAAAAACAGCAGGGAGATCCTCAGGTGGGGGGGGGGGACAATGGGCAGGTGACTTCAAATATGAATGATCTTGAGGTTTCCCTTTCTGATGTACAGAATTAGGAGCTGTAGGAGAGTCATGGAAAGTAGCGGCCGAAGCAGTGCATGAAACAAGAGAGGGATGAAGAGGTGGTGGATCAGAAGTGCCCAATGGTGTCCGGGCCTGTGTAGTATTAGACGTGGCCTCCGGAGCAGGTGAAACATCCATAGCCGATTCTTGCAGCAGAAGAGCAAACCTGTTGGTCTTCGAAAAAGAAAAGGATTCTTCATCAGATGGCTCGCTTCGGCTGCGACTCCGGGATCCATCCTGGAGAGGAAGAGAGGAGCTTTGGGTGCCACCTGAAGTGTGATTCTGTTGTTTCAGCTTAGAAGGGAGCATCCAAAGATCTTCCAGAGTCTGCTGCAAGGTCCTGGAAGGCAGAGAATCAGGTGCTGGTGCAGCGGTAGGATCTGTACTAGTCGGTGCCTGGTTGTCATCTTCAGCGGTCGAGCCCAGGGGTTGGAGGGGAGTAAAGCCCTTGGCGAATGAGTACGTATGTAATCTTTGGCAGCCTCTGGAGAAGTAAAAGTCACTGGAACGCCGTTGTGTAGAATACAAAGAGTGGCAGGGTACCAGAGAGAGAGAGAAAGAAACCCCTATCCGATGTAATGCCTGATGGACTTCAGTAAAGGCACTTCGGCAAGTCATGAGCTCCCAGGTATAATCTTGAAATACCATTATAAGGTGCCCCTGCCAGTCCAGGGTACCCAGCTCCTGAGCTCTGCAGAGGATCCCTTCCTTCCTTTTTTTTTTTTTTTTTTTAATTTTCTCTTTATGTCCCCTTCTCACTGCAGGACTCCCATTCTTCGGGAGACACATTTTGTGGCCTTGTACATCCCTGCTGACCCACCGGACACTGGCACAGTCATCCCCCCACAGAGCCTTGGTTGTACCCCCCAGGCGGGTATGGTGTGGGACCCCCTTTCCACTCCAGTGTGTCTATATTTTGTTGGGGATGCTGTTGCTCAGTGCTGGCAGGGGCATTGGGGAGCGGGGCTTGGTGCTCCATCTACTGAGAGAGCCACAGGGTGTTTCCTGGTTTTCTGGTCCTTCCCTCAGGGCGTCAGCTCACTAGGGAGAGCCAAGAGCAGAACACATCATGGCGTGCGTCCGCTCCAGCTCCCGGCCAATGCCCTCCCTCCGTTCTTCCAGTTGTCCCGCTGCACCTCCACCCGTGGTCACCCAGGTGGCGGTATAGTGGCGGGACAAGCAGACTGCCCCACCCCGGAGAAGGAGAGCAGCCCCTGGGCACTTGATCCTCTTCCCCCCCCCAGCTGATCCTCCAGCCACCCAAGTCCATTCCCAAACCCAGGTCGCTGGCTCCGCGAGTGGTAACCCTACCGCTGTGCCGGCGGGCTGGCCGAGGATCCCTTCCTTAACTTGAAAACACAGAAACTTAGAAATGATCTGCCACTGGAGCTCACTGTGCTTAGGTGGAGGGGACAGTGAACAATGGGCCCAGAATGGATGGAAGGGCATGATTCAAGAAAGTGATAGTATCCTTAAGGTCCGCTTGTTCAGGGAAGCCTAGGAAGCGCAACTTGTTGCGACGTCCCTGGTTTTCGAGGTCATCGAGCTTCAGCTGCAAAGACTGAATGGCCCATGCTTGCTTGCAAAGAATATTGTGCAGCTCGTGACAGGAGTTCGTAGTCAGTGCCAGCTACTATTCAATAGCTGTCATCAAGGCAGAAAGGCAATCGATTTGTTCTACATGTCTAGAAGAGCAAAGTTTGATCTCCTATAATTCTGCCAGTAACTGGGTAAACATCCCCTCAGTCTTTTCCATACTGGTGGCTGGCGCTGCCCCCATTTTGGACACTGACCTGTGCAGCAGACTCCAGTGGTGGTGAAAACAGAAATTGGGAGATCTTTAAAATAAAGTGGTGTAGCAGCAAGATGATCGTCTCACAGTAAGGCAGAGCTGAAAATGGTTATCCCTTGCCAAAAAAAAGACCGAATCACTAGGTAGAAGGTGTCAGATGCTTGAAGATCGTAGTTGGAAAGAGCAGAGAGCAGGGATCAAGCAGCCATCGCAGTTGAGCGCAGGCCACGCCCCCTTTGTGCATCTTTTTATACAAGGACCAATATGGCAACAAACAATCCTCTACTTCTTATTTTTAAAGAATAATATGTCCAAGAATAGTGGGTCTCATATATTTAGTGTTAAGGATAGTTTCTATCAAGTTAGTTCAGTGTTTTAATAGTTTGTTTGTCCAGAAGTAGCTCTAACATTATGAAGAACACCAGTAAAGATTCACAGAGCAAGGGTGAATTTGAGTGTAAAAATAGTATAATTCATAGACAGGTACTCCTGATCTGCTTGTTATGTATGTAAACTTGGGTGGTGCATGAAATAGGCAGGAAGGTGTTTAGTGTACTTACCTGGTTGATAAAAGCTAATATATCGTTTCCTATCATTCTGAGGTATTCTATTTTGTTACAACAGTTTTCTGCAACTTTTAGAGCAAAGTAAGAAAATGTTTTCCTCCTTTAAGTTCTTGACATTATGCATTTTTCCTGTTGTTTTGGCAGGACAAAGCATCCCACCCAACCAAGGCTGTCCCTACAAAATCAGCACAGGTGGTAACTCTATGCTGCCCCGTGCTACCCTTGGTCTCTTTGCCCCTGAGGGCATACTCAGTATGTGTGTGTGTGGGGGAGGTGGGATACACTGGAGGGCATTCACATAGCCTGGGAAATCTCATAGCCACAGACCCATTACCAGGATTTTTGTTGGAGGGAGCTGGTTGAAGCCCTGTGGTATTAGATGCTCTGTGGTACATTTTGTGGTTTTTCTGGACGATAAAAATACTTACACGTGAAAGGCAAACAGTCAATTTTCACACTATAGATGAAAACAGGTGTAACAGGAAATATAAAAAATGGAAAACATGGGCAGAAATGAGTCTTAACATTGCATTTTCAAAGGTTTTGCTAAGGGTTTTGTGCAATATACTTTGTATATCATTTTAACAATAATTTTGTAAATTGTTTTTGTTTTTTATTAATTCCGTTTGCACTGATATCATAATCTAGTCAGCTGAAGTGTACAAAGGGGGCTTTCTGAAAATAAAGGAAGATTTATTTTAATCAGAAGACAGATTAGCTGTCACTGAGGGTAATTTCAGTCTCTGTCCTGTAAACAACAAGACCCCCGATCAGTTAATGAGAGAACTTCAAACTAGAGATGTCTCTTTCTTGCCAGGAAACTGTCTTGGGCACTTTGACAATTCCCTGTAGAGCAGACAGCAAGTAAAACATCACTGCACAAAATCCATGGGTCCCGTTTCAGCTAGTTCCTTTAGAGGGGCTATCCTGAGAAAACAGAGCAGTGGTCCTGGAAATTATGTCACCGAGCAGGGGTGACAGAGTGGGTGGAGCCAGGCTTGCAAGCAGACATAAGTCTAGATGTGAGAAATGTAAGTTGGTCTGTGCTGGGATTTTGTACATGCACCATCTAAGAGTTGGAGTCTACCACTGCTCACTAAGATATCCTGTGTTGTAAGAATCTTTCTAGTCTGCTTGAGTTAAGAAACCCTAGGGAGGTTTTTCGGTTTGTTTCTTCTGCTGTGTGCAAATCATTTCATTTTAATTTCTGTAGTAACCCTATAATTCCGAGTCTTGTGTATGTGTGAAATCCGGTATAATGTCTAAATATTGTGAAGGAGTAAATATTATTTTTATACATTTGTGCCTCTGGGACACAGTCTTTTGGGGAATAGATAACTGTTGGTATTGACAAATCCATGATCCATCTTCAAAGATAGAGGAAGGCTACGGTTACCATTTTCTAGGAAGGAAAGTGGTTTCTAGGGAGTGAGTAACAGGGAAAGGCCATTTGCACTTAGCCAAAGGAGCATGATATTAGATGGGCAGTAGCAGTTGTGGGATTTGGACCAAGAAGGTCTCCAGGTGAATCACTTCTGAGTAGTAGTAGTAGTTTTTCCGAGGTACTCTAACAGGTGTTGAGGTTTGAAAAGCATAACGACCTGCTGCACAGTAAGTCCAGGGCGAGGACAGGTTGTGACAAACTGGTGCTAGTGGTGTGGATTTGAAAAGGATTGTCAATAACCTAGTTAACTGTCCAGTCACTGAACAGGATATTACATAAGGTAACTCAGTGTATACTACTACTGTTATTTTTATTTTAAGCAAGAGTAGTTGGCAACATTAGGTCTGGATCACATAAAATGTGCACTTTGCTAAACTTACAAGAGTTGTGCAAAAGGAGAAGGGTGTGTTATGAGGAAACCCAATTGAGGGCAGAACATATAAACATCCTCAAAGAACGTAACCAGAGAAGCAGTGTAAAAGTGGTCACTGCTAGCTGAAGTCGTGAAACAGAGGCTGAAGAGCACGAAAATGAGACAGGAACAGGGGGAGCTATGCAGGTAGAGAGGCAGGAGCTTTCCCTGGTTAAGACAGAAGCTAAGTCAGAGATGTGGAAGATGCAGCTGGAAGCAGAGGATTGCGAGAGAAGTGAAAGACTAGGTAGAGCTGTGGCAGATACAGCTGGAAGCAGAGGAGCAAGAAAAAGAGCGCCAGGACGAGATCCGCTGAAAGAGCATTAGCACTAGTAGAGTGGTGTTAGTTTGACCCTCTGCTTCAAATGTTAGGGTTCAGTCCATAAAACCATAGGGTCAGAGATTTGATGAAGTGTCTTTGTACTATATTACCTAACACGTTTGTGCTAACAATATTGCTGCAAACCTTTCAATATAAAGGGTCTGTGCTGAAGTACTGCTTTTATTTTTGTGCTACAAAATCCTCAAAAGTCCCATTTGGGAACTTCAGTAGGGAGTTAACAGGGGCCCTGAGTATGAGAAAGGGATGGAGATTATGCAATAGAGAAACAACACCATAACCTGTGAGTAATGGCATGAGGTTTGACTCAGGAACTCAGTATTAATTCTAAAATGTTTCCCAGATACCAGGAGGGGGATAAGCTTGATTTATTTTTAACATCTTTTGAGAGAATCTGTGGGCAGTTTGAATTGGGCAGGGCTGCTTGGACAACTTACCTTTTGTCACTACTTGCAACCAAGGCATTGAAAGCTTTTGCCCGAATGGACAATGAAGACTGCATGGGCTGTGATGATAAAGTGTAAATTGTCTTGCTAAAGCATTTTGAATTAACTCTTGAAGCCTATAGGCAAAATTGTAGTGTGTTAATAAAGGCACCAGGAGATAGCTATGCTGTAATGTGTGTACAGCTAAGTAATTTGTTAGAACATTGGGTAGAGGGTGCAAAACTGCTCTGTAGAAGAAATAACAGATTTATTTCTTATGGAACAGTTCCTTAAAACTGTACCTGAAGAGCTGAGAATATGGATGTTGGCTAGAACTCTGAGCTTCACAAGAGAGCCAGCCAAGGGGGCTGATCCATTCATATCCGTCTAACCATACTCTCAGCACAAAGGTAATGGGGAGGGACATCAGGTGGTTTTAAAGGAATCCCAAGGGGACAACCTAAAGGAAGCCAGCTTGTGCCTGGACCAAAAAGGAAACCAAGTGGTTTCAGAAGTAAAGAGTCAAGGGAAAACAGGTGTTATATCTGTCAGAAACTAGGGCATTTGTCTCATTATTATCAAAAAAATGTAACAAAAGGCGCTAACGCAGCAGGAGGAGCAGTTTGGGGAACTCCCAGCTGATAGTGGCTTGTAGACAGAGTGCAGTGCCCTCTAAATCCAATGCACATATAAAAATATAAACTCAGAAACATAAACATAGACTTTGACGGCAGGTAAGGACTGCTTGTCCTATCCAGTCCTCCCTACCTGCACTATTACTACAGACCATACCAGATCTACAACTTTTTCTCCCTCCACCCTTCTTTTCCACTACGATTCCCTTGTGCTAATCCCATGTAATCTTGAACCCCCACCACTGTTTTCACCTCCATCAGAACAAGTCTGTTCCAGGAATCCACCACTCTTTTTGTGAAGAAGTACTTCCTCACATCTCTCCTGATTCTACCCTCCGCCACTCCAGCTTCATAGCATGTTCCCTTGTTCTAGAGCACCTTTTCTGAATGGGGCTTTAAAACTGCGGAGTCTCCTACAGAGCGGCTTACTTGCCGCATGGAAACACTGTAGAGGGGGTCAAGAGGGCAGCATCCAGAGACCTCCCAGCCTCCCCCTTGCTGATCGCCTCAGCACACAGCCAGAGCAGCACTGGAGAAGATGCGCCTCTTGCTGCCTATCCAGCCAATCAGAGGGTGGCATTCCCCTTCTTAAGAGACATTAGTGCAAGTGGCCCACCCGTTTGCGGTCTCTGCACTAAGGATGAGCATGAATGACATTGACTGGCTTCTGCTAGGAGTCTGCCAAGGAGACAGCCAACAGCCAGGAACCCTGCTTGACTCATTCCAGGTAATACTGTATTGTTAGGGGAGGGGGTGTAGGGAGCAAACTGTTAACCTGTCCTATTGGTAACCTAGCTGGGTAGGTACTGCGGGTGAATATTGCTTAGGTAAGAAAGAAAAAAAATGTTAAAAGTTGTTTGTTGTATATGGCTCACTGTATCTGTGATATAGCTAGGGTAGTTTTAGTTACAGGGTTGTTTTGTGCTTTAGTAACTCATACAGCTTTGCCTTTAGTGGGTTCTGGGAGAGGAGCCCAGGTAACGCAAGGAGAACAGGGCTAAGGAATGTGGTGAGTTGTGCAGTGGCTGTGGGGCGGTAATCTTCAGAGAGACCTGGAGACCAGTGTTGCCCCATCTGCATGCACCCATCTGGGTTGACAGAGAAGGTTGCTAGATGCGAGGCCGAGTTGACTAGGAGTCTGGAGACCTTCTCCCCCACTCAGGGACCAACAAGTCTGACATCATTATCTCAGAGGATGCCAGATAGAAGGAGCAGCTAGATTACGGTAGGCTCAAGAAGGGAAGGGGTGGTGGAATCTGGAAGGCTGGGTGGGTGGGATGTAGGCACATACTGTACCTCAGCCGGTGCCACTAAAACAATTTCAATGCCACTGTAGCAGGGCGAGACTGCCAGGAGGGGGCACCCTTGGTAGCAGCCAGGGAGGATGTGAGGGCCCTTCGCAGTGGAGACCTCAAGGAGGAGGATTGAGAACCTCAGAGGAGGAGGAAGCAACTTCTGGTGGGGGACTCAATTGTCAGGGGGCTACAGATGGGGATAGGAAAGGGGATGGAGAGGGAGGTCTGGAGCCTACCTGGTGCCACGGCTCGAAGGGATGGGAAGTATATCCTAGGATGGACTAGAGGGTAAGGCTTGTCTGTTTGCAGATGACACCAAGATCTGCAACAGAGTAGATGATCCAGATGGGGTGGGCAGAATGAGAAGAGATCTGGATAAACTAGCAGAATGGTCAGAAGAGTGGCAACTGGGATTTAATGCAAAGAAGTGCAAAATCATGCACATAGGAAGAGAAACCCTGAAGCCACCTATAGGCTGGGAGGAGTTGCTAGCAGTCACAAAGGAAGAAAGAGACTTGGGCATCATCATCACTGATGACCTGAAATCATCCAAGCAGACCTCTAAAGCAGTAGGTAAGGCTAGGGGTGTTAGGGTGTATTAGTAGGGGTATCACAAGTCGTAAGAGGGAAGTAATAATCCCTCTGTACAAGACACTGGTTAGGCCCCATCTGGAGTACTGCGTGCAGTATTGGAGGCCACACCTTCACAAGGACATTAACCAAATTGAGGCAGTCCAGAGAAGGGCAACCAAAATGGTGCAGGGACTGCATGAGAAGACATATGAGGACAGATTAACAGAGCTCAATATGTATACCCTTGAGCAAAGGAGGGAGAGAGGTGATATGATCGAGGCATTCAAACACCTTAAGGGCATTAACAAGGTGAAAGAGTCTAACATGTTTAAATATAAGAAAATAGCAGGACAAGAGGACACAGCATGAGATTAGAGGAGGCCGATTAAGGGGAATGTGAGGAAATTCTTTTTCACAGAAAGGGTGGTGGATGCATGGAATGGTTTACCACAAGAAGTGGTGGCTATGAATACAGTGCAGGGCTTCAAACAGGCATGGGATAGGCATAAGGGAGCAATACAAATGACTATGAATAGATTGGCCACTGACAGAGCAAAGGCCGATGGCACATTTATAAGGTAGAAAAAGAAATGGGCAGACTGGATGGGCCTTGAGGTCCTTATCTGCCGTCAACTTCTATGTTTCTATGTTTAGGGATTGCTAGGGCAGCAGGAAGGAAGGGAGAGATGGATATCATTGTTCACCTGGGGACCAATCACCTGGCTAGGGATGGAGCTGGGATAGTGCAGCAGGAGTTTAGGGAACTGGGAAACAGTCCTAGACAGGCAGCATGCTGAGTAGCATTTACGGAGGTGCTACTCATCTACCACAGGGGAAAGAGAGGGACCTCTGCACCATGGCCTTCAGCTCATGGCTGAAGCAATGGTGCAGAGAGGAAGGGTCTGGTTTCATTGGGGACTGAGGGCCCACCTGGAGGGATAAGAGCCTATACAGACGGGATGGCCTGCATCCATCTGGAAAGTGAACCACAGTCCTCAGTGGATGGTTTAAATGTCACTTTGATGAACATTTAAACTAGCTGAGTGGGGTGGTGGAAGTAATCGGGAAGGCAAAAATTGTCCCCCCCACCGAGGATGTGATAGAGAGTAAGGCAATCCTGAGGGGAGGGAGTCCCCAGGGTGCAAGTTACTGAAAGAAGCAGGGCGATAGCAATGGAGAGAGGGGGGAAAAGAAGCATTCAAAGGAGAAGGGGGAAGATGAGGGAGCAACAAGCAGACAGCTGATGATATCTGGAAGGCCGTGTACCAATGCTAGAAGTCTGGGAAATAAGATCCCAGACCTAGAGGCCATCATGGCAGAGGCCAATCTGGATATTGTGGCCATTACCGAATCATGGTGCACTGAAAACCATGACTGGGACATGGCCATACCAGTCTACACGCTGTTCAGAAAGGACAGGGTAGGAAGGAAAGTTGGGGGTGTGATCCTTTATATGGAGGAATGCATAAAAGTGATGAAGCTATAGGAAAGTTGGGGGGGACCGAAAGTGTTGTGGGTCACCCTCAAGTCAGGATACGGAACCACTATTCGAACAGGCGTGATCTACAGACCTCCAGCACAGGGGAAGGAGTTAGATAAGGAAATGTTGGAAGCACCTGGAAAAATGACTGAAAAGAGGAGGTGTTGCTGGTGGGAGATTTCAATCTCCCAGATATAGACTGGAGCTTCCCAGCTGCAGCTTCAGCTAGTAGCAGGGAATCCTGGACTCCCTGCAGGGGGCATTCCTTAGGCAAATAATCAGTGAACCCACTTGACTCATGATGGGGTCGAACTGGACCTGGTACTCCCTAACAGGGACAGTGTTGCAAACGTCGAGGTGAGAAGCCATCTGGGAATCAATCATTGTAAGGTGTGGTTCAGCATAAGGACAGCTGTGGAAGCAAACCACACAATGGTGAGAATCCTAGATTTCAGAAGGGCAGATTTAATGTGGGTGAATGCCTCAGGATTGACCTGGGAAGGTAGAGGAATGGTGGACTAAACTAAAAGAGGGCGTAGTAAAGGCAACAAACCTCTGCATGAGGCAAGAAAGCAAAAGGGAGAGGAGGTTGCTGTGGTTCTCAAAAGAGGTGGCAGAAAAGGTAATGGCTAAAAGGGTTGCATTCAGAAGGTGTAAGGAGACCCATGGGAGGAGGACAGGGGTTTATAAGTGGAAACAGAGGGAAGCAGGGAAAGCAGTAAGGAATGCAAAGGAGCAAACTGAAGAAAGAATAGCTCAGGCAGTATCTAAAGGGGACAATACATTTTATAGGTATGTAAGCAAAAAAAGGAACACAAGGGGAGGGATTGTAAGGTTGAAGAGGGAGGGGGACTACACTGAGGCGAACCAAGAAAAGGCAGATATATTGAACAAATACTTCTGCTCAGTGTTCACTGTGGAAGGGGAAGAACCGCAAAAAAAGCATCTGGAGCTTTGATGGGAGGGAAGTGGCTAGTAGTCCTTTTTCTGAGGAGAGAGTCTGGAAAGCACTCACTAACGTGAAGGTGGACAGAGCTGTAGAGCCAGATTGGATGTATCCAGGGGTGTTGAGGGAGCTCAGGGAGGCACTAGCTGCACCCCTTACAGACCTATTTCACAGATCACTGGAGACCGGAGTGGTCCTGGAAGACTGGAGAAGGGCAGATGGGGTTCCCCTTCACCAAAGTGGTAGTAGGGAAGAGGCAGACAATTATAGGTCAGTCAGCCTGACATCAGTGATGGGTAAGTTAATGAAACACTGCTAAAGGAAAGGATTGTGGAATATCTTGAATCTAACAGGCTACATCTATTTTTATCTTAATTATTTTATCTATTTTTTCTTATATCAGTGATTTTAATTATATGTTATTGTTCAGTGCCTAGAACCTCTGGGGATGAGTGCTTAAGAAATAAAATTCTGCTTGCTTACTTAAAGGATCCAAGGCAGCATGGATTCACAGGGGGAGGGCATGCCAAATGAATGTGGTAGATTTCTTTGATTGGGTCACCAAGGAGTTAGATCAGGGAGGAGCGGAGAACATGGCCTACCTGGATTTCAGAAAGACTTTCAGCACCGTTCCACATAGAAGACTGGTAAGCAAGCTGGGTAGTTTGGGGGTGGGCAATAAGGTGGCAACTTGGGTAATAATCTAGTTAGGGGATAGGAGACAGAGGGTAGTGGTAAATGGAGTCCACTCCAAAGAAGGGAGGGTGACCAGTGGGGTACCTCAGGGTTCAGTGCTGGGACCGCAACTCTTCATTGCCTTTACATTGCAGGGTCTGCCTCTCTCTGTATGACTTCAAGATTTGCTACAGGATGGACACTCTGGGTGGGGAAGGGGGTAGAAAGGATGGGCAGAGATCTGAAAAAAACAGAGGAGTAGTCAGGGGTATGGCAACTGGGTTTTAATGCAAAAAAGTGCAAGATAATGCACTTAGGCCACAGAAACTCAGTGGCAGAGTACAAAATGGGTGAAGTGTTACTGATAATGACCAAACAGGAGCGTGACCTGTGGTGATCATGTCGGATGATCTCAAGGTGGCTAGACAGTGTGACAAGGCAGTTGGGAGGGCTAGTGGGATACCGGCGTGCATAGGAAGGGGGATCATCAGCAGAAAGTGGTTGCCACTGTAGCGATCTATATAGATAGATATAGATATAGATATATAGTAAGACTCCACCTTGAGTACTGTGTCCAGTTGTGGAGAGCACGGGCTTGATTTTCAAAAGCCCAAGAAAGCCGCAAGTCCCTGGTACCCACGATCATACGTGCAAGGGGCTTGCGGCATTCTCCTGGTGCCAATCAGGATTTTCACTCTCATGTGCCAAATACCCACAAGTTAGGCCAAGGCTCTCCCTTGGTTTAACTTGTGGCATGCTGCAGATCTTTTTTATGGAGCTTGCACCAAATATGTGGCACAAGCTGCCGAAAAGTGTAGAAAGTGTCACAACTGTGCCCGATGTACTAAAATTGGGTGCAGTTGTGCTGAAGGAGTTTGGCGCAACTGTGCCAAAGAATGGGCTTGATGCAGGGCTTGCGTCAACCTTTGAAAATCGAGTCCCACATCTCCAGAAGGACATGGACAGAGTGGAGACGGTCTAGAGGAGGGCAACTAAAATGGTGCAGGGTCTGCATCAAAAACCCTACTAGGAGAAACTAAAGGACCTCTATATGTACAACCTGGAGCAGAGGGGGATGCTAGAGACCTTTAAATACCTCATGGGGGGCATATAAGATACAGGAGGGAAGTATTTTTCAGAAGAAAATGTGCTCAAGAAAAGGGGATATGCTACTAAGCTGGGGGGGAGGGTACCCTGAGGAGGGTGTAAGGAAGTACTTCTTCTCAGAAAGAGTAGTGAATTCCTGGAACAGCCTTCCAGTGGAGATGATGGGGGAGGAAACAGTGGTGGGATTCAAAAATGTCTGGGGTAAGCACAAAGGAATAGTAGAGGTAAGGAAGGGAGGGGAGGAGGGTGTGCTGTAGATCAAGTAGGGTCTGCAGCAAAAATGAAGATAGAAAAAAAATTAGATTGGGTTGGCCAAGTGGCCCTTATCTGGCACCAAATTGTATGTTTCATCTGTAAAATGCTTCCTTCCTGTACCTAATTTACCCACCAGAGGTATTTAGAGGTCTCTATCATATCCCCCCCTTCTCTGTTTTAGAGTGTAAATATTGAGGTCCTTCAGTTTCTCCTCATACGGCACCCAGTGGTAGTGGATGGACTGATAACACAGGGATTGAGGGACACTGGGGCCTTCATTTCTGTGCTGAAGCAGGATTTGAGCCATAAGGAGCAGATTATGCCTGGCTAGTTCTCTTGGACTGGAGAGGTGATGGTTTCAGCAGTTTCAGTGCTAGTGGCCTGGATCTTCATAAGCTGGAAAGATGGTCTGGGCATTCGGGAGGTGGGCGTTGTACCAGACCTGCCTAGGGATGTGATTGTGGGGAATGACTTTGATAGGGCCAATACCGTGCATCTCACTACCCGTAGCAAGGTGAGGGAACAGGTTCCTGAGCATGAAGAGGGGGCAGTATGAGAGGAAGCAATAGTTCTGAGATACAGCTACAGACAGAGGAGAGTCCAGCTATTGGCAGCTGTCCCACAAGAAATTGTGTTTTGGTAAGGTCAGGAGTGTAGGGCTGGGGACTGCTCAGCAAGCTGATCAGTCTAGACACAGATTAAGGGAGTTAGCCACCAGTCTGGAAAGTGACTCTCTGAGCTGAAAAAAGGGAGGTATACTGGGAGAATAGACTCCTGTACCGTGAGTCAGTTCCTAAGAGAGGACCAGAGGAAGCAGTACTCCAGAAGATAGTGGTTGCTACAGAGTATAGGAAGCAGCTTCTGGCCTTAGCCCATCACATACCCTTTTCTGGATACTTAGGGGTTAGTCATAAAAAATGTGGCTGACTAACAGTTTTTACTGGCCCAGTATTTTTAAAGATGTGGCAAACTACTGCCAGATTTGTCTGCAGTGCCAGAGGGTAGGAAACGTTGGGGACAAGGCTAAGGTGGCTTTGATTCCCCTGCCTATTTTTGAAGAATTGTTTAGGTGAGTTGTTGTGTACATTGTGGTGTCACTTAATACCCCAAGCTGCACCTACTGTACATGCGTAACATCTTGGTAATTGTAGATTACGCTACAAGGTACCTGGAAGCAGTGCCCTTGCCCTCTATTGAGGCTGAGAAAGTGGCCATTGAACTGCTGGGGATATTTAGTCTGGTGTTTTTTTCAAGATGATTCTGTTGCACCAGGGCACCAGGTTCATGTCTGATTTGATAACTAGTCTTGGGAGAAGTGTGGATTGAGGCAGCTCAAGGCCTTCTGATACCATCCTCAGACTAATGGGACATGATTGAAACCTTTAAGTACATGAAAGGAATAAACAAGATGGGTACAGAGGGGCTGTTCAAAGTAAGGGAAGGGAGGGAGGGAAACCACGGGCCATGATATGAGACTGGAGGGAGGAAGGTTCAGGAGGGAGATGAGGAGACACTTTTTTACAGAGAGGGTGGTAGCTGGGTGTAGTGTGTTACCTACAGAAGTTGTGTCCAGTAGAACAGTGGACTGCTTCAAAAGGGGATGGGACAGGACAAGGGGGAGGGTCAATGTAGGGGAAGGGTGCAAGGGAGGGGCAGCTTCAGAATAAGAGGTGTTAGCTGCACATTCGAGCAGACTTGATAGAGCTCTAGGCCTTTATCTGCTGGCAAATTTTGTATGTTCGTAATGGATTGGTCGAGTGATTTAATGTGTCCCTTAAAGCCATGATGAGAGCATTTGCTGATCAGCATCAAGACAGTGGGACAAGTGCTTATCCCATCTCTTATTTGCAAACAGGGAAGCCCCCCCAGGAATCTGCAGGGTTCTCACCCTTCAAACTCCTATTTGGCCATAGTGTGAGGGGGCCCCTTGATTTGGTAAGGCATGAATAGAAGGGTGAGCTTGCTCTCCAAGAGGAATCTGTTGTAGAGTATGTCCTGAATTTCAGGCCTAGGCCCAGGAACCTCATAGGGTTAATTTAGGAGCACCTAACCTCTGTGCATCAGAGGCAGGAGACATGGTACAACTGTGGGGCTAGAGTCTGGGAGTTTGAAGTCATGCAATGGGTGATGGTGCTCATCCCTGTCTAGCGGAATAAATTGCACATGGCTTGGGATGGTCTGCACTCAGTGGTCAGGAGGGCGAACAATGTTAACTATGTTTTGAAGCTGCCTGACGGGAGGCAGAAGCAGTGGATCTACCACATGAACATGTTGAAGCCCTGCCATGACCAAGACAAGATGGTCTTGGCTGTGTGCTGCTTCCCAGGGGAGGAGGAGACAGGGGTGTACTTGCTTGTGGATCTCTTGGGAGAGGTAAAAAGAGAATCCTTAGTGGACGCGATCACCCTCTTGGAGAGGATGACACCAGCCCAAGTTACCGAAAAGTGTAGGGTGCTGTGAACATTTGAGGGGATGTTCACGGGGACGCTGGAGTATACCATGCAGGCAGAGCACCACATGGATACAGGGTCCCAGGCCACCCTACTGAGTTCTTTAGGGTGTGAAACATAAGATAGAGAGACCATATGTGGCTCTCCAGGTGATCCAGTAGCCCCTGGGTCTCCCCAGAGGTACTGATCCCAAAAAGGATGGGACCATGAGGTTCTACATTGACTAATGCAACCTCAGGAGCTGTACGTAATCGAATGAATACCCCATGCTGAGGACAGATGAGGTCTTAGGGAGGTTAGGAGGAAGGAGCGTGGCTCGGTACCCACCAAGATGCCTGCCTAGTTTTCTCTGAACATCCCTATCACTGATCCACTGAAATCCACCTCAGTAACTTACCCCACATTGTCGGGACCATCTAGTTCACTGGGCACTACTCTGAGGAGTAGAACAATACCTGTTACGTCCAATTCAGTCCAGCGCATGCAGAGCAATTGTCATATTTGGTTTTCTGCATAGTAATCCTGTCAGTGAGTTGAGGCAGCACCAGGATGGTATGCTCAGACAGCAGAGTGGCCCTGACAAAGATAAAGGGAATGTTTGAACAACTGATCCAACAAATTAACAAACTGGAGATACCGGCTGAACATGCTAACGCCAACATAATACAAATAGCTACCAGAGTCAATGTTGCTGAGCAGCACATTGCCATTACTGAAGACAGTACTGAAAGGCTCATGTCACATCTCGAGGAGCACAACAGAGCTATCTGCCTCTTATGGGACAGAGTAGAAGACCCCGAGAACCAAGGCCGGCATAACAGTTTACACTTTGTGGGCTTCCTGGAGGGGTGTAAGGGAAAAACACTAATCTTTTTCTATTAAAAGCCCTGGCTGAACTATCTCCAGAATGTCCACCAAACACAGACGTGGACTGCTCACACAAGTCCTTGGCCTCTCAGCCCAGGCCATGGAAAAACTGAGGCCCCTCTTGGCAAGAATCCTCAGATTTTCTGACGAGGAACTTACAGTACAACTAGCTACAAAAAAGGGCGGCCTGTCCTGGTGGAGTCATTCCAGCAAAATCTTCCCAGACTTTTCCCTGAATCTCTCAAACCACAGAAAGGCATATACCGTGGCATGGAAGGCCCTCATGGAACTTGAAGTGCCCTATAGCTTGAGGTACCCCACGGTTCTGTGTATTACCAGGAACAGTGCATCTCAGCAGTTTGATGTACTTGAAGAAGCAGAGGCATATCTACATAAAATGTGGCCCCAGATGAACTGCAACAGATTTAGACTCTGGAGCCGGGGGTGGGGGGAGAAGCCAAGATATGGATACTACCCCAACCCAGAACTCAGATGCTCAACCAACCGGCCGCCTAAGGACCTCCACTGCATCTGTCTTCAGTTGATGTAGACCCCTGGTATCAGGCATAACAGCACAAATGCAAGCAACACTGGAAACAAAGTTTCCAGTACCTGCAGCACCCACCATAAAGCACAATGCCTTAAATGAAAAACCGACACAGCTTACCTTACTGGCATCAATATTTTCTCCAAAGTGCAAAAACAATGCTCATAAAGTCATAGCTAAAAGTGCAGAGTACAAAACAATTGCGGCAACAGTGCTAGACGAAACACCTGAGTGAAGACATTCCAAGTTGTGCTGCAGTAGCTACATATCTAGTGCAGCACAGCAACAAAATGACATAACTACTGCAACCCAAGCATATTGTGGGGATGGATTTCCATCCTCAACAATGTTCCACCATACACTATAAAACAAAATTCACGCTGGCACCATGTTGGTGTTCCCATAGCAGCGAGAATCAAATGGCTAAACAGAATTCTGAGGATGCCTTCTTGACGAAACATCAGCTGATTGGTGCATTCTACCTGTGTAGACACACACTGGCTGTTTAGCTGTTTGATTCTCGCTGCTATGGGAGTACCAATATGTTGCTTCAATTGTTTTGCACTCACATTTTTAGCTATGACTTTATGAGCATTGTTTTTGCACTTTGGAATAAATATTGATGCCAGTAAGGTAAGCTGTGTCAGTTTTTTCATTTAAGCATTGTGCTTTATGGTGGGTGCTGCAGGTATTGGAAACTTTGTTTCCCAGTGTTGCTTCAGGTCACATTTGCTGTTAGCACCAGACTAGTCACATTTAGTGATTTGAGCCCCCCCCCCCCCTTTTTTTTTTCTGGTTGGATCATCATAGCACAAATGCCTCAACAAAAGCAAAAAAGAAACTTGATAAGAACTCCATGCCGAGAAGTGGCAGCCAGAGCAGGAGCAAAGACTCTCAACCCTGCTCCCTGATGAACTCACTTCTCCTGGGACATAAGTATGCTCTTCTCCTCCAAGTGCCAGTGGAAGTTTCCACTGTCCAACCTCCAGCTACTTCACCGGAGACCACAAGGGAACCAGCAACCCAGCTGAAGTCTTGGGCCAATGCAGTTAGCCTGGTTTCAGCCATTACAAACCTTCCTATGGGGAATCCTTGCTGCCCGACAACTACAAATCCCTGACTGAAGGAGAAGGAGCAACAACCCTGCCAGTACTGCCCAAAATCCCAGCTCTCGTGTGAACTGCTAGCCCTCCTGGGTTTTATAGTGGTGATGACATTAAAGCACATAGACTATTTGGACCTCTTTGGAGCCTCCAGCATTTAAGAGGGGTGGATCAGGGAGGGGCGATGGATATGGCCTACCTGGACTTCAGCAAGGCCTTCGACACCGTTCCACATAGAAGGTTGCTTAACAAATTGGGAAATCTGGGCATGGGCTCTAAAGTGGTAAAATGGGTTGGAAACTGGCTAAATGGCAGGACAAAGAAGGTGGTAGTAAATGGCATAAAATCCGAAGAGGGGGAGGTGAGCAGTGGGTGCCACTGGGATCGGTGCCGGGTCCGGTCCTAGTCAATGTCTTCATAAGCGACATTGCAGAGGGACTTGAGGGCAAAGTATGCTTGTTCATAGATGACACCAAGATGTGCAACAGAATCGACACAGGAGGAGCTAGATAAAATGAGAAATAACCTAAGACTGCTTGAGGAATGATCAAGGATTTGGCAGTTGGGTTTCAATGCTAAGAAGTCCAACATAATCAAGGCCCCTGGAATTCTGTGGTTCTGCAGTTGCGGAATTTGCAGCAGAATTTGCATCATGCTGCAGAATTTATATAGTGCCGCAGAATTCATTGTTTTTGGTGAATTTTAATATAAATATATTGTTGTCCATAGTGTCAGGCTTTCTTTCCCACCTCGTTTATCCTGAAGCCCCTCCTCTATGCTCAGCATATGATGTCATCGATGACATCACATCATATTTAGCCAATGACAGGACTGCATTCTGCCAGAGACATGAATAAATCATGCCGCAGAAATCAGAAAATGCTGCCGCAGAAGTCAAGGAGCCCTGCCGCAGAAATCAGAAAATTCTGCCGCAGAACACCGGGGGCCCTGAACATAATGCACCTGGGACACAGAAACCCAAGAGAGGAATACAGGATGGGGGGGGGGGTTCTAGCCACCACAAGTCAGGAGAGAGACCTGGAGGTTATCATATCCAGTGACCTGAAGTCATCCAAACAATGCGACAAAGCAGTTGGGAAAGCAAACAGAATGATGGGTGCATAGGAAGAGGCATAACCAGTAGGAGGAGCGAAGTGGTGATGCCACTGTATTGATCACTGGTGAGGCCTCATCTGGAATACTGTGTCCAACTGTGGAGCCAGCATCTCATGAAGGACATAGACAGAATGGAAGCAGTCCAGGGAAGAGCAACAAAAGTGATACATGCACTGCACCACAAGCCTTATGAGTAAAGACTCAAAGAACTTAATATCTATTCACTGGAATAGAGAAGGGAAGGAGAGCGGGGATATGATAGAGACTTTCAAATACGTTAGCGGAATAAACAGGGTACAGGAGGAGAGCATATTTCAGAAAAGAAAGGGCACACGGACAAGGGGACATAACATGAGGCTGGAGGCAGGGGTGCTTAGGGGAACACTAGGAATTATTTTTTCAAAGAGAGGGTTGTGGATCCATGGAACAGCCTACCAACGGAGGTGGTGGAAGCGAAAACAGTATGGGGATTCAAAAGTGCGTGGGATGAGCATAAAGGCACCCAGCAGAACAGGGGAAAGGCAGTCCAGATAAGAGCAGGGATTGCCAAACCAAGTAGGGAAATGGGCAGTCTAGGTGGGCTGCATGGTCCTTATCTGCCGACAGATTCTATGTTTCCAAGTTAAATAGGCAAGAAATGCATTTCCTTTACCCTACTAATTATGACTGTTAAATCAGACTCTCCCCTCGCCCGGCTGTGGGCCGTGGCTGTTTTAAGAGGAGGCCAAAATGTTGTGGATGTGTTTTTCTGTCTTCATCTTGGTTCAGTGTTACTAGATTTCATAAATAAACTCTGAGGAGACATGTGCCTGGTTGAGAGGGGTAACATCTATGCTATTAAAAAGGGCTGCACTCCTCCTTTCCCTGTGGCACGGCCTGGATAATTTATGATGTGGAGGCACATAAACTAAGTTACATACAATGGAATACTCAGTTGTTGATAGTCTACTCAGGTTCTCTTTTTAGATTATGATCTTCTACTTGATTATGATAATGCATTGGACCCTTTTGTACATAGTTCGAATGAATTGTTTTCAATCTGTTTTATGCTATGTGATATGTCTGTTTTGTATTGTTTTATGTTATATTTGAAATCTTAATAAAAATATTATGCAAAAAAAAAAGGGCTACACATTATGGGGGAAAACATGACGGGAACAGAAGGTACAGGTGACCACTGGTAGGTAGGTATGATGCTAACGTATAGTTTGTTATTGTACCAATGCATGTACAATCGTAACGCTACCCACATCCTTCCCTACAAATCCATGATAAATGCCACAATCACTTGCAATTCAAAGTAGTCATCTACTTTTCTTTTTCTGAGGTGACTCATGTTCTGCCTAGTGGCTGTTAGTCAGAATGTTAGGGGGGTTCTTGCATGTTCTGTGCCTGAATCCTCTGTGGCTCTGGTGCCATTTTAACCTCCCCCTCGTGAACGACTCTGCGTCACTGAGAGTTGGGCTACATATCTGCCATCTTGCCTCCTGCTGTATTGCGCGCATGACTGAGAGGAGCATCAAGCTCACTGCTAGACAGAAGACAGAATTGTGTGTGCTAACAACCCGCAGCCTGGAAGTAATATAATTGATACGGGGGTCCTTAAGGCTAGGCAGTCAATCGGTTATATGTGTGCTGATCCCGGGAGAGGATCTTGAGGACGGAGAAGGGCCCTATGAACAGAATTTCACCCAGCAGGTTGCATTACCCAACACCTTCTCCTGCAGATTTTAGGCTATAACATGAAACAGCATGAGATGTATGATAGCAGACAGCTACTCTCTCATGCCAGCATGCTACCTAAAGGTATCCTCAGATGAGGTCCAGGTCTGGGGGATAATCACAACCATAGACAAGTGCTATGGGGCACTATACCTGTGGATAGGCTTTTGAGCACCCCCAATGTTTGCATGACTATGATGTGCCATGGCTGGGTAATGGGTGAGAGTAAAGCCCCTATTTCCATCCATTGGGAGGGGGTGGTAATACTCTTGGTCCTGGGTTCAAGCCTTACCTTTGTCGTCCACACTGTCAACCAAATATCCCAGCTATCCACACCACTGCAGGTCTATTTGTGGAGCTGGTGGAACAGCCTACCAGGATGAGACACCCTGGATCATTAGTGAGCACTGTTCAGACCACGTAGTTCCCTCCAGGTCTTAGCTAACCTACTGAAGCTTTCATTGTCTGGGTGTTGGGTCCTGCTGCACCCCCGAGATCAGCACACTATATATATTTATATATATATCTGTACTGGCTAAATTCTTAGGTTGGCACCATGTAGTACACCATGCAAGGATGCACAAAGGGGGGAAAAAAACTTCCCAAGTATACTTGGGTGAGCTGTGGGGGGGGGGGCACAAGATTTGTCATGACTGCCAAACAGAGCTGAAAGGTGGACACTCGGATACAAAAACTCCTCATGGCCAATGCAAACCCCAGATATGATATAGCACCACAATAACACTTCATGCACAACTTTTCCCTCCCCCCCGATAGTTTATGGGCAGGGGGGTCACACAGGCAATCAGCACTCCCTCACTGGAGTCTTTTCAAAGGAGGAAAATGCCACCTTCTGAGCCTAGATGGCCTGTGAGTGAGGTAGGGAAGTTGAGAAAACATACAGGGGTGCAGAGCTGTTTTTTCTTTTGGGATATGCCCAATCCCAGACCATGAGCACTTAGGCCTGTGGATAGCCTGTGCAACTATGAACACAGATTTAAGGTGATGAGAAGGGAAATTTCCACTGTTCTTATACTACCTAGTTGTGTTACAAATTGTAAGGTGGGGAGGAGGGTTGTTTAGATCTAACCATTCTCTGCTTCTTGTTTATGTATATATCTTTACCGTGCTATGCATTTATTGAACTGGATATACCCAGCATCCCCTTCCAAGTTAGGATGGGGTGGAAGTCTCATTATACAGTAGTCCCAGGCTCACACACTAAGGGTCATAGGGGACGTCCAAGCCATTAGCTGAAAGACAAGGGGGCTCAACTCACTGGTTAAAATAAATTCTGGCCAGAGCCGATAGGGCTGCAGATGAAGAATTAGGGCCAGATTTGTTCCATTATAGGATGGTGGTCCCTTGTGAAGCACCACAACAAGCAAGTTGCCAAACCCGAGCGATAGGAAAGAGAACAAAGCCAGAGAGCTAGTAGGGTCTGTGGTTTTTACAGCAGGTAGAGAAAATGGGCAGACTCGGTGGGCCTAGCGATCCTTATCTGCTGTAAATTTCTATGTTTAAAGTGTGGCTCTTGTGATATGCAAAATGCAAGGATCTTGATAAAAGAGTGAGATGCAATCATATGGTTAAGTCTGCTTGTGTGACTATAACTGAAAGCAAACGTAATGCATAAAAAATGGATTAAACTACTATCTGATAGCCTCCTTTGTAAAGCAAAGCAAAATAATAAAGAACATATTCTCAGAATGCTCATTTATTCACAACATTGGGGCTGTGTTTTAAAGGTCTTAAGGGAGCCTCTTTGTGCAATCCTCAGGATGGATGAATTGTTTGCAGCCTAAAGTCCATTCCATAAGGGAATTGTGAAGTGGGAATGCAACAGTTGGTGTTCATCATCTTCAAATATTTTCTATGGCAAGCACAGTGCCAAGTATCTCTTCTACTAACCAGTAGATGGAGGGGGGGGCGTGGCCTAGCTGGGAATGGAGACGGTTGCCTGAAGGGAGAGCTCCTCATCCATCCACATTTATTTCTTTGCATCCTGCCTCTAAACATCTCAATTTGGCTTTTCACGGATCCAACAGACCCTTATAATGGCATTTACATTGAAATCTGCAAAAACCCAGGCTAAAATAAACTTTAAACAAGCTGGAGATGGCGGAGAGAATCGGGGCCTGGAGGCCCCAGCCACGCGGGGTAGTGCACGCTCACATCAAGAAGAAAAAGAGCTGCCTGACAAAGATAAGAAAAATGCTGGCAACTCACCATACCAGTTGCTTGAAAAATTATTCAAGGACTTAAAATACGAGCTCACAATGAAAATGCAGGCTGGACTTGAAAATATGACATCCCAATTGCAACACTTAAAACAAACAGTCAACTCAGTATTGGAAAAAATGGCCATCATAACAGAAGAAGAGCAGCAGAGGGTGCAGCAGGAAGAACATGGGCAAGAGGAGCGGGAGCAATAAGTTTGTACACACATGAAGGTACTGTTAATCTTGCTAATTTGAGATTGGGAGTATTGTGGGAGGGGGCTGCTTGGTTTATGTCCCATGACACAGCTGTGGTCTAAAAGGCAGGGCTGTGATGCCTCCCCCCTCCTCAGGCTCACCAGACTGGAGGCGGGATCCCTCGTGGGTCTCTCATGATCATATGCTGCATTGGAGTGTATTAATCAATCTGAGATTTAAATCCTTTTTGAGGCCCAGAGACTGTACCTGTAGTGATGTGGACATTCAACAGAACTGCTGCACCATAACCTGGCTGATCTGTTGTTTCTTACCCAGCTAGTTTACATTTTATAGTTGTTAATCACCTGCTTTTAAGGCATACATCTACTGACTCAACTTAAAGTACAAGACCTAAATCAAGACACTGAGACTGCTATGGGCCTGTCAGGTGGTGGAGCATAGTCAATAATACCTTATTAGATCTGACTAAGACAATAAACAAATTGTGGAAAGCTAAATTATCTGTACTGTGAGGGTGGGGGCGGTGGGGAAACGGTTATGGTCTCCATCGCATGGGAGCTGTCACACTGCATCATCTATTGATGTTTGCTGTTAAAGAGGGAAAACGGTGCCTCAGTCCAGACACTCTATAGAATGGGGTGGAGGTGAGATGAGGCAGGAGATATGTGAGAAGGCTGAGCAATAGCATACAATCTGAAATGCATAATTCACACAGAGGGGACAGCGTCTCAGGGGGAAAATTCAGTTGCCATAGACACGTGTCTGCCTCTGAACATTCCTGCCACACCTGGCCCCAAGTTGTCAAGGTAAGAGTGATCCCAGAGGGGGCCCCCCTTCCCGCCAAATGCTGGTGAATAAGGCAGGAGCGATGCATAAACACTTGCTGTCAGCAAGGAGATGCAGTGCTTTAAATTTTACAAGGATGGATGGCCCAGCTCCATTCATGAAGAAGAGTGGGGACAAAGGCTCCTCTGTGTTTAGGCAGGGGAGGGTTTGGGAAGGGGATACACTTGGGATGGAAGGTATTCTTAATAAACGTAGTTTGCTGGGTCTTAAGTTTAATAGCAGTAAGGGGAGGGGGTTAAGCAAATGCTTTCCAAGGGGTTGTGTTGTACTCCAGCAGGGGAGTCTGAAGCTTAAGACACCCTCCATAGGTCTGGAGGAAGTTTCGTTGTGTTATGCTCTAGTTGGGGGGGGGGAGAGCTAAGTTGCTCAGGTTTTGGTCTCGTTCCAAGTTGTAACGGAATAGTTAAGTGTTTGGGGGTGGGTAAGGAAGTGTTTTGGACAAAAGTAAAAAAAAAACTAATCAGCAGAAGGGAAAATCCGAAGCTTTGTACTAGCATTTATTTATTTGTTTTTGTTTACCAGGTAGCACACTAGACAACTAGATGCCTATTTTCAGGTGCGACCCGGGAGATTACAGAGATACATACATACATGATTATTACAGAGATACATACATGATTTTTACAAAGATACATACATGATTACAAGGATACAATCAGGTACAGCAGAAAAACAATAAGAGCAGGTACAAGTAAGAGCATCAGACATAAACAAGGTAGATGAAGCAATACCAGAGGACCTTAACTACCCAGTGGTAGGAAGATAATAGCTTCATACATAGGAGGCCAGCCGTCGGTTGGGAATATCAGCCAACATGACATCTGGAGACTAGGGGTTGAGGTGTACATCAAGGAGATTACAAGAGGGGTATAGGAGAGGCAAAAGGAACACTTAGTTGGCCTAGCACAGCTTGATCCAGAAGAGCAAGGAAGGTTCCTTATTATCAGAGGAACGGATATGTAAGATGTTATATAAAATACAACAGTCAATATGGGTAGCCTTCGGTCTAGTTAACCACCCTCTTCTGCTTACCAATCTCTACTCCCTGGTTTCTCACCCAAAGTTGTAAATTGGTTCCATGGCTACCGATCAAACAGATATCAAACTGTGAAATTCAACTCGGCCACCTCAGAAAAAGCAATCATCAATGTTGGTGTACCTCAGGGTTCTATCCTCGGACCCCTCCTTTTCTCGATTTTTTATTAACAACATTCCTCAAGTAGTATGCTCCTGTTCATCGTTGCTATATGCCGATGACCTTGTCCTTTACACTAGTTCAGATAATATCCACTCTATTAATCACAAGCTCTCTGTGGACCTACAAAATATTCAATCCTGGATCACCAAAAACAAGCTTGTTCTAAACGTTGGAAAGACCAAGGCTATGCTGTTCGGATCCCCTATTAAACTAAAACAGTGCCGAAAATCTTTCCAGGTCACCTGGGCTGACAGCTCCCCACTGGAGATGGTAACTTCTTTTAAATATCTGGGTGTCTTGCTTGATGAATCCCTATCCTATGACGCCCATATTACCTCCACCTGTAAGGCTGTAAATGCCAAACTGGGCTTAGCCTACAAAACAAGCTATATTCTTACCCCCACTGCTAGGACAGCCATTGCTAGAGGAATCCTGCTTCCATCACTTTCTTACGGATCCGTAATCTATACAAATACATCTAAAGCTAATCTTCATAGGTGGGACACTACTTACAACAACATATGCCGCTACGCCTCTGCATCCTCCAGACTAAAACATCACTGCTTGCTGTACTCTGACCTAAATTGGCCTTCTCCTATTGCACAATGTCTCCTTTCTCTTGGGAACCTTCTGGGCAGTGTACTGCGATCTAGTATGCCCACCTACCTAGCCTTCCTGCTGACCCCTCAGCCCATCTCCTGCGGTCTCCGATCTACTGACCTTTCCTTGATTAGCATTCCCAGATGTAGAACTACCAAAGGGAAATCAGGCTTCTCACATGTGGGTCCCTCCTACTGGAACTCACTGCCCCTAGATGTACACCTTGCCCCTAATCATGCCACCTTTAAGAAAAGGCACCGCTCCCTCCTTACTACTTGTGCTCAGTGTACCTGCTTCAACCTTCCATAGATCTTGATTTACTCTGCCCTGGCTGTCCTTGGTATCACCTTCTATGGTGTGAGATGGCACCCAGCTCCTTCAGCCTCCCCTAAACCTATCCCACTATTACCTCACTCCCTTCCTCCTTCCAGTTAACATCCTTTTAGTTTCAGCATGATGTAATGATGCCTCCGTTGGTATATTTCTTCTTTCTGTACCTTATATTTGTGATATTACTACGATAATCTACACATGGGTACTTATCTTCACTTGTATAATTTTATACCATTCGTGCCTTGTACCTTTATTCGTCCTAATTTTTGTCTCACTTTATGATTGCAATGTAGTGCATATCTCCTGACACTGTATTCTATGTAACTGTATCTCTCTGTGTTGTTGACCTCCCGGGTCGTGCCTGAAAATAATCACTTTCGTGTCTACTGCATCTACCTGGTTATCAAAAAATAAATAAAATAAAAAATAAATAACTTTTATGTCCTGGAATGTCAATGGACTCAAAACAGTTGTGAAATATAAAAGAGTTCTGACATACATCAGAAAGATGAAGGATGATTTTTTTTTACAGGAGCTATATATGACGCAGCAGTACGCTGATAGACTGGCGCATCCTGGGGGGACCCTGATGGTCGCACCCTTTATGTCCAGAGCCGGGGGGGGGGGTTGCAGTCTGGTTCCACCCTTCCCTTAGAGTTGAAACTCATAAAATACTGGCCGACTAGTAGGGGAGATATGTAATCATAGATGCCTCAATTAATGAGGTCCGATACACTCTAGTATCTCTGTATGGTCTGAATTTTGACTCCCCAGATTTTTTCTATCATCTTTCCATAGTCCTAGCCCCTTCAGTGGCACCTTGATAATAGGGGGAGATTTTAATACCTACTGGTATTATACCCTTGATGGCTATGGGGGGTATGATGAGGGAAAGGAACCTAACAGAAATATGGAGATTTAAGCACCCCCAGGAAAGGGAATATTCTTTTTACTCCCACTCCCACAAAATCTACTCTAGGCTGGACTATATTTTTGGTCCAAAGGTAATACTGAGGGGGGGGGGCCAAAGAAGCCAAATATGGACCTATTTTGATTTCTGACCATGCCCCTTTAGTAGTGACTCTGCAAACCCTTGAGGACACTCCCAAACCCAAGCCTTGGAGGATGGACCCCGCAGTTCTTAATGATGAAATGTTTGTAAAGTCCACCTCCAGTAAATTGGAGGAATTCATAATTCTTAACACAGCAGGTGAGGTTGCCATATAGACAGTCTGGGATGCCATGAAAGCATTCATTAGGACCATTTAAGAAATAAAAAAGGGAGACAGTATGTGCACAGCAGACCGACAGGCGATAAGTGCAGCATTTAAAGATTTCTGCCAAGAGTTATATACATCCCAGGAACCCCCAGACTCTAATCCAGCTATCTTTCTGGACACAATCAAGCTCCCTGAGCTGTCCACAGAGCAGAGACATTTGCTTGACTCCTCCCATCCCCGAGGAAGAGCTGTGAAAGGCAGTCTGGTCCATCAAGAAAGGGAAGGTCCCTGGTCCAGATGGTATTCATCAAACTTCTATAAAAGCTGTGGAACACCCTGGGGAAACTAATGTACAAAATGGTCTGTGCAGCCCTAGAGGGAGGTAGATTACGAGAATCCCACCTTTTAGCCATGATGACCGTGTTGCCAAAACTGGGTAAGGACCCCTGAAAGTGCTGTTCTTGCAGACCAATATCCCTGCTGAATGCAGATTATAAAATTATAGCTAAACTTCTGGCCAGCTATCTTGAGGGAGTCCTCCCGGAGTTGATCCATCTGGATCCGGGCAGTTTTGTGGGAGGAAGACAAACCAAACATAATTTGAGGAGAGCCTTGAACATCGTTCATCAGTGGTCTAAGAGGGCTAAAGGAGGAAGCCATGGTCTTTTGCCCCTAGACACTGAAAAGGCTTTCAACCGGGTCGAATGGCACTTCATGTTTGAGGTCCTTAAAACATACCAATTTGGCCCCTCCATTTGTTCCTGGATTGGTTCCTTTTACACAAATCCCAAAGCACAGATACTAACAAATGACACTATGTCCTCTCCCTTTACACTTACCCGGGGCACCAGACAAAGCTGTCTCTTATCACCCCTGTTATATGTCTTTACCATTAAGGCCATTGCAGTGGCAATATGGAGCCATAATGACTTGGAAGGCTTTAGGTGGCAGGGAGAGAACTGTATTATCTCACTTTTTGCAGACGACATCCTGCTGTTTGTGGCAAGGCCGGAAAGGGCACTGAAGACTCTCACGGACCTGTTTTCCATCTATGGTCCAATATCTGGCCATAAAATTAATTGGAGTAAATGTGAGTGGCTCCCCTTGGGAGACAGGAAGATCACATTTGAAATGGGGGCCACCGTGGTGCAACCCTCTAAGGACATTAATTACTTAGGCATTAAACTCATGAAGACAATATCTAAATTAGTGGAGACTAATTATAAACCCCTGGTGGGAAAGGTAACGGAGGACTGTACCAGACTGAAGGCTCTCACTCTAACATTAATAGGGAGAGTTAACCTGGTCAAAATGTACATCTTGCCCCAGTGCCTCTACCTTTTTCAGTTGATCCCAGTACAAGTCCCACTAAAATATATCAGTGCCTTGGAGGGTGCCATAACATCCCTTATTTGGCAAGGTAAATGCCCTAGAATAAAGAAGGCTGTTCTGTGGCCCCAATAAAAAGAGGAGGTCTGGGTCTCCCCAACCTACATTTATATTATCTTGTGGCCCAATTGGCCTTTGTAGAAGATATTAAACCAAACACCACTGTTTATACAGCATGGGCAGAGGTGAAGGAGGTAGATGGGGGCATTTACCACTCCCTCCTTGCACCAAATCTGGGTCTCTGGGACTTTTCCTCAATCAAGAACCCATTTACGAGGAGCATGACTAAGGTGTGGGCTAGGGCACATAAGATTCTTGGCCTGAATCACACAATTTCCCCTGAGACCTTAATAAAAGCCTTGTTTCAGCACTGGGGAATGGGAAAGGGGGGGGGGATAACGAGAAAACACTAAAGGAATGGTCCAGGAAGAGCCTTTTGAACCTTTCTTAGCTGGGTGAAGGAAACTCCCTTATACACTTCCTATGGCTGAGAAAGAGTTATGGTCTAGAGGTCTTAGGCTACTTTCTGCAATTTTTTAGAAGAAGGCTAATTGAAGTTAGATGTGTGCTCCTCCCTTGCAGAAATGTTCTCTAATAGCACCTCTGTTATCTCTATTAAACCATTAAGCAGATGCTAAAAGTTGCTCTTGGGGGCTCTCCATGACCCGCTTGACTGGTTAAAGCTTAGATGGGGTTAGACCTGGCTCCCGATAGCTTAACAGGTGGAGACTGGGAAAATCTTTTAAGAAGAAGAATAGAACATTCAGTCAATAATAGACTAATGGCAATTCACTTAAACTTCATTCACAGAGTATATTTTACCCCAGAGGTAGCTCACAGAATACAATCCTCAACCTCAAATATATACCCCAAATGCAAAGCAAACCCTGACACATTCTTTCACGTGGTCTGGACATGTCCCAAGGTGAAAGCCTTCTGGGAGCAAGTAAATGCAATCCTATCCCTCACCCTTTCTATCCCTAAAACCCTTGACCCAGTTGAAATTCGGATGGGTCTCCCTAGAGGAGTTTCCAGAAGGAAAAAGGGAAACAAAGCACTGCTGACTCGGGGGTATGTGGTAGGTAAGAAGGTTATTGCCATGCACTGGTACCTGGACACAAAGCCCATGATAGCTCAGTGGGCCCAAACTCTTCTCCAATGTATGTGTCTTGGACATACACAGATGAAGGTCAGAGGCCAGCTGAAGAGATATTACTCTATATGGGAACCTCTGGAACAGGCCTTACAAAAGAAGATATTCCCTGCCCATTAATCATTAACCACTATCCTGTCCCATCCTCTTCAGAACTAGTGATTGGGACACATGGACCCTCCAGAGTCCCTTGACATTCCAGCCGACAAATATATACATGTCATTGCTGCTTTCTGTTTGGTATATGGCTGTAAAGTTTCCTCAGATCTCATTTCAATGCATACCATATAGTAAGAGCTCCCATTGTATGTAATGTTCCTCCTCTTAATCTATTATGTCATATGTGTAAATGGATTTCCTGCATTGCTGATCTTCTCTTAAAGTTTACAAAAAAAAAAAACAGGAGGTGAAATCTGAAATCATGGGCAATTTTAAGTCTTAATTAGGTTGCTATATTAGGAGGAATTGCTAATAATGGAGACTGAAGCTTTCCATAACTAATGAGAAAAACCTTTCGATATCCCAGTAATGATGTCACTAGAAATACTGTGTAGCAGAAATTGTGTACAAGAAGTGCATATAATAAGGGGGAGGATCCTAGGGGGTAAGGCATAATGACATAATATATTTATGAATATTGTATTATAAGCCGGCCCGGTGGTGCAGAGGGTTGAGGCACTGGATGGTTTGGGAACGAGCCTGGGTCATCGGAGGTCAGCAGGGGGTGGGAGGGAGAGGATGCGAGTGGCTGGCGGTCCTCTGCCTTGGGAGGGAGGAACAGGTTTCCTCAGAGCTTGGTCGCCCCCTGGTGGAGGCTGGAGTGGCTGCTTCGCTTAGAGGACTGCTGGTGCTCGGCCGAGAGAGGGTTGAGGAGACTGGCACTGGAGCTGTGGTGTGCATGTGTGCCTCCACACGCATGCATCACCACTTTTGGGGTCTCGGGAGTAGGACCAACTCACTGGGGTGAAAACAGAGGAAACATCAGGGGCCAACTAGGATGAAGCCTCCGGACCGGCTCAGGGGATCTTCTGGGGTGCACATGGCGCCATAAGATCCCGAAAGCCCCCGAGACCGATAGGGTAAGATGGTAGCCTGCCGAAGGAGGATAAATAGAATTGTAAAAAAAAAAAATGTTTTATTATAGTTTGCTAACTGATTTTAAAATATAAAGTTCTATGACTTTTGCATTAAGTTCCATAGGATCTTTAACTTCCACCTGGACAACCAGAAAAGATGGACAGAAGGGACCTTGGTTTAACATCTCATACAAAGGCTAGCACTTCAACATCAGTGTAGTACGTCCCATACCCAGGTGCTACACTACAGTATCAATACTGGGTATTAGCCCAATTTCCTGATGCGGGCACCAGCCTATGTCCTTCTGGCCACAGAGGCAAGCATGCAACCTATTGAGTCAATAGCACTAAATATCTAACATGTTCACAGAAACAAAGAATTGGATATTGATGAGGATTGAATGGCCCTTCATGGCTCACCCCTTTCATTAATCCAAAGCCAGTGTTCATTATCTCTGCATAGGTGAGAGTAATGACTATTAACCGTTCACTCCAGAGCAAGAAACAAATTCAAGTTACAAAAGAGCAGTTTCATTGTTCCTCCATTAAGGGTCTTGATCACAGCCATGAGAGAAAATGACGGAGTGGAGGCACCGTGGTTTGGCATTAGGATTCAGAGCTATGATTTGAATCTGCCTCAAATTAGTATCTAAAATGTGTATTTTCTTGATTTTTATTATGAATGTAGTATCTATGAAAGAGATCAGACTGACAGCACCAAAGCATTGAATGGTCATTGAGCATGAATGACCCCCTCAACCACTAGAGGTGGTATCTCCCACAAAACATTAAATGCTGGCACCAAACTCTGGGCTGCTGAAGGTATCTGACTGGATGGCAGCTGGTGGTGGCTACAGGCTGGTGGGTGGTGGCTACGTACTGCAAGCTTCTTGTACATGGATCTTCAATCCTCCTTCACTCTGCCAGCCCCGAGCAATCTGAGTCCATTTCTGACCCCGGGTCACCAGTGTGGCAAGAGGAAGGTGCCCAGTGCCTCAGCCCTCCATGCCACTGGGCTAGCATGCTAGGTGCACCTTGAGGATTGTTGACCTTAGGTTCGATTGAGAGATGGACCACAAGTAATCCAGGATGCTAGCCACAGGGTAAGAGAGGGGGTCAAGTTCCATGCCCTGGCACCAAATGGAAAAAGCACTCCTATTTGAAAGCATAGCACTGAAAAGTTGACTCCTTTTGAGAGGCCTCTGCAACATGGAGGACCTTGTCAGAGAGACCCAAAGGCTGGAACTCTAGCCACTCAGGAACCAGTACAAATGGCAAAAATGGCAGACTGCAGGTAACTGCAAAATATGCAAATCGTGATATACTCCTATCATCACTGTTGTGTTCCTTTGTTGTCAATAACAAGAAAAACTAGTGATATTTGGTGTATATGTTCCCTTTAACTAAATTAGCTCTGTTTTAATGTGGTTCTGTAATTTGCAAACTGTAGTAAATTGTAGAACTCACTATCAGAACAAAAGGGGTTACAAATGCTTACATCTTCTGTTATTGCAAATCCTAGAATCTCCTGCAGCTGACCTTGGAACAGTATGCAGCAGTGAGAGGTTCAGTAGCTTGCATTGTATGTTAGAGTTTATATAAGTTCATGAAGTGGGTCCAGCCCAGTCAACCTTGGTATAAAGGAAATGTAGTTTAAGTGGGAGAAGCCCGGTACCAAGCAAGGCAACCTGGAGGTGGATCCAGAATTAAAGGGGTGTGTACTAATAGTGGGTCAAGCGCTCCTTATAGAAGTGTGTGTGGGGAGGGGGGTGAAAGTTACTCTGCAGTTCGTATATGAAAACAAGGCTGACCAATGATGCTTAGTAAAATAAAATGTGTAAAAATGGCAGGCAAGGGTGTTACCAGGCTATATGTTCTATAACAGGTACATCGGGGCTTCTGCCTAGGGAAAGTGCACGATTCTATATGAGATGAGTTACCAATCTATTCCTCCTCTGTTGCTTGCACTGTACTGTATGATAATTGGTGTGTATATTCCTTTCAACTGAATTAACTGTTTTAATGTGGTTCTGTAATTTGCAAGCTGTAGTAAATCATAGCAATCACCATCAGAACAAAAGGGGTTATTAACACTTTTTACATCTTCTGTTACAACAAATCCCAGAATCTCTTGCAGCTGGCCTTGGACCAGTATGCAGCAGTGATGGATTCAGTAGCCTGCATTGTATGATAGAGTTTATATAGGTTCTGATATTTTGTTTGCTGGTCGTGTCATCCTCCCTGGGCCATGTACAGTCGCACAGGACTGATCTAACTAGAGATTAAACAAAAGCTCTATCATGCACTATGAGCTATTGAATCTCACACTGTTGCCTACTAATCTGATGTAGCTGATAATGCAACCCCCCTCCCAACACACACACACACACACACACACACACACACACACACACACACACCACAAAGGCATTCACAGCAATTGTTTTATGATCAGTATACTTGTTGGAGTTCCACTGTTGCTTACATTGTACTGTGTGATAGTTGGTGTGTATGCTTCCTTCTACTGAATTAGCTGTTTTAATGTGGCTCTGTAATTTGCAAGTTGTAGTAAATTGTAACAATCACCATCAGAACAAAAGGGGTTATTTAAGCAATTTATCCCTCCAGGGTGTGGGTATACTGGAGGATTTACCACGGCTGGTTATTTTCAGTTATGAGGCGCACCCGAGTGATAACCACACCAGTCGTTTTAAACCCTCCAGTATACCCACACCCTGGAGGGATAAATTGCTATTATACAATGTCAAATGTTGTTTATTTAATGTTTTGTTTTGTTTGTTTTTACATCAACTGAGGTCATACAGTTCAAAAGAGGATGTAGTTTTTTTTTTATTTACCGCAATGTCTTAGCGATGTGGTGACAGGAAAAATGGCGCCGGTTTCATTTGAAGTGAAAGCGTCGTATTGATACATTGATTGGCATGAGATAAAGTTGGTTGGTACCTTTTCCAGTGGGTACACTGGAGGATTTACAACGCTGGGAAAGGTACCAGCCCACCGATCAGGTTGCAGGATTTGTCTTATTCAATTTAACACATTGTATAATAACACTTTTTACATCTTCTGTTACTACAAATCCCAGAATCTCCTGCAGCTGGCCTTAAAACAGTATGCACCATGAGAGATTTAGTAGCCTGCATTGTATATTAGAGTTTATATACGTTCTGATGTTTTGTTTGCTGGTCCTGTCATCCTCCCTGTGTCATGTACAGTCACACAGGGCTGATTTAACTGGAGATTAAATAAAAGCTCTAGCATGCACTATGGGTTATTGAATCACCCACTGCTGCCTACTGTTCTGATGTAACTGATAATGCAACCTCCCCCCCCACACACACACCACAAACCCATTCACAGCAGTTGTTTCATGATCAGTATACTTGTTGGAGTTCCTTCAAAGAAACATGATTTAATTCTGTGTTTTTTTCTTTTTTTCCTACTTTCTACTTGAAATGAATGGGAAAAAAGTCACAATTCAAGCAAGGTGGTCAGGCGCAGTGGGCGGAACAGGGGGTGGAAACTTAGGAAGGAATGTGGAATCCCTTTACTCATCCTAAAAGGCAGTCAGGCACAGTGGGTGAAACAGTGGGTGGCAATTTAGGAAGGAATGCGGAATCCCTTTACTCATCCCAAAAATATCTGCAGGGCTATGCCCACTGCAGCCCTAAAAAGGTCTTAAAGGTCTTAGGGCACCTGAAATGGCTTCATGCCAGCATTGCCTTCTTGCAGGAGACACGCCTTACCAAAGAGAAAACACAATAACTGAAAAGGGAGTGGGTGGGATATGAGGCACATAGTGTGGCTGCAGTTAAGAAGAGGAGAATCTCAATTCTCATTCACAAAACATTTCCGTGGACGTTGGGCTGCATAGCCACTGACAAAGAGGGACGATAGCTTCTTGCCGAAGTGCAGACACCTCAGGGTCAAGTCCTGCTAGCCGATATGTAAGGTCTGAATACAGATGACCATCAGTTCTTCCATGGATTGCGCTGTGCCATCTCTTTCTTTTTGGCTCACTTTCTTGTCCCAAGCTATTCAGGATGCTCATTTGGCTGCCTTTCTTGTCATTTTATCTGACTTTCTTGTCCCAAGCTGTTCAGGCTGTTCAGGGGCTTGTTTTATTTGAAACCAGCATTCCAAGGCTTCTAGTAAGTTTCAGCATGAGGTGTCTCCCTTCAGCTAGCATCAGATTACAGGTGTGGGAATTTACATTCTTTCGTGTTTACTGAGATTGCTTAATTTGGCTGACTTTATTGTCCCAAGCTGTTGAGGGGCTTGCTTTGTTTGAAACCAGCATCCCAAGGCTTCTAGCAAGTTCCAGCCTGAGGTGTCTCCCTTCAGATAGCATCAGATTACAGGTGTGGGAATGTAAATTGTTTTGTGCTTACTAAGATTGCTTAATTTGGCTGACTTTCTCGTTCCAAGCTGTACAGGCTGTTCAGGGGCTTGCTTTGTTTGAAACCAGCATTCCAAGGCTTCTAGCAAGTTCTAGCCTGAAGTGTCTGATTTTCTGTTAAATTGTTGTGCAGGTTGTCTTGCTGAAAGGAAGGAAAGCACTCACTGGGGTTGGGGGGGTCTGTAGCTGATTGTTTCTGGAGGGCACAGGCTTAGTCCCAGCCCTGCCCTTGCTCCTTCTCCCAAGGGTGTCATTTCCTTTATACCAGGGGTTCTGACATCACTTCCCCAAAAGGGCAGAGGACATACACCTGCGATATTCTTAACACCCCAGCACACTGCATAGGGGTATACACATTCACACACTCGCAGATGCTAAAAAAAAAAAAAAGAAAAAGAAACAAAAATAAACAAGCAATTTCAACAGTAAGGGAGACAGTCGTGTGGAGTGGTGCAGTGCACTGGCTGTGGGGCAGCAGTCTTCTGGAAGAATTCTGGAGGCTGCAATGCTGTCCTATTTGCAGATACCTCTCTGCTGTGAGGGAGGAGGTTGCCAGTCTCCAAGCTGACCTGGCAAGGTGTAGGTAATCCTCCTCCCCCTCCCAGGACCTGGCAGAGGATTGGGAAGCTTCCTCCCCCACCCAAGGACCCCCAATGGCTGCTGCCACTGCCTCAGAGGTTGCCAAGAAAAAGGAGTGATTGGACTATGGGGGGCTCAGGGAGGGTGAGGGTGGTGGAATAGAGGCGCATCCCTCCAATTGTACTTCTCCACAATTCATATGCCATTCTGGTGGAGCGTGGTTCCTCTATGGAGGTGACTGCAGTGGAGACCAAGGAGGATGCTGGGAATCTCCACAAGGGAGACCCACAGGAGGGTGGCACAGGACCTCACAGGGGCAGGAGACAGCTCCCAGTAGAGGGACTCAGTTGTTAGGGGGTAGAACTGGGGGAGGGAGGAGGGAGGGGAGGGAGAGGAAGGTAAGGTGCCTACCTGACACCATGGCCTGGAGGGACAGGAAGCGAATTCTTAGGATTGTGGGAGCAACTGCATGGGAGAGGGAGCTGGATGTCATTGTCCACCTAGGGACAACTAACCTAGCTGGGAATGGGATCAGAGCAAGACAGAAGGAGTTTGTGGAGTTGGGGATGGGCCTTAAACAAGTAGCATGCATGGTAACCTTCTCAGAGGTGCTGTCTGTCTATGGCATGGGTGAGGCTAGGGTACTCCACACCCTGGGATTCAATGAATGGTTGAACAACTGGTGCGGAGCACAGGTTTTCAGCTTCATTGGGGACTGGGGGTCCACCTGGAGGGATACAGGCCTGTACTGGCACGATGATTTGTATCTGTGCTGGAAGAGAACCAGGATCCTTGGTGATAGATTTAAATGCTTCATTGGCAAGCTTTTAAACTAGCCAAGGAGGGAGGCACCAAAAAGGAGCATGGAATTCCCTGCCTCCCCCCACAAAATGGGGTAGTTAGCGAGGTAAACACCAAGGGAGAAAGGCCAATAGAGGGCAGGGCAGGGGTAAGTGGAGAAACAGGCAAATGCAGTAAGTACAGGGATGGGGCTAAAGGGGTAAGGCCAAATTAAAAAAATGGAGGGCAATAAGTACCAACGCCCATAATCTGGGAAACAAGCTTCCTGAACTAGTGGCCTTGATGGAAGAGGGACACCTGGATATTGTGTCAGTCACAGAAACATGGTACACAGAGAACCATGACTGGGATGTCAATATACCAGGGTACACAATCTACAGGCAGGACAGGGAGGGTAAAAGAGGAGGAAGAGAAGCTCTCTACGTAAGAGAAGGGATAAAAGCAATGGAGCAAAAGGGTAAACAAGGAGTAGAGGAGGCTTTGTGGGTCACCTTGGAGACAGGATATGGCACCACAATCCACATGGGGGTTGTATACAGTCCCCCAACTCAAGGGGAGGAAATGGACAAAGATATGATATGAGGCATCCTTAGAATGGTACAAAACGGGGAAATATTGTTGATGGGGGACCTGAATATGCCAGATTTTTTTTTTTTTACACTTTATTTCTCTCCTACCTTGATACCTTGATGGACTCTCTTGAGTGCAGATTTTTGGCTGTAGCTCTGCTGCCCGCCTGAAGCCCCTGACTCTACTACTCGCCGGTCCTGGTCCTCCCCTCCAACCTCACCCGGCCACTCGATCCTTGGGCTCTGAGCCCCCCGGGATGGGACCGCCATCTCCTCTGGCACTCTGTCAACAATCAAATAGAGTGACTGGAGAGGAGGAGGAGGAAGACTGGGAGCACTAGGATGGTAGGGCCCGACATTGGGCATGGGGCCCACCACTGATCCCACTGTCACCTACGCTGAGGTAGAGGTTTTTCCTTCTTACTGTTGCCCCCTCCAGATACGGTGTGCAATGGCTTCCTGTGTGGCAATTCTATGCGCCTCACACCACTGGAGCCTGCTGACGTCCCAACCCCTTCCTTCGTCCCAAAAACTGTGCCTCCCCGGTCTCCACCAGAGACAACTACAGTGTCAGGAATCCCCAGCAACACACCCTGGGAGAGGAGTGCAGTCCTCCAGATGCTCAGTCCTCTCCCCCCTTGCTGACTCCCAACAGCCCAGGTTTGTTCCTCAACCTTGGTCGCTGGCATGGCGTGAGGTGAGGCGTCAAGCACCTAACCCTCAGCACCACCGGGCCAGCCAATATGCCAGATGTTAACTGGTGCACATTTGCTGCAGCCACATCCAAGAGCAGGATAATTCTCGATGCCATACAGGGGGCATGCCTCAGACAGCTAGTGTTGGTACCCACTCAGGAGGGAGCAATCTTAGACCTGGTACTCTCAAACTGGGATGGTGGGAGGATCTCAGATTTAGACGTGGGTAACCATCTGGGAACAAGCGACCACCAAACAATATGGTTCACGATAAACACAACCATAGAGTCAAGCCATACAAAAGCAAGGATACTGGACTTTAGGAGGGCTGACTTTGGCAAAATGGGAGAGTGCCTAAGGAATGCAGTAGCAAAAGGGCAGGAAGGAGGGGTGGAGAAACAATGAGGAAAAATCAAAACTGCCATCACAGAGGCAACAAGCCTTTGTGTGAAGCAAATAAAACAAAATGAAGGAAAAAATCACTAAGGTTCTCAAAAGAGGTGGCGGGGAAGGTTAGGGAGAAAAAGAAGCATTCAGGTAGTATAAGGATTCACAGAAGGAGCGGGACACAGAACTGTATCCGTTAAAACAGAAGGAAGTGGGGAAGGCAGTCAGAATAGCAAAGCCCCAAACTGAGGAAAAGATAGCCAACTCAGTTTAGAAGGGGGGATAAAACCTTTTATTGGTACTGTTACACTTGGTCCCCTCACCCATATTGGCAATCCACTATACACCGCTGACAGTATCTACAATATTACTTAATCACGGCTACAATGAGCCATAATTAGTACTAACATATTACGGGGTGGATACTTACCATATACGAATAAGGTATCAGAGACATTATTAGTGATTATTATTGTGATTATTGCATTTTGTATTCTTTGCATAACTCTACGTGAGCTATCTTCTGAGAAGTCATGCTATATTACACAGATTGCACTGCCATGATGCGGACTTATGTAGCACCGCACTTATTTGTCTGTTATCTCTGTATTTTGTGAGAACCCTTTGTATTCACACTTTTTAGCTGACTTAATGAAAAATGTATAACTTTCACACTGTGGAGCTACCCAACTTTTGGCCAATAGGGCCTATTCTATATATCTAATTTATGCATGAAGGACAAGTTTCCATGGTAATTATCATACTATATAAGCTTCTATATAACGTATTTTCACCAAGACCATTTTCATATCATAGGGTACAGGGAAACTTTGGTCCCCAGTGTTTACTTTGGTAAGGCTCTGATTAAGTCACATGTCTGCTTTTGTGTAATAAACAAGTTTAATGCCACTTATGCCATTTGTTTGTTGCTTCTTCTGGTGGTTTATTACCACCAAGAACCTGAGAGGTACTTCACCTTTACATTTTGGCAACTGTGTGCAGGTGGTCTAAACTAACAGAGATTCCCTACTTAACTAGCACTCTAATGGGTAGTAAGCAGGTGTACAACCCTGTATCGCCTCCACCTTTCTTTTACTCTGTAGCACCCTGCAAAGTCTGGCTGCCCACTGGGAAAGTGAGATGCTGTCTCGCCTTGCTCCACAGCAGTTTTGAATTGTAAAGTTGTGTGAGTACAGACATCTGACCGTCTTTTGGTTTAACCACTGTGGATCAATAGAGGCGGGGTATCACTGATGGGTTATTTAAGTTTCCCTAACGTCAAATATCTGCGCAGATCTGAGACTTGATGTCTCTAATTTTCTCACTTCCCATGGAAGCTGGAGTAGTTTTGTGCTGGAAGTGAAATCCTCTGATAAACCCATGCTGGGGATTTCAACCCAGTACTCAAAGATGAGACAAACAGCCAAAAAGCAAACGCTAAAAGGGCAGTTAGTCGCGGCTCTTTATGCTGCTCTAAAAGCTTCTGAATCAAGGTTTCTTTCCTTTGAACTGCAAAACTCCGCTCTAAAAAAGGAACTGGGCTTGCAGGCAACTGAAATGGGTAGGAAAGAGCATAGACTGGATGAAGAATTTCAGTCTTTGCACAGTAAGAACAAGACAGTTTTTACTGTGTTGTACAGAATAATGAACAAGAGTTATGTATATTGAGGGAAAATTGTGACAGGTTGAAGCAGGATAAGAGGTAGATATCCTCTTATTCTGAATGAATGATTTGTTGAGTGAAACAAATGACACCTTAGAAAATGAGAATGAGGAGTTGCAAGAGGATCTGAAAAGGGTAAGTGGCGAATTGGACAGGGAGCTTAGGGACAACTGTGAACTCAACACTACATAGAGTGTTACAGAAAGAGATTACAAGAGGTGTTGGGCAGAATAATGAAAAAGTTTGTCACAAGAGGTGTGGTGAAACTGCATCACCAGCGAGAGGTGTTGGCTGGTCACGTCAAAGCGATGGGCAGAGTTCACTACACTCCCATCGGCATTGTGTCATGAGGCAGTAACGACTCCGATGATGAAACCACCCGAGATGGCGGCGTCCAGCCACATCCTCAAAATGGCACTTCCCACACATGCCACCCACTAGATAGCGATCCTCTACGCTATGATGGTGCTACCCTACATCATGAGAAATATGGTGACTTTCATGTGTGACGCTAAGATAGTGACCCTCATGACACTGGGGGAGGGTTAAGGTGTCCACCTCCGATTGCCGTCCTGAAAAAAGGAAGACAGAACAAAGATCAATCAAATGATTGATGCGGCCCTTGCCAGGACCGAGATGACTGAGGAGCAAAAGCAAATCTTTCAAGAAAACATGGAACGGTTGTTGAAAGCAGCTGCTACTCATGAGTCAATGTTCTGCACTGTGGCTGATGCCACAGCGGAGGCTGTCTTTCATGGTGCACGCACCAATCCCTTACCCAATCTGTGTCCAGCAGTTTCCAATAATCCCCTCCAGGAAGCCCACTCAGTTTAGCAGATCACTGACAGTATAGGCTGCATAGGCCCTAATGACAGCCTCAGTTGTCATTTAGAGAAGGTCCATTCTAAGTGTGAAATGCTTAGTCTCCCAGTGGACTATCAGGTACAGGTTCTTCGACAGACTGTCGACCCAGGCCTCTGGGCAAAACTCCCAGAAACAATCCGCCAAGCTGCGGGTGCGATGTTTGATGATGTAGCTGCTGAGCTCATTGCCGCTAACTTAACAGGCATGGTCGGCATCATGCTGGCCTACCCCGTCAAACAGTATGCCAAGGAAAGCCTGGCGTCATACCATCAGTGGTTATGGTTTGCCTACCGCACTGGCAAGTCTCTCTCACAGGAGGGAGCAGATAGTGACCAGATTGATTGCAAATCCTTGTTCATTCGGAACATGCTTCTGGCAGTACATGACAAGGTTGAACCTGCAGTTTTGCCCTGAACCGACAAGTTCACTGACATCCTCATGAGAATGGAATGAGTTTACCAAGTCTACCTCTGAGATCTCAGTTCTGGCTCGAAAGCTAAGGTGGCAGCGATATCACCTGTCTGTGAGCCCACAACCCACTATACGGTGGAAGGCAAGGTCCAGGATGGCAAGGCCACACCCTCCGATGACAAACAACCCTTTCAGGGCGGGGTCACAACAAGAACAGGCAAAAGAATCTGAATAATTCCAACCAAAATGGCAATCAGGACAATCAGAATTACCTATCGAGCCCTTCCTACAACCAGGTAGTGGAGGAAAATAAAAATCCAGAAAATTATTGGGAAAGTCCAGTCAGTGGACAAGTCTATTTCAAAGCAAACCGTAGTGGTACTTGAACCTGCTGCCCTGCCTCCATCAGGCCAAGGAGACACCGGAACTTCCTCTGGCCAAACTACAATAGGCCAAAACTCCGATCTCTTGTCTGTTGCTGCCACAACTACCCAAGAGCACCTGTATCCCTTACAGGACCTGGAAGAGGCCCAGCGGGACACTGCAGGCCTATGGTTCCAGGACCCACCTGAAGATGATAGTTCAAATTAACTATTACAGGCCACAGTCCTTATTGTAAACATTACCATTGATATAAACAGGCAGCCTTGTACGAAGGCCATGGTTGGAGGCCGCCAACTTACTATACTTCTGGATACAGGAGCAGCCATGTCTGTATTACGTGATGAAGACCCATCCTCTTCTTTCTGTTCCACCGGATGGAGGATCAATGCCCAAGCTATAGATGGTACTACACTGCTCACCTACCGCAGGTACCATCTCTGCTACCTCCCGAAGCCTAGCCTGGTGTGGTCGGCTCTAACTAAGCCACCATGTTTGCTGCTCAGCTGGTCTGCCTGGAAGGAAATTCCTCTACCTTGCAAAGTGCAGGCCCAAATTGGGTGCTGCCTCCCGAATCCTTGCCAGAGTGATCATCTCTAATTAAGCCTCTACCTGTGCTGCTCAGCTGGTCTGCTTGGAAGGAAACTCCTCTACCCTGCAAAAAGCCGGCCAAAATTGGGTGCTGTCTCCAGCATGGATCCCATCTCTGCTGCCTTTCGAAGCCTTGCCCGGTGTGGTCGGCTGTAACTAAGCCTCCACCTGTGCTGCTCAGCTGGTCTGCCTGGAAGGAAGTTCCTCTGCCCTGCAAAGTGCAGGCCCAAATTGGTTCCTGCTGCCAGCATGGATCCCATCTCTGCTGCCTCCTGAAGCCTTGCCCGGTGTGGTCAGCTCTAACTAAGCCTCCACCTGCACTGCTCAGCTGGTCTGCCTGAAAGGAAGCTCATCTACCCTGCAAAGGTATGACAGGACTCAGCCATCAGGTTCAATTTTTTGGCGCGTTCCACAGCCACATCCTGATTGGACACTGCCCTCTGTTGCTGCATCTCGAGTAGCTTTTCCCCTGTCTATTCCTCCTGATGCCACAATTGGTCCTTATAGTTAAAATTATTGTTTTTTTTTTTTTTGAAAGGGCTGTTAAGTTCCTGATCTTAGTGATGTTACTATCTTCAAGCTAATGCTGCTAAATTACTGATTAATTCATTTGTTTTCTTAAAGGTTTTAAAAATATTTAGCATTTCATATAGTATAATTTTTAAAGCTGTTAAATAGGGTTAGCATCAAATTCTGTATAGTCTTGCAGCCTCCTCCCAGACTCAGTTGCAACAAGACCACCTTTTCAACTGCAAATTCATTTTCATTCCTTATCCCTTGGCCATTTGGCCATTTTTACCCTTTTGTTAAGTTAATCTGTAAGCCCCTACATCTCATACCTCCTGCTGTTCTTCTGTCTCTGCTGCTGTGTCCTACCTCTACCCAGTTTCCTAGCTCCTATTTAATTTCTTACTTGTCTCTTTTCCCCTCAGTGCAGGCCCAAATTGGGTGCTGCCTCCAGCACAGATCCCATCTCTGCTGCCTCCGGAAGCCTTGCCTGGTGTGGTCGGCTCTAACTAAGCCTCCACCTGCGCTGCTCAGCTGGTCTGCCTGGAAGGAAGCTCCTCTACCCTGCAGAGGTACAACAGGACTCAGCCATCAGGTTTGATTTTTGATGCGTTCCACAGCCACATCCTGATTGAACACTGCCCTCTGTTGCTGCATCTCGAGTGGCTTTTCCCCTGGCTAATTCCTCCTGATGCCACAATTGCTCCTTATACTTAAAATTACTGGGTTTTTTTTTGGCTAGTTTTCCCTTAGCAGGTTATACAGATCTGCCACTAGAGGGATCTTGTTCTTTCATTTAAGAAAATCTACCCTCGTATTTGCGGTGCCATGGCAGACTCCTTATACTCAAGCCTTGTCTTATTCCTAACCACCTTATCCATAGCGGCTCACCACAACAAAGAACAAGGATCAGGTCCACCTCTGGAAATTTCCAATCCTGTAACCAGAACCTTATTCCACTGCACCTCCTCTTATCTAATATGTCCACCTCCCTTTATCCTTGGCCCATATCCTTCACCCTTACACTTTCTGCTCCCCTCATATATGTCGATCAGAGCACTCTCCTTAGCTTCCCTTCACTACTGCCCTAGCATTACGTCGCACCCATCATCACCTTGCGGAAGGTCGCAAATTAAAAAGGCACTCCTATCCTGCAAAAACTGGATCAAGAAACTGCTTCTCTTGCTCCTTCTCTGTTTAGGTAACGTGGAGCTAAACCCTGGACCCCCATTACCACTTGCATCTCCCGCAGAATTTGCATCTGCATCTGGACTTAAGTTAATGTTAGTCAACATATTGAGCCTCGCAAAAAAGTTTGATCAGCTCCAAGTTTGGACTGCCCATACTGAGCCGGACCTCATTGTTATAACCGAATCTTGGCTCAGAAAGTCAAACAGTGATCAGCAAGTCTCCCTTCCTGGCTACAATCTGCAAAGGGTAGATAGGGAAGCCAGAGGGGCGGTGTGGCCATCTACATTAATTCTAAGTTTACAGTCAGTGATATTCACTGTAAATCTAAATCTAAGGAGTACAAAATCGTATCCCTCAAATTACACCTTCCATCCACTGAATGTCTCACTATTATTGGTGGTTATCGCCTCCCAACCGGTGGCACTGACACCCTCACCATACATAAATCCTTAATCATCTCCGCCAACACTGAAACTTTAATACTTGGGGATTTCAATATGGACTGGCTTACCCCCAAGTCACACAGCCTGAAATACTTCTGTGATGAAGTTGGCTTAGCCCAGTTAGTCGGTAAACCCACTAGAACCAATACATCCAATCCTGACAACAGTTCTCTCCTTGATGTCATATTTTCTACACATCCCCACAAAATTCTTCACTCTGCAGTATTCCATAATTATATGAGTGATCATGGAGTTTTTACTAGATCACAAATTATAGCCTGACAGCAACCAACACTAGCGGTCCTTTCCCAAATTTAAAGCATCGGACTACTTATCCGACTTGAGCAAAATTAGATGGCAAGACTTCTACCTTGCCAAAACGATCAATGAGGCAGTCACTGTCCTTAATGACAACCTCACCATGCTGGCCAACAAGCATGTCCCTTTGATCAAAGTCAGAGTGCGTAAAACATCCAACCCATGGTTTACATCAGATCTCAAGGCTACACTCCTACACCATGATAAACTCTGGGCTAAGGCTAGAAAATCCAAAAGCCCAGCTGACTGGCAAGCATTCAGAGCAGCTAGAAACACCTGCATTAAACAAATCTGCGTAAGCAAAGCCAACTATTATGTCTCCACTCTTGAACAGGCAAAAGGGAATTCCCAAACAAATCTGGAAGACACTCAAGTCCATTGAAGGTCGGCCTGTAGCCCCCTTTATCCCGCTGAAGATTCTAAGCAACAGTAGGGCTGTGGAAAACAGCTGCTTAATCCTTGAGGAAGTCAATCACTTTGTAACTGCTGGCCTAGCTTTCGACTCTTTGCCTTATGCAGCCTGTGGTAGCAACTAAGACTATAATAATATTGACTCACAAACTTCGATCCGCCCACTCCAGTTGTTCCCGCTTAGCCATAAAGAAGTCAAAGATTCACTTCTTAACATAGACATTCAAAAAAGTGCAGGGGATGATGGTCTAGAACCTTTTTTTCTTAAATTAGGCTATCTCGACCTCACTGCCCCATCCTCCACATATTCAGTCTTTCATTTCCGCTGCCACTGTTCCCTCCTGCTGGAAATCTGACCACGTCCTCCCATTATTCAAGTTAGGGGACCCATGTGACCTAAACAACTATAGGCCCATCTCAATCTTACCTGTCCTCTTCAAAGTCCTCAAAAAGCTAGTTTACTCCCAAATGAAACTCCATATCGAATCATCTTCAATCCTCAACCCTGCGCAATCCGGCTTCCGGCCCAACCATAGTACAGTCACTGCTCTAGCCAAAGTTACCAATAAATGGATCACAGCCATGGACTCCAAGAAAGTTACTGGTGCAGTATTTCTAGATCTTAGCAAAGCATTCAACACTGTTGACCACAATCTGTTAGTCTCAAGCCTAATAAAAGTAGGCACCAACCCCCCTTGCTGCCCAGTGGTTTACCAGCTACCTATCTGGAAGGACCCAGAAAGTAAAAGCTGGTGACCTCTTTTCTGCATCTCTCCCAGTTGTTAGGGGAGTCCGACAAGGCTCCATATTAGGTCCCATCCTCTTCTCCCTGTAAATCAATAACCTTGACACACATATATCTCAGTCCCATCTACATTTCTTTGCTGATGATACTGTACTGTACTGTATTGTATACATGAGGCCCTACACTGGCTGAAGTGAGGGATGTACTCCAAGCCGACTTTGCACAACTAGAAATCAACCTAATCAATGCCAAACTACTCCTCAATGCCAAGAAAACTAAGGCCATGATCTTTGCCCCAACCACCTCCATTTCCCTTGCAAACACGCACAAAGAACTAATCACTACCTCCCTAGGTGAACCCCTTGAAATCACCTCCAAATTCAAATATCTTGGTATGTGGCTAGACAACAAGCTTTCCTTTCATGACCATCTCGATGATTTGCCAAAGAGACTAAAATTAGGCTAGGTTTCTTCTTCCATAACAAGTCCCTCTTTCCATTGGATACCAAAACTAGGCTGGTCCAGGCCACTTTCTTGCCACTACTCGACTATGGAAATCTAATCTATTCCTCCGCAGCAGCCTCAGGACTCAGCAAACTAGGCGTCCTCTACCACCGCGCCATATGGTTCATGACAAACCTTCCCTACCGATCCCACCATTGCAATTTGTACCTAGCCGCTGGCTGGACATCACTCTCAACTAGATGTATGCTTCATGCTGATATCTGGACTCTTAAGCTACTCCTGAACAAGCTCCTGAACTATCTCACAACCCTTTTCCTTATTTCCCATAGCACCTACTGTCTTAGGAAAAATTACCTCCTCCTCCTCCTCCTCCTCGATGTACCGAGAACTCGCACCTCACTTGGCAAGTGGGCCATATCGAGCGTACTCCTAACTATCTGGAACCGGCTCCAAGGTGTACTGAAGCTTCCCGGTACTGTCCCTGTCAGCCTATTTAAAAGGTTGGTTACAGCAAAAGTAAAAGATACGTGCAGTTGCTTCTAAATCCTAGCTCACTGTTCTAACCCTAGCCCACTGCTTCCTCTTACTTACCTAGAAATTAGCTGCCTTGTTACTCTGAAACAAGCACTTAGTACCTTTTTTCTGTACTTGTATTTTTCTATGTCATTGTCATTTTTATGCAACATGTTAATGCTTGCCCATAATTCTGTACTTGAATTTGTACTGTTTTTCAATTGTGCAATCCGTAACTACCTGTCTGTGTCAAAAGACCTTGTGAATGAGCTTGCTCAATGGAGTTTTCCTACAATAAATTTGAATTTGAACTTGAACACTTCATTGTGTTTCCTGTGGTATTGGGGAACCTTACCACAGATTTCACTTTTGATCTCATGATATTACGTCATCATCCCAGCATCCTAGGAATTAACTTCCTAGCACTACATGGCTGTGTAGTAGACTTAACCAATCAGCTTTTGATCCAAATCAAAGGACAATATCATGATGTCATGATCCCTGATTCTCATGTTGTGGCTTCTATTTCAGTCAACAACAAGGAATATGATGTCATAGCTCTATTCCAAACTCATGAGTTCTTCAAGAAACTCTTACCCATCTTGCAGAAACATCTGGATGTTTTTGTGAAAAACAAACATGACTGCAGGAGAATGCAAACAAGCATTGAAGTCCCAGGCCATGAGCCTATCAGGCAAAGACAGTATCCTTTTCATGCAGAAGCCTTACCATCACTCAGAGAAACCATTCAGACACTCTTTCAACAAGGCATTATCAGGCCTTGTGTCTCAACTCTCAACTCACCAATCTGTCCTGCGAAGAAGCCCAACAACTCTTGGAGGGTCACCAGTGATTACAGGAAACTTAATCAAGTCACTCCTAGCTGCTCCCCTACAGTAGCGTCAGCACCAGATGTGCTTAAATTGCTAACACCAGACTGTACCTGGCTTAGCGCCTTTGACATCTTCAATGGGTTTTGGTCACTTCTTCTTGGCTATGATAGCCAATGTAAGTTTGCTTTCACCTTTGAGGGTTGCCAGTACATATGGACCTGCCTCCCACAGGGCTTTCACCATAGTCCCTTCCTTTTCCATCTACACAAGATGGATGCCTTGCAGGGTTTCTGTACCCCTCAGTGTCTTCTGCAACACACACACACACTCGCCTTCTCCCTCCTTCATTGTACTGACTCTGTCTGAGTAGCTTTCTCAGGTTCCTCTGGTCAGACACCCCCACCCTATTTCTCCCTGCTTTGCTCTCCACCCCTTTTAGCACCTACTCCCCTGTGTGGTCTCACCCAATCTTTTGTCCTGTTTTCATCCCACCCACTGTCTCATCCCTGATCTCTACTATAACTAGCTGTATCTGTAATCTCTCTCTCTCTCGCTTTTTCCAGTTTCTGAGTTTTGAGCAAGCCCATCGTCTGCAACTGTGGCATAGGCTCTATGCATAGCTAGCCACAGTCACTATTTCCAGCCTGTTTGCCTGAGGATCTGAACAAAGTAGGCTCCTGCCTGATTGAAAGGCTCCCATGCCATTGTGCCCATTGGCACACCCTGGCTGCTTTCAGATGCTAATTGGACATTTCAGCACTGGGAGCAGCTCTTCATTGGACAGTAGTGACTTCTGTGCTTAGCTGCTGCTCATTGCTAAATTGAACTTGTCTGTTTACTTGATTTTTTGGCCCACCCACCGACCCCCGACCCTTATTAAATACACTAAAACTCTGCCCATCTACCTGTTTTCACCCATTGGCTTCTTTGTGTTAGTTAAACCTCCAACCTCGTAGGGTCCTCAGACATTTAGCTAAGCCACAGCTATCACTAGCTCTTCAGATTCCCATATCTTGCTAACACTTGCTGTAACCTCATTTTTATAATTTACCGCTAAAAGGGAGGACATAGTTACACCATAGGAAACACCTAAAAGCCTTTGTCAAGTGCCTAATATTACTGTTGCTACTTCTCTCGGGGAAATATTCACCCCAACCGCGGATCTCTACAATCTGGCATCAATGAAGTCCGACAGCTCTGCTACTGTATCCATGACAAGTATAAATTTCTGTAGCCTCCTTCCAAAACTCGATACCATCACTGCCAGGATCTCCCATCACAACCTGGACATACTATCAGTCGTTGAGACGTGGCTATCCCTAAAGATCCCTGACTCTGCTATTGCCATTCCTAGTTACACTGTCTTTAGGGATGACAGGCTGACTAAGAAAGGTGGAGGCTGCACCCTGTATCTTAAAGACACACTTGTGAGTTGTGTTCTGGCCCTACCTAGCACTGGAAATGACATTCAGATTCTAGCCATTAAGGTACTACTAGGTGAACACAATAAGGCATTGATCATGGTGTCAGTATATATCCTACCTAAGCTGACTAATCAGGGTCTTCCCGCTCTCCTCAACTGCATCAGCTCCTTTGGGCGAAACTCAGAAGTGATTCTGCTTGGTGACTTCAATGTCAACTGGCTGGCCCCTTGTGCAAGCACCTATAAGGATGCCTTGGGAGCTGCCAACCTGGCACAAATGGTACAGTCACCCACCAGGATAAACTACAGTGCTGGGGACCTCCTCTCTACTGGACTGGGTCCTCACTAATCGACCTGAACACATCACTAAGACTGAAGTACTCCCAGACACCATAAGTGACCATTCTCCAGTCATCTCCCTCTGGTCTAACAAATTTAATAAACCCCCACGGAATTCATTGTCAGTAGAATACTTCTAACCTGGTTGACTAGGTCCATTAGAAACACACCTATGATCACTTGACTGGTCTCCAGTTGATGATGCTCAGGACGTGGACTCGGCCTTAAAATACTTTATCACTACCTTTAACGCAGCATGTGATGCTCATGCTCCATAGAAGAAATGAAAGATTAGAGGATCAATAAACCCATGGGTGACTCATGACCTCCTTGAACTGATGAAATCCCATGACCAACTATGGTGCCGTGATAAAGCATCCAACACCCTTGGGAATACTCAGGCCTACAAATCAGCGTGGAATGCTTGCACAAGAGCTATCTACCAGGTGAAAGTCTCCTACTATAGGAATGCCCTTGCAAACACCTGGAATAATGGGAGGAAGTTCTGGGATGACCTCTCTGAGGTAATTGGAAAAAAAAACCAAGTTTCCCCTGCAATGCTCAACACTGATGGAACTATCACTCTGGATAAAGTAACCATTGCTAATGCTTTCAACTCAACATTTTGTGACCTCAATCATGTGCTCCCACCTAACCTCTTTGATCCCACACCAACAGTAACCCATTCCACCATTCCTCAGGCAGCCCAGCCGTGCCCCCCATTTTATTTTAAGGCTATGACTGAAGGGCTAGCCAGGAAACATCTACTCAAAGTATTTGAGAAGTGTAGGCATAGTGCTGACTCCCTTGATTTGAAACTCGTCATCCTCAATTTTGATGAAGTTCTGCCACCCCTTACAAAAATTCTCAACCACTCTCTTATGCTCTCACAATTCCCAAGCAAATGGAAGTCGGCTGTGGTGACTGCTATCCACAAATGTGGTGACAAGAATCTCACAAGTAACTACAGGCCTATATCCATCCTTTCCCCGATTTCCAAGGCTTTGGAAAGGATAGTTGCTGAACAACTTGTAGACTACATGGAAAAATATAACCTCCAATGTTCCCAGCAACATGGTTTTTGAAAAGGTCACAGCACCACCACTGCACTACTAGACTTCACCTTCTTCCTGCACCAGGCATTAGACCACCACCAATTGACCAGTGCCACCTTTATTGAGTTGACTAAGGCATTTGATACAGTGAACCACTCCCTAGTAACTGGACAACTATCTTATCTTGGCCTTTCACTGGATGCCACTCGCTGGTTCCAGAGCTACCTTAGTGACCGCTCTCAGCAAGTCAGAATTGAAGACACCATCTTGACCCCCCTTCCAGTCTGTTTGGGTGTACCACAAGGTTCCATCCATGGCTCCCTACTCTTCAGCATCTTCATGAACGACCTGCCTGCCACTTGCCATGACCGAATTCTACTCTGTGCAGATGATGCAGTCATTTTCTCTAGCCACTCCGACCCCCTTCACCTTCAGTAACAGCTACAGCATAGTTTCTCAGAAATTGAGACCTGGTTCAGGTCATGTAAACTCATTCTAAACTACTCAAAAACCAAATCAATGCTGTTTCATTGGTACTCACAACAAACATAAACTCCAACAACTGCTAATCTACAATAGTTGTGGCACTGTGCTGGAAGAGGTAGACCAGTTCAGATACCTGGGAGTGACCCTTGACTCCACTGTTTCATACTCCACACATATAAATAACCTAGCTAAAACTGTGAATACATGCATAGGCCTTCTATATAGGCATAGGCACTGGATAACAGACGAAGCATTAAAACTTGCCATCCAGAGCTCAATCACCTCTTTAATTGACTATGGCCTCGTAGTTTATGGATCAGCTACTGACACTGCCCTCCGGCTTATAGCCATAGCCTTAAACAAGGCCTGCCGGCTCCTCACCACAGCCTCTCGACTCACACACACATGTGATCTCTATGAACAAGCTAACTGGCTACAACTTCAAGGCAGAATTAAGTATCAGACCTGCTTATTTGCTAAGAAGACAGTGCTAGGCCTCCTTCCACCAGGGGTTCAGTCTATACTTTCTCTTCACTGTGCCACCCACCTTACCAGGAATTCTAGAACACTAATCTTCACAGTTCCCCATTGCTGGACCACTCAAGGGCAGCACTTCTACAAAGTTAGGGCCTCTAACTGGTTCAGCACACTCCCAGTAGATATCACCAATGCACTGAATCTCAGCTCCTTTAAGCACAAACTACAACAGCACTTGATGGCCAGTGCCTACTGTGACTGCTACACTTAGATTCCTTGCTCGCCCTCCTGGCCTCTCCATTACTTACCCACTCTCACCACACCCTACTTCCTCCTTATTAACTCCTTCCAATATCTCACGTCAGCCACCTTAGCCTTCTCCTTTGCTCTCCCCAGATTTCACTCCTCCCTCTCTCTCTCCATTCCCTCTCACATCCTTGTCCCTCCCCTCACCTATTACCCCCTGTACCTCCAAGCTTTTATATTCTCTCTCTCTCTCCTTTCTCCTCCTTGCCCATACTAACTCTTCTCTTCTTCCCCACCCACCCTGTTACCCCCCACTCGCATCTCCCATCCCTTCTCCCCTCCATCACCACCTATTCTTCTCCTTCACCACCTACCTTATCCCTCCAATCTCCCATCCCCTCGGTTCTTGCCTGTCCCCTACTACCTTATCCTCTCACCAACTACTTCTGGCCCTCTCCTGCACTTGTTAGATCACCTGATAAAGCCTTTGGCAGTTCATGCATTCTGTAATGTTTTACCTGTTACTAATTCTTTTGTCTTATCTTGACAAAGCCACTAGCAGCTCATGTACTGTAATTGTATTAACTGTTATCTACATATCTGTTCTTGTCTATTCTTGTCCATTGTCCAAGACGTCGAAACTTTGTAAAAGAGCACTGTTTGCTCAAAGGTGTTATCCGAAATTGTCATAAATAAAAAAAAAAATATGTGGATGATTTACTTTTAGCCACCATCACTAAGGAGGAGCACTTTGACTTCCTTGATGAACTACTTAATCTCTTGCAGAGTCAGACTCAAGTACAACCCTGCAAAGGTACAACGTTGCTAGAAAGAGGTTATCGTTCTTGGTCTGTGCATCACTAAACAAGGCAGAAGCACACTCAGATGTTTCCTGGGAATGGTTAACTATTCCAGGGATTTCATCTGTGACTTTGCACAGAAAGCACTGCCTTTTCATTTGGAAACTGCTACCTCTGACATTGCCATGTCAGCAGTGCTGGCCCAAAAGGTGAATGGGACTCTTAGACCCATCGCCTATGCTTTCCAGATGTTCTCTCCAGTAGAACTAAAATACAATACCTGTGAAAGAAGCCTTCTGGCTACCTACTGGGCTGTGAAGCATTTCTTGTACATTATAAGGTACTCACCCATTGTGTTACACACAAATCAGACACCCACTAACTTTTTGCTATCAGACAGAGTCAAGGATGGTTCTGTGTCCAATAGCAGACTAACACATTGGTCGCTTCTGTTGCAGGACCATGACATAGAGGTCCATACTGCCAAAATACCGTCAATCCTGGCCCATGGTCTCCTGTATACAGGGACCCCACATGACTGTGGACTTCAGCCTCCTGACCCGCCTGATCCAGGTCCCTTTCTTCCCTCTACCTCAAGACTCCTGGCTGACACTTCCCTCTGTCACATTTTTTTTTTACTCACATTTTCTCCCCTGTGGCCCAAGTCGGCTCCTACATCCAGGCATCCCTTTTTCTCTGGCTGCCATCTGTCTGCACCTGTTTCCCAGTCAGGCCACCGCCTTGCTACCACCACAGCTTACCTCTGTGGTGGGCTGGTGGGGAGCCCTCAACTCCCCACCAGGATCAGATCCAGTACAGGTGGTGCCCTTGGAGATTGTGCGTTGGCAGACGGCCATCAAGCCACTTCACCTGGCTGCCTATTTTCCACTTTTTCCTAGCGGTGGAGCATGCAATGCTGACATTGGCGTGCCACACACATGTCCACACATAACGCACTCACCAGCTGCTCTGCCTCCATGCCCCACTTGTATTGGCCAGGCATGCGAACACCTAGCCTCCACTAGGTGTCAGGCAGATGTCATCTGCTGTTCCCCACCCTCCCCGGGAGAGGAGAGAAGAGCAGTCTTCTGGATGCTCAGTCCTCTCCCACCCTGGCCAGCCCCCGATGACCTGCTCGCACCGCAAACATAGGTTGCTGGCATAGTAGGAGGTATGGCATCACTGCCTCAGCCCTCTGCGCCACCAGGCCAGCCCCTGTGTCACATTTTTACTGATGGCTGTGTCTCATGTCACCAAGGGGAACAGGCAGCTGGATTTTGAATGTTAGTCCTCTATCCTAATGGGAACACTGTCCATACATCCAAATGTTGCAATGTTATATCCTCTCAGTACGCAGAATTGGCAGCTGTGGCTTGTGCTGTCAAACTTGTACACCATGGTACAGCAGGTACCATCATCTTTACAGGCTGTAACTGGGTCTGTTGCTCTTTGACAGAATTTCTAGCTTTCTGCAGAGAAACTCCTTTGCTTCTTCTGATGGCACCCCTGTCAAATACAAAGAACTCTTTGTATACATTCACACACTAGTTTAACAGTTTAAACACAAACTGTACCTTCACAAGGTGAAGGCTCATTCCAAGTCAAACCCATACCATGTGTTCAGTGACTGAGCCGACACCCTTGCCAAGGAGGGGGCTCAGGGGGAGGGAGACACATGGGACATGGCTCATCCAGTTGCTCTCGCAGCAACACACATAGCAGCTGCAAAGAAGAAGGCTGAAACTTTTGTGCCATTGGATCTATCCCCAGCACAAAAAGCTGATCCACAGCTAAGAGAAGTATTCTGATTCCTAGACAAAGGGACTAGACAAGAATTACCAACCAACAATCCCTACAAGAGGCATGCAGAAAAACTGCATCACATGATAAACTGGTATGGTACCAGCCTGATGACCTAAACTACAGGTTGTGGGTGGTCCCCACATCACTGCAACTTGAGTTTATTCATCAGGTTCATGACACCCCAACTGGTGGACATCCAGGGGGTGGACAACACTGTCAAAAGATTGAAAACTGTGGGTTGGTGGCCCAGTCTTACTAAAGATGTTAGGCACTACATTAACAGTTGTCCGATCTGTGCACAAAACAATCCAATTCCAACCAAAATAAATGCTAAATTACTTCCCCAGAGACAGTTTGGCCCTTGGCATGCAATTCAAATTGATTTAATTGGACCATTGACTAATACCAGCAAAAACAACAAATATGCTCTTGTGGTCACCTATCTATTCTCTAAACAGGTTGAGACTTTCCCACAGCCAAAAGCACAGCAAAGGCAACTGCAAAAATCCTGGAAGAACAGTTGTTTCCAGGTGGGACCTTCCTCTCAAGGTAGACTCTGATCAAGGAACCAGCTTTACAGGTGAGTTGATACAAGAAACACTCAGACTTATTGGGGTACACCAGAAGTTTCACATCCCCTGCCACCCTCAATCATCAGGTCAGGTAGAAAGAGCCAACAGATGGAAAAAACTCATAAATCCAAATTCATAGAGGACAGTCCCAAGGATTGGGATTCCCTTTTGCATTTACTTCTTATGACAATTAGGAGTACTCCTGCTGCCACCACCCAGTGTACACCCTTTGAGGTCATGACTGGTAGAACCATGAGATTACCTGAACACCTGCTGATTGATCTGAACACACCCACTGCAGATAGAGTGTCTGTAGAAACGTATGTTGCAAAACTCAGAAATGACATTGTCAAGACCCACTTGTATACAGCGTACCACTTGGGTAAAGCCCAGCAGTGTTCTAAACTTCACTTTGACAAACACACACAAGAAGTGGACTGGCAAGTTGGAGACCAGGCAATGGTACTCAAAATTGCACACCCTACACATTCCTTCACCAACAAATGGGAAGGACCCTACCCCATTATCAACAAACTCAGTCCAGCTGTCTACCAAGTTAGACTCATACACATGAAGAAACCTACTGATAAATGGCTACATGCTAATCATCTCAAGCTATATAAAGGAGAATAACTACTTTTCCTAACCCCATTGGGCGGAATAGTACCTACTGACCTTTTCTTTCTTCCTTACAGGTCCACCTGCAAGATGGCTATCTTGCTTTTGTTCCTCCTTGCAGGAATACTTCCTGTTGCCCATTCCAAGGATATGACTACAATATCTGATACCAACCAACATCTAAGATGACTCCTTCCACTTCTCCAGCCTGCAGAAGAACGATACCTCACCCCACACAATAAACCTACCACCATCCCAGAATGTGTCAGCACAGATGTTCCCAGAAAACTAATCACTGTTCAGGAAGGCACATACTGTATGCCTACCTGAATGTCATGGTTGTGGCACCAGACAAATCACTCCAAATTGAATGGCAGACTGACAGTAATGGACAACAAACTCCCGTGGCCCGCCTCTCCAAAGGCACTTTCCAAGGCTAGCCCAGTACCAGAACTGCCCCTAATGGCACACTATCTATCAAACAAGCTAATTACAAACATACTGGTTTATACAACCTCACTGCTCTGCTCAATCCCTTTTGTGATCATTCCCCAGAAGACTCTGCTAGAGGCTTTTGTACACAACACTACATGGCTACAGCAGCTGTTTTTGTTAGTAGTTTCCCCCCTACTGAAGCAGAACTCACAGACTGACCCATATGGGAGCCAGGACCAGTTAGTGGCCTGGCCGCCACATCCCTTCCAGGTACACTTTTCAACAATGTGTAGTTCATGCACATCCCTGTTATCTTTAGCCTTACACATTGGAACATGGCTGAATTTGGCATGTGCTCCAAAACAAACATGTCACAGTTTCATAGTACCATATTACTAGACATTCTTGCAGCATACCAGACACATATGCAAGACCCAGTAGCTGAGCCACATACTACTGAACACTTGGGTGTATTTTGACTAAGACCTAACCCCAACAATAGGAATAAGAAACACACTAGGCGTGCCACTGCTGATGTCATGGGTGCCACTGGAACTGTATCCGGTCTCTTCAGAACCGGCATGTCTATCTGGAACAGGGCAGGTATTGCTGTCATTAAAAGCCAAACAGTATAATTCCAGACTGGCATGAAGAATTATGTTTTCCCCCCTTTATTGCATGGTGTAGATGGGCTTAGTCAGGAAGAGAGATATACCGTGCATAACATGCACGATATTGCCAAGAATTTCAATGACACTAGAAATAAAATCAATGAACTTGTATTTCAGAATAACAAGGAAGCAGACAAGCAATATATTGCCGGGGAACTTTTATGTTCTGCCTATGGCTCTTATGTTATAACTACTATGAATAATCTCTTCCAGGATTTGGAATCAGGACTCATTCCCAGATATCATTTATGACAGGAGATTATCCAAATGGTACTGTCTGTATTGTAAATTTGTTTCATATATTATGCTATGCATGTCTAAGTCTGTTTCAATTCCATTATAAACTGCTAGAAATCTAGGTTATGTCACAAGTCATCCCAACCAGGGCCCCTGTTATTCCACTCATCAATGTACTATTCACGACACCATGCATGTAACATTCACTGTCTCACTGCCATGTTTTTATCTGCAAACTGCCATCTTCGACAAGCTGGCCTCCACCAACTCGATTGGACATCTTGACAATGACATCTTCAGGGAGAGAATCAACCTCCCACCTCTGCTGGTCTTTAATCCTATCCTGGAAGCCTGGGTGGCACGTCATACTGACTGTTGTGCCAAAAAGGGTTACCACTATCTTTGCCACCGTGATGTATTCAACTGCATCAAGTCTGTTTGTGGCTACTCACCAGAAAGCATTGAATGGTCCTTTACTTTTGACTCTGACTTTTCTTTGAATGGAACTCTTAACCCTAGGGCAACACCATCTCCTTCTTCACCAGTTGGCAACACTGGACATCTCTACAAGGACTACACAGAGAAAGTTCATCGCTTCACTACAAGGCTGATGAATCAATCTTTCAGTTGTCCTATTTGACCGCATAAATGGCGGATCCCAACAGTGAGAGTGTCATACAATTCTGATGGCCAGCACTGTGTCGTAACTAATCATGAATCTTCTCTTTATGGTTCAAAAACTTGTGACATTGTACAACCTAACTTTTGTTTTATTCCTCATCAAACAACTGTTATTGGTCATACCGTTATTACTCCTGTTCCCATCCTGGAACCAGATATCATTGATACTGACCCTGAATATTTGCTTGCACTGTCTCAGTATTTACCCATATTTAACGTCCATATAGACCCTTTGAACTTGGCACTTAAGACACTTTTAGATAGAAAAGATACCCATCTCTCCTACATCAGCAATAACATCTCCAAAGCTGGAGGTGCTCTTAATACTCCAATCCATGATGATGATTTAAGCACCGCACTCTCCAATAACTGGTTATAAATAACTTTCAAAGGTTTTGTGATTATCCAAATATTTTTTGTATTCTTTATGTTGCTAACTCTTTGCTGTCTGAGGTGAACTCTAAAACAACACTGAACAATTACAATTCCTTTACAAGGCTCATGCCGCAGGTCTGAAAACGATGCTCTACCCGCAACTTACCCATTCGGTGCTGCCTTTTCAGTAAGGTAAAAAAGGGGAGAATGTTACACTTGGTCCCCTCACCCATACTGGAAACCCACCATACACCACTGACAGTATCTACAGTATTACCTAATTGCATCTCCAATGAGCCATAATCAGTACTAACCTATTAGGGGTGGATACTTACCATATAAGAGTAAAGTATCGGGACATTATTAGTGATTATTACTGTGATTATTACATTTTGTATTCTTTGTAAAAACTCTATGTAAGCTATCTTCTGAGAAGTCATACTGTATTACACAGATGCCACTGCCATCATGCGGACTTATGTAGCACCACACTTATTTGTCTGTTCTCTCTGTATTTTGTGAGAACCCTTTGTATTCACACTTTTTAGCTGACTTACAAAAAATGTATAACTTTCACACTATGGAGCCACCCAACTTTTGGCCAACAGGGCCTATTCTGTATATCTAATTTATGCCCGAAAGACAAGTTTCCATGGTAATTATCATACTATATAAGCTTCTGTATTGTGTATTTTCTCAGAGACCATCTTCATATCCTAGGGTACAGGGAAACTTTGGCTCCCAGTGTCTACTTTGGTAAGGCTCTGATTAGGGCACATATCTGTTTTTGTGTAATAAACAAGTTTAATACTGCTTATGCCATTTGTCTGTTGTTTCTCCTGTTGGTTTATTACCACCAAGAACCTGAAAGGTGATTCACCTTTACAGTAAATTAGGGAGAGAAGAAAGACTAAGGGAGGTATAGTGAGGCTTAATAAAGGGGAAGGGGTGGGCATAGGGTGACAGCAAAAAGACAGAGATGCTGAATGAATTCTTTTGTTCAGTATTCACAAAAGAAGAGGAGGGGAACATTCCAAAAGCAAACAATAGAAGCACTCTGGATAGGGGGGTTGATACATTCACAGAAGAAAAGGTCCTGCAAGAACTCCTAAACCTCAAGGTAGACAGGGCAATGGGGCCTTATGAGTCTCCCCCAAGAACTCTAAAAGAACTAAGGGGAGAACTAGTGACACCACTGACTACCCTTTTTAACAAATCATGGGAGGATGGTGTGGTACCTGAGGACTGGATGAGGGCAGATGTAATTCCCCTTCACAAAAGTGGGAGCAGAGCAGAGGCAGGAAACTACAGACCTGTTACTTTGATCTCAGTTGTAGATAAACTGATGGAATGACTTCTGAAAGAAAGAATTACTGAGTAACTAGAGGCCAGCAGGGCACAGGACCCAAGCAGCATGGATTCACAGTGGGAAGGTCATGTCAGATAAATCTAATAGATTTCTTTGACTGGGTGACCAAAGTAGTAGACCAGGGAGGGTCTGTGGATATGGCCTACCTAGGCTTTAGCAAGGCATTTGACACAGTTCCACACAAAAGATTAATAAACAAGTTAGCCAGCCTCAGTGTAATAAGGCAATACCCTTTTGGGCAGATATTAAAAATAATTTGGATCCAGTGTTGGGTCTTTCTGAGGTGTTCACACCTGAAATTTGTATTTTAGGTAATTATGGATCAATATTATTCAGGGTACAGTGTAAATATATAGCTATGATATCATGTGCAAAAAAAAGTTATTTTACGACATTGTCTTGACCAGGCAATACCCTCTAGGACTGAATGGGTTAAGGAAATTCTTTTTGCCTTACAGGCTGAAAAAATTATCGCCCAGATGTCGGGCAGATTACATTATTACAACGAGGTTTGGGCCCCTTTACATATGTTGCTAACAATTTAGATACTTATATAAAAGGAATAAGTGAAAAAAAGTTGACATTCTCTACATTAATCTGGTTAGTTACAGTGCACCCGGGGGGAGGGAAGGGGGGTCGGAGGGCATGGGGGAGCAGGGATTAGATAAAGATAGTTGTGTTACAAAATGTGGTATCGTACTAAGCTACTTTTTTATGGTGGTAGTTAATACACTAGATGTAGACAAAGCTGGTATTTTTTTTTGGTATTTTATCTGTCTTGTCTTGGAGTCCGTATTTTTTGTCTACAACTCAAATTGTTCAGACTGTTTCTTATGATGGTAGCAGAAAAGAAAAAACTAATAAAGCTTACTCAATTTGAAAAAAAAAGTTAGCCAGCCTGGGAGTGGGTCCCAGGGTGGTAGCCTGGGTAAATAATTGGCTGGACAACAGGTCACAGAGGGTAATAGTAAACAGAGTCCACTCCAAAGAAAGGTGGGGTTACTAGGGGGTACCGCAGATTTCAGTACTGGGGCCCGTCCTCTTTAATGTTTTTATGAGTGACATTACAAAGGGACTGGAAGGAAAAGTATGCCTCCTTGCAGATGACACAAAGATTTGCAACAGGGATGATACACAAGGGGGAGGGTGGAAAGGATGAGAAGGGACTTGGCAAGGTTGGGGGAATGGTCAAAAGTATGGTAGCTTAGATTCAATGCAAAGTAATGCACCTAGGAAACAAAAACCCAGGGGAAGATTACACAATGTGGGGGAGGGGGTACTAACAACAAAAAAATGGAAAGGGTCCTGGGGTAGTCATATCAAGTCAAGTCATTCTTTATTTGTAAAAAGGTGCTTTTCAAATATCAAAGCACCTGTACATCCACCAATCATAAAACACTTTCAAACAATTTAAAACCCAAAATCATAGCAGTTAAACATTTAAGTAATATTAGAGCACACCAACTCAAATAAATTTGTCTTTAACTCCAACTTAAATAATGACCTAAAGATAGGCAGGCAATGTGAGAAGGCAGTAAGAAGGACTAGGGGGACACTGGGATACACAGGGAGAGGCATCACCAGTGGAAAACAGGAAGATGTCATCCTTCTGTGAGACCCCATCTGGAGTACTGCGTGTGGATCTGGAGACCCCATCTCTGCAAGGACATAGACAGAATGGAGGCAGTCCAGATGAAGGCAACTAAAATTATGCAGGGTCTGCACCAGAAACCATATGAAGAGAGGCCAAAGAAGCTTAATATATATACCCTCAAGGAAAGGAGGAAGAGGGGGGACATGATAGAAAATGTCAAATACCTCAAGGGAATCAACAAAGTCCAAAAGGGTAGTATCTTTCAGAAAAAGAGGTGTGGAAGAACAAGGGGCACAATATGAAGATAGAGGAAGGACGGCTCAGAGGCAATGTGAGAAAGTATTTTTTCATGGAAAGGGTGGTGGATGCATGGCATGGCCTTTCTGAGGAGGTCATGTGGTCAAAAACAGTGGAGGAATTCAAGAATACATGGGACAGACATAAGGCAATTATAGTGGGGGGATAGGAGGAAGTAGGCTGTTGGTTAACTGGGATCTACAGCTTATCCAATAGGGAAATGGGCAGACTGGGTGGGCCAAGTGGTCCTTATCTGCCATCAAAGTCTATGTTTCTCTCTCTCAGATGATGACTACTCCCATGCCTACTGTATATTACTGGGAGGACACTTCAGTGTCACATTGGAGACCTGTATCGACTGAAGCACAGGGATGGCTGAACCACATAGTAAAGCTAGGATAGTACTGGGAGAGCGTCTTGAGGAGCATAACATGGCAGACACATGGCAGGTACAATACCTGAGAGACAGAGACTTCACATGTTTCTTGGACGTACATTCTACGTCAAACTAGATTAACATGTGTTTCACCTCCCCAGACATTATCCATAATGTGCAAGAAACACAGATACACCCAATAATAATATCAGATTGTGGCCCTATTGCATTATACATGGTGTGGGTGCCCCAATCCCCCACAACAAAGTCCTGGTGACTAGACCAACTATTGCTTCATGATACCCAATTTGTAGAGTGGGCCAAGAAGGAAACCACAGAATTCTTTCAGATTAGCAACATTGAAGATACCTCCCAAGAAACAATGTGGGAAGCCTACAAAACTACCATGTGAGGCAAAATCATTACTTACACTGCCCAGAAAGATGTAAAGCATGTGAGACAGTGGTAATGGAACTAGAGGGGGACCATACAAAATTGGAAATGGAATAGAAACAACAAAGGCCCACCTCAAGAGATACAGTCATGGACCTCGTTGGTGCCAACATGTGGCTTAATGAGCTATTGTCATGTAAGCTGAGATTGGGAGGGAGGAGATAAGGCCAGCAAACTGCTTGCCTTCCATATTAAGAAGTGGCAAGCAGAAGAGCACGTTACAAGTCTGAAAAACTTCCATGCAAAGGTCCACATAGAAGTTGACTTGATCAACATGATAATGTTGGCCTTCTACCAGAAGCTGCACACCTCCTTATGCCCACCTGGATTAGATGTCATCCCCAACTTTCTAGGAATTCTTCCAATACCCAGAAGAGCCCCTCAAGAATCCCCCACCCTGGACAACACTCTCACATTGGAGGAGATAAAGTATGCCATCCACTCCCTCAACAAGAGAAATGCCCAGGAGGAGATAGGTTCATAGTAGACCATCAGCTGATGTGAGCAAATAAGCCCAACCTTCCAGGTTGTATACCAGTCTGCATTAGAATCTGCTCACTTACCTTCCTCTATGCATGAGACAGGTATTATGGTCCTTCTCAAAAAAGGGAAAGACAGCACAGTCCCAGGAAACTATAGACCTATATCCCTTATAAACACTGATGTCAAGGTACTGGTGAAAATCATGGCATTAAGACTGGAGCAGATTGTATGTTTGTTTTATTTATTTATATTGATAGGACCATGGGCCAAAAATGACCCGTTTTCATAGGCGATCAGTGTACAAATGACAATTGAATGCAATATAAAAATACAAACATAAAAAAAAATACAAATTACAAATAGGTAAGCACATGCAGATTCAATTATATAGATCTTAGCACCATTATTCAACAGCATTTACACTTGCACTCAGTAAAAATATACTGTTTCAACCTATGTCTATAAGAACAAAGGAAAGGATTCACACAATCAAAAACAGACTGTATAGTATTAAAAAAGGTAGGTAATGTAAGATAAAGCCTTCTGTCCTAAAATCGTACGCATTCTTGGAATGCAAAGAGAATAATTATCTGATGACCGTGTATTAATACTAGAATTCTTTTTATTAAAAAATTAAGTAAAAACAGTCTGGGACTCTATTAAGTATCACCTTTTTTGCCAAAATACCTAATTGAAGTTTATATCTTCCTACCAGAGGAAGCCAACCCACTTGCTCTAAAAGATTACAATGATGAACCTTTTGTGGAGATTTTGCTACAAATCTAGCAGCTGAATTAAGTAACACGTTCACCTTAGATAACAACCTCTCCCTTGCAGTATAATAAAACAAAACCCAAAGTCAATCGAAGGCAATAAAAAACTGAGCCAGCAAAAGTCATGTGGAATCAGTGAGTAAAGGAGGTAACCTGTATATGGCCCCAAGCCGCTGGTGAGTCACCTTCACCATATGAAGTATATGAGGTTCATAGGAAAGGCCCTCATCAGTCAACAGACCCAAATATTTAAATTGTTTAACTCGTTCAAAGTACCAGTGATTGTATGTAATAACAATAGAGGATACAAATTCAATCTTTTTTTTGTATTTACAAAAAACATTGATTTAGTTTTTTTCTCATTTAGAACTTATCCATGAGCTCTGAACCAATTCTGTACCTCCGGAAAAAATCATCAGTTAAGTCTTTCTGAATGTTATCAGATTGGGAACCACTTGTGAGGACCACTGCATCATCAGCATATAAAAAAAATTGAGATCTAGTGCAAACAGAAGGAAGAGTATTAAGAAAAAGACTAAACAAAAGGGGACCCAAAATAGAACCCTGAGGAACACCCAGTGTAACCTTAGCTGGAGAAGAAAATTGACCACTTTTCTATGTGGTCTTATCCACCCGGCTCAGGTGGGCTTTGTAAAAGGCAGGCAGAACTCATACCATCTACAATCCCTCATGAACCTCAGTCAAGCAGTCAGGCAGGCCTTTTCCCAGTCTGTGGGAATAGCAGTGGATTTTGAGAAAGCCTCTGATTCAGTGGACTGGGAGTACCTTTTCAACACCATTGAACAGATGGGTATAGGGCCTGTGTTTCTGAGGTGAGTTAAACTCCTATATGCAGCCCACAGGCCAGTATTCTCACAAGCAGCCAGTGCTCCACCCCATTCCAACTGCAAAAAGGTACACATCAAGGATGCCTGCTCTCTCTGCTGCTCTTCATACTGGCAGTCAAACCACTGGCCATTGCTATCTGGCAACATCCTACGCTCCAGGGAATCAAATGCCAGGATACAGAATATTGCACCCTACTTTATGCAGATGATTTACTGATCTTTCAAGGAGATGGCCTGTCTTCCTTAGACATGCTTTTGAGTTTCCTATAAAAAATTTCCAAAGTCTCTGGGTTACATATCAACCAAAAACTGAAGTGCTCCTATTACATCACTCCTGCCATGCCAGCCCTTCACAGACTAGGGTTTGCAGAGGTCCTTAAGGATATCATATACTCAGGGTTCACTTTCTATCCCTCTCTGCCCAAAACAATTCAGATGACCTTATCACCACTATTGGATGCACTGAAGAGTGAACTGGATAGATGGAAGCCTATCAGTCTGTCATTGGCAGCTAAACTGGAGGCATTCAAAATGATGCTGGCCCTCCGGGTCACACATGCCCACTCCCATCTGGCTACACATATCCCTCAGCAATGGTTTCTCAAGACTGATAGAATGATAGGCAGTTATCTCTGGGAAGGCAACTCCCCCGATACAGAATGGCTAAATTCTGTAGTCACTGGTCTTGGGGGTGATGGCATCACTGTGGTTTGTGGGGTATCATTTATTTTTTTGACTGCCCAAACTATGAAATGGTTTTGGCAGGCCAGTGCACACTCCTCAAAATGGATACCGATGGAGCAGAGCGTGACAGGATTTCTTCTAGTCACTGCTGTTTTATATAATAAAATCATGTCTTGTCTACTAGGCCATCCCACTATAACTGCCTTCAAAGTAGCATGGTTAAATCTGTATAAGTTTCTGAGACACAACCCCATAACTCCCACATTGGAACCATTCTGGGGAACAAAACTATGTATTGGTTATCCCGCCCCCCATGGAAGGCGTGGACACAATGAAAAATTCTAATTATTCGGGACCTCCTCACTGTATATGGGAAGCATTCAAGGCATTTAGTGTCATACAACAAAAATATGATGTTCTCAGGCAGGATTTCTGGAGGTATTTACAGATCCACAGTGTAATCGGTACCAGACTGCCATCTATCCACAAGGCGCATGGGTCGGAAGATGAAGAGGATGAGGATGCCACATAGGGCAACTACATGTGTCACCTACCCCCGATTCCTTTCCCCTACTAGGCACTAAAGGTGCCAAAAGCCCAGGCTATCCAGGGCATCATAGGTAAGGGTTTCCCCTTATCACTAGATCAGGACCTTCCTGATCTGTGGAAGTACCAGTTAACTGTTTCCTATTAAAGGGACCATGTTGATCTTATCCATGTCAGTCTTCACCATTCATCACATATGGGTATTAGCCGGAGGTCAGGACCCCGCGGGAGCTTTTTTTCTTTTAAAAAGGGGTAGGTGGAGCCGACACACCATCGATGCCGCCCTCGAGGCTGACGTACTGCGTGGCGCTCGAGGGTTGGCCGTTAGGCTGTGTCGACTCAGCCTGCCTACCAGTTCTTCATCTCTCACCATCGAGGTCACCTTGTGGGAAGCTTCTATCAAGAATTTTAGGCCTTCAGCCTTTCAAAATCGACGTTTTATAGTCCATCGGTCGCCTGCCGGTTCTGTGTTCTGCCTCCACTCGATGTAGCCCGGTAAGATCTTTCCTTTTTATTTGAATTCTGCGACATCGAGTCTGTTTTGGTGTTTTTTCTCCGTAGGTCGTGTCTTGGTTGGAGGGCAAAAAGTCTTCGAAGACGGGTCGGACCTCATGCGTCGGTGCCCGTGCGGCCGAAAGTTTTCCATCACCGACCAGCACGACCGGTGTCTTGGCCCACTTCACGACATGGACTCATGCGATGCCTGCTTCTCCATGGACCACCAGGTCCTCGAACAGCATGCGTTGAAAGTGGGGCGAGCTCCGCCGACTTTCGGGGGTAGGGTTCGCACTCGTCGGGCCAAGCCGTGCTCTCTTGGCCCTTCCTATATATTCCTTCTGTGTGGACCAAGGAGGAGGGAGCCTCGGCTACTTGTAGCCTGGCCATCGCCGATGCTCCTCCTCCTGCGGTGCAGGAGGCCTGTCCCGCTTCCTCCCGGGAGCAGGCGGGAAACGCCGCCATGGCAGTCGCCCCTTCGGGGGTGAAGGCTCCCCTGGTGTTACTCCTGCAGCTCGGAAGGCCCAGGTTGGCACCTTCCTCGACGCCATCGGAGCCTTCGGCACTGTTCGCGGCACCGTGGGCCCTGTCGGCACCGACTCGTCGCTTGGCACCGTGGACCTTTTCGACGCCGGCTCTGAGGTTGAGCACAGCGCCGTGCCTTCGTGACTCGGCACCGTGGGCCCTTCTACTCCCGCTGTCAGTGCCATCCTCGGTGCCGTCCATGCTCTCGGTGCCATTTGTGGCGTCGAGGGGCCGGTCAGTGCCATGTTCAGCACCGGGTCCACCTTCGGGGCCGTCGTCGGTGCCGCTTCGGTCCTTGGTGCCGCTCACGGCACCGTGGGGCCGAGAGGTGTCATTCTCAGCATCGAGGATGCTGCTGGGGCTGCTGTCGGCGCTGTCACTGTCCCTGGTACCGCCCCCGGTGCTGGTGGACTTGATGACACTGCGTCTGGCCCTGGCTCTGGACCTTTGGCCCGAGCTGCCCCGGTGCCTCCTGCAGATCCCGCTCGCAGGATTGCGGAAGGCACGGGTGCCCAGTCAGCCACAACTCTGGCTGCCGGGCCCGGTGGCAAGGTTGGTACTGCCCACCCTCCTACGGTTCGGCTTAGAGCTTTGGACTCTACCTCTTCGGAGTCAGAGTTGAGCTCGGAGTCGGATGAGCAGTCACACCCCTCGGGGTTGGCTGTGGAGGAGGGCAGCACTGTGGTCTCATCGACGAGTCGGAGCCAGCCCCCTACTGAGGAAAGTCAGGTGGCCCCCGAGACTGGGATCAGTGGTGCTGACCAGCAGGCAGTGGTGTGAGCCACCATAGCTCTGCAACCTGGTCTTGGGGGTTCCATCGACCCCTCGGTGGTGGTACCCCCTCCAGTGGTGTGTCTTGATCGCCCAACTTTGGGGCCCATCTAGAAGCCTACAGGAGAGGAGGGTACTGTTCCCTGGGTCTCCCCTTCTTGGGCAGCCCAGAGATGCCAGCTACCTAGGCTGGCCCTCTTGAGGAGGAGGACTCTCTCGGACTCTGAGGGGTTGAGGGGTGTGGGGTTGGCGCGTTGGCCCTTTTCTGGGGTCCACTCGGGCCCTGGATGGAGCCGTAGTGTGGATTTCCACCCTTCCTCCTCGGGTTCCTTGAGGGAGTCCCGTTCTTTTGAGGCAGAGGACCGTCCTTCTGGACCTTTATGGCCCCGGTCACCTCACTGGGGGGGGATTCTTCTGGGTGCAGCCAAGGCAGTACCAACGTGGTTGTACAGCTGTTGGCTGTGGAGTCTTCCAGGGCACCCTCCTCGGGTGCTCACGGTCCACTCCCTAGCCCCGGCGGAGGTCAGCTGACTTCTTTTCTCGGCTGTGCCCCTATCCCTCTGCCACATTCTCCTGTGCTCCCAGGCATTCTTGGTCCTAGCGGCCCTGTCACCTGGGAGCAGTTCAGAGCGGTGGCTGCCCAGTTCCCTGCTTATGTTAGGGCTATGGACAGCCAGGTTTTTCAACCTCCCCCGTGCAGCCACCCTCAGAACATATGGTGACCTCCAGCTCCTCATCCCCCTCTTCTGGGGGAGAGGAACCTTCTGTCCACATCTCTCTGGCTGGCTGATCTCTCGGAGTATCAGCGTTTCCTCGTGAGGATGTTGGAGGACTTGCACCTTTCTCCCTCTACTGTCAGCAATCCTGAGCATGCGGCGCACGCCTTTCTAGGCGATTTTGGCAAGGCCACCCTTGTGGTGCCACCCTGGCCTGCTCCCTTTCGGGAGGCATCCTTGCGTTTCTGACAGAGGCCCTTCTCCGGAGTTCCTGCCCCAAGGGACCTCAGCCAGAGGTATTGCGCTCCCCCGGAGTCTCCAGGTTTCATGCCTTATCCGCAGTCTGGCTTGACACATCTGGACACTCCTGATGGGCTTCACGCCCTCCACCATGACCGGCCCCCAGATCAAGACTCCTCGGATTTTGATTTTTGGGGGAGGAGGACCTTCTACTCGGCACGGCTGCTCCTTTCTATTTCTGCTCACCAGGCCCACTGTGCAGCCTACAACAGGTTCTTGTGGTCCGGGCTAGGTCAGATCCTAGCCTCATTGCCTGACTCGGAGCAAACCAGACAAGTCATCGCGCTCTCTGCACATGGCCTGGAGCTAGCAAGACACCAAGCGAGGGCATCTTATGACGCCAACAAGGTAGCTACCAGGGTCGTACCTGCACTAGGAGATCGGCATGGCTACATCTTTCGCAGTTGTCATCCTTGGTCCGGCTTAGGGTGATTTGCTCTGCCCACCAGGGAACCTACCTTTTCTCCCGTAGAGCGAGACGGTGCTTGTCGGGGCACCGCCTTTCCTCCGGGGACCCCTGCCTCTGTCTCCCCCACTCGGCCTCCCCAGGCCCTGAAGGTTCCCCCTAGTGTGTCACCCATTGAGGGCCAAGAGACCCTGTCCCTTAGGGTGTAATGAAACAACCCCCTTCGGGGGGGGCTTGGTACTCACCCATATGTGATGAATGGTGAAGATTGACACAGATAAGATATGAAAATTACGTACCTACCATAATTCTGATCTTTCTTTGTATCTTCACCATTCATCACAACCCCACCCACCATCCCCCTGGGGCCTCAGTCTCTGGGTCCCCCGCCCTCTCTGTGGCTCCCCCTCTCCTCTTTAGGAGTGGAGTAAAGTAGGGACACACAGAGGGGTATTCTCCTATGAAGGGTAGACAGCTCGAGCGGCACTCTTACACGTCTCCAACCCGATGGGGTGGCAGTTGGTGGTTGCCCAACTCCTGTTCTCCTTCTAGTTTCCATCCAACCATTTAAAAAAAAAAAAAAAAGGAAATTCCCTTTTTTCACCAAACATTCTTCCTGAGAGAGTACTAAATCCCTGTACCCTGTCCTTCCTCCAGAATAGCTGACTCTGCTTCTGGGGTATTTACCAGTTATTCTGTGCCTTGAATTCTGGCAGAGAGCTTTGCTACTCCTTGCAGTTCCTATCCAATCTGGTGATGGACAAGGGTCTCGGATACCTTGATACCTCTCACTCTCTCATAAATTCTCCCCCCTCCCTACTCTCCCTTCTTCCACTTCCAGAGATTGGGGCCCCTACCCAATCTCCTTAGTCTAGTCTCTTCATTGCTGTCCTCTCAGTTGTTATTTCTCCTTTTAGTTCAGTTATCTTTTCCTTTTTTCTGTCCCTTGGACTCTCTTGTCCCACCCTCCATCCCTTCTTCTTACCCCTCCGGTGACTCAGAACTGGTAGGCAGGCGGAGTCGACACAGCCTAACAGTCAACCCTCGAGCGCCACGCAGTACGTCGGCCTCGAGGGTGGTGCCGATGGTGTGTCGGCTCCGCCTACCCCTTTTAAAAAAAAAAAGCTTCCACGGGGTCCTGACCTCTGGCCAATACCCATATGTGATGAATGTGAAGATACACAGAAAGATCAGAATTACTGTAGGTACGTAATTTTCATGTCTTGTCTCTGATTTGTTTCTGTTTGTGTGTTGGTGAATCTAGTTGTCAGAGTCTACCGTTATGTTGTTATTATTGTTGTATAACTGTCATCAGATCCATGCAAAAAGCTTAGCAAGTATATATCTTAAAAGTGATAAATGTGAAACTCTTGATGTATGGGGAAGGGTTAAATAAAGCAAGAACCCCAATTTATAAAAAATGTACATCCCTAAGATGAAGCTATTGTCCCTTAATGTCAATGGCCTAGCCTCACCTATTAAAAGGTCTAAGACCCTAGCCTATGTTAGTCACTCTAAGTCGGACTTAGTATACCTCCAAAAAACGCATATGAACGCCACCGAACATGCAAAACTTGCTAAGCTAAGCAGGGGGCAGGTTTATTATTCCTCTGCCAAATTAGGGAGGCGAAGAGGTGTGGCCATAATAATATCCCCACATACCCCATTTAAAGCCAAATCCACCTGGGCAGACCCGGAGGGATGATTAGTTATTGTACAGGGAACACTTAATGACAAACAGGTAACCCTAGCAAACATTTATGTCCCCCTGGGCATTTCGGTCTTGCACATGAAGCCCCTGTTGGACAAGATTATACAAAAGACTAGAGGGATTCTCATGATGGCAGGCGATTTCAATTTAATTGCAGACCCTACAATGGACACCTCCAAGATGAGACCCCACAAACAAACAACTACCCAAAAGTATTTTAAAAAATTTGTGGCTGAGTTGGGATGGTGTGACGTTTGGTGGAGGTTGCATCTTCAGTCGAGGAATTACACCTTCTACTCTCCAGTACACCATACCTACTCACGCATAGACCAAGTGTATACCCAGGCGGAGAACTTGGGATATCTGCAGTATGTTCAATTGGGAGATATTTCTATCTCAGATCATGCCCCCCCCCAGACCTCCACTTGGGATTTTGGCCTCCAGCCTAAGAAGACACAGTGGAGACTAAACCCATATTATCTGCGTTCTAAGCAATTCTGTGAATTTCTCACTGCAAAAATCCTAGAAATAAAAACAGATAACCCGGCGGCAGATGTCACTCCTGCAATACATTGGGACACGATTAAGGCGGTGCTCCGGGGTCACATAATAAAGTATGCTGCGGAACAAGAAAGGCAGCTCAAAGTGCAAAGACTTAAGCTGGAGGATACCCTCCATTTTTTACATATGGCCCACAAACAGGGAGACGTGTCAATACTTCCCCAACTACAGCAGACTAGATACGAGTTGGACCATCTAATTCAGCAACAAACTGAGATAGCTCTGACCTTCTTACGACAGAGGTTCTGTGAGGTGGGCCCGAGAGCCACGCGGCTGCTGGCATACCAAATTCGTAAACAAAAAAGGCAGCTACGATTTTATCCATTTATCACTCAACAGGAGGCCAACCCCTTACCAAAACACATGACATTGCTGAGGTATTTACCTCATACTATAAGACACTGTATACCCCCAAGCACACAGCATCCCCACAACAAATAGCACAGTAGCTGCAAACAATTGCCCTCCCGCAGCTTGCAGAGGCCCACAGAGAATCACTAGTTGCCCCAATCACGGAACTGGAGGTGTCTAATGCCATTGTGAGTGCCAAATCTCTGAAATCACCAGGACCAGATGGCTACAGGGCTGAGTTCTATAAAGCCGCCAGGGTGAAGGTCTCTCCTAATCTCCTCAACATGTTCAATTCAGTACTGGAGGGGAACACCCCCCCACCATCCTGGTCATACGCAACTATTTCTGTAATCCCCAAACCAGACAAGAATGCACAGCTATGTGCCTCGTACAGGCCCATCTCTGTACTAAACCAGGACTGTAAACTATTTATGAACATACTGACCCATCATGTGGACCAGGTACTCCCTTTACTAATACACAAAAACCAAACTGGATTTGTCAGATCTCGTACCACTACCGATAGTATCAGACGCACCTTACATGTGGTTCACCACATGCAAACTAGCAAAACCCCAACCATATTAGTTAGCCTAGACACTGAAAAAGCATTCGACAGAGTGGCCTGGCCCTTTCTCTACTCAACGCTACATAAGTTTGGATTCCCCCTGCCCTAATCACAGTCCTCCAGAATATATACTCTGCCTCCCAAGCCTGCGTAAAAGTGAATGGACACCATTCCAACTACTTTGCTTTACACAGGGGAACTAGGCAGGGATGCCCTTTCTCCCCTCTTTTATTTGCAGCATTTATGAGCCTCGGCACAACAGATCAGAGAAGCTCGAGCAATAGAGGGAGTAAAGATAGGCGAGTGCGAGCACCGTATCACCCTTTACGCAGATGATATCCTTCTGTACCTTCGGAACCCTGAACAATCTCTTTCCATAGTAAAACAGATCCTGGACTCCTTTGGTTCCATGTTGGGGTACAAGTTGAACTTCGCCAAAACAGAACTATTCACTTTTTGTTACTCCCCCTCGCTTCACATACAGGAAAGCATCCCAGGCAGGTGGAATCTACAAAAACTTAAATACCTAGTGTACACATCCCCCAAACGCCTACAGAGTATTATAAGTATAACTATACCCCCTTTATCTTGCAGTTGAAGTTTGACCTAAGCTCATGGGCAACACTCCCTTGGGCTTAACACGGAGAATAGACCTTGTTAGAATGATAACACTCCCGAGAGCCCTATACTTATTTAAAAATATTCCCATATATCTCCCACTAAAGACTTTTTGAGAATTGAACCATCTCATCGCAAAATTCATTTGGGCCAAACAAAAACCCCGAGTCCGCCTAAAGATCCTCACCCTCCCTCGTCAAGAAGGCGGACTGGCACTCCCAGATCTAAGATATTACCAATAAGCGGCAATACTGACACATTTAATGTCCCGGCAAACTAGAACATCCAACCCGCACTGGTTGGACATAGAGCGAACCCTGCTGAATGACCACGTTTACCACCGAATCTTATACCAACAAGCATATAACAGGGAAGTACCTCAGCATACAAACCCTTGGCTTACGGACTCTTTCCATGGCTGGCAGGCCATCAAAAAAACACATCGGTTGACACCCTTCCTACCACTTTTATGTCCAATCTCTAGCTTGGGCAATTTTCCTCCAAACAAACTAGACAACAACTTTCAGCAGTGGGAAAAGCACGGCCTGAAGTACCTGGGGCAGATAATGTCCCAAGGTACGATGTGGTCATATGCAGAGATCCAAAGGAAATATAACCTGCCACACCGGGATTTCTACTGCTATCTGCAAATCTGCAACTTCGCCATTATGTTGATAGTCTCCCACAGATAACCTGGGAACATGAGCAATGCCCACCTTTAATCCACAGCCAAATTAACCTCAATAAAACCCTGAAACAGGGCCATCTAATATCGCTATATTATCAAGCACTGAATATACAGAGTTATCCCCTCATTGACAAGATCCGCTCACAATGGATTCAGGAATCAGGCTATCAAATAATGCCCGAGGATTGGCGCCGAACCTGTGTCTATTCGGCCAGAGTGACTAGCTCACACCAGTGGCATGAGTTTGCGTGGAAGAACCTGGTTCGGTACTTCAGAACCCCTGCAATTACCAGCTACTTTTCCCCAACCCGCTCAGCAATATGCTGGCGCTTGTGCGGAGAACTCAAGGCAAGTCATACCCACATTATGTGGAACTGCCCGTATCTGGGGTCATTTCTTACACTTGTCCAGCCCCACTTGCAAGAAATATTGGATCCACAACTCCACCTGACATTAGAGATGTTTTTATTCTTTATTTTCCCTAAAACCCTAAGAGGTCCTAATACTAGGTATTTACTTCTCCTCCTCCTATCCGCGGCTAAGAAAGCAATCACGAAACTGTGGTTGATTTCTAAAATCCCCATGATTGAAGCCTGATGGAGTATCATAAGACAGATATATACCAAGGAAAAAATAATGCACAGTCTAAATAATCAAGAAGAAAAGTTCACCACTAGATGGGCCAGATGGCAAATATACTACATGCTAAAAGACCCTACATTCACCCCCTAGGAGAACAGAACCTAAACACACTGAACTTCCCCCTACACAGACGCAAAGGAGACATCCAATACGGGCCCCCCCCCCATCAGGCCACCACTTATCTGGTGATAAAGGGAAAATTCTCATAGTGCTGTGTGAACACAGCTGAGGAGTGATCCGGGGAGTGGGTGAAGGGAGATTTCAAGCTACGAATTGCCCAGAAGCACTCAGTTTCATCATCTGAGATTGTAACCTGAAATGGGAGCTGAGGAATGAAAATATACTGAATGTAAAATGCTACGACTAGTCTATAGATTGGCCAGGGGCGTAACACATGGTGTAACATGAACCACAATCTGAGCCTCTTTCCCAGGTGCTACCCAATAGGACTCTAGGTCCGGGGGATTAACCTCCTTTTTCTTTGCCTTACAGCCAGGATGACAATGCTGCTAGTCACCTAACCTCCGTAAACACAACCAGAATTTTCTGTACTATTTAACTCCCTATAGAGCTATAGTCTTTTGTAATTAAACTGAGACTTTATGAACTGTATAAATGAAATAAGCTGTCTGGATCTGGATGATATATTTATATATATGTTGGAAAATCTAAATAAAGAAGATATTTATAAAAAAAAAAAGAAGAGAATGAGGATGGAATGATTCTTTGGACTAACAAATTGCAGAAGGGCAGAGCAAGCTACATTTATGGTTGCCTCAGAGATGCCCAGCCTGACCTGTCCCTTTCCTCCAAGGCTACATGGGAGAGGGAACTAAGTCGCTCTATTAGTGACACAGAATGGACTGACTGCGTATACAGGGCTCATAAGGCTTGTAGAGATGGGAGGGGTCGACTCCTCCAGAATAATGTGTTACTATGCAGGTACCACACTCCAGAGGTCTTACACATCATGGGATTAAGCCCCACAACAGATGTTGGAGATGTCAACAGGCAGGGGGGGTAATCTCATCCATGCACTGTGGGTCTATCCCCACTATTCACAGTTTCTGGCAGGGCATCATGCAAGTATGTACAAACATTTTGTCTCTGAGAGTGAAACCTGACCCGGCACTATTCCTACTATGAATCTCCAACTCAGCCTTATAGAGGTACAGTCTTCAATGGCGAGTTGCCATTTATGTGGCAGCCAGATGTCTTTTATTATGTAAGTGGCAGACAACAGACTCCCGTTTGGTGCTGGAATGGCCCATCACCATAGCACACTTGGCCTCTTTAGAGAAATTATCACATACTGTACAAGAGTCAGCATATTACACAAATTTCAGCAGATCTGGTGGCTATACCTGGGATACTTTTACTATCAGAACCAGTCATTTAAGCCACCTTAGCTTTCTACCCCCCCCAAGGGGTACAGTTGCAAGCAGGGGAAAGTCAGTTCCATTTTGACTGACCACAGCATACAGGCCCTTAGCGTGGGTAGAACACATAATCTACAGCAGTATGTGAGAAAAGTCTGTACACCAAGGTTAGGATAGTGGATAATCCTCCACTGTTAATGCTTAATTTGTTAAACCATGGGCAGTATGTTTTTTTTTTTTCTGATTTTCCTAAAATGCATTGTTTGTTGGTTTCTTGTTACTCTGACTGGTATGTACATGTATCCTACGCCTGGTTGTAACATTTTAATAAAAAGATAAACTGAAAAAAAAATAGAGGTTCAAACAACATGAAGTCTTGCTGTATTCTGACTAAATGCAGTTATCCCCAGCACTTGAACTGCCCTGGAGAGTAAAGAGTTAATTCTATGCAGAAGCATAAAACGTTGAGCTCAAGCTCGGTTTTCAAACCTTTGTCTCTAGCACTCTGAAGTGTAACCATCAGATTTTTTACTCCACCTAACTGTGAAGTCACTCTGGAGATTCCTCCTGCACTTCGGTTCGGTATCAGTTTAAATCGGTCAGTTTTACTTAACCGTTTCTTTGTTTTGTTCTTCTTACCTCTGTCTTGGGAACAGTAAGTGGTAGTAGTAGGTAGTTGTTGTATTATTGTGGAAATTGTTTTTGCCTTCGGTTCTTCTCTGGTCAGTCCAGTTTGGAACAGAAACCCATTCTATTTCTGTCTTGTTTCTAAATATTACTGTAGTTTCTGGTACTCATCGGTTCCTAAAAAAATTCTGATTTCCGTTTTTTTTTTAACCGACCCGTGACACGGTTGGAACCGATCAGTTTTTAGCTGCCTGGCATAATAGCTGGTAAGGGTAACTTTTCAGTATTCCGGCATGTCTGAGAAACCCAAAAAGAAAACCGGTCCCACTGGGTTTAAGCACTGTACCGAGTGTAAGGAGGCCTTTGCTAAGGTCGACCCTCACTTCGCCTGTGTTTATCAGCCAGGCCTTGACCACCTCAAAGAAGACTGCCAACCAGAAAACTTTCCCAAAGCCACTCTGGAAAAACATTTGAGTAGGCTAAGGGAGAGGGAGGCCGAGAAGTCCGCTGACCTGGATGGCCAGCCTGGTTCGGTGGTTGCTGAACCTGAGGGGGTGCCCACTGACCTGGGTGATACCTCCTCGGTCAAAAAGAGAGCCGATTCTGTGGAATTGGTTCCTAGCAAAAGGAAATGAAAATCAGCGGGTTCAGATCCTAATTCCCATGGTCTGTCCGCTGAGGAGATTGCTAAAGCGATTTGTATTGTTCAGTCGTTTTGCCCAGTTCCGACCAAACCGGCAATGGTTCATAGAGGTTCGGTTCGGTTGGACATAGTCACTTCTGACATTGATCCAGAGGATTTCTATGAGGGTGACTGGGGTGGAGAAGAAGAGTATGATGAAGAGGAAGATGAAGGCCTACATGAGCCATTAGAGCCTGACATCTCCCCAGACAGGCCTTCCAGTGTGTCTCCTCCCAGACTTTCTGAGTTCCCCTCCCATTTCTTGTTTTACAAGAAAGTGCCTGATACTCTTCAGCTCCCAGTGGAAGAAGCTGAACATGATCAGGTGGAGTCTGACTTCATGGAAATGATGGATGTCCCAGAGTCAAAGAGAGTGTCTATCCCTCTGCATAAATCCATGGGGAAACAGACACAGAAAATGTTGCAGTTTCCAACTTCTATACCTCCTGTGGGTAAAAAGATGGACAGGAGATATACCTTGTCAGGTCCTGAAACAGAATTTCTTACAACTCATTGCAGCCATGTTGGGATAGTGCAGGCTGCAGCCTGTGATAAGGCTAATATTTCCCTGGCATCTCACCCCCCAGATAAGGATTCTAGAAAAGTGGATGCCATGGCCAAGAAACAATACTTGGCATCCTCTTTGGGACTCAGACAAGCCAGTTATATGGCATATACAGCCAGATACCCGAAATCGAGGTGGGTTACGGTTCTAGAACTGGCTAAGAATACCCCTCCCCATCTAGCCAAGGAGCTGGAGAAGGTGGCTGCAGATGGTATTGAAGCATCCAAGATCCAATTTCACGCTGCTGTTGACTCGAATGATGTGCATTCCAGGGTCATGGCTACATCTGTCTCCATGAGGAGATTAGCTGGGCTCAAATGTACCAGTCTGTCACAGGATACCCAGACTAAGGCCATGGATTTTCCTGTTACTGGTAACTCTGTTTGGTGAACAAACAGAGGCTTACATGAAGAAGATGGATGAGTACGGGACCACCTACAGGAGTACTGTAGCAAAAGAGAAGCAGGCCACTCCTCAGAAGAAGCAGCAGTTTAGGGCTGGCAGGGGCAGGCCTTTTAACAGGCTTTTTTACCAAGTCCAGGCTTCCTCTCCTTTCCAGCAGTGGGGGTTCTTCAGGGGAAGAGGAAAATGAGGGATGACCAGGACCCCAGCATCCACTCAGTCCAAGCCCCCTGCCAAACAGACACCGTGAGGTGTCAGAGTCACCTCCCCAATTCCTGTAGGAGGAAGGCTGGCTCACTATTCCCAGGCCTGGGATTCCATTACCTCAGACAAATGGGTCCTGGAAGTAGTGAGCCAGGGACTTGTTCTCAGTTTCAGAAGGTTCCCAAAAATGAGAGCAAGATCTTTCAGCCCCCTCTCCCCCTTGAAGACAAAAGCCTTAGAGGCAGAAGTCTCCTCTCTTCTGCTCATGCGAGCAGTAGAGAAGGTACCTCTTTGTCACAGGGGAAAAGGACTTTATTCCAGATACTTCCTTACCCAAAAAAATACAGGGGAGTGGCGACCCATCCTAAATTTAACGTGCCTCAACAAACACTTAAAACCAAAGTTCAAGATGGTGACTCTGGGAGTAATTCTTCCCTCTCTGAAACCAGGAGACTGGCTAGCCTCCCTGGATCTCAAGGATGCTTATTTCCACATACCCATCAGGTATTCCCACTGAAAGTACCTCAGGTTCGAATTGCCCTCAGGCCATTATCAGATCAGAGCCATGCCTTTTGGCCTAACATCGGCCCCAAGGGTGTTTACCAAGTGCCTGGCAGTAGTGGTAGCATTCCTCGGTAGACAAGTTATCCTTCTGTTCCTGTACCTGGATGACTGGCTCCTAGTAGGTCAGTCCCCAAGCCAAGTCAGGTCAGCCTTAGAGGTCACCCAAAGGCTTCTGGAGTCCTTGGGCTTCATTCTAAACCTAGAAAAGTTGGTTCTGGAACCAACTCAGCTGCTCACTTTCATAGGGGCAGACATAGACATGACCCAGGCAAGGGCATTCCTTCCTCTTTCAAAAGTTCAGTCTCTAGTCACTCTGGTTTCCTCTTTTCAACCTCTAGTTTCTCATCCAGTCAGACATTTTCTTCAGTTACTGAACCACATGGCAGCCTCCACAGCTGTGGTCCAGGGAGCAAGGTTTCAGATGAGAAATATTCAATTTCATCTCAGATCTTACTGGTCTCAGAAAAAGGACCCTCTCTCCAAATTGGTTTCAGTGTCCCAGACTCTAGTTCAGGCACTCCGGTAGTGGCTGGAGGAGGACAACCTTCGGCAAGGTGTCCCATTCATCAGTCAGGCTCCTTCAGTGATTCTCACCACGGACACCTCTCTCCTAGGCTGGGGAGCCCATCTGGACCAGCTTACAGCTCAGGGAACCTGGTCTCACCAGGAGTCCCTCCTTCTCATAAACCTTCTGGAGTTGAGGGGTGTCTTTCTAGCTCTGTAGACATTCTCAGCTGTGGTTCAGGGGAAAGTAGTACAAATCAGGACAGACAATACCCCAACCATGTGGTACCTCAACAAGCAGGGAGGCACTCGGTCCTCGGCCTTGTGCACAGAGACCATGAAGGTATGGTCTCTGGGTTATTCCCTTCACGCTTCCCTGGTGGCTGTACACCTGCCAGGAAAGGACAGTATCTTAGCAGATGCACGCAGCAGAATTTCTCAGGGTCATCACGAATGGACTCTGAATCCCCTGGTCCTTCAGGTTTTCTTCAACAGGTGGGGGACTCCAGAGATAGATCTCTTTGCAGCCCCCGACAATCATCAACTTCCTATCTTTTGTTGCAGGCCTCCTCTACTGGGCTCTGTACTCCAGGAGGCTCTACTATTGGATTGGACAAGCAGGCTCCTGTATGCATTTCCTCCTTTTCCTTTGATTTTCAGGGTTCTGATCAAGACCACATCTCAGCCTTGCAGGGTGATCCTAGTGGCACCAGACTGGGCCAGACAGCCATGGTATCCTCTATTACTGTCATCATCAGTGACAAGGCCTCTGTGTCTTCCCAGACAGTTCAGTCTGCTGACATCCTCACAGGGGGAGGATCCTCTATCCCAATCTTCGGGCTCTCAGGCTCAAGGCCTGGCTCTTAAAGAGTTAGAATATGCACATCTAAACCTTTCTCAATTGGTTTTGGATATTCTAAAGGTTAGCAGGAAACCTGCTACCAGAAAAACTTACAATTCCAAGTGGAAAATATTTGATTTTTGGTGTTTCCAGATACCTGTTCAGCCAGAATTAGCTGACATTGCTACTGTATTGGACTATTTGGTGCATCTTAATAGTTTAGGCCTTTGGCCCACTATGCTTAAAGTGCATTTGGCAGCTGTGTCTGCTTTCCTTTCAGCTGGGAAGGGCTCTTCCTTAGCCTCTCATCCAGTTTTCCAGAAATTCTTAAAATAAAGCTACCAACTTTCTGAGGTCTAAAACTGGGACAGTTCATCCTGATCATGACCCCCCCCCACCGTGTCACTCCCACGGACACCGCCGCAGTAAACGCTGCGCACAATCAGTTACATTTTGCTGTTTGCTGTGGCCATGCTGCCCCACAGTAACACCAGTAGCAAACATTTAGATTGAAACAATACATCATTCTGCTGCCACTAGTTCCAAACTGTGATGTACAGAAAGTTCATCAGAAGTAAACCTGCATTAAATTGTGACAGACATCAAGCTGCATGTTGTGTTCCTCCTGACAGTCCCATCCAACCCACTTACACTCACCTTATTTGCTGAGCAAACTTCACTTCAGTAACTCCCACCACTACGCCAGATTGTTTTCACACACTTCCTTACAGCTGATCAGGTTCGGGTACCTTAGTTTCCTGCTGCCGGTCTCTTCTCTGTCTGGAGTCCCTCTAAGCTGCTGGCAGGCAGATGTCTACATGTGCTTGTTTGCACTACTACCCATTCTAAGCTAACAGGAAGGAACATGCTTTACTGTGCTCCCACTGACATGCTTGCAGTGCAATACGGGTGCAAGGGTTGAAGTTGCAAACTGCTGTCCAGCCCGAGCAGTACCACAGTAGTGCTAAAATAACTGTCACTCACAGATTAGCAGTCAGAAAAAAAGGGGACAAAACTGGGACAAGTAAGAAAAAATTGGGACAAAGTGAAATTTTGCAAAACTTGTGGGGACACTGAGACATGCTGCCTAAAATAGGGACTGTCCTGGGAAAATAGGGACAGTTGATAGCTTTATCTTCAAAGGTGTGATGCATGTTAATCCTCCTTTTTGAGCCCCTACCCCTTCTTGGGATCTGAACATCTGCATAGCACAGCTTATGCAGCCCCCTTTTGAGCCTCTATCTTCAGCACAGCTGAAATACTTGACATGGAAAACTGTATTCCTGGTAGCCATTACCTCTGCCAGGAGGATCCGTGAGTTACAGGCTTTATCAGTGGAACCTGATTTTATTTCTTTTCACAGGGATAAGGTGGTCTTTCGAACTAACAGAAAGTTTCTTCCCAAAGTGGTCTCAGACTTTCGTCTGAACCAATCTATGACATTGCCTGTGTTTTTTACTGACCATTCTTCCCCTGGGGAAAGAAGATTACACAGTCTTGATGTGAAAAGGCCATGTGGAGCATACTAAGGCCTATAGGAATGGATGTTCTCAGTTATTTATGACATATGGTAAGGTGGGAAAGGGCAAACCAGCCACCAAGAGAACTATTGCCAGGTGGATTGTCTCCTGTATCCAATTCTGCTATTCAAAACTTGGGAAGGAACCTCCCTCAGGCCTGAGGTCTCATTCTACCAGGGGTACAGCTGCTTCACTCGCAGCAGCTAGGGATATACCTTTAGTGGAAATTTGTAAAGCAGCCACCTGGAAAACTGTTCACACATTTACTAAGCATTATTCTCTGGACGTTCAGTCTAGAAGTGATGCTAGGTACTTGGCTTGCCTTATCTTATGGGTTTTATTTATGTTTTAGCTCTCTACCTACTTTGGTTTTATATTTAGCTTTCTTTTTGGGGTTCTTGACTTGAGTCTTTTGACCCTAAAAACAATTTGTGCAGCCATTTGGCTTGCAAGAGTTGAAATAATTTCCACCTATTACTTTTATTAGTTAGTGCTCATAATAATCTGACGGTTACACTTCAGAGTGCTAGAGACAGAGGTTTGAAAACCGAGCTGAAGCTCCACATTCTATGCTTCTGCATAGAGTTAACTCTTTACTCTCCAGGGCAGCTCAAGTGCTGGGGATAACTGCATTTAGTCAGAATACAGCAAGACTCCATTGGAAGAAACAACATTACTATGGTAAGTAATTTTTTCCTTGGGGTGATGTAACTGACCACTATAGACCTAACAAAGGGCTATTGGCAGGTGCCCCTGATGCCTGAAGACAGAGAGAGGTCAACCTTTGTCACCCTGTTTCTGTTATTTGAGTTCAGAGTTAATGTCATTCAGGATGAAGAATGCATCAGCCATCTTTCAACAGCTTGTGGATCACATTCTCTGAATGAGGCAGGAGCTTTTGCACTGGCATACATGGATTACATATCCATCTATAGCCAGATCTGGGATGATCAGTTCAGGCACATGACTGGAATATTCTGCTAACTGAAGGCCACTGGGCTGACAGCCAAGGCAGAGAAGTGCCAGCTAGGAATGGTGGAGGTGACATACCTTGGGCACAAGGTGGGGAGTGGGTCTGTGACAGTTGAGGCCATGCATAGATGGGTCACACCCATGACTAAGAGAAAAGTACAGATCTTCCTAAGAATGGCAGGGTACTAACATAAGTTTATGGCAAGTTTCAGCAGCATGGCAAACCCCCTGCATGATCTCACCCGGAAGAAAATTCCTTTCAAAGTTCAATGGATAGAAACCTGCAATACTGTGTTTCACCAGCTGAAGGAGGCATTGTGTTGGGCACAGCCCAGACTATTCTCTAAGGTTAATTCAGAGGTGTTGCCAGCATGAGTAAACATTGGGAGCCTGGGTCCCAAACAAAAGGCTGGGGGTCTGGGGGCCGCCTAGGCCCCCAGAAGCTGTAGAACTTTTGGTGCTCTCTTGTGCAAAATAACACATTTTCTGCTACTTCAGCCTTGTTTTTTTCCCCCCATTCCTTTTCCATTATTTTGTGTCTTTTTTTTTTGGTTGGCTTGTGACTTGTCACTTGATAGGCAAAAACTACATGTTGTGGATTAAAAGTTATAGAATCAATTGCATACTTTGTAAATATCTGTAGATCTGGGCTAAATCTATTAATATTTAAGAAGTATGCTGGGCACAGAGGAGGGCTGGGCAATGGCATCCAATTTCATAAGGGTCACACAAGTGGCCTCCCTGAGTGTGACCTTTATGAAATTACTTTCCACACAGTCACACAGGTCCATGATCTGACTGAGTACAATATGATACTTGATGCACTAAGGGAACTTAGGGAAGTACAAGAAAATGGAATTTAAAGAAGTAAAGAACCACTGACACCTTGAGAATAACTTTAAAAAAATATTTGTACACAAAGCAGCTATATATTACTTATTCGTTCTGCATTTCTTATCCTTATTGGTTATTACTGAGGTTATATGCATGAAAACAGAAACAGGATATCTGCTGGCACTGCTCCCTTAGTGTTCATCGGCTCCTATTCTTTCTTCCCAACTTGATGTCATAATACTGCGCTTGTCACATCACTGTTATTCCCAAGGCAATAGAAGGTGATGTCACAACAGAGCATATGCAATTCAAGTAGGGAACACGCTACAGAGGCAATCAGAAATAAGTAATGTAGAGACGAAATCTATAGAAGATATAAAAATGCAAGGTGAGTGGTGTCCAAATTTAAAATGTTTTTTAAAGTTTTTCAAAGTGTTCCCAAAGTAAAGGTGTTAGCTGCTCTTTAATGTTTATATGCAGCAACACTGTATCTTACCTATGTCACCTAACCATGGTGCTAACCAAAATTGGAAAATGTGAAGCACAGGCATATGAAGGTGGCGCATGACATTATTTTTATATTCACATCACATGGACCCTTAAATATTTTGTTTTAATTTTTCTGCTCAGACTCAGACTGGAAAGTTCAGATTCAAAAATACAGCAGTGAAATACACCATAACAACAAAGAACATTAAATAATAATGCCTAATCATTTTTATTTTTGTACATTCTCTTGTTCTCCTCCATGCTGTTCTCTCTCTTTCTCTGGTAATAACAACTGATGCTGTCTGTTGCTTTTCTTTGCAAATCATGTAATTACCTGATCTGATGATAACACAGAACACATTTCCTTTTTATTTGCTAGAATTGCAAGATCATGTAATCTGTTTTGAGTCATGGTGCCTCTGAGCCATGTATGTACCCTTCGCAGTGCACTAAAGGAGCGCTAACAGCTACAGCTTGTCACTGGAATAGTGAGTGCTGCCTGGACCAACTGTATGAGTTTTGGAAACATAAGAGTTTATAGTAGATTATAAACTTCATTTGTATTCATTTGTTTTTCTTCCATTTTTCATTTCAGGTAATTTTTTGCAACAAACAATTCCTACTTTGACAGTTCAAACCCATAGTGATGAGCTGGAGAGGCCAGAGATTCAGAGCTAAGGAATGTTGCAGACGATGGGTTGCATGCACGGATGCCATTTATCTCGACTGCAGCACTGGAAAATCTTTGCTTTAGTTCAACAGACATTCTGTCAAGGTATGGATAATAAAGCTTGTTTCAAAAGTCCACTTGAGAAGAAGTTTGGTCCTGCACTCCCACTGATGCCTCAACAATAAAATCATCCATCTGTTTCTGTTTTTTCTTCAGTTTCTGTCATGTATTTCCACATTATTCTTGGTACAGAAATCCACAACTTCCTTAAACAGTTCATTGCTACTGTCCTCACTCCGCATCTCTTCAAGAGTGTGACGAACTGAGTCAACAAAATCTAATGCAGTGGCTAGATCTAGAGCTTCCCTTTGTAAAACTTTGTGGATGCTTTCTGTTACCTTTAGAAGAAAATGAAAGATGACCAGGCAGTAAACTGTGGTTAACTTTTGCAAGGATGCTAACAGTCCAATGGCTTTTGGAGTGTGAATAGTAGCAAGGCACTGAAGTACAGCTACATAGCAGTTCATCAAGGCCTTGATTGATCGGATCTGGCAAGACCAGCGAGTATCTGACAACTGGACCAACTCTGATGGGCTCAAGCCTAACTGACTCACCTCACGTAACAACAGAGACACTGCAGGCAGGCATCACAATCTATCATTCTCATTGTGGCAGTGGCACTGGCAATGCTGGCAATGGCATCCATCCAATTAAATTCTGTCTCACTCTCTTTGTCTTGTCTCGGATGTATCGTCATCTCTCCCAAGTGCATGCAACTTAGACTCCAAGTCAGAAGTCCCTAGTCCCCCGACTCCCCCCGATGTCTCACTGTTGTCCTCTACTCCTCTTGTGTCCTGAGTGTGACTGTTCTGAGTGAAGTCCCCCCGGCTCCCTCCCAGTCCCCCGCCATGACCCCTTCCCCGGCTTCCCAACCTGACAACTGGACCAACGGCGACTGACCGATTAAATTGTTGTGTGCTGCCCGCCCAACTGCCAGTGCCGTGGCAGCGCCACTTAAATTAAAATCCCCTCTGACTCTGCAGACTGCATCTGCAAGCAAGCAGCATGCGACAATGCTGCGATCGGACCCCGACTCTGACAAGACATGCCACTGTCTGTGGCACACTGACAATGGAGGCATTTTATTTTTCAGGCTCCCGAGTCTCAAACAGTACCCGCTCACTCCCGCTCCCCCTTTGAGTCTGCCATCAGCGTGCGCCATCACTAGGGCAACCACACAGACTCCCACCGATCAGAAAACAGTCTGAACTAGGAGCTGTGATGGTTGCCATGGCGACACAACAACAGGGCCGAAACGAGCGAGGCTCAGTCAGTGAGCATTTCTGTGTGCACTACTAAGTAAGCAATTCTGGCGGCTGGGCTGCAATCTGCAATGTGTCTTTTTTTTTTAAACGGGAACACCACCAACAAAAAAACATTCGGGGCCCCAGACAAAACATTCTGGGCTCCAGACCCGGAGGCCCAGCCCTATCAATGCCTCTGGGTTCATTGTGCTTATAGATGCATCTGATCATGGGTTATGCACTGTTCTGAGTCAAGTTAAACACTTGGGAGAGAAACACAGTCATGTACCTGAGCAGGAAACTGCTGTCCAGATAGGAGGCCTTTACCACAATCGAAAAGGAGTGTTCACTAGACTGGCCCTTCAGCACAGTGGTAGTACCACTGGTCACTACATCAGCAACCTGAGTTCAGTAAAGAGCTCAGGCCCTCAGGAGCTGGCTGGGGGAGGAGGACTGAGCGTCCTGGGGGACGCTGTCCTCTGGGGTGGGTGGGCAGCCATCTTTGCTGCAATACTGCCACCTGAGTGACCACAGGTGGCAATGCAGCTGAGGACATTGTGGGAGGGGTAGATGCAGGCTGGCAGTTTGGTGCAGCAGCAGATGCTAGAAACATAGAATGCGATGGCAGATAAGAACCACCTGGCCCACCTAGTCTGCCCATTTCCCTACCTACCTACCTAAATTGCAGATCCTAAGTGATCTGCAGCTTACCTTCTTCCTACCACTAGGGTTGCCTTCTGTCTACCCCATGCATTCTTGAATTCACCTATTGCTTTTGCCCCCATGACCTCTGCAGGGAGGCTGTTGCATTCATCAACCACCCTTTCTATGAAAAATCACTTTCTCGTGTTACCCCTAAGTCACCCCACAGCTTCATACTGTGATCTCTTGTTCTTGCACATCTCTTGTTTTAAAGATGCTGCCCTCCTGTAGCTTGTTTATGCCCTTGAGGTATTTGAATGTCTCTGTCATAGATTATACAATAGGTTGTCTAGACAATAACTAGGACTAAGAAGAATAAAAAGCTCTCTTGATGAGATGCCTTTGTAAATGAGTCTATGACTCAAAGGTCTGTAAACCAATGATCTAATAAATAAATAAAATAAATAAAGGGGTTAGGTGCTGTGAGGAACTAGAGAGTGAACTGAAGGCATAGCAAGTGGACCCAACCGGCTCAAATAAAAACACAAACATCCTTTAAGGGTGCTAAAGGAATGAGTTTTTCATTTCTCTGGGGGAATGTAACAATAGTTTTGTACTTTCTTCTGTTTTTTTTTTTAATTAATTCTGTCTGGACTGCTATCATTTAGAATCTAATCAGCTGAAGGGAAAAATTGGGCTTCCTGAAAATAAAAGGAAGATTTTTATCAGAAGACAGACCAGCTGTCTCTGAGGGTAATTTCAGTCTCTTTGTCCTGTGAATGATGGGACCCCCCTGGTCAGTTAATGGGAGAACTTCAAAGCAGAGAAGTTTCTTTCATGTCAGAAAACTGTCTTGGGCACCCAGTCGATTCCCTGTAGAGCAGATAGCAAGTAAAACAGTGTCCTTGAGTACACAAAATCCATTGGTCCAATATCAACTAGTTCCTTTAGAGGCTGTACCAGAAGAAGCCAGGCACTTGAGGTTACAATTTTGGTCTGTTCTAAATGAACACCACTGCAGGTAAAATGCAAAGCATGTGATTTTATTGTGTTAGCAACAGATGTGAAAAACACAAGTTCAAGTGAGCAGGTCAAGCCACAAGATGCTCCGGGACTTCAACCATAGTCTTCATCAGGGAGCGAGGTCTTGACAGCAGGGAGTCCCCTTAAATACCACTTGACAGTGAGCACAGAGACACCTAGTTGGTTTACTGTTTTTAGTTTAAAGGGAAAGTCCCCTCAGCCATTTATTCTCTTTTCCTGTGAAGTTTGTAAGTGTGCACAATGATTGCCTCTATTGCCCCCTGAATCAAGTAAGGCATCCTGGAATTTTATGATGCTTTAGTGCTAAAGCCTGCAGTAGTTAAACTGTATTAGTCAGTGCTGTTGCTGTCCTCTGCAGTCCCTATATTCTTGTCTTATGCTGGTAATGAACGTTTTCAAGGCATAGTAAGTGCCCTGCTGTTTTCTGTAGTTTAAAGTGTATCTGAGTTAGAAAAAAATGCTTTTAGAAAATACAGAGACTTCACAAGATCTATAAAAGAACTGAATGAGAGTATAACTTCTGCTGGCTTGTGCATGTATGCATCATCAACCCTCATGATGCCTTGCATTAGTGGGGTCATGACATCTGGAATGGAGACAAATAGGGTTTCACACCAGGGTAAAACAGAGTAAAGCAATCTCATTTATATATAGATTATTATAGGTTCTCCCATTAACTGACCAGGGAGTCCCATCGTCCACAGGACAAAGAGACTGAAATTACCCTCAGAGACAGCTGGTCTGTCTTCTGATAAAAACCTTCCTTTTATTTTCAGGAAGCCCACTTTGTCCTTTTATAAGGAGGCAGTATAGCATAGTGGTTAAGGGCACTGAGCTGCAAACCTGGAGACCTGTGTTTGAACCCCATCAGCTCCCACTTGCATACTGTGTGATCCTGACCAAGTCACTTTACTTCCTTGTGCTCCCAGATTGCACCTGGAAACATACTCTGGCTTAGTGTGCCTTTCCTGGTTAAACAATTTCCCTCTATATTTAAATTAGGATGACATTAGAGGGATGCAAAAGAGTGAATCATTTGTTCATGCCTACAATCTACACAGGCGTACAGAAAATAAGCTGAGATGACTGTTCCTTTAAAGCTTGTGGGCCACTGGTTTTGGGGGCAGAAAAGGGAACAGATACATGCAGTAGCGACTGCGTAAATTTACAGAGATGTTAATTACAGATAGCCACAATAAAAATGGTCAAAGATAACATACCACCCACAAAGACAAAACCACTCGGTTCTTAAAAATATACAAAACGTAATTTATTTCATAGCAAAACGGACATTTACACTTACAACTGCAATACTTCATGTACAAACAAAAATATTTCTTAAGTATCCAAACTGGTAAATCAATTAATTTTATACTAATGCAGAGAGCACCAACAAAAGAAGAGACCAAGGGTCATAAAAAAAAATATATATCTTTTTATATTGGTGATTCTTAATTTGATTTGGTGCCATTTGTTGGCGCAAAAAAATAAAAACTTTTTTAGCATGCTCCTTATAAAATGGCACTCGCAAAGCAGCCTGAAACAAGGGGAAAGCAGGGTCTAACCCCTCCACCGTCAGTGACTGGTAGCTGTGGATAAAACTCCACCCCTGCTGTACATCCTGTGTCTCCACCCAATGCAAAGCATGGAAGGACAACATGAGCAGGTGGGAGGACATTGAAGTCAGTGGGCAGCAATGTGCTTTACGTGTGGAGACTTGATATGACAAAAATGCCAGTGATGGGGCACGGTCTTTTCTATTTTGGTTGAGACCAGTGGCTTAAAGATTTTTTTGTCAAGTTTCACTCCTCATCTGTGTATGTTGCTGTCACCAGCGTCAGAAATCATCAAGGTCTAATTATGGTACTGTAGATCGGTAATGGCAATTTATTCTTTTTTTTGTTTATTCACTATGCTTTATCTCTCTTCATCTGCCGGCCAACATCGGTCCAACTACATGCTCAACCCTGCCACACGTCCTGGGACTTATCTGATTCCTGAACACCCCCAGCTTACTCCCCCCAGGGGCAGAGCTATGGGGGGTCCTCAGTCTTCCCAGCAGAGACTGAAAGGTGAGGCAGGTGGAGCCGATCGGTGTGCGGGGTCCACTTGCGTGGGGCAGGCGTCATTGTGCAGCAACAGAACCTCCTCTGATTATTCTCCCTGGGATGCATGTCGTGCAGTGACATTGGGGCAGAAATGCGGAACGTCTGACATACCTCCCAACATAGACAGTCCTGACTGTCAAACCCCTTGTTGCTGCAAAGGACCACACAAATGCTGGTGAGTTCCCCCCAGAAGAGGAGAGCAGTTCATAGGATGCTTGATCCTCCTCCCCCAGCTGGCCCTCCAACTTCTCAAGCTCATTCCCGAACCTGAGTCATCAGCGTCACAAGCAGTGGTGTTACCACTGTGCTGGTGGGCCAATGGTAATGGCAGTTTCTTTCACAGGTTATAGCAGGACAGGAAAGGTTTATTGTGTGCACAGCTATCATGTGTCATTTTGTCATCAGTTTAGGCAAAGTGGGTGAGGCAGGCTCAAAGAAATAAGTCTGCAAATGTGTTTCGGGGTTTGGGCCTGAATGTGTTCAACTTCTGCAAAGTAATGTTCAAATTGCACTGAACTGAAAGAAAAGATAAAGAACTCTAATACAAAGATGAGGGAGTGAGTCAAAAACTAAAGAGATTCAGAAGCAAATGGTTTGATATCTTTTATTGGACCAACATAGATATTACAAAAAGAAAATAATGTCTAAGCTGTCGGACCAACCATGTCCTTCCTTGGAGACCGAAAGCTTACACATTGTTTTCCTTTTGTAACATCAATGTTGGTCCAATAAAAGTTATCAAACCATTTGCTTCTGGATCTGTTTTTACAAGGACTAATATGGCAACTAATCTATTTCTGTATGTCAAAAACTGAAGGTGTTCCATACAGAAAAATAAAAGCTAGGGTGGGACCAAACCAAAGAGAAGTGCCCAGCAAAACAAAAACTCCAGACTATAGTGGTGAGGAACTTTTATTTTATTTTATTTATTTATTTAAATCTAGGATTACAAATACCTTTGAGCCAAGGCTCTTTTTCAAAGGTTCCACGCCAGTTACAGTAATACAAGAAAACATTATGACAACAGTATAAATTAAAACAGGACAGTAGTCTGAGTACATGTAATTGCACAGAATATTGAACAAACAATTTGGAAAGGTAAGTTACAGACACAATGAACGAGGTGGAGAGAGGTTAGAGGACAACAAGTGGGGGACACAGTAGGGTCAGAGCTGCTAGGGGCATTGTCAACATAGCGGGGGCTGTAGGCAGTGGGGGGTAGTGGAGAGCTAGGAAGATAAGTGCTAAGTGGAAGGAGAATGGATGAGGCTCAGGTAATGTTCAGGGGGGGCATTTAGATGAGGCAATCACAGGAGCTATTGACAGTGAGAAAAAGGTGGAGCCTGGATTAGAATGTGCCAAGCATGGGAGTGGAGGAGATGTCACTGCAGAGACTATTTAGCCAGTTAAGTGCCTTATGAGCAAAAGATCTTTGACCTTGTGTGGTATAACAACAGGAAACCTGCAGGAGCTGAGATTCAGATCCCCTGGTGGTGCGAGGATTTTTGCTTGGGTGCAGGAGAGCTTGGACTCCAAGGGGTGTGAGGCCCATGGTTATTTTCTTCGCCATAATGCAAGTTAGTTACTTTATACAGTTGGAGAGTTGAAGCCAACCAGTTTGTGCATAAAGGTCACACGTATGTGTGAGACGGTGGGATCCAGTGATGAGCAGACAGACCATATTGAGGGATGTGGATATGCGTCTGAGAACAGTGGCAGAGACAGAGGCAGAGCCATAGATAATCAGGCCATAGTCAATAATGGAAATGACAGAGCTCTGAATAGCGACCTTCAAGGCTTCTGGGGTAAGATGTTGCCTGTACCAGAAAAGAAGGCCAAGATGAGTATTAGCAGCTTTGGTTACACAATCAATGTGGGCACCATAGGATAGATTAGGGTAAAGCATGATTCCAAGGTATTTAAAGTATTGCACCTGTTCAAGGGCAACTCCATGGCTGGTTGTGATGGTCAGGGGTGCAACCTATGCTTGTTATGAGAGATGCTGAAAAGCATAGACTTGTTTTTTTTATAATTTAAGACCAGTTTATGTTTTGGGAACTAGTTTTCAACAGAAGCAAAGCCTAGCTGAAGGTTGTCTTGTAGGGGTTGGGGGTCCTTATGAGAAGCGAGATTTACAGCATTATCAGCATAGAGGATGATTTGTTTAGAGCAAGATTTCAGAAGGGCATTCAGGAGCAGGCTGAATAGTAGGTGGCCCAGTTTGGATCCCTGGGGGACGCCTGAGCGGATAGGCCTGGCATCAGAGAGGACAGCCACGATTTTCACTCTTTGTGACAGATTTTCCAAGTAACTTTTAAACCAGGCTGTAGAGTTAGGAGAGAGCCCAACATTCAGTAACTGCACAAGCAGTAGACAGTGGTGGATGGTATTGAACGTCTTAGTCAAATCGATAAAAACAGACCCGGTTAGCTGACCATTGTCCAGCAAGCTGTGCAAGGCACCAGTGAATTCTGGTAGGGCAGATGAGGTGCTATGTCCCTTCCTGAAACCATGTTGTTGTGTACAGAAAATATTGTATTTGTCCAGGAAGTCAGTGAGTTGAACTGCTACTATACGTTCAAGGGCCTTGGAGAGAGGAGGTAATATAGAGATCGACCGATAGTTCCCATGGATGGTCCTAGCACCACTTTTATGGACCATAGTAACAGTACCAGATTTCCGTTTGTTGGGAAACTGGCTGAGGCTAAGAAAAAGGTTGAAAATCCTTGTTAAATGCCCTAGCACTTCTTCAAGGGTGAGAGACAGCAACTTAAGGTCATGTGAGTTACTGCTAGATCTGGATTTGGAGATTGCTTTGGTAATATATTTGCGGGCTTCGTGCTTCTTGACTGCTTTGAAGTAGAATGGCAGGTGGCTAGAAGAGGGGAGGAGCTTGGGGAGAGGTGGGTGAGTCATATTCCTTGAAAAAGTCAGAGGGGAGAATACTGCTAAGATCAGTGAACACCGTATTGAAGGTATTTGTGATGATCTTTGGGTCAAGTGTAGTAGTCCCATCTATGTTTAGCAAGGTTGGGGAGGTTTTGGGCTGCTTTCCAGTAACCTTTTGTGTCAGTGGCTCAGCAGGTAGCACACTCACCTCTGAGGCCGGGAGATCAGAAGGCTGTGGGTTCTATCCCCTCACCAGGCACTTGGGTTAATATCCCAATACTAACACTGTAGTGCAGCATGAGGGGGGTGCTGCACTCCTGAGGTGCTGTCTTTCAGATGAGACGTTAAACCGAGGTCCCATCTGCCTGTTTTGGTGGTAGTTCAGGTGGATGTTAAAGATCCCATGAAGCCAGCCCAGTGGCGCAGAGGGTTGAGGTGCTGGACGCCACAGCTCGCACCACGCTGGCGACCCGGGTTCGGGAACGGATTCGGGTCACGGTGGGATGGCCGGGGGGAGATAGGCTGGAGCGTCCCACGACAGCTCGCCTTCTCCGGGGAGGGATCCTGCTAATGTCTGATACTTTCATGACTCTGAGCGGAGGCACGGAGTACTGCAGGCTCCACTGGGGGAAGGAACATGGCCACTGTACGGTGTGGACATTGACGCTAATGCACCATGATGTCGGGGAAGTCACTCTGTACGGGGAGGGAGAAAATGTGGAAAAAAGAACCTGCCACCACTGGGAAGATGGGGAGACCAAGTCGTGCGCACGATATGCCAGTGCCCACCCGATGGACCCAAGACCGATGAAATGTAAGTTATGGGGCGTCTGCACCCTGCCTCAACCCCACCTGGGGGGGGTAATTTGTGGCTCCATGGGTCTCGGGGGTCCATTTGGGTAGGGTTACGGGCAGTGGGATGGCAATGTGTCTCTCCTGAAGGGTCGGGGGGTGGCAGGCTGGGTTAGGAGAGAAAATAGCTTAAAAAGAAAAAAATCCCATGGCACTTCTCAAAAAGAGTAGGGGAATTTCCCTGGTGCCCTGGCCAAATTTCCCCCATTCACTAAAAATACCACCAATAACTTAATCTGGTTCAAGGTCAGATGGCATTCATCTGTATTCCCCTCCCCCGGGTCGTGCCTGAAAATAGGCAGAATTTGTCTAGTGCAATTACCCGGTCAACAAACAAGAAATAAATAACCTCTTTAATAATGCTCTCCCATTTCCCCAGGTATCAGTGAGAGCATTCTTGAAGTAGGTAGATTTCTTTTACTGGATAGAATTGGTGCAGTCGTTTCGGGCATGTTTGTAGTTTTGTATGTTGGTTTGCGTAGCGGTAGCCTTGGCCAGCACCCAGAGGCAATCCCTTGATTTTAGCTGAGCTAGAAGGTCAGCCAGGAGTCAGGGGTTGCAGGGGGCTTTGACTTTGCACTTTTTAAAAGGAGCATAGGAGTCACAGGTCGCATTGAAGGTGTTGACAAAGTAGTCAAGTGCCGAGTTAACATCCATTGCTTTGTAAATAGGAGACCAATCATGTAGACTGAGGCAGGATTTAAGGTGTGTCAGCTGCCCATGAGGTAGGACTCTGCTAGTGATGACTTTTGGAGAGGGCTTGCAGAATTTGTTTGACTATTCACAGATGACAGGGGAATGGTTGCTGAGTGAATCCGGGAGGACTGAGGTGTTGGAGATACAAGTTGGATGGCTTGCTAGAACCCAATCCAGAAGGGTGCTAGTGCCTGTTTTGTAGTTTTTCCTGGTCGGGGAGTCGACCATCTGGATGAGGTTGGCTGATGAGATGGCATCCTTATGTTCCCCTGCTTCTGGCACAAGCCGGTTTATATTAAAATTGCCTAGCAGGATAATCTTAGAGTCAGGTGGGTGGGATCTGGTAAAATCCAAGACAGCGTTTAGGCTGTTCCCTTGTTCTTTTGGAGGGATATATACTGAGACTACTGTGAGTGCTTTGTTGTGGGCCCCCAAAAGGATTCTGATAGGGAGAATCTGTGCAGTTGTGGCAGGGAGAGGTGTGGTAATGGGGTGACCCAAGAGAGTGTCTTTAAGGTAAATTGCACATCCCCCTCCTCTTTTGGACTTCTGATCCAGCCTGAAAACATTGTAACCAGGAAGAGTAATTGCCAGATCTGGGACTTTGGGTGTAAGCCAGTTTCAACAACTGCAAGGATATCAGGGCTGAATTGGTTAGAAAAAATCTGTAGGGTATCAAGGTTAGGGAGTAGACTGCAGATGTTAAAAGTTATGATTGAGAGAGCTCCTGAGGGTTTTGCCTGGTTGGCAGAGCTGACAGTATTTGAGCCAGGGTTTGGATAATTGTTTTCAGACAGCAGCAGGAGGACCAGGAGCTTCAGGGTGCACAAACATAGCTCCCTAAGTGAGAGTTTACATGCCCGTTTCATGCAGAAACATATGTAGAGTTTCTGGCAGTGATCCCAGAGTGATGGCATGTGTGAGAGAGAGATGAGTGGGCCCAAGGCCCATATACAGAAGTAATCAGGAGTGGCCATCCAATAACAGAGGGGTGCACCTGGGGAGGGCTGAGATCATAATGGAGTGTGCCTGCATGCTAATAAGAGATGTCTAACTGGTTGCTGGGATGGGGAGAGGGGTAACAGGCTCCGGGGAGATAGAAGAGGAAAAAGAGGGATTTGAGAAAAAGAGCTGTGGAAACAGTGCATGAAGAGTCAATATGTTCTGGCAGTATGGATGATTGTAATCAGGCAAGGCACAGATGGTAGGATAAAGGCGACCAAAAGGCACAGAAGAGAAACTCGATGGATAACAAAGGTCTCGAAAGGGGTGGAGGACTAGTGTGGTACAAGATGATTATGTTTGAGAGAAGGATCAGTAGTAGGACATTTTGTGAGAAAATGCTCAAGAATCTATCCTCCAGTGGTAGCAAGGTAGTGGAGGGGAGGGTGGGGCTTATGGGCATTTAATAAGCCGTGGGGGAAGGGGTGCGTGAAAGGGCCAAAAAATCAAAAGTAGTCCAGAACAGATGTACTTAGGCAGCAGTGCTCAGAAATAAATTAATTCAAACACTTAGATCAGTGCTATTCCAGAACAGAGAGAAATTAGGCAGAAGTGTTCACTAGAATTAGGATTAAATTAACAATTCGGCAGAGGTGTTCACTTGAATCAGGATTAAATCAAACAATTTGGTGGAAGTGTTCACTTGAATCAGAATTAAATGAGTTAGAACACTTCTTCTTAGCTGCTAGAAATCCAAAACTGTGCTCCCTCCTACTCCATTTACACTGCATTGAATGCTACTGCTAGGCAGTGCACGGCTAGAAAATGAGAGCTGAGAAGGCGCCAAAATAATTTGAAAGTTTGCTGAGACAGACTCCAGTGTACCTTTCTGGTCAGGGAATTGAGGTGGCAGCAAAGCCTTCAGTTTCTGGGCACCAGCGTGGATTCGAACTGCAATTTGCAGTTCAATTTGGAGGAGAGTGAGCCTGTTCGGGCAGGAGTCCCCTTCCTGGTCAGGGAATTGAGGTGGGTAGCAGAGCCTTCAGTTTCTGGGCACCAGCATGGAATCAAACTGTGATTTACGGTTCAGTTTGGAGGAGAGTGAGCCCGTTCAAGCAGGAGTCCCCTTCCTGGTCAGGGAATTGTGGCGGGCAGCAGAACCTTCAGTTTCTGGGCACCAGCGTGGATTCGAACTGCGATTTGCAGTTCAATTTGGATGAGAGTGAGCCTGTTCGAGCAGGAGTCCCCTTCCTGGTCATGGAATTGCAGCGGGCAGCAGAGCCTTCAGTTTCTGGCACTAATGGGAATTCAAACCGCGATTTGCGGTTCAATTTGGAGGAGAGCGAGCCCAGTCAGGCAGGTGTCCCCTTCCTGGTCAGGGAATTGAGGCAGGAGGCAGAGTCTTCAGTTTCTAAGCACCAGCATGGATTTGAACCACAATTTGCAGTTCAATTTGGAGGAGGGTGAGCCAGTTTGGGCAGAAGTCTCCTTCCTGGTCAGGGAATTGAAGTGTGCAGCAGAGTCTTCAGCTTCTGGGCACCAGCATGGATTAGAACTGCAATTTGCGGTTCAATTTGGAGGAGAGCGAGCCCATTTGGGCAGAAGTCCCCTTCCTGGTCAGGGAATTGAGGTGGGCAGCAGAGCCTTCAGTTTCTGGGCACCAGCGTGGATTCGAACTGCGATTTGCAGTTCAATTTGGATGAGAGTGAGCCCGTTCAGGCAGGAGTCCCCTTCCTAGTCAGGGAATTGTGGCGGGCAGCAGAGCCTTCAGTTTCTGGGCACTAATGTGGATTTGAATCATGATTTGTGGTTCAATTTGGAGGAGAGCAAGCCCGGACTGGCAGGACTCCCCTTCCTGGTCAGGGAATTGAGGCGGGCAGCAGAGCCTTCAGTTTCTAGGCATCAGCATGGATTCAAACCATGATTTGTGGTTCAGTTTGGAGGAGGATGAGCCCATTTGGGCAGGAGTCCCCTTCCTGGTCAGGGAATTTAGGTGAGCAGCAGAGCCTTCAGTTTCTGGGCACCAGAGTGAATTTGAGCTGCGATTTGCAGTTCAGTTTGGATGAGAGTGAGCCCATTTGGGCAGGAGTCCCCTTCCTGGTCAGGGAATTGAAGCAGGCAGCAGAGCCTTCAGTTTCTGGGCACCAGCATGGATTCGAACTGCGATTTATGGTTCAATTTGGAGGTGAGTGAGCCCACTCGGGCAGGAATCCCCTTCCTGGTCTGGGAATTGAAGCGGGCAGCAAGGCCTTCAGTTTCTAGGCATCAGCATGGATTCGAACTGCGATTTGCAGTTCAATTTGGATGAGAGTACGCCCGTTCGGGCAGGAGTTTCCTTCCTGTTCAGGGAATTATGGTGGGCAGTAGAGCCTTCAGTTTCTGGGCACTAATGTGGATTCGAACCGTGATTTGTGGTTCAATTTGGAGGAGAGTGAGCCCGGTCAGGCAGGAGTCCCATTCCTTGTCAGGGAATTGAGGTGGACAGCAGAGCCTTCAGTTTCTGAGCACCAGCGTGGATTTGAACCATGATTTGCAGTTCAATTTAGAGGAGGGTGAGCCCGCTCGGGCAGGAGTCCCCTTCCTGGTCAGGGAATTGAAGCGGGCAGCAGAGCCTTCAGTTTCTGGGCACCAGCATGGATTCGAACCGCAATTCACAATTCAGTTTGGAGGCAAGTGAGCCCGTTCAGGTCCAAGTGTTGCTGTAAGTGACATTACATGTATGAAGACCCCCATATAAGCCATATATTAAGCATAATAAAGTACCGCCACGGCTGCTATAATAAGAGCAGTGGTGGTAGCGACGTCACTAAATAGGAGTAATCCCCATGACTCTCTGCGCCCACTCGTAGGGGAACCCGCGGCGCTTCCGTGTTCGGCCGAAAGTTTCGGCATTTTATTACAAAAAACACACTGGATTAAAAATTAAGTTCACTGCAGCCCCAGACTCCTGCAGCAGCATTTTAAGGTATGTGGGAATGGGAGCGGGCTGCAGTATTTCTTTACAGGTCACCTTTAAGATTTTTAAAATATTGAAGAGCAGCTGAGGAAAAAAGTTGAAAAGGTGAGAGTTGCTTATCTTGTGTGGGCAGGAAATTCCACCAAGAAGCTACACAATATGCAAAGGATCATTTTCCAGCTGTTGTGCTGGGGTTCAGTTGAAGACCATTAATCCTAGGTTGGACTGTGCATTTGAGGTGGCCGGCCTGGTCTTCTGGAACTTGCTCCCCATGCCTCTGAGGGTGGAGGTTTTCAAGAGTAGTCTGAAAGCCCATCTTTTCAGACAAGTCTTTGCTGATTAACTGCAGCTGATTTTACTGATTTTAATTTATTTGTTATATGAATTTTATCAATATTTAAATTGTTGTAGTTTAATAATTTATGTATTCCTGCCTTGTCTTAATCTTTATGTGAGGCGCCCAAAGCCCCTGGGATTGGGTGCTATGGAAATAAAAAGTTACTTACCAGTGTGTTTGATTTAAAATTTACTCAAGGAGACAGGAACACCAGAATTCATCATTTTAAAAACAAATCGAGATAAAGATAACTTATAATTGTTATGGACTGATAACCAATCTAGATTTTCCAGGATTTGGCAATGATGGATATGATGTGGTGCCAATAAGACAAATTTGCCAATCTTTTGTAACAGTACTTCTTTCTTGAACACAGTACAAGCTGGCACACAGTCAACAGTAATAGAAGCATTTCATTTTTATTTATTTGAGGAAAATCAGAATTACAACCCTTTGAGTCAGAGACTTGTTTACAAAGGCTCCATGTCACAGTGCAAAACAATACAGGCAAACGATACAGTATACAGTAAAGGCAGATTATATACCGGTGATACTATAATCACTCAGGGACTAGGTTACAAAAAGCCCCATGTCATGCAGAATTATATCATATGAGAATCACATACAAACTGGAGCAAGGTCTATAAACAGGCAAAGCAAAAGATATTCTCCAGGGAGCGGAGTGTAACGGAGTAGCTACATGGAGAAATAATATATATGGTATGGGTTCATGTACAATTTTGTAGCAGAAGAGGAAGTTTGTAGGCAACAAGCTGAACACTCAAGGAGGGGAGAAGAGCTGAGGAGGACTAGTACGTATCAGGGGAATTTCAGCCAGGACAATCGCAGTAACATGAGTTGAGGTAGTTCTTGAGGGCCGTTTTGAAAGGCCTGAGTCTTCGCACAGAAGTGACTGTCACAGAGAGGGAATTATACCAAGATGGAGCACGGTAGCAGAAAGATTTCTGTGCCAGGGAGGTCCTAACTCTGCATACATGCAAGGAGGGATGGGCTGAGCTAAGGGTGGAGAGGATTGTTGGAGGGGATTGGCAGATGATTGATGAAAGGCCAGGGGAGCCAAGCCTGAGACACTTTTTCTGGCAAGGAGGCACAATTGGTAGATTAGCATCTTCTCAAGATTGAGGAGGTTAGAGAGGGAGTATAGGGTACAGGTGTGGGTAAGGTGGCCTGAGCTAGTGAGTAGCCGGCAGGCCTTGTTGAGTGAAAGCTTGATTTTCTGAAGGGCAGAGTTGTACACCGCACCATATAGCAACAGACCATAGTCCACTAGTGACAGAACTGAGGAGGAGATGGCCAGGTGTAGTGCTTCGGGAGGGAGACAGTCTCTATGACGATATAGGAGACCTATCCATGAGTTTACAGCAGACAAGAGGGTGCAGATATGGTTATTAAAAGAGAAAGGGGGGTCAAAGAGAACACCTAAATACTTGAAGGAGGAGTTTTTTTTTTAAGGGGGAGGAGGCTACTAGACATAACACAGAGGGGAGTGTTTGTGTTTACTTTGATTGTGGGCAAAGAGAATAGTTTTTGTCCTTTTTAGGTTCAGGACTAGCCTATGATCCGAGAACCAGCTTTCAGCCTGGTTGAAGGAACATTAGAGGGTGTTTTATAGGTGGGCAGGGTCAGAGTGAGAGGCAAACAGAACAGCATCGTCAGCATAGAGAAGGAGGTTACCCTTGCAGGCAGAGGGGAGCATGTTTAAGAAGTGGTTAAAGAGCAGGGGGCCCAGGATAGAGCCCTGGGGGATCACGGAGTGAACCTGGCAGGGACTGGAAATGGTAGTGCCAATTTTGATGCATTGGGTTCAGGTGGAGAGATAGCTGGAGAACCAGTCAAGATCCCCCTGCAAGAGGCCGAGAGACTGGAGTGAGGAGAAGAGTAGAGAGTGGTGGACAGCGTTGAACGTTTTTGACAGGTCGATGAAGACTGACCCAGCAATACGCCGCTTGTCTAGTGCCAAGTGAAGGAAATTGGAGAACTCTATGAGTGCAGTGGTGGTGCTGTGGCCACGACAAAAGCTATGCTGTTCCTGGCAGAGGAGATTGTAGGTAGAGAGGTAGTCTATGAGCTGATCTGCAACAGTTTTTTCAAGGGCTTTGGAGAGTGGCGGGAGAATAGAAATTGGTTGATAGTTACCAGGTGAGGTGTGATCGCCATTTTTGTGAAGAGGGGTGATCATAGCAGTTTTCCAGACAAGGGGAAAATGGCTGAGGTAGAGGGAGCGGTTTAGCAGTTTGGTAAGGGGGTTGAGAACAGTGTCCAAGACACTTTTGAGCAGTTTAATGTCCAGTGAGTCATTGCTGTGGCAGGAGCCTTTGAGCGCTCTGAGGAGATAGGATCGAGCCTCATATTGGGAGAGGGCCTTAAAGTAGAAAGTGGGGTTTAGTGATTGGACTGTGGAGGGTGGGGTGGAAACAGGGTCGAAAAGGTTTAAGGGGAGTACTGAGCTGAGATCAGAGAAGGTTTTGTTTAGGCAGTCGCAATATCCAATGGGTCAGTTGATAACACCCCATTGACAGTGAGTTGGGCGGGGTGGGGGGAGTCAAGGTTTTACCATTGAGCTCCTTGACATTGTCCCAGAAATTGTGGGACAAGGTCCAGGAGGATGCAAGGGTTGACCTGTAGTGATTGGCTTTGGCTTTGCGTGTGGCCCAGGTGCACCTCTTTCTAGCAGCACGGTAGGATTGCCTGTTCACAGCTTTACCAGAGTCCACAGCTGTGTGCTAGAGGTTGTCTCTGTGATGCATAAGGCTGAACAGTGATGGGGTGACCCAGGGAGAGCCACGGTCCTAGATGACTGCTTTAGTAAGGGGAGCGAAAGTGTCACAAGCTGTGTTGAAGGACTGGATGAAGTAATGAAGTGGGGCATCAGTGTCAGGGGCATGATCAATTGGAGACCAGTCCCAGTATGCTAGGGATTCTTTTAGCTGAGCCAGTTTACCTCAGCGTAGGTGACGCTGGGTGGTCATTTTGGGTGGAGGTGTGTCCTCTTGCATAATCCAGAACTGATAAAAGGTTTTGTTGTGCTATGGCCAAACAAGTTTCTTTGGTTAGGTAGTTACAAATATGGTACAATGTACCAACTTTTTAATGTATCTTAGCAGGTATTTTGTCCAAATGTAATTGAAATTTAAAGATGGATACAATGTGACTCCAATATATTTAAATTAGTTAACATGATTAAGTACACATCCATCAGTGGCATATTGTTTGTTTGGTGGCTGAGTAAGGCCCACGAGGCACAAGTGCCTATTTTTAGGGGCGAACCGGAAGCCCTGGGATGGTTAAGTGACTTGCTCGGAGTCACACAGCATGCAAGTGGAGGTTGTGGGACTCAACCCCAGGTCTGCTGGCTGTATCAAGCTCATTGACAGCTCATTACTCTAACCTCTAGGCTATACTGCCAGCCTATATACCTATAAGGCATATACGAACATATGAAAATGCCAGCAGAGACAGGCCAGATGGTCCGTTAAGTCTGCTTGAATGTGCAGCTAATAGTCCCCTACACTGCAGCTGCCCCTCTCATCCCTGCCCTAATATCTGAATTCATGCCCATGCTTGCTGAGACCCCTCCCCCCAGTGTCCCCATGGTGACCTTCCCCCTGTCCCATCCCCTCTTAAACCTGCCCACCAACTTAATGGATACCACCTCTTCGGGCAGTGCATTCCACCTTGACACTGCCCTTTCCGTGAAGTAATGCTTTCTCATTTCCCTCCTGAATCTTCCACCATCCAGTCTCAGACTGTGCCCCTTCAAGCCCTCCCACCCTTTAAATTAAGAATTCCCTCCATACCAGTCTTGTTTAAGCCTTTCATATATTTAAAGGTTTCTATCATATCCCCTCTATCCTCCCTTTCCTCCAGGGAGTACATGTTGAGCTCCCCCAGCCTCTCCTCATAGGGTTTGTCTTCTAATCCTAGGATCATCTTGGTTGTTCTACGTTGGACCCCTTCCAACAATTTAACATCTCTCTTTAAGTAAGGGTGCCGGAACTGCATGCAGTACTCCAGGTGTGGCCTCACCAATGACCTGTACAGTGGCAAGATTACCTCCCCTCTCCTGGAGGTGATTCCCTTGGCTACACACCCTAGCATCTTATTAGCCTTAGCTGCTGCTTTCCACTGTGCTGAGTGGCTCATTCGCCCCATTATTATCACCCCAAGATCTTTCTCTTCCTCTGTAGTGGTTAACTGCACCTCCCCTAGCTGATAACCATTCCTTAGGTTCTTTGCTCCCAGGTGCATGACTTTGCACTTCTTTGCATTGAACCCCAGTTGCCATATGTCTGACCAGTGCCCAGGCTTAGCCAGATCATCCTGTAGTTCCTGCCACCCTTCTGTGTCATCCATCACTGCACTGATCTAGGTGTCATCCGCAAAAAGTCTGATCTTATTCTGAATTCCTTGTGAGATGTCAGCAATAAACATGCCAAACAACACTGGGCCCAGTACTGAGCCTTGTGGTACCCTGCAGGTTACAGCTCTTGGAGTTGAGAGTTCCCACTTTACAACTACCCTCTGCTGCCTGTCTTGCAGCCATTTCCTGATCCTATCCACCATTTTCTCCCCTGCCCCTTGGTATCTCAGTTTACTAATCAGCCTTCCATGTGGCACAGAACTGAAGATCTTGCTGAAGTCCAGGTACAGGACATCCACCCCTTGGCCCCTGTTGAGTGCCCTGGTCACCCAGTCATAAAAATCAACTAGGTTGGTCTGACAGGATCTACTGGCTACAAACCCGTGTTGCCTATTATCCTGGAGACCATTCTCTTCCAGAAAGGTTACCAGCCTTTCCTGGAGGATAGTCTCCATTAGCTTCCCTACAGTGGATGTAAGACTGACTGGCCTATAGTTGCCTGGTTCATCCTTGGAGCCACTTTTGTGGAGGGGCACCATGTGCACCATCCTCCAGTCCTGAGGTATGCACCCAGTTCCCAGCAAGGTATTGAACAAGTCTGCCAGTGGCGCCACCAGGACCTCCGCCAGTTCCTTCAGAACCCTGGGGTGCATGCCATCTGGGCCAGGTGCTTTATCAACCTGCAGTGCCCTTATGCCCTCCAGTACCCTGTTCACTGGGATTTCCCTATCTGTTAATCTCACCCCATCTGTGCTCACCCCCATCCCCTATGGCATCAACCCGTGCTTCTACATTGTAAACACTGAGCAAAAGTAGTCATTGAGTACTTCTGCCTGGTCTGCCCCCTTCTCTGCCCACCCTTCATCCTTTCTGATCCTTACAATCTTATCCTTGCAGCTCCTTCTCTCCCTTATGTACCTGAAGAAATCCTTTTCCCCTTCTCTGATACCCCGTGCCAGCCTAAGCTTCCTCACAGCCTTGGCAGTCCAAACTGCTCTGCTCACTTCCCTTAATTTCTTCAGGTACTCCTCCCTATTCTACCCCCATTTGGAACTCTTAAATTTTCTGAAGGCTGCTCTTTTCACCCTTACCTTTTCTAACACCTCCCTGCTTAGCCAACTTGACTTTGTGGATCTAACCTTTTTGCTTTGGATCATTGTGCAAGAGGTAGTGGCCTCTGTTAGCCTGAGCTTGATTATATCCCATTTCTGGTTAGCATCCATACATGGGTGGATGCTGGCTATGTGTTGTGCCACTATGTCCCCCATCCTGACAAAGTCAGCCTGCCTGAAGTCCTGCTGTCTCCTTGCCCATGTTAAGTGAGAACCACACTGTGTGGTTGTCGGTCCCTGCCAGTGGATCCTCCACCTCCAGCTCCCTAACCAGCTCCCCATTAGTGAGCACAAGGTCCAGAATGTTATCTAACCTTGTCAACTTCCTTACCATCTGTACCATATACCTTGAAGTCTTGTTCTATTTAAAACTGAGTTATTGAGACAAAGCCAGTACTGCACTTAAGCAAATTTGTTAGTCAGTGTGGAATTCATCTAATTTATGGAACAGTTATGAGCTAACAACAGTGTGCCATCTGCATATAAAAGTAGTTAATTATGAGTAATGTAGGAAATAGAGTTAATAAAAAGAGAAAAATCAGGGGCCCAATATGGAGCCCTGAGGGACTCCATACTGAACTCTGCTGTAAGATGAGAGTGCCCCCCCCCTGAATTTTACACACTGTGATCTTTCAGAAAAATAATAATTAAACCAAGCCACAGCAGAATTGCTCATCCCCACATTTTTACGATGGTTTATCAAAAAGAAATGATCAACCAAAAACAAATGCCTTGGTAAGGTCCATGAACACAGCCCCTGTCTGTATGCAGAAATAGTGTTCCCAACACTGTTATAAGGGCCATCTATTTATTTATTTAGTTAAACATCAGTTTAGAAACCTTTGAGCCAGAGGCTCATTTACAAAGGTACCTCGTCACAAAGAGGACATCAGAACAGTAGTACAAGGGACACAGTACTTACAAACAAAAAAGTTACAGTTCAATTACAATTTTGTTTCAATAGAATACAATCTCCAACGAAGCAAAAGATGACAAAAGGTGCAAAACTTATCTAAATCCCCAATCTGTCCTAAAGAAAAGGTTTAAGGTCCCACTCAGTATTGAGTCCTTGGGGATATATAGACCCAAGGGGGGGGGAAAGCCCCAAACTTTCTTTTTGTAATAGCTTGCTCACCCCCTCTATGATTTCTTCCTACTCTTTCAAGTGCCATGAATTAAGTGCCATTGGGATTGCTATTATGTTTCTCAAGGCAGTGTTTCCCAATGGGAGTGTCAGCCAGCCCTAATCTGATGTTACGAATGTGCTATTGTACCCACTGTGTAAGTGGCCTAATAGTATGGCCTATATAAAGAAGGGGGCAAGTACACTAGCTGGCATGTACAACAAATTCACTGCTACAGTTTAGGAAGCTTGTAATCTCTACACCCCTGTTGTACCTCTCCAAATGAAATGTGTTACCTTGATGGCAAAAACTGCACACATTACAGTGGCCACATTTGTCCATGCCTTTTTGTGGTGGTAGCCAATGTCTATTAGCAGGGGTAGCAGTAGTTAGTGGTCATGGTATAACAGCTGTGGACAAGTTTGTCCCTCAAGTTCTCAGCCCTGGAGGAAGTGATTTTGGGATTGTCAGTAAGCTCAGTGGCAAGGACAGGATCATTTAGTAGTATAGGCCGGTAATTTCTAATAATGTTGCCTGTTTTGTCTGCAGTTCTAGTGAACTTAGTGACAAAACACAAAGGTTCTTTCTCCACTTAATTTTTTGATCTTGAACTCAAAAAAGCACTTTTGTCATGGCTCAGTTGGTAGCACATCTGCCTCTGGACCAGCAGGTCATAGGTTCTCATCCCACACCAGGATTGGACTTGCACCTAAAAATCGCTGGCATCCGAGTGCAGTATTGGGGGGGTGCTGTACTGCTTGGGTGTACCGTCCTTCGGATGAGACATTAAACCGAGGTTCCTTCTGCCCATCCTGGTGTTGTCCTGGTGGGTGTCCAGGTGGAAGTAAAAGAACCCAGGGCACTCTTTGCAAAGAGCAGGGAACATTCTCAGTGCCCTGGCCAAAATTCCCCTTCCCATAAACCGGTCCATGCAATTATCCAGGCTGTGTGTGGGTGATGATGTGCGATATGACCGTCACCACACATTCAGTTACTTCACTACCAGTCTAGCATTGCTTGTAAAGTGCTTTGGAATACTGTGTATGAAAAGCGCTATATAAATGCTGATTCTTCTTCTTCTTCTCCTCTTCTTCTTCTTCCTAGCTTTAATTCGGGCTATTTCCAGCACCTTCCTGTTGCATCTCCTAGACAAAAATCTTTGGAACAGTTTTTGTGACAATGAATCGAACTCCTCGACCTTGGAGCAGTTCCTGTATATGTGCAAGAACTGCCTAGGGGTGGAAGAAAGTTGCGAATTCCACTTTTGAGGAACTTCCATGAAATTTCACAGACATTTCAGAACTTTAGCCATTTGCGAAACTGGGATATTCCGCACATTTTCACAGAGTTCCGTGGACTTTTTTTGTGAACTGCAGAAAGATGCATATAAACTGCGGATATTATACTATCCTCAGTTTAATGAACTAACAGTGAATGAACGCCTGCTTGTACACCCATGAGGTCATTCACTGACAATTCATTGGGCTACTGGTAGTAGAGGAGGGCTACACTGGTGGCCCGCTCAGGTACAGGGTGAGGGGAGCAGGGTGGTGGCACATGAACTGTCAGGGTGGGGGGTCCACCAGACACCAGGGAATTGGGATTATTTTTTTATAAGGGATCGGGGATGGGGAGGTCCACTAAATACCAGGGAATACTGAGAATAGAGGGGGTTGAGTTGGTGGCCTGCTGGCTGTTTTTTGTGGATTATGGAATCCAGGATAGGGAGGGGGGTCTGCAAGCCATCAGGGAAATAAAATGTTTTGTGGGGCCATGATCAGTGGGGGCAGTAGAAACCAGGAGGGTCTGAGGAAGTGATTGGAGGTATTTATTTATTTACTGGGACCCCGCATCAGTGGGGTGTGGATTAATGAATTAAACTGCGGTTAAAAAAAAGTCTCAGAAGTGACCATCGGTGGAGATCCTTTCCGCAGATTTTTTTCCTACAGTTTAATAAATTAACCTGCAGTTTGTATATTTATTCTGCAGTTTTAAGACAGAATTTCCATGAAAGTTCTGAAAATGATTTTCAAACTTTCGTGGAAGTGAAATCTGCACTTTTGCCAAAATTCCGCCAGTGGAAATTTTTTTTTGCACACCCCCTAGAACTGCCCCTATTGTATAGCATTTATTAGAGGACGAGGCTGAGAACTTTCAGCCCTCAGAAAACAGACTACTGGTGGCCGTGGGTTTTCTAAAGCCCTTGGTCCGTACAGTTAAGTGCTCATCCACATACAGCATAACGTGAAGGAAATTAAAGGGACACTGCCTACCCCCTTGGGCCTCAAATTGTCCCTAGTTTTAAAAACAAATTGTTTGATTGTTCACATTCTATAGAGACTATTGATACAGCTGGTAGTTTGACTCACATCCCTGTTTTTTTTTTTTTTAAAAACGTGAAAAACTGACTGCCCACCATACTGGTGTTACCACACCAAATCATTTGTTTGCATTTCTTGACCAGCTCCCTCTGCATTTTTCCTGGACTCAGTAACACCTCCAACACAATCTAGCCATGTATTATGCAGTGGGAATAGAGGAGACTATTGTATCATGAGTGGTTGCTCTGTTTAAGGGTGTTTCTAATGTTCAGGAAGTTTTCATTAAGAGTACAGTAGTTCAGTGATTTGAAGCAAAACAAAGCTGGGCACAGCTATACATTACTATGCATTTTGGTTTTAATAACCAAGGAGGCAGATAAAACAACCAGCAACATCAGTGAACTTTAGCGACAGTAAACACTCATAAAATGTGGGTTTTTAACAAAAAATAATATGATGCAAAAAAGGTTGACAGTGTCCCTTTAAGACAGTTTCTATCCATCGTGCCAGTAAATCTCAGGTTGAATGAGTTATTATTGAGCCACTGTAGAAAATGTCCAGTCTTGACCCATCCCATACACAAATAATATCATCAATATATCTGTGTCATTTTATAATCTGGCACATAAATGGATTTTCATCATTAGAGTAGATGATGCCTTCTTCCCAGAGTCCGAGGAAGAGGTTGGCAAAAGAGGGCGCCATTGCTGCCCCCATGGATGTCTCACAAAGCTTTAAATAGCAGATGCTGTTAAATTCAAAGTTATTGTAAGTAAGGACAAACCTGGGAGCTTCAACAATGAAATCAGTGAGGACAGAATCCCCCTCAGGGTGGTGTCTCAAGAAGTAGGAGCATTCTTGTATGACTTTTTCATGATCAGTACTAGTATAAAATGGCTTGACATTCATGCTGACTCACAGATACTGTGGGTTCCTTTCAAAAGCATCAAATTTATCCAAGGCATCCATCATGTCCCTGAGGTGAGACCCAAGACCAGACTCACAATCCTTAAGAAAACAATCGAAAACTTTTAAAAGGTTGTCTGTCAAGGATCCTACCCCTGACTTGGGACATCCAGATGGGAAATCCAGGCCTTTGTGTATTATGGATAGTGTGTAAAAAGTAGAATAGTGGGTGAGTCTACCCGGAGAAGTTTTAATTTATCATCATATCTGAAATTGCATGCCCTGCCCCACTCCAAAAGTTTCATAAATTTATTTTTGAATAAGTCAGTAGGATTAAACATAAGTCTTTTGTAGTAGTTTTGGTTGTCCAATAGTTCAGCAGTGCATTTCACATAGTTCTTTTCATTCAAGAGGATAATGTTGCCACCATTGTCTGTTAGTTCATTAAGGGCTGCAGCTTCAGCCTTTGTTATATTCCAGCAGACAAAGGGTGGTGAATTATTCAAAAGGTTGTTTGTTTCTCTAAGGACAACATTTTCAAAGGTTTTAATTAATGGATTATTTGTTTCTGGACAAAACAGAGGCTTGGTTTAAAAATAGCCCTTCTCAAACCATCCAAGTTGTTACCTGAGCCATCATATATTATGTCGGAATTAATTGACAGATTACTGGTGTCAGGAGGTTCTCCTAAAATTACTTCTTCTAAAGCATCTAAATTATCCAACTCGTGTTCAGACAAATCAATTGGCAGAGACTGACTTTCAGGTAAATTGGTATCACTGCAAATTTCAGATAGGTTAATGTCCTTCTGGCTAAAGGGGCAGGGCAACAAATCATTAAGGCCTAGAAATATCTCCATCTCTTTATGCTCATGTGGACTGGCAATAATATTACAGTCCAAACCCCTCCCCCCCCCAGCACATTGAAACCAAGCAGCCCCATGTTGCTTTCAGTCTGTTTTTTCTTGGAGAAAAATTCACAGAGATTAATCAGTCTGAAAAATCTAAATAAATCAATTTGAACTGCAAATATTTCTGGTTCAGTCTGCAAGCTAAAGTTCAGCCCCTCACTGAGGTAAGAAATTTGAGCAGGAGTGAAAATTATGTCTGAAAAGTTTATGATTTCTTTTGTGACTTCGAGCTGCTTTAAATATTTCTTGTTTCTCCTTCCCTTTCATCCCCTGCATGTTTTTTCTCCTTTTCTGCTACTGTCAGTCACTCTCATTTGATTTTCCAATTTGGATACTTAAGAAATTTTTTGTTTGTGTATTTTTGTCTATCTGAAATACTGCAATTGACGTTTTTGCATTGTGATGAGTATGTTACCTTTGGCCATTTTTTTTTTATTGTGGCTCTCTATAATTAACATTATCTCTGTAAATTCACACAGCCACTATTGCATGTATCTGTTGCCTTTTCTGCCCCCCCCACCACTGACCCAAGAACTTTAAATTGTAAACACTGAACCAACTAGGTATCACTTGTTCACTATCAAGGGGTATTTAAGGGGACTTTCTCCCATCAAGACCTTTGCCCCTGGTGAAGACAATGCTCGAAATGCCAGGGTATCTTGTGGCTTTACCTGCTCACTTGAATCTTGTGCTTTTCATGTCTGTTGCTACCACAAATAAATCATTTGGTTTGCATTTTAGTCTCTGGTGGAGTTTATTTGGCAAAGACCAGTGTTCTTAATCTCAAATGCCCAGCTTCTTTTGGTGCAGTCTTAGTAGTTGGGGAGTCAGCAGCTCCCACAGTGCTGTATACAATACCATGGCAGAATCTATGGAGGTTTTGACTGGAGTGTTACAGAAGGTCTGGAAAATGAGTGCACACCAGGAGAAGGTGACTTATGTCCAAGATTAAAGGGTTAAGCACCTACTAGATAGGGCTGCTCACCCTCTAACTGTGGCCTTATTAGTGCACTCCATGACCAAGGCCAGTGGTGATTATATATCCATTAGATAGGGGATTTAATTGGCTTGGTCTCTGACAGAAGAGTGGGAAGCTCAGTTTATTCCAAAGTTGTGGAAGTAGGATGGGCGGAGATGTCCTGGGAGGACTGTAGGACCCTCCCAGTGCATGAGTTTCCTCCTTGGAATTATGCTTGTGTTAAACAGGGCTCCCCATAAATTTGCACTGGGCTTGCTCTTAGAGGTTGCTTTCCTTAGATTGTGCGCTCCCTCCGGACTAATTGACATGCATAGTTATAGTCATGGCTGCCAGTTTTTTTTTTCAGTTATGTTGTGCTGCACACCTGGGGTGGGGAGCAGTGTGGCTGCTTGCTTCCTCTGAGGGGCTTTCCCTCTGCTGTGCCTGGTGGGCTCTGGGAGTGCTCCACTGGTCGCATGCTGGCACATTCATTAACCAAGACTGGACAGGGAGAGGGGCTGGTTAAGTTTGTGCCCCACACTCTGTTGTCTTGCCCCGTTGCTCATTGGGCTGGGGGAGGTTATCGGGTGGCTGGTGCTGGGGTCAGGGAAGGAGATTACATCTTGGAAGGGGAGTCATTCCTCTTGAGGGATGCCAGAGGAGGAAAGGGGTGTTTTGTTATCAGTACATCTCATAATTTGTCTTAGCATGATTATTTTAATTGAATCTCATCGACCACAAGGAAGGTTGAGCAATTGGTCACTCTGAGAGACCATTTAATTACTTTGATTTGTTAAGGAAGTAAAATGCTCTTTATTGATTTTCTAGCCAGGTCTCTGTATTGGAAAGACTATAGCTAATGGACTAAAGCAATTATAAGATATTCTGGTGGGGAGCCTTGATGCATTTTCAAGGTTTCTTCAAACTAAGTTCCTTTGTAGTTATTATTTGACATTTCTTATTTCAGGGTGGGGTGATGGGACTTTGGGTGGACACTTTGAATGACATAACCTTTTTTTTCCTGTTGGTCCTCATTTTCCCTAATCTCTTCCTCTCCGCCATTAAAACACTCATCATTTATACCTATGTCCTAATTTTCCCTCTCCTATCCTTAATTTTGGGTAAATGGTACCCTAAGGGAGCTCTTGCTAAGCATGTTAGTGCAACTCTCCCGTGGTGGTCAAGTTGGCCGACAAATTTATGTTCGCTTTTTATAGCAACAACAAAGAAAACTTGAGCACTACCCACTGCAAACAAAAGCAATTACAAGATCTGATGAGTTTCAGTGCATTTTATTAACATGCCAGAAAACATAAGAGATCCCCCACACAAAGGAACACACAGTGAGACCCACAAACCTCCTACCAGTTTTGCCTCATAGCATCATCAGGGAGTGTCCTACAATGTGAATCACACTACTTTTAAATCCTCATCTTAAAGTGACAGTGAAAACCATACAATCCAGCACAGTGTGAATTCATAAATATTAAAACTAAGTAGTAGAACTAACAGCTGTACTGCTAAATGTGGAAAAGATGGAATTCTTGATTGGTTAAATCATTACAACTAGATGTATAAGTTATACATCTGTAAATGTATAAATGCACAAATATACTAATGCATAAGTACATAATTAATTAATTATTTCTCCGAACAGATCAATATACAATCCTAAAGAAGGGAATACATTCCTATATATAATGTCACACTTTGGAACAGTTATTTCATTTCAGTTAAATCCAGTTTATCACATACCATGGACCACTTCACACAGGGTTCCAAAGCTAGTGCAGATATACATGCAACTTCATCCTAGGTTGTCATGCCTGGGTTATGCCTCCTATCATCTCACGTACACCTCACACTGTATTCCAGGTCCATTGTACTGTGATACTGCTATTTTGCACTAACATTGTAGATTTGGGCACACATCACATAAGCATGAGTGCTTGGAATGTTCTTTGTTGCTAATATATGCTAATATTGATCATGCATGATTCATTATACCTCACTGTAATACATTTATCTAGATTAGTTTGTCTTTCATAGATATTCCATATTTAATCTACCTAATTACTGATATGATGACTCTGAGGGATCAACAGTGATTATTTTATACTTATATTCTCATATAATTATATGTAGTGTGTGTTTTACAATCAGGCAGATATGTCACATGTAATAGGGCCCTGTCAGCGGTTCTCTTTGTCTAAGCAAGCTGACACAGAGAAAAAGCCTTTGTTATGTCTATGTCTTATACTGTACGTAAGCAAGAAATGCCACATGTAGTTTGAACCTGTCAGCATTTCTTTTGTCTAAGCTATAATGCTAATGGAAGCATATTCTGTCTCATATGATACTCATTAGTAATTCTGTCTCCTAAGTCATTCTCCAATGGAGAATAACTTAGGACCAATACATATTGTTTCTCATATCTGTAACTAGGTTGTAATCTCTTTTGCTGTGCTGTTATCTGTAGTATTTAGCTGTCCACAACCCATTGTAGCTCCTCTAGACACTACTAGTTCATCTCTAGAAGATTAGTACTCTCTGGCAGAGAGCTGGAGTGCGGGGAGAGCAAACAAGACCTTAGACCTTATTAATTCCTAGAACGATAAAGTAAAGTAGAGAACCTAAAATCTACAATCCTGGAGATTATGTACATTCTTCAGGCTAGTGGTGAGAAACCCATCTCCCTTGTGGTTTTTTCTGTCACATGCTTGGTGTAAGTAGTATAATAAACTTTATTAGTACTCCTTGCTTGTTTACGAATGTTTCTTGGCAGACTCTGAAACACAAGAATCTGTATTATTATTATTTACCCTACACATCAAGAGTGTTTAGGTTACAAGGTTTGTCCTAAAAATATGTCTTCACTGGATAGTAAAGCCCATATATGAATACCTAAATAAATGGGAGAATCGCTGACGTTCACTATTATTAAGACATTTTCATCACAGAAATATATATATATATATATATATATATATATATATATATTCTTAATATGCTCAATAGTAAATAGTGTAACATGGTTTTGTAAAATGATGTACATAATCTGGCAATTTCCACAAGGGATCGTTCAGTCTATTATAGGCAATATAGTCCCATATCATTTATCAATAAGCAGTTTACTATATCTTCTGTGGAATAGAAAGGGTCAGATTGGGCCCTAGGGGTGAAGACCAGGAATTGCTTATGTCACAAAGGGAATTATATTGGATCTACAGTCTGGGGAGTCTTTGTTCACCTGGTTTAAATGATTACTTTGAGCTTGCAACATACCTTAGAAATAGGAGAACTTAAATAATATAGGGAAAAGTTATGTCTTATACTTATTTTATCTCATGAGTTATGGATAGTAGATTTGTACATACGGAGGGGGCATGTTGCTTATTGATAAATGATATGGGAATATATTGCCTATAATAGAAAGAAGTGATATTGATGACTTCTTCAGCTGTTACAAGAAGGGCATTACAGCTCAGGTGCTCAAAGTCATAGTAGTTCATTACTGGCACTTGATAACTATTGACTACATGATAGAGTGTGAATTTATTACTTATATATGACAACGATCCTTTGTGGAAATTGCCAGATTATGTACATCATTGATGGTATCATTTTACAAAACCATGTTGCACTATTTGCTGTTGAGCATATTAAGAATATATATATATATATATATATATATATATATATCTTTCTGTGATAAACATTTTCTTAATAATAGTGAATGTCAGTGATTGTCCCACTTTATTTAGGTATTCATATGTAGGGTTTACCATCCAGGATGAACCTAGGATGGAGTTGCATGTATATTTGCACTAATTATGGATCTCTGTGTGGAGTGGTCCATGATATGTGATAAATTAGATTTAATTGAAATGAAATAACTGTTCCAAAGTGTGACATTATATATAGGAATGTATTCCCTTCTTTAGGATTGTATATTGGTCTGTTCAGAGAAATAATTCATTAATTATGTATTTATGTATTCGTATATTTGTGCATTTATACATTTACAGGCATATAACTTATACATTTAGTTGTAATGATTTAACCAATCAAGAATTCCATCTTTTCCACATTTAGCAGTACAGCTGTTAGTTCTACTACTTAGTTTTAATATTTATGAATTCACACTGTGCTGGATTGTATGGTTTTCACTGTCACTTTAAGATGGGGATTTAAAAGTAGTGTGATTCACATTGTAGGACACTCCCTGGTGATGCTATGAGGCGAAACCGGTAGGAGGCTTGTGGGTCTCACTGTGAGTTCCTTTGTGTGTGGGGGGTCTCTTATGTTTTCTGGCACTTTAATAAAATGTACTGAAATTCATTAGAGCTTGTAATTGCTTTTGTTTGCAGTAGATAGTGCTCGAGTTTTGCTTTGTGGTTGTCTTTCCGTCTCTGAAGCACATCCGGCTGTTGGAGCAGCTTTTTTGAATGGTTATTGCTTTGGATAACAACCTAAAGATTGGATGTCACATTTGTAAATAGGTTTTTTGCTGTTAGGCTCAGTTGGCCTTTTTCATACCATTACATCTCCACTTTTTATTATTGGACTGTTGTTCAATATCTTTTTCCTTTGCAGGTTCAGATAAAGGTCTGGTACTGTTTCCAGGAAATGGATGTATTTATCATCTCATTGTGGTGTGACTTGGGTACAATAATATTATTAAGAGGTCCTTGGATGCATAAATGTACAGTTTTTGTGAGTGTGGGGTTGGCTGGATGTGGGGGTTTGGGAGAGCGACATATTAGAGAATACAAGTTAATATGAGTAATATATTTAGATTAGTTTCACACAATGTGAATGCATTGACTGGCTTGGTGAAGCGATACAGAACAATAATGGCCCATAAGAAACATAAGCCAGATTTATTGCTGCTGTAAGAAATGCATCTTTCCTCAGTGGAACACCAACAATTGCTAAAATTTGTTTTCTCCCAGATCGTAGAATTGGCTTATTGCAGGGGATGCCATGGGGGGGGGGGAGAGGGTGAACCTCCTCCTTTGAAGTTCTACAACAATACTCAGACCTGGGGGTAGATTGGCACTGGTGGTGGGTAAGCTGCAGAACCAGGGATCTACGATAGGCAGTATTTATATTCCCCTTCCCCGGCAGTGATGCCTTATCCATTCAACAGTTGATTGATACTTTAATCTCACATAAGAGGGGGACTCTGATCCTGGGGGGGAGATTTTAATTGCCTAATTAATTCTACTCTAGATACCTCGGCATCAAGCACAGTCACTCACTACCAGCCAGTGGCATCTCAGGAGACTTTTGAGGGAAACAGGTCTCATTGATGCATGGAGGCATGTCTATCCCTCAGCTCGGAAATTTACTTTTTACTCCCATGGACACAAGCACTATTCCCGCTTAGATTATTTTTGTATAAGTGGCTAACATCTAGAGCAGATACAATCTGCTGGCATCCATAATATCTGTTTGTCTGACCATGCCCCCATCACCCTCAATCTGGAACATTTAGCCGAATGGAAGAACATGTTTTGGAGACGTAATAATTTTTTACTTTCCGATCCTGAATTCAAAGATCTCCTGTGGGACAAAATTCCGGAGGTAATTCATGATAACACCTCGTCTCAAATGTCCCCGCAACTTTTGTGGGACACTATAAAAACAGTGCTCAGGGGCTATATCATAGCCTACGCATCCCAAAAGAAATGGAGAGCAGAGGCCAGGCTCAAGGAATTACATGAACAATTACATTTCCTGCAGGAAGCTCATTATGCGGGGGGGGATGCATCCTTGACAGCACAGATAACCCTCACACAACAAGCCATACAAAAATTGCTTGAGGTTAAAACATAACAAGCTCTGTTGTGGGTTTGTCGGAAATATTTCTGAGGGAGGGGCTCGGGCCTCATGAGTTTTGGCCTACCAAGTCCACAAACAAATCCAAAGAGTTACAGTTACTAAGATCAAGGATCCTCAGAAGTGTCAGATGCGATCCACTGTTGCTCATATCCCCCAGGCCTTTAAATCTTACTATACCAGCTTGTACACTGCAGATCCCCCTGGGGAGATATCGAGTCCTTCCTTTCTTCCCTCACTCTCCCTCACCTGGCCTCCTCACAGGCCCATTTGTTGACCCAGCCAATCACACAACAAGAACTCCAGACCGTTATTAAAAATCTTAAGAATGACAAGAGCCCTGGCCCCAACGGTTATGAGGCAGAGTTTTATAAAGCTTCCTGTTACTTGATTAAAGATCCCCTATCTAGGGCAATGCAGGAGAGTCATTTGACTGTTGAATATCCATCCTTGTGAGCACAAGCAACAATTTCTACAATTCTAAAACCTAATAAACCAGTACACTTATGTGATTCTTGCAGACCTATATCAGTGCTCAACCAAGACTATAAGATATATACAAGCATATTAGCTCATCGTTTGGATACTATAATGCCCTTTTTAAGTCACCCTGATCAAGCAGGGTTTATACCGTCCCATCCAACTTCAGATAATAAAAAAAGAACCCTTTATTTAACTGAGCATGCATCTACAGTAGGTTCCACACTCCATTATTAATCTTTAGTCTTGATGCCCAAAAGGCTTTTTTTTTAATTTTTATACACTTTGTTTATGTACCCTATCCACACTGGACTCTCTCCAGCTAGGTCATGGGGCTTACCAGCTTATCCCATCCGCCTGAAGCTCTGTTGCTCTCCTAGTTTGGGCACTCCCCATGCCATGTTCTGAACCCCAGCCCAGATCTGAATCCCCCAGGAGCAAGGACCACCAGCTCCAACTGGTGCTCTATCTAAGTGTCTGGTGGGTGCATGAGAGGAGACCAGGAGAACACCTCAGCATGGCGTTGGATGTGGTGCTGGCACCGCTAGAACCTGCCTTCACCTACCAATAGGAAGGGGGAATTTCTTTGTTACTGGCCTCCCATTGGCCCAGCAGTGCAATGTGCTCCAGTGTGGCACGTGAACACTCCCAATCATGTCTGCAGAAGTGCTGAGGTGGCCATCCCCTGCATTTTACCAGGATCCGACTGCTGTATATCCCCAGTTGCCACTAGGGGTCACCAGAAGGTGAGACCAATGTCCCTCCTCCCTCCCAGGAAAGGAGAACTGTCCTCCGGATGCTCGATACTTTCCTCCCCTGCCAACCCCCGATGGCCTGAGTCTGCTTCCAAACCCGGGTCGCCGGCGTGGCGTCCAGCACCTCAACCCTCAGCACCACCAGGATGGCCCACCCAAAAGGCTTTTGATACGTCTCATGGTTATTTCTCCAACAGACCCTGGCAAAATTTGGTTTTCCGAAGGAGTTTATAGATAACATTATGGGTATTTATTCCAGCCCCCAGGTGGTGGTTAAGGTTAATGGCTCTTGCTCCTCCAGATTTCCACTCACAAGGAGCAAACAACAGGGATGCCCACTGTCCCCGTATCTCTTTGCACTTTATCCTGAATCTATAGTCCAATATCTTAGACAACAACTGAGAATTTGGGGGTACCACATTTCTGACCATGAACATAATGTCATGCTTTATGCAGATGACCTCCTGTTATATGTCACTGACCCAGAGATCTCTCTTCTGGTTCTGGAATAGAGCATGGCAGAGGTGGAGGGGTTGACTGGGTACAAAATAAATACAAATAAAACAGAAACATTGTTTGTTGAGGGGAGACCCTCTTCAGAATTGCAAGGTAAACATCATTACAAATGGCATTGTAGTTCAATTAAATATTTAGGAATTGACATCTCAGCAGATCCTAAACAAGTTTGCCCCTTTAATTATAATACATTTTTTCCCAGATACAAGAGGATTTAAAGTCCTGGGTACACCTCCCGATGTCTCTTCTCAATTGAATTCAATCAGTACTAATGACTATCCTGCCACGATTATTGTACTTAATGCAGACAATCCTCATGCATTTCCTAAAAGAGAGGAGAGGATGTGGAACATGATGATTACCAACTACTTATGGCTGGGGGGGAGAGACCTCAGGTATCCCTTTGCAGATAACAGGTGACTAAGGACAGAGGGGGCCTCACACTCCCATGTTGGTTGGAGGTACATGGTAGTGTCTTAGCTGGCCCATGTGTCAGCGTGGTTGGCACCTCAGGCACGGGACCTGCAGTGGGTTATGGTCGAGAGTGGGAGTTTGTCCTTTCCCCTGGACCACTCTACTGTGTTCCAGCCTCCGTCTTGGATACCCCCAGAGGAGAAGTCCATATTTACCAGGAGCTACCTTATAAGTTGGATTAACTATCTGAAGCTGCCTAGAAACCGGCTAGGAGTGAGGTGAGTCAGATTACCAGCCTATGATGCCACTTTTTTACCTGCAAAGCTGGATGTGGGGTTTAGGCAATGGGGAAGATGTGGACTATTGCATTCCTACCAATATTATGAGCAGGGAGAATTTTAGTCTTTCCAACAATTACAATCTGAATTGTTTTCTTCTCCAGGGAGACTGGTTTCAGTACCTACAAATTAGACATTTTTTGGAGATCACTATGGGGCTCCAGGTGACCTCCCTTAGCATTCCTCCCCTATTTCGCTTACTGACCCTAATATTGGGGGAGGCAGCCCCTAGACATCTAATTTCCCATTTTTATAAGGCAGAAATGTTGGTAGTCAGACACCCATGGGAAAAGATCCAGGAAACATGGGAGGCAGACCTGCTGACTGATCTTACACAAAAGGACTGGTTATGGATTTGGCACCACCAGCACCGTATCACACAGTCATACTCATGGCGTGAGTTTGGGTAGAAGATGACAGCCAGACACTTCTGCACTCCTTAAATTATGGCTATGTTTTCTGCCTCCTGGGACTCCACATGCTGGAGAGAGTGTGGAGTGGAGGTTGCTACACATGCACATGTTTTCTGGTACTGCCCCTCCCTTTCTCAGTTTTGGGAGGGAGTCTCCCGGGTTCTCCTTGAATTGTTTCCAGAACTGATCTGCCTGACCCCGGAGATGGTCATGTTGCTACATTTCCCACCACACTTTAGGCAGAAATAGAAAGTGTATCTGGCCTCAAAACTCCTCACAGCAGCTAAAACAGTTATTACTAGAAATTGACGAAAACCAGAACCCCCCTCACTGAAACATTGGGAGAAGCTGTTCTATGAGATCTATACTATGGAAACTATGATCGTTAAATTACAGGGGAAACTAGATAAAGTCATGAATTGATGGACCATATGGTTTCTGAGTCTGGCGGGCCATAGACCGGACCTGGTTCCTTAGACCATGGGAGCCAGTGATATATGGAACTTGGACTCTGTAAATGGGGGTGACCCCCTGGGAGGGCTCATGTCAGAGAGGGAGATGGATGTGCACCGCACCAGTCATCCATAAATCAGAGGCCTAAAGATAAGTTGAAGGGACTAGGAGGAGAGGTAGGGGTGTGCATTTGTTGGCCTGCCCTCTTCCTCTGGGCCCTCCCCCCAGCACCTATTTGGCAGTGCAGCCAGTAATTAGGATAGTGCTGTTATTCATTTTAATTTAACCATTTTACAAAATCCCCATATCAAATTTCACAGTGTTTTACTTTGTTCTCTAAAGCATCAGTATCCAGAGCATATATGAGACATGTTAGGAAAAATATATGGTAGAAAGATATCATACAATTTGTTTGATATGTATTATGCATGTATATGAAATGTACCTCTGTTTTATATTGTATACCAGCACCCACCTGAAAACTCAATAAATACTTAAGTATCAAAAAAAAAAAAAGAAGGCACCTGAATTATTTTGCTAGTGAGTAGATTTGGGAAGCAAGTGGACCTGTTTTAAGGAAGACACTATAGCATGAGCACACAAAGTCAGCAGAAAGAGAGGTCAGTGTCTCCAGAGGAGGATACAGCTTCTTGTTTAACCACCATTGAGGAACTTGCAGCCAGAAAAGTTTGAGTCATAAAGTAAAATCACTAACTCTGGACATTCAACTGGTAATGAGAGTGATAACAACATCAAACAAATGTTCCTGATCCGAGAAAAACTTGAGTTCCCAAGAACTTTATTTAATATATAACATTATAACCTTGGAAAGAAATCATTCACCAAGGGGTCTTAGGGTGAATAAAATTCCATCTTGTGAACTTGGACAATTTCTCCAGGAGGGAGCAATGGAAGGAAGCACTGAAGCAGCTATATGTGGCATTGCAGAGGGCACTGATAAATATACTGAGACCAGAGAAAAAATTCAAGCAGTTAAACAGGAGCTCTCCAAATTTAAAAGTAACCCTTTATTTAAAGACTTACATGAACAGCTGAAAAATAGATTGGAAAAAGTATGACTCTGATCTTATTACTCATAAAAAGAAGAAATCAGACATAATGAGGGCTTTATGCTGGTAACATTTTAATCTGGCAAAAGAAACTAAGATCAGTCAGTACAGGGTGGTCCTACTTGAGGGCAGAAAAACTAAAAAAATGACCATTCAGGAGATTAGCCATAGTGACTTGGATGGCATGCAATCTGATGCCAGTAAAGGTCCCTCCAACTCTGATCATTTTTTAGACAGACAACAAGGAGACACTAGAAACCACCCCAAAAAAAAGCAGACAGCAACTGACAGGGCAGAAGAAGGAGAAAAGCATGCAGGGGATGAAAGGGAAGGAAAAAACATTTTTGGAGTAGCTTGAAGACACAAAAGAAGACATAAACCTTTAAAAGGTAATTTTAACTCCTGCTCAATTTTCTGTTCTTAGTAAAGGGCTGAACTTTATCCCACAGACTGAACCAGATATATTTGCAGTCCAGGTTCATTTAGGTATGCCGTCTGTATGGCGACACCAGCACAGCGCACCCCCCACATCGAAGCCCTGACCACACCTATATTGGCAGCAATGGTAGGGTTACCACATTTTAAGAAGCCCAAAGTGGGACATTTCTTACTGAAACATGATTTTTCACAGGACAGTACCTAACCTCGACTGATGCAACAGACTTGTTGTCTCTATATAATCAGAATTAATGCTAAGTAATGTAGTTTCTTAGTTGCTTCTATTGTTTCTTATCATTTTAAAGTATTTTAGTTAAGCTATTGTAGTTTTCTAGAACATTTAGTGGAAAGTTAGAAAATATTTTTCCTACTGTAAAATCAGGACATTTAGTATTTTTCATGTTTTTTTGCAGGACACAGCTGCCCAAATCAGGACTGTCCTGCGAAACTCAGGACAGGTGGTAACCCTAAGCAATGGGGATTTCACTTTGATGGACTTTGAGGTGACGGGGGTGTACATATCTAACTCCACTGTCTGTGCGGGGGGAAGCGGGTGGCACAGCCCCCCCCCACATTGAGTGTCATGGTGTTGTCGGTCGTTGTGGGGATGCATCGGTGTCGGGGGTGTTGATGGGTTTCCGATGCTGTCGAAAACGTCACTGTGGGGGATGTTGCACTGGTGCCTTAGATCTGATTTATTTACATTTTTTCAGACAGTCACCTCTGTGAATTTTTCTGTTAAAAAAAGACTGACTGAAAGCAACATGGGGCTGCTTGGTTTCAATTTGTTGGAAGGGGGAATGGTCTGGATTACAAAACAGTTGTCAGTCCACATGAACATGAAAAGGTGGAATAGTGATTCGTTGCCCCCCTTCCTTAGCCAGAATGGCATTAACCTATCTGAAACGTATGGTGATACCAATCTATCTGAAAGTAAGTTTCTGCTAATTGAGTTGTCTCTGTTTAGTCCAGTAACAAAACTGATGGTTTGAGAAGGGCTATTTTTAAAACCAATCCACTGTTTTGTCCAGTAACAAATACTCCATTAATTAAAACACTTGAAAATGTTTGTCCTTAGGGAAACAATCTTTTGACTTATTCACCACCATGTGTCTACTGGAATATAACAAAGGCTGAAGTTGCAGCCCTTAAGGAACCTACTCAGTTAAACATTTTGTTATAAAACCGGCAGACAAGGGTGGCAACATTGTCATCATGAATGAAAAGGACTATGTGAAATGCATTGCTGAAGTATTGGGTAACCAAAACAACTACAGAAAGGTTATGTTTAATCTTACTGATTTATTCAAAAATACATTTCTAAAACCTCTGGAGTGGGGCAGGGCATGTAGTTTCATCTCTGATGATGAATATAAAGTTCTCTGGGTAGACTCACCCACCATTCCTACTTTTTACACATTGTCCCAAATATGCAAGGATCTAAATTTCCCACCAGGATGTCCCATTGTGTTAGGGGTGGGATTCTTGACAGACAACCTCTGTAAATTTTTAGATTTTTTCTTGAGGATTGTATGTCTAATTTTGGGTCTCACCTCAGGGGCGTAATGGATGTTTTGGAGAAATCTGACGTTTTTGAATGGAATCAACAGTATCTGTGGCTCAGCATAGATGTTGAGTCATTTTATACTAGTGTTGCTCATGAAAAAGGCAGACAAGAATGCTACTGCTTTTTGAGACGCCACCCTGAGGGCAATTCCATCCCCACTGATTTCATTGTTGAAGCCCTCAGGTTTGCCCTTACTCACAATAACATTGCATTTAACAACATCTACTATTTACAGCTCTGTGGGACGGCTGTGGGGGCAGCAATGGTGCCTCCTTTTGCCAATCTCTTCCTCGGACACTGGGAAGAAGCCAGCCCTTATCTACTCTAATGCTAAAAATCCATTTTTGTGCCAGATTAAAAAATGACACCGATATATTGACAGTATTATTTGTGTATAGGATGGGTCTGAGGAAGAGACGGGAAACTTTCTACAGTGCCTCAATAATAACTCAGTTAACCTGAGATTCACTGGCACGGTGTATACAAATAGTCTTAATTTCCTTGATGTTACTTTGTAGGTGGATGAGCACTGAACTGTAAGTATTTATGTATATATTGTATATTTTATTTTTGAATAAATGTTTTATTTTGATTTAATGTTATGTAAACTGTACTTTGTATTGTATACCTATTGTCACCCCCTTCTCCCCAGGCGTGACTGAAAATGGGCATCTGGTAAATCAAATAAGCAAATAAATAAATTGTACAGACCAATGACTACAGAACCCCCCCCCCCCCGACACCAGTAGTTTGTTGAGGGCTGAAAGTTCTTATCCTCATCCTTTAATAAATGTTATTCTATATGATCAGGTGTTATGCATATGCAGGAACTGCTCTAAGGATGAGGAGTTTGAGTCACAGGAACTGTTCCAAAGATTTTTTTCTAGGGGTTACAATAGGAAGGTGCTGGAAGAAGCCCTAATCAAATCTAGGAGCCAAGACAGAAGTGCCCTTTTGTGCCCAAAATCAATAAATAAAGTGGAGAAAGAACCTCCGTATTTTGTCACTAAGTTGATTAAAACTCCAGACAGACTAGGATACATTATTAGAAAATATTATTGTCTACTACTAAATGATCCTGTCCTTGCCATTGAGTTTACTGACAATCCCAAAATCACTTTCTCCAGGACTGAGACTCTGAGGTACAAACGTTTCCATAGTTGCTTTACCATGACCACTACTGCTGCCTCTGCTTATAGACATTGGCTACCTCCACCACAAAAAGGCATGGACAAATGTGGTCACTAATGTGTGTAGCTTTCGCCATCAAGGTAACACCTTTCATTTGGAGCGGTTCAACAGCAATGTAGAGATTAGAAGCTTCCGAAACTGCAGTAGTGAATTTGTTGTATATACCCGCTGGTATACATGCCCCTTTCTTTATATAGGTCATACCATTAGGCCCCTTAAACAGCAGGTGCAAGAGCACATTTGTAACATCAGATAAGGGTTGGTTGACCCTCCTGTTGGGTGAGGTGTTGAGGGCTGAGAAATGTGGCAACCTGCTGCAGGCTGAGTCCTGGGTGAGGACAGGTTGTGACAAAGATACTGATGTACATACTATATAAAAAGTCAATATTTCTTATCACTCCATGCTGTCAGTGGGGAATAATTACATATGGGTAATGTGCTCCCCCAGTGGGGTAGCGGTGTGGCTCAAAGCTGTGATCTCAGCATAGAATCCTTAGGACATAAAGAGTCTAGCTACAGCAGTTACCCCCTGTTTTCAACTGCACCACTAAACGAATTGTAACATAGAGTTTTTGGAAGAACTGTATTTCTACTGCTGGTTTATTATTTTTGTTGAGGAACTGTGTAACTCTGGGTCTAGTTGGGGCTTCCTGGTGATGCGGGTGCGCCTGAATTGAGAAAAGTGGGCCTGTTAAGCTGAGGCTTTCGAACTGGCTAACCTGCCAGCTAAATCTCATTATCGGTGCCTGTAGTGACTGACTGAGAACCACATGTCATTGTTAGGGTGTTTATTATAAGTCTGCTCACTATACAGAGCCTTCTCCACACAGGTGCCGTGAATCTCTACAACAGGGAGTTGCTGATATCAGGGTGGCCAACTCAGTTCTCAAACACAGTACATAGGATAGCACACTCAAAGCAAACAGGTCTACAGACTGCCAAAGCTTGAGGTAAAATTTCATAGTTAATTACCACACAGTTTCTTCACTCTACCTCAACGTAAAAAGTTCAGTTCAGTGCAGAAGGTGCAATCCCGTAAAGAGCAGTCTGCTCATCCTAAGCCTCAAACCATTCCCCAGCACTTCAACTCTTGTGAGCCTTTATCAGGGGGTGTGGTCAGAGGGACGGCAGCTTGATCTTAAATGTTACTAAGTGTGTGACATCATGACATAACTTCATGTTCAAGTGAAAACAATTATATAGAAATCTTATAACAAATATGCATACCTCTCAAGTGTCCCTGATTTTCAGGGACATCCCTGATTTTGTCTCAAAATTTTACTCTGTCCCTCCTAAAATTTGTGTTTTTGTGGCTAAACAGTGGGGACTGTAAGCACAAAACAATGTCAAGCATTAAAGTTACAGACTTGTTCTTCTTTAGAAAATGCATTTTGCACTAAGCCCCATATTCTACCAGCTTTCTGGCTGGCTATCTCTAATTTTGAAGATGTGTCCCTGATTTTGGTCCTTTGTCCCTGATTTTTATAAGCCTTGTCCCTGATTTATGAGGCAGGAGGTTGAGAGGTATGCAAATATGTAGAAAAGGTACAAGAAGATTTAATGGGTATTTTCACTAGTCAGGGATAATGTTTATCCCAATACTTTATTCAGTTTTCTAAGCATTTTGAATTACTTAATTTTTAGCTGTCATAACAGTCAACACCATTTAATAGAGAAAGGCAGACAGGAAAATAGTGTACAAATTTGGATCATCATCATGCGATCACCCCCATTTCATAGGCAGTGTTATAGCTCTCAAGTCAGAGTGTCTGGGGATCCACGCGAATTCCTGAACCAAATGGTGAAAGTGATTCTTGAAAAGGTGAGTGAAATCTATAAAAAGGAGCACACAGAGGTCAGACCATGTGCAAAAGGTCAAATTACAAAACATTTTCAAAGCATCCAAAAACACAAAATCAGAGTAGCAAAATCAATTTTCAACTATAGGCAGCACATATATATATTTAGTTAGAGACTTATTATTTCATTATAAATGTGGTTTTAAATCCCAGTATTTTGTGATTTGACCTTTTGCACATTTTCTGACATTATTGGTGTTGACTATTATGGCAGCTAAAAATTAAGTAACTCAAAATGCATAGACAATTGAATGAAGTATTGAAATAAACATTAGTGCTGACTAATGAAAATATCCATAACATCTTCTTGTACCTTTTCTATGTATTTTTTATAAGATTTCTATATAATTGTTTTTATTTGAACACAAAGTTATGTCATGATGTCATGCACTTAGTAACATTTAAGGTCAAGCTGCTGTTCCTATGACCACACCCACGATGAAGGCTCACAAGAGTTGAAGTGCTGGGGACATGGTTTTGGGCTTAGGATGAGCAGACTGCTCTGTCAGGAACTGCACCTTTTGCACTGAACACAACTTTTAATTTGAGGTACAGCAAAGAAACTGTGTGGTAATAAACTAAGAAATTTTACCTCAAGCTTTGACAGTCTGTGGACCTGTTTGTTTTGAGTGTGATAGCCTATGTGCTGTTCTCACTATACAGCCTGGTATCTTCAGGTAGGTAAGGAGTTTACTGTTCTGTGGTCACGAGGGGGAATTAGTCAGTTTGGAAGGGTTGTGTGCTATGTCTGTACCTTCCCTCCCTTTCCCTCTATAGCATCTGTCAGCACTTTTATACTACTTCCCTGGCTATTGTGCACTTAGGTAGGGTGTTTTCTTGACACTCTCCCCAGTTTTTTGTATATTGCACAGGAAGTTTGTTATTGGCTGCATTGGAGAGGGCACTGATTGTCACTTGTTCCCCATTATTTCATTTACTTTTGTTCAACACATCTGAGTTCAGTATGGGTACTTCAAGTCAAGCTGTTTTTTCTCCCCCTTCAACATGTTTGATGGCATTTACTAGTGGAGAGGAGCAATGTAAATCATGCTTATTTTGCCTCACATCTGGGACAGGATCCTCACAGTTTGGTCATAACAGTGTGGCTTTTCACAACATTTGGCTTAAAGTGCTGTATTGAAAGGCTAATATTGGTTGCATATTGCAAAAGTGTGCTCCGCTCAGATTTAAAGAGCAACAATGTGGGTTAAAGCACTGTGTTTTGAGAAGCTAGCATTAGCCACAAATTGTTATTCAAAATTTAAGCCTCCACCAAAACTGGGCCACAATGTGATACTCATATGTCCGAAAACAAAATAAAATTATTTCATAGCCAGAGAGATTTTTCTGTTTTAAATACAATGAACATACTATTCAAAATGTAAAATAAATACACACTGTCTGATGAAAATCTATTCATTCAGTAGCCAGAGAAGTAGATAACTATACTCTGCACTATGCGTTAACAAAAAATATAAAAACATTGCACTCTGCCATGTTAGGAAACTCTTTTTAACAGTCTCTAGCCAGAGAACTGCTTTGAATTCATAATTTCAGAAAGAACTTAAAGTCTTCAGCTATTAGAGTCAGAATTATCTCAGCTTCTCACCTGAGTGAATACTGTTAAAAAAATATAATGCTTTTTAAATCTGAGCAGAGCTCTAGTTTGCAAAATGTGGCTAATATTAGCCTTTTAATGCAGCACTGTAAACCAAACTGTTGATTTTTGAAATCCGAGCAGTGCTCTTATTGGCTGTTAACCCTGATTGCCAAAACAGATCAGGTATAGCCTGACTAAGGGAGGTATATCCGCCATTGGACATTTAGCTTGCCTAGCAAGGCACTTAGTGGGGTTTGGCATCATTAATTTTCTTTTCTGTTGCCTCTTAGCATGTATGGTACGTACAGTAGCCAATAGCTATGACGTTTTGGACTTTAGTTACATGTTGGATGCATCTTCAATTTTTGCACTTTTATTCTCAAATCTAACACTTTAAAGCAATATTTGCACTCTTGGTAAACCTACATTTCCAAGCAGTTTAATGTATTCCCAGTGAAGCATTTTAACTATTACATTTCAATTGAGTTAATCTAAATGGGACACCAGTGGGATCTGGTTTATTTATCCTATTGATGCTTCAGTTCAAGTTTTTAAATATTGAAGAGTGATCATCCAACTGTATGATATCTGCATATATCACATTGTCCAAGAAGCTGCATTTAAAAAGAAAAATTATTGAAGAAGTAAAGTTCAGCTATTTGAAAGACATCTTTCTGTTGGCTTGGACAGTTTTCCTTGGATGTGGTATCTGACGCATTTTAGCAGAAAGGATGCTTGATTAATTTGGAACTCAAAACAGCAGTTCAGGTGCTAGTCCAAGACTTTGGGCCTTTCTGTCTTGGAAGATCCTCTGTTTGTCTAGTTTGTGAAATTCCCATAGTGGGTCTGTACACTGGATTTAATGGCCCCTGGGAGATGGGACTATTTTGTGTTCTCAACAGTCTTCAGGGGTCACCCATTTGTCAGCTGCCAGTTTTCACATGGGATTTGAATATTATGTTACAGTCCCAGCCAGTGTCTGTCATTCTTTGAGCGCGTTCCATCGATTCTAGTGGACACTTGTTTTGTCTGAGGTGTGTTTGCAGTTTGGGATCAGCGGCCAGGAGTATTGGTGAACTCCAGGGTCTTTTCATGCAGATAACCTTACTTTATATTGCAGAGTTTTAAGGTAGTGATGAAGGTAATTCTACCCTTTTGTGTATTCAAGTTGTCCACAGGTGTCCATATGAACCAAGATGAATGCATCATGTAAGTGTGCTCGGAGCTAGTGAATTCAGAGAAGACAGGACCTCATGAGCTGGATTTGTACAGGCAGTCTCACATTTTTTGATCTGAGCAAGATCCACCTAGACGAACCCCCACGTCCTGGACAACTTGAAGGCAAGCTCAATGCCAGATCCTTGCAAGTGGCAGTGTTACTTCCATTTGTACATTCACAGATCATTGCAAACTGGGTGACAAGGGCTCTGCTGCTGTAATCTTTGAGCACAGAGTGTACCAGGCAGTGACTGTCAGGTGAATTCCTATAGTTACCCTTTGGGGTCATATATGGAACAATATTCTCTCCTTTCCTGTTGAATTTGGGTACTACCTTTTTAGAACCTATATATAATTATCCCCCATTGACAACATAGAGCAGTACGGAAAGGAAAAATTCCTTCATACTTTTTATTATTTCTGTTAGCTCCAGTGTTGTAAATGGGGCCCCTCCCTAGAGCCTGTGGCTACTCTGGGAGAATATTGTCCAATATATTTATAGTGGTGTGTTGTTGCTTTTGAGATGAGATGATTAAACAGCTGTGCAGATACTGGAATTCATCAGTTGTCCAAGGACATCACTGTATAAAACCACTAATTGGCAATATAGGCCAGTAGGTTCACTGGTTGCAGTGTCTTACAGTATGAGATTGAAAAATTTGCTCAGGTTAGTATCCACTTATATCACAGTAAGTTGCAGTGTTGCTTCTACTAATGAAATGTATGTGTTACAGTGGTGGTAGAGGTTTTCTTCCAGTCTGTGGCAGTTCAGAAATTCCAAAGGCCCAACAAGTGTGTTGAGAAAGTCGATCAGCTTGGTTCACAAAGGTAGACATTGCCCATAATAAGTAAGGCCTATGTTTTCCTTTTTGTTGTCTGAGTCAAGATGCTAAACAGGTTTACCTGGGACATGGAGGTTGATATCTATGTGTGTTGTTTGGTGGTGCTGCACGGACAAAAGTAAACTGAGTAACTCTGCAGCCAGAATCTTCATGTCCTTAGTGTTCTATGCTGAGGTCACAGCTTCGAGCTGTACCACTACCCCAGCAGGGGAGCACATTACCCATATGTAATTATTCCCCATTAATGACGTTGGAGCTAACAGAAAAGGAAATTACAGGAAGTATGAAGGATTTTCTCCTGTTGTCAGTTGAGTTGCAGACTACAGTGAAGCAGTAGGAGGCAGAGTTGCACAGTGGTTTAAGGCTCTGAGCTGCAAACCTGGATTCCTTGGTTTGAATCCCACAGCCCCACTTGCATACTGTGTGACCCTGAGCAAGTCACTTAACTTCCTTGTGCTCCCAGGTCACACCTGTAACAAGCTTCAGCTTAGTGTGTCTCTCCTGGTTCACTTCCCTGTAGTCATCAGCTTACCTAATGTCATTGGATTCTGGAACTGCTAAATAATTAAGAAATTATTATTGGATGGGAAAAGAGGCTCCATTATCATGGGCCCGCTAATGAAGTAAAAAATAGCACTATTTCAAAACACACAAAAAAATACACTAGGATGATAAAACAGACTTCACACATGCCCAAATTTATAAGTATATTAAAAAACATAAGCAACATTATTTATGTTTTCTTTAAACCTAGGGGATTCCATCAGTCTTGCAGCGGAGGGTGGTGGACCGATATGTCAGATGACCCTGTGTCATGTAATGTCTTAAACATTTACATTTTAGAGTAGTTACATGTTTGTTGCATGCAACTACATTGCAATTACAATGCAGTTACCATACGGTTACACTGTAACTACAGTGTAATTAACTGACACAAACTAGAGTGTAATCACATTTTACAGCTTCTCAGTACTCTGGCTGTCCTCACTGGTCTAGTGGTGTTCCAGCATCTGTCTTCAAAGATTACACAAAGTCATATCTCTAGTAAAAAGATATTGGCAGTTCCAGTGTTTATTTTTGCATGACACACCTTCAGGTAAACATGGAGTGGTGGGGCTAAATCAGTGGAAGAATTCAAGAGGGCATGGGACAAGCATATGGGGCTGAGTATTGGGGGGGGATGGCAGGGGCTGGCAGGGAGGGGGAGGTGTAGGGGGAAAAAAGGGAAGACTAGATGGGCCAGTATGGTCCTTCTCTGCCATCGAGCTTCTATGATTCTATGATATAGACTACAGCAAGGTGCATCCCCGTTACTGAGAAGTGTCAAAGTTTACCAAGCAAATGCTTCCCAATATCAAACTTAAGTGCTAGAATCACATCTACAGTCAGTCTGCAAAAAGATGGTGACTGGTTGCTGAATCTGATAATTGGGAATGCTTTACTGAACTGTGAACTACAGAAGTGTGATGATTTTAACAGCTTTGGATGGTTTATTTTGGTTAATGGTATATGACAACCAATATGCTCCATAAGAGCGACAGCAAGGAAGAGGCTGGCAACTACTGGCCAGTCTGACTAATATCTGTGGTGGAGAAGTTAATGGAAACACTATTAAAAGGCTTGTGGACTATCTTGAATCCAGCAGTTTACAAGACCCGAGGCAACATGGATTAATGAATAGGGAGGTTATATCAGATGAACCCAATCAAATTCTTTGACTGGGTGACCAGGGAAATGGATCAGAGTGGGGTGGTGGACATAGTGTACTTAGATTTCAGAAAGGTCTTCAACACCATACCACATAGGGGGTTTATAAGGAAACTCAGCAGTATAGGGGTGGGACCCAATGTGGTATATTATATAAGGAACTGGTTGATAGATCCATATAATGCAAAGCCGATGCATTTCAGCTCAATCACTCCAGGGCCTGGAGTAGTTAATGAGACCCATTGTCCCTCTCAGGGTTTCCCCAGTGGTGGCTGATGTTTAACTGGTGGCTAGAAAGTCATCTACCTGCTATACTTATTCACAAAAATGGAAATGTTTTACTGAGTGGTGTACTCGGCATGTGCTGGATCTCTTCACGTGTCCAGTTCCTAAAGTGCTGGACTACCTATTATCGCTTAAGGACTCAGGATGTAGGTATTCCTCTATAAAGGTCCATGTGGATGCTGTGTTGGTTTTTCATACCCTGACAGAGGGCAAGACTATGGCCCAACTGGAGGTTTCATGAAGATTTCTAAGGGGTATTCTCCTTCTGCACCCCCTGGTCTGAGATCCAGTTCTGATGTGAGACTTTAATTTTGTCCTAGAAATCCTCACTGTACCTCGCTTTGAGCCTGTGGCTACTTGTGAGCTACGCTTCCTCTCTTGGAAGACACTGTTTCTAGTGGTGATGATGTCTACTAGATGCATCTCTGAGTTCATACAAACAAAGGAGAGAAAGAAATAAGTGCCTCAGCTGAGACTTGAACCCAGGCTACCTGGAACACTGTTCTGGTTGCAATGCCACTTCTACCACCAAGGCAACTAGAAACTAGGCCATCCCAGAGCACAGTACTCTTTCTCCAGTGCACAACCTGGTGCTACAAAGATAACTATCTCTGTGTGTATGCATTCCATAAATATGCACGCAGCACTCTTGCGATTAAAAATGTAATAATCTGTGCAGTATCAGATTGTGCATTGGAGAAAGAGTAGTGTCCTCTTGGACAGCTCAGTTCCCAGTTGCCTTGGTGGCACAGCTGGTGGTGCAACCAGCAGTGGTGTAGGCAGGATTTCTTTGGGTGGGGGTGTTTGGATATGAGATTTGTGAAGTGGGACACATAAAAGCTGGGGGTCTGGGCCCCCAGAAGCTCTGGGGGGTTTACATGCTCTATGGTGAGTTTTGGGGCTTTTCTAGAACAAAAACACACTCCATGGAATCAGGGGTGTGGGAGACTCTGGCTGGCATAGAAACATAGACTTTGATGGCAGATAAGGACCATTTGGCCCTCCCAGTCTGCCCATTTCCCTACCTATTGGATAAGCTGCAGATCCTAGTTAACATTAGAGTCTACAGCTGCAGTTGTGGACAATTGGCTGACCAACAGTGCCATCAGCCACTCACCCCATACACATTTTTGCAATATACTGTGAACGATTTCTATAAAAAGGCTGGGGATCTGTGGGCTTCCAGGCCCCCTTGGCAGTTTACATGCTCTGTGGTGAGTTTTGGAGCTTTTACTGAATCAAAAACACATTTGTGTTACATGTTCTCTCCTTACCCGTGATTTCAGGGGAAATTGTTTTTCTGACATCCTTTTTTTTTTCTGTGTACAAAACGTATTTATGGTAAGGAGAATGGACTGCTGCTTGAAGTATTATCTCCCTATCTTCCTCTATACGGTGCACAAATGTTGAATGAACTACATAGAATATGTCAGCAGAAAAGGCCCACCAGTCTGCCCAAACTCCCTACCTAAAAAAAGCCAGCTCTAGGGAGCTAGCCTTCCTCACTAAGCCTTCTAACAATTCCCCTGTGCCTATCCCATGCGTTTTTAAATCCCACCACTGTCTTAGCCCCCACCGCCTCCCTCGGGAGTCTGTTCCAGCTGTCCACCACCCTTTCCATGAAGTAGAATTTCCTAATGTTACCTCTGAATCCCTCCCCCAATCTGTAACTCATGACCACTAGTTTTCGAGTATCTCTTCAGTTGGACGATGTCGCTCACCGGTGCACTCTTTATGCCCCTGAGGTATTTGAAAATGTCAATCATGTCAGCTCTCTCCCTTCTTTGCTCCACAGAGTACATGTTAAGGTCTCTCAGCCTGTTCTTACATGACAATTGACTAAGATCCCCCACCATTTTAGTTGCCCTTCTTTGGACCCTCTCCAGCTTCTCTACATCCTTCCTAAGATGCGGCACCCGGAACTGGACTCCATACTCCAGGTGTGGTCTCACCAATTGCTTGTACAGAGGCATTATGACCTCTCGGTTTCTACTAATGAACCCCCTGCTGGTACAGCCCAGCATTCTACTGGACCTTGCCACTGCCCTCTCACACTGCTTTACCACCTTAAGGTCTCATGAAATTATTATGCCCAGGTCCCTTTCTACCTCTATTGCCTCCAGGATCAGCCCCCCCCCATCCTGCATTCTGCCTCTCAGTTTTTCCTCCATATGTGCATGATCTTGCACTTTTTTGCATTGAATGACAATTGCCACTCTCTTGACCACTGCTCCAGGTTATCCAGATCCTTGCACATTCTTTCAACCCCTTCCTCAGTGTCCACTCTATTGCAAATCTTCGTGTCATCTGCAAATAGACATACCTTAGAAACATAGAAACATTTCCCTCTAGGCTCTCCGCTATGTGTCCTATAAAGATGTTAAACAGGAGTGGCCCTAGTACCAACCTTTGGAATACCCCACTAGTGACTGAACCCTCCATTGAGCGCACCCCATTTACAACTACCCTTTGCCTTGTGTCCCTTAGCCAGTTCTCCACCCACCTTATTACTACTGGATCTAGCCCTAAGCATCTCATTTTGTTCAGCAGCCTCCTATTCTGCATGGCATCGAACGCTTTGATAAAGTCAAGGTATGCAATTTCCACCATCCCTCCCTAATCCACTACCCTTGTTTGACAGGACCTGCCCTTTGTGAACTCATGTTGCTGTAGGTCTTATAGTCCATTGGCTTCAAGGTAGCAACTAATCCTTTTCCTTAGCAGTTTTTCCATAAGCTTCCCCACCAGCGATGTCAAGCTCACCGGTCTCTAGTTGCTTACTTCCTCTTTTTACCCCTTCTTTGTGGAGGAGGACCACATCTGCCCTCCTCCAATCCACAGGAGCCTCCCCTATTTCTAGGGACCTATTGAATAGGCTAGTCAGAGGCTCAGCTATTTGCTTCCTTAGCTCCTTTAATATCCTGGGGTGCACTCCATCAGGACCCATGGCTTTGTCCACCATCAGCCCCTCTAATTCTCTCAGGACTTCTTTTCAAGGAACGGACTAGTGTCCATCTCCCTTATTGCCACCCCTCTGTCACTGATCCTACTGCCCTCCCCCTCCACCGCGAATACAGAACAGAACAGAAGTAGCTGTTTAATATTTCTGGCTTCTTCTAGCCATCCTCCACCAGCCCTCCCCCTTGTCCTTCAGCCTAACTATCCCCCCATCGACTTTCTCCTCTCACTCACATACCTGAGGAATGTTTTATCCCCCTCCTTGACAGAGCTTGCTATATTCTCCTCTGTTCTCGCCTTTGCTTTCTGACCTCTGACCCTGCCTCTTTCTGCTTTACTTGGTATACCACCCAATCCTCCTCTTTCTGAGTCCGTTTGTATCTCTTAAAAGCGGTTCTCTTTGCTCTAACCTTTTTCGCAACTACCCTGCTGTTCCATAGTGGCTTCTATTTTTTTCTGTTTTTGCTGACCTGTTTGATACAATGATTTGTGGCCTCCAATATTGCCCCCTTTATTGCTGCCCACTTTCCACCACCCCTGTCAGCATGTCCACTCCTGTCAGAGCTTCCTGAAGACAGATGCACATTTTCCTAAAGTCTGCATGCCTGAAATCCAGTACCTTCGCCTTGGATTTGTGACCCACAGTAGCAGTCTCCACCTTGAACCAAATTGTACTATGGTCACTTTTGCCAAGATTCTCTCCCACTGAAACCTCCCTCACCCTGTTCCCATTTGTAAAAACTAGGTCTAGGACAGCCAGCTTTCTCATTAATGGCCCCTGCAATGAGTCAATGATTTCCCTACTTTTGGTGGACGCTGTTGATGGGGTACCCCACTCTGCATCCGGCATATTGAAGTCCCCCATCAGCAGCTCCTCTCCCCTGTTTGCTATCCTCTGGATTTCATCCAACATTGCCCTATCCACCATCTCTACCTGCAAAGGTGGCCTATATACCACCCCTGCTCTTATGATTTCCCCTTTTCCTGCTCTAATGATACCCAGATAGCGTCAGCCTCTCCATATTCTGTGCACTTCCATTGCCTTAATGTGTTCCCTCACATAGAGTGTAACCTCCCTTCTTCTTCTCCTCCCAGTCCTTTCTGAAAAGCACATACCCTAGTACTACCATGCCCCATTCCTGACCCCCATGGCCCCATGTCTCGGTGACTCCTATACTATATCTGTCTGCCTCTAGCCATGACCATGGACAAGTCGGGATCTGTATCCAGGCTTGAGCGCTGATGCACATGGCTCTCCATGCATTTGAACTACTCTTACCCCCATGTGCAACCTTTTCCCACTACTTCTGCGGGTTACCCTTCCCTATTCACGCTTAACTTTTCCTGTCCTGCCAAATTTCCCCAGGCCTAGTGCACATGCCCCCCAAATTTCTACCAGTCCTGTCCCTGAAGCTTCTATGACAACTTCCCCCTGATTATGTGCAGTTGCCCCATGTCATCAAATTTTTGCACTGGCGCACTGACACCTTCCCACATTAAGTGAAGGCCATCCCCCTTGAATAAACTCCTATCCCAGAAATCCCCTCAGTTACCCACAAAATGGTACCATCTAGCCTGACACCACATTTTCATCCAATTGTTCAGTTCAGTGATTTCAGCATGTCTAATTTTTCCTCCCCTATCCTCCTTCTCCCATACAGGCAGTACCTCAGAGAATGCCAGTGAATCTGCCCTACCCTCTAGACTATCTTCAAGCTATTGTAAACTCCTGTTTGTCTCTTCCACTGACTGCCTTGCCAAGTTGGTCATGCCTAGGTGAATCAGGACCCTCAGACTCCTGCCAATTCTATCAAGCATCATGCCAGTCTTCTCCCTATCCTTCCTTGCTGATGCTCCTGGCAGACATTTGACCATCACTCCCTTACCCCCCTCAAATTTGGAGTCCACCCCTCTGACTATTGAGTCCCCTATCACCACTACTTTTTGTGTACTCTTATGCCCTTCTGCCCCTTCCTTTTTTCCTGCCCTCAGGTCTTTCATAGTATCCTTAGCTTGCTTTAGCTTCCCCATATCAGCTGTGGGGTTTGCTTCCTTGGCCAGGGGCACATAACAATTTTGCATCTGGGTGCTGTCCACCCTAGCCATGCTGCCCTTGCCCCCTTTTATCCCCCTCCCTTCCTTCCTCTCCACCACCTTCCAACCCCCTGACTATGTGGGGCCCAGCGGTTTATGATGTGCCGATGGAGTGCCCCCTGCCAACATGTGTCTCATTCTAGAGATTCCCTCCATGCTGCTTCCAGCTGCTCCCGAGACCATCCAGGTTCTGACATATTGGGCACCCCCCCCCCAAGCATCCCTCTGGAGATGAGAGCTCTGCACCAACAGCAATTGATTATTCCCATTTTTTTCCCCAGTGAAGCTACTCTGACCTTAAGCTGCTCTCTCCTCTATGCTTTACCCTACATAGTACCTAAAAGTCCCTTAAATGCCTAAACCAATTCTAGTGTATCCTATGTTAGACATAGACCTAGACAGTACCTAGAATCTATTATAGTACCTCCAGCCACAAAGCTTAGCCAAATAAAAGCATAAAATGCAGTGCACACAGCCCCCAAAAGCCAGCAGATGCCCTTATCATAAAATCAGCAGTACTCTCCTCATAACATTTAGTGCTCCCAAAATATCATAACATTTACTTCCCACAGCCCCAAGAGTTCAGCACTGTCTTTATAACACAGACCCAAGTCTCCAAGGAAGGACCTGGTTGGTCTGAAAGCTTAGACATTGTTTTCTTTTTGTAACATCTTTGTTGGTTCAATAAAAGGTATCAAACCATTTGCTTCAGGATCTGTTAACACAGACCGAAGCATTTAGCACTGCCCCTAATAAAGTCACAGCCCCAATATTACAGCAGATGCCCCCTATCTTTATAACACAGTCCCAAGAATTTAGCACTGCCTTTATACAAGTCACAGCCCCAATATTTCAGCAAATGCCCTCATTCTACCTTTAGTTCACACAGCCCCAGATAGTCAGCAAATCTCCTATCAAAGTCTTCTATTAAGTGTTCTCCCAGCCACTCCACCTTTTACAATATTCCACCTCCTGCTCCTCCTGGTTGGTGTATCCTCTCACAGGGAGGTGCCCAGTGGGAGCATTTAACTAGGTGGGGGTGAGGAGCAGGGGTGTGGGGTAGGTGGGTGGGCTGAAAAACAACTGTACTGACAAGTCTGTGTCTCTGTGGCTGGGCTGTTGCTTAAACAGCCCAGCCACCATTCAAATTTAGCGCCTCATAGAAACATAGAAACAGAATTTGACGGCAGATAAGGACCGCTTGGCCCACCCAGTCTGCCCATTTCCCTGCCTACTGGATAAGCTGCAGATCCTAGTTAACCAGCAGCCTACTTCTTCCTACCCCCAACCCCTAGAATTGCCTTATGACTGTCCCATGCATGCTTGAATTCCACCACTGTTTTTGACTCCACAACCTCCTCTGGAAGGCCGTTCCATGCATCCACAACCTCTCTGTGAAAAATACTTCCTTAAATTACCTCTGAGCTGCCCCCCCTCTAGCTTCAAATTGTGCCCCCTTGTTCTTGCACAACTCTTTTTTTGAAAGATGCTACCCTCTTAGACTTTGTTGATTCCCTATCATGTCCCGCCCTCTCCCTCCTTTCCTTGAGCCTATACATATTAAGCTCTTTAAGTCTCTCTTCATATGTCTTCTGGTGCAGACCCTGCACCATTTTAGTTGCCCTCCTCTGGACAGCTTCCATCCTGTCTATGTCTTTGCGAAGACTGGGTCTCCAGAACTGCACGCAGTACTCCAGATGGGGTCTGACCAGCTGTCTGTACAGAGGGATAATAACTTCCTGTTTTCTACTGGTGATGCCTCTCCCTATGCATCCCAGTATCCCCCCAGCCCTCCTTGCTGCCCTCTCACATTGCTTGCCCACCTTTAGGTCATCTGATATGACTACCCCCAGGTCCCTTTCCATTTTTGTTGTTGTTAGTATCTCACCCCCCATTGTGTACTCTTCCCCTGGGTTTTTGTTTCCCAGGTGCATTACCTTGCACTTCTTAGCATTGAATCTAAGCTGCCATACATTTGACCATTCCTCTAACCTTGCCAAGTCCCTTTTCATCCTTTCCACCCCACCTTGTGCATCAACTCTGTTGCAGATCTTTGTGTCATCTGCAAAGAGACATACTTTTCCTTCCAGTCCCTCTGCAATGTCGCTTATAAAGACATTGAAGAGGACCGGTCCTAATACTGAACCCTGTGGTACCTCACTAGTAACCCCCCCTTTCTTCAGAGTGGACTCCATTTAGTATTACTTTCTGTGTCCTATTCTCCAGCCAATTTTTTACCCAGTCTGTCATCTTGGGACCCACTCCCAGGCTGGCTAACATATTAATCTTTTGTGTGGGACTGTGTCAAATGCCTTGCTAAAGTCTAGGTAGGCCATGTCCACATCCCCTCCCTGATCTACTACTTTGGTCACCCAGTCAAAGAAATCTATCAGATTTGTCTGGCATGACCTTCCTGCTGTGAATCCATGCTGCCATGGGTCCTGTGCCCCTCTGGCCTCTAGATACTTGACAATTCTTTCCTTCAGAAGTGATTCCATCATTTTCCCTACCACTGAGGTTAAACTAACAGGTCTGTAGTTTCCTGCTTCTGCCTTGCTCCCACTTTTGTGAAGGGGAATCACAGGTGCCCTCCTCCAGTCCTCGGGTACCACCTCATCCTCCTACGATTTGTTAAACAGGGTAGTTTTTGTGATTGGTTCCTCCAGGAGCCCGACCAATGTGACAGCTGCCACCAGGAACCTCAGCCCAAGTGGGAGCACCCTCTGCTCTGCGGCTTCGGCCGACGACCTTCTCAGCGGCTACGACCACTTCTCATCCCCTTTTATGGCTTCTACTGCCTACTGTTCACCATGGATGTGGCCAAAAAACAACTCTACTGGCAAGTCTGCCTTGTAACACAATACAGTATTGATGTAGCTGGTTATTAGTAACACAGAACTGCTAGGTATTGCTACAAAAATGTGTGTTACCCTGACTGGAACACTAAAATGAAGCTGGTGATACCAAGTCTGAATCCCACTACAGATACTGACTCACTGTTTGACCTTAAATAAGTTACTTGATCTCTGAGCTTCCAGTCCTCACAACTTTAAAACTGAGTAAAAGCAGACGGACTACACGAAATCAAGATGTTGCAGCTCAGGTGGGTTAGCCTAAGAATGAATGTGTATCCAGTGAAAAAGCTGAATATGTACATATGATTACAGTGGCGTTTGATGTCACTGTTGTTGTAAAAGTGTGTTTTTTGGTTACTGGCAATGAAGCAAGATTCCACCTTTGCTCCCACTGCATAGCAAACATTGCATTCTCAGGAAACAAATTAAACTCTCATCACTATATTTCAAAATGAAAGTTTAATCAACATCACGCCACAAGAAAGTAATTACTGTTATAAATTAATCAAAAACAAATTCTGCTCTGATGATGTTAAACCAGCTAAAGGCACACTACTCCACACTCATTTGCTGAACCCTCTTGCAATGCCAGTCTTGGTATGTAAAGCAAAGGAACATTTTCAACAAACTAGTCCAGAGAAAAACAACCCGATCACAACACTGACTGATTGATCTTCCAAATTAAACTGGGCAGTGTGTGTGTGTGTGGGGGGGGGGACAGATTCTCTGAATTTGTTTCACAGTCCTACATTGTCTTACTGTGAACTTCTACTGTGGTTTAGTGAATGGTGATGAGGTGAGGTGAAGGGGACCATTCCTTGGAGTCGCAGATGCCCTCCAAAAGTGATGTGTGTGTGTGTGTGGGAGGGGGTGAGATCAAGTGTTTGGAGGAGACTCAGAAGGAGATCAGGAGATGGGAGGATGAACTAGGCTTGGTGGGGGGTTGTTGGATGAGGGGTCTGGCCTAATCTTCATGCCGGTGGCCTGGCTGAAAGTAATAATTTTATTATATTTAAAAAAAAAAAGGAGCTCTCCCTGCTGACTTTTACACACAGCACTGTGTCTACAAATGGGCCGGTGTTACAGAGGTCAGTAGAAGAGGAGGTACGATAGCAGGGGAAAAATTACTGCCATAATGCCTCATCCTTAACTTTTCAGCCATGCTGTAGTCTGTCTGGTTGATGACTCCCTCACAATCGTTGCTCGTAGGCTTCCCTCTCCTTCTGACTAAAAGAGGGAGGGTACTAGCCTGACTGGAGAGACGGAAGGCTGCAAGAACCAATCATGCACAGTGCAGTGCAGAGGCCAACCAATAGGGGGAATTATTTACAATATGGGAGCACTTATCATTCGCTATCACTGTGCTAGGAAATTTACACACATTAACATATTTTAATATGACAGGCACAGCTCAATGTCCATTGCCAACGTGATGGTAATACATCAACAAGAAGATCGCAACCAATTACAGGCCTAGGTAGCCTGGGATGGAAGGACTACAGCACTAGCACTATTAGCACCAGCCAGACAGCTTAAAGCCTGAAATGAATGAACGAATTTGATCGCAGAGTTTGCGGTGGGCAATTGTGGCTGTGACTGCAATCTCAGAAGGTTACAGAAAACTGGACAGCTAAAATATTTAAAGCAAGCAACAAAACAAGTTGACCCCTTGACCCCTCGGTACTGCCACCTATTGGTAATTGGGGGGTGGGTGTTTGAACACCCTGAACATCCCCCCTGCCTACACTACTAGCAACCAGAACTGGGAGGCCTGGGTTTAAGCCCCAGCTGAGGCACTTCTTTCTCTCCTCTGTTTGTATGTGTTCCATAAATATGTACACTGCACTCTTGTGATTGAAAATGTAATTATGTGTGCAGCACCAGGTTGTGCATAATAGTGTAACCAGAATGGTGTTCAAGGTGGCCTGGGTTCAAGTCCTAGCTGAGGCACTTACTTCCTTCTCTTTTCTGTTTGTATATGTTCCATAAATATGCACACTGTACTCTTGTGATTGAAAATACATCTCTGAGTTGCAGACTCTGGCCGCAGATCCTCCATTTATTATTTTCCACAAGGATAGGGTTACCTTACTTCCAGTCCTCGTTTTCTTCTGAAGGTTAAGTCTGAAAGAACATTAAATCAGACTATAGAGCTTCCAGTTTACTTTTTTTCTCCCACAGATACTGGAGAGCACCATTTACATATGCTAGATGTCCGAAGCATGCTGCATTGGTACCTGGATCATCTCTTCTGATGCCCCCAGTGGCATCTGTGCTCAGGTTTCCATGTCCTCTCCTGTGTGCCTGGTGTGGTCCTGGTTGCTTCAATCCCTGCTGGTCTGATGATCCTCCAGTCTTGTCTCCAGTGGGGAACTGAGGCATGTTAGGGACACCCACATTATATATGTGCCGATGAGACACGTCAACATGGGTGGCCCAGCCCACAAGAACTTTCGGGTGGTCCCAATGCCAGTGGTAAACATTTCCCTGATGTGGATAAGTGAAGGAGGTTCTCTTGAAGATCTACTGTTACGGTAGGTAACTATTCATTCTTTAGTAGGGGGTGCCCTCAGCAAACACTGCCAGAAGGAGGATCAGTCCAGTGTTCAACACATAGGTAAGGAGAAGAAAAGGGGGACATGAACTGCATAGTGAAGACAGCCTCATGTTAAAGCAAACATACTGGTGCTGGCACGCAAAAGTTATGAAAAGTATCACTTGCTTTCTTGGTTCCAAGTGGAAACTGCCTCTGTTGGTCTCTGTTCTTGTCCAGAACTTATCTGGAAAAAACAAAATTGTGAAATGGGCAGGTGTTCTTTTTTTTAAAACTCAATTTTATTTCATAAATCAAGGATACAGCTCATACATAGAATCTTAGCATGACATATACAGGAACATTTCATTTCATATTTATTATGTTCCCTTCTGTTTAGTCACCATGCCCACCACCAGGCTTGAGGGGACGATACAATATTTTATTAAGCAGGAACTGCACTCCCCCCCCCCCTTTCTGGTTTATCAAGTTCCCTCATTATTTTCTCTTGAGTTGTAATGAGTTGTACCATCCTCCTAGAAACCCATGTGTCTTCCAACAGAGAAAGGCGCAGTTCTTCCTTAAGGGATGTCTCAACACAGCTCTAGTAGCCCAAGCTAAGCAGGTTTCGACTTATATGATTAACCATTATTAAAACTTAGGGACATTGCCCTTTCAACAGTAGACTCAACAGGAGTCCAGTAATTCTCTAGGGAGACTCTGCCAGGCAAACAAAACAAAGATACCTTGGAGTCACTTAGGGGCTGAGCTAGACCATTTCAAACTTCTTTCCCACTCCCTGGGTCCAATACCCAAGAAGTCACCCCTAGTGTAACTAGTGATTGATATGTGTAAAGTTCTTTCCTACTATCTGGATCTTGATGCTAACTTGGATCATGTGCTGTCTTGTTGTGGGAACTCTACTACCTCAGGCCTGGGCACTACCCATGCCTCCTCCCAATTCCAGACCCCCCATACTTCTTTATGTTTTTCCTCTGTTAGCCTTAGCTTGGCCATCAGGCCTTCCATTTGCCTAAGGTCCTCCACTCTACATCTTCAGTAGCCCAGATCGGGTGGGGTCGAGGTGAACCATCTGGACATGATTTCTTTTAGCACTGCAAGGCATAGCAACCTGAACAAAGCTTGCTGCCTGTTTCCCTTAAAGGAAAACTCTCATTATTCTGGATGTCCCATTCCTGTGTGCTTTAGCCCCCGGTTTAGCTTTTGGCACAAGAAGGACATTTTTTTTAGCAGATTTACTTAAAGAATTTTAGTTTTGAAAAGTCCACGCTTCCCAAACATGGTGGATGGTGCGTGGCTCCATTTTTGTCTGAAGTGTGGCGCCGCACCACTAATCCCAATAATAAGAATAATAATAAGAAAACAGCTAGATTTTTTTTACTAATTATACCATTGGTGATCTGGGACAATTTTTGTGTTTTTTATGGTTGTGTGTAGTTTGATGAAATTAAAAGTTTTAAAATCAAAACACTTACTCCTGCTAGCTGGACCTGACACACATAGAAAACAAAAATATTGAATTAGAGCTGTTTAGTAGCTGTTTTCCTACAGAAACTCCACTCTCACGTATCTGTTAAACTGTAAATGTAGCCTTTTGTGCTCACTGGATAAGAAAAGTTACACAGCTCTGCTGTTATGAACTGATTCTAAAGCAGTTCTGGCTGCTGAATCTGTGGTCTCCGTTACATCGCTGTCACATGAGACAGAAAGCATTGTAGAAGAAAGAAGAGTAAGAAAAGCAATAAATCTGGTTGAGATGGAGATCCCCAGGGGTCGTAAAACTACCATAAAGCTAGCAGGCTAATTTAAGAAAAACTCCTAATAACAGACAGCAGGAAGGACACACTAGAACTTCACACACAAATCAAAACACTCTGCACAACATATGTTTTTTGCAAATTCTGGGTTTACTATTCCTTTAACAGATGGGGTGTGGAAGGCTGAAGCTCTCCAATGGTGGAGAATCACTCATTTGGCTACTGCCAAGGCTCTGTAGAAGCATATGGAGGTAGACCCATCAGCACTAGGTATGAATCTTGTGCAGCTGGTATAGGTGCTAAAGTTTTTCAGAACCTCCATATGGCATCCCGGTAGGTGTCAAGTGCTGGGAAGGAACACAAGATGTGGGACTGGGATCCCTGTGATAAAGAGCATGGCCAACAATCCCTCCCATCCCTGCTTCAAAACATCCCTATGGAGCTTCCTCAAATCTGCCTCTGCCTGTCTATGTACCACATAGTCCCAATGTATTTCTCTCCCTCACCCTGTTTCACTGAGGGAGTTGTCCTGCGATCAGTTTCACAGGCCGATGGTAAATATCTGCTGATAACCAGCATAAGGCACTTACCGCCCTCCCATTGGAGAGGGGATCTTGTCATATCTGTACCTGCCTCTTTTCTACTTTATTTTTTCTTTCCATTCTCTCTCATTATAAGCGCTCATGTCATGCAAATACATACTTGTACGTTTGATAATTTTGATGTTATTCTCGTTCATGTAGTTATTTGATGTTATCCTGCCTCTCAATGCTGTTATGTGACTTATTGTTATACTGCTTACCTATTTTAAAGCCTGGTGTACGGTAAGTTGTACCACCCACTTGTCGGAGCCTGTGGCTCCTGTATGTTACCTCAACTCTGCATTATGTACTCTGTAACCCTCCCGGGTCACACCTGAAAATAAGCACTTGGATGTCTAGAGTGCTTACCTGGTTAACAAAAGCAAATAAATACATTTAACATTGGACCCCACTGTGACAGAGTCAGTGCCCCTGTCCTTTTTTTTCTGCCCCTTCCTCTACACTATCCTGTTTTAGGCTGTTTGTTCCATCTGCAAGCTGAGAACTGGTCACTCTCAGTCCTGTAACCCTCTCCTCTTGCTTTACTTGCTCTCTGAACTTTGTCTATATTTCTGCTTTTGTTTCTTTCCCCACCCCTACAGGTTAACAGGCTTGCTAGAGTTTGTGCTGCTAGCCCACACAAGGGCTGCTGTTAAAGGAAAAGGAATTTCTCTGATGGAGAGAAAAAACTTTCTGGAAGAAATGTTTGTTTTTGAATCACTGTTTGCTTGATTTCATCCTCTTTTCTTCCTGCTTTTCTGGCAGCAGCAGAAGGGAGTAAATGGCACATTAAGGCTCCTGTGCCCTTTGTGCTATTTGCTGATTGCTCACTCTTTGTGTTGGGAACAAAGCCCCCCCTCCCCTTCCCTGATTAGCCCTCATAGCCAACATGCTAATTGGTGGCCAGCAGGGGTATAAAAGTAACAGGGGCACATACAAACAAATGCAAGAGAAATAGTAATAAAACAGAGCTATACAAAGTAGCTCTGAAGGCGTGTTCACCTTCTGCAGCTGTCCTTTTAGGTGAGCAGCAGGCTAAGCCCTGAAATGCTGCAAAGGCTGACAGACAGGATGAGACAAAAAACCCTCAGCCAAGGGTAGATGGCGCTGCTGTCTTGAGGCCTGAGCAAGTGTTCTGTCTACCCTGAGGGTTGTTTCCAAAGTTAAAACCAGCCAGAAGACTGACTTAAAATAATTAGGAAAATTTTCTAAATGTGCATAAACTCCACTCCATAGAGCTTACATGTTTGATTTGCTTCAAATAATAGGAGTAATTTAAAAAATAAAACAAGCATTTGTCAATGCTGGATGTTCGCCACTGGCATGGAAGGCCTGTGGTGGAAGATGCACTGTGGTGCACTTTGTGGCTTATGTTGAAGATAAGCAACATCATAAAATAAAAGGAGTAACGGGTGGGGGCAATCTGACACCAAGAGTGGGCATCCACTATCAGAATACAGTAATAAAATAAATACAAACAAGCATTTGTCAATGCCAAATGTCTTGCTGACATTGGCATTAGTAGTGCAGAAGTTAGAGAGATGCATAATAGGAATGGCAGTGAAGTATTGAACTGATGCCAACCCCACCCCCACCCTGCAGAGACTGACAGGCACTGGGATGCACCTTTGGATCGTTAGCCATAGTGCTCACACCATTTCACCTCACCCTACCCTGCAAACACCGACAAGTGTTGTGGTGTGCCTTGGGGTCTTCCGGCCTTACTGTGCAGGACCAGTGGGTGACACCAGGGGTTGGGGTCCACAGGATATGGCAGCCCATGCCAGTCCACCAGAGGCTGCCATTTCCCCTTCAAAACAAGCCAGAAATGTGCAATAATATCAGACCAGTGCCGGGGACACCCCCAGCCCATACCTCTTCACCAAGGACTGGGGGCCAGTGGAGAATGGGCTGTATTTGCCCCGGTATGAACTGGACAACCAGTCAGAGAGGGGCACATAGGTGGTACGACAGCCCCAAAGTAGATGCCCTCTGCGCCAGCTGCACTTGCTTCCCTGGCAATGTGCAGGATCAAGCAGTTGTCTGTCCCCTTTCCTGCCCCCAGCCCGCTGCAGAGATAGGTCCTGTGACCATGATTTGGGCATGGAGTAAGCATACAACAATGACTCTGGATGCTGTGGGGTGCCCCAAAGGTGCACATCCTGTGCATGGGGGGCCTCTGCTGCTGTCCACACCCTTTGCAAGAGTGGAGCAGCTGCAAGCATTGTGTGGAGCTTGCCCTTATTTCAAAGCATATTACATATAGAATAATGCATGGGGTGGCGTGTGTAATAAGACTTTTACACATGTGTGAGTATGGAATGCTACATAAACCCGAGGCCAAAGCCCAAGGGGTTTAGTAAAAGCATCCCACACTGATTATTGCGAATGCGTTGTTACGAAAGGCAAGTGCCAAGCAGCGTTATAAAACCTCAGAAACAGTCATTTTATGGAGCATTGTCACCAAATCTTCAACATGGGCATTTTAGAACCTCTGTTCATGAACAGTATCACTGTCATTTTTGCAATGTGTCCCAAACACTGATTTCGCACAGCAACCTCGCTATTCTGTGCCAGAAGTGCGAAAACACATTTTGGCCAGGATGTGAAAAATGACAGCTACACAGTTCACAAGAAGGTGTGGTAAAATGCCAATGTTGAGAATCTGGCATGCAAATAGTGCAAATGCGCCAACGCACGTGCCTGCATTGCGCAGTTGCTGCGCACGCTCGTAAGAGAGTCACTTTACGGAGTATTGTCACCAAATTGTCAACACAGGCATTTTAGGATCTCTGCTCATGAACAGTGTCACTGTCATTTTTATAATGTGTCCTGAACACTGATTTCGCATCACAACCGCGCTATTCTGCCAGGATGTGAAAAATGACAGCTGCACGGTTCATAAGAAGGTGTGGTAAAATGCCAATGTTGAGAATCTGGTCTGAAAATATTGTGAATTCACTAACTTACGAGCGTGCATTGCACAGTTGCCACGCATGCTCGTAAAACAGTCATGTGTTGGATTTTTCCCACCAAATTTGCAACATAGGGTTTTGAGAGCCCTCTCATGAACAGTAGCACTGTCATCTCTTTACGCGGTCCTGAAAGGTGATTCCGCGCAGTGACTGAAAAATCACCTTTCAGGACCGAATAACGCCATGACAGTGCAAGAATTCATGAGAAGGGGTCCCAAAAACCCCATGCTGAAAATTTGGGGCCAAAATTTGCAAAAATGCCTGAGATATGTACTAAAGTTGAAAAAATCCTCTCTATCTCATTATACAGCTTACCGGCATTTCCTCAGTTCGCGGTCAGCTTTGAAGAGTGCAGATGTATTCCCGGTCCACCGATGATCATTGTGCCGAGCTCCGGAGGTAAGTATGGGGTATGGGGTGTGTGGGGAGGCAGGGTGCGAGTGGGTGGGTGCGGGTGGGGGCAGGGGGCACAGAGACTGCGAGGACCTGCTTTCCTTTACAGGTAGTAAAAGGAAAAGAAACATCGTGAGGCATTTTTTTTTTTTAGGGATTTGGCATGCTGGGGTGGGCCCCAGCGTGCCACCTAACTGTTTTGGGGGTCTGTAGCCGACGGGAGATTGGGCACCTCGCCGCAAACAACACGGGGGTGAATTTATGCCAATGGGGATTGGGCACCCTTCTGGCACACAAAGAAGGAAGGGGGATGCAGAGGCTAGGGGGTATTGGGCACCCCTCAGCATTAAATAATTGGTGAGGTTATTTCTGCCGACGGGGTGGCTCCCCTGTTGGCACCACAAAGGGGGCGGGTAACAGCCGAGGGGAATTGGGCACCCCTCAGCATTACACAATTGAGGCGCTTTATGCCGGCGGGGAGGGCTCCCGCGGCATATTGACAGGGGTAGGGGCAGCCGGCAGGGATTGGGCACTTCAAGCCGGCAGTTCTACGAAGAGCAACTATTATGCACACAATGGTGGCGAAAGCACGCAAGAAAAGAACCACTGCGTCTGATGAGCTTTGCTCGGATTGCAATGAACCTTTCTTTAGATGTGCTTGCCACATTATGTATGCATGGTGTGGCACTGGCATGCAGGCTGATTGGGGAATGAGGGACGCACCTACTGATGCATGCCCTGCATTCGCCCAACAGCGATCGTGCCTCCAAATCTGCACTATCGCAAGATGTTGGCTTGCGCAGGTGCAGCAAGCCAACATAACAAATGACAGTGGGAGAGTGGGGGGGTGCGACAATTGTGAAGCACTCTGGGCCACTTGTGTGTTAATTGTAACGCTTGGATACTTATGGTAAACAACTGCAGTCTGCTAAGTCATGTGTTGCACCCCACAACTATATGAAACACTGTGTGTTTCCTCCACTAACACAAAAGCAGATGGCTTGCTCTTCTACCTAATATCCCAGCGAAATGGTCTGAAGGATCGCAGTATAGTTTTATCTACAACTGTAATGTACAACAGAGCTGTCACTGTTAACCCTCACAAGACATACCAATCTGGAGCAGTGGATGCTGTTCATGGGACACTACTGTACAATTACTTGTTGTTGTCTTTTCAGTTGAGGGGGTTCTCCCCCCTCACCTCCAAAAAAAAAGAGAAGTCAGAGCATGTCACAGCCAAAAGAAATCAGAGCATATGATCATGGCATTCTGTCCAGCACATTTAATACTTTCTTGTCAAAAAGAAATGAACCAGTGTGTTGTGCACCCAGGCTATACAAAACCCTGTGTGTTTCCCCTACGGTCTGTTGCAGTTGTTGTTGTCTGTTCAGTTGGGGAGCTCTGCCCCCCACACCCCCCAGAAAAAAAAATTGTCTTGTCAAAAACAAATGAACCTGTGTGTTTATTATGCTGTATGTGGTGCAGCCTTTATAGGGGGGGAGGGGGGAGCATGTTGATGTATTCTGCAGTGCTTTTGTATTTAACTGAAAGCTGTTCATTGGAGAAAAGAAATTCTGAGTTATTCGCTATAGGTATTCCAGAAATAATATGTAGGACAGAATGATATGCTCTGCATTTGTTTTTGCTGGTTGCTATATAAAAAGAAATTCTGAAACTGTTCTTTTACCAAGGGGTGTGGGGGGCAGAGTCCCCCGACTGAAATAATGATATGCTCTACTTTTGTTTTTTTACCGGGGGTTGTAACTGAAATAATGTTGATGTATGTAAACCCCTTCCGATGTCAGGAGCTCACCTGGAGCCCCTGTGAACATCCAGCAGCCTCCTGCTTCTTGCAGCCAGTAGCCACTCTGAACTGTGCTCCCCCGGCCCTCTCCTGGACTACTGCCAGGGCTGGGGAGTGCTGTGGACAGTTTCAGCACCTCCTTGCACCTGATCCATGCGGCCGGCGAGTTGCTCACTTCTTTGCTCCCCCGCCCCTCTCCTAGACTGATTCCAGGGCCGGGGAGCATTTGGGGACAGTCTTCGGCACCTCCTTGTGCCTGATCAATATGGCCAGTGAGCCGCATGCATGTGATGCTTCCCCTTCCCCTCAGACTGCTGCACAATGGGGCAAGAAGCTGGAAGAAGACCATAGTTGTTTATGATGCCTCAAGGCACGTGCCAAGAAAGTGGCAGAAGTGCCACTTGCAATTTTGCCTCCCCAGCCACATTGGACACAAAAGGGGGCTGGGGAGAATGAAACTAATAAAAGAAATAAATAAAAAGGCTCCCCAACCCAAAATCTAAGCCTCCATTGGGTTGGGGAGTGAATGGGACAAATGGCGCTGGGACTACAAGTCCCACAATCCTCTGAGGCACAGAAGTCACTTTTTGAGACTTGCTCCTGTTGGGGAGCTAACAGAATGGAGCTTCTAACAGAACTCATGTCCCCCCAACATGCCCACTAACCCTAGCGACCACTAGATGGGTCTAGGAGGGTCCAGATCCTGCAGCTAGAAGCTGCCCAAATGTTTTAATTCAAAAGACATTTGACAGAGTTGAACAAAACTGTATGGGGCGATGTTGGATGTGGTCTACCTGAAGAACAGCAAGGACCCGATTGGTAGCTGCAGTAGTCCAATCAGAGGTGGAGCTCAAGGCTCCCTTCCAGCCAATAGGACCTCGAGATTTTCAAACAACATTCTAGGGTTTGACAGTTAACCTTGAGAAACTCTGAAGTGTTTTCTGAAGAGAAAGCAACTGTTGTTGACAGATCCCTGTGCTGTCACAGCCTAAAACTTTGAAGTTTGTTGCTGAACAAACTGAAACCTCGGTGTTTGTTGCTATACAGAGTAGACTGGTAAATCACAGAAACAAGGGGATTTACCTCAGCATGAGTTGAATGCCAACATTTTAACAACAGAAAGAGCAGAGACAGCTGTGAGAGTTGCTTGGTGTTCTGAGGAGGTGAACAGCCACTTCCCCTCAGATCCTGACAGAAAAGACTGATTTTGATAGGGGACCTGTGCACTGAGGTCCTGTCTGCCTTCCTAACTGCTGGCCTATCTTTTGAGGTGGGTGAAGACAAGTTCTTCTATGGGGTGACGATCCACTGCCTAACTGCCAGACTGTCTTTTGAAGTGGGTGAAGACAAGTCCCTCTGTGTGGTGAAGATACACTGTCTAACTGCCATCCTATCTTTTGAGTGGGTGAAGGCAAGTCTCTCTGTGGGGGGAAGACAACTGCTGGCCCATCTTTTGAGGTGGGTGAAGACAAGTCCCTCTGTGGGTAAAGAGGATACCCATTATCATCATCATCTACACCAGGCTACCAGTTTTACCCAACTGCCAGACAGGGGAAAAGTTCCCCAGTGCTTACACCACCTGGTCATCTAAAGGTCGTGAGTACTGGGTTTACCCAACCAATTGTTATTCTAACTGTCCAGCTAGCTAGCTAGTTAGTTTATCCCCTCGGCTTCCTGCATGACCTCAACCTAAACCCATAGCAACAGTTACAGCCAAGATCATCTGTGTCTTTACATTCACTGGTGTAATTTGTATTTAGCAGCTGCAGCTCCACCCCACTGTAACTGTGCTGCACCCAGTGTCCATTCATCACAGGCCTGCAGCTGCTCGTTGTGTGCACACTGAGACTACTGGGAGCTCCCACAGGGACTACATAGAAACATAGAAACAGAGACTTTGACGGCAGATAAGGACCGCTTGGCTCACCTAGTCTGCCCATTTCCCTACCTACAGGATAGGCCGCAGATCCCAGTTAACCAACAGCCTATTTGTGGGGTTAACAGGTGCACCAGTGGGGGGAGAGGGACTGGGACAGAGGTCACACTGTGCTGTGATTGGTTACAGTGTTTATTTATACCTGGTTAGTTGATGTTTTTACTCCCTTTGTTTCCCTTGTCCCCCACCTTATTTTCCAACCCCCATAATAAATCCATCTGGTTATTTATCTGCAACTGTTGAAGTATTTGCCATTATTGTGTTAGTGTGATATTTGCCTGTTTAGAGAGATAAGTGGGGAGGGAATTATGTTACTAATCTACCTGTCACCACGGGAGGGGGCTATATTAATTTCCTGTAGGGAAGCACCCTGGCAGCATGCTGCTATAATGATCCCCATAGGTGGAGGCACTGTGCCATTTTCAAACCCAATTCTAACCATGAACACAGGCATCAACCTACATCTATCAGGCAGCATCACTTGCAGGCGGTTGTGAAGACAGTGGTAATGTTGGTTACACATATAAAAATAAATTTTGAAACTGTGCTTTAACCGGGGGGGGGGGGAGGCAGAGCCCCTGGATTGAAATAATGATATGCTCTGCTTTTGTTATTTTACCTGTGGGTATGACTGAAATAATGCTAATGTATAAAAAAAAATTCTGACTGTGCTTTTACGGGTGGTGGGAGAGGAGTGGGGGGTGGGAGGTGGAGCAATCCAATGAAATGAAGAAATGTTCTCACTGAAATGAGCTGTATTTGCTATATGTAGAACAGAATGATATGATCTGCTTTTGTTTTTTTTTACAGTGGGGGGGTGACAGAAATAATTTAGATGTATGCAATGAAATGAAATGAGGACAGTGAGTTAAAGGGGGGCTCAAAGCTGACGATGCAGCTGGCAGCACGAGTTCCAGCTGCAGCTGCAGAAATCAAGAAAACCCCACTGTTCTCATACAGAGAACATGGGAGAAACAATCCTCTCACTAAGCTCGGCACCCGAGATCTCGGGTGCCCAGGATAGGTATTTCTGGCTATAGTAAAAAAAAAACAAAAAAACATCAGAATGTAGCTAAATGGGTCCCCTTTAGCTAAGTTCTGATGTTGTTTTTTTTTTGTATTACATTCATTTTGGCATGTTTTCTTTATTTTCTATCTCTCGCTAATGGCAAAACAAAATGGCGGACACAACAGAGCTCTGCAAAAATAAACTAGGCTCTATGTGACCCTACATGTGAAATGACAGTAGTTCCTGTGAAAACAAGGGAGCAATGTGAAAACAAACTAGGCTCTATGTGACTCTACATGCAAAAATGGAGTACCTCCTGCGAAAACAGAAGTATTTTCATGCAGAACATCTAACTTTTCCCATAGGAAATAATGGGGAGAATTAAACAATTAATAACTTTTGAACAAATTAATATTTTTTCACCATACCTTCAAAAGGCACATCTGTGAGGCAAAGGCTTTCTACCCTGAACATTTCAGACCACAACCTAAAGCTGTTTCTGAGCTAGAGGTGGACAAAGGAATGGTAAAAAAATTGTAAATTTAGGGAATTTTGAACTTTAATAACTTTGGAACCATTCCACAAACTCGCACGAAATGTATCATATAAGGAGACCTATCCTGTCCAATTATGCATGCCAAATTTCGTGCACATCTGTTGACCAATTCCAAAGTCATAAAAGTTCAAATATTTGTCTTTAACATAGAAGTTTGCACTCAGCCCTATACTGGCGCCGATTATATATATTTATATATATATATATATTCATTGCAAAAACTTCATTAATGCAACAGTTAGGGTTGATAGTACAGCAACAAAAGTTTGGAAATTCAATGTTAAGGTTCCCACCCCTACCACCCCAACTCCCACTTCCTCCACACACCATCAGCTGTTGAGGTGTCCCATAGGGTCATCAGGCCCAACTCTCACCTCATTGCATGTGAAAACAAGCTGACATGCTATAGTATAGAAGAATGGGGTGAGAGTTAGGCCTGATGACCCCATCCAACACCCCAATGTCTGTTGGTGTGTGGATAGTGGGAGGATGAGGGTTGAGGTTGTAGGGATGGGAACCTAACATCGAATTTCCAAACTTTTGCTGCTGTGCTATCAACCCTAAGTGATGCATTAATGACATTTTTTGTAATGACTGTCCCTTGTTTTTGAGAAAATGTAATGTAACTGGCAACTGGTATTTGGTTGTGGAAGCGCGGGCCTTCTGGACCCTGCGCTCCCTTCACATTGCCCATTTTTTGCCTAATGGTATGTGAATGTGGGAGTGCTGGCCCTCTGTGCCCTGCGCTTCCACTTACACATAGGTACAGAGTCATTCTCAGCCCTACAGTCTTGAAAAGGAACCCTCATAACACTAATTTGGCAATATCTCAGTAACCATAGCAACTATGAAAAAAATTCCACTGCAGTTGTAATCATGACTTTGAAATGTCCATGCAGGCTTAGTCCACCTAAGCTACTGGGAGCTAAAAATCCATATCTCGAATCGTTTTCAAGATACGGGTGCCAAAAGGTGTCGTGAGTGCCACTGTGCTAGCCTATGAGAAATTTCTCAACTTCGGAGCACTGTAACTTTGGAACCATTTTAGATTTCTTTACCAAACCACAAAAAGGCACATTTGTAAGGCCAGGGCTTGTCACCCTGCAAATTGCAGCCCAAAAGCCCCAACCATTTAGATGCAGTGGTGTGGCAAAGAAATTATAATTTTTGGTGCAGTAGTGTCACAAATTGTGACAGTATAGATGCGAAAGTGTCGTGATTTGCAAAAGTGTTGCATCTGTATTGTCATGATTTATGACACTACAGGGGGACCAGATTTTGAAAAAGGTATTTCTAGGGGTCCTACTAAAGATCTGATGGCACCATTGTATTCCTCAGGCCACGATTAGGTAAGCACAACTGTCAGTGTTTACCTAGGGGCAGTAGAATTTGAATTACAGCCGCTTTTCTCCACCACTAACTGAAACAAGATGGTGGCAGCACAACACTACTGAGTTGATTTGTGACAGTAAAATGTTCTTATGCAACAGTAACAGGTGCTTTTGAGAGGCACATATATTTTTTCCCATAGATTATAATGGGAACATTAAAATTTGAATAACCTTTGAATGGAGTAATATTTTTTCACCAAATCTTCAAAAGGCACATCAGTGACCCAGACTGTATCTTCCCTGAAGATTTCAGACCAGATGGACAAATTTTTTGGGCTGTAGCTCAAGCAAAGAAACATGCAAAACCCAATTTTTGTGTGTTTTTTGGTGTTCCACAGCTCCACAACTGCCCATCTGACCACATTGCAACTTGCTAAATCCAGAGATCTATGGTGCCACTCCATGCATGCAAAATTTCAGGCAAATCCGTCATATGGTTGCAAAGTTATTAAAGTGCAAACCTTTTCAGGTTTAACATAGAAGTGGCTGGACAACACTAACTATAGCTGCACTACCGAGTAGCTATAATATATATACCTATATCTATCTATATCTATCTATCTTATCTCTCTCTCTCTCTCTCTCTATATATATATATATATACACACACACACACACATTATCCCAACCCTACCACCCTACCCCACCCTCCACACACCAACAGGTGTCGGGGTGTGCCTTGGGGTCATTGTCCCTAACTCTCACCCCATTCCATGAGTAAAGATGCTGAGATGGTACAGTATAGGAGAATGGGATGAGAGTTAGGCTTGATGACCCCAAGGCACACTCCGACACCTGTTGGTGTGTGGAGGGTGGGGGCGTGGTGGTAGAACTGGGAACCCTAGCACTGAATTTCCATACTTTTGTCGCTGTAATAGGAACCCTAACTGACGTATAAATGGAGTTTTTTGCAGATAGTATAATTGTATCCTTATTGTACTGTGGGAGCACAGGGTCCAGCTCCAGTCCCTCTGTAGATGCGCATATGTATGTAGGTGTGGCCCTGGGCTTCTGTGTGTTGAACAACAGTGACAAATTGTCAACATAGCCATCTTATTACCCCACCTCAGTACCCTGGTAGAGAGAAATTGTGAAATGCAAGGCAAGATGTAATTATGTGCAACTGTAACACCATTCTGTGCCACAAGTGCAAAAACACATTTTGGGCAAGATATGAAAAATGACAACTGTACCATTCATGAGGTGGTGTGGAAACATGGCTATGTTGAAAATTTGGTGTAAAAATATTGAAACGTACCAAAGTTATGAACGTGCACAGAATAAATTCAAAAGACGCATGTAACTCGGATATTTAAAGAATTTTTTCACCAGATTTTCAACATGGGCTTTTTGGGACCCCCACCTCATGAACACTGGCATTGTCATTTCATTAATTAGTCCTGAAAGGTGATTTCACGCAGCAACTGAGAAATCACCTTATGGGTCTAATGAAATGAAAGTGACAGTGTTCATGAGGTGGGGACCTAAAAAGCCCATGTTGATACAGATCAGCATTCCCTATTGCTTGCCTTGAGTTGGCATCCCAGACATATGGTTGACAACATTCAAAAGGCCTAATTATTGAGAGTAAGGTGAAACTGTAGTAATGACACTGGTTTTATGGTATATGGTTTGGAACTCTGTGAGATATTTACTGCCAGGGGTTATTCTAGAATAACTGTTGATTAGAAACATAGAATTTGATGGCAGATAAGGACCGCTTGGCCCACCCAGTCTGCCCATTTCCCTACCTAATGGATAAGCTGCAGATCCTAGTTAACCAGCAGCCTACTTCTTCCTACCCCCAGAATTGCCTTATGACTGTCCCATGCATGCTTGAATTCCACCACTGTTTTTGACTCCACAACATCCTCCGAAGGCCATTCCATGCATCCACAACCCTCTCTGTGAAAAAATACTCTTAAATTACCTCTGAGCCGCCTCTATCTTCAAATTGTGCCCCTTGTTCTTGCACAACTCTTTTTGAAAGTTGCTACCTCTTGGACTTTGTTGATTTCTTGAGGTACTTGAAAGTTTCTATCATGTCCCCTCCCCTCCTTTCTTTCCTCGAGGCTATACATTAAGCTCCTTTAGTCTCTCTTCATATGTCTTCTGGTGCAGACCCTGCACCATTTTAGTTGCCCTCCTCTGGACAGCTTCCATCCTGTCTATGTCTTTGCGAAGACTGGGTCTCCAGAACTGCACGCAGTACTCCAAATGGGGTCTGACCAGCTGTCTGTACAGAGGGATAACAACTTCCTGTTTTCTACTGGTGATGCCTCTCCCTATGCATCCCAGTATCCCCACAGCCCTCCTTACTGCCCTCTCACATTGCTTGCCCACCTTTAAGTCATCTGATATGACTACCCCAGGTCCCTTTCCATTTTTGTTGTTGTTAGTATCTCACCCCCCATTGTGTACTCTTCCCCTGGGTTTTTGTTTCCCAGGTGCATTACCTTGCACTTCTTAGCGTTGAATCTAAGCTGCCATACATTTGACCATTCCTTTAACCTTGCCAAGTCCCTTCTCATCCTTTTCACCCCACCTTGTGCATCAACTCTGTTGCAGATCTTGTGTCATCTGCAAAGAGACATACTTTTCCTTCCAGTCCCTCTACAATGTCGCTTATAAAGACATTGAAGAGGACCGGTCCTAATACTGAACCCTGCGGTACCCCACTAGTAACCCCCCTTTCTTCAGAGTGGACTCCATTTACTATTACTCTCTGTGTCCTATTCTCCAGCCAATTCTTTACCCAGGCTGTCATCTTGGGACCCACTCCCAGGCTGGCTAACTTGTATATTAATCTTTTGTGTGGGACTGTGTCAAATGCCTTGCTGAAGTCTAGGTAGTCCACAGCCCCTCCCTGATCTACTACTTTGGTCACCCAGTCAAAGAAATCTATCAGATCTGTCTGGCATGACCTTCCTGCCAGAATCCATGCTGCCTTGGGTCCCAGCCCTCTGGCCTCTAGATACTGACAATTCTTTCCTTCAGAAGTGATTCCATCATTTTCCTACCACTGAGGTTAAAACTAACAGGTCTGTAGTTTCCTGCTTCTGCCTTGCTCCCACTTTTGTGAAGGGGAATCACATCTGCCCTCCTCCAGTCCTCGGGTACCACCCCATCCTCCCATGATTTGTTAAAGAGGGTAGTCAGTGGTGTCACTAGTTCTACCCTTAGTTCTTTAGAATTCTGGGATGAATCCCATCAGGCCCCATTGCTTTGTCCACCTTCAGTTTTAAGAGTTCTTTCAGAACCTTTCTTCTGTAAATGGGCTGGTATCAACTTCTGTATCCAGAGTGTTTCTACTGTTTGTTTTAGGTACCTCCACCTCTTCCTTTGTAAATACTGAGCAAAAATATTTGTTTAGTATCTCTGCCTTTTCACAGTCACCCTCTGCCCACTGTCCCTCCCCTTTATTAAGCCTCACTATCCCTCCCTTGGTCTTCCTTCACTCCCTGATGTACCTATAAAAGGTTTTATCCCCCTTCTTAACTGAGTTGGCTGTCTTTTCCTCGGTTTGGGCCTTTGCTATTCTGACTGCCTTCCCAGCTTCCTTTGCTTTAACTGATACAGTTCTCTGTCCTGCTCCTTCTGTGATTCCTTATACTTCCTGAATGCTTTCTTTTCTCTTGAACCTTCACTGCTACTCTTTGAGAACCATAGTGGTTTCTTACATCGTTTCATTTTGTTAATTTGCTTCACACAAAGGCTTGTTACCTCTGTGATGGCAGTTTTTATTATTCCCATTGTTCTTCCACCCCTCCTTCCTGCCCATTTGCTAGTGCATTCCTTAGGCACTCACCCATTTTGGCAAAGTCAGCCCTCCTAAAGTCCAGTACTTTTGTCTTTGTATGGCTTGACTCTATTGCTTTGTTTATTGTGAACCATACTGTTCGATGGTCGCTAGTTCCCAGATGGCTACCCACTTCTACATCTGTGATCCTCTCTTCATCTCCATTTGAGAGAACCAGGTCTAAGATTGCTCCCTCTCGAGTGGGCTCTAATACTAGTTGTCTAAGGCATGCCCCCTGTAGGGCACCTAGAATAACCCCACTCTTCGAAGTGGCTGCTGCAACTGCACTCCAGTTAACATCTGGCATATTCAGATCACCCATCAGCAATATCTCCCCTTTTTTTGCCATTCTAAGTATACTTTCTATCATTTCCTTGTCCATTTCCTCCCCCTGAGAAGGGGGTCTGTATACAACCCCTGTGCGGATTGTGGTGCCATTGCCTGTCTCCAAATTTACCCACAGTGCTTCTTCTCCTCCCTGTTTTCCCTTTTGTTCTGTTGCTTTGATTCCTTCCCTTATGTAAAGAGCTACTCCTCCTCCTCTTTTACCCTCCCTGTCCCTCCTGTAGATAGTGTATCCTGGTATGTTTACATCCCAGTCATGGTTTTGTGTATACCATGTTTCTGTGACTGCCACAATATCCAGATGTTCCTCCTCCATCAAGGCCACTAATTCAGGAAGCTTGTTACTCAGACTACGAGCATTGGTACTCATTGCTCTCCATTTTTTGATGGCTTTACCTTCTGTTGCAGCATCCCCCACTGACCTTTCTACCTCGGTCTTTTTCTCATTTAGTACCCTGTTTTGTAGGGAGAGGCTGGGATTTTCCTGCTGCTTATCAGTGCCTCCCCCCTTGACTAGTTTAAAAGCTTGCCAATGAAGCATTTAAACCAATTGCTCAAAAGACTTTTTCCCTTCCTGGACAGATGCAAACTATCCTGCCAGTATAGGCTGGTGTCCCTCCAGGTGGAACCCCAGTCCCCAATGAAGCCAAACCCCTGTGCTCCACACCATTTTTTCAACCATTCATTTAACTGCATGGTGCAAAGTACCCTCGCCTCACTCATGCCATTGACAGACAGCACCTCTGAGAAGGATACTGTGTGTTCTACTTGTCTTAGGCCCCTCCTCAGTTCTACAAAGTACTTCTGCATTGCTCTAATCTCATGTTGAGCCAAGTCATTTGTCCCTAGGTGGACAATAACATCCAGCTCAGACTCCCGTGCAGCTGTTCTCGTGATCCTGAGGATGTGCTTCCTGTCCCTCCAAGCCATGGCACCAGGCTGGCACCTTACTTCAGTTTTCCCTGCTCCCCCCAGTTTTATTCCCCTAATCATTGAGTCCCCCACCAGGAGCTGCTTCCTTTCCTTGTGGTGTCCTCTGCCTCCTTCCTGTGGGCCTCCCTTGTGACAGTTGTCCTCAGCCTCCTTAGTCTCCTCTGTGGGTGCATCCATAGGGGAGCTATGCTCCCCCAGAATGATGTATGGATTGTGGAGGGGAACAACTGACTGGGTATGCCTCTGTTCCACCATCCTCACCCTTCCTGAGCCCACTGTGGTCCAACTGCTGTACTTTCTTCGCAACCTCTGAGGTAGTGGTGGTGGCTCTGGTGCTCCCTGGATGGGGGAGGTTCCCTTCCTACCGTCCAGTGTGGCCTGGGGGAAGGTTCCCTTACTACTGTCTAGTGTGGCCTGAAGACGGGCAACTTCCTCCCTCAGGGCAGAGAGTTGTCTGCAAATAGGGCAGCATCTCAGCCTCCAGAAAGACTGCCGGAAGACTGCTGCCCCACAGCCATTACATTGCACTACTCCCTACATGTTTATCTACTTTTTTTTTTGTGTGTGTGTGATTGGTTTGTTATATAGAAATATATATATTATACAATGTGTATGCTTATATTGTCAGTGCAGTGTGCTAGAGAGGATATGACAGTGATATGCACCTTGCATTCTTGAGGAAATGATGTCAGAACCCCAGGTATAAAGGAACTATTTCCAGGGGTGGGTGGGGTGAGGGGTGGGAAGGGGTTGGGCCTAAATTGTGCCCTCACAAAACAGTCAGCTAAGAGCTCTGACCCACCGCTGTGATGAGTGCCTTCCTGTCAGTAAGATGCCCTACACAACAATTTGACAGAGAAAATACCCTGCTAATCAAACAGAGAAAAATCCAGGTCTCCATTCTAATTACTTCAATTCCATTAAATTTAAACACATGATTATTGTCATCTGCTTTGTGCTTTATCATATGTGTTGCCAGAGCATTATTCTTGTCCCCTGCTATAATACTTCTCAAGTGTTCCCCTATTCGCAGTTTAATGACAGAGTACTCAAAAGAGAGGCATTTTGGATGTATAACCTAGGGGCACTAGTGGCACCAGGTCTAAATGAAAAGATTGACATTATACCTCTGATTAAAAAGAAAAATAAGAAATTAAATATTAGCAGTACTGGTGGATGTTTCATGAATAAGTTAAAGAAGATCATAGATCAAAGTGAAATGTGCATCATTAACCCTTGCTGTGCCGCGGACTCATATAAACACTGCATTGGAGACTATTGATCTTTCTTTTTCGAACCATAATGATGGGAACAAGCCTGGTCCGGTTCTCATTTCATCAAACTTTGATGGTGACAGTGTTATAATGAGCCACATAGGTGGCACCATAGCAAAAATCAGAGACCATGTTCCAACTGTAATAGCTATGCATTGTGTAGCCAATAAACTGGAGTTGGCAGTTCTTGATGTCATGAAAAAAATTCTTTTGTTAAAATGTACATACGAAAATTGCCAGCAGAAAAAGGCCTTGGTGGTCTATCAAGTCTGCTCGATTGTGCAGCTCAGTCTATTTTACTGGAGCTACCCTACCCTCCTCTAGCATCCAAGAGCGATCCTCCCCCAGTTGCCAATGTCATATTTACCCTGTCCCACTCCACCCTTAAAACATCCCACTGTTTCAAAAGATACCACCTGCTCAAGCAATTCATTCAACTTTGAAGCCATCCTTTCTGTGAAAAAGTGCCTCCTTTCTTTTTTAAATCTATCCCACACCAGTTTCAGACTGTGGCCCCTAGTGGTCTCCTCCCTTTTAAAATTGAAAATGCCCTTCACTCCAACCTTGTTTCTACCCTTTAGATACTTAAAGGTTTCTATCATATCCCCCTTTTCCTTCTGTAATCCAAGGAATACATATCATGCTCCCTTAACCTCTCATCATGTGGTTTGGTTCCCATGCCCTGGATCATCTTAGTTGCCCTACGCTGAACCCCCTCAAGTAGCTTTATGTCCTTCTTCAAATAAGGGCACCAGAACTGCACACCGTACTTCCAGTGTGGTCTAATCAATGACCTGTACAAGGGCAGAATGTCTTCCTCTCTCCTGGAGGTGGTTCCCCTGCAGATACATCCCAGCATTTTATTTGCTTTGGCCGCCACTTTACAACACTGCACAGAGTGTTTCATGTCACCCCTGACTATCATCCCTAGATCCTTTTCTTCCTTTGAGCTGGACACCTGTACCCCCACAGCCAGTAGCTGGCCTCTGGGTTCCTAGCTCTCAGGTACATGACCTTGCACTTCTTGGTGTTAAACCCCAACAGCCAGATTCGAGACCATTTCTTAAGTCTGGTCAGTTCATCCCTGAGTTCCTGTCTCCTCTCCTCTATGTCCACCCTCCCACAGATTTTAGTATCATCTGCAAAAAGACAGACCTTATTTGTGATCCTCACTGCTATGTCGCCGATTAAGATGTTGAATAATACTGGACCAAGCACTGATCCCTACTGTACCCTGCTGGTTAGAGGTCTAGGCTTGTATAGTTCACCCTCTACCATCACTCTCTGTTTCCTTTCCTGCACCCAGCTCCTGACCCACCCCAGTAGCATAACCCCAACTCCCAGGCTACTTAGTTTGCTAAGCAACCAACCATGCGGCACAGAGTCGAAGGCCTTACTGAAGTCCAGATATAATACATCCACTGCCAGTGCCGTGCGGTGACTCTTTTAGCAAGGCTTGCAACAACTTGTATACTACCCCCACCACCACCCAATCCACAACTATTGATGGACAGCCATTAGCATGAAACACAAAATTCAGTAAGCAAATAGCACAACAGCAACTGCTGCTCAGGAAAACACAACAAACAGTCCATGTATAGTATGGTACACCTACCCATCAAGCTAAAATGACAGAAGACCTTCTTCCAAATTAACCCCATGAGGGTATGCATATGCAACAAGGGCACTACAGAACTGGAATGAAAATCAAATTACAGTAGCAGGTGGCATCTGCACCAGACCTTGGGCGTGGGAGGTCCCCGAGGCCTGGAACAAATGAAATGTACCCCCCAGATGTAACCCTGGTTGGTGGCAGTGCAAAGATTTCACAAGCTCTTACCTACAGCCCTTGCCTAGTCACCTGATACAATTTCAGCCAGGAGGGGTGCACAAACTCCCTGCAGCAGGGTGAAAGGGGTGATTGGAGGAGCCCTGAGTATTCTGGACAGTTTGGTGGTGCCCCACCCCCTCCTTTATGCAGCAGGAATTTCCTGGAGTGAATAGTACCGGCTGCTATGCTATCACAAGTTTCTAGTTCACCAAAAATACATTTCTAACATATCAGGGAGAACCAGAGAGTAAAAACTCTACATACAGTATATGACACCTCTGCCTCCCCCCACACTCATAGAAGTGCCCTAAAAAACCCAGTGTTGTTGGAATTACATTGATCCACCACCAATTAATAAGTCAAAATAACTAGGGCCCATGTCCATCCTCCCCTCTGCCTCCTAGCCTGCTACCCGCCTGCCCCATCACTTTATATAAAGTAGTCGTTAACTCATTTTCTGAGAGCAGCTCCTGGGTGATCAGATTTCCTGTGCAGTACCCAGGCCACCCACAACTTGGATCAAACGCAGCGTGCAGCACTTTATAGCTTATAGGAGCTGGCACTGTACTTGTGAATTCATTGCTGCCCCTGCCTTTCAGCTTCTGACAGTTAGCTGCTCCATGGAATGGCGCCAAGCCCTCGCACCTCTGGTGGTGTACCAGACATGACATCTCATCTCTCACACTGTTCTGGTCCTGATTCAGTCCTTCAGTTGCATGCCTTAGCTATCTTTTTCAAAGCAATGCTGGTCAGAAGGTCAGCTGCATGAAGATGTCACTGTCCCCTAGGTAACCTGATGCAACTTGGAGTGTTGCATGTCACTGACTAGCACAACAACCAACATTGGAGCAGCACTGGTGCTCCCTGTCCCCTTTTACAGTATGTGACTGAACAAAACACTAATTTGTAATTTTATACATTTTCTGGGGCATGCAATGCATGTGTTGCATACAGTGACTACACGCCACTGTCCATTGCTTGGCCTTTGTCTAATGACCATGTGACCTAGTCAAAAATTCTATAATGCTTGTTTGGCAGGATCTTTCTATGATAAACCCATGCTGCCTATTGTCCTAGAGACCGTTAACCTCCAGAAAGTTTACCAGCCTTTCTTTCAGAATGGTCTCCATTAATTTACCAATAATGGATGTTAGACAGACCGGTCTATAGTTGCCAAGCTCATCTCTGATAAAGTAATAAAGTATAAAACATTCTTGAAGGAATTTTAAAATTTTAGCATTACTGCCCCATGAAACTGAGAGAACTTCAGGAAATAGCACGTGCCATAGACACAGATCTGGCACATTTCAGTGCAATAAAGCAAGTCTGTTGGCTTGCAAGTAAGTCACGTTTAGTTCATGTTGTCCAAGTCAACCTGCCCTCAGTAGTTCAGCATCTGGAACATGTCTCTACCTCTGCTGGTGATGCCACAGCAAATGCACTTCTAAGAGATGTCCACAGTGAACAGTTTGTAAAATCATCTTTTATGCGCCAAGATTTCTTCCCAATGTTGAAAAATCTGTCACTTGAATTTCAAAAGGATGACCTGCTAATATTAGAAGTCTTCCAACTCGTCAAGACCTGCTTACTCCAGTTGATGGAGCTGAAAGCAAAACCTGGAGAATTCATGCCATCGTTTTGAAACCAATATAATCATAAAGAGAACGCATGAACTATCTAATTTCAAAGCAAGGCAGTGAGGGCAGGATTGTTCCTTTCAACTACAAAAGCAATTGTCCAGAAATAAATGTTACAACCAATGCACAACTGCAGAGTTTAATAGATGCAAAAATACCTTACATAGACCCGTGATTTCAGAATTTCTGAGAGGAGCCTCTGAAATGGTTTAGTTGTTTAGATTTCTAAATTTAGATCTGCCAAGAGAAGAACTTGCAGAATTTGGCACAACTGAATTAACTCACTTGTTAGAATACTTTCATGACTTTTTCACTGAAGATCAGAAAAACAGTATAAAAATGGAGTATGCTAAATTAAAAACACTACTAAAATGTGCAGTTGATAAGCCTTATCTGCAGGTCTATTCCAGATTACTGTGAGAGAGAGAGACCAGCCCAGCTTGCTTACATCCTTGACCTCATAAAAAACCTACTGGCTATAAGTGTGTCTACCGCTAAATGTTTGATAGTATTTTCCATTCAAAATCTTATAAAAACAAAGTAAGAACAAGATTGGCTGATGGCATACTCCAGTCACTACTGCATTTAGCAGTTGAAGGTTCTGCATTAGAAAGTTTTGATCCTGATCCCACTATCAAAGCCTGGATCCTCTCTGGTGCTGGCACATGCCATGTTCATGGTCACAGCCATGCTAATGCTGCTTCTCAGAATACTGTTAGACCTGTCACTAGTGTTGATGACGATGACGATGATGCTCCAGCTCCTACTGGCTCTTTTCCTGATACTGATGGTTCTTCTCCTTACTACATTGACTGATATGCTTTCTTTAATTCATTGGCTGTGCCCTCACTGTGCTGCACTGTTGCTGCTGCTGTTACTTTAGTCACAATCCTCTCTACAGACACTTTGGTTGAATTGGTTCTACTTTTTTGCTGCCTTTTACTGTAAGTCCTCCTCTCCTTTGCCTCCTCGTCAATTAATAATAATAATAAAAAATAATAATAATAAAACATTATTTTTATGGTGCCTTTCAAAAAACCAAGGTGCCTTACAACATTAAACAAATTAAACATTTCAAATCTTAGAGTTAAAAGCAGCTAACACAAATAAACAGATAAAATCAAACTCCAAATACTTGGATCCATAAATACGTCTTCAGGGCCTTTTTAAATTCTTCCACAGTCACGCACTACCATAACTGACGGGGTAGAGAATTCCAGAGGGTAGAGGCCGCATACATAAATGTACGGGCCCCAGAAGATTTCAAAGACACTCGCGGGATCTCTAGCAACCCCTTGCCAGCTGAGAGGAGCAATCGCCCAGGGCAATAAGAGACCAGGAGCTCTTTCAGGTAGTCCAAGCCAAGTCCATGTAGGGCTTTGAAAGTCAAGACTGACTTTAAGGTGATCCACCACTGCACTGGTAGCCAGTGCAGTCTGCGCAGCACCAGTGAAATATGGCTGGATCGAGAGGTACCAGTCAGAAGCTGGGCTACTGCATTCTACACCAGCTGAGGGCAGTGGATTTCAACCCCAGGAAGCCCTAGATAAAGGGAATTGCAATAGTCCAGCCACAAGGACACAAAGGCATGGACCAGCGTAGGAAGATTGCCAGACAGAACAAGGTGCCTAATCCTGGAGATATTCCTCAGATGGTAAAATGAGGACTTGTCGACGGCAGCCTCCTGCAAATGCAGAGTCAATCCTTCATCAAATATTACCCCCAGGTTACGCACATGTTCAGAGGTCGGGAGTGAAACATCCCTGAGATAGAGTCCAGAGGGTGAATCAGCCCCCCGGCCTCCCTATCTGGCACGCCGGATCCACTACCAACAACTCTGTCTTTTCCAAGTTCAGCCTCAACCAACTCGAATCCATCCACTCCTGGATTTCTTTGAGGCAGTTATTAAAGACCGAGAGAGCTCCATCCTGATCGGGTGCAAAAGAAAGGTACAGCTGGGTATCATCAGCATAGCCGTGAAACCTCAGCCCATACCTTCTTACAATGTCTCCAAGGGGCAGCATATACACTGCGAACAATTAAGAAGGATTGGTTGGTTCTAGACTTCCTGAACAAAAAATTAAATAGTATATACATATCAGTATTTTACTATTACCACCCTAAATGACATACAATGTGTTTTTCTTTAGTTTTATTATGTTTCTTCAAAATATACCTATTTTAACTGGACTACCAACTCAAGCACCAGGACTACTACTTTTAGTTAAGCAACTTTTTAATGGACAAGTACTTAATTTTAAGATTTGTCAATCCCTGATACGTCAGCTGCCAGGCAGAGTGTTGTCCCATACATCACACGTACTATCATCAGGTAAGCAGTCTTCTAATTAAACAAAGAGAAAAGAAAAAGTACCTCAGATATAAAAGGTAATAGTTGACTGCTTTTATAAACTAATACAAGTTTTAGGCAGTACACCAGCTCTTTAATTCTCCCTCCCTTTGGCAGGTGATCTAATCCCTCTCTTTCTTAAGTTTTGACATGTATCCTATGCATTTCCTTGTCTAACTGTCTTCATGGTATCCCATTATGTGTCTGGTGTGGTATCTGGGGTATCATTAAGGTAAAAGTAGTCAAGCAACTCATTTCTTAGCCAGAGCAGAATGTTATTTTGCTTTAGGAGGGCACTGATGAGTCTCCATTTGTTTCAGGGTGCTAAAGATCAACCCTGTGCTAAGGATAGGAATACAGGGGCATGATTCAAGATTAGTTGTTGCCGGAAGTCCCACATCACATGTGGGCCACCAAATCCGGGACACAAAAATCATGTTCAAATGACTGTAGGTATCTTGTTCTTATGAACAGAAGATGAAGTCCTGTTCTGTGGGTGGAACATTCTCTAAATGTCCCTAAGATCTGCTTTGTTATAGATGGATGTGACATGTGTTTGGCATTGAGACTCCACCCTGGTGCCCTGGACCAGTTCTGTCTAAGTGAAGGGAAAAGGCAAGATTGAGCCCCCCAGTTATAATATCTGCTGGTGTACCTGGGAGTTGCCTTAGTACATAATCAAAAAAGGCTGGACCTGGTGTGTTTGGGGCATAAATATTGCCCAGAATCACTGGCTTCTCTTGGTATGTACCCTCAAGGGGCAGCACTCAGCCTTCCATATCCTTGCTCTCCCTGTGGACACTCAACTGGAGGCCCTTCCTGCCGAGGATCATGATGCCCCACTGTTTAGAAGTGTAGGCATTGTAGTAGGCTGTACCCACCCAGGAACAAAGCAGTTGGGGTGCCTCACCCTCCAACAGGTTGATCTCCTGCAATAGTGCCACATCACATTGCATGGTTTTCCATTTGAGATGTACTTTCTTATGTTTAATTGGGCAGTTGAGCCCTCTGACATTACAGGACATAATTTGAATGCTATCAAAGGAACCATAAAAAATGATTCTTTGACAAGTAACACTAACCCCCACCCAGCCACACGAAAACACAGGAAACTTGTACAATGCTTCATGTAATGAGAAGGCAATGCTTACAGGTTAGAAAAATAAAGCACCAGCAGGTGTGGATTTGGCAACAAGGATGGAGAGAAATCCCCTGCAAAGCGAGTCACCACAACTACAGTATGGTCACAGCAGAGCCGAACAGGAACAGGATTATTTAAAAGACAAAACCTTGAGCCATTCTCACCAGTGGAGGTTCACCAGATACTGTTACTAGCTGACAGTAAGGATGGCTATTGTGCCTTCATGCACATGGAACCTGACTGAGCGATCAAGAGGTGCAGCCATTCCCTAGTCCCTCTCCCTTTTAGCTGGATTAAGGCAGGCAGGACCCAGCACAGTAAAACTAAGAGAAAGGTGGAGATGTCCCCCTGTTCTGCGCTCTGATTGTCGGTAACCTCCCAGAGAGCAGCAGAATGTGTGCATGCGTGTGTGTATGTGTTTGTGTGTGTGTGTGTGTGTGGGGGGTAGCCACCCATGCAGCTTATATTTGGTGAGAACTTGTCTGAGAAGACCATCTTAATTCAAATAGTTCTATATGGCATAGGGCTGCATGAAATAGATACATTTAATTACCGCAAAACTTGAAACAGATGCAATGAAACTCCAAATAAAACTTTATCAAAATATATAAATCTGTTTCAGACTTGCAAGGATGACAAATAGCCACAGAAATGTGTCTGCTAAGGGTTAAGAGGTAATGTCTTTCTGCCCTGTTTTGATGTCTAGCACCATTGTCTCATCGAGATGCAAGAAAGTGTGTGTGGGGGGGCTGAAGTAGACTCTGGTTGAAGCTAGCCTAGGGGTTACCACAACCCTTGTATGGGTTTGCAAAGCTTCCTGTGAGTTCGCTGTGTTGAGTGCTTATGAAACATTCTGCTGGTACGCAGCCTTAGCAAGATTCTATAGACCATGCCATATTATAGGAGTTATGCCACTGCTCCCAGTAATACCCGCCCTGCCAAAGAGTTGTCCCCAATTGTATTGCACTCAGCCCTTGCTAGGCAATCTAATTAGCCGGCCATTTTCATTAATAAAAAGAAAGAAGCACAGATTTTATTTGAGGCCAATAGAGAGCTGTCTGGATGGGCTACCATTTGAAGAGAGTATGTAAAAAGCAACCATCTCCCTTCCTGTCCTGAACCTTCTTTCCTCACAATCTGATTCAATCAAAAATGCACTTACAAGGTGATGGTGGATTTTACTGACCCTCTGTTGTGTCTGTTGGTGCTGCTGCTGTGTTCATCCGATTGAGTGGAGCTGGTGAAGATGTGGGAGGTAGGCTGAGTTAGCGGGGTGAGCCCAGGGCAGAACTGGAAGTACTGACTGGCCTCCTTGGGTGTTTGGAAGTGCAGCACTTTGACCTTATGCATGGCAGCCAGCACTGCCAGGAGCAGCAAGGAGTATTTGAGCCCACGATTCCAAAGATCAGCTTTTATTTTATTGAAGGCTTGCCTTCTGTATAGGACCTCACAAGTATAATCTGGGTAGAAGAAGATCCTCTGATCAGAAACCATGTTTTCTTTCAGGTCTTGTGCCATCCGAAAGATGAGCTCCTTATCCTGAAAGTGAAACAATTTGAATGTTAGAGGATGAGATTCAGAAGTGGTTGCAGTAGTTTTGTCTTGGTGAACCCAGTGCTCCTGCTCTATTTCAAAATCGTTATGTGCTGGGGTTCAAGCAGAGCCAGATAGGGGAGATATGGGGATACTGAACAGTGTCTCTGCCTTCAAATCCTTACTGCAAGCCTGGTTATGCAAGTTTTTCCACCTACCTCTGCCTTAGAGATCTTCCAGTTTGTTAGACAGCCCTTTGATTTGTGCTTTGGTGCTTGAAGTCTGGAGTCCTGGGCAGCCTGAGTTTTCACAGGTAGCAATGGGAGATGGGATTTCTAAAGCCACCACCATCTTAGAGGCTAGTTGATGCTGCATAGGGGTGAATTAATAATTTGTTATTTCCTCTTCTGTGGAGTCGGGAGCCATTCTGAATTGCCCAGATCTGTCAGCAAACTCTTTAGGCATGTACTGAAGTGGACACAGCTGTTATTCACCTATCACTGGATGGGGCAGCATACTGGCAAGGATGGCACAGATCTGAGGGACTAGGGAGCCATCTTAGGCAGTCACACACACGATCTCTACTTTCACAACTATTGATTGACCTATTACTCTGGTATTGTTGTAAGTTGTGCAAATGTGTAAATTGAAAATTTGGAGGCAGTATAGCCTAGAGGGCTAAAGCACCAAGCTGTGAACCTAGAGACCCAGCAGACCTGGTTTTGAAACCCACAACCACCACTTCCATACCATGTGACCACTGTGTTCCTTGGATGCCCCTGTAAATGAGCCTTGTTTCAATGCACCCTTCCCAGCCCAAAATTCTAAAAACAAATTCTAAACTTACAACTGCCCAATCCAATATACATTAAGCTCAGACATGTTATATAGAAATATACCTATGGCAGTGAATAAAAAAAAAACTATTAAATAAAAATGATGCAATCATAGGTACGGTAAGGGAAGAAGCAGGTTTAATAACGTAAACAAGATGCAACTAAATGGTGGTAAAACAGTAATATTTTACCAAAAAAAGCACTACCGCTGTATTTACAACTTTACAGGTCAAGGCTATATGGAGAGAAATCCAGGATGGGATCTAATGTGACGCCTAGGTATTTGAAATCCTCCACAATGTAAAGGCTGGAACTGTCCATGCATTGGACTGATGGTCAGTCAACGCAATATATCAGTTTGACTTGGGACTTGAATAACAGCTTGGGTTTTTGAGACATTGAGGATCAGATTATTTTTAATGAGCCAAGTCTGGTCCTGAGAGAAATCCTAGTTTAGCTGAGTGTTTATTTTGCTGGTAGAGGGAGAGCTGCCTTATAGCACAATGTCATCAGCATACATAACTGAGGAACTAAAGGAGGGAATAGATTGAAGGTCATGGATGAAGGTAGAGAAATACAGAGAACCAAGTATGGAGTCCTGGCGGCTGCCTAGTTTGATAGGGGCTAAAGAGGAGGCAGTGTTGTTAAAGTTTACAAATTGCTTCCTGTCTGTAAGGTAGCTCAGAAACCAGGTGGCGATATAGGTGGAGAGGTCAACTGAAATTAATTTAGCATGGAGACAGGAGTGGTCAACTGAATCAAAGTCTTTTAAAAGGTTGATAAATACAATCCCAGTGAGTGAGCCTTTATCCATGGAGGATTTTATATCATTTGTCAGCTGAATCAGGGTGGTGGTGATGGTGTGTTCCTTGTGAAAGCTGTGTTTATTGGGGACTAGGCAATTGTTATTCTGGAAGAAAACAGTTAGTTGGGAAGCCACCAACTTTTTTTTCTTTTATTTAAGTGTTTGTCCTCCAGTTCTTCCATGGCAGCCCCACTCTGACTGGCCCACCCAGCCCCACCCCCAGCTTCTCCGGGACTTACCTTCCTCAGCATCCCCTGCCACAGGAACTGTGAGGGGTGCCCAGTCACTGTTGTGGAGCATGTGAGAGGTCTGTTGTCATTCTGCTGCTGTGGGTTGTTTTTCTGCTGATTTTCACCCCTAGGCCCAATGTATGTGCAATGGGCATGACTTGTGAGCTCTGCCTCTGCGGAGATACCCCCAATGCCCTGAACGTGGTCCCTTCCCTCTATGTGTGTGTGTCACATGTGCTGCCTCCTGGACACCTGCAGGTGGCAGACAAACAGTGAACCACTGCAGCCTCCCCCCCCCACCGAGGGAGGACAGCAGTCCTATGGACACTCAGACCTCTCTCCCTCATCCAGCTCCCAAGCAATCAGCATCCGTTTCCAAACCTGGGTTCCTGGGATTGCACGAGGTGAGGTGTTGAGTGCCTCAGCCCTCCACGCCACTGGGCCGGCCTATCCACCAACATTTTATTAGTTTACATGGAATTGGTAATGAAGCGATTGGCTGATAATTATAGAATAGTTTAGGGGTCACCTGTCTTGTGAACAGGTGTGATTTTGGCAATTTTCAAGGTGTCTGCCGAGTTAAAAATATGGGAGATGGATGAGGCTAGGACTGTGGTGCTAAAGTACAGAAATCTTGATTTGATCACATCTGGGCTTGTGGTACCACCCATGGGAAGGGACCATAATAATTTGAGGACTTTCCCAGGGGTCACAACTTTAAAGAGAAGGTAAAAGTTTTTAATGGATGGTGGGAGAGCTGGAAGCTCAGGTGAGGTAGTGGGGGAATAGGCAGAAAGATCAGAGAAGTGAGAGTTGAATGCATTGGCAATTGAGTACATCATGCGCTGATATGGAGCATGACAGAGTGCAATGTCAGACATGATGTTGTAATGTAGTCAGGGTAGCATGATTTATAAAATATTAAATTATTTCACAACAACAGAAAAATTAGGGTGACTAAACAGTAGCTAAATCAGGAGGTAAGAATCTTAAATTGAAAAGTACAGGCTAAAGCATAAAGATACACTTTAGGCATCCCAAGCAAATCCAGTTTGAGTAAAACATATCCACTAGCAATTAGTCCTGCATTTGGAGTTGATGGCAACATTATGGGAAAAAGTAAGACTGGCACTGCAGGCCCTTAAAGCCAATATCCAGCTCTGTGCTTAAGTCCCAGGGTAACTTTACCCAAACATATCAGGATGCTCAGGAAAGGCTTCAGATCAAAGGGAATAACTGACCCCTAATTGGATCAGCTATTCCTTTTCAAGTTCATGCCATCTCTGCTCAGCAAGCTGAAACTCTATTAGAGTAAGCCTCGCTGATTGGTGTGACATTGAATTGCTCCTAAAACACTGCTCTGGTCACTGGATGAACAGTGTCACACCCATCCAAAAGCAGTACTCAGTACTTCTGCAATACATTCGCTTGCACCTGTGTGCATGGCAAACATAAACATCTTTTCCATTGAGGTTACCTGTTGAATGTACATGCTAGAGTCATAATGCAGATGTATTAGGATGGTATTGCCACATGTTTCTTATGGAATGTGCCATAGCACTGTACCAAGATACTTAATTTTTTGATTGCAGGCATGGCATGGGAATAAGAACTTTTAAGAATGTCAAAATCCCATATCTTGGTTAAGGAATGAAATAAAGCCAAAAGAAATATGGGCATCTTGATATTTGTGCCAGAAAAATATTATTGCTGAAAAAACTGTATGGTGATTAACAAATACGCTATTATAAAACCACTTAGCAATCTGTCACCAACCGTTGTACGGTTGCAGCTCCCAACCACATATATATTTGTGTGCCAAGTTTCAGATCTCTAACTTTAAAGGGAGTCAAATTATAAGTACCTTTTCATATTTGTATGAATTAAAGCAGCAGTGCAATAAAAATGGGTGAAAAATTGACCTCACCTTTTTTACTTCCTGATCAATGCCAGATGTCTTCCAGTTTATTTTGGTGGTAACATTTTCATTTTTTTGTTGTCATTTAAGAATTTTATGAAAGTTTTAAGTAATTATTTCTCAAGAAAAAAAGATGGCCACCTCATTTTTGCGTAGAAATAATACTGAGGACCCGAGGAGGGTACGACTCCAAACAAAAATGCAAATGTACAGTACATAGCACAGAAAGCATCCAGAAAACCCAAATCACTATTTGTCATAACCATAACAGAAAATGTGCTTTTTGAAATAACTGTTTTCATTGCACTGCTGCTTTAAATTTTGCAAGTATGAAAACTGAAAAATTGTAAGTCGCTGCACCTTTAAAACTAGAAAACACAATATCACCAAATTTATCAGATTCTTAGATCATAAAAAGGAAGGTGTGTGTGCCAGCCTTTCAGCCTCTTGCTTAAAAGATGTCCATGTTATAAGCAGTCACAAACTCAGTGAACAGGAACGCACAGGAACTCAGTTTGTGTACCTTTTTTGCAGCAGGGACAGAGTTCCTGTTCTTCTTCCCACTGACACTGGAACTGACATTCTTAAACCAGCAACATAATGACAGTTTCTGGCCCTGTGACCTGAAATCAGGGTTTCCATAACAACATTTGACTTGTACAATAGTGCTATTTTGTTAGAAATACTTCAATATCTCTAACTGAATCTACTGGTGTCTAAACAGATAGATAGGTCTTGGCACAGCTGTCCTTCAGATTGAAGATCTTCATTCTGCATTTCATATTTGCCAGTGCTTGAGTTCCTGTTCTTTTTGTGTACCTCTTGCACCACTGCACAAACTGAACATAACAGCAGTACTTCAAGTCAAATGTGGAAAAAAAATCAAATTAGAAAATTTGAAATTTTCAAAATTGTGGAATGCATTGCCATTACATATGAAATATGCCCAGACTTTGCCTGGTTTTGAAAATGCATTGAAACAATAATTGCAGGCTACAAGCAAATGTAACTGTTTTAATACCCGAATAGTAGCTCTTCAGATTTTTTAATATGACAATGTTCTTTGTACTAAATTTCATTTTTTTTATTACTTGCCATTTTGTACTGTGCCTTGCACCTGTATCATCCCTTAAAATGGGTACTTGTACTCGGGCTGCAGTTGTGCCAGGAGCAAGAGGGTACTGGTCAGCTCAAGGGACAGGGCAGTCTGGGGATTTTGACTAAAGGAAAGTTTGAGGAGGCAGCTAGTGTAGGGGTCACCTATAGCAGGAGTTAGATGCATGGGTTCACCTAGGGAATAGTAGACCCTCACAACTAGAGCAAGAAAGCAGGGAGCCACTACAATTCTGACCTGACAGCAGGCCATATTGGAATCTCACTCAGCAAAATTGACAAGCCATGGAGCCTGATGTGTATGGGTGATCAGGATTTACTGGCTCTAAGAGTGATCAAATGAGGCACGAAAATGGCAAGGGCATCAAGAAGGATGACTTTCAGCTATTCTTTTCTGACAGGGAAAGCAGTATTTATTTCTGTTTTTAAATGAGTGTGTCACTGTGAAGAATCAGGAGGGTATCATTCAGGAGGACACGCAGTTTTACAGAGTCAAACTGTTCAAGCTAAGGGGGGGAAGGGAGCAGTCACAGGAGAAGGAACTAATGAATTGCAAACAGCTTAGTTTGACTTATCAGATGCAGTGGTGATACCTGCTTTGCAAAAGTAAAATTCTACAAGTATACTCTTTTTGTGGCATTACCCATTACACTACCACAATTTTTGAGAAAATGTAACCAGTTAGTAAGTTGCAGTATTTCCACTGTGCATTTAAAACTACTAACTCAATTTTTTTTGTTAGATTCCTGGACAAATGGACATTGGGTATGTATGTATGTATGCCAAAGTTCAGGTGTGTACCTGGAAATGTTTATAACATTTCACAAATAAATAAATTATGAGCCTGTAACTGAAAATTTGGTTAACCAACTCTCTTCATATTTAGCCATTTTAAGACCACTCCATGAAGGTTATGCATGCACATGATCAGGTATCTGGCTCAAAGCAGGCCAAGTTGTTAGTAGAAAAATATTTTTTTAGAACTTTCTGCAAACAAAATCCTGATTTTAAACACCTATAAGTTCACGACTATCCAATCAAATATCTTGAAATGCAACATTTCCTTAAATCTCCATACAACATGTAGGCATGCCAATTTTCGGCATCTAGCTGCAAGAACAATTGAGTTTTGACCAAATAAAGTTTTGCATAATGTCATGAAATTCCATGACATTTTATAAAATTCATGAAATTTCTTGTAAAATTCTTGAAAAGGGAATTTGCTAATTTTGCCCAGCACTAGTGTATTTCCAAAGGCACACAACATTGTGATTTGTATTTATAGTGTATCCTACTTCCAGAACAGCCAGACACTTTAATAGACAATACCATTTATTATTTAAGGTAATTTTAAAAGGTAGACTGAATGTTTTTGCAAAGCTTTTAACACCATATGGATCGCATACTCTCTGCATTCACAAAACATGGAGAAATTATAGAATGGGGCCCATCTGTGCTCAGCCCTCATAGTTTTGATCTGAGCCCCTCTGGATGATGCAACACAGGGATTTACTTACACTATAATGGGCAGGGTACTTTGTTAAGGATAGCGACCCCCATAGTTCCCAAAGCTCATAAAGTGTAATGCCAATAAAACTGCATTATATAAGAACGTCTACCCTTATTGCTGCCTTTTTTGTTCCAAACTGCAGGTTAGTTCCTTCTCTTGCAGGGGACAGTTTTCCAGTTACATGTGACTGTTCTCCCTTTAGATTTTCAGTTTAATCACTCTGAATGATTTTATGTTTTAGAATAGATGATGAAGTCAGAGATGCAGTCATTTTGTTTACATGACAGCAAGATCACTTTCAAAGAGGTGGTCAATTAAGTTACTAAAGAAAAGATCAAAATACGTCCATGATTATACGTATTTTTGAAGACCTTGTTCAAGTTAATATGTGCAATGCTTTAGTGGAAGGTGGCAGGGGAGGGTCTGTAGAAGGTGAGGGTAAAGGGGCCTTCAGCTTCAAAATGTCCTGGGGCACAGGCTGCCTTAATCCAGCCCTGTCCTATGTGTTTTATTACTCTGTGTTGATGTTAATTAATTCTCATGGTTTTTTTTATTACTGCCCTTATTTCTGCACTCTTACACTTTGAACAACATCACGTTATTATGTATCATGTATTATTGATACTTGTATCATGTTCCGCAGTCTTCACTTGTACTCTTCTGTATGCAGGTCATGCCTGAAAAAGGTGCCTTGGCTTCTGTGCACCTACCTAGGTATCTCAATGACTAAATAAATAATTACAACTAAGATTGTGTTTATGACTTCTGGTACTGCTGTTTTTGTTGCAGCTGAATTGCTTTCAATAAAGAAGTATAAAAAAAACTGTTGTTTTGTTTACTGATAATAGTTTTACCAAATATTTTTGATCTAATAATTTTCTCAGTTACTGCATATCACATAGCCGAATCGCTAATAGTATTGCTTATTGGGATTTTACTCTCTGCTTGCCTTTTATTAATTACTGTTATGTTACACAATTGCATATCTTGTTTCAGATGTAACTTAGTAAAAATAGATTTTAGCCATATTGGTCCGGGGGGGGGGGGGGCAGGAATGAGCTGTCGGACAGCTTAATATTATTGGCTCAGCATTTGTCTAGTGCAAAGCCGATATAGAACACAGTTTTGGTGGACAGCAGAGCCCTTCATCAGATTCTCTGTGTAAAGCATTTCATAATATGTTTATATGAAAGCTGCTTTATAAAATGTACTTGTACTGAATCATTTAAAGAGCAGTGTTATGCTTTCTATTGGAAACTTTTGTGTCCTTAATTTATTTCTTCACTTTATTCCACTCAGCAGCATGTGAAGGATTCACTTATTAATGCAAAAATCTGGTGACCTCGAGCTACCCTCTCTTATCCCTCTCTGGAATTTAAATTCCTTGGTATATACAGTACTTCATTAACATTTACCATTGCTGCAAGGCTAGCATATAATGAATAAATCCAAGCTATAAAGTTTGGATGCTAGAAGTTACCCAGGTCTAAATGATCATCTGGACATAGCACCAATTTTGTTATTTTGACTAATATTAGCAAGTCACACACTGTATGGAGTATGAATACTGGACTGCAACTGAACTTTGAATTTATCATTGTAATAACTACTGTACTTGTGCTGTGTAGTGGACGCCTTTTATCTCTCTATGCCCTCACATGCCCCCCCCCCATCCTTCAATGTTGTTTATTGTTACTTTGAGGAAAATTGTCATTTGTAACAAAGGAACTGCAATCTATATTGCTATAAAGGTTTTATAAATTTTTTCTTAGATAGGGATAATGATGGCACGTATTGCTATAATGTATTATTGATGCCTATATATGTACTGTGTCCCTTTTTCCTTCTAACTTGCAATGGTTATGTACATGTTATAATTCACAAAAGAGCTACTCTGTTCCATCCTTTGGTGGCTACATGGTCCCATGGTTAACTTCCAGCAACTTGTATCCTGAACTATTGGGGAGGAAACATTCTTTAGCTTTTGTTAAACATGAGTGAACTTTTTGTATGGGACTCTACCTCATATGGGCTGGATCTGACAGTGCACCTTTAGCTGTTGACATATCATATGAGTATATAGCCATTATTTGAAATAGCAGCTGTTAGATTAGTGTTTTTAACACTTTTTTGTAATTTAGTTAGGTTATAAAGCAATGTGTCTTTGATAATTTTGCAATGAGCACTTTATTCACTAATTACCTTAGTTACAAAATGCAAGTCTGCCATTGGACCACCTAGTCTATAACCACCAATGGGAGTTGGTCATTGATACTAATATGAGTATATAGGGTGAGTCCATTTGCTAGTAGGCATATCCCTTGGAAGAGCACCAAGTGCAGGCATGAAACATTGGGGCTGGCACCACTTTGCACCTAGCACCTATTTTGTATATACTCATTACCTTTGTATCGGTTTTATCTATTAAAGAATTTTTGCTGATATCTTGGATATCTACCTTATCTGTTGATGCTTCAGCCTTGAAGGGTGAGTGCTTAGGCTTTTTTTGTTTTTGTCTGAAGTTATAAAGTTTTAAAAAGTTCATTTTTTGTATGACTTTATACATGAACCCCTAAGAAATCGTGTAAAAATTATTCTCTACATTCAGACCCATAAAAGTCACAATATTTGTTCATCTATAATTTTCTGTTGTATAATCAGGGATCATCTTATAGTATTCTAACAAGTCTCCTTATTGCACACATACACTGTAAAGTGCAAAGCATCATGGGTAGCAACAAGCAAATCCTTGTGCAGAGACAGCAGGGCTAGTGACTGGGAAAATCCACTGGCCCCACACACATTTCCACTGGCTCAGTTGGTGTACATACTGAAGTGTTGTCTTCTCCAGTACAAGCCTGCAGGGCCAGTTAAATGAAAATCTTACTAGCCCAACACAAAATCTACCAGCATTTGGCTAGTGGGCTGGTGCCAATTTCAACCCCTATATATAGATAGTTCTTGAAGAATAATGTCAGTTCTAACTCTGTTTAAGGTTGGGTTGCATGACAAACCAGTTCCTAATGGGGATATGCATAAGTTAGCAATAACCCACAACAGATGTGGGGTTATAGGCATTTAATCCATGCCTTCGGTGCATTGTGAGGCATGAGGTTGAGTGTCCTCACAGCACCCTATAAGTAGATTAAACGCATATAACCCCACAACCTGGAGTGAGTTATTGCACTTATAACATGGGTTGCATGAAGGACACAAATAATGTTCAGAAAAAGTGATTTTAAGACTGGAAAATACATACTTTTATTGTGTATCCTTCCATCTGAAAAAATAGTTCCACATGTAGACTGAGGATACACATTTTATGGTTAAGTTAGATGTTTCTGCAAAGTATCAAAAGCATTGTAGACAATTAGTACTAATAATCACATGTAAACTAAGTGAAACGGAAAATACAACTGTTAACTGGGAAGTTTTCTGTGGACTGCATAATCCTGTGGGAAATTTGATATATTTTATAATCAACTGCTGAATAACTATGTAACACATTTTATAACATATCTACTTGCTTCCTGGAGTACATGAGTAGAGCGTTGCTTATTTATATTGTAGTGATGGAAATACTTTAATACTTCTTTTTAGTGTTCAAAACACAGGACAGCAAAGTAACATAGCTAATTTCCTAAAGTAATCAGTACAACATGTTAGAACATCTGTTTTACTTGCTTTTTACCATGTATGAGAATACATTACTTCCATGAGTTGCAAGCACTGCATTATGGGTATGTAAATAATATGGGATATGCAGCAGCTCTGTCATTCTCTAAGAAATAAACTTCTGAACAGTAACTCATATGACAAAGTGGTAAACAGTAGTTGTCTGGGGAGATCTCTTTGTAATTAATAATCATATTCTTTGTACTCAGTCCTTGGCTATAATGTGTTGTGATTTTGCATGTGTGATTTTAAATGGTTGCCGCTCACTGTTCACATTCTTGCCAGATAACAGGATCTGACAGGCCCAGGGATACTACACAGGGATGCTTCACCCTAACTATGCCACTACAGGCATTTGACCAATGGTCAGGTAAGGCTTCCTGACCAATTAAAGTTCTCCCTCAGGACACCCATGTTATAATGGCACATGTCCCCTGATTGTAACTGATGCAAAGCTAGCATGCTCATATGCAGTGCAGAAGTATCTGCATGCACACACCATGCACCAACACACACATAACACAGGCAGCCATGTGGGTGGGCAATTGTGTGCAGGACCATATGGAGCACACAAAGGGCAGGCTGGCAGTGTGTGGCCACTCCCCATGACCCCATCATATATGGACATCTGCATCGGATGGCCAGTGTACAGATCACAGTGCTTGCTTGCAAAAGTCCATACTGTTATGGAGGTGGAAGGGCTGGCAGTAGCCGAGGATGGCAGGAGAGGTGCGCCACTGTTAGGTCCGGACACAGAGGTGACATGGATGGGATGGACCATGGCCATGCACACATCCATGGTATCGTTCGGTCATGGTTCACCAACTTCACCACATAGTAGGTGGCAACCATGGTGGCTAACATTAAGGAGCACTATCCTACATTTTATGGAGTACAGCCCCCAAAGGCACCATCAGAGACCAATGTTAAGTTCTGGCTCAACATCCTGGCAACTGTGAACACTGCTTTGTAAGAGACATGAACACTGGCCACCATAAAACACAAGTGGTGTGACATTTTTTTATCTTCAAATGAAAAAGAACACCAGGACAAGGGAGTATGTGATGAAGCTGGAGGGGGGAATTTTAAGGCAGATGTGAGAAAATGTTTTTTCCGTGAAAGGCTATTGGCCCACTGGAACAGACTGCCAGCAGAGGTGGGGGGCTTCAAGCATGTACTGGATAAACATAGGTGAGTATTAGGAAACAAAGGCAGGGAGGAGGGAGGGTTGCAGGAGACCAGTTATGGTCTGTGGAGACAAAGTAGGCAGGGAACATCTTCATAGACTGCATGGGCCAAGAGGTCTTGGTGCTGACAAATTCTATGTTTCTACCACTGGGCAGCCATCAAACAGAATGCAGTGGCCAAGTGGTCCCAGGCAGCTACTGTTGGGGGGCCACCCACCCAGGTGCACACCCTCCTGCTCATAGAACACATGGTAGCAGACACCCTTATGCAGGCATCACCACATGTGAGGAAGAGGGCATGGACTTCACTTACTTTTTTCTCATCTCTGTTTGTATGTGTTCCATAAATATGCACACCACACTGCTGTGTGATTGTTACAAGTAAATATTTGTGTTGCCATTGGGTTGTGCATTTGAGAAAGAGTAATGTGCTCAGGGACAGCCCAGGTTCCAGTTGTTTTAGTGGCGCAGCTGGTTAGAGCAATCAGAATGGTATTCCGGGTGGCCTAGGTTCAAGTCCAAGCTGAGGCACTTACTTCTTTCTCACCTCTGTTTGTATGTATTCCATAAATATGCATGCCACACTCCTGTGTGACTGTTACAAGTAAATATTTGTGTCACCATTGGCTTGTGCATTTGAGAATGAGTAATGTGTTCAGGGACAGCCCAGGTTCCACTTGTCTCAGTGGCGCAGCTGGTTAGTGCAATTGGAATGGTATTTCGGGTAGCCTGGGTTCAAGTCCCAGCTGAGGTACTTACTTCTTTCTCACCTCTGTTTGTATGTGTTCCCATGTGCATCGTAGTGCATGTGTATACACTTCTGTACAGCTATGTTATGTAGTATGGCACATGTGGTGAACACTCTGCATATCTTCTTGGGGCAAGCACCATCAAGCTGGTCATGTTGAGGCATCGGAACCTCATCTTCCAGAGCCCTATCATCCTCTCCACCATGGACCATGTCTTCCTGTGTGTGCCTTTTTGTATACCTTCTCAGCCTTGATGTGAGCCAGTAGGTATGGTGTCATCAGGTATGGATGTAATGGATAGCCACTGTCACCTGTTTTGGTGGGAATAACAGTGTTAACACATGGTGGCTGCATGGCATGTACAGTGCTGGTAGACATGTAGGGACAATGCACTCACTGATAAGCCATCTGCCCCTGCCATTGTGTATCCTGAGTAGAACACTGAGTCTGGAGCCATCGAAGATGTAGGCATCATGGCATGACCTGGGCTTTTTGGCACACATATTTGTGATAATGCCTAATGGATTGCATAACAGCTGACAACTGATGCTGTGGAATCCCTTGCAACATGCTTTCTTGTCCAGTGGTAGTGATAGAATCGCGACATGCATACAGTCGATGGCCCCAATACAATGAGTGTGCCATATATGGCATAGAATGTCTCATTCATGATACATATGTTATACAGGGTGGCTGGGAATGTGATGTGCTCATGCACCTGCAGGAGCAGGGCATCAGTGACCTGGTGTAGTGCCTTGGATGAGGACGACTGACTGACACTCTTTAAGGAGAAAAAGGCTGCATTCAAAAAGTATAGGGAATCACAGACAGAGCACGACAGGGAACTGTATCAATTAAAGCAGCAGGGAAGGCAGTCAGAAAAGCAAAGGCCCAAACCAAGGAAAGGATAGCCAAGTCAGTTAAGAAGGGGGATAAAACCTTTTATAGGTACATTAGGGAACATAGAAAGGTTAAGGGAGGGATAGGGAAGATTAATAAAGGAGAGGGGAGGTGGGCAGAGGGAGACAGTGAAAAGGCAGAGTTAATGAATGAATACTTTTGCTCAGTATTCACAAAAGAAGAAGAGGAGGAGTTACCTAAACCAAACAGTAGAAGCACTCTGGACTAGTGGGGTTGATACCAGCCCATTTAAAGAAGAAAGAGTACTGAAAGAACTTCTAAAACTCAAGGTGGACAAAGCAATGGGGCCTGACGGGATTCACCCTAGAATCCTAAAAGAGCTAAGGGAGGACCTAGTGACACCACTAACCACACTTTTTAACAAATCATGGGAAGATGGGGTGGTACCTGAGGACTGGAGGAGGACAGATGTGATTCCCCTTCACAAAAGTGGGAGCAAGGCAGAAGCAGGAAACTACAGACCTGTTAGTTTGACCTCAGTGGTGGGGAAAATGATGGAATCACTTCTGAAAGAAATAATTGTTGAGTACCTAGAGGCCAGCGGGGCACTGGACCCAAAGCAGCATGGATTCACAGCAGGAAGGTCATGTCAGACAAATCTAATTGATTTCTTTGACTGGGTGACCAAAGTAATAGACCAGGGAGGGGCTGTGGATATGACCTACCCAAACTTTAGCAAGGCATTTGGCACAGTCTCGCACAAAAGATTTATAATCAAGTTAGCCAGCCTGGGAATGGGTCCCAGGGTGGTAGCCTGGGTAGAAAACAGGCTGCACAACAGGACACAGAAGGTAATAGTGAATGGAACACATTCTGAAGAAAGGGGGGTTACTAGTGGAGTACCTCAGGGCTCAGTACTGGGTCCAGTCCTCTTTAATGTCTTTATAGGTGACATTGCAGAGGGTCTGAAGGAAAGGTATGCCTCTTGTGGATGACACAAAGATCTGTAACAGAGTTGATACACAAGGGGGGGGTAGAAAGGATGAGAAAGGACTTGGCAAGGTTGGAGGAATGGTCAGACATATGGCAGCTTAGATTCAATGCAAAGAAGTGCAAAGTAATGCACCTGGGAAATAAAAATCCAGGTGAAGAGTACACAATAGCAGGGGAGGTACTAACAACAACAATAATGGAAAGGGATCTGGGTGCAGTCATATCAGATGACCTAAAGGTGGGTATGCAATGTGAGAAGTCAGTAGGGAAAGCCAGGGGGATACTGGGATGCATGGGGGGATCACAAGTAGAAAAAGGGAAGTGGTTATCCCTCTATACAGACAGTTGGTGAGACCCCATCTGGAGTACTGCGTGCAGTTTTGGAGACCTCATCTACGCAAGGACATAGACAGGATGGAAGCAGTCCAGAGGAGGGCAACTAAAATGGTGCAGGGTCTACATCAGAAACCATATGAAGAGAGACTGAGAGAGCTTAATATGTATACCCTTGATGAAAGGAGGGACAGGGGGACATGATAGAAACTTTTAAGTACCTCAAGGAATCAACGAAGTTCAGGAGGGTAGCATCTTTCAGAAAAAGATGTGTGAGAACAAGGGGGCACAATTTAAAGTTGGGGGATGGCTCAGGGGTAATGTGAGGAAATTCTTTTTCATGGAGAGAGTGGTGGACACATGGAACCGCCTTCCTGGAGAGGTTGTGGGGTCTAAAACAGTGGAGGAATTCAAACATGCACGGGACAGACATAAGGCAATTATAGTGGGGGGGTTGCAGGAAGCAGGCTGTTGGTTAAGTAGAATCTGCAGCTTATCCAGTAGGTAGGGAAATGGGCAGACTGGGTGGGCCAAGTGGTCCTTATCTGCCGTCAAAGTCTATGTTTCTATGTTTCACACCACCCTCTGGAAGGACCCCGTGGCACAGTATGACAATACACACAAGTCCTTTGTCTCAACTGACATAGCATGTGTCTGACGGGTGCATGGGGCCACATGTGCACTGAACATAGCACACAGCCTGTGGATGGTTGCATGGTCCACATGGAACAGTTCCAGGCAGTGTGTGTCCTTCAGGGTATTTGCATTCACCTTAGGCCAGAACACACATGGCTGTGGCGAGATTCTCCATTTCTGGTTATGATCATACTCACCATCCAACAGGCGAACATTCATGCATAGTCCTGGGCACATCTCACTGTGCATGTGTGTCTGATTTGCACCATACCATGGAATTGCAGCCATACAGCATGTGATGTGTTATCTCCACCTGGGTTTTGCATGCACCAACAGGGCAGGATGGGTTCACCATGCATTTATACATGTTATGACAGTGGCCTGTTAAGTGGCATGTACCTAGCAATCAGATGGAGTCAATGCTGCATGCACAGGTGACACCTGACCATAATGCACAGTGCCATGGCAGAGGCATCAGCAGTTGTGCCAAATGTTGGGCAGCAGGATGGGGACTACCCCCTGCAAGCTCTGGCAAATGTCCCCTCCTGTCATACCAGGATGGTGAGGGGACCTCTGGGATGTGTCCGAGCCTGGCCCAGTAAGTATGCTGTGTGTGTGCGCTGTGTCACATATGGGGCTTCTCTGCTCATGTCTCCACAGAACTTTTGTGGCTGGCTCACCTGTATCACCCTGCTGCAGAAGGAGATGCTGGCCGGGGCCATGCCCATCGTTTTAGCTCGGCAAGGCCAGTGGGAACTGAACGTCCCAACTGGCTGTCCCTGCAGAGTGGCACCAATGCCTCTAATACAACAACAACATGGGGGTCTACTGGGTAGTGGCACAGCCTTCTCAGGTAGGTGGCTATCTTGACTGTGGTCCCTGCCATCTGAGCCAGTGCAGGCGGGGGATGCAGATCTCTGTGCCACTGCAGCTGTGCATGTGTATCCTGCTCATACCTGTCCTCTGTGTTCTCTCATTTCAGGCCTGCTGTGGACTGCTGTGGAAGCTGGCACTGAGGGAATGAGACTATACTATCACCTCATACAGGGCTCGAGTAAGGATTCACAGGAGAAAAACTGAGGAGCAGTCTGCGGTTGGCATAGTACTGCTGTTTTGTTTTGTTATTCTGTTTGCCATTTTCTTTCTTGTCCAGTATGACCCGACAAAGCATAGGTCCATCTCTAGTGTACTGCTGAATCTGTATGCTGTACCAGTAAAGCTTTTCTTCTGCATGTCCCTTGTCTGTGTGTTGTGTCCAGGTTGCAGTATCATGCAGCTGGCCACAGTGGGGCAGTATTGTGTTAGGCAGCCATGATGGGGTGGGGACACAGGGCTATGGTGCACCACTTGTGCCAGGGGGAAGAGCTGTGCTGTGGCAGGCAGCCATACTGTGGGGGCCACTGCAGTGTGGGCTGGGCTCTGTGCTTTCCTCTGAAGTCCGTACTCTGGTGTGTTTTTCACGGCCTGTGCACATCGAATTTATGGCAGAGCTCCCCATGGTGTAGTGTTGTGCTTGTGCTCCTGTGTGGCTTACAGACATACTGCATGCCATGCATGTGCATGTGTGAGGCACGCACATGCCATTTCATGACCCCACCCCCTTAGACATGCATAGTACCACTGCTGCTTTCATACATACATGCCCATGGAGGGCATGTTATGCAGCCATGTACCCTTAGACAGTGCTGCTGTGTGCCTCAGGTGGGTGTCCCACCAATAGTGCGTAGGCCTCAATGTGAACAAAGTCAGGAAATGTTTTGAAGTTCTGCCATAGCAATGCCTTGTCGAATGGGATTTTGTAGACAAAAGTGAGTGGATGAAAATGCTTACTATTGGCTGCCACAGCTGTCTGTCACAGTTTGTAACCAGTCTATTGGTTCTTCTGTCAACAGTGCATGGTAATCCTGTTACTGAGCAATGAACCTCTCCAGAACACGTTTCTTAGTAGTGAAGTTCTCTAGAGCATGCAGTATGGAGAGGTTCACTACTTGCTTTCAAGATGATCACCTGGTTTCTGCTCTATTCCTTCGCTGGGCAGGACTTATACTGGTTCTTATACTGGGTAATAAAATGGCAGAAGGCTTGTTAGCCCATAGTTACCGTTCCCCACATCAGTGGGCCATTATACCAGAGTTTTCTAATAACCATCTATCTATTAATTGTTTAAATGCTTCATTTGAACAACTATCGATGATTCTTGATGGCAACCCATTCCATAACTTACCTGTTCTATTAACGAATGAAAAATGCCTAGCATTATTTTTAGCAATTTCCATCTTAATTTGCTTTTTATGTCCTCTCAGACCATCTGGTTTAGCTTGCATTGTAATCATATTCCCTTCCTTAGCTCATCATCATTTATGATCTTATTCATTGCCATTAAATTCCCCTAGTTCTTCTCTGCTGTAGTGAATACGAGCCTGTTTTGAGTAATCTGTCCTTGTAACTATATTTGCTGAAGCATCCTATTATTTTAGTGAATCGCCTCTGGATCTTTTCATGGAGAATTAGTCTATTCCTTTTTTTGTGTGTATATTTTACCTCCAAAACACTGATTCCTGTCAGCTAATAACATGCCAGCCCTGTGCTGGAGATACTAATAAACACTGCTATGAAGTGCTTTTGCATGTCTAACTAATGCGAAGCACATCATCCGTCCTAGGCTTACTCTATATGAACTTAGCACAGAGTGGTAAGACAAACTAAGCCTCTCAAGTGGTTGTGGTCTTGCTAACAGATAGATGGGGGAGCTGCTTCAGCTGCAAAAGACACCAATCAGTTATTCCTGAGATGCTTGCTCTCAGATCAAGCTCAGTGTTGTGCCTGAGAATTGGGCAGAGGGACCTGTTAATGGTGGGAGAGTGCTCTGTTGCCCTATACAACTCTCGTGTATTGTTATGGCCTGTTCTTGCCTCAGAGATTTAAACCTCAGTTACTGGGTTTTACATGATGAGGTTTTAAGGTACTTGCTCTCTGGTATCTGCAGAAAGGTATTCTAGGGAATGTTTTCTGTATACTGTTTTTCTTTTCTCAGATGTTAGTTATGTCTTCTGACAGTCCACAGCACAGGGGAAATTTATATTGCGATCTGTTAATACCCTGTGGTAAGGAAATGCTACTTAACCTCTGTTTACTTCTGAGCAGACTTTCTTGGTCCCATGTTGGCTTTGTTTCCAAGAGTTGCATACTATTCTTATCTTTGATGTAGATATAGTTCTTGGATAATGGAAAGCTCCATTTCATTTAACTGAGCTGACACTTGCATTGGACTCTGAAGGCCTCCACTCCGGGCCTCCTCTCTTGTTTGCTATATCTGCTGACTGCATTGGAGGCAATAACAGGGCTGGTCTGCATAAAAGACTAGTTTCTATTGTGAACAGCCAGGACACATTTTGGAGTTCTCCCGTAGCAATGTATTGGGAGCTGGGACTTCTGAGAGAAAAACGAGTGGATGAGGTGTTTATTATTAACTATTACTGCTGTCTCTCACAGTCTGTAACCAGCCTATTGGTTCTTCTGTCAATAGTTCACAACAGTCTTGTGAGTGAGCAGTGAACCTCTCCAGAATATGGGTCTTCAAGTGGCGAAGTTCTCCAAAGTGCACCATTTGGAGAGGTTCACGTCTTGCTCACAAAACGGTCACCTGTGTTCTGTCACCTGGTCTCTGCTCTATTCCCTCATTTTAATCTATTTCTTTTTTTTTGTTTTTTTTGTCTTTCAGAATGTTGACTTCTGTTTGCTATTAACATGACAGCCCTGTCTCGGAGATACTAAAAAACATTGCCATTACGGGCATGTCTACCCGATACCCAATACATCATTAGTCCCAGGATTACTCTATATGAACTCATTACAGAATGGTAAGTCAATCTGAGCTTCTGAAGTGGATGCAGCAAACTCTCTCTCAGCTGAGAATGATGGTAATCAGTTACTGGTGAAAGGCTCGCTCTCAGATCAGCCTCAGTATTGTGCCTGAGAAGTGGTCGGAGAGACCTGTATATGGAGGGAGGGTGCTCTCATGCCTATATACAGCTCCTCTGTATTGCCATGACCTGTTCTTGTTTCAGGTATTTAAACCTGTTACCAAGTTATGCATCATGTGGTTTTAAGTCATTCACTTTTCAATCATGATTGCTAAGTCCCTGGTGTCTAGCGTCCCCACCTCCCATGTTGGTCCCTAATGCTAAGGCTAGACTGTGAGCAGGGTGGCCACTCATTCATTGGGTTTGGACCTCAGTTGCACCATCAACTCCCATGTTGGACTTCCTGACTGCTCAACGTCCCCCACATTACCTGGAATTTCAGGTTGTGGACACTACCTTCAATCCCAAGGAGAACAATTGTCAGCAGGTCAGTAGTAAAACCCCCAAACAGCTGTACCAAGCTCTAAAACCAGAGCAGGAATAAAGAAAAAATAAAACACAATTCTAAAATCCTGTTGCTTCAGACTTGTATCCATCAGTGCTTTGATTGTGGATTCACAATACAACTGGGAACTCAAACACAGCAACTGCAGCAATGCATTTAAAACTGGGGAATGGTCAGTTTTATGATGGCTTACTAGTGAGTGGTGTTACATGTTATTTTTTGTTGCTGCTGTCACTTACCATTTGTGAGGATTTCAGTGGATGTCAGTAGAAGTGTGCACATGGAGGTGGTTACTGCAACGCTGTGAACATCATATTGACTATTACTACTGTACAAGTGTGCACAGGAGGCAGATGCGTGAGTGGTGAAATTCTGAAACATGCAGGATGGCCATTTTTGCTGCTATCAGTGAACCATGTCAGGCTAAAAAAACAACAAACTGCCCACCTATCTGCCACACATGCAGAACTTCATCAAATAGAAGCCACCTTTATACACTGACAAGGTCGATAATATTACCCTCACCAGTCCAGTTGTCCTTCTGCATACTGCTTTTGCTGCTGCTGGGAGTCGGGAATGGAGGGACAAATTTGTGAGGCTATGGAACAGCCAAACAATGGACATATAAACTGATTTATACTTCTCAGATGATTCACTTTCACCAGTCTGTTATTTTATTTATTTATTTACATGTTTCACCAGGAAGGAATACTGAGCAATACTGCCCATTTCCAGATACATCCTGGGGGAGGGGGAAAGGGAGACAGCAGTTTACAATGGTACAATGGTATCACTATATACAGCATTAGGATTACAGAAATAAAATACCTCGGCCTCACTCTGGACCAGGGCCTCACCCTCAAGAACCATGTGGACCAAGTTACAAAAATCTTACATGGGAAACTAGGCACCCTCTACAGACTGAAAAACCAGCTGATACTGGAAGCCAGGGTCTCCATCGCCACCAGCGTCCTCCTTCCAACAATCACCTATGCAGCCCCAGTACTACAGGGAGTAGCAAGGACCGAGATGAATAGACTACAGGCCCTGTATAATAAGGTGGTTAGGTTTGCTGCCCAGCCTAACCCTAGAAATCACCACTGCGACACACAATCGCAACTGAACTGGCCCTCACTGGCAGCCCGTCTCCAGTATCCTCTATTATGACAAACCTTCAAACTACTTAGCCAATCCCCCCCTCCCAGCCTAACTGGACTCATTGTGAGAAAGACCAACCCCCGATCCCTTCGCTCAATGGATCACACTCTCCTCGCAGCCCCAGAGTAAGAACCAAGGCGGGAGGCAAGTCCTTCGCCCACACTGCACCTACCCTATGGAATTCCCTCCCGCCTGGGGTGCAGGAAGCACCATCTATCAAAAGCTTCTTCACCAGGCTCAAAGCTCACCTGATCACATCCTCCAAAAGCCACTGCTAGGCTCCGGGGTTCCCCTGAGGCCATCTGAAGACCACTGCCCAACATTACCCCCTTTTGTAATCTGCACTTCTCTTAGCAAACTGCACTATGAAAGTTGGTGCTCACCCTTCTCTGACGTCTCACATCTAGACACCCACTCTGCCAACCCCTATCCCCAACACAAATGCTGGCCGATCTCGCATATTTAACCAGTTGTCTGTATCTTACAGTATAGTCTGTATCATACTGAAGAATTTGTCACCTTTACTGTGTTATCAGGCTAATCCAGGCTGTGTGTGGGTGATGATGTGCAATATGGCTGCCACCACACATTCAGTCACTTCACTACCAATCTAGCATTGCTGTAAAGCGCTTTGGGATATTGTGTATGAAAAGCGCTATATAAATGCTGATTCTTCATCTTCTTCTTCTTCTAATCTCAGCATATGTAACCAGCTGTTTGTACATTACTGTATAATCTGTATCATATTGTTTAATTGCCATTTTTCTTGTGTTTTTCTACCTTTGCCATGTAATCCTGGGTCGCCCCTGAAAAAGGGAACCCCGGAGCCCAGTGGGCCTACCCGATCACCAAAATTTAATAAATAAATAAATAAATAAATAAATAGGGCAAGAGATACATCACTAGAATAGACTAATGCCACAAAATAAATGATATACAGGTTACAGTAACATAACATATCAATATGAAATTGCAATCGGGTAAATATTCATAGGATACAAGTACGTGTTGTTGACAAACTGCAAGCACAGTTAATATCAGGACATGAATGGAGGAAACTGCATCGTCAGTAGGTAGTGGAGAAAATATTGAAACAAGGGACAGGGAGGTTCCAGGGTCACAGCAAGCTATAAACTGAGGAAAGAGTGACATCAGTAGACTGGGGGATTGTATTGGAATAGAGGGGTATGATGGGAGGGAGGGTTACTGAGGGAGGGTTAGCCTGTGAGGAAATGAACCTATGTAGAAGTAGGTAGGTGAGTATGGACAGGCATATAGTGGGAATCTGGGGTCTAAAGTTGTTGTGTGGTGAGAGTTAGAGTCCTGGAGGAATAGATGGTGTGAAAGGCTAGCTTGAGGAATGAGAGGGCCTGGGTTTGAGGGAAAGGATAATTTAGGGACAGGAACAAGTAGGGGAAGTGTATTCATATAGGATGGAGGAAAGGGCTGTGGGGGGATGGTATTATGGATGGAGGGCATTCTAAAGCTATTAAGGTATTACACTTAAAAAGTCCAAATGTAAAGCTACTTGTGTTTGAAAAAATAAAATAAAATAATGACTCCAAACAAAAAGAGGTCTGCTAAGAAACTGATAAGAAGAATATGATAGCAGAAAATAAACTGAATTTATTATACAGTGCACGCAGGATTCAGGATGCATTCAGACTATGGATGGTCCAAAATCTGGCGGTTAAAATTCAACATTGTGAAAGACTTACTCTTTGGGATGTACTAGCTTCTGGGGTACTTTGGTCCAATTCACTTCTCTGTTGCCACCACCTGGTTATGCTAGAAGAATACATCTGTTCTGCTCAGGGACTTGGAAGGTCAAAAACAGTAATATATGGTAGAGTGCACTTCAGATGGTGGACTTTAAACAGAGAAGCTCACGTTGATAACAGAAATATTACATAATAGTACATTCACCTTTGCAATATAAATGTTCGGCCATTGGGTCTATAAAAATAGATTCTTTACTACTAAATGCTACAGATATTACAAACAGGATATGCATAGCAACCAAAAAGATATATACAGGAAAAGAAAATAATTCAGTTTCAACAGATGGTTTGCTGATAGAATAAGCTCACAGCCTAGTCTTCCACTAGGATTTGTATTTACCTGACAACTAAATAGACAACATTCACTAAAATTGCTCTTTTCCCACCCAGATAAGATAGCTATAGTGCAGGACCCTCTGTCCTCTGGTATCACTAATCAAGATAGACCCAAGGTCCTCTTCAAAGGCTACAGGATGTCAGAGAGGGTGATTTGGGATTCAATGCTTCTATTTATGTGCTCAGGGCAGTAGGGTGCAACCTCTCTCTGTAGTGACATCCCTCTCCAGTATTCCCCACCCATGTGGGTGCATGGTGCAAGTGTGTGTGTGTGTGTGTGTGTGAGCACAGCTGCCAGGCCAAAGTGTCTTTTCTCACCTCACAACATCCTCACTCACAACTTTATTACCCTGTTTATATTCTAACTGCTCCGATGTTTCTGTGGGACAAACAGCACCCTCACATCTTTCAAGCTGTTTTCCCTTGTAAGATTTTCCTAGGAAAGTTGCTGGGACATATGACCTGCCCTCTATTTTGTTTACTCTATGCCATTCCAAATAGAAAGACTTACTTGCCAATAAGTAGAAAAAAAAATAATTACAGTAACCAAAAGGGGATTACACTAATGTGGCAAACTGTTTTCCCTTGTAAGATTTCCCCAGGATAGTTGCTGGGACATATGACCTGCCCTCTATTTTGTTTACTCTGTGCCATTCCAAATAGAAAGACTTACTTGTAAATAAGTAGAAAAAAAATAATTACAGTAACCAAAAAGGGGATTACACTGACATAGTTGCGTCCCCATCACAAACACCAAAAAGTACAAGATGATGCACATAGGGAACAAAAACCCCAGAATGGAATATTGGATGGGGGGGGGGTTATGCTGGACAGTATGTTTAAGGAAAAGGACCTGGGAGTTATCATAAGCAAGTCCTTAAAGTAAACCAGCCAGTTCAACAAGGCTTACAGCAAGGCTGCCGGAATGTTGCAGTGTATAGGCATGGATAAGGGGCAGACTGGATTGGCCTAAAAGTCCTTTTCTGCTGACAGACTCTATGTTTCTATGTTTTAATAGCAAGAGGGGAGAGGTTATTTACTACCTCTCAAGAGAACACTGGTGAGGCTGCATCTGGAATACTGTGCCCAGTTCTGGAGTCCATACCTAAGAAAAGACAAAGACAGGCTTGAGATGGTGTACCATAGGGTAACCAAAATGATTGAGGGCCAGCAGAGCAGATCCTATGAGAAACTGTTTATGGTACTGAAAATGTACTCACTGGAGGCCAGAAGGGTGAAGGAAGACATGACCAGGGAAATAGATCCGGGAGGGGCAGTGGACGTGGCCTACTTAGGCTTTATCAAGGCCTTCAACACTGTACCACATAGGAGGCTCATAAGGAAACTTGGCAGCTTAGCGGTGGGTCCTAAGGTGGTTAACTGGGTAAGAAATTGATTGATAACCAGGCGGCAGAGGGTGCTGGTAAAAGGAACTCATGTGGGGGAAGGGAGATGACAAGCATGGTACTTCAGGGCTCAGTACTGGGACCAGTCCTCCTTAATGTCTTCATAAGTGACATTGCAGATGAGCTGGAAGGGAAGGTATGTCTCTTGGCAGATGATACCAAAATCTGCAATAGGGTGGGCACTCCAGAGGGGGTGGAAAGAATGTTCAGAGACCTGAGAAAACTCGTGGAGAGGTCATAGGTATGGTAGCTGGGCCTCATTGTGAAAAAGTGAAAAATCTTGCACTTAGGGCACAGAAACCCAGAGGCAGAGTATAAAATGAGGGAGGACATATTGATGGTCACCAAACAGGAAAGGGACCTTGGAATAATCATGTCTGATGACCTCAAGGTGGCGAGACAATGCAACAAGACAGTAGGTAGGGTCAGTGGAATGCTTAGGTGCATATGGAGTGGTTTCACCGTCAGAAGGAGGGAGGTGATGTTGCCAGGATTGCCAGTGAGACCCCACCTGGAATAATGTGTCCAGTTTTGGAGACCACATCTCAGGAAGAACATTGACAGGGTGAAGGCTGTCCAGAGGAGGGCACCTAAAATGGTGCAGGGGCTGCATCAGAAGCCCTATGAGGAGAGACGGAGGGATCTTAATATGTGCACCCTGGAAGGGAGGAGGGAGGAGGGAGAAGGGGGAGATGATAGAGACCTCAAACTATTTTGAGGGGTTGAATATCGTACAGGAGAGGAGTATTTTTCAGAGGAAAAGATGTACAAGAATAATGGGACATGAAATGAAGCTGGAAGGCGGAAATTTAGGAGAGATGTGAGGAAGTTCTTCAATGAAAGAGTGGTGGAAGCCTGGGACAGTCTCCCAACTGAGGTAGTGGGTGTGAAAACAGTGGTGGGTTTCAAGCAAGAATAGAATAGGCACAAAGTAATCTTAGCATGGGGGAGTAGCAGAACATTGAATAGGGTCTGTGGTGACAGTACAGGCAGACAAGGTGTGCCAAAGTGGTCCTTCTCTGCCATCAAATTCTATGTTTCTATGATAGAGACCCTTAAATTCCTGAAAGAAATGAATGAGGAAAACTGTAAGGAAAAAATTCCTGAAAGAAACGAATGAGGAAAACTGTGAGGAACTATTCAGCAGGAATGGGGAGTCAAAAATACAGGGACATGTGTGGAAGCAGACAGTGCAGAAACCTCAGGAGGGACGTGAGAAGGTTTTACTTTACAGACTGCATGGTTGAGCTGTTGAACAGCCTAGCAGCTGATGTGGTGGATGCAAAAACTATCAATGGTTTGAAGTATAGCTGGGACAGAACTAAAGGATAAATAATTACTCAAAGGGTAGCAGCAACGCAGAGGATAAGGAGGTGAAGTGAGGGCATAAAACCTGGCTTGACATTAGGTCCCGGGGTAGCAAAGGATATATGGATGGATCAATGGTCTTTTTCTGCCGACATTGTCTGTATTTCTATAATCAGAGACTTCATTCTTCACATAATATGGCAAGGAAATCATTTTCAGTCTTTCATCTTCCCAATGTGGAACACTTCATAACAATGTCACTGCAGACCCTACAATGAATTGCAGCCACTGAGGTGGGTTCCAAGTGTGCAGTCTCCACAACTTGCCTTAAGAAAGAGAGATTAGGGACAGCCCATTGCCCAGTAAAACAGACACAATAAACCATACCACTATCCTGACAAGGTGAAATAAAGGGGTGACCCGCTCCCAACACAGTACCACTGAAAATAAAATTGCACTCCTCAACAAGTAAAGGCACACTTTACCTGTTTGTTGCAGGGGCAGGTGACAGGTGTGTGTGTGTGTGTGTGTGTGTGTGTGTGTGTGGCATCGTGTTTTCTAATGAGAAAGTCTTGCAGTGTGACAGTACCTTACAGTTACTCACTGGTGGTTGGCATTTCTGGTTTTGATTAGAACAGAGTTTGATTCCCTGTGGTGGTACTTTGTTAGGTGTGCAAGTCTATACACTCACTGCTGTAAAAAATAAGGGATGAGCAGTTTAAAAAAATGATGCAGATCATATAGTCTTTCACAGTCATAATTGGCTGTTACATTATTTAGAATCATAGAATGTGACAGCAGGTAAGGATAGCTTGGGCCACTCAGTTTGCCCATTTTATTCCCTGCATGTACTATCACTGCAGACACTACTTGATCTCCAGTCATCCCCCCTTGCTTCCCTCTAAGACTCCCTCATGCCTATCCCATGCATGCTTGAACCCCACCACTGTTTTTGCCCTCACCATCTCTGTTGGAAGGCTGTTTCAGGCTTCCACCACTCTTTCAGTGAATAAGTACTTCCTCACATCTCCATTAAATTTACCCCCTTCCAGCTTCATTACATGTCCCCTTGTCTCCTGCATCTTTTCCTCTAAAAGCACTCCCTGCCTGTACCTTATTTACCCCATGAGGTATTTATAGGTCTCTATTATGTCTTCTCTCACTCTTCTGTCTTCCATGGTATACATATTGAGGTTCTTCAGCCTCTCCTAGGAGGCAGTATAATGCATTGGGTTAAGGCTCTGAGCTGCAGATCTGGAGACCTGGGTTTGAATCCCACAGTTGCTTAGGTGCATATTGTGTGATCCTGAGCAAGTCACTTAACTCCCTTATGCTGCCAGGTTGCATCTGGAAACAAGCTTCGGCTTAGTGTGCTACTCCTGGTTAAACAATGTTCCCTTTCTCCTCATAGGATTTCTGATGCAGACCATACACCATTTTAGTTGCCCTTCTCGGGACTGCCTCCACTCTGTCTGTGTCCTTCCTGAGATGTGGTCTGCAGAACTGGACACAGCACTCCAGGTGGGGTCTCACCACAGATCTATACAGGGGCAACACCACCCCCCTTTTTCTGCTGGTGATACCCATCCTTATGCACCTCAGCCTCTCACTGGCCTACCTACAGCCTTGTTGCACTGCGTTGAGATCATCAGATATGATTACCCCCAGATCTCTTTCCTGTTTGTTAACCATCAATACCTCTTCTCCCATATTGTACTCTGCCTCTGGGTTTCTGTGCCGTAAGTGCTTGATTTTGTACATTTGCGCATTGAAACCCAGCTGCCATGCCATTGATCACTCCTCAAGTTTTCTCAGGTTTCTGCATATCCTTTCCACCCCCTCTTGAGTATCCACCTTATTGCAGATTTTAATGTTATACACAAAGAGACAGACCTTCCGTACCAGCTCATCTGCAATGTCACTTATAATGACATTAAAGAAAGCTGGTCCTGGTACTGAGCCCTGTGGCACCACCCTGATCACCCTCCATTCCTGGACTGAACTCCTTTTACCACCACCCTCTGTTGCTTATCCCTTAATCAATTTGTTACTCAGTTTACCACCTTTGGACACACCCCTAAGCTGCCAGTTTTCTTATGAGCCCCCTATGTGGAATGGTATCAAAAGCCTTACTGAAATCTAAGTAAGCCACGTCCACCACCCCACCCTGATCTATTTCCCTGGTCACCCAGTCAAAGAAATCTGTCAGATTTGTCAGACATGATCTCCCTCTCCCTGTGAATCCATGTTTCCTCGGGTAACCTGCTGGATTCAAGATACCTCACAATCCCTTACTAAGGAAGTGACTCTATTAGCTTTCCTACCAGCAATGTCAGACTGACTGGCCTACAGTTGCCAGCCTGCTGTCCTCTCTGCTACCCCTTTTCTGAAGTGGGACTACATCTGTCCTCCTCTAGTTCTCGGGAACTGCTCCTGTTTCCTGTGAGTTGTTAGAAATGATGGTCAAGGTGCAGTCAATACCTCCCTGAGCCCCCTCAGTACCCTTGGGTGCACCCATCTGACCCCATAGCTTTGTCCATGTTTAGATTTGCAAGTCCCTTCAGGACTCTGTCTCTCTTGTAAAGGGACTTGTGTCTTCCTTCCCTTCTCCAATGCCCCTGTTGCTTTTATGAGTCCCATCCCCTTCCTCTTCCTCTGGGAATACTGAGCAAAAGACTTTGTTCAGGATATCTCCTTTTTCCTATTCCTCCTCTGCACAATCCCTCTGCTGCAGTATTAATCTATTACTGATTGAGATCAAGCAATAATATATCAGAAATAAAAAAAAATGAATGTGCCTGCTTGCCATACACCTGCATGTGAGATACTCTTTACAGAATAAGAGTGTCTCACCTGCTGGGAAAAGGAGCGTCCTTATTGGTCAAGAGTCCTCCCTTCTGCTTGTGGTTATCATCCATATACCAGTTACGTATATGATTTTTTGTCCTTCACTGTTACCATGAACTTGATTACTCTGTATTTTGTATGTGTACATTCCCTCAGCACTAGCATGTTTGTATTCTGCTGTACACCATTTTAAAGCAGCACTGCCACGAGAAATGCTTTTCCAAAATGCTAGATTCCAGCTACAGTCAAATACATGTAATCCCCCCCATGTCCCCCTATAGGGGCATAAACGTCTTCTGCAGATGGTCCTGAACAATGGAGGAAGGGTACCATCAAGCGCTAACATCGAGACCAATGTACTTCAAAATAAGGTAGAGAAAGTTGAATCCTAGCTTTCTGGTGTCTTCGGTACCCGTGCACTCTCACCTTCACCCTCAGAATCTGGTTTTCACCCCGAAGGCTGCACACTGTACCTCTACTGTTCCGGAGCCCCCCTGAGCCCCTCGGACCCACCCTAGGCAGAATGCGGAATGACACTGTATCTGGAAGGCAACTTATGAGACGTTAATGCGACTGAACACAAAGGGGAAATGAAGGATTTAATTTAATTTGCTTCCCCCTCACAGTTTAAATAATGCACATCACTACTATTTCCTCCCTAACTGACTTCTTTTATTCTGCTCCTGCACTGCAAATGATTCCCAGCAATACAGGGGTCACATCTTCATTTTCTATATAGACAATGTAGCTCCATGGAGCTAATTCATCTTTTTACACATACTGGCTGGACATTTTAAAGCAGCAGAACGATGACTCTTAAAGCACTACAAGCAGGGATCTCTCTCTCTCTCTGTCTCCCTCTCTCCCTCCCCTCTCTCTCTCTCTCTCTCTCTCTCTCTCATATGCTTTACCCAAGACCTACTTGAAACTCAGATCCCTGCAATCTCCTGGCTTCTTTGGATTTGGTAAGCCAAACCTCTTTTCCTTTCTTACTCCTCGGTTATCCACTCACTGGCACTGGTCAGCCCCCCAAACACTGGTGTGAGAAAGTAGGCTGCTTCCCCAACCTGGACCCTGGGTGCTGGCTTAAGCCACAGGGGAATACCAGGATTCTTCCTGATGACCCAGGCCCTGTAACCCACAGTTTGGCACTATACCTGTGCTACTTCAGCACCTGCCACCTTCACATGTCTCAGCTTCTCCTCAGCCCCACTGGTGCAGCGCCCTCAAAACGTAGCTCTGCTCTAGTAATACTGGCTCATTGCTATGGGCTGTGCTGCCTCCTACTGATGGCCCAAATGCTCCGGTTTCTGCTGTTCAACTTCCTCGGGGGTCCCATCCAGGCCCACGTTCCCTTTACACCTTTTGGGCTTGCATTAAGTTCCTGCATGAGGGCTACCCTCCAAGGCCCACCATTATGGCCTGTGACGCGCCCGGACCTCAATGTTCCGGCTGCCCCAGGCCTGCCCCTCCAAAGCAGGCCCACATCTTGGATGAAAGGCCCCCGGCTCCTCTACACCCAGGCTGCCCTGCCACGCCGGAGTGAGGGGAGCCACTGCCACTGGCTTCCCTCCTGTGGGGCCTGCCACTGCCCCACAGCCCTGGTGACCTGGAGAACACCTTACAGGGGTCTCTAGGGCTCCTAACTCTTCCTGGCCTACAAGCCACCTACATTCCCTGCCCCAAATGACTGCGAGGACCTGGCTACACATTGTTCCCCCTACAGAGCTCCATACCCCACTCCTCGTTGACCACAGCACTGCCCAAAGTCAACCTGACTTTACTTTGGGGGGTCCCCAACTGTCCATCCTGGACCGCTGAGCTCCCTCACTTGCCCACCTAGTCTCTGCTCCTTACTCTGCACTGCTAGCCACCCCTCTCCAGCCCCAGGCCTAAAGCCCGGGCTGGGAAGGCCCAGATACTTCCTGTCTGCTCGCTTATATGCTCCCTAAAACATACTCTCTGCTGCCATCTTGAGGCACCCAGCAGCAATATCCACCACAGCATTAAAGGAGTAGTCCGCCCAGAATTTAAAAAAACATATGTTATGTAGAGTGTTTTGATATGTGTGTTAACTCCTAATGTGTCCTTCCCTCTGTCTACTATTTGGAGTTTTTCCTAAATTGCCTGCTAGCTGTATGGTAGTTTTACTACCCCTGGGGATCTCCATAACAAATAGTTTTATTGGCTTTCTTTCTCCCAGGATGCCCCCTGTCTCATGTGACAGTGATGTAGCCATGCCCTTAGATTTAGTATGTGTATTGCTTTAAAATTAGTTTAGCAACAGCAGAGCCTTGTAACTTCTTATCTAGGGAGCACAAATGGCAACAGTTAGTTTAGCAAATACATGAGAGCCAGCTAACTGGGGTTTCTGTAAGAGAACAGCTACTAAATAGCTCTAATTCACTATTTTTTTTATCTGTTCATCAGGCCTAGCTAGCAGGAGTGTTGTAACATCAAAAGCACAAATAATGAATTAGAGCTATTTAGTAGCTGTTGTCTTACAGAAATCCCAGTTAGCTTGCTCTCATGTATCTGCTAAAGGGATGCCTAAAATTGGAATATAAGCCCCTCTTTTAAGGGGGGCTTACGCTCTTCCCCCAAATGGGAAATTATTCCCTCCTAGGAATGATGGCAAGGACCCAGTGATGGTCTTTTCCCATCAGACTGAGTAGGCACACTCCCCAGCCTTCTGGCAATAGACACATCATGCCTGGCCACAGGCTCCACCCAACCTACCTTCCTAGCCCAATGTACAGTACTCCTAAAATTCCTAAAACCTGTCTGCGCCAGGAGATAATCTAAATGGTTGGCAGACAACCTTCAACCTTCATTATTTCTTTAACAGCAATTGCAGTCATTTCTCATAATGATTAAGCATTTCAATTTTAAGCATCTGCAAACAACCATAATAAGATAGATACAGTTTAGCCATTCCCAAATGCCTCCCACCAAATTTTAAAAACAGTTTCACTATGTACAGCTCCAGTTCACTCACACACACACTTACACACACACATTCTCTCAACAGTCTCTCAAACATGTTTTATCATGATCATAACATCAACGTTATAATTTTAAATTTAAGAGCTTTGAATTTAAGAAAATAACTATACAGTCACCACAAATCAGCTCCTTAGAGCAATTGTCCTGGCGCAGTCCATAAATCCCAAACCAGAAGGCCTAGGTTGCTGGCCCTCCACCTGGAGGGAAATAATATTCTGGGTCTGGCTTGGTGGTCACATCTCTAAAGGAATCCTGGTCCAGAAGATAATATTTGGCCTGATTCCCAGCCAAGTCCTTGACCAAAGCAAAATGCTTGAACAATGTTAGCCCAGGCCAAGTCACTATGCGACACATCGATCGTGCCTGTTGGAACAACTGTTGAGATGGGGCACCTCCTCCACCTGGACGATTCTTTAAATGTTCCACCTGCTCTTTAAAGATCCAGTTGTCCTGCATCTCCTCAATAATGTCCCAAATCAGTTTTTGCACATAAGGATAGTTCATGCGAGGATATTCTACCCACAGCCTCCTGCGGACCCACCTTTCAGCCTGGCTTCATTCTGGCAGGTCCCTCATGCTGGTCCATAGAAACATAGAAACATAGAATTTGATGGCAGATAAAGACTGCTTGGCCTATCTAGTCTGCCAATTTCCCCTACCTAATGGATAAGCTGCAGATCCTAGTTAACCAACAGCCTACTTCCTCCTGCCCCCCCCACTAGAATTGCCTTATGTCTGTCTCTTGCATTCTTGAATTCCCCCGCTGTTTCCACGACCTCCTCAGGAAGGCTGTTCCATGCATCCACAACCCTCTCTGTGAAAAAATGCTTCCTCACATTACTTCTGAGCCGTCCCCCCTCTACCTTCAAATTGAGTCCCCTTGTTCTTGCACATCTCTTTTTCTGAAAGATGCTACCCTCTTGGACTTTGTTGATTCCCTTGAGGTAGTTGAACGTTTCTATCATGTCCCCCCCCCTCCCTTTCCTCGAGGGTATACATATTAAGTTCCTTTAGTCTCTCTTCATATGTCTTCTGGTGCAGACCCTGCAACATTTTGGTTACCCTCCTCTGGACAGCCTCACCCTGTCTATGTCTTTGTGGAGATGGGGTCTCCAGAACTGCATGCAGTACTCTAGATGGGGTCTCACCAACTGTCTGTACAGAGGGACAACAACTTCCTGTTTTCTACTGGTGATACCTCTCCTTATGCATCCTAGTATCCCCCCAGCCCTCCTTACTGCCTTCTCACATTGCTTGCCCACGTTTAGGTTATCTGATATAACTACCCCTAGGTCCCTCTCCATTTTTGTTGTTGTCAGTATCTCACCCCCCATTGTGTACTCTTCCCCTGAGTTTTTGTTTCCCAGGTGCATTACTTTGTACTTCTTTGCATTGAATCTAAACTGCCATACATTTGACCATTCCTCCAACCTTGCCAAGTCCCTTCTCATCCTTTCCACCCCACCTTGTGTATCAATCCTGTTGCAGATCTTTGTGTCATCTGCAAAGAGACATACTTTTCCTTTCAGTCCCTCTGCAATGCAACTTATAAGGGCATTAAAAAGGACCGGACCTAGTACTAACTCCTGCAGTACCCCACTAGTAACCCCCCTTTCTTCAGAGTGGACTCCGTTTACTATTACCCTCTATGTCTTGTTGTCCAGCCAGTGTTTTACCCAGGCTACCACCCTGGGACCCACTCCCAGGCTGGCTAATTTGTTTTTTAATCTTTTGTGAGGGACTGTGTCAAATGCCTTGCTAAAGTCTAGGTAGGCCATGTCCACAGCCCCTCCCTGGTCTACTACTTTGGTCACCCAGTCAAAGAAATCGATTAGATTCATCTGACATGACCTTCCTGCTGTGAATCCATGCTACCTTGGGTCCTGTGCTCCACTGGCCTCTAGGTATTCAACAATTCTTTCTTTCAGCAGTGATTCCATCATTTTCCCTACCACTGAGGTCAAACTGACAGGTCTGTAGTTTCTGCCTCTGTCTTGCTCCACTTCTTTTTTTTTTTTTTTTTTATACTTTGTGCCTCCTCGGCAGGCGGCCCCTCATGGTCTCAAGCTGATTGGTCCTGCACCCCGGGATAAGGCTCATGACAGGCCACATGAACCCCCACCACCAGGGCCGGCCTTTTTGTTGCTCATGCACCCCTGGATATGCGCCTCTCTGGGGTTCCCCTACCAGGGGTGTAAGGTGTGGCTATCAGCCACGGAGATTGCCCTCTGCCATTTTTCTACATTTTCTCCCCTTACGGAGAGCCGGACATGCAATGGCATCCGAGCACATAGTGCTGATGCCCGCCACACTCTCCCCCTTCTTTTGCATGCCACTGCTGTGTGGCTGGTCTCAGCCAGTTGCCGCTATAGGGTGATGCAAACCCTACTACTCACCCCAGAGGAAAGAGAGCAGTCGTCAGATGCTCAATCCTCCCTCTCCCCTGCCAGTCCCCAGCAGCCCGAGTCCGTTCTCGAACCCAGGTTGCCGGCATGGCGTAAGGTGTGGCGTCCAGTGCCTCAACCCTCAGTGCCACCAGACCAGCCCTTGATTCCACTTTTGTGATGGGAAGTCACATCCACTGTCCTCCAGTCCTCAGATACCACACCATCCTCCCATGATTTGTTGAAAAGGGTAGTCAGTGGTGTTACTAGTTCTCCCCTTAGTTCTTTTACAATTCTGGGGTGAATCCCATCAGGCCCCATTGCTTTGTCCACCTTCAGTTTTAGGAGTTCTTTCAGAACCTTTTATTCTGTGAAAGGACTGACATCGACCCCCCTATCCAAAGTGCTTCTACTGACTGGATTAGGTACCTCCTCCTACTCTTCTTATGTGAATACTGAGCAGACGTATTCATTCAGTATCCCTGCTTTTTCACTGTCCCTCTCTGCCCACCCACCCTCCTCTTTATTCAGCCTCAGTATCCCTCCCTTTATCTTTCTTCGCTCCCTATTGTACCTATAAAAGATTTCATCCCCTTCTTAACTGAGTTGGCTATCTTTTCCTCAGTTTGTGCCTTTGCTATTCTGTGATTGCCTTCCCCACTTCCTTCTGCTTTAACTGATACAGTTCTCTGTTCTGCTCCTTCTGTGTTTCTTTATACTTCCTGAATGCTATCTTTTTCTCCCTAACCTTCCCCACCACCTCTTTCGACAAAAGTAGTGTTTTTTTTCCTTTGTTTTGATTTGTTTATTTGCTTCACGCAAAGGCTTGTTGCCTCTATGATGACAGTTTTGATGTTTCCCCAATGTTGCTCCACCCCTCCTTCTTGCCAGTCTGCTAGTGCTTTTCTGAGGCTGTCTCCCATTTTGACAAAATGAGCCCTCCTGAAGTCCAGTACCTTCACTTTTGTATGGCTTGACTGTGAGGATGTGGGATAAAGGAGGACACCAACAGCAGTCAGTTCCAAATCAACAAAAGGAATTTATTCTTGGCAGACATTATAAACAACTGGAAAGCGTATTTGTATGACAAAACAAATGAAACAGATTATATAAAAGAAGGCTCCCATTACTGTTCACACTAGGAAATAACTAGTGTTACTACTTTTGAGGACAGAATACATCTGATCCCCACTGCGCTCTCTAACTCAATGAGAGAAAAGGTCTCTGTATACCTGAATAACATGTGATGAGGGAGACTCCTCCCACTTCTGTAATTTCAAATGTAAAACTAAGATACAAGCATGCATTATGCTGAACATGCACACCATTCCTTTTTTACCATTATCTGGAGTCATATTATTGTATGACTATCAGATAATTCTAGGGAAAATAACATAGAGAAGGTCTCAGTGTAAGCTCCGCCCACTCAGTACCTGTCCTATTAATATGCATGAAACAGGCCGTCTGGTTCTATAGAGCTAGGTACTGTGTAGGACTGCAGGCTTTCCTGGAGCTTCCCAACAACATTGGTTTTGCAGAAACAGGTAAAAAAACCAATTTCTATCATATGCTGCAAGAGAAGAATTCAGTAAAAATCATCACAAAACGACTGTCATCCATGTGCATTACTATTCTCTCATGGACAACCTGAGTTATCTTGTATCTTTACAGCCACGGGAGTAAGGGTGGCTCCCAACCTGTACTACATACTATAACTCCTGGTCTTATAAGTTTACAGTGGCACTGCAAAGCCCTTTCAAGGACTTTTAACGAGGCAGCCTAATATAAAACAGTTGAATGTAAAGCAAATGCTATCTTTAATGCCACACTGAGATTAGGCAAACGGTTCACATGACATTCAAGCAGGCGGGGAGACAGTTCACCATTCAAGCAGAAAGGCTCGAGAAGCAGACGAAAGAAACAACTCTTGCATACGTCGAGCAACTTAGTTTGACCTAGCTCCTTACTATTTCAACAAGCCGCTTACATCTCGAGGAGGGTGGGGAGAAGGCTTTTTCACTTCTCACATTGTAATAACTATACAAACAAATCAATTATTGTGGTACCGCGCGGCGCAGCTGTAAGACAACCTGAGAGTATGGGGATGCCAATACAGTGCTCAAAACTGTGCTTTACTGAGTCATATTCAAAATCCCTGCAAACTGCGAAATTAGCGCTAATGTTGTGGACTGTGTTTTGTTTCTGGAACAGGGATGGACAGTGCATGGCTCTCAAATCAGGGAATACAGGAAAAGGATGGAAATAAATGCTATACAGGTGGCCTACCTGTATATGTGTTAAGTAGAAGGTATAGCAAAGAGGAGAATAGCTCAGGTGCTGTTGCAGCAGACTTTGCAGAGAAGAAGAAAATCTCTGTAATATATGAGACCAATATCACATTGACTCTACAGCTGAGTTTATCGTGAAGCACACTGTTTGGTGGTCACTTGTTCCCAGATGGCTACCCATTTCTAGATCTGAGATCCTATCTCCATCCCCAGTTCAGATTACCAAGTCTAAATTGCTCCCTCCCGAATGGGTTCCAAAACTAGCTGTCTGAGGCATGCCCCTGTAGGGCATCTAGAATGGCTCTGCTCTTTGATGTGGCTGCAGCAAAGGTGCACCAGTTAACGTCTGGCATATTCAGTTCCCCCATCAGTAATATCTCCCCTTTCTCTGCCATCCTAAGGATTCTTTCTATCATTTCCTTGTCCATTTCCTCCCCCTGAGATGGGGGTCTGTATACAACCCCTGTGCAGATTGTGGTGCTATTTCCAGTTTCCAGGGTGACCCACAGTGCCTCCTGTCCTCCCTGTTTACCCTTTAGTTCCATTGCTTTGTTCCCTTCCCTTACATAGAGAGCTACTCCTCCTCCTCCTCTTCTATCCTCCTTGTCCCTCCTGTAGATTGTGTACCCTGGTATGTTGACATCCCAGTCATGGTTCTCTGTGTACCATGTTTCTGTGACTGCCACGATATCCAGGCATCCCTATTCCATCAAGACCATCAGTTCAGGGAACTTGTTACCTAGACTATGGGCACTGGTACTCATTACCCTTCATTTTTTGATGGCCTTACCCCTTTTTGCACCATCCCTGTCCTTACTGCCATTGTCTTTTTTTCCATTTACCCCTGCTCTTCTCCCTATCGACGTTTCTGTCTTGTTGTTTACCTCACTAACTACCCTGATTTTTTTCTTGTGGGGGGCTAGGATTTCCATTTCTCCTTTTCAGTGCCTCCCCCCTTGACTAGTTTAAATACTTGCCAATGAAGCATTTAAACCTGTCACCTAGGATCCTGGTTCCCCTCCTGGACAGATGCAAACCATCGCACCTGTATAGGCCTGCATCCCTCCAGGTGGACCCCCAGTCCCCAATGAAGCCAAAACCCTGAGCTCAGCACCAGTTTTTCAACCACTGATTGAATCCCATGGTGTGGAGCACCCTAGCCTCATTCATGCCATACACAGGCAGCACCTCTGAGAAGGTTACTGTTCGTGCTACTTGTCTAAGGCCCCTCCCCAACTCCACAAACTCCTCCTGCACTGCTCCGATCCCTTTCCTGGCCAGGTCATTTGTCCCTAGGTGGACAGTGACATTCAGCTCCCTCCCCATACAGCTGCTCCTACGATCTTGAGGATTTTCTCCCTGTCCCTCCAAGCCATGGTGCCAGGCAGACACCTTGCCTCCTTCTCCCCTCCCTCCCCCAGTTCTTCCCTCCTAACAATAGAGTCCCCCACCAGGAGTTGTGTTCTTCCCCCGTGGGGTCTCATGCAACCCTCCTGTGGGTCTTCTTTTGGGAGGTTCCCAGCATTCTCCTAGGTCTGCACTGCGGGTGCCTCCATAGAGGAACCACACTCTGCCAGAATGGCATATCAATTGTGGAGAGGTACAGCTGGAGGGATGCACCTCTGTTCCACCATCTTCACTCTTCTTGAGCCCACTGTGGTCCAACCGCTCCTCTTTCTTTGCAACCTCTGAGGCAGCGGCACTGGCTGTGGTGGTCCCTGGGTGGGAAAGGAGGTCCCCCAAATCCTGGCCAACTCAGCCTGGAGATGAGCAGCCTCCTCCCTCAGCCCAGAGAGATGCCTGCAGATGGGACAACACCACATCCTTCAAAATGTCTCCCGGAAGACTGCTGCTTCATAGCCACTGTACAGCACCACTCCCATCATGTCTTATTTGTGGCCCCTTAACTGTTGTTTTGTATACTTACTCTTTCCTCTCTCTGTTTATTTTGTTTTATATAATTTTTTTCCCCTACTTTCCTACTGCCTTCATGCCCTTAAAGCTCCTGATTTTCCTGTTCTGGGACAGGAAATTCCTTTATTCCTCAGTAGTCTACTTGTTACTTGCTTAGAGTCAGACCTCCAGCAGCTAGGTGGGATGGAGAGCTACTCTTTTCCTTCTAGGATGGTGAGTCTTTTGTGCCTCTGTGATCACTCCCTTCCTGCTTCCAACAGGAATTTCCTGTTGTCAATTAAATCCTGTGCCTATAAAAGTAGAACTGGCTAAGGGTGGGGGAGTAGAGGGATGGAGGGCAATATAGTCCCACTAACGTTCTAACAGCAGCTCCTTCCTCTTGCTGTTCTCTGCCAAAAGCTATCTAGGTCAGTTTTTAAATGCAAGCACATGGCTTCTTTTTTGCCTAAGCCACTTCTCCTAATTTAGTTTCTTTCTTCACCTAGCTAACTACACAGATAACAATTCCTTCATCCAACTCAGACAAACACAGATGGGTATAGGTTGTCCCATTGGTAGCCATATCCATTGTTGATACTTCACATTCATCTGGCCACTTGGGTTCAACCTGTCTACCCGGAGGGTCTTAGTATGCACCGGGAGCTGTGTGGTGTTATCTGCAAAGGTGATAACAGGGCGATGGTAAGGCCTAGGGATGGCCTTTACCACCATAGAGTCCTGGAACTGAAACTTGCTGATGACATAGTTCTCTTTGTCCAGTTCCTCTAAATCTTTTTTACCACCAACACTCCCCCTGGCTGATGCTGGTGCAGCGCCAGGCTCAGAGCCACTCCTAATAGCCTGTGTCTTACTTCTGGCTCCCAAAGCAAGCTCTGACTTGCACAACAGGGCCTGTGGGCTACCGCCGGGCAGGGGCTGTGGCGAAGGTTCCCCAGGCCCTGGAGGATCCTCAGCCAGTTGTCTGAGGCCACTGCCTCACCCTCTGCCACTAGGATAGCTGGTATCCGGTGGCGGGGAGTGGGGCAGATGACTGTGCTCCCTGTCGTCTTTTTCTTTTTCTGGTGCACCTGCACCCTCCTCTTCTACAGCCTTCATTATTACATCCGGAGATTTGCTTCAGGTCTCCTCTACCTGGGCATGGGTGTTTTTTCCCAGGGACAGTCTTTCAAACTCCACTGAATCCCCACTGGCTGGCGACCATGGTATAAAAGAGCAGGCGTTGTAACTGGGAGCAAACATTGCCATATTTGGAACTGCTGGACTGCTTCCCTCATAAACCTACACCTCACACAATGTTCATTTTCTTTGTCATTTCCCCCAGCATTCCAGAGCCAGGAGAGCAGAGAGGCAGGAATCATTGCCAGTGGTTCCTCCTGAGGGCTCACTTCGGGTCTCTCTGCATTTAACCCTGCCACAACGCACTGCCAATCCATGGTGGATGCCTGAGTTCGGTCTCTACCCTTCCCAGTTTTCACAGCTTAACCAGATGGCTCAAAGTTTGTTTGCTTCAATATGAGCAACCCCTAGTTCACTTGCCTTACCGAGGATGTGCCCAGGAAAAATAGCTCGCTTTCTTTCCCCTTGCTAGCATTATTTTTCCTGGTCTCCACTCCCTCAGCTCCACTCGCTCCAATCTCCCCAAGATGGCGCCTCTGTTTGCAGCTGCTGTAGCTCCTTTTCATCCATCCTCCAATCGTAACCCTGCCTGAGGGTCATGTGACCAGTGAGTCATGTGTGCACATCCACACCAACAAGCTGATGCCTATGCCTGCTCCAGGCCTACTCCCACAGCTATTAGTATTGAGCAATGGGACCCAACCAGGCTGGGAAGCCTAGCAATACACTGGACTGTAAGGCTCGGGGTCCGGTGGTGTTTCTGGGTTCGAGGAACATCCCAGATGAGCCATCACAGTGTAATCCCTCTCCATGCCCCCGTCTAGGAGCATAAACATCTTTCACAGATGGTCGGGGGCAATAGAGAAGGGGTACCCTCAAGTGCTAACATCGAGACCAATGCTCTTCAAAATAAGGCAGGGAAAGTTGAATCCTACCTTTCTGGCATCTTCAGCACCTGTGCACTCTCACCTTCACCCTCAGAATCTGGTTTTCACCCCCAAGGCTGCACACCAGACCAGGAACTCCACATAGTACTTCTACTGTCTCTGGAGCCCCCCTGAGCTCTTGACCTGCTCCAGGTGAAATGAAACTGTATCTGGAAGGCAACTCATGAGAAGTTATTTCAACTGAACACAAAGGGGAAAAGAAGGATTTCATTTCATTTACTTCCCTTTCTGGGTTTAAATAATGCACTTCACTATTTCCTCCCAAACTGACTTCTTTTATTCTGCTCCTGCACTGCAAAAGATTCCAAACAAAACGGGAGGGGGGACACATCTTCATTTTTTAAATAGATAATGCAGCTCCATGGGGCTAATTCAATGTTTTACACATACTTGTTGGACATTTTAAAGCAGCAGAATGATGACTCTTAAAGCAGCACAAGCAGGGATTTTTCCTCTCTCTCTCTCTCTCTGATGCTTGACCCAAGACCTTCTTGAAACTTGGATCCCTTCAGTCTGCTCGCTTCTTTTGATCTGAAAAGCCAAACCTTTTTTCTTTTCTTACTCCCAGGTTACCCACTCACTGGCACTGGTTGCCCCCCAAACACTGGCTTCTCCCACCTGGACCCCTGGGCCTGGCCCAAGCCACAGGGGAATACCAGGATTTTTCCTGATGACCCAGGCCCTGTAACCCACAGCTTGGCACTGTACCTGTGCTATTTCAACACCTGCCACCTTCACTCAGCTCAGCCTCTCCTTGGCCCTACTGTTGCAGTGGCTCCAAAGCCCGGTCCCGCTCCAGTATTACTGGCCCCATGCTACGAGACATACTGCCTCCTACGGATGGCCCAAACACTCTGGTTTCTACTGTTCAACTTCAGCAGGGGTCTCAGCCAGGCCCACATCACCTTTACACCTCCTGAGCTTGCATTAAGCTCCAGCATCAGGGCTACCCTCCAAGGCCTACCATTATGGCCTGTGACCTGCCTGAACCTCAATATTCTGGCACCCCTGGGCCTGCCCCTCCAAAGCAGGCCCACATCTTGGGTGAAAGGCCCACCAGCTCCCTCTACACCCAGGCTGCCCTGCCACACCGGGTACGAGGGGAGCCACTGCCACCGGCTTCCCTCCTGTGGGGGCCCTGCCACTGTCCTGGGAACCTGGGAAACACCTTACAGGGGTCCCTAGGGCTTCTAACTCTTCATAGCCTACAAACCACCTACATTCCCTGCCCCTAAATGACGCAGGGCCTGGTTACACATTCTTACCCCCTACGGAGCTCCATGCCCCCACTTCTCATTGACCACGGCACTGCACAAAGTCATCCTGACTTTACTTTGGGGGGGTTCCCCACTGGTCCTCCTGGATCACCATGCTCACTCACTTGCCCACCTAATCTCTGTTCCTTACTCTGCACTGCCAGCCACCCCCGTCCAGCCTGAGGCCTAATGTCCAAGCTGGGAAGGCCCAGATACTTCCTGTCTGCCCCCTTATATACTCCTTAAAACCTACTCTCTGCTGCCACCTTGAGGCACCCAGCAGCAATATCCCGTAGAGCACTAACACATTCCCTAGCTCGGGGGGGGGGTGGATAGGAGGGGGAAAGGGATGCCTAAAATTGGAATATAAGTCCTTCTTTTAAGGAAGGCTCACATATAGTCATAGAATTTTAAGGTTCCAAGAAGCAGATGGCTCTAAGTCACTGGTACTGCAAACAAAGACCTGCTGAATCACCCATCAAGTCTGTCTAGTCCCTACTTCAGTTGTGATACCCAGTCTTACACTGGAAGGACCATAATTGCTTATATTTAGCTCACACTAAATTTATTACAACCCTATTTTGGATACTTACCCCATAGTCCAATGAATCTATCTCACCCATGCTTAAACACATTTACTATTTGAAAATGAATAAGCTGTTGTGGTAGGTGGTTCCATCTGTCCACTACCCTCTCTGTATTGAAGTACTTCCTATTATCCCTTTTGAACCTACCACCCACTATTTTCATGTTGTGTCCTCTTACTAAATTACTATAGCGGCTAAAACACAACCACATTGGACACTGTGCTGTAGGCAAAGGGCTAAAGAGGAGGTTCTGATAATGGGAGACTTCAACATGCAGGATACAGATTGGTCAATACCAGCAGGAACATCTGCCAGAACTAGACACATAGTGGATTCCCTGCAGGTGGAGGGCCTCAAACAACTGGTACAACAACCGCAAGAGACAGGGCTATCCTAGATTTAGTACTGACTAATAGGGAAAGGATCGCAGATCTCCAGGTAGAAGGTCACCTGGGGGCCAGTGACCATCACATGGTATGGTTCAATTTGGCCACTAGAACTAAATCATCCCATTCCAAGGCAAACATATGGGACTTCAGAGGAGCTGACTTTGATAAGATGGCCAACAGAGTTAAGCTAGCCCTTGTAAAAGAAATACAGATGAGGGGGTACAGGCAAAGTGGGCAAGCATTAAGGATGCAGTGCTTGAAGCAACATCCCATTGTGTTAGACAGAAAAGGAAGTGCAAAAGAAGAAGGAAACCACTTTGGTTCTCAAAAATAGTAGCAGAAAAGGTCAGAACAAAAAGGCTGGCCTTCAGGAAATATAAGGGAACGCAGCGGGATGATGATAGAGAGGCACACCAAACTTCCCTAAGGGAAGCAGGGAAGGCAGTAAGGCAGGCAAAGGCCCAAACCGAGAAAACACTAGCACAAATAGTAAAATAAGGTGACAAGACTTTCTATAGATACATTAGTGAAAGGAGAAAGTCCAGAGGAGGTATTGCTAAGATTAAAGGAGATAAGGGGGCGTGTGAGGAGGAGGACCATGTAAAAGCATTTATCCTAAATAGATACTTCTGCTCAGTGTTTACTGAGGAGAAGGTAGGGCAGGGCCCACAGCTCAGCACCATGGACACAGGGGGGAGGGAGGGAGGTGTGCACTAGTCCCTTCACAAAAGAAAAGGTCCTACAAGAGTTCAATAAGCTCAGGGTGGGCAAGGCAATAGGACCTGATAGCATACATCCCAGGGTACTAATGGAGCGAAGGGTGGAACTAGCAGAGCCATTATCAGAACTGTTTAGTGAGTCTCTGAGCACAGGAGAGGCCCCAGAAGACTGGAGAAGGGCTCATGTGATCCTGCTCCACAGGAATGGTAGCAGGGAGGAGGTACAGAACTACAGACCAGTCAGTCTTACTTCAGTAGTTGGCAAGATTATGGAGGCACTCCTTAAGGAAAGGATAGTGCAACACCTGTAATTCATAGGCACACAGAATCCAAGACAGCATTGGTTTACAACAGGAAGGTCCTGTCAAACTAATCTCATAGATTTCTTTGACTGGGTAACCAGAGTGGTGGACCAAGGGGGAGCAGTTGATGTTATCTACCTTGACGTCAGCAAAGCTTTCGATATTGTTCCATATAGAAGATTGATTAATATGCTAGGTAGACTCGGGTGGGTCAGAAGTTGGTCAACTGGGTGGCAAACTGGTTGATGGGCAGAAAACAGAGAGTGGTGGTAAACAGCATACAGTCAGAAGAGAAGCAAGTGACAAGTGGTGTACATCTGGGATTAGTCCTGGGGCCAGTCCTCTTCAATATCTTCATCAGTGACATTGCAGGTGGACTGGTGGGTAAGGTTTGTCTGTTTGCAGATGACACCAAGATCTGCAACAGAATAGATGATCCAGATGGGGTGGGCAGAATGATAAGAGATCTGGATAAACTGGCAAAATGGTTGGAAGAGTGGCAACTGGGGTTTAATGCAAATAATTGCAAGATCATGCACATAGGGAAGATAAACCCTGAAGCCACCTATAGGCTGTGAGGGGAGTTGCTGGCAGTCACAAGGGAAGAAAAAGACGTGGGCATCATCATCACAGATGACCTGGAATCATCCAAGCAGACCACTAAAGCAGTAGGTAAGGCTAGGGGGAGGTTGGGGTGCATTAGTAAGGGTATCACAAGTTGTAAGAGGGAGGTAATAATCTCTCTTTAGAAGACACTGGTTGGGCCCCAGCTGGAGTACTGTGTGTGGTATTGGAGGCCACACCTTCACAAGGACATTAACAAAATTGAGGCAGTGCAGAGAAGAACAACTAAAATGGTACAAGGACTGCATCAGAAAACATAAGAGGACAGATTAATGGAGCTCAATATGTATACCCTAGAGCAAAGGAGGGACAGAGGTGATATGGTTGAAACATTCAAACACCTTAAGGGCATTAACAAGGTGAAAGAGTCTAACATGTTTCAATATTAGAAAAATAGCTGGACAAGAGCATGAGATTAGAGGGAGGCCGATTAAGGGGTAATGTGAGGAAGTTCTTTTTCATGGAAAGAGTGGTGGATGCATGGAACGGCCTACCTCAGGAAGTGGTGGATATGAATACAGTGCAGATTTTCAAACAGGCATGGGATAAGTATCAGGGAGCAATACAGATGAGTACGAATAGATAGGCCATTGACAGAGTACAGGTCTATGGCACATTCATAAGGTAGAAAAAGAAATGGGCAGACAGGATGGGCCTTGTGGTCCTTATCTGCTGTCAACTTCTATGTTTCTATGTTAAGTGTGGACATCCTCTCAGCTGCTCTGGCACTGGCCGCCGACTTTTCTGTTTTTTTTTTAATTTAAAAAAATGTGTATGTGAGTGTTTGAGGGGATTGAGAAGGACTTCCTCTGCCTTCCCTAACCTTCCGATGTGTAGAGAATCTCTTTATTTAAAAGTGAAAGTGCAGCTCGCACTTTCCAGGCACATCAGAGGCTCTTTTTCTGGTTTGAAATCTGAAACTGCAGTTAAAGCCATTGGGGGAATGCATGTGTTGAGGAAGCAGCTTGAGGTCTGAGTAGCAGCCAGTCAGGGGGGCCACCCCAAGGCAGCCTCATCCCCTTCCATTAGCATAAAAAGGGACTGCCAGAAGGGTTCAGGTGAGTCTGGAGGAGGAGGAGCAGTTAAGAGAAGGAGCCCCAGGAGGGGATCCCCAGAAGGGGAGCTCCTGAAGAAGAGCTCCCAGAAGGAGCGCTCAAAGGACAAGAGCTCCTGGAAGAGGCTTTCCAAAGAAGAGCTCCTGGAGGAGGAGTTCGAAGGAGAGCTTGAAGGGGAAAAGCTCCTGGAGGAGGAGTTCTAAGAGAGGAGTTTGGAAAAAGAGTTTGAGAGAGGGGGGTTCAGTGGAGACCCTGAAGAAGAATCCCAGGGAGGAGCCTTGGGGACCTGCAGGGGCAGCTGGAAGAGCCCTGCCTGTCTGGTAGCCTTTCTTTCTTTCCTAAGGGGTTTAAGAGCTGTGTCATCCAGGCTAGGCAGTTGACTCTGATGTTCAGCAGAAGAGGAGGCTGGTGATGCCAGACAGCTTTCCCCAAACTGCTAATATCCTTGGGACACTTGGCTAGCAGGGTGGCTAGCAGTAGAGCATCTTGGGACACTCAGATAGCAGGTTGGCTGGTGGCAGAGCACCTTGGGACACTCAACTAGCAGGGTGGCTAATGGTAGAGCACCTTGGGATGGCACGGGGTCATAAAGTCGCAAACAAAAACAGTGCAGCAATCTACCATGCTGTCAATACAGTGGGAACATTGCCAGCACTTAGCCATGTTGCCAAAAGTAAATATTGGTGAACAACTTGAGAAAATCGTTATTTTTTGAGGGGGCATCTGCCCCATGCACCCTCTTGTTACAGGGGGCTGCACCTCTGAAACTCCCCCCCACCTCAATTTATATAATCATCTCTGGGAAATGCTCCACTGGACTGGGACCAGGATTTTAGACCCGATCCACAGACACACTGCTTCCCTTGCTGCTGATGACTCATCCCTCTGAACCATGGCAGCTGCTCAGCAGACCTCACTTCCCCTGCATCACTGGCTATTCAGCCAAGAGTGACAGGGTATAAAACCACGCTTGCAACATTTCTTCCTTTTGTGGTTTTGTTCTCTGTCACTATATCCCCCCGCGCTGTGTGTGTTGCGTGGTTTTGACTACGCCATTCTGTATATGGCATACTGACCCGGTACTCCTTGGGACACCCAGCTAGCAGATTTAGCGGCAGAGCACCTTGGGACACTCGACTAGCAGGTTGACTAGCATTGGAGCACCCTGAACACTTGGCTAGCAGGTCGACTAGTGGCGGAGCACCTTGGGACACTCAGCAAGCAATGGACCATGTCTTCAAAGGCCTGTATCCTTTGCAATTCTTGCAGCAGTCCTTGGGGGAGGTGTGTCACCTAGGGAGGGAGCCCAGGGGAGGTGGTGTGGTGGGTATTTAAAATGCCCTTTTTCAGGTGCTGGGGTTGGCTAGCAATTCACCCCAGTCCTAGCCATTTGGCTGTTGGGGCTAGAATTCCAGGGTGGGTCTCATCCCTCACAAAAGCTGGAGGCCTCTCTTAAAAAAATACATCAACCATCTGGAGACGGTGCAGAGAAGTGCCACAAAGATGGTGCAGAGGCTGGATCATGAGCCATATGAGACAAGACTCAAAGAGTTGAATTTATTCTTTCTGGAACAGAGAAGAAATAGGGGTAACATGATAGAAACTTTAAAGTACGTCAAGGGAATTAACACAGCTCAGAAGGAAAAACTCTTCCAGGAACACAGGGTGGTGCATACAAGAGGGCACAACTTGCATCTGGTGGGAGGCAAGTTTAAAAGCAACTCTAGAAAGTACTTTTTCACCGAAAGAGTGATAGACCCATGGAACAGCCTACTACCAAAAGTGGTGGTATCAAAGACAGCAAGGGAATTCAAACTCACTTGGGACAGGCAATGTGGGCAACTTAGGAAAAAAATATAATTCACTGGGGGGTAGCCACTTTGGGCAGACTAGGTGGACCACATGGTCCCCATCTGCCGAAACTTTTCTTATGTCCTTAAAAGCCCTTTTCAGGGCTGGTAATTGCCTGTCACCTCTAGCAGCGGCGTTCAGTTTTCTGGGCTGGTAGAGGTAAGACCTAGCCCTGTTTGTTTCTTCCTGTGAGCTTTGGGGGTGGCCCTTTGCCATTTATGATAGAGTAATAAGCCTTTGCTATTTATAATAGTGATAAGCCTTTGCTGTTTATAATAGATTGATAAGTATTTGCCACTTATGATAGAGTGATAAGCCTTGCCGTTTATGATAGAGTGATAAGCCTTAGCTGTTTGTGAAAGAGCGATAAACCTTGCTGTTTATTATAGAGTGATAAGCTTTTGCTGGTTATGATTATAGTAATAAGCTTGATTCTGCTGAAACTTGTGTACTGCATTACTATTTTTTTCATTCTAAGTTAAGGTCATTTATTGTATTCAATTCTGTCTGTGGATGGTTATTTTTTTTTAGCAGATCTTGGTGCCCCATTTTAGTTTGTTTTTCCGGGTGGTGGCAGCTGTATCTTTTCTAGGGGAACAGTGCCTCCCTCTTTCTATTTTCAGGCTATCTCCTCCAAAGACACCGAAAAGCTTCTAAAGATTATACCAGCCATGGCAGTCATGGTAGCGATGGCCTTTTCCCAGCCATGCTCAAGCTAATCTCCCCTGCCATTCTAAAACCCCTCACCTTCTTCTTCAATTTGACACTGACTACCTCCACCTTGCCTGACTGCTGGAAGCATGCAAGGGTGGTACCTATCTTTAAAGCAGGGGATTCACTGTTGGCAAATAATTATAGGCCCATATCCCTGCTTCCCCACCTTAACAAACTCATAGAAAGCATTATCCACTGGCAACTGACTGACCATATCAATAAATACAACCTTATGTCTTGCCTACAACATGGTTTCCACAGGCTCAACTTCACTTCCTGTACCTGGTCTTTTTCATGAACCACGTTCATAGGAACTTGGACTTTGGGAGGGCTATGGGTGCAGTTTCTATGGATCTGTCCAAGGCATTTGACTGGGTCGACTATCCCTTACTTCTTTCCACCCTCCAAAAACTGGGCCGCTTGTCTGAGACCTCATTGTGTTTCAAGAGCTACAGTACCTCTTTGGGAGATCTCAGTCAGTATGCATTGGCCCTGTCACCTCCCCTGCCCTCCCAGTCACTAGTGGTGTTCCTCAAGGTTCTATTCTTAGCCTGCTACTCTTCTCCCTGTCCATAAACTCCCTCCCCTCTGACTACCTAACTTGTGAAGCTCTGTTGTATGCTGATGATCTCATCCTCTACCACAGTGACAAAAACCTGGATAACATATCCACCATCTTGTCCCATAACGTTAGCTCTGCACACTCCTGGTTCCAGTCACATCAGCTCCTTGTCAATGAAAAAAAAAAAAAACAAATCAATGCTTTTTGGGTCTAGACCCTACCTAGCTATCATCGCCAAGTCTGGCTCCACCCTCTTGGTACTGACACCTGATGGCACTGCGCTACAAAATATGCCCAATTCCAAATACCTGGGCGTTAGCCATGACCCCTCCCTATCCCATGTGGAACATGTCTCTGACATCATACATCAGATTAACCATAAGCTTGGGGCAGCTTATCGTTTGAAAGTGTTCCTGACCAGTGAAGCACTTCTGGCCATTGCCCAAGGGAACTTACTACCTATTATTAATTACTGCTCTCCAATTTACTCGTGTGTGTCCTCGGCCCTCTGCTCAAGCCTAATCTCCACCTACAAAAATGTCTATCATTTTGCTGCCATGGCACATTACTCCACCCACAACTGCCTCCTTTACCAGATGCTGGGCTGGCTCCTGCTTCCCTGTCACTTTGACTACTCCTTGGGCTGCATTATCGACAGCTCTCTTAGATGCGGGGATGCTTCTCCGTATGCATCACTCCTGGTTACCCATGCTTCATCAAGATGTTTGCATACATCCTCTGTCCCCCCCATGGAAATCCCCAGAGTCTCAACTGCCATGGGAGGTCGAACACTATCTGTTGCTGCTCCCTCCTTGTGGAACAGTCTCCCAGTGTCCTTCCGCTCCCTTGACAACCATAGTATCTTCAAGCAACAATTCAAATCCTGGCTACTAAAGGAAGCCAAGTGCCTGTGCTCCCCTGTATAATCTCTTTTTCACCTGTCCTCCTACCTCTCCTACATCGAATAATTTATCCCCCCCATGCCAGCCCTGTTCACTAGCAATTTTCTTCCTCTTCCTGTCGCCCCTTCTCTAATGCTTTTGTTTCTTCATGCCCTAATACCTTGTATGCTCTAGTCTAGTTTGTTCTACCGCTCCTGTGTATTCTGTAAAGACATTATTTATCCTCGGTTTTGAACTGACAATGGGTAATTATTTAATAGGCTGCTACTATCTACTATGTGATTTATTTATTTTTTTCATTAATTTATTTCTCTTTGGTCCCCCAGTCACAACCCACCCAGCCCTGCACCCCCTACATCAGGAAGACTATCCCCCATCTTTCTTTATGGTTTCCCCTCCATGGCAGGGCAGTGAGGAGCCCCCAACTTGACTCACCTTGAATAGAATCCAGTATCCAGGGAAGTGCCATTTGGAGTTGGGGCCTGTGGTGGGTGGCTGTTCACTTTGCTGTGACTGGGGACCAATTTCCTAGTTTCAGATTGCCCGGGAGATGTGGCATGCAGTGACACTGATGGGGGGAGTGCACACACATCCACATGCGCTTCCTACAGGCATCTTCCCATCTCTGCCCCTCTTTCTGCAGCATCGGTGCACTGCCCCCCAGCCTTCACTAGGGGGCAGTCTAGAACCAACCACTGCCATCCCCACTCTACGGAGAAGGAGACAAGTCTCTCAGACACTTGATCCTTCTCCTCCCCTGCCAACCCCTGGCAGTCCATGCTCATTCCTGAACACAGGTTGCTGGCGTCGCGAGGTAAGGCATCCAGCACCTCAGCCACTGGGCTGACTTACTATGTTATTTTTGATGTAAATTGAATTGCACCATTGTCCATTTTGTCAATGATTGTAAGATGCTGAATTTGTAAGATGCTGAATGTATTTTGTTACTGTTATTTTCTCTTTATATTTTTACTTTGTGCCACATGTTGCATCCAAATCATGCTTGAAAATGGTTCCCTGGATCAGTGCACCTACCTGGTTACCAAAGACATACCTAAATAAATAAGGCACTTTTTCATACCTGCCAGTGGCTGGCTGTGCACCACATTTGGGCATCCAGTTGTCAGACCCAACAACCCAACACTGTTACCTCAGCCAGTTTAAGCCCACTACCTTTGGGTGAGGGTGACACTGCCAAGAAAGCCATGTTGATGATGTCAGCAGACAAGTAAATTTTGTCACATTACTAAGTGTAAACAGTCCATGGCAGTCCACCGTGCTTATGACTTTTAGGTACCTGAATATCTCAATCATATCACCTCTCTTTCTTCTAGCCTCCGGTGAATACATACCAGGTTGTCCAATCTCTTCTCATAAGACCTCCCTTGCTGACCATACTGTAAATTATCTTGGTCACTCTTCTCTGTACTGGTTTCAGGTGATCCCTATCTTTTTTCAGATGTGGGTTTGTCATAGAGGCATAGCTCAGGAAGCATAGGCAATCCAGAACCAAAATTCACAAGCAGCATTTTATTAGTGTGAACAACAATAAAATAAAGAAAAGTAAGGTTGTACAGGATAACTGTTTGTAGAGGCAGTACAAACAAAGTCCTGCCTCTGACAGCCTCTTTAAAATCTCAGTCTTTCTATCTTTAAATAAAACATTGCTCTCTTTTTATAAAATGTCTTTTCCTGACATAGAAACATAGAAATTGACGGCAGATAAGGACCGCTTGACCCACCTAGTCTGTCCATTTTCCTACCTAACAGATAAGCCGCAGATCCTAGTTAACCAACAGCTTACGTCCTCTTACCCTCCACTAGGACTGCCTTATGCCTGTCCCATGCATTCTTGAAGTCTCCCACTTTTCTTGACTCCACGACCTCCTCAGGGAGGCTGTTCCATGCATCCACAACCCTCTCAGTGAAAAAATACTTCCTCACATTACCCCTGAGACGTGCCCCCTCTATCTTCAAATTGTGCCCCCTTGTTCTTGCACATCTCTTTTTCTGGAAGATGCTACCCTCTTGGACTTTGTTAATTCCCTTGAGGTACTTGAAAGTTTCTATCATTTCCCCTCTCTCCCTTCTTTCCTCAAGAGTATGCATATTAAGCTCCTTTAGTCTTTGTATGTCTTCTGGTGCAGACCCTGCACCATTTTGGTTGCCCTCCTCTGGACTGCCTCCATTCTGTCTATGTCTTTGCAGAGATGGGGTCTCCAGAACTGCACACAGTACTCCAGATGGGGTCTCACCAACTGTCTGTAGCTGAGAGGATAACAACTTCCTGTTTTCTACTATTGATGCCTCTTCCTATGCATCCCAGTATCCCCCAGCCTTCCTTACTGCCTTCTCACATTGCTTGCCCACCTTTAGGTCATCTGATATAATTACCCCCAGGTCCCTTCTATTTTTACTGTTGTCAGTATCTCACCCCCCATTGTGTACGCTTCCCCTGGGTTTTGTTTCCCATGTGCATTACCTTGCACTTCTTTGCATTGAATCTGAGCTGCCATACATTTGACCATTCCTCCAACCTTGCCAAGTCCCTTCTCATCCTTTCCACTCCATCTTATGTATCAACCCTGTTGCAGATCTTTGTGTCATCTGCAAAGAGACATACTTTCCTTCCAGTTCCTCTGCAATGTCACTTATAAAGACATTAAAAAGGACCGGTCCCAGTACTGAACCCTGCGGTACCCCACTAGTAACCCTCCTTTCTTCACTGTGTACTCCATTTACTACTACCCTTGCGTCCTGTTGTCTAGCCAATTTTTATCAGGCTACCACCTTGGGACCCATTCAAGGCTGGCTATCTTGTGTATTAATCTTTGTGTGGGACTGTATCAAATGCCTTGCTAAAATCTAGGTAGGCCATGTCCACAGCCCTCCCTGGTCTACTACTTTGGTCACCCAGTCAAAGAAACTATTGATTCATCTGACATGACCTTCCCATCATGAACCATGCTACCTTGGGTCCCAGCCCACTGGCCCCCAGGTACTCAGCAATTCTTTCCTTCAGAAGTAATTCCATCATTTTCCCTACCACTGAGGTCAAACTAACTGGTCTGTAGTTTCCTGCCTCTGTCCTGCTCCCACTTTTGTGAAGAGGAATCACATCTGCCCTCCTCCAGTCCTCGGGTACCACCCCATCCTCCCATGATTTGTTAAAGAGAGTGGTCAGCGGTGTCACTAGTTCTACCCTTAGTTTTTAGAATTCTTGGGTGAATCCCATCAGGCCCCATTGCTTTGTCCACCTTCAATTTTATTAGTTCTTTCAGAACCCTTTCTTCTGTAAATGGACTGGTATCGACCCCCGTCTTCAGAGTGTTTCTCTTGTTTGGTTGAGGTTACTCCCTCTCCTCTTCCTTTGTGACTACTGAGCAGAAATATTCATTCAGTATCCCTGCTTTTTCACTGTCACCCTCTACCCACATTCCCTCCCCTTTATTAAGCTTCAGTATCCCTCCTTTGGTCTTTCTTCACTCCCTAATGTACCTATAAAAGGTACATTTTAAACATGACAGTTTAAACTTTGCATCCTGTGGTAAATTACACCACCTGTGTTCTAGAAAATGTATTAAGCCTTTGCCAATTTCTTTCCTGTGACTAGCCTGAAGAGTACATCCATTTTCAACAGGTGCAACATAACAGAACATTCTGTCACAGAGATGGTTGACAATTCTGTTAACAAGCTTGGGAAAGGTCAAAAGGTTTCTCAGGGCCAATCCCTTGTATTTCAAATTGCTAAATTTTCTAACAAACCCAAATAGCTGTTTACAACATAATTATACAATTGCAAATTAGGAGATCCCAATTTCACATACAGATTCATATATACATATTTGAACCACAGAGAAGCAAGGGGAGAAAGAAAGAAAGAATTGAAACATCTAGAAATAGCATGTGAAGAAAGGGAGATAACAGGGAGAAAGTGTGGGGCCATTGGAGTGGCCAATTCCTATGTCCAGAAGGAAAATTTGATTGCGCAATCAGACAGGCAAGAGATAGACAAGTGACAGAATAGGAGAAGACAGAACAGATCCTTGCTTTTAACTGTCTCTACATAAAAAATGAGACAGGGTCTTATTCAATCCTATCACATGGTTCCAGTACTGGACATAATATTCTAAGTGCAGTCAAAATTATCTTTACAGAGGAAGAATCTCTTCCTTGCTCCTGCTTGAAAAGGCCCCCCCATCCATCCCAAGCATCTTATTTTCTTTCCTGTATGCTTTGTCACAGTGTGCTGATATCCTAAAGACTGTCACTTATTATAACATCTAAGTCCATCTCTTTATTTGTTTCAGCTAGGTGAACTAACAACCAGTATCTGGACTTATGTTTTTTCTTACACAAATGCATACTATTGAATTTCATAGCACTGAATTTTAACTGCCGAAGTCCAGATCACCTCTCCAATTTTGTGAGGTTATCATTAGCTCTCATACCAATTTGTGATAATCCACCCTACCCCAGACCTTTGTACCATCTGCAAACAGAGACATCCTGCTTTTTATATCCTCACCTATATCACAGATAAACAAATTGAAAAGCAGTGGATCCAGAACTGACCCCTGGGGCATGGCACTTGTCACTTTACCCACCACTGACTTATCCCCTTTAATGACTACCCTTTGAGTCCTTTTCTGATCCCAGTTACTTACTTAACAAGTCAGCTCAACTTCCACACAAACATCACTCATTTTATTCACCATCTTATTATAGGGTACCATGTCAAATGCCTTGCTGAAGTCCAAATACAGGCTATCCAGGGCTTTTCATATGTACAAATCTTATGAAACCTTATTGAAAAATTATATGAGGCTTGTCTGACAAGATCTACCCCTTAAAAATCAAAGCTGTGTATTACCCTGGAGCCTATGCAGCTCCAGGCAGTCCACCAGCCTTTCCTATATAATAGTCTCCAAGAGCTTACCTAGTATGAATGGCAGGCTAACGGACCAGTTTCCAGGATCTCCTTATCTCCACTCTTGTGCAGGAGGATGACATATGTCACCTTCCAGTCACCTGAGAATCACTCTAGTGTCCAAAGAGCAATGAAATACATCAGCTAGTGACTCCACCAGGACCTGCAACAGTTTCCTCCGCACATAAGATGTATCCCATCTTTAGAATCCAGTCGGACACAATTAAACCCTTCGGCCAATTTAGTTCCTTCCATGCTGGGGTACTACAGTCTTGGAGTGGACCACACTTCTTAATCGCAAGGACAGAGCTGAAGTATTCATCAAGGATCTCAGCCATTTGTTCATCGCTCTCCACCGAAGAGTTTCCCTTTCTAACCTCTCTATATACCCCTTTAATTTTTCTTATTTCCTGCATGTAACTAAAAAAAGCTGTAGCATTATCTTTCACACCTTCTGCTATTCTAAGCTCTGCGTACATCTTCACATATCTTGAAGTCTTGCTAGTCTCCCTGGCACATCTGAGGTAAGTCTCTTTACTGTCTTCTGACTGAAAAGACTTGTACTCCCTGAATGCATTTTTTCTTTTCTTGTCTCCCTTACTGCTTTTCAGAACCAAGACAGCTTGTTCTCTTTCCTGTTCTTTCCAACTTGTCTACAGCACCATTTTGTTATCTATGTGATCTTTTACTTTATAAAATCCCATTTCTTGTCCACTCCTTCTGTCAAATGATATCCTAGAAGTCCTACTAAGAGTTCACCCACCATCTTTTTGAAGTCTGCTTTATGGAAGTCTAACAATGTTCTTGTATCTTGTCTATGCACTCTTACTGCTAGCTCAAATCATATTGTAAAATGACTTGGTGTGAGCAGTTCCTCGACTGATAGTCTACCCACTCTGTCTCCATTGGACAGGACCAGTTCCAAAATGTCTCCTACCCTAGCATGTTCTTCCACATGTTGGGCCAGGAAGCAGTCCTGTAGTATATCCAATACTTTCTGACTTCTAATGCAGTGTGCTACTGGGACACTCCAATCCATATCTGGTAAGCTAAAATCATCCACCAGCATCTGTCTTCCCCTCTGATAACCCTCTTTAAGATGGCAACATGCTGACTAGATGCTGTGAAGTGAGAGAAGTAGAGCTGTGCTAAATGCTAAGTTTTGCTCTATTTCTGGTATACTTTTTATCTAAATTACATTGCCTTTTGTTATAATAGAGGGATTTGCACTGTTTGTGTGTTTCCTGCACTTGGAGCCTTTGTTTTGCCCTCTTTTTTTTTTTTTTTTAAGAAATAATATATTTGTGACTGAATCCAGAACCTTAATCAGAGCCAGAGTCAGGGGATTAAACTTTAGAAGGTGTCAGAAGTAGTTGATATGCTAGTGACAGGGTCATGGAATTCAATTTAGAGGCACTAGATGATTGGAATATCTGAGTGAGAGTGACACTTAAAAGTGGTGGATAAAAGAAAATCTGGAATAAGAAGACAGGCGGTAAGAGGAAAGGAGTGTAGTGTAGAGTGTAGAGTGGGTGTAAAGAGCACTCTCAGTCACGGGTTTAGTGCTTGAGTTTTAGTCCAGTTCTGTTAAGAGCAGTTGGTGTGTGATTTACTTTGGCTGGCCCTAGCTGGAGGCCATGAACTGGAGACAGTGTGGAGACAGGTTACACCTGGACTTATCTGATTCCAGTTCTTGGTTATATAAGATATTGTCTCTTTTTTACAATGTATAAAGAAATAATGGTATTCATGACATATTTATCCTCTTTATTAGATGTGACTGTTGTATCTAGTTTGCTGTAAGGATTTACAATCAGCCATTTAAAAAAGGAATCTTTAAATTTAATAAGTTTTAAACTGTAGAGCTAGGTGTAGGTCAGTGGTGCTGTATTAGTCTCAGGAAAATCCAGTACACTTTTATTGTGGTAACACCATTTTATTAGACTAACTGAAACATTTTTACACAAGCTTCTGAGACCTCTCAGGTTCCCCTATCAGGTGCAGGGAAAAGTAACCAACATTTCAGAATATGTACAAGAGTTTGTGAATCCTAGATTGCTTAACAAAGGGAAGGTTGTAAAGGAAGCAATTTAATACAATGCAGGTGACTACCAGGAAATAGTCCTTATGTCATTAAAATGTGAGAGATCAGACATGCAAATGGTGAGCTACACCAAAGTGATACTGTACCACAACAAAAGATCAATGGCTGAAAAAGTTTGAATTTTGGGTGCTTTGAATTACATGATCTGACCCTATTATATATGTACCTCACTCACTCTACTTTCATTAATTTTATTCAGGTGATGAGTTAAGGTCGGTGTTCCTTGTAATGGTGGGGGATTCCTCCTCTTCTTAAAACTCAGATAGAAACAACTTCCCATGAGGAGCATTTTAATTTAAAGTCTTTTATCTTTTAATAGTAAAATAAATATAAGAATTTGAATCTAGGATGAGATTTTAAGTATTCCTTTACCTTATTTTTTTAGCACATCTGGATCTAATGGTCAGAAAAGAGACTGGGTAATTGGTGAGAACTAGAAGGTGGATTGTGCCAATATCTTATTAAAAGAGTGTTTTTAAAGTATGACATCTAAAAAGACCTGTATGCTGCATTTTGAAATTAAGAATTATTTACTCCTTTGATTCCGTTCTTTGTCGATACATTTTTATATAAAACAAAAACTATAAGTGAAATTCCTTTACTAAGGCTGATATGCATCTCTCCTATTTTTAAGGGAGGTGTCTGTACTGATTTTAACTGCAGCAGTGATAACAGCTTAAGATGCTGGCTAATAAGGAAGACTGTGCAAAAGAAGAACTTTTTTTAACGGAAGTACTCATTGTTGCACTTTAGAACCTCAATACTGCATGGTGATGATTTAATGGAACTGTTTACATAATTATTGTTCCAAGTTGCAAGATTTATTTGCCTGCATTGGTGTCCACTTTGGTGCTCAAGATCCTTCAGCTGGATCTCTGGACATATTTGAACCTTGAACTTTAGCATTTTTAGTACTTGCCTTGAAAGTCATATATCATTTTATATTGTATGTATGACGTTTTAGTGTATATTTCAGGGCAGGTTTGAAAGTGTCTATTTATATGTACAGTATATGAGTGTTGCAGATTAGTAAAGATGCAATTTAATGTATACTAGTAATAATTCATTAAGAGAATACTTAGTAGGCTTGTTTTAAGCCTGATTCTCAGTACATTTAAATTCCTAAAAAATGAGAATACATAGGTCAAATAATCTAGAAGAGATGGATATATCAGGACAGTAATTTATGGGAGATAACCTGGCATGCATCAGAAACCAGGTAAGAAAAACAATAGAAATCTGCATAGAAGTCAGAGGGAAGAGTGAAAAAAGGGGGAGTAACCCTCCGAAAAGGGCAAGAATTCTAATATCACCACTGAGGTGACCAATAAATAAATACAAACTCTAATTACTGGGCACCTAAAAAATGGTTACACCAGGATTGGTGAGGGAGAGACTCATGACTTCAGCCCCTCTGTCAGGAGATACTAATACAAACTCTGGTCAGAGCGAACATGGCTGCTTCAGAGCAGTGAGTCTGAATGAAAACTACTTGAAGCTGTTGCCACAGCTGTTGCTGTACTTGTTCCAATTTAACAAATTAAGAGGTGCAACAGGCATGAGACTCCAGTCCAGGAGTAACACAAATTTATAGTGGTTAGAAGACCCAGACTGGATCAGAACCTCCAACTGCAGGAACATTTTATTAAGTTATAGCCACACAGAGAGTACTGCATTTACCTTTTGCTTCAGGCATAAACTCAGTTATGTTCTTCATCAGGGGGCCCCCTGCTGAATAATCAAGTATGAGTCTGAAGCACCAGGTAAGTGTGGCACTCTTCATGTGGCTATAAGTACTCTGTGTGTAACTATAACATAATAAAATCTTCCTATAATTGAAAGTACTGATCCAATCTGTGTTTTTGTGACCTCTACAAATTGGTGTTACTACTGGAATGTGGTCTCCTGCTTGCTTTAACAATAAGAACACCTCTGGAGTGAAATAGCTTTCAAGACCCTGAGCCACTCAGGTAGAGTGGTCCCAAAATGCTGCAAACATTTTCAGGTTTAGTTTAGAATAATAGAATAGAACAGAGTAGAGTACAGTAGAGCAGAGCAGAGTAGAGTAGAGTACAGAATAGAAGATCAGAGTAGAGCAGAGAAAAGCAGAGAACAGAAGAGTAGAGTAGAACAGAGCAGAGAAGAGAAGAGCAGAGCAGAGGGGAGAAAAGGAGAGTAAAGGAGAGTAGAGCAAAGCAGAGCATAGGAGACCATAGCAGAGTAGAGAAGAGTAGAGAAGAGAAGAGAAGAGCAGAGAAGAGTAGAGTAGAGCAGAGCAGAGAAGAGCAGAGCATAGAAGAGAAGAGAAAAGTAGAGCAGAGAAGAGTAGAGTAGAGCAGATCAGAGCTGAGCAGAGTGGAGTAGAGTAGAGCACAGAAGAGAAGAACAAAGTAGAGTGGTGTAGAGAAGAGACAAGAAGAGAAGAGTAGAGAAGAGAATTGTAGAGTACAGTAGAGAAAAGAAGAGCAGAGAAGAGCAGAGCATAGCAGAGTAGAGAAGAGAAGAGAAGAGTAGAGTAGAGAAGAGCAGAGCAGAGAAAAGCAGAGAAGAGTTGAGTAGAGTAGAGCAGAGCAGAGTCGAGCACAGCAGAGCAGAGAAGAGTACAGTAGAGCAGAGAATAGAAGAGAGAAGCAGAGCAGAGTAGAGTAGAGTAGCACAGAGCTGAGAAGAGAAGAGTAAAGTAGAGTACAGCAGAGAAGGGACATGAAGAGAAGAGTAGAGAAGGGAAGAGTACTGCAGAGCAGAACAGTGAAGAGTAAAGTTGAGTACAGTACAGAAGAGTAGAGAAGAGAAGAACAGCAGAGAAAAGAAGAGAAGAGTAGAGTAGAGAACAGAAGAGTAGAGAAGAGCAGAGAATAGAAGAGAAAAGTAGAGCAGAGAAGAGGAGAGAAAAGGAGAGTAGAGCAGAGCAGAGCATAGGAGAGCATAGCAGAGTAGAGAAGAGAAGAGCAGAGAAGAGTAGAGTAGAGCAGAGAAGAGAAGAGAAGAGTAGAGTAGAGCAGAGAAGAGAAGAGAAAAGTAAAACAGACCAGAGTAGAGTAGAGCAGATCAGAGCTGAGTAGAGTAGAGCACAGAAGAGAAGAGCAAAGTAGAGTAGAGTAGAGTAGAGAAGAGACAAGAAGAGAAGAGTAGAGAAGAGCAGAGAAGAGTAGATCAGAGCAGAGAAGAGTAGAAAAAAGCAAAGCAGAGAAGAGCAGAGCAGAGAAGAGCAGAGTAAAGGAGAGTAGAGCAGAGCATAGCAGAGTAGAGAAGAGAAGAGTAGAATAGAGAAGAGATGAGAAGAGTAGAGTAGAGAAGAGCAGAACAGAGCAGAGAAGAGTTGAGTAGAGTATAGCACAGTAGAGCAGAGCAGAGAAGAGTAGAGTAGAGCAGAGCAGAGAATAGAAGAGAAAACTAGAACAGAGCAGAGTAGAGTAGAGCAGAGCTGAGTAGAGTGGAGTAGAGTAGAGCACAGAAGAGAAGAACAAAGTAGAGTAGAGTAGAGAAGAGACAAGAAGAGAAGAGTAGAGAAGAGAATTGTAGAGTAGAGTAGAGAGAAGAGCAGAGAAGAGAAGAGTAGAGCAGAGCAGAGAAGAGAAGAGCAGAGTTAAAGCAAAGCAGAGAAGAGAAGAGCAGAGAAGAGCAGAGTAAAGGAGAGTAGAGCAGAGCATAGCAGAGTAGAGAAGAGAAGAGTAGAATAGAGAAGAGAAGAGTAGAGTAGAGAAGAGCAGAACAGAGCAGAGAAGAGTTGAGTAGAGTACAGAATAGCACAGTAGAGCAGAGCAGAGAAGAGTAGAGTAGAGCAGAGAATAGAGGAGAAAACTAGAGCAGAGTAGAGTAGAGCAGAGCAAAGCTGAGCTGAGAAGAGAAGAGAAGAACAGAGTAGAGTACAGCAGAGAAGAGACGAGAAGAGATGAATAGAGTAGAGAAGAAAAGAGAAGAGTAGAGCAGAGCAGAACAGTGAAGAGTAGAGATGAGTAGAGAAGAGCAGAGAAGAGTCCAGTAGAGAAGAGAAGAATAGAGCAGAGAAAGTAGAGAAGAGAAGAGTAGAGTACAGTAGAGTAGAGAAGAGCAGAAAAGAGAAGATCAGAGTACAGTAGAGTACAGTAGAGTAGAGAAGAGAAGAGTAGAGAATAGAAGGGAAGAGCAGAACAGAGAAGAGAAGAGTAGAACAGAGCAGAGCACAGTGGAGAAGAGAAGAGTAGAGAAGGGAAGAGAAAAGATGAGCAGAGTAGGGAAGAGTAGAGTTGAATAGAGAAAAGAACAGGGAAGTGAAGAGAAGAGAAGAGAAGGGTAGGGTAGAGAAGAGTAGAGAAGAGAATAAGTAGAGCAGAGAAGAGAAGAGTAGAGAAGAGCAGAGCAGAGAAGAGCAGAGTAAAGGAGAGTAGAGCAGAGCATAGCAGAGTAGGGAAGAGAACAGAAGAGAAGAGAAGAGTACAGTAGAGAAGAGAAGAATAGAGTAGAGTAGAGCAGAGTGGAGAACAGAAGAGTAGAGAAGAGAAGAGATGAGTAGAGTAGGGAAGAGTAGAGTAAAATGGGAAGAGAAGAAAAGAACAGGGAAGTGAAGAGAAGAGTAGAGAAGAGAAGAGAAGAGCAGAGAAGAGCAGAGAAAGGGAATATGAGTGCTAGCAGCAGAAGAGAAATAGAGTAGAGAAGAGTGCAGAGCAGAGAAGAAACAGAGTAGAGTTGAGTAGAGTAGAGCAGAGCAGAGTAGAGTAGAGTAGAGCAAAGCAGAGCAGAGCAGAGAAGAACAGAATAGAAGAGAAAAGTAGAGCAGAGCAGAATAGAGCAGAGCAGAGCAGAGCTGAGAAGAGAAGAGTAGAGTAGAGCAGAGAAGAGATGAGAACAGAACAGAAGAGTAGAGTAGAGAAGAGCAGAGCAGAACAGTGATGAGTAGAGTTGAGTAGAGTAGAGAAGAGCAGAGAAGAGAAGAGTAGAGAAGAGAAGAAGAGCTGAGAAAGTAGAGAAGAGTAAAGTACAGCAGAGTAGAGAAAAGAAGAGTAGAGAAGAGAAAAGAAGAGCAGAGAAGAGTAGAGTACAGTAGAGTAGAGAACAGAAGAGTAGAGAAGAGTAAAGTACAGCAGAGTAGAGAAGAGAAGGGAAGAGCAGAACAGAGAAGAGAAGAGTAGAGAAGAGAAGAGTAGAGTACAGAAGAGCAGAGCAGAGAAGAGAAGAATAGAGAAGGGAAGAGAAGAGATGAGTAGAGCAGAATAGAAAAGAAAAGAAAAGAACAGGGAAGTGAAGAGAAGGGTAGGGTAGAGAAGAGACGAGTAGAGAAGAGAATAGCAGAGTAGAGCAGAGCAGAGAAGAGTAGAGTAGAGAAGAGCAGAAAAGAGTAGACGAGAGAAGAGAAGTGTAGAGATGAGAAGAGAAGAGTAGAGACGAGAAAAGTAGAGCAGAGAAGAGAAGAGTTGAGAAAAGTAGAGTAGAGAAGAGAAAAGAAGAGCAGAGAAGAGTATAGTACAGTAGAGTAGAGAAGAGAAGAGTAGTGAAGAGAAGGGAAAAGCAGAACAGAGAAGAGAAGAGTAGAGAAGAGAAGAGTACAACAGAGCAGAGCGGAGAAGAGAAGAATAGAGAAGGGAAGGGAAGAGAAGAGACAAGTAGAGTAGGGAAGAGTAGAGAAGAGAAGAGTAGAGAAGAGAAGAGAAGAAGAGCAAAGAAGAGAAGAGTAGAGTAGAGCAGAGAATAGAAGAAAAAAGTAGAGCAGAGAAGAGAGAAAGGGACAGTAGAGCAGAGCAGAACATAGGAGAGCACAGCAGAGTAGAGTAGAGAAGAGTAGAGAAGAGAAGAGCAGAGAAGAGCAGAGAAGTGAAGAGAAAAGTAAAGCAGAGCAGAGTAGAGCAGATCAGAGCTGAGTAGAGTGGAGTAAAGTAGAGTAGAGCACAGAAGAGAAGAGCAAAGTAGAGTAGAGTAGAGAAGAGACAAGAAGAGAAGAGTAGAGAAGAGAATTATAGAGTAGAGTAAAGAAGAGCAGAGAAGAGAACAGTAGAGCAGAGAAGAGTAGAAAAAAGCAAAGCAGAGAAGAGAAGAGCAGAGTAGAGAAGAACAGAGTAAAGGAGAGTAGAGCAGAGCATTGCAGAGTAGAGAAGAGAAGAGTAGAATAGAGAAGAGAAGAGAAGAGTAGAGAAGAACAGAACAGACCAGAGAAGAGTTGAGTATAATAGAGAAGAGCACACTAGAGCAGAGCAGAGAAGAGTAGAGTAGAGCAGAGCAGAGAATAGAAGAGAAAACTAGAGCAGAGCAGAGTAGAGTAGAGCAGAGCAGAGCTGAGCTGAGAAGAGAAGAATAGAGTAGAGTAGAGCAGAGAAGAGAAGAATAAAGGTGAGAAGAAAAGAGAAGAGAAGATTAGAGTTGAGTAGAGAAGAGCAGAGAAGAGTAGAAAAGAGAAGAGAAGAGAAGAAGAGCAGAGAAGAGTAGAGCAGAGAAAGTAGAGAAGAGAAGAGCAGAGTACAGTAGAGTAGAGAAGAGAAGGGAAAAGCAGAACAGACAAGAGAAGAGTAGAGAAGGGAAGAGAAGAGATGAGCAGAGTAGGGAAGAGTAGAGTTGAATAGAGAACAAAAGAAAAGAACAGGGAAGTGAAGAGAAGGGAAGGGTAGGGTAGAGAAGAGAAGAGTAGAGAAGAGAATATGTAATGAGTAGAGTACAGAAGAGTAGAGTAAAATAGAGAAGAGAAGAAAAGAAAAGGGAAGCAAAGAGAAGAGCAGAGTAGAGAAGAGAAGAGCAGAGCAGAGAAGAGCATAGCAGAGAAGAGCAGAGAAGAGTTGAGTAGAGCAGAGCAGAGTAGAGTAGAGCAGAGCAGAGCAGAGTAGAGCAAAGCAGAGCAGAGCTGAGAAGAGCAGAGAATAGAAGAGAAAAGTAGAGTAGAGCAGAGCTGAGCTGAGAAGAGTAGAGCAGAGAAGAGACGAAAGCAGAAGAGTAGAGTAGAGTAGAGAAGAAAAGAGAAGAGAAGAGTAGAGCAGAGCAGAACAGTGATGAGTAGAGTTGAGTAGAGCAGAGAAGAAAAGCAGAGAAAGTAGAGAAGAGTAAAGTTCAGTAGAGTAGAGAAGAGAAGAGCAGAGAAGAGTAGAGCACAGTAGAGTAGAGAAGAGAAGAGTAGAGAAGAGAATAGCAGAGAAGAGAAGAGTAGAGAAGAGAAGAACAGAGAAGAGTAGAGAACAGAAGAGAAGAGAAGAGTAGAGAAAAGAAGAGTACAGTACAGAAGAGCAGAGTGGAGAAGAGAAGAATAGAGAAATGAAGAGGAGATGAGTAGAGTAGAATAGAGAAGAAAAGAAAAGAATAGGGAAGTGAAGAGAAGGGTAGGGTACGGTAGAGAAGAGTAGAGAAGAGAATAGCAGAGTAGAGTAGAGCAGAGCAGAGTAGAGAAGAGCAGAAAAAAGAAGACTAGAGAAGTGTAGAGATGAGAAGAGAAGTGAAGAGAAGAGTCGAGATGAGAAGAGTAGAACAGAGCAGAGTAGAGCAGAGAAGAGAAAAGAAGAGCAGAGAAGAGTAGAGTACAGTAGAGCAGAGAAGAGAAGAGTAGAGAGGAGAATAGCAGAAAAGAGAATAGTAGAGAAGAGAAAGGAAGAGCAGAACAGAGAAGAGAAGAGTAGAGAAGGGAAGAGTAGAGAAGAGTAGAGTACAGCAGAGCGGAGAAGAGAAGAATAGAGAAGGGAAGAGAAGAGATGAGTAGAGTAGGGAAAAGTAGAGTAGAGCAGAGCAGTGAAGAGTAGAGTTGAGTTGAGTAGAGAAGAGCAGAGAGGAGAAGAGTAGAGTAGAGAAGAGTAGAGTCGAGAAGAGAAGAAGAGCAGAGAAGAAAAGAAAAGAATTGGGGAGTGAAGAGAAGAGAAGGGTAGGGTAGGGTAGAGAAGAGAAGAGTAGAGAAGAGAATAGCAGAGTAGAGTAGAGTAGAGCAGAGAAGAGTAGAGTAGAGAAGAGAAGAGAAGAGCAGAGAAGAGTAGAGTAGAGTAGAGCAGAGCAGTGAAGAGTAGAGTTGAGTAGAGTACAGAAGAGCAGAGAATAGAAGAGTAGAGAAGGTAGAGTAGAGAAGAGTAGAGTACAGTAGAGTAGAGGAGAGAAGAGTAGAGAAGAAAAGAGGAGAGAAGAGAAGAGAAGATCAGAGCAGAACAGAGAAGAGCAGAGTAAAGCAGAGTAGAGCATAGCAGAGTAGGGAAGAGTAGAGTACAGTAGAGTAGAGAAGAGCAGAGAAGAGAAAAGTAGAGTACAGAATGGAAGAGCAGAACAGAGAAGAGTAGAGAAGAGTAGAGTAGAGAAGAGTACAGTAGAGAACAGAAGAGCACAGCAGAGTAGAGAAGAGCAGAAAAGAGTAAAGAAGAGTAGAGCAGTGAAGTGAAGAGAAGAGTAGAGAAGAGATAAGTAGAGTAGGGTAGGGAAGAGTAGAGTAGAATATAGAAGAGAAGAGAAGAGTAGAGTAGAGCAGAGCAGAGCAGAGAAGAATAGAGTAGAGAAGAGAAGAACAGAGAAGAGTAGAGCAGAGCAGAGAGTAGAGTAGAAAGGAGAAGAGTAGAGTAGAGAAGAGTAGAAAAGAGTAGAGCAGAGTAGAGTAGAGAAGAGTAGAATAGAGCAGAGTAGAGCAGAGAAGAATAGAGAAGAGATGGGTAAGGTAGGGTAGGATAGAGTAGAGTAGAGCAGAGAAGAGTAGAGCAGAGCAGAGAAGAGATGAGTAGGGTAGGGTAGAGTAAAGAAGAGCAGAGCAGAGTAAAGTAGAGTAGAGGAGAGGAGAGGAGAGTAGGGTAGAGTAGAGATGAGATAAGTACGGTAGAGCAGAGCAGAGAAGAGCAGAGATGAGTAGTGTAGGATACAGTAGAGAAGAGCAGAGAAGAGTAGAGGAGAGGAGAGAAGAGTAGAGTAGAGTACAGCAGAGAAGAGTAGAGAATAGCAGAGTAGAGTAGAGCAGAGAAGAGAAGAGTAGAAAAGAGCAGAGAAGAGAAGAGTAGAGAAGAGAAGAGTTGAGTAGAGAAGAGTAGAGCAGAGAAGAGAAGAAAAGATTAGAGTAGAGATGAGAAGAGAAGAGTAGAGATGAGAAGAGTAGAGTAGATCAGAGAAGAGAAGAGTAGAGTCGAGTAGAGAAGTGGAGAGAAGAACAGAGAAGAGTAGAGATGAGTAGAGTAGAGTAAAGCAGAGCAAAGTAGAGCAGCACAGATCAGAGAAGAGAAGAGTAGAGTACAGTAGAGAAGAGAAGACAAGAGAAGAGTAGAGTAGAGAAGAGTAGAGTAGAGCAGAGTAGAGAAGAGAAGAGTAGAGCAGAGAAGAGTAGAGTAGAGTAGAAAATCCACGGCCGCAATCTCCTCAGTTCTCTCGCACAACTATGCTCCGGCCCACAGCTGGTTGTCAAAAAAACCTCCTCTTAGTAAATGCCAAAAAAACTAAATCCATGCTGTTCAGATCTAAGCCCTTTCTGGCCCAAAGTAAAAACCATGCTCCCTTATGCATTCGCACCCCAGACGGCCCAGCCCTGGAGGATGTCAACACCTACAAATACTTAGGAGTACTGCTCCACCCCCTTCCTCACCTTCACTGAGCATGCAAATTCCCTTGTCAGAAGATTTCATCAAAAGTTACGTGCCGCCTATAGATTCGGGCAATACCTTACCCCTGAAGCCAGACTAGCCATTGTCCAGGGTAATCTTCTCCCTATTCTTGACTACTGCTCCCCTATTTATACCAGGACCTCAGCTTCTGCTATGGCTAAACTCTCCGCTGCCTACAACAGCGCCTGTCACTTTGCTTTATTGGCCCCATTCTCCACCCATCACTGTACCCTCTATAATACCCTTGAATGGCTACCGCTACAAGGTCGCTTTAACCTAGCCCTCTACTGCATGGTAGACAATGTCATCCGCACGGCTCCAGAATCCCACCTAACTGCCATTCTGAAAACCAGAACACTCCTCTGCAACCTCCACTCTAATAGTACTCCCCCTCTAGCTGCTCCTAGGGTATCCACCAACATGAGTAGCAGAGCTTGATCTGCAGCTGCCCCTTTGCAGTGGAACAAACTACCGGCTGAACTCCGTTCCATTAACACACTCTCCAGTTTCAAGTCCCGCCTTAAAGTCTGGTTCCTGGCAAACTCATCCTGCCGCTGCTCCCTGGGTTCTGACACCAACCCACACTAGTCAACTCCCCAGCCCAGGGGTTACCCTGCTATCCACGCTAGTCTACTCCCCTGCCTACAACTGTTATATTGTATTTTTCACAGTAATATTTGACTTCCTTGCCTGTACATATTGTATATATATTTTTTGCTGAGTATTCTGTGTATTACTTGCTCACTGGACGATGCAGTCACACATTGTACACTGTGCCTACAATTTGTTTGTTTTGTATCAAATCTCCTCATGTTCAATATTGAAACCTTGTATTCACTGTTCTCAAATGGACCTATGCATCAAACCTGTATATTGTGCTTACTATTGTTGCTTGTATCAAATCTGTTTCATATATATTACTGTTACCTTGTACTCCACTGTCACCATGTGCCAAGTGTTATGGCCCGGGTCATGCCTGAAAACGGTGCCTGGGATCAGTGCACTCACCCAGTTATCAAAGTCATAAATAAATAAATAAAATAAATAAAAGAGAAGAGTAGAGTAGAGCAGAGAGGAGTAGAGTAGAGTAGAAAAGAGAAGAGTAGGATAGAGAAGAGAAGAGTAGAGCAGAGAAGAGCAGAGAAGAGTAGAATAGAAAAGAGAAGAGTAGAGTAGAGAAGAGTAGAGTAGAGTAGAGCAGAGTATAGTAGAGAAGAGTAGAGTAGAGTAGAGTAGAGAATAGTAGAGTAGAGCAGGGTAGAGCAGAGTAGAGTAGAGATGAGATGAGTTGGGTAGGGTAGGGTAGAGTAGAGTAGAGTAGAGCACAGTAGCACAGAGAAGAGTAGAGTAGAAATGAGATGAATAGAGTAGAGCAGAGCAGAGAAGAAAAGAGAAGAGATGAGTAAGGTAGGGTAGAGTAGAGCAGAGCAGAGAAGAGTAGAGTGGAATTGAGGAGAGGAGAGAAGAGCAGAGCAGAGAAGAGAAGAGAGAAGTAGAGTAGAGTAGAGGGGAGATGAGCCGAGCAGAGAAGAGAAGAGCAGAGAGGAGAGGAGAAGAGTAGAGGAGAGAAGAGCAGAGAAGAGAGGAGTATAGTAGAGCAGAGAAGAGAAGAGTAGAGAGGAGAGGAGAAGAGTAGAGTAGAGAAGATAACAGAAGAAAAGAGAAGAGTAGAGAAGAGAAGCGAAGAGAAGGGTAAGGTACAGTAGATAAGAGAAGAGTAGAGTAGAGAAGAGAAGAGTAGAGTAGAGAAGGGTAGGGTAGGGAAGGGTAGGGTAGGATAGAGTGGAGTGGAGAGGAGTGGAGCAGAGAGGAGAGGAGAAGAGAAGAGGAGAAGGGAAGAGAAGAGTAGAGTAGCGCAGAGAAGAGAAGGGAAGAGTAGAGTAGGGTAGGATACAGTAGAATAGAGAAGAGAAGAGTAGAGTAAAATAGACTAGAATAGAATATAGAACAGAATAGAATAGAGTAGAATAAAATTTGGTATATACTTGCATGTTCAGTTATTGGGTCGCTTATGGTTATAAGAGTGCATTCTTTTTTTTTTTGCAACCTTCTTTATTAAAGTTATGCATTGATATACAAGACAAAGACATATACACATACAACCCGAGGCATTACCCCGGGCCCACCTCCCCAAACTGGAAGTGGAAACTATGTACAGCCCCACAACTATGTACATGCACAGTTACAATAGAACATAAGCAAAAATATCGAACCCTTCTCACTCACATTTCCCTCACAACTAACATGTAAGTTCAGATGTTATTAACGTTTAACCCTAAGTAACTGTGCCCCTAGGAAAGAGAGAGAGAACTGACCCCCATCCCTAAAAGACCAAACCTTTGTGCTTAACCTCAAACCAACTATAAAAGATATACATAAAAAGATGCATAGCTACTCAACAATTAAGCACTCTTTCAACTAAAACAACACTCCCCGAAAAGTTAGTCTTGTGATAACTAGACCAGATACTACTCATCAGACAGACAGATCCGGACCCGAGGGCGTCTCCACTGCAATGAGTACACTGCCTCCAAAGCTCCCCACTTCTTGTCAAAAATTGTCTTTTTCCCTTCCACCCACATATTCTGCTTAAGTCTCTCCAAAATTTGGAGAAAGTCCCCCAACCATTGGTCATAAGTGTAAATATTATCATCTTTCCAATGCTTGAGAACAAAAGCTTTGACTACTGCTGATAAGAGAGATACATGGCACTTAACGAGATTCGATGGTATTCTCCCCATGTCCCCAAGTATACATATATCAGGGCAGATATACTCCGCATAATTTAATACCGGGTCCATTTTTTCTTTAATCTGGGCCCATAATGGCTGAATTCTAGGACAAGACCACAAAACGTGTAGTAAATCTCCAGAGTCCCGATCACATCGGAAACATCGATCTGTCTGTCTGAGTTTACTAGAACACAGTTTAGCTGGAGTGTAGTAGATGTTGGAGCAGATAAAAAATTGCATAATAGTATATTTTGGAATGGGCTGGTATTTTTTATATTTCCACACTTCAATCCAATCAATTCCCAGAGGGGATAACACCCTATCCCAATATAGAATCCTGTTTCCAGTACCAATATTAACAAAATCCAGCAATATCTTATATACTTTAGACGGGATGACATGAAAGATCCAAATTTTTAACTGCTCCACGAAAAACTTGAATCTCCCTTCTGTTGTATGCTCTCAGTATAAATTTCTGCAAGAGTGTGGTTAACTGAATCTTTTAAAGATGCCCCAATCTTGAGATGGTTTAGGCAGGTGCACCCTTCTGGATCTATACAGTCCACTACTTTAGAGTCCGACAACAATGGCCTCCATTGCCCACTCAACACCGGTTCCCCACTCGAAAATTAGGGTTTCCCACTATCGGTTGGTCTCTAGCCCTCTTTGTACTCTCCTTTGCCCGAGATAGCCACTCCACCACGCTTTAACTGATTATATATTGGAGATTGGTTGCTGATACCTGGCAAGGTCACGGGTCCACATATAGAAGGGCATTTGGGGAGAGTTTTAGGCCCTCCAGAACAAGCTTTTCAATCCGCAACCATGTTGGAGTATATCCCTCATTGTCCCCCTGTCTATCCCCACACCCCATATACCCAAGTTGACCTGCAACATAGTATAACATCAGATCTGGAACCTGCAAGCCTCCCTCCTGATGGGGGAGGCGTAGCACAGCATATTTTTTCCTAGCAGGTTTAGAGCTCCAAAGAAATTACAGAATAAACCTTTGAATATAAGTGAACTTGCTCTTGGGGATACAGTAAGGAGAAAGACAAATCGGATAAAGCAGTCGAGGCAGGAGGTTCATTTTAATTAAACCCAATCTGGCAGTGAAATTTAGAGGAAGTCTCTTCCACCTTTCAATATCCTGCTTTATTTTGAGTACAATCCCATCCACATTTTCTTCCACCCCACTGCAGATCTGGCCAGAATCCATATCCCCAAATACTTAATTTTGTCCAAGCCAGTTAATCCAAAATGGTCTAAGTCGGTTCATATGTACAAGCTGTAAGTGGAAGAACCTGCGTTTAGACAAATTCAATTTATAATTAGAGACCCTTGAAAAATTCTCAATGATTTCCACAGCCCTCTGAAAGCTTTCAACCGGATTGGCTAAATGAAGCAAAATATCATCAGCAAATACCGATAATTTAGCTCAAGTCCCGACTTCAATCCCCTGTACTCGTGAGTCCATCCCCAAAAATCTCAACAAGGGCTCGAGGTAGAGGTTAAATAGGATAGGTGACAGTGGACAGCCCTGCCTTGTCCCATTCTGAAGGAAAACCTCAGAAAGATAACCATTACACAAAATTCGGGCAGTAGGGGCTTTGTACAAATTTCTAAGTCCTACCAAGAGCTCATTCGGGAATCCCATTCTCTCCATTGTGAGAAATAGGAATTGATGGGAGACCCGATCGAATGCCTTCTCGGCATCCAACGCTATTAAAGCCATAGCAGATTTAGAATCGGCGGCTCTCTCTAGAATATGGTGAAGTTTCCTCAAAGCATCTTGAGCCCCCCTTCCCGGCATAAACCCTACCTGTTCTTGACTAATCAATAAAGGGGCAACTCTCAAGATCCTATTAGCCAAGATTTTTGTGAGTATCTTCATATCTTGATTCATTAAAGCTATGGGTCTGTAATTACCTGGTAAATGCCTAGGTTTATCTGACTTCGGAATCAGCACAATATAAGCTTGGTAAAGTAGAGGATGGGGAACCCCTTCACTCATGATAGCTAGAAAGAGATCTTTCAGTAAGGGTATAATTGTCTCTGCATGGACTTTATAAAATTTAGCGGAAGGCCATCAGGTCCTAGTGCCTTCCCATTTGGTAAGTTTTAATGACCTCGAGAATTTCAATTCTGATATTAGGGAAAGCAGAGCATGGGCCTGTTCAGGGTAAGTCTAGGTAGGGGTATCTGATCTAGGAATCCTCTAATCTCGATCCCTGACTTAGGGGCCCCACCCTGATATAGCGCAGCATAGTAATCCGCAAAGGCATCAGCCAGCTGCTGAGGCTCTGAGATCATCTGGTCTCCGAACTGCACTGCCACAATCGTCCTTTCAGCCTCCCACTCCTTAATCCGATGAGCCAATAACCAACTTGGTATATCTCCCTGCAACAAATATTTAGCATTCAACCTCTCCAGCCATCGATCTGCCTATAATACCAAATCCCTTTGAATTCCTCTCTCAACTCTCTTAACTCTCTGTCAATCTCCTCAGAGGATCCCTCTAGAGGAGACAAGGACTTAATAGCCCCATTATGAATTCCTCGAGCCCTAATTAGCTTATTGTATCTAGCAGAGTATTCTTGGGCCCAACACATACAGAACTTTGCATGTAGGCCAAGCCAAATTCCTGTTGCTAGGGTTTGGGATTTGGTCTTGAATAATTTCTTTTAGCTTACCTTCCAAGCTAGTTGCCGATGCCCATCCCGAATAGCCTATCGTCTAGAGCGCCACCGATGTGGTTTGGGAATATGATCCATCTTCCATACCATTTGTATTGGGGAGTGGTCAGAAAGTGTTTTCTCATACGTATGAATCCTATGACCCCTTTAAGACTTCCTATTGACCAAAAAAAAAATCAATCCTCGAGAAAGTCTTATGCACTCCAGAATAAAATGTCATCTCAGTCCCTTCAGCTTTGTGAACCCTATAGGGTCAGCTAATGCTGTAACTTCCAAAAAACCTGTATAGCGCTAACTGCGATGGAGTAGGCCCTTTTAAGAAGGTTTTCTGTCAATTCTATTATCAACACAAACGTTCCAATCTCCTGCCAAGACTACCGGCCATAAGGGAATGTAGCCATATCCGCCTCAATGAGGCAAAAAATTCTGACCTAGCTGGTGTGGGCCCATAAATGGGCACAGACCAATGGAGTCCCAAAAAGGAGCCTAATACATGTAACCCTCTAGCATCTTCCTAACTCGAGTGGACCCAATTGTGAAGGACATCCTTTCGGACAAGTATCGCACCTTGAGGCTTTCGCATTTCCCAGTCCTACGACTGCACCTACCAACCTTTCCTCAGTAACTGCGATTCCTCAGTCAAAAGGTGGGTTTCTTGGAGCACAACAACATGTATCCCCAACTGGTCAATATATGAAGTACTACCAGCCTTTTTCCTACTTGAAGACCTTTCACATTCCAAGATAAAATTTTAAGTAGCCCCATCTACTACACCTTCAGCCTTAACCTCCTCCCCATATTATCAGCTTTTCTTGAGCTGCCAGTCGTGATTCTCTCTCTCCTCCCCTCAAAACACCCCTTAATACTACCGATCCTCCGATCGCCCTCCCTAATCTGCCGGGCGTGCGTGAGTTGGCTCGTGAGATGCCTCTGGTCGCCTCCCAAACCCCAGATTACCCCACACAGTCTTTACTACCCCCAATTCTCTTAATACCGTCCCCTTCCTTTAAAATCTTTTGGGAGGCCCAACGTCCAATAGCTTAGAACTCTCCCAATAAAATATACTGCTGCAATAGGTTACTCCACCATATATCTTCCCTTTAGGAAGGAAAAAAAAAAGGGGGAGGAAACTCAAGCCTGATAAGCTTCTTCTCAGCATTCTCAGGAGTCCTGAGTAATATTTAAGTTCCAATTCTCATCGTCTTATGGATAGTTTCCCAAACCGATTATCTTCTTCAAGTCCCGATTTAAACAGGTCCGGCAGTTCCACTTTAAGACTCTCGAGAGCTTCCTCCGCTGTAGGTACCTTCTGTCCCCACTTGTGAGTTTGACCACCAAAGTAGCTGGATACTGGAGCCTGAACTTCAGTCCTGCCATGTACAACTTTTTTTTGATGTTACTGTATGCCTTCTGCTTCTCCTCACCAAAGGAACCAGGTCCTGGAAAAGCCAGAGAGGCCCTTGCCAAAATAAATTTCTATTAGCTTTAGCCTTATTTAAAACATGTATTTTCTCCTTGTAGTTCAAAAGCGATTATTATGACTGGGGTGAGCTCCCGGTGGAGGGGTCTCTCTCAATGCACGATGGGCCCTCTTGAGGTTATAGATATCTCCAAACGGGGTGGGCCTAAACAGCTTAAGCAACAGCTCTTGCATAAAAGCCACGCAATCTGCACCCTCTGATCTTTCAGGGAGCCCTGCCACTATTAGATTATTCCTACGGCTCCTCACTTCCTGATCTTCCAGCCGGTCTTCCAACTTCTGACCTGCCTTTTCAGGTAGACCACTTCCTGATCAATAGTGCCCACTTTTTTCCTGAGATGCCATTCTAACTTCCCATCGCCAACTCGTTGTGAAAGAGCCTGAGCGCCCGGTTTCAAAGCTGAAAAATCTGACACTAGCCCTTTAAGGAGCTGTTTGATCTCCGTGATATCATCAGCTGATGAAGCGATCCTCCTGGCCCTCCAGCTTCCAGTCCTCTGAAACCTCCAAGTCTGGCGGTGGGGTTTAGACGTTTAGTCGCTGGGGCTCTGGCTGCCAGAGGCTCGAGGCTTCTTGCTTCATCTCGGCCCTCCCTACCATGCACTGCACCGCCCGATCAAGTACTGACTCCCGAACCTCCAAACACCCACTCGATTCTCCGGTGCAGCAGTAAGCGGATGTCCCTCCACCGTTTCTAGCTCCGTGGGGATCTAAGTAAGCGCGTCGCTACTAAATTTTACCGCGGGGCTCGGGAGCGCTGACCGAGACGTCTACTCCATTGCTCGTTCACCACGTGACCCCCATAAGAGTGCATTCTTGACTTCTTCAAGTGACAGAACTGCAAAGTGAAGCTGAGCAGTTCTGGGACACAAAGGACTTGAGCAGAAACTCTTGTAGCCACAAAAACACATGGGAACTATACATATAAATGCATTTGAAATCATGTTGAAGATTTCTGCAAAGAAATGCAACTTGAATTTAAAATACAACTACTAGATTTTGTGGAAAATCACAGAAACCCTTGTGTGATGAAATGGACAACGCTAACTAAACTTACAACTGTAGCATTAAAACTGTTTGCATGAGACGTTTTGTGGTAAAAATAGTACTTGAAATATTTAGAAATAAACAATCCTGATTAGCCAAGAATGATGTCAGAATTTGTCATTTTTTGTATAGAGGATAGTGAATGGCCAGCCATGCAAACCAAGCCTATGTTGTCACTGACCTCGAGAGTAATTAGAACCCTGCTGGCATTGCAGGTTTGTTGTGCATGTGACTGGGCATCCACTGTTTTATGCAGTATATTTTTTTTCTTAAAAAAATTACGTATGCCATCTCTACAGTGACAACTTTACAGCAATGCAGTCGATGCTGACAACATCGTCACATGGCTGTAAAGTCCACCTGGGACCCCGGCACTCTTTCCCGAGGTCATGCACTTCCTCCCTGAATCAACTCTGACTTGGAGTTGATTATCTTAAGTTACAAGGGATGCGGGGGCACATCATCCTGCTTGGGGAGGGGGGCGGGGTGCACATTCCCCACAGAAAAACACCTTTGTCTCCCACAGCACAATGCTAACCACAATTGCAGTTGATAAAGCCATCAACACTCGAAATGGACTGCTTCATAGGCACAAGCATTGCCTGACCCGTGAAGCTCGTAGTGTGGCCTTTCACAGCTTTGTGGTCTCACTCATTAACTATGGGCTTGCTGTCTATGGGGCAGCCTTGGACACTGCCCTCCATCGCATCAAAGTGGCCATAAACAAGGCATGACGACTTCTAGCAGGATCCTCAAGACAAACCCACACCTGTGACTTCCATGCTCAGGCCAACTGGCTCCAATTCAAGAACAGACTCTTCTACCAAACTTGTTTGTTGGCTAAAAAAATCTTGCCTAGGCCTAGTCCTCCTTGGGGTCCAGAAGCTTCTCATCCCCTGCGCCAGTGGACATCAAAATAGAAGCTCTGAAATTCTAGTCTTCAAGACCCCTGGTGTCACACTTCCCTAGGTCAAAGGTCCGTCACCTATTGAGCGCCACTCTGGTTCAACTCCTTTCCAGTCGGCATACCCTCTGCTCCCACATTGGGTTCCTTTAAGTGAAAGACAAGGCAACAGCTTGCTGTTGCCTCTAGCTGTGACTGCTTCCACTAGATCACTCTGCTGCCTTTAGATCTGACTGACCCACTAACCTGGCATCTGCTGAACTTGCCCCTGCAGTACCGCCTCCCCTTTCTTTCTGCCCACTTTGCACGGTCTACCCTCCTCACCCTCTCTCAGACCTCTACCAATCCTTCCCCTTCCCTCTCCTGTGGATTTCTCCTTCCACCTCTCCTTACCTGTCCCCCACCTTTTCATCCTTGTTGAGGCCATATAGGCTGACCCCTTCCTCCTCTCTCTTTCCCTATGCAACATTCACCTCAGCACTCATTTGACACAGCCCCTGGGCTGCTCTCTACACCCCTGTCTGTCCCGCCCTTGCTCCTTGACCAACCTCTTTACACTTGCAATGTCAACTTATCAAAAGCACCTCTAATACTTTCTCCTTAGTACTTCCCTGTTAGTGTTACTCAACCTTCATGTATTGTACTACTGCTTTATGACCGTGTTAGTCCTGTACTGTCTACTTTGTACACCATGACATGGAACCTATGTAAAGAGCTTATAGCTCAAAGGTTTTAATCCAAGATTTTAAATAAATAAATATATAAACACAGTGATGTTGGGGAAATGTCACGTCGACATGAAATTGATAATGCAGTGTCATGGATCCAACAATTACATTGTTGTCCCCCTCAACACACACACACACACACACACACACACACACACACACACACACACACACACACAGGGGTGTAGCCAGGGATTTGAGATCTGCACACCAAGTGGACTCACTGCTACCCCCCCCGGGGTGTAGCCAGACAATATACAAATGTATACCAGGACCGTGTTTGTTGCCTCATTTGGCACAATAAACACAACTTTTGTATCTCATGACTGTGGTTGTTGCCATACATGGGTAAATACAAATGCCATGCATTGTTCCCCAAGACACCCACATACCAGCCCAGAGCCTGTAAAGTTGTATTGTCCTTGTGATGCAAAGAGAGTATTAGTGACCAGTCCTTTTAGTTTTGACTCCTATGAATAAAATTACCGAAAGGTTCAATATTTTCTTTGTTAGTTTTCATGGGAAAAGGAAGCAGTTCAGAGCCTATTTGCTACCCCCTTACATAAACTTGCACACCATGGAGTGCTTGGAGTATGCCTGCCTAATCCCATGCACACACACACACACAAAGAGCACATAATTTTGGGACATTTTAAAACTAATAAACCCACCCTACAGTCAACTGCTAATACTCCTTTTCATGCAACTGACAGTTTATAAGCTTTTAAAATCATTTGAAAAAAGCTTACTTCATGAAAAAGAAAGACCTGCGTGATGAGCAAGAGCAACATCTGCATTTATGTGCTTCCATCTAAATCAACACGGATTCACACAAATATGTTATAGTGCAGCTCGTACTCATGCATGTTTTTCAGTTCCTTTCATTTTTGTAAGTAAGATTCTTTTTTCTTTTCTATACAGATTTTTATCAGCTTTTTCCCCATTTTCTCCCCATTCCTGTGCCCTAGTTGTGCATACACGTATGGAGGCATGTGCATCCCACAGCCTGGGGTGCCCTCCTGCTACAGTGCTACCCCCTTCCACCTATACTACCCACCGGACCTCCACCTACTGAGAGCAGAGCTATGGAGGTGGATGACGATCACCCTGGGAGAGGAAAGCTACCTTTTGGCTGCTCAATTCTGCTCCCTCCCTCCCCCCCATGCTGGCTGTCCGATGACCCAAGGTCATTCCTGAACCCGGGTCACTGGCATGGCCTGAGGTAAGGCATCCAGCGCCTCAACTCTCAGTGCCACTGGGCTGGCAAGTAAGATACTGTTTAAATGATTTTGTAAGTAAAAAACTATCAATTGCACTGGGTGAGGCATTAGCAGCTGTGTGCAGGGTGGGTTTATTAGTTAAAATTAATACAAAAAAAGTTTCTGTGTTTGGGTCTATGTGTGCATGTGTGGTGAGGGGAGACATAAATTGTAAGAAGAACACAGCACAGGGCACTGAATTTTCATTCTTATTAAAAAGTTTTAACACAACAATGTTCTATGATCTTTGACCTGTGGTACCAAAGCTTTTCAGTTTGGATGGAAAGCCATGCAAAACAGAACATAACTATATAATATGTAGAGAATACTGGATGGGCAACTATGCACAACCAGTGTGTTCTGCCACAGAGGGGTTCTGATTCTCTCTGACTTCGAGAGTGAAGCTCGAGAGATCCATTGGAATCAGAACCCTGAGGTGGTAGAACACACTGGTTGTGCATAAAGTTGCTCATCTTGTATTTTTGTAGTGTACAGTATTATGTGAAATGTGTGCATTGTGTTTTATTTCTCTTTCACAATGAAACTGACTTGTGCAGTCTCTAGATGTTCTAGAATGCTGTTCTACCACAGAAGGGTACAAACACATTCCATGGCCTTTGAACTGTAGTATAATCAGCATTTTGAAAAGGATAGATTTCTATATAGAACAATATTCTTCCTGACTGCCACCCCAATGAAAAGTAGGGAATGTTTTCATTCTTAAGCATTCTGTTTGCATTCTTAAGAGTTGGTTGGAGGATGAAATCTATTATTTTCCAGAATGGAAGTCTAACTTTCTAGAGATTCTCAGAATAGAGAGATTGGCCCCTCAGTTAAGGGGTTTAAGTCACAAATTTGAGAACAAATATGGTAACATATATAGTTAATGACAAACAAAAGACCAAGAGTTGAGGATGGAATACTGCTAGATGGGATGGCACAACCTATGTAGACAGTTATATATAACCATGATTAGAGGTTATATTGACACAGTCAAGGTCATATGGTTGAATATACGGGAAGAGCCCACATTAACTATAAAAAACAGAGAGAAATTGTATAGGCTGAAGTAGAGACAATGCTGTTTGTGTTCTATGCTTATTCATTCTACTCCTTTTGTCTTGCTTTTCTCCCTTTATCTCTCAAACACTAAAGGTGTTTCTGTTAAAATGAAATAATATTGTTGATAAAACATTTGCTAAAAATGCAGTTCTCTTGCTGGGCTAAAATCAAACAACTTAGATCTTTTTGGTGTGTAGGGGAAAATTTGCTCTTACTAGCCTAGTGTGAAAACATTTTCAGATAAAAGTAAACAGTTATTCAAAAACATATTTTATTTATCTGTATATGTATTTTAATTCAGATTGAAATTGTCCTTTTCATTGTTGTTTATATTTCTTAGATATGCAGTCTTATAAGAAACTTTCAGTTATACTGATACTCATAAGTTTCAGAAAAAAATTCTATATAAACATATATTTATCTGTTTTACTGATTGGGATAGTGGTTGTTATTGTTTACATTGTATAGATTTGTGTATTGTATTTGACATTGGTCTTAAAAAAATGTTATTGATAAAAAAATAGAACAATGTTCTACGATACACTATAGTGCCTTTCACACATACTGTAATGCTAAGTGCTTTACAAAGCACTAAGTTACATACAGGTAGAAAGGGGTTGTATGCAGCACACATACAGAGGCCACTGAGCACACTATTTGATACACACAGGCATACTACGATAAACTGGTGGTTTTCAAGCCACATATCTGGAGGGCCACACAGCGCAGCCACCAAAATTTACTGGTGGCCTTGCTCTTTACAGTTTTTCCATCCCATTCCCTTAATACAACGGAACACTTTTCACATACAGTACAGTACATAGAAATGAAGTTCCTCTTGTCTTCTCTCTTTTGCAGGTAGGAAATGACCAAAGGCTGGCATCAGCACAGTAGTAGATCTACCATTATTAGGGCCAGCAGCCTGAGTTCTGGAACAGGCCAAAGTCATTCAAGGCTGGACAGGGAGTGGAGGACTAAGTGTCTCACAGGATGCTCCCCTTCTCCACAATGGGATGGTCTCTGATCAGCTAGAAATAAAAAAAAGTATATGTGGAGAAGCACATTGAACAGCATTATAAAATAAGAAAGGTGAGAAATACTCTATAGAAATACAGTGCCTTTATGGGTCTGATCTGAACTGGGAAATGCATCAAAGAACTGGCCATTACAAGCTGCAAGAAGGCTGAAGATAAACTACCAGGATAATCAAGGATTAAAGCCAAGTTCACTTCCTGTGCAAACTGAGAAGGTGGGGGGTGGGCTACAGAGCAAAAGCACATGAAACAGCTAGGAATTTCAACACTAAAAAAACAAGTATGAGGCACACAGCATCATTAACTTAAATAATTAATATAGATATCTTGTTTAAAAGACACATTTTCCAATAAATCAACACTGTAGCAGTTAGATGTGGCAGGCTGCAGCCAGCAGAACAGAAGAAGTGTGTGTGTGTAAGACAGAATTCAGTTCTGTGTAGGAATGTGAGCTACTGTAATTTGAGCTCACAGTGACTAATTTGTTTTAGTGCATCTGGGCAAAGGCATTAGTTTAAAAGAAGGCAGAGTATTTTAATGTTGGTAATGTTCACACTCTGGCAGGCTAAAACAGAAGAGGGGTGTGTGTGTGTGCGTGTGTGTGAGAGAGAGATTGAGAGGGAGAGAGAGAGAGAGATGGGTGAGTAATGAAATAGTGTGATGTAGTGCAGGCAGCAGGGTTTGCAGGGGGCCAGACACAAACATGGAGATATGTGACTCATTTCCAGTCAAAGCTCTATGTGGAAGAAGATACTCTATATCCAGTCACATGCTTTCGCAGTCCCTTCTCTCTCCTACATCATAGCAACACGTCAGCATGGCTCTGCCCATGCAGCCATAAAAAGGCAGTTCCCAGGGTAACCGTATTAATGACTCTGTTCTTAATGTTTCTCTAGGCCAAATTAGTCTAGAACAAGTAGCAAGCAAGAACAAATTGGTATATTAAGAATATATACCCATCACTGGAGCCAGCAGTACAGTTACACTTCCTGAAATAAAGTCTAAAACACCATATTCTGAAAATCTTTGAAGTTTGATGATTCCTTACATGAAACCGCTATTGTGAATTGCCATTACCTACTGGTGGAGGAACAAAATTCGAAGACAGAGGAGATAAATCTAAAGAATCAAGGAATGATGTTAGAACTGTGGAGGACTGTTTGCAAACTATTGTATCTGTCTCAAAGAAAACTATTTTAGGCCTACAGAATGACTGCCAGAAGATAACGAGTTAACTTTCTGTGGGCTCAATTAACTCCTCAAGCCAGAGGAAAAATAGTGTTCTACAGCTTCCTATACACACACAGGCAGTGTAGTAATGAGGCTTCAGAAGAGGAATCTATTTTTAACACTCTATCATGACATTTAGTAGCAAAAATTATATCAGCCCTTTTCTGAATACAAAACATCTGCTGTGCTATGGCCACAGCTGTAAAAATGAGAATGTATTAGAACTTAATGCAGATTAAGCACAATAAGTAAATGAATCAGCAGTGATAAACACTTTTTTAAATGATTGTAAATGAAGCAGTACTCATTCACCGTAAGTAAGTTTCTCTTTTGCCTTCTGGCTGTGAGAAAATAATTTAGAAGTGAGTCAGGTCTGAGCATATATAGAGCTCTCTTGAAAAGAGAACTGCAAGTTACTCTTTTTCAGTTCAAGCACTTTCCTTTAGTGTACACATCATAAACACAGAGGCACAAGTGAAAACTGTATAGGGGGGTCAAGAAGGATGTGAGAAGGTTTCAGTTTACAGGAAAGGTGATAGCACTGTGGAACAATCTGCCAGATGATATGGTGGATGATAAAACTATCAGTGGGTTCAGACACGACTGGGAGAGAGTGAAGGCTTAGTGGTTGCTCAGGGTGCTAGCGTTAGGGCAGGGGGCACAGGGGTTGATAGTGCAGTTTAGAACCCTGTATGGATGATATGTTTCAGGTTTGTTAGGGTTTTATGGGCAGACTAGATTGACCAATGGTATTTTTCTTTCATCATTGTCTATGTGTCTTTGTTTATGTTTAGTAGGCTTACATGCATGTAAAAGCACTTTGGCTTGACTCCACTCTTATATATTGAGTAGTGGTGTCAGCAAAACTGTTCTGGGGGTTTAAGAACACATCTCTAGCTTCTATATATGCTCAGACTTGACTCACTTATGCAGACCTCCAACACAGGGGGAGGAATTAGATAAGGTACTGGTGGAATCCATTGGCAAGATGGCAGAAAAGCGGGAGGTGCCACTTGTGGGGAACTTCAACCTGGTGGATATAGATTGGAGCCTCCCAGCATCAGCTTCAGCTAGAAACAGGGACATTATGGACTCTCTGCAGGGGGCATTCCTCAGGTAACTAGTCAGTGAACTCTCTTGTGATGGGGCAATACTGGATGTGGTACCTGGTAACTGGGATAGTGTTGCAGACATCAAGGTGGTTGGCCACCTTGACACCAGTGATCACCATTCAGTGTGATGTAATATAAAGATGGCTGTGGAATCAAACCTCACAAAGGCAAGGGTCCTGGAGCTCAGGAGGTAAGGTTTTAAAAAGATGGGTGAATGCCTCAGGGATGACCAGAGGTAGGTGACCTGGGTGGGGTTGAGAAACAGTGGGCAAGGATAAAAGGGAGCATAGTAAAGGCAATAAACATCTGCATCAAACAAGTGAGCAAGAGGAAAAAGAAACCTCTATGGTTCTCAAAAGAAGTGACTTAAAAGGTAAAAGCTAAAAGGGTAGCATTCAGAAGGTATAAGGAGACTCATAGAGAGGAGGACAGGAAGGCGTATCAGGGAAAATAGAGGAAAGCAAGGAAAACAGTAAGGAGTGCAGAGGCACAAACTGAAGAGAGAATAGCTCAGGAGGTAACAAGAGGGGACAAGACATTTTTTAGGTATGTAAGTAAAAAGAGGAAGACTAGGGGTGGGGTTATAAGGTTAAAAAGGAGAGGAGGAATATGCAGAGGGGGGCCAGGAAAAGGCAGACATCTTGAACAAATAGTTTTGTCCAGTGCTCACAGAGGAAGGAGAAGGGGAGGGGCCACAAGACGCTTTGGTGGGAGGGATGTGGACACTAGCCATTTTCGGAGGAGAGAATCCTGAAGGGATTCATTAATCTGAAGGTAGACAAAGCAATGGGACCAGACGGGGTGCATCCAAGGGTGTTGAGGAAGCTCAGGGAGATACTAGCAGCTCACAGGAAACAGGAGTGACTCTGGAGGACTGGAGGAGGGCAGATATGGTCCCATTACAGATAAGTAGTAGCAGGGAGGAAGCTGGCAATTATAGGCCAGCCAGCCTGACATCAGTGGTGAAAAAGTTAATGGAATCACTGCTGAAGGAGAGGATCGTGGAATATCTGGCATTCAGTGTGTTATAAGAGTTGAGGTAGCATGGTTTCACAGGGGGAGGGCATGTGAAATGAATCTAATAGATATCTTTGACTGGGTGACAAAGGAATTAGATTATGGTGGAGTGGTGGACATGGTCTATGTGGATTTCAATAAGGCGTTCAACACCGTTCCTCGCAGGAGACTAGTAAGCAAGCTGGGTAGCTTAGGAGTGGGGCCAAAGGCAGCATACTGGGTAAGAAACTGGTTAGGGGATAGGTGACAGAGGGTGGTGGAAAACAGAATTCCCTCCAAAGAGAGAAGGATGACCAGTGGGGTGCCTCAGGGATCAGTACTAGGACTGGTCCTCTTTAATGTGTTTATAAGTGACATTGCAGAGGAGCAGGTAGGGAAGGTCTGCCTCTTTGCAGATTACACCAAAATCTGCAATAGGGTGGACACTTCGGGTATGTGTGTGTGGAAAGGATGAACAGAGACCTGAGAAAACTAGAGTAGTAGTCAAGGTTATGGCAGCTGGGTTTCAATATGAAAAGTGCAAAATAATGCACTTAGAGCACAGAAACCCAGGGGCAGAATACAGAATGGGTGGAGTGGTATTGATGACTACCAAGGGGGAAAGAAACTTGGACACAATCATATCTGATGACCTAAAGGTGGCCAGGCAGTGTGACAAGGAAGTCTGGGGGGGCTTGTGGGATGCTGGGGTGCATAGGGAGGGGTATCACTAGTAGAAAGATGGAGGCGGTGTTGCCTCTGTATAGATCACTGGTAAGATCCCACCTACAATACTGTATACAGTTTTGGAGGCCACATCTCCAGAAAGGACATAGACAGATTGGAGGCGGTCCAGGGGAGGGCAACTAAAATGGTGCAGGGTCTGCATCAAAAGCCCTAAAGGAGAGACTAAGGGACCTCAATATGTACAGTCTGGAAGACAGGAGGGAAAGAGGGGTTAAGATAGAGATCTTTAAAGGGACAGTAAACATTGCAAGGGTAAATCAAATTGTGAAAGCCCATGAAAAGATATTTCAAACGAGGGACTGGACTTCATTGTAGGTATCAGGAGTCCTGAGATATGACTATCTAATTAATCTGTAAATCAAAACAAGGCAGCAGCCATTTTAAAACAGGAAGTGATGTCATTGAGGGGCATGCTGCATGTTGTTAATTACTGCTTGCTCCTCAGTGACATCACTGTTAATCTCATGATTCAATGAAATGGCTGCTGTATTGTTTTGATTTACATATGATTTAGGTATTCATAACTCAGGACTCCTAACACCTACATGCAAGCCCAGTACCTCATTTGAAAGATCTTGTTATAGGTTGTCACAATCTGAGTGACCCCTGCAAGTTTTACTGTCCCTTTAAATACCTTATGGGGTAAATAAGGTACAGGAAGGAAGTATTTTTCAGAAACAAAGGTGCTCAAGAACAAGGGGACATGCCATGAAACTGGAGATGGGTAGATTCAGGAGAGATGTGAGGAAGTATTACTTCACTGAAAGAGTGGTAGATTCCTGGAACAGCCTTCCAGTCTGATGGGGGGAACAGTAGTGGGCAAGAAGGCATGGGATAGGCGCAAGTGAACTGTAGTGAAGAGGAGTGGGGAGAAAGACCTGTAGATCAAGTATGGTCTGTGGTAATAATTTAAGTACAGAAAAACAAGCAGACTGGTTAGGCCAAGCAGTCCTTATCTGCTGTCAAATTCTGTTTCTATATATATTTCTATGTTTCTAAGCCCCTCTCCCAGGACGGGTCTCATGAATATTTAAATTTCTGACCATGTCATTGGTCAGAAACCTTGAAATGGGACCTCCATATGTACAGATGGAATATATTCACCATTATCAAGTCCTTGGCAGGTAATTAGAGTTCGTGGTAGATGATTAGACAATTAACAAAAATCTGGTGAAAAATCTTAATGTATGCATTTAAAAAAATTATTGGGGGCAAGGGGGTGCTCAGGCTGCAAAGTGTTAGCTTTGTCCTTTAAAAAGTACAGTTACAAATAAGTATTTCTTGCAAGTGTAACTATGCTATTTTGTATTCATGGAGTTTACCTGTTCCCCAGAGTATGTACCCCAGTAAGGGAGTAAGTTTGTGTACTAACACATTAAAAAAAGTCATGATATTAAAAATACGTGTTGCAATGGGCAAATGAAGGGACATCCCGGGCAGGTGGAACTTAGGGGTGGACCTTCTGTCCGTTGTCCCCAGCTATGCTGAATGGTGAAATGTCAGTAGCTGGTATATTGCATGTAGTTAAAGAAAATAGAACAAGTTATACCTTCAAATCCTAAGAGAGAGTAACAGAAGGGAAGAGTTACTTACTAAGTGAGGAGAAAGAAACTTGCAAGGGAAAAACAAAGATCCTTGTAGTAGTATGGGTAATCAGTCAGTTCTATAATTAGACCAAATCTCTTATCCATGGCTTTAAAAACAGTATATAGATGGCCTCTCTAGTTAGGGTTTCCTTTCCAGATCACCCACCCTCATGTCTATGGTGACTTTTTTTCTAACCCAAAAAAGCTCAGGCTAGGGTTAGGGAGTTTCTTGTCCAGAAAATATCTGGTTACTGGAGACATCTTGTCCTGGTTCTGAATGTAATTTTCATGCTCTTCTACTCTAACCTTGAGTACCCTGCTGGTTTTGCTTACATAAATTAAATCATATGGACATTTAAGGGCATTAACCCCCTGTGGTCTGACACATAATGAAGTCCTCAGTTTTAATCACTGCTTCCGTGACTGTGTTAACTGCTGTTTTCAGTCTATGGATGTTGGGGCAGTGAACACAATGGCCACAAGGAAAGTTCCCGTTATGTCTAAATTAGATGAAAAATTCCCTCTTGGGTGTTTCGGAACTTTGTGATCTGTATGAACTATACTATCACTCAGATTTTTAGTCCTTGTTGATAAAGCTAAGGGCAACTACTTGAACAACTCATTGCCATTCCTGTTTTTTTGTAGAGTTTGGGAGCTTTGATTGGAGGGAAATGGAAACTTGTCCATTTTCTGAGGAGAAAGTCCTCAAAGCACTCCCTAGCCTAAAGGTGGATAAAGCTATAGGATCAGACAAAGCACATCCAAGGGTGCTGAGGGAACTCAGGAGTTAATGGTTACAGCTCTGATAGACCTATTTAACAGATCACTGGAGACTGGCATGGTCCCCGGGGACTGGAGAAGGGCAGAGATAATCCCTCTTACAAAAGCAGTAGCAGGAAAGAGGCGGGCAATTATAGGCCAGTCAGCCTGACAGTGGTGGTGGGTAAGATAATTGAAACCCTACCAAAGGAAAGGATTGTAGAATATCTTGCATCCAACGGATCCAAGGCAGCATGCTTCACATGGGGAAGGTCATGCAAGCAAATCTGATAGGTTTCTTTGCGTGACCAAGGAGTTAGAGCAGGGAAGAGTGAAGGATGTGGCCCACTTGGATTTCAGTAAACCTTTCGACACTGTGCCACACAGGAGACTGGTAAACAAATTGGGGAACTTGGGGGTTGGTAATAAGGTGGTACAGTACTAACCATCAGATCCACTTGAAATGTACTGTGGGTGGAGGCACAGCTAGTTATTTTTAACTTGGGAAAGAACCTCCTGTAACAGCAAAATAGGAATCCAGGTACCTCAACCTGGTTAGTGGCCACTCATGCAGAGGTAGTAGCCCTCTAAGACACAACGCCAGGGCTGCATAAATGGAGGCACCCGCTGGGGCCTCCTGTTGCCTGTCACACTAAGCATGCCCCCCCCCGCTCACCGAAAATGGTTATAACCCTTGGAAATGGTTAAAATCAATGGAAAGTACTGGTGCCAATTTGACTAGGCTGCCCATCACTGGTTGATGAAGTGGGGGGGAGTGCACACCCCCTAGTGGCCAAAGGGAGAAATGGTAATAACATTTGTGCCAGCCTGAAAAGTTTAATGCTGAGGGTCCCTGGGGATTGTGACATCTGTTAAAGATCAGAGTCTCTTATGTAAATGTTTATTATGGGGTAGATAGATGGAAATTGTCTAGTCTAGGTCATGTTGGTTATTTCTGTTAGTTAGGAATTTATGTGTCTAGAGCAGGATATTAAATTTTAAAAAATATGGTTAAATGCCATTGATGGAATGCCAGGCTACGTCATGAGCTTGGCATGGTTGCCAAGTGTTTAAGGGGAGGGGGAGTGTAACCCCCCTGCGGGGACTTACCTGTTGCCACTTTGTGGCTGCCCGATCTCCCATTTTTTCTGTGTGCTGTTCTGGTCCTGGCCTGAGCTGCAGTTGTCTCCCAAAGTCTCCATCCAGCCCCCACATTTTTTTTTGTTTGAATTGGGCTAGAGGAGCTGAAACACAGAGCTGCTGCACTGCCTGCTGTTTGAAATAGGCAATGGCAGCTCATGCATGCGTGGTACTGCAGTTGTGTTGTCAGGCCAGACAGATGCCTCTCCAAAGGTCCCAGTCTCGAAATTTAGCTAATTGGGAACCGGAGACCTGGAAGAGGCTCATTAGGAGCAGAAAAAGTGGGTAGATAAAGAGGGCCTATCAGCCCTAAGGATTGGGAGGAAAACATGAACATCAATGAGGCAAATTTAAATATTGATGAGGAGCCTGCCTGCTGCCAGTGAACAGTCTAAAATGGTAGCAGCAAAAGGCAGTGGGATAAATAATGCTAAACTCTGCAATGGTGTAAAATGGCGGGGAGGGGGCAGCTACAATTCTTTGGGGTTTCCGTTTGATAAAAATACATACTGTGGCTGCACAGCGATGTACAAGTGGGGACATTGTGTTGGAAGGCATCTGAAGCGTTTTTCAGCAGCCATATGTAGCCCCTCTCTGGTGCCATCCTGGAGAGGGCCACTGCTCCTGGCTTGTCAGCCGTTACAAGGCTCAGGGGGATGACCTACGGGGGTCCTTTCCCAAAAACTAAAGAATAAAATGGTGGTGCCTCCACCCAGAGTACATATTTAGTGGGTTTGATTGCTTGCAGTACAATCCCCTGGGATATCGTACCAACCCACCTCCTGAGTCCCCAACAGTTACGCCAGGCCTGGACTTACCAAGTTCGAACCTCCCCAAATTCAGTTATAACATTCATCTTTTTCCATTTCATCCAATAACATACTCACTACAATTAGGCTCTTGTTTGATTTCTGCTGCAGAACAATAACTTCATGGTTTGTTTACGGGGTGGGGGGGGAGGTTAGGACTGTGAGGTAAGTGGAATAGAGTTCAAGCATTTTCAATTTGCATTTCCCAAAATCACATTTCCCCTTCTGACTCAACTCCCAGAGTTCAAATAGTGCAGCCACCAGTATCTATCTATCTAGCTAGCTGCTGTGGGTGTTACCCAAACCCTGACTCACAGGTCCCAGTCCACCCGAGTCCATTCACTGGGTACCCAGATTTTACACACCAGGCCTGTGTTGCAGCTTGTAGCTGGCATTGAGTGCGCTAAGAATTGTAACTTTTATCATTTCCCTTTGCTTTCTTCTAGCCTTGGGGACATACTTAAACTATATACAGTCCCCAGGTGCAGGGCAATTCCTGCTGCTTACTCATGGTTCTGGAGAATCAGTCCTCAGATATCACAGTTCACTGAAGTCCTGGGGATGGATGGCAACACTGCAGAACCGGGTACAATGCTTTACACAGGGGGCACAGAGGCTGAAGCTTGCTCTGCTTTCTCTTGCTTGCAGATCTTGCAGCTTGTCCCCTTTCAGCCCATTACAGACCCTGTTGCAGAGCACATGTGTAAGGCCTGCCAACTACAGAGAACCCAGACCTGGGAGTGGCCCCATAGCCCAGCTGCCTCCAATCACAGTGCCTAGCACTTGGGTACGAGACTCGCGATCCCCTGGAGTGGTAGACCCCACTTGATGGGGGTTAGCGAGTTCTCCACCTGGCCCTGGGTGTCAGCAGAAACATTCAGCACATTCTCTTCTGCTTTGCTTTCTTTCTCTTTTCTGCCACAGAGTATAGCCACAGCAATCTGTTTCTCTCTTTTCCTTGCTGTGTCTCAGGAGCAGACAACAGGTAATTGAATCTCAGAAAACACCTGTCCATCCTGCTTTTACAGTCTCTCAACCAGAACACAGCCACATTCTCGCTCTGGCTCACACATATCACCTGCACTCACAGTCCCTTTTCTCACCGTGCAGGTACTTAGCAATACTCCAACTGAAGAGGCTTACTCTTCCTTTTCTTGTCTCATCACATTTATATTCTCTTGCTCATCATACCTCTGAACTCCAGTCTTTTCCCAGGCTTAGATGCAACCCGTGGTCCTTTTACCTGGCTCAGGACACAATCGTCATTCTTTTTCCAGGCTTAGAATGCAACCTTTGTCTTTTTGCAGGATCAATACACACCTTTTTCTCTCTTTTGCTTTGTCTCACCGCTGTGGTGCAATTCCAAAGCAGCACAGAACATTCAGCATCCTGCAGCTTTCCTTTTCTCTCTCTCTACCAAGCTGCTTCTTTATTTTTTTTCTCTCTCCAGCTTCTGCTTTCTCTTTTCCTGATAGGGCAGGCAGTCCTGGCCCTGGGAGACAAATTGCTGGCAGCCCCCAGGCAGGCCCGTTTTGCAGCCCCATTCTTTCCAGGGGCAAGAGCCCCCCCCCTTCTCTTGGAGGGGCTCCCACCGAACTGACTCAAATTTCAACTGTCCTTAACTTTTGGGAGCCCCCCTTCCTTGCTCCCCATTGGCTGGAGACACTGTCCTCAAGAAAAATTAATAGGTATGAGGCTCCCTCAATGCCTCAATGGTGCAGAAAAAGGCACCTAGATTTTTCCTGGTATATTCCCCCCAAAGTCCTTTCAATTAGTCCCAGAGTCCCTGGCAAGAATCCTGGCTCGGTGGTTGGTTGGCTGGTGTCACGTGGCTGCAAAACATGGTGGCCGTTGTAAACAGTGTCCACAGTTTATACAGTTCCCATGATTTTTAATGTCCCTGCAGCCAAACACTTTGTTTTTATATATTAATTTCCCCACACAATTGTTGCCACCCCTGTGCCCTGTTAAGCGACTGCATTCATTCACCATTTTAACCTGCTCTCTGAAAGTCACTGCTGCTGTTTCCTTGAACCCCATGGCAGCTCACAAACATAACCCCAATGCACTGTGCTTGGATCCCAAACTTTCAACTGCCCTTGCATCCGACACAGATACTTTACTCATTTATTATCTTCACACATTTGTAGCAGGATCTTTGCCCTCTTTGGCAATGCCCAGGGTTAACATTTTTATTTTTCAGCCTGTTGCTTGCACTAATATGTTTCCCCAGTGCTACCTAGGCTCTATGTACTTCAAAAGGACACCGCCTCATTAATATCCATGAGGCAATTCCCCTTCCAAGCATGACTGGTGCTTCACAAAATCTGCTCTCTCTCTCTCTCTCTCTCTCTCTCTCTCTTTCCTGCTGCCTCTCCGGTTGCCAAAAAGGCCTCCAATCCCTCTCCTGCTCTGTAATGCGACTAGGACCACTGGAGAGACAACCCAAAATGGCCGCAGAATGGCTGAAAGAAAATGCGCTTCTGCACATGCGTGGAGTTTGCCGGCACTGCAGTGCCATTTCCAAAGCTGGCTGCCACACGGACCAGCTCCTCTAGCTCCACTACTCTCACCAAAACCATGAGGGGACCAGCAGGAAAAGTAGAAACACAGGAGGCAAGCCAGGAAATGGGACCCAGGAGGGAAAAAAAGGATTGGGGTGAGCCAGCCTGGGAAACTGGAAGGCCTTCGGGGGCTCACAGGTGAAAGCCCCAACAGGGTTACACTATTTGTGGCCATGTTACCTTAGTACAGTCAATTGGAGGGCCAGGACTCTTAAAAGGAATTGTGGGACATTAAAAGACAGTTATGGGGGAAAAAGCTGGGGAAATACTTGGCGCCCTTTTGGAAGCCTCATCAGGCATTGAAGAACCTAATGCATATTCATTTTTGGAAGGGGCAGTTGTTTTGGCCAATCAGGAGCTGCAGAAGGCTTTCAAAACTTAGATGACTGTTGGTTCTGAGTTCAGTTTGGTGGGAGTCCCTCCAGATGGAAGGGACTCCAGTCCCTTGGAAGAAATGGGTCTGCATTCTTGGGGAAGGCCTGCCTGGTGATTGCCAGTCACTTGTCACCCAGGGTCCACGGGCTGCCTTTCCCCATTCAGGAGGAATTTTGGTCAAGGAAATCCAGTTTGCAGCTTCAACAGTGTGAGTCTTCCTGACATGCGGAGGCTCACCAGTGTGGCTGAGGTTGGTCTTCAAAGAAGAAGTGCATCAGTAAGCTGTGGGGGAAGTGACACCACAGTGGTGAAATGTTTAGCCTAAAGGTTCGGAAGGGAAAGTTTGTCTGAGTTTCAAAGGATAGCGAGAAATTCTACATCTGAACGTCGAGAAGTAAGGATAAAAAGGTTCATGGAAGGAAGAAGGTTCTGTCCATACCATGGTGGGACTTAACGTCGCAAGAAAGGGGAAAGAACATTTGGCCAAGGTTCTGGTTTATGGAAGAAAAGGTTAACAGAAAAGGTTACCCGAAAGCTTGGTATGGGAGTCTCCCTGACATGCAGAGGCTTGGCCAGTAAAATCAGGTAGTCTACAAGAGGAGAGGAGAGAGCCTCTTTGGGTTTGTCAGCACCTGCATGGTAAGGAAAAAGTGAATGTCCAAGTTAAAGGACTGGTCGGAGAAGGAATGTGTTCAGTCAGTGCCAAGTTCAGGGTCCTCAGAGGAGTCCATTTGAGTGTGCCAAAGTCTCATTGAGATCATGTGCTCAGTGAGAGTCCAGAGACTGTGACCTGTATGGAAAGGACCATGGCAGCCAACCTGGTAGTCTGGCGGAAGGATGTCTTTTTCATAGCCAGATGTGTCTACAACTTCAAAAATAAAGTTGAAAACCTTATATGAAGCTAAAAGAGACAGAAAATCTGCTCTTCTAAAACCCGGAGCCAGGAAGGGAAACAGCCAACCCCTATCACATGGGGCTGACTGGGCTGCAGGGAGCTACAGGCATGTGCCTGGGTGCTAGGGCACTCTGGACCCTTTGAGGGAGCCAGACCATGGGTCACTCCTGGATCTGGGTTCTTTTGTAGCCTGTGAAGCCTTGTGTTTGCGCTCTGAATCTGGTCTGGAAACAGGCTGAAGGGGACAAGCTGGTAGACTTTCAAGCAAGTTGGAAGGTTCAAGCTACAGAATGCCTGTTCCACATCTCAAGTCTCTAATTGATTGTGAGTTCTGCTGTACCATCTACCCTAGACTTTCTGTCCCAACACCATCCTGAGACTGTCTGCAGAAATGAGAGTAATGGCAGGAATTGTCCTGCACCTGGGGACTGTAAATAGTTGTTTTTCCAAGTATGCCCAATGGCATAGTAAACGCTATAAAGACATTAAAGAGAAAGGTAAAAGTTGATTTATGTTTAAAGTGCACCAACGCCAGCCGACCAGCTGCATCACAGGCCTGCAACATAGGTGATACTGGATACCCAGGGGCAGAATAGTGTGGTTCTGTCTGGACTGGGAATGAGTACTAGTTGGGGTTGTGAAATTATTACAATCCAAGCAGCAAGTTAGAGAGCTACATCTAAAAGTTGGTTGGTGGATGGGTGCTGAAACTTAAAAATGCAAAATGATTGTTTGCTGTGCCAATTTTAAACAAATGCCAAATGTTGCTTAACCTCTACTTCATTTGCCCATTACTAGCCCTCCCCCTGTAAATAAATGAGGGTGTTGAATTGTTTTGGAAAAATTCTGACCTGTGAGCATATTTTTATGTTTAAATTCTTTTTTTATGCAGGCAAATAGCAGACTTTATATGACATTACAAGCAATACACAGCTCCTCTTTCAACAGCTGAGGATGCTGGTCTCACATTTTCTGCATCATCACAGTAAGTTATACATTACAGTATTGTCTGTTCTTAACCAGGCTAATTATTGACCTTTATTTTAACTAATAAGTCCCCCAAACTATATACATTACGTCTTGTATTACCTTTATACCTGATTATCCTCCTCTTTGCCTGTTTCTATGTTATAATCCTGTTGTGCTGTGAGAGATTTAAACCAATACTATACTCTACCCTTCTTTCCTCCACCTGTATTCACCCACTAGTACCTCTCCAGCTCTCTTCTTTGGATAGCCTTGCAGGGTTGTCTCTCCTATGTAACACTCACCTGTGAGCATCCTTGGAGATTCTGTCTCCACCTCAGATCCTCTCCTTAGTTCACAGGCAATGTTCCATCTCTCTACTGCAGGTCCCAGATATCCATTTATATATCTTATAGTCCTGGAAAAGAACAAGCACAAACTTCAAAATTTTATGTTATTCCCTGCCTTAATGCCATAGCTTCCCCCCATTGGCAATGTATTAATACACATTCCCACTTATTCAGGAACAATTCCTCTTTTCCATGTCTTTGATATGTCGAGAAAAAGATAGCCAACTCCATTAAGAAGGGGAATAAAACCTTATATAGGTACATTAGGGAGCATAGAAAGGTTAAGGGAGGGGTAGTGAAGATTAATAAAGGAGAGGGGAGGTGGGCAGAGGGAGACAGTGAAAAGGCAGAGATACTGAATAAATACTTTGGCTCAGTATTCACAAAAGAAGAAGAGGAAGAATTACCTAAACCAAACAATAGAAGCACTCTGGGTAGTGGGGTTGACGACAGTCCATTTACAGAAGAAAGAGTCCTGAAAGAACTCCTAAAACTCAAGGTGGACAAAGCAATGGGGCCTAATGGGACTCACCCTAGAATCCTAAAAGAGTTAATGGAGGACCTAGTGACACCACTAACCACACTTTTTAACAAATCATGGGAAGATGGGGTGGTACCTGAGGACTGGAGGAGGGCAGATGTGATTCCCCTTCACAAAAGTGGGAGCAAGGCAGAAGCGGAAACTACAGACCTGTTAGTTTGACCTCAGTGGTGGGAAAATGATGGAATCACTTCTGAAAGAAAGAATTGTTGAGTACCTAGAGGCCAGCGGGGCACAGGACCCAATGCAGCATGGATTCATAGCAGGAAGGTCATGTCAAAAGAATCTAATAGATTTCTTTGACTGGGTGACCAAAGTAATAGACCAGGGAGGGGCTGTGGATATGGCCTACCAAGACTTTAGCAAGGCATTTGACACAGTCCCGCACAAAAGATTAATAATAAAGTTAGCCAGCCTGGGAGTGGGTCCCAGGGTGGTAGCCTGGGTAGCAAATTGGCTGCACGACAGGACACAGAAGGTAATAGTGAATGGAACACATTCTGAAGAAAGGAGGGTTACTAGTGGAGTACCACAGGGCTCAGTACTGGGTCCAGTCCTCTTTAACGTCTTTATAGGTGACATTGCAGAGGTGTGGAAGAAAAGGTATGCCTCTTTGCAGATGACACAAAGATCTGTAACAGAGTTGATACACAAGGGGTAGAAAGGATGAGAAGGGACTTGAGTTGGAGGAATGAGGTCAGACACATGAGCAACTTAGATTCAATGCAAAGAAGTGCAAAGTAATGCACCTGGGAAATAAAATCCAGGAGAAGAGTACACAATAGCAGGGGCGGTACTAACAACAACAATAATGGAAAGGGATCTGGGTGTAGTCATATCAGATGACCTAAAGGTGGGTAAGCAACGTGAGAAGTCAGGAAGGAGAGCTAGGGGGATACTGGGATGCATAGGGAGGGGCATCACAAGTAGAAAAAGGGAAGTGTTTATCCCTCTGTACAGACAGTAGGTGAGACCACATCTGGAGTACTGCGTGCAGTTTTGGAGACCTCATCTTTGCAAGGACATAGACAGGATGGAAGCAGTCCAGAGGAGGGCAACTAAAATGGTGCAGGGTCTACATCAGAAACCATATGAAGAGAGACTGAGAGAGCTTAATATGTATACCCTTGATGAAAGGAGGGACAGGGGGGACATGATAGAAACTTTTAAGTACCTCAAGGGAATCAGCAAAGTCCAGGAGGGTAGCATCTTTCAGAAAAGAGATGTGCAAGAACAAGGGCACAATTTAAAGTTAGGGGATGGCTCAAGGGTAATGTGAGGAAATTCTTTTTCACAGAGAGAGTGGTGGACGCATGGAACCACCTTCCTGGAGAGGTTGTGGGGTCTAAAACAGTGGGGGAATTCAAACATGCATGGGACAGACATTAGGCAATTATAGTGGGGGATTGCAGGAAGTAGGCTGTTGGTTAACTAGAATCTGCAGCTTATCCAGTAGGTAGGGAAATGGGCAGACTGGGTGGGCCAAGTGGTCCTTATCTGCCGTCAGAGTCTATGTTTCAATATCAACTGCTCCAGTGCTAAGTTATTTATTACCAAAGTTTTCCATTGACTGAGTGGTGGTCGGACATGTGAGACCCATGTATTCTGGATACATTGTCTCACCATATTCAAAAGTATCCTTATAGTTCTGGGATATGGCTCCCATTCCTCCGCCCCCAGTTCCTCCATCCTGAACATCAGAGAGACTGCAGTGTCTGCCACAGGGATATGTAGAGCATCTGTGACCTCCCTAGCTATCTCCGTCCAAAATGGGTGAAGCTCTCCACATTCCCAAAAATAGTGGATGTTTGTTCCCCTTGCCCTGTTGCATCGACTGCAGATGGGTGAGACGGTAGGGTGAAACTTGTTAACCACCACTGGGGGCAGTATAGTCTATGCAGAAACTTGTAATGTGATTCTTTGAACTTGTTACACATCAATAACCCCATGTGTGTAAGACCATAGACCAATTATCTTCTGTTATCTGGATTCCCAAATCCCTCTCCTGTAATCCTTTAACTTTAAAAAAAGATCTATCTGGGAACAAATCCCTATCCTGTCTTACTGCTTTGCTATTAAACCTTTAGGTATGACTTGTTTATTCCATATCAGTTCCTCCAAGGGTTCCAATGCGGACGCCTGCCTGTCAGGCCCAGTTCTTGTGCTGAAAGCCCTTATCTGGAAATATTTAAACCTATGTGAGGCTGGGATGCCATATGCCTCCCTTAGTTCTTCAAAGGTTCAAATACCTCCCCTCCCATATAAGTCTCGGAGGCAAAGCACCCCTCTCTCCCAGACTTCAAATCTTCCCCTTTCTAATCCTGGTAGGAAGGTTGGGTTCCCCACTACTGGTACCAAATCTGTTACTGTTCACTACCCACTTCGTCTTTTCTTGGCCTGTTCCCATGCATCTAGTGTCCATTCTACCAAGGGGTTCCTGAGCTGTAACCTTTTGTATGCTTTCTTTCCTCCTGGGACTAGATATGCTGTCAAGTGGACTGGTGTATTCTCACCCTCTAAATCCACCCAACCCCCCTCTTTCCCCCCGGTGTACCCAGTCCTGACTATATCTGTTCTGCATGGCTAGGGCATAGCCCCTGAGATCTGGAAGGTTAAGGCCTCCCTTATCCGTCCTGCCCTTTAACCTAAGCAAACTCATCCTGGGCCTCTTGTTCTGCCCGATAAATCCGCTAAACTCCTTCTCCAGATCTTTGTAGTCCCCATTAGTTAATCCCTTTGGCATCATCTGCATCAAATACAGGATCCTCGGTAACATATTCATTTTTAGGAGGTTAAGGCGTCCCATCCATGAGATTGGGAGTGCCCGCCATCTTACCATGTCTGCTTTAATTGTTGGTAGCACAGGTCCATAGCTGAGCCCATATAACCCTGCCAAATCTTTCCCAACCTTGATTCCCAGATATGTAAAGCTATCCTGTACTGCCTTAAACCCCCATGTATTCCCACCTCCCCCATGTCCCTGCCTTGCAATCCTGATCTTTTCTGACTTGGTGAGGTTCAACTTATAACCTGAAAAGCCTGCGAATTCCTGCAGCGCCTCTAGTAAAGAAGGCACAGTGGTTTCCTGGTGCATGGTAAACAGCAGCAAGTCATCTGCATAGAGCCAATTTATGGTGTATTCCTGACTTTCCCACCACCTCTTGGATTCTATCATCTCCCCTTATGCGAATCACCAGGGGCTCAATTGCCAAAGCAAATAGAAGTGGTGAGAGGTGGCACTCTTGTCTTGTTCCCCTACAAAGTTCAAACATCTCAGAGCATCCCCCATTAACTAAAACCTGGGCCTGTGGACAAGTGTAGAGCATACGTATCATATCAATATAAGTATCCCCAAGTCCGAATCTTCGTAACATCTCAAATAGATAGGGCCATTCTATGCAATCAAATGCCTTTTCAGTGTCCATGGACAACACCACCTCTTGTCCTGGATGCCGATTACCCCACTGAATTGTATTCAGGAGCCTCCTCATGTTGTGATATGATTGGCGACCCTGTACAAATCCGGTCTGATTTGTATTCATCAATTGGGGTAGGATTCCCTCTAGTCTAGGGGCCAAAATCTTTGCGAAGATTTTGGTATCACAATTTAGGAGTGATATGGGGTGATATGACCCACATTCAGATGGGTCCTTCCCTGGTTTGGGGAGTACACATATCATTGCCTGCAGGCCATTTGTCTGCAACCCATCCTCCTCTCCTGCCTCTTCCAACATTTTAGCCATGGCACCACCTAGATCCCCCCATAGCTGTTTATAGTATTCCATAACAAATTCATCAGGCCCACCTGCTTTCTCATTCTTCATTTGTGCTATTGCCCCCCCCCCATCTCCCTTGCTGATATCTTCTCTCCCAATTTCTCCCTTGTTCCTCTGATAGTTCCGTCAATCTCACTCTGTCCAAGAATCGGGTCATTAAGGGTTCTGTATCCCCACAATATGCCGTGGACAGGGCCTCATAGAAGGCTGCAAAATATCTCCCTTCTTTTCTCATTATGTGTTTGTACCTGTTCCCTCCTGTCCTTCACCCCGGTCACCACTGCTGTTTCCCGTCTACCCCTTACAAGTCAAGCAAGTATTGTCCCTGGTTTATTTCCCCATTCATATATCCATTGTCTAGCACAGAACAGGGATGTACTAGCCTCTCCTGTTAGTAGTAAATTAAGGGCCCATCTAAGTGCCAGCATCTCCCCCTTCAGCTGCTCTGTTGAGTGCTCTATTATTTTCTGCTCCGTATCCTTCAGTTGCTTTTCTAAATTCTTCTGCCTGAGCCTCCTCTCCCTTTTGTAACCATTTACATATCCAATTATTGCCCTCCGCATGTATGCCTTCTCTGCTTCCCAATATACCCTTTTTGTGGGGGCAGTAGCTTCATTCGTCTCTTTATATTCCTCCCACTGTTGTTTCAAGAATGTCCTAAATTTCTCAGATGTCATCAGATACATTGGAAAATGCCAACCCGGATATGGACCAGATCCCTCCTATGGGAGGCACCTCAACACCATCACAGCATGATCTGAAATGTGACTGGTTCCATGCTTGACATCCTGCATCCTTCCATACCCTTCTCTCGTGACATATATGTAGTCCAGACTGGACCACGCCCCATGTGGATTAGAATAGAACGTGTATTCCTGAGCTCCTGGGTTAGCAGCCCTCCAGGCATCCACCATGTCTAAATCTACCACCCCTTGCTGCCATTGGGTAATTGCCATCTCTTGTCTGCTCGTTTCCCCTTAGTGGTCCAGGCTGGGCTCCATTACACAGTTAAAATCACCACCTAAACATAGATTCGGGAATTGTTCACTGATCATGATATCCAACATTTTTTTATAGAATGCGGGATCAAACACTGCTGGAGCATAGATGCTGGCATGTGTAATCTGCTGCTTCTTCACCCTGCCTTGTACAAACACATATCAACCATCCACTTGGTCTGATACTACCCTTTCCACCCTAACTGGGTCATTTTTTATGGAACAGTATTGCTACTCCCTGCTTATGGGAGTTGTATGCTGCAGCATGACATTCCCCAACCCATCCACCTACCAACTTTTGGTGCCCCCCCCCCCACTGTAAGGTGGATCTCTTGAAGCAGTGCTACCCGGGCCTGGCAGTTCTTTAGAGCCTGTAGCACCTTTTTCCGCTTTATGGAGTTATGGAATCCACAGATGTTCCATAAGACTATTACTATATCGTTTTCCATTCTTATTCCAGGTATTTCCACTAGCCCCTTCCTTATTCTTATCAGGTGTTTCCTCTCATTCAGCACAACAATCTGGTACAATTGTATTATTCCACATGTATTCTCAAGTTTCAATAGCCCCCTCCCTCCCCCCCAGTTCCCCAACAATTCCTGCAACAAGCAGAATTCTAACCAACATATAATGATAAACTGTAACAAGACTTTGCATTATTAGTATAGTGTATTTGATTGTCCCATCTCCTTGTAACCTTCTCATCTTATTCTTCAGTATCCTCTTATATTCCATTTCTCTTACCTGGGCTTGAAGGATAGCATGCCAATCCATCCCCCCAATCGTCTTCTCCAATTTAACATGCACAGGTACAGGTTTCACTCTCCCCCCTCCCCAACACCCACTATTCACCCTATCGTAATATATAAGTGGATTTCACCATATCTCTTCCCCTCAACCCACCTGGATAACTGTGAAAGGCTCCTTAAGCACCTTATATTGTTCCCGTCTCCTCCACCCTAATTAGACACCGACTACAATGCCTCATATTCCTGGGCCTCTCTAATGGGGCTCCTACTTACTTCTGGACTGAGGTCCAGTAAGTATAGTGCCACATTCCCCTCGATCTTTCATCAAGGCTTTCTAGCAATGCCCATTACTCTGGTTTCGTACCTGAAGAGAGAAAAAGTAGAAAGCCATTTAAAGCTTACACTATTCCTTATCCAAATTCTCAGCCCCCCCCCAATAATTCTGTTCAACTCAATTTAGACATGGAAACCCCCAACTTTCCTTTTTACCCCCATCTTCTAGGGATCCCCCTCCATTACCCTGACACATAATTCTGTACTCCTCCCCCGTCATAGCAGTCATATTGTTTGGTAACTAAAATTCAGGTTGGTGCGAGCCAAACGACATCTTATTCCTAGGCTCTCTGCACAGTGGTTTATGTCCGTGGAAGGCCACGCACCACTTAACCTGCAAAGCAGCAGTACATCTTTCATGTTCTGCTTGGTATCCCCCATTGCTGCACCGTACCCACCCAGGCAGAAACCAGTCCATCCCACGACAGTTACAGGACCCCCCCCAGTGATGTTTCCTAAGTCTGTCCCTGGCCTTTGGTAGCAATTTCAGATGCCTCTGGGTAGCCCAGTTGCACGCTCAGGCCTTCCACCTCAATCAAACTGACATCCCCATGGTGCTTCTCTCTGGTCCTGAGGCTCTGCATGGAAATCAGAAGGCTGGCCTCTGCTCTCTGTAGTCACTCACTCCAGGATCCCCCCCGATACTCAGACCAGAGAGGACAGTAGCAAGCAATGTGGGAAGGGGATCTCAATTCCTTCATTGTATGGAAAGAAAGGGGGCTGTTTGACTGACAGTTCGGTAGTCCTAGTAACCTCATAGCAAATTCTTCCCCTCGCTTTCCTTTGTTGCACTCTTCTCCTTTGTGTTCGTTTGTGCAATGAAAAATAAAGAAGCCCCCTGCAATGTGTACTGCTCATGTTGAATTTTTCCTCCTCTCTGTGGGAGGTAGAGAATCTAATCAGGAAACAATTTGGGGCATTCTTGGCTCACCATTCCACCCCCCCCCAGGTACAGAGTAGACCACGATTCCCGCTGTCTCAAATACCACCTGGTAAACAGTTTCTTGCAATTATAACATCCATGTGATTAATATTTTCAGTTTTACATTGAGTCAGAGAATCTCTTCACTTATCTGAGCCAGCTGATGTTCCCAGGCTTGATCTCCATCTGTGGGCCTCTGTCAATTCTTTTAGAAAGCTTTGCATCTTTTCCACCTTGTGAAAAGTATGAGTCGTACCTTCGCAACGCACTTTCACTATGGCTGGACACATAAATTGAAAGTCTACCTTATTGGCATGGAAGGCATTCAGAACAGGATTAAATAGGCATTATTTGCGTTGCAAAAGCTGTGAGAAATCTTGGTGCAGGAACAGATGGGCCCCCTGGTAAACCACTTCTTTTTGTCTCTTAAAAGCAAACCATATTGTCTGTCTGTCTCCAAAATTGTGTAGGTGAAAAATTAATTGTCTTGGTGGATTTCCCGCTGGTGGCCTCGGCGCCAAGGCCCTATGCACCTTCTCGATTTTGTATCTACCACCTTTGGGTTCCAAACCCAGCAGTTGTGACAACACTTTCCCACAAAACTCCCTTCCTTGCCCTCTGGAAGACAACGAATCCGGAGATTATTTCTATGTTGATAATTCTCCTGGTAGTACATTTGCTCCCTAAGTTCCCCCAACTGTCTTTGGAGGTCCTGCACCGTCTCTGGGAGCTGTTCTGTTTGGTCCTCCAGTGTGGAAATTTGTGCCTCTGCCTCTGAGATTTTATCCACTTGACCAGTTAGTTGTTCCGATAACTCAGAGATTTTAGTTGTAATCACATCCAGTTTTGGGGATATTGCTGCCAAGATTTGAGCTGTAAGGGTCCACCCTATGATCTCCATCTCTGGGGCGGACAGCGTAATAACATTTGGACCCTCTATTGCACTAGAAGCCACAGTCTTTTTCTGCATTTTTCCTGCATTGCGTGAGGGTTCCCCATATTTATGACAATATATTCATCCATCAGCACTTCGTACATGTAAGAATGTCGAATAAAAGTAGGGTTGTCGCCATTTTTACCACTTTTCCTTCACTTTAGAGACCTGTGGGTATGGAGCTGGAGAAAAACATTGCTGTTTCCTAGCTGCTCATCAGTGCACCTGTGAGCATATTTTAGTGAGCATATTATTAGCGTAAGTCTTTAAATCAAAGTGTTAAAAAACTGTGGGTTTTGGTTTATGGTATCCATGTGCTGGGGTGACTGTGTGGTGAGGTGGATTGGTACCACATCCCAGGGGGTTGTAGTATTAACTATCAGACCCACTTGAAATGTACTGTGGGTGGAGACACCACGGTAGTTATTTTTAACTTGTGAAATAACCCCTGTAACAGCAAAAAAAGAACCCAGGCCCCTTATTCTGGTTAGCTGCTGCCCAGACAGTGGTAGTAGCCCTGTAAGACACGGCGCCAGGGCTGCACTATGTTTCTTTATTAGTCTGTTGTGTGGCACAGTGTCAAAGACATTACTGAAGTCCAGATAGGCTTCATCCACTGCCTTCCCCTGATCCCTTCACTAGTCACCCAGTCAATGAAATCTGTGAGATTTGTTTGACTAGACATCCACCCTGTGAAACTGTGCTGTGGGTGGTTCTGCAGTTCATTTACTTCCTGGTACTTCATCAGCCTCTCCTTCAGCAGGGTCTCCATTAATTTCCCCACCACTGATGTGAGGCTGACTGGCCTATAATTGATAGCCTCCTCCTCCTTGCTGCTGCTCTTGTGCAGTTGGACTACATTGGCCGTCTCCAGTACCCAGGAACTAGCTTAAAAGTGTTGCCAGAGGGGTGGTTAATACTATTCTCAGTTCATATGTTAATATGTATATAAGTGTTAATATGAATAGCAAAAATATCTGCTAAATGAGTGGTGTTTCATTTATAGACACATTTTAGATGTTTTTTATAATCAGCAAAAATGGCAGGAAAGTAATTTTTTCCCCTTTATTTGGAGGTATGGCATAAATGCAATATGTTACCACCCTACTGGAAATGCTGTTGATATTTTTTGTTCTTGTGCCTTTGCCAATTAACCAAACTGCAATTTGATTTTCAAATAGCGTATACCTCCTGCCTTTTGAACAGGGGAGGGGTGTGTATGTGCAAAACTGTTGTACGCTTAATGGGCCAGATTTTGAACGATATTTCCAGTAGGGAGGTAGCATATCTCATTTATGTCATACCTCCAAAAAAGTGAAAAACAAATTGAATTTCCTGCCATTTTTTGATGATTATAAAAAAAATCTAAAAGGTATCTATAAATGAAACACCACTCATGTGGCAGATATGTTTGTGCTGAACAAGTTTTGCGCTCAAAGTAGCATGCATCAAGTTTTGTTTTAAAGCTATTTGCATTTGTTTGTTGCAAAATGTGAAATGAGAATGGACTTTTCTGCAGTTTTTGCTAATTATATAAAAAACTAAAAGGTATCTATAAATGAAACACAACTCATTTTGTAAATATTTTTGTGCTGAACAACTTTCGTGATGACAGTACCATGCTATCATTTTTTGTTTTAAAGTTATTTACATTTGTTTGTTGCCAAAGTGACAAAAACATTGAATTTTCTGCTTTTTTTTGCAAATTATAAAAGAACTAAGAGGTATCTATAAATGAAATACCACTCATTTTGGAGATATTTTTGTGCTGAACAACTTTTATGCTCACAGTACCATGCTATCATTTTTTATTTTTAAGTTATTTACATCTGTTTATTGCCAAAATAACAAAAAACTGCATTTTCTACTGCTTTTTTTGCTAATTTAAAAATGACTAAAAGGTATCTGTAAATGAAACACCTCTCATTGTGTAGATATTTTTGTGCTGAACAACTTTTGTGCTCAAAGTATCATGCTACCATTTTTCATTTTAAAGTTATTCACATTTAAATAAGGCTAGTGGAGCTAGAATACAGCTACACAGCTGGCATCTCTCACTTCATTGACTTCATCAAGGCAGTTATTTTAGGATTCTCAGAGCAGGATTTTGAATCTGGAGAGGCTGTGTTTAACATTTTCAAATGCTATGAAACTGCATTTTTTCCTACTTTAATAAATGTAGTTTCAGTATAAATGTAAACAGCTGTCTCTCCTTTAGAAGCCTATGGAGTCATTTGAAAAAACAACAAAATGTGTAAAAAGCTTGTTTACTTGTTCTTTAAGCTGTGAAGGCTAAATTCCTGGTAGCAATCTTGGAGCTGAAAGAGGACTCCACTTTAGGTAGCTATGTACTAACACACTCTACTGACTCATATCTCATTCCTTGCTTTCTCTCTCCAGCAGGTACATGTCTTTCCCTCAGACTCTCTTCTGGTGATTCCATTCCTAGACTTTTACTCTGGGCTTATGACATCACAAGATGTTTCTACTGTCCCGAACCCGATCACACTTTCTAGTTCACTTCCATCTGCCTGGTCTTAAACTTTCTCCACCCGGGGGGGTTAATACTTAGCAGAGCATAAACCTTTTGTACTTTGAGATCTTAAAGGGATACTGTCAACCCCCTTAGGTCTCAAAGTGTCCCTAGTTTAAAAAATGCATTTTATGATTGCCAACATTCTATAAAGATTGCTGATGTAGCTGGTAATTTGATTCTGATTCTTTTTTTTCTTTAAAAAAGTGAAAAACAGACTGCCCACAATACTGGTGTTACCACACAAAAACAGGTTTGTTTACATTCTTGATCAGCTCCAACTGCGTCTTTCCTGGGCTTGGGAACACCCACAACACAGTCCAGCCCCTCATAATGCAATGGGAGTTTAGGAGACTATTGCATCATGAGTGACTGCACTATTTAGAGACGTTTCTAATGTTCAGGAAGTATTCAGTAAGAACAAGTCCAGGACTGTAAACAAAACAAGTTGTTTATAATTATACAATAATTATACAATGGCAAGAAAATTTCCTGGACTCTGGTCAGTATGTGCCTGAGACGGTGATGATATCTCAGTATAATATCACTGTTTTGATTTACTGTAGCTTTGTTCCTTTTCTTATTGATTTACTGTAGCTTTGTTCCAGTGCCACACAGATCACCCAATGGGCTGCCAACCCACTGGGGTCCCAAACATCATTCCCCCAAATTGACTTTCCTATCTCCACAGATGGCTCACACAGTGGGTCCCAACTCTGTGACGACCTCTAGCCTGGGGAATAAACGTAACTCTGCCACCATTACACCCTCAACTGCAAGGGCTGGCACTTTCAAGTCACATCCCAGGCCCTACTACCATAGCAGGCCTGCCCACAGTAAACCATTTGACCCAACAGCTGAAGTTACCACGGGCAATTTTTCTTTGGCTTTAGGTCCTATCAGTGTTTACCCTACCAAGGTACTGAAATTCACTTGGTGGGCCTCCATTTTCCTTTTTTTCCTCCCAAGGCCCCACCTCCCAATGCACCAACAGGCCCTTTTACTCTGTTGCATTTCTTCCCCTTCTTACCACCCAAACCATCACTCTCCACTTTGCAGGTCTTCAAGGGTGGAGGGCTGGGGCAGCAAGCGGACCACCCCAGCACCACTTCTGCCCTCCAGCTGAACTTGTGGGCCTAACCCCCCAGCTTTCCTCCCCTCTCATCCTTCCCCATGGGGGTCTTTCCCCGGGGTTCTCTCTGGTGCAAAAAAACTTCCCTTTTGTATAATTTGGGGGTGGGGCCCCACCTACAGTCAGCAGGCAGTACCACATCCCTGTCGCAGTGGCATCACTAGCTACCTCTCTGCCAAAGTACCCCTAGCAACCTAAAATTAACTAGTAAGCTCCCAAAGGGTGCTTACACTTTCCCCTCACACAAAATGTTCACCCCCTGGTGAACGCTGAACCAGGCTGTACCACTGACCCACACGAAGGAGAGAGGTGCGCACTGTCCCCCCCCCACCCAAAGGCCAGCGCATGAAACTGGTAACACCACTGAAGCGATGAATTTATTCCCATTTTCCTGTTACAGTTCTGACTTCACCTACTTAGGTTAAACTAGGCAACCCACCACCAGTTCCCACGGTCACTTTCCAGGTGCTGCAGTAGTGGCATTCCTTTCCCTTTTAACTAAACTCAAGGTTTCCGATACTCTCCCCTGCCCCCTATTAAATGTTGCTGCTAAGAATGGGAACATTTTACTTGTTGTTCCTTTGAGTAATCAAAATATGTAAACATTGTAGCAGTAACCAGTAAACACATTCTTGCAATCCTATTTTTTTTCTTTTCATTTTTCTCCTTTTTTTTTTGTCTTTGAGAAATGTAGTAAGTTGCTAGAAAAAAAACTATCAGTAACAATGGCTACACATACACTCCCAATCATCCAATAGCTTTATAAAAATTTCAACTGCTTCACAGGCACTCCTTAACTAAACAGGAAAAATTCTAGCTGCTATAATCTTAAAAGGACACACTCCCATCTGGGCACCTTTAGGTACATTTGCATCTGTCAGAATTAAAGTTCAGTAAACACACATTATTTTTTTTCTGACGATATTGGAACAGTAACCTCTTAGCTCAACATGATTAATACTAGTGGACAGTGTATATCTTATTCAAAATTTAAACAATAACATTTGTGGCTCTGAATGGCCCAAGCACCCAAACCCTGTGAAGGAAAGAAAGATTAGTTCAGTTCTGTGAGTCACCATATTCTAGTAATATTTTGGATCAGGCTTAGTGATGGCTTCACCGATGGAATCCTTAGAAATAAAGTACTATTTAATTTGCTGGTCATTCTCCTCTTGCACCCAAGCAAAAGTCTTAAAGAGAGTAACACCAGTTCAAATCGAGTAATCGTACATCCCCTGGCTTTATGGAAAAATTTATTTCTCATTCGTTGGGTGAGCTCATAATTCAAGTCCTCACGAGCCATTATAGAATTTACTGCCTTTTGGAACATCCATGCCTCTCGATTTTCTTCAATGATGTCCCAAATATTCTCCATCAAATCAGGATAATCACATGCAAAATACTCCTGCTTGATGCGCTGTCTCATCCAACACTCTGCAAGGGACCATGGAATGTCACTTAGCCTCCCAGATTCAGCAGCGTTGCCTTTTTGCAGCCAGAGCCTAAACAAGTAATCCAGCACATGAGGGTGTTTAGGGCTTAATGCCTCCATCCACACACATCTACGTCTACACAGATCTGGCAGCCATGGGGGGGGGTCACCTCTAATCCATCAGGTGGCAAATCATACGGTTGTGGGATATCCCCGTGATACATGGATCAATAAACAAGAACACTTTGGGCTCAGGTCTTGGTGCTGAGGCCACAGCACCATTATCTGAGTCAGAGGGGCATATCTCCAATGGTGGAATAGTCTCTGCATCTTGGGGGTCTAGGGCAGAATTGGTGCTTAAGGATGCCTCCAGATTCAGTTTCTGTGATTCCACTGCCTTGAAGAGTTACCAGGGCATTTAGGCCTAGATTTGTCTGGAGGCTGGGGCCCTCCAGAGTCTCTTCCACTGCCACTGGGAGACAAGGAACCCACTTGCAAGGAAAGGCTGGGCAGACATCTGTTGCCATTTCCTGCACTCTCCCCATTCAGATCTGTCAACACTCACCTCATCTCCTCCCATGCCAGTGCTCCCTCTAAGGAAGCCAGCCTTTCTCTTGTAAAGGGAGCACCTTGGCAGCTCCAGCTCTCCAAATAGGGCACCATAACATCACCGGGATAGGGTACATCTCCATCTGCACAAGCCAGAAACACTGGCAAGCATACCAGTCTCTCTTCAATGGTGTGACATACCACACAACTGTCCATAGTGGAACTGTGCTCCATCATGTCCCAAATCCACAACAACACTGACAATGGGATAGTTACAGTATGTTCTCCTTGTGGCTCCTTGCATGATGCTATCCTCAACTGTTCCACACAGCAGCGACCAACACACTAGTTCCATTTGGTACACAAAATGGTGACGACTGCTAGCTGAAGAATTTCGCACTAGAGTCTCTCAGTCTCAGACAGCCAATCACAGCTAAGCATTTGCATAACCAAAATTCCAGTCACATGTAAGTCCAGGTGCTACTCCAAGGAGTGAGACAGGGCTGCAGACAAATGGTGGCTCCTATGATATTGTGCACTAAGCCTGCTGTTTTGGTATTGGTAGCCCCTACAGGTTGCAGTATTAGCCCAGGCAAAACTTTGCTTCCCCAAACGTCTTTGAACATACCCTGGATGAGCCCGCACGTTGCAAGCCTCCCCTCCTTGTCTAGAGGTATCCAGAGAGTGAAAAGTGGGAAGGGTCACTTCACAACACAAGCAACCAAGGTGCAAGGAATTAGAACAAAATAACTCATTACCTGGGTTCAGCGATGGTAGTGACTGGAAGTCACCAAAATAGAGAAGCAGGCACCATTCATGAGACAGATCTTCTTCACCTGCAGCAGCAATTGTTGTTGGTGGCAGGCATGCACAATGCCATTAAGCAAGTCCATTGTCCATTCCAAAATCAAAAGTGCAAAACTGAGTCAATGAAATGTGAAACAGTAACAACCACTCAATGGAGCGTGGGGTAAAACATACAGTGGGTATCCTTCACAGTCATAGCTGAAAGATCTACTGCAACAGTCTATTGAGCTAACAGACTATTTATTTCATGCAGATCTCCCTTAAGCTGTGAAGACTAAATTTCTGGCAGCAATCTTGGGGCCAAAAGAGGCCTCCACTTTAAGTAGCTTGACACTAACACACTTTACTGAGTCATAGCTCATTCCTTGCTTTCTCTCTCCAGCAGTTGTATTTCTTTCCCTTTAGACTCTCTTCTGGCAATTCCATTCCTAGACTTACTCTGGGCTTATGACAGCATGAGATGTTTCTACTGTCCCAAACCTGACCACACTTTCTAGTTCACTTCCATCTGCCTGGTCTTAAACTTTCTCCACTCATGGGTTAATACTTAGCAGAGCATAAACTTCTTGTCCTTTGCGATCTTAATTCTGTACTTTTCATTTGATGTTCATAGCGAGAACTGAACCACCAAAACCCTTTCAGACATCCAATCACTGATGCCTTGTGCCTAGAATGGTTCCCCCACGTCTGTTCGGGTCCCAAAACCAACAGCACCTCTGCTCATGCAGTGATTCCAACCTCTGAACTGACTCATCAGGAGGACCTCTACCATTGCCACACAGATCAGCCAACAGGCTGCCAACCCACTGGTATCCCAAACATCACTCCCCCAAATGGACTTTCTCTGCCTCCAAAGGCAGCTCATACAGTGGGTCCCAATTCTGTGGTGACCTCCAACCTGGGGAATAGGGGTAACTGCCACTGTTACACCCTCAACTGCAAGGGCTGCCACTTCCAAGCCCCATCCCAGGCCCTACTTCCATATCAGGCCCGCCCACAGCAAATCATCTGACCCAACAGCTGAACTTACCTACGGGCAACTTTTCTTTGGTTTAGACCCTGTCAGTGCTTACCCTACCAAGGTGCCGGAGTTCACTTGGTGGGCCTCCATTTTCCTTTTTTTCTCCCCAGGCTTTGGCTCCCCATGCACTGACAGGCTGTTTTGCTCTAATCCATTTCTCCCCTTCTTGCCACCTGAACCATCACTTTCCACTTCATGGGTCTGTAAGGGTGGAGGGCTGGGGTGGTAAGCAGACCACCCCAGCCCTGCCATGGCCCTCTGGCTGAACTTGCAGGCTTAACCCCCTGGTTCTCCTCTGCTCTCATCCTTCCCCTCGGGTCTTTCCCCGGGGTTTTCTCTGGTGCCAAAAAACTTCCCTTTTATATAATTTGGGGAAGGGCCCCACCTACAGTCAGCAGGCAGCACCACATCCCAGCCTCAGCGATACCACTTGCTCCCTTTCTCTGCCTAACTGCCCCATGCAACCTAAATTTAACTAGTAAGCTCCCAAAGACTGCTTACAGTAATTTGTTCCATTTTGTAAATATAATTAACAGTCTCTTGTCTCTGGGCCATCCCTTGGACCTGGTCTGTAAACCATTTTCTGGTAATGTGTTTTTTAGTGGCAACTAACAGAATACACAGGAAGTATTTTGCATGTCTGCACCTCAGGGTCTGGGAGTATTGACTAAGCAAATAAATTTCTAGGGTCAGAGAGAATCCTGGCATAAAAATATCCCTGATTTTCTGCTCCAAGGCCCTGAGATGCTCTGATTTTGGGCAAGCCCACATTATATGCATATGCATAGCCCTCCCTTCCCCACAACTTCTCCAGCAGGCTGCTGTTTATCCCAGACCATATTTGGCCTTATAAAATGGGAAGAGAAAATCCAGTGATTTGATTGGCTTTTACTTGTGCATCAAATCTGTTCGATGCACAGGTGAAAACAAGTGCTTCAATAGTGGGACTGCACTACACAAAATTAGTGTGCAGTTAGAAGGTTCACTTGTTGAAAGTCGCCATTTTGTTTTCTGTTCAGTAACAAGGACAAAACCATCGGTGTCTACAATGGCAACAGTAAGCATAGTTGGTACTTTATTCCCCCCATTATCTGCCAGTGAACTGCTGTTTCATTTTTCAAAATGTTTCTGAGATTTCTGCTGCCAGTCGCGCTGCTTCTTCCCTAGCATGTCTCCTCCTTCAAACCCCGATGTTGTTTAGGCAAGGCTCCTATTCCTGTGTTTGAATAATCAATGACCATTCCTCCTACCACAGATCTAGCCACCGGTGAAGTGTTATCTTATGCTCAGAATAAAATGGCAATCTGACAGTTCCAAATCTGCCACTTATTTCACTATTTTTCTCTTTACCTAAGACACCTGTTCTAAAAAAGGCCGTGCAAGTGAGGGAGTGAACTTCAGGCCAGTAGTGCTTTGAGGGAGCGACTATGAGGGAGTGAATGTCCTGCCTACAGTGTTCTGAGGGAGAAAAAAAGAGAGACATTTAAAACAAAGAAAAGCATGTAAATAGTTTTATTTTCTCACATAACTGTAACTGCTTTTTCCCATTGACAGTGCAGGACTGTGGTAGCAGTCCAGTGGCATGCTGGCTCCTGCTCTATTTGCTTACTTGGCAGTGCTCCCATCCCCATACTTTTTTTAAAACAAAAGTCAGTCACACTGGGAAGGGCAGTTCTGGAACACAGCGCACCAGCAAGGAACAAACACTTCATGCTGAGCTGTCCCTACCATGTCACCGCTCCCAGTACCATTCCAGTTTCCACTGTCTCCTGTATCAGTAGTGCATCCACCCTCAGCCTTCCTGCTTTCACTTGTCTCTACCCGGTCTCCTCTAACAGCTTACACTCTCCCACCCCACAATTCTTACAGTAAAATCCTTAGCTGTAAAATTAATGAATACAAAAAGCATTGCAGCTGACAGTGTGCTGCCGCTTTTCTAAGTCCCCACCCACATCCTCTCCTGCTGTGTTGTCATGGGCTATGCTTCAGTTGGTGCTGATTAAATTAAAAAAAAAAAAAACTCAGTTTCACAGATTACAGTGTCTCTCTCTCTTTCTCTCTCTCCCCCTGTCTCCCTTTCTCCTACAGTCATTATGTCTCTCTCTGCCCTATAATAAACAGTGTTCATCCATCACATTGGCAACAAAATAAAACTAGCACTACTGCTGCCAGTAATGGACAACCTTTGTGATGCACATACATAATGACATCATTTTTTTACCAGGTGGAAGGACTATTTTATCATAAACTATCATAATCAAATCTGTCTTTTGAACATATAAACATGTTTTTTCTAACAGTTAAAATAAAAAAAAGTAGCCCATTTTATAAGTGCAATAAGACATTCTGAGATGTCACGTTGAACAGATATTACCACAAGCCCAGGGCCTGAAGGCACTCGCCTGTGGCCTGCCTTACTACGCCCCTCATGTGGTAATATATATTCAACGCACACCCCTTTGTGATCTATTGCTTACTTAATCACTGGTGTTTGAAAATAGTGGATCATATGCTTCCAACCCCATTCACGCCAGATGTGAGATGAGGCAACACAGCCAACCTCATAACACCCTAATTTCTCCTTTTTCTGCTGTTGTTCCCTTCCAGTTTCTGCGACCCATTTGTCTGCTATATAAGAGGTACTGTGTGGTTATGATCTTTGTATAAGCTGATACAGAAAGGAAATCAAAAGTCTGGAAGTTTGGGATTGGGCATTGAGGAAGACAGCCATGATCAGGGCAGGGGACATCTCCCAGTCTCTGACCTATGTGGGTGGAGATTCCAGATAATGTCTCACCTGAAGATATCTAAAAAAAAGTCCCTGTGATCAAGCCCAAACTGTGTCTGAAGGTCCTCAAAGGATACTGTTGCAGGGCCTGCACAGAACTGAGAGACATAAACCAATCCCTGGCAGCACCAATGATGAAATGTGGGATCAAATTCTCGCCAGCTGGAAGTCAGGGAGTTAGGCTATAGGACAAAGCCAAATCAGTGAAGGGGTCAGACATAGCTCCTCTATCAGGGCATGCCAGGTAGACTGAGTCAATGCAATCCAAGAGTTCAGTGACTGCTGGGGGTGAGGCAGAGCCCTGGAACCAAACAGGCTCAGAGTCATTTCCCAGAAGGGTAGTAAAGTACACTCCATTTGCAACCACTGTGGGCCCTACATAGTACGGTGTCAGAATGTTACAAACCTCAGCTGGGTCGCTTGACAATAAGCTTGAAGATCTGGTAAAAGTAAGTCTCCCCAGACTTTAGGGAGTATCAGTGTGGTAAGTCTGACCCATGGTCTGCTACCATTCCAGATGAATCTGGAAATCACAGTGTGCCATTGCTGCCAGTTTTGTGTGGGGATAAGGAGGGGGATGTTTTGAAATATATAAAGACAGTGAGGGAGGGTTACCATACAGATCATATCTACTCTGCTGATGAGGCGGAGAGGCAAGGTGTGCCAATGTTTCAGGTCAACTACTAATTGTAAGGCCAGAGGGGTGATGTTGGTTTCATAGTGTTTGTTTAATTCAAGCAGGGTTTTAATGCCCAGGTATTTAATTTCCTACAAAACCCACTGGAAAGGGTACTGTGCCTGCAACTCTGCTGTTAGCTGCCAATGAATCGGTAGCACCTCAGTTTTTGTAGTGTTTAATTCACATGCAGAAATAGCTCTATACTTTTCCGGGATGGTGAAAAATGTGCCGAGTGAGGCATCTGGATTGGCCAAATAGAGGAGGACATTGTCCATATATAAGGCCCATGTGATTTTCTTTATCCATAAGTCATATCCTCTACACTGCGAGACTTTCCCTGTTGGTCTGGGTGAGAGGCTCAATATACAAAGCAAAGAAGTGGGGAGATAAAGAACCACCTTGCTGGGTGCCCCGACCCAAGGGGAAACTCTGTGAGACATGTCCATTCACCTTAATGAAGGCCTCAGGGGGAGGAATGAATCGTCTCCATCAAGGCAACAAAGTGAGAAGGCCATTTTCTCTAAAGCTGCAAATAGATAGGGACAGGGGACCCTATCAAAGGTCTTCTCAGCATCCAGACCCACCAAAAGGAAGGGAGTGGCTGTCGAGTGCACTTGATGTAAGATATGGAGTGTGCAATGGGTGTTGTCACCTGTCTGGAAAGCACGGACAAGTGCCGTCTGATCCAGGTGGATGAATTTTGACAACAGACTGTTCAGACAGGTTGCCTGCTCCGCCATGAACAATTTATAGTCTGTATTCAGGACTGATATTGGTCTATAAGCATGGCATTCAGTGGGGTCCTTTTCCGGCTTCAGGATTACAGAAATATAGCATATTGCTGTGTTCTGGGACTTTCTTCACCCACTAAGACTTCATTACACACCTGTCTCAATTGAGGGAGGAGAAAGTCTTTGTGGGATTTACAAAAATTCAGTGATATACTCATCAGGGCCAGGGGCTTTCTGGGTATCCATTTTCTGAAGGGCAAGAAGCAATTCCTCATTGGTCACTGAGTGGGTAATGGCATCAGACTGTTCTGGGGTTTGTTGTGGCAATCGGATAGGTGCCAGGAATGCCTCTGCCTGCTCAAGTCTATGAGGGCCATCTGGGTAGTTGGGAGAGGTATAAAAAGTATGGAAGTTTACAGCAGTTACAGCAGGGGAGGGAGGGGAAGGCTCCTGGGTAGTGGAGGGGGTGGAGGATTGTGGGGCAAGGGGGGGGAGTTAAGCAAAAGGAGACTTAATGAGGTATGGTACAGGCTCTGAGACATGGGTTGTTGGTAAGAGAAAGCATAGTAGTATAAGGTTCTGCATATTGGCTTTAGCAAGTGCAAAGTAATGCAGCTACATGTTGTTTCAGTAGCAGCCACTAGGGGCAGGAGAAGGCACGCTGTAGAAAAGGAAACTGCTGGCAGCGCTGAGTTTGAGGGCTATCGGCCGCTACAGGCTAGAGCAGATAATCTGCAAATGGGGAAAGTGGCTGATAGGTTTTTTCCCAACACGTGGTGACAGCTATAAAGCTCTGGGTCCACCAAGGATGGTGGTGGGGGTGGCAGGGCAGCCGGCGCGGAGCATCAGCAGGGCTCGCCTAGCCATTCCACCGAGAGTGCTGGAGCTCTCGCTGCTCCTGGACTTGGAATTTCGTGCAGAAATCGTACCTTTTAACACAGCAGAAGCTGTGGTGGAGGCTGCGTTGTCCTGCCCTCATGACCCTCAGGCACCCTCGGGGAACCTAGAATTTCTGAGGAGAAAGAGAGGAGAGGAGATTTTTTAAAGAGCATTTAAGCTGCAGGGGCTGATGGGGGGGGTGAGAGTCGCAATAGCTCACAGAACAAAAAAATGGCGCCAAAATTTGGGGAGAATGACTCAGAGAATTATAAAATACTGAAAAAGGGTTTTAGTACTCCACAACTAGAGCAGGGACTGCTGCTTGATTCAGAAATTTGAGAGGTAGGGAATTTAAGCAAGTGGGGGTGGAAAGCAGCGTGTTACTGTGGTAAGTGGATTTAATTTAAACATAAAGGGGTATGGCAGAAAAATGAAAAATTGCTGTACACTAGGCAGTTGTGTTTGTTAACAGCACAAAGGAACCTTGATATCCAGAGCTCTGTTATCTCAACTGTTGACTACGGGCTTGTTATCTATGCTTCCGCTACTGATACTGCACTCTGGTGCATAGCTGTAGCCCTTAATAAGGCTTGTAGACTCCTTATTTCAGCTGCCCGCCTTTCTCACATGTGTGACATTTACGAGCAGGCTAACTGGCTCCAGTTATCTGGCAGGCTAAAGTACCAGACCTGCATCCTAGCTAAGAAGACATCACTGGATCTTATGCCCCCTGCAGTCCAATCAGTATTGACCCTGCAGCATGTCCGCCGCCTAACTAGAAGATTCGACAGTCTAACTTTTACAATACCTCGCTGTTGGACCTCTCAAGCTCAGTGTTCTTACCTTGTCAGAGCCTCCACCTGGTTCAACTTGCTACCGACAGAAATCTCCAACATTGTCATGATTGGTGCTTTTAAGTGTAAACTGCGTCAACACCTCGTGGCTAGTGTTTTCTGTGATTGCTTCTTATAATCCCCTCCAGGCATACTACCCTCAAGCATCCCTCCTCACTGCCTCAGCTCCTCCTCCTCTCCTACCCCCCATTACTGGGTATAGGATGAATCTGTCTCCTTTTCTTTTTCATCCCCCCTTTTCCTAATCCCTTGCTGTTTCCCATCTACCACATACCCAATACAATGCCCTCCCCATTTCTCCCCTCCTCCCTCTCTCTCTGTCTCCCATACCACCCCCTCACCACCACTTCTCTTTCTCTTTTCCCACTAACCCACTCCTAACAAAGCTTCACTGAACCGTCTATGACTTGTACTGTATAATTAACTTGCAACACAATTCCTTGACAATGCCTTTGGCTGCTATTATTGTAACCTTATTTGTCTTTTTTTTGTGTAAGTTCCATTGTAATGATCATGTTATGTTTTGCACCTTGTTGTTCTTATTGCCTTGACGTGGAACCTTTGTAAAAGAGCCCTCGGCTGAAAGGTGTCATCTGAAATACAAATAAATAAATAAATAAACAAAGTGTAGTTTCAAATTAAACATAAGGGGCATGGCAGAGAACTAAAAATTCCTGTACACTAGGCAGTTTCGTTTGTTAAAATTGGCTGCAGTTCTAACATTTGTGCCTCGTGAGGAAGGCAGAGGATTAAGACAAATATATGACAGTACAAGGCAGTTTGAAAATCCCTTAAAGGAAATTGGTGCGCTGCTAAAATAGCACACAGACAACACATCTAGCTGCAAACTTAATATGCAGGCACTGGTGTCTCTTAAGGTATCCTACTAAAACTGCCTAAAAGCACTATATTTGCTAAGAAACAAGCTGCACAAAAAAACTATCAGCATTGGTATGGGGACACAAATAAAAAGGCACCAAGACAGTCAGACAGTTTCTCCTAGCCATTCCACCGAGCGTGCTGAAGCTCTCGCTTGCTCCTGGACTTGGAAATTCGTGCAGGAAATTCGTACCTTTTAACGGAGTAGAAGCTGTGTGGGAGGGCTGCGTTGTCCTGCCCTCGTGACCCTTAGGCACCCTTGGGGGAGCCTAGATTTTCAGAGTGTCCAGTCTGTGGAGTTTGCATTCTATGGGCTGATCTGGTATGGTGACTGCCTGCAGACAAAGGTGTTCTTCCCGTTCTGGTACTGTTCAGCCCCCTTAACGAAGAACAGCTTGCGGCTGACGTTATCATAAGCATGCTGTTGTCTACATTTCAGCTTTTGTCTCCACAACATGACTTTCTAACTTCAAATTAGAACTTTTTTAACTGAAACAAGTTACAGCCACTTGCAGTCTGTGCTTAATTTAATTTCAGACCACCCAGGGGTACCATTCCAAACTTCCCTTCACTCTGATTTCTAGCATTACAATGCTCCTTTCTTGCCTAAGCTGAATAGCATGTGGTGCAGTTTCAATTCAAGTGTCTCTTGATCTTGATCACAGAGAGCCCCCAGTGGCACACCCCTGGCAACCCGCCCAATCACTTGCCCCAGCCTAGCACCCCCCCAAGCAAATTGGCCCACCAAAGCACCCATCTATGAAGAGGCCCAACACCTCTATCTGTGGCAAAGTGCAGGCTTTCAACCGAGCAAAGAAAATAAAAAGTGCCTATCCACAGAAGAACTGCACTTACCAAATGAGTGGCTACCCTTCCCCTCGGTCCAGGCCAGGAAGGAAAAGTGGCCCTATTATCTAGAGACTGAAATGCAGTCCTTAGAACCTTTCAGGGTAGGACAGTACCCCCGCAGCCTCCAGACCACCCTACTTAAGCCCGGTGACCGAGAGGTCACCTTTTAAATTCTTTGATTACAACTGTAGTGGCTATTTTACACTTGTTTTTAAATTCATGCAATATGTATCTGGTGCATTGGTGACCCCAGTTTATGAACTGATTCTTTACCAACATGCAGTCCTGCAAGACTTCAAGCAGGGCTTGGATTCTGGTGCTCATGGTCACCGAGATGTCCCAGTTGATGTCTAGCAGGCTAAGATCTCTCACTTCTACAACCTCACTCTTTGTCTCCTCCCTCCCTACTTCAGCACCCAGTTCCTTATCTCTCTCATAGAAACATAGACTTTGATGGCAGATAAGGACCACTTGGCCCACCTAGTCTGCCCATTTCCCTACCTAGAGGATAAGCTGCAGATCTGATTTAACCAACAGCCTATTTCTTCCTACCCCCCACAAAAATTGCCTTATGTCTGTCCCATGCATTCTTGAATTCTCCCACAGTTTTAGACCCCACAACCTCCTCAGGAAGGCTGTTCCATGCATCCACCATCCTCTCTGTGAAAAAATACTTCCTCACATTGCCCCTGAGCCGTCCCCCCTCTATCTTCAAATTGTGTCCCCTTGTTCTTGCACATCTCTTTTTCTAAAAGATGCTACCCTCTTGGACGTTGTTGATTCCACTGAGGTACTTAAACTTTTCTATCATGTCCCCCCTCTCCCTCCTTTCCGCAAGGGTATACATATTAAGCTCCTTTAGCCTTTCCTCGTATGGCTTCTCTTGCAGACCCTGCACCATTTTAGTTGCCCTCCTCTGAACTGCCTCCATCCTGTCTATGTCCTTGCAGAGATGGGGTCTCCAGAACTGGACGCAGTACTCCAGATGGGGTCTCACCAACTGTCTGTACAGGGGGATAACAACTTCCTGTTTTTTGCTGGTGATGCCTCTCCCTATACATCTCAGTATCCCCCCAGCCCTCCCTACTGCCTTCTCACATTGCTTGCCAACCTTTCTTCTTCCTGTGGCCTGTAAACTACCCCATGCGAGTGTTCCTGCCTAATGACTCAGTGAGCTGAACTTATAATGAGTCTACCAACCCATTTCCCCAATGGTAGCATCCTCTACTGCCTCCATCCCTTCCCTGATATAGATGGCTACCCTTCACCTCTACCCATCCCACTATCACGCATATATAAGGTGTAGCCTGGGAACGCTATGTCTCAGTCATTGTTCATACTTGTCCAAGTTTCTGTAATAGCCACTAGATCCAGCCCAGAGTCTGCCACCAGAGTCTGGTGCTCATTAATCTTATTATATCAACTCCTGGTGTAGAGCCATACCATTCTTCAACATGCACCCATACCTCTTTTGTCCTCCCTAATCACCTTTCTCTACTAAACTTGGTGTCTTGTGTTTCCTCTTCCTTTCATGTCTATTGCAGCTACCCTACCCTGTCCTTTGAAGTTGTTCCTATCATTTATTATTCCCTGAGCACCTTACCCCCATCCCTGGGGACTCCTGTCTACGTTCCCCACTACTCCTCCTTCAACAGTGGAATTCCTAGCCCCAGCCTCCCCTGCAGCTAGTTTAACCATCTCTCACTGCAGACATCAAACTTCTGCCCTAATGCACTAGTCCCTTCATGTCCGGTGAAGGCCCTCACCTTTGAAAGCTTTCTGTCCTAGACACCCCCCCAATCCCCTGTGAAATGGTGCCCCTGTTCCTGACACCACCCCTTCTACCACCCATTAAACTCCTCAGCCTCTACCTCCCTTAATCTATCCTTCCCATTCTCCCCTGCCCCAGACAGAAACAACCCCAGAAAAGGTTAAAGAAGCTGAGTGCTTCTTCAGTCTGTCCCCCAGCCTCCAGAAGTCCCTATTCACCATTTCCACAGGTCAGTTTATCAGATCAGTGGTACCGAGGTGTATCAACACTCCCTGTTCCCCTCCTCCATTCCCCTTCCTATTCTATCCCAGTCTTTGATGGCTGATGCTCCAGGCAAGATTCTGACCATCCCTCCTTACCCCCCTTACCTACCGCCCTAACCACCCCTCTAACTGTAGCATCTCATCACACTAGAATTCTTCTTGCTAACTTCTGCCCCCCCCCCTTGCCCGCAGGTGTCCCCTTGCTTCCCTTCCCATAAGCTCCAACTGACTCAAGGTCACTCCTGCCTGAGTCAGTAACCTTTTCCTCTTGCAGGGGTACAAAGCAGTTTGCCATTGGTACCTCATGGGAAGAGCTGACTGTTGTGTGACTGTCTCTATCACCAGCTCTCCTCCCCCTCCCCACCACATTCCACTTTCTGGGCCAGTGGGCCTCTGGGGATGGAGCTGTGTGGGGTAGGCACAAGTGTATGTAACCCCCCTGCAAATGGGGGTTCCCAAAAGACTTCCAGGAGCTTGCTTGAATGCTCCAAGCCTGAATGGTGTTTGGCATTTAAGCCATTTATCAGTGAGTGTTTTTAGAGCCTCTGGTACTGTCTCTTTAAGAGCTGTCTGCTTGCAGACATAATTAGTTTGTATGGGGGACTGTGTGCTTCTCTGAGTACCACTCGAGCTGCTGCCAATTCACTTCATTTTGCAGTCACTAGGAGTGCAAGGGAACCTATTTGAAAGATGTAACTGTTTGCCAGAAATTATTTAGAGTAATAATGAAATTACAGTTTGTCTAACCTGCTTTCTTTGCAGTCAGAACTGTGTCTGCTAGTTCCCCATTCTAGTTTTGAACTGCTGAACTGGACCAATCAGTGTGGGGTAAGCTAGCTCTAAAATGATGCCTTGGACGAATCAGAACTTGGACTCATAATCTGAGCCAGCCACAAGAGGATTGTATGGGCAGTGACTCTGGGAGATGTAGTTTAGACTTCAGTGCCTTTTTGGACCAACAGCAGCAGTCTATTGTGTGACAGCCAATCCAGTCAAGAACTGGGAGGAACTCAAAGGAAGTGCCGGTTTCGTCAGTTGGAGTTCAGTTGAGCTTTGGCAGTGAAGAAGGAAGGAGCCCTGTGCTTTTCAGTGTGCAGTTTTAGTCAAAAAACGTGTAAGGCCCAGAGTTCCGGTCTGCAGCTTGTGTAACAGCTTGTTAGGACTGAATCCGTCCTGTGAAAAGAATCAAAGGATCTCTGAAGAGTAGAAACCAGGCTCACCCTGTAAGACTGGAAGAATTGCTGAAAATTGCACTCGGTCTGTCAGGAACTGAATCTGCTGTGTGTTCTCCGGGTATTGTGCAGTAATTACGATGGGATACAGATGCAGCCTGCCTGGTATAGTACTTTCTTTTATATGGATGTGTGAAGAGGTTTGTGTACCTCAAGTGAGCCCTGCTGACATTGAAGGACCCTATCTTATTTGGAGGTCGTGAGTACTAATTCAGGGTTGCTCCTGTTGAATTGCCACATTAAATCCAAATGGAATTACTGTACTGCTGACTGTTTAATTCTCCTTTTCTATGTGTGAAAGGGCCCCTACCAGCTGCGTTTGGACTAGCCACTAGGGCTTGGGTACCCTGGGACAGTAACTGATAGGGATAGGCCTGTGCACAGAGCCATAGGTAGATTATTAGAGTGATAAGCTAATTAACCTGATTTCCCCCTGTCCTTGTTATATCCCCCTAAATAAATCAGAGCTGCTTGTTTCAGCAAAGTTATACTGCCTGAGGTATTTGTCTATGTTAAAGTACTGTACTGTGATTGTTGCACTGTATCTCATTTCACAGGAGGTCCCAGTGCCGGAACCAGACCTGGGGTAAGTGTATACTGTGAAGGTAATTCTGATATATTGTGGGCCACTAGTGGGAAGAAAGGTTGCAGTGTCCCAGAGGGCTGTGACCAAGTTAGTTTAACTATTGCAAACCCTGACCTCTGGGTGGAGGCACCCGCCATTGGATCCAGGCCCTCAACCCGTTAGTGGCAAATCAGGCAGGGGTAGTAGCCCCTGGGATAGCGCCATCTAGGGGTTACATCTTGGAGGCTCACCGCTGGGATTGTGTGTCCTCTAGTGGCCATATTTAAGAACCACTGTTAAGAAAAAATGGGTACCCGACAGAAGTGGCTGTGCCGGCTGGTGGAGTGGTGTACTGGGAGGAGATCGACCCCAAAATGCTATGCTTATCCTGGACATCCCCTGGGTATCAATACGGACACTGTGCAGGAGTACTTTCCAAGGTGGAAGGTTTACAAAACCCTGTGGTGGTGGGTCGGCATGCTAATCTGCTCACCCACACTTTCCTGGCCCTAGTAGAGTTTAAGGATCCCATAGATAGCTCCAAAGTGCCACAGACCATTACAGAGGAGCCCTCACTGCTTGGAGAGTGATAACTAAGGACAGTAAAGACCGGGGAATCAGCCCCACCACTATCTGAAACTTTGAGGAGAAATTTGCTGAATGGTTGCTGGGAGAGGGAAAACTGTGGAGGACTTGAAGAAACTATTCTTGCCACCTGGGGTGTTCCTCCCCAACACCCTCTCCTGCTCCAGTGCCCGTAATGGTGGCTGAACCAATGCAGACTCCTATTTCTGCACCTGCCATTAGTCACGACTCTTACCGAAGGTTGAGGATCTTCTCTGGCACCCTCCCCACCCCCCAAGGGGAGGATGACTGGGAGACCTGGATAGACTATGTTGCCCCCCAAGTGCTAGAATGGCAATGCTCGGAAGGTGAAAAGCGAAAGAGGGTTAGTGAGAGCCTCCGAGGTCCTGCCCTGGCTACCATCCGTGCTAAACGGGCCAGTAACCCTGAAGCGACTGCACAGGCCTATCTTGAGGCCTTGGAGAATGTGTATGGGAGCCCAGATTCTGATGAGGACCTATGGTGGAGAGTAAGAGATGCACAACAGTACCAAGGGAGTTGTTGTCTGTGTATGTATCTCGGCTGGAAAAATTGTTGCAAGAATGCCTCAGAAAGGTAGTTTGCCAGCGATTGAACTGGACCGAACCAGGCTGGACAGGATCCTTAAGTCTGCCCCCTTCTCAGAACTGCTGTTGCTTCAGTTACACCTGGCAGATCGACTGGAATCCCCACCCTCCTATGATGAGTTAATGAGAGAAATTCGAGGAGTTGAGAAAAGACGACCTCGGGAGGGACCTGCACCAATAGCTGCGGCTACGACCCGAGTGACTGAGGGTGACCCATCAAGTGAAGTTCAGGGGCAGAGGTTGGCAGTCAATGAGTGCTCTGACAAGGAAAAAGATATGTCACAATGGGGCGAACTGTTGAGAGAGATCCGGGAATTCAAAAACAGTCCCTTTATGAAGGCCACGCCTGCAAGTACGGGCCCTGACCTATATCCGACTGCATCTGCTATGGGGGTGGGGGTACCCACCCATGTATCTCCTGCTGATAACAGCTCCGAACTCCGATTCCTTGACCATGGAAGTGGAGAAACTGACGAGATGTCTCCAAATGCTTATCACGCCGCAGACAGAGATGGCACCAAGGTTTCCAGTTAGTAATACCCCCGCCCTGGCTCCCAGTGTGGCGCCTCGGCCAGCTCAAACTCCAGAAAGTATGTTTTGCTATAATTGTGGGAAAGATGGGCACATGAAAAGGGAATGCCAGTCCCAAAAGACACTGACAAAGTTGCATATAGGCTACAAGGAGAGCTTGAGAAGAAATCAGTGGTTAAGAGGTGCGACATGATCCCAGTGAGGGCACCAAAAATGCTAATTCACGTCCTTTGTGGCAAGGTCAGTTGCCCAGGCCCCACTACCGCTCTCCGACTGTGGTCCAGAATAGTGGGTCCCTCCATGGAGACCACTGTAAAGGTGAGCAGGTGTCTACAAGAGCTATATTAGACAGTGGCTCCCAAGTGACAATTATGTTCCAAGATTGGTATCAGAAGCATTTGTCAGACGTACCCTTACAACCATTAGAAGGACTGCATGTATGGGGGTTAAGTGAGAAGGCCTACCCCTATTCCGGTATATCCGAATTTGGCTGTCTTTCCCCACCTCCGTGGCTGGAGTGGCCGAACAAGTAGAGACCCTAGCCTTAGTGTGTCCCCCACTGGACTGTATGATGGTGTCCTTTGTTGATTGGAACAAATGCTCATATGTTGGAAGGCTGGCACAGTTGTGTTATGAAAAACAGGGTCAAAGACTAGTAGAGCTTTAAGAGTTCCAGCTTTAATTAAGAAGGCCTATGAGGCACAGAGAGATGCTGAAAAACAGAACCAGAGGAACCGGTCGAATTGTATGGAAGAAGGATCCTGAGTCTCTGATCCTGGCCAAATGCCCAGTGTACCTTACAGGAGAGGTCCGTATCAGAAAGGATGTTAAGAATAAAATATTAATGTTGGATGCACCAGGCGATGGAAAATTGCCAGAGGGACTGCTGGTCAAGCCTAGTATTTTGCCCGCTAGAGCCCATGCTTATGCCAGAAGGGTAATGGTCCAAGTTCATAATGTGTCTGAAAGAGACATTCGAGTAAACAGAGGTTGCATCCTGGCTAATGTGCATTGTGCAGACACTGCAGTGCTACCCAGCAGCAAAAGTTCAAGGAAGAATGACAGAGTAACGCTGACTTGTTTGATTTCGGCGACTCCCGCTGCCAGCTGAATGGAAAGTGAAGATCAGTGAGAAGCTTGCCCAGAGAGACCAGGTGTTTTCTTTAAAGGAATGGGATGTAGGATGCGTGCAAGGAGCTGAGCACAATATCCGCTGCATGACAAAGACCATTTCGTGAGAGGTCTGACGCCTGGCACCTGCTGACATAGATGATGTGAGGCGGCATCTGCAAGAGATGTTAGCTGCTGGTGTAATACAAGAATCCAGAAGCCCTTATGCTTCCCCATTGTGGTAGTGAGGAAAAAGAATGGAACAGTAAGGATGTGTGTGATTATCGCATCTTAAACCGGGCGGACTATCCCTGATCAGTACACAATGCCCCGATTCAGGATGCTTTGGACTGCCTAAACGGGAGCAAGTGGTTCTCTGTGCTGGATCTCCGCAGTGGGTACTATCAGATCCCGATGGCCCCAGAGGACCGTGAAAAGACAGCCTTTATCTGTCCGCTTGGCTTCTATGAATTCATGAGGATGCCTCAAGGGATTTCAGGTGCCCCAGCCACTTTTCAACGATTGATGGAGCGTGCAGTGGGGACATGAACTTACTAGAGTGCCTGGTATACCTAGATGATGTTATTTGTTTGGCAGCTCACTGGAGGAACATGAGAGCAGATTATTTAAGGTATTGGACCGACTGGAGGACTTTGGCCTTAAACTGTCCATTGATAAGTGTCAATTTTTTCAAACATCAGTAAAGTATGTGGGACACATAGTATCCACCGAGGGAATAGAGACCACCCAAGTAAAGTTGAGGCCTTGACCTACCTGGCCACAGCCCAAAAATCTAAAAGAACTGCAAAGATTCTCGGATTCTGTGGTTATTATCGGCGCTTCATCAAGGACTATTCAAGAGTGATCCGCCCTTTACTTAACCTTACCAAGGTATCCCCAACCCACAAAATACCAAAAGTCAGCATCCTCAAGACTGAAAGAGTGTATTTTCATCCGAGTGAAGTATTTGGGGCCGCTGGACTCCTGATTGTGAGACTGCTTTTCATGAGATCATATATCAACTTACCCATGCTCCAGTGCTGGCCTATGCCGATCCAAGAAAACCTCACGTCCTGCACACTGATGCTAGCTTGCAAGGGTTGGAGGCTGTGTTGTACCAAGAGCACGAGAATGGCCTGAGACCAGTGGCCTTTGCCAGTAGAAGCCTGACCCCATCCGAAAAGAACTATCCTGTACATAAGTTAGAGTTCCTAGCTTTGAAGTGGGCTATTGTTGACCAATTCCATGAGTACTTGTATGGGGCTAAAATACTAGTAAAACTGACAATAATCCTTTGACCTATGTGCAGACCTCAGCTAAGTTGGATGCCACTGGCCATAGGTGGCTTTCTGCATTATCTACATATGACTATGCTCTCGAATACCGAGCAGGTCTGAACCACATAGATGCTGATGCTCTCCCGGAGCCTGTTCCCCAGAATGATTGGGTCCGACTGGCAGAACCTGACATTCGGGCACTCTGCCGGAAGTTTGACAGGGGGAACAAATGTCCACGGACGCAGTGGACTGCATGGTGGATTGCTTGGGAGCCTCTGAGAATTGCATACCTGCTGCTTATTGCCACTTTTCTGCAATAGACATTGGTGCACTGCCTCAGCTGGACAATGACAGTATTCGGCGGCTCAACCCACATCCCATGATCAAAGCAGCTTTAGAAGCCTCTATGCAGGAAAAGATGTGTCCAAATTACGCTCCACTGATTTGAGAACTGCACTGTTATACAAAGAAGGTCCTAAGTTGAAACTGATCAATAAACTGTTATACAGAGAAACAGTAGACAGAGGGACAAGTAGACAAACAACAACTAGTGCTGCCCACTGCCTTTCGAGACTCAGTATTGAGGTCCTTGCACAACCACATGGGGCACCTTGGTATAGACAGAACACTTGACTTGGTGAGATCCAGATTCTATTGGCCTAAGATGGGGGCTGATGTGGAGCAACACATTCGAACTTGTAGTCGCTAAGCTACAGAGGAAAGCTTTGCCCCAGAGGGCTGCCTCCCTTGTTAACATAACCACCAGTGCACCCATGGAGCTGGTCTGTATTGATTTTCTAAGTTTGGAGTCAGATCAAAGAAATATCAGTAATGTGCTGGTGGTCACTGACCATTTCACGAGATATGCCCAAGCTTTCCCCACCAAAGACCAGAAAGCATCCACTGTAGCCAAAGTACTTGTAGAAAACTTTTTTGTTCACTATGGGGCTCCACAAAGAATCCATTCTGATCAAGGGAGAGACTTTGAGAGTCGTCTGATCAAAGAGATGCTTTCTCTGTGGGGAGTGCGAAAGTCCAGAACCACTCCTTACCACCCCCAGGGGGACCCACAGCCTGAACGTTTCAACCGCACTTTGCTAGATATGCTAGGCACCCTGCACCCAAAGGACAAGCCTAGATGGAGCCAACAAATTAGCAACCTGGTACATGCTTATAACTGCACCAAAGTGATGCCACTGGATTCTCCCCACCGCCTGATGTTTGGAAGAGAAGCCTGACTACCAGTAGATGTGTGTTTTGGGGTCTCTCCTGATGGGGTTCAAGCTGACAACTATTTACAGTATGTGCAAAAGTTAAAGGCCCAGCTAACTCATGCGTACTAACTGGCTCAAACCATGGCTGCCAAAAGAAATCTGGCCAACAAAGAAAGGTATGATAAAAGGTGAAAGCACAGGAACTCCAGGAGGGAGATCGGTATTGCTAAGAAATCTGGGACTGCATGGCAAGCACAAGATTGCTGACAGATGGCACCATCTCCCTCACATTGTAGTGGGCAAACTAGATGATCTGCCAGTGTACAAAGTAAGGCCTGAGAATAATTCAAAAGATGTAAAAACAATGCATAGAAATCATTTACTGCCCATTGGACAAATCTTAGTGAGTCTGAGGCCCCTAGAAGATGCCCCTCTGGACCAGTGACTAGAGCTGCTGCTAAGAAAAGATCAAGAAAGTCTGCACCTACAGAAGCAAAGTTAAAGTGTTCCCTCCACAAGTCCCAGTTGAGCATGACTGTCAGTCCATATCGGAAGAAAGTGAGAGTGACTTTGAATACTATCCTTCTTACTTAACTGAGTCAATTGTTTCGGGCAATCCCTAGTCATACTGGAGACAAAGCTGGGCCTTCTGGACTGTCTAAGCCCCAGCTTCATCCCTGGAGCCAATGCTCCCAGAAAGTGAAGTGCAAAGCATCAGATCAGATGAAATGGAATCATTGTGCATGGTTGAACTGTTTGAGCTTTCAGGGAGGAAAATGATAGATTGGGGCAGACTGGTGATACACCCGAACAAGAAGAGTATTTTGAGTGCCCTGACAGTCCACTGCCAGTGTCCGAAGCTCTCCATGCGAGCCAAATGTTGTGGACTCAGAAACTGTAACTCCTGGAGCTGAAAGTGCCCTAAGTTCTAGCCTCTCTACCCCCATGGAGACTCCCTGACAAGTGAGGACAATGCTGAAAATGAGGCTCAGAGTGCAGAGACTATAACAGTTCCCCTAGAAAGACTGGTCGAGCTGTAAAGCCTGTGGTGCACCTCAGTTATGATTCACTTGGGAGGCCTGTGGACTTGCCTCTCAATGTTGTCCATAAAGGAGTGTATGTGTCCCAGCTCATTGCCCAAACTGAGCATCAGTGCTAACTCCAAGTTACTTGTGTTGCCCTCTAAGTATGGTGCCCTTGCCCCATCCAGCCCCAAGGTAACTGATAGGGAGGGGCCCCCTCTCTTCAGGTTTCATGTACAAGAGGTAGTAACTTGAGTTATGGTACAATGTGTATGTAATACTGTGTAAAGAGTGACGTACTGCAATGTTTCAGAAATGTGTTCTTGGTAAAATGATATATTGACTGATGATTACATGTGCGAGCCTAATGCAAATGTATATGGTTGCAGTTGAAACTTATGGGGGTACTTGCTTGACGCGGACGCCAAGCTTTCCCAGGCTAGGAAGGGTGTAACCCCCTGCAAATGGGGGTTCCCAAAGACTTCCAGGAGCTTGCTTGAATGCTCCAAGCCTGAATGGTGTTTGGCATTTAAGCCATTTATCAGTGAGTGTTTTAGAGCCTCTGGTACTGTCTCTTTAAGAGCTGTCTGCTTGCAGACATAATTAGTTTGTATGGGGGACTGTGTGCTTCTGAGTACCACTCGAGCTGCTGCCAATTCACTTCATTTTGCAGTCACTAGGAGTGCAAAGGGAACCTATTTGAAAGATGTAACTGTTTGCCAGAAATTATTTAGAGTAATAATGAAATTACAGTTTGTCTAACCTGCTTTCTTTGCAGTCAGAACTGTGTCTGCTAGTTCCCCATTCTAGTTTTGAACTGCTGAACTGGACCAATCAGTGTGGGTAAGCTAGCTCTAAAATGATGCCTTGGACTGAATCAGAACTTGGACTCATAATCTGAGCCAGCCACAAGAGGATTGTATGGGCAGTGACTCTGGGAGATGTAGTTTAGACTTCAGTGCCTTTTTGGACCAACAGCAGCAGTCTATTGTGAGTGACAGCCAATCCAGTCAAGAACTGGGAGGAACTCAAAGGAAGTGCCGGTTTCGTCAGTTGGAGTTCAGTTGAGCTTTGGCAGTGAAGAAGGAAGGAGCCCTGTGCTTTTCAGTGTGCAGTTTTAGTCAAAAGCGTGTGTAAGGCCCAGAGTTCGGTCTGCAGCTTGTGTAACAGCTTGTTAGGACTGAATCCGTCCTGTGAAAAGAATCAAAGGATCTCTGAAGAGTAGAAACCAGGCTCACCCTGTAGAAGACTGGAAGAATTGCTGAAATTGCACTCGGTCTGTCAGGAACTAGAATCTGCTATGTGTTCTCCGGGTATTGTGCAGTAATTGCGATCGGGATACAGATGCAGCCTGCCTGGTATAGTACTTTCTTTTATATGGATGTGTGAAGAGGTTTGTGTACCTCAAGTGAGCCCTGCTGACATTGAAGGACCCTATCTTATTTGGAGGTCGTGAGTACTAATTCAGGGTTGCTCCTGTTGAATTGCCACATTAAATCCAAATGGAATTACTGTACTGCTGACTGTTTAATTCTCCTTTTCTATGTGTGAAAGGGCCCTACCAGCTGCCACGGTTTGGACTAGCCACTGGGGCTTGGGTACCCTGGGACAGTAACTGATAGGGATAGGCCTGTGCACAGAGCCATAGGTAGATTATTAGAGTGATAAGCTAATTAACCTGATTTCCCCTGTCCTTGTTATATCCCCTAAATAAATCAGAGCTGCTTGTTTCAGCAAAAGTTATACTGCCTGAGGTATTTGTCTATGTTAAAAGTACTGTGATTGTTGCACTGTATCTCATTTCACAGGAGGTCCCAGTGCCGGAACCAGACCTGGGGGTAAGTGTATACTGTGAAGGTAATTCTGATATATTGTGTGGGCCACTAGTGGGAAGAAAAGGGGGGTTGCAGTGTCCCAGAGGGCTGTGACCAAGTTAGTTTAACTATTGCAAACCCTGACCTCTGGGTGGAGGCACCCGCCATTGGATCCAGGCCCCTCAACCTGTTAGTGGCAAATCAGGCAGGGGTAGTAGCCCCTGGGATAGCGCCATCTAGGGGTTACATGTAGTTGAAATCCAAGCTGGAATAGTTCCTTCCTAGCTGCTAAATAAACTTTATCCTGCCTTACCTTGCTGCCAACTGAGCATGAAGCTCCCTGAAAGTCATGCAAATAAGGCAGTGTCCCCTTCTTCAAAGCATAATCCTGGAGACAAGAGCCCGAAATATATTCATGTGCTGCAGTATCTTACATTGATTCTTATGAGAAAGGAAAAAAAATAAATGTTTTATAATAACTACCCAAATATAATTTCCAAAATATATTTTCGAAATCAGGTTTAGAACTTAGAGTCCAAATTCTGTCTGACTTCTCTTTCTCTTATTGTGAACAACTGGTTGCTGGGGACTGATGTCATAAGATTCCAAACATTTTGCATAGAATGTCTGTGTGCAGCACATAAAAAGTTTTTGTTTTCAGAATTCAAGCACATACAAAGCAGAAATGAAACAAAAATTGATTTCCTATAAGTTAGGATCTCCAATTAGATGACAACAGTAGAAAGGAATCAAAGTCTCAGCACGTTCCAGATAATGATTAGCAAAACAAAGACCAAAATACCGATAAAACTCAGTAACAACTGTAGATAGAGAGGTCCAATAACCAAGCCCTTGAAAGAACAAAACTAACCCTGCATGAATGCACTGGATATACAAAGCTAACACTCCACACAGCAACATTCTGTGGTGGGTCCAAACAGCCCACAAGATTTCAGACTCCAGCTGGTCAAAAATATGTAAAAACAGACAGTAACAAATAGGTACTTTTCAGTAACAAAATCATCAAAAAAATGCCAACTTTATGAAAAACAATAAAAATAATCAGTTCAACAGTTTTGTTTAGACAAAAAAAAAATTTCCACTGAAAGGAAATTAGTAGAGGAGTACAAGTTGACAGCAAATGAATGTAGCAACCATCTCCACCATCAACATTCTTTGAACAGCTTTATCAGTGGAAAGGAAAGAAGGGTGAATAGGAATGGGAAAGGTTGGACCAGAGGCAGGGGAACCTGTAAGCAAAACCTAACTGACCCTCATCTGATTTTATGTAGGACAGGGAGAAAGAGTGAAGGTTACAGTTGTAGAGGAGGTAGGAGGAGGTAAGAGGATAGGAAAGCATGTAGCTGAGATAGAAGGGAACTAGAATTTAGAGATAAATCAAGTGCAGTGGGTGAGGCATCTGGCCGTGACTGAGAGAAGGAAGTAAGAACGAGGTATAACAGGAGCAGTGGTGAGGCCTTCAACACCATCCCGCACAGGAGATTCATAAACAAGTTGAGTAGCCTGGGAGTAGGCCCCAATGTGGTAAACTGGGTCAGAAACTTGTAGAATGACAGGACACAGAGGGTGGTGGTAAATAGTATTCAATCTGAGGCAAGGGGGTGACTAGTAGGGATCCGTGCTGGGGCCAGTCCTCTTTAATGTCTTCATAAGTGACACTGCAGAGTGGCTGGAGGAGAAGGTATGCCTCTTTGCAGATGACACTATGATCTGCAACAGGGTCAACACTCCGGGGTGAAAAAATTAGGAAAGGACCGAAACATGCTTGAGGAGTGTTCGAGAGTGTGGCAGCTAAGATTCAATGCAAAGAAGTGCAAAATCATGTATTTGGGGCATAGAAATCCAAGGGAGGAGTACAAGATGGGGGGAGAGGTACTAATGTCCACCAATCAAGAAAGGGACCTGAGTGTAATCATATGTGATGACCTAAGGATAATCAAACAATGTGAGACAGCTGTGGGGAGAGTCAGTGGGATGCTAGGGTGCATAGGGAGAGGTATCACTAGCAGAAACAAACTCTGGCCAGAGCCGATAGGGCTGCAGCGGAAATTGTGAAAGAGAGGCCAGAGGAGCAGAGACGGAAGGGCCCTGCACTCCCCATCCCTCCATAGATGCGTATATGTATATAGCTGTGGAAGGGCCCTGCACTTCCATTTATAAGACAACAGTGACCAAACTGTCAGCATAGCCATCTTATTACCCCCACTTCATGTACCCGGTACAGAAGCTGTTCAAATCCCTGCCAAAAGGATAACCCAGGGAATTACAGACCAGCCAATCTGACCTCTATTGTGGGCAAGCTCATGGAGACCATACTAAAGGAAAGGTTGGTGGAATATCTGGAGAAGCATGGTCTCCAGGAAGCGAGGCAGCATGGGTTCATGGGGGGAGATGGTGTCAAACAAATCTGATTGACTTATTTAATCTTTCACTAAGACAGTAGGCAGAGGCTAAGCAGTAGTAGACATCCTCTATCTTGATTTCAGCAAGGCCTTTGACTCTTTGCCCCACAAAGGGTTGATCAGGAAGTTGGTGGATCTCGGGGTTGAGGAAAAGATGGCTAGATGGGTGGAAAACTGGCTGAAGGACAGAACCCAGAGGGTGGTCGTTGGGTCGGGGGGGAATTATCTGGCACAAGACAGGTAACCAGTGGGATCATGCAGGGCTCGGTGCTGGGGCTGGTGTTGTTCAATGTCTTCATCAATGACATTGGAGATGGCATTAAGGGTAAAATGTGCCTATTCGCAGATGACACCAAGCTCAGTGGGAGAGTGGACACAGCTGAAGGGATACAGGACCTACAGGAAGATCTGGAAAAGCTAGGGAGGTGGTCCAGGATCTGGCAGCTTGGCTTCAATGCCACGAAATGCAAAGTTATGCATATTGGAGCCAAGAATCCTAGAACATAGTACTACCTGTGTATACCATTGCTGCTGGCGACTCCCTCAGCCTTGAGGGGCCCCACAGTGACAGGGAATCGGGCAAAATCAACAATCACTGTGATGGTCTGTATGATGATGGACTGCCTCGCTAGGTGTTTCGGGTCCAACATGGAGTTAGAATCCTAGAGACCAGGGGGTGTTGGAGGCATAGTCCCCCACATGGGAGGGTTCGGGGGTGCTGCCCCCGATAAATACATGGAGGCATCCCCGACACTGCAGTGCCAACAGTCGGCACTGCGGCTGTCGCTGTCGGGGATGTCTCCATGACGACTGTCGCTGCGGCATGGGTAAACCTACTACCTGGGTGGAGTCCAAGTATCTACATAAGAAGAGGAGAAGGACTTGGGAGTGATGATCACTAGTGACCTGAAGCACGCCATACAGTGCAAGAAAGCAGCAGCAAAGGAAAACAAGATGCTGGGCTGCATATCTAGGGGGATCAGTAGTAGGAGAGAGGAGGTTATACTGCCCTTGTCCCGGTCACTGGTAAGGCCGCATCTAGAGTATGGAGTTCAGTACTGGTGCCCACACCTCAAAAAGGACATTAACCTCCTGGAGAAGGTCCAGAGGAGGGCTACAAAGATAATAGAAGGTCAGCAGGGTAAGACATACGAGGAGAGGTTGAGGGCACTGAGCATTTACTTCCTGGAAGACAGGGGAGAGAGAGGGGACATGACTAGGACCTTCAAGTACTTGAAAGGGATAAATAAGGTTGATAAGGACAGTCTCCTTAAGCTGCGTGACAACCATAACATGAGGGGGCACAATCTTAAGCTGGAGGGTGGGAGATTTAGGAGGGAGGTCAGGGAGCACTTTTTCCCAGAGAGGGTGGTGGACACTTGGAATGCACTGCAAGAAGAGATAATCTCATTGAAGACAGTGGGCAGCTTTAAGAGAGGCTGGGACAGGTATAGGGGGAGGGTAAGGGTTATGGGTAGGGAGGATTGGAGGAGTGGGGAGAGAGGGCAGGGACAGTAGCTCAAGCTGTGGACCCTGCAACACGAGCAGACTTGATAGACCAAATGACCTTCTTCTGCTGGCTTCTTCATATGTTTGTATGTTCATATGAAACAAAATTCCTCGTAACTACAATGCCATTCCATGCTACAGGTACGAAAACACATTTTTGCCAGGATATAAAAAATGACAGCGTGACATACATGAGGTGGGGTAATAAGAAGGCTATATTGAACATTTTGGGTCAAAATATGTAAAATTTCCAGCGTTACGTGCACGCATAGCAAAATTGCAATGAATGAGCATAACTTTGGCATTTTTACATATTGTGACACCAAATTTTCAACATAGGCTTCTTGAGACCCCTACTCATGATCAAGAGCAGGAACATTTTTCCAATCCTGCCTAAAAGGTGAATCTGCTAAGCGACCGCAAAATCACCTTTTGGCTGGGAGTTGTATAATGTCAGTCATATTGTTCATCAGGTGGGGTCCCCAAAAAGGCATGTTGAAAATTTGGGGTTAAAATAAAAAGAAATGGCTGAGTTATGCATAAAAGTTGAAACACCCATTGAAATACATTGAACCGCATTTATCTTAGTGTCTCATATTGCAGTCTCTGGTTCCAGCAGCAAGATGTGTCTTCGGACTTCCGTCTTGAGCCTCACCCAAATGGCGTCTTAACTAACGCGAGCAGGCTTGACCAAAACCAAATCTGCCTGAATTGTAACTAATAGAACTCCATCCTGTCTTCTACAAGACCTATAACGGCATATTTGATGTCCCCAAAACAGAGATTTAAAGATATTCCATCATTAGGAGGTGGGAAACAAGGTAAAATTAACCCAGAAAACCCGCAACAGGCTGCGGCCTGTCAGGCTCCAGAATCCGCCGTAGCTGCACCCAATAATGAGGGATCTGAGACGGAGCCAGACTGCACCATCACTTCGCAGCTATTATGCCTGTCGCTTCAACAAATAAAAGAAACCCTACAAAGGTTAGAGAGCAAAGTCTGAGGATCGGAAAGATATAGCTACCCTAACCCAGAAAACTGAGGGGCTGGAAACAACAGTAATTGACTGTGTGCAAATGACAGATGTTCATAACACTGCCCTCCTTGAACTGAACCACCGCACCACCATATTAGAATAGCGCTTAGAAGAGCTCGAAAATAGAAACCGGAGAAATAATATTTGAATACATGGTTTGCCAGAGGGTACTGAATCTGGGAGTATGATCATGTTTATTGATTCTTTTCTCCACAAAATCCTGAACATCCCACAAGATAAGTCACTGATTCTGAACATAATCAGAGCGCATAGATCTTTGATTCCCAGGCCAAGGGACCCAAAGGCTAGGCCAAGATCGATCATACTAGCCTTTCTGGACTATCAAATCAAAGAAGAAATTCTATTGCTGGTCTGGTCAAAGAAAAGTGTGGAATTTGGGGATACAAGGCTCTATTTTGACCACAATTTCACCCCGCAATTGCTTGTACGAAGAAGAAGGGTTCTGGCTGTAGTGAAAATGCTGCAACAAAAGGGGCAAAAAGCATTTGTTGAGTACCCCTCATGCTTAAAAATACTTACAGAGAAAGGACCGATCCGTTTTCAAGAGCTGGAGGAAGCGGCGACATACCTGGAATGGTATGGGATAGCCATGCCTGAACAGGGATCAGATCAGACGCAGCAGTCATTGCATGGCAGGGCCTGGGCAAGAAGCAGACCAAAGAAGAAGGAGGAGAGAGCTAACATGGGCATTTCCACCCTGTGGGACTTAGTTTGGGCCTAAAGGAAATCCCCAAGATACGATGGCGACATGTAGGATGCTGAAACACCATGAGACAAAATAAACCAGAGAGCAGGAGAAAAGAACATAACCTGAGTTGCAGAGACACTTAAGTAGTAATGGGGAATGTCCCTGTTCTCTATCTTTGTTTCTGTTGGGCATAAGTTACTGTTAGATAAATATAGATCACCCAATAAGAATATTGACTTTATGAGGACAACATCTATCTCATTTTAAAATGGTTGGGGTCTATTGTAATGAATCCTATTAGGTAAAGGTGGAAATTATGCTAATTAGAACCTCAGAGCAGAAACTTATTTTAAAATGCAAGGGTTTGCTGCTTGTGGTAGGTGTTGGTCTGTGGTCTCCCCCTAGGGGTGCTCCGTGTGTGAGGGACATGGGGGGGAGGTGAGGGGTCCTTATCCTTTGTTCTGATTCTGGTCTAATTTGGAATTCTGAGGGGCTTGCGGTCTCCTGGAGCTACTCCTGTCCCGAGGAGTTAAGAAAGTTTATAGAGCAGCTTTCGGGACTTTATTAACCTCCTTGTATATATGGCGGAAGACCTAATATGAGATGTCCTTCCAGGGTTGGCTTTTGTAGGCCATTCTGGGGATGTCTTTAACATTATGGAAACCAATTTCCTCCAGATTCCGATGGATTGGCCCAATTATATGGATGTAGGGTCAGGGTGGCCCTTGGAGACTGGAGCTATCTTTATCTCACTCTGGGGTGGAGGAGCGGTTCCTTTTGCCCCTTTGGGCCTACCCTCCACCTCAGCTTTGTATTCAATTTTGAAATCTTGAGATTCCTGTACTCCTTTGGGGCCCTTCTGCTTCCTGCCCTTTGCTCCCTGTTCTTGGTGCGCCATGGGGGGGGGGGGTAGTACTAGCGGACTATGTTTTTCCTGCCCAAATAGCTTGAGCCCTGCATTGCAAGCCCACATGGGGCCAGTTGATAAAATAATTGTTCACAATATTCTACCTTAGTTGAGACAATGCCTAAATAGGAACTTTTGAGCAGGTGAGGGCTCAACACAAAGTGCCATCAGAGGTGACAAGTAATGCCTCTGAGTTAGGCGCAGAGCTGATTTTCCATCTACGGAAGCTCTTGGAGGGGGTCTTCTGCAGAGGAAACGTACACTTCCACTCCTCATTTGCCCTACCCTTGTTTAAAGGAGTAGGTAAAGACAGAGATCCACTAATTTGGGTCTTCATCATTGGAGGTCACACCTAAATGTTAAAAGTTTTAAAATGTTTGGCTATGTTGGCCTGTATTATCCTTAACAGTTTTTGTTTTTATATTTGCTTCAGTAATTATGTGTATGTAACTTACTACCAGGTATGGGAGGAGGAGATCAACATGAAACATGTGGGAATATGCGTTATGGTACTGATTAGGCAACAGAGGAGAGGAATCAGTAATAACAGTCCATTTCTTATCAAATCATATTATGGCTAACAAAGGTACTATAATTTGTTCTTTTAATGTTAATGGACTCACTACCCCTATAAAACGGAGTAAGATTCTAAGTCAAGCAAGGAGGGCCTCCGTGGATTTTCTCCTGCTTCAAGAGATGCATCTATCAACAGCAGAGCATAACAAGTTTCTGGGTTTGGGGTTTAGTGCGATGGCAGCCACATCCCTTAAGAGGGGTAGAAGACAGGGTACCGTAGTTTTGGTCCCATCTAAAACTCAGTTTGAAAAGATAGACTCTAAAGTTGATAAAGATGGGCACTACGTCATGTTGAAGGGTAGATATCTGGGGAATATGATCACTGCAGGCCAGACCTGGGTTTGAATCCCACAGCTTCCACTTGCATACTGCGTGACCATGAGCAAGTCACTTAACTTTCCTGTGCTCCCAGGTCGCTCCTGTAAAAAAAGCTTTCAGCTTAGTGTGCTACTCCTGATTAAACAACTAAACCCCCCCCCAAAAAAACATTGGCACCAGTGTATTCTTCCCCATGATCTGTATTCCAAGAATATCGTTTCTTTCTGACTTTGTTGCAGGACTGGGGAGAGGGGATCTTAAAATGTGGAGTTGATTTCAATTTAACGTTTAACCCCCAACTAGACCCTACCTCCCAATCCTTAGGGAAGGTACATCAGACGGCAAAGAAGGTTTATAAGCTACTGGGGGAAATCGGCCTATTAGATGTATGGCGCCATCAACATGGGAGAGAGAGAGACTATACCTTTTTTTCAGCACCCCATGATACTGTATGTACTCCTGCATTGAATATTTTATACTACCTAAAGAGGAGGCACACCGACTTCTTGATTCCTGGGTAGGAGATTTCTTACATTCGGACCACGCCCCACTATTCATGGCCCTAGATTTAGGAGAAGTATGCTGAACTTCATTTTGGCACCTTATTGTATCTCTGTTGGGGGATAAGAAAATAAAGGAGGAGATCATAGATCTCTACCCACAGTTCTTAGAACAGATAGGGGGCTGGACACCTCAGACACAATCTTATGGGACACTGCTAAGGCAGTGTCGCGGGGCAAATTCATACAGCTAGCCTCCAGAAAAAAAGAAAGAAAGGGAAGCCAGGAGAGAGACCTTAACTACACATATCCAGGAATTAGAGGAGCTTCAAAAGCAAAAGATAGATAAGGACCATTCAAAGCAATTACAGAGGTACAAGAAAGAACTTTTGGACCTATTAGACTATAAAGTGGAACAAAAGCTCCTATTATTGCGCCAGAAGTATTATGAAGGTGGCCCAAGATCATTGGGAACATATGGCACCCCCAAAAGAAAAAGATAGTACAGGGGATACATGAGGTAGCAGATGCCTTTAAGGAATATTATGCAACATTGTACATGGAGGATACGAAACCCGATCCAGAACAGATTCATGATTTTTTGAGGAATCTAAAACTGCTAGGCATCTCACGGATGCAGGGCGAGGCTTTGATAGCCCCGATACAGGCAGAGGAAATTAAAATAGAAATAGGGAGATTGAAGATGGGTAAATGCCCAGGATATGATGGCTTTCCATCAGAGTTCTAAAAGAACTTTAGAGAACACCTACAGTCTGTTCTGAAACAAATGTTCGCAGAGGTGATGAGGTGAGAGGAACAGGTACCGTCGTCTTGGTCTAGGGCTGTCATATCGGTAATACCCAAGGACCTAACCAGATGTCCATCATACCGCCCAATCTCGCTACTAAACACAGACTATTAAATTTTTACGTTGATTCTCACTAAGTGTTTGCGAGACTTTCTACCCACCTTAGTGCATCTAGACCAAATGGGATTTATATCCGGTCGTCAGGCCCAGGATAATCTAAGGAGAACTGCCCATATTATAGATCATATTAATGAGCAACAATGTCCATCTCTACTCATGAGTCTCGATGCCAAAAGGGTATTTGACAGAGTCTCTTGGTCTTTTCTGTGATGTGTCCTTTCCCGGCTTCGGTTCCCACAACAGTTCATTAGGACCATTTTTAAGTTGTATGAGTCACCCCAGGCTTTTGTTCGAGCAAATGGCCACATGTCAAAAGCTTTTTGTTTAGAGAGGGGCACCAGGCAGGGATGCCCTTTATCCCTCCTTTTATTTGCCTTTTATGTTGAGCCCCTGGCCCAGAGTATTAGGCAGAACCCTGATATTAAAGAAATAGAGTTGGGGGGGGGAATACACAAACTAGCATTGTATGCAGATGATGTGCTCTTATACTTGGAGGATCCACAGTCTTCCTTACCAGCTGTTTTTAAACAGATTGAAGTTTTTTTCGAAAATAGCTGAATACAAACTTAATAAAAGCAAGACTGAGGTTCTCAATCTGTGTTACTACCCTGATATTGAGACCAGACAGAAGTTCTCAATTAAATGGGACATGTTAGACCTAAAATATTTGGGAGTTAGAGTGGGGATAGATACATCCCGACTTTGGGAACAGAATTACCCACCTATAATTAAACAGTTAAAAAAAGATTTTTAGAGATGGGCCTTGCTCCCCTTGCCCCTTGGGGATAAAGTGATGGCACTTAAGATGAATGCTCAGCTAAGATGAATATCAGCTCATTCCCAGTGCGTCACAATCAAAGGGACACTCTCTGAAACCCATCACATCCGCTCTGGGGTACCCCAGGGCTCCATCCTGGGTCCCCTACTTTTTAGCCTCTTTCTAAACACCCTGTCTAGTGCCTGCTCCAGCAATATTCTTATGTATGCCAATGATGCCGTACTCTTTGCCACCCACCGAAATCTTACCTTCCTCCAGAACTCTCTCCAACACTCCTTTAGTGATGCCGAAACCTGGTTTAAGGAGCGCAGACTCATCATTAACCTCAAAAAAAAAACAAACAATGCTTTTCACCCACCCCCAAAACAAAGCTTGCAGCAGCCCACTCCTTATCCTCCCTAGCACCCTACAACCGCTAGAACAAGTCTACTCCTACAAATACCTTGGGGTCACCTTTGACACAGCCCTTACTTTCACGCCCACATTAATGCTCTTACATCCACCACTAACACTCGGCTTGGCATCCTCTACCGCCACAAGGACTGCCTCCCACCTGATGCTCTCAGACTTGCCATTACATCCTCAGTACTGTCCCTTGTGGATTATGGTCTGCCGGTATATGGTGTTGCCGACACCACAGCCCTCAACAAGATTCGTCTCACCCTTAACAAGGCTTGCAGACTAATAATTGGTGCCCCAGGCTCATTCACACATGTCAACTCTATGACAAGGCCAATCTCCTTAACCTTGATGAATGACTCCGCTACCAAACCTGCCTCCTAACTAAGAAAATTCTGCTTGGGCTTTCCCCACCCGGGGTGACTGCCTCCATCCATCCAACCCCATCCACTGTCTCAACCCGAACTGCCAACAAGGCCACTCTTCTGGTTCCCATAACTAGGACCTCCCGGGCTCAGAGGTCATTCTACTACAGAGCCCCATCCTGGTTTAACTGTCTTCCTGCAGCTATCTCCAATGCCCCCAAAATTGCTGCCTTCAAAACTGCCCTGCGGAACCAACTGTTTAACACCCGCAGCTGCTCCTGCCTCTAAACAGCATTTCACTACAATCACTTAGCACCTGACAATGCCCGCTGGGCTGAACCTCCACCTCACTCCCCCTCCCATCTCCCCCCTTGCATCCTGCCCCCCTGTCTGTACCTGCATGTGCAAATTATTGCCACCTCGAAATGTTTCAGTTTTGTTCATTGTATGAAAACAACTGTGTTACTCTATGTCTCTCATTGTACTGAACACTGTAAATATGCTTCAGTGCATGTCCTCAATATGACGAGGTACCTTTGTAAATGAGCCTCTGGCACAAAGTTTGTAAATCCAATTATTCAAGTAAATAAATAAATGCCTTGCCACGCCCCCTACATTTGTTTCAGTGTGTACCATACATGGTCTCTCGTGCAGATTTGGAGGCCTGGCAGAAGCTTTTTTATAACTATATATGGGGCAAAAATAGACCTGGGGTCCGGAGGGTTTTCTTACATCTCCCGAAGTCAGAGGGAGGGTTGGCGCTCCCAGATCTTTGAGGCTATTGGGTAGCTGCACAGATGAGGGTAGCCCTATTATGGAACAATCAGGACTACAACGCACACTGGAAGAGGATAGATCAGAAAAAACAAAGGGATCCTCCAATTCAGGTGTTGTTGTTCCAGAAGGGTGGGCCCTCTGAGGTGCAGGGATACTCGGGTACTAGGGCGGAGATGGAGGGATGGAAGAGGGGCACAAGCAAGAGACTGACCCAAGCACACATGTGGAGATATAGATGGTGGGCCTTGGATCCAAAATTTGCTCCTGCCCAATTTGATAAATGGTTTTCTAAGCAGGGTCAAAGGGGGTTTCACTCACCATATCAAATACTAACAGGCAACATGGTTCACTCTTTTGAAACAGTTGCACGTAAATTTGGTTTAAAGCCAAAGGATAGGTTCAGATATTATCAATTTAGGGATTATTTAAACAAACAGATTAATAAACTCGCTCCTGACACTTAGGCACTTTCAGAGTTCCTACTTTTTCAGAAGCTATGGAACCCAGGGGGCGCTGACCATACTATTACACTCTTATATATTAATTACCTCTCTGATCAGGGGCACACAGCCCACTATCTGAAACTTAGATGGGAACAGGATTTGAACATCTCACTGACAGAATATCAATGGCCATTAATTTGGTGGTGTTTGGGCTACATCCAGTTCTCCCTCTCTCAGAGACTTTTGTTGGAAGCTTAGAGTCAGATATTTTTAGTGCCAGTACAAATTGCACATAGCAACAATCAGACATCATAGACCTGTTGGAGAGGTTGTGGGGAGCCCAGGGCCACACAGGCTCATATTTTCTGGTTCTGCCCTCAGCTTACACCATTCTGGGAGGAGATAATTTACCATCTAACACAAATGTTTTCAATCCAAATAACATTGGGCCCAGAACATTTAATCTTAGGTATTATCCCTAAGGAATTTAAGGGGAAAGAAACAGAGGCCCAGATTTTCAAACTGCGCCATTCTGAGGCGCAAGCCCCTGCGCTGCTCAAAATAGTTGCGCAGGGGTGTGGCCGGGGTGATATTCAAAGGAGTTGCGTTATTGAGCAACTCCTTTGAATATCACCCCCCAGCCACAGCACTTGCGCATGGCGCAGTGGAACTTGCGCCACCGCAAGCTGCCAGAGATGCGCATTAAACTGCGGTGGCGCAAGTACCATTGCGCCATCGCCATTCCGATATTCAAAGGTGACATGCAAATGGGGCCATAAGTTATACAAGAGCGCAGGGGAGCTCTGCACCAAGGCGCAGCCCTACCGACAGTCAGTCAGGGCGGGCGGGCGGCAGGCGGTGGATGCTGTCGCCTGCCGCTGCGGGGGAGCGGGTGAGAGGCTTCGTGGGTGGGTGGGGGCACCAGACACCAGAGAGATGTTTGGGGGGTTTTGTGACATTCTGCCCGCGATCGGGCTTTACGGTCCACTGGACCACCAGGGAGTTATTTGGGTTGGGGAGGGTTACATCTCTGCCCGCGATCGGGCACTGGGGGTTCACAGGTTCTGCCCGCATCGGGCTGTGGGATGGTGTGGGGGTCATGTACGTGTTCTGCCCGTGATCGGGCTGTGGGAGATGTGTGTGGGGGGTTCATGCACGTGTTCTGCCCGCGACCGGGCTGGTGGGGGGGCATAGGAATGGTGCTGGAAGGAAGCCAGGGGTGGTAGCCACGTGTTGCGCCCTGCAATACAGCAACTCACCTGTGGGTGGCCCTCAACTTGTTCCTTTTTTTGGCTCAAGGTTGTGCAGGCGCAGGTTGTTGATGTATTAACTCTGCACAACCCGACTGAATATCAAGGCGCAGGTTATGCATGGTTCCTCCCCCTCCTGTTGAGCATGCATTCATTTGCATTGCTCTTTTGCGCAACCTGTTGCCAGTGGAGCAACTGCCTCCTGCTGTATATCGCAGAATGGCGCATTTTGGACTTGCGCATGCGCAACCCTGTTTTGCATGGCGCAACCCTTTTGAATATCCAGGCCAGAGTATTTATGGTAGAGTATGACGGCTGCAGCCCTGAAATCTATTACTAGGAGGTGGCTACAGGGCTCCTCGACGGACATTTCTGAATGGTCCTCTGTCATAGAAACCATACATTGTATGGAAAAAATAACTTTTAGTCTGAAACAGCAATCCCAGGTCTACCAGAATAGATGGATGAGGTGGCTTTTATATGAGCCTCATCAACACACTGCCTAGAATGCAAAAAGACTTCGGAAGTCTGGTCCTTTTCAAGGAATCTTCTTTTTGAATAGCCATAGAGGAGGATAGTATTTATTTTTAGAATGGGAGATTTAACCTTAAAGTTATTTTTTTTCTTTTTCGAGTGTCTCCTAAACTAGTCAGCACAGCCGAGAAAAGTATTAATTTGACCTCTAAATTCTAATGTTTTTTTAAATCTTGGTATAGTTATTAGTTACTAGTTAGTAATTACTAATATCTGTAAATGTTTTAATTCAGGGGCACATTCATGAACCCAGACTGCTGGGGTGAAAGTTGAATACTGAGTAATTCACTTTACAGTGGTCATGGTGAAGTGGATATGGAAATGTAACATTGTATGTGTGTATGTTTATGCTGTACAACATGAAAACTTTTAATAAAGAAAGTATATAAAATAAAAAGATGTGTCTTCGATTGGAGAGTGTATCTCAAACCTGGGACCTGTTCAGGTGAGTGAGGGTGTGTGGGGCTGTACTGGGAGGGGTGAGGTGGTGGGTGCTCAGTGGGAGGTGGGGGTGGGGGGCTGATCAGCAAGGGACCGTTTCCTTTTTTTGCAGGTAAAAAAAAAACATCTAGGGACTTTTTTTTTTTACAGGGACAGACAGTGTCTCCCACCCGGTTTGAAAGTTTGTTTTTATTAAATTTGTAAACCAACTCCATGTCTGGCTGAACTTGTGGAGGACACTAAAAATTCTGACTTCATGAGGTTATTTCCAAAGTTGCAGCCGCACCTCAAGAATAGCTTAGAATAGTACATGTGGGCAAGGCAAATACGTTTTTTTCTGATGCCCGAAGAGTTCCATTCACTTTCATAGTTGCAACATGTTTTCCAGTGTAAATCCTAATTATAACAGAACTAAAGTTAATAACATTGTCTATAATTTGGGTTTATTTAATTCTTTATATTTACTTTAACCCACTGAAACTACCACCTTCAACTCACTTGCACCAACCACTGCCCCAGAAATGGTTCTTGTTTGGGGTTGGTATGGGACTCCAAATCTGGAATCGAAAAATAGCCATTTAGCATTTTGCAGCTGTTACAGTGATAAGATACAGTGAAATGCTTAAACAGTGCGATCAATGGTAGCTGCAGTTACATTAGAAGTATTCAGATTCACTGCCGTCATGGTGTAGGTCCCTGTATCACTTTGGCTGAGTCTATCAAGCTATAAGGTCCCATTATTGGGGAAGAACTCCACTCTCCTGTCATAATTCGGTCTATATGAGGGGACACCACTACATAATAGTGTAACAATTTGAGTCATTTCAACTTGCCATATCAGCTGGTAGCTTTGTGGAAAAGTGACCTGCACAAGCAGATAAGCCAATTGTCCTTCGTTCTGTCCTGTTACCAGGGTTCTCAATAACAGTTAGATTTATGGCACAGACACCGCCTAAAATAGAAAACAGAAAGTTAAATCTGGCCTTAAAAAAATAAAAACTAGATATCAGGATCCATCAGCATAGGGAGAATGTACCTGTAATGGGAAGGAAGAAGAGTAAAATCTGTGAGAAAGAAACATTTTCACACATTTCTTCTCAGCTGGGTGAGGGGGTTGAATTTTAATTTTCATATAAGACAGCTGAAGCTGCACAGCAATATTGCTTTTATTGCATCTCCTAAAATGTAACAAATGCTTCTCCATTAACAGATATTAACACTTACTGTAAGTGTAATAATGGCGAGCAAGACAGATTAGTAAATATTTATGTTGTGCCTGGCGGGCGATGGGAGGAAAAGTAGTGCCCTGAGATAGCAGAGTTATTCACGTACTGCTACCTCGGAGGGGACTGTGGTGCAGTTCCAATACTTGTATATTGTTCAGTTGGAAGGAATACGCTGAATCCCTTTCTTGACAGCAAGAGGTCTGCAGGGCTTTGTCCACTGCAGCCCTAAAAAGCAGGTGGTTATGCCACTGTACAGATCACTAGTGAGACCTCATTTGGAATACTGTGTCCAGTTCTGGAGGCTGCATCTCCAGAAGGACAGAGACAAAATAGAGGCAGTCCAGAGAAGGGCAGCAAAAATGGTGCAAGGACTGCACCAAAAGTCATATCAAGAAAGTCTAGAGGACCTCAATATGCATTCCCTGGAGGAGAGGAGAGGGAGGGGGGATATGACAGAGACATTCAAGTACCTTAGGGGTATAAACAAGGTAGAGGAGGGTAGCATCTTTCAGAAAAGAAGTACAAGACCAAGGGGGAATGATTTGAGGCTAGAGGGAGGTAATCTCGGGGTAACATGAGGAAGTACTTTCTCACAGAAAGAGTAGCTGATGTTTGGAATAGCCTCCCTGCAAAACTGGTGGGGGCACAAATGGTAGGGGAATTCAAGAATGCATGGGATACACATAAGAATACTCACGCAATAGGGAAGAGAGGGTAAGCTGCATATCAACTAGGGTCTGCGATATTGCATTAGGTAGGGAAAAGGGGCAGATTAGGTGGGCCACATAGTCCTTATCTGCCATCACCGTCTATGTTTCTATGATTCTATGCTGGGGGTGGGAGCAGTCAAGGCAAATCAACAGAATGAGTGAAAGAGGGGGTCTAGTTTAGCAAGAGTGGTTTCTCAGGCAGCACTGTACACTACATCCCACTAATCAAAACCTGTAAGAATCATCTTGACAATGATCTCACGATGGGCAGTGACTGGAATATAGGCTTTGTTCCTGTAATGTGCGCCAAATTTAGTATGCAGCATTTTTTTGTGAATGGCCTTCACATGGCAGGAGAAGTCAAGGTGACAGTCCAATCAACCCCCCCCCCCCACGGTGCTTAAAGGAGGTAACCTCCTCCAGTGCAATGCCATGCAGGATTGTGAGAACCCAGGAGAACTGTATTTTGGGCAGTCATTGCCTGGTGCCAAAATGCCATTTATGAAGTCCCTTGGAGCTGAATAGGCTTTTCAGAAACAAAGGGACCAGAGGGAAAGAGCAGTGTCCTCTGTGTACACTTGTATGTTGAGGGAGTCACATACTATAGAGAGATCATTGAAGAAAGTCAAGAACAGGATAGGGTCAAGGATCATATCTTTGGGGGACACTTGAACTGACTGGAAGTGAGAGGGCAATAGAAATCTGCTATCCTAACTGCTAATGACCTTCCCTCAAGGTACAAGCTAAACAATCTAACTGTGAGGGCAAAAAGCTACTCTGAGTTTGTCTAGGAGACTGGATTGGGCAACAGTGTTGAAGGCTTTGGCCAGGTTGACAAAAATCGCAGAGGTAGGCAGTTCCTGATCTGTCCCTGTAGAATGGAGTCAGTGAGACTGAGGAGGGAGGATATGGTGGAATGAGATTTCCTAGAGCCAGAATGAATGGAATGATGAACGAGAAGTCCAGGAATTGAAAGATCTGGGAGATAACCAGGCATTCTAGGAGTCTAGCAAAGGCAGGCAGGTTGTGGTAGTTCCCTGGGATCAAGAGGTCTCTCCTTCAGGAAGGGAAATAACCGTAACCTTCTTCCATCTGATAGGAGCTCTGCCCAAGAGGAATGAGAGATTTAGAAGGTGAGTAATAGGGGACTCCCTAGCAGAAGCAAACATATCGAGGAGTTTGGGATCAAGCCAGTCTGAGCTATTCTCTTTTTGAAGACTCGAGTATCTGTAAGGTTGCTATAGGGTTTTGGCTGTGGGTGTTGGGCAGAAAGAGAAAGAGGGAGTGCAATTGTGGGAGTAGGGGAGAAAGAGGAGGGGAGAGAAACAAAAGGCAAAGAAGTTGTTAAAGGAGGAAGCAGCTTTGGCAGGATTTGTAATAGCAGAATTCTCTAGAGGGAGGATAGTGACAGAGCATTTGGGGATGTTCAAACATGGCATGAATGACCTTCCAGAACTTGGGCAGTTAATAATGTTCTGAAGAGCGGAAGCAAAATACTCAGATCTGGCAAACTTTGTGGCTGTGGTATAGGAATTTTATAAAGTTTTATAGCTTTTTAAGGTCCTCCAGGGAGCTGGCAGCCTTGTGAATGTGCAAGACTGAGTTCCTTGCTTTGATGCAGGTAATAATTCAGCTGGGCTCGAAGGCAGTTGGGAGCCTTTATCTCTGTCCATCCTTAGAGGGGCATGTGTATCACAGACAGCCATAAATTTAGTATGAAAAGTTTGGGGGGATTTTCTCATGTTGATGACTGCAGAGATAAAGGACCAATCAGTGTATGTGAGGTCAGCACTTAGGGCAGGTGCATCGAGTGACCTGAAGGACCAGATCATGCTTACCTTTGTTTTGTGTGTGTGTGTGTGTGTGTTTGTGTGTGTGTACGTGGGTGGGGGGACTTTGGGGCAATGGATCTTTCTCACACTGTAGACAATGTGGTGGTCACTGAGTGCATTAGGGAGCATGTCAGCTTCCTCAATACAGTGGGGGTGGTATGAAAGGACATATTCAATGAGGGAGTGGGTGTTGGATGACTGGTTGAGACATGTAACCTCAGAGATAAAGTGACTAAGCTGTAGAGACTTTATGTTTTGGGTGAGTTTTTGGTAGGAAGGGAAGCCTCAATTAGAATTGAAGTTACCAAAGACCATGGGTTCCAAAGTAAAGGAAGAGGTAAAGAAGAGCAGGTCAGTAATAGAACCAGGACAGCAAGAGCAGTCTAGTTCCCTGTGATACTTCAGTCCTGATTTTTACGGCAGGGCTCCTAGGCTTCTGGGGTGGCATTTGTTGATTTCTGTGGCATGATTTATTTATTTCTATGGCAGACTACAGCCCTGCCATTCATTAAAATATAGTGTGATGTCACCGGTGACATCACATATGAAACATAGAGGAGGGGCTTCAGGATAAATGAGGTGAGAAAGGAAGCCATGCACTATAGAAAAACTGTTTGAATGAAAATCCTCCAAGAGCAATGAATACCGCAGCACTATATTTGTATTCTGCAGCATGATGATGTCAGTTCTGCATCTGCAGAATTCCAGTAGCCTTGAGCAAGAAATGCCAGTGATAAAACTATGGATAGAGAAAGGGAGAGCTTAATAAGCAATAGCTTATGGAAGGAGGGAGGGAGGGAGCAGAGGTGCTGAGTATAACCTCAGACCTGAGGCAGATAGAGGCATAAACCATAACCACTTCTTGCCTCTGTCTTGCCTGGTCACTGAGTAGCTGGGGAAAGCAATTGCAAATCTGTTAATTCTGGGGGAGGCCCAGAACTCAAAGATGACCAGAAAACTTGGTGAATATTTAATGATAGACACTGTTAAACTTGTGGAGAAGGCTGCAGGTGTTTAAATGGATGACCCTCAGGAGTCATGCGATGTGCTGGCAGTGACAAAACATTCTTTATTGGGCTCTGCATCATGTACTAATATCTGTACTTTTTAAATGTGATAAAATGGATGTTGCATCTTTACCAAGAATTCAAATAAGAATAGAAAAACATACCTTTCAAATGATACTAAACTTGTTCCAAACATGGACCCTAAAGCTGAGAAAATAGTAGCTACTGTACATCCACACCTCTGCCTGAGTGGTCCCAGGCTTCTAAGAAGCACAAGCAGGTCAATTCCCTGGTTTCACCCCATAGACATGTAGCCAATCTGGACCCGATAGATGATTTCTTCTGGGAACTCAGAGCCATCAAGGAAACCCCACTGGATCTCACTGGAGACTTTTAAGACACTAAAACCAGTGCTTGAAAGCCTCACCTGCTGGGTCACAGATTCTGAGGCTTGCATTAGCTCAATCAAAGACCACATAGAGTGGTCAGAGCTTGAACTTACTACCCCTGCTGCAAGCAGCAAAAACTTGAAGACCGACTGGAAGGCAGGAGCAGTAGAAACAAATTTGTCATAGTTTGTCTTCTAGAATGGTACAAAGGCAATGACATGGTGCTTTTCACTCAGAAGCTATTTGCAAAAATTGCTGGTCTATCTCCCAATGACCCTCAATATGTGATTGAGTGAGCCCCCTGTGTATTGAGACCCATGCCTAGCCTAGGAGACAGACCAAGGCTGATAATATTTAGCCTGCTCAAGTTCTTTGATAAAACCCACATTATCACAAAGCTTGTGAGGTGAAGGAAAGCTGGTGGAAGGGCAGCAGTTCTAAGTATTTAGGCACGGGTCATAATGTCGCATCGACAGAATGTTGTAAACAATCACAGTGGTAACACTTATTTTTATTTATTGTTCTGTGGGCTCCAGACCCCCCCACTAAAGATTCCAACTCTGGGGGGGGGGCAACTCGGAGAGTGCACAGGTCTGTGTTTCGCCATAATGCTGTACGCTATAAAGTGTATGACATTATGACCCGGTGCGTGTATTTAGTGACTTGAGCCCCAGGTCCATTCTGGGCAAACCTAATATAAGGAAATAAAAAACAAGTTGTACGTGGCTGGCATAAAATTTCGATTATGCAATGGCAAGAACATTTCCTGGACTCTGATTGGTCACTGTGTGCCTAGGACAATGAGGTTATTTGAGCATAACTTCACTGCATGAAGTCCAGGCATACAAATGACAACATCACAGAGTCAAGAATCATGTGTCCCATTCTCAAGTCACCACCGTTTCAAGCTGCCACTGTAAATGACTCCCCCCCCCGACGTGACCATCACCCCCAAAAAAGCAATTACATTAAATAATGACCAAAAAACACAGTGCTAAAGGACATAAAACAAGTGAAATTGTGATGCTCATTTTTTTCTCATAACCAAGTGGCTTCTGTCGACTGCGCCAACATCGTGATCGGCTTCACGCAACGTTCCGAAGCACCATCACAACCCCCGCTTGGCTTGCCAGTGAACACCGGTGCCCAATTCACTAACTTCATTAACTCAGTCATTTCAAAGTAATTTAAAGTTATGACAAAAAAACAGAAGAAAGCCATAAGTGAAAATTACTTTTCTGTCCCCAGCTGATCACAGCACATGCACAAGTAACTACCGCACTATACACTAGCTGAGAGCTAACCTCGGAGTCCATTTTCATACCCCACCTTTCTCTTGATTCCAGTGTTAAATATCATCAAGATGCAAACAAGAACCATCCCTTTTGTCCACCTGCGGTACACCTCCCTAGTGCACTGTCACCCGCTGCCACTACTGTACTCACCGGCAAAACGGCTGCCCGTTTCAGCACTGTGCTGGGTCCATAAATTAAACAGCTCACAGCTGCATTAAAGAAAATGTTCCACTATTCAAAATTATACAATGTCAAGAACATTTCCTGGTCTCTGATTGGTCAGTGTGTCCCTGGCACAGTGAGGTTATCCCAGCACAACTTTAATGTATTGCTTTAGACGCCGTGGATGTTGAGCATTTGATTGATGAGTATTTGGGTGAGTTGGATGCCATAAAATCTACTGAAAACATATTTTTATTTTTTTATTTTGTGTAACAACTAGCCATTGTATAATAGCAATAATGCACTCCAGGGTGTGCGATGTTCTGGGATAACCTCACTTCTGGAACATTGGACGCACTCGGCCTACGGTCTTGTGCCTAACCACCCAGGTGTGAGGTTATCTCAGCACAACCCACAGCCTGTCGTGCATTATTGCTTAATTAAACTGCAGCAGAAAAGAAAACAGGCAGGAAGAGAATATCCAATTGGTGGGGGGGGGGGGCAGACAAAGATTATAGCTGAGCTTTCATGTGAGAAAGGCTATGTTCCTCAACACACAGCATCATTATGTAAGCAACACCACTTAGTGCTAAAGAAAAAAAAAACAACGAACTTCTTTTTCTATATGTATACACCTGCACATAAAAACCAGTTAAAAAATTAAAAAATATATATTTTTTTCTCCTTTTACCTATTTTATTTACAAACGAGCCATTGTATAATAGCAATAATGTACTCCAAGGTGTGGGTTGGGCTGGGATAACCTCTTTTCTCTGGTATTGGACTCACTCGGTCTGCGGCCTTATGCCCAACCACACAAGGTGTGAGGTTATCCCAACACAACCCGCACCCTGTTGTGCATTATTGCTTAAATTGCTTATCCTGCCAAGATAAGTTACTGCTCCGGATGAACAGAAACAGTTTAACACGACAACTGAGGCCAGACATGACCTGTCAAAATGCTTTCCTAATTTGTTCCCTGCTCCATGTAGCCCTGTTCAGAGTACAGACAGCAACTACAGAGGTACAAACTCCCTAGGGCCAGTCTAGACTCATACTGAATCCAGTGACTATTGAGATGAATAAGGGTTGCAGTTTCTCCGACGTGCACTTCCAGCGATGGGTTCCATTGCACAGCACTCGGGTTAGCACTGTATCCACTGTCGGGTTGTTGTGGCTTGCTCTCTTCCACCTGTTGACCTGCCACACACGTCGCTGTTCTGCACTTCACCCCCATGGTGTAGCTGTGCAAGTTTCACTCTCCGTGGGTTGATGTTGGAATGGTATACCAAATGTATCTAAATTAAAGGAACTTTTCTTTTTTGTGCTTACCAATTCTCCTGTTCACTGGTACAATTGCCATTTGCAGATACTGTGGAAAGACAGCCTGCCATGTCACATTGTAGAGTTTCTGCACCTCACCCTCCTCCACCACACTTGACTTAACCTCCCCCTTCATCTTTGCCAGATTACGCTGTTGCCAGATATTTAGGACATGGGGCCCAAGTCATCTTTTTTTTTTTCTTCCATTTTATTCTTTCTCCTCCTATCCTAGCTGCCGGCCGCGCGTTACTTTCAGCCCGGTCACGGACCACTGACTTCCACCCCCCATATCGGCCTCGGGCCCTTCGATACCCGTGGCTTACCCCCCATGGTGGGGCTGTGGCACTCTGCCTGCATGCCACAGTCATCGGACTAGGTCGGAGGGCTGGCCTGGGGGGCTAATTGAAGCTGTGGCGAGCTTCATTTAGGGCAGCCGGCAGCTTTATCCATTTTCTGCTTTTTCGGAGGGAGGCGGGGTCATGCAATGACGCGGAGCGTCCTGCTCCGCCTCCAGTACATGCCTGTGCCGGCAGCTGCGTGACTCCTGGCCTCCACCAGGGGTCATCGAGCTCCGGACACCTCCCTTCCCTCCCCTTGGAGAAGGAGAGCAGTCCCTGGGATGCTCCATCCTTCCCCTGGCCGACCCTCCAGTGACCAGTCCATTCCTCGAACCCGGGGTCGCCGGCGTCGCATGCGGAAATCCAACCGCTGCGCCGGCGGGCCAGCCGGGCCCAAGTCATCTTGTACACTTTGCCATTACTCAGACCTCTCTGACTTTAGGAGTGGAATAACTGTCCATATCAGACTTATTGAGTTAATTGGGCTGCATGACTGTGCCACATACCAGCAGCTCACCTGCTAGATCACCGGGGGACATGGAAACGGTTTGTTTTTGGACACCAGCAGTTCAGTTGTCCTAGTTTACACCTTCAACATCAAGGCTATGAATACTGGACTATACCTACCAAAAAAGGTATTCTGGGACTATGCAGAGTTGAGCCCAAGACAGATACCAATTTTTTTTTTTTTTTTAACATGGGGGACTTTTCACTTAGTGAACAAACGAGTGAGGGAAGGCACAGGCATCTCTGTACACAGTAATATGCAGGTCACTGCTATAGTACAATTTAATTTGAGTATGAAGGTTACCAAATGTTGATATTCTGTTGTAACCATTATTAATGTAACATGCCGAGTTACATTTTGCAAAGGTCACATGCCTGATCCAGTACAGGGAAGTGGCATGATTTGTCCAAACCAGCCTGACACTCGTTGGGCTACTTGGGAACATTATGCACTAATGCTGTTGCCTGTGCAACTGCCACCCCCAGGCTACCTAATGCACAGACAGGCCCAAAAGGGGCCATATATTGGGAAACACAACATGGAGCTGATGGGGGTTTTACTTTCCTCCTCAGTTCACTGCACAGCTACAGAGTGGACTGCCATCTTTAGGACTGGGATATTAAACTCTGCATCACTGCCGGCAGCATAGTGACAATCATCCCTTCAAGGGTAAAGGATTATGTTCATTATTAGATGCTTAATGCTCACACTGTTTTGTCTGTTTTATGTTTTGCTTGTTGGAGAAGGCAGGGACATGGGAATGCAACCGCTGAAGTGATGTGATAATACTCACCAAGGGGAGAACAGTGATGGCACCAAATGGCCAGGTAAAACCACAACAAACAATGTATAATGGGTAGCAACATTCATTATATCACTTGGAATATTAAGGGTGTGAGATCTAAAACTGAAATATACCAAATTCTTAAATATCTTAGAATATCCATGACCGAAATAGCATTGCTGCAGGAGACACGTCTCCTAGATGTATTGTGTGTTGCTATGTAATAGAAAACAGTAAAAAAAAAAAAAAAAGAGAAAAGAAACGAACCAACTCAGCTGCTAGTGTGGATTCATCACCATAGTAACTGCAGGGGAGCCTGGGTATTGTAGTTCCCTAATCCCAGCGGGGAACTGCACACTTACAATGGTGCCTGGTTGTTTCTTATGGGCATTAATGTTTTTATATTTACTGGCTCCCTGGGATCAGGGGCTATAATGCTGCAGAACAGCAAGTGAATTTTAAAATTTTAATAGTAGAGCTGTGACAGCGCATTTGCAACTCTGGCAGCGCTTCTAGGTGGAGGAAAATAAATTGCTTAGTCCCTGCAAGTGGACCCGAGCACAAGCAGAGGCTATGTGAGCAGAGGCAAATGCATTTGCCTGCATCTGCTGAGGGAGCAGAGGGAGAAAACCACCCCCCTTCAACTAAAAGTATCACTCAATCAATCAGTCTCTATAGAGCAGCTCATCTGAGTGTCATCGAGGCACAGGTCAGGAAGCATAGAAAAACTTGGAGCAGTTTCATAATTCACAAATAGTGTTTTATTTTTCTCAATAACAGCATACTAAAAATAAAAATTTGTTCAGTATAACTATTTACAAAGGTAATACAAACAGAGAAAACAAAGTCCTTCTTCTGAGGGTATTTCTTAATTCCAAGTTTCAGTCTCTCAGTCTCTCACTCTCCTTGTTTCTCTAGCAAAAGCATTGCTGCTCTTTTTATAAGTCTTTGTCTGGGAACTTGTTAAGAAAGCCTGCTTCTCACAGAATGTTCTTGTAAGTTTACAGAATGTTCTTGCCAGTTTCATTCCTTGCAGGTGCAGTTAAACAGTACAAGGTGTCCCAGAATTGACCTCTTATTTACAGCTCTGCAAAAGGCTTAAAACTGCATCTTCGGTTAACCCCTTGAGTTCCAAATAGCTTTTCAATCATTTTAACAGTATAACTATATACAGTTTTAAACAAAGGGATCCCAGTTATCAGTGACTGTCCACAAAGATTTACATTTATTTTTATACCCGCAGATATGCAAGGGGGAAGAAAGATAGAACAGCAAGTGAAGGCAGAGAGATAGTAAGAGGCGGAGAATTGCAAAGCTGTCAGAGTGATCAGTTCCTAGGTCTTACAAGAAAATTTGGTTGCACAACCAGACAGACAAGAGACAGAAAAGAAGAGGCTAGAACAGACCCTTGCGTTTAAATTTTTTTTGGGCCCAATATTCAAAGGTGCACCTGGCAATGGCACAAGTGGGTGCGCAGTGCAACTGAGGTGCGTGGAGCAACTAAGGGATATATTCAAAAGAGATGTGCCATGGCACATCTCTTCTAAATATATCAAGTAATGTGCACTGCGCAAATACAATGCACTGGTGCATTCCCCCAGACAGCACTGAATATCAGGAATGGGAAATGCACCAGCGCATTGGAGATACGCTATGCACACATTCCTGGTATTCAGTCACCAATATGCAAATGGAGCCATAATGCATGCAAGGCACAAATGGAGCCATCTGCATGTCATTATGGCCCTGATTGCATGCCTTGTGCAGGGCTGGCTGGCGAAATGCACCTGGAACCCTGCACACCATGCAGTGCTGGCAGTGGAGGTCCAGATGAGCGCCACCCCCCCATCCAGTAGCCCCCATCACCCATAGTGGTGGGTCAGCAAATTCCCTATTGGGCCAGTGGTACCCCCTCCCCTCTGGTAGCACCAATCACCACAATGTAATCAAAATCCTCCCTGGTAGTCTAGTGGTACCTCCCTCCCCATCCGACCCTCTGATCGCCATCAGAATCCCTAATGAATAACCCTGGTAGTCTAGTGGTACCCCCCCTCCCCATCTAACCTTCCAATCACCATCAAAATCTGTAATGAATAACCCTGGTAGTCTAGTGGTACCCCCACCATCTGACCCTGCGATCACTGTCAGAATCGAAGTATTAACCCCTGGTGGTTCAGTGGACCCCTACCCTGCCCGCATTCTCTGATCACTGGAGAATTGTCAAAGCATTTCTGGGTGGTCCAGTGGTAACCTCATTTTCTCCCAGCTACCATAGACCCCAGCCATCTGCCTCCCCTCTGATCATCAGTGGACAGCATACCTGCCTCGCATACCACCCGCAGTTGCCTGCCGAATGACAGCTTACAGTAGGACCTGCAATGCACTGGTCCACACTGTGGACCAATGGGCTTGCAGTGCATACTGTAATACTTCACATATTAGTGAATGACTTAATTCACAAAATTGTGAAGTATTACAGTATGCACTGCAGCCCATTGGTCCACAGTGTGACCAATGCAATTGCAGCACCTACTGTAAGCTGTCATTCAGTGGGCAGCCATGGTGGTATGCGGGCGGATATGCTTCCCACCAATGACCGGGGAGGGGGAGCTGGGTGGGCTGGGGGTCCTGTGTGGGTGGGGGTTACCTTTGGACTACCAGGGATATGTATTTCGATAATTCACTGGTGATCAGAAGTACGGGCAGGGTAGGGTAGGGGGATCCACTGGACCACCAGGATTAATACTGTTGGATTCTGACAGTGATTGGAGGGTCAGATGGGAAGGGGGGTACCACTAGACTACCAGGGAGGTTATTTCAATTACATTGCGTCGATTGGTGCTACGGGAGGTGAGTACCATTAGGCCACTGGGGACTACCGTGTGTGCTTGGGTATGGTGTTGGGGGGGTTGCCACCCACGGCTGGTGGCTGCTGTGTTGCGCACTGCACTGCAGCTGCCCACCTGTGGGTGGCCAGCACTTAAGCCTGTTTTTATAGGCTCAACTGTGAACCCAGGTATACATCACATCTCTGGGTTGTGCCAGCAGATGCACTGCACATCCCAGGCTGAATATCAGGATGTGCCGCTTATGCATGGGCACGCTCCCTGGAGATGTGCTGCATACATTATCTTTGCACCCTGGCACATTGAGAATTGTGCTGTGCAATTCTCTTTTCTGAATATTGCCCCGGGGCACAGTTCTGGGGTTGTGCTGGTGCAACTCAGTTGTGCCAGCTGCAACCCCTTTAAATATCTAGCCCATTCTGTATAACAAATAGGGCAGGGCCTTATTCAACCCTGTCACACCGAGCCTTTACAAATTATTATTTATACTCATCTTTGAAAAAGCACCAGTGAAGATTGTACATATTCCCAGATGTACAATTAATTCTATCAGTTATAAAGTGTTAAAATATAGGCACATAGGTGAAAAAAAAATTAAATCCCATTTTACACAAAAGTTACATGAACTAACAAAGGATTTCCCCTTCATAATTCTTTTAGTACTGTAACTATAATTTACTAAATAAAACAGTCAGTCACCAACAAAATAAAGCCCAAAATATGATGACTTGTGTTTGCACCCATGGGAAACCGTCTAGGATTCTCTCAGACTGTACCAAGCTGTGCTAACCACTCCACACCCTTGCAGCAGACCAGTAACAGCCCAAATAGGGACTCTGAGATTCAATGCCGGATTACTGTGTCCTGTAGAGGTTGACCTTGCCTGGTTGCACTAAGTCCAACCTGTGTATCCAGTTCAGACATGTCAGTTCTAGGAAACCCACTAGGGGCACCATGCAGTGCATGCTGCTCCATACCCCACTGGTCAATCTCAGAATCAACCTCTCCCACCAGACACACTTGAAACAAAGTAAGGCAAGGCAAGGGCAAGGCAACTATATTTCTATGGCACCCAATCCCGGAGGCTCTGGGTGCTTTACATAAAAGCAAAACAAAATGGAAATACAAGTAGGATAAAACACATCCAAAATTTACATACAGACTCATGTTAAAATCATTAAGCACAGTCTTAAAACATAACTAGGTGCAACAGCTCTGATCAGTCTGGAAAGGCCAAGTGAAAGAGGGGAGTCTTTAGACCCCTTTTCAAATCCTCCCTGATGAAGATAGGAAATGTATTCCAGAGGGCTGGACTAGCAACTTCATAGGCTCAGTCACTGGAAGTTTTTAACCTGGCCCTCAGAAACTGCCAGGAGGCCCCTGGTGGAGGAGCGGAGGGAGTGGACTGAGGTGCAGGTGTCACGAGATCAGCCAGATAGCCAGTGTCCAGTCTGTATAGGGTCTTATTAATGAGCAAGCCCACTTTGAAGATGATCCTCCATCTGACAGGCAGCCAGTGCAGAGCTCGCAGGACTGGGGCCACATGACTAGACCTTGGTAGGCCCATCAGTAACCTGGCCACTGTGTTCTGCACCAGCTGCAGCTGGCAGAGGGTCCCTCCATTGACCCTGAAGTACACAGTGTTACAGCAATCAAGCTTAGATGTAACAAAAGCATGAACCAGTGATGGCAGAACCTTGGGTGGAACTAGGGGTTTAATCTTGGTGACATTTCTTAAGTGGCAGAAACCACTTTGGATAACAGATGATACCTGAGCATCAAGAGTCAATCTGTCATCCAGGATGATGCCAAGATTCTTCACCCTAGGGGAAGCCGTCAACTTAGCAGTCCCTAGGACCAATCTCGAGGCCGCTCCAGAGGCACTCCCATTACACCCGCGACCCAGCTCAATCACTTGTACCTCTGTCTTTTCTGGGTTCAGTCACAACCAGTTGGAGGACAGTCATTGATCTCCAACATGCAGTTGTTAAGCACTTCAGTCCCAAAGTAGATACGTAGGGTGCAAAAAAACCTTCACACGGTCACCAGGATGTCAGATTTATCCATCTATTAATTTATTTTTCTTGTAAATTCACCGTGACATTTTGCATGTAAAGTGCTTTTTCAAAGGGCTTCGTAAAGATTTCTGCAATTAAATATATACAGTTTTAATATTTTACATTTAATTACATTTTGTCATTTTTCTTTATATTTTCTTCTTTAGAAATAACAATATTTACCAGGCTTGTCTTTACTTTTAAATATTTTTTCTTAGTACTTGCCATGAAATGCAGTTACTTATATGTAATAAAGACATAATGTTATACTTTTTTACAGTTAATCTTTTTATTGAGTGATTTCAGAATTATACAAGTGATGGAACCTTAGATCAAAAAGGTTAGAAGAGTGGTTTACAACATCACCACAACATTTACAGAAAACTACCACTATGTAGCAAGGCAAAGAACATTTATAGATTAAGTACATTGTACAACCAAATCAGAAAGCAGTATTGAAGGGTATTTGATAGATAAGCAGAGTGGGATGACTTACCCATCACTTATTGGTGCTGTGTACACTGGAGCTTGATTTTACCTACTCAAAAGGTATCAGCAAGAACTGCAGCGTAGACTAAGCTTCTTCAACTATTGTGTAGAAGGGGGGCACCTTGTGGCTGTCCACAGATTAGCACTCAAGATACCTATGAGGAGAAAGAATAAACAATTTTAAACAACTTATCAACTGAACCTACTTGGGAGCTCAAAGGGGTCTAAGTCTATGTGTCATATAAGTGGTGGAGCACCCTACGCTGAGTTAATGAAAGCAAGATATGGGGCCCACTTTCCTGTTTGGGTATACTTCCATTTTTGTAACAGGACATCCTGGTAAAGTTGGCCATGTCTTCCATGGCTCTGAGACATTCCTTAGTTAATGGGACATCTGTCATTCTCCAACGCCTCAGGATGAGCCGTTTCACCTCCACTGATGCCTGTATGAGCCAAAGCAACTGGGATTTGGATAGAGCTGGAGTTGGAGGTGCCAGGCCTAATAACCAGAGTCCTGGATCTGCTGGGATAGGTGTCTCCAGGATCTGTGAGCACTGGCCAATCACTGAGGATCACAGTGATTTTAGGGGGCATACATGTCCACAGGATGTGCAGCAGATCGGCATCTGAGGTGCTGCATCTCCAGCAGGTATCAACAGGGAGCAATCACATCGCCAGGGGTTTGGGGCTCAGTCCCTCATGCATCTCTGGATGTTGCCCGCCCTGCCCTTTGGATGCTTAATCCAGGGTTCAGTTGGGAGTGAGGTTGGAATGCCATTCTTATACTTATTGCACACTACACAAGTACATTTCTGTTTTGTCCAGGAGGTGTAGAGGTTTCTAATCTGACGGTATCTCCAGAAGTCACTTTGCGGTAGGCCATACCTGGTTTTTAATCCTTGGAATGAGTCTATAGAAGTACCACTGGGAGTCTCCAGGTCACCGATATATTCAATTTGCTTCCAGATCCATTCCACCCATCTTACAGGTTTGTTATTAATACAGAGATTGGGGTTGTGCCAAAGGGCATTATATCTTCCCAGCTGGAGGCAATGCTTGGTCCGGAGCCCTAACCTTTGCCAAGCCAGGTGGGAGTTGTGAAAGGTGTGCCAGTACTGCAAATGTTTGGGTAGGGTGTGTGCCAGGAATGCTGACAATGAGGAGCCATTTAATATATCTTTCTCAATTGTTATCCAGGCTGGTGGAGGAGGGGGAGTGTGGGTGTCCTATCTCTCGCAAGGATTTTGCCACAGTGAAGGCTATGGAGTACTGAGAGAACTTGGGCAAGTTCCAGCCTCTTCTAAGCTTCTGGGCCTTCAGTTTAGCCCTACTATACCTTGGCCTAGATACACCTCATAGACATTTGCTTATTAAGCTATTTAATTTCTTGGTCCAGGTGTCTGGCAGGATAATAGGGAGGTGAGATAGCAGGTGGTAAACCCTAGAGGCCAGCATCATCTTAATTGCAGTTATTTTCCCACCATAGACAGATGTAAATGCTCCCACCTAGCCGTGTCTCTACAGAGGTTCTCTAACAGTGGTTTGAAGTTAATATCCACTAGGAATTTTAAGTCGGGAGAAAGCCTAATCCCTAGATACTTAATTTTGGAAAGCGCACACACTAGGCCAAGACCACACAGTTGAGCTGGCGAGGTGAGCGCATTAACAGTAAGGATTTCTGATTTTGAAATATTGATCTTCAGACCTGAGAGTTCCCCTTAAGTTTTTAATGTTGAAAGGATGTGTGGGGGACTATGGGATAGGTCTCAGGTCAGGATCAAGCAGTCATCAGCATAAAGCTTGGTGGTATAGCATTGACTTCTTATTTGAATCCCCTGCATATCAGGATGGGATCTCAGTGCTGCAGCTAGTGGTTCTATGGTGACTACGAATAATAGAGTGGTTAGTGAACAACCTTGTTTAGTTCCTCCTTGCAAGAGAAAGGGGTCAGACAGGTTCCCATTGATGAGTACCATTGCCATAGGGCCTGCGTATAGGATTTTGATCCAGTTGGAAAAGTATGGGCCTACGTTGAAGGTCTCCAGTACTGTGTACAGATACTCCCACTCTGCCAAATCAAAGGCTTTCTCAGAGTCAATTGTGATCACTGCTGCCGGGGTGGGGAGAGCTGTTGCGATTTGCATTAAGGATACCAGGGCATGGATATGGTAAGAACTGATTCGTCCCCTGACAAATCCCACCCAGGAGGGATGTGCAATGTCCGGCAAGCATTTCTCCAAATGGGAAGTAAGAACTTTGGCCAAGACTTTAGCGTCAACATCGATTAAAGAAATGGGCCCATAACTAGCAGGGAAGTTATGGTCTTTGCCCTGTTTCGGCAATACGATTATAATAGCCTCTGACAAGGTGGAGGGGAGTTGTTGTTGTATGTGCGCCTCACATAGCATCTACGCCAATGGGGTCACTATTAGGGGCTGGACCAACTTATAAAAGTCTACAGGGAAACCGTCTCACCCTGGAGCTTTGTGCGGGCTATACTGGATATTGCTAGTGCAATTTCTTCCTCAGTGATGTTCTGATCAAGGGCTTCTTTCTGGTGATCTGTCAGTCTGGGGAGGGGACTATGATTCAATGAATTTGCTACAACTATTTTTATCCCAATTTACCTGTGAAAAGTATAGGCCTTTATAGAAGTTGGACTTGATGTAATTAATGGCTTTGGGGTTTGGTGTTAGTTTTCCTGACCCATCTTTCAGTTTGTGAATGGATCTCTCAGCCTGCCTTTGTTTCAGTCTATAGGCCAACAGTTTGCTGGCCTTTTCCCCTTCTGCCCAGTACCAGTGTTGCACCCGGTGACTGTATAATTCAGCCTTCCTCGCCACTAAAGTGTTGATTTTCAGTCTGAGGGCAGTTAGCTCCGCTGTCACCAAGGGTATCTGGAGGGAGGAGGGCCATCTCTTGTATTTTGCCTCTAGACTGCTTAGTTTGGATTCTAGCTGTTTGAGCTCTTTCTCTCTCTGTTTACATCTATGGGAAGCGGAACTAATTATCTTGCCTCTTATGGTGGCCTTATACACTTCCCATGTGCTGCAGCCGAGGCAGGGCCAGGAGGATCGTCAGTAAAGAAATCTGTCTCAGCCCAAAGCCAAGGGGCAAAGTCTTTGTCTTGCGTAAGAAGGAGGGTCTAACCTCCACAGAATGGATTTGGGGTTTGCAGGGATGGAAGAAAGGTGAGGGCCACTGGTGCATGGTCCGGAATATGAATCTGGTCAATAGTAACCCCTGTAGTGGCTTCTGTCAGTTTATGGGAGGTGAGCCAACAATCTAACCTGCTGGCCATAGCTCGTGGTGCAGAGAAGAAGGTACTGTATAGTCCTCATCAGAGGGGTGTATTATCCGCCACATGTCGGTTAACTGATGCAAGGAGGTAAGTTCCTTAAGGACCTGGAGAGATCTCAAATGGGGTTCAGACCTAGCATTGGATCTGTCTAAAAGGTAGGCCAGCACCAGGTTGAAGTCCCTGCCCATAAGGATATCCGGGTTATCAAAAGAGATGTCCATTATTTTTTGGGAGATGATGTGAAATAATTTCGGAGAGTCTTCATTTGGGCCATAGATATTAACCAGTACTAAAGAGCTGAAGGGGATGGAGACCTTCATGATGATCCACCTACCTTCACCTCCTGTGTGCACCTCCATAGGTTGCCATTGTAACTTTTTGTGCAGCAGAATGGAGACACCCCTTTTGGCTGACCCTGCAACACTATGGGTTTCTTTACCCACCCAGTCCCTAACTAGTTTAGCAGCTTCCTTTGAGCTCAACTTAGTTTCTTGTAGAAAAGCCACCTGAGTGCCCAGTTGTTTGAGCTGGGAGAGTACCATTTTCCTTTTCACTTGGGAATTAAGACCCCTCACATCCCAAGAGGGTGTTGTTATATCAGCAAGGTTAGCCATATTCAGGGTGTCTCCATTTTGCATGCCAATACATGGATACTGTAAAAGCTACAATCTTGAGTGCTACTACCACATTGTCCCTTTGGTTTAAACACATGATTCCCCCTACTGGAGAGATCTGCTTCCCTAAGTGGAAGTCAGTCAAAGGTTGCAGTGCAAGGCCCCTAGGTGGTACATGAAATCACCTAATTTGTATTCTCTATAGCTAATAGCTATTGCTGTCCCGGGAAGGTCCAGGAAGGCATAGGTGCCCCCTCCGCAGGATGTGCTTTGAAAGATAGCTTTGGAGTACCAGTGGGGCTGCCTTCCAGGAGTTCCTTTGCCAATTGTCTCTGTTTTCAGGGTGAGTGAAGGATTAATCCCAACCCAGAGACTGCGAGCAAGATTGCTTGCCATACTTGTTCTCTGTTGAGAGTGTAGAACCATCACTGACCCTGGAGGAAGGAGCTGGCCTGCCTCCCAGCAATCAGGCACTACACCACTGTGGGGGGGAGTGGACAATTTGCCCTTCTTGGCTATCAGCCGAGAACTCTTAGAGAAGTAGATCTGAGTCACAGGGGGCTTGCAACTCCAGTGGAGGGCTTGGGACCTTTAACGACAAGCCTATCCGATGTCTCAGTCAACCAGACATTGAGAGGTGCCATCTAAAGGGGGAGCATTCCTATGGCTGCTGGGATACGTACAGGTGAAAGCAGTGCGTGGGCAACGAACTCTGACAGGGCCAGGCACGAGGCATCAGTCGCGATGCTTCATGCGGTTCCACCTGAGCTTGCAAGGAATTGTTGACTCTCCCTTTGTGCCCCTTACACTAATCTTCAGAAACCTTGGGAAAATCTATCGGGAGCTTAGTATGGATCTTGGAGTACGCCACTAGCAACAGTAGCCTTTAATGGAACGAAACAGATCCAGGGTGTGTGTAACCCCTCTACAAATAGGGGTTTCTAAAAGTCTTTCTTGGGTGTGCCTAAATGCCCACTGCCAGGCTGGTATCCTGTGTCTTAGCATTTTAAAAATGTTTGTATGAGAGTGCCTTTATAGTCTCTGTGTCCTGTCTCTTTAAGAGCTGCCCATATTGCAGTGTATAATTAATCTGGGTGGGGGCTGAGTGTGTCTATGCTTGAGTCCCACTTGGGCTGCTGGATAATCGCTCCATTCTGCCAATGCTAATTGCGCAGATGGAGCTTTATTGGAATCTGTAACTGTTTACTGTTTATCTGCTTCAGTAACAATAGTATGGTAATTTGTCTAACCTGCCTTTTTTGCAGCATGGACTTTTGGTATTGCACCACCATTTTGGTTTTGGACTGCCAGTCAGCACCAATCAGTGCCTTTGGGGACTCTAAAATGGAGCCTGTGCCCAGGGGTCTTGTAGGAGCAAATTTCTGTAGGAATTGCAGTTTTTGCATTTTGGTGCCAAAACAGACCTGTAGGGGGAGCCCTTGCTTTGACAGACAGATGAATCAATGAATCGAACCGTTTGGACCGAAGGGAAATTCTCAAGCTACCTGCAGCAGTGAGGCAGAAGTGAGTTGGAGCTGGAAGAGTGAGCAGCTCCAGCTCGAGGAGCTGCTGCTCTGCGGGATAGTGTGGGGACTTGACGGGAAGGCTGAGTCTGGCCTGCCTGCCTTCAGCTCTCCCACATGGAGGGAAAAGAGAAGCTTTATTTTGGACTATGTCTCCCAGCCATTTCATTGTGCCCTGATTAATGGGCATGACGAGCGGTGAGTTCAGTCTGGAGTTAGAGTTTGAAGAGTAAACAGCCAAGTAATTTGAGCAGCTGCCCCTGCATAGTAGCGCGGGAAATCAGTGGAAAGGCTGAGTTTGGCCTATCTGCCTGCTGTCCCTCAAGAGGGAATTTTTTGAAAGGCTTAGTAATCAGACTGTAACCAAAATCAAGTGCAATAAAGCCACTGAATTGTGACCAGCCTTGAACCTGAAGAAGACCAAAGATTTGCTGTACGCGATCAGCCTGTCAGGACACCCTTTTACCACAGAACTCCCGGTTTTGCTCAGAGACACTGATATTGCTGCCGGACTGCTATCCATTTTGTGGTATGATGATTGCTTTACTATAAATGTGCGTGTATGCTGTTAGTGGGTCTCAATTTGGTTCCCCACTGTGTAATTGTGCCACGCTTGCTGGAAGCTGCATCCAGCCCTCCTGGACTGACATCCGAGCTATTCCGCCTGGACTGGGCCCTGTCACACTGGCCCAGTCAGCTATTTCAGGCACAGGGAACACCATCGACGAGAGACTGGCCTGGGGATCAGCCCCTTGCTCAACATCTCAGACAGGAAAAACACCTCGGTGATTTGTGTGAGCCCTGCCTCTCCTGGCATACCAGTTGTCAATCTGCAGTCTCCATTTCATCCCTCCTGTGTCTCGTATTGGGTAGTGTGAATAACAATCAGAGTAGCTCCATGCAACATCAGCTAAATCATAAGTGTTGTCATCTGATTGTATTGTTGTTTTCCTTTCACGAACTGAGCCTCCTGGCTCTGGATTACAAATTGTGTGTGGTTGTGCATGCTTTTTCTTTTCATCACAGGGCCCCAACCAGCTACAATGCCAGCCTACCCCAGGCAACATTCCAGGCTAGCCCAGCATACTTCCAACTGGGTACCCAGAGTGTGTGACTGTGCAAGGACTAAAAGTGCATTCATAATTGCCCGACTAGATCAGTTTTAGAATCAGTCAACCTGATTATGCCCCTCCCTTGTTCAATTCCCCTGAATAAATCAGATCTAACTCTTTTTGCACTTAATCTGACTGTGGTTCCAGTTTGTACCAAAATCACTGTACTGTTGTTATTTTCTGTGTCTAACCTTGTTTTACAGGGGGTCTCCAGGGTCGAACTGGTGGAACCAGCCCTGGTGGTAAATGCAAACAGTGTGGGGATTTGTATGCTGAATAGGGGCTACTGTGAAAGTGTTTGTTGCTTATTTTCTAGGCCACTAGAGGGGAAAGGGGGTGGTGGTTACAGTGTCCCAGAGGGCTGTGCCCAGGTTAACATTGCTACTAACAACCTTGTCCTCTGGGTGGAGGCACCCCGTTTCAGTACCCAGGCCTCTTAACCTGCAACTAGCCAAGCAGGCAGGGGTAGTAGCCATTGGGATAGCACCACCTAGGGGGTTACATGTTCAAGACAGAGGGTAGGACCTCTTTTATACAGAAGGTATACATCTATCCTACCATCAATACACTGTGGGTACTGCAGCAGCTAGGCTAAGAACTGATTATCTTTCTAGTACCTCGCTCCCCCATACGACCTCCACACTAATTGCCCTGGGTATAGTTGAGTCCCCAGCCTTTGTTAGGCAAAGTGCACACAGCAATTCCTTCTGCGCTGCAAATGTCATGCCAATGGAAGTTATCCAGACTCTCCAGAGCACCATATTATTATAAGATAGGAGGCAGATTAGGAGTGCAGGGTAAGGACACAGTTTAAAACGTCTAGGCACACTGGCGATCTCCCTGTGGTGGTTAAGGGCGGGGGGGGGGTTATGGCAAGTTAAAGCAGGACAGGCAGCCTGACAAGCTAGCTGGCTGATTCCGCCATCACGGCTGTGCGGCGATCGTGCCTTCATGGAGGTATCGATACCCCTGACTGCAGGTTGCTCAACGGAGTTAACTAACTCAATCATATATAATAACAGTTAGACAGAACAAACACATTGGGAAAGCAACATTTGGGCTGAAAAGCAGAGTCCATCAAAAAATGTTAACAACAAATACATCACTGTGGCACTGAAGGGAATCTTGGTGCGCCTTAACCACAGAGACAGGCAGGTGTTGTGGCTATCGGAGGGAAGGAGGGAACTACAGGCCGTAAAAGTCTGACTAAGGCCTTACCAACTGAGCATCCTTTAACTCTCACATTAAGATCCCCAGGAAAATTGGTAGAGAATATCCCGAAAGAAAATAAGAAAGATTCTTGGGGAGATAGCTGCAACCCCTTACCTTAAACTGTCATTGCAGGCCCAACTTCTCAGCCAGTGGTGAAAAGCTCTGACATAGCTGTAGCATCATGTTCGGACTAGGGGCTCCCTAAATCAGTTGCCCAGTCCCAGTATATTGGAGTCCAGTCCCTGGCCAGTTCTTCCAGGCGATGGGAGGATTTCTTCTTCATCGATTAAGCTCTTTTGGGGAAGGTTGAGGACAGCAGGGAGCAGCTCCCTGAGTGGCTCAAAATGATTGGAAGTCTTCACTGGTGTTGAGTAGTTGGAGGATCTGCTGCTCTATAAGAGATGTGCCTTCTGTTGCTGACTCCTCAATCTATTCCGCTGGGCTTTAATTGGTGTCATCGGAGGATTCTTGCCATGTTTAGTGGCTGATTTCTTCTTCTGTCTCCCCTGTTGGGGAGTTTGCCATTCGGATCCAATGTCTGGTGCTGCCACCGGAGCTGCGGGACAGCATGGAGGGTTATCGTGTGGAGCAGAGACATCCATCGGTTGCTGGGTCTCACCGCAAGGCAGATGTGGCAGTTAGCGTTGGGGGGCTCATTCTCCAGCGATGTCAGCAAGGAATGATTCCTCCTCATCTGGCATGTTGAAAGTGAGCTGTTCTTCTCTGTATAGGATCCTCAGCTGTGTCTGGTATCTTATGGATGCAGTGATGTTCAGTTTGTAAAGTGCTTGCTTTACAGGGCCATACACACGTTTTCTGCAGGAGAGATCGTAAGAGTAATCCTGGTAGATTTGGACTTGCACTCCTTCCCACTGTAAGTTTTTTAGATCCCTGGCTGCTCTTAGGAATGTCTCCTTAACAAGGTACTTGGAGAATTTGCACAAGATCAGATCTGGTCTGTTAGCAGGCTATGGTCTGGGTGCCAGAAACATGTGGGCCCTCTCCAGCTCCGGGGGAGGTTGGTTATTTAGCTTCAGCATTACCGGGAGGGCATGCAGTAGAAAGGTTATCATATCATTACCTTCAGCTCCCTCCAGTAAGTCCATAATTCTAATGTTTTTTCCCCTCCCCCAGTTCTCCAGATCGTCGACTTTTGCAAGCAAATACTGTAGCTGATCATGGTGGTTTCTTAGTTGGCAGTGATGGTCATGTAGAATCGCACCCTGACATTTGACATGAAATTCATTGTCAGTTACACCGTTTGTAAATTTCACCACATCTGCTTTGGTGCTTGTAGTTGTTTCAATAAGTGCTGCAGTGTCCAGGAGGACCTTGTTTAGTAAAGTAGTTATGTCGCCCAGCTGTTGTTTCACAGATTGGGGGGTAGCAGATTGTGAGTCCCTGGAATCCTCCATCACCAGATGCTGTGGAGAGGGTGCCAACTAGACCCTGGTGGTTGAGGCTTGTTGCACCGGCTGTCCAGATGCAATGAGGCAAATTAAGAACAGGATTAAGTCACAATCCAGAGTCCCATCAGCACAGTTTAGGTATCAAAATGTTCAGATCAGACCATAGAATTTAAATCCGTCAAAAGAATCCTAGATAGTGAGTGCTGAAATGTTGGATGAGTCGAGATGGTTGAAGCTGGTACTGCAGTAGCTTAATTACACAACTTCCATCTTAGATGACTACCTCTGCCCCCGACATAATGTTATACTTAATATGCACACATAATTTATGGATTGTGGTTTAAACAGTCTTTAAATGAAAACCCTTTCATATTTATATACCTTCATGTATTTTGCTACCTTGATTTTCGTTCTGTATCTTTAAATTGTTTCATCCAATATTTTATGTTGCTCCAAAACTTTATATAAATGGCTGGATATTCAAACTGCGCCATTCTGTGGTGCAAGCCCTTGCGTTGCTCAAAAATGTTGCGCAGGGGTGTGGCCGGGACAATATTCAATGGAGCTGCGCTATTGAGCAACTCCTTTGAATATCGCCCCTCCAGCCACAGCCACTGTGCATGGCACAATGGAACTTGCGCCACCGCAAGTGGTCAGAGTGGAGCATTCAGATGCGGTGGCGCAAGTTCCATTGTGCCATGCGTAAATTTCCAATATTCAAAAGGTGACATGCAAATGGAGCCATAATTCATGAAGGTGCATGGGGGGGGCATTTGCATCTAATTACAGCCACATTTGCATGTCATTAGTATGCAGGTGCGCCGATCCCCGACGACTTGCGCCTGGCGCCCTGCCAGGCAGCAGCCGTTGGGAACCGACGCCCCCTGCAGCCCGATCGCGGGCATGATGTAAATCTCCCCCTCAACTGGCCCGATCGCGAGTATACGTAAAAGAACCCCTCCCCGACTGGTCCGATCAGTGGGCATAATGTAAAAGAACTCCCTCCTCCTGACTGGCCCGATCATGGGCATAATGGAAAGACCCCCACTGGCCCAATCGCGGGCATACTGTAACTGAACCCCCACTAGCCCAATCGGCAGAACGGAGTTCAACCCCCTTAAAGACCAATATCCCTGGTGGCCCAGTGGACCGTGAAGCCCGATCGCGGGCATAAGAGTCAAACCCCCAAAGTCCAATTTCCCTGGTGGTCCAGTGGACGATGAAGCCTGATCGCGGGCATAAGAGTCAAACCCACCCCCAAGTCCAATTTCCCTGGTGGTCCAGTGGCCCCCACCCCACCCACCCACGGAGCCCCACCACCTGCTCCCCGTCAGCCGGCGGGCGGCAGCACCCACCCACCTGCTGCCCTGCCGCCTGCCGACTGACAGCCGGTAGGGCTGCACGCCCATTGGTTCAGAGCGAAAGCCAATGGGCGTGCAGCCCATACCGTACAAGGCAGTCCAGATATGTGAATGAATTTATCAAGAAACGGGTCGGGCTGGGTCCAGTTCACAATAAGTGTGCCTCAGCTTTGAGATCACCCCTATAACCATGGACATCTCTACTGGTCTAAACTCCTCCCAGGCAATAGGAGTGCCTCTGCTCATACCAGGCCGATCACTGCAAGGCAAAACTTACCTCACTGGTGGGATCCCTAACTGGATAGAGGACATCCTGTAAGAGAAGAGCTGAGCAAACTCCTCACATAGTGCAATTTAAAAATCTTTTTTCAAATGAAGACAGACGGGATAAAGAAGTCTGTCCACAATCTGAAAAAGCTGAGATGGTCTATTCTTCCCTGCAGCAATCTCCCTGGACAGGAACTCTGCCTTCCTATGGTTGATTGCCCCATAGAATAGGGACCTGTGCTGCAGGCAGGTCTCCTCAATATGGGTAATTTTATTCTACAATGTGATACCCGGTAGTCTACAACCAGGCAAAGCTGTGATAACCCACTCCACACGCAAATGTGGCCACCACTGAGTGCTGTCATAGATGCCATGTGGCCACACCACTCCATACACCTCCAGGCCATCCTAAGATCCTCCCCACAGTAACTACACTGCATCAGACATATGTGGCCTTAGTGAGCTGGTCCAGCTCTCAATTATTTATAATTCTATAGAGACTAATGGAAGGGTAGTTTCCATCGAGAGAAGCAAAACCATGACAGAGACATTGAGGGCAAAACTTGAGAGGTCTCCATCATGGGTTTTGATTCTCGAGATGGAAAATATCCTTATTACGGATGGTCACCCACCTTTTATTTTTTACAGTGTATGGTTCCTGTTTTGGGACTGAAATGGAGCTGTGAAAGGAGTGCTCCTGAGATTTTAAATGATGGTGTTGAATGACCCCACATACACACATTGCCAGGTGACAGAGCTGACATTAAAAAAACTAAGTAGAGATGTCGGTGCAGTGGGCCTGAGAGTGAGAGAGCTGTGGCATCGGAGAGGTCCTATTTACAGAATGAAACACAAGTACCTCTTTTTACCTTCCTGGAAGTGATTTGTGTCGGTCCAGTGATCTGGTGAGAGGGTGCTCAGCGCTTCGCTTTCCCCCTGGTTGTGCAGGTCATTGCCATCAGAAAACACCGTTCACGTTCTGAAAAGGCACTGTGGTTTTAATTTTGTTATTAAAAAAAGTAAGCCCTTTTGTTCATCGGTGGTGGCATGGGCAGTTCATTTCTCATTGTTATACCAATGATGTGACGTACCATTGAGTGGTTAACAACATAATGACATAACAACCCTGTGAAATGATGGATTTTGGTAAATAACAACATTCAACCATACATTATAACAGTCTTATGACATGAATTTGATTTCTTTTAGTCAAAAACTGTGTGGCAGTTTAAAATCAAACATAATAAAAATCCTAATCATCTAGAGGTAATTTCCAGGACAATAATACAAACATTCAAAAAAAGTCAGGATTTTTATTTGCAGCTCTATCTTGAAGAGTTAACTCAATTATCTCCCTTGATTTTGTAACCATGGCCAATAACAAGAAAGGTCCAACCTTTAATTAACTAGGGAGCCATAAAGTTCAGACATAAAAGTCAGAACAGCAGAACGTATGTATTCAATGATTAAAACACTTAATGCACCTTTGAGCTGCAATATATCTGCTGAGAATTGGTCTCTTTAGCAATGCCATAACTTTTGAAAAAAGTGTACTGTTAGAATTGTATGTTTTTATAGTCTCCATCCATAATTTAACCTCCTGAGCTGCTAGACTTGATTCTAAGCTGATGAAGAACTTATCTCAATATATTCCCAAAGAATTGGTCCAACTTCCCAAAGCTTCCATGCAAAAACTCGGGTCTCCATAAAATTGCATAATAAATTGCTTCTCCTTCAGTTCATAGTCCGGTTCATGGGCCTGAGCGACATGTTTAACCTGTCAACATGGATCTGAGGAAATTGAGAGAGAATATTGCTTAGCTAAGTATAATAACTTTTAACTTATTTCTAAACAAAAATATACCCTCTTTCCCCAGGCAACAACAGCATACCTGTAATAATAACAACAATGCATACCAGCAGATGCAGTGCTTTTCAAGTAGATAACTCTTATGTTACCCTCCTTCAACCTGGTTGGTCTCTATTATCTTTTTCCTTTCAAAATTTCCTCTCCTCACCTTGCATCGCCTCTCCTCTCCTCTTGTCTCTGAATTCTCCACCAAAATCTCTCCTCTAATCCAGTACGTTTAACCACAACAAAGCAACTCCAAAGACCAGCAGCCGAAAATATTAACAATTCTGCAGCTGATCTGACATTTGACTATTAAAATACAATGTATAAATCATTGATTCTAGCAGCTGAGACTCAACAAAATAGCTATAATTAAACAAGTTATTGCTATAAAAAAGTCTGTTAGAGTACTTCTCATCAGCGTAGCGAGGAGTGGAGCAGCAGCGCGGCCATCTTGCTGCTCCGCCCCTAAACTAAAAGTAAGCTGACAATGGGAGGCAGTATAGCGCAGTGGTCTAAGGCTCTGAGCTGCAAATCTGGTGACATCCAGCAGACCAGACCTGGGTTTGAATCCCGCAGCTTCCACTTGCATACTGTGTGACCCTGAGCAAGTCACTTAACCTCCTTGTGCTCCCAGGTCACTCCTGTAAAAAAGCTTTCAGCTTAGTGTGCTATACCTGGTTAAACAAATAAATTAAAAAAAAATCATTTCAATTCTGTTTATCAAATATGGATCAAACAAGAGCTATCCTGGAACTGCTCCAGGAAGACAATTCTATTACTAGATGCACAAGTTGTTTGATGTACACAAGCAATTCAATACATAGAAACAATTCTTCTCTCATTTGTACAAAATGCACTCATTTTGCATCACTACAGAAGGAATTTGACTCATTAAAAAGTGAGCTGCAAGATACACTTGAAATTAGTAAACTAGAGAGATTTGTAAGCAAAACCGATGCTGAGAATTTGTTTAATGATCCAGTACCACAGGAAAACAGAAAGCATACTCGAGAAGATGATAACATACCAACCAGCCCTAGTTTTAATGAACAAATCGTTAAAAAAGGCAGAGGAGAAAGAGGGCAGGTGAGTGGAGTTTAATTAACTCACGACAACATAAGAATCGTAGAAGAGCACTAACTGCTAGTGAGACTCTTACAATGAGTCAAAACAGATATGCTCAATTTGTAGTAGAAACGTAACTTGAAATAAACATTATGCATGTTCTTCCTGCAGCAGAGCCTTAATCAGATGACCAAAGTACTAGTAAATATAACTCATTGCTACCCAAAACATTTTTATTAGGAGACTCAATAATTAGGTTCACGGACAGGTACATTTGTAAAATGATAAACTAAATACAACAGTTGCTTGTCTACCAGTGGCTAGGATTGCAGATGTAGACAGGGGGTGCAGATAAATTGTCCATCCCAATTAACTCAGTCATTTTGCACATGGGAAGTAATAATGTTGGAAGAAGCCATGAAGAGGATATATGTTGTGGACTTTTAATGTTAGGAGATGAATTACAGGTAAAAGATTGCAAGGTAGCCATATCTGGTATTTTCCCAGTTCCAAAAGCCCATCCTGAAAAACATCTTATCATTAACAGAATTAATAGCAGGTTATCAAACAGGTGAAGGGAGAAAAACATAAGGGGACTGTTTCAAAAAAATAACTTTTTTCCTAGGGACGGAGTTAATTTAAACAAATTGATGGCTAAGATACTAGGCACAAATATTAAGCAGTGTTTAAATGATTTTGATGTAAACTAAGTGGGGGGGGGGGCCTTCAAAAATAATCCATTCCACTACATTTTAAGCAAAAAGACCCATTACTACAAAATGACAAAGAATCACCCAAATGTTATACCTTTAAATGCTAGAAGCATGCAAAATAAGTTTGATGAATTACATGCATTATTTGTATGCCAAAATACTGACATCATAGCTATTACTGAAACTTGGTGGACAGATAAAATTGCTTAGGAAACCAAAATAAATGTATATGATCTTTACAAATTTAATAGAGAAAATAGGAAAGATAGTGAAGTAGCATTTTTTGTGAAAAATAGCATCACGTCTATTAAAGTTTCAGAAAGGATTAAAGAATAACCATACTACTACTGAATCCATCTTGGGTAAATTGTATAACAACATGGCCTACCCCTTAATTGTAGGAGTTTGTAATCGCCCATCAGACTCTTCAGTGAAGATGTGTGTATGTCTATGTATATATTATATATATGTATTTATATATTTATGCAACATGAGTCTTAGTATAAATGCACTGACAAAAAGTTGTATCTCAGGCAGGTAGTGGAGATATCACTGATATTTCCATGTTCCTATACGTCATGGAGATATCTCTATGTTCCCATATGTCATTCTTAAGAAAGTGAAAGCATTTCACTTTCTATACCGTGTGACTCTCTGCCTAAAACCTGCCTCATACTTGCACAACCTCCCCTCCTCACCCACACAGACCTTTGATATCTGATTGATCCTGCCATTATTTTACAATAAATAATTATTTAAAAAACTCACTTGTTCATCCCACCACTGTCATATTCAGTAACGCTACTGAATTTTTACTTTCTGCCCCAACAGGTAGCGTGACCGAGTGGTCTGAAAATTACAGTTATGCGCCATCACAACTGTACAGTACGGCATTGTCTCTCACAACTCCTGAAAAACTATGGATATTTGTACACTTTCAATCTCTTTTATGAAAATAAGCTCCCGACTCTAGAAACAGGACAGTGAGCAATCCTGCAGCTTCGGAACAGAAGTAAGTGTTAATGGGTGTTACTTCTCCTGTTCTGAAGCTGCAGGGTCGCTCGCTGTCCTGTCTCTAAAGTTGGGAGCTTATTTTCAGGGAAAAGATTGAAAGTGTACAAATGTACACAATTTTTCAGGAGTTCTGACACAGAATGCAGTAGTGGACGACTGTGATGACCCATAACACTGAAATTTACATACTGCTCGGTCACGCTACATGTTGGGGCAGAAAGTGAAAGTTCAGCAGCGTTACTTAATATGACAGTGGTGGGATGAGCAGGTGAGTTTTTTAAATAATTACTTATTGTAAAATAATGGCAGAATCAACCAGATAACCTTCTCTAAATACCTTTTAAATGACAGGATGAAGCACACAATTTATTTAGCATGTGGCATCTCTTTTATAGGTGGAGAATATGTGAAGTTATGTGTATGTGGGGGGTGGCAGTTGTCTTTCAGTGGCCCAAAACATGTTGTATAAACAAAGCAGGACATGGCCTGAGTGAAGACATCAAGATATCTTACTCATGGCTTCACCACTCATGGGATATCATGATATCACTGGCCTCTCATGAAGATAAATATGATATTGCCACTCAGGCCATGTCATATCCCCTATATATACAGTGGCATCCCCCGGATGAAACCCATTTTTAATGCACTCTGCTGTATGCTGCAGCAGACCTACTGAATAAAGTAATATAATTTCACTGGCAGTTAGTCCCCTTTGTCATGCAAGAAACTGTGGCATTCATGTCATCCTGGCAGTGTCACATTTTCCTGAATGACAATTGGGACTATTACATTGCTTTATTCAGTAGATCTGCTGCAGCATTCTGCAGAGTGCTGTAAAATGCTCTAGAATTGGGTTTATAATATATATATATATATATATATATATATATATATGTACATATATACATACATACACATACACACATACATATATATGTATATATTCTTTGCAAAAAACATTTTTAATGCACTAGTTAGGGCTGAAGCCACAAAAGTAGGAAAATATAGCATTAGGGTTTCCAACCCTAACACCCATCCCCCACCCTGTAGGCAGCAACAGGCATGGGGTGTATGCATTGGGTTTTTCAACCCTAATGCTCACCTCATTCTCATATACTGTACCCATCTCAGCTTATTTACTCATGGAATGTGGTGAGCATCAGGGTTGACAACCCCAAGGCACTCTCCTATGCCTGTTGCAGCCTGCAGGGTGGGGGTGGGGTGGTAGGGTTGGAAACCCTAATGTCACATTTCCCTACTTTTGTAGCTTCAACCCTAACTAGTGCATTAACAACGTTTTTTTTTTGCAAAGAATATATAATATATATATATATATATATATATATATATATATATATAGTCATTGTAAAAAAAACTATGCTAATGCATCAGTTAGGGTTTTTATTAAAGTGTAAAAATCTGGGAAATTCGATGTTAGGGTTACCAATCCTACCACCCCCCACCACCCCCCACCAGCAGGTGTTGGGGTGTGCCTTGAGTCATCGGCCCTAACTCTCACCCCATTCCATGTGTAAACAAAGTTGAGATGGTACAGTACAGGAGAATGGAGTGAGAGTTAGGCCCAATGACTCCAAGGCACACCCCAATGCCTGCTGGTGTGTGGAGGTTGGAGGTGGGGTGGAGTGGTAGGGTTGGTAACCCTAATGTCGAATTTCCCAGATTTTTACACTTTAATAAAAACCCTAACCGTTGCATTAACGTAGATTTTTGCAATGAATTACACATCTTTTTGAGAAAGTGTAATGTAACTGGTATGTGGTTGTGAGAGCGTGGGCCCTCTGGACCTTGCGCTCCCACTTACACATAAGTACGGACATACGGCAGCCCTATAGTCATGAAAAGTAACCTTTGTAACACTAATTTGGCAATATCTCAGTAACCAGAGCAACTATGGAAAAAATTCCACTGCAGTTGCAATCATGACTTCAAAACCTCCATTGGTGCTTAGTGCAGCTATAGGTGAACTAAGTTACGGAGAGCGAAAAATCTGTATCTCGAATCATTTGAGATATGGGCGCTGAAAGACGCCGTGGGCACCACAATTCAATGAATGCATGTAACTCGGCCATTTTCAGGATTTTTCCACCCAGTTATCAACATGGCATTTTGGGGCCCGCACATCATGAACAATGTCACTGTCATTTTGTTAATCTGTTTGGAAAGTTGAGTTCAAACAGCGAAGGCACCATTCTGCACCACAGGTGCGAAATCATGTTTTGGGCAGGATGTGAAAAATTACAGCTGTATACTGTTCATGAAGAGGTGTGGAAAAGGGTAATATTGAAAATCAGGAGTGAAAATATGAAAAATTGGCAAAGTTATGAGCGTGCGTAGAAACTGCACAATGCACGCTTGTAACATGGCCATTTAGGGGAATTTTTTAACCAAATTTTCAACATGGGCTTTTTGGGAAATCCCCTCATGAGCACTGGCACTGTGATTTTGTTAATCCATCCCAAAAGTTGATTTTGCACAGCGACCATGCCATTCTGCGCCACTGGTGCAAAAACACATTTTGGGCAGGATGTGAGAAATGACAGTTGTACTGTTCATGAGGAGGTGTGAAAAGTGGCAATGTTGAAAATCTTGAGTGAAAATATTAAAAACTGGCCAAGTTATGAGCTTGTGTAGAAATTGCACAACTCACGCTTGTAGAACAGCCGTTTTTTGGATTCTTTGCACAAAAATTTTCAACATGGGCTTTTTGGGACCATCCCTCATGAATGCTGGGACTGTAATTTAATTAATCAGTCCCGAAAGGTGATTCCATGCAGTGACTGTGAAATCACCTTTTGGGACAGACTAACGAGATGACAGTGACATTGTTCATGAAGCGGGGTTCCAAAATGCCTATGTTGAAAATTTGGTGCGAAAATACAAAAAAATGGCTGCAATATCCACATTTAAATTCTTTGTTTGTAATAGAGTCATACAAAATACGATCTTAGTTTGTATCATGAGATACGAACTAAGATCCTTCGTCGTATGACTCACAAAGAAGGATCCTAGTTCATATCTCATCATACGAGCTAGGATCCTACTTTGTATGATGCCGATATGAACAAAGAATTTAAAAGTTGAATAAAACACATTTTAAGGACATTTTCTGAACAGTAAAGTGCAGAATGCACCTAGGGGGGATCACAATCAGCAAGCTACACTACATGTGTTGGTTCCTTCCAAAAAATAATTTTGTGAATTTCCAAATTTGAATTTCAGGCAAACTGGAAACAAGATGCGTCCATACAAAAGAAAAATTTTCTCATACAATGCAGGATTCTGCTTTTGTATCATACAGCTATATTGATGTGCCTATTGAGCATGCTCAGAAACAATTTTTTTCAAATTTTTAAATTGCAATAACTTAAAAATGGCTTATTGTTTTTTCACCAGACTAGCAAAAGGCATATCTGTGGGGCAGTCCTTTTCTGGCCTGAAACTTTCATACCAAACAAATAAACCCTCTGGGCTGTAGGCAAGTTCAAAGAAAAATCCCAGCAAAGTAATTGGGTAAAAAACATGTTTTTTCCACCTCTCTGTAACTTGGAGACTGCATGTCCAACTGGACTGAAACTTGCCAGATCAAGAGACCAACACTACAGGAAGGAGCACACCAAATTGTGTGCAAATCCATTCAATGGTTGCAAAGTTATTAAAGTGCAAAATTTTGAGTTTAACATTGAAGTGCCCACTCAATCCTAACTATTGGGGGCGTGTGTGTGTGTGTGTGTGTGTGTATATATATATATATATATATATATATTTATAGATAGATATATATCATGAATTACTGTTTGAAATTGAGGCTGCAGGAGAACTAGGTGACTTAATTATAATATGAGATTTCAATCTCGGGGAAATAAATTGGGAAAACAACTCCACTACTAGCACTATAGGGAAAAATCTACTTGCAGTATGTGAATATACCCAATTAAAACAAAATGAGAATGAACCTATGACAGGAGGAAATATTTTGGATATAGTTCTCTGCTCAGATTATCTTAGAGCCAATAAGTGTAAAACAGGCCCACCTTTGGGTAATAGTGACCACAATGTGGTATATTTTCAAATAAATCAAGATTACATAGGATACAATGGCAAAACCAACATATATCGTTATGATAGGACTAATATGGTTAAACTAAGAGATGAAGTATGGAATAGAGAACTGGAAAATAAATCCACTAAAGATATTTGGGATACTATTAATATAATTTTAAATGTAAGTAGTACACATATACCAAAGATACACAAACCTTACAATAATAAATTGAGACAAAAAGATGAGAAAATTATTAAATAAACAGAAAAAAATATATAGGGCTCATCTTCTTACAATAAATCAAGCCTCTTGGGAAGCTTTAATTTCAATAAAAAATGCAATAGGGAAATAAGAAAAGCTAAAGGAGCAATGGGGAAAAAATCTGGCTATGAATGCTTGAAAAGAAAACAGCAAATCTTTTTAAACCTACATAAACTCTTTGAAAAAAAGTCCAAAGTAAGGTAGGGTCATTATATAAGCGATAAGGCACAACAGGGTGTGGATTGTTGATTTACCCACTTGTGTGGTGTGTCACGAGGCGCGGCAGTGACAACTCCCCACAGAAGTGGGTAAATCCCCAATAGTCTGTAATACAGTGCTCTAATGGACCGATTTATAAAATAAATGTAAAATGTGTTTAATTATGTTTTTTATAAATGTCATTCCTCAGCCGTGAGTTATTGCAGGATATACTCATGGTCATGTGATGTATTTTGATCAACAAGGTTCAAGATTTTCTCATCCCATTGTATAATAAACATTATGAATTGAGGATCATAAGTAGAGGAATCTGATTGGCCAAGAGCTCTTTGAAGACATAATGATATCAGGCTACATCATCACGGCTTCAAAAAAGTTCCGGCACCACCAGCCTCTTTGCTCTCTACTGTCTGAGAACTATTTTTTTTAAAATGTACTCTTACACCACCCAAAAGCTCATTGTTTGTTTTATTTTTTTTAGTTATAAAACTTCAAACTCGGTTCATATTAGCAATAAGTCACTCCAGGGTGTGGTATATCATGGGATATCATCACTTCTCGGGTGGTTGGATGCACTCTGCCTGCAGTCTCGTGTCCCAACCACCTGAGGCATGATGATATCCCATGATATACCACACCCTGTCATGCCTTATTGCTTAAATATAACTCTGATATATGATAAAAAATACATGGCATAAATACTAAATGACAATTTTTGTGGGGTTTTTAGTCCCAATAATAAATTAATCTATCATTTAAACTTTTTACCTTGTGATAGATTTGTCATTTGAACAAAATAAATAAAAAACAAGATATTCAAATTAAAAGGAAATACATATCCTGGACCAGATAATACTTCGGAGCACATGCTATACATCATGTCAGAAATGTTGTTAAATCGATTAAAAATTCTGTTTGAAGAGTCAGTCAATACTGGTGCTGTGCCTAGGGACTAGATAACCATATATGTGGTGCCCATACATAAACAAATTCTGGTCAGAGCTGATAGAGCTGCAGCCAAGGAATTTGGGGTAAAAATATTGAAAATTACCAAAGTTACGAGCCTGCATTTGCACAGTGTAATGTAGGCTCATAAGTTTGTTGATTTTTAATATTTCTACACCAAATTTTCAACATAACCTTGTTAAGACCCTGCATCATGAAGAAGGGCAGAACAAATTTTCATCTTCTGGTCCTAAAGGTGATTTCGCGCAGGGACTGTGAAATCACCTTTTTGGGATGCAAAACACATTATGGGCAGGAGCTGAAAAATGACAGCTATCACCTTTATGAGGTGCTGTAAAGAAATGGCTATGTTTAAAATTTGGGGTAAATATTGAATATTACCAAACTTATGAGCCTGCATTTGCAAAATTCAACATAGCCTCATAACTTAGTTTTTTAAAAATATTTTTACTCCAGCTTTATTGTATAGCCCTCTTATGACCCCATCTCATGAGCAAGGGCAGAGAAAATCTTCAACTTCTGTCTGAAAGGGGATTTCATGCAGGGACCATGAAATGACCTTTTGGGATGTAAAAAACATTTTGGCCAGGATTTGACAAATGATAGCTGTCACATTAATGAGGTGCTGTAAAGATATGACTAAGTTGTAAATTTGCAGCAAAAATATTGAAAATTACTAAAGTTATGAGCCTGCATTCACAAAATTCAGCAAAGGCTCATATCATTGTTGTTTTTTAAAAGTTTTACACCAAATTTTCAACATAGCCTTCCTTTGACCCCACCTCATGAATAAGGGCAGAGAAAATGTTCAATTCCTGACCAAAAGGTGATTTTGTGTAGGGACCATGCTATCACCTTTTGGGACAGATTTGCCTAATGTTAGTGCAATTGTTCATGAGGTGGGGTCCTAAAAAAGGCATGCTGAAAATATGGGCCAGAAATATGCAGAAATGGTCAAATTATGCTACTAAATTCAAAACACTATTGAAATACATTGAACTGCATACCTCTTTCTTCAGTTTGCAGTACGACTTTAAAAAGCAAAGACTTGTCTGCGATCCAGAGAGTATTGTGGTGTTGGATCCTGATGAGTAAAGTAAGGGCTTTGGGGGGATACGGGTTGGTGGGTGCTGAGTGGGAGGATTGGGTAGGGGGTCTACAGTAGCCACAAATGACAGCAATGGACGGTTTTCTTTACAGGGTAAAAAACAGGCTGAGGATTCCTGTACTGGGGGATTGGGCACCCCCAGTGTCACTGTTACATTTCTGGGGAGGGAGGGGTGGTGCGTACTGAGAGTGAGGGTCAGGTGGGCGGGAGGAAATAAATGGGTTAAGAAAAACAGACTGAGGATTCCTGCACTGATGGATTGGGCACCCCTAGTGTCACTGTTACATTTCTGGGGGGGGGCTGGTGGGTGCTGAGAGGGAGGGTCAGGTGGGTGAGATGAAAAAGAAATATGTATGTAAAAAACAAAAAACAACTAACCACATATGCGCGGTAGTGGACTGGTGGGTACAAAAAAGGAATGACGATTCATAATCGCGACACTGGGGGATAATAAAAACTAAACAGTTTTGTCAGCTGTCTTGCTGGCAGAGGTCATAGAAGAACATGGCACAGTTCACCATGTCCAAGATGGTAACTAAATTCTATTGTGTATGTGCAATTCAGTTTGTCAGCCATCTTGGATATGGCAGACAGTGCTGTGTTCTGTCGTGACCTCCGACTGAAGAAAAATAGTGCTGTGTAACTGCTGATGGAGAGAGTGGAGTGCTTCAAGGATGCAGCAGCAACTGTGAGGTAACTCTACACTATTGTTTGGTTGGAAAAATACCCTTTTTTGATCGCAGGAGGTCAGCAGGGCTCTGCCCACTGCAGCCCTAAAAAAGTCTCAAAACAAGATCCAAACAACTACTGACCAAAAAGCTTTACATTCATTGTCTGTAAAATATTAGAAAGTATAATCAAGGAAATTATAAGTAACACAACAAATAATCTGGACTACGAACAACATGGATTTAAGAAGGTATGAATAAACTGGATTTAGGTAGGGTAGAAGAAATAGAATAAATCTGATTTGTTTTTATGAAAAGATTAGTGAGATGTTGGACAGAAATTTACCTTGCAATGTGGTATATCTTGACTTTAGTAAGACTTTTGATTTAATACCCCACTGGGCGCTCATTGAGAAAATCAAAAATATTAACCTAAATAACTCCATTATAAACTGGATTATAGAATGACTGAAGGCGAGATAACAGAGGGTGATGGTCAGTGGACATCTGTCGGGGTTGGGAGGGTCACTAGTGGAGTCCCACAGGTTTGTTTCAGGTCATGTCTCATTTCAAATGTTTATTTCTGACTTAACAAAGAATACAATAGGTTGGTCAGTTAAATATGCAGGTGATGCAAAATTGGGGGTTGGGGGGTGGGCCTTTTGAAACTTCAACATAAATTGAAGATCTTCAAATTGACCTTGATCATATATTTAGGTGGGTCAGCTGCTGGGGCATGAAGTTGAATATGGATAAGTGCAAAGTTGTGCTCCTGGGAAAGAAAAATCAAAGGTATACCTATATGCTGTGTGGGCAAAGATTATATATCACTGAAAATGAATGAGACCTAGGTATAAATATCTCTCAAGACTTATGTAGCTCTACCCAGGTAAATACTGCTATTGCAAAAAACAATAAAGTAATATGGGTCATTAAGAGAAATATTGTATCAAGAGATGCTAAAGTCCTAATGCTCTTGTATAGGGCCTATGCATGTCCTCATCTTGAATATGTGTCTGAACTCTGGTGTCCCTCAAAAAAGAGAGACAGAATAAATCTTGAAAAATAACAGAGAAAAAATAAAATATTTATGTAATGCGAGACAGAACATATGAAGAACATTTACAGTATTTAAATCTCATGTCATTGGAGACAAGAAGGCAAACAGGTGACCTTCTCTTAAGGTTTGATATCATAAATGACCCCTATCTTTCAACAGAATTGGGCATTGATTTCAAAAAACCAGACAGAGAAACCAGAGGCCACCCTTTACAAATAGTCGGGAAAACATTCAAAATGTTAAAACGTAAATATTTCTTTACACAAAGAATTACCAATCCTTGGAATAGGTTATCTCTAGATATAATTGTCAACAAATCTAAGAGTGAATTTAAAAATAAACTTGATAAGTACATCTTATCGGGGACTCAGCTATTATCCACAATAAGGCCTCTATAGGGCACTAATGGGCAACTTAGCTTTCCTGCTCCTTGATGTCCTTAGTACTTGTAAGCTCCGCTAATCCATAGGAAGTGGGTGGGCCAAGCTTATAGAGTGAGTGAGTGACTGCACAAGACAGAAGGGGTTGCCACTCTAGTCGACAAGACTGTGCAGTTTCAGCTGTCACAGTTGGTAGCAGATCCAAAAGGCAGGTACCTCCTTTTAATTGAATCCCTAGAGAACACAGAAGTACTCACTGGAAATATCTATGGACCAAATATATAGCGTTTCCCTACTCCTACAGCCATTACACCATTCATTCACCTTCCCATAACACTAGCTGGGGATTGGAATATGGTTCTTAACGTTGAACTTGACAAGTCTGGGAACAAGCACAGTGGCCTCTCACCAACACAATTGGCAGTTAGAGAACTCGCCAACACCCTCAGCTTAGTTGACCCATGGAGGATCCTGTCCCCTGATATTAGGGAGTATACAGTCTATTTGGCACTCATAATTCCTTCTCTCAACTGGACTACTTCCTTATCAGTAACCAGTTGCTACATGGCACTCACCAATGCTAGATGTTGGCTTGAGTTGTGTCCTACCACTCGCCAGTCCTCCTGCAGCATGCTGTTACTCAGAGTTCTGATACAGACTTAGCATAGAGACTTTTCCTGAAGGATAAAGGTATTGTATGTAAAATGCAGACAGCCATTATTTTTATTTTTATTTTATTACAATTAGAATTACAAGTACCTTTGAGCCAGGCTCTTCTACAAACGTTCCACGTCAGAGAACAAATACAAGTTACAGAAATAGGAACAAAACAATAAATAGGTCGGCATATTAGGTTACAATGGTAGATCAATACAATAGCTAGAATAAGTAGAATGTATACATGGGAACACAGAGTAACAGAGGGATAAGTAGGAGGGAGGGTGGAAGATGAAGATAAACGTGAGGAGCGAAGTTGGAGAGGGCAGGAATTGCAGCCAAAGGGCATGGTCATCAACTGGGAGCAGGCTGAAACTAGTCAACAAAAAGGGAAAGATCATTGAGGGCTCAAAAGAGGTGGGGGGTAAAGGGGCTGAGTCAGGAGTGGTGAAAAGAAAAAAGAAATAAAAAAGTAATAGAGGAAAAGGAGGGGGTGGAGATGTGGTAGGTGATAGCTGGAGGGAACAAAAACGAGAGGGCTCAGGAGATTATAGGTAGCTTTCACAGGAGCTAGCCATTCCAAATTTATTAGCCAAAAACAAAGGCACTACAACTAATTTAGAACATCTACGGGCTGCCCTGAAATGTATGGTTAGAGCAAATTCATTCAGCTGGCCTCCTTTTGCAAAAAAAAAAAAAAAAGAGAGAGAAGCAAGGGCCAGTAACCTGCTTAAAAGCATCAGACAGATTGAGTCTAATCTAAGTTCTGCTACCCCAGAAGCTTCATTGCTTGCTCTCCACTCTCTAAGGCACAATACAAGGAACTACTTAGAGAGCAGGTAGAACATGCCATCATTTGCATGCACTGCAGATATGTGGACCGGGGAAAAGACGGGGAAGCTTATGGCATTATGCTTTAAAAAACAGACAGCTTCCAGGGTAATTAAAAGTATTTGAGTGTGAAAGAGTATCTTATATTAATATGAACAGATCAGATACATTTCATAATATTTGGGACCCATTCCTTAAATCCAAGTTATAATAATACTTAGCTCTAAACTGCTAAAGCAGTTTGATGTTTATATAGATTCTTTATTCAATAGAACTGTATAGATACTAACTGAAGTTTTATTCCTTCACATTTTCATTACCGTATTATTTACAAAAATGTTTTTATTAATAAGTAATTTGGCTATGCTTATTGATACTTAATCTTATTGATCTGTATATTTATACTCAAGGCCCCGATTTTTCCATGACTTCGCGGCCGCAGAGATTTCCTCAGAATTTAATGTAAACCACAGAATATTATTCCGCAGTTTAAATGAACTGCAGAATATTATTCCACGGTTTACATGAGCTGCAGAGTATTATTCTGTGGTTTACATGAACTGTGGAATAATATTGAACGGTTTGCATGAACTGCAGAATAGTATTCCGTGGTTTACATGAATTGCGGAATAGTATTCATCGGTTTACATGAACGGTGGAATATTATTCCGTGGTTTACATGAACTGTGGAATATTATTCTGCAGTTTATACTGAAGAGTCAGTATTTAGCCAGCACACTGTTGCAGTGGTATCACTACCGCTCGCGACACCGACAACCCAGGTTTGGGAACGAGCCTGGGAAGTTGGAAGGTCAGCTGGGGGGAGGAGGATCGAGTGTCCTATGGAATGCTTTCCTCAAGGAGGGGCGAGTTGCTAGTGTTCAGTTAATCCCTTGTGGTAGTGTTGGGTATGACAGCTGGGACTGACTACATTTGGCAGGTGCGTCAGACATTTGGCGTGCCACCCCAATGTCATTGCAAGACACTCCTTTCAGGGAGAAAACAGTAAAATGGAGGTTCCTCCTCTGCACTATGACGTCCGCCCCAGCATTGCAGACCCTGCGCCACTGACTGGGATTTTGCTCCCATTCTACTGTTCAGTCTCAGGTAATCCGGGGGTGTTCAGGAGTAAGGTAAGTATGATGGTGTGTAGCGGGGCTGAGCGTGTGTAGATTGGCCCAATGGGGGCCATCGGATGAGAAGATAAAGCATAATAAATTTAAAAAATAAAGAGTCAGTATAAACTATGAGTAAAACAAATCTGTAGTTTACAGTGACTCTGACCAAGGAAAATTATTCCATGGATCATATACACCGTGGTTATTCCATGGCTCATATAAACCTTGGAAAACTATTACATGGTTTATATTAAATTCTGCAGATTGCTTTTTAAAATTCTGTGGAATTTAAAAACAAAAATCTGAAAAGCATTTTGGAACAGCCCTTGCCCATTACTTTGCCTGCTAGGGCTTTACCTTAAAAATCAAAACAGGTAAATCCCCCCCTATCCAGCTCAGCCCCTCCTCCCTCCCTACCCACACCCTGAAAATCTCCTTGAGTCCCTTTATTTGAAGTAGAAATATTTTTATCAGGTCCCATACTGTGCAGCAATCATTGTCCTATTAATTTCATCACCTGGCCCAAATTCCAGTGTCTTGTCCCAGAAGTGCTTTGAGCACAGCCACACAAAGCACTACATAGAAACATAGATTTTGATGGCAGATAAGGACCGCTTGGCCCATCTAGTCTGCCCATGTCCCTACCTACAGGGTAGGCCGCAGATGCTAGTTAACTAACAGCCTATTTATTCCTACCCCCCACAAGAATTGCCTTATGTCTGTCCCATGCATTCTTGAATTCTCCCATAGTTTTAGACCCCACAACCTCCTCAGGAAGGCTGTTCCATGCATCCACTACCCTCTCTGTGAAATAATACTTCCTCACATTGCCCCTGAACGGCCCCCCCCCATCTTTAAATTGTGTCCCCTTGTTCTTGCACGTCTCTTCTACTGGAATAAGAAACTGGCATTCTGGCCTAGTGATAAAACTAGAAGGATGAGGATCACTGTGCAGTGTGGTAGCCACTAAAAGGATTACTTATTCAAATTTGGTGGCCCTGGGGACTCTCAGGCTGGGGTGGGGAGGGCGATGGGGCTGAGATGGATATGCTAGATTTCTTAATTTCTGCTACAAGAATTCAGGAGTTAATTGTCAACCTTCTCTGGTTTGTAGGCCCCAGCCCCAAACTAATACTTTTCCCCTACCTAGATGCTTGGGGGGGCTTGCTGACTCCTACTGAAGCTCCCAACTGCCGCAGCAGAATTTCTGCAGAAACAGGAAACAATGCCACAGAAGTTCTGCGGCAACAGAGGGGCTCACTGCAGAATTTAGACCCAATTTGCCACAGAAAAATCAAGGCCTTGTTTATACTAAATCTTATTGATGCTTTTATTTTATTGTATTGCTGAATATTCAATAAAATATGAATTACAAATAAAATGAAATTATTTTCTCAGAGACAGACAGCTCCCTTGAAACCACACCAACAGCACTTGCACAAGAGATTCACAACTTTTACCAAAACCTTTGCCAGGACCCATAGATTCTCTCACCATCCCAAGACTTTGAACAATATGTTGCCGGCTCTGTGGTGCCGAGTGAAGGGGTTCCCTTGACACACTGGCAACCCGGGTTTGTGCCCTGAGCCCGGGTACCAGGAGCAGAGGCCAGCAGGGAGGGATGTCCAAGCATCCATTGAACGCTTCCCCCCCGGGGGGGTTGGCTCTGCCTAGGTCCCTCTGGGTGGATTGGGTGCATGCTTGTGGGGATATGTGTGGCCTCAACATGCCCTCTGTATACCCTCGCCCGAGGTCAGCCGCCACCATAGGCTGAGAACGTGGTGGGAGGTGTGGAGAAAAATCGAAAATGGCGTACTGGCGGCTCAGATGACGGCCACCTGGACCCTTGCAGCTCGAGTCCCTAGACACTGATGTCCATCCCAACAGCACCCGAGGGCCAAGAAAGTAGGCTGGTAAGGCTAATTCAATCCGCAGGGAGGGGGCCCACCTGATGAAGGGACACATCAAGTTACCCTTGGGTAGGCTGAGATGTGGGCTAGTGGGTGGGCGGGGGGTCACCTGAGCCAAGTCCAGTCCATGGTGACCCAAAGGAGAGACTGGCTGGTGCAAGTGGGTGGAGCATAAACAAATAACAGATGAAAAAAAAAGAACAATACCTTGCCCCCCTTCCTTTACCCATCCTGACGCCAGATCAACAGGAGTCCCTATCTTAGCCAATCTCCACCATGAAAGTCTCTAGGCTCTAGTACTAGGGTAACAGAATCTTTCTCTGTGGACCAAGAACCTGGCCCGGATGGCTTTTCAGCCAATTTCTATAAAATGTTTGAACCAGACCTAGCCCCTGTTTTAGCATACACATTTGCTTACTTACACGAACATACAAACATATTGTATGAAAGTTGCCAGCAGAAGAAGGCCCAGAGATGTATCTAGTCTGCTTGTGAAAGACTAGATAGACCTCTGGTCCCCTATGCTATGAAAATGGCATAGGGGATCAGACTGTCACTGAGGCTTGGATCACCTTGCAACCTAAACCGGGAAGGATCCTGAATGAACAGCTAGTTAGTAAATCTTGATACATTATATCACAAAAGTCTATTGACAGTAGAGAGCTGTAAAGTAAACAGTAAATAAGAAGGAAAGAAACAAAAAGGGGTAGACATGGGGGCTGGGAAAGGGGCGTCTCTGTTGCTGGCAGGTGGCATGGAAACATCTGGAAAGGAGCTGTGACATTTTGGATTTCTTCCAGAGCTAAATTTCTTCTGTGCAAAGATACTGTGGCATATTTTTCTTTCCAGAGCTAAATTTCTGCTGTGCTAAGGTACTGGGCATATTTTGTGGGACTGCTCAAAGCTTCCGAACTAAGGTACTGTGGCATTCTTGGAGCAGAAATGGGGTACAGTGGTATAATTGGAACTTCTTTGGTGCTCATAATCCTCAAAAACTAAGGTTCTGTGACATTTATGGGGCTTCTATGGTCATAAATGGTTCTGAGAAAGCAGGGGAAAATCGTGGGAATTTCTGAAATCTAAAGCTCAAGTACTGTGTTTTTAGGGCACTGTTTATAAGGGTATCTCTGGGTCTGGGATCTAAAAAGCTCAAAGCACTGTGTTTTTAGGGCACTGTTTAATTGTTTCTGCAGTACACAGAACTTGGAAGTTGCTTCGGGGCCTGAAATCCTAGCCACAGGAGTTTCAGGGTCTGGAATCTAAAGTCACAGGAGCTGGATACTGATATTTTGAGTGGGGGGAATTTTCACACTAGGGCTTAAAAACTAAAGCTTGTGATAAGCCATAGATAAAATGGAGGGGTGTACAAATTGGAGGGGTCAATGGAGCAGGGTAGGGGCAGGTCAGAGGCATGGTCCCCATGCTAAAATGGCTGGGGGTATCTTTGGGAGGATGGTAGGTGCACTGGTTGTGGGTCAGCCCTGGTACTGGATATAGTTTGGAAAGTGGGGGGTTGCATAGTATGTAGGCAGCTTGCACAGCTGGGAGAGGAGGTGAGATGGCTGAGATGGATGCTAAACTGGGAAAAGGAAAGGGAGAGAAGTATAATGGAGGACAGGAGGGGCTCCACTGAGGGAGCAATAGAGATTAAAAGGGGAGCTGTGGGGGGACAAGGAACGGTTAAAAGGGGAGCTATAAGGGGACAAGGAGCAAATGCAAAAATAGGCAGGGGAGGATGCCATGGGGAGTGGAGGAAAACAAGGGAGTATGGAAGCAGGGTAGAAGGGCTAGAGGATGGCTGTAGTGGGGCTACAGAAATCCCAGATAGAAGCAGCAAGGGACACAAGGGAAACCAGAGGGAATGGCAGGAGGTTAAGTATAAAGGTCCAAAGCCCTCACAGAGGGCAAGGGAGGAGCCCCAGCCAGGTGGACACAGGCAGTGGGATTGGAGCAGAAAAACAGATATGCTCCAATAGCAGCACTAAATGGGGGAGAAAATCAGGAAAGTGGAGTTGAGGAGTATCCAGGGGACATAGGAGAAGCAAGTACGAAGGAAGATTAAAGAAAATTGGAAAAGGGGGATGCCCTTTCAGGAAAGAACAAGAAGGGTAATACACATAGGGATGGGGTGCAGGGGAGAACACACCCCAGAAGGGGCAAACCCAAAAGAGGCGGAGACAGGGAGCTCAGGTTAAAAAGGGCTAGGGCTAGACGGGGCTGGGAAAGGGGAAAGTTCTCTGGGGAATTCAAGCAAGGCACAGCTAGGGGCAAATCAAAGGGGAAGGAAAAAGCTTGCGGATGGTGGGGCAGAGGTGGGCAGCCTAGTAGCAAACACCTGCGGGAAGCATGGAGCTGGGGGAGTGCAGGGGGAAGACAGTACACCGGGAAATGAAACTGGCAAAGGGGATAATGAGAATAGGGTGGGAAATGAAATGGAAGGGGTTGGGAGAAGGATAGAAGGGAAATGCAAACAGAAGGTGATGGAGAACAGGGTCCTACTTGTTGGGGACTCTATAATAAAAGGAATTAGATGGGGCCGGGGGGGAAGAGCAGCGCAGTATGGATTGAGTGCCTGCCAGGCATGACGGTGGCAGAGGTCATTCACTATATCACCTCAAGAGGGAAACAGAAGGATGAGAAAACACACCTGATGTTCCACCTGGGAACAAATGACCTGGTGGGAAAAAGCCTGTTGGAGGTGCAGCCAAGATTTAGAGCACATGCTAGATACTGCAGCAGTCTGGGGTTCAAATCAGTGGCTTTCTCTGAGGTGTTGCCAGTACCAAAGGCAAGTGCTGACAGGAGGCTGAGGATTAAGGAGTTCAATGAGTGGCTGGTGGGGTGGTGCAAGCAAATGGGGTATGGGTTAGTAGGGGACTGGGGATCCACATGGGAGGGGAGATGAGAGTCTATTTGCTCCAGACAAACTGCACCTGAATAGGGAGGGTGCAGCAGTGCTAAAAAGCAAATTAGGAGGGGTCATAGAAGAAAAATATAATTTAAACTAGATTGGGGGAAGGGTGGGAAAAATCTGCACCACAAGGCAGGAGAAATGGGGGGCTAGCAGACTCCCCCCCAAGGATAGTGCTATAATACTGGGCATGAGGGGGGATAGAGAAGGGGGTTGGTGAGGGAACCTGGTAGAAGGCCTTAGCAGCCAATGCCAGTAGCTTAGCAAATAAGATGGTGGACTTGGAGGCCATCATGGGGGACAAAGGACTACATATAGTAGCTATAAGTGAGACCTGGTGGACAGAGCTGCACACCTGGGAAATGACTGTCCCAGGTTACAGACTGGTCAGAAGGGACAGGGAGGGTAAGAAGGGGGAGGAGTTGCTTTATACATCAGGGAAGGCTAAGGGTAACTGAAGGACAAGAGGAGGACGGGGAGACTGAGCTACTGTAGGTAACGCTAGGCAGGAGGATGGGAGAATCCTTGAAACTGGGGGTGGTATACAGGCCACCTACACAAGGGGAGGAGGGTGATCAACAGTTAATTCAGGCAGTCACAGAACTACTGCTGGTAGGGGACCTAAACCTCCCAGATGTAGACTGGAAAATCCCAGATGCAGCATTGTCAAGGAGCAGGGAGATACTAGCTGCGCTTTAGGAGGTATTCCTTCAACAGCTAGTCAGGGAGCCAACAAGGGGCAACAACCTGCTGGATGTGGTCCTGACAAATGGGGAGAGTGTGGAGGAGGTGCAGGTGGGAGAAGCCTTGGGCAACAGCGACCACAGCACGGTAATGTTCAGGGTCAGGGCAGGAAGGGAGACAAGTAAAACCAGCACTACCGTCTTGGACTTCAGGCGCACAGACTTTGACAAGATGAGAAGAATAGTGAGGGAGACAGTGGAGGGTACAGCGAATATAGGGGAAGTGGAAGAGTTATGGCAAGCTATCAAGGAAGGGGTACTGAAAGCTGCAGAAATGTGCATAAAAAAGGCTAGGAAGAGCAAAAGGGGGAGGAGACTGCTTTGGTTTACAAAGGTGGTTGCAGGGGCAGTCAGAGAAAGGAGGAGGGCTTTCAGAAAATTTAACAGGACACTCAGTGAGGAAGATAAGGAAGAGTATAGGAAAAAGAGGAGTATGGCAGGGAAGAAGACCAGAAGGGTAAAAGCAGATACTGAGGAGAAAATAGCAAAAAGGCCGGGGGGATAAATAAAGCCTTTTTCAGACATGGAGGGAGAGGAGATGGGCAAGGCAGGGGATTACTAGGCTGAGGGGGAGGAGAAATAAAATTAGAAAGGGACTAAAAAAGCAGAGTTATTAAATAAGCACTTTAGCTTGGTATTCATGGAGGAGGAGGACAGGGGACCCGCTAAACAATGGGAAGGGCAAATGGGTGGCTGAGCCCATTCACTGTGTGTATAGGGTTAGGGCAGAGCTAGATAGATTGAGGGTGGACAAGGCAATGGTGCCTGATGGGTTACACCCAAGGGTGATCAGGGAATTGACGGAGGAGTTGGCCACACCCTTGACAAGGCTCTTCAACTTGTTACTGGGTACAGGGAGAGTGCCAGAGGACTGGAAGAGGGCAGACATAGTGCCTTTACACAAGGGAGGTAGTAAGGAGGTAAAGAGGAACTACCGACCTGTCAGCCTCATGTCAGTGGTGGGGAAGGTAATGGAGGCATTACTCAAGGAGAGGGTGGTGGATTACCTGGAGCAGAGTGGCTTGCAGGACAGCAGACAGCATGGCTTCATGAAGGGGAAGTCTTGCCAGACAAACCTAATTCAGTTCTTTGAATGAGTGACTCAGGTGATTGACTGGGGGGGGGAGTGGCTTATCTGGACTTCAGTAAGGCCTCTGACACATTCCCCCATAGGAGGCTGGTGAGCAAGATGGAAAGCCTGGGCTTGGGTGGGAAAATAACAAGCTGGGTGGAGGCCTGGCCGTCAGGAAGAACTCAGAGGATTGTGCTAAATGGGGTGCACTCCAGTACAGCGAGGATGAAGAGTGGAGTGCCACAGGGATCAGTTTTGGGTCTGCTTCTCTTCAATATCTACATCAGTGATGTTGCTGAGGGTTTGAGGGGGAGGGTGTGCCTATTTGCTGATGATACAAAAATATGCAATAGGGTAGACACCCCAGGAGGGTTGGAGGACATGAGGGAGGACTTAAAGATGCTTGAAAAATGGTCTGGGATGTGGCAGCTGAAATTTAATGCCAAGAAGTGTGTTGTGATGCACTTGAGGAGTAGGAATGGAAGAGCAGGGTACACCCTAGGTGGGGAGGAAATTAAAGTAACAGAACAGGAGAGGGATCTGGGGATCATAGTCTCCTCGAACCTTAAGATAGGAATCCAATGTAGCAGGGCGGAGGGAAAGGCCAATGGAATGTTAGCATGCATAGGCAGGGGCATTACTAGCAAAAAGAGGGAGGTAATAATGCCCCTTTACAAAGCCATGGTGAGGCCGCACCTGGAGTATGGGGTTCAGTTCTGGAGGCCACATCTCCACAAGGATATAGATGTGTTGGAGAGGGTTCAGAGAAGGGCAACCAAGATGGTGCAGGGTATGCAGAGAAAGTCATATGAGAAGAGGTATAAGGAGCTGGATCTGTACATGCTGAAGACAGGGAGGGAAAGGGGAGACATGATTGAAACTTTTAAATATGTAAAGGCGCTCAATAAAGCGGGAGAAGAGGGTTTACTTAAGAGGCAGGAGGGGGTCAAAACTAGGGGACACAGCCTCAGACTGCAAGGAAAAAGATACAGGCGCAATGTGAGAGGGTGTTTCTTCATGGAGAGGGTGGTGGAGCCCTGGAATAGATTACCAGACGGAGTGGTGGGGGCTAAATTGGTGGAAGAATTCAAGAGGGCATGGGACAAGCATATGGGGCTGAGTATCACTGGGAAGGCGGGGGCTGGCAGGGAGGAGGGGTGTAGGGGGAAAGAAAGGGCAGACTAGATGGGCCGGTATGGTCCTTTTCTGCTATCAAGCATCTATGATTCTATGATATGATTCTATGATGATTGCCACCCCATATCCCTGATCAATCAGAACGTCAAGATTGTGGCTAGGATGGCTGGCCCGGTAGCACTGAGAGTTGAGGCACTGGATGCCACACCTTGCACCACGCCACCAACCAGGGTTCAGGAGCGGACTTGGGTTGCTCAGGGATCAGCAGGTGGAGAAAGTACTGAGTGTCCATAGACAGCTCTCTTTTCTCAGGAAGGGGGGATAGTGTGGCACGCTGTAGACTGACACCCATCAACACAGGATGGTTGCTCAGTAGAGGTGAGGGCACTGTCCAGGTCATATGGCTGCTTCTGTGGAAGCAGGGGCAGGTGCCTTGCCCATTGCATGGCTTGGGTGCCAAGGGGAGAAAAGTGGGAAAATGTCCAGGAGACGACGGGTTCCATGATGACCCAACACATTTGGGTTGGAGAATGAGTCCCTCCAAGGGAGGGTCAGAGCTACATGTCGGCTCTGCCGCGCAATGCTAAAATAAAGAAAAGAAAAGACTGTGGCTAGGATACGAGCTAAAAGAGTGAATAGAGTGTTGGGTCACCTGATTAGACTGGAACAGATCAGTTGTAGTCCCCAAAGGGTGTCATCTGATCACCGTAAGAAACTGGCACACATTTTCTCTGCGGTTGTGGAGTCAGATGCCCCATGTGGTTGTGGTCTTCCTGGTAAAAGAAGAAGCTTTTAACCGTGTGTCATGGCCTTTTCTCTTCACTGCACTTGCCTGTTTGGGTTTACTGATGAAGCACCCTAAACGTTAAAAGTGAAAGTATACTGCAGTGGTGTACAAGAAGACAGAGGCAACACAACCCCATTGACAGCATGCCAATGTTATTCACTTTGTTGCTAAACGCCTCTTTGTATTTCTTTTTCAAAGTGCTCAAATAGTGTAAGATTCAGCTCTGGTTGGAAGTGCACAGATACCGACTAAAATGACCTAATTGTTGGCACCAATCACCTGGTACTTTCTCAGAGGTCATAGGTCAGTTGTTACTACTGAAAATTTATACACAAAAAGTGACCACATGACATTCATTAAAAAAATCTTAGTAAAGCTGTACTGCTCCCTAAGTATACCATCTCCCATTAGTGACATAAAGTACAAGGTGCTTAACACTAAGTATACATCTATAAAGTGCATATTAAAAACTTGCCAATATGCATATTCCAACACATTTAATGTAAGTCTTATTAATATAACGCACGACCATAATGGCCATGATTTCATCCAGTTCTGGTGCCTTGTAACCCAGTTCAACCTAAACATTAAAAAGACAATGGACATTACTTATGATCACCATACTGTACATATAGCTTCTACCTACTATTTAAGAACATCATGCAGAGTTCCGAATGCTGTGTTTTATACACCATATGAAAACATCTGAAAGGGTTATGTGGAATTCTGGATTTCCCCTGCTGTTAATTGTCAATGAAATTGTTTTTAATTGTAATTCCATTACTATCAAGTCTTCTTTTGGGATCCATTTTCCATGCAAGTTTTTGATCATTATAATACAGTATCTCCCCTCAAAAATGGATGCCTTTCAGATTACTTGAAACTGTGATTTCTATCATGTTTCTAATACATTCTAGTGACTATAACAATATCAAGCATGGCACAACAATGTGTGCTCATTTCTAGAAATATTTAAATTTTTAAATTTGTAAAAAATACAAGTGGGTAGTTCACAACATGACCAATGTCTCAATGTATGAGAAACTCCAAAGTTAACATGGTTTCTATATAAGATCAGAAAGCAGAAATTGAATATTACTGTTGGGAGCACTTTCTCATGTGCTCATTATACCATACCAAAAAAAATCGCTTTCTGTTAACCTGTGTTTAAAACACTGACTGCAAATGCAAATGAATGTATATTGCTAGAAATTCACAGTATGATACATATCAAAGACCTATACAACTTGTACCTCATACGCAGGCCCCAGAAGCTCCATTTTATTACTTGAGATTTATTTTTTTAAACAGAGCCACTTCAAACTTCCCATTTAATCCTAGATACAGTATAGCACAGTGGTTTAAGGTTCTGAGCTGCAAATCTGGAGACATCCAGCAGACCAGACCTGGGTTTGAATTCCACAGCTTTCACTTACATACTGTGTGACCCTGAGCAAGTCACTTAACTTCCCTGTGCTCCCAGGTTGTACCTGTAAAAAAAGCTTTCAGCTTAGTGTGCTACTCCTGGTTAAACAACTTAAAAAAAAAAAAAAAAAGATACGATAATGCTCTTACTGATAAATCCAGTACTATTCTCTTTTCTTGGGTTCATTCTCAAAGTTCCCCCGTGGCTGTTTTTTCAAATCTTTTCAATGCCTATGGTCCTTACAAAGTGTAGCTGCTTATTCCCACTGCAGTTGATATGACTGGCCATGGCATATTACAGTATTATTCTGTTGTATCACCCTAAGATGTTCAGAAAGCCTATCCCTAAACCTTCTTTTTGTCCACCCTATGTAGAATTGCCCACATTCTCAACGTAGAATATAAATCATGCTGTCTGACTCACTTGTAATTTTGTTTCTGATTTTTTTTCTGTGTTGCCCAACCTTTTATTTTCAAATGTATTTGTTTTAAGGATAGTTGGACAAACTTTACATTTGCCACATGGTGAATAGCCACAATTTTCCTGAGGTTTTTTGGTTCTTATCTTCTGATTGGTAACTGTGTACAAGTACAACTCTAATGTTCATTCCCCTTCGGTAAGATACTCGTAAGGGGTTTGCTGGATAAATGCTCAGTCCTGGGGTAGCCTTCAGAATTTATAAATTCTTCTTCACAATTTCTGTTACCTTTTGTGAACCCTACCATATTTGGTAACGAAGGTCAGATGTTCACCCTCTGTTCCCCTTTTCCTACCCCCTCCTCAAGCATCTTCTGTCTATCCATCCCATCCACAATGGTTTGAGCAGTTGTAATGTATCCTTCCCTGTATCCACACTCTCTTACGTCTCTCTTACAGTTTTTAGTTTTCTGTTGAACATATGCTGGGTGCCACAATTCCTCTTTACCCTCATGAACTGTCCTTTGGCAAATTTTTGGTGTGTTTTGGGTGGCAGCTATTTGCCATCAGGAGGCTATTCTGATCTGTCAGTTTTTGGTAAAGATCTATCATAAGGCTAACATCCACCATTCTGACAACTATCGGATCAAATAAATTAGCCCTTTCCTTGCCTGCTGTTACCTGAAATCATAAATTCAGAGTCCAGTTTTTCAAAAAAAGAGACAAATTCATAAAGTTCAGTTTCACCCCCCCCTCCATGTCACAATAATATTTATAAATCTCTTCCACATGCCGGCCCGGTGGTGCTGAGGGTTGAGGCGCTGGACACCACCATGCTACCCCACAACCTGGGTTCAGAATGGACACAGGCTCTGGGGTTGGCAGGGGAGAGGAAGGATCGAGCGTCCCATGACTGCTCTCCTTCCTCTCAGGAGGGTTGGGGCACTGCAGCGCACTGTAGCGGTTACTGGTGGAGGCCAGTAGCACTACAAGCAGTGGTCTGTATTGTGGGGGGAGAGCGCAGTGGGTGTCAGCACATATGTGCTTGCAAGCCATTGCATGTCCGACTCTCTGGGGCAAAGAAAACCAGGCAGAAAATGACGGGGCGCAATCTCAGCGGCTGATGCCCATGCTTGGTGCCCCCGGTACCCAAGAGGATCCTGCGTTCAGAGTGATGTGAGCAGTTAATGGCTGGCTTTGAGGGGGTGCCAGACTGGGCCTGGGGGCTGCAGTTGTCAGCGGCTGGGGATCGCTGTGATCCACTCCATAGGAGGAGAAGAAATAGAGATGTGATAAAAATTAAAAAATCTCTTCCACAAGTCTGGCCTGTGGAAGAATGGATTTACTGAGTCATTGAGGACTACTTTGTCTTCCCATTGGCCCATGTACATATTGGCTAACATGGGGCTGAGGTAGCCCCCATAGCCGTACCTTTTATTTGCATGTACTTTTTTCTTTCAAACATAAAGACATTGTTCTTCGGCACAAACTCAGTAAGATTCCCTAACATTTTAATTTTCCATTGGGGAAGATTCATGTCTTTTAACAAGAAACGTTCTATGGCTTCCATATCAGCATCATGAGGGATGTTAGTGTACGATGCAGTAACATCCATTGCAATCAGCATCCAGTCCTCCTGCATACCTGTATCTGTTTCACAAAAAAAGGACACGTGTGATATATTTAATGTGGCTCATGTCCTTAATTAGAGGTGTTAGGAAAGCATCCACACATCTTTATAGAGGTTCTGTAAACTGTCCTCTCCACGATATTATAGGGCTGTCAAGGCAGTTTTGTCTCTCTGTGAATTTTTGGTAATGTATGTATTACTGACTTACAGTAATCGGAAGTCAACAACAAGATAGTCAAGCTCCAATTCTGTAATCAGATTTTCTTGCAGGAGGGATAAGTGGTACAAAATCTTTTTTTTTTCTTTTTTTGTGATCCCTTTGATGTGATTCTGTGTTGTCCACATCAGTCTAATGGGTATAAATGGGTTTTAACTTCACACTTCTGATCAATTTCTGTATACCAGCAAATTCATAAAATTCAGTATCTGTGTGACTTGGAATGAAAGAGGAACCTTTAGACAATACTTTATTTACATACTCTGTTATTTTATAGCTTGAAATGTTTATGACTATCAATAATGATTCCCTGGTCGCTGATTGCTCTGGTGTCCTAGTTTGCTGTCTCTGCCCTTCTTCTTCCTCCACCCTCTTTGTGTCCTCTTCTCTTTGATTGTTGATGTTTTGTTGGTTGAAGTCGTGTCTTTGGTTGTCTGGCACTCCTCTGGGGGATGAATTCTGCACCTGGAGAAGTTACTTCTGAAAATGTATTTGGTCATGCTTCCATCTTCTTTGGTTTTGAGTCACTTTGACCAGTAGAATAATCAATTGGGGTGCAATCTGTGTTCTTTAATATGGGGTGTGGTGCAAAATAGTCCTCTGTTTCTGGCTTATTAGTTTGCTTTTTCAATTTCAACACCTTATTTGTCAGCATAGTCCCTAGCATCTCATGCAAATTTTCTTAACTTCTTGATTTAAACATAATATTGTGCCATATAGTCTTTGAATTTTTTGTTACATTGCTTGAAGTCCGAATCTGTACTAAAGGTGCTCACCTTCTGTTATTTTTCTTGTAATTGAGTCAGAACAGTACTTTGTATTTCTTCATCATCCTCCAGGATCAGCTTCACTAATTTTATCGAAGGCTCCTGTATAATTTTTTGCAGAGACAGTAGCACGTCACAGGGGCAGCAGGCAGGGATGCCCTCTCTTCCCATGGCTATTCAGTCTCTGTCTGGAACCACTAGCCTTTAAACTCAAGCTCCATTAGAATGTGCAGGATATCCATAGAGGCCATATTTGTACATACCTTCAATATATGCAGATGACATCCTCCTGCACATTGCTCCACCCCCTGGCGTCCCTATCTGTGGCCCCAAAAGTCATATCCAACTTTGGCAAACTCTCTGATTCTAAACTTAATATTAGCAAAACTTAAGAAATTCCCTTGAATGCTGCAGTCACCAAGAATGACATAACCTAGCTGGGTCTGACTTGGTCCCCTTCATAGCTGAGATAGTTAAGTATTGAACTAAGTAAGAGCCAGGACACTCTGAAAATAAAAATCAACATAGATGACCTTATTGCCCAAATACAGCGGGATCTGGCCAGATGGAACTCTGTGCCGCTAACATTATGGGGCTGTATCAGCATCCTTAAGTTGAACACCCTGCCTAGGATATTATATTCCCCTAAACATGTTGAACATCCGTCTCCCCATTGCCTGGTTTACTAGGGTCCATGCAATATCAAAGTCCCAAAATATCTAAATTAATTTGGGCTAACAAGGGCTGCCGAAGAGCATACCACAAATGTGCCCAGTCTAAACTTCAAGGTGGCCTTTGACTCCCATATTTAAAAATGTACTACCTGGCAGCCCAAGTCAGCAAATAACTCAAATGGCTTGACATAGACACATAAGCAGAGTCACAGGACTTTCTCCCCTAATGGCTAACAATTAAAAAAAAAACTACAGCGATGGCAGCCAGGATGCAAAGCAGTAATGCTGCAGTATAACGCAAAATGCTGCAGTATTCTGCAAGAAACAGTGCAATTCAATGGTAATTGAGCCCTTTTGTCATGCAGTAATTTGTGACATGTCACTTACTGCAGATTACTGCGTTACATCGTGGCTGGCTCCAGTGTAAGCCTCAAAGCAAGTATCTTTCCAAGTTCCCTTATTTATTCTTCTGCACCGAAGAAGCTACAAAAGTTCTTTAAAACCTCTGTAATTTCACAATCTCCGAAATACATAACCAAGTATGTAGACTTGTAGAAATCCTTCCCACGAAAGAGGTAATGCAGTTCATTTTTTAGCAACTCTAATTTTAAGATTGATGGATCACCTATCAAAGAAACTTCCTGGCACATTTTGCAGATCCCATCTGCGAGCTACCTCCTCCTGGCTGGAAGCATGCTACCTCTTCAATCTTTCAAAATCCAGTATAATCTCAATAACATGGCAGTTTTTAACTTCCTACAAGTGTCTTATGTCCTACTGCAGCACCTAGGGCTCATGCCATGGCGCTCCAACAGCCAGCATCTAATTGGTCCCTTGGTACAAGCATCTAAGCAGCCACATGCCATTCCTCCATATACAATTTAATATTGGATGGATCCTCCTTAAATGTGATGGTGCCTGCCCCTGTTGGCTGATGGCACTCCCACAAATCCAGCCCAAATGGGAACAGGTATGAAAAGACTTATACATATAAAGAATAACAGAATCAGGCTTATGCCATTTAATATTCTTAGCATCCTTTATTTCATCCTATTAAATTCTGTACTCCCAGTCCACAGAAACACAACCAGAAATATTAAAGAAGTTGGCACATACCTTGTCTGATGTCTTCTCAGATGAGCAATTGCTTTGCATGGCCTTATGGGGTGCAGATAGGGGCTACAACACCGGAGGCTGTGGGGGCACGATATTAATTGCACAGCCAACAAGTTCTTAAAGAAGGCAAATGTCCACTCCAAGAGGTCCTATCTAAACAGTGCTAATTTATTTTAAACTAATAATAAAAACATAACAACTACTCCCAGGAGCAGGGGGCATGGCTTCATGGTGGGTACATATTTTCTGTGGCACAGAGCCATGGCACTGACTTGTGGCCAACAGGATCAAATTAGCTCCCAGAGCACTTGATGGCAACAGCACTTCCAGCAGGCCTTCCCAACTACTCCACAAGCCTCATGCTTGCTCCAGGGCTTTGCTCTGTCATGCTGCCTAATCTGCAGATGCTGGATAGCTCCCCCCTCTGCCCTACACATTCCTCCTGCACATTAGAGCCTCAGTAGCTGGGCTTCCTCCATCCCTGCACATCCTCAGTGAAGGCAATCTGGCATACCCACCGACCACACTCTCTGTCACTCCCAGCAGGCCATCAAAACTCCTGGGCATAGTGCCACATGGCAAAGGGGAGGTGGGCTGCCACCACCACACTCCCCACTATGCAAGCTGTCACCACTGCTGTCTCACTGCCCAATTCACTCCCGCTGGATCCAGGCCTCTCCTCTCCAGTGCTAAGGTGCATGAAGGTGGGCCACATCTTCTCCCTGGGCTGCTGCTGCTCCCAAGACCAACCCAGCTTCAGCTTATGCCCGCAACTCCCTCCATCTACCAGTCACCAGGTCTTCTTGAGTAGACATCCCACCAATGATTGCTGAGACCCAGGCCCCACGTCAACTCCCCATCTATTCTTGGCCCATAACCCCACTTTCTGTCTCTTTCCATTTCAGCAGGGCACCTGCATTCTGATTAGCTATCCTTCATGACAAAATGCTGTGGCTAACTCCTGACCCCATGCCATCCACACACACATGGGTTAGCAGTTAACAGCATGGTTGTTGACAGATTTGTTTATTTTTGCATGGTCCCACCAAGACAACTCTGGTCGCTTGTCAAGTGAGTATCCGGTTGGCATTAGTAAATTTTTGACCCTTGGCACGAGCAAGAGGCTATATTCTCAGTCATGCAATAGAAGCTCAGTGAGCCTGATCTACATGGTGTACCATGCAGGCACCACACACTGCTTCATTCCTCCTCCTGCTGCTGCTGCCCAGTCCCCACTGTAACTGTCCATGAAGGAGGAATGGGTGAAGATGACAGCACAGGCTGCAGAGGGCTGGATTTATGCCATATTGCTCTATGGAGCTGAAAAACACACAAAATAGTCACATCCTTTAGGGGGAGGTAATATAAATTGCAAGACAGATACAAATAGCAAACTGAATGAGAGTTTATTGTGCTGTCTGAGAACTGAGCACGAACCGTGTCACTTTGAGGACAAACTCCATTTCATCACTCACAGTAATTCAGATGCCAATTGTCCTGCTGTAAATAATGTACAGTTTAGTCTAAGTTACTCTAATTACCTGATTTGATTTAAATAATATGCTGTACAGCCCTCTCCTAGTTTCTGCTTCATTATATGTAATGTCTTTTTTTCTGTAATCCACTGGTGAAGTCTGTAATTTCACCATTGTAAGTGATACACCAGTACTGCCTATATTTTCACTATTGTAATGTACCCTACCCACCGTAATGTCTGTATTCCTCTCTCAATTGTCCTCACTGCATTGTGCGTTCTCTCTTTCTGTTTAATGCCACCTGATGTGGCCCGGGTCGTGCCTGAAAATGGTCCTTCCAATCAGCACACTCACCTAGTTACCAAAGACTTAAATAAAATAAAATAAATAAATCAGGGATCCCCCCTAACAAAGTGGTGTTTGTTCATGAAACGCTAGGGCATGTGCTTTGTTCTCTACAGCACAACACATTTGCATTCAGTTTGGTATTTGTATCAACATTGAAATTATTTATTTTAACCTTTCTTAAATGAGTGCATCCGTTTTGTGTGTTTTTTATCTGTAGTTTAGTTGTGCTGGTACTAGATCCTTCTGTGAGCACACAGAGTTGCTGTGTTTCTGTACTGAAGCCCCCTTAGGTAAGTCCACAAAAAATAGGGTGTTATACTATCTGACTGCTGAAGTCTTGATGCCTTTATCAAGGCAAATGTCCAGTAAAGGGTCCATTGACATAGCTAAACCATTTAAACATTCTTGTCTAAACACTTGATTCCTAAACTTTGATAATATAAAACACAGTGCAGTCTTAAACAGGACTGAACAGTTTTGAGATTATTTAACACAATACAGTCCCCAATCATAACCCTTTTGTGAATTAAAAAATATAAGGGTATAGAAGGAGATACTTGGGGTATCATAAATCACTTTCATGATGAGCTCAACTTCATGCCCAGAACAACAGGGAAAAACAGTCTCCCTCTGAAAGTGAGTAATCAGGTCCATCTTCCAGCTCTGCATCCTGCACAGGAGCAACACTGGGAATAGGTTCCACTCCAGTGACAGGCTCAATGACCTCTGCAATGTCTCTATTTGTCTTCCAGGATGTTTTTTTTGTTGGGTCATGTGCTGTTGTTCCAAGGTTACAAAGAGGTTTGTACAAGGATCCCATGCAGAAACAGGGGCCCAATACAAGCATTTCTGAAAGTCTGTGCTCAACATCACTTAACATTAAACACTAATGAAGTAGGGAATTTGCAGTCCACATTTATTCAGGTGTAAACCACTCCTTGTCCTTATCAGAACTGCCCACAGCTGGATTGCTAACAGGGGTATTGTTATTTGCATTTGTTGTCTCAGAATAATGACTTCTGCTCCTGGTGGCAGGTCAATGAATTGCATTGGTGGGTTCAAAAAGGTATGCTGTCAGGAATCAAGTGTCCAATCGGCAATAAGTGGTTGTAGTGCAATGTCTTTACTAAGTGTGTTGCAAATTTAAAATTCACCTGTGAGCTGCTGTAAATTTCCATACTGTGCACTATGTGGAGTATTCGTGTAGTGAGCACTATGCAAATTTGCTGCAACTGCACAAATTGTACTACTCAAATTGACTCAATTCACAGTTTGCAGTGAATTTTTGATGCAAAAATGTGTAAATGCAATGCAAAATGGTGAATTGTGGTAATTGGCATAGTAAATTTGCACATTTATGGCAACTAGCATAGTGCAAATTGACATATTTTGTGCTATGTACAAGAATTGCAAAGTTTTTTAATTTGCCCAATCCTAGTCTTTACACTACCTTTTTCCTACTTCACTTTATAGACTGGAAGGTTAGGCAACTGTTCCACAATGACATAAGGCTTGCCTATCTACTGGTCCTCTATTTTGTACTTCCCTTTCAGTCCTAAAATGTCTAAAACAACACATGGTCTGTAACTTGCAGTGCTTGCTCATGGACCCTACCGGGTCATATTATCGCAGATGAAACTGCGCACAGCAAGACTGTGCTGCTAGTACTGTGTGTGGCTTTACAGTGACAGGGGAATTACAGTGATAGCCAGTATTGCTACACCCTGATGCTCACCAGCAACAAGGAAGTGAATGTAGTCACTGCCAGTTGGGTGCTCGGTCGAGTTGCTGCCGTGGTGGAGTGCCTAGAGCACCCGTCACAGCACTGGCCGAGGTTGGGGGGAAATGGTCTGATTTCCTTCTAGGGAATCTTTTTCTATCAATTTTATTTCTTGCCCCTGTGTCCACACCCCTCAGAGTTGATTATAACAGTTCTGGGGGGGGGGTGCAGGGGTGTGTGCAAAGCCCCTGCAAAACACAAGAAAAACAATTTGGTGTTGCCACACGCTGCATTGTGGCACGTGGTCTTGATGTGTGCAGTTTCCTCTGCAACATTATGACCCTGTGCCCTCATGGGCATGGTTATTACAATATGTCTGGTGCTTTTCCCTGTGTCCTCAAATACCAGGCATTAATCCTCCTACATATGTTTCCTCAGTTGTTGAGTGTACTGCAGGTAAGTTTCAGGCGGTGCTTCATTGACAGACACTGAAACAAACCTACTGGCAATCTGGCTTCCCATCCAAACTTTGGTTAGCACAGAGAAACTCCAGCTAACTCATTCCATGTACAATTATAAGACTAAACTAGTGAACTTACTTGCTAGTCCCATTCAGACTGTTGTGATAGCTTCAGCATCCTCAACATATTTAATAGGGTTCTGTTGAGTCTCTCTGGCTAAGGGGCTCCTTTAGGGTGGCATGGGGTGGTTCTCAGTTTCTCTACCCCTTAAGACTCAAGAGTTGTTTACCAGACAACTTATGAACTCCCTACCCTGATCCATACACAACATTTTCTTGTTGTAGGATAGTTTAAAGGTCATAAAAAGTTGTTGTAGTATCCTTCTGATGTCACAACGATACTACAACTTTTCACCTTTGAAGTGTGTACCCACTGTGTTCTCCTCATGCCCTGCTTTTCAAATGAACTCACCCTGGCACCACTCAAAGCGCGCTGACACACAGTGAGTTTAAAAAAATACCAATTTTTGCTGGCTGTTTAATTTTCAAAATGTTCAAACTTTTGCCTGCCTATCATGTTTGTGGGGCAGGTGTGTGGACTAGTGAGTGGGTGGGTGGGGAGAAGGCGAGCCAGTAGCTGGGTGTGTGCTATCATGTACTCAATAAAAAGCTAATTTTTAAACTATGTAACATATAAAACAGCATATGGCTAAACATACACCAACAAAGACTGTGTCCACATCTCGGGGGCTAAGATGGCATCAGGATTCCTTCAGTCTCCACATCCATATGACATCATCTTAACCTCTCAATGGCAACACAGCCTTGTTGTGTATGGTTGTCATACACTATTCCATATATTGGTGGATTCTTCTTCTTCAACATGAAGTTCCTTCCTAGGAGGCTGAAGGCACAGATTATTTATATAGCAAATTCCTTTTTATACTTTCTTATTGCTTTCTCTATATTTTGGGTGGGTCTTTCCTTCTCTGTGTCTCTCAGTGTCAGGAAGACACGCACGAGCGACCCTATAGTGTCCTGAAGTCACAGGGAAACCAATGTTTTGGTCCTCCCATAGGATCTCTAACCCTCCTGCTGTTTCTGCACTGCACTATACTTTTAAGGACTGTTCTTATTCTTAACACAAGGGCTCCTTTGTCCCGTGGGACAAGTGGATCACATTCTTAAGTCTCCACACAGACTGTCTAACCCCACTGCCTGTTTGCACAAGGAGCTCTGTGCCCCCTGGGTACAAAGGATCCCTCTATAAAGTCCCCACAGAGGTTCTCCGGCCCCTTGTCCCTTCTTCCCTTCCCTCAACTTCAGTTCCCAATCAATTTCACATTCCCAGGCAATTTATTCACTCATGGGCCAAATCTGTTGTAACTTGGTTCTGTTGGCTGCTACCCCAGTAAGGGCAGACATTCTGGAGACAGCCTCTGTCACTTCACTGCAGGTGTCCTCGGTTCCTCACTCAAAGAAAGACTTGCCTTTCAGAGGGAGCTGCTGTACCTCTTCCTCCTTTTAAACTCTCCCACACTGATTAGCACTTTCCAGCACGTGCCAGCTAGCCCCACTGTCTCACTCCAATGCCCCTCTCACATGACACTGGTACCAGGTATTGCTTCCATGTAACCCTTTTCATACCAGGGCACTCTTTTCCTCTCTTTCTACTAATAAGGCCAGGACCCAGGGGTTAAACAGATTGGACACAACTCTTGAAGATCCAGTCTGCTTACACTGTCATCCTTGCCCAGTAGAAATGAGCATGCAGAAGATCCAGGGCCCGATTCTCAAAGGGGGCTGCATTTGGCACAAGCTGCAGCAAACAGCAGCTTGCGCCAAAGCCCCATGTGCCATGGACCCTGCACCAGATTCTGGTACAGGACGGGTCCTGGTGCCTAAGTCCCAATGCTTGTGGCAACCTCAGCCATGCGGCAAATGCATGGTGTGCGGGAGGGTTTACCACAAGCCCCTTAGTTCTCGTCGGCTGCAGGTCTGTCTGAATAGGGACCGGCCGCAGAAATGTGTGGAGGGCTGTGCCGGTCCCCTGCTCTGTCTGGGGATGGGGGGGACACTACCTGCATGGGTGTGGGGCACGGGGCACCAGTGGGAGGGCTGGGGGCATTTGTCCTGGTACCAACTGGGACACCGAGATCTGGAGGGGGCACTACTAACATGCTGAGGGGCACATCGAGGATCGGGTGGGTGCTCCTGCCTTGGATGCCCTGTGGGGGCACAACGTGGATGGAGGGTCCACTATGTGGCACTTGTGGGGCACGGTGAGGTTGGGGAGGTGGGATACACTGCACTACCCATAGGACAGCTCACCCAGGGGAGCGATGTCTAAGTTCCCTTATGCCAGCCCTGGCTGGTCTAAGGGGACTTAGAATTTCTCCCACTGGGTGCTGTCTGTGAATAGCAAGCTGCAGCTTGCATTGGAGCAGTCCACCTAGCGCCATGTTGCAGGGCAGTGCAGGGTGCAGGGCTGGTGCAAGACCTGTTTGAGGCAGGCAGCCTGCGGTCAATGCAGGTGACCTTTGTGAATTGCGTGGAGGCAGACCTGGACACAAAGTGCACCTTGCATCATATCTGTTTGGTGCAAGCAACTTGCGTCAGACGCAGGGCTTGGAGAATCGGGCCCCCAATGTTTTGTCAATGCTCAAAATGGCCTATGTCCTCATGAAGAGTTCTCATTAAAGCCCTTCAGAATTTCCATGGGAGCACCAGCTGTTTCCTGAATTAGCAAGATGTATTAGTACAGTGTATTGTTCCAACATGGTGTATATTAGACCTTAAAACTGGCCTATTAAAATGTATATTTACACCTTAGGATTTTCATCTTAGTGATTATTTTGCTGGGGTTCTGCCTCATCTTTTTGCACTTCTATTCAGGTTTCTTTTGGCTATTCTATAGCAATTTTAAACCTTGCACACTAGGGTAATTTTTTTTAAAAGAATTTTTATGAAGTTTTCTTCCCTTCACACCTTCTGACTTTATTTGATCCTTTTTAGTGAGCAGTGCCTTTTGCCAAGTTTGCTAATTGACTCAGTTCTGTAACAGGGAATGCTTGAATCATAGCATTTCAAAGTATCAAGTGTTTTTAACTCACAATGTGAAAGCATTTTAATTTGGTATCAATAATTAAAATATTAGAAAACACTTATTAAGTTATGCAAATACTAATTACACTATTGGGCCAGCTGACCTTTAAGGTAGTGGCTTTTTTCTTTTGCAAAATCATGTTTTGGCCCTGAGCCACCACATACTCTTCCTGTTGGGTTTTGCTGCTGTACTATCAGTGACATCTTAGCCCCATCAGCCAGTTCCAGCCCCCCATTGCCACTGGAGGGGATCTGCATAGAGCAGGGCACGAGGGTACTAATGATAACCACTATATATACAGCTCAGTACACATTTTTTTTTGTCTCCAGTTTTCTTCCCTAAGTTCCACCTTCCACCTCACGCCTACGTCTCATCAGCCTTGGACGTCACAGCATCCCTTTTGCAGGAAGCAAGCTCCCTGACCCGTCTGCAGGGTGTCACTGTGATGCCAGAACTCTATGCCAACTCTCCCCGGCAGACATGCACTCCTGAGTGGTAGCTATCTCTGCCTGACCTGCCGCTGACGGGGTAACCTAAGTCTGTTCCAGAACCCAGGTCATCTGCATGCCAGAGATAGGTACTCTGTCACTGGACCATTGAGCTGGCCCTTAGTAAGTAGCTTTTAAGGGGCAGGACTACAGGCCTAGCCCATCCCCTGAGGAAGAGGCATCCGCCTCAAAGCACTAGGCTTTGATGCTGCATTTTACATATTGTTTTATCTTCTCTGCACCTTTGCAATTAAACTATACAGTTTAGTGTTCCCATACTAGTGTACCTGTAGAATGTCTTATCCCCTTCCTTCACTGACTGAGCTAGTCTTTCCTCAGTTTGCACCTTTGCATTCCTTATAGCTTTTCCCACTTCTCTTAGACAATTCTGGTAGTCCTCCCTATCTTCACACCTTTGCATCCCTCTATATATTCTGAAGGCCACCCTTTTGGCTCTTACTTTTTCTGCTATAGCCTTGGAGAACAAAAGTGACTTCCTCCTTCTCTTCCCTTCACTTTTCACCTTAACACATTGCTCTGTGACCCCTATAATGACCTCTTTAATATATGCTCATTGCTCCTCAACTCCCCCTCCTGTGTTTCTCCAATCCAGGGTTTCTTCAACACATTTTCCAATCTTGCAGAAGTCAGCCTTACTGAAATCTAAGATCTTTGCCTTTGTATGGCAAGACTTTATCCCTGTGTGGAATTTAAACTCTATCATGTGGTGGTCACTGTACCCCAGGTGCCCCTCCACATGGAGATCTGCAATTCTATCTCCATTTGTCAGCACCAGATCCAGGATATCCCTGTCTCTGGTGGGTTCCCCCTCTAGTTGTCTGAGGCCCACCCCCTGTAGTGAGTGCACAATGTCTCGAGTCCTGGCCGAGGCCCCTGCTGGGATGGACCAGTCCACGTCTGACATGTTAAAGTCTCACATCAACAGAACCTCACCTTTAGCTGTCATATTGTGTATATTATCCAGCAATATCCTGTTAATTTCCTCCCCCCCTGAGCTGGGGGTCTGCAGAGCACCCCTGCCGGAATTGCTGTTCCGTTTCCTGCCTCGAGGGTGACCCATAGTTCCTCTACCTCCGCATGTTTGCCCTATATTGTGGTTGCTTTGATGCACTGTTTGAGGTAAAGCCCCCCCCCCTTGCTTATTCTGTCTCTTCTGAACAGAGTGTACCCTGGTACATTAATCTTCACAGCTGCCAGTGAACCATGTTTCAGTTATGGCCACTATGTCCAGATTCTTCTCTGTCATTACAGCCACTAGTTCTTGGACTTTGTTACCCAGACTGCGGGCGTTTGTGTGTATGATCTTCCATGTACTGTTGCTCCCCCCTGCTCATGTGTTTTCCTGTTTGTCCGTTTTCTTCAGGTTTGGTGTAATTGAAGTTCTGATTATCTATTCCTGCCATGTTCATTCCCAATATATTAGGTGTCTCTGCCAAGTACATGATGTCCTGCTCCTCTGTGCTATCTCTTGATACCTGTGGGGTGGGCTTGCCTGAGTATTCCTGCATCTAACAGCCCTCCCTTGGCTAGTTTAAATGTTCTCTAAGAAAGTATTTAAACTGCTCATTGAGGACTGTAATGCCCTCACTGTATGGATGCAGGCCTTCATGCTTATACAGTTGTGCATCAGTCCAGGTTGTTCCTCAGGCTCCAGTGTAGCCAAAGCCACTTTCCCTGCACCATCCCTTCATCCAATTGTTGAAGTTCCTGAGGTGTTGATCTCTTGCCTCTCCCCTTCCACAGACTGGTAGGACCTCCACAAATGTTACTGAATTCGCCAGATCTCCAAGTCGCCTACCCATCTCCCTAAATTCCTACTGTACTATGTCCATACTAGCTCCCTCTCTTACTAGGTTGTTTGTCCCTAGGTGGACAATGACATCTAGCCCTACCTTCCTTGCCACTGCCCTAGCAATCCTGTAGATCCACTTCCCCTACCACTGAGCTGTACCTCCTGGGAGACACTTTACCTCCCTCTCCATCCCACTGTCCATGCCTAGGTCCATGTGCTGAACAACTGAGTCCCCAGTAAGGATAAGTTTTCTTCTTCTCTGGGGTTCTCTGAGTTTCTCCCATGTGCCCACCTGCCTGTTGGCCTAGGGTTCTTTGGGTTCCACTCATCTGCTCTCCTCCCCTCTGGCCTTCGCATTCTCCCTGGCCGCAACTTGGGGATCCCTTAATGGGGTACTCCCACTCCTTAAGAACAGCATACTTGTTCTTAAGTTGGACCAGGTGGGGAATGTGTGTCTGTCCCCCTTCCCTAACCCTTCCTGAGCCCACTGTAGTCCATCTTGACCTCTGCCTGGGTACCCATTGTGGCATTGTCTAGGGACAAGGTGGTCCATTGGTGAGTGCAAAGGTTCTCAGCACCCCTGTCAGCTTGGCCCAGAGCCTGGTCACCTCCACCCACAGCCCTGAGAGGTGTCTGTAAATGGGGCAGAACCGCAGCTCCCAGAATGTTCTTCTGAAGGCTACTGCTCCACATCCACTGCACTGTACCACTCCGTGTGTCATCCTGTTGTATTGTACTTTGTCCTCAAATACACATTACTTTTTTGTATATGTGCCTTGAGTTCCCCCAAAATGTAATTGATTTATGCATATTTTATTTTTTTAAGACTGTGGGGGGATAGCTAAACTCGGGGACAAGGGAGACTGTAGAAGGAGATCAAGACAAGGTGTTAGTTCTAAACAAATATTTCGGCTCAGACCCTGGAAGGGAAGGGAAAGGGACCATGGTTAGACAACAAAGGCATAGAGGTGGTGGAGTTGGACACCAGTCCTTCTACAAAGGAGAGGGTACTAAAAGAGCTTGCAAAGTTAAAAGTGGACAAAGCTATGGGTCCGAATGGCATACATCATGAAAGAACTAAGGAGGGAACTGGCAGCTCCACTGGCGGTCCTGTTCATTGAGTCCCTAAATACTGGTATAGTCCCCCAGGACTGGAGAAGGGCAAATGTGGTTCCTCTTCACAAGAGTGACAGCAAGGAGGAGGCAGGGAACTACAGACCAGCAAGTCTAACATCAGTGGTGGGTTAGATCATGGAGATACTCCTTAAGGAATGAATTGTGGAACACCTGGAATCCATTGGGGCGCAGGATCCGAGGCAACATGGATTCACAGCAAGAAGGTCCCATCAAACAAATCTAATTGATTTCTTTGATTGGGTGACAAAGGTAGTGGACCAAGGGTGAGCAGTTGATGTTGCCTACCTAGATTTCAGCAAAGCCTTTGATACTGTTCCACATACCGTAGGAGGTTGGTCAACAAGTTGGGTAGTCAGGTTGGGCTACAAGGTGGTGAGCTGGGTTAGCAACTGGCTGAGGGACAGAAAGCAGAGGGTGGTAGTAAATGGAACCCACTCAGAGAAAATGGAGGTGACCCCTCAGGGGTCAGTTCTAGGACCAGTCCTCTTCAATGTCTTCATCAGTGACATTGCAGAAGGTCTGGAGGGGAAGGTTTGCTTGTTTGCAGATGACACCAAGATCCTCAACTGGCATTTCAATACCAGTAAATGTGTTGTAATGCACTAGGGAGAGACATATCCAAATTGTACTATACATACTCACTGGACAGTATAGACCTTAAATCAGTGGACAGAGAAAAAGACTTGGGCATTCTAATCACTAAAGACCTTAAGTTTAGTAAGCATAATATATGGGTAACAACTAAAGCCAATAGGATCATTGGCTGCATAAAGAGGTCGATTACCAGTAGAAATAGGGTACGTATCATGCCATTATACAGAGCTTACGTCTGGCCACACCTGGACTACTGCTCTTCTGTATGGAATCCACCCCATGTAGAGACATTAAAAAATTGGAGGGGGTTTCAGAGGAGAATCACAAGAATGATTAATGGTCTACAACACATAAACTATGATGATAGGATGAGGGAACTTAACCTCTATTCTCTGGAACTAAGAAGAACAAGAGGTGATCTGTTGCTGATGTTTAAAATTTCAAAGGATACTCAATTAATGACTGATCTGGGACTTATATTCAACAAATTGGGAATTTCACTTAGAAGTCACAGTTTTCAACTTATGCTAACTAACCTAAAGAGGAACAACAGAAGAATTTATTTCACTCAGAGAATTATACCACTCTGGAATGCCCTGCCCAGAGATGTGGTGGAGGTAGACTCTCTAACAGTGTTTAAAACATATCTAGATGGGCACTTGAGTCATCAAATAGGATGGACCTAATCCCATTCATGGGAGATGTACATATATGGGCTAATGACATCTGTACATCTATTCTTTCCTAGTATTAATCCAAGCATGAAAACAGAGTTGATATGCCAGGGATGAGAAAAGACCTAGAGAATTTGGAAAGATGGTCTGAGGTGTGACAGGTAGGCTTTAATACAAAGAAGTGCAAAATCATGCACGTGGGGAGTAGAAACCCAGGGGAGAGCTACAAGATGAGGGGGGAACTGCTGTCAGTCACCAAAGAGAAAAGAGATCTGGGGGTCATTATCACAGATGACCTGAAGGCCTCCAAGCAGGCAGCAAAAGGTGGTAGGGAAGGCCAGTGGGGTGCTAGGTTGTATCGGAAGGTATATCACAAGCTGAAGGAGGGAAGTACTTTTTCCACTGTACAAAATGGTAGTGAGGCCTCATCTAGAGTACTGCATGCAGTTCTGGAAGCTGCACCTTTGGAAGGACATAAACAGGATGGAGACGGTGCAGAGGAGGGCAACTGGGGGTAATCATATCAGATGACCTTAAGGTTAGCAAGCAATGTGAGAAGGCAGTAGGGAAGGCTGGGGGTAGACTGGGATGCATAGGGAGAGGCATCAGCAGCAGAAAACAGGAAGTTGTTATCCCTCTGTACAGACAGTTGGTGAGACCCCATCTGGAGTACTGCATCCAGTTCTGGAGACCCCATCTCCGCAAGGACATAGACAGGATAGAGGCAGTCCAGAGGAGAGCAACTAAAATGGTGCAGGGTCTGCAAGAGAAGCCCTATGAGGAGAGACTAAAGGAGCTTAATATGTATACCCTTGAGGAAAGAAGGGAGGGGGGACATGATAGAAACTTTTAAGTACCTCAGTGGAATCAACAAAGTCCAAGAGGGTAGCATCTTTCAGAAAAAGAGACGTGCAAGAACAAGGGGACACAATTTAAAGATGGGGGGGCAGTTCAGGGCCAATGTGAGGAAGTATTCTTTCACAGAGAGGGTAGTGAATGCATGGAACAGCCTTCCTGAGGAGTTTGTGGGGTCTAAAACTGTGGGAGAATTCAAGAATGCATGGGACAGACATAAGGCAATTCTTGTGGGGGGAGGGTAGGAAGAAATAGGCTGTTGGTTAACTAGGATCTGCGGCCTATCCTGTAGGTAGGGAAATGGGCAGACTAGATGGGCCAAGCGGTCCTTATCTGCCGTCAAAGTCTAACTAAGATGGTGCAGGGATTACAGCATAAGTCATACAAGGATAGGTTAAAATACCTCAATATGTACTCACTGGAACAGAGGAGGAAATGGGAAGACATGATTGAAACATTCAAGTACCTCAAGGGTGTAAATAAGGTGAAAAGGGAAAACATCATCCAGTTTAAAAAGAGTACTAGAACAAGAGGGCATGACATGACATTGGAGGGGGCCATATATGGGGAAATGGGAGAAAGTTCTTTGTCAGCGTGGGCCCAATGGGTGTGCAGACCGTACTGTACTACACAGTCCTGATATGTGAATGGATTCCATTCACATATCGGAACTGTGTGGTACAGTACGGTCTGCACACTCATTGGCCCATGCTATGGACCAATGGGCGACAGCTGTACTCTCACATACTCTGTCAGTCGGCGGGTGACCAGGCAGCTTGCGGGTGAGGAGCTGCTGCCCTGCTGACCGGGGAGTGGGGTGGCAGGTCTGAGGGGCGGGTGGGAGGGGAACTGGCAGTCGACCACCAGGGAGGTTTTCTTTTACAAAGCCCTCAAACAGGCTTGGCAGCGGGTCCACTGGATCACCAGGGAGCTTTTCTTTTACAAAGCCCTCAATCGGGCTTGGCAGTGGGTCCACTGGACCATCAGGGATACTATTCTTTTTACTACACCCGCGATTGGGCTGGGTTCGGTTCACTGGACCACCAGGGATACTATTATTTATACAAAACCCACAATCCGGCTGAGTAGCAGGTCCACTGGACCACCAGGGATACATTTAGTTTTATTAAGCCCGTGATCGGGCTGGGAAGCAGGTCCACTGGGCCACCAGGGACTGTATTTATTTAATGACACCATCATCTGGCGAGGGGGTAGGGTCCACTGGACCACCAGGGATATATTACATTTACAAAGCCCGCGATCGGGCTGGGATGCAGGTCCACTAGACCACCAGGGATTCTTTTACATATACTAAGCCCGCGATCGGGCTGGGGAGCAGGTCCACTGGACCACCAGGACATATTTATTTATACAAAGCCCGCGAACGGGTGTGGGTGGGGGGAGCGATGCCCGGGCCTGTGTCTCTGGAAGTTGGGAGGCCACCCACAGCTGGCAGCTGCTGTGTTGCACCCTGCAATATGGCAGCTGACCTGTGGGTGGCCAGGCCTTGCTCCTTTTTTTTTAGGTGGATCTCTGCACCCCCCTGTGCGGTGCAAGGCGGGTGTGTGTGCTTGCATATGCACTGCATATCCTGGGCTGAATATCGGGATGTGCCAAATATGCATGGGCATGCCCCCCACACTTGCACCGCATACATTACTGGTGCGCCCCGGCACATTGGGATTTGCGCATCGCAACACCCCCTTTTGAATATTGTGCCAGGGTGCATCAGTGGGTTGTGCATGGCACAATACTGTTGTGCCATACTCAACCCCTTTGAATATCCTGGCCTGTGTGTATGTGTATCCCAACAATTAGAAATTGCAGTTAGGTGGCTCAGTAATTAGTGCAAAAAATTGCTAGTCTATATTCGCCACTATCTATATCAGTTTCAGCCTTAATTATGTCATTGCTGATTTAAATGAGGTGTCTATGACAACCCCCCACCCTCCGATGTCCCTCGGAGCCTGAAAAGAAGAAAACAGTCCCTCTATGTCTTTTTGTAATCTGTAAAAATGTGTGCAGACAGTGCACTGCTGTGTTACACTGGAATATATATGCATATATGTGTATATGTATTAGTCAGAGTGTGTGTGTGTGTGTGTATTACAACAATTAGAAAGTGCAGTTAGGTGGCTTAGGGGTTAGTGTAAAAATTGCTAGTTTACACATTTCTCACTGCCCACCATCCCCCTATTTTGCAGCCATATTGGCTCTTGCTAGAGTTTATTTTTCTAGCCACAATTATTGGTGAGAAATAGGGACTACTGGATTCTTTGAGTATCCCAGAAACCATCAGTTCTTGCAGGTGTCTCTGGAAACCTTCAACACCAGCTTGTACCAATCTTCAGTACCTTCTCTGAAAAGATCGGGTATGACTTAAGTGCATAAAGTATTCCTCTTGCTGGACATACCCTACATTCCACTCATGCAAGGAAAATACTTTGGACCTCGGTGCCATCTTGTGAATCAGTCTTTCTCCAGTATTCAAGCACAAGGAAGATCCCAGTGTGAATGAGCATTATGTCACTGTCATTCAAGGGCATGAGTGAAGGAGTAACACTGGATAAAAGGCTGCCTAGGTAGATATGTGCAAGGGTTCTACCTTTCCTGTTGGTGATCTGTTACAGCGTAGACAAGCACCCTGTACTGTGGGTGGTGTCTCTTACTAGTCTAACAAAAATGGTTCTGAGACTAGCTTTTAAGATTTAACATCTCATTGTCTGAAAAAGTGAAACTAAAACCAGAGATGGCAAGACAAGGCAAGGCAAGTTATGTGTATGGCGTCCATACCAATGACTCTGGGCACCATACAGTGCTTACAATACATACAAATTAGATTAGCAAACAAACATACAAATAATATAATAAAACAATTATTAAAACATTCAGTTTAGGCTCTGATCTATATTCATATTTGTACACTTATTGGACCTGAAAGCGTGGGCAAAAAATAAGTTTTCAACTGTGCTTTAAAAGTGGATACCGATTTCTAGTGATGTCACCAATATAGCCACAAACTGAAAAATCTGCTCTGTTCCACCCCTCAAGAATTTGACTCAATCCTTTTTAAAATGGTACAATTTTCTCAGCAAAAGGCAACCAATTACTAACATTAATGTCCTGCAAACTTGGAAAATTCAGAGCGATGACTCCAGCCACCAGACTACAGCAAATAATGTCATGGAGAAGACAGAGCACCTTGGCCATTTGGGCCGGCACCTCCAGCTCATGATCCCAGCATCAATTTCTTCTTGGAGATGGAATACAATGAGGATGGGGAACAGATCACTGCAGAGGACCATACAGTGCAACAAGTCCTCAGTACTGTGCAGAAAACTGATTCAGCGTTTGTAGACCTTAAAATACATATGAAAACGCTGGACAAAATGATTGCAGTGACTAATCAAAAGGTGGAGAAACTCAGATATTACTGAAACCCATGACTGGATTCTCTTATACCTACTGCAAAGAGAAAGAACTTGAACAGCGAGCAGAAGACACAGAAAAAAGGGCTAGAAGTAACAACTTCTGCATCCACAGCATGACAGCAGGGGCAGAGGATGGGTTTCCTTCCATGGCTGAGTTTGACAGCATGTTCTCTCCACCACACTGGACCATCCACCTGATAGACGACCCCCCCCCACTATAGAATGGGTGCACAGATCACTGGGGCCAAAACCTTAAGAACAATCAGCTAAACCCTGTTCCATCATTATCAAAATGTGTAATTTTTAAACCAAAGAACTTATTCTGGCATCAATTGGAATAAGTGAGGGACTAAATATGATAACCAGCAGATGTATTTTGACCAAGATTTTTCAAATGCCCTACAAGCTAAGAGGCAGCAGGTCTGGGGAGTGATCAGGCAGCTCAAGGAAAAGCAAGACATCACCTTGAAGCTGCATTTAGAATCATGACTCAAAGTTTATGAAATGTTAGCAGCCATAGCTCCACATTTGAGGAAGTGGGACATTGATTTGCCAGACCTCACTATGGAAGAGTTAGAGATAACCCTACTTAAGATGACCTAGAACACAACAGGGGAAGGAAGCATGCACGAGCTTGGGATGGCCTGCTAACTCATCTTAAAATGGACCTGGCCAGGATAATCAGCTAAATAATTCCATCAGATGAAATGACTATGCCCAAGGGAGGAATGACTGAAGCATGCACCTGACTGTCATCCTAGGGAAAATGGCACCACTACCTGTTACAGAGATCTTGCTTGGGGGACACGTTTGTTTTTTTTCCCTGGACATAGACATTAAAATTTAGTCAATTTGCTCTGTTCCTGAATTCATCTGTCTGTTGCTCACCACACCCTGGGGGTCACACGCAATTCCAATAAGGTAAGAGGGCTGGCAGGGATTTGCGGGGGGGTGGGGAGCCACGGGGCAGGAGACTGCCCGCACGCCATAGCTGAGGCATATCTAAGGTTACAGGTTGCACAAGGTTGTTCACATTGCAGGGGTGCTCTCCAACCGGGGCCTTTAGAAGCATAGACAGGGGAGGGGTGAACCTACATGGGCCTTTTGACTGGTGGGGGAAGCCAGCAGCTGAGTCTGTGCTAATATTCAAAATAGCAGCCTTTCGGAATGGTAGTTCCCATGCAGGAGGTGCTCACTCATCCAGTACTGCTGGAGGAGGAAGATGGGAAGGGGATTGGATTGCAGCTTTGGAAATCAGCTGGCAACATGAAACACAGCACAGCTCAGTGACTGGTTGTGGGGGGGGAGCGCAGGATTGCTCCTGTGCCCTCACCATATGCCAGTATATACTGTGGTCCCCTAATACCCAACTTAGCAGTTCAAGAGTGCTCTGAGAGCCTGGAACTCTTGGCTGAGTGATGGAACTGGACTGGACAATGGATATTTGTCTGTATAGGGATGGAGGCTAATCAGTCCTCCTACAGAGTTAAAGGACCCTATTGGAAAAATAGATGAAAGGGTGCTTTAGTCCTGGTCCTATCTCCCACTGCATGCACCTTGACCCCTAATGTGACTGCTAAGGGCCTGACCCTAGGGTACAAGCAGGGCTGTGTGGTGGGGGTCCCAAGTCTCAGTGGAACCCCATGCCTGGAGCACTCACCAGTCTTATAGTTACAGATTGGGGGTGAGTGGGAATTAAAGTAATTAGTTCTGTTATGGGCAGCACATCACATCTCAATTCTAAATATACCTTTTGTCAAAGCTATTATTTGGATGTCCCTATCTTCGAGGGGGGGGGGAGGAATGAACTGTACACAAGCCAGTGACAGCATAGTCAGACTTGGGACAACACTTTTAAGAGTCCAACAAAACCACCATCTTTACTAGGAACCCCAGAGACTTAGTAGCTATCTGGAGAGCCAAGCGCTGGGGCTTTGCACAACCAGTGTAAGAGTCTGCACCTTAAAGTCACAAAACCTACACCTCCCCTCCGGTCCACAAATTACAGCATGGAGGATGGGAGGAGTATTTATGAACCTAGTACTCCCATTACAGGGGAAACACTTTTACATGTTGTTAATTATGTTAAGAGTTGTTATGACTGTTCTGATATTGTTCAAATTCTGTTGGCAGCTATGTTTTTTAAGTAGCAGCCACACATTGGGTCTTAATACTGGTCATAGCCTTTGGTGTAGAACTGAGACTATGGGACAGGAACCATGGATAAAGTAAAAATAATATATTTTCTTTATTTTGTATAATCTTTTTATTAAAAGTTTTCCATGTGTACAAACACAAACAAAATCACAACAACAAAACATATAAATGAAAAGAACATCATTATTCTAATAAGTCATCCATTAGTGCACATGTCTCCTGAAGATAAAACAGCACTAGACAGTAGGAATTGATGCTTGGCTATTCATTTGGTTCTATCATTAATCTCATACCACTTAAATCTGTAATAGCTAATCTGCATGGAGGATCCCCTCCAATCCCTCTAGGTGTCAGGTTGTTTCCCAGGGAACTGTCTCCCCCTCTCTGAGGGTGACTACCATCCAACACTCCCACCTATCCCTCCAAACCTTTCTGCAAGACCATGGCCTCTGCTGGGTCCAAAGCAGCCAGAAAAGGCACCCATGTGTGCAGGAAGCCCTCCCCTCTGTCCCTCACCACCAGCATCAGTTTTTCCAAAGCCAAAGTCTGTAGTGTCAGAGTATGCCACTGTTGTACCGAGGGGGTTGTGTTGGAAACCCAAGTGTTTTGTATACAGTGTTGGGCCAGTTTTAGGAGAACTCTAGCTCATCTAGGCAGTGAGGCCCACTCCTCCCCACCCAGATTCTCCAGTCCAAATAAACATATAAGAGGATAAGGTGGAAGCTTTCGTCCCACCATCTTGCCCACCTCCAACAGGACTGCTTTCCAGAACATCTGTAAGGTTGGACAAGACCAGAAACAATGGTAGTATGTCCCCAGCTCCCTGTCACATCTGCCACATGTGGGAGAAATTGCCAGGTGAAATTTATGCACTATTGCAGGAGAACAGTACAGCCTGTGAATAATTGATTCCATACCACTATTCCCATATGCATGGTAAGTATTAGTCTCCAATTGTTCTCTCCTATTGGCATCCCCATATCCCTCTCCCACAACCTTCTAATTTTTGGGTGAGATCAGGCAGATATTGCTTCCCCACCCATGCTACCTGTCTGATAAACCCCTTGGGTTCCCTCTTGGCCTGGTATTTATCCTTCCTTTTAGTTACATATTCTTTATTTATTTTAAATATTCACAAAACATAAAACACACAATACTGAACATATAAATAACTTATAAAAATAACATTCTGCTAACAATAAACAAAAATACAAATAAAAAGACAAAAGGTACAAAAATTCTCACCCACCGACATATGGCATGGGTGACATTATCAGCAAAAAAAACAAAACATTTTAAGAATAAATCATATGCCAGTGACGAAACAACCAAAGTAGCTATAAAAAGAGAAAATTATTATACTGTGAGTAGGATAAAACTAAACCACTAAACTCCATCTACTACGAGGAACTGGGACCATTACAATAATAACTGGAAGTAGAATAAATAAGTACTGTAGTGTAAGAAGATTAAATGCAAAAGATAATATATAAATTAGAAGTTAGAAGGAACCCGTTCCAAAAAGTTACCCAAGCAATGTGTTATACAAAGCACCCCACATAGAATAAAAGTTTTGTATTTTTCTATAAAGGCTAGCAATAGCTTTAACTAAAAGTAAATAGTGAAGCGCTGTCAATAACCATTCTCAAAAAGATAGTTTCATTATCCAGCCAATGTTTTAAAACTAGCTGCTTAACAGAAATTGATATTAAAGCTAACATAGCTCTATCAGAAAATGTAGATAAGGGATTAAGCTTGCCCAGAATACAATCCTCAAACTGAAAGGCATTTTGCAAATTCAGTTTGTTTAGGATATTATTGTTAATTTCTTGCCAAAGTGGACTGACCAATGGGCAACTCCCAAAAATTTGACTGAGATCTCCAGAAGCTGAATTACTGTGGGTTCAGGTATCAGAACTTCTTAGACTTCTTTTAAACAAAATAGAGGGCATCACATATACATTATGTATAGTTTTGAGTTGTATAAATTTCAAATTATCAAGAGGAATATATTTAGAAATATTAGCCCAGATCTGAGTTCAGTTTAAGGAGCTAAACCTTAAATCTGAAGATCAGTAGAAAGGTTGAATCGGAGCTTCCGATAATTTGGTGAGAAGTAAAATGTTATATGTGTTAGTAATAGGGTGACTCATTATGTTGATTTTTTTAAGTTTATTTAGAATATCTTGACAGTCTATTTTCCAAGGACAAGGACCAAAATAAGTAGTTAAGGCAGTTTTTAAAGCAAAAAGATTTATTATGTATTTTTTACTTAAGTTTAAATTAGTTAGGAGTATATAGATGATATGCAAGTAACCATTCCCTAATAGCAAAGCTACTTTTAAGTCTTTAATCTCAGAAGATCAAGGTTAATTAAATATTTTGTTATTAAGTTTAAAATTATAATTATTGAAAATTGGTTGGTTTATGTCCTTCTAAAACTGTAAATCAAGAAACTGACATTTTATTGTGAATTTTTAATGAGACACCGACTGTTGAACTTTTGAGTGAATAAGGTAAATTAGAAACCTTAGTATAACCATAGGGGTTTATAGGATGTGTTAGACTTTATGGGAAAATACCATTTTAAGTATTTGTTGATATGGGTAGCCATACAATAAAGAATAAAATTAGGTATTTTAATGCCTCCTTGGGATTTAGGTAATATTAATTTTTTGAGAGCAATTCTGGAAGGTTTACCTTGCCAAATAAAGTTATTAATTTGTGTATGGATAAAGGCAAACCATTTTAAGTGGAGATAAACATTTAACATATTCAAGGGATAAAAGAACCTGGGGAAAATGTTCATTTTCAATATGTTATCCCTACCCCAAAATGAAATGGCAAGTAAATTTCACCTACCTAAATCCTGTTTTAATGTAGTAAATAAATTTGTAAAGTTCAGATTAATTGACTGAGTGTTGTCCTGAGGTAAAATAATGCCTAAATATTTTATGTGATTGGGCACCCATAACAAACTTAAGTTAATAATATCCTCCTTTAGAACCTGACTGTTTAAAGGCATAACTATTGACTTCTCTTTATTTAATTTATAGTTAGAAACTGTACTGAATTCCTGAATGGTTTCTAATGCTGTTTGAGTTGACTCTTTAGGATTAGAAATATGGGGACGCACGTCATCTGTATAAGCAGATAGTTTGAAATAAAAGGGCCAATATTAATGCTATTCACTCAGGGGAGCAGGTGGGGTTGTGTTTAGATAGTATATGAGAGGTTCTAAATAAAAGTTAAATAAAATTGGAGACAAGGGACATCCCTGGTGAGTACCACAATACATTCTAATAGTGGATAAATAAATACCATTACAAAAGATTCTTGCCATAGGCTGTGAATAAAAAATTTTGAGCCAGTTACAAAATCTATCTGGAAATCCATGCTTCTGCAGAGTAGCCAAAAGGAAATCAATATTTACTCTATCGAAAGCTTTCTCTCCAACCAGGGACACCAGAGCCGCAGGGACTCTGGCATCCCTGGAGGTAGAGAAGACATGTTACAACTCCTTACATGTTCCCTGCAAGTTAAGGAATTCCAAAATGTTTTGATTCTCTGGGCCAAAATAGAGGAAAGAATTTTTAAATCACAAATGATAAGTGGGATAGGATGATAGTGTCTAACTTTATGCTAGGGTAAAAGAATAATTAAATCTTCCAAAAGTGAATAATCATTGAAACCATTAGTGAGAATGTAGGTGTATATGGACTGCAGTACTGGAACCAAAGTATTTTTAAAGGTTTTGTAAAAATTAGGAGTAAACCCATCTGGCCCAGGTGATTTGTTCAATTTTAAGTCATCTATTGCATCTAATATTTCTTGAGTATAAATGGGCTTAATTAACTCTTCAGCTGAATGAGAATTAAGTTGAGGACAATTAAAATGTCTTTGGTATAACTCAAAGTCAGATTGGGCGAGAGAATTAGGGATAGGGCCATAAAGGTGTGAATAAAATTCCACGAATTCAGACAGAATTTCTTTTTTCTCAGTTTTTATCAAATTATCCTTATCAGAAATAATGTAAGCAATATTTTTAAAAGTTTCCAAGTAAAAATAATATCCTACAATGTTAACATGATCAGCACTGTCATGAAAAGAATTAGGATCCTGACAGAACTCTAGAGGTTGCAGGGAAATGTACTTTTATACATGAATCCCACTTGTCAGATATAGAATATCTAAAATTGTGCAGAATGTTAGTGGGGAAAGCTTTTACAGCCTCCCACCCACAGCCAAGTGAAATGGAGCACCTATTTTGGTTAGAAAAAGGGTCCTTCTACAGGTGACTAAGGCAGAAACTAATACAGAGGGCAGATTAATTATAGTATATAGATAAAGCAGGGATTTGAAAGTACACTTAAATAATATCTATGCTCTGAACTCAGATGTCACAATGTATTTCAGGATGGTATTTGCCAAAAAAGCTTTGCTGGGGAGAGGGTGCTCATTCAAGGGGGAGATTTATATTGTGCTGTAAACCCACAAATAGGACCTCTAAAAACCTATCGCAAACAAAGTGTGTAGTAAGATAGTTTGCAGTTTTATGGAGGAATTAGGCTTCTTAGATACATGGAGGGCACAACAAATGGGGGAAATAGACTTTACCGTTTTCTCTCACTGACACCAAGAATACACCAGAATTATTCTTGATAAGCAAGAAAGAAGCATATAGAGTAAATTCCAATAGAATAAACACAATATCCTATCAAACCATATACTGGTATCATTGGACTTTGATGTGGGGGTTAAGAAAAGACAGACAAATTGGAGATTCAATACAGCTTTACTGAATGACATTGACCTTATAGACATGATCCATACAGAAGTGACATCATACTTTACACTTAATTAGGGAAGTGACACCTCAATTCAAACTATGTGGGATCCAATGAAAGCGGTGTTGAGGGGAAGGATCATCAGCTGGTCAGCAGCCGAAAACAAACAGAGATGGGTCTTACAAAAGAACCTAGAAAAGAAATTGCAAGTATTATGAACATATGAACATACAAAAGAGCCAGCAGAAGAAGGCCATTTGGTCTATCGAGTCTACTTGTATTGCATAGTTCCTAGCTTACGCCACTGACCCTGCCCCCTCCTTCCCTATCCCTCCTCTCCAAGTCCCATGGTTTTCCTTTATGCCTATCCCAGGCACTCTTAAAGCTGCCCACTGTCTTCTCTGAGACCACTTCCTCTGGTAGCACATTCCAATTGGCCACCACCCTCACCATAAAGAAATGCCATCTAACATCCCTCCTAAACCTTCCCCCCTCCAGCCTTAAACTGTCTTAATTTGTCTTTGGCTGTCTCTTAGTTTGAAGAGACCTTCCATATCCACCCTATTTATCCCCTTCAATTATTTGAAGGTCTCTATCATGTCCCCTCTCTCCTCTTCTCTCCTCTTCTCTAGGGAATACATTCTCATGGCTCTCAGTTGCTCCTTATAAGATTCCACTTGCTTGGTTGCCCTCCTCTGGACTTTCTCCAGCGGGCTGATATCCTTCTTAAGGTATTGAGACCAGTGTCTCTCTTCATATTTAGATGCGGTTTCACCAGTGACCTGCAATATAACTTCTTTCCACCTACTGCTGATTCCACTGGCAATACACCCCAATGTCCTGTTTGTATTGCTGCCTTTTTGCACTGTGAGACATGCTTCAGGTCACTAGTTATCATCACTCTCAGATCCTTTTCCTCCTCTGGTGCTGCTACCTGGACCCTCTGGTAGTACTCAGTCCTTGGATTCTTGGCTCCAACAGTTCTTGGCATTGAAACAAAGTTGCCAGATCCCTGACCATCTCTTAAGTTTTCTGAGGTCTTTCTGCAGGTGCAGTATCCCTTCCACTGTGTCCACCCTCCCACAGTTTGGTGTCATCTGCAAACAGGTACATTTTGCCCTTAATGCTTCCCCCAATGTAATTGATGAAGACATTGAACAACTCCAGCCCCCACACTGAGCCCTACGTGACCCCACTGGTGACTTTCCTGGTGCAGGATAACTCCCCCCACCATCACCCTCTGGGTTCTTCCCGTCAGCCAGCTTTCTACCCATTTGGTCATTAGTTTGCACACAATTGAGGTCAGACTGACTGGCCTATACTTCCCTGGGTCATCCCTGGGTCTGCTCTTGAGGAGAAGCACCACATGCCCAATTCTCCAGTCCTGCGGCACCATGCTCAACTCCAAGGAACTATTGAAGAGGCTCGACAGTGGCCCCACAAGCTCCTCTGTCAGCTTGCTTAGCACCCTTAGGTGTATGCCCTCCAGTCCTGGGGACTTTTCTACCGTTAGTGCCAGCAGTTCCTCTCTCATGCTATCCTCTTCTATCACTACGTCTGTGATCCTTCCCCTCCACCCCTTTCCCCCTCAGATGGCACCAGTCTGTCTTTTTCCCTAGTGAAGACAGAGCAGAAGTAGTTATTCAAAACCTCTGCCTTGCTCCCTTCTTCTTCCACCCAGACATCCCCTTTCCTAAGCCTAACTATCCCTTACTTCTTGTCCTTTTTCTCACTTATGTAGCAAAAGAAGGCCTTCTTCCCCCTCATTTCCTTTGGCTACCCGAAGTTCCTTTTGTGCCTTAACTTGTTGCACCACCTTACCTGCCACTTTGGCCAGCTTCAGGTAGCTTTCTCTTTCTGCCTCACTTGCAGTCCTCCTGTATCCCCTGTAAGCCCTCTTCTTGTTCTTTACCACCCTGGCAACCTCTGAGTTGAACCAGATGGTGATTTGGCCCTGATTTCCTCCCCTAAGCCTAACACACTCCCCTGTGGCAGCCAGTAATGCCTCTTTGATGATGGTCCATTTTTGGTACACCCCATGTCCACTCTGAAGCCCTCTGGTGCATCCTTAGTACCTCTCCCATCCTCTTGAAATCTGTTCTTCTGAAATCTAGGATTTTGGTCACAGTGAGAATGCTTTCTGTGCCCATATCCAACTTGAAACACACTGTGCTGTGGTTACTACCTCTCAGAGGTTCCCTGACTGTTATTTCTTGTATGTGCTCCCCATTTGTGAGCAATAGATCAAAGATTGCCCTTTCCCTGGTGAGCTCAGTGGTGCCCTGAGTCAGAAACCCACTCTGTATCAAATCCAGGATCACTTGGCTCCTGGCACAGGATGTGGCCGGTATATCCCAGTCCACCTTGGGCAGATTAAAGTCCCCCACAACTATCACCTCCCCTTTTCATGCAGTTTCCAGCAATTGTGGACTCAGCTCCCTGTCTCTTTCCTCCTCCTGGTTAGGCAGTCTGTAGATCACCCCCAACCTCACCTTTTTCCCTTTATTAGTCTGGAGCTGTATCCATAGTGTTTCCACCCCTTCCCCTTTCTGTCTCCTCCCTCGTGCATGTTATCCCCTCCATAATGTAAGCCACCACCCCCTTTGCCTATCATCCTGTCTCTTCTATATAACTTGTAACCCAGGCTCGAGAGGTCCCAGTCATGATGTGGTGTAGCCCAGATCTCAGTAATTGCTATTATGTCTACCTTTCCCTCTGCTAAGAGCACCTGCATGTCTGCCATCTTGTTACCGAGACTGTGAACATTGAGTGACAGTCACCACCCTCCAGCTCAACTCTATGCTTTCTTCCCTTCTTTTTGTAGTTGTCCTGACCTGCCCTTCTTCTGTACTCTCTCCCTCACCCCCCCATACTGAATTACTTCTTATCCACTCCACACCCACCTTCCCGATTACTACTGCTGGTGTGGGGGTAGGTCCACTGATCTCCTCATCCTAGACACTCTGGGCCTGCTGGCCTGTCTCCCCCTCCAGCAGTTCAAACTCAATTTGTTGGCTAAGTACTCCCCTAGTTTGCTCTGAGTACATCTGAGCCCTTTCTACTAAGGTGTAGTCTATCTTTCAAATACAGCATCTTGTTCGACCATGTGCCCTCCAGCCCCTGATGCATTTGAACCCTTCCTCCCCTGCACCAGCTCCTCAGCTAGTTGTTAAACTCCTCTATCCTCTTTTTCCTGACTGTGCTGGCTCTGGGGACTGGTTTCACTTCTGAAAAGACAAAGAGCTCACTATCTCCTTGCAGGTGTTTGCCAATTCCCTGAACCTACCCTGCACCACCACCACTTCTTCCCCTGCTAAGTCGTTGGTTCCCAGGTGGATGACTAAGTTAGGTTTTCCACCAACGTCCCTTTCAACTTCCCTGATTTTTGATCATGCCCTCCCTGCTATTACCCCTAGCATACAAACCACCATCCTTCCTGCCTATGGGTCCCCCTTCCTCCCCAAATGTATACCCTTAATTATGGAGTCAGCAATGATTACCACTCTTTCATCACGTGCAAGTGTGTTTTCCCACCTCCTACCTTCTCCTATTATACCAGTCACCTCCCCACTCAATTGTGCCCTATCTGCTCTGATTAACTTCCTGTTATCTCCACCACTATCACCCCTCTGCCTCACTGACCCCTTCCTCCTCATCCTCCCTGACTAACCGTGCTTGCTACCACTTTTTCCTTTACCCTGATTCCTCCCCCCCATCCCCTACTCCACCCTGACTGCCTCTTCCTCCCTGCATTCTCAAAGTGCTCACCTCTCTCCTGTCCTTACCTCCAGCCTTTGACTCTGGTCACCTCGATGTACGACCTCACCACCTGACTCCCCTTCCCCTAAACTGATTAATTTTGCATACCTGTTCAATAAGGGCACCCCAACATCAGATCCCACTCCTATTCTTCCACTTCCAGCCCCATTCCTTCCCACTTCTGCTGATCCTCTTACCCACCTTCCAGTTTCCCTTACACCTGCCATTCCTCTACACCAGTTTCCCAGGATCTTTGAGGAGGAGGAGATATATCTGGACACTGTTGTACCCTCCCTGCTACCAATTTGTACCTGCAGTCCTCCTTCCCCAGGGCTGCCCCTACCTGCCTCTTCCTCCACTGCTCTGTTTCCTTGTCTCCCAACCCCACCCTCTCCAGCTCCCATCTGAGCATTGTTACCTCTGCCCTGAGTGGTTCCAAGCACCTGCACACTGGACAGCCCCTACTGTCCTCATTGTCCACAAAAAGACTGTGGCCTCACATCATTTACAGCTTACTATACTCCTTTCACTATCCTGGCTCCTATGCATGCTTATATTTCTCCACCTTCACCCTTTCCAGCTGTTCCGCTCCCTGTTCCAGCTCCTGTTTTCCCACATCTTCCCATCTCAGCCTATCCCAGCTATGTATTAGGAGCATAACATAAACAGCTCAGAACTGGACAGCTTAGTGAAGAGCTACAACAAAAAAGGGCAAGACTGCTCAAAATATTTAACAAAAAGGTTGAAGGCAAACTAAGATACATTGAACATAAATAGTATGGAATTGGGGAAATGAGCCACCAGACTGTTAGCATTTAAATTAGAGTAAAGGTGTAAGACTACCTTATGGGTTTCATAGCTCATTACCCTGCCACAGCAATAGTCTGTGGGTGGTAAAATGTTAAAATTTAAGCTTCTATCTCGAGTAAAGTTGAGAATATCTGTCACTTTAGTTATGATTTCGTTACCCAGTTACAGTGATGTTCCGTGGCGATAATTTACGTGTGTCTGTTAGAGAAAATATGGTCAATTGCGGGCTGAACTGCTTGTTAGTTGATCCTTTCCTCCCTTCGGCCATGCCCCGCACTGGATGTTTTGTATATCCTCCCAGGAGAGCATAGGTTATTAGATGCCCAGGAGAGCAGATATCTATTGAACTTCGGAGTATTGTTTCATATGCTATTTTAGTGTTTTATTAGTGATATCACGTCAACCAATGGGGCCCATATTGAGCGTGACCATCATTTGTGAAAGGTAGCTAAATAGCATGGTAATGGTTTGAAAATCATATCCATAGGATTCAATGGGCACACCCTGCACTCTCCCTGGTAGGATGTCACAAACGTCTGAGCGTGGGGGCATGGTAAGCGGACTGAGAAGTTGGAAAGGATTGGCTGGCAGGCAGTTCGGTCAGGGTGATGATCCCTTTCCTCTCTAACAGGACTGCATTAAATTTTAACATTTTACCACCCACGGACTATCACCATGGCAGGGTAATGGGCTATGAAGTCCGTAGCTGTAAGTGACAGATATTACAACTTTACTTTAAGATAGGAAGCGTCAGATAAAACAGTTACAAAAATACAGGTGGCAGGAAATATTAAGGATATGAAAACAGACCAAGAGGATATAGTACATTGCTTTAAGTAAGCAATAATACCCTCCAGGGTGGGCGGTATTGGGTTATACCCACCCACCCAGGGGCATAATGAGGCCCAACGCTGCAGGCAGAGGGCTGTATAGCCCCTGGAAGTGTGGGTATAGCCCAGTACCTACCACCTTGGAGGGTATTATTGCGCTTAGAAAATGGGGCACTGTATTATATTTGTTAAAAAAATAATTTGTGTATTTGAATATTATTTTTGTAATAAAATAGATCCTCTGCATTTGTTTGTTTCTTTTTGAGGTGAGGACTTTTGCCCTAGTGGAGCTGCTGTAATTGTGTCTTTGGAGCTAGTTGTCTTGGTAACCCTCCCCCACACACAAGCCTGTGGAGTTCCACCGATCTTAAAGAGTTTAAGTATCTGTTTTTAAACAGGTATATTTATATTTTTATTCATGCTTTGAATTGGGGAGTGCAGCCCGGAGGACAGAGCTAAGCAGATGGTGTTTAGAGCAAGGGGCCATGAGATCGCACTTTCACACTGTCAAGTGTAACATGACCGCGGTTGGGAGAAATGCTCATGATGCATATTTTTTTCATGTATTTTCTTATGGTTAATTTCTGCAGTGAGGCTTCTCGGGAGGGAGTTCTGCAGACAGAGACACTCTGTGTGTTTGTCAGAGTGGGCAGCCGCAGAAGAGAGTGGGCACATTGAGCTGATGGCAGGATTGACTGCTGTTTGAAATAAGCGCGGTTGGAGAAACGCTGATTTGTCCTTGTCTCTGACCGCAGATTAAATACTGGAGTGTTTTTTGTTGTTTTTTAAATATGCTCCATATCAGAAGCAGCACTGCTGATCACTGTGGTGTGGTGCAGTTCAGCTCAACAACTGATTATTTTAGAAAATTTTGGGAGAGTGAGCAAGCGGGTACCTGCAGGAGGGAGGACAGAGAGCGCGATTCGCGTTCCAATACTCTTGTATGAATTATGATGGGGCACGGGAGAACAGGGCATTGTGATGAAAAGAAATAAAGAAAGAAATGTCTATACATGAGTACGATGTGTGGTTTTGTAGCAGTGGCAGTTAATTATGGAGTGTTGGGGGCAACTACGTCTTGCTTAGCGAGACAAAAAAAAAATGGCGGAGATTTGAAATCAGATTAGGGGGTTTTGGCCAATTAGGAAGCAGGGTGGGCACCAGGATCCTGGTGATGGGGCAGGCTAGGCTGGTACTTTTAATACCTGGTACTTTTAATACCTGGGCTCTGTTGTCTGATAGATGCCCACCTTGGCAGAGGTATCAGTCAATCAGAGCCAGGAGATTTTTTTAGCCCATTTTCTAAGCAATTCTATGCCTCCCTATATTCTGAGGACAAAGAGGAAGTTCAGTTAACTCGAGATACCAGAGAATTTCTACAGCCCTTGCATCTGCCCACCCTCTCATCCGAGGAGCAAGAACTGTTAAACTGCCCAATTGCAATACCTGAATAATAGAGCCATCGAATCATTGAAAAGCACCAGGGCCAAATGGCTTCAATGCATCATTTTACAAAAAATTTAAAAACTCTAGCACCCAGATGATGTACACTATTCCAGGAGTACCAAGAGAGAAGCTGTACGCCAAAGACATGGCAGGAGCCATTATAACGGTATTTCTGAAACCAGGCAAAAACAAAGAACTCCGAATCCTATAGATCATTTCCCTGCTGAATCAAAATACTAAGCTCTTGATCAAAATCCTGGCTCACTGCCTGCAGAAGATAACCAAAACTGATACACTCTGACCAAACAAGGTTCACCCCTGGTGTAGACATTTGAGTGATGACATTAAATGAATCCTAAACATCTTATTGGAGGGAGCGAGGGCCTGGGACCCACAGACTGCAATACTGATTGATGCTGAGAAAGCTTTGGAGAGGCTTAACTAGACCTATCTTTAGGGTGTGCAGAGTAACATGGGCTTTGGGGATAAGATTAATATGTTGTATACACACTGCCACAAACCAGAGCTAGAGCAACCGGGACACAGTCCACCAGATTAACAATCGAAAGGTGTACATGGCAAGGCTGCCCCCTCACCACTGGTATTCGCAATCAGTTTGACGCAGCTGGCTGAAGCTATCCACTCACATCCTGTCAGATGGGGACTAGTGGTGGGAGGGTGCAACAACAGTGTCTCGGTCTGTACGGATGACACAGTCACCTACCTGAGGGACCCAGAGAGAAATATAGCACATTTAGAGGCCCTAATGCATAGATACAGTAATAGCTCAGGTTTCAATGTTAATGTATCTAAATCAGAGATTATACAAATTAGTGGTTCCATAGCACAAAGTTTCAAAAACAAGTATAACTATAGATGGAAGAATGATAAAATTACATACTTAGGCATTGCCTTGCCAAAACATGTGGCATCCCTTTACCAAGCTAATTATGGTAAGCTTAAACAAGAAATATAAACTGATTTAAAAAGATGGCTGCTATTGCCCTTATCACTCACAACCAAAACTGACACCAGCAAAATGATCATTCTATCGTGTCTGCTGTTTTTATATCAGACACTCCCCACTCAATGCCCCAGACAAGATTGGTGCAGACTTCAAAAAGCCATTAAAGCTTTCCTTTGGAATGGGAAATGGCCGAGGGTTAGTAAGGTGCTGTTGCAGAAACAGAAACAGGTAGGCAGCATTGGACTGCCAAACTTTAAAAACTAGCTTAATGCAGCACAAGCCACACCTATAGTAGATATGGTAGACATGGTGCGGCATCTACCAGAGACATCCTGAATACAAATCGAATGCCACTTAAGCTCCAGGGGCTCCTTTGCAATTTCAGCCCTGAATAATCAGCAAAAGTTCAGATTTGAAATAATTTACAAATAGATGAACAACACGTTCTAAATCGTTGGTTGAAAATGAAACAGAAAGCCCAACCCCCCCCATCAGATAGTTTAACTCGATCTCTATTGGATGACATCCAGTCTTTACTCCAGACATGATAGATATAGGTTTCAAATGTTGGGAACAAAGAGGCCTCATGTATTTCCACCAACTATATGAAGGCAGCGTACTCCAAACCTTCAGACAACTACAGATAAAATTCAACCTACCAAACACAGACACGTTTCGTACCTGCAAATTAGAGCCTTTTTGAGGAAGCCGAAGCATGTGGAAGAACTTCCCCACGTGCATGCTCACTGGCACCTATTAAATATGATCTGGGGAGGGGCTCAGCAACCACAATGTAAACACTTAATCTCCAGACTGTATGCAGAGATGAATAAAGACACAGGGAAGGAGACAGCCCAACATATATGGGGCAAATGGGAGAAAGAAGCAGGCACAACTCCTTTGGGCAAGAAATGGGACTTGATATGGCAGACAGTTCATGAAACAACTGGGTCCAGCAGCTGGCTGTAATTCAAGTAGAAGGTAACAACATGGTACTTCCTAACATCAGACAGAACAAAGAATATATAGGTAGCAGCCCCACACATAGATGATAGAGAAACTAAACATGTTGCTCAAGGGCTGGTGCCAGGAAAAAGGATACAAATTTGTAGGTAACTGGCAACAGTTTTGGGAGCGAAAGATGTATTGCATCTGGCTAAGGAGGGAGTCAGTACATTGGGGCAGAAGTTTGACATTTTTGCAGAATATTTAAACTAGCCAATGGGGAGAGGGCTGCAGCACCTGATACATCGAATGGGAAGGACACCCCTCCCCTCTCAGCTAGTGATCAAACAGGAGTTCAGCATGTTTGTAGTTCATTTGCATCACCAGGTAAGGAAAAAGGTCTGGCTCCCCATACGACACACAGGGGAAACGCAAGACCTTGCCCAACAATTAATGCACTGAAATCAAAATCATGTTCACAAATGCCCGCAGTCTGGGAAACAAGATCCCAGACCTGCAGGCAACAATGACAGAGGCTAAACTGGACATAGTAGCCATTAGCAAGACGTGGTTCACCAGTAACCACACTTGGGAGACTTCAGTACCTGGCTATGTACTGTTCTGAAGAGACCGAGTACAAAGGGGGGTAGCCCTTTTGTCAATGAAAATATGAAAGCTACAGAAATTCAAATTACTACGAGGAGCCAGAAGAACTGTGGGTCACCCTGGAAACAGGAAATGGGACTGCCATATGAACTGGGGTTGTCTACAGGCCTCCAGACCAGGGAGAGAACATAGACACATTACTGTTAGAAGATATACAAAACATGACAGCTAGAGGGGAGGTTCTGATATTGGGAGACTTCAACATGCCAGATACAGATTGGTCAATACTAGCAGGAACATCCACCAGAACTAGACACATAGTGGATTCCTTGCTGGGGAAGGGCCTCAAACAACTGGTACAACAACCCACAAGAGACAGGGCTATCCTACATCTAGTAATGACTAATGGGGAAAGGATCACAGAACTCCAGGTAAAAGGTCACCTGGGGGCCAGTGACCATCACATGGTATGGTTCAATTTGGTCACTAGAACTAAATCATCCCATTCCAATGCAAAAATATGGGACTTCAGAGGAGCTGACTTTGATAAGATGGCCAACAGAGTTAAGCTAGCCCTGGCAAGAAGAAATACAGGTGAGGGGGTACAGGCAAAGGGCAAGCATTAAGGATGCAATACTTGAAGCAACATCCCATTGTGTTAGGGAGAAAGGCAAGAGCAAAAGAAGGAGGAAACCACTTTGGTTCTGAAAAACAGTTGCAGAAAAGGTCAGAGCCAAAAGACTGACCTCCAGGAAATATAAGGGAATGCAGCAGGACGAAGATAGGGAGGCATACTAAACTTCCCTAAGGGAAACAGGAAAGGCAGTAAGGCAGGTAAAGGCCCAAATCAAAGAAACACTAGCACGAACAGTAAAAGAAGGGGACAAGACTTTCTATAGATACATTAGTGAAAGGAGAAAGTCCAGAGGGGTTATTGCTAAGATCAAGGGGGATAAGGGGGAGTGTGTGGATAAGAACCAAGGAAAAGCCTACCGGGTCATAATGTCATACACTTAATAGCGTACGACATTATAGCTAACCTGAAACAGCGCTGTCCATATCAGTGAATGGTGCAATACCAAGTACACAGCTGTACATGGTATTGCACCATTCACACAACTTCAGGAAGAGGATAAGACCTCTGCTGGGACTGGGTTCTGCCAAGCAGCTGCTGTGGCTCACTGGACTGAGACACAGCAGCAGGAACCCAGGCACTGTGTCTGGGACTGGGTTTGATTCCCGGTCCCACACATTTTATTTTTACAACATTGTGTGCTCCTGAGGTAAACCCACCCCCAAGTTGAGAATCCTTAGTGGGGGCTTGAGGACACAGCCCCCATAACGGGTGGGTGGGTGGGTGGCAGAGCTCCCCACAGAAAAAAGACTTATGCTGCATGGCAGCAATCATGCTGTATTGGCAGTGCGATTTTGCTATGCGGCATAATGTCTTGCGACATTATGACCCCATGCCAAGGAAAAGCATCTATCCTAAATAGATACTTCTGCTCAGTATTTACTGAGGAGAAGGTAGGGCAGGTCCCACAGCTAGCACCATGGAGACAGGGGGGAGGGAGGTGTGCACAAGTCCCTTCACAAAAGAAAGGGCCCTACAAGAGTTTGCTAAGCTCAGGGTGGACAAGGCAATGGAACAGGATGGCATACATCCCAGGGTACCAAAGGAGCTAAGGGTGGAACTACCAGAGCCATTATCAGAAATGTTTAGTGAGTCTCTGAGCACAGGAGAGGTCCCAGAAGACTGGAGGAAGAGCTCATATGATCCTGCTCCACAAGAGTGGTAGCAGGGAGGAGGCAGGGAACTACAGACCAGTCAGTCTTACCTCAGTAGTGGGCAAGATTATGGAGGCATTTCTTAAGGAAAGGATAGTGCAGCAATTGGAATTCATAGGGGCACAGGATCCAAGACAGCATGGGTTTACAACAGGAAGGTCCTGTCAAACTAATCTCATAGATTTCTTTGACTGGGTAACCAGTGTGGTGGACCATGGGGGGAGCAGTTGATGTCGCCTACCTTGATTTCGGCAAAGCTTTCGATATTGTTCCATATAGAAGGTTGATAAATAAGCTGGGTAGGCTCGGGGTGGGTCAGAAGTTGGTCAACTGGGTGGCAAACTGGTTGACGGGCAGAAAACAGAGAGTGGTGGTAAATGGCATACAGTCAGAAGAGATGCAAGTCACAAGTGGGGTGGGGTAACTCAGGGATCAGTCCTGGGGCCAGTCCTCTTCAATATCTTCATTAGTGACATTGCAGATGGACTCGAGGGTAAGGTTTGTCTGTTTGCAGATGACACCAAGATCTGCAACAGAGTAGATGATCCAGATGGGGTGGGCAGAATGAGAAGAGATCTGGATAAACTGGCAAAATGGTTGGAAGAGTGGCAATGGGGTTTAATGCAAAGAAGTGCAAGATTGTGCACATAGGGAAGAGAAATCCTGTAGCCACCTATAGGTTGGGGGTGGGGGTTGCTGGCAATCACAAGGGGAAAAAACAGACTTGGGTATCATCATCACAGATGACCTGAAATCATCCAAGCAGACCACTAAAGCAGTAGGTAAGGCTAGGGACATGTTAGGGTGTATTAGTAGGGGTATCACAAGTCATAAGAAGGAGGTAATAATCCCTCTTTACAAGACACTGGTTAGGCCTCATCTGGAGTACTGCATGCAGTATTGGAGGCTGCACCTTCACAAGGATGTTAACAAAATGGAGGCAGTTCAGAGAAGGGCAACCAAAATGGTGCGGGGGACTGCATCAGAAAACATATGAGGACAGATTAACGAAGCTAAATATGTATACCCTAGAGCACAGAAGGGAAAGAGGTGATATGATAGAAACATTCAAACACCTTAAGGGCAATAACAAGGTGAAAGAGTCTAACATGTTTCAATATAAGAAAAATAGCAGGACAAGAGGACACAGCATGAGATTAGAGGGAGGCCGATTAAGGGATAATATGAGGAAGTTCTTTTTTCACAGAAAGGGTGGTGGATGCATGGAACTGCCTACCTCAGGAATTGCTGGATATGAATACAGTGCAGTGCTTCAAACAGGCATGGGATAGGCATAAGGGAGCAATACAGATGAGTATGAATAGATAGGCCATTGACAGAGCAAAGACCGATGGCACATTCATATGGTAGAAAACAAAAGAGGGGCAGACTGGATGGGCCTTGCAGTCCTTATCTGCCATCAGCTTCTATGTTTCTATGTTAACTGTATTTAAAAGGGTAGCCCCTATCAAATTTTTTGAGAATGTCCAAAAATCAGGTAGTTCTGGAATGAGGTGGGCTGACTCATCACGCAAGAATTGCATATGCAACCCCAACTCAGTTCTGAGCAAGGTGTATTAGGGATCCTGCCAGAAGGAGCAAGGAAAGGAGACAAGAGACATCTAGTCAACATCCTTACAATAGCAGCACTTAAAACTATTATGCTACTTTGTCTTATAGACTATCGCCTGGAGATAGGGTCATAGCTTAAAAACTGTAAGCCCAATAAAATAAAAAACATAGAAATTGTCAGCAGATAAGGACCGCTAGGCCCATCCAGTCTGCCCATAGGCCCTATACATTGTATATGACCACTGACCCTATGTGATCAATTACTTTTTATCACTCCCTCCCCTCTCAAGCTTAAACCCCTCCACTGTGGTTGCCCCCACTACCTCCTGTGGCAGACTATTCCAAGCGTCGACTACCCTTTCTGTGCAGAAAGAAATTTTTTTTTTTTCATTTTAGTTGTTTAACCAGGTATAGCACACTAAACTGAAAGCTTTTTTTACAGGAGCAACCTGTAATTCCTCACATTACTTCTTAATCTACCCCCTTCCAATTTCATATTGTGCTCCCTTGTTCTAGTACCTCCTCTACATTGGAAAAGGTCCTCCACCTGCACCTTATTTATGCCCATGAGGTACTTGAAAGTTTCAATCATGTCCCCCGCTGTCTCTTCTCCTCCAGTGAGTACATATTGAGGTCCCTTAGTCTCTCCTCATATGTTTTGTGGTGCAAGCCCTGCACCATTTTAGTTGCCGTTCTCTGGATAGTCTTCACCTTATCTGTGTCCTTGCGCAGGTGTGGTCTCCAGAACTGCATGCAGTACTCCAGGTGAGGCCATACCAATGTTTTACACAATGGCATCGTCACCTCCCACCTCCTGCTAGTGATACCCCTTCCTATGCACCCTAGCATCCCACTGGCCCTCCCTGCTGCCTTTGTGCACTGCTTTCATACCTTAAGGTCATCAGAGATGATAACCCCTAGGTCCCTTTCCTCTTTGGTGACAGTCAGCTCCTTCCCCCTCAACTTGTAGCTCTCCACAGGGTTCCCTCTACCCAGGTGCATTATTTTGCACTTCTTTGCATTGAACTTCAGTTGCCACATCTCCAACCATCTTTCGAGCTTCTTCAGGTCCCTCTTCATTTTATGCATCCCTTCTGGAGTATCCACCCTGTTGTAGAGCTTGGTGTCATCTGCAAACAGGCAGATCTTTCCTTCCAGCCCCTCTGCAATGTCACTAATGAAGACATTGAACAAGATTGGTTCTAGTACTGATCTTTGTGGTACCCCACTGGTCACTCCCCTCTCCCCAGATTGTACCCCATTTACCATCATCCTCTGTCTCCTGTCTGTTAAGCAGTTCCCAACCCAGTTCACCACCTTGTCTCCCATGCCCAGACTACCCATTTTGTTAATCAGCCTTCTATGTGGGATGGTGTCAAAGGCTTTGCTGAAATCTAGGTAGGCGACGTCTACCACCCCTCCCTGATTTATTTCCCTCATCATCCAATCAAAAAAATATATTAGATTTGTTTGACATGACCTTCCTGCTGGGAATCTGTGTTGCCTCAGATCCTGAGCACCTCTGGATTTCATATGTGCTACTATCCTTTCATTCAGCAGCATCTCCATGATCTTTCCCAGCACTGAGGTGAGGCTGACTGGCTTGTGGTTCCCCACCTCCTCCCTACTGCCACTTTTGTGCAGTGGGACTACATGTGCCCTCCTTCAGTCCTCTGGAATGACACCCATGTTGAGTGACTCTGTGAACAGGGCCACCAATGGTGCTGCTAGTTCCCTTCGCAACTCCTTTAATATCCTCGGGTGTATGCCATCAGGTCTCATGGCCTTATCCACCTTCAGCTTTGTGGGTTCTTACAGAACTCTCTCCACTGTGAGTGGACTGGATCCACTCCCCCCATTGCCTCTGCAACCCAACTGTGGTCCTTGACTCTTCCTTTCCTTAGTGAATACTGAGCAGAAGTATTTTTTCAGTATTTCTACCTTGTCCAGATCCCCCTCCTTACACTCTCCCTTCTCCCCTTTGAGCCTCACAATCCCACCCTGGTTTTTCTTCTTTCACTGATGTACCTATAATATGCCTTATCTCCTTTGTTTACAGACAGTGCTAAACCCTCTTCTATCTGTGCCTTCACCCTCCTAACAGCCTTCTCTGCTTCCTTTAGACATTCAAGATACACCTCCATGTCCCCCTTCCAGTGGCACCCCTTATATTTCCTGAAACTCAGCCTTTTAGCCCTAACTTTGTCCCCCACCTCTTTGGAGAAACATAGTGGTTTCCTTCTTCTTTTCTGCTTGGCCACTATCCTAATGCACTGGTTTGATATTTCCACTAATGGCTCATTTCAGTCTCTTCCATTGTTCTTCAACCCCCTCTATTACCCTTTCCTTCCCCATGACTGCTTGTATACATCAACCCATTTCAGGGAAATCCACCCTCCTGAAATCTAATACTCTTGTGATTTAATTGAATCCATATCTCCATTCTGAACCACACCATGTGGTGGTCACTGGACCTCAGCTGCCTTTCCACCTGTATTTCTTCAACTCTGTACCCATTGGTCCATATCAGGTCCAGAACTGACTAGTTCCTGGTTGGCTCATACACCAGCTGCCTGAGTCCAACCCCCTGCAGGGATTCTAGAATGGCTGTGCTTCTAACTGAAGCAGCCACCTGGGTGGCCCAATCCACATCCGGCATATTGAAATCCCCCAGTAGCAGGATTTTGCCTTTAGCTGCCATGTCGTGTATGTTCTCCACTAGTTCCCTGTCTGCTTCCTCCATCTGTGCCTGAGGTCTGTAGATCACCCCTGTACGTATTGCTGTTCCATTTTCTGGCTCCAGGGTGACCCACATTACCTCGACCTCCCCATGTCTTCCCAGAACTTCTGTAGCCTTTATACCATCTCTGATGTACTTTCCACTCCCCCACCCTTTTTGCCCTCCCTGTCCCTCCTGAACAGTGTATAGCCTGGTACACTGACTTCCCAGCCATGATTAGCAGAGTACCATGTCTCTGTTATTGCTGCTATGTCAAGTCTGCATCTGCCAACAAGGCCTTCAGGTCTGGAACCTTATTTCCTGGGCTACGGGCATTCGTTAGCATGACCTTCCATGTTTTACAGTCTGCCCTCCTTCTGCTCTTGTTCTCCCTCTCAAGCATCTTCCCCCATCCCAGTTTCCTTTCCTATGTGCTCTTGTCCCCCCCATGTATCACTCGTTATACATTCTTCACCTGCTTGCCCCCCTGCTTTAACTATTCCTGTAGTCAGCTTATGTTTCTGTATGTTCTCATGGGGGGAGGGGTTCCTAAGCCTCCTAACCCTCCTGGATCTCCCCCATTGGCCAGTTTAAATGCTCACAACTGAAGCATTTAAACTTCTCACAAAGGACCAAAGTCCCCTTCTCAGACAGATGCAGGCCATCTTCCTTATATAAGCTCGCATCTGCCCAGGTCAGGCCCCAGTCCCCCATGAAGCCAAAACCCTGCCTTCCACACCAATCCTTCAACCAGGAATTGAAGGTATGGATGTGGAGTGCCCTAGCTTTCCCTGTGCCCTGGACAGGTAGCACCTCTGAGAATGAGATGGAGCATGTTATCTGTTTCGGGTCCCCCCCAGTTTCCTGAAATCCTTTTGGACTCTGGCTAACTCCACCCATCTCCTGGCCAGGTCATTGGTCCCCAGGTGGACAATGACATCCAGCTACTCCCTCCTAGCTATTGCAATAGCGATACTATGGATCCGCTTCCCATCCCTCCATGCAGTGCTTCCTGGGAGGCACTTGACCTCCCTCCCTCTCTCCCCTGCTAGGTGCCCCTAACTCCACTCCCCAGACAATAGAGTCCTCCACTAGGAGAAGTTCCCCCCCTCCTCCGGGGTCCCCTGGCTCCCTTCTCTGGGGCTCCATCCTGAAGGGCCATCCCATCCCATCCTCCCTGGTCAAGCCTTGGGTTCATGAGTGGGGCTTTCCCATTCCTCCAAAACAGTGTAGGAGTTACGAAGCGGGACCGGTTGGGGGATATGCTTTTAACCCACCCTCACCCTCCCTGAGCTCACCGTAGTCTAATCACTCCTCCTCTTCCCCGTCATCCTTTGAGGTACAAGTTGTGGACCCAGTGGTCTCTGGGTGGGGGTGGATGCTGCCTTCAGCTTGGCCAACTTTGTCAGAGACAGGCAAACTCCTCCCTCAGCCCAGAGAGGTGCCTGCAGATAGGGCAGTATCGCAGCCTCCAGAACGTCTCCCTGAAGACAGCTGCTCCACAACCACTGCACTGCCCACTCCCATTATGTCTGTTTCCCTCCTCAATCTACTGCCTGCTTAAGATGGCTGTTTATCTCCCAAATACAGGTATTTGCATTTTTCTTTTGTTTTATGTTATGCTTTCTCTTTTTGCTACTTTCTGTATGGATGTAGGATGTTGCAAGGCCCTATGGGACCTACCCTATAAATGTAGGGTGGGCCCAGGGGTGGGTGGGTGGGTTGTGGGGTGGGAGGGTGGGACTACACACAGGCTGTGTCCAAAACAATCAGCCAAGGTGTACTCTGGCAGGTAGCCTGTGACAATGGCGACCCAGTTGAGCGCTTTCAAAAAGGGCAACTCAATCACGGCACCTGTGCACAAGGCTAATGGACAGGGAGGGTGACCAGATGGGGGGATCCGCAAATATAGCGACAGGATGTCGTTATATATGTACATGCACGGAAGGGGGGAGTGAGCATGCTGTGCAATGGGTGGAAGAGGAGGGAGGGTTTGTGGGGTGTAGTGCCGTGGTTGGCTGCCAAGCTGGCTGTGTGGTGTGGTTGGTGGGTGGCAGGCTAGGGATGAGAGGGTACTGGGTTCTGTTGTAGGCACGGTCTGTTTTTTTGCACCATCTGGGATCTTTTTGCTTTTGTTTTGTCCCCCTGACATGCACCCCCTGGATTTGAGAATCCTTCAGTAGGGGGGCAGAGCCCCCGCATAAATAAAAAAAAAGTAAGTCTTTGGCATCCTTTTGCTGTGCGTCGGTAGTGTACATCGCTGAAATTGATTTTCAGTGATGTACACTTGCGCTAATGGCGATCGCCTTTCTGCAATCGCCGTTATGACAAAGAACCCTCTGGCAGTGGTTCCTCACTCCACTTACCGTGGTTCAGACACAGCCAATTACAAACACACGGTCACAAACTTATCCGCTAGAATCCCTCAATCCTGCCCAACTAAATGGAAAAGCACACTGAAATGGCAGTTAAGAAAAGACCTTACATTAAATTTCATACACACAGTCACAAACTCACCAACTAGAATCCCTTGATCCTGCCCAAGCTAAATGAAGAAGCTATGGAAAACATAATGGGACAGCTCCAGCTGAGGCAGGAGAAATTTCTGTTGTGATGGCTTCCCTTTGCACATATAATGGAGGAGGTAGGGGGTATACCAGTGTTGGATCAGTTAGCAGAACAATTGTAACAGGCAGTGGCAATGAAGGACACTGCGGACACACAGCAGCACATTTTGTGTTTACATTTTTTTTAGCCTACATATTAGTAGGGCATTATATTAGTTTAGATGGAAAACACTGTATATAAAAATGTTTTATAGCTGAACATCTGCTTTGAAGAGTTATAAAGGTGAGATATGGAGTCGACTCCAAATTAGTTCTCAGCAATAGGAGCCAATGTGACATGTTGAGACTGCCACCACAGATATAGAGATTGAGTGGCAAATAAAAGTCAGCTTCTACTATTTTATTTCTTTACCTCCCTTGACGCCTGGAGGTCTGCTGCAGTGAGGAAGGGATGGGAGGACCATGTAAGCCCACACCAGGCTTGGAGTGGGATTTTCATACTGCATGCACACTGTAACTTATTGGTCTAAAGATGCATGGTAATAGGAGGAGGGCAGGGGCCCTAAGCACAGGCACTGAACATAGCCGAAAGAGGTAATGAATGTGAAGTGGAGGAGTACAGGGGAGCCACATGTTGTTTTTTTCTTCTTGATCGCTGGGTGATTTGCCTTCTCCTTTTTCCTGCAGGTGATGAATTTGTTACTAACCTCATATGGACCACATGAGAACTCTGAAATATATATATATATATATATATATATATATATATATATATATCTCATGGACTCCATATGGCACCCAAAGGGCTTGTGTGTGTTTAAGTTTTAATATGAATGTTGCTTATGGATGCTCACCTGTTTTATTTGTAGTTTTCAATAAAGAAATTGAAATAAAAAAATGAAAGTAGATGCCGCCAGGACTCCACACACCTCAATAGGAAGGGCATTCCACATTAAGGAGGCTGCCTCCCCAAATCCCAATAATTGGAAGATTTCTTTTTTTTTAATCAGTATTTTAGCTCCTTATTTGCCAGCCTCCCCCCCCCATCTGATCTGGCCTGGCCCCCAGCCCTATCACCTGTCTTCTCTGCTACAGAATTGTTGTCTGAAGTGCCCAGTCCTCCAATGTAGGGTCTGCAGTGGGTCAGGCCATCATCTCGCTGTAGTCGGATTTTTTTTTCTTCATTTTCTCCCAGAGGTCTCTCACCAGATGCAATGATGCTTTGTGTGCGCACCACCTCCGTGGAGACCATCTCCCTGCATCTGCTTGTGACAGCACATCCCCTGGCATTCCACCATGCTGTCACCTAGAGTCCTCTCTCAAATGATCTGATTTTCACCATAAGGCATGCCATCTGTCCTACTGTGAATCTAAAACAGATGGCCTCCCCACTGCCCAGCGCCTTCATCTCAGGTAGTGCGCCACTGTGTACCCAATGGGATAGATGACTCCAGCACAAGTGCAGAATCATCCACCAGCCAAGTCTCAGCAATGCATGTCAGAACCGCTAATGAGTTAGCAGCAAATTCCTCCATTATTGTGCATTTATTCCTCATAGACCTGGCAAGATGGTAGTCCAAAGTTGAAACAGATGAGTTATGAATATGATGCAATAGCAAATACAGTAGTGCTATTATTAACTGAGATGTAATACAGAAAAATTAAACCCAAAGTTAAACTACTAAATGTACAGTCATGAAGTTTCCTCTCTCTCTCTCTCACAGGGCACAGGACATTATGTAATATGCGTGGAATGCTGTCCCACTTGACATAATTCGAAGCAAAATTAAATCCATCTTTAACAGGAAATTAGATAACTGGCTTTTAGAAAGGGACCTGTATCCTTGTTAGAGGTTCTGGATAGGAGCTATTTCTGGGCATTAGCTTCTTTCTCTTGGCTGACACCCTAGTATGAACCTTAGTATTAATATACAGTAGTTGTTTTTCTCATGGTGAATACCCAGACACATGAAATTCTATGAGACAGGAAAAATAACTCATTCAAGAAATTATGTCAAATGAAAACTAAACTGTTTAAAAATGTTTTTTTTTTTTTCAAAATGACTTCTAAGACATCAAGTGCTCATTAGACTCCTGCACTACCAATGCCAGCAAGACAACATTTGGCATTGACACATGCTTGATTAGCTATACCTTTTCACACTTCTCTTCAACCTGGCTGCTCCCCATCCTGCTCCCTTTTAGGCAGCTTCCCTGACCTGTCAATCCCTGCTCCAGCCATGCCACCTCCACTGCTCACCCTGGTGGTGAGACTGGTGGTGTGAGGAGCATACTTCCAGAGTGAAGCTTCCAGCTGATCAGCAGTAGGCATGCATAAGATTCAAGAGTGCCCAGGTCCTTAACTGTGCAATGCCCTGGCTGTTTTCTCCTCCATATTTGCCCTTTCCAGTAGAAGCCTAACACAAGGACTCCAGGGTGTTGTCAGTTGGCCTGATATTCCCCCCACCACATAAGATAGGCATTTAATTGTACCCCCGCCCATAGAACCCAGGTGGTGGGTATACAGCAGGGGTACAACAACTTCCTTCCTGGAGGAGAGCATTTTTGGGACTCTCTATCCTTCTCCCTTGACCATTCCCAAATCAAGGCTGCAAGTGTTTCAAGTGGTAACACTGTACGCTGCAATGACCAGCTGGCCCCAGGAATGTGACTTTCAGTAATGTGGAGGACAATATGGGGGGGTTCAGCAGTGTTTTATTTTCCCAAACTATCACATAACAAGATAGAGCAAAACATTAATAATACTGTTTCAATGCATTAAAAAAACAAACGTAAAAATGTGATGATATGAATTCAAAGTGAACCCCTTTTTCATGGAGTTAAAAGTAAGAAAACAGCCAATTCAGGCAGCTTAAATGTTTTACTTCTCAGATTTACCATGGCAGGGGGATTGTGCATTGGATTCTGTGTGTTTGTTATATACCATAAACCAGTAGCACTCCTTAGCAGAAATGTGAACTGAATGTTGTGAGCAATGCAAAGGTTAGAGTGTGTTAGTTTTGGAATGTGTTATGAGTCTGGGAGCTTGTAGTACTCCTTTTAGCATGCTCCCTTTGATCACCTGTGAAATTACCTGGGTGGAAGCACTTTATTTTAAAGGAGGCAGTTTTGACAATGCAGTCTATTTAAGAGTTGCCACTGCAGTCATTTCATAGTTAGGATAAAACCATGGGGTTCTGCCTTGTCATTTGGTGGTTTGGCTTGCACACATTGGAATTCTAATCTGAAAACTAAGAGAACTTATTTTTCTTGGAGTTATAAAAGTAAGAATATAGCCAGCTCAGGCAGTTTAAAGGTTTTACTTCTCAGATTTACAATGGTGGGGGAAGGGGGTCATGCACTGGATTCTGTTAGTTTGTTTAGCAGTATTTTCCCATACTATCAAGTACCAAGAGGGAACAAAACATATTAATAATACAGTTTCCATGCTTTAAAAAAAACACAAAAGTAAAATCATGATGATATGAACAGCTCTTTTTTTCCAAAGTGATAAAATGAATAAAGCAGCTGCTCACATGAGTTGTAAAATGTCATTTATGCACCGAGGCCATTTGGATTGATTTTGTTTTGTGTTTCCATTGTTTGTGGAATTAGGTTTTTTGAAAACACTCAGTGGGGAATATTTTAATTAATCTGTGGTCAAGCCCCCTCCAGTCATGCAGACTAATTCAGTTTTTAATCCTCACCGGCAAAGGTCATGTCTAGAAAAACAAACAAACAGAAAAGGCAACACTATTCAACACCCAGAGTCACTGTAACTGAGCACCCCCCACACACACTCCTCGGTGGGAACCTGTCTGCAGTAGATAACTGTGTACAGGGAACAGAAGGGATTCTACACTGGAAATGTGAGCTGAGCTTCGAGATATTCAGCAAGCTGCTCTTCTAGTTTACTGGATGAAGTTTTGTTTATGAAACAAAACTGAAAGAGAAGGGTTTTATGATTCAAAACAGAGTACATAGCAGAAGTTATTCAGTAGTAGTAAAAATACATTTGTAGACAGGATTTAGATGGCAATACACCGTTAGGGCAGAAACACCCCTGTTTACAACATGGTCCTGTTTTTCTAAATGCATTAGTTACATTATTAGAATTAAAATGGAAGATTCACATACCAAAGTTGGTAAGTAAACCTCATACAATTAAAAACATACTTGTCCATACAGCAAAAACATTCATTTGTAAGTCTTGTGTTGTGTTGCCTAGTTCTCTGAAATTTGTCTCCCGGAATTTATACACCTCCCCCCCCCAACCCACAGGTTCCCACTGCTTACAATTGTGGGGATACAGTCAGTAGAAGGTGATGGTTATCATTCTGTCTCCAGCCTTTTCTTTTTGATTTTTCGGTCCTTGGAGCAATAAGCAATGCACGTCCACTCACAACACTGGTGGGCGCTCTGCCATCGTCTCACCTACACTGCCAATTTGCAAGTCAATCCATCCATGTTCCACAGTGTGCCCCCAAATGGAGGAAGTGTGGATGCATGTGACCTGTCTTCAGTGGCACACCACAGAGGCCACTGTGGGAGTAATCACCAAACGTGCAAGGACCTGGGTTTGCTCCTAAACCCAGGCTGCCTGCATAGTAGCAAGGCTTGCTATCATTGGGCTGTCAGCATGACAACAAGTCTGTTATTCTGTTGTAATATCAACAGGGTTAGACTTTGCTGAAGAGTGCCCACTAGGAAAGTGGTATTGGAGTTCCAGAGTTCACAGTCTGGCATCATATGTTTAAAGAGCTACTTACGCCTCAACGAAAACTCTGAAAAACATAATAATTAGGTAAAATTATGCTTGCATTCCATATATATTTTCTAGATTTCTCCTCCCTATTATTTATTAATGAGGAAATATGCACGAATACATGATTTTGATCCCTTGCAGTTACTTTAAAGTTAATCTGCCTCTATAGCTTACTCCCTACTTCAAGTCATAATGCTCTGTTGTGACATCACAGTCAGTTGCCATGAGAGTAATTGTGACGTCACAAGCAATGCATTATGGCCCCCTGGTAGGGAGACGGCAACAGAAATAGATGATCTCTTCAGGAGCAAAATTCTGGTTTTCATGCAAATAACCTCAGCAATAAATAATGGAGAGGAGGAATAAAGAACTAATGTGAAATACAAGCTGAACTTTATCTCAGTATTATGTTTTGTTAAAATTCTCCTGAAGGTATCAGCTGCTCTTTAGCTTCGTACATTGGCTCTATGCTTTATTGTTTGCATTATCAACTTGCAGATTATTCATTTGCTTGTAATTTTTTTCACCAAGAAAGGCACCCTGAGCTGTGACTCCTCACCGCCAGGTGCATCTTGCAGAATTCAGTTTCATGGACCTGTTTTATTGATGGTGGGAATGTTTATTTTACTTATTTAGATTTTTGCACACCTGGAAAGCCTCATTTAGGTTGGACACATATTTTTTTCAAGCAGGTCCTTGGGGACTGTTACAGCAGTAAGACATTGCATGAAGGTATGAAGGTTACAAATGTGAAGGTTACTAATACAGCTAAAGCCATTCGGTTTTAACAAGCATTGGTCAATTCTGAATGTTTGCTTGCCTGTATTTGTTGTTTAGGTGTTGGGCATAGATAGCACCAAGGCTAAAATTAACAAATTAATAACTTGAGTTGTAATAGTGACATTGTGATGATTGGGAAGGGTCAGGTTCACACATAACCTTGTTGTTTTTTTTTTTAGATTGTCACCCTGAATCTCACAAATACTAGGTTTTATTACCCAGCATGTGAACATGACAGGTGTTATTATCAAGTTTATTAAATGCATCCCAAAACAGTTTTTGTGTGGAACGGCTGCGAAAACAGGTTTTGGAGAAGGAATTGAAAAATGACACCTGCCATATATATTCTATGGTGATAAAAACAGGACCACGTTAAAAATGTAGTGAACCTAAGTAAAAGTAAAGTGTTTTTTTTCATTCTTTGGTAACTGGCTAAAGACCATTGGGCCACAAGGCTTGTTTAAGGAGGCAACTCAGAAGCACTGAGGATGTCAAGTGACTTACTCAAAATCACACAGTATGCAAACAGAGTTTGTAGGAATCAAACCCAGGTCTGCCACAAGTACCAAGCTTAATTACAGCTCTTTACTCTAACCTCTAGGCCAGGGTTCCTCAAATCATGAGGCCAGCCTTCCTGGGGAGGCCCCAACCAGTTTCAGGGGAGGCGCAGTCAAGCCTTACAGTGTGCTGTACCAAAAGCATCAGTGCAGGTCACACTGAATATTTTGAACCTATGACTTTTTATCCTATTTTGGATCACCCCTTTTCTCATGTCTTGTAAAATGTTCTTTGTTCCACAGATTGAGTCTACTTTAACATTTGTTTCAAAGTTTGACATATTTTAAAAGGAGCATTCCTTGTAAAAGGCTAGCACTGGCCCACCGGCGCAGCAGTTGGATTTCTACTTATGATGACCCGTGTTCGGGAAAGGACCCGGGAGTCAGAGGGCCAGCCGGGGGGAGGGGAATGGCTTGAGCATCCCATGACAGTTCGCTATGTCCTGGGAGGGAGGGAGGGAGACTATGACCGGTGTTGTTCAACCTCTGGCAGAAGCCGGAGGTAGTGCAACACATCGGGTCGATGAAGAGGGAGCATGACAGATGCCGGCTCATGCCTAGATGTCCTGCACGTCATGCTCCCTAGGGGAGCAAAAACGTGAAAAAATGGCACACTGGCTGGGCAAGATGACAGCCTCCTGGACCCTCTTCACCAAAGCTCCCAACCGCAAAGACCGCCCTAGCAGCACCCAGGACCATTGGCTGGCTGGTATGTTAATTCCCTTCGTAGGAAGGGGACCCGCTTGATGAGGGGACACATCGGGGAACCCTGGGGTAGCATTGCCCCCGTGGGGCAATGGGTGGAAGTGGGACAAGTCTAGGTCCTTGAGGGGCCTGAAGGAGTGTCCAGCCAATGTGCGTGGGGATCAAAAAAAAATAGCTAACACCAGTTTTTTATCAGCATTCACAGCTATCTTTGAACACCTATTGTCCCTTAAAGTCAGGGAGCAGAGTCTGGTGCATGGTAGTTTACCAGGTACCCAGTTAGATTAGCACTACATGAATAGCGTCAGTCAAAAGAGGGCTAGTCCCTGTAGCGCTAACACAGCCAGCGTGAGGGGATTTATAGCGCTTGCAGTAAGCGCTCTTCAGGTTGCTGTCCATGGTGCTCAAAAGAGACAAGGACACCAGAATCCAGGAGGCTGGCCAAACTGCTCTCATGGAGTGGAGGGCTGGGACATAAAGCAGCTCAACCAGCGCGGCAGTGGAGACCAGGGTTCTAATCCTGGTCTCCAACTATTTTATACACATCGGGACTTTATTGTTTTTACAAAAGGCTATGGAAACAGTATTCCACGGCTTCACAAATTTAACTAGCCCCGTGATCTACTCCCCCCCGGAGTGGGAATCCTTAAGTCCGGGGGTGCGGGGGTGGAGCCCCCCTGCAAAAACAAAATCAACAGCATTTTTGATGCGCTGTTCATGCCGATGGCATTGTAGTTGGCTGTGTTCTGACCCAGTGGCAGTTTACCATAGTCACAAGTAGGGAGATGTTAAATGATGGGTGTTCAGAAAAGCTGAGAATAGTACTGAAAACCTCCGGATATACATATTAAAAGGAGTTCGAATTTTAATATTCCTAATGTCAAAAATTCTTAGGCTAGGACATAAAGAGTGGCTCTTGCAAGACCAGAGAAAAGGATGCTCTAAAGTGGCATAAAAAAGGAACAGGTTCAATATTTTTATAGCAAGATGCACAGCTGCTTTATATTTTGAGTAATGGATGCTTGGTATGACAAGATGGGGAAAACTAAAGGTAAATTGTCCCTGGTGAATACACTCTGTCATTTATTCAATGTAATTTCATGTTCTTTCTGATGTATGGGGCAAATAATTGTTTGGTATTGTTTCTATGGGGAGGACTGAGATTATTTTTCCACATCTTGGGGGAGGCTCACTATGACAGTGTTTGAGAACTAATGTACTAGGCTATACTGCTACTACTGCAACATTGAGTCACTCACCTGTCTTCTTGTTGCCCCCTTTACAAAAAAACAACTAAAAAAGTAATAAATATAGTATAAAGGAAAAACTCCTTTGACTTGTAAAACCTGAAATGCCCAAACCTAGCAATAAACAAGCAAAGCGAAGCCACCACCCACTACAATTACAGACGCCCAACTTCCACAACGCTTCACATACTGTATATGGGCGGGGCTCTGACTTTTTCTGTTTCTTTTAGGGAATGCCCACGACTACTTCCCTAATGGCATTTGCCACATGTACCTGCATAACCATATGATCAGCTTTAGTGTACAGTGATGCACATTGCAGATTAGCATCAGGAGCAATTTGGGAATGACATCATGCATGAAGGAGTCCATGGGACAATATAGTAAAAAGGATTACAATGTTAAACAAGGGAGAGTTCCAAAAGTTACAAAATACTTATTTTCCAAGATCATCCTTCCTTTAACTGGATGCTTTTGACTTTTTGTTGCTACTTGACAAACATTATTACTCAAAACATATTTTGCTATTTTTCACCCACCTTTTGGGTGGGAGACAATCCCTATAGGCAAACCGCCTACTTTGTCTTTTTAATCTGGTAAACCTAGTACTTCTGGAGGTGCCTCATCATTTCCACATAAACCCAACCCATAATTATCCAGAGAACAAAAATTTTAACAAGAAGAAAAGTTTTCAATAGTGCAGCTCTGGCATTTTGCATATGCATGTACATACACATACACGCACACAGGCACACACACACACACACACACACACACACACACACACACACACACACACACACACAGTTCCATGTCATAACAGTGAATGCAAAAGAGTGATTGTTATTATAGCGAGTGTATATTGCCAAAAAGCAAATTCGGCGATACACACAAAGCGGCAACACTACATCCGGCCAGTAGTTTTCAATGTTTATGCGGGGTTGGGGTTGTGCCCCCCTCACACCCCCCTACTGAAGGATTCTCTACTCCATGGGGTGTATGTCGGGAAGGGGGCAAGACTACCCCACCAAAACAAAAACAAGAGCCGCAGGCAGCAGCAAAATATTTGTCACCATCCCGTCCCTGAACCCAGAACCTCTTATGCCATAGCCAGCCACCCTCACAACCACACCACACAGGCTAGCTTGGCAGCACCAGGAACACCGCCACACAGAAACCCTCTCTCCTATTCTTCCCCTTCCCCTAGCTATTCCTGCCTTCTGGTCGCCCTTCTAGATGGTCGATACCCTTGCAGGGTAGCCGTTAACCATTTCAGTCAGTATGACTCGCTGATTTGCGAGTCGCTCATATGTGATCACCCTTCTGACGTGATACACACACACACACAAACATACACACACACACACACACACACACACAAAATCACTAAGAGCAGGGGCAAGATGGTGTGCCTGGATCTGGGGAAGTTCAGTGGTGTGCAAATTAAACCTGAATCACAAATACGATGGTGTGCCTGGTTCTGGGGAAGTTCAGTGATGTGCAAATTAAAATTGAATCACAGATACTTTCTTTAATAAAAAAAGTCTGATGAGAGTCATAAAATCTGTGGTCCGTACTTTCCCAGCCATATATTTCTTATTTGCTGGTTCAGAACAAATGGTTTGATGCCTTTTTTTGTACTTTTTATTTATAAGATTTTATGATCTTACAGCACATTACTGCATGAGACATAAAAATGCAAAGGTGAGGTGCGCAGACCTCCACAATGAATGTACCAGCATGAAACAATCAGAGTGAAAAGCACATATGAATCATACATTGTAGAGAGCTGCGAGATAGTGTCCTTTAGGAGTAAATTTGAACTGATAGTCTGGTAGATCATTTACACTCTCACCCCAAAAGAAAATCCAACAAAGATTTACAAAAACCCAAGACTTCGGTTCACCTGTAGAATGATACACTTGTGATGGGCTGATTGACTTTAGCACAAGTAGGAATCTTAATCAACAATAGCCTGGACTCAGTTACGTTGCATTGGTATCCCACAGCATTAGGTAAAGTGATCCTGCCCTGTGGGTACAGACATTTTAATTCAGGATATTTTTAATGTTCACACAAAACTGAGTGGTGATCTTACTCACCATCTTTTAAGCTCTACTGTGCTCTGTCATGAAGGATACTAATTTACAGATCAAGCACTTTAAGCAGCAAACATGTCTAAAAGGTTTTAACATTAATGGTTATACAGCTTTCTTCAATACACAGAAGCTCTATACAATCCTGACTCAAAAAAGAAAAATGAGCATTTGATCTAAACAACAGGCTATGAACCAAAAGAAAGCCGTTTATGAACAGTATGGCCATAAGCATAAAGGGCCCTGGCTTAAAGCGACTGACTACCCCGTCCCCATATGGGAAGGATTTGAAACATTAAGCTGCAAGTTCTCTACTTCACCCTTCTTCATCTGATGAGGGATCAGGTGGATTTAGTTTCTCCAGCAGTTTCTCAGTGAAGCGGGCTGCCGTCGATGGGTTTTCGCTTCCTATTTGACCTGTAGACGCGCTGGATAATTCAAACGGGCCTCTACCCCATGGCACAGTAATCCTTCTTTATGAGTTGCAGTTCTTTTTTCCATGCCTGGGTCTGCACAGATAAACTGGGGGAAAAAAACCCAGATGATTGCCCTCCCAAACCATCTCTCCTCTACTTCTGGCCGCTTGCAAAATGGCTATTTGGGCTTCAGGTGGTGACAGGATTGCGATTGCAGTCAGGGGTTCCTCCTGTGAGTCACCCCTCAATTGTGCTTGCTGTGGGATAGCAAATAGTTTAAGTATTTTAAGACTAGAGTCTCGGGGCAAAAGCTGCAAGTCCTTGAATATCAACCGGGATACCGCAGGTAAGATTTCAGAAACGCCAGCAAAACGTGGCGGGAACCCAACGATTCTTATATTGCCCTGCCTTTGCATATTCTCAAGATTTTCCACCTTCGATTTTAGGTACGATAGATCCTGAATAAAAGCCGGATTGCAGTCGGTTTGCCACCCCTGGGACACTTTAGGTTCTTTAATAGCTCCCGCATTGTCCTGAATGAGGCCCGATCATTTTCCAATAGTTTCACCTCAACTGCCACCAGCCTTTTGTTGGTTTCTTCTCCATTGGCCTGTGTCTTCTACAGCATTGCCAATATTTGGGTAGTCGGAAGCTCCGACCTGGCTGTTCCAGGCCCTGCTGTAGGCCCTGTAGTTGAACTGGGGCTCGTGGAGGAAAGGTATGGTTCCAAGCTGTGAGCTGCCTTTTTTGAGTCCTTTTTTGGACCCATTTTGTTCCACTCAGTTTCCGACAGTTCTCCTAAATGGTGTGGGAAAAGGAGTGCTCAGTAAAGAGTTTTTAAGGCTTAGCAACAATTTTATTAAGGAGCTATATCAAAGTGCTGTAGCCATCTTGCTGCTCCATAGCACCCTCCCCCCCATTTGATACCTTTTATTGGACCAGCAAGGATGTTACAAAAAGAACAAAGAACTTTAGCTTTTGGACCAACAAGTCCTTATTCGGAAGCCTAATGAGTTATTTGATGGTTGGGAAGCTCCGGTGGGGGCAAAGGCATATAATTCTAACTAGGAAGCATGGCATAAGGAATGGAAAACATCAAGAAATAAATATATTACCATTAAAATGAGGTCCCAACTGCCCTTGCCAAACATTCTCCATTCACTACAGCACCACTAAAAGCTTCCTGTAGTCTGGTTCAAAATCAGTTGGTCCCAGTCTCAGGCTGAAAATATGTGGCATTGTCTAGCTCTCCCTTCCCAGTCAACAAAAACTAGGTGAATAAATAAGAAGACACCTGCTTGATGGTTTTAAAAGGGAAGAATAGGGTCTGCAAGGCTTCAGAAAAAAAATTACAGCCTCTAACCTATTGTTTTTTTACAACCAGCCCATAGCTCCTAAATTGAGTTCTGCTCAGCCACTCATTGGCTCCAAGTCCTGGGCACTGCCACTGCCACTGCCCACAACTCAACTTGCTTCTCTCCCATGCTCAGGGATTGAGGGATGTAACAGACATGCAATAGTTATTCTAAGCTGGGAAGGGGGTCACAGCTGTTTGTTTTTTTACTTTGAAACATTCTGCCTTTCCAACCTTCTTTTCACCTTTTCAACCAGCCCAGCAGACGTGGCATCTTTTTTTACGTTTGCCATGCATGTGTGCATGCAGCAAGCATTTTGCTATGATAGTGCTTTTGAGGGGTGTGACACTGTCCATCCAATGCAGAACAGTGTTAAGGGGCAAGTCAGTGCCACTGCAATCCTCAGCCAGGCTGATCGTGACAGAGTTTTGGCTTGCTGGGTGGAGTCGTCCTGTACTTGAAAAGAAAAAGCTGACCCAATTATGGGTCGGCTCATCCCTTTGATCTACACCACCCAGCAAGCTGATCTGTCCTGACAGCCTACTGAGGAATTTGAAACATCCAGGAATAGCCCTGCTGTAAGGAAAACCGTCCATTGATGTCTGTTGCCAGTGCGCCTGTAACTGTCCTCCCCACCGACCCTCCCTTTCAGCACCCCCATTCCACACAAACATAAAACTGGTACTGGGGGTGCCCAGCCTCCCAGTATCACCACCTTCTAAGCAAACCCCCCCAGTGGTCCACTGCCACACCACTCCTAATGAGTGGTCACATCTCTAAATGGTGCTGAAGCACCAGAAAGCTTGTTCATGACTCAGCACACCCGAGTTCGGCTACACAGATTTTTTTTAAAGTATTAAGAAAGCTGAACTCAGGAAAGTGCAAGCCAACATGTAATGAGGGCTTAAAGTTATAGAAATTAGGATATTAAACTCAAGCCGTGATACGAGGCATGTGCAAATGCATATGCACATGCCTGGCATCATGGCTTGAGTTAAAATACCTCGATTTCCATTCCCTCATTTCATTAGCTGTTTATTTATCTCTGTTGCTGGTGCCCCTGTGACTGTCATGCCCACTCGACCTTCCTCTCAGCACCCACCAACCCCCCCCCACAAACTAACACTGACACTGGGGGTGCCCAGTACTCCAGGGTCACTGTCGCCCCTGTAACTGTCCTGCCCACCAGACCCTCCCTCTCAGCACCCCCCCCACAAACATAACACTGACACTGGGGGTGCCCAATCCTCCAGTATCGCAGCCTGAAATAAAGAAAGCCCTCCCTCAAAGTTTTAATAAACCATGTAAAAAGAAAACTGTCCATCGATGTCTGTTGTTGTGATACTTTCACCCCAACCAACCCTCCCACTCAGCACCCACCCCCCCAAGCCCTTACTTACCCACTGGAGGTCAAACGCCGTAATCTTCTGTGGACCGCAGACATGTCTTCACTCTTTAGTTGGACCACGAACTGAAGAAATCAGGTATGTGGTTCAATGTATTTCAATGAGGTTTTGAACTTAGTGACATAACTTGGCCATTTTTGCATATTTATGCCCCACTTTTTAACATTTCATTTTTGGGGTCTCACCTCATGAACAGTTGCACTGAAATTAGGCAAATCTGTCCTGAAAGGTGATTTTGCGCTCCCTGTGCAAAATCCCCTTTTGGGCATGAATTTAAGATTTTCTGTGCCCTTGTTCATGAGGCGGGATCATAAGAAGGCTATGTTGAAAATTTGGTGTAATAATATTAAACAAGCATATGTCAATGCCGAATGTTGTCGCACTGGCATTGGCAGTGGGAGTGGCGTAGCTAGGAACGCATAGTGCTGTGATTTTGTGAATGTGTCTCCAAAGGTGATTTTGTACAGCGAGCACGCCATTGTGCTCCACAGCTGCAGAAACATGTTTTGGGCAGGCTGTGAAAAATGGTAGCTGGACTGTTGATAAGGGGAAGTGCACAAATGCCAGTGGTGAAAATGTGGCATGAAAATATTGCAGATCGACGAAGTTACAAGGGTGTGTGGAAACTGCACAATGCACGCTTGCAACACAGTCATTGTATGGAGTTTCGCACCAAATGTTCAACATAGACATTTTAGGACCTCTGCTCATGAATAGTGTCACCGTATTTCCTCAGACTGTCCCAAAAACTGATGATTTACGCTGGCCGTGCAATTCTGTGCGGTGTGAAAAACATTTCAGGCAGCTGGAGTGTTCATAAGGGGTATGGAAAATGCCAATGATGAACAGCTGAGTGAAAGTATTACAAAATTAGAAGTCATGAGCGGTGTGCAACCGTGCAACGACGCCGATAAAACACAAATTGTATTGACTTTTCGCCTCCCAAATTTTCAACATAGGCATTTTAGGGCATCTGCTAATGAACAGTGTCACTGTCATTTTCATCATGTGCCTCGAACACAGACTTTCCACAGTGACCACGTTATTCTGCGCCGGAACTGCGAAAACAGATTTTGGTCAGGATGTGAAAAATGAGAGCTGTACTGTTCATTAGGAAGTGCAGAACAATGGCACTGTAGAAAATATGGAGTGAGAATATTAGAAGTTTGTGAACGTACAAGCGTGCGTGCAAACTGCACAACGCACGCTCGTAACACAGTCATTTTATGGAGCATTGTCACCAAATTTTCAACATAGGCATTTTAGGACCTCTGCTCATGAACAGTGTCACTGTCATTTTCGTAATGTGTCCCGAACACTGATTTCGCACAGTGAACACGCTATTGTGCGCTGAAAGTATGAAAACACATTTCGGCAAGGATGTGAAAAATTATAGCTATACAGTTCACAAGAAGGTGTAGTAAAATGCCAAATTTGAGAATCTGGCATGAAAATATTACAAATGCACTAAGTTATGAGCGTGCGTTGCGCAGTTGCTATGCACCTCGTAAAACAGTCATTTTATGGAGTATTGTCACCAAATTTTCAATACAGGCATTTTAGGACCTCTGCTCATGAACAGTATCATGGTCATTTTTGTATTGTGTCCCGAACACTGATTTCGCACAGCGACTGCGCTATTTTGCGCCGAAAGTGCGAAAACACATTTTGGCAAGGATGTGAAAAATGACAGCTGTATGGTTCACTAGAAGATGAAGTAAAATGCCAATGTTGAGAATGTGGCATGAAAATATTGCAAATGCACTAACTTCCGAGCGTGCGTTGAGCAGTTGCTACGCACGCTCGTAAAACAGTCATTTTATGGAGTATTGTCACCAAATTTTCAACACAAGCATTTTAGGATCTCTGCTCATGAACAGTGTCACTGTCATTTTTGTAATGTGTCCTGAACACTGATTTCGCACAGTGACTGTGCTATTCTGTGCCGGAAGTGCGAATACACATTTCAGGCAGGGTGTGAAAAATGACAGCTGTACGGTTCACAAGAAGGTGTGGTAAAATGCCAATGTTGAGAATTTGGCATGAAAATAGTGCGAATATGCTAACTTACGAGCGTGCGTTGCGCAGTTGCTACGCACGCTCATAAAACATTAATTTTTTTGATTTTTCCCAATTAAACTTGCACATAGACCTTGAGAGCCCCTCTCAACAGTGCACTGTCATTTCATTACTCAGTTCCAAAAGGTGATTCCATGCAGTGACAGTGAAATCACCTTTCGGGACCGATAACGCCATGACAGTGCAAGAATTCATGAGAAGGGTCCCAAAACCCATGTTGAAAATTTTGGCCAAAATTCCCAAAATGCCCAAGATATGCATTAAAGTTGAAAACCCTGTTCATTCCATTATACAGCTTACCGCATTTCCTCAGTTTGTGGTCGGCTTTGAAGAGTGCAGACGTGTTCCTGGTCCACAGAAGATCATTGCGCTGGACTCCGGAGGTAAGTATGGGGTGAGGAGGCAGGGTGTGCAGTGGGTGGGTGCAGGTAGGGGAAGGGGGGCATCGAGACTACGAGGACCATTTTCATTTCACAGGTTAAAAAAACAGAAAAACATTGTGGGACAGTTTTCGCTTTGCAGGGCATTTGGCATGCTGGGGTGGGCTCCTCGTGCCACCTAACTGCTTTGGGGTAGCAGTAGCCGACGGGATTGGGCAACCTCGTCGGCATACAACTATGGGGGAGGAGGAAGTAATGTCGATGGGGATTGGGCACCCTCACGGCACAGAAAGAAAGCGGGGGGCGAGCCGAGGGGATTGGGCACCCCTCGGCAGTCAACAATTGGGGTTTATGCTGACGGAGTGGGCCTCCCTCCGCCAGCACACAAAGACAGTGGGGCGCGAAATGAGGGGATTGGGCACCCTCAACATTCACAACAATTGGGGGTTATGCTGATGGGGAGGGCTCCCCTGTCAGCACACATGACAGCGGAGGGGTGTTAACCAACAGGGGGATTGGGCACCCTCAAAGTCGGCAGATATTAGGCGGCTGCCCGCTCATCGACCATGCACATAATGGCTGCGAGCATGGCAAGAAAAGGACCACTGCACCTGACGAGCTTTGCTCAGATTGCAGCGGACCTTTTCTTTGATGTGCTCACCCCATTATGTATGCATGGTGTGGCGCCGGCATGCAGGCTGATTGGGGAATGCGGGATGCACCTACTGGTGCGTGCCCTGCATTTGCCGAGCAGCGACCACGCCTCTAAAGCTTCACTGTCCCACTATGTCGGCTGCGCAAGCGTGCCAATATAAAAACAATGACATTATGAGCCTATGTTGAATTTTGTGAATGTAGGCTTGTAACTTCTATAGTTTTAAATATTTTTACCCCAAAATTCCAACATAGTCGTTCCTTTACAGCACCTCATGAATTTGACAGCTGACATTTTTCAAATCCTGGCCAAAATGTATTTTTGCATCCTGAATGGTGATTTTGCAATCCCTGCATGAAATCCCCTTGTGGGCAGGTGTTGATAATTTTCTCTGCCCTTGTTCATGAGATGAGGTTTGAAGAAGGCTATGATGACAATTTTGGGCAAACATATTTAAAAATAACAAAATTATGAGCCTGCGTTGAAATTTATGAGTGCAGGATCTTAACTTTGGTAATACATAACCCACAACATGCATCACAATGCATCTAGTACCCCAGAACTTCTATACCAGTGGTGAACATCCAACATTGATAAATGCTTTTTTTCTTTTTTTATGTAATGCAATTTATTTTCTAATTCATTTTCTCTTCTTTGCCTATTTACTGCAGACTCAGTTCAGCCTATCAGAGGCTGAGCTGGTGATTATAGTATAAATAAAGAAATAAGACGAAATTAAGTAAGAATTATATCACAACTAAATTAAATAGTTTAAAAAAGATGAAGTACCATGCCTACTGGACTAACTGGAAAAGGCAGGAATGGGGGTCAGGAAGAGAAAGCATCATAGGAAAAAACAAACAGCAATGTCCTAGTCCCTGCCAGCATACCATAAACCTAAATTGTTTTTTATAGCCATCACCAGCAGTTGTGAACATTGGGGAATGGCTCTTAAATGCTGCCAGGGTGTGTGCCTGCTCAGCTCTGACAGTTCACCAACCCTCAACCCTCAACTAATGGTGAGGTGAGACTCAGGCATGCTGTCAGGAATAGAGGGGAATAAAAACCAAAGTCTTTGGGACTGAGCTGATGCTTTGGGGTGGGGAGCTAAATCCAACAAATGAAATGCAAAGGTGGCAGTTGCTTGAGTTAGGCTTCAGTTCAAATTAAAATTACTAATCACTAAATTAATTGTCAACATTTTATTACCTGGGCCGTGCCCATGCTCAGCTCACCATCCTGACTGCTCCCACTGTTCATTCCTACAGTCAGATCCTAAGAGGTCAACCTTCATACTCCTCAACAATAAAATGGACAATGGATGAGGTGGGGTGCATATGTATTTAACTACTCTGACTGGGCCATGCTTACTACTTGGGGAATGGGGCAGGTTCTAAATCTTTGTTTTTAAAGAGGGGATCCAGTCAAAGTGTTTAGCATCAGTAAATTCAGTATTTGGATCAGCATATCCCAAATCAGCCTCATGACAAAAACAAGCATTTGTCAATGCCGAATATTGGCTTGCTGGCATTGGCCTTGGTAGTGCAGGAGTTAGAGAGATGCATAATAGGAATGGAAGTGAAGTATTGTACTGATGCCAACCCCACCCCCACCCTGCAGAAACTGACAGGCATTGGGGGTATGCCTTTGGGTTGTCGGCCATAACGCTCATGCCATTTCACCTCGCCCTACCCTGCAGACAGCGACAGGTGTCATGGTGTGCCTTGGGATCTTTAGGCTGTACGCTTACCCCATTCCATAAGGAAATACACTGAGATGGGTGCAGTATAGGAGAATGGGGTGAACTTTGGGGCTGAAGACTCCAAAACACACCTCGATGCCTGTCACTGGCTGCAGGGTGGGGGTGGGGGCCGGGGGTGGAATGGCGTGAGCACTACAGCCGACGATCCCAAGTCACACCCCTGACACCTGTCAGTCTCTACAGGGTGGGGCATTAGGGTTGGAAACCTTAATGCCCCAGGTGTTTGTTGGCATTTTCACTCCAAATTTTCAACATGGGCTTTTTGTGACCCCACCTCATGAACAGTGGCACTATCAGTTTGTTACCCAAAAGGTGATGTTGCACAATGACTGCGCCATTTCGTGCCACAGGTATGAAAACACATTTTGGGCAGGATGTGAAAAATGACAGCTGTACTGTTCATGAGGTGGTGTGATAATATGGCAATGTTGAAAATCTGGAGTGAAAATATGAAAAATTGGTGAAGTTACGAGAGTGCATAGAAACTTTGTAACGCACGCCTGTAATGCAATAATTGTTCTGTAATTGTTTTCACCAAATTTTCAACATGGGCATTTTGGACCTCTCCTCATGAACAGTGGCACTGTGATTTTGTTAATCTGTCCCAAAAGTTGATTTCCCACAGAGACAGTGCCATTCTGCACAACATGTGTAAAAACACATTTTGGGCAGGATGTGAAAAATGACAACTGCACTGTTCATAAGGAGGTATGAAAAAATGTCAATGCTGAAAATCTGGAGTGAAAATATAAAATATTGGCTAAGTTATAAGCGTGTGTAGAAACTGTGCAATGCATGCTCATAACGCAGTCACTGTTCGGAATTTTTTCACCAAATTTGCAACATGGGCTTTTTGGGACCTCCTCTCATGAACACTGGCACTGTTGTTTCATTAATTGGTCCTGAAAGGTGATTCCACACAGCAACAGCGAAATCACCTTCCGGGACGAAGTAATGAAATGACAGTGACATGTTCATGAGATGGGGTCCCAAGAACCCCATGCTGAACATTTGGGGCCAAAATTAAAAAAAAATGGCTGAGATATCAACCTAAGTTGAAACCCCCCTTTGACTCCCATTATAAAGCTTACCGTCATTCCTTCAGTTTGCGGTTGGCCTTTAAAGAGTGCAGACACATCTCATGCTGCAGAAGATCACTGCTCCCGACCTTTGTAGGTAAGTAAGGGGAGAGGAGGAGGTGCGGGGAGGTGGGTGCGGAGTGGGAGGGTGTGGGTTGGGGAAGGGGGTGGGGGATGGGAGAGACCACAAGGGACCGTTTTCTGTTTTTACAGGGTAAATAAAATAAAAAGACTTTTGGGGATGTTTTTTCTATTTTACAGGGGGAAATCAATAAAAAAAACATTTAGGCACACTGGGGTGGGCTCCCAGTGTGCCACAATAGTGGTGGGGGCACATGCCATTGCCAACACAGAGATTGGGCACCCCGTTGTCAGCAAAAAACGTAGACAAGTTGAGGAGGCGGCACATCTGACACCTTTAGTGGGCATCCTGGTGTCAGAAACAATTATTTCAGCACACTGGGATGGGCTCCCAGTGTGCCACATTAATGGGGATACATGCCAACATGAGGACTGGGCATCCCCAATGTCAGCTTTGCAGGACTGTGTGGTGAGTGGTAGGAGCCACCATGTTTTGGCATGCTGAGGTGGGCTCACAGTGTGCCATGTAATGGGGTGGCATGCTGACACGGGGATTGGGCACCACAGCGTCAGCTTTCAGGGGAGTGTGTGTCATCATTGTGGAAAGCTGTGCCATGGCTATTTTACTTATCGAAATGTTTCACCAGGAAAGCACACTGAAACTCCCCTGGTAACTCTGGCCATACGCATTATGGTGCACTGTAATGTGCATGACTGGAGTCTTGTCATCTGCCGCTGCAGTGAGGAAACTGCACCTCATTGGAGCAGCAGATTTCTTTCAACTCTGTGGCGCTCTTTGAAACTGCTGTCATCGGCAGCATGCTCGCTGATTGTCAGCAGAGGGACACACCCACTAAAGCATCCCCTGCATTGGCCACAACATTGACACACCTCTGAAATGTGCTACTACCACAAGATGTTGCTTGTGCATGCGCAAGCCAACATCATGAGACTTCTAAGTTACTTTGTTTAAAAGTTACAAGTCATTTTGTAACCCTAATTTCATTGCCTGTTCCAAAAATACAATTTCAGTGATGATATCATAACCAGAACTCACAGACTTGTCCTCCCTGCAAGGTACCTTATATGACTTATTTCTCCCATGTCATTTTAGACTGCAGTTGTAGTAAACACTTGAAAAAGGAAAGCTGTCACTGGGTGGATATGAGTCATGCTTCTCTGGGTTACCCATTAAAATGGCGACTACATAATTGCGACTACCTAATTGCGACTTCATTTCAGCGACAGTAATGTGTGCGACTAGCTCATTTCAGCGATTGCTCATAAATGGTGACTAACGCTGAGTTTGCCCTTGTAAAAAATAGCGACCAGCGATACAAAGCTGAAACGGAGGAATGATCATTTTTTGACGCTGGAGGGCTACATTCACTTGCATTGTCACAGTCTGTGGAAATAGAAGAGCATGTCAAAATAGCGACTCAAAAGAGAACAAAAAAAATGTAGCCAATCAGCCTAATTTGTAAACCACTAATCAAAACAATATTTTTATTTGATAAGAAATAAAAAAAACAGCCAAATGAAAAACAAAACACATGCCAAATCAGTAGATCAGTTTTGAGAGGTGCTCTCAGGTGAATTCACACCTGAAATTGAAAATTATAAGCAAGCCCTCGTACATACTCATACATGCTTCTTGTCCCATATGAAGTCACAACTGTTGCAATGTTAGCATTACTGTCCTTGTATTTTTTTTTCCAGTTGAAGCATATACTCCCGACACAATTTGCTCCAATTTAATCTCTGTCAACCTTTATTCCTCCTTCAGGGACTGAATTAGTTTCCGCATGCTAGGATGACATGCACCTAATCATGAATTGAATCCTCTGTGCCATCTCTCTACAGCGTTATTAGTTCTTGCAGTTTCAGGCATTGTAGCACTGTGACAACTCCACTGATGAGGGGGGGATGTAGCCCTCCTGTGTCCTGAACATCCTCGTGGCCTTCCTACCCAAGTTGTTTCTAAGTAGTCTAGTAAGGGCACAAGTAGGTCTTTGTGCTGTTCAAAAAACTCAAACTCCTGCATGTCATCAATTGTATTAGCTGCATCCTCTGGTGGGACAAATGCAAGGGATAAAAGCATTCGGATGTAGAGGGCAAAACCGGGGACTGTACGGTACTTTTCGTGCACTTCTGGCAGCTTCTGAATCTTTCTCCAAACACATTGTGCAAGATGAAAAAAGCACCCATGCATGTCTGTGGATGGAAAAGCATTGGTGAAAGTTTCCAGGCAGATTTCTCAAAGTCTAGAACTGCATTATGTGGTGTTAGGTTGGGGAACATCGATTTTAATTGTGCATATACAGTACCCTCTCATAGGTAGCAGTTTTACGTGAGCACATTAACACAAACACAGCAGTTACTACAGTTCCAGACCTAACACCATGTATGGTGTACAGTTGGTTGAATAAAGTGGGACAGGACTTGAATGTTCCATCCAGCATCCAGTCAGTGAACTCATTAAGAGATCGCACATTAGCAGTTGTGGCAAACATTAGAATCCTGTCCTGCTCCTTCCCACTATCGAGCAACAGGAACTGTTCACCAGCATCAGTGACTGTAAATTCTGGAGGAATCACCAATTCCTGTACTGTGCTAGGTGTAGTGGGACACCCGCGTTCTACCTGGCATATTCTTTGCACAGTTCTTTTTATTAACTGTACATCTGGCATGCGCCCAGCGACAGATTGAGGTGCAGTAGATGTACATTGCACCACTACCTGTGAGGTGCTCTCAAACCCACCTCTTGTGTGCTCCCTAACACTTGCCATGACTTTTCTAACTCCTACTTCTCCTGCATCAACAACGTGAGTGTGGTCCTTGATCTGTGCAGTTACTTTGCCATCAATTGTGTGTATGCGAGCAAGGCAGTCAAATCGATGTGCATCTACACAGCGCCAGTAAACCTCACTGCCTTTTTCTTTGCCTCTCCGATACAGAAAGCCAGAAAATAATTCAAGTGGCTTTCCCTTCTGGCTTGTGACAAACTCTATCTCCATCCCGACCACCATTCTGATATGACAGTTTGTAACAGGTGTAGCAAGACCAGGTACTTTTAAGTGTTAGGCAAATGCATTGTGGGAAAAACAAACAGGAAGTGACATGCAGTGAAGACCTGAAAAGAGCAATCTTCAATAAACATCACAACATAATATAAGTAAGTTCATATAATATGGATTTGGGACAAAGTGCTATTTTTACTTGTTAGCTAAATATGTGTAGCGCTATAGTTGATGCACATTAATATTGCAGTGACAATTTTATTTTTGCTATTTTAACATGGAACCACTTTTCTGTAATATGCAGATGCAAGGTGGTACTTAAGGATATAGTGGAGGGGGTGTTAGATTGCAACAGCAAGCATGGCTTTACAATGGCAAAGTTGTGTACAATTTTTAGAATACTGCAGGGGTGAGATTTCAGAATGCCACCAGGTTGCAGTTGTGGAATGGAGCAATGATGTAGTCTTAGAAAGTAGCTGGGACACACAGTTTTGAAATGTGGCAAGGACACTAAAATTCATAATGTGGCAGTGCCACAAATTTCTAGAATGTGGCACAGATACACAATTTTGAAATGTGGGAGCCACACAGTTGCAGAATGTGGCAGGTACTGTATGTGTAATTTCATACTGGGTCATGGATGTGTATTTTATCATGTGGTGGTGATGCACAATTTCAAAATGTGGTGGGGATGCTTTATTTCAGATTGCAGTGGAAACATGCATTTAATAATGTGGCATGGACACAATCTTAGAATGTGGCAGGGATGCACAATTTTAGAATGTGGTGGTCATATGCAGTTTCAGAATGTGTCAGGGATGTTTATTTTTGGAATGTGGTTGGATGTGTAATTTTGTATTTTGACAGGGGAATGCATTTTCAGAATGTGATGGGTATGCACAATGTTGGAATGTGGTGGGGATACATAATTTTGGAATGTGGCAGAGATGCAAAAAGTTTAGAATGTGATTTACACATGCAATTTGGAATGTGGCATGGGCACTAATTTTCAGCATGTGGTGGGATGTACAGTTTTGGAATATGGTTGAGATGCAAATTTTTGGAATGTGATAAAGATGGGCAATTTTGAAATGTGGCAGTAACTCAAGTTTGGAATGTGGCGACAAGTGCAATTTTAGAAGGTGGCTGGGACACACAGTTTTAGAATATGGTGGGGATACTCAGTTTTGGGGAATGTGACTACGAAAGGCAAATTCAGAATGTGGTAGAAATGCATAATTTTAGAATGTGGTGAGAATGAGAGTATTTTCAGAATGTGATGGGAATGGACAGTATTGGAATGTAGTGATGATACAATTCCAGAATGTGACAGAGATGCACAATTTCAGAATGTGTCCAGGACATGCAATTTGAGTATGTGGTGAGGACATGCACAGTTGTGGAATGTGATGGGGATGCACAGTTTCGAAATGTGGTATTGACACAATTTTGAAATGTGGCAGTGACACAATTTTAGAATGTGGCATTGGCACACAACTTTGGAATGTGGCATGGAAAGTAATTTTGCACTGCAATGAGGAGCTGCACTTTTGGAATGTGGCAGGAATGCACAATGTTGAAATGTGATTGGTGGGTGAAATTCTGGAATGTGGCAGAGACAAGCTAGTTCAGAATAGAATGGTATGTCCTGTCACATTCTGACAGTGTGGAACCCCACTATATTCCAAAATTGTCAGTCCCCGCCAAATTCCTGGATGTGTGTCCCTGTCACATTCCAAGACTGAGGGTCCCCCACAACAACTCTCCCCTCCCCTGGGTCACACCTGGAAACGAGCCTCAGCGCAGTGTGCCTATCCCGGTCAACAAATGTTTCAATAGATAAATAAGTAAATACATTTTGAGATTGTACATCTCTGCCACATTCTGAGATTGTAAGTCGCCCCCCAACATTCTGAAAGTGTGCACCATCTTGACATTTCATAGCTTTGCCCAGTGCTGCATGCCAAAACCACCTCCTGACACATTCTGAAGTACAGTACCATGCATCTGAACATTCTGGAAACATATTCTCTGCATCCAACCCTGTTCAAATAATTCTTACAACTATAGTTTCTTAAACATTGGGGAAATAAATCCTACAAGGTTGCTGACAGGGAGGATTAGACCATGAGTTCTGGTTATGACATCATCAGTAGCTCCCCAATGAACCTGGCATTTTTGAATAGGGAGTGAAATCAGGGTTAAACAAGCATTTGTCAATGCCAAATGTTTACTGCTAATATAGAAGCCCTGGAGTACTAGATGCATTGTGGTGCACTGTGTGGGTTATGCATTACCAAAGTTAGGAGCCTACATTTGTAAATTTCATTGCAGGCTCATAACTTCATTATATTTTAATATTTTTATCCCAAAGTGGCAACATAGCCTTTTTATGACCCCACTTCATGAAAACAAAATGGCTGTGTTGAAAATTTGAGGTGAAAATATTGAAAATTACCAAACTTATGAGCCTGCGTTCACAAAATTCAATGTAGGCTCATAACATTATTGTTTTTATTATTTTTACACCAAAGTTTAAACATAGCCTTCTTATGACCCTGCCTCATGAACAAGGACAGAGAAAATGTTCAACTCCTGGCTAGTCAATTGAACTTCAGAAGGAGAGACCTGCTGCTTGCACCAGCCTATTGAAAGGCTTGGCACCAATTTCAAACTCTGACAAAGACCCTTGGCAGGGCACAATGGTGCTCATTTTCTGCAGTGTACCTCAGTTATTCCAGGGGTCATGAGGGGAGGAATCTGCCATTGGGCACCCCTTCCCTCTCAATAGATGTCCCTGACCCTCCCATCTCCCCATTGGACATACAGAAATAGTCGACAGTCAAGTGGGCTGTAGAAGGAGGGACCTGCTGCCCACTTAACTCTGACCCCACTAGTGGTCTTCCATGCTGCGGTCCTTGTGCTAAAGGCTGCAATGCAAAGGGGGCCTACTATGGGTGTCAGCTGTGAGTCAGACATTGACTGGCCACTCTTCCTAAAGTATTCACCCTTTTTGCCTTGTGCTCCAAGGACTCCTCAATGCACCCTACTGCAATAGGACACCTGCTAAACCCTGTTTGTAAGTATTCTCTAGCTATTACCACACATAAGCTGCTACACTTTTGATAAAGTTGCTATACTTTTTTATGTACAGACTCTGTGCACCTGCCTAAGGACAAATGGACTTTTGTGGATCTAGGCTGCTACTGTAAGTACCATGTTTGGTCTGCTAGCATCATTTATTAGGTGGTAAGTATAATGAGTATTATACCTTTCACCAAGGAGGGCTGTACCACATATTTTGTACTAGTTGCTAGCTATTGTTCTTGTCACTATATCTAGTTTCTGATTTATTTAGTCTGCTGTTTTGGTATCAGTTGATTGAATGATGGTACTGAAACCCTGTACGTCCCTATCTGGGTCCCATTAACATTTACATTTTGGAGTCACTGCTTTTGCAGCTGCAGCTTCCTATCTGGGGCCCATTAACAGTTAAATTTTGGAGTCACTGCTTCTACAACTGCAACTCCCTAGCTGGGGTCCATTAACATTTAAATGTTGGAGTCACTGCTTCTGCAATTGCAACTCCCTATCCAGGGCCAATTAACATTAAAATTTTAGAGTCACTGCTTCTGCATTTGCAGCTCCCTATCCCGGGTCCATTAACATTTAAATTTTGGAGTCACTGCTTCTACAACAGCAACTCCCTAGCTGGGGTCCATTAAAATTTAAATGTTGGAGTCACTGCTTCTGCAACTGCAACTCCCTAGCTGGGGTCCATTAACGTTTAAATTTTGGAGTCACTGCTTCTGCAACTGCAACTCCCTATCTGGGGTCCATTAACATTTAAATGTTGGAGTCACTGCTTCTGCAACTGCAACTCCCTAGCTGGGACCCATTAACACTTAAATTTTGGAGTCACAACTTCTGCTACTGCAACTTCCTAGCTGGGGTCCATTAACATTTAAATTTTGGAGTTACTGCTTCTGCAACTGCAACTCCCTAGCCAGGGTCTGTTAACATTTACATTTTGGAGTCACTGCTTCTGCAATTGCAACTCCCATTAACATTTACATTTTGGGGTCACTGCTTCTGCAACTGCAGCTCCTTAGCTGAGGTATATTAATGTTTACATTTTGGGGTCACTGCTTCTGCAACAGCAGCTTCTTAGTTGGGGTCCATTAATGTTTACATGTTGGTGTCACTGCTTCTGTAAATGTGACTCCCTGCCTGGGGTACATTAACAGTTACGTTTTGGAGTCACTGCTTCTGCAACTGCAACTCCCTATCTGGGGTACATTAAAATCTAAATTTTGGAGTCACTGCTTCTGCAACTGCGACTTCCTGTTCGGGATCCATTAACATGTAAATTTTGGAGTCACTGCTTCTCCAACTGAAACTCCCAAGCTGTGGCCCATTAACACTTAAATTTTGGAGTCACTGCTTCTGCAACGGCAACTCCTTTTGCCGGGGTTCATTAACATTTAAATTCTGGAGTCGCTGCTTCTGCAACTGCAACTGCAACTCGCTAGCTGGGGTCCATTAATGTTTACATCTTGGAGTCACTGCTTCTGTAACTGTGACTCCCTGTCTGGGGTACATTAACAGTTAAGTTTTGGAGTCACTGCTTCTGCAACTGCAACTCCCTATCTAGGGTACATTAACATTTACATTTTGGAGTCACTGCTTCTGCAACTGCGACTTCCTGTTCAGGGTCCATTAACATGTAAATTTTGGAGTCACTGCTTCTCCAACTGAAACTCCCAAGCTGTGGCCCACTAACATTTAAATTTTGGGGTCACTGCTTATGCAACTGCAACTCCTTAGCTGGGGTCCATTAACATTTAAATTTTAGAGTCACTGCTTCTGCAACTGCAGCTCCCTAGCTGGGGTCCATTAACATTTAAATTCTGGAGTCACTGTTTGTGCAACTGCAGCTCCCTATCTGGGGCCCATAAACATATAAGTTTTGAAGTCACTGCTTGTGCAATTACAACTCCCTATCTGGGGTCCATTAATGTTTTATGTTTTAGGGCCATGCATATGGGAACAGTACAATTGGATACAGTGGGGGCAGGGGAGGACATGGGGACTGACAGAGCTTGGTCTGTTAGATAGGTAGGACTGAGAAGACTGGATGGGTCACTGGACTATTTTCTGATGACATTCTCTATGTTTCTATGGTTTAGAGTAATTTCTTGTGGAACTGCAACTCCCTATTCTGGGGTCAATTAGCATTTAAGTTTTTAGAGTCACTACTTGTTGGGTCATGTCTGATGTGCAGTACACAAGTACTGATGGTTAACCTAATCTAATTTGTTATTACAGTACACCGAAAGCCTTTGTGTCTCCCAAATCTGGGTCATGCTAAGGTGGGAGACATCAGGCTGCCTCTCTCTTGCTCTCTTACTACTTCCTGGGCCTACTACCTACCAAATTGCTGCCCAGTGTGCAATTAGTTACTCGATAGCCCTCAGTTTATTTTCAGTATGGACCCTGTCTGCCCACCAGTAGCCCTATGGTTTGTATTCTTCTGCTATGGTTGTGTGAATCCTTCCCTCTGTTAACTCTACCTGGGAGTAAAGCGGCACACTGCACTCCTGTAGACTATGCCTTCTCAAACTCACTAGATGCTGTATGCAACTTGCCTGATGCCACTGGTCAAGTTGTACCTAATAAATACCTCCTTTCCCTTGTCACTGTCTCCCATTGTGGCTTTTGCCTGTGCCCCTCCCCCCTTGGGCTCCACTCAGGTCACTCCTCTCATTTGTTACACTCAACTTGCTGTTATCTGGTGACATTGAGCAAAACCGAGGACCCCCTTCTGCATTCCCCGACTCAGTCAAAATGAAGTCCAATTGCAAACAAGTCTGAACTGGTTGCCTGGGTCAACTGAAATAATCCTGACATACTGTGTCTCACAGAGACATGGCTGCTACCTTCCATACTTCACTGTGCATGCATTGTTCCTGGTCACCATTTTGTACATGGACAGGTACTCCCCCAAGAGGGGTAGTGGAGTTTCAATCTATTTTAAGGATCATCTAAACATCTACCACCATCCTACCATGTCCCTCCATCCTGTCCCCTCACCCCAAGTACCTCCTTGTGGTGCTTACTCTCAGTAAAGCTATAAACCCCCACTTAATATGCATGTACAATCCCCCTCAACATGACTTATTAGGACTAATCACCCTAATGGACTACCTTATGCCTTTTGCTGGCTCTAAGGAGTTGCTTCTCTTTGGTGACCTAAACCACGATTGGTTGGGTGCCCAAGCAAAGTTTCTTGAAATGTGTATCAAAAAAAAAATAATTTTGCCTGGATCATTACTACCCCTACCCTCCCTATAAAGCTCCATGCATTCCCTGCTGGACTGGTTCCTCACAAACAGGTGTGATAAGATTGTTATGTTCTGGCACTTTACTTGATGCTATCTCAAACCACTCCCCAATTTTTGCATTCTGGCAGTCCCACCCCCTAAAGCCCCCTCCCCGACTGCTCCACATCCATGACTTCTCAAAGGTAAACTCTCAGGACTTCCTGTGTAACCTTACCAACATTAATTGGTCCTTCCTAACCCCTTTTTCTTGTTTAGATGAGGCACTAGAAAGATTCATTGACAGTTTCTCCAATGTTCAGCAAAAAAATGCTCCTCTCATGAAATGTATGCTGTGGGGCTCAGCCAAAGACTGGCTCACCAGTGAATATCTAGCTCAAATGAAAAATAGGGACAAACTTTGGGATACATGTAAGAAATCTGGCCTAGTCTCTGACTGAACTGAGTATAGGAAATGGAGACGTATCTAAAAATCATGAGTTAGGTATGGCAAGAGCTCTCTTTTCAAAATCAAATTTGTTGCCACTGCTGGAAACTCTCATAAACTTTGGGATGGCATAAAAAGACTTTTGGGCTCAAAAACTAACCCTCTTCTGTCTGACACACTCATCAGTAGTATAAATTGTAACAACCCCGGCACAGTAGCAAATGCTTTTAAGTCCAAATTCTCTGATCTCTCAGCATTCACTGACATTGCTGACTCCAGACCTGGGACCTTGGCATCTGCCACAAACCCTGCCCCTCTGCCGTGCTTCTTCCCTTTCTACCTTGTATCTGTGTAGATGGTGGAGGTGAGGAAGCAACTACTCTGTCATATCTGTCAACAACTCCAAGTCCAACAGCCTGGCACCAAAGCTGCTAAAGATCGCAGCCCCCCCAATAGTACTGCTTATCTCAAAAATCCTGTCTCCCTCTCTTCTGGTGTTGCCTGTGATATCTGGAAAGCTTACCAGAATCACTCCTGTTTTTAAAGCAAGTGATACCAGACTGATGGACAACTATTGCTCCATTGCCATACTCTCAGTACTGCCCAAAGTACTGGAAAGGGTCATAACATCATAGGTAAAGGACTACATAGTCAAGTACAATCTCTTGTCACCTGCCCAGCATGGTTTTACGAAAAGCCATGGCAACTCTGTAGCCCTGGCCAAATTGACACACAACATCAACCTATCAATGGACTCTGAACTCCTAACTTGTACAGTGTTTATTGACCTGACAAAGGTGTTCGACATGTTCAATCATTCGCTCACTTCTCAAAACCAAACTCACCTCCCTTGGTATCTCCCTACCTCCAAATTCCTGGTTCTGCAACTACCTAGCAAACAGGTTACAGCAAGTTCATCTCCCCTCAGCTACATCCAACCAAGCTGATATTACTGTTGGTTTTCCACAGGGCTCAATCCTAGACCCACTCCTTTTTTCATTTTACATCAATCATCTCCCTGATGTTGCTCCTGGAAGCAGCTCACTGCTGTATGCAGATGATCTTGTCTTCTACTCAGTGACCAGGCTGTTCCCATCATTCAGAAAATCCCAAACTCCCTCTCTGATGCCTTCGCACTCACTCACTCACTCACTCACTCACTCACTCTTGGCTATCAGCAAACATGCTCATCCTAAACAGTTAGAAGACCAAGTCCATTTTATTTGGTTCCAATCTGAAACTCCATGCTACCTCCTCAAAACTCTCCATCACCTACAAGGATGGATCCCCTTTCAAGAGTGTCACTGTTGGAAGCCCTCATAAATTTTGGGATGGCATAAAAAGACTTTTGGACCAAAAACTAACCCTCTTCTGTGGATGTTCCAGTGTGAACCACCAGATCCTTTGAGTGTATCATGGGAGAGGGTGTAGGCTGCAGGATACTCCTCATTTACTGACCTCCAGGTGATGGGACTTTATTCCTGCTGGAGACTGCAGACTTCATCATCGTCAACACTGTACTAGAGTCTCCCAGGTGAATAATTCTGGGGGACTTCAATGCCTGGGTCGACGATGAACTCTCGCAATTTGGTCAAAATCTCCTCCAGCTTATGACAATGCTGGTCCTCACACAGGTGGTCATTCACTGGATCTGCTGTTCCTCCTGGGGATGGAGATCTCTGATTTGGGGGTGGAACCAGTCAGTTGGTCTGACCATCGCACCATAGGGTTCATCTTTGGGGCTCTTCTGATTGGACCTACCCCTTCGGAGATGGTCCGGTACTGCCTTTTAAGAGGAGTTACCCCAGAGGGTCTATCAGTGGTTCTGGACCTATCAGGGTTGCTGGGTGAAAGCACAAACCCTAGGGACCTTGTACTAGCTTATAGCCAAGCAGTGGGAGATGCCCTGGTCTTGACTGCTCCTGTTCATGTTTGACCACTCACTCTTCGCCCAAGGTCCCCATGGTATGATGGGTCCTTGAAGGAGTTGAGGCGAGTTGGTCGAAGGCTGGAGAGAGCATGGCGGAAATCCGGCCTGCAAGTTGACAGGCTTAGATTGGAAGAACATTACAATGGCTATCAATCAGAAATCACCCGTAAGAAGGCAGAGTTCCTGTCCAGGGAGATTTCTGCTGCACAGAATTGACCGACTCAACTCTTCTGAGTTGTTGACAGATTGTGCAATCCAATCTGTCTCCAGTCCAGAAGAGCTTTTTCACAGGATAAGTGCGATGAGCTAGCTAGGTTCTTCGTAGATAAGGTTGCCAGCATCAGGTCCAGAATCGGCCCGGCTCTCTCTATGAGGGGTTGCGGAGGTCGACGGGAGGTGGTGAGCATCCGGTCTGTCAGGACGGGTTTCAGCCAACCGGAATTCATGGACATTGTGAAGATCATCCAGACCTTGCGCCCAACCTGTTGTAGTTTGGATCTGGGCCCTACCTCCTCTTATTGGGGTGTGTAGATATTATCTGCCCAATCCTGGCTGAAATTTGTGGGGATCCTTGGAGGAGGGTATCTTTCATGACACCTTAAAGGAGGTGGTCATTCGACCACTCCTTAAAAAACCTTCCCTGGATCCCAATGATCCAGCTAACTACCAACCTGTCTCTAACCTTCCCTTTGTGGGGAAGGTTACTGAGAAGGTGGTTGCGTTGCAGCTGGATGATCACCCTGTAACTCACAATGTCTATGAAGCCCTTCAGTCTGATTTTAGGAAAAGGCATAGAACAGAGACTGCCCTTGTTCAGGTACTAAACGACCTCCTAATGGCGAGAGATTGAAAGGCTTGTACCATCTTGGTCCTTCTCGATCTCTCAGCAGCTTTTGACACTGCGGATCATGGAGTGCTTTTGGAGACCCTGCTGTTCCTTTGTGGACTGTTGGGTACAGTCCTTAATTGGTTTTGATTTTTCCTCACAGGCAGATATCAGAGGGTGGTCACTGGAATTTATTCCTCTGACGCCCTCCCTCTGTTTTGCGGGGTGCCTCAGGGCTCCATATTGGTGCCCATGTTGTTCGCAGTGTACATGCTTCCATTGGGAGATATCATCAGGTGATATGGCTTGAGTTTTCACTGCTATGCAGATGATACTCAGCTGTATATGTCCTTTGTACCCGGACAGGTTGATGTGATCTCTGTGTTAAATGATTGCCTTTCTGAGATCAATGACTGGATGAGCTCCAGCTGGCTGAGACTGAATCCGGATAAGACTGAGGTGTTGGTTGTGGACCCAGGTCACCTGGGGGCAGGTCTGGGGGTTGGACATATTTCTGGCCCGTGGCTTGACAGTTCCAGCTCACGACCTCAAATTGGGTGCGGAAACTGGACGTTATTTTTGATGACGGCCTGACCATAAAATCTCAGGTGTCAGTCATGGTCAAATCCTCATTTTACCATCTGAGGAATATCGCCCAGGTAAAACACCTGGTTTTGCTGGGCGACCTTTCAACATTGGTTCATGCCATCATCACTACCCGTCTTGACTACTGTAATGCCCTCCACCTAGGGCTGTCTGGGGTTGATATCCACTGCTTGCAGCTGGTGCAGAACACTATAGCCAGGCTGTTGACAGGTACCTCCAGGTCCAGTCATATAACACCTGTACTACGTGGACTGCACTGGCTTCCAGTTCAGTGTCAGATCACCTATAAGGTAGATTTGCTTACCTTTAAAGCCCTACATGAACAGGGACCCAATTACCTGAAAGATCCCCTGACTCCCTATACCCCTAATCGCCCTCTTCGATCCACCAACAAGGGATTGCTAGAGATTCCCAGGGTTCGTCTTAAAACATCTGGAGCTTGTGCATTTTCATTTGCAGCACCAACCCTGTGGAATTCTCTACCTCTTCGGTTAAGAGAATGCCTGACCGTCAGTAGTTTTAAATCTTTATTAAAAACTTATTTATTTGCACAGGCCTTCCCAGACGGAATGATTTTTAATATGTATATTGCTCTGTTTTAAATATGTTGTTAAAATGTGTGCAGCGCCTTGATACTGAAAACACTATATAAATAAAGAATGATTTGATTTGAAGTACCTAGGAGTATGGATAGACCCCTTACTTGATTTCTCCCTCCATGTCTCCTCAGTCTGCAATCTGAAGACACTAAGCTGGGCCTGGCTTTTAGGGTCAAATGATGCCTATCCCTGACTGCTGACAATCTATAGTGCAAGGTGATCTCCTGCCAGGTCTCACATGTGGCCTTCTAGCATTCCTGGGTCTAAACAAAACTGTCCTCTCTAGATAGGTACAACATACACTAACTTGTGTCACATTGCCTCGGCCTCCCTGAAGCTCATGCATCACTGCCTCCTCTACACTGATCTGGGCTGACTTTCCTCTGCTGGTCAACAATCTCTTACTCCTGGCCATTCTATTTTTATTTTATTTTTTAATTTTTACTTTAGTCTTTGGTAACCGGGTAAGGCCCACTAGGCACAAGTGCCTGTTTTCAGGGGCGACCTGGGAGCACTTGGCGGTTAAGTGACTTGCTCAGAGTCACACAGTATGCAAGTGGAGTTTGTGAGAATCAAATGCAGGTCTGGTCTGCTGGATGTATCCAGCTTGTTCACACCTCGTTCCTCTAACCTCTTGGCTATACTGCCAGCCCATTCTGTGGCAAACTCCTTAAAAATGGCTCCCCATCTTTCCTAGCAAGATATCTGCAGCACCCATCTCTTACATACTTGCAAACATCTGTGAACTCCCTGCCTCTCATTGAGTCCTGATGCTCAACTGGCCTGGAAAAGCTGGCTTTTGCAGTCTATGTCCTCATCTGCTGGAACTCCCTTCCCTCTGAATTACATCTCTCTCTCAGCCACTTGGTTTTCTGCAAGGCTCTGAAGGACTCATTATGTCTACCCAGCACTTGTTCCTGCTACAAACCAAAGGGCTGGCTGCCCTACCCCTGTGCACTTTCTGCTCAGATCTTTGATGTGTACTACTTATATACTAAGCATTATTGCTCTCTGTATGTTGTACTTGTGTCCACAATGCTGATACCACTGATTTCTTGATGTCCTGCACTCCGTTACTTTCTTGCAAGCACATTTTCGACTGCACCTCCTACTGTATTTCTTTTGTGTTTCCACTACGGCTTATTATGATATGAATTAATCATAACTCTCCGACGGTGCTTCCTCTCAAATATGTACACTGCTGCTGTATATTTTTTCTTGCTGTTAGTCTGTAACTTAAGAACAATCAAGGCCACCCCATGGCTGGGTGTTCTGCAGAGAAATAACATAGCCAGTTTAAAAACTCAAGCACTACCAACCACCAAATCGCCACTGTTTAACAACAAAATAGTGTTGATCAATTCCTTGTTTATTACAGAAGTGTGCAGATGGCCTCTTACCATAGATTAGTAGGATACTGGTAGGACCCCACAAACTCCAACCGGTTTCGCCTACAGCTTCATCAGAGAGTGACTGTCTCAGAGAAATACCAGTATTGAAAATGCAGCACTTAAAGTAGTACATACCATTAACAGCATACACACGTCTCTAAATTGTGAAAAATAAAACAAAAAAGTGCTGAAAGAATATAAATATTAACATTTAAATGCAAAGGTCTGTGAAGACACTAGCCCCAGAAAACAATGATGGTATAACCTGCTGTATTATCTAAATAGTTAACAAAAGATAAGCATTACATGAATACATAAATATGATTGCAGAGGATAGACCAAGACTTAAATAAACACATGTAGTGAAATTTTATCATTGTCAATACTAAATAGACCACACAAAGCAGATTCCATCAGCAATGAGAAGTGCTTATTATTTCAGAAATCTGTTTCTTTAGGAAGGCTACTAAGTTAAAATAATTACTGAGGGCTGGTGTTCTCATAGCACCTAATGTGTACATCCAAAAGGGTTCCCTTTTGTTTAGCAGAGTCTCGACATCACCCCCCCCCGGACCATCTTGACCCTTCCAATTCCACGGAAATAGAATTGATGCCTCTCTGTCCCTCTAACCAAATTTAAATGGCAAAACAGTGCATTATGACTATCCTTAGTCCTGATGGAGCTTAAATGCTTCCTCACCCAAACTTCAAAGGATCTTTTAGTTTTACCAACATAGAAGGTGCTGCAGATACAGTTGCCAGATATATTGCTTTGAGACACTGCAGTTAATAAACTGATCAATAATGTATTGTTTGCCACTGTTGGCAGATGTGAAGGTTTTAAATTTTGAAATCACACTGCACTATGTACATCTGCCACAGGAGTAGCAGCCGTGTGTGCAGTGGGCAACCAATCCAGCGTCTGCACCTTCTCTGCTGGCAAAAAGCTGTGCACCAACATACAATTATGAAAAGGCACAGAGATGGGATTGGTTGCCCATTGCTCAAATGGCTGCTACTCCTGTGGCAGATGTACATAGTGCAGTGTGCTTTCAAAATCTAAAACTTCACATCTGCTAACAGTGGTAAACAATACATTATTGATCAGTTTTCTTAACTGCAGTACCTCAAAGTAACATATCTGGCAACCAGTATCTGTGGCACCTTCTATGTTGGTAGAACTAAAAAATCCTTTAAAGTTCAGGTGGGGGAGCATTTACGCTCCATCAGGACTAAGGATAATCACAATACACTGTTTTGCCATTTAGATTCAGTTAGGGGGACAGAGATACATCAATTCTCTTTCTGTGGAATTAAAAGGGTAAAGATGATCCGGGGGGATGATGTTGAGACTTTGCTAAACAAAAGGGAACCCTTTTGGATGTACACATTAGGTGCTATGAGAGCACCAGGACTCAGAGATGGTTTTAAGTTAGCAGACTTCCTAAAGAAACAGATTTCTGAAATAATAAGCATTTCTCATTGCTGATGGAATCTGCTTTGATTAATTTTTAGGTGGTCTATTCAACACTGATAATGATAAAATGTCCCTACATATGGTTATTTAAGGCTTGGTCTATCTGCTGCAGTCATATTTATGTATACATGTAGTGCTTATCTTTGACAATTATTTAGATAATACAATGGGTTATATCATCACTGTTTTATGGGGTTAGTGTCTTCACAGACTTTAGCATTTACATTTTAATATTTATATTCTTTCAGCACTTCTTTGTTTTGTTTTTCACAATTTAGAGACACGTGTATACTGTTACTGGTATATAGCACTTTAAGTGCTGTATTTAAAATTATGGTATTTCTATAAGACAGGCACTCTCGGATGATGCTGTTGGCAAAACTGGTCAAAGTCTGTGGGGGTCCTGCTCCTATCCTACTATATGGTAAAAGGCCATTTGCACACTTTTGTAATAAACAAGGAACAGATCAACACTATTTTGTTGTTCAGCAGTGGGGATTTGGCGGTGGGTAGTGTTTGAGTTTCTGAATAGTCTGTAACTCTGCCAGGTCATGCTTGAAAATAGGCATATGTATGCCTAATGCATCCTATCTACTATCAAAAAACTAATAAATACAGCTTGCTAAAACAGTAAACTGTCCAAATCCATGTACACATATCACATTGGTCACAGCATCCTCCTTATCTGGCTATATGACAGTAAAGATAAAAACAGCACCATTATAGTATAGGCTTTATGCTCAAAACAAAAAAAACACTGAATTATTCGAAAAACAACATTAAATACCTAAAAGCACCTTAACTGCTGATTACCATCCCAGCTACTCCTGCAGCTTGCTCCTGACCTCTGATCTGGACTGAGAGAGGTTAGACATCTCAACAATTAAACTGAGGATGGGGGGGTGTACTCAGTGGGGAGTCTGTGGCAAGTTGGGGGGTACACATGGCTGGGGTCTGGCTGAATCTGATAATTGACATTGGTGGCCAAGTGTCTCTGTTGGCTAAGACTTCATTTCAGTCCACAACAAAAAATTCTAAACAACAACTATGAATTTAGCTCAGAATTAAATACTAGCAGATACTTACTGTGACCTTTTCAATACCAGCTACTCCTACTTCTCATTTGTTCCTCCACTATGAGGTATAGACTGATTGTTGTAAATCGGACATTAAATATATGTTCATGTACCATCACTGTTAAAATGAACTAAATACATTGGGACGGTTTCATAATGTGTGCCTCCTCAGATATGTAACCTAGACTTTTAATCATTATGTGCTCTGTATTTTGTATATTTTATAAGTATTGAATGTGATAGTAACTATGTATATGTTGTTTGAGAGTCATGATTGCTTTAAAGTGGAACATCTGTGATGATGATGATGATGCTTACTGACCAATATAAGAACCATAAAAGAAAAGAAAGATGAACTTGAGGTCATGATGCATAATATAGTGGACATAGTAGTAGTAACTGAAACTTGGTGGACACGTCATGATACATGGGGTAATTCATTATACTATCTGGAATAGAAAGAGAAAATGGGGGGGGGTGGGGGTGGTAGCAGCATATATAGTAAACTCCATAAAATCTATGGATATTTCCGGGGTGATTAAGCATATGGCTGGGGAAGCAGAAACCATATGGATCAGACTAGAAACTGGAACAAACACCTTCATTAATCTCAAGATTTGCTACAGACCCCCAGGATCAATACAGGAGGAAACCATTACTATTCTAGATGAAATTGAAATGGCCTGTTCCAAGGGACAAGTGGTACTGATGGGGGATGGTAATCTGCCAGACATAGACTGGGAAAGCATGGAAGGAAACAGAGTAGATAGTAAAATGCTATTGGATACAGTAAATCAAATTGGCATAACCAGTATGTGACAATCCCTACTAGAGGACAAAACATACTAGACCTGGTCTTGGCAATGGCAGAAATAAGGATCACGGACTGTAAAGTAACCTCACCTATAGGGAATAGTGACCATAACTGTATTATGTTTAATATCAACAAATATATCCCACTTATAATGGGATGCAGGGAAATTTACCTTTTTGAAACAGCAAATGGGGCAGATGTTCGAAGAACTAAGAGAAGCAAAGTAGGACAGTATTCTTAAAGATAAATCAATAAATGACATGTGGGAAAGTGTTAAAATGAATATAATTGCACTATGCAACAAACACATAAAAAAGAAGAAAAAAATACAGTAATGTAGGAACAAAACCCAAATGACTTAACAATAAAATCAAAAAATGATTAAAGAAAAAGCAAAAACTGTTTCAGGAATACAAGAAAAGTAACACACCAGGAATATGGGATTGCAGGGACAGTGTGAAAGGCTAATTAAAAGAAGTAAACAAATGATAGAGAAAACCCTGGCTAGAGGAACAAGTAAGAACAATGTGCAGCACTTTTATGGTTATGTAAACTCACTGAGGAAAACACATTCAACACCTTCAAATATGTGGGTGTTTATTTGGACTCACATTTATCTTTTGAATTTCATACAGACTACCTTCATAAAATTCTACAAAGTGGCTAGGGATGTTATTCAGGATACGGTTGTTTTTTACTAAGGAATCCATAAAGTTGTTAACGCATAGTTTAATACTTAGTGTTATGGATTATGAGATTAATATATCTTCTGCTACCTCAAATACCATACTTAATAACTTAAGAGTCACTTATAATGCCATCTTAAGATTACTAACTGGTTCACCATTTAATACTCATTTATGTGAATTATATATGAAATGTGGTTGTTTATCATTAAAAAAGAGGATTTATTATAAATCATCTTTGTTTTTATTTTAAAAAGTTCTGAATCTGCCCCCTTCCATAATTGCTCTTTTCCCCCCCAACTCTTAAATTCGTGTGGGACACGATCTCAGAATCATTTGAAATTTGCTATTCCCCTTGTTAAAAAGAATTTGGGTCAAAGATCACTGCAGTATACTGCCCCCATTCATGTTAACTTGCTTCTTCCTGTAATAACAAATCAGTCAACACTGTATACTTCTTAAAAGTTGTTACAACATTGGCTTTTGGAAAATGATAGGTGCAGTTTTTTTCAGGGATAATATTCTCCTGTGATATTGTTTGTATTTGTGTAATTGTTATTTATTCTGTTTTGTTATATGTGTGTAAAGTTTGTATTTGTCGTGTAAACTTGTCGCATATGAAAATAGGCAGCAATGCTCATCATGTCTACAAGTGTAAAATAAATAAAAAAAAAACAGTAAGGGTTTGTGTACACTAACAGCAGGAGGGAACACAGTGAATGATCCAAAGCAAATGGCAAACATATTTAATACATATTTTGGTATGGTCTTCTCTCACAAGACTAAAATGAGTAACCTAGAAAGCCCAATGGCCTCTACCTGTATACAGGTAACAGAAAGTAGCATTATTGATAAAATAAAGAACCTAAAAAAATACATTCTCAGCTGGACCTGACGACATATCAAATATCATATTTCAAATTGGTATTTAGTAAATCCCTGGAAACAGGCGGTCCCTCTGGACTGGTTGAAGGTGAGTGTGGTGCCAGTCCATAAGAAGGGAGATAGAGCTAACTGTATGAGCTACCATCAAATCAGCCTGACATCAGTGCCGGGTAAACGGTTGGAGGCATTATTAAAAGATAAAATTTACTCTCATCTTATAAATAGTAAACAGGTGGACCTGGAGCATCATAGGTTCCAGTCTGGGCGATCATGTGTCACGAATGTGATCTGCTTTTATGAGAAAATATCTGATGCCCTGGATAGAGGGAAACCAGTCAATTGTATATATTTGGATTTTGCAAAGGCATTTGATAAAGTCCCCCACTCTGAAATCATAAGTAGCCCAGTAGACACATGGCTTGACACAGGCTTAATTAGGTGGATACAGGCATGGTTGACAGGAAGGACCTAGAGAGTGTGTGTGAATGGATATTACTTCTCTGCAGTCCCAGTGACTTGTGTCGTCCTGCAGGGGTTGGTCTTGGGACCAGTGCTATTTAGGGTATTTATAGCTAGTATGGGTAAAGATGTAATAAACTTGGTGAGTAATTATGTAGATGATACAAAACTGGCAGGAATTTCCTTAGAGAGGGGGATAAGGAATCAATACACAGGGATCTTGACAAAATAAATCCCTGGGCCACACAGAGAGAAATGAGCTTTAACACAGAGAAATGTTGTGTCATACACTTAGGTAAACACAACAAAATGGAAGAGTATACCCTAAATGGAAAACCACCAAGACATTCAGAAGAAGAAAGGAATTTGGGAATAATAATCAATAATAAGATAATAAACAAAACGCAATATACAAACCAGGTAGGCAAAGCAAATAAATAATTATGGGTACTAAACAGGCACTTCAAAAGTAGAAGTAGACAGGTCATCATGCTACTGTACAGGGCCTACGTGAGACCACTATTGGACTATGGTAGCAAGGTGTGGGGACCAGTATCAAGGGACGGTGCAGATATGTTGGAGGGGGTGCAGAGGCGGGCCACAAAAATGATTTATGACTTAAGATACTGATCTTATGAGGAGAGACTTCAAGATATGAACCTCATGTCCTTGGAGACAAGAAGAATAAGGGGGGACCTCTTAGTGTGTTATGGTATCATGCAGGATAATTACTTACTAAATGAACTAAATTTGGAATTTAAAAATAACTTGGTCAATGCCAGGGAGCATCCATTACAACTGCAACCAAAAAGCTTTAATACAAATGAAAGGAAGGTCTTCTACACACAAAGGGTGGTGACCCCTTGGAATGGGTTACCCCTAAAGTGCCTCTGAAGGGCATGAAGTGCCATTGGGTACTGTAATAGCAGACTTTGGGAATACTTGCCTATATGCCTAGCTTGTTAGTATCTAATTTTTGTAAATGATAAAAAAAATATGTTTGAACTTACAATTTTGTTTTGTGACATGTTTATTCTTAAAGCTCTGGCTTCATGAGTGTGAGCTTTCTTTGGTTGTATTAAGAGTTCCTCCAAATTCTGCAAGGGCTCTCAGGTGTTCTGGCTACCTTCCTATGGCTAATGGAGAGAGCTGTGGGTGACATGAACTTGTTGGAATGCCTTGCATACCTGGATGACATTATCATATTTGGAAAAACCCTGGAAGAACATGAAGGCTGACTGCTCAAAGTACTTGACAGACTGGAAAAGTATGGCCTTAAACTGTCCATTGACATGTGCCAGTTCTTCAGGACCTCACTCAAGTATGTGAGTCACATTGTGTCCCAAGATGGCATGTGTACCAGTCCTTTGTTCAGGCTGTCACCACCATGCCAAAACCCATCTGACTGAGATAAATGCAGGGTTTCTTGGGATTCTTCAGTGATTCTCAGGTACATTAAAGATTACACCAAGATCATTAAGCCTCTGCAAGACCTGATCTAAAGATATCCTCCTGCCAACCAGAAAACAAGTGGGTTTCACAGTCCTTATCTGTAAAAGTTTACTGCAGAATGCATAAACTGTTTGGCCCCATGTGGACTCAAGCTTCTGATGAAGCATTTGAAGAGATAATTAGACAGTTGACCAAGTTAGCAGGAGGTTCTATTGGCCTGGATGAGTACAGAGGTGGAGAACTATTGCAAACAATGTATGATATGCATCCAGCAGAAGATGCTGCCCAACCTAGCAGCTCCTTTGGTGAACCTTACCATAAGTGCTCTCCTGGACTTTGTTTGCACTGACTTTGTGAGCTAAAATCCAAACCAAAAGAACACTGCTAACATCTTGGTGGTGACAGACCATTACTCCCAGTATGACCATGTATTTTCCGCAAAAGACTAAAAGGCCACAACTGTAGCCAAGAGTCTCATTGAAAAGTATTTTGTTCAGAAAGCCAGAGAAAGGTTGGCTAAGCAAATGCATTTTCCAGTGTTGGAATATGGTTCTGTCATTTACATGAATTGAACCCAGTCAGCATTAAAAAAAATAAATCAAACTTACTATAGAATTGGTAAATTCACTACTGGTAGTAGAAATAAGCCTCATCATTGTGTAGTTTATGAAAATTTGAATTGGCTTCAACCAGAGGCTCAGAGAAGGTATACATGGCTCGTTACATATAATAAAATATTGCATAAAAAATATAATCATCCATTATTTAACCAGGTGAAATGAGAAATTTCATGTGGACAACATATTGAGACAAGAAATTCATCAAATTGAATCCCTATACACAGAAGTTTTAATAGGTTAGGAGATAAAACACTTCAAAATAGTATAGCGTGCAGTTGGAGTAAGCTGCAGATGAATTGAAGACTGTTACAAGCCTCTCAATGTTCAAAGTTATTTTGTTTAATTATTTATGGACCTCCTGTACATGTTTTTAGTTAAGTGTTGTTATAGGGTCTATTGTAAGTCATATGTTTGAGTTGCTATGTGATGTTATAGTGTATGTTTTTTTATATGATGTAATCACAGAACTTTGTTGCAAACAGGACTTACAATCCAACAAATGTTTTCCTGTTTAAAAATAAAACTTGATCATACCATATCATTATGGACTGCCAAAGAGAATTCATTCAGACCAGGGTCTGGATTTTGAAAGGTGGCTGATCAAAGAGTTTTTGTCTCTCTGGAGAATTAGGAAGTCACAAACCACTCTCTACCACCGTCAAGGTGACCCATAACCAGAAAGATTCAATAGGACCCTGTTAAATGTGTGGTACATGTTGGACCCTTGCAAAAATCAGTGGAGTCAACAAGTGAGCGTGCTTATCCATGCGTACAATTGCACTTGCAATGATGCCATGGGGCAGTCCCCATCTCTGCTCATGTTTGGAAGGGAGGCCGAGCTTCCTGTGGACCTTGCATTTAGAGTGTCATCTGATATAGACAAATTAGGAATGTGTACTAAATATGTTCAAGGACTAAAACAGCAATTGGATGATGCCTTCAACCTGGCCTCAGTTTTGCCTACTGAGAGAAACTTGGCAAAAAAATCCCAATGTGGCAAATGTGTCAGAGGTCATGATTTACTCCCTGGAGGCAGAGTCTTGGTTCGGAACTTGGGTTACCCGAAAAGCATAATATTGCAGATTGGTGGAACAACATCCCCTATGTGATCACAGAAAAATATTGAGGGCTTGCTAGTGTACAGAGCATGCCCAGAGGGAGATCATCAGAGACATAATGCATTGCATCACAACCATTTGATTCCCATTGGACAGTCAGATGTGTCAGATCTGGGTAATTGCCCCGTACGCTCCAGGAGAATAAAAGCCAGGTGTTCTCATAGACTCCAAGGCAAAACTAGTCAGTCTGCCCCCAACCTAGATACATGTCCACTTGGGCCTCCCTGTTTGAGTCAGCACCCAATGCAACAGATTGGTCTGATGAAGAAGACCTTGTTATGTATTATTCTACTGTGGATATTTCCTTTAAGTTAAATGTTTCCAGTGATTGGTGAACACCAAATACTCCAGCCACACAGTTAAATTCAGATGCAGAGCCTTTTGAACCTACAGTTAGATCAGTTAACTGAACTAGAGCATGTGGCAGTTCTTGTAGAATCTGGCCAAGAGTCAGACATTATACTTCAACCAACTCATTCTGAGCAACCTCATTCACCACCTACAGAAGAAGGACTACACCCTCAGTTGCCCAGGAACCAGAAGAAATCCCATTGCAATGTTCAGAAAGCCCTGTAAGACCCCTTTGAAAGCTCAGGTATGACATCCCTGTCATGAACCCACTCCTGAGGGTCAGGTCCACTGAGATCACAGTGCTCACTCCAAAGTGCAATCTGTGACAGGGAGGGGAAAACAGGAGATACCCTCCTCGTATACTCCTACAGTGCTCGCTGAGTTCACAACTGAACACTCGCCACAAGTCCCAGGGTTCCCTCTTTACTCTGGATCAGGGTACAATGCTAGTCTTGAGTCTTGTAGCCAAATATGAACCCTTCTTGGTTGTTACACAAAGAGGGAAGATCCAGGTATTACAACCTCTTTGGGGTAGTGTTATCACCCTGATTCTGCCTTCTCCCACAATGCATGCAATAACCTGGTTCAAATCCCCATGGACCCTTCCTTGAGACTTTGGTATTCCTCCTGTCTTTATCCAGACTTTCCATTTTCAGACCCTTGTTTGATTTGGTAGCTTATGATGGCACCCCTTAGCAATATCAGTTTAATCAGAGATTATCAATGAAACATTCCACAATCGCACAAACAATATAACAATCTTGCTCAGGTAGGTTTTTTAAAAACAAATATGTTTACTAAATAATTAATTATCATACATTTACAACTAAAAGGTTTTATCATTTGGTCACAGAATAACACAAATAAAAGTGGAAAATATACATGAAAAATGCACTATAACTGTTATGTAAAGCTCTACCTTAATGTTCATAGTGAACTGAAAGTTCAGAAGAATAAATAAAGTCTGAAGAATCCTGTCCTTCTCTTGCAGCCACTGATGTTCAGTGTCTGCTGGCAGTTGGTCTTGTCTTGTCAGGAGAGTGTCCAAAAGCAGAGTGTACTTTGAGAAGTGAGCCAAAATACACTGAGCTTCTGTTTGGAGGCCATATTTATAGGAATGGGCCCTTCCAGTCTGTGACACTGACCTTGGTCAGCTGGTGGCCTTGTCTTTTTGGGCCAGTAGATGCCTGTTTTGTACGCGGCTGTGAGATGCACTTCTTATTTGGTTCACACAAAGGAGCTCAGACAAGCAGCTTGCAATCAATACCATCTCTTCACATCCACTTTCTCTAGAACTTATCACATGACACAATAATACAATGACACACTGAAGCCACTAGAGGGCACCCCAACATTATATATAACATTTCTTCCCCCCTTACTGAAAATGTTCCCATAATGAACAAGAACATGTAATATTCATTAGAAAAACAATTTCCAACTAGGGAATGATGGTAGACTGCCTCAATTCCTGGCTCACCCTGGCAATTAATCCAGCCTGATTGTTCTGGGTGTGCTACTAACTACATATTCAAATGATGAGGTGGTCTTTGCACTCTGGTAGATCTTCATGGAACCTCAAGTGCACTAGCTTTGGTGCTCTTGCCCCAAGGTGGTGGCCCCGAAACTGTTGTTGGAGCCGGTGAGATCTGCACAGGCTCTGGCATTGCTTCAACAGCAGCTGGGGGTGCAGTCCCTTCAGTAGAACTAACTTGTGGAGAAGAATCTGCAGTGACTATGAACTGGGGTGCTTTCCAGCATAATATTTGGGTCTGAACCTTAAAAATGTCCAGCAGATGACACTGTGGAAGGCAGAGTAACACTTAACAAAAGCTGATCCACATGTCTCCTCCAGACAGGATCACTTTCAATCTTAAGAGTGTATGATGCAGGTTCAGCTTGTGCAATCACTGTACCTGGAATCCATTTTTCCCCAGCTGCAAAATTATGAGCCAGCACAGGTTGTCCAAGCTGAAAGTTTCTATCCTTGGCCTTTGATTCACACCTGTTCATTTGTGCTTGTTGTTGATGTTGCACTACTTGTGCTGCTGCAGGTGGTTTCAACAGGTCAAAACAAGTGTGCAATTGTCTATCCATCATTAAGAATATTGAAGACACTTTTGTAGTAGCATGAGTGGTGTTTCTGTAAGACAGCAAAAAAGTGTCCAAGCGATTTGTAGGAAAGTTTGTCCTCTAGCTGATCTTAAAGCCTGTTTCAAGGTCTGACAAGACTTTCAGCTAGCACATTAGTAGCTAGATAATAGGGTGCTGACTTAATATGATGAATGCCATTCAACAGTACTGTTATATTTCTGTACTGTAATCAACTGTTTTTGGCGTTCTTGTATACCCTATTGTTCCAAGTTTGTACTTTTTTTCTGTGCCATCTTTTATGACCCAGGTCGTGCCTGAAAATGGTCCCTTGGATCAGTGCACTTACCTAGTAATCAAAGGCATAAATAAATAAATAAACTGCATAATCGTGGCAAACTACTTGGACACAAATTGTAGTCTATTGTCACTTACTAGTTGTTCACGTAGGCCATAGCAAGCAAATATTCCTCAGAGTTTTTGAACTGTGCTTTCTGCTGAAGTAGAGGTCATTATAGTGACTTCAGGCCATTTCAAGTGAGCGTCAACCACAACCAGAAGCATGTGTCCCTCAAAGGGTCCAGCAAAATCAATATGAATACGTTGCCAAGGAAGTTCAGGCCAATCCCAGGGATGCAAAGGTGCTAACCTGGGCATATTTCATATAATCTGGCATGAATGACAAGACTTGGATTTTTCTTCAATGGTACTGTCAAAACCAGGCCACCAGAAGTAGCTTCTAGCAATTTCATTCATGCACACAATCACACAATGACCTGAATGTAGTGGTTGCAATGTCTGCTGTTGCAATGGTGGTGTAATAATAACTCACATTCCTCATAGCAAGCAACCAGACTGAACAGACAATGCTGCCTTCCTAGTAGTATAGGATGTCAGCTTGGAAGGCTCGTTTAAGTTTCCTGGAAATCTGCCATGCAGCTGCAAATCCATGATCTTGGACCGTAGTGGATACACTCATGTATACTTTTTCACTTGAGCAGCTATAATGGGTGCATTTTCCACCTGTTTAAAATAGAACATTCCTCCTTGAGAACTGTCTACATGATGAGTTGGCGATGGCAATCGGGAGAGTCCATCCACATTACCATGCAGTGCTGACTTCCTATACTTGATATCATAGACCTATACTTTATATCACAGGTATGAACAGACAATAGCAGAGCCCAACATTGCATTCTACTTGCAGCAAATGATGAAATACCCATATATGGCCCAAAAATGGAAGTCAAGGGACAGCGATTGGTCAGAAGTGTGAATTTCCAGTCAAACAAGTACTGGTGAAACTTGTGGATGCGTAAGATAATTTCCAATGCTACACATTCTATTTGGGCATAGTTGCTCTCTGCCTTGCTCAACATTCTGGTGGTAAATACAGTCGGGCTATCTTCTCCCGAGGGCATGATGTGAGACACCACAGCCCCTACCCAATAGGGAGATGCATCACAAGCCAGCTGTGATGGCAATGTAGGATCAAAATGTATCAGAACCTGGAATTCGCTAACAATGGGGCAGAGCAGCAAGATGGCTGCATGCTGTTCCGCTCCCCGCAGCTCCATTCTGAAGCAGCATTTGTGAGTTTTATATATACATATATATTTTTTTTTAAACTAGCAATTCATTTTATAGCAAACTGATGAATGAAACTTAGCTACAATTTTGCTTCAGGTGCTTTACTGCTGTCACTTTTTTTTTTTTCAGTCCCCAGGTCGCTGGTTCTGGGAGCTGAGTTGGCTTTTGGTGTTTGGTGTTTTGTCAGCCTGATAAGTTTCAAGGGAGCAGGATGCGTGTTTAAGCTGCTCATCTTGTAGTGAGAGTTTCATTCCCTTCAAATGAAACATACATTATTTTGACGTGGGGCTAGTAATAAGCAAGCCAGTCCTGGAGGTTCTTGCCAGAGATTTCTCCATTGAGAGGAGGCTTTGAAGGCTTCGAAGCAGCAATGAGGGGATCTGGATGCATGGCAGCACTTTGAGTGCCAATGGGCTTGTTTGAACTTTAATAAAGGTATGCCATTGTTGTCATGGACCCAGGGATTCCCAAGATATTCGGGAAGTAATCCCAAAGTAACTGCACTTAGAGGAGCTTTTTCTGTTTGTGTTTCAACAGGTGTTCCAAACAGGAGTCGAAAAGGGAAAAGCACTGGATCAGTACTTTGGGTTATGAAAAGGTGTTCTGAACTATGTAATTGACCCCATGATCTGGGAGACCAGAAAGACTCCCTGGAAAGGCTGGCAATGGCTTTGCTGCTGGTACAGTAAGTGGAAATGCTGAAAGCCGGGGAAATTATTGTCTCTACTCTGGTTGTTGGTGCTGTGAAACTAAACTGTTTTCAGTTAATCAGAGTACAGAACACTAAAATTATGGTGCACTGCATGATGGTCGACCCCCTCATGATTTTGTGGAAAGTGACCCTAGGAGGAATGGAAGTGTTTGTTTTTTAACTTTCATTCTAAGTGAGATACACCAGGTTTCTGTTTAAAACTGCTGAGTCTCCCCTCTGTAAAATGTCTTAAGAGACTATATTGTGTGATAAATAATTATAAGAGGCATTACATGGCCTGTACATACTCCAGAACCTAATTGGAGCCTCTCAGATGCTGATGTAGAGATGGTGGAAACTGATTTTCAGAAAAGCTTTTCATTAAAAGGTATTGCATCTGATATCATCAAGTTCCGAGACCAAATACTCAGATTAAGTACTATTTAAGAAGAAATCTGAGTTCAGGTGCTATGCAATGTATCAGGGAGGGATAGTGAGACTGAAGGGGGAGGATGGGGGCCGCGTGGAGGATGACAACAGTAAAGCTGACATATTGAACAGGTATTTCTGCTCAGTCTTTACTGAGGAAGAGGAGGGTAATGGGTCTGAAGGGAGTACAAGGGGTGAGAATGGTGCAGAAATGGACACAAGTCCCTTTCACGAGAAAGGGTCCTGAAGGAACTGGAAGTAATAAGAGTTGATAAAGCAATGGGGCCAGATTGGGTGCACCCAGGGTCCTTAAAGAACTAAGAGAGGTGGTGGCTGAACCTCTGGCTATCCTGTTTAGCCGATCACTGGAAACAGGGGAGGTACCCAAAGACTGGAGGACAGCAGATGTAGTCCCCTTATACAAAAGTGGGAACAAAGAGGAAGCAGGGAACTACAGACCAGTCAGCCTCACCTCGGTAGTGGGGAAGATCATGGAAGCACTACTGAAGGAGAGATTGGTGGAACATCTGGTTGTCAATGGACTACAGGACCCGAGGCAGCATGGTTTCACCAGGGGGAGGTCATGTCAGACCAATCTCGTTGAATTTTTTGACTGGGTGACTAGGGAGGTGGATCAGGGGAGGGCAGTGGACATGGCCTATCTGGACTTCAGCAAGGCCTTTGACACTGTGCCACATAGAAGACTATTACACAAACTGGGGAATATGGGTGTGGGCAGGACAGTAGTGTGGTGGGTAGGTAACTGGCTGGGTGGCAGGACACAGAGGGTGGTGGTAAATGGCTGTCACTCCACAGAGGAAGAGTGACCAGTGGGGTACCACAGGGATCAGTGCTGGGATTGGTCCTATTCAACATCTTCATCAGTGACATTCGCGAGGACCTAGAAGGTAGAATTTCACTGTTTGCTGATGACACAAAGCTCTGTAACAGAGTAGACACACCAGAGGGTGTAGACAGAATGAGAAGCGACCTGCAGAAACTTGAAGAATGGTCAGGGTTTGGCAGTTGAAATTCAATGCAAAGAAGTGCAAGATAATGCATAGGGCACAAAACCCTGGCACAATATATCAGTTGGGGGTGAGGATATAGCATGCACCAAGCAGGAAAGGGATCTTGGGGTTGTCATCTCTGATGACCTCAAGGTAGGGAAACAGTGTGACAAGGCAGCAGGTAAAGCAAATAGGATGCTGGGATGTATAGGCAGGGGCATCACCAGCAGGAAAAGGGAGGTATACAAGCTATACAAGACACTAGTGAGGCCCCACCTGGAGTACAGTGTACAGTTCTGGAGACCATACCTACGTAAGGACATACACAGGGTAGAGAAGGTTCAGAGGAGGGCAACAAAGATGGTGCATGGATTACATCACAGGTCCTATGAAGACAGGTTGAAGGAACTGAACATGTACTCCCTGGAGGAGAGGAGGGAGAGAGGGGATATGATAGAGACATACAAGTATCTTACAGGGAGGAACAGGGTGCAGGAAAACACTATTTTAAGTGAAATGATGTTCCAGGACTAGAGGCATGGGATGAAGTTGGAGGAGGACGATTCAGAGGAAACATGAGAAAGAATTTCTTCACAGAACGGGTGGTGGACAAGTGGAACACCCTGCCAGAGGAAGTGGTGGGGGCTGAAACAATCACAGGATTTAAGAACGCATGGGATAGACATAAAGGAATTCTGGAGGTCAGGGGTAAGGGGCAACAGACTTCTAGGAAAACAAACTGAACTTACAAGCTCAAATGGGCAGACTGGGTGGGCCATAGGCCCTTATCTGCCGACACTGTCTATGTATCTATGTATCTATGTATCAGGTACTTATCACTTGGAACTGTGTTATGGAGTCTGAATTACTGGTCCTTTTCCTATTTGTATTATCCCCCTCACGCAGTGATATACTTTCTAAAGCTGAATTTCCAGCCTGATTACTTTCGAGGTAAAGAGAGCCTCTTCTCTTCGTCTGGACGCCTGCAGGGGGGTGCTACCTGATGAACACTTATATTTTATGAACTTTGTTCCCTGTTCACCGCTGGGTGGGCTTATTATTTGCTTTTCTTTGTGCTACTAATGCTGAAGTGTAAAGCTAGGGATTCACTGGGTGCCCTAGAGTTGCCTTGCTGATTATACCTTAAAGCCAGATATACTAAGCAGCTAATATAGAGCAGACTTGTTTAATTTTGTGGTATTGGATCTAATTGCTGATTATACCTTAAAGCCAGATATACTAAGCAGCTAATATAGAGCAGACTTGTTTAATATTGTGGTATTGGATCTAATTGCTGATTATGCCTTAAGCCAGATATACTAAGCGCTAATATAGAGACAGACTTGTTTAATATTGGGTTTTGGATCTAATTGTGCTCAGTAACTGAAGGCATTAGGATAGCTGGGTCCTAGTGTGACCTCATTTGGAATAGCCCTGTTTGCTTAGAGTGGAGCCCTTTGTGTAAGTCACAACATTTTCTCCGCTGCATAGTAGTGGAGGCTTTGTTTTCTCCACTACATAGGCAGCCCCCCCAAGCTCACTGCCAACCGTGGCAGGCACTCAGGACAAACAAGCAACACAAGCAGCTCACCTGAGGAGCTGAGGAAGCCGAATTTCCAGCCTGATTACTTTCAAGGTAAAGAGAGCCTCTTCTCTTCATCTGGCGCCTGCAGGGCAGCCCGACGACGCTCGCGACGCCTGCCCCACCCACCCCAACCACCCACCCACCCAGGGGTGGCTGTCAATTTAAGGATCCACCCCATGACATCACATCCGGTGACATCACGTCCTGTTGCCACCCCCGTGACATCACATCTGGTGACCTCACGTCCTGTTGCCACCCCGTGACATCACATCTGGTGACATCATGTCCTGTTGCCCAGAACCTATCTCCCCACTTTCCCATTTGCAGGTTATACCTGCTGGCCACTAGAGGGACCTATGCGCCCTCGCTACTTCCTACTCCTACCTGTACAGTACTACTTCCCTTTGATTTTGCTCACCACAATGTATTGGCCCTGCCTCACGCTCTGCCTGTGCCTATCCCCACTAGCAGTGCACTTGCCCACTTACCCATCTGCTACTCTGCACTGTGCCCTGGCACCCCTCCCTCCCCTTGCTCCTGAACCTGCTCTCTTGCCCCTTGGGACCTCTGTGTGTCCGGGTCCTCCCTGCCCTTCCCTAGCTTCCTCCTCGCCTCAGGCACATCTGGGTGTCTTCTTATTCTTGCCTTCCTTCCTGTACCACCCTGCCCACCCCTGCTCCCTTAACGCCCTCCCCTCTCATGTCAATCGTAGGAAAACCTCTCACCATCTCCCAGCCAGGGTGTTAGTCATGCTACTACTCTGTCAGGGAACATTCATCCAAACCCTGGTCCGTTCCCAGGAGCTCCCCGACAGCACCACAGGCCTATGCATGGTCTCCATGAATATCTGTAGTCTCCTAAAAGTTTGACTCACTACAATGCCTGGTCACATCAATTAACCCTGATGTCATCGCTCTGGTTGAGACTTGGCTGTCGAAACCTCCCTGACTCCCTGGTCTCCCTTCCTGGTTTCACCCTCTTCCGGTCTGACCGTGTTGGGAGACAGAGGCGTGACTGCGCTATTTATGTCAAGGAATCTCTCCCGTACTTGCCTCCTACTCAATCCCTTGACTCCAGGCCCCAGGCACTTACGCTGAAACTAACCCCTGACCCTTTAAAGGGACCCTTATCTGACTACTGCAACGTGCCCCTCTAGGGACCAAATGCAGGCCATTGCCTCTTTACAGAATACCTTTCCTCACTACCTCCTTCCGCTTGATCAAATTCTGGTGGGTGACTTAAATGTCAACTGGCTCAGCCCTCCTCCTCCTCTACCCGTGACTCCTTTTCTGCAATAGACCTAACACAACTAGTTACCCAACCTACCAGGACTAACCCCAAGAGAGGCTCCAGTACCCTGCTTGATGTGGTACTCACCAACCGCCCTAATCGGATCCCCAATGTACAAGTCCTCCCAGACTCTCTCAGCGATCACTCCCCCATTCTATTCCACTGGTCATCCTCAGTCCCCAAACCCATAGCACAGTCCACATGCTGGCGGCGTCTAATACCTGGTGGTCTGACAAAACTTAAGGAACTTCTTTCCCAAATTGACTGGTCTCCTATACAGGCAACTCCTGACATTGACACAGCTCTCTCCTTCTTTACCTGAAGTTTTAATAATGCCTGTGATATCTTTGCCCCAATGTCGACCCGCCGTTCTAAAAGGCAGAATGCCCCCTGGGTAACCCCAGCTTTGATCCACCAACTCAAACATAGGGACGACCTATGGCACCATGCCATTGAGACTGGCTGGCCCAGTGACAGGCAGTTATATGCTGCCACCCAAAACAAGTGCACTCGGGCCATCAGAAAGGCCAAGTCTGAGCACTATCGGTCCTCACTCACAGCCTCATGGGAGAACCCCAGAACCTTCTGGGATAACATTAAACAGTTAAATGGGATGCACACCCCACCCAGATCAACATTAATGGCATGATCTCTTCAGACCCAGCCCTCTCAGCCAACCACCTCAACACCTCATTCACTGACCTTAGCCATATCCTCCTACAAATTTTTTGACCCTCCTCCCCAGCGCCTGCTGTAAATCTTCTCACCCTTATTTCTCCTCCGCCATGTTTCTGCCCAAGAACTTAGTCAGACCTTGTCACTGCCCTCAAGAGTAATAGTACGGGCAGTGACACCCTGGATCCGTGTATCCTACGGCTGGTCTTAGACACAGTCCTTACCCGATCACGTGCCTCATCAACCACTCTCTTTGCCTGGGGAAGGTTCCAACTGCCTGAAAAGTCACCACTGTCACCCCTATCTTTAAAGGTAGTGATAGGACTGTGGCTGGAAACTATTGACCAATCTCCATTCTCTCTCCTCTCTCCAAGGCCTTGGAAAAAGTGGTGGCCTCTCAAATCTCTGACTACCTCTCCACCTACAATGTCCTATGTCCTGAGCAGCATGGCTTCCGAGCGGGCCACAGTACCAGCACAGCCTCCTAGAGTTCTGCAACTTTCTCCTCCTCCTTAGACACTGGTTCTCTGGCTGAGTGCGGGTCTTCATTGACCTCTCTAAAGCTTTTGACACTGTATCCCACCTCCTTCTTGATGCCCTTAGTCCTCTGATTTTGCTGCTGGGCCTATCTCCTGGTGCACCAGTTATCTGTCTGACCGCTCAGCGTGTAAAATTAATGGGACCTACTCAGACATCTGTCCCATCTTTTCTGGGGTTCCCCAGGGCTCCATTCTGGGCCCCTTACTATTCTCCTTTACCTTAACACCCTTTCACACTCTTGCTGGGGAACATTCTCTGTTGTACGCTGATGATGCAGTCATCTTTGCCTCAAGTTGTAACCCTATTGCCCTCCAGGACTCGCTGCAGAAGTCCTTCTTGAAACCAAGGGCTGGTTCAAGGAACATAGATTGGTGATAAATCTTGAAAAACCAAAAACCATGTTCTTCACTCATCCTCAAAACAAGTCCTGCAACTTCAAACTCCTCATTCAGTCTGGGTCCTCTTTCCCACTCGAACAAGTTTGCTCCTATAAATACCTAGGGATCTATTTTGACCCCTCCCTCTCCTTCCATGGACACATCACTGCCCTAGCCACTGCTACTAATATCCGATTGGGCATCTTACATCGGTATAAACACTGCCTCCCCGGAGCTCTTGACTCATGATCACCTCCTCTATCCTGTCCCTAGTGGACTATGGACTGCGGTGTATGGTGCTGCTGATCAGACCGCCTCCATAAAATTCCTCTCTCTAGAATAAAGGCCTGCAGGTTAATTACATGGGGCACCTAGGCTAACACACACCTGTCTACTGTACGCTAAAGCGCTGGTACTTGATCTTGATGAGCGCCTCAAATATCGGACCTGTACCCTTACAAAAAAGACCCTCCTTGGGCTATCCCCGCCAGGATTGACCACCACCATCCGCCGCTCTGTCCCACTAGTTCATACTCGGACCTCTGGAAAAACCTCTCTTGTTATCCCTAGAGCTAGGACCTCTCACGGCCAAAGAGCCTTCAGCTTTAGGGCCCCCTCCTGGTTCAACACACTGCCCCCCTCCATCTCCGAAGCTCCAACTGTATCATGCTTCAAGACGTCCTTACAGAACCACCTTGTTAACACCCGAAGCTGTAATTGCCACTAGTCAAAGCCGTACTCAATACTAATGACAAAGCTTACTACTAAGCTGCTAAGGACAACATAACTCTGGTATTGTTTGCATCAATCCTACCTGTACCAGCTTGTTTGTATCTATGTCTTAAGTTACTGTTATACTGTGTTATACTGTTATACTGTGTATTTTCGTTTGTCTTACTGTGACAAGGTACCTTTGTAAATGAGCCTATGGCTCAAAGGTTTTCCAAACTGCTGTCTAAATAAATAAATGCTAGGGGAGGTATTATGTGATAGAGCCTGCTGTTTAGGGAAGGACTCCTGTGTAAATGGAGCCTCAAATTCCTGTTTATCACTGCTATTGGGACTCTTTTTTTATTTCCCCTGCAGAAATCTGAGGGCTTCCTGATCATGAACAGAGTTCTTGGCTTGATATACTCATGGTACACATAGGGACTAATGATCTCGCCAGCCGGTCAGTTGTGGAGACCAAGGAACACCTCACCAGGCTGGGTGACAAACTATCATCCATTTCATCCAGCATCTCCTTCTCTGAGATCCTGCCAGTCTGGGAGAGGGGGCAGATGGATGGAAGGTCAGAGAAGGGGAGACAGGGGAGCTAAACATGTGGCTCAAGCGCTGGTGCCAGGAAAAAGGACACAAATTTGTAGGGAACTGGCAACAGTTTTGGGAGCGAATGTTCTTTAAATTTGATGGACTTTATCTGACTAAGGAGAGAGTCAGTGCATTGGGGCTGAAGTTTGACAACTTTGCAGAATATTTAATCTAGCAAATGGGGAGAGGGGTGCAGCACCCTATACACCGAAATGGAAAGAACACTCCTCCTTCCCCCAGCTAGTGGTCAAGCAGGAGTTCAGCATGTTTGCATTTCATTTGCATCCCCAGGTAAGGAAAAAGGTCCGCCTCCCCATACGATACACAGGGAAAATGCCAGACCTCACCCTACAACTAACACACCAGAATCTGTCCAATGGAAAATCATGTACACAAATGCTCGCAGTCTGGGAAACAAGATCCCAGACCTGCAGGCAATAATGACAGAGGCTAAACTGGACATAGCAATTAGCGAGACATGGTTTAGCAATAACCACACTAGGGAGACTTCAGTTCCTGGCTATGTACTGTTCAGAAGAGACTGAGGTGCAGAAAAGGGGGTGGAGTAGCCCTGTATTTTCAATGAAAATATTAAAAATACAGAAATCAGAATACACATAGAAGCCAGAAGAACTGTGGGTCACCCTGAAAACATGAAATGGAACAGCCATATGAACTGGGATTGTTTACAGGCCCCCAGACCAGGGGGACGATATAGACACATTACTGTTAGAAGATATACAAAACATGACAGCCAAATGGGAGGTTCGGATAATGGGAGACTTCAACATGTCAGATACAGATTGGTCAATACCAGCAGGAACATCTGCCAGGACTAGACACATGGTGGATTCCCTGCAGGGGGAGGGCCTCAAACAACTGGTACAACAACCCACAAGAGACAGGGCTACCCTAGATCTAGTACTGACTAACAGGGAAAACATCACAGATCTCCAGGTAGAATGTCACCTGGGGGCCAGTGACCATCACATAATTTGGTTCAATGTGGCTACTAGAACTAAATCATCCCATTCCAAGGCAAATATATGGGACTTCAGAGAGGCTGACTTTGATAAGATGGCCAACAGAGTTCAGCTAGCCCTGGCAAAAAGAAATACAGGTGAGGTGGTACAGGCAAAGTGGGCAAGCATTAAGGATGCAATACTTGAAGCAACATCCCATTGTGTTAGAGAGAAAAGGAAGTGCAAAAGAAGAAGGAAACCACTTTGGTTCTCAAAAACAGTAGCAGAAAAGGTCAGAGCCAAAAGGCTGGCCTTCAGGAAATATAAAGGAATGCAGCGGGATGAAGATAGGAAGGCATACCAAACTTCCCTAAGGGAAGCAGGGAAGGCAGTAAGGCAGGCAAAGGCCCAAACAGAGGAAACACTAGCACAAACAGTAAAAGATAGTGACAAGACTTTCTATAGATATATTAGTGAAAGCGAAAGTCCAGAGGGGGTACTACTAAGATCAAAGGAGATAAGGGGGCATGTGAGGAGGAGGACCATGTAAAAGCATCTATCCTAAATAGATACTTCTGCTCAGTATTTACTGAAGAGAAGGTAGGGCAGGGCCCACAGCTCAGCACCATGGGCATAGGGGGAAGGGAGGTGTGCACTAGTCCCTTCACAAAAGAAAGGGTCCTACAAGAGCTCGATAAGCTCCGGGTGAATAAGGCAATGGGACCTGATGGCATACATCCCAGGGTACTAAAGAAGCTAAGGGTGGAACTAGCAGAGCCATTATCAGAACTGTTTAGTGAGTCTCTGACACAGGGAGAGGTCCCAGAAGACTGGAGAAGGGCTCATGTGATTCCGCTCCTCAAGAGTGGTAGTAGAGAGGAGGCAGGGAGGAGGCAATGAACTACAGACCAGTCAGTCTTACCTCAGTAGTGGGAAAGATTATGGAGGCACTCCTTAAGGAAAGGACAGTGCAACACCTGGAATTCTTAGGAGCACAGGATCCAAGGCAGCATGGGTTTACAAAAGGAAGGTCCTGTCAAACTAATCTCATAGATTTCTTTGACTGGGTAACCAGAGTGGTGGACCAAGGGGGAGCAGTTGATGTTGCCTACCTTGATTTCAGCAAAGCTTTCGATACTGTTCCACATAGAAGATTGATTAATAAGATGGGTAGGCTTGGGGTGGGTCAGAAGTTGGTCAACTTGGTGGCAAGCTAGTTGGCGGGCAGAAAACAGAGAGTGGTGGTAAACGGTATACAGTCAGAAGAGATGCAAGTCACAAGTGGGATAACTCAGGGATCAGTCCTGGGGCCAGTCCTCTTCAATATCTTCATCAGTGACATTGCAGATGGACTGGAGGGGTAAGGTTTGTCTGTTTGCAGATGACACCAAGATCTGCAACAGAGTAGATGATCCAGATGGGGTGGGCAGAATGAGAAGAGATCTGGATATACTGGCAAAATGGTCAGAAGAGTGGCAATTGGGGTTTAATGCAAAGAAGTGCAAGATCATGCACATAGGGAAGAGAAACCCTGAAGCCACCTATAGGCTGGGAGGGGAGTTGCTGGAAGTCACAAGGGAAGAAAGAGACTTGGGCATCATCATCACTGATGACCTGAAATCATCCAAGCAGACCATTAAAGCAGTAGGTAAGGCTAGGGAGATGTTGGGGTGTATTAGTAGGGGTATCAGAAGTCGTAAGAGGGAGGTAATAATCCCTCTTTATAAGACACTGGTTAGGCCCCATCTGGAGTACTGCATGCAGTACTGGAGGCCACACCTTCACAAGGACATTAACCAAATGGAGGCAGTCCAGAGAAGGGCAACCAAAATGGTGCAGGAACTGCATCAGAAAACATATGATGACAGATTAATGGAGCTCACTATGTATACCCTAGAGCAAACCAGGGAGAGAGGTGATATGATCGAAACATTCAAACACCTTAAGGGCCTTAACAAGGTGAAAGAGTCTAACATGTTTCAATATAAGAAAAATGGCAGGACAAGAAGACACAGCATGAGATTGGAAGGAGGCTGATTAAGGGATAATGTGAGGAAGTTCTTTTTCACAGAAAGGGTGATAGATGCATGGAACGGCCTACCTCAGGAAGTGGTGGATATGAATACAATGTAGGGCTTCAAGCAGGCATGGGATAGGCATAAGGGAGCAATAATAGATGAGTATGAATAAATAGGCCATTGACAGAGCAAAGGCAGATGGCACATTTACAAGTTAGAAAAAGAAATGGGCAGACCGGATGGGCCTTGTGGTCCTTATCTGCCATCAACTTCTGTGTTTCTATGTTCTATGTTTCTAATGGACTTCTGAGACAATGGAGCCTTGTGTGCTTGACTTACAAACAGGCTATCGAGTAAAGATATCGCACAAAAGAAATTGTGGCAAACATGGGGATGGGGCTAAAACTGTATAAGGGCTCCAAGAAATGGTAGCTTTGTGCTTATGGCTCCACACAAATTAAAACAGAACTGTTTCCCCTTGCTTGATTTAGTAACAAAGCCTTGAAGCTTTCCTGAAGAGCTGAGACGTGTTTTTTTATTCTTTAACATAAAAGCAGTTTCTGTCAGTAATATTATGGCATTTACCTAGCAAATTGTTTTGAAGCAATATAAGAACTCTTTATTTCTTTGTTCTCAATAGCTTAAATATTTGGACTCTTTACTAAAGAATATTGATACTTTTTTGTTGAATTGGCAGTATAACAGTGCATTAATTCAGAGCAATAGTGGATATCTATTGCTAAATAGGAATCCAAGGTTGTCTTAATAGAGACATTCATTTTTATGTTCTTTTATCTTATAAATATTTGTTTAGTTGATTTTTGAACAATTCTTGTAATCAAATGCTTTCGGTCAATATGAGGGTGTACAGGACCAAAGGGCTTGTATTATTAAGTTTTAACTGAGTGAGTTTAAAATGGCATAACTACCCCAATAAGAGTACTCTACTTGTTTAACTTAAATAAGTAGGATTATTGACTGTATCTTTTTACTATTGTTAAGGTATGGACTTGCAGTTTTATTATTGCAGGGGTTTTTAACTATATATGGTAATTGCTTAAATGATAAAGGTATAATTTGCACATCTGCTAATTGATGAATACAACCTTCAACTGCTGGTAAATGAAACATAGATGCTTAAGTTTTTGGAATTCTTAGAGAACAGGGATGGTTCTTATATCACTAGCACTAAGGGGATCTAATCATCTTGTGATGTGATGTGTGTGGCTATCAATTAGGCCAGAGGTATCCGGTCCTCTTAATAATTCTGGAGTACAATTAGAGAGGAAATTGCATAGAGTTGCAAATGAGCCTTGATAGCAGCCTCTCTCTAATAGCTCACTTGAAAAGGTCTAGCAATGGCCCTATAATGAAGCCAATAATGGCCATTAAATGACTGGCTTGTAAATGAGGCAAAACCAGCAAGTTATAGAAATCTTGAGAGAGGAGTGACTACCTTTGTGGTTCTGAGCAACAAAAGTGCAGAACTTATGCTGGGGTAGCTCCAGATTTGGAGGATCTTCATACTAAGCTTTATAGCTGTTGGACTAATTCTACTAAGCTTCATTCCTGTCTGCCTTTTTGCCCAGCTATGTTTGTCCTGCCTGTGTCTATACCTCGTCCCCACCCCCCAGGCCAGCCACATCCTTCCTAGAATTAGCTGCACACCCTTTCTTTTGTCTTCTCTGGCTACCCCTCCCCTGCCTACAACTGCTTAATCCGTCTCCCTTCCTCTCCCCCTCAAGTCTACCATGCCTGCCTGGGGCTTGTACCTCGCCGCAGCTCTGAGAAGAGAAATGCATCCCCAGGAAACCGACTGGTGGTCCTGCCCTGACTGAAAGCAGACCGCATGTTTTTTTCTTCATATATGTACTGCGGCCTGGATCCCCCAAATTTTGGTTCATTGAGGGGTCAGTAGCAACACAGATTTTGCCACATCTAAGGACCTCCAAGCCTGGCCAGAAGTGGACTAAGGCTCGGCAGCTCATGGGGAGCTGCTGGTAAAAAAGCAGTACACCTCCTCAGGTACATTTTGTTCTTGGCACCATTTGGACATTTTCAAATTACAGCACCTTTGTTCCAATTGGAGGAAAACGGCTCGCTGACTCTCTTGGACTGGTCCCAGGTTTTAAGCCTGCTTTCAACCTCTGCTAGAAAACACCTCTCCTTCAGACTTGTATTCAGATCTCAAATTTCAACTGTTAAGCCTTTTGACTCCTGTGGTTTCTACTATTGCCATACAGTTTTTTGGAGCTAAGTAGTACTTGCTGACATTAAAGTGATTACAGCCCTTCTTAGATTGATTTTATGTGTAGAGCCTTTAAGTTTTAGAGTGCTCACCAGCCTGTACTAAATGTTATAGTTGTTAGACTAATTCTACTAAGCTCCATTCCTGTCTGCCTTTTTGCCCAGCTATGTTTGTCCTGCCTATGTCTATACCTTGTCCCCTACCTCCCAGGCCAGCCACATCCATCCTAGGATTAGCTGCACACCCTTTCTTTTGTTTTCTCTGGCTAACCCTCCCTTGCCTACAACTGCTTAATCCATCTCCCTTCCTCTCCCCCTCAAGTCTACCATTACCACCCGGGGCTTGGATCTCGCTGCAGCTCTGAGAAGAGACAAGCACCCCCAGGAAACCAACTGGTGGTCCTGCCCTAACTGAAAGTAGACAACGAATTTTTTTTCTTCAACTGCCATACTGCGGCCCGGATCCTGCGAACTCCAGTTTACTGAGGGGTCATAGCAACACAGATTTTGCCACATTTAAGGATGTCCAAGCCCAGCCAGAAGTGGACTAAGTCTTGGCAGCTCACAGGGAGCTGCTGATAAAAAAGCTGTACACCTCCTCTCTACCCGCTGGCGCTTTGCGCTGGCTCCCCACCCTCCTCCCACCTCACCCACCCTGGGTGGACCTTTACTTTTATACAGTTTTTTAATCAGATGACTGTCTAATTTTCCATTGGCTCCTTATACTGAGCAGCCACTAGGGGCTCAGTACATCTTTTCTGATCTCTGTCTTGCTACTCTCCTTATTCATTCTATCTTGCTGCCTTACTTATTGTGGTACAATTACTGAGTGAACGTAATAAAGCATGGCTCTCCGCTGTCTGGTAGTATTGCTTGCTACATCTCTAGCTTTGCTATATCTAAATGAAGTCACGCTATCTTTTCCTCTCATTCATACTCATGGTTCGACAACTTCGATACCCACCGACTTCTGTTTCTCAAATCTAATAGCTGAACAATGTACTAAACCAGCCTGTGCACACCTTATATTCCCAAAAGCCTGCACCAATTTTGGTATCTCGATGCTTAGAAAGCAATTTCTGAGGTTAGCAATTTTATTGCCTCTTCATAACCAAAAGCTCTGGTTTGTTCTCCTCTTAGCCATCCTTCTATCAGGTCATGTTGAACTGAATCCTGGCCCCCACTGGCCATTTCTCATCAGCCAATATATCAGTTTTCTCCAACAAAGGGTTCCTTGTTGCACATATGACTATTAGAAGCCTCACCTAGAATTATGCTAATGTGGAAGTTTGGGTGGAAGAATACAAGCCTGGCATTCTTTGCCTATCAGAAACGTGGTTTAAACCAGCACTTCCTGAGTCTACTGGTGCATTGGCCAGCTACTCTGTGGTCTGCAGAGATAGGCTCTCGTCTAGGCATGGTGGTGAGGTTGCTGTGTTCTACAAAAGTCATCTCAACATTGAAGTCATACCAGCAGCCGTCACCTCCTCCGCTTCTGTATCCCTGCACATAATCCTTGCCCTGGGTGCTAAGAAACTGCACATTATTTCTGCTTACAACCCGCCTACTGGTGGTACTGCGGGGCTGTGGGCCTTCAGGGACTTCTGAATCAAATATCCACAATCTCAAAACAAAACGAGGTCATCATTCTGGGTGACATAAAGCTAAACTGGTTGGGGTCTGCTCAAAGCTCTCTGATCTCCCTGACACAAAGCTATAACCTACATCAGCTACTAATGGAACCCACAAGAACTACTCCTTCCATGACCTCCTCAACCTCATTGACTGGGTGTTGGGTAAACCGACTAGAACATGTACCTTTAGTAGGTATCCTAGCTGACACATTAATGGATCATTCCCCTATTTTCTGCCTATGGATCCCGACAGCCTCTCCCTCCCCCCCCCCACACCGTACTATGTCACTTTCATCAATTTTGCCCACCTGGATACTAAGGCCTTTTTACTTGACGTTTCCAAAATGAAATGGTCTGACATCTATCTTGCTAGTGATGTTGCGACAGCACTAGGAATTTTCCTTGATGAATTCCTGGCCGTCCAGCGTATACATGCTCCCAAGGTAACGGGCAGGGTAAAGGGAAAACCCACTAGATGGCTTCACAAAGAACTTCTGGCTAACCTACGTAGTGAAACAGATGCTGGAAAAAGTACAAGCTGTAGGGTCTTCCAGCTGATTTCAACACCTACCGAGCACTGCAAAACTCCTGCAAAAAGCAGATTCATACTGCAAAAAGTACCTACTGCAAAGATCTGTTACTTAGCTCTGCAGGACACCCAAGAAAATTCTGGGCCTACATGAAAACTTTCCTTGGTGTTTCTCAAATGAAACCGTTGGTGACATGATACTGAATGGGGTTCATTGTAACAATTCGAATACCATAGCAGACTCCTTCAAACGTATGTTCACGGACCTATCTCAGTATACCTCTTCCTTCATGGGACCTCCAGCAAGTACACAGTCTTCCTCCACACCTATATCATCTGTCCTAGACCCTTCTTGCAGACGGTGCACCACACCCCATGTCTCTTCAAGGAAATCATGAGGTCTGATGTCCTGAAGTTACTTCTGACAAACTCTGACAATACAAGCTCCGGCTCTGATACCCTAGAACTGAGGCTCCTGAAACTAGCAGCACCTTTCATTGCCTCCCCTTGCAAAAATATTCACGCTGTCTCTGTCTTCCAGCATGGTTCCTAACCTATGGAAAATCACCTGTGTCATGCCAGTCTATAAGAAAGGGGACCCTGCTGAGATGACCAACTACAGACCCATAGCCATCCTCTCAGTTTTAAGCAAAATTCTCAAGAAATGAGTTCCAAACCAAACTACAGACTACCTAGCTAAGTAGTAACTTCTCTCTGACAACCAGCATGGTTTTAGAAAAGGTCATAGTACCTCAACATTTTTCCTTAAATTCACAACTGATGTGCTTTCTGATATGGATGCTGGCTTACTTACAGGAGCAGTGTTTATTGACCTCACTAAAGCCTTTGATCTTGTTGATCATCCCCTACTTCTCTCTACTCTCAGAAATCTGAATTTCTCTGCCTCTGTAGCAGATTGGTTCAGCAGCTACCTGTCAAACAGATCCCAAGTTGTGAAATTTAACTCCTTTCTATCGAATAAAACTGTCATAAATATTGGGGTCCCTCAAGGCTCTATCCTTGGTCCCCTTCTTTTCTCACTATTTATTAATATAGTAATAAAGCTGACGGTTTTTGCTCTTGTTCATCCATCCTATATGCGGATGATCTCGTCCTTTATTCTAGCTCTGACAGTGTCTCCAACATAAATGCTTCCCTCTCTTCTGACTTCAATAACATACAATCCTGGCTAGCTGCCCATAAACTTGTACTAAATTTAAAGAAAACACAAGCCATGTTATTTGTCTCAGTTCCCAAGCTCAGGGCCTGTCAAATGTCCCTGGTGGTTCATGACTTGTGTGTGGCACAAATTGAGAGTGTTACATTCTTCAAGTATTTAGGAGTTCTCCTGAATCACTAGATTTCAATCAACATATTCAGTCAATCAGTAAGGCAGTGAATGTTAAACTAGATGTTGCCTATTAAACTAGCTATATGCTAACCCCCTCAGCCAAGCTGGCTATTGCCAAGGATATCCTTCTCCCTGCTCTCACATATGGTGTTCCAACTTTTGCTACTGCAAATAAAACTATCCTTCGTAAATGGAATGTAGCCTACAACAACATATGTAGATATACCTCCTTGTCACTTCGGCTCAAGCAGCACTGAAAACTTTACAGTGACCTGGGCTGGCTTTCCCCTTCTGCCTGCCACCAATTCTACCTAGGCTCTCTTTATTAACTTGGTAATCAGAAATGAAATGCAGTTCTCACTAGTGGCGCTGCTCACACCTCAGTTCTCCTCCCATGGGTTATGTTTAACTGATAAGGCACTTCTCAACGTGCCCAGATGCCTGACATTAAAAGGCTCCAGAGCTTTCCACCATGCCACCCTGAAGCTCTGGAACTCCTTTCCATTAGCTCTTCGACAAGCTTCATCCTACCTCAGCTTTAAAAGAGAGCTGGGACGGTATCTGTCTTCAGTAGACCAGTGTACTTGTTTTGACCCCACTTAGCTATGCTTAGTCTCCATTTTCTTTCTTTGAAAGATCATACTGGAGCACTTATCTTACACTACCATATTTCCCCACTGCCCACATGTACTTTCTCTCTCTAGCTCCTTTCTCTTTCCCTTTCCTCCCTTTCCATTTCCCACCTCTATCCACTGATACTTCTGTGCTTATCTACCTCACTGGACTGCACCTTACTCCTCTCTGATCCAACTATGGTGCCTAGTTGGCCAGCCTTCTCTCTCATAGTTGGCCAACTTTCTCTCTCATAGTTTGTCCTTTTCTCTACAGTGCTCTAAGCTATTCTCATTATGCCAGTCGTTATGGTATATATCCTACTGTTTTGCTTGTTTTTTACTTGGCTGTAGGTGACCCCTTTTGGAACATGTAATGTTTTACCCTGCAATATGCTGCTTTCATTGTGAATTTCAGTATGATAAGTACTCAAACTGTTTGTTTCTTTGCTGCCTGCTGCTCACCCATTATGAACTGTACAAGGATCTAACCTTTCATATATGTTGTTTTCTCTTTGTATTATTTTCCACTGTTAGGTACACCTGTCATTATGTAATGTTTGTGCACCGATGTAATGTATTTGTCCACCTATCTGTTGTGCTCTCCCGGGTTGTGCCTGAAAATAGTCATTTTATGGCTAATGCATTTATCCGGTTAACAAAAACCGAAATAAATAAATAACATTTTCTGGCAGAATGAGGAGAGGATACAAATAGAATCTAAGGTGTGATACTCCCATATGAATGTCTGCTGACTGAAGTTTTGTCTTTGTTTATGTAGATTATAATGTGCTTTGGATTTATCTGCATAATTGTTTTTTTGTTTAAGAAACATCTGCTTTCCACACTGTCCAACTCTGGCTAAACACCCACCGCCTTTTACTGAACTCCAGCAAAACCAAACAGATGCTTCTGGGCACTGCCCACAAGATAAGGTCCTGTCACTCTCCTTTAAAAGTCCTTGACCTGGATGGGACCCCCCTTGAGGTGGTTACCTCCTTCCATTATCTGGGCATCCTGCTAGACCAATCTCTGGACCTAAACCTGCACATCCAAGAAACATGTAAATCTGTGAACTGCAAACTGGGTGCTGCCTACAGATCCAGCTACATGCTCACACCTGCAGCCAAACTAGCCATCGCCAGGGGTCTCCTCCTACCCGCTCTGACCTACTGTGCTCCCATCCTACCCATGGCGCATAAATCCACACTACAAAAATGGGATGTCACTTTCAACAATATATGCAGGTATGCCTCAAAAGCCCCAAACTTAAACATCACTGCCAACTGTATAAAGACCTCGGCTGGCTCTCCCCCTCTGCCACCAGACTATACTACCTGGGCTGCCTTTGCGACTCCATCATTAGACTCAACAGACCAGCATCCCTAACTGAACTGCTTCAGCCAGCCCTCCCTCCATGTGAGCTGAGATCCTCGGACAAATCCCTACTAAAAATCCCCCGCTGCCGCACCTCCAAAGGGTCTGGAGCATTCAGGTACACAGCCCCTCAAGTGTGGAACCTCCTGCCACTCGACCTTAGACTGACATCTTCCCATAATCTCTTTAAGTGCAAGCTACGTGAACACCTGCTTTCCATGGACCAGTGTGCCTGTTATGACCCTACCTGAGCTTGTCCTGCCAACCTCTCTCTAGCCCGACCACTCCCTCCTTCCTACTCCTTACCCTATTTTACTTACAACATTAACACTGTGATATATGTCTCTGCCCATATGCACTTCATTTTGAGTTCAAAACTCCGACCTCGAAGCCTACTTGCATTTGTCTAAAGTATGTAATTTTGTTGTAAGTTACTGCACCTTGACTACTGCATTGTTTACCTGTTATTGCTGTTTGCACTATTGTACCTGTTACTGCTGCTTACTGAAATGTTTGTACTGACGATCTATGGATACCAGGTACTGGCGTAGCCGATGCCTAAGTGCTCCCCAACGGACCCGTTTCAGGGTACTTCTTTCTACTTGCACTTGTCTAGAGTGTGTAATTTTGTTGTAAGTTACTGCGCCTTGACTACTGCATTATTAACCTGTTATTGCTGTCTGCACTGCTCTACGTGTTACTGCTGCTTACTGGAATGTTTGTACTGATGATCTAGGGGTACCAGGTGCTGGTGCAGCCAATGCCTAAGTGCCCCCCAACGGACCCGTTCCTCTACTCCTATTGCCCCTGGACCTCCACAGCCCCCCCACCCTGCCTGAACACTGTTTCCCCTGCCCGGATACAGTTCCACAACCCTGGACATTAGCCGCACCATCAGCCGCTGAAACCGCTCACCCGCTGTACCTTACCCCGAACCTCCGCTATCTTTAGCCTCACCCACCGGCCTATGGCTCCACGATACTGGGCTCCTCTAGTAGGCTCCTGCTGCTAAAACTGCTCACCCGCCGCTTTCGCCCCCATATTCTCACACTCATCAATCTGTCCAGCCTGCATACGGTTTCCATGGACATGGTCTCATCCCTCAGCCCCCTGCCGCCATTCCCGTCATATCCCCCTAACACTGACTTTTCGCTTCTACACCCCCCAGTTAGACCCATTTGCTCTTAACCTCTGCAGCCCCTCCCGACTACCCCGACTGAGCACCGACTCCCCTGCCCGGGAACAGTACCACAACCCCGGGTACTTGCCGCACCTTCCAGCCGCTGATGCTGCTCTCCGGCCGTACCTCACCCCAAACCCCACCATCCTAACTCTCCCCTGCCGACTTCGGTTCCATGAACCTAGGCTCCTCTTGAGTGGTTCTGCTGCTAAAGCCACCCCGTGGCCATCTTCACCTCCGATCCCTTCCCCTGCAGCTCTCTCTAGCTGCCACACGGTTCCATGGACTCGGTCTCTTCCTGTAGCCTTCTACCACTTATGCCATCATATCCCCCTCCCACAGATGTATACCGTAAGCCCCCTGCCCCATCCAAATTTTCCCCCGCTTCACTACTCCTCTGGCCGCCAATGCCTATCATGTCCTTTCCTGCCCTGTTTTCACGCAGCATTTTACTCTATAGCCCCACTGCAGGTGGTGTCTCCCCTGCCTCCAGCTCTGCCTGACCTACTCTCTCCCCCCACCTCGACCATGTACTGCCACTATCCATTCACCGCCCCACACCCAGACCCCCCCGTCCTGCCTCCTTCATCCCTGCTGCCACCTTAACCACTTAGCCGCTAGGTTGCCTTCCCGCATCCCCCTTTTACCTGCTCACCCAGTTCCCCTCCCCATTCTCTCCCCTCCCTGACCCACCTGTCCTTTGGATCTCCTGTATACCTTTAGCCACTCACTAAATGCTACCTGTACACTGTAAATCTGCTGTTTTTCTCTTGACCTATTGATTGTCACTGAAGCTGCACTCTTTATTGCCTTTTACTGAAAACTGTTCTCTGTACTGTTACTGCTTCCCTGTATTATGTAAATGAACTCTGTATTGTTACTGTACCTCCCGGGTCGTGCCTGAAAATAGTCACCTGTTTGGCTAGCGCACCTACCCGGTAAACAAAAACTAAATAAATAAAATAAATTGTAATGCCAATACAGGTTGACCTGGATATATGATACATAGTATTCTAACATGCTCAGTTATTACTGACATTTATGAATTTTATATTATTCTACTAGCAAAGTGACTGACTTTTTGAACTTATACTGCCTATTATAATGTATTGTATGCTGTCTTTTTTGCAATGACTGAGTCGAACGAATAAACTTGAAACTTCTAGCAATTCTTTATCTCAAGCAAATGATGAATCAGTCTGCTGTCCAGTTCCACTTCTTGTTTTGACAAGAAAGGACATGCAAGGGTTTTAAAATTGTCACTAGGTTAGGAATAAGCCATCCATAATAATTAAGCATTCCCAGAAAAGAACACAAGTGAGTCACATTTTGAGGGGTAGGAGCTTCCACAATGGCCTTAACCTAGGAAAGAGTTGTGTGGAGGCCTGTTGCGTCAATCACATGTCCCAGAAATTCAACAGAGGGCTGAAAGAATGCACACTTGTCCTTTCAAACTCTAGGACCATACTCCTCCAGCCTCTATAAAGTGGCATCAAGGTTCTTGAGGTGTTCCTCCTCATTTCTGCCCATTACCAGAATACCATCCAGGCAGCATTGTACTCCAGGAAGTTCACACAAGATCTAGTCCATAGCTCTTTGAAACAAAGCTGGAGCTGACATTATTCCAAAGGCAAATTAAGGTAGCGGAAAAGTCCTTCATGCATCACAGTAGTTAACAGTTCCTGTGACTCCTCAAGGACATGCATCTGTAGATAAGCTTGGTTCAAGTCTGTCTTGCTGAACATTTGTCCACCAACGAGACAAGAAAACCTGGTCCTCAATGTGAGGAAGCAGATATTGCTCTGCACATAGCACCAGACTGATTGTGATCTTGAAATCCCCACAAATTATTACTGAGCTGTCTTTTTATAGGACTGGAACAATAGGTGTCGCCCACTCACTATGCGCAACTGGCATTAGAACTTTTGCCTTCACTAGATGCTCCAAGTCAGCTTCTACCTTTGACCTAAGGGTGTATGGCTCTGTTCTGGCCTTCAAGCACTTTGGTTACTGTCAGGCTTAATGGTCAGTTTTATAGTAATGCCTTTCATGCTCCCCAATTCCTCTTTAAAAATGGAAGCATGTTTCTTTAATATGTCGGCCCGACCGCTTTACTGTTGCTCATCATACATTCCTCAGGCTAGTTCAGTCAGATTTTCTCAAGCCATGACTGACTTAGCAAAGCTGGGTAGTCACCCAGTAGCCCTGTGGAGCACCCATCATAGCCAATTTATATGTTGGTGCCTTATCTTTGGACTGACTTCCACTCTCCGTATCCTGGTCCTGTTGTACAGAATGCAGACCGGATTTCATTTTCTGCCACCTGGTTAGTCTCTTTTGATCAGATTTATCTTTCTGATCTGGCTTATCTTTTTCATATATTGCATCTGTCATATCTTTGCAAACATGTGCAGTGTGTCCTCTTTTATTACAATTACGGCACCAACATTCATATTCAAAATGACCAATCTTTCCTCAAGGTTAGAAAATTGTGATGCCTGTCACCTTATTCATACTCTCAGCATTCACTTTATGCACTTTAGTAGATGCACTCAATTCCCAAGCTTCCTTTGCAGCTAATTCCATAGAAACTGCAATTTCTAAAGCTTTTTGTAGTATAAGGTTAGCCTCCGTCAGCAGACGTTTCTGAATTGCTTCACTGCACAACCCACGCACCGCCTGTCTTTCAGCGTGTCATTTAGCACACTGCCAAAATCACAATGCTCAGCCAGCCTTTTTAACACTGCCACAAATTGGGAGACTATTTCTCCTTCTTTTGGTTCTGTTTATGAAAGTGAAACCTCTCTGCGATAATTAATGGCTTTGGGGAAAAGTGTGCTTGTAATACTTGCACTATCTCTGCATAGGATTTCATGTCAGGTTTATCAGGCTACACCAGATTGCGCAATAAATTGAAGGTTTTTCCACCCTTCACACTAGGAAAAGTAGCTACCGTCTTATCCTCTGTAATATCATTTGCAGTCACAAAATATTCAAACCGCTCTGTACAAGAATTCCACTGTTCTACAGTTTCATCAAAAGGTCCCATAGGTTCTGTTATCATAGCCATTTTGCACTTTCAGTTCAATTACTCAATAATTCCACTGATAACTCAATCTTTTCTAGAAGTTTGACGGGTACACAGGGTTGCTATGCTCTCCCCTTCCGAATTTGCACACATACAAACTGAGGCCTACCCGGCAGTTTGCTTTCACTTTCTCTTTTTCATAAAACAGTCCCAAATAAATATTAAAGATAGCTCTTACTCTGATATCTTTGAAGCAGAAGTTTACCATCCATGTCGCCAGTTTTGTTGTGTATGCAACTGCGAGAAGCACTTTTTATTTGGTCCACACAAAGGAGCTCAGATAAGCAGCTTGCAATTAACACCATCTCTTTACTTCCACTTCTTCTAGAACATATCACATGACACAGTAATACAATGACACACTGAAGCCACTAGAGGGCACCCCAACACCATACATAACAATGTCACTCTTGCGCTTTCCCAAAAGTTTAGGGAGTTATGAGTACCACCTTTTGGCACATCCATAACATTTTTAGAATTTGTACCTTTGCTGACTTACTGTCTTATGATATAACACTTGTAAGACAATTCACACCAGTCTGTCAGGCATGGCTATTTCCCAAAACCTGGTTTCCCAAGCATCCTGCCTTTCAAGTGCAAAAGTTTACGACAGGTGATGGTTTTCTGGTACATCCTTGTTGAGTAGCCCTTGAAGTAAGTTTACTACAGGCAAATGGATTCTGGTATATCTGAATTGTGCAGCCCTTGACGTCATTTGGCTTCCTGCTTAGCAAGCTTCCTTCTCACGTCAGAGAAAGGTCAAACATTTTAAAACTCCGGTCTCTTCCTCTATGTTACCCTTTAATCCATTTTTCTTGTGGCATGTTAAACATACATAAAATATAACATAATACTGTATAACACCATATAGCTGTACGTTTGACTGGCAGTGGCATAGCTTGCAACACTCCTCCCTCCCTCCTAGACTGAATTTGTGGGACCCCCCCACTGCATGGTAAGGTTTTCACAAGTTCTGTTACTATTGTAACTGGCGAGATAGGCCATTTGATTTGGCATTGGCTGATCTGGCCCTGTAAGTAATTGTCATGTTGTAGACCTGTAGGGCTATACTCCACCTTAAGAGATAATCATTTGTGTTACCCATCTGATTTAGCCACACCAGAGGAAGTGTCTCCCATAGAGGTCTGGATATAATTTCTTCAGGGCCCATACCAGCATGAGGCATTCCTTTTCCACTATGGAATATACCTGTTCCCGGTGAAGTAACCTTTTGCTAAGGTACACTTTTGGGTGATCCTTTCTCTGAATAGATGTCTGACTGAGGACTGCTCCAATCCCCATATCTGAAGCATCTGTTTGTACAACAAATTGCTTAGAGTAATCTGGACTAGCCAACACAGGGGCACTGCACAGTGCCTCCTTTAGCCATTCATAGACTGGTTCCCAATCTACCTTTTTGAGCTTTGTTTTCTTTAGCAGGCCAGATAGGGATGCTGCCAGGGTACTGTACTTTAGAACAAACTTTTATTTATTTATTTATTTAAGAGAATCGGAATTACAATCCTTTGAGTCATTGACTCCTTTGCAAAGGCTCCACATCAGTACAAAAGAACAAACATATCATTTGCTAGTATTTATACATAGGTCACATAGTTCAGTGTGTAAACATTGCATCAAATATCTTAAGCAGTCCTCTGATCTAGGTTATGATACAAAGTAGATTACTGTTATGGAGGGTCCTAAGTGAACCCTGAGTCAGAGTTTATATACAGTGTGATCATGGGACTTTGAGGATGCAGTCAGGATTAAGGTTAGACAGTTAACCCTACCATTGTGGATTTTTTATTTTCTGCACTATTGCTATAGACTGCAGTGGTTGCCATCACAAGTAGCTGATTCAAGGAGGAGTTTTTTAAGACCAGTTTTAAATTGGCCAAGACTGGGGACTACAGAGATGGAGGCAGGTAGGTTGTTTAGCCAGAGGGGAGCCTGGTATCGGAAAGACCTTTGTCCTAGGGAGGTCCTACAGTGGTGGACCAGGAGAAAGGAGTTAGTTAGGCATCTAGGAACCCTCCTGTGTAGGACAGTCTGGATGAGGGGAAGAAAGCCTTTGGGTGCTAGTTTGAGGAGTATTTTTTTGGCTTGGAGGGAGGTGTGATACTTTAGCCTCCCTGTGAAGGTGAGCCAGTCTGCAAGTTTGTAAAGCTCACATGTGTGGGTGTCTCTATCACTTCATGTGACCAGTCTGCAGGCTTTTTTGAGTGCTATGTTGATACTACATAGGGCCATTTGGTTTGCCGATCCATAAATCCTAATACCGTAGTCCACCAGAGATAGGACAGAATAAGTTATTGTGAGATGTAGGGCCTGAAGGGGTAGGCAATGTTTCTGTCTATATAGGATCCCTAAGCTGGTGTTTACAGCAGAGGAAAGGTGTTGGATGTGTGCATGGTAGGTGAGGGAGAAGTCCAGGGTGATACCCAGGTATTTGAAGCTATTGACCTGTTCAAGACTGCGACCCTTGGAGTTAGTGATGAGAAGTGGGGCACTACTTAGTGAGCTTTGGTGGTGGGAAAAGATCATCGATTTTGTCTTGCTGAAGTTGAGTACTAGGCAATGCTCCAAGAACCATGTTTCTATTTCTCTGAAAAAGCCTTGTAGGGCAGATTGGAGGGAGTTAGGATGGGGGTGTTTCCATAGCACTACAGCATCATCTGCATAGAGCAGAAGCTTTCCATTGCATGATTGAGGTAGGGAGTTTAGGTAAAGAGTGAAGAGCAACAGGCCGAGTATAGACCCTTGTGGGACACCCAATTGGACTGGCTTTTTGGAGGAAAGAGTAGTCTTAATTTTGACCTGTTGTGTCCTGCCAGAGAAATAGTCTTTGAACCAGGCAGTTGTTTCAGGGGAGAAGTGTTGGGATGGAAGGGAGTGCAGAAGAAGAGCATGACTGATGGCATCAAAGGCTTTGGTCAAGTCAATGTAGATGGCTCCTGCTAAGGATCCCTGGTCAAGGGCCTCCTGGACATATGAGGTAAAGTCCAGGAGGGCTGTGGTGGTGCTGTGCCCCCTCCAGAACCTGTGTTGTTCTTGGCAGAGCAGTGAGTGTTTGGTCAAGTAGTTGGTTAGCTGGTTTGAGACTATTTTTTTGAGTGCCTTTAAGGGGGAGAGGATTGAGGTGGGTCGGTAATTACTGGTGGAAGCGGGGACACCGCTCTTGTGGATGGGGTTAATGATGCTACTTTTCCATAAAGTGGGAAACTGGCTGAGGCGTAATGACCAGTTTAGTATTTTGGTGAGGTGTGGCAGAATCAGGTCCAGAGTTAGCCTGAGAAGTTTGAGGTCGATAGTGTCACTACTGTAGCGCACATTCATCAAGGCTTTGGTGAGGTAGCACTTTGCTTCACTGCATGAGACTATTCTTAGGCAGAAGGGTGGGGGGACCATGGTAGCTGAGGTGACCTTGTGGCAATTTGGAATTGGGTCAAAGAAGTTATGTGGGAGGATGTGTCTGAGGTCCGAGAAGGTGGAATTAAGGGCATTGGTGATGATGGTGGGGTCCTGGGTGAGGGCCCCATCTACTAGAATCTGCGAGGAGACAGGTGAGATGGTTTTTCTGCACAGTTCCTTCATATTGCTCCAGAATCTTTTCCCAGAGCCCCAAGTGGTGGTGAGGGGATGCTTGTTGTATGAGGCCTTGGCAAGTCAGATGGACCAGGTGCATTTGTCCCTGGCCTCTTGGTAGAGTTGTCTATCCTGGGGTCATTGTGAGTCCAGGGCTCTGTGCCAGAGGTTGTCTCTATAATGCATCAGGTCAAGCAGAGACTGTGAGATCCAAGGGGTATCCTTGCTTTTTGAAATATGCTTAGTGACGGGGGCAAAGATGTCACAGGCACCGTTAAAGGTGGTGATAAAGGAAAGGAGGGCTACATCAGCAGTCTGAGCTTTGTGGATGGGTGACCAGTCACATGAAGCAAGGTACAATTTGAGGCAGGAAAGGGAGCCTTTTTTGAGGCACCTTTGGACTGTAACTTTAGGTAGGCTGGGAGGGAGTTTGAACACTGGCAGGTGACCAGTGAGTGGTCACTTAGTGCATCAGGAAGCACTTTTATCGGGGAGAGGTGATTGGGATTATTGGTGAGGATAAGGTTGATAAGAGTAGAGGACCCAGTTCTGGTGTCAATTCTGGTAGGGGAATGGACCACTTGAGCGAGATCGTAAACTAGTATTACGTCTTTGTAGGTGGCCGATATGGTGGATAGCCTGTTCACGTTGAAGTCTCCATAATAGTAGTTCACTCTTGGGGGAGATGAGTGGTGCTGGACAGTATAGAGTCAAAGGCTGGCTTTTGGTTAGTGGGGGATGAGTGATGCTGGACAGTACAGAGTCAAAGGCTGGCTTTTGGTTAGTGGGGGATGAGTGATGCTGGATAGTAAAGAGTCAAAGGTTGGCTTTTTGGTTAGTGGGGGATGAGTGATGCTGGACAGTATAGCGTCAAAGGCTGGCTTTTGGTTAGTGGGGGGGATGAGTGATGCTGGACAGTACAGAGTCAAAGGCTGGCTTTTGGTGAGTGGGGGGATGAGTGATGCTGGACAGTATAGAGTCAAAGGCTGGCTTTTGGTTAGTGGGGAATGAGTGATGCTGGACAGTATAGAGTCAAAGGCTGGCTTTTGGTTAGTGGGGGGATGAGTGATGCTGGACAGTACAGAGTCAAAGGTTGGCTTTTGTTTAGTGGGGGATGAGTGATGCTGGACAGTATAGAGTCAAAGGCTGGCTTTTGGTTAGTGGGGGGAGTGAGTGATGCTGGACAGTACATAGTCAAGGTTGACTTTTGGTTAGTGGGGGATGAGTGATGCTGGACAGTACAGAGTCAAAGGCTGGCTTTTGGTTAGTGGGGGATGAGTGATGCTGGACAGTATAGAGTCAAAGGCTGGCTTTTGGTTAGTGGGGGGGAGAAGAGTGATGCTGGACAGTATAGAGTCAAAGGCTGGCTTTTGGTTAGTGGGGAGATGTAGACCACCATAACATATAGTGTTTTTCCAGGATTGCCAAGAGTTACCTTAATGGCAGTAGATTGGGCAGCATGGGTTGGCGGGGGAAGGGAGACCGGGAGTGCTTGAAGTGTTGTTTTGGTGTAGATGGCACACCCCTCTTCCCGCTTGCCTAGTCTGTCTGCCCGAAAGATGGAGTAGCCACTGAGGGTGACAGAGGCATCAGGGATGTTATTTGAGAGCCAGGTCTCTGATAATGCCAGGATGTCAGGGGCATGTTGGGCAATCCAGCCCTGGAGAGAGGTGAGTTTTCTTGGTAGGCTGCAGATATTAAGGGAGGCCAGCAGTAGGTTCCCTTTCTTGCACTTTGGTGTAGGACCATGAGTAGGTGGCCCCAGATTGGGGTGCACATTGCCAGACAGTAGGAGGAGGAGTGCATGTTGGAGTAAAGTTATCTGGAGTAGTTTGGGTGAAGGGCAGTGGGAGTGAGGAGAAATGCATTTTTTGGTGTGTCAACTGGTATTAGGAGGGTGCATGTGAGGTGGGCTAATAGGGCAGTGTACAGTGAGGGGTGGTTGCTGTAGAGGGGGTGACCGGGTGGCGAGAGAGGGTGAGGTTCCCTGCAGAACAGTGAGGCAGTGCAGCATAGGTGGGAGGTATGGGTGGTGTAGTGAAGTTTGGGATCCCATGGGTATAGTTCTGTCACAGCAAGAGTGGGTGGGGGCAGAAAGGAGAAAGGGATCAGCATGGCAATGGGGAGAAGCATCTATAGGTATTTATACATTGTGATCTTAGAGTGAGAGTTTGTAAGGAAGGGGTAGTGGCCACTAGTGGTGAGCTAGTATAGGCTGCAGGTGGAAAAGTGTGCTGATTTGTTTATTCCGATCACGTGAGCCCTTGTATATAATACAGTGCTCACCAAGGGTGGTGGCGTGGGCAGTGGGGCAGCCGGCGCTCTGCGCCGACGAGTCCTACTTAGCGTTTTAGCAAGAGGCAAGTGTAGTTTCATTCAGGCTACTCCAGTGCCAGCATACGCAGGTCCGTACCTGTGTCAATTTGGCTTGGGGGAGGGCAACTTGGAGACCCTCGTGACCTCTGTTCTGTGGCCCACTGTGAACAAGGAGAGGGAGAGAGCAAGATTAAAACAGGTAGGAGGCTTGGGGGAGGGCCAGCATTTGACCTCCGATTGTAATCGGAGCAAGAGGCTGCTGCTTTGCTTGCACTTCTAATTTAGTTTTAAACACACAGATCCAAGCTGGTGGCTGTTACTTTGCTTGCACTTCTAATGTACTTTAAACACACACTCCAAATTTACTTTAACACACTGGCAGAGACTCCTAATTTACTTTAAACACTGGCAGAGACTCCTAATTTACTTTAAACACTGGCAGAGACTCCTAATTTACTTTAAACACTGGCAGAGACTCCTAATTTACTTTAAACACTGGCAGAGACTCCTAATTTACTTTAAACACTGGTAGAGAATTTAGGCTAACCTGACTGGGTAACTCAGCTGCTGTCTCTACCATAAGATTAAGGTACAGTTTAAAGGGATTTAGCAGCAGACATAAAGCCTAATTTGGTCTGCTTCAGTTCACTTCAGTTTAAAGTAAAGGTGGCTCCTTGGTCAGTATATGGAGCGTCTGAGTCATTTACAATAAATAGAAATTTAAACAGTGTTTTGGTGCCAAAGTGAAGTCACATAGGTACAATTAACAAAGCCGACTGCTCATTAATGCAGTTTTCCAGAAATCAATCAACACATGTGTGGGGACAGAAATAAATAAAGTCCCTTTAAAAACTTCTACATTTCAGTCCTTTTAGCATTTTAGCAAAAGGACGAGTGTTGTTTCATTCAGGCTCCTACAGTGCTAGCATACACGGGTCCATATCTGTGTCGATTTGGCATGGGGGAGGGCGACTTGGAGACCCTCGCGACCTCCGTTCTGTGGCCCACTGTGTCAATTCGGCTTGGGGGAGGGCGACTTGGAGATCCTCGCGACCTCCGTTCTGTGGCCCACTGTGTCGATTCGGCTTGAGGGAGAGCGACTTGGAGACCCTTGTGACCTTTGTTCTGTGGCCCACTGTGTTGATTCGGCTTGGGGGAGGGCGACTTGGAGACCCTTGTGACCTCCATTCTGTGGCCCACTGTGTCAATTTGGCTTGGGGGAGTGCGACTTGGAGACCCATGCAACCTCCATTCTGTGGCCCACTGTGTCGATTCAGCATGGGGAAGGGTGACTTGGAGACCCTCGTGACCTCCGTTCTGTGGCTCACTGTAGTACCCTGTGGTCCCTAGCAAACTCCTAATCTGCTTCTGGGTTTCATGCACAGGCCACGCCTCTACTGCCTCAATCTTTGCTTTATTAGGGTGAAGCTGCCCCCGCCCCACAGCATGGCCTAGGTATGCCACCTCTGTCATAGCAACCTGGCACTTTTCAGCCTTGACACCGAGCCCTTCCCTCTGTATTCTGCCCAACACTTCCTACAGGTGGGACAGGTGTTCCATGCAGCTGTTACTGAAGATGACAATATCATCCAGATACACCACTGTGTACTCTTCACTACCATGTAACACATGGCTGACTGACCTTAGGAAGGTAGCAAGGGTGTTAATGTCAGCACGGCTCAGTTGGTAGCACATCTGCCTCAGGGCAAGAGGATCATGGGTTCTAGTCCCACACCAGGATTGGGCTTAAACTTTAAAATAGTGGCACCTGAGAGCAGTACTGGGGGGGGTGCTGTTCTGTCAGGCTGTGCTATCAGATGAGATGTTAAACCGAGGTCCCTTCTACCCAGCTCTGATGCTGTCCTGATAAGTATCCAGGTGACAGTAAAAGAACCCAAGGCACTTTTCACAAGAGACGGGGCTTTCCCCTAGTGTCTAGGCCAACATTCCCCTTCCCATAAATCATGCAAATATCCAAGGCTGCGTGTGAGTGCTGATGTGCAAAATGGCTGCCACTACATGTTCAGTCACTTCACTAGCAGTCTAGCATTGCCTGTAAAGCACTTTGGGATACAAAGTGTATGAAAGTACCATATAAATGCTGATTATTCTTCTCTTGATGGAAGAGGGATGCCTGGATATTGTGGCAATCACAGAAACATGGTACACAGAGAACCATGACTGGGATGTCAACATACCAGGGTACACAATCTACAGGAGGGACAGGGAGGGAAGAAGAGGAGGAGGAGGAGAGTAGCTCTCTATGTAAGGGAAGGGATAAAAGGAACAGAACTAAAGGGTAAACAGGGAGGAGAGGAGGCACTGTGGGTCACCCTGAGGACTGGAAATGGCTCCACAATCTGCACAGGGGGTGTATACAGACCCCTGCCTTGGGGAGGAAATGGACAAGGAAATGATAGAAGGCATCCTTGGGATGGCAGAGAAAGGGGAGATATTGCTGATGGGGGACCTGAGTATGCCAGATGTTGACTGGGGCACCTTTGCTGCAGCCACATCCAAGAGCAGGGCCATTCTCGATGCCCTACAGGGGGGCATGCCTCAGACAGCTAGTTTTAGAACCCACTCAGGAGAGAGCAATCTTAGACATGGTACTCTCAAATGGGGATGGGGAGAGGATATCTGATCTTAAAGTGGGTAGCCATCTTGGAACAAGCGACCACCAAACAGTGTGGTTCACGATAAACTTAGCTGTAGAGTCAAGCCATACAAAAGTGAAGGTACTGGACTTCAGGAGGGCTGATTTTGCCAAAATGGGAGAGTGCCTCAGAAAAGCAGTAGCAAAAAGGCAAGAAGGTGGGGTGGAGCAACAATGGGGAAACATCAAAACTGCCATCACAGAGGCAACAGGTCTTTGTGTGAAGCAAATAAACAAATCAAAATGAAAGAAAAAAACACTATGGTTCTCAAAAGAAATGGCGGGGAAGGTAAGGGAAAGAAAGATAGCATTCAGGAAGTATAAGGAAACACAGAAGGAGCAGGACAGAGAACTCTACCAGTTAAAGCAAAAGGAAGCGGGTAAGGCAGTCAGAATAGCAAAGGCCCAAACTGAGGAAAAGATAGCCAACTTGGTTAAGAAGGGGGATAAAACCTTTTATAGGTACATTAGGGAGCAAAGAAAGACTAAGGCAGGGACACTGAGGCTGAACAAAGAGGAAGGTGGTTGGGCAGAGAGTGACAGTGAAAATGCAGGGATACTGAACGAATACTTCTGCTCAGTATTCACAATGGAAAAGCAGGGGGAAATACCTAATCTGGTCAATAGAAGCATTCTGGATAGGGGGGTTGATATTAGTCCTTTCACAGAAGAAAGGGTTCTGAAAAAACTTGTAAAACTGAAGGTGTATAAAGCAATGGGGCCTGATGGGATTCACCCCAGAATTTTAAAAGAACTAAGGGAAGAACTAGTAACACCACTGACTACCCTTTTTAATAAATCATGGAAGGATGGGGTTGTACCTGAGGACTGGAGGAGAGCGGATGTAATTCCCCTTCACAAAAGTGAGAGCAAGACAGAGGCAGGAAACTACAGACCTGTCAGTTTGACCTCAGTGGTAGGTAAAATGATGGAATCACTTCTGAAGGAAAGAATTGTTGAGTACCTAGAGGCCAGTGGGGAACAGGACCCAAGGCAGCATGGATTCACAGCGGGAAGGTCATGTCAGACAAATCTAACTGATTTCTTTGACTGGGTGACCAAAGCAGTAGACCAGGGAGGAGCTGTGGACATGGCCTACCTAGACTTTAGCAAGGCATTTGACACAGTCCCGCACAAAAGATTAATAAACAAATTAGCCAGCCTGGCAGTGGGTCATAGGGTGGTAGCCTGGATAAAACACTGGTAGGACAACGGGACACAGCGGGTAATAGTAAATGGAGTCCACAGTGAAGAAAGGAGACTTACTAGTGGGGTACTGCAGGGTTCAGTACTAGGGCCAGTCCTTTTTAATGTCTTTATAAGTGACATGGCAGAGGGACTAGAAGGAAAAGTATGTCTCTTTGCAGATGACACAAAGATCTGCAACAGGGTTGATACACAAGGTGGGGTGGAAAGGATGAAAAGGGACTTGGAAAGTTTGGAGGAATGGTCAAATGTATGGCAGCTTAGATTCAGTGCAAAGAAGTGCAAAGTAATGCACCTGGGAAACAAAAACCTAGAGGAAGAGTGCACAATGTGGGGTGAGATACTGACAACAACAAAAATGGAAAGGAACCTGGGGGTAGTCATATCAGACTACCTAAAGGTGGGCCAGCAATGTGAGAAGGCAGTAAGGAGGGCTGGGGGATACTGGGATGCACAGGGAGAGGCATCACCAGTAGAAAACAAGAAGTTGTTGGCCCTCTGTACAGACAGTTGGTAAGACCACATCTGGAGTACTGTGTACAGTTTTAGAGACCCCATCTCCAAAGACATAGACAGGGTGGAGGCTGTCCAGAGGAGGGCAACCAAAATGATGCAGGGTCTGCATCAGAAGACATATGAAGAAAGACAAAGGAACTAAAGATGTATAGCCTCGAGGAAAGGAGGGAGAGGGGGGACATGATAGAAACTTTCAAATACCTCAAGGAATCAACAAAGTCAAGAGGGTAACATCTTTCAGAAAAGAGATGTGCAAAAACAAGAGGCCGAATTTGAAGATAGAGGGACAGCTCACAGGTAATGTGAGGAAGTATTTCTTCACAAGAGGGTTGTGGATACATGGAACAGCCTTCCTGAGGAGGTCGTAGAGTCAAAAACAGTGGGGAATTCAAGAATGCATGGGACAGACATAAGGCAATTCTAGTGGGGGTAGGAGGAAGTAGGCTGTTGGTTAACTAGGATCTGCAGCTGATCCATTAGGTAGGGAAATGGGCAGATTAGGTGGGCCAAGCGGTCCTTATCTGCCGTCACATTCTATGTTTCTATGTTTCTCATTCCAAAAGGTATTACCCGGAATTTGAATAACGCTATTGGAGTGATGAAGGCCAACTGCTCCCTAGCTCTGGCAGTTAACTCCCCCTGCCAATACCCTTTTGTCAAGTCAACTGTGGTGAGGTATGTCATCCCTCACAACTTGTCCAGTAGTTTGTTCATCCATGGCATTGTGTGGGTGTCAGACTTTGTGACTGTGTTGAGTCCATGATAGTCCACACAAAAGTGAGTAGAGCCATCTGGCTTGGGAACAAGGACTACAGGTGAGGCCCAGGGGCTGTGGGATTTCTGGATTACCTCTAATTCCAGCAGCTTCTCCACTTCCCTCCTAATGTCCCCTATGCATCAATGGGGCAGCGGTATGCAGAATCCACATGTACCCCACCCGTGTAGGTGCGCAGCTGTGAACACGACTGCTGGCCATCTGTCCTCAGTGTGCGGGAGCGCAGAGGACAGATACATGGACTGGGTGGGCATCTAGTGGGATTCCCAACCCAGTCTACCAGTGGATCCCTTGCATCCATGGGTGCAGAGATATGACTGTTGCCGTGCAGCATGTGGAACACAAGAGGGAGGCTGGTGCCTGGCCGGCTGTCCCCAGACCACCATTCGCTGTCCGTTGTCTGGGGTGGCATGGTGTGGGGGATGGAAGTCCCTACCTATCTGTTAGCGACCGGGGGCCACATTCTGGGGGTGGGTGCAGAACTTATGACAGGGATTCCCCCTGTGTACTATGCGCCCCCCCGTGCCCAGTGCTCTGTGACTCTGTGCATGTTGCGGAGTGTGGGCATGCCCCCCCGGCATACCCCCTGCCCACCTCGATCGCGTTGTTGTCCGCACAGTCAGGCGGTGGGAATGCACACCCCAGGGGTGAATCCTGTGGCTGGCTGCATGGTGGCGCAATGACTGTGTGGAGTCATTGCGAGACCCAGATATACACGCGTAGCCACTCCGCCCCATTGGTGCATAGGGCCCAATGTCCTTTAGGATGGCCTCAGTCACTCGGTAGGCCGTCTGCCGTATGGATATTTGCATCTCCGATTCTACATCATGTGTCGTTAAGGGGGTTCATCCAGGCTTGGCCGTAAACAAAGGGTCAAATTCCTCTAAAACCTCCCTCACTTCCTGGGTCTGTTCTGGGGTCAACTTAGGTGACAGCTTTATTGCCTCCACGGATGACTCCTGCTTGCTTTCCTCCAGCAAGTCCAGTGGGGGAGTCTTCTTCATCCATCCCCTCCCCAGGACTGCACACTGCAAATGCCATGTCAGCCCTATTTGCACATGGCTTCATCATTGTTGCTATATTACATCCTATCGGTATGTCTCCTGTCAGGCAGTTCTGCAATATACAGTAGTTCACATCATTGACCTATCAGACTACCTCATATGGTCCTGCCCACTTGACCTGCAGCTTGTCCTGAACTGGGATTAGGACCATGACTTCCTGATCTGCACTATATGAGCGGGCTCTGGCTCTGCGGTCGTATCAGACTTTTTGCTTCTGTTGGGCAGCTGACAGGTTACTTTGGATCACCCCCATAAGCTCCTTCAGCTTCTCCCTAAACTTGAGGACATACTCCACTATGGGAGTTCCCTGGGTGGCATGCTTGCCTTCTCAGTCTTCCCAGATCAACTCTAGGGGCCCATACTTCATACATCTATATAAGATTTAAAAGGGGGGGAACTCTGTTGACTCTTGGGGCACCTCCCTGTATGCAAACAACAGTTGGGAAAGGTATTTCTCCCAGTCCCTCCCATGCTGTTCAGCAAATGCTTGGAGGATCAATTTTAGGGTACCGTTAAACCATTCCAGAAGTCCATTGGCTTGTGGGTGATAAGGTGTCATGCATCTCTGCACCACCCCACACTTCTCCAACAAACACTTCACCAGGTCCGATATGAAGGTACCCCCATGACCAGTGATAACCTCCTGCAGAAACCTGACATGTGAGAAAATCCCTAGCAAGGCATCTGCCTCTTTGTCTGTCCTAAGTGAGGAGAGGATAACCACCTCTGGGTATCTGGTGGCGTAATCGACCACCGTCAGGATAAACTTTTTCCTGGAGGAGCTTGGGGTATTCAAAGGTCCCACAATATCCATTTCTACACTCTGGAATGGCTCCTCCACAATGGGCAAAGGAATTAGGGAAACTTTGGTTTTGCTACCCACCTTCCCTATCGGTTGGCACTGGTGACAAAACCTGCATTATTCCTTCACCTGCTGGGTGAAGTTGGGCCAATAGAAATTCTGGGCCAATCACTATGTGGTGCATGCAGTGACTAGATGTCCATACATGGGGATATCTTGAGCGATCTTGAGCAACCTCTCATGGTACCCCTAGGGAATAACAAGCTGCCTGCCCATTACCCGTCCCTCTGTCCTTACATCCTGTGTATACAACAGTCCATTGTTCCAAAATATTCTATGTCTCATGTCACCTCCCGGTGTCCCGTCAGATTTTGCACAAGCCCTCAGCTTCTCCAAACTAGGGTCAGTCCTCTGAGCAGCTGCAGAATCTTCACATTTTCCCAAGGCCTGGGACATGTTCCCTTTAGTTTCTAAACTGGGGTCCATAGCTCTAGTGTCAGGGCATTCGGTGTCACTGCCATCCCTAACGTTCTGATCATCTGTTACCCCCTCACTCCTCGAAGTAGCCTTTTGTAGCTGTCTTGTGAACTGCTACCTGGGGAAGTCCTATGTCCTTTTCACTACTCTCCATTTCAGGAGACACAGGCTTGGGAACTAATCTCCCATTTTTTTCTACATGGGCTTCTCTGGGGCTCAGAGAACTACAATCGGCCTTTGCCATCTGACTGCGGGTAACCACACACACCACCCCCTTCTGGAGATTGTTCCCCATAATCATATCCGGGGGAGGTTGTCTGCCACTGCTACATTTTGCACCATCTCTCGTCTCACCCAGTCCAAGAGAGCACTAGCAAGTGGCAGAGATTTCTCCTTCCCAGTGACTCCCCTCACCGTTACAAACTGATTAGGTATAAGCTGTTTAGGCCCAACCAACTTCCCTTTTACTAAGGTAAAAGATGCCCCTGTGTACCTTAACCCATGGGTCTGCACCCCATTTATAGTAACCAGGTGTATATGCTCCCTCATGTTTGCAGGCATTTTTTCAGTGATACACAGTGCAGCCAACTCTGTTTGAGCACCACCTTGTCCACCCTGTCCCTTTTTAGGACACTGTCTAGCAAGATGCCCTGGCTATTTACAAAACCAAGCAATCCCTTTTTTTGTAACCTGGGGCTTCTCCCTTTCTGCAGAAGCTGTGAGGGTTTTAGCTGCCCTGAAGGCGCACTTTTCCCTTTTGACCCTGCCACACCTGTTCCACTTCCTTTCAGAGCAGGTCTGCTCCTGGCATGGTGATCTCAGAGCTCAGCAGCCCACTGTGCTGTTTTTGGATCTCTGTTCTCTAGCCAGATTTTTAACTCTGCTAGGCAAGCCCAAAAGAACTGCTCTAAAAATACAACCTCCTCAATTTTCCCCACAGAGTTTGCTTCCATCCCTCCCATCAACACTTTAAAAACTGCCGTTGCTTTGTGGCTAGGTCTTCAAAGCTCATGTCAGAGCTTTTTTGGAGTTTACGGAATTTAACCCTGTAGGACTCAGGAGTCAGTTCATACTTTTTAAGTAAAGCAGTTTTAAGTTTCTCATAGTCTTGGATATCATCATTATCCAGTTGGCCTAGTGCCTCATACCCTTTACCCCTAAGCAGTGGGGATAGCTAGAAGCTCCAGGATTCCCAGGGTACCTCAGCATGGATACAGACCTTTTCAAACAATTTCAAAAATACATCCATATCTTCCCCCTCTTTAAATTCTACTATTAATCTGAAACATAATTTATACCCCAACCCTGGAGTTTCAGGTCTATCCTTGACACTTACCCCATCTGGCGTTTGTTGTTGGAGTCTTAACTTCTCCAGTTCCAATTCCCTCTGGCACTCATTTTCCTCTCTCTCAGCCTCTCTCTGATGCTGCTGTTCTTTTTCCTGCATCTCCAGTTCAAACCTCTTCTACTCAAACTCCCTCTGCTGCTGTGCTTCAAACTTTCTCTGCTCGAATTCCAGATCCAATTTCCTCAACTCCAGCTGCAGCCTTATCCCTTCCAGCTCCAGCTTTGTGGTGGCCTTTCCCTGGTACTGTGGCTCTGGTTTCACTCTGGTCTTGATGTCCACCTCCCTGGGACTGGACACTGAGAAGTTCCTTGCGACCCCCATGCTTTGTCCGATCCCTTTCAGTCACCTGTTGTGACTCGAGGATCGGGGCAACTGCTTGCTCATTGGCTGCCACGAGAGCCTCCAGAAGGTGCTTTTTGGTTCACCCTTTGTACTGGACCCCTCTTTCCTGACATAACTGCCTTAGGTAGTTTGTAGTGCATTCACTGTAGTTGGAAGCCATCTTCTTCCCTGACTACTACTACTCTAGCTTACACCGAAAAAAAAAAAGAAAACAGGAAGGGTACTTTATTCTGTAACCTAATTATTTTTTCCAAATCTCTACCCTGATTGTGTGTGGACTGTTTTCAGTTTATCAGTCTAATACACTGGCCTTAAATCTAGCTGTTATGCCTGTGCCAATATCTCTTCAGTCTCACTGCTACCAGATCTCTCGGATCCCACCACTGCACACCAGATCTGTCACAAACCCATGCCTGAGGGTCAAGTCCACTGAGCTCACAGTGCCCACACCTAAGTGCAATCCTTGACAGGGAGGGAGAAACAGAGGATACCCTCTGCGTGCCCTCCTAGAGTGCTCGCTGTATTCACAATTGAACACTCCCCATGAAGTTCCAGGGTCACTCTTTACTCTGGATCAGGGTAAAATACTAGTCTCGAGTCTTGTAGCCAGATATGAACCCTTCTTGGTTGTTACATAAGATCCAGGCATTACAAACTCTTCGGGGTAGCATTGTAACCCTAATTCTGCCTTCTCCCACAAGGTGTGCAATAACCTAGTTCAAATCCCCACAAATCTTTCCTTGAGACTTTGGTTTTACCCCTATCTCTGTCCAGACTTTCCCTTTTCAGACCCTTGTTTGATTTGGTAGCTTATGATAGCCCCCCCCTCCCCAGCAATAACAGTTTAGTCACAGATTATTACTGAAACATCCCATAATCGCACACACAATATAACAATCTCACTTAGGTAGGTTTCTTAAAAACAAATGTTTCTACTAAATAATTAACTATCATACATTCACAACTAAAAGGTTTTATCAGTTTGGTCACAGAATAACACAAATAAAAGTGGAAAATATTCATTAAAAACACACTATAACTGTTATGTAAAGCTCTACCTTAATGTTTGTAGTGAATTGAAAGTTCACAAGAATAAATAAAGTCTGAAGAATCCTTTCCTTCTCTTGCAGCCACTGGCCTTCTGGCAGTTGGTCTTGTCTTGTCTTGTCTGGAGCATGTCCAAAATCAAAGTGTCCTTTGAAAAGTGAGCCAAAATACACTGAGATTCTGTTTGGAGGCCCTATTTATAGGACTGGCCCTTCCAGTCTGTGATATTGCCCTTTGTCAGCTAGTGGCCTTGTCTTTTTTGGACCAGTAGATTTCCCAAATGTTTAGGGAGTTATGATTACCACCTTTCAACCCATTAATAACATTTTTAGAATTTGTGCCTTTGTTGTCTTACTGTCTCACAATATAACACTTGTAAGACAATTCAGACTAGTCTGTCAGGCATGGCTAGTTCCCAAAACCTAGTTACCCAAGCATCTTGCCTTTCAAGTGCAAAGGTTAATTCAGGTGATGGTTTTCTCTGGCACAACCATGCTGAGCAGTCCTTGAAGTAAGTTTATTGCAGACAAATGGATTTTGGCAGCAGCCCTTGAAGTAATTTAGCTTCCTGCCAAGCAAGCTTCCTCCTCAGGTCAGAGGAAGGTCAAACATTGTAAAAATCCAGTCTCTCCCTCTATGTGACCCTTTCATCCATTTTCCTTGTGGTATTTTAAACATACACAAAATATAACAGACTATAACACCATATATTTGTACATCTGACTGGCAGTGGCATGGCTTGCAACAATCCCTAGTGACTCCACTGACCTTCCTCTTTATGTGGTGCATCATGGAATCTACACATCACACCATATTCCCTGCCCCGTATTGTGTTCAAAAGCCCTAGGGTATAATATGGAATTTTTTTGTTTTATTTTTATCAATAAAACTATAACAATTTTTATGCAGTGTGTTTGTTGAGTGCTAATTTTCCAGGGGTGCTTAGCTACTCTTCTTTGCTGGAATTTTACACTTGTAGCACTGTGAAATTGGGTTTGGGGCAGCCTCCTTGTTTGATTTTTCAGTATAATGTGGGGATACAGAGTTCTGGAACTGTTCTTAGATAGAAACCAACTGTCTATATAGTAATGCATGTTAAACTGTTTTTAATTCAATATTGTTATGTTACCGTGGAGTCTGTGAATAGCCAGGTTAGGAAGCATTTGTCTAGGTAGAACTATTAGTTGTTGTTGCCTGTTTTGTGTCTTTCAGATATGCACTGGATGGAACTCATGGAATTTCTGGGATGACAATTCATGACCTAGGGAAGAGTGTAACCACTCCTCAGGAGGTGGCGTACCTGAACTGCCACTGCCATCTTTTCAAGGTCCTGCACTGCTGCCAGCTCTCTCTTGCTTGATTGTGTGTGTGGCGTGGAGAGAGAGCGGTGGCAGCATAAATCTTCATCACCTCCTGCACCTTTCTTTTTTGTGGCTGCAGCTGCGTTTCTTCATCTGGTCCCCGAGTCTGGCAGTGGGGACCAGGAGAGAGACTAGAAGCCACTGATGCTCTGTGCTCTGTGCACCTGGCTACAGACTGCTGACAATTGCAGATCAGCTGAAGGAGAGAAAGAGGACACATGCTGTGTAGAGCTCCTCCCTAGAACTCTCACTCCTACAAACCTGACGCCAGGCTCACTATGCTCTCAACCCCACTGATGCATCCAGACATCAGCCCAGGAGGGGCTACGGCTACCTGAGTGGTCAGCACACAAACTGTGGGCACAGAACTGAATAAAATGGAAGAATCTGGAGCACTTGGCTCCATCAAAACATGGTGCAGTCATATTTGTGCCCTTCAACCCTGCAGCTAACCAGTCAGAGAGCTTGAGAGCCCAACAAGCTCAACAAGGGATTGTGAGAGGATTATGCAGTCTGGGACCCTCCCACATAGAAATTCAAGAAGTGTAGTGGCACTCAAAACCAAGCATGGACAAATATCTGTATTCCAATGTGAGTTTATTGAATCCAAAATGAAGCAGTCATTTTGGATTCAATAAATTCACATTGGAATGCAGGTATTTGTCCACGCTTGTTTTGGAGTGCCACTACACTTCTTGACTTTGTTTTGTGTTCAGGACAGGCTGCTCTTTGGTAGTGAGCACCAAGCACTGTGAGTCATAGCTACACTGGTTGGAATTACCCTCCCAAATAGACTGGCGGCTATGAGAGCCAATTGGAGGGCAGAAGGACTGAAGGACAGCCTGCCTGTCCAATGGAACACTTACTGTGAGAAAGAAGTTGCTGGGCTCTCAAGGAGCTCATGGCAGTCTGCGAGGGACACTGAGGTGTTCAGACCTGCTGCTGGTGAGACCAAGTAGATGCCTAGCCAGACCAACAATTCTGTGAGCCATCACCAGAGTTCATTTAGAAAATTCTCTGTGAGCCTTATCCTGGGTTTACTTTTTCCAGGGGCTGCTCCAGATGAGCTCCTGAGAGAAGAAATGGCTGAGAATGTAAGCCTATGGGCCATTGCTGCATACCAAAGCTGCTGAGCTGTATCAAGCAGAGACAAAAGCCTGTATCCTACCCAGGTTGCTCAGGAGCCTTTAAGGGGCCTGCTAGCCCTTATCTAGTGGGGTGAATCAGGGAACAGGGAGCCATAGGGCATGTGTTCTGAGTATGTGTGTACCTTCGAGCCACAGGGAAGTCTGACTGTGGGGGTTGTTCCTGGGGGTTTGGGCTCCTTGGGAACCAGGAAGCTACTGCATATTGCTTCTGTGACTGAGAGTTGAACCAGAAGGGCTGTATCCTGAAAGGTGTTATCCTGAAGGGCTGGGCTGCTGCACACCATTTGATAGAGTTCGAAGCTCCCGCTTGTTGCCTACCCTGCTGCTGAGTGCTGTTTCCTGCCTCAACTGAACTGCTGCACCAATGGGTCATGTGTGTACTGGCATTTCTGTCTGGGTCTTTGTACTTTTCCAAATTTACAAGTTTGGTTTCAAGCATTCTACATTTGGATTTCAAGTTCTTTAAATTGTACTAGCACACCATAGCTTGTTGGGGGTTAAATTGCAAGCTTGCTAACTTTTATTAAGTGCATCACCGAAATAACTGGGTACCAAGTGTCATTTGGTATTTGTGTCAGACATGAAACTGTAGTTTCATTACTGGTATCAGTTAAATAGTTCACTGCACCCTGTGTTAAATAATTCAATTTTTGTGCCCCTTGTTTGAGCAGATGCTTCCTTAAACTGTATGGGATCTAGAGGGTAATTGTAGCCCACAGCACAGTGGCTCTTAGGGCACATTGCTATAGGGTGGGAGTGCTCAAGGTGACTTGCAACTGCTTAACGTTTTCTTTTATTCCAACTGCCAGGCTTGTGTTCTTAAATAGAGGCAATGTTAATTGGCTGAATTTTACTTTTCTGTGTTCACCCAGTTTGTACAATCTGATTGAAGTATTTATTGATAAAGGTAACTGTCTTAGTTGTCCCCATGGGGTGGGCAAGTCCCATGTAGGGAGGTGGGTAGGTACTGCATCCCATGGGGTGGTACTACACACGACACCTGGCCCATGTATTCTTTCTGGGTGGAGGCATTGTGCTACTTATTATTTGTTCTGTGATTAACAGTCCTACCACAAGAGAAAGAATGAGCCCAAGCTCCTCAATCATGTGGGCCCTGTACAGTCACTAGGTAGGGTGTGTACCCAGACATGGCGTCCTGTGGGTCACAGTAGTGTGAAAGACTTTCAGAAACTCATCCATGTACTGATGACTGCCAGACAATGGGGGGTTAGCAGCAGGCAGATGAAGACACTGCTCAGTGGGCTGCTGGATGTTGTCATGTAGATGAAAGGATGCAGCTGCCATGTGATAGGTGTGTCTGCCTCCTTTCAACTACACACAATTTTCACCCAGCAGAACAACAGACCATGATCAGCCTCACTGGTCATTGGCCTGTCAGCATCGAGCCTCCTGCAGCCTGAGCTACACTGGATGCAACAGTGATACGCCTCTGAAGCCCACTACTCTACTCTCGTACTATGTTTGGTTCACGCATGTATACAAGCAAAATTAAAAAAGACTATTAAAAATAATTGTATACTTACATATTAACAGATGTACATTCCTAATAGTAGTAGGTTTAGTGTTGCCAGTGATACCAAGGAAAATACCCTACACTTTGAGCAATCTTAGCCTGCTGTTTGAGTGTTGGAAGTGGTACATTTGATCACCCGCCATCAGTTCCTCTTACAGCAAAAAATAAAAAATGTCGTTAGACAACTTATTGTCAAAGGTATGGCATGAATTATATGGCATCTTTCAGTCTGAATTTGGGTCTTTAGAAGCCTGCAAGGTTAGATTTAATAGGCTTGGGGTACATTAGGGAATGCTCTGATCAAACTGAGATCCGTTCTGCTACTTCTGGTTTATTTTCACTGTACTCTCTTTTCCATTTGCTTGTGTGTATCTTCAATTCCTTTCTGTTTTTAAATTGTTTTTATTTATCGTCCTTTTCCTTTTTTTGATGTGCAACATTTCTGTGATTCTTTGTTAAGTTCTTTTCTATATGTTTTCATTTGTTTTTTTGTTTTTTTGCTACTGTAGTAAAAGGTTCTTACTTCATGTAATGGAGGATCTGGTGAGGAGAGAGCAAGTGCTGCCCAGATGAAGGAGCTGACTTCTGTCTCTACATGGTATAAGGTGGGGTTTCTTGATGGAACCTTGTTTTCTGATGCTGATGAACCAGTTTTTACTAAGGATGTAATAGGACAGAACGCATCTGGCTTGTATGCGAGTGAAGAATCCAAACCGGTGGTTATGTTAGAGGTAAAGAAAACTAACTTGCTAGCTTTACTAGCCAGAAAAGATGCCCATTTTGAAGTGGTAGCAGGGAGGAGGCTGGCAATGATAGGCCGGTCAGTCTGATATCAGGGGTGGGGGAGCTAATGGAGTTACGTTTGAAGGAAAGGATTATGGAGTGTCTTTAAGACCTGAAGCAACATGGATTCACGAGGGAGGGAAGAAGTCATGTCAGATTAACCTGATGAATTTCTTTGACTGGGTGACCAGGGAAATAGATCAGGGTGGGGTGGTGGACATGGCCTACTTAGAATTCAGCAAGGCTTTTGACACTGTACCACACAGAAGGCTCATTAAGAAACTGAGCAGTTTGGGGGTTGGTGCCAATGGGGTAAATTTGGTACAAAATTGGTTGATGGGAGGCAACAGAGGGTGGTGGTAAATTGAATTCACTGGTGGGAGGGGAGAGTGACCAGTATGGTACCTCAGGACTCAGTACTGGTTCAATTTCCCTTTAATGTCTTTGTAAGTGACATTGCAGAACAGCTCAAAGGGAAGACATGCTTCTTTGCATATGCTACCAAAATGTGCAATATGGTGGACACCCCAGAGGGGGTAGAAAGAATGTGCAGAAGCCTGGGAAAGCTAGAAGAGTGGTCAAGGGTATGGCAGCTAGGTTTCAATGCGAAAAAGTGCAAAATCATGCACCTAGGGCAGAGAAACCTAGAGGCAGAGCATAATGGAGGGGGGGTTATTGATAGTTACCAAACAGACTGGGATTAATCTTATCTGATGACCTTGAAGTGGCAAAGCAGTGTGACTAGGTAGAAGCTGGAGCTAGTGGGATTCTGGGGTGCATAGGTAGAGGTATCACCAGCAGAAGGAGGTAGGTGGTGTTGCCACTGTATAGATTGTTGGTGAGACCTCACCTAGAGTGCTGTGTCCAGTTGTGGAGATCACGTTTCAAGAAGGTCACAGACAGAGTGGAGGCTGTCCAGAGGAGGGCAACTAAAATGGTGCAGGGGCTGCATCAGAAGCCCCATGAGGAGAGACTAAGGTTTCTCAGTATGTACACCCTGGAAGAGAGGAGAGAATGGGGGGCCATGATAGGGACCTATGAGTACCTCACGGGGGTTAACAAGGTACAAGAGGGGAGTATTTTTCAGAGGATAAGGTGTGTTAGAACAAGGTGACATGTAATGAAGACAGATGGGGAAATTTAGGAGGGATGTGAGGAAGTACTTCTTCACTGAAAGAGTGGTGGATGCCTGAGGGGGGGTAGCTGGAGAGCAGATAGTGTCTGCAGTGAAAGTATAGGCAAAAGGGGCAGACTGGGTGGGCCAAGCAGTCCTTATCTGACAACAAATTCTGTTTCTATTTTCACAATGAGATGCAGTGACTCCATGCAGACTGGACCTGCTCGTTACAGCCTCCCATATTGTCCCTGATAACCTTGCTAGCAGTTTTGACAACAGCAATATTAGACAGCTTTGCAAGACAGCTACAACCTGACACAGGGCATCAGCTGGGCCCCTAAGGAGAGACCACATGCTCACATCAAAGGGGTTCCATCACTCAGCTGACATAAGAAATCTCAAGCCTGTCAACAGAAGAAGTCTTGAGAAAGGTAGGCTGGTTCAGGTCTCTGTGTGCATGAAAGTGGCTTGCCTTTACATAGGGTGCATCTACTAGCTCTGTGGCTGCTCCAGAACCTGGCCCTAACTCACTGACTGGCTTACTGAGGGAGGGGTCAGAGTTACTGCAGTCAGGTGTCTAAGCCTGTTGTCATTACTTGTGCTGTGTGTTATTGGTAACTAATAAGTGACAAATCACTCTGTATGATGTGCCTATAATTGCTCACAATGTTCATATTGTCTATCACTGTTCTCAGCACTATATTGTATACTGATGTGCCTCATTTTCTATGTAATTAACCCCAGGTTGCCACTGAAAGAGGGACCCCTGGTCTCAGTGGGCCTACCCGGTTACCAAAATTAATTAATTAATTAAATAAATAGGTATATCCCTCTCCTTCAAAGTACTCCCTTCTTTTACTTTTTTCCTACTCCTGTGCCTTTTGGAAGAAATGAATATAATCAGGGCCCCGTGTCCACTGCGGCAAACTGGACCTACATTCTGCAGCAGGACCTCATGCTTGCTGCGATCAGGCTGTGAGCAATTTCACAGCAATTCTGTAATGGGTTCTACATTCTCTGGCAACTCAAATGAGCCACAAAATGAAATCTAGTTACCCAGAAAAATGCTCAGAAAAAGGCAGCCTGGGGCAGTTTGGCAGGTGCAATGAAAAGCAATTCTGGCACCATGATTTTGATTTGATGTAGGGCATGGGGGAACTGAAGGGTTATTTATTTTGTTACTGCAGTCTGTTGAATTGTCCCATGGCTCCCTCCCACCTGCTCAGTGTTGCTTTACCACAGCTATGGTCCTGCAAATTTCTCCCCCAACCTGCCCAGTTCCTTGAAGACCAGTATTGCCTGGCTGCAAAATAGTGCACCCACTTGCTTGAAGCCTAGTGGGGTTGGTTTGTGCTGTAACGCTGCTCTAGTTGCTTCCTTCTGCTCACACAGTTCAACACTGTTGGTGCCGTTTGTATCAGTGCCACTTGGCTTCCACATCTTCTTCTCTCCCACTCTGTAAAGATTTACTGTGAGGCTATAGAGTAGCTGAACCATTTTACATTAGACAAAGGTCCAGAAAGCTTCCCATTTTTTGTCTGCAGTAGTTACTAATACTTTTTCATTCCACAGTTCTGCAATTGGCAAATAGACCCACCATTCTTTCTCATGAAATGGCCCACAGTGCCCAGAGTCTGTGGAAATGAGCGCTTAATAAATGATTTATCTATCTATCTATGAAATACACTTCCTGAAGTTCCCTCAGTGTTTGTAGAAGGCCATAATGGTCATAAGCTTCAGGGCTGAGTGGATTGGAAAGGGGTGGCGCCACTGACTGCTGCAACCCAGGGGGGATGGATGTATACTGGAGCTGCCAACAACTCACACTAATGTCATTTCAAGCTTGCTCACAATCATTTTAGCCATTTACTTAGGGTTTTTAGTAGTGATAACCATTTTTACTGCACCAAAAAATGCTGTTTCTGTGGCAGAGGCTTGTTTGTGTGGCAGGACCATGTTTCTGTGGCAGTTGCTGCAACCACAGAATCGCAGAAAACACGGGGCCTGAATATAAAGTCTCAGCCAAGCAGTAGTTTACCAGTTGTGACTGACCTGGCAGTACAGCCTATTACTACATCCACTAATGACTTGGAGACTGAAGTCCCTACTCTTTCTCAGATTCCCTCACATGCAGGGCTTTGGGGATCATCAGCTATGGCTTCCACAAGCAAATAGCTCCACAGTTTAGGGCAGCCCACCCAATAGCTCCTGATGGTACTGCAGCACAGAATTATACCATTGCAGGAACTTCGAGGGCACATGCTGATACCCCCCTGGTTCTAATGTCATGCTGTCTGATCTCTTCCCCAATACTACTGAGCCAGCAAATTGCCTAAATGTGATATGCTGTGATATAAAGGGGGCCTGGAGGAAATCCAAAGCAAATCTATCTGGGAACAACTTTTCTGAAGGATTCAATAAAGTTCTATGCGTCAGAGATTAGTACTCTGATTCACATATTAGGGATTCTTCATACAATGTGAGCTTTAAAACAGCACTATCACTGGAACATTTCTGGAAAAGTTTCAGGAATTAAAGGACTCTTCCCTCTGTGTCTATTTTACGGACATACCCCTAATGAAGCCTGCTTTTAAAATTATCACATTCCTGTTTTGCAGTGAAGGCATCAGCATATCTAATGCTCTGTAATGGTTCAGGCAGGGATGTGAGATCCAAGATCACCCAGATCTCATCATGGATTCCGACCAGATCTGTACTGGCAGATGGAAGTTTTGAGTCAAGTTAAATCAGACTGAAGCAAGAATCAAGCATCTGCCAAATGGTTTTTTTATGGGATGGGTAGTGAGGCATTTGTTTTCGTCCCGGACAACCAAATGTATGTTATAAGTGGGGTGCTCTGTCCATCTGAGCAATGCCTGTGACCAGTTTTGATGGTGTCTCTGTATGTAATTTGGGCATGTTAGCGCATAATGTCCTAACCTGTTCAAATGCAACTTACGTGATGAAAAATGGAAAAATGGCATTTCTACCAACAGGGTATGTGAGCATTACAGAACTAGTTGGGTCATTTGGATCTAGATTCCACACTTATTCAAGCCCATCAAACCATGCCAAAAAGTCACAGTCTCGGACTCACCCACCTCAGAACAGACCCTGGAATCTCAAGACAGCTTTATTACCCCTCCAGGGGTTAAACATTCTACAGTTTTCAGATCCACCATGGACTCACTCAGCGTTCCACCTCATACCTTGGATGAAGTCCTATCCAAATATCAGGCAGCTTGAAGGATCCAAAACTGGTCAAGGAAATCAAGAAGTTTTGGATACAACACCTATGATGACAGAGGGAGCTCTGCCGACCAAATGGCCTACTGACTCTGCCAGGGAAGAATGCTCAATATCCAGCTTGACCGATGTTATGCATCTGGTGATTATGTCCCAAGGGGCAACAACCCAAAAGTAAAGTTCAAAAGACTAAAGGCATTTACTTAAGGAACAATTTTGACCCCCTACAAAAGATATTACAAGTGGGGGGGAGGGATAATGATGAAGAAGAAGATTCAGGTGCCTTTTCTATTGCTTTTTCTTTAAAAACACCATCTTCAGAGAACAAAGACACTGTTTAAATTGCAGAAGGGATGAGCCAGCTTGAAGAATAGGAGCAAGATGACATGATGTTCTGGTGCTATTTAATTAGTGCAACTCTCTTTTTAACACCCATGGGGTCTGGGATATATTTACGGTGTGCCACTTTTTGAATATAAATACTGTAGTACCAAAACCCTAGGCAGAGAATAATCATTGTTTCAGCACTACATGCCTCACCTTTTAAAACCGTCTTCCTTCAGGACACCAGGTTGCACTTCAGTTTTGCAGCTTCCCAATCCCAGAATGCATGTGCATGGAGAAATTCTTTCTAGTTGCTTGGGAAGAAAATTTGTGACAGAGTGGCCATTTGTGTTTGAGTACACAATTTAGGGTAACCAGATTTGTTGACATATCCCCAGCACATGACAAGCTTTGGAACAAAGTACACCAGTGCAGAATACATGGGGCATACACAAGGTGGATAGCTAACTGCCTTGGGGTCAGGAAGCAAATATAATAGAACTCTATATATGTAAAGTAGGCATTTTTGTATCATAAATGAGGTACAGTGGGGAGGCAGTCAGTTGTGGGGACTGTGAAGTGCTGTTCTCTAGAGTTACACTTTGGAAGAGGGAGCACTGCTCCATCTGCAGGACCTTTGCAGAGCTCCATGCTCCCTAGTAGCAGAAACAGATGAGACATCTCAGCTGATGCACTGGTTTAGCTGGGGTCCACCCCCCCACATCCTCTCTTCCCTAGAAGCCCAGTGGCCCAAGGGACTGGAGGCTGGTGGGGAAGGGTGGCAGGGAAAGCCACAAGAGGTTTGATCAACCAGACAGCAAAGTCAATGAAAATATCAAAGCTACAGAAATTCATAATACACTTAGGGAGCCACAAGAACTGTGGGTCATCCTGGAAACAGGAAATGGGACAGCTATACGAACTGGGTGGCATACAGGCCTCCAGACCAGGGAGAGGACATAGACACATTACTGTTAGAAGATATACAGAACATGACAACTAAAGGGGAGGTTCTGATAATGGGAGACTTCAACATGCCAGATACAGATTGGTCAATACAAGCAGGAACATCCACCAGAACTAGACACATAGTGGATTCCCTGCTGGAGAAGGACCTCAAACAACTGCTACAACAACCCACAAGAGACAGGGCTATCCTAGATCTAGTAATGACTAATGAGGAAAGGATCACAGAACTCCAGGTAGAAGGTCACCTGGAGGCCAGTGGCCATCATATGGTATGGTTCAATTTGGCCACTAGAAATAACTCATCCCATTCCAAGGCAAAAATATGGGACTTCAGAGGAGCTGACTTTGATAAGATGGCCAACAGAGTTAAGCTAGTCCTGGCAAGAAGAAATACAGGTGAGGGGGTACAGACATAGTGGGCAAGCATTAAGGATGCAATACTTGAAGCAACATCCCATTGTGTTAGGGAGAAAAGCAAGAGCAAAAGAAGGAGGAAACCACTTTGGTTCTCAAAAACAGTAGCAGAAAAGGTCAGAGCCAAAAGATTAGTCTTCAGGAAATATAAGGGAATGCAGCAGGATGAAGATAGGGAGGCATACCAAACTTCCCTAAGGGAAGCAGGGAAGGCAGTAAGGCAGACAAGGGCCCAAACCGAGGAAATACTAGTATGAACAGCGAAACAAGGGGGCAAGACTTTCTATAGATACATTAGCGAAAGGAGAAAGTCCAGAGGGACTATTGCTAAGATCAAAGGGGATAAGGAGGAATGTGTGGAGGAGGATCAAGGAAAAGCATCTATCCTAAATAGACACTTCTGCTCAGTATTTATGAAGGAGAAGGTAGGGCAGGACCCACAGCTCAGCACCATAGACACGGGGGGATGGAGGTGTGCACAAGTCCCTTCACAAAAGAAAGGGTCCTACAAGAGCTCGCTAAGCTCAGGGTGGACAAGGCAATGGGACCAGATGGCATACATCCCAGGGTAATAAAGTAGCTAAGGGTGGAACTAGCAGAGCCATTATCAGAACTGTTCAGTGAGTCTCTGAGCACAGGAGAGGTCCCAGAAGACTGGAAAGGGCTCATGTGATCCCGCTCCACAAAGTGGTATTATCAGGAGGCCCGAGGAACTACAGACGGTCAATCTTACCTCAGTAGTGGGCAAGATTATGGAGACACTCCTTAAGGAAAGGATAGTGCAACACCTAGATTCCACAGGAGCACAGGATCCAAGACAGCGTGGGTTTACAAAAGGAAGGTCCTGTCAAACTAATCTCATAGATTTCTTTGACTGGGTAACAAGAATGGTGGACCATGGGGGTGCAGTTGATGTCGCCTACCTTGACTTCAGCAAAGCTTTTGATACTGTTCCACATAGAAGATTGATTAATAAGCTGGGTAGGCTTGGGGTGGGTCAGAAGTTGGTCAAATGGGTGGCAAACTGGTTGACGGGCAGAAAACAGAGAGTGGTGGTAAACAGTATACAGTCAGAAGAGATGCAAGTCACAAGTGGGGTACCTCAGAGATCAGTCCTGGGGCCAGTCCTTCATTAGTGACATTGCAGATGGACTGGAGGGTAAGCTCTGTCTGTTTGCAGATGACACCAAGATCTTCAACAGAGTAGATGATCCAGATAGGGTGGGCAGAATGAGAAGAGATCTGGATAAACTGGCAAAATGGTTGGTAGAGTAGCAACTGGGGTTTAACACAAAGAAGTGCAAGATCATGCACATAGGTAAGAGAAACCCTGAAACCACCTATAGGTTGGGAGGGGAGTTGCTGGCAATCATAAGGGAAGAAAGAGACTTGGGCATCATCATCACAGATGACCTGAAATCATCCAGCAGACCACTAAAGCAGTAAGTAGGATAGGGGGATGTTGGGGTGTATTAGTAGGGGTATCACAAGTCGTAAGAGGGAGGTAATAATCCCTCTTTACAAGACACTTGTTAGGCCCCATCTGGAGCACTGCATGCAGTACTGGAGGCCGCACCTTCACAAGGACATTAACAACATGGAGGCAGTCCAGAGAAGGGCAACCAAAATGGTGCAGGAACTGCATCAGAAAACATATGAGGACAGATTAATGGAGCTCAATATGTATACCCTAGAGCAAAGGAGGGAGACTGGTGATATGATCGAAACATTCAAACACCTTAAGGTGGAAAAGTCTAATGTTTCAATATATGAAAAATAGCAGGACAAGAGGACACAGCATGAGATTAGAGGGAGGTCAATTAAGGGGTAATATGAGGCAGTTCTTTTCCACAGAAAGGATGGTGGATGCATGGACCAGCCTACCTCAGGAAGTGGTGGATATGAATACAGCGCAGGGCTTCAAATAGGCATGGGCTAGGCATAAGGGAGCAATACAGATGAGTATGAATAGATAGGCCATTGACAGAGTAAAGGCCTATGGCACATTCATAAGGTAGAAAAAGAAATGGGCATACTAGATGGGCCTTGTGGTCCTTATACTAGACGCCAGCAGAGTAGGCCTGTTGGTCTACCAAGTCTGCTCGTGCTTCAGCACCCTGCTTGGGTACCAAAGCCCTCTATCTGTCTCCTTCCACTGTTACTCCATCCCCCAGTTCTGCCCCCCCAGGCAAACCAGCCTCTGTTTCACCCCTTGCCTATACCTGTCCCACCCTCTCTTGAATCCCTCCACCGTAGCTGCCTGTACCAACTCCCTGGGCAGCGCATTCCACGGTTCCACCACTCTCTCGAAGTTTCTGCTCCTCCTCCTTTCCAATCTGCCATCAACTTCTATGTATGTTTCTATGTAAATTGTTTTGCACCCCTGGAGGAGGCTCAGGTACCTGACTCATTGGGGGGTTGGACTCTGAGTCAGTCGGGGAAATGGGTGAGATGACCGGGGGTGAGCAGGGTGAAGTCAGCAAGGAGAGTCTTAGTGACTAGTTACTGAATGATTAGGGGAGTAGAGAGGGTGGTGGACAGGGCAGAGAAAGGGAGTGAAATCGTCAGATACCTTCTTGGTGCATCAGCCACCAGGGATAAAGATAGAGTAGAGAGGATGGCGGAGAAGGGGGAAGGAGAGCTGCAAGTGCTGGTACATTTGGGTACCAATGATCTGGCAAACCAGCCTGTGGAGGCAGTGAAGCAGAACTTTAAGACAGCTGATGTACAGATTAAAGGTGCACACAGCTTCCCTGGCCTTTTCGAATGTCCTTCCTGTGTGGAATTGGGGAATGAGATAGATAGAGTAATGAAGGAAGCGACTGAGGAGTTCAACTGATGGTTGAAGGAATGGTGTCAGGAGAAGGGTACCAGTTTGTGGGAGGCTGGGTCTTCTGGGACAGGAGATTCTTCAAGGGTGATGGCCTTCACTTGACAAGAAAGGGGGGAGTGCTCTGAAACAGAAGTCTGATGTTTACATTGGGCACTTAAACTAACTGGTTGGTGGGGGGCAGAGGCTAGGGGAACTACTGAGAAGGGAGAGCAGGTGGGGAATCTAGCTAGGGCTCCCCCTGAACAGGGGAGTAGTAGCCGCAAGGTGGACAACAGTAAGGTTGAAATTCAAAGTAGGTTAGGGGAAGAGGCCAATGCAGAAGGGCTGACAGAGCCTATATTCAGCATGAAAAATAAATTAAGGAAACTAAGGGAGAAAGGAAAAGGAAAAGGAAAGGGAAAAGGAAAAAGCAAGAGGGGATCAGGAGGAGGATGTACGGGGGGCTGACTCAATGCCTGGAGTCTAAGAAATAAAATTAGTTCGCTCCAGGCAATGGTGACAGACGCTGAGATGGATCTAGTAGTCAACACAGAAACTTGGGCCACAGACAATAACTTACAGTCCCAGGCTATAACATGTTTAGACAAGATAAAGGAAAAGGTACAGGGCATGGTGTAGCCCTAAATGTGAGAGAGGGCATGGGGCAGTGTAGGATGGAAACATCAGGGAACGTAATGAGGAAACAGAATCACTGTGGATTTATCTTACGGCATCCTCAGGCAAGAAACTATGAATGGGGGTAATCTATCAACCTCCAGGACAAGGGGAAGAGACAGATAAGGAGCTAGGGTCAGAACTAAAAAAAGGGGGGGGGGTGGCAAAGGGAGAGGTGGTGGTGGTGGTGGTGGTGGGAGAGCCAAACCTGACAGATATTGATTTGGTCATTTCAGTGGCAATGAACTCCAGCGGTCAGGCCATGCAGGATATATTTCTGGACTGCATTTTAGTGCAGCTGGTTAAGGAAACCTCTAAGTATACTGCCATTTTCGATGTGGTGCTCACCAACTCAGGAGTGGTATGAGGAGTGAGGGTAGGGAAGCCACTAGGGTCCAGTGAACATAACTCTATATAGTTCAACCTAGCTCTTGGGACAAGTAAGTCCTCATCAAAGGCTGAAGTCCTAGATTTCAGAAGAGCAAACTTCAGCTGGATGAGGGAGCTGGTCTGGGACAAATTAGAACGGATAGCTTCAGGGATGTGGAGGAAAGATGGGGGGGATTCTTGAGGCAACAAAGTCTTGCATGAGAATGGTAATCAAAATAAAAATGTACGAGAGACCAATATGTTTTTCTGGAAAGATCAGAGAAGCAGTGAGGGTCAAAAAATAAGGCCTTTACCTGAAACAAACTCCCCTTTGGTCCCCTTTTGAGGTGATTCCTTTAACTAGGCCTGCCAATAAGACTATTACGGTCTTGTTCTGTAATGAAGGGGTTAGTGTTACTGATCTCTTATTTAGGTTAAAACAACGCTGTACTGTTACTGGCAATCCTGAGACCATTTTTGATTCCGAAGGGATATGGACTGGGGGTTGGCGTATTAAGGTGATCCTCCGCTCTGATGAGACAAGCTTCTAGCACTTACCCAATAGCTTTTTTGTGGGTACGGATAGAGGGGTTCTCTTCTATCCAGGCCAGGCTCGTTCTTGTTATAAGTGTGGTCAGGTTGGGCATATTAGTAGTGTTTGTGATTTTCAAAAATGTTCATTGTGTCATGAGATGGGTCATTACAGTTCTAACTGCAGTAATTTGGTTAGATATAACTTTTGTGGTGACACTGGCCATGCCTATGCTTCCTGTCCTGCTGCGGCCCATAGACAGCCTGCTTCAGCTGATTCAGAGGAATAACAGCTGTCGGTAACAACTGCTCAAAGGGAGTTTTCCAAATGCCTTGTATTGGATACATGCCCTGTCCCTTTATCTTAGTGTCCATGGACCTCTCAGTCTGACCTTTCGGAGCTCCCAGTTTCGGTGGGGATTCCTCCTCCTTCCAGTATCCTTCAGGACTCCATGCTTCCCCCCCCCAAGCCCATTGACCAGCCTTCTGCTTCCCCTGCTTCACCTATTGTTGCCCCTTTATTGGTTGACCCTCTTTCATCTGCACCTTTACCTGACCCTTCCTTACCTGTTATGCCCCCTCCTCCCACAGTCCCTGACCTACTGGGTGGGAGGATGTCAACCAGAAAACGTCAGTCTGGGTCTCAGCCTTTGTCTAAAGTCTCTAAAATGATGCCTACTGCCAGATCTAACAGGTATCAGGTGTTAGATGATGATGTTGTCTCTGAGGCTGTCGGCTACTTCCTCGATGGATTCTCAGTCCCTTGATCAGCCAGCTACTGTTTTGCCCACAGCTGTTCCTTCATCTGATTCTACTCCACAACCTAGATGGGGTAGAGTCAAAAAGAAGAAAAAGAGTTGAACTCTTTCTTTTTCCTTTCTATGTCTTTCATTTCTTCTTTGCTGTTTCTCTCCTCAACTGTGAACAGCATCCAGCAGGCCAAAAAACGAGGGTCTGTTTTTCATCTCCTTGGTTCTCATCCTCCGGGCATTTTTCTTTTGCAAGAGACAAGGCTACATGCTCTCCCTGTGGTGGCCACAGCCACTAAAGAGTGCGTTTCTGGCATCTCCTATTGGTCTCTGGGTACTAAGAGTTGCTCTGGAGTGGGTATTTTGTTCCATCATCTCCAGCCGATAGTCTTGACGCTCTTAGACCTAGTTCCTGGCCGAGCCCTGTTGTTGGATTTTCTTATCCAAGGGTTCTCCTTTCGTGTTATTTCCATTTATGCCCCCCAGACTAAGGCAGAGTGCACAGCTCTGTTTTTTTTCATTAGCCCTTATCTTCATGTTGCCCATAATGTTGTTTGGGAGGGGGGGATTTTAATTGTGGGCTTAGTAAACATGACAGGGGATCCTTTACTATGACAGATAAGATTTTTGGAAACATGTCGGCTTTAAGTTCTGTTACCCGTTTGGCCAGGTTGAATGATGCATTTTTCATTTACGCTGGGAAACGAGACTGCACTTTTTCTAAGGAGATTCTGTCTACACTTATTGATTTTATGTTTATTTCTCAGTCCTTACAAATTGCTAGTGCTACTGTACAGCCAGTGGAGTATTCAGATCATTGTTCTTTATCCTTACTTTTGGTGGTCCAACGGCCACATCTGGCCCTGGTTATTGGAAATTTAATTCTTCCTTTTTGTCCCAACCCTCTTTTCTTCAACAGGTGGTTTATTTTTTGCATCGCAGGAAGATGACCTTTGACCTCTATGACTCTTCTCTGGCTTGGTGGCAGGAGACTGAATCTGACCTCAGGGCATTTCTTCTGAGGAATTCTAAAAGTGTTCGCTGTTGAATTTATATGGCCTATTTGAATGATCGTAAACATCTGCAACATCTTCTTTCCCTTTATTATTCTACTGCTCATGATTTTTCTGACCAGATTTCTCGTATTAAATCTCAACTGTTGTTTTATCATTCAGCCCAATGTGAGTGTTAACGCCTTAAACAGCAGTTTTGTACGACAGGGTCTCTCCCTGAGGTGTGCCGTTTGCTTCATGACCGAAAGCATTTGGGTCATCGATTGCTGCCATCGCTCCAAGATTCTGGGGGTACCCTCCATTCCTCTCCTTCTGATCTTTTATGTGTGGTCACTGATTATGTTGGCTCTTTATTTGATCGGCTTCATTGTGCTGACCTGGATTTTGACTCTTTTTTTCATAGTTTTCCCCTTCCACGAGCTCCCCCGACTTGTTTCAGGTTTTTTCTGCTCATTTTATGGTGTCCGAGCTTTCATCGGTGATATCGTCGTTGGCCCCCAAAAATTCCCCCTGTCTGGATGGTCTTCCTTCTGAGTTGTTTAAAGTGCTGGGTCAGGAAATCCATGAGGAACTGACTGCGGTGTTTAGCTTTCTTTTAAAACGTTCTGAGCTTCCTTTGGACACGGTGACAGAAGTGCTGATTCTGTTATTTGAAAAAGGAGATAGATCTGATGTCACCAATTGGAGACTGATTAGTCTCCTTAATACCGATTTTAATTTGTTAGCTAAGATTCCAAATGCTAGGCTCCTTACTGTAACGCAGTACCTTATTTTCTCTGCTCAGTTTTGTACTGTTCCCAGGAGGTCTATCACTGGCCCCTTGATTTTTTTATGTGAGGTATTTACATGTCATGCCCTCTTACCCCTAGAAGGGGTACTTCTTTCTCTGGACCAGAAGCAAGCCTTCGATAGTGTCAGTAATTCCTTTTTATGGTGTACCTTGGCCCACTATGGTATTCCTGGTTCCTTTATTGGTTGGTTACAATTGTTGTATAGGACGGCCATGGCCAAACCCTGTGTTAATGGTTTTCTGGGTCCTTTCATCCCCATTCACAAGGGAGTTAGACAAGGCGTGCTCTCAGTCCATTGTTATATATTTTTTCCATCGATCAATTTTTATGCTGTCTTCACTCTACCCCACTGTTCGCCCGCTCTGTTTGCCTGGTCAACAGGTTTTCTATTCTGCTCTTGCTTACGCTGATGACCTTGTCATCTTGACCAAGGATATTGCTTCATCAGAAGAGGCTCTTGATCATTTTCGTGAGTTCAGTATTTTTTCTGGGATGCAATTTAATGTTTTTAAAAGTAAAGGTAGACTTTTTGGGGTCCCGGACCCCACACGGTCTGAGGTGGCCGGAGTCCCGATGACTACTTCGGATTTACGTATCTTGGGGACTCCTTTGGCAGTCCGAATATGGATGTTCTTAACTGGAATACCAAGCTTCTACTGGGGAAGACCATGATACTTTCCTGGTCTAAACTGAAGATGTCTTTTCAGAAAAAGGTCCATTTGATTAAAACCATTTTGTTACCACTTTTTTTATTTCTTAGTGCTCTTTTTCCAGTACCTAAATCTAGGGAGGCTGCTGTGTATAGCCTTTTTTCCAGGCCTTTTGGGGCAGCAGGCTTAATCCCATCCATCGTACTGTTCTTTATACAGTATACCCTTGAGGAAGGGGGGTGAAAATATGGTTAATCCTCTTCTTTTTTTCTTTTGTCAGTTTCTTTTTGCAAATTTTCGTCATTTCTTTCAAGACACTGCTAGTTTTTGGGTTGCTTGTTTTCAGCATTCAATTTTGCTCTGGTATGAGACTTGGGGGGGTGGACAGCTTGGAAGGCTCCGCCACCCTGAGCCCCCACTGCTCTTTCTACGAGACGTTTTTGTCAAATTCCGGTTGTGGGCGGTGTCCCCTGATTCTGTGTGACTTCACTCTAAGAAACAACTTTATACCTTGATCTTACAGCCTAATTTTTGGGATAATGACCCTTTTTCTAAATGTCCACCTTCCTCTTGGGTGTTCCTGCTTCGTTCTCTTTCAGATAAGTGACTACTTGACAAGCTGAAGGGCTTCTACTGGCTGACTAGTCATGAACGCTTGAATGTTAAAGCTAACCAAAAACATAAGCAGGTCTCAGAACGGTTTTGTTCTCAGCTTCTCTGCATCCTTCAACCTGAAACTATTGATCATTTGTTTTTCTGTCGTTCTTATAATTCTGCTTTTTGGGATTTTTTGTTTACCATGACTATCTTGCCATTTTTTCATCAAGTTACTCATTCCAGACTTTTGTATGGAGATTATCCTCTCTCCTGGCTGAAATGGGATAATAGCACTTTGAATGTTATTTTTGCTTTCATTAAGTGGTACATTTGGAATTCCAGATGCCTTTTTACTTTACAGCAGATTCAAATTTCTCATGTCGAGTTATATGGCAAACTTTTATCTGACTTGCAAAAGTTGTATTCTTCTGAACTGAAAGTTTTTGATCAACCTCGTTTATTGCAACTTTGGAGAAATTTGCCCTGGATTACAAACTCAGACTTCCCTGTTACTTGATGTATTTGTTTGCACTATATTGCTTTTTTCCCCCTTTTTTAGTATTATTTTTTAGTTTTGTTTCCATGTTTGCTTTGTATGATTTCTCAATAAAATCTTCCCCTGCTTGACACTAGAGGGCACTGTGACTGGTCCTGAGTTGGGCCAGTCTCCCTTGAGATGCAGCAGAGTACAGACATCTGCAGGGCCGAGGAACAGGCCTCCTCCTCCTCGACCTTTCCTACTGTGAAGGTCGATATGAGCCAAATGTCAAGTATGGAGATAATACTGATGGCAACCCTGCAACCCCAGATGGAGGAAAGGCAGCAGGGATGAAAGCAGATGGAACTGGGTGAGTTGGAAGCACAACCATTGGCCCCTGTGGTGGAGGATTTGCGTCGCCTCATACAAGAAGAGGAGCGCATTCTTTTTGCAATGGAGGAATGAATTGGAGCAAGCTCTCCTGCTTCATTGAAAAGAGAAGGATCATAAAGACTTGGATGGGCAGGCAGGATTATCGGGCCTGATCTCTCCGGCACTACAGGGCATCTCAATTGCAGAGAAACAAATGGATGAACCCCAGAAGAGCTCTCCAAGTCTTCAGATGCAGGGTTTGGGTACTAAGGTAAGCTTGGATGGGAGTGGGGAAAAGTGTTTGAAGCCACAGATTGAACGGCCTATTGATAGGCCTCAGGTTATAACCCAGGCAGAAGAGTTGGTGCCAGAGGAACAGATAATGCAGAACACAGAAATACCAGTCCTGGAAAAGAAATGTATTACTTTTCACATTGGGTCCACAATAAGGGGTGCCCTTAAGAAGGCGGCCAATAAAGATTCACAAATGAAAGGGAAAAGGTGAGAGGTGGGTTACATGATGGGGGGGTACCATCTGAAAAATTATACTAGTGGTGATTCTTTGACTGCTGTGGCTGGTATATCTTCTGACAGTCCAGACTGGGTGGCGGACTCCCTCCAGAAAGCAGGATGAGTTCAAAAACTGGATGGGACAGGGTGGGATGCCAATCTTCCCCGAAATTTGGGAGGTAATATTGCAGATGAAGACATGGACTTGGCCCTTAATGCTACTACTGGGCCTAATGATAAGCACAGTTTATCAGCCCCTCCCCCAGGGCAAGGGCAAGGTACTCCGACTAAAGTGCTGCCATTAGAGTTTACACTTAAAGACACTGATCTTCTGGATTGCATTAAAATTCTGAAGCAGGAACCAGGAGTTCCAGAGATAGAACCCCCCCCCCCCATTACCACCTTCCTCTCTGATGGAGAGGCGCTTGGCTGGTACCCCTCCTTCAGTAATTGTAGAGGGTGTTTTAAATAGAGCCTAAGGACAGGCACTGGCAGAACCTAGGGTCCACAACAAGATACAAGGCCAAAACAAAATGTCTGGGCAGCAAATGTTCTGGAACTACTATTTCCTGGTCGCACTCATTCCACTTTGGAACCTGCTGCAAGGCGCAATGCAGTTCGCTTAAAATTCAGGGGGGACATGAATGATGTCCTGGACAGTATAGTCGTAGGACAAGCACGTCTTAAAAACAGCATGAAGTACTATGCCTACGAGATTTACGCCCTGATTCACATGCCAGGTGACTCTATCTTTGATATAAGCTTTAAACACCCGGCAGGCCTGGACCATTTCTAGAAACAGTATCAACAACTTAAGTCCACTGCATTATGGAGGCTGTTTTTGGTGACTTCTCTGACAAAACCCTTTTTAAAAGGGTCATGATAATGTTTCACAATGAAGGGGTCAATGTGGCTGATATCACTTACTGGATGAACCAGCACTGTGTGGTGAAAAAATACCCAGAGCCCATACTGGACGAGGAACACTTATGGACAGGTGGTTGGAGATATCAGGTGACATTATGACAGGAAGCAGGGGCACCTTTGCATCTCCCAAATTGCTTTTTTTTGGGGACAAGACAGAGGAGAGATCTTCTATGCGGGACAGCCTAGAGCATGTTATAAATGTCAAGAAGTAGGTCATCTGAGTAATGTCTGTGACAAACAGAAGTGTAGATTGTGTGGCACAGTGGGTCACATCAGTGCTGAGTTTGACCAGCCTACGAAGTGCAATCTTTGCGATGGTACGGAACATATATTTTGTGAGTGTGAATGGGCCTCCCACAACAGCATGGACAACACCATAAGGGCGGAACAAGATGTATACGTGGCTACGGCACAAAAAGAGGGAATGAGGCTCCAGGATTTGATAGCAGATGCCTCTAACTTAGACCTGAAGCCCCAAAGACCATCAAAATAAAGAGCAGCCCCCCAGCAGGAGATACAGATATCCCCCCCAGATGACTGTGCCTGTACCCCTTTCAACCATGACTGAGCAAGCTAGGGTACGGGAGGAAATAGTACCCCCTCCTGCCCAACAGCAAGACCTTAGTGGTAAGGAGCAGATACAAGGGTTGGATAAAACACACACTACACACCCTGCTGACACATATGGACCACAACAAGACAGCGGGGCAGTAGTCCTAAACATGCCACCTCCAGAACAGGTGACTGAGGTTCCCTTTAAGAGAATCACTAGGTCACGGATCATACAGAAAGTTACGTTGCCTCAGACTCCCTATGGCACTGAAGATACTTTATCTACACAGAAGTCCTATGACATATTGATGGACATAGAAGGGGAGGAGGCTGAAGGGGAATCTGATGTGTCCTCAGTGACTTCCTCTTTGCATGAGACAGTGAGTGATGGGTCAATGGGTGTGAAACCCAAACCCAAGAAACGGAAAAAGAGGAAATGATTGTATGGAATGTTTTGTTTTTCTCCCATTTCTCTATTTAAATGGATGTAGCTATACAACTCATTACTGCCAATATTAACAGCATTAAGTCCCAGGAGAAAAGGTTGATTACCTTCTCTAGCTTAATGGATGGGGGCAGGAATGTTTTTCTTTTACAAGCTACTCGACTGCACACTTTGGCTGAAATTTTCCAGGCACAGAAAGAATGGAGATGGGGGCCGTCCCTTTGCACTATAGGGGAAGATAGTTGTACGGGGCTGGGAGTTTGCTTTAAGGATGTGCATGTCAAGTTTTTGAAAGTATTAGACCTACATCCAGGAAGAAGTATTTTTTTGGATTTACTATTAAATAATGTAGCCTACCAGTTGATTAACATCTGTGCTCCACAGTCAAAGGCAGAACGTACAGCTATATTTAAAGAAATTGAACCCTACCTATTCACCTATAAGCTTGTATGATGGGGGTTTTAACTGTAGCCTTTCAGCAAGGGACTGGGGTAGGAAAACCACTAAGGTCTTTTGTGACAGTAATGCATTGCAAATGATAGTGCAGAATAACATGTTGTGTGACATTTATGAAAAGGTACACTCACAGCCAAGACATACCTTTCATAAAGAGCCATTGTCAACAAGGATATATTTTTGGCTTATCTCTGACAGGTTGGCGGGACTAGTGGTGCAAGTGGTACCACTGGAAACATCAGACCATTTGGCACTTAAAATAACAATGGGGTCTGAACAGCAGCTTGTGGTAGGTAGAAATTACTGGAGGATGAATGTGTCCTCTTTGCAAGATGAGAAACTTGAGGTAGATGTAAGATCCTTACTACAAGCATGAATAAATATTGCTTTTCTATATAACAGCCCTTTGGAGTGGTGGGAGGACTCAAAAAGGCATATACAAGATTTGATAATGAAAAGAACATGGGGAACCGCTCAAAGCAAATATACCCAGTACCTAGGCCTGAGAGCCAAATATACCCAGCTAATCTCAGATTTGGGAACGATGGGTACTACTCAGAAGCACAGCTGGTGATGATAAAGCAACAAATGGTTGCATACCAAAAGGACACAGTGCATAATATGGCAAAACAGCAGAAATTTGCTACTCAGGGACCAAAAGATCAGGTTAACCCATATGATTTGGAACAGGTGGGACTCAAACAAAGGACCATACTAGCCTTCTGGACCAAAATGGTCACATAGCTGACACACAGGGCACCATACAGCAAATGGTGCAGATGCATGTCAAGCAAACTTACCAGGCGGCAGGGCTGGGATTCCCCCCCCTTTTGGAGCAGCTAGACATTCCAGATTTCACGTTTGAACAGCAGAGTGAAATAACACGAGATATTTCCCTGATAGAAGTTAAGGAAGCTATGATGAAATTGTCATCCCATACTTCACCCAGGAAAGATGGAATCCCGAAATGATTTTTATAAAAAGTATATTGAGGTAAATTGCCCCTATGCTCCACATAGTGTACGTGGAAGCTCAGCAGGAAAGGAGATTGGGCCCCAGTATGCTGGAAGGAGTGATTTTCTTCTTGCACAAAAAAGGGGATCCTAAAAATCTGAAGAATTGGAGACCACTTACACTCCTAAACACTGATTATAAAATTCTAGGGAAAATCTTGACATATCACTTAGCTAAAGCTGCAGAAATTGTAATTTTGGCCACACAGTCCTGTGCAGTACCAAATAGAACTGTTCATCATAACCTGACATTTTTTAGGGAGCTTTTTGAACAAGCACATAGTGAGGAAGTCGATGGTTGTCTGTTGGCACTGGACCAGGAAATGGCTTTTGACGCTGTTCAGCACAAATAGTTATGGAAGGTGTTAGAACATTATCACATTCCTTCTGAACTGATTACATGGATCAGACTTTTGTACACTGATGCTCAGGTGACTCCAATGGTGAATGGGCACTTAGGGATCCCACTTTATCTTAAGAAGTCCCCTGTTCTATGTTTTTAGTCTGGATCCAGTCCTCCGACAGATAGAACGAATGACGGATATACAGACACTGACAAATCATATGGGTACAGTGTACCCTAAGACCATGGCCTATGCAGATGAATGTGTACTAACGGTGGTAGACCAGGAGTCCAGAAGGAAGGCCTTTGACATTTTTTCCTGGATTGGATCACACACTGGGATGAAGATAAACAGACAGAAGAATAGGCTGTTTTTTTTGGGTATGGTACCAGATGCCTCTGATGTTCCACTTTCATCCTCAACTGAGCCTATCAAACTATTGGGTATTTTGTTTGGGACTGCAGGGGCAATGGATTAAACCTGGAGTAAGGCCTTTGATGCAGCCAACCAGAAAATACAGAAATGGAGAAATTGGACAATGACGAGGAAAAATTGAAATTTTCTCCTGAAAACGTATATCTTGCCCATTTTTTTATGTTTCACACATATACCCTCTGCCGTTTGCAATGCACAGGAAAGTTCTGAGTATATTATTTACCTTAGTTTGGCGAGCCGTTTGAACCCGGTTAAATGGGCACATACCTACAGAAAGTGGAAAGCTGGAGGTTTGGACATGATACAGCCGTTGGTGTTCTTGTTTAGTACCTTCTTCTTTACTAACATTCCATCCCTTGTACTGGGTAAAGCAGATATGGGTAGTATGGCTATGCACATGTGGGAGGCAGATTTTCTCACAGCTTGGGGGAGGAGAAAATGGCATGTGCCCAATAAGCAACTGCCCCTTTATATTCAAACCATGGTAAAATACTTGCGATTGTGGAAAATAGAATTGACATGCATAACTGGTGTTGAAAAGAAAGATTTAATGCTGAAATAGTTGAAAAATGCTACTTTACTGAACCAATTTTTCATATTGACAGTGATATTGAGGAAGGGACGAAGTTGGCTTGCATGACAGAGGTGAGGATTCCTTTAAAAATGCAAGACACAATTTGGCTATGTGGGCACGGGAAACTGAATGTACGGGATAAACACAAACATAAAGTACGAGAGGAGAGGACATGTCTAGTGGCTACCTGTTTTGGGGTAGTAGAAACAATGCAAGACCTATTTTTTGATTGTACATTTATTCAGGGCTTTTGGGACAACTTGGCTAAATTTTGGAATGCACCTGTTTTTGGTAAAATGACATACGTTATGCAGCTATGTGGATAAAGTCCACAAATCTGGGGGAAATGGAAGACAAGCACCATTTATGTTATTTTTGCGGTAATTAAGTGGGCCATATGGCAAAATAGATGCTAACAATGCATACAACAAGAAGTGGTGACGCAACATGATTTGATCTTTATGATACAAAAAGAATTAGATAACCTTTATGCATATGAACTCAACACATTAGGACAGACGGTGTGTACGTCGTTGTGGAAAGGAATAGGTTGGGTGGGATAATGAGTTTGGGTGGGGACAGAATATATCTATTAGAATACCAAGATATAACGTTTTTCCTCTTATGGTTGTTCCTCTTTTTTCCTTTTTCTTTTTCAGCATGATGCGAACCAGACTTAATATGGGACAGTTGAGAATTGATGGTGTAAATTTCCGTATGGTAACCATAGTTGTTTTTTTTTGGTTTTTGTCCTTAATTTTTTGATTATTATTAAAATCAGAATATCTATGATTGCTGGTTCATGTGGTTTACTGGTTCCCTGTATTGCCTCTTATAGTTTGCCTTCATTCTGAATGTGTATTTTGTTTTTATATTGCAATAAAAAGTTTCCCTACTCTTCCAGTAGGTAGAACCCCTGTACATCCTTGCAAAATTGTGGACATTGCTGATAAAGGTGGAGGTGGTTGTGCTATGGAGATACCTTGCACCCCGTTTGCCTCTTTGGCTTGCAATGTTGCATCCCCTGTGAGGGAAGCTTCTGAATGCACCATGAATTTTGATGCTGCGCCGCAACCAAGTTCCTGGGAATGTGTGTTTAGCTTGTATGATTTACATGTGCGTAACCTACCTCTGTTACCTGCTGCTGCTGAGTGTGATGGCTTGTCTACTACTTTGGATGCCATTCCAATGGAAAGAGATGTATTCCTTTTGCAGACCACAGTGCACAGAAATAAGGACTTTTTATTGAAGCTGTTATAAGAAGACGAATCCTCATCTCCCCCTCTTGTTCATTAACTCCTCACCCTACTGAGCTGCCTGTGGTACTGAACTTTTCCTCCTCTGATCCGTTGTCTTTAAATCCTGATACTGGACTATTATTTTGTGCTGCTCCCTATGATGTGACATTACCTCCTTGGAGCTCTTTGGGCCTTCGGAAAGGCTGCTTTACTATGTGTTGCCTGGATCTTCTTTAGGTGCTCAATTCCCTTCAGACATACTGCAGGCTGCTGGCTGGGTCCAGGCTTCTAATAGTTAGGGCTGGGTTTCACCCTGACAGGTCTCCGCTGTGAAGATTAGTGCCATAGCTGCATTAGTAGATTGTGAGTGTAGCCCGAGCCCTGCAGTTCCTATTTTCATTGATTCTGTTCTTTCTCCCTCTGGTGCTTCACAGACTGTTGCTCCCTGCTTTTTTTAAGGTGCACCTATGGTTACTTTTATCCCTAACATCTCCATGCTGCTGACCTCTCCCGCTCCTCCTGCGCTTTCTGGATCTTTACTACCTTTTCCTAGACCATCTAGTACTATACGTTCTGGTTCCTAGCCAACAGTACCTCCTGTTTCTGATTCTGCTGAACCCAGAGTGTTGTCAGTAGAGGTTTTACTTGATGGCAACCCCCTTCTGAGGTGGGCACCGCTGACTCTGGCAATACAATTTTACTTGACCTCCCCCCTCCTGTGCCTGATTTGGAACTTCTGTTGCATGGTGATCCAGTTCAAACTGACCCTCCTGACTCTGTGTCCAAATCTGGGTCGTTCAAAATGTCTGATCTGTTTGCTAAGGTGGGGGAATCTGCCCATAGCTGTAATGCTGTGAGATTAAAGTATACTGGGAGGGATGACTTATTCCTTGATAGGAAGTTTGTTATATACAACCTTTTGATGGTGACTATGGGATGGAGTATTAATGAGCTTTTTGCTTTTATTCATGTGAAGGGGGAGGCTACCTGTAACATCTGCTTTAAACATGGTTCTTCTTTAGAGAAATTTTGGCAGAAGTATAATGTGGTTAAGGATAGCTCTCTTTGGCAACCTTTTTTTCCCATTCCCGTTACCAAACCTACTATTAAAACTATCTCGCTTCTGTTTTGGAATGAAGGGGTGAACATCGGTGATGTTCAGTATTGGTTGAAACAGTGGTGTACTATCCTAGAGTGCCCTAACCCCATTTTGGATGATGACTTAATTTGGACTGGGGGTGGAAGGTTAAAGTAAAATTAAAACACACCAGTGCTGGGTATGCCATCTTCAAAGTAGCTTTCATACTGGCAGAGATAGCTTTGTTTCTACCCCAGACAACTCAAAACATGTCACAAATGTGGTACCTGGAGTCATTTAACCTCTGTGTGTGATAAACCCTGATGCAATCTATGTCTTGACTAAGGCCACATCAGCCTAACATGTCTTAATTCATTCTGCTGCAGTTTGTCCAACAAAGCAGGACATTCATATAGACTATGTCCTTATGCAGCCCACAATTGCCTGGACCAAGTGCTGTGGTATTAGAAACAACTCACCACTGATTCACAGGTGAAGGCTCTGCTGCAGAAGGAATCTGGGCCCTGCCCTTTGTTGTCACACTGTGATCATCTTGAGCTTCTTGTTGGTGCTCCGGCACCTCCACAGCCCCTGCCTGGCCAGTTGGCCTCTGCTATCCTATCTCTATTTCTGCTCCTGTTGGTACTACTGCTGAATGGCCCTCTTATAAGCTACTTGCTGTGGTGACCACCGGCACGCCCCCACCACCTGTGGAGGTACCCATGTCTATTGTCTTACCCTCCAAAAAAAAGGGTGGTTTAAGAAAAAGACTGAGCCTATCGAAGTTCCGCTTCCCATTATTACCCATAATCATTTTCAGGCCCTGCCTAACAAAAGCAATCGGGTTGATACTGAGGAGGAGGATGGCAATTCTGATGTCTCCTTGGTTACCTCCTTCACTATGGAATGAATGCTCTACTGATTCCATACCTGACATCTCTATGGATAGAAAGGCCAGGGCCAAAGTGAAAATGAAAAATGCACCAGTTTGATAATTCCTTTTTTTTTATTCTTATATGCTAGGGACCAAAAATAACCCGTCTGACTATTAATGTTAATAGCAACAAGAATTGTAAGAAGCACCACACGGTCATTCAGATTTTGAAGGACTTATCAAATGATATTGTCTTTTTACAGGACACGAGGCTTAAGACACTACGTGAAATTTCCTTAGTTAAGAGACTGTGGTCGCAGGGCTGTTCTTTTTGGTCCCAGGGAGAGGATCTATGTGACTGTGTGGCAATTCTGTTGAAAGGTTTTCATTTTGTAGTGCAGAAACTAATTGAAAGTGTGCCTAGCAGAGCTCTTCTTTGAATCAGTACCTTGATATTTTTCATTTTCACTTGTTAAATGTTTATGCTTCACAAACTATTGCTATAAGGGTAGAGCTTTTTTGCCACATTCAACCATTTCTGCATACCAGTAGGACTATTATATTTGATGGGGATTTTGTCCTCTTGTGATAGAGGATGTATGACTGCAAAGATTTTTAATTATATGAACTGTCTCAATGACATTATTAGAGCAGTTGATCTGCAAGATGGTTTTGTTGTGGTCCATAACAAGGGTGAGAAGACCTTTCTTAAACATGCCATGGCCACCAGAACTGATTACCTTTTCTTTCCTAAAGATCTTGCAGTGACCAGAGCTTCTACCATTCCCCTTGAAACCTCTGATCATTTGGCAGCTTCATGTCACTGCACGATGGGATCACACACTTTCCACAAGTCATTTCCCATTGGAAGTTAATTGTTTATTATCTGATTCCTACACTGCTGAGAAATAGGGTCATCTTTTTCAAGCCAGGGTGTCCCTACTTGATGCCTGGGATTCTGTTGGTGAGTGGTGGACTGCCACTAAGCTAGATTTTAAATCCTTTTTTATTCTCCAGGCTACTAAAAAGACATGGCATAAATATTTTAAGTATTTTGCACTTAGAACTCAGTTGCCTAAACTGTATTCCTTGGCACATGAACAAAAACAAAACTTAAAGAGCAGCTGATGCCTCAAAGAAAACTTAGAAAAACATAATAGCTAGGTGCAATTCAGCTTGCATTCTGTGTATATTCTATAGATTTCTCCTCCTGATTATTACTGAGGAAATCTGCATGAATACATGATCTTTATCCCTTAGAGTTCATCTATCTCTATAGCTTACCCCCTACTTCATGTCATAATCCTGTGTTGTGATATCACAGTCTGTTGCCATGGGAGTAACTGTGATGTCACAAGCAATGCATTATGATTTCAGGTAGGGAGAAAGCAGTAGGAATAGATAAACTCACCAAAAGCAAATATCATGATTTCATGCAACTGACCTCAGTAATAAATAATGGGCAGGAGAAATACAGAACTAATGTGAAGTACAAGCGGGCCAGTGCCTAAATATTATGTTTTGCTAAAGTTCTCCGGAGGGCATCAGCTGCTCTTTAAGTACCCAAATTAAATCACTTAATGAAGACATGTTCCACTTTCAGTATAACAAAGCAAAAACCCTTAAGTTGGAAGCACAGTTTGGGACACTGGGTCATAAACCTGCTTTGGATGTCTTCAATGGTTGTGCCTCACATGTACATCACACATGTATGGACAAACTGTTAGAACCTGTTACTAATCAATTACATACCAGTTCTGAGAAACTTCTGGACATTGCTCATATTTATTTAATGTTTGGGACCCCTTCCACTGCCACTTAGACTGACTCTTTTTTTAAGAGATGTTGATATTCTCCACATCTCTAAACAAATCTCTCAGACCATGGTTGCTGATATTTCTGAAGTTGAAACTGATATAACCATTAAAGCATTGAATATTAATTCAGCCCCTGGTCCTGATAGTTTAACAGCTGAATTGTATAAAACTTTTTCTGCATGCTTTTTTTGGCCATATTGTTTAATGATATTGAGCCCTACGCACTATGGTGCAGAGTGGCTACGCACCATGTACCCATCCCACATAACCACTCTGCACTCATTGTGCCCCCTGCATGGCCAGCTGTGGTATTCATCCATGGAGTGCACAGCCTCCTCCGCCAGACCACATGGTTGGCAATGTGGTCGAGGTGGGCAGGGGGCAGGCCAGAGGTTGTGTCCACACTCTATGAAATTCAGAGTCATGGAGTGCTGGGTGCAGGGGGGGGGGCACACAGTATGCAGGGGAAACCCCTGCTGTAAGGTCTGCGTGCCCCCTGGGATGCCACCCCCCCGGTTGCTGAATGTCAGATGAGGCATGCCTTCCCTCACAGCATGCCACCACAGACCACGGACAATGACTGGTGGTCTGGGGATAGCCATCTGGGCACCAGCCTGCTTTTTGGTTGCCACATGCAGTGGCAGCCATGTCTCTGCACCTGCGGGCACAAGGGATCCAGACTGGGTCGGGCATCCCATTGGATGCTCACCCAGTCCGTGTTTCTGTCCTACGTACTCCCGTGTGCCAGGGGGATGGGGCCATGGACAGGTGCTCATTGGTAGTGCATACCCCCTGGGTGCACACCTGTCTGCAGGTGCAGCCCTTTGCAGGCAGGATATGCGCCTTTGGCGTATACTTCCCGACCCTATGTGCATAGGGCCCATTCTGTGCACAGGTTCCATTCCCATAAGTATGTCTCAAGCAATTGTGATCTTACTCTTTAAAAAGGCAATAAGTCTGACATCTGTAATGTCTGGATTACAAGATTTTGATGAGTATCCTCTCAAAATGATTATTACTGCTGGCCAAAGTTGTCATCTCCCCTTCTCAAACCTGCACCATCCCTAATAGGTCCATATTTAATAACTTCCTTTTTTGAGGGACTTATTTGACAAAAGACGCTTAGGTGTTCAATCTGGATATAGTCCGTCTCTGGACTAGGAGAAGGCTTATGACAGGGTTGGTCACCCTTTTCTCTATCATGTGCTAACTGCATTTGGTGCTCCTGAAAGTTTGTTAATTGGATGCACACTATTTATGGGTCAGCTTCCTTTGTGCCATTTATTAATGGGAAAATGCGTTCACTATTTTCTGTTGTTTCAGGGGTCAGACAAGGTTGCCCCTTAAGTCCTCTTTTATACACTTTTGTTATTGATACATCTATTAGGAAAATCCAAACTAACTAGAGAATTCCTGGGATTAGACTTTCAGATGTCCATCTGTCTTCCAACATTTGTGCCTATGCTGATGATGTCTGTCTATGTGTCCAGGATGCATTAGTTGGTCCTGAAATCGTCAACATTGTCTCCTTATTTGAGTTGGTCTCTGGCATGAATTTGAACCACTCAAAAAGCAGAGGCCTAAACATTGTCCCAACTAGTAGGGATGGCTCACTTCCTTGTATTGCCAACATCCTTATTACATCAGAACCACTAAAGATTCTGGGAAACAGTTTTGGCTCTCATGATGATGCCGTCTGGAACTGGGAAAGTGCTGCTTCTCTTGCCTCTGCACGAGACCAATGATGGAAAGGTAAAATTATCTCTAAAAGAAAGTTTTCTTGATTACAGCCCCAATTTTACCACATTTTTTGCATATCACGCATATTTATCCTTTGCCGTTTGTTATGGAAACAAAGATTTATAACATTTTTTTTTCAAGGACAATGCAGTAGCAAGTTGAACCCCATCAAAAGAACTTTTATGTACCATGATTATTGCTTTGGTGGCATTAGGATGATTAATCCTGTGTTTTTTTTCTATAATATTTTCATTTATAGTAATTTTCTTATGTTATTGAATGGCTGGATATCCTTTTGGCAGCACATTACAGCCCAATGGTTTCTTCCTTTAAAAGAAAAATGGGAACAAGCTACCCTCACTGTCTTGGCCCTATCTAAAATTAAAGATTTGCCACCCCATATGAAAGCCACCGTAACTAAGTTAAGACAATGGCAAGCAACACAAGCACATATGATTTCACATTCTTGAAAACAATTTTATTTGATGTTATTGCATGATAAATTCTATTCTGTTCCAGTTACCTTTTTGTGTAGGGAATCAAACAGATGTAGCTTTTGGGAAACTGATTGATCACAGACTTCCCACTCAGTTGTGGAATGTGACCTAGCTTGCCTACTATGCAAGACTCTGAGTACGCTATTCTCAATGGATGGTAAAGGGTGTAAACTTACCCTGTGCTGAAAGCACAGTTGCCTCGAATGCTTTGGCGCACCTGATTCTCGTAGGCTGCACGCTTTTGCGACACTACACCCTCTTTGCAGTGACTTGTGCCGAGTATCTGCATGAGCCCCGTAAAAAGGCTGGCAATATTAGAGCATCAAAAGCTGGTGTAACTCATCGCATTTGGTGAATGGAGGGCTCGGGGTTTGAGGATCACAATCACAGCCCCGGGACTGTTGCAAGCCCCTTGCACCGTGAGTTGGGCACACCCGGGGCTTGTAGCAACCCAAGCCCTTTGAGAATAGAGCCCTGAGTGTGTAACTCCTTAAAATATAAAGCCCTTGAGGACCGTATATTGTGCACCTGATTGTCCAGTGGCCCGGCTCTAGAGACTCAAGAAAATTTTTTTTTAACATGCCCCTTTTTTCAGACATTTCTGGTTTCTGTTTGCACAAGTATGGAACAACGGTTGTTTATTCCCCCTTATGTATGAAATGCTGGTCTTAGGCATTTACCCTGCATGCATTTTGATGTTTTATGCCAGCACTATGAGGCTTTCTTTTTTGCAACCTGTAGATTCTACTTATGGCAGGCTAGGTGTACCTCTCTTCTGGAACAGAAGGAACTTTCAGCTATCCAAATTATCCATCATGGGAAGGTTTTTCTAAGAAAATGCTATGAGTTTGAAAAATGCTCAGTTCCCCCCACATTATTTCACAAATTGAAGCTCCACTCTACCTGGTGCATTTTGTAATGTTGTATAATGAGTACCCTTGGTTCCATGTCATAACGGTGATCGCAAAATGGCGATCATTGTTACAGCAAGTGTACATCACCGAAAAACCAAAATGGCGATGTACTCTCCCAGTGACGCAAGTAGGGCAAAAATAAATATTTATTTAATTATTTATGCAGGGGACTTCACCCCCTGCACCCTCTAAATAATGATTACTAACTCCAGGGGGGTGCATGTTGGGAAGGGGGAGAACCTTGAAAAAAAATTAAATAAACACTCACTCGCAAAAAACACAAAATATTGTGTTCCTCCCCAGCGCTGAGCACTGCAGCCTCCCCACTGTAGCCAGCCACCCTCACCACCACACCACATATCCAACTCGGCAGCCTCTTGCTGCACTACCTCCCTCATACCTTCCCTCCTCTTCCATTCCTCGTCCTGTGGTTCCAGTCGCCTTCCTGTTCACCCATCGCTACCCTTTCGTGGTAGCTCACATAACAAGCACTGAACTTGAGTCACTCATATCTGAGTCACTCACGTTCAGTCGCTGTTATGACGATATACCGGTACGGTCCCTTCAGCTACGTTATTTTGTAGACCATTCCTGATGACTGTACTTTTAGTTTTGCTTGTTGTTTTGTTTTTACTTCTCTGTTGGCTTTTCTCTCTGTTTTTAATTGCTTTGCACAGCTTGTATATTTTTTTTGCATTTTGTTTCTGTTTGATATTTTTTTCTCAAATACAAACATTCCCCTATTCGTACTAATGTTTTTAGGTTTACCATATAGCTGAGATGTTATATGAGCATAGGGAGATGATTAAGCAATAAGGCATGGCAGGGTGTGTGTTATTGTGTAATAACATCGCTCCTGGGGTGGGTCGAAGCACGAGGCGAAGCCGAGTGTTTCCACCACCCCAGGAGTGATGTAATTACACAGTAACACACACCCTGGCGTGCCTTATTGCTATTATACAATGGCTTGGTTGTTAATTATAAAAAAAAAAACAAAAAAAAAAAAACATTTTTATGCATTTTTATTTAATTTGTTTCTGGGTGGAGGAGTATGTTTTTTAAAAAAAAGTCCAATATTTGTTTCTGCTACTAGACGGAGCTCTTAGCTGAAGCAGTGTGCTTTGCCAAGTCTGACACTGCTCACCCTTTAATTTGCTTATGGTATTTTGACCTCCACTCCCCATTCTTCCCCTGGTAAAAATGGGATGCAGCTGACGTTTGTTTGACTTTTTAGTTTTATGGTTTAATTAGCTTGTTTTTCTGGCTTTAGAGCCTTTTGGCGGTTGTGAGACACACGGTCGATGTCCAAATTCATAATTGTGCTGATAGAACTGAGGTGTCACGACTTCATTTACTTTTCGGCAGTGAGTACAGGAGAAGCAGGAGAAGCTGGCAGATTGCGTGTTTTTTATAGCAGAAGCTGTAATTTAGGTTTTCCTGGTACACTATTTGGCTTTTCTCATTGTACCGGGAGAACACTGCAGGACAATGGCAAAGGTGCAGCAGCGAGTTAAGAGAGGCGGGGAGTGAAGAATCCGTTGAGCGCGCGGCTGAGAAGCCGCTCAGTGTGTCAGCATATTAAAGGAAAATACTTGGTGCACTTTATTTAAAAGCGCTTTCTGTTTAGTATTGTTGCAGCCAGTATTTGTTGTGGTTGGCATTTGTGGGATGGTAACTTTGTTTGGGGGGGATGGGTTGAAGTTATTTAGCGTGATGGTCCATAGCGGTGGTAACTTGTGAAGAGGAGGTATGATTTTTGCATCTGATATGCGGTCATGTGTGTGCCTGGCCTTCATATGGTGATATTATTGTATAATATCATCACTGTCCCAGGCACCCACTGACCAATCAGAGGGCAGGAAATTCCCTTGTCATTGTATAATTGTTATTTGACTATTTCTGTTTCATTTCTCCCTATTTTCTGTCTTGCATTTTTTGTGCACTTTTGGAATCTGCTGTGTTTACTGTTATATGTGCTCATGAACTGTTGTATTTCTATATTCGCATTGTTTGTCATTTCTGTGTTATTAAAAAAATTCTGCTACTCTTTTCAAGAAGTGCCATGGGGTCTTTAATATCCACTTGAACAACCACCAGAACAGGCAGACAGGACCTCGGTTTGTTGTTTCATCCAAAAGATAGCACCTCAAAAGTGCAGCATCCCCCTCAGCATGTATTATAGCCCTATACATGTATACTTGCCAGCAAATATAATAGAAACATAGAGGTTGATGGCAGATAAGGACCTCAAGGCCGGTCCAATCTGCCCATTTCTTTTTCTACCTTATAAATATGCCATCGGCCTTTGCTCTGTCAGTGGCCTATCTACTCATACTCATCTGTATTGCCCCCTTTTGCCTATCCCATGCCTGTTTGAAGCCCTGCACTGTATTCATAGCCACCACTTCCTGAGGTAGGCCGTTCCATGCATCCACCACTCTTTCAGTGAAAAAGAATTTCCTCACATTCCCCTTTAATCGGCCTCCCTCAAATCTCATGCTGTGTCCTCTTGTCCTGCTATTTTTCTTATATTCAAACATGTTAGACTCTTTCACCTTGTTAATGCCCTTAAGGTGTTTGAATGTTTCGATCTATCACTCTCTCCTCCTTTGCTCAAGGGTATACATATTGAGCTCTGTTAATCTATCCTCATATGTCTTCTGATGCAGTCCCTGCACCATTTTGGTTGCCCTTCTCTGGACTGCCTCAATTTGGTTAATGTCCTTGTGAAAGTGTGGCCTCCAGTACTGCACACAGTAATCCAGATGGGGCATAAACAGTGTTTTGTAAAGAGGGATTATTACCTCCCTCTTACGACTTGTGATACCCCTACTAATACACCCTAACATCCTCCTAGCCTTACCTACTGCTTTAGAGGTCTGCTTGGATGATTTCAGGTCATTGGTGATGATGATGCCCAAGCCTCTTTCTTCCTTTGTGACTGCCAGCAACTCCCCTCCCAGCCTATAGGTGACTTCAGGGTTTCTCTTTCCTATGTGCATGATCTTGTACTTCTTTGCATTAAATCCCAGTTGCCACTCTTCTGACCATTTTGCTAGTTTATCCAGATCTTTTCTCATTCTATCCACCCCATCTGGATCATCTATTCTGTTGCAGATCTTGGTGTCATCTGCAAACAGACAAGCCTTACCCTCTAGCCCATCTGCAATGTCATTAATGAAGATATTGAAGAGGACTGGCCCCAGGACTGATCCCTGAGGTACCCCACTTGTGACTTGCATCTCTTCTGACTGTATACCATTTACCACCACTCTCTGTTTTCTGCTCACCAACCAGTTTACCACCCAGTTGACCAACTTCTGACCCACCTGAGCCTACCCAGCTTATTTATCAATCTTCTATGTGGAACAGTGTGGAAAGCTTTGCTGAAGTCAAGGTAGGTGACAGCAACTGCTCCCCCTTGGTCCACCACTCTGGTTATCCAGTCAAAGTAATCTATGAGATTAGTTTGACAGGACTTTCCTTTTGTAAACCCATGCTGTCTTGGATTCTGTGCTCCTATGGATTCCAGGTGTTGCACTATCCTTTCCTTAAGGAGTGCCTCCATAATCTTGCCCACTACTGAGGTAAGACTAGCTGGTCTGTAGTTACCTGCCTCCTCCCTGCTGCCACTCTTGTGGAGCGGGATCACATGAGCCCTTCTTCAGTCTTTTGGGACCTGTCCTGTGCTCAGAGACTCACTAAACAGTTCTGCTAATGGCTCTGCTAGTTCCACCCTTAGCTCCTTAAGTACCCTGGGATGTATGCCATCAGGTCTCATTGCCTTGTCCACCCTGAGCTTAGCGAGCTCTTGTAGGACCCTTTCTTTTGTGAAGGGAGTAGTGCTCACCTCCCTCCCCCCTGTGTCCATGGTGCTGAGCTGTGGGCCCTGCCCTACCTTCTCTTCTGTAAATATTGAGCAAAAGTATCTATTTAGGATAGATGCTTTTACAGGATCCTCCTCCTTACATGCCCTCACATGCCCCCTTTTCTCCTTTGAGCTTAGCAATACCCCCTCAGGACTTTAATCTAGGTACATTTAGGTAGCCCCCCTCCCCCGATTCCATTACACTTTCCATAGAGTGCCTGCAGCCCCATTCCCTACTTCATGACATACTTATGCTGTTTTTGGGGGCGGGGCTGCAGCGCTTAGCGATCATCCGGCACGTACACGAAGTTATGAGATGGGTGTTATGGAGGAAATAACTTTTTTAATATTATGCAAAACAATGCTAAATATAGCTAAGATAGCTTCTAGGGCAGGCAACTTCATGTTATGGGTTGCCTGCCAGTAACATGTCAGCTGCTCTTTAAATTATCTAACTTACTGTCATTTGTGTGAAACAGTAGCATTTTTACAGCACTAATATCTCCATAATGGTACTGTATGACCTAGGAAAACATAGTATATGTAACCCCTAGGTGGTGCTGTCCCAAGGGCTACTACCCCTGCCTGCGTGACTAGACACAGTTTGAGAGGCCTGAGTTCAGTGAACGAGTGTCTCCACCCAGAGGAATGGTTCTGGGGTTGCGTAACTGCTGTTGGTATAGCCCTCTGGGATGCTTTAACCCCCCACCAACCCCTGTAATGTCCTAAACAGTATAGCAGCAAATAAACAATCACATGTACCATATGATAACACTTTTAATCCCACACTCTGTACACTTACCATCAGGGCTGGACCAGCTGCAAAGGCTCTGGAGATCCCCTGTAAAATAAGATCCATTATACAACAGTTCAATGGCAGTACAATACCCCCACCATGAAGGCACACGTTAGCCAGGTTAAATGCAAAAGCACAAATTCTGATTTATTCAGGGGCTTTGACAGGGGTGGGACAATAATTTAACAAGTGATTATTAATTCATATTGATTTAGGTTAAGCATGTATGCACTAAGAGTCCCTCTATCACAGTCACACACTCTGGGTACCCAACTGTTAATGTAGGCTAGCCTGATGCGTTGCCTGGGGTAGGCTGGCATTGCAGCTGTTGTTGGAGCCGTTAGGAAAGAAAACAATTACATGTACATCAACCCAGAATTTGTAATCCGGAGCCGGGTGGCTCAGTTCATGATAATAAACCCAAACAAGTAAATCAGATGACACACAATAATTGCAGCTTTGTTGCAGGGAGCTACCCTGTTTAGTACTCACGTTACCCAGACCAGGAGGCAGGACTGACGAGATGAAGACCTCTGGATGGTGTCCTTGTTTGCCAGGGCAAGCAGGGCCCACATGACTCACCGAGGTGGTTGCTACCTGTTCGATGGTGTTGAGCAGGGGGCCGAATCCCCAAGTGGGTCTTTCATTGTAAATGTCTCTGCGATGGGAGTGGCAGTCTAGGCTGAGATAGCAGGGCCCAGACCAGAGCAGGCAGTTCGGATTTAGTACGTGCGAGTGCTGGAGCAGCTTCCAGCTAGCAAAACACACTTGAAGGTGGGGAATCAAATTGTGACCCACACAGCACATTCAGCACACTTATAAGCAACACAACTCTTAGTCACAGTTCGAGTAAAGTCTGGTTGCAGTTTAGCAGAAGTTCTGCGCAAACCTCTTAATCTGTGACTCACTTCGGTGCCCGGCAGGATGATCGCTTCTGGAACAAGTCTTCAGTCCCAAATTCAGGCAATGATCACTTTCTTTCTCTTCAGGCTTCAGATCTCAAACAAAGGAATTAGGTTTAAGTCCAACTTTCACATTCACAGAATTTCTCACTGGAAGATGTGACAGGCAAGCCAGTGCAGCCTTCCCACCGATTCTCTTATGCTCTCACACAGGAGCAGCTGCTCGATGGCTTGAGCTGTTCACTCTCCAAACTCCAGCTCACAACTGACTCTGCTGTAGGCAGTTTTGGGGATTTCCTCTGAGATTCAAAAGGTTTAGTTGGCTGAGGGAAGTGTTTGTCACAGCAAGGGCTCACCCTCCAGGTCCATTTAGGCACCAAACCTCAAAAACTACAATTCCTACAGATTTCAATCTCACAAGACCTCTGGGGACAGTCTCCATTTTAGGTCCCCTCAGGTTTGATTGGTCCAACTCTGGCAGTCCAGAACCAAAATGGTGGCTCTTATGCAAAAAGTCCAAGCTGCAAGAGAAGGCAGGTTAAACAAACTTCTATACTATTATTAATAAGGCAGATAAACAGTAAATGAACACAGTTCCTAACAGAGACTGCAGAATGGAGTAGAAATACCACTTGCCTGGCTGGTCATGAGCCCTAAACTACTCGGACCCAGCCCAGACTAATTTCTAACACAGCATAATGACTGTGTTAAAGAGACAGGCATGGAGGCTTTCTATAGCACTCTCATGCAGACACATACAGCTACTGCAGACACAGGACACTATCCTGACAGTGGGCATTAGACAGCCCAGGAAGACATCTTAGTAAACCCCAATTTGTAGGGGGGTTACATATATATTGTTTTTTCTTACATGTAAGTTTTTATCCTCCTGGCAGGATTGGGTGGCTGTTTCAGCCCTGTCCCCATCAGTCGCCACCGTCCTGTATCTCCTCTGGTTCCGGGGGGGGGGCATTATCCCCCATGGATACCCCACCTGGGATACAAATCCAGATCCATCCCCAGACCAGAGAGATCGAGCAGGCCAGTGGCGTGACTGGCATGGCTTCATATAGCCCGTCCTCCATGTTTTCCTCCTATTTTCTCCCTAGGGCTCCACGGACATACAATGAGCAAGTTGTGTGAGCTCAGCCTTCACAGAGATGCCCCTGGCAATCTGAGCACAGGCCCTTTCCCCAGCTGAGTGACTCACATGTTCAACCACCTGGATTCCTCCAGGTGACAGTCAAGTGGCGAGTCACTGAATCCCCCTCCCTGAGAGAAGATAGCAGTCCTGCAGATGCTCAACCTTCCCTCTCCCAGCTGACCCCCGAGTGACCCACGTCTGTTCCCAAACCCTGGTCACCAGCATGGAGAGAGGTAAGGCACCCATGGTGCCTCAGCCCTCCACACCACTGGGCCAGCCCATAGTATATATTTAAGCAATACTTCATGACAGGGTGTGGGTTATGCTGGGATTTACTCACACCTGGTGCAGCCTCGTGACCAAATCCACACTAGACGTGAGTAAATTCCAGCTGAACCCACACCCTGGAGTGGATTAGTGTGATTATACAGTGGGTTGGAATTCAAGAGTTTTTTTTTAAATAATGACTAAAGTTGTTTTATTTGAGAAGAGATTTTTTTTTAGTTTTTATCTGTAATATCCTTTCTCTGTATGTTAAATAGGTTCCTGTTGCTAGGTAGAGTGTTGCTGTAGGACATGGCAACCCCTTCCCCTCACTACACTGTTATTTTATTATTTCTTCTTTTTTTTTTTTTTAAGAGGAAGATAGTGTCTGGCAAGATGAATGGCTGTGACAGGAGTGAGAAAACCACATTGCAGGGTGACAGAGAGTGAGTGAGCTCTGGTATTTCTGCAGCTCAGTTTTTTTTTCCCTGGTCTTTTAGCAAGCTACACTGTAGCCTGATAGACAGTGACTGAGCTGTGGTGTTTGCACAGTTCAATCAGGACCTCAGTTTTTTGTTTGTTTGTTTGTTTATACTGTCAAGTTTTGTTAAGGTGATAATGGCAGCCCCTCTCTCCCCCACAGACGGAGTGCGGCAGTTCAAGGTGTGGTTCTGGGTTCAGTGCGGCAGCGAGCACCAGTGCGGCTTTTCCATTCATCTGACTTGCATGATCTTGTTTTTCTTCTTTTTGGTGGTGGTCTTGAAACTGGAAGATTCCTTTTGTGTAGGATTTGTAAAGGGCGCAGCTTCAGGGGAGTGGCACATTGCAAATGGCTGTGCCTTTGTCGGGGTCAAGAGGGCTGGATTGTGGGTGGGGGATTGTCTAGTATGTGAGGTGGACTGGGAGAGGAGCCACGGTCCAACTGTGACACACATTCTAAGTGGTAGCCAAAGAAAGCAGTACACATTACAAATGGTAAACAGTAGAAACAGCTACTGTACAAAGGATTTCTTCCTGTTTTGTGTTCTTTGGCACTGCAAGTGGGTTTGGGACTGCTGCGGTGTATCAGTTATATACTGCAGTCCTTTTTTTAAGCTCCCATTTTTCTGTTTGTGGTTTACTTGGAAATCAGTGTGGTGGCTTAAATGTTGTGGTTTTTGGAGGTCAGATGGATTTTTTTCAGATGCGGCTGACTGGGTCTTTTATCCGTAAGTTATGCTAGAATTTACTCATGGATGAAAGACCCAGTGAGACAATCAGCTTTCTAGATTCACAAGTGCCATGGTATAATGCTGGAAAGCTGCCAGTCTCAGCCTTTCAGCAGTGTATAGTATGTTTTGTAAGACATACTGTTATGCAGCTATTAACGCAGAAAGTAACACGTGTCACAAAATTATCTAACTCGTAACTTTTTGTGAAACAGTATTTGCATTTTAGGATACTATCTTCATAACTCATGTCCTAGGAATTCATCCTGTGTATTTCTGGACAACTGTTTTCAGCTTTTTAGCAATATATAGTATGTTTCTGTAAGATACTGTTTTGGAGTTATTAGCTCTGGCAGTAACAATATGTGTCGCAAAAGGTGGCAATTAAAAGTCTTAGGCAGACAATTGTGGGGCAGGTGGAAGACTGAGGGTACTTCAGCACCCTTAAAATGGTCTAGCTCTGCCGTCAGTGGCATAGTTGGGGTGGGGTCAGGTAGAATGACTAGAAGTTTTTCTTTATGCTGAGTCTCCACAGTTGAGATGTTCGTGAGTGGAGTTGTGTGAAGTTTTGATAATGCCAGCGACAGTGTGATGTGGCCCAGGCCACTACTCCTACCCATAGTAAAGCGAAGTTCATGGAGAAAGTCACAGAGTGTACAATGCAGGTGATTAGCATACACATATGCAGATGATTTCTTTGACTGTAGGTTAGGGAGGTCAGGTTTTCAAGTTCAAGTTCAAGTTTATTACAGGAAAGACTCCGTTGAGCAAGCTCATTCACAAGGAGGTCCTGAGTCACATACACATACAATTCGCTATTACATTGACAGGAAAATTGTATGTGGAACAAGCAAAGAATATATATATACTGTATATATATATATATATATATATATATATATATTGGTTTTCAACCAAGTTATCAAGTTCACTCAGAAATGCAGGTGATGTGATGACTGGATCCTGAGAAGTCACTTTCTAAACACTGGCCACAGAGATTGGGCTTGAAGGGCTGATGAAAAAAGCAGGAGATAGACAAGACTAGACTACTCAGGCCTGGGGGAGGTCACCCTTTAGCTGGAGGTAATGGAGGCTAGGCTGTGGAGAGATGCTGTCATGTATATGGGAAAGACTAAAACCTGGGGGCAGACTGTATGGGCTGTGAGACTTCTTTCTGCCATTTATGTCTAAGTTTCTAATTTCTAGGTCACTTTTTAGCTGATGGTGCCAGAGGTTAAGCTGTCGAGAGATGTCAATGATGGGTATAGGCAAGGCTGGAACCTGGGGGGAGGTTACTTTTCAGATGCTGAGGTCAGACTGTTGAGCAATTGGTGCACTTGAAGGGCAAGACAGAATTCTGGGGGAGGTCACTTTTTGTTTTACAATTTATTCTTTTTCCCCATTCTCTGATACTGCCCCTTCCAGCTGTACACACCCAGCCCAGTCCTCAACATCTCCAGTACTTACCTGTGCTGCTCAGCCACATGGCCATGGAGAGGTCTGCCCTTGCCATTCTGTATGATCCACCTATTGCTTCATTGGTGAGTGACATTTGTAAATGGGTGGAGTGGCTGGTGGTGGGGAGCTGGGCCCAAGTGCAGTAGCATTCATCCTGCTGCATACTAGAGCTTTCACATTTTCTGGTCCCTCCCTCCTCCCTTGTTGTGCAAGCATGTCATGGCATCTGAAGGGGGGCATGAGGCAGTTTGTGGTTACCACCCTACCAAGTGTACCTCCATTACACCGTCAATAGGAGCTGTTCTAGGCGTGGTGCTCTGCCATCCCTCTCCCTGAGTAGGGGAACATCTGTACCAACACTCTTCACCCTGCCCTTCAGTCTCTGTTCCAATCAACATGGGTGCAGGGCACAAACCTAGGTCACCTCTCTGTTTAATGCCACAGAGCCAGCAGGGAGGAAACTTTTTAGCTGCTGGTGACAAGATTTCCAGGTCACCGGAGTATGGAAGTAAAACAGAGTTAGAGAGCACTCTAAAGCATCAAACAAGCTTTACATGAAGCCAAGTAAGCTGTAGATGTGCATCGCCTCAAAACTTGTCAAATCAAAGCAACTGTGAGCCAGACCTACAGATGTATCATCAGAGCACAGCAAGAGGACAGCCCCACTATACCCCTGCAGCTTCATTCCTCTCTGGAACTTTCTCAGGGGAACAGAGCTTCAATGTGTATCGCTTACATTTATACTGGTCATCTTAAAGAGACACAGCCCTCTTACATTATTTGTAATACTTCATCCTAACAAGTTGTTTAGAAGAGTCCCCTTATGGTTAGTGCAAAGAAAATTTGCACATAACCCATTGTTTAGCTACCCATATTGCCATACATTTTAACTTTGTACCTTTATTTAAACTTGCTAGGAGGGACCAGCATAAAGATAATAAGTCCATTGCTGCCCAATCAGTGAAAAAACGTGACATCATGTAAACATCAAGATTGTATTTTACAAAAATTTTAAAAACATAGAATGGAGCAAAAAAATCATGATTTATCTCTTCCTGTATTCAGACATTGCAGTAACTGGCTGGCTAGTCACTGGCTGTTTTTAAAAAATATATATATTCTATCAATTGATTGTTATTTATCTGATTAGATGATTTATTTATTTTAAATTGTATTTAGTTAGGTGGTATTTATTAAGAGTTAATGTGAATTAATTGTTGATATAACTGTCTTGAAGTAAGTACAATGCCCTGAGCCTCAGGGAATGGCTGCTGTATAGATAACGCTTGCTCACTTACTAACTGTGGACAATCTAACCAAGTACATCTTCATTTCATTATCTATAGGACAACACATCATAAGAACATGCAATCAATAGACAACCTCAAACAACTTATTTTTCTCAATAAAATAAATTACATCCTTTATATTCACATATAGACTGTGTCCTAAAGGAAGGGCTGATGTTAAATGCATCGTTTGGACCTGTTGGTGCCCTACATTTTATGTGGTTAATCAACCTTGCTTCTGTCTTTAATAGCATGATTTCACTAATTCTATACCCATGAATCTTTTATTAAGCTGGGATCTGACCCATGTGACTTCTTGAAATGGATCCCTACTGGTGTTTCCAGGTTTACATTTTTAATGGATCTAAGATGTCCTTGGGTCCTTATTTTTGGGAGTCTCGTGGTTCTGCCAATATGCATTTTTCCACAAGGGTAACAAATGGCATAATCTACACACTCTCTGTTGTAATTAATCATCTCTTGCATTTGCTTTTTCGATGTGGGGTCAGAAGGGTGGATACACTTTTTCCCAGAATAGCCGTCCTATACACAGAACAGTATCCACATTTATGGAAGTCAGTGTGTGTGAGTGTGTGGGGGGCTGGGGTAATCAGCTAGTCCGCCTTGGTTTCTGTTTCACACAGTGACTACTGGTCACTTTATCAGCAATGTAGTTACTTCTGCTGTATGCAACCCTGGGTGCTCACCTATAGCTTCAGCCAACATTGGATCAGCCTTTAATACTAATCAATGCTTTTTTCACTATCCCTCCATTTTTTTCAGCTACAGTACATGATTACACTTAGTAACAAACATGACAGCATTTTTATGTTGTTTTGCACAAGCAACATCTTGAGGTAGTAGCACATTCAGAGGTTTGTCAGTGTTGGTGAATGCAGGGAACGCTTTAGTGGGTGTGTCCCTCAGCCATCAATTAGTGAGCAAGCTAGCAATGATGCAAAACTTCAAAGAGAGCCAAAACCTTGAAAGAAATCTGCTGCTTCAATGAGGTGTAGTTTCCTCATTGGAGCATCAGATGACAAGGCTCTATTATGTGCCTTTCCTGGTAAAACATTCCAATAAATATGGAGGCTCCTGGCATCCACCACACAGTCCCCACAAAGCCAACATTGGGGATGCCCAATCCCCATGTCTGCATGTCCCCCCCAGCTCAATTTGTTTGCTGACAGGGGTGCCCAATCCCCATCAGCATCATGTCCTCCCACACACTTTCTTTGCTGACAGGGGTGTCCAATCCCTGTCAGCATCATTTCCCCCAAAAACTTGTGGCACAGTGGGAGCCCACTCCAGTGTGCCTCAAATCATTTTTTTTACCTGTAAATAAAGAAAACCATCCCCTGAAGTCCAGTTTCTTTTTTCTTACCTGTAAAAAAAAATGGTCTCTCGTCATCCCCCCCGCACCCCCTCTCCCAACCTGCACTCACCCTCTGTGCACCCCACCTCCCCACACCCCCCCTCACCCCATACTTACCTCTGGAGGGCTGGCACTATGATCTTCTGTGGAGTGGGAACATGTCTGAACTCTTCAAAAGCCGACCAGGAACTGAACAAAATGCAATAAGCTTTATAATGGCAGGCAATGGGAGGTTTCAACTTAGGTGGCTATCTCAGCCATTTTGGGGAACTTTGGTACCAGATTTTCAACATGAGGTTCTTGGGACCCCACCTCATGAATGCATACACAGTCGTCTTGTTACTCTATCCCAAAAGGTAATTTCACAGTCACTGCACGGAATCACTTTTCAGGACCGAGTAATGAAACAACAGTGCCACTGTTCATGAGGTGGGGTCCCAAAAAGCCCATGTCGCAAATCTGGTGAAACAATTCCAAACAAGCATTTGTCAATGCTGAATGTTGCTTGCTGGCATTATCAGTGGAAGTGCAGGAGTCAGACAGATGCAGTATAGGAGTGGCAGTGAAATATTGAACTGATGCCAGCTCCACCCCCACCCTGCAAAGAAAGACAGGCATTGGGGTGTGCCTTTGGGTCGTCACCCATAACAGTCACAACATTTCACCTCACCCTACCCTGCAGACACTTACAAGTGTCAAGGAGTGCTTTGGGGTGCAAGGGGGACCAGGAATCTGCCAAGATTTCTCTTCTGTGGCACAGAGGTCACTGTTTAGCTGCTGGTGGCAAGAGTTCCAGGTCACTGGAACATGGAAGTGCTGATACAGATCAGGACATCATGATTTCATATTGCTGAATTAGTTTTGCTTTCTAGAAAATAAAATAAAAAAAAATGTTTTAAAGTTTCTGTAATGAGACAATCTACATACATGTAACCCTCTCTCACCGCAGGCTTATTTTTGCTACCATCTGGCAGTACTGAGACACCTGATTCCCCTTCATGGCTGAAGTCACACACCAATTGTCTTGTTTGCAGTCCTGATGGACTGCAAGGGGGACAGGCAGCACACAAAGGAAGCTGCATATCTGTCTCTTCTGTGCCTGATTGGTGCACACAGTGGCACAGTGGTTGGTGCATCACTGACATGGGACCATGATGGGCTTTCTGCCTATGACAAGGAGCTGATCATTTTAAATAACTTTGTCTCCCTGCAAGAAGGCAACAAAGAGTCAGACACAATCTGATGGAGAGGAGCACATGGGAGCATTCTTGAACTCTCACCATATTGGTCAACCACCTCTGTGAACACAGACAGAGGGTCTAGCACAACATAAGCTGCTACACTCTATGTTGTGTGCCCCCAGGGCACCACTAAAATGTCTGGAAGTCACTATGAGGGCCATAGAATTGTAGATTATTAAAGAAAGCCCATATAGGCATGCATGCAGCCATAATGATAACTCCTGATTCATCTGGACTGCAACAAGGGGCATCAGACCGAACCCAGAAAACAATGGACCATTTAGGAGCCAGCCAGGCATCACATCACTGTTACATTCAGTGAGAGACACATGCTCTTCAGGAAGAGGAGCAGATTGCTTAGGAATGCATACAACAAGGGCACAAAAATGGACAAATGTAGGGTTTCTTTGACAGAGAACTTCCCTTGTGGTTGTTTCGCCCAATAAGCAGTGGTGTTTAGGTAGTGGGACACCTGTAGTGGTCCAGCACCATCTCAGATAAGCCAGACTGACTGATGGTGACAGACAGGATTTCTTCAGCTCAGTCTCTGGGGTGAGCAGCCATCAAATTTCCCTGTCTGGGACTCAGAAAATGTTTCTGAACTTGATGACTATGTGTCAGCCCTGGATTTCACCTTTTGGAGCAGTGGTTGCCTTGTAAATGCTCCCATTCTGCTTGAGAGAAGTCAGTCTACTTTTCACAAATTACACTGTAAGGATTCATCTATGTGGACAGCCCAACAACCAAGGCCTTGACCAACTGCCTGCCCTCAGGTGGGTGAAGACTATTATATATGTATCCCCACCAAAGAGCAAACAGGACCAACGAGAATCATCAGGAGTTCATTTTGACCCATACCTTTTTCGATTAGAAGCATGTTAGGACCACTGCACCTTTAACCAATATTGCCTGCACAATCCAAGTGGGAGACACCCAACCAAACTTGCTGTGCAGCTGCATCCATGGAATTTGTGATTACAGACCAGGATCTGGCTCTGCAATGTTTGTAGATAGTTGGGGGACTAGTTACTTGGATTATGCAAGAATGGCACAATCATTGATGTGCCCAGGGACAGGGAAACTGCTTTTCAGAAAATGACTTTTGCTTGAACTTTAAGTGACCTATTGTGGAACTATTATTTGGGACTCACATCCAGCCTGTAATTACAGTATCTCCATCGATGCCACAGTTTTCAATCATCAGGGCTGCAACCCTGCTTGGCTAAGAGTTCACACATAGACTGTGGGAGCACCCAAAGGGACCTGGATAATTTGTTGCCTGCCAGCGGAAGGGGGTTGCCAAGAACTAAGTTTGGGATTATTGATTTGAAGGGTTGTAGGATTTGAACCCGGGTTTAAATATTTTCTTACCTGCCTTACCCCATTTCCCTTCCAGATTCCCTCTTCCGTTGTTCCTGTTTTCCCACGATAAACTTCCTTCTCTTTTGTACTTCTCTTTTGTGTCATACTACTTTTATCTTCTGATGCTTTTGCAAGCTTTGTCTGTGAAAGCAAGGAAGATCACAAGTCACTTGATGGGGTGTTTGAAAATGTTTGTAACACAATCAAAGAGTTAGCGCACTGCTTGAAGTAATTAGTAACATTTGAAAATAGTCAGCTGCTGCATTTTGTATCTGAAATACTTTTTCTTTTCCCTTTTGCTTATTAGAAGGTTTTCTACCTGACCTTACAAAGTGCAATGTATGGAACAATACTGTATCATGAGACTGACATCTCGTTCTGTTCACCTTCATACCTCATCAACATTGAGAACTCACTGAGTGTGACATCATAAATGACCGAGAAGAGCCAATCACCATTTGCTAGATTGATCACCAGTGATGTCATAATTTGTGAAGTACAGCAGAAAGACAGAAACATGGAATTTGACATCAGAAAAAGGCCCAGAAGCCCATCCAGAATTCCCACCCTACCTACTTCTCCTAAGTTGGCCTTAGTGGCTGTCCTTCTCCCTTACTGTTTGTCCCAAAAATCCCTTACAGTAGCCTTGTGCCTGTCCCATCCTTGCTTGAATTTCCCCCAATGTTTTGACTGAGACCACTTCCTTGGGCAGTTTGTTCCACTTGTTCACCACCCTTTTTGTAAACACTTGCTTGAGGACATCCCTGTTAAATCTTTCCCTGGCCAGCTTAAGTGAATCCCCCCATATGCTTGCATTCTTATTTAAGATGAAAACTTCCTTGCATGACACTCTGTTTATTCCATGCAGGAATTTGTATGATCATGTTCCCCCTCTCCCTTGTAGTCTCCAGGGTGTACATGTTGAGGTCCCTCAATCTCACTTCATATGTTTTCTCTCCATCCTCTGGATCATTTTGGTTGCACTTCTCAGTACAGAGTCCACCCTTTCACAGTTCTTCCATAGGTACAGGCTTCAGCAGTAGATGCACATTAGGGTCTATAGATTGGAAGGATCACTTCCCTCTTTCTAGTGCTGATTCCCCTTTCTAAGCAGCCCAGCATCCTGCTTGCTTTCCCCACTGCCTTGCATGACAGATCCTACGAGGGTCAGTTTAGGGCACTGAACATGTGCTTGCTGGAGGCCAGAAGGGAGAGGGGAAGCATGATAGAGACTTTCAAACTCTTGAAAGGAAACAATGAGGTGAACTGCGAGGAACTATTCAATAGGAATAGCAGATCTAGAACATAGGGACATGAGTGGAAGCAGGTGGGAAGGAAATTCAGGAGAATGTTCTTTTTTACAGAGAAAGTTGCTGAACTGTGGAACAGCCTGCTGGCTGAGGCAGTGGGCACCAAGACCATTATTGGCTTCAGATATAGTTGGGACAGAGTAAAAAGCATAATAGTCACTCATTGGGTAGCAGCAAGGCAGGAACATAGGGGCTAATAGCATGGACCTAAACCCTTGTAGACACTAGGGCCCAATTTTAAAAAGTGTTGCGACTGCTGCAAGGGACTTGTGGCAGAGAGTTTGGAGCAGGTGGTGACTTGCATCAAACTGTGCCATAAGTGTGATTTTACAAAGAAGCTTGTCACAAGTTCCTTGCACCAAATGCAGCCAGTTAGACCAGCCCCCCCAGTCTAACTTTGTGTCCGTGGGGGGACCCATTTCATGGGACTTGCACCAAACCTTTGGCACAAGCTGCTGTAAAGTGGGAAAATTGTTGCAACTGTGCCAGCTCTGGTAAAATTGGGCTGTGTTGCATCCAAGGGCTTTCGCACAGCTTTGACAAACTTTGTGGTTGTTTCAGGGCTTGCATGAAGCCCTGTATCAACTGCAAAGTTTGGTGAAGCTGTGCCAAAGCCCTTAGATGCAACACAGCCCAATTTTACCAGAGTTGGCACAGTTGCAACAATTTTACCACTTTACGGCAGCTTGTGCCAAAGGTTTGGTACAGGCCCCATGAAATGGGTTTCCCCACAGATGCAAAGTTAGACCAGGGGGAAGCTGGTTTAACTGGCTGTGTTCGGCACAAGGGACTTGTGGCAAGGGTCTTTCGGCAAGCTTCTTTGTAAAATCCCACTTGCGGCACAGTTTGACACAAGTCACCACCTACATCAAACTCTCTGCCACAAGTCCCTTGTGGTGGTCACAGCAATTTTTAAAATCGTGCCCCTAGGTCTCAGTGGTAGGTCCAATTGACTAATGGCCTTTTCTGTCTTTAACTTCTCTGTTTCTTTGTGTGTTGCACTGTGCCACAGATTTCAGCCTGTCCAATATTGTCACTCCCAGATCCTTTTTTTTTGCTGTGGTTCTAATGTAGTACTACTCCATCATGTATTGTGTTTTCTGGGTTTTGTTGCTGATGTGCATTACCTTGCATTTATTTGCTTTAAAATTCAGCTGCCAAATCTTGTACCATTTTTCCAGTCTTCCGGGTTCTTCCCAGGTGCCCTGATCCCATCCTTATTGTCCACCCTTCTGTAGATGATATCATCTGTGAAGGGGCAGCTCTTGCCTTGAACACCCACCCCTTTCTTGAAAATCAGTATGTTAAAGGACACCCCAGGACTGAGCCATGATGTAGCCCTAGTTTTACCTCAATATCATCAGAGAACTCCCAGTTCACCACTGCTCTAGGCATCCTTCCCTCTCAGCCAACTTTCTATCCATGTTGCTGTCCTTTTCTATACCCATAGATCCCTCAGTTTCTTGACAAGTCTTCTATGTGGGATTGAATAAAAGGAAGAACTAAAGTAAAAGGTGGAACTAAAGTCCAGATAGTATGTTAATTGCCTGTCCTTTGTTATCTGCCCTAGTCACTCAATTGAAAAACTTGATCAGGTTCATCTTGTATGTCACCCCCCCCATGAAGTCATGCTTCTTGTCATCCTACAGTCCTTTTACTTCAAGAAAGTCTACTGGGATTTCTCTCAGTACGGCCTCTGGCACCTTACCTGCTATAGACATCAGGCTGACTTTTCTATAGTTACCCAGCTTGTACTTCCTGCCACTTTTGTGCAGTAGAAACATCAGCAGTCCTCTAATCCCTGTGCTACCCCACACTCTGTGTTTGGCTAGCAGCTGAAAATCTTGACTACTGGAGGAGTTAACACCTCCACCATTTACTTAAGCATTCTTGGATGCGTCATATCCAGTCCATTGATTTATCACCTGTCAACACCCTCAGCCCTTCCAACACATTTCTTCTGTGATGTGGTGGTTACTGTTAGTGTCTCCCTCACCTCCCCTTTTTGTCCCCACTCTACAATCCAGTAGTGGTCCTTTCTCTCCTTTGGTGCATACCAAACAACAATAATGATTCTGTATTTGGGCCGTTCCTCTACTCCTTTCCTCTCATCCCACAATGTTTATGTGGTGCACAGGGGACTAGAACTAGATAGGTTAGGCTCTAAATAAAGAGACACTGTCAACCCTTTCTGGATCATATTATTTCTGATTGAAAACCCACATTTTACAATTGCTTTCCTTCTCTAAATTGCATTGATATGCTTGTTGCTTTATTTGCTTTCTTTCTTAGTAGAACTGAAATACATACTAATAGTATTATGCTCAACTTCGTCTTGTTTCAAAACTTTGTTCTACTCTTCTCACATACTTCCAGAACATTAGGAACACCTCAAACAGTGAGCCACTCATGACACAATAGTCTCCTCTCCTTCCACTGCATCATTAGTGGCTAGACTGTGTTGGGTGTGCTCCCAAGTCTAGGAGTATGTAGTGGGAGTTGATCAAGAAATATAAACAAACCCATTTTTGTGTGGTAACACCAATAGGTGGGCAGTCTATTTTTCACTTTTAAAAGGAAAAAAGGATTATGAATTAAACTACCAGGTACTTCAACAATCTCTACAGAATGTGGTCAATCATAACATGCTTTTTTTTTAAACTAGAGATATGTTGGGGCCTAAGGGAGTTGACAGTATCCCTTTAAGTACTGCTCATCACATCACACCTAATACTTTCAGGTAGAAAACATTTTAATGACAAAGGGAAAAAAGAAAAATTCTTCAGAAATAAAAAGTAATGACTGGCTATTTCTTTTAATTAATAACATTTTCTGTCTGCAATTAGTGGTGCTACTAGATCATTAAGGGCATAGGATGAATGCACATTGGGCTGCAAATTATACAGTTCCTTATCATCGAGACACAGATCAGGAAGCATAGGAAAACCAGGAGCAGTTATAAAATTTGCAAGTAGCATTTCATTATTATCAATAACAGTAAAATAAAAAAAAAAAATAAGTTGTTCAGGATAGCTATTTACAAATGCATTGCAAACAAAGAAAAAAATCCTTCATCTGAGGGTATCTCCCCAGTTTCACAAAAAGATTCACATACATTTTTATAACTGCAGCTATGCAAGGGAGAAGAAAAGATAGAAACAACAAGTAAAGGCAGGGAGATGGGGAGGGGGTCACTAGAACATCAGAGTGACCAGTTCCTAGGTCTCACAAAAATAGTTAGTTGCCATATTGGTCCTTGCAAGAACAGTTTCAGAAACAAATGGTTCGATACCTTTTGTTAGACCAACATAGATGTATCAACAGAAAACAGTGCAAAGCACTGTTTTCTGGTTTCTTTTGTTACATCTATGTTGGTCCAATAAAAGGTATCACACCATTTGTTTCTGGATTAGGTCTCATGGGGAATTTTGATTGCACAATCAGACAGACATGAGACAGAAAAGAAGAGGATGGAACAGTTTATTGCTTTTAACTCTTTCTGCAAAACAAATGGGACAGGGTCTTATTCAACCCTATCAAATACCCTCTCTTTAAGAGAGAACCTGTTTTAAAAAAATACAGGTTTCCAAAACTTTCTTTTTTTTCATATTTGTTTTATTGAAAACAGCCATCATGACAATTTATAGAACAGAAATTCATAAACACAAATCACAGTGTCAGTGGCATTGTTCAGTACATGCCATACTTCCTGGTATAAATAGAAGACATGAAATAAATTAAAAAACAGTATGTTGCAGCTAATACCAAGATCACACTATAGACACAGGAGGGGGCCTCTGCACACTTGAGCAGACAAGATAGACCATAAGGCCTTCATCTACTAGCATATTTGTATGTTTGTATGTATCTGTGCTTTTTTTTTCTACTTTATCTTTTTACTGAAATTCGAGTATATAAGAAAGCACACATCTAATACAATAAAAGACTATCCTCCATGTAAGATATAAAATATCACTTAACAAAACACAGTATTTAGGGTGAACATATTGGAGAAGCCTTATATACATGTATTGATAATAAAACACAAACCTAGACAGGATGTAAGTGGAGAGCAGTAGGGTTACAATCAATGGGGTTTTATAGGATCAGACATAGCAACCATGTACGAAATACATGCTAGGGCAGGTTATGGTAATGTATTCAGTAAATTGTAAAGAGTGATAAATGTGGTAATATGAACAATGTTTAGTAATGGAGAGGTGAAGATAAGAGAAAAGTGTGCAAGGAAAGAAAGAAGAGAGAAAAAAGCAAGGAGGAAGGGAAGGAGAGAGGGAGAAAACAGGGAAGAAGGAAAAAAGAGAAGAAATCTGTGCACAAAAGTTTTGAGAAAACATAATCTAAGAGCAAAATAAGAAGGAGGGCTAAATATCCCAAAGAATTAGGGTCTAGAAGAACTAATTTTGATGTACTTGAAGTAATCCTGACAACATCTGTCATATACAGTGAGTCGGTTATGAGTAACATGAGATAATTGGTCTAGGGAGGCATACTGAGAGAGGCTTTGAAGAACATCTGAAAGAGAAGGCACCAGAGTTGATTTCCATTTCATAAGAATCAGACGTTTGACCAGAAGAAAAAGTATGTTTAGCCATCTAAAATATGCATGTGAGAGGAGAGAGCTATTGGGGATAAGGATGCTTAGAAGGAATAGCTTGGGGTCAAAAGGTAGTTTTTGTCCTGTTACTCTGGAGGCAAGTAAACAGACTTTATGCCAGATCTTATTAATGGGAGCGCAAGACCACAAGATATGAAGTAGATCCCCATTGGCCAAATTGAAGCACCAGCAATTATTATTATTTAATAGGCCCATTCGTTGAAGCACAGAGGGGGTTCTATACCAAAGATGTAGGATTTTAGTTTGTATTAAAGAACTACGGGCATCATTAAAGGTATTACATGTGCAATATGCCAACAATCACTCCATTGTGCATCTGAAATACTGTAGTTAAGAAGAGTACTGTATTTATTTTTGGCCTGTATAGACTGATCAGGTAGATTATCAATAATGTCTTTGTAAATGGAGCTATTTAATTTTACTGATAAATTAGTCCAGTGTGAGATGTATGGGTTTAGAAGAGTATGCCTATACACTAAACCAGAGAGAGTTATAAGCTGCCCGAATTTGTAAAAAACTTCCAGAAGTCCTGTTTAGGAAGTTTCCATGTGACCTGCAAGTCTGAGAATGATCTAAGAGTGAGTGAATTCTGGTCCAAGATATCTCTGAGAAAGAAAATACCTTTGTTCCTCCATGTACGACAGAAAATTGGGTGATCTTCTAGAGTGAACAGTGGATTGCCCCATAAGGGGGCATAAAACCAGGGTGTTGGATTAGATTTCAGGAATTTGCGGGTTAGTTTCCAATAAAGAACAGAGGATGATATAGTCAGGTGAGATTTTAGTTTAGAGGAAATGGGATTAAAAATGAAGGAAGTGAGAACTCCTCCCGGGCACAATGTGGCTTCCATTGCAACCCATAGTGGTGAGTGAGGGGAGGGTTTCTGAAACCATTTAATGGTTTGGGACATTTGGAAAGCCCAGAGGTAGCCTTTGAACCAGGGGAGTCTGAATCCTCCTTTTTTCCAATGTGATCGAAGTTTGTTATGGTTAAATCTTGGTGGTTTCCCATCCCAGATAACATTACCTATTAATTTATCAATTTTAGTAAAAAAGGAGGATGGTAAGACTAAAGGAATATTGGCAAAGAGGTAAAGAATCTTGGGAGAAATGGACATCTTAATGGCTGCAATTTTCCCCATGAAAGAGAGTTTAAGAAGCTTCCATCTGTCCAGAATTGTTTTGATGTTATCAAAAGAGATAGATAAGGTGCCACTTGCCCTCACGGGCAGTGGTCATGATCCAGCCATAGCACCTCTACAGTGCAAGTAGCCTGATCCACCCCCCCCAAAGAGATAGATAAGGTGCAACTTTCTGCCACGGGCAGCGGTCACGATCCAGCCATAGCACCTCTGCGGTGCAAGGAGCCTGATCCACCCACCCCCCAAAGAGATAGATAAGGTACAACGCTTGAAAAATTGCCACGATTTCTCTGGGCTGTGTGAACGCTGAACTGGATCATCACTTGCAATTTGCTGTTTTCAATTTCAGAGCCTTCTCATGGTAGTGCTATTGGCTCCAGGCCTGTGTAGAGCTCCCTGATTGGCTGGTCTCACTCACCTGAGACAGGAGCACCCGAGACGTGTGGCTTAATGTAAGCCTGCACCACTGTACTCAGCTCCCAAGTTATATATTTTAATTTAGCCTGTCCTGCTCGGCCTGTATAAAGTAATTTACCATTCCTCCCCTGCTGCAGTTTCTCTCAAACTGTATGTGCACTGATTCAGTGCTAGCTCTGCAAACTTCCTCTTGATTTTTCATCCCCCCCAGGCCTCCTTTAAATACACACAGTCTCCGCCCACTCCTATCTGATGTTTCAATTTATTGGTTACTTACTGTCAACAACTGCAATTCCTCCCATCCTCTTTTTGCAACTAAGCCCTCTAGCAGCTGTATCTCATTCTGTCTTGCTGAGGCATACCATTTTGGTACTTTAGATTTGCTTATTGCTCACTAGCATATCCTGTCTTGCTAAGGCAGTTGATTTAGGTCAGGTGATCTCTCTCTAGTACTTAGTCTGCTGCAGAGTAGTAGCTAAGAAATTTGCTTCAAAGCCTCTCTGCCTCTAGTACTACTCTATAGTCAGGTGAACTCTTTTCCTTATTAGCCTGACTAGGAGCTGTACGTAAGGATTACTGCTTCAGGCTCCACTGCCTATAGTAGTATTCTACAAGGATTAAGAAATTGTCCTCCATTGAGAATCCCTTCTCTTGCCTGCACTTGTAGTGCCTATTGGGTGATAGTCTCATAATGAGGGCATATTACCTGCTTCTATGCTTGTCTCTGCGCATCTTACATGTATTGGACCTGAACATGAATCAAAAAATAACTTCTGGAGTGGAGAATGGCTCTCTTTTTACATTGTCCGACCGGGACTTTTCCTATCAAGTAGAAGAACTTGTATGTGCTCTAACTTCCCCTAGCCTGCTGTTGGTCCTTCACCTGCACCGGCATACAGGAACTCTCCTAGAGCCTGCCCACAGGGCTACACCACCTTCTGCATACTCCCCCCAACTCCCATTGACTCTCTCGGTCAGAGTATTATTGTATGCAGCATCAGAAAAACTGGGAACTAGCCTCAGAACTCCCTATACTGCCACAGACAAATCACGTAACCAAAAGAAGACTCAGCCACCCACACTTCTCCTAGGACTCTGCAGGAAACTCTTGTTCCTGCTTTTACTATGCTCAGGAAATGTTGAGCTTAATCCAGGCCCTCTGGCACTCATGGAATCCCCAGCAGAGCTACAAAGCCTCAAGGGGCTTACATTCTTGCATGTTAATGTATGTAGCCTATTAAAAAAAATCACTTCTGTTCAGGCCTGGGTATGTCATACTGCTCCAGATGTTCTGGTGATTATGGAGTCCTGGCTCCAACCGGTGACCAGTAACAACAAAGTTGACATCCCCTCCTACTCTTTGTTCAGAGCTGACAAGCAAACCAGAGGTGGTGGGGTAGCTATTTACATCAAGGATAAATTCTCTGCCTGCATAATTGACTCAACCTCTGTCCCAAAAGAATTTGAAAGCTTGTCATTAAAGATTGAAATTGCCACCGGTGTCTCATTTTGCATAATAGGATGCTACAGACCCCCATCAGCTGGACTACAGTTGTTAAAACATCTCGGAAACATCCTGGGTTTGGCATCTTCAGAGTGTATCATACTAGGGGACTTCAACTTAGACTGGCTCTCCAGTGCATTCACCTCACTTAAAATGTTCTGTGATTCCCTTGGGTTGTCACAGCTAATAAATGAATCTACTCATCCTAACAAGCTCAACCCTAATAACAGTACTCTCTTGGATATCATTTTAGTTAACAAACCCCATTTATTTTCCCATGCTGGCATCTTTTTCTCTGATATTAGTGACCATTGCTTCATTGCGTGAGGAAGATCCACTCTTAAATTCACAACTGCACCAAAATTCTCCTTTAAAAGGTGCATATGCAACTTTGATCTCCATGGGTATATATCAGACCTAAGAGACTCCATGTGATGGCAGGACTTCTATCTAGCCAAGTCCCTGACTATGGCTTATGATATTTTCTCAGAAATTGTGCTAGGGGCTCTCAACAAGTATGCTCCCATAGTAAAAGTTTGTGCCAGAAACAAATCCTGTCGGTGGTTTACAGAAGACCTGAAAGATGCTTTGCGGAGTAGGGATGTACTCTGGAGAACTGCTAGGAAAACTAATTTAATAAAAGACTGGAATTCTTTCCGGAGGGTGAGAAACCTCTGCACCAAAATGATCAGAAAAGCCAAAGCTACTTTTTACTGCTCTCAGCTGGAGAGCTCCTCAAGAAATGCCTCCAAATTCTGGAGGACTATCAAAGACATTGAAGGTCACGCCACTGTAAATTCCCTACCTACTAAATTATTGATCGACAATACTGTCATCTCCGACAGACTGTCTATCCTTGATGATCTCAAAAATCATTTTGCCACTGCAGGGCTAGCCTTGAACTCCTCTCCCGTGAATATCCTCTGCCAACAACTTAGATTGGATACACAAGAAAAACCCATCCCCAGTCCATCCTTCTCTCTGCAGCCTACCTCCCTGAAAGAAGTCAAAGATCTTCTCCTTCAGCTGGACACTAGGAAAAGTGCTGAGGCCGACCTCATTGACCCGTACTTCTTAAAGGCTGGCTACCATGTCCTCGCAGTCCCAATTACTCATCTCTTCAACTTATCCTTGTCCCAGGGAACCTACTGCCCATTTGGAAAAATGCACTTGTGGTCCCTTTGTTTAAGTCAGGAGATCCTAGTGACCTCAGTAACTACAGGCCAATCTCCCTACTTCCAATCCTGTCAAAGATGCTGGAGAAAATAGTGAACTCCCAGCTTCGAAAGTACCTGGAATCAGAAAAATTGCTCAACCCATTACAATCTGGTTTTACAGCACAGCACAGTACAATCTCTACTCTAACCAAGGTGACAAATGACTGGCAGCTTGAATTAGACAAAAAAAAAACTTTGCGCAGTTTTCTTGGACCTAAGGAAGGCGTTTGATACTGTTGATCACAGACTGCTTCTGTCGTCCCTCCAGAGCATTGGTTTGGATTCCCTATCCCTTAAATGGTTCTCCAACTACCTCTCAGGACGACTTCAACAAGTAAAGACAGAAGGGGAAGTTTCTCCACCAAAACCCCTATTGAGGGGTGTACTGCAAGGTTCCATTCTTGGTCCCTTGCTCTTCACCATTTATATTAACAACGTAGATGCCCCCATAAAAGAAGCACAAATACATCTATTCATGGATGATACGGTACTCTATGCTAGTAGCCCCACACCTGAAGTGGCCTGTAAAGCCCTTCAAAATGAATTTAATCTGCTGCAAAATCAGTTTATAAACCAGAAATTGCTCTTAAATGCAAAAAAAAAAACAAAGCAATGCTCCTCTCTCCCCTTCAAAATACAATAAATCCTGCAATTGCTGGGACACTCCCGCAGATCACTACCATGCTAGGTGAGCAGTTGGACTAGGTACCAAAGTTCAAGTACCTGGGGGTCTGGTTAGACCATAGACTTACTTTCACAGATCCCTTAGAAGAACTAGCAAAGGAACTTAGACAAAGGCTTGGTCTGTTCTTTAGGATTAATAATCCCCTCACAAAAGACGTTGAACTGAAACTGGTTCAAACTACCTTTCTTTCCCTATTGGATTACCCAAACTTTCTGTATAGTCAGGGACCTGCAGGTACCCTAGCCAAACTCGATACACTTTATCACAGAGACATAAGATTTATCACGGGTCTTCCATAATCAACCCACCACTGTGCATCGTACACGGCAGTGGGATGGTCATCCCTTGCTTACAGACGGCAAAAAAATGCTGCGGTTTGGACATACAAAGCTATCTCAAATAAACTGCCCCAGTATATCTCTGTCTGTTTACCTTTGTGCACTCTGGGAAGTATGCCCTGAGAAGCACCTCATATATCTACCTTTATGTTTACAAAGCAAAATCTCGCATTGGCAGAGCAGCCATCAGCTTTGTGCTCCCTCAACTGTGGAACAAGCTGCAAAAAGCTTTGAAATTAACTCACCCCATCAGCCTAGCAGCTTTTAAATCTCTATATCTACATCATGATAAGGAGTCCTGTGTCTGTCTACCCTAAATAGTGACTCCTATAAGTCCAAGCACACTCTAATTACTACTGTTAAAAGACTGATCACATCTATAATCGACTCTTCCCTCTCCCCTTTTTCTACCCTCATATCTGTCTCTTCCACATTCCTTTGACCCTGGTTCCAGCTCTAAAGTCTCCATACCGTATCACTATATATCTTTTTATATTAGGTTTTATTTTTATTCAGTGCACCTGATATGTATATTTCTTTACTTTTATGAAAAACTGTGTCCTACCCAAAACTAACTGTATCTTCTGTTCCAAACATATACTACTGTCAATGCTACCTGCTGATACTTTGTATATACTGTATTATTGTATCTCACTTTATTTGTATTATTACTATTTTCTTGTGTGTTGCATCCCATATATATTGCCCCTTGTTCCTTGTTAACAAACCCAGGTCCACCTCAAAAATGAGCTTGCTCAATGGTGATCACCTGGTTAAATAAAGACTTTGATTGATTGATTGATTGACTACTCTGAACTGATATGACTGATGTAACATTGAGTACTTACTTGCATTAATTACATTAGTTGCTTTTTTACTTGTGTTATTTGGCTGTATTGTAAATAGCTCTGTATGCATTGTACCATTTGACCCAGAGCTAACCAGGTCCATCTTGTAAATGAGCTTGCTCAACGATGTTTGCCTGGATAAATAAAGATTTTGATTGATTGATTGATTGAAATAAGGGGTTAAAGTTAATGTCTCATATCTTCCCTAAGTTACTAGTAATTTTGATTCCTAGATATGTTATATCCTGTGGTGACCAGCGGAATCCAAGAGGTACGTTCATAAAAGCTTTAATGTGGTCGTTAAGGGGCATAGTTTGTGATTTGCCATAATTCAAAGCAAGGCCAGAAATTTTTGTAAAATTATTAAGCAAATCAACCAACAGGGGCCCAGCCTCATTCAGGTTTTTGAGTGAGATTAAGAGGTCACCCACATAGGAGAGAGAAACATATATTGAATTGCTCACAGGTATGCCCATAATGCCAGAAGATTGACGTAAACAAGAAGTCAGGGGTTCCATGGCTAAAATAAACAGGGAAGGTGACAGGGGACAGCCTTGTCTAGTTCCCCTTGCTAGATGAAAATAAGAAGAGAGGGTGGAATTAGTTAGTACTTTAGCAACAGGGGAGTTATATAATAGCTTGATCCAGGAGCAAAAGGTACAAGAAAGACCGAAATAAGATAAAACTTGATGAAGGTAGTCCCAGTTTAAGGAATCAAAGGCCTTCTTGAAATCATTAGCTATGGCTGCAGCTGGTGTCTTGAGGGATTTGGCTTTGTGAATGAAATTAAATAAGGATCGTAGGTGATCAGAACCAGATCTATGTTTAATAAAACCAGCTTGTGAACAATGAGTTAGCTTGGGAATCAAGGATTCAAGTCGAGAAGTTAGTAGTTTAGCAAATATCTTCCCATCCATGTTTAATAAAGAGGTGGGCCTGTAACTTGCGGGGTGAGCAGAGTCTTTTTCTTTCTTAGGGATTAGGGTTATGGTTGCGTTGGTACAAGATGGGGGAAGCTTGCCAGTATTGGAAGCTTCTTGATAAACATTAAGAAGAAGGGGATATAAGGTGTCGGAAAACATTTTATAGAAATCGACCGGGAATCCGTCACCCCTAGGGGATTTCCTGGATTTCAAGGAAGACAAAGCTTTCTGGATTTCCTGAAGTGAGAAGGGTTCATCTAAAGAATTTGTTTCAAGAGTAGAAAGATGAGGAAGATGTAACGATTTAAGGAACTGTTGAATTTGTAAAGTAGATGAAGGATTTGTGTTAGAGTATAGTTTTTGATAAAAGGTTTTCATGATACGGTTTATAGAGGGGTTGTCGGAGTGAATCGTACCCTGTTCATCTTTTAGGCTTAGGATATGTTGTTCCTTTTGTTGTGCTTTGAACTGGTAAGAGAGGAGTTTCCAATTTTTATCGCCATGTTCCCAAAACTTATATTTAAGTTTAAACAAGGCCAGTTTGGTTTTACGAGAAATTAATTCATTAATTTTAACTCTAAGTTGAAGAATTTCAAGATGAAGTTGAGAATCAGGACAGTGCTTATTAGAAGAACAGTATAAATTCTCTTTAGCCTTAAGAGATTTTTCCAAGTCAGCCAGCTGTTGTTCCCTTGCTCTTTTCCTATGTGCAGCATAACTGATAATTTTCCCTTGAATCGTAGCTTTAAGAGCTTCCCATACAGAGGCCATAGAAGATTCGGTTGGGGTATTGTGAAAGAGAAAGTCCTGAATTTGTGCTTTGATTATGTGTAAGAAATTGGGATCCTTGAGAAGGAGAGGGTCCAGCTTCCAGTAAGAAGATTTAGGTACTAATGGGCCCCACAAAAGTTGCAATTTTACAGGGGAATGGTCCAAGATTATGATGGAAGAGATGGATGAATCCAATAGTTTTTTCCATTATAAGAGGAGAGCCTAACCAGTAGTCAATTCTACTGTATGTCTTAAGTAGAGAGGAGTAAAAAGTAAATTCTCAGTCGCGGGGGTGAAGGAGGTGCCATACATCAGCTAATCCAACATCTTGCATTAGTAATGAGAGGGCTTTAATACTTCTAGGGTGGGCCTCTGTAGTGGGGCTACTTCTGTCAATGCTGGCTTCTAAAGCTAAGTTAAGATCCCCTCCAAGAACAACTGGTGTATTATCAGTGTTAAAGGATAGAATCTGTTGTGCTAAATTATGAAAAAACTCCGGGGAATCAGAGTTGGGTGCATAGACATTAACAAGCAGAAGAGGACCAGAGTTGGTATTCAGTTTGACCATCACCCATCTGCCGTCAGTATCAGAAATGGAGTTTACAAGGGACCATTTGAGACTCTTATCAATAAGAATAGCAACTCTTCTTTTTTTTGAGGTATAGGATGATTCGTAGATCTGACCGACCCAATTTTTTTTAAGTCTTTGAACATCCTCTGCTAATAATTTTGTTTCTTGAAGGAAAGCAATTTGTGTTATATGTTTTTTGAGATGTGAAAGAATTTGCTTCCGCTTACAAGGAGAATTAAGTCCCTTCACATTCCATGTATATAAAAGTATGTCACTCATATTGTTAGTGTTAAAGAAAGGGAATAATCGCTGGAGTGTGAAGGGACAAAAAAATGAGGCAGAGGATGATTAAAATACAATATAAAGAGCTTACATATATGCAGAGAGTGGCAGGAACATTCAAGCCAAAAAAAGTGAGATATATGATACATGAGTGGCACAGATATCTTATTGAAGTTAGAGCAGAGATGGCGAAGGAGAAAAGTCATTAACAACAACAACAATACTAGTAAGCTAAATAACAAAGAAAATGTTTTATGGGTGTGAGGAGATATGAGTCAGCCAATTGGCTAAGAGACTCTCTCACCACACTCTGGGGCGTCGATGTAGGGAGGAGACTAGGGAGGATTGGTTATAAATATTGGTCCAAACCTAAATCTGATCCCAGTAATATAATAAAGTAAGTATTTCTGATAAGTTAAACTGAAAGGGAATAATACCAAGAAAGGCAGGGGACTGTAATAACCTCAGCTTAATTCTAAGCTAACAGGACAAGGCATAATGATAAAGCTAAACACCAGAACTTATTTATAAACATTAGTAGTAATAGTACAAGATATACCAACTTGAAATAACAGTAAATTAAAGAACCATGTATGAGATGCCAGTACAGCCTAGACATAGAGCAAGGAATTCAGGGAGCCAGGTGGAATGCAAATGAACAAATATAAAAGGAAAAGTAGATCATTACCACATTAGAGTGATTCTGAGTATACTTTGCAGTGCAACAGAATAAGTACATAATAAATACAATATTGAGGGGGGAAGAAGAAAGGGGAGGTCAATTTAAGCCCTTACGCCCTGAGCCAAATGCAAACCGGGATTATGTGGAGAGGTATAGGCTTCGGTGATAACTGTGGACAGAAGAGATAGTCATAGTAAAGATCAGCTCTGATTACTCGAAAATCGCCTAAATAGGTGTTATTTGGGGTGACTAGGTCTAGAAGACTAGGCCCAGTGAGCCCTAAAACAGGAGGGACCACACAGCAGTGGATTTCTATAATATCTGTAGGCTTCGAGTAAAATAAGAAGCATAAGGAAGATGTAGATTGACAATCCTTTGCAACAGTACAACAAACATAGCCCACCTCTCTGAGTGCAACGATAGTTCCATATTGTAAATGGGAGGTAGTAAGAATAATGGAGCGTAGGGAAGAAGATAGATTAAATGTAGTTGCCAATAATACTTAAGAACTTATCATCAGGGGAGGGAAGATGTAAATTGCCTTGTAGTATATAATAATTCACATATGAAAAAAGAAAAGGCAATAATCAGGATGCATACTGATTGAAGATATGCAACTGAACAGCCAAAAGACTATAAACCTGATGCACTGCTAAACTGGAGAGTAAAAGGCTAGATACAGAGACCTTGTTTAGTGAGGTAATGTATAAGATCTAACACTAAAATAATGGGTTAGAAAAGCATTGCTGATATACCAAAGTTCCCTTGAAGACCTTTAAGCTGCTCATTTAAACACTGCAACAAAATGTAAATTGATTGCGCTGTGATGTATAGCCTTTGCTTTCTGCACCTGCTGGGAGCGAAAGCAACCAGGTAGCATAGACTGTAGAGCAGGCGTCTAGGCAGAAAAGGTGTACTGGCACTCCCTTTAAGTATCCTGGAAGCAAAACCTACCAAGATATAACAACTGTGACCATATTACTGACCATATAAGCTCATGACACCTTAGATTTATTAGCAGGATTGTGGCTATTGATGTTCTTGCGTTTGGTCTTTGCCTTACATTTCTTTTTGGGTGCCTGTAAAGATTTGAGGGGGGAATTTGCAACAACTTCTGCCCATTAAGTATCGGCAGAAATACATCCCTGAGGCACAGGGCCCAAATTAGAGGGATGTTAATCTGAAATTTGTTGGGAAAGATCCTCCTGCAAGGAGCTCATGTCATTCTCCAAGAGAGCAAACTTATTGCTCAAGGGAATAGAGGGGTTGATTTGAAGGTGAGAGGCTGCAGCTTGGGGTGTTTGGGGTGAAATCTCGCTAGAACAGCATGAAAGTCTTGAAGAATAATGCCCCGACAGAAGCTTCTCTTGCAGCCGTGTTGATTGCCTTGGGGTCAAATCAGTTGCAGTGTTGCTGCTTGGGGCTGCGAGTTCTGCAACACTTTCCCCACGTTCCTGTACCTCGTCATCCACCCTCCATGCGGATACCAAAGCTGTGTTCAGGTTGCCAATTGCTGCTGAACCTCCCAGGGTAAGATTACAGAGAGAGAGACCTCCAGATAGTTGACTAAGGCGTCAGGGGTTTCAAAATCCTTGAAGGAAGAGCCTGAGAAAAGGCGTAGTGCCATGGGGTAATGTAGAGCAAATTTAATGCTTCTTTGGTGGAGGATTTGTTAAGTGGATTGTAGGCCTTCCTTCTGATGGTTAAATCTTTTGAAAAGTCTCTGTAGATGGAAATATTAAACTCTTGCCACTGAAGTTTCCCCATTTCTCTGGCTCATTTCAGTATTAATTCTGTATGGGAATAGTTCAAGAAGCGAGCAATGATGGGCCTTGGTTGCTGGTCTGATGTTGGCCTGGGACCCAGAGTGCGGTGAGACCACTCAATGATTAACGTTAGGTCAGGAGGCAGTTTAAGTATTGCAGGCAGCACATGTAATAAAAGCGCATTAGTGTCTCCTTATTCTACACCTTCAGGGAAGCCAAAAAAATCATAAATTGTTGTGACAATTACGATTTTCAGTATCGTCAATTTTGGCTTGCAGGGATTTAATAGTTTGATCTTGATTGCGGACAGTAGCCTGGAGGTCATGAATAGTAGTGGTGTTACAGGCCATTGCTTTCTCATTAAATGCAATTTTCTGGCTAAGTTTCAAGAGTGGTCGCATTCTGTTGGGTGGAGGTTTTTAGATCATTAATCTCAGCCATCAGTTTAGAAAACATTAATTCCACTATAACAAGTGAACTTTGCTGTGCTTGGAGATCTGCCATAATGCTGAAGGATGAGGCCTAGTATGCAGCAGTACAGTGTAGAATAATTGAATATAAGTAGATGATGGATCAAAAATGACTTACAAACTGTGTCAGGCAGTAAGATTACAGGATGTTCACAGGAGTTGGTACCAAAGAAAGGTCTGGTGAAGGCTGGATGAGGTTAGATTGTAGTCATTCCTGCAGAGATTCTGAACTATGCCGCTATCTTCTGCCTGGTCAGGCCACGCTCCCTTGTGCTTTTTTTAGTGAGAAAAATTAAAAAGAAAATAAAGAATAAGAACAAATCTGGCACCAAGTGTTTTAAACAAGTACAGGTGACATAAAAGTAATGGAGTAGATAATCTAACTGTACATTTGCAATAGTACAGGGGCTTAGTGATATATGTAAGGTCATCAATCCTATTGGTTAGGAAATTCTCTTCTAACATTACCTTATAACCTTTACAGTTCTGTGCATATGCAGTATCCCTTTTTCCATAACAACCAGTACAGCAAAAAAGCTACACAATTTTTTCCAACCTTTGGAATTCTGAATTCCTGATCCATATCTTGACAGAAAATCAGCATTGACATTCTCTGTTCCAGATCTGTTCATCACTTTGAATTTAAATGGCTGTAGTGTCAGGTACCACCATGTGATTTTGGAATTTTTGTCCTTCATTTGATTAAGCCATCAGAGAGGATTATGATTTTATAAGCCCCAAATCAGCTACTAGCAAATAATACTTAATGGACTCCATGGCCCAGTTTGCCTCAAGGCATTCCTTTTCAATGGTGGAATACCTTTTTTCTATGCTGTGCAATGTTCTACTGATATATAGAATGTGATGTTCCTTCCCCTCTATATTGTGACTCAAGACAGCACCTAGGCCTACCTCTGATGCATCTGTCTGTAACAAAAATTGTTTCTCAAAGTCTGGGCTTTGTAAACAGGGGCTGAACATAATGCAGCCTTGATGGCCCAAAAAGCTTCATCACACCCTGGGGACCATTTCAGGTTATTCGGGTACCGTTTCTTCTTGAGTTCAGTGAGGCGGGGGGTAGCTATCTGGGCAAAGTCGGGAATGAATCTCAGATAGTAACCAGCCATCCCTAAAAATGATCTAACATATACCTCACTGGTATAAACAGTGTACTGGAAGGGAGCATCTTCCAAAGTAAGAGATGTTCCAATACAAGGGGGCAGAGTATGAAGTTGGAGGGAAGACAACTCAGGGATAACATGAGAAAATATTTTTTCATGAAGGGGGTGGTAGACATTTGGAATGGCCTACCAGAAAAGGTGATAGGGACTAAAATGGTCACAGGATTCAAAAAGGAGTGGGACAGACACAAGGATATCCTGGAGGTAAGGGGGTGCTCTGGAGTTCAGTTTGTGCAGCAGACCTCATACTAGGTAGGGATAAATATGGCAGACTAGGTGGGCCAAGAGGTCCTTATCTGCCACCAACTTCTATGTATCTGTGTATGTATGTAACATGTTTCTTTGTTTTAGGAACATGACTGTTAGCTACAGCTTCTATCTTAGAAATCTCAGGCTTTACATTTCCATTTCCCAAAACATAACCCAAATATCTAGTTTTCTGCATGCCCAATGCACGTTTGGTAGGATTAATGGTCAGACTTGCCTTCTTGATAGATTGGACAACTGCTCATAGGTGTTCCAGGTGGCCTTTCCAGTCTGGACTGTACACCACAACATCATCCAGGTAAACAGCACAACAACCAGTGTGTGAGTAGCTAAAATTACATCCATGTACCACTGGAATGTAGTGGGTGCACCATGTAAACCAAACAGCATGGTGGTGAACTGATAGACTCCAACAGGAGTGGTAAATGCAGTTTTGTCTCTGGATTCTTTCACTAGGAGATTTTGCCAATAATCCTTGGTGAGATTGAGGGTACTAATGTACTTCTCAATCTGTCCACCAAATAATCTATTTTGGGCATATGATAACTGTCAAATTTGGACACTTACGTTTCCTAAAATCAAGGTAGATTATTACACCCCTACAATCACCATTGGTGACGACCAAGCACTTCTCAACTCTTCTATGACACCCATTTAATTTTTTATATTTCCTTAACCACATCTGCTTTTAACTGCTCTTGTAATCTGTATGTCTTTTGTCTGATAGGGCGAGCATTTCCTGTCACTGTTACGTGCTTGATCTCTTTTGCTTGACTTGGCACTATGGTAAAAGTACTGTTAAATGTTTTTAGCAAGTTATGAATTTCTGTAGTTTGTTCAGAGGTTATGGAAACATTCACCTGAATAGCATCAGCAGTTACAATTTGTTCCAGTTTGTCATGAGCTATAGCAACTTATTCTGTAGATGTTTCTGGTAAAACTGCCACAGCCTTTGATGTTTTTTCAACCCATTTCTTCAGGAGGTTTGCATGGTATATCTTGATAGGATTTTTCCTATCAGAGTCTCAGTTTCATAGTTAACTGTGCAAGTTTGTCTAAGCACTTTATAAGACCCTTGCCACTTCATTAACAGTTTATTTTCTGTAATGGGTAACAGTAGAAAGAATTTTTCACCTGGATCAAAACTTTTTCTTTTACCCAATGGTCATAATACACCTTCTGCTGTTTTGGGGCCTCTTCCTGATTACTGTGGGCAATGTCAACATATTTTGCAGGTTTCTTTCTCAGGGCACACATATGAGATGTAACAGATTTTTTTTCTGAGTGGGGTCATCTTCCCATGTTTCCTTTATTACATCTAGTGGCCCTCTAGGTTGTCTACCATACAGCATTTCAAATGGTGAAAAACCTGGTGATGCTTGTGGCACTTCTCTGCAAGCAACAGCAAGTAAGGTTAAGTATTGGTCCCAGTCTTTCCCTTCCTCTTTTGCAAACCCTTTTAACATGCATTTTAGGGTTTGATTAAAATGCTCAACAAGACCCTCTGTCTAAGGGTGATAAGGGGGAGTTCTTTTGGCAGTGATACCTAGTAGTCAGTACAGCTCCTTCAGTAATGCAGGACCAAAATTACTAGCCTGATCAGTACTAGTCTGTTTAGGTATGCTCACCCTTCTGAAAAATTTGGGAAGCTCAGCTGCCACTTTTGGAGCTGTGACAGTACGCACAGGAATTGCCTCTGGGTATCGAGTAGCATAGTCACATACTACCAAAATGAATCAATTACCCTTTTTACTTTTGTGTAAGGGACCAACCACATCCATTGCAATTATTTCAAAGGCACCTCTGTCAAGGGTAGGGGCATCAGGACCACCTTGTCTTTTTTAGTCACTGGGGATACTTTCTGATACTCAGCCCAGGAACTGCAATAGGTAGCAACATCTTCATGAATTCCAGCACAGTAAAATCTGTACAGCAATCTGGCAAGGGTGCGATCCCTCCCTGAGTGACCAGACATAGGACTATCATCATCATCATCATCAAAAGTTTATTGTTCGATCAGAGTGAGAAAGCACTATGATCTTTACAACATTTTTACATAAAATTTTAAAACAACATTGCAGAAAAGTAGAAAACAGAGATAAAAAGATAAATATGTATCTATAGTTATTACAAAACGCATTGAAACATTATAACCATGAAAAAATCAGATTGGTTAAAAACCCTGGTTTCTTGGGATTCATTGTTTTTAACATAGAGGGTCAGTCTTTGCAATCTTTAAGGGGAAATCAGGTTAACTATTTCCACTTTCTGTTTCATGTGATCTGAAAATCGTTTTCTTTGACTTTATGACTGAAGTCAGAAAATTTGCTATTTTTTTGTCTTCATCTATAGTTCTTGGGTGGAGTAGAATACAAATTGGGTCATATGATGCATCTGAATACAAATTTAAGGTCTTTATGGTCATTACGAGCTTTCATACATAATGGGCAACTCATGATAACATTAATTATCGAGTCATTATGACCATTATTACAGGGACAAATTGAATATTTTGAGTTCTTCATATTATATTTTGTAAGCTAGTTATAGTAAGTGTGCTTTGAGGATACTAACTCAAATCTTGCCCATGTAATATTTTTTTCTCTGAGTAGAAATTATGGGCATGGCTAGGTATTCCTCCAAATGATGCCTCATTTTATTTTTCTTGAACCATTCTGCACATTTTAAATTCTGAATTATTTCCATATCATTATTTCTAGCATTTGCCAGTAATTTAGTTTTAATAAGCTATTTATATTGTATAGACATATTGATTCCTCTGCCGTAATCTATCCATAAGTGAGTAACATTTATTTTAGCCATTGTTTCTTTTAGCACCACCAGCCATTTAGATTTAATGCTTCTATTGCCCCATTTAATTTTCTCAATCAAGCATTCCTTTGGTAGTGAGTTGAGATGATTATTTATTATCCTGATCCAGTAATTTACCAATCTCATTTCTTTTATGCAATTAATTTCAACTCTGCCTAATTCTGCCCTCACCATGGTGTTTGAAGCTGATTCCGGAACTTTGAGTAATGATTTGTAATAATAATTCAGTGCATTTTCCAAATAATTTTCTTTTTCCGTACCCCATACCTCTGCCCCAAATGTGATTATGGGGTTGATCTTTACTTCCCCTGCTAGCAAAGCTGGCACAACTGTATTTCCACCATATTTGAAGTTAAATTTCAGTAGGACTTTCGCTATTGTTTTTGCTTTTAAATTTTGTGTTCTTATATGTTTATTCCATTTGGCATTATTAGAAATTTGAATCCCCAAATAGAAAATTTCTTGTACTATTTCTACTCTAGTTGAATCTATTATTATTATTGCTTTTGTCTTATTTAGATTTGTGTGAGGTTCGATTACCATCCCTTTAGTTTTTTTAGGTTCATTCTCCACCAATATATCTGTCTGTCTCTGTAAGCCTACTTGTGACAAGGAAAATAAAGTTATGTCATCTGCATAAGCTAACGGAAATAATTTGCCATTATTGATTAGTGGGAGTCCAGTTGAATAGGATCATTATAAACCAAAAGGAAGTTAATATAGATGTTAAAAAGAGCAGTGGCCAATCGACATCCCTGTTTGACTCCATGATCGGTGGAAAAGTAATCAGTTATGTCATTGTTACTATAGCTCACCGCCATTGTTGTATTGGTATAAAATAAATATATGAGATATAATGAAGAAGGGTAAGCCTTTCTCTAACAGGATGTCCCATAATTTTAACCTGTTTATCGAATCAAATGCAGATGTGAAGTCCACAAAAAGGATGTAGATTCTCATTTTCCTGAGATGAATATATTTTTTGATTAGATGGGACAATACAAACAGATTGTCAATGGTAGAGTGTGCTTCCCTAAATCTGCTTTGAAATGGTGAAATTATTCCATTTGAATCAGTCCAATTCATACATTTATTAAGAATAATCCTGCTGAAAAGTTTGGATGATATAGTCAGCAGACTTATTGGCCTAAAATTAGCTGGATCATAGACTGATCCTTTTTTGTGAATTGGCACTATGATGTTCCTTACCTATGCCTTAGGAATATATCCATGTTTTAAGCACAAATTAAAAAAGCATGTCAATAAGAGCATCCAAAAGTAGGAATATCATGTGTTATCTGTAACAACTCAGATCTATACTTCTTTGGCAAAGCCAATTGTGCTATCTGTTCCTGCATCTGAGGATTAGCCCAAACTCTGTACAGTAGCCCATTACATCTTTTAAACACTGGTTCACCCTGTCTTTATTTCACCCCCAGCTGCTTAAAGTAACCTTGGAGAGAAACATCAATGGAGTGCTCTGCTACCTTAGTAGTGGGCAAGATTATGGAGGCACTCCTTAGGGAAAGGATAGTGCAACACCTGTAATCTATAGGAGCACAGGATCCAAGACAGCATGGGTTTACAAAAGGAAGGTCCTGTCAATCTAATCTCATTGATTTCTTTGACTGGGTAACCAGAGTGGTGGACCAAGGGGGAACAGTTGATGTCGCCCACCTTGACTTCAGCAAAGCTTCTGATACTGTTCCATATAGAAGATTGATTAATAAGCTGGGCAGGCTCGGGTGGGTCAGAAGTTGGTCAACTGGGTGGCAAACTGGTTGATGGGCAGAAAACAGAGAGTGGTGGAAACGGTATACAGTCAAAAGAGATGCAAGTCACAAGTGGGTACCTCAGGATCAGTCCTGGGGCCAGTCCTCTTAAATATCTTCATCAGTGACATTGCAGATGGACTGAGGGTAATGTTTGTCTGTTTGCAGATGACACCAAGATCTGCAACAGAGTAGATGATCCAGATGGGGTGGGCAGAATGAGAAGAGATCTGGATAAACTAGCAAAATGGTCGGAAGAGTGGCAACTGGGGTTTAATGCAAAGAAGTGCAAGATCACTCACATAGGGAAGAGATGCCCGGAAGCCACCTATAGGCTGGGAGGGGAGTTGCTGGCAGTCACAAGGGAAGAAAGAGACTTGAGCATCATCATCACCGATGACCTGAAATCATCCAAGCAGACCAATAAAGCAGTAGGTAAGGCTAGGGGGATGTTAGGGTGTATTAGTTGGGGTATCACAAGTTGGAAGAGGGTGGTAATAATCCCTCTTTAGAAGACACTGGTTAGGACCCATCTGGAGTCCTGCGTGCAGTGCTGGAGGCCACACCTTCACAAGGACATTAACCAAATTGAGGCAGTCCAGAGAAGGGCAACCAAAATGGTGCAGGGACTGCATCAGAAAACATATGAAGACAGATTAATGGAGCTCAATATGTGTACCATAGAGCAAAGGAGGGAGACAGGTGATATAATCGAAATATTCAAACACCTTAAGGGCATTAACAAGGTGAAAGAGTCTAACATGTTTCAGTATAAGAAAAATAGCAGGACAAGAGGACACAGCATGAGATTAGAAGGAGGCCGATTAAGGGGTAATGTGAGGAAGTTCTTTTTTACAGAAAGGGTAGTGGATGCATGGAACGGTCTACCTCAGGAAGTGGTGGATATGAATACAGTGCAGGGCTTCAAACAGGCATGGGATAGGCATAAGGGAGCAATACAGATGAGTATAAATAGATAGGCCATTGACAGAGCAAAGGCTGATGGCACATTTTTAAGGTAGAAAAAGAAAAGGGCAGACTGGATGGGCCTTGTGGTCCTTATCTGCCGTCAACTTCTATTTTTCTATGAAACAAAATCACAATCAGTGACCAGTTTAATTTCTGCATTTCCATATCTTAACCCCTTATGTCCGTCAGTCTTTTGTTGCCACTGTTTTTTCAGGAGTCTTCTTTCTTTCTTTCTTTCTTTCTTTCTTTCTTTCTTTCTTTCTTTCTTTCTTTCTTTCTTTCTTTCTTTCCTACCTACATTATGGATCTTGGAGCAAGTCTGAATCAAAATCACTGAAACAAAAAGAGTCTCCAGCGTCTGACATTTTCTTTGCCTGTACTCTTGTAATCACAACTGCTGACACAGCAGGATTTATTCCCTCTGTGATTAACTGTGCAAATCCTGGACAGTCATTTCCAATAATCACAGGTACAGGTAACTTAGGTATTACCTCCACTTTCATTTGGTGCGACACCTCATTAATATTCAGAGTCACTAGGGTGGTGGGATAGTATTGAATGTCCCCGTGGATGCATATGACACCAGTACCTGGACCTTTTACAAAGTGTTTTCCCAGCACTTAAAGGGTCTGTCTCCTTTCCGAATCAATAAGTCCCTTCACAGTCTCATCTCCCACCTTGACATCTGTTAAATACTTGCTCAAATTTGCCAAGGCCAAATCTGTTCTGGTGTTACCCATAGAAACATAGAATTTGATAAAAGATCGGCATCGCTTGGCCCACCCAGTCTGCCCATTTCCCTACCTATTGGATAAGCTGCTGATCCTAGTTAACCAACAGCCTACTTCTTCCTAACCCCCACCAGAATTGCTTTACGCCTGTCCCATGCATTCTTGAATTCCTCCACTATTTTTGACCCCACGACCTCCTCAGGAAGGCTGTTCCATGCATCAACCACCCTCTCCATGAAAAATTACTTTCTCATGTTGCCCCTGAGCTGCTCCGTTGTTCTTGCACGTCTCTTTTTCTGAAAGATGCTACTCTCTTGGACTTTGTTGATTCCCTTGAGGTACTTGAAAGTTTCTATCATGTGCCCCCCTCCCTCCTTTCCTCAAGGGTATACATATTAAGCTCCTTTTGTCTCTCTTCGTATGGCTTCGCTACAGACCCTGCACCATTTTAGTTGCCCTCTTCTGGACTGCCTCCATCCTGTCTATGTCCTTGTGGAGATGAGGTCTCCAGAACTGCACACAGTACTCCAGATGTGGTCTCACCAACTGTCTGTGCAGAGGGATAACAACTTCCTGTTTCCTACTGGTGATGCCTCTCACTATAAATCCGAGTATCCCCCCAGCCCTTCTTACTGCCTTCTCACATTGCTTGTTTACCTTTAGGTCATCTGATATGACTACCCTCAGGTCCCTTTCCATTTTGTTGTTAGTACCCCCATTGTGTTCTCTTCCTCTGGGTTTTTGTTTCCCAGGTACATTACTTTGTACACTTCTTTGCATTGAATTTAAGCTGCCATACTTTTGACCATTCCTCCAACTTTGCCAAGTCCCTTCTCATTCTTTCCACCCCCCCTTGTGTATCAACCCTGTTGCAGATCTTTGTGTTGTCTGCAAAGAGGAAGGGCTGCATATACAAATCACCACAGAATGTTATGCTGGTTCAACTTTAAGCAGAATTGCATGGTGCCGAAAGGCCTCTCACACAATTTGCAAAGGGTGCTAACAGATGACATAGACACGTGTTTCATCCTACCAGGACTCATCAGTATGCCTCGTCTGTTTGACACCCCAGTGGAATGAACCAGCTACCCCAAGACGGTCTGTCTGGGTTATGTTGTGGTTAACCCATTAAAATAAAAAACTATTTAAAAGACAAAGAACCTCTGTGCATAAACACTGAGGCAGGGGTTACCCAAAAGGGCATTTGTCTGGGAAACCAAGTTTCAAGAAAATACAAAATCACACATGCCCACACAATGCAAAGCATCATGGGCTGCAAATGCAAATCACCATAGAATGTTATGCTGGTTCAACTTTAAGCAGAATTGCATGGTGCTGAAAGGCCTCTCACACAATTTGCAAAGGGTGCTAACAGATGACATAGACACGTGTTTCGTCCTACCAGGACTCATCAGTATGCCTTGTCTGTTTGAAACCCCAGTGGAATGAACCAGCTACCCTAAGATGGTCTTCTGGGTTATGTTGTGGTGAACCCATTAAAATAAAAAACTATTTAAAAGACAAAGAACCTCTGTGCCCAAACACTGAGGCAGGGGTTACCCAAAAGGGCATTTGGCTGAGAAGCCAAGTTTCAAGAAAATACAAAATCACACATGCCCACACAATGCAAAGTATCATGGGCTGCATATGCAAATCACCACAGAATGTTATGCTGGCTCAACTTTAAGCAGAATTGCATGCTGCCGAAAGGCATCTCGCACAATTTGCAAAGGGTGCTAACAGATGACATAGACACGTGTTTTGTCCTACCAGGACTCATCAGTATGCCTCATCTGTTTGACACCCCAGTGGAATGAACCAGCTTATGCAGCCCATGATGCTTTGCAGTGTGTGGGCATGTGTGATTTTGTAATCTCTCTTTTCAGTTGCCTACCCCAATGACATATTGTATATCTTTGAAACAGAACTAGAAACATAGAAAGAATTTGATGGCAAATAAGGACCACTTGGCCCATCCAGGCTGCCCATTTCTCCTTACCTACACTATTACCACACACTGTGCTGATCTACAGCTATTTCTCGCTCCCCACTCCTTTTCACCATGATTCCTTTGTGCTTATCCCATGCATTCTTGAACATCACCACTGTTTTCACCCCCACCACCTTCACTGGAAGATTGTTCCAGGAATCCACTACTCTTTCTGTGAAGAAGTACTTCACATATCTCTCGAATCTACCCCCTCCAGCTTCATTGCATGTCCCTTTGTTCTTGAGCATGGTGCAGTCTGAATATCTGGGCTCAGGTCTTTTTCCTGCTTGGTGGTTGTCAAGTACCATTCCACCCATTTTGTACTCCACCCCTGGGTTTCTGTGCCCCAAGTGCATTATTTTGCCCTTTTTCAAATTAAGATCTAGCTACCACACCCTTGACCATTCCTTGAGTCGTCTCAGGTCTCTGCTGATCTTTTCCACACACCCCCGGAATGTCCACTCTATTACAGATTTTGATGTTGTCCGCAAAGAGGCAGGCCTTTCCTTCCTGCTCCACTGGTTTTAAATAGCTTATATTTATTGATTGTGCTGCTCTAAATTGTTGTATATGTTTGTAAGGTGCCCAGAGCCCATGGGAGTAAGCACTTAATAAATAAAAATTACCACCACTACTACATACTGTGCTGCCTAACTGCTGCTCAACCCCACCCCATCACCCGCCCATGACAAATCATAAAATCCCCATGTGTCCAGTGGTCCCCTGCCCCTAATTGCCCACCCATAATAAATCATCAAATTCCCTAGTGTAAGCAGTCCCCCACCCCAGATCATCTGCCCATCTGCCCATAATAAATCAACAGTTTTCATAAAAGTCGTGACAGATCAATGGCCTTGGTCAGCGTGACATTAGATATTTGTGATTCTTTTAATCTGAGAAATATCACTGGAGCAGTCTTTGTTGACTTTACCAATTCCTTTAAAGGAAAAGCCCCTGAATTTATTTTATGTATACCTCTGTAGTTTTGTATGCTTGAACAATGATTCCCTCTCTTATACCCCCTAATTTCATCCTAATTTAAATGTAAATGAAGTTTTTTTATTCTGTTCTGCCCTGGAGTGAAATCCCAGTTGATTCCATTGAAAAGGTCATAATCCCACTTATGTAAGGCATTGTGGGAGTTGATGATGCGTACATGCATAAGCCAGCAGAAGTGCTACTGTCAGTCATTTCTGTTGTGTCTTCTGAAATCCCTTTATTCTTGTCTTGTGCTGCCCATCAAACTTTTTAAGGCAAGTTCCTTAGTGTTTTCTGTTGTTTGTGTCTGAGTTTGGAAAATGCAGTTGGAAGGATACTGGTGCTTATGACATTCTGTTAGTCAGTAGATTAATTTGATTATATGCTAGGAGCTCTTTGCTTACTAACTAAGCATGAAGTTCCTGTGATGTGCAAATACGCATTATCAGCTCCCATGTTTCCTTTCATCATTGGGGTCATGACCTTTGCAGTAGAATCAAAAATGTTTCACCCCAGGGAAGAACAGAGTGAAGCCACTTCATTTAAATTTAAATTAGGATGAATTTAGGGGGATACAATAGAGGGAATCATTGTTCATGCCTACAAACTACACAGGCATACATTGCCATTGCATCTTCACTGTATAGGAGCCTAGACATTGTCAGCAGAAATTGATGGTGTGGCCCATCATGTCTGCTGAGCCCCATCAATCTAATGTTGATTTTGTGAGGGTCGTAGTGGTCATCATTTCCCCAGTCCACCTCCCCTTTTGCCATTGTCTCCTCCAACCCCATATGCCTATCTAACCCAGGCTCGACTACCCCCCCACCAGTTTCGCACACAGTTCCTCCCTTAGTAGCCTATCCCATGTGATGGTTGAAGCATTATTTGTGGTGAAGATGTCAATGTGCAAATATAGGGGATTATTATTCTTGTTTGAAGATTGTGGTTTCAAGATATAATTGGGAAATATGCGTTAAGAAGTTACTCAGCTATTACACTTAAAGTACCCAAAGCAAAATCCCGCTTCGGCAGGGCAGCCATAAGCTTCGTACTACCTACCTTATGGAACGATCTACAAAAAACCCTCAAATTAAGCACTCTAATCAGTATAAATGCCTTCAAGATGCTTTATTTCCATACAATCAGAGAAGTATGTAACTGCTTCACTCACTCAGACCCGCTACCGGTGTCTGCACTGGTATATAGCCACGCCTAGACCCAATTTTAAGTACTGACCCCCCAGCTTGCTCCTCACCAGCCTAATTGTTCTATCTCTTATCCCCCTGTCTTATCAACACTAGGCCTGTCCATCCCCTTATTCTTCCTTTCCCAACCTCGGATAGGAGCTCACTACCCTGGGTTGTGACATCCTACCATGCCCCGTACTTTATAGCATTCAATCCCGGGGCTCACACATACTCCTTTTCTCCAGCCACCTTCTCTACATCCCGTTTTACCAACTCATCTCTGTGCACCGTGCCCTCCTAGCCTTTCTTCCCCTACTTCCTTCCCTTCCCCCCTACCTTCACCGCTACCTGGTGTATATTTTTATTTTTATTTTTTTTCTTCCGTTACTTCCTCCTGCAACCTTAGATAACCTGCTTTATCTTCCTATAGAAACTTCTATGTATGTAAATACCAGTAATCTATACAATATCTGTATAATTCTATGTGCATATGAACTTGTTTTTCTTCCTCTCTGTAAAGAGTATTATCTGTATTGCCTTGTAAATACCTGTGTTGACCTGTATATACAATTGTTCATGCTCCACCCAGGTCCATCTTGCAAATGAGCTTCTACTCAATGATGAACACCTGGTTAAATAAAGACTTGACTGAGTGACTTGATTGATTGATTCCCCCAAGGGTCCATTGTGGATCCTTTGTTATTCTCTGTGCAGTATTTCTTAATAATTTACCCATTGCTTGCCCTGATTCAAATATGCTGTCACTGTATATGCTGATCACACATACCCCCATAATGTAATATTCATTCTATGGTGTGTTACTTTATGGGGGTATGTGTGATTTTGTATTTCTGTGAAATTTGGCTTTGGTGCCAATGCCTTTTTTGGGTAACTCTTGCCTCTGTGCATTTGTGCTGAGGTTCTCTGTCTTTTTAACTTTTATATGCTGATGACAAAGTCATCTTTTCTTCTAGTCATTTGGCTCATAGTCTTCAAGCACAATTTCAAGATAGCGATACTAGGCTACTGGCCTGGATAATATCAAATAAGCTGTTCTTGAATGACAGAATAACTTTAATTGTGACCAGAAAAAATATATCATGCAAATACATGATTCAAATGGCATTATGATGCCAGAGGTTAACTCCTTTAGCTATTTCAGAGTTGTGTTTGACCAAAATCTTTCAGTGTCACCTCATGTTGACATGGTGGTAAAAAAAAAAATCAGAAACTTGGATACCTGTATAGGAACAGGGACCATCTAAGAAGTGAAGCTAAGATCACCATTATACTTCCCAGACCTTTACAGCACTCCTTCAATCAGAACAAATGGTTTAAGTTCAATTTAGTTTATTGCTTGACTGAACTGGTCATTACAGTTTGATATCATGTAATAAATACAATAGATATACATAGTTAATCACTGATACATATACACCGTAAAATATATCCAGAAAAGTGCAATGGTTATATCATCATGTGCTTTCAGTATGATAAAAGTAAGCTTGAAGCAGCAGTATAACAATTGTTTTGTTTTTTTTCAAAACAGCTAGGTTTAGCTACATTTCCTAAAAAATAAAAGCACACCTGTCACATCTACTTCTCTAGGTACCTCCTGTGCTGCACACCATATTTTTTATGTTCTTGATCTAACCCTCACCAGGTTTACAATTATATTTCTAAGACAAATGTGACAGCCATTTTTTTCTTGAGAAAAGAACTAAATTAAAACATTTATAAAATTCTCAGATTTGGAGGGAACTAGACAGTTTTACCACCAAATAAAACTGGAAGATTCCTGGAATCTATGACACTGAAAAAAGGTGGGGGTCAAATTTTTTTGCCCATTTTCATTGCACTGCTGCTTTAAGATTGTTTTTCCTTCCCCGATGTCATCAAATAAATACAGTTTTAAGGGGAGAAAAGGTAGACTTTTTTATCTGTTTTGATTCCATAAGTGTACATAGAAATAACCCAACAGAGTGCATCAAATTTGGCACAAAATTAACATCAAAATGCTATAGCTTGTTTAAGGGGGCATATGGAGAGCAATGTAGGCTCATTCTGTATTGATATATCAGAATTTAAAGAGGACACTAGAGTGTTCGGACTTGGTTACCTACACTCCATGATCTGTATTTTGTAGCCAAGCATTCTGTAATCCCTAATCCTTGTAGAGGAAAGGAGTCCTAATAGGACTTCAAAAAGAAGATACTCAATATGTCCCAGTAGATTCTCTCTTTTTTAACAGTGTCTCGATAAGAAACTAGCTTGTTCTATCATAATTATCTTCTTTATATCAAACGGTTAATTACTGTCTTTAGTCTGATTTTTATGTTTTATTAATTTTCCAGCTTTTTAACATTTAAAGCCTTTTAGTCATTTTTGTAGTATAGTGTTCAGTGTTTTTGTACACATCTCTAAGAAACTCTATCACATCCTTAACAACAAAATCAACGCAGGGAGCCAATAACATTCTTACTGAGCTGATACCTGGTGTTGACATAAATGTAAAGAAATCTCATGCATGCTTCTATAAATTTTGGACAACATAGCAGCAGATGCATTTTGTCCTCTGTAGCATCTAGGCCACAGTCACAGAAGAAGTCCTTTCTTTTAGTTTTTCTTTTGTAAATCTTGCTTTTAAATATTTGGAGGGACGTATCTCAATCTAAATTTTGTGAATATTCTTCTATAGGTGTGATCCAAAATGAAAATCAAATATAGCTTCAGCCCATGAAATTTCTTGTTTTGTGCATATCACATACTAGATTTTAACAAGGCTATTTTTGTTAGGTCCTTGGTTAATGAAAGTACAGTAGCTTTAATTTCTATTTTACATTAGTACCATACAGAGTGCTGATTGTAATATCTCTTAAAAATCTGACCAAAGATGAGACATCTCAGCAGTTTGTAATATACTGTATCTTGTATCTCAGTTAACCAAGAAGTTTTGTGCCTGTTTTTTAACCATCTTATTTTATTAGCTGGACAAAAGTTTGAATTGTAGTGAGAAAGAAATAATGTGACCTACTGGGAATTTAACCCAGGTCCCCAGAATACTGTCCTGCTGCTCTACCATGGAGCTAAAGGCTCACATGGTTGGATCTGGGGTTCCTGGACACACTTGCTTTCTCTCGTATTGCATATCATGCAACTAGGTATAATCACAATGAGAATTAGATGTTTGTGGTACTGCATCAAAAACATCTAAAATAGTCATAATTTTATAAATTTACTCTCCAGTTTGTTCTGACATTTTAACCAATAGGCTATTTTCTGCTTCATTGCCAGAAAATATATTGTTATTCTACCTAGTTGTGCATGGGCTGTTTCATTTGGGGTTTAATTAGGGACATACAAAACAGATTTAAATAGTTGGCTGAATGGTTGTTCAATTTTGGGGTAATTCTTTATGTCCCATATTTCAAATCAAATCAAACTTTATTTGTAAAAAGCACCTTTCTAAAATCAAGGTGCTTGTACATAATTAATTAAAATAAATCAATAAATAAACAAATACAGCTAATTAAAAACTTAGGTACAACAAGTTAAAACTCATAATACAACAGTGGCATTAAAAATCAGGGTACACTAGGCTAAAAAGATGTGTTTTCAGAGCCACTTTGAAGCTTTGGACAGTCAGGCAATCTTGTACCTGACAAGGCAGAGAATTCCACAGGGTGGGGGCCATAAAACTTAAAGACCTAGCCACAGATGTCTTTAAATGAACCCTGGGAATCTCTAGCAACCCCTTGTCAGTGAATTGGAGAGGGCAGGAGGGACAGTAGGGGTGAAGGAGATCTTGCAGGTAAGCAGGTCCCTGGTTGTGTAGGGCCTTATAGGTCAGTAAACTGACCTTGAAATTGATCCGCCACTGTACTGGCAGCCAGTACCATCTGTGGAGCACAGGAATTATATGAATGGTTCTAGAAGTACCAGTCAACAGCTTGGCTACCGTATTCTGCACAAGCTGCAAGTGGCGGATATCAACCCCCCAGTAGCCCAAGATAGAGGGCATTGCAGTAGTCAAGGTGAGAGGTAATGAAGGCGTAGACCAAGATTGGAAGATCATCAGAAGGAACCAGGTGCTTCACCCTGGTGATATTCCTCAGATGGTAAAAAGAGGTTTTGACAACTGCTGACACCTGAGATTTAAGGGTCAAACAGTCATCAAACATAATGCCCAGGTTCTGCTCCCTGTCTGAGATAGTTAGCTGAACACCCCCATGCCATAGACCTGAAGGTGGCCCTGCCAACAAACCCACCTACCGGTGACATTGGGTCCACAACCAACACTTCAGCTATTTCTGGATTCAACCACAGCCAACTCACATTCATCCAATCCTGGATCTTGGTGAGGCAGTTGTTAAATACCGAAACAGTATCATCCTGGCCAGGCACAAAGGACATGTACAGCTGAGTATCATCTGCATAGCAGTGAAAACTCAAACCATATCACCTAATAGTCACTTCCAATGGCAGCGTATACACCACAAACAACATGGGTGCCAAAATGGAGCCCTGCAGCACCCCACAGGATAAGGGGAATGATGCCGATGAAAAAATCCCAGACACCACCCTCTGGGTCCTATCCTCGAGGAAAGATCGAAACCATCTGAGGACCATACCAGACAGTCCGCAGATGAACCGCAAGTGCTCCAACAGCACACCATGGTCTACAGTGTCAAATGCCACAGAGAGATCAAGAAGGACCAAGATGGAACGGGTCCTTCGATCTCTCACTATTAGGAGGGCATTTAGTATCCGGACAAGGGCTGTCTCGGTACTATGTCTCTTCCAAAATCCGGATTGGAGAGAATCATAGACATTGTGGCTGGTCAAATGATCATCCAGCTGCGACGCAACCACCTTCTCAATAATCTTACCAATAAAGGGCAGGTTAGAGACAGTGGTAAACAGGTTAGAGACAGGCCTGTAGTTGGCCAGACAGTCCGGGTCCAAGGAGGGCTTTTTAAGAAGGGGATGAACCACGGCCTCCTTCAGAGGATCAGGAAAGATCCCTCTCTCCAAAGACAACCAGACTATCTCTGCAAGGACCGGGCTGATTTTATCCACACAGCCCACCAGCAGCTGTGTGGGGCTCAGGTCCAAACTACAGTTGGTCGGATGCAGCAACTGGATTTCTGCTGTATTCAACGCTACACTTGTCATTATAGGCTCTGCTGCTTTAAGGGCTGGTTCCATGGAGAATCCACCATATTTTATATTAAATCTCAGTCGTGCAGTCTGTAACTGTGTCAGCTTAGGGTTCATTATATTTGTTTGGATTGCTCATTTATTATTAGAAAAATGTGAGCCTAGATAGCAGTAGTTTTTTTAACAGTCCTGTAGACTATACTTTACTTTTTGATTTGCTAATGAGGAATCATGACATTTTACAATAATCACTCAACAAACCTAAATTATGATTAAACCCTGTTGGTAAGACACATATTAGAATAAGATCCTCTGCAGAACTAATTGGTTATGGTCCTCTGATAGGCTAGTGATGCACATGTGATGTCAGAGCTTTTCATAATCTGACCCAACCTCTTCGGACTGCCCTGCTCTCCAGTTCTCACATATGCATCGACCAGATTGTAAGCATGTTTGCCTCTCTCCCTCCACAAACTAACCTAAAAGGTAAGAAAACTGCTCTTCCACTTTTTTGATACCTGCTGTCATTACTCCTTATGCTGGCATGACTTTTTAGTACCATTAAGAGCCAAATATCTGTCTGCCCTATTTTCATTTTGTGACTTCTATGCAACTTTTGAGGAACCCCTTTGTTCCCAGCCCACCAAGCAATTATGGCGTTAATTCTTCCTTCCCTTGTTTGTCTCAGGGCCCTTCAAAGAGCCTCTTTAGATGGTTCAGTCTGGGATATTGTGCTGTGTGGAGATAGCTGTGCTGTTCAGTTGGTTCTTTTGGTGCCTTATTTTCTATGCGCCCAGCAGGACTCAGACCACTGTCTCTCTCCCACCCCCCAAGTGGGGCAGCCAGTAGCGCAACAAACACCCCAGTGTATTTTCTCTCCTTGGGAGCAGTCGTGTACCATACCTACAGTATTCCACTTAGAACCCTTCATTAATGGTCCCAAGTCAGAGTCTGTGCACACCTTTAAGCCACTTGGCCTCCCTCACAAGTGGGGCAAGAATGCTAGGAATCCTGCCTCTGATGAGGTGCCAGTCCAAAACAGACACCATAGGAGTGCTGTAAAGGGGTGCTCATTCAATCACCTTTATCAGGTGATTAAACTGTCATTTCAAAGCAGGTAATGATTTCTACCCTTGAATATGGGTCTTTGTAATTGTTTAATTTGCCTCAAATTGTGTTGCATAAATATGTGATGGCCTTCAACAGTATTTGTTGGTTTGTCCTTGGAACACCATATGATACTCATAAATACTCATAAATGTCAGCTTCATTCAGATTTAATGTTATTGCCCCTGGCCAGAAAAATTACATTTAAAAATGTAATGATGTTACAATGAGTAATCGAGTTCCAGCAAGTTGCATATTTAGCTTCGAAACTAAGGTTAATGAACTGAGGGTGATAAAACACAAAACTATATCAAGAGCCTTTCACTAAAACAAAAACAGGTGAACATTTCCTCTTATTCTGTGGCCTACGACATTTAAATTCCTTATTAAGTAATACAAGACTGGACTTGAATAAAATATAGTTTAAATCAAGACATTTAACATCTATGACTTTATCTGCTGTAAGTGTAGGTAATTACTTTTTGTGAAATTTGTAATTGTTGTTCTGTATTTTGAAATTAGTGTATCTGTAATGTCCTGATGTTTTGTTATGCAGGGTTAATGTCCAGGCATAGGTGAAAAAGGGACTTTGGCCCAGTCCACCTCCTGGTAAATCAAATAAAATAAAACCAAACTAAATAAATAAATAAATAAGCCAGAATGAGCACTGCATCAAGCCACTTCAAAATGGAAATGATGATGTGGCTTGTCTGTGTACTGTGTTCCCTGGCCAAACATGGGATCAGTATAACCATTCATTAGGTCTCCTATCTCTTTGATGTGCTGAGCATTACATGATATTTATTGCAAATGTTAGGTATTTAAGCAATATACCACGAGAGGGTGTGGGTAACGGCAGGATTTACCCATGCCTGGTGTGGTGGTTTCTCACGAGGCCACAGGCCGAGTAAGGAAACCACACCAGGCATGGGTAAATCCTGCCATCACCCACCCTCGAGTGGTATATTGTGATTATACAATGTTTCAATTTTGGTAAGATAGATATTGTTTTTTTTGTTTGGAGGACATTGCTGGTAAGCAGGGCAGCGCTTAGCGGAGGATGGGCACTGACTGCTGGAGGCTCCGGTGGAGATGTGGCACGGATGGCTTCTCACTCATCTGGTGTGAGGTGCTTGGCAGGTATGCTGTTTTCTGAGTTTTGAATGTTTGCAGGCATCATATCAGTGTCTGGAATATTCACAAATATTTCTTCATGCTCCTGCTCATCTATTATGTCAAAGGAGCAAGTCATTTTTTTTTTTAATTTCCCGTGATCCATAAGCGAGCAGAGTTAATATGGTGGTCGGCGTGTTTGATGTTTTTGGTCGCACTGATATGCATGCAGCTGTGTGTGTGTGTGTGTGGGGGGGGGGATTGGCTGGCTGGCACTTTTTCCCGTGGGGTCATTACACGATTTACACATTGTAAATCATGCCAGCCAGCCAATCAGGAGATAATATTTTTTTAGTCCCTTGTATAATTATATATTTACAATATTATAAGATACTTTAAGTTTGAGAAGATTACCAAATTGGAACAGTAACCTTCCTACTGTACCTACCTTAGGGAATCATTATCCTCACTAACCTCCTGTGTGCAATATTCAAATGTCATTAGCATCTTAATCACCTGTTCCATTAGTTGCTCTGGGGATAGAGACATTCCTTTGTCTTGTGCTGTATAACACAGAAGAATAATTAGCATTTATATTGTGCTTTTCAGGTACCTTGTATCCCAAAACATTTTATAAGCAATGAGAGACTGGTAGTGCAGGAGCTGATTTAATTTATCTACTTAAACTCTGGTTAGTCCATGGGTTAACAAGCCCATTTACATGATTGACCAGAACAGAAATCACACGATAATAAATAAATTGCAATATAGAAAATGAAAAAATACACAAAATCACAAGCATGCTAAACACTATTGCATTCAATGTTACTTAAAAGATGTAGTTTAAGAGCCTTCTAAAAAGTGCCAAAGGACTCACACCAGTTATTAAATTTCTGAATTTTGAAGAGCTGAAATATTTAGTAACTTGTAGGCCAAGGAATGTTGCTTCTTACTTGTTTGCATGAAGGGAGTTGCCAGTTGATTGTTTACCAGATCTTATTTTGGCTGGCTGTTCCTGAATTAGAACGATTTTATTGATAGACGAAGGGACCATACCCAAAATCACATTTTTTTCCCACAATACCAAAAAAATAACAACATCTTTGTTTAAAAAAAAACACAAAACCAATCATGAAGATTATAAAGTATGCACTGATGGAGTGTGGCCAGCAGCCATAGTTAGAATACCCGTTTTCATGGAGTGCTCTCCTTTTGTATTGGCACACATCTTGTGAACATTTTATTTGAAAAACAGTCCAGTTTACACAGCTTGCTTAGCTTTATCATATTGCTGAATCTTGGATGATTCTGCAAAATGGGTAACCTTAAAAAAGCAGTGAAGGGTGGAGGACAATGTGGCCAGCAGGCAGGACCTAGCACCAGTGATAAGACAGCAGCACAAATGGAGGAGGGTTTGGATGAGCCTATGAACAAAGACCTACTGAGAGCCAACCAAGCCTTGGATAAAAAAGTACAAACCCTAGACAATAAGGCAGAGGAATTTAACATTGTCTTACCCTTTGTGAAACACCTGCCTCTACAGCTCTTTCCAAGGTGAAGAAAATTGCTGCATCTGCACTGAAAGCCACCATCATGATGTTAGGCTTAATTAAAGGAGATAAACCCTTAAGGTAAAGACTTAAGTCCATGGAGAACCTGACAAGAGTGGTGAATTTGTGAGTATGGGGACTGCTTGAGGCTGCTAAAGGGGATGACCCTGCTGCCTTTGGAGGATCTTTGTTGGAAATATTTTGTGCCTTGAACCAGCCTTAGTAACCTACCTGGCTTTCCACATAACTTTGTGAAAGAGGAGAGACAAGAGTACTCTGAAGACCTTTCTGATTACCTTCCAAGGTCTGCATGAAGGAGATCGAATTCTAGAAGTGGCACACTGCATTGGGCCCCTGACTCTGGACAGTGATGAAAAAATATCTCTCTATGCAGATCTCAGCTTTGCGAACCGAGAGAGGCATAAGGCTTTTTTTTTAATATCATTTTTATTAAACCTTTTTTTGCAAGCCAGCATATTACAGGTTACGTAAAATGCAGTTTTAGATTGTACTGCACAAGGTGGGAAAGAGTCAGTGAAATCTCTTGTACCGAATGTTAATATATCATCAGTGTTGATTACATAAGGTCCTGTTCCCTTTGTTACAGCATGGGGATGACTTCAGCAGTTATGAGACTATTTCTATTTGACTTTTTTTTATAATACATATGGGTGTGTAGTTGTCACTTGACATCCCTCCGAGGTAAGGGGCACACAGAACCTGAGTGGAATCCCTGGTGGTTAGTAAATGTATTAGTTGCGGGCTGATACATTGTATCAGAAACAATCTGTGTTCCTATTGGGTGATGTCAAGGGAAGATACTCTTAGCATACTTTTGTAAATGGGATATATTAATGCATAAAGGTATTTAAGGTACACAATTCTTGTCTTTCATCATATAATGTAATAACCACCTAGTCCAGCGCGAAGTGCAACACTCAACCTGATCATTTAGCCTGTGAGTAATTTTTTCCATTTGGTAAATCTGATTAACTATCATCCAACATTCCATACACGTGAGGAGTTTTGAGGTTAGCCAAGCTTTGGTTACTGCTTTCTTTGTTGCAGTAATTAGTATGCCCAGGAGATAACATGAACTACGGTCACAGCAGTCTTTGGGATATCGTAGAAATAAGTATAAGTCTTGGGTGAGTGTGATCGGTCTTCCAAAAACCTTGTTTATCTCTCATTGAATAAGCTGGAAGAATGGCTCCAAGGCTGGGCAAGACCACATAATATGAATGTGATGCACTTGAGTCTCTCCACACTGATGCCAATATCGGGCATTTCCAATGGGAGAATAATGCCTGGTGATGACTGAGGTTCTGAAATATTGTACGAGTTGCTTCCTGGCATACTCTTTCCACTGGTGGGAGCTTGTGATTTTAGCTGAATTTAGGCATGCCCTCAGTCAGAGTTCATTTGAGATCTGGGTCCCCAGCTCCTCCTGCCATTTCCATTGTATATTCAATATTGTATCTATCGTCGTAGAAATTATTAGTTGGGTAGAGCATGGACACCAAGTGCTATGGGGATTGGGTTTTAATAAGTGTGATCAGACTTAGAATTATTTGGGGTATGATTCCGAGAGGGCGACCCTCATTGGGAAAGTTGAGTAATGGTGTCTAAGCTGCAAATATCTGTATCAGTCAGCCTTCTGCAGCCCATACTCCCATTGTACTATTTCAAATGATTTACGGGTGCCCAGTCCTGACATTTGTAATCCATTTTTGCTGGATTGAAATTTGCCAGTTGTGAGATGGGGCATATGAGCACAAGAAATGGAGTGAGGTGGAGTGCTCTCCTTATAGCAGCCCAGACTGAGAGTTGGAATTTAATCCATGGAGTATTCTTGGTCAGGTAACAATGACATTTCCATCTCATGCCAGTGTGAGCTGAGTAAGTTAAATTGTCTTGCCACAAGGTGAGCTAGTTGGCCCAGTCCAATAGTAGTATTGTAAATTTGGATATGAGAGTCCACCTTTCACTCTGGGTAAGGCCAACACTTTAAATCACACCCTAGGACATTGTCCTGGCCAGAGAAATCTAGAAATAGCTTCATTCCATTGCTGAAAAGTGGCATCGGGAAGAGGAATGGGTATATTCTGGAACTGATATAGTGATCTTGGAAGAGACACCATGCAGATTAAATCAATCCTTCTGGTCAGACTTAGCAGTAAGGAATTCCTGTGGGTCAGGTCACTATTTAGCTGTGTTGTGTAGAGAGTATAGTTATTTTGGTATGCTGCAGCTGGGACTCTGGGTAGGTATATTCCTAGGTATTTTAGCCTATCGAGGTCCCATCTGAATGGGAATAGGTGCCGTATTTTGGGGTAAGATTGGTAGTGAAATGTGAGGGCTTCAGTTTTGGTTGTGTTTAGTTTGTAGCCTGCAACCTGACTGAAATCATCAAGTAGGGATTTCACTGCCATAAGAGAATTCTCGGGGTCACCCAGGTATGACAAAATGCTTTCTGCATACAACGCTAGTCTATGCCCAATTCCTCCTAGGCCTATGCCTGTTATGTGTTTGGACTCCCTGATTCTCTGCGCATGTGGCTCTATATAAATTGCAAAAAAGAATGGGAGACAGGGAACAGTCCTGGCGGGTACCTCTCCAGAGTGAGAAATATTGGGAATAATGGCCACTCACTTTTACACATGCCATACAGGATTGGTAGAAATTTTGTAGTACTCTAATTAGGAAATCCAAACCTACCCATCACCGAGTATAGGAAAGACCAAGAAACACAATCAAAGTTTTTTTCAGCCTCTAAGCTGACCAGGATGGTTGGGTGGTTGTGACTGTCCATTTCATGGATTATATGTAGCGTTCATTTAATATTATCCTTGGTTGTTCATGTTTGTACAAAGCCAGTCTGCTCTAGGCGTATCAATTGGGGCAGTAAGGAGTCTATACATTTAGCAATTATACTCATAAAGTGTTTATAATCCATGTTAATATTGAGAGGGGTCTGTATAAGTTACACTGCTTACCTGGCTTTAATATTATGGAGATGGCAGCATAGAACCAAGGGGGGGGGGAGGGTCATCTTGTAAGGTAGTGTTAAAAATGACAAGTATTGCTGGGTTTTTTTGTTTCTGGGTTGTTTTATAAAATTCTGTACCATAGGTGTCTGGCCCTGGGGATTTTAGTGTTTGGAATGACTAATAGCTGCGGTGATCTCCTCTGTTGTACAGTAACTGGGGTAAGGAGTTGTTCTCCCTGTTCCCTCGAAAGGCTTGGCAGATTCACTGTGTGCAGGTAGTTATTAATTTTATCTTGTTCTTCTATCCTCTCTGGAGTGTATAGGCCTTTATAGTAAGTGCTAAATCCCTTAGCCACGTCATGAAGTTTTGGTAACTTCTGCCCACTAATCGGGTGGGACAGTGAGGTTATTGTACCATTACGCCTTTGCTTTCTTATTTGGTATACTAGGAGATGGAAGGCCATAGCCCCATCTCATAATACCACTGTCTAAGAAAAGTTAGAGACATTTCAGTTTGCTGTTTACACAAGGAATCTATTTCCACTTTTATTTGTTGTAATTGCAGAAGAACTGAGGAATTGCCCTGTTTATGCACCATCTATAGGAAATGTAAAGTGTCCTCCAGCATTTTTTGGCACTCCACTCTTGTTTTTGATTAGTCTGAGTTGAAGTGTACTGCACAATATGTCCCCTGAGCACTGCTTTGAGGGTGTCCCAGTTTATTGCTGGGGTGATATCCTTTATTGGGTTGTTGTGTTGGATTTCTTCAATTTTTTTTGTTAGATATTCTTCAGATTGTTGCGATTTGAAATAATGTGGGTTCAGTCATCAGAAGGTGTTATGTCATTGAATTCCCATATCTCAAGTGCTTATTACTGGTAAATGGTCGGAATGTAGAATATCACCTATCTGACAGTCGATAATAGTTTGGAAATTCTCCACCTGAGTGTAAAAAACAGTGGTCTATTCTGGAGTATATTTTATGTACCACAGAATAGTGTGTGTGTAATTTCTAGTACAGGGTGCAGTTGTCTCCAGGTATCTGCCCACCCAACTTCTTGCAAGAATGTTTTAAAAAAAATGTCATGCTACTGGTTGCCTATGTTGGGTAGGGTTGGATGAGTCCCAGCTGGGAAGTAGGGTGATGTTAAAATCACCTGCCAGCATAAGGATATCTTTAGCACATTGCACTATTTTGTCCATGAGAGGTTTCATAGCACTGGCAGTCATCTCTGGTGGGAAATACGCATTTACCAGGGTTACCTCTCTATGGCTGAGTAGACCCTGGACATTCACTAGGCGAACCTCTGGGTCCCTCTATGTGGAAGTTGCTTGAAAGGGGGTACTCTGTGGGATTAGAATTGCAACCCCCTGTTTTCTCCCTTTGTGGAATGATGAGGCAAACACTAATACATAACCAAATTTAGTCAACTTGGAGTGTTCCACGCTGGATAGGTGGGTCTCCTGTAAATAAATGATATCTGATTTGGTCTTTTTCAGTAAGTCATTATTTAGGATCTTGTAACAGGTGTCAAAAGCCCATTCACATTGATTGAGAATAGCTGCAGATTTGGAGGGGGCATTTTAATTAGTGGGTTTTGTAGCTTTATTCACAAGGGCTTGAGTGTTTCCCCCAGTCTTGGGCTCCCCTTAGGTTGCCGCTACCTCAGTATACACCTTAAAACATCAAGCAACATGCTGACTATTTTTAACAATAACTAACAGGGAAACAGAAACCTTATTGTATCCCAGAATAGGAGTTCTCCAACTAAGAATACTTGTGGTAAGGGCAACAGTACAGGTTATAAACAAATAACTTGGGTCAATGATTGCAAACTGGGTATCTCCTGATCCTGAACTTTTTCTGTGGGCTTCTGTTATTTGGGATCTGGTAAAGGATCCAGGTGGCAGGCCTAAGCCCTTGTCTGGAGGGAAGTCCTCTGACAAGGGGCCTTCTGACATGCTTCAGTGTCAAGGGAAAAGGTAAAGGGAACGGTGACTATAGTGACCCTCACAGTCCCTGTATAGTTTTTGTTGTAGAATCTGCAGAGGGGTAGAAATAATGTGGGCAACATTAATGCCCTTTTAATGCCTCCTTCCTGTCCTCTGACTGGAGGCTGAGTTGGGAGGGCCCTGAAACTGGAGCTTCATCAGTTCCGTTCTCTCTGCAGGAGAGGGAGGGGGAGGGGGATGGAGCACCAGTTTCAAGGGGGATTGTAAGCAGTGCTTCCCATCTCCTTCTAATATGGCCAGATCTAGTTATGTTAGTTTTTTTTGGGGGATTAACCTTTTAACTTGGTTAAAATAGCAGGTCATAAGCATTGTGGGAGGATGAGTAACTCTCAACTAAAAGAATGTAACAATAAACCCAGTTCACACAATATCATCACCCAATTATCCCCATCCACACCATATCTCTAGCATGTCCACTAATCATATTAATCAGATGCTATGTGCAGACACTATGGACCTAGGTGAGCATATCCTTTTGCCTAGACCAGGTTATTTAATATAGGCAGCTCAGCCTAGTTTTCGGCTAAGTAAACAGTTTTGCTTCATATCATTCAAATATTCCATCACCCTGATTCCCACAATGATTACCCTTCTCCCATGCTGGGTCATGCACAGCCCCTCCACCAGACTATTTAAAATTATATGAGCAATTGCATAAACCAGTTACCAGTGACCTGAAGCTCTGAGTGGGGAGGCTTACTTTTTGAGGTGTCAGAAAAACTTGTTTATGGCAGTATTGCACTGCTGAAGAAAGGGAATCGCACTGTTCTTCTGTATTTATTTTTCCCCAGCTGCATCCATTCTAGTTATACCTGGGGCTCTGCAGGCTCGGACATGGGAGAATAGCATTATCACATTTGTTTTAATGTACCATTAATATGCTTTACTGACTATCTGTGTTTTCCGATTCCCCCACTTAATCCAAATCCTACCAAAAGAAAGCGCAGTAATGAAAAGAATAGTTCCCTGGAATAAATCATATCAATGCTTTTGTTTATCTGCAGTCCTGGAACTTGGGGGGACCTGGTGGAATTTGATTCGAGCTCACTGAACTCTGTAGCTATCATGTCTCTGCATCTGAGCTTCCATCAGGGCCTTCAGATTTCACTATGCTCTGTAGGAAAAAAAGATAGGGGTAGTAAGTAAATAACATCAATTGTTTGTTTTTAATTAATATCACCCTGATCATTGAGGTGTATAGTCATATTCCTAAGCTACAAATCAATTTCTGATTATGTTGCAGTGCGAGTCGGAATTCCCCCATCCCCTGAAGTCAGTAAGTCCTCTGTTGGCATAGACCTAGCCATCGGCATAGACTAGCGGCATTCACAATTTAATGAAGAGGTGAAGGAGAAGTCCAAAGTCAGTCAATTGGGATCCAAGTCCTGCTGGATTCCACTTGAGTCCTTATTAGGCCTCTGTTGGTTGCAGTTAGGAGTGTTACAGCTGTTACTGCTGTTGTCAATGCAATTCATCAACGATCTGTTGCAGGGATTCTGATCTTTGTTGATGATGGGCCTCTCTCTGTCCTTGTCGCCATAGTCATTTGGACATCTTAGATATCAGCATGGATATAGTGGTGGGTTGAGGCAGAATCTGGGGAACCTCTATTTTTCTTCGAGTTAACTCCACCACCATAGCCATCATCAATTCCAATGTCTGTGCACCCTCAGAAGAGAAAACCATCCTCTTGGCTAGGTAGGGGTTCCGGAATCTAAGTTTGGCTGCCTTTAAGGATTTCATCAAAGGAGGTAGGTTTTACTCTGAGCCATAATCTCTGGAGCATAATAAGTTTTGAAATGCAGTCTGTTATCATTATAGGTGACAATATCTTTTTTCCAACCAGTATGTCAGATGGTTTCCTTTTCTTGAAACCAAAGCATTTTTACTAAAACTGTGTGGGGCCTGACACCTGGAGCTGGTTTAGAGCCTAGGGTTCTGTGTACATGCTTGATTTCAAGCATGAGGTCTTTGGGAATTTACAACTCGACTCTTAACAGTTTTTGTTTGAATGAAATTATTTCAAACCCCCCCAACCCTCTGTAATGCCAGAGATTCTAATATTATTTCTCCAATTTCTGCTTTCAGCATCTTCTGCTTGATCTTGAAGGTTTTTGATCGAGTTATGTATTTGTACAATAGCTCTTTCTGTGTCATTATTTCTATGATCCGAGGATGTGAGTTGTTTTCCTAGGCCACCCTGCCGCTTATCTAATTTATCAATATCGGTGTGCAGGGCGGCAGTAGTAACTCTCATTTCTTTATGAAAATCTCTTATATCTGTGAGCATTAGTGCTAATTGTTTTTGCATATATGCTAGTCCCATTTTGTTTGCTTTGGCATGACTGTGTCTTGTAGGTAGCAAGGCCTGTGAGCTCTCACTACCGGACTCACGCTCTGTCAATCCTTCATGATCCTGGGTGTTATCCAGTGGTTGATCGATTGTCCCTCTGCATTTCATCTTGAGACAGACTTCTGTAGTAGGAATTATTGATTAGTTGAGTTTTAAGTAGTATTATGAAGGCTGATTTTCCAGGAACTGTTCAGCACGGTGTCCCTAGCATCTTAATGGGTTCATAAAGTCCCCAGAAGTCTCAGGCATAAGACTTTTGATGGCATCAGAACAGCTCTCTGCTCCTTTGGCATGTCTCATAACTTACAATATCCAGCTAAACTTTAAATAGTTTAAATAGTTACGTGCTGGAAAGCAATATGTTTTAGGCAATCCAAAGGAGGCTGGAGCATTGGTTCAAAAAATCTTAATGGACTTTTGTGCTTATACACTGATATGTGTGTGTAGAGCCTTTCGCTTGATAATGTGCTTGTTTGCCATTTGCAGCTCTACCCCCCCCATGAGGTATATGACAGGGCATCACAACTAACTCCCCTAAAGTAAGTATGCTGTTTTGATTAACGTGTATGTGTACTTTTTTATGCTGTGAATCAAGTGTATAAGACTTTCTTATAAACTAATAAAAATAAATTACAAAAAAAAGTATGCAGTTATGTATGCAGGAAGGTAACTGAGAAGTGAAACAAGTAATTTATTGTAGAAGGTCATAAATCTGGACAGTGCTCCCTGACTAGTTGTACGATAGCATAAGAAACCTTAATCCAAAACTGGCAGTAAATATGTACCAGCATCTTTCTGGTTATTGGAACAGAGAGATATCTGTGTATACAGGGCACCAAGTCTCATATGTAAAGTTTTGACCATGTTCGCAACATGGGCCTCATAGGCGAGCACACTGTACAGAGTAAGTCCTAGGTGCTTAAATGCTGGGACCTGTTCAGTAGCAATACCTTCAGATGTAACCAAAGAAAGAGAAGCAGGAACATCATGTTTCCTTTGGCTACAGAAAAACATAGACTTCATTTTGGTTGATTTTAAGACTAACTTGTGATTTGTGAACCACTTCTGAATGTTTTCAAAGTCTGACTGAAGTGCCAAATTTAGATAAAAAATACTGGGGCCAGTGGAAAAATGAGCATGTCATCAGCATATAGTAAAATGTTAGATTTGATACATGCTGTTGGGAGGGTATTCAGGAACAAACTGAAAAGCATTGGACCAAGGATGAACCTTCGGGGTACTTCCATATTAAGAGGAACCAATGGGGAAATGAAATCGGCAATTCTGGTGCACTGGTGTTGTCTCATTATATAATTATGGAACAATATGGCAACATTCTTGGACATACCAAGCTGGCCCAAAGTGGGCAACAGAATTTGATGGTTGGCTAAATTGAAGGCCTGGGTAAGGTCTGTGACAAAAATGGTAAGGAAAGAGTTAATGGTTTGGATTCTGTAGGTGCCTTATTTTTTAGCAGTCTGAACCAAAAAACACGCTCATGCAAGCTGAGAATTCCAGCTTGTGGAATTCTCAGTCCTCCCTAGCTGCTAGATAAAAACTGGGTCATAAATCTCGAGTGGACACCTCCACACACACAGACCTGTCCACACACACAGGCCAGTTTGAATGAATTGGTTCATTCAAATATAAAGTTAAGGTTAAAAGGGAATATAATTGGTCACTGATAGGTGTTCAGTCTGATTGGGACAATTAAATGCATACATGTTAGATGGTTGGTGCATTCAAAGGGGGAATAGGCATTACCTAGTCCCAGGAGAATATATAAGAGGCTGAAAGACAATGAAGAGTGTTCCTCTTACTTTGGAAGCTGGAAGGGTAAACATAAGCTGAGAGCCTACCCTTTTAGCTATGTCCGTGGGAGCTGGCAGTTATCGCAAGGTCCAGTGTCTCTTGTAAGGACAGGGAAGGGTAAGTTTAGTACTAGCATATTGCAGTAATAACCTTTTTCTTTTGCCAGCTGTTGTTTAAAAACATTTGTTTACTTTTCCTGTATCAGTGTTATTCTCTTGTGTTGTAAATATATCCTGTAAATGCTCAGTGCACTTCCTGTTAAGTAAAAAGCTATTTATTTGCTCAACAGTTATGACTCTGATGTCATTTTTCTAAGGTAATATTTGGTTTCCGCTGGCTGAGGTAAACTCTGTGTAGCATCCGCCACCCAAGACAGACACACTACCAGACTTTAACTTGTGCAATTGCATGTTTAATTATTCAGGTTTGTAGACTTGAAGGTGGTGCTGGAGACAGTCCAACTGGTGGCAGCGAATACCTGAGGACAGACACCTCTCTAAAAGCTGTTTCAGCCCAGAGGGAGAGGTGGGTTGTCACAATTTGTTGGCAATGGTGAGGTGATGATAGCGGACTGTGTAGCACACAGAGATACAGAGTTTGCCAGTGGAACAGTTACCTTAGCATTGCAAAACAGGATATATAAGGGAATACATTTGTGCAACAGTTTTATTTGTTTCTTTTTAGCACAGTATAGTGTAGCAGCAGGGAATGAACTCCACGGAGTATGACTCACTTACTGTGCCACAGCTTTGTGAAAAGTGCCAGGAAAAGGGGATTCAGCTTGAAGGTCTAAAACACAAGAAAAGGGCAGACCTCATAGCTGCTCTCATGACATATGACCAGAAGCAGACAGTCTCTGGGGGTGAGTCAGGAACTGATGTAGCAGACCCCCCAAACCAGCTTGAGGCACTGCGACTGCAGCTGTTGCTGCAAGATAGGGCACTGGAGGCAAAAAGACTGGATGCTGAAGCAGAAACAAGAAGGTTGGATGCAGAAACAAACAGATTGGAAGCCGAAACAAAAAGGTGGGAAGCAGAGACAAGAAAACAGGAAGCAGAGAAAGAACTGGAAGAAAAGAGACTGGCAGACAGAGAGAAAGAACGTGAAGAAAGAGAAAAAGAATGACAGCATGAGAAGGAGATGATGACCCTACGCAGTCAGCAAACCATGAGTAATGGTAGAGTAAGTTTGCCTCATGAAGCCAAAATTAATTCTAAATTGTTCTCTCAGTTTAAAGAAGGAGATGACCTTGATTTGTTTTTAAAATCATTTGAGAGAGTATGTGACCAATTCCAATTAACTAAGGCTTCCTGGTCAACTTATCTCACACCCCAACTTACGGGGAGGGCTTTGCATGCATTCTCTAAAATGAGTAATGAAGACTATGCTTATTATGATAAAGTTAAAACAGCGTTTTTGAAACATTTTGAATTAACTCCTGAGGCTTATAGAAGGAAATTTAGGGAGTTTAAAAAAAGCCCAGAAGACAATTATGCAGAACTGCAGGTTCAACTGTGTACTTACCTTGATAGGTGGGTAGAAGGGGCTAAAGCAAACACTGTATAATTAATCAAAGATGTATTGGTGAGAGAACAATTCCTTAAAATTGTACCTGAGGATATGCGTGTATGGCTCCTAGACCGGGCATGAGCCTCCTCAAAAGAGATGGCAGCTAGCGCTGACATGTATCTGTCTAGCCGGCCATACACACAGCGTAAGTCTTGTAGTGGGGGGGCAGCACATGGTTATAAGGGATCCCATGGGGGGCAGCCCAAAGGAAACCAGCATGCACCTGAGCCTAAAGCAGAACCCTCTGGTTCTAAAGGGACTCAAGAGGCAGGACCCAAGAAATGTCATATTTGCAATCAAGTGGGACACTTGAGATATAACTGCCCTCAGAAACTGGTTAAGGGGTAGAGGTATGGGGGAGTGGGTGATTAAAAGAGCACTGGTGTGTTTGTAGGGTGTGTCCAGTCTGAAGAACCACTCTCCTCTGATGAGAATCTGCATCCCATTACAGTTAATGGAATAGTAACACAGGGACTGTGGGACACAGGCACTGACATCTCCCTGGTAAGGCAGGATCTCATCCAGGCAGAGCAGATGGTGCCTGGGAAATACTCCAGGGTCCGGGCATTCACAGAGCCAACAGTCCAATTACCAATGGCTAGAGTCTTCCTGAGCTGGGAAGGGGGCCATGGAGTAAAGGAGGTGGGGGTTGTAGAGGATCTACCTGTAAATATGATTGTGGGGAAGGATTTGGACCCCAGCAAAAAACTGGTGTGTGTTGTAACTCATAGTCAGGCACAAGGACAAGCTTCTGAGGGTGAAGAGGGGGTGACTCAAGGTGGTCCAGCCACACCTTCAGCAGTTGAGGAAGTGTCTAGCACAGGGGAGGGGCTGGCTAGAAGCAGCAGTCCAGAACCCCAGTCACAAATAGAGAAGCCCACAGGACTTCCTTCTGAAGGGGCACTGGGAAGGCTCAGACGAGGGCAACTGGGTGCTGCACAGCAAACTGACCCTATCTTGCAAAAACTGAGGGAAATAGCTCATAGGGTTGAGCGTCCTCGGGGGGGGAGAGTCCATTTACTGGGACAATGGGCTGTTGTACAGAGAATGTACAACAGAGGAAGGGCTAGACAGTGAGGTACCCCAGCAGCTGGTAGTCTCTAAGGTTCACCGTCAGCAACTTTTGGCCCTCGCACATGATCTCCTTTGTTCAGGGCACTTGGGGGTGAGGCGCACGAAAAAGCGTCTAACCAACAATTTCTTCTGGCCTGGTATTGGCAAGGATGTGGCAAATTATTGCAGGACTTGTCCACAGTGCCAGCAGGTGGGGAAAATGGGGGACAAGGCCAAGGCAGCTTTGGTGCCCCTGCCCATTATTGATGAACCCTTCAAGAGGGTAGCTGTGGACATAGTGGGGCCACTGAACACCCCAAGTCACACTGGCAAGTGGTATATCCTGGTAGTTGTCGACTATGCCACCAGATACTCAGAGGCAGTGGCCCTAACATCCTCTGAGGCAGAACCAGTGGCAGATACACTGTTGGGAATATTTAGCTGGGTGGACTTTCCCCAGGAGATACCGTCAGACTGGGGTGCCAGTTTTATGTCAGGGTTAATGAGCAGTTTGTGGGAGAAGTGTGGGGTAAAGCAGCTCAAAACCTTCCCATACCATCCCCAAGCTAATGGTCTGGTGGAGCGATTTAATTCAACCCTTAAGACCATGCTAAGGACTTTTGCTGACCAGCATAAGATGGACTGGGATAAATATCTGCCTCATCTCCTATTTGCATACAGGGAAGTCCCATCGGAGTCCACAGGGTTCTCACCTTTCGAGCTCCTATTTGGTCATAGGGTGCGGGGACCCCTAGATTTGATTCAGGATGAATGGGAGGGTGACCATGCCTCCAAAGGGGAGTCTGTTGTGGAGTATGTCCTGAACTTCAGGACCCACCTTAAGGAGCTCATGGGGTTTGCTCAGGAGCACTTGGTCAGTGCACAACAATGTCAGAAAGTCTGGTATGACCGCGGAGCCCGAGCCAGAGAATATGAGGTGGGACAGCGAGTGATGGCACTCATCCCTGTCTGACAGAATAAATTACAGGCAGCATGGGAGGGACCATTCTCCATTGTCCAAAAGGTTAGTGATGTCAATTACATGATAGAGCTACTGGACAGGAGATGCAGGCGAAAGGTGCATCATGTTAACATGCTGAAGCCCTACCATGACTGGGAGGAATGGGTCCTCGCTGTATGCAATGCCCCAGAAGAAGAAACAGAAATGGATCCACTAGTGGACCTGCTTGGGGAGGCCCAGCTTGCATCCTCTGTGGACAACCTTACCATCTCTGAAGAGCTGACACCAACTCAGGTGCAAGAAATTAGGGGTGTGCTGAAAGAATTTGAGGACATGTTCACAGGGAAACCAGGGTACACCATGATGGCAGAGCACCACATGGATACAGGGACCCAGGTTCCCCTGAAACAGTCCCCCTACAGGGTACCTGAGCACATTAAGCAGACTGTGAAAAAGGAGTTCAAGGAGATGCTGGAACTTGGAATAATCCTGGAATCTAGTAGCCCCTGGGCATCACCCGTGGTGTTGAGTCCCAAAAGGGACGGCACCACACAGTTCTGCATTGACTACCGGAGGCTTTATAGCTGTATGGAGTCTGATGCCTATCCCATGCCCAGAACAGATGAGACCCTGGAGCAACTGGGGGGAGCCAAGTATTTGACCACAATAGACCTAACCAAGGGCTATTGGCAGGTACCTCTGACCCCTGCAGCCAGGGAGAAATCAACTTTTGTTACTCCATTTGGTTTATACGAATTCAAGGTAATGCCATTTGGAATGAAGAATGCACCTGCAACCTTTCAATGGCGTGTGGATCATATTTTGTTTGGGGTAGGTGAGTTTGCTTTGGCTTATATGGATGATATAGCCATATACAGCCAGACCTGGGATGAGCACATCAAGAATGTACGGGATGTGTTTCACAGGTTAAAGAATGCAGGTCTGACAGTCAAGGCAGGAAAGTGCCATATAGGTATGCAGAAGTGTCCTACCTTGGGCACCGGGTGGGTAGTGGGCACATCCACCCAGAGCCTGCCAAGGTTGATGCCATCCTGGCCTGGCCTACTCCTACCACCAAGAAACAGGTCAGGGTATTTCTAGGGACAGTAGGGTACTACCAGAGGTTTGTTCCTCGCTATAGCGATCTGGCTAAGCCCCTGACAGACCTAACCGAGAAGGGAAAGCCAGATACTGTGAAGTGGTCAGAAGGCTGTGAGGTCACCTTCCAGGAGCTAAAGAAAGCCTAAAGTGGCCCAGCTGTATTGGCCAGCCCCAATTGCAGTCTAAGTTTATGGTCCATGTGTATGCCTCAGATCATGGGCTGGGGGCCATGCTGAGCCAAGTTACCCAGCAGGGGGAGGAGCACCCGGTTGTGTACCTCAGCTGGAGGCTTTTGCCCAGAGAGGAGGCTTATGCCACAATTGAGAAGGAATGCTTGGGAATAGTGTGGGCCCTTCAGAAGCTGCAGCCTTACCTATATGGGAGAGAATTTACTGTGGTCACAGATCATAATCCCCTAATTTGGCTCCATAGGTCAAGTGGACAAAATGGAAAACTACTACATTGGAGTTTGGGACTGCAGGCATACAACATGACCATCCAGCATTGCAGTGGCAAACAAAATGCAAATGCAGATGGGCTATCTAGACAGGGCTAATGGCATGACTGGATACTTTGGGCACTTCCCAGTAGTTGCATGAACTGCTGTGTCACTTGGGGTGGCCCAAGGGACATGCCATCATCATCTCGGGGGGGGGAGAGATATGACAGAAATGGCAAGGAAAGAGTTAATGGTTTGGATTCTGTAGGTGCCTTATTTTTTAGCAGTCTGAAAAAAAACACACTCATGCAAGCTGAGAATTCCAGCTTGTGGAATTCTCAGTCCTCCCTAACTACTAGATAAAAGCTGGGTCATAAATCTCCACATCTGATTGATTGATTTTTATTTGTAAACGGGTTAGCACACTGGGATACAATCTCTTCTACAGGTATGACCCGTGGTCCATAAAGTTTACTTTACATGTAATACACAGAAAAACATACACGGAATACACAATACATATATTTTACATTTCATATAGTGGACATCTCCACACACACAGACCTGTCCACACACACACAGGCCAGTTTGAATGGATTGGTTCATTCTAATATAAACTTAAGGTTAAAAGGGAATATAATTGGTCACTGATAGGTGTTCAGTCTGATTGGGACAATTAATTACATACATGTTAGATGGTTGCATTCAAAGGGGGAATAGGCATTACCTATTCCCAGGAGAATATATAAGAAACTGAAAGACAATGAAGAGTGTTCCTCTTACTTTGAAAGCTGGATGGGGAATCATAAGCTGAGAGCATGCCCTTTTAGCTATGTCTGTGGGAGCTGGCAGTTAGCTCAAGATCCGGTGTCTCTTGTAAGGACAGGGAAGGGTAAGTTTAGTACTAGCATATTGCAGTAATAACCTTTTTCTTTTGCCAGCTGTTGTTTAAAAACATTTGTTTACTTTTCCTGTATCAGTGTTATTCTCTTGCATTGTAAATATATCCTGTAAATGCTCAGTGCACTTTCTGTTAAGTAAAAGGCTATTTATTTGCTCAACAGTTGTGACTGTGATGTCATTTTTTCTAAGGTAATATTTGGTTTCCACTGGCTGAGGTAAACTCTGTGTAGCATCCGCCACCCAAGAGAGAGACACACTACCAGACTTTAGCTTGTGCAATTGCACGTTTATTTATACAAGTCTGTAGACTTGAAGGTGGTGCTGGAGACAGTCCAGCTGGTGGCAGCGAATACCCGAGGACAGACACCTCTCTAAAAGCCGTTTCAGTCCAGAGGGAGAGGTGGGTTGCCACAAGGTCCACAAAGACAAACACAGAACAGTAGCCCTTATCAAGAGCCTCATGGGCCACTATGTGAACCCTACCAAGGCTGTTACAATACTGTGTCTGGGATGAACGCCATGTTGGGTAGGTGTTAAGGTACTGTGTATGGTGAGGTGCTCCAGCAACTGATTGAACACAATGTGCTCAAACACTTTTGTAGGGGAGCAAGCAAGGAAATGGGTTGATACTTTTGCACTTTAAACTTATCCCCTTACTCATAAATTGGAATAACCATTACCCTTTTTTCATACTGTTGGAGCCCTTCCAGGACAAAGTGATATGTTAAAATGTCTGATAAGTGGTACAGCAATAATATCTGGAACAACTTTAAAGAGTCTATAATCCAAATTGTCTAGTCCCACCAATAACTTGGAACTCATCTTAATTAACTAACCTTTGACCTCATTTGAGGTATGAATTTTGAACTGAAAGTTTGATCCGTTTTTGGAGAAGTTGGTAGGGTAGATTAAAACTCCCCTGAATTACAAATATCCTCAGCAGAGATGACTTTAGCCAAACCTGTAACAAATTTGTTGAATTCACATGCTGTCTTCAATGACTCAACGAGCAGGCCAGATTCAGTGGCTGAAGATGTCACCCCTAATTTTTCCCAGTAAAGTTTTGCTGCTTCGAGGCAAAAGCTGTAAACATTTAGTAGCAGCCATTTTGCACATGAACACCTACTCACAGCCCTGGACAATAGCATGAACCAGTTTTCTGGGAAGAAGAATGTTGGCCCTGACAATGGGGAAACTCCCCTACTCTTATGAAAAGTGCATTGGGTTCTTTTACTTCCAGCTGGACACCCACCAGGATAGGAACCAGAGATGAACAGAAGGGACCTCTGTTTAGTGTCTCACACAAAGGGTGGCACACCCTGACACTACAGCACCCCCTAGTTCTTCACTTAGGTGCCAGCATTTATGGTAAAAGCCCAGTCCCACTGTGGGACTAGAACCCACAACCTTCTGACCCAGAGATGGAAGTGCTACCAGCTGAGCCACGCTGACACCTAGCATATCCCATAACCTAATATAGTCATTTATTCCCCTGTGCATGTCTCCCACTTCCTGCCAACAGAGAGATTGTCATTAAGGTGATCCTCCTCCTGGTCTTTGATAACTGGGATGTTATATATAGTGTGGCACTTAAATCCACCCTTGCAAGACTAGATCCCCTTTTTCAATGCTTCTGCCGCTTCATTTGTGACTGTCCCCCTTGCACTCACCACTGCTCCCTCCACATCTGATTGATTTTTATTTGTAAACGGGTTAGCACACTGGGATACAATCCCTTCTACAGGTATGACCCATGGTCCATAAAGTTTACTTTACATGTAATACACTGAAAAACATACACGGAATACACAATACATATATTTTACATTTCATAAACAATAGTGAGGTTGTAAGGGGGTATGTTCATGAAAATGTACCAAACTGTGACATGAAGGGTCATTTTTCAAATGCAGAGCAGATCATTTTTTTTTAAGCATTTCAACATACTGTCACCCCACTGTGAACTATACACTGTGTTGTGAGATAACTCACTTTTAAATGACTAAGAAAAACAAGTGTCAGTGTTCTGAATGTACCAGCAGACACCAAGCATGCATTCTGAATGAAACGGCGGACACCAAGCGTGTGTTCTGAATGTACCAATGGACACCAAACAGGGACAAAGACAACAAATAACAGTGTAAGTTCGTAAAAGTTTACTAATTGTGTTCAATATTGTGGACAGGTAATTACACATTCGTGCATTTAGAGAAACAGCAAGAAAAAGTCAAGAGAAAAAGAAATAAACATCAAAAAGTATGCATAGCAACAGGTGATATTGTCCAACAGTTTACAGTGTCTCAATCCCAGCACTTCTGGAGTTTTTTGTATTTGGTTGCAATCTTTTGCAGTTCATCTGGTAATTTGAAACATTCCATCTCCCAACAGATGAACAGGTCCGTGAAAAAGTCTGATCTGTCTGACTATGTCAGTGTCCTGGTATCATGGCCATGTGAAGCACCCATTTACACGCTGATGAAAGAATTGCACAGTGAAAGTATGTTGCAGTTCATTGAATGAAAGGACTCGCCCAAGAAAAAATTGTTTTGAGTAGTATACTGCATAGAATTTGTCCACCTGTACCTTGGCAGGGTTTCATTTCTTTTTTTTTGGTGGACAGCCAGCGTGCACAATGGGGCAGAAGTGGTGGAGGCCGTTACTGAAGTGCAGGGAGCAGAAGGCTGCACAGTGTCTGGAGTAGAAATGGGGTCTGTTGCTGAAGTGCAGGGAGCAGAAGGCTGCACAGTGTCTGGAGCAGAAATGAGGTCTGTTGCTGAAGTGCAGGGAGCAGAAGAAGGCTGCAAAGTGTCTGTAGCAGAAACAGGGTCCATTGCTGAATGCAGGGAGCAGAAGGCTGCACAGTGTCTGGAGCAGAAATGAGGTCTGTTGCTGAAGTGCAGGGAGCAGAAGCAGGCTGCAAAGTGTCTGGAGCAGAAACGGGGTCTGTTGCTGAAGTTCAGGGAGCAGAAGAGGGATCTATCACTATAGTCTATAGTACCTGGAGCAGATGAGGGATCAGTAGTGCTGCAAACAGTGGGGGTGTCCATCTCTGCAGTGTTGTGATCAGCAGAGGGGTCACTCTTTTTTGCGCATGGAGCATCAGAGAGTTCAGTCACTGGCGTTGCGGGAACAGTGTTTCTTTGGGCAGGTATCTGCTCAGTCTAATCAGTGCAGGGGTATGAGAATTTGAGCCCCCGTGTTGTCCACAGGCCCACATGCTCAAAGTTCTCACATGGGCCATCATTATTTTGGCAATTTTCACAGAAACATGATAAGTCTCTGCTGGCAACAACACCTTCAGCCACAGATCTCACACTCTGGATTTGTCTTGTTCCAGGTACCGCTCGGACATCTGGTCCTTTTGTCCTTCGTATGCTCCTTGTAGGTACCCAGAAGAAAGTTATTTGTTTGTGTAGGCACATGTCACTTGTAGCTTCCATTGTAAGATTATCGTGGCAGAATATGAAAAGCTCATATGCTGTCAAAATGACTGCGAGTTGTGCTTGCACTGCTCTGGCTGCCTTTGATTTGACAATGGCACTCTCACCATCAGAGGGGCCTTTCCCGTGACGTGAGCCAAAGTAGGTGTGCTCAGTGTTGAAGCCAAACTCTGACAGAGCCATTGAAATGCCATAAAATGACCATTTGGATTTATATTGGCTAGCACAGCCATCTGAAAAATGTACGTCCTTTGTAATGTTAAGGTGCCGAGTGTTCATGAGGTGTGCACTGGCCATCTTCATGAAGTGACGAACAGCGTGGTGATCATGTGTAAGGTCCTCAGAGATGAATACAATTGTTTCTTTGATGCTGTTGGTGCAATGAGAACAGTTGTAATAGGTTACTATTGGGTGCACTGTAGCCTGCTCATGGTGCCAGTGGCAGGACCGGATCTCATCTTGGTACTTGCAGGCATAGTTTTCCGCAAAGTCTAGCACCATGGTGACCCAACCTTGTGGTATGTTGGACTTAATTAACCTGAATTATTGTTGTTGCCATGCTGCCACATGTAGGTGATGACCTAGAAACTGTATGTCTTCCTTGAGGCTTTCAACTAGCTCTCATAAACTTGTCTTCTTGCTGTTCAGCACTTTCCTGGTCGTTTTGGTTTCAATGCCATCAATTGTTTTTTTCAGAGTGATACTTTCCCACTGGTACCATCGCACCAGGTCTGCCCCATGTAGCCTCAACAGTTCCTCTATCTTCTTTTCTATTCCATGTACTGAGCAGTTCTCACACACCTTTGCCACACAGTCTCTCCTGAAGAACATTTGACCTTCTCCTTCCTTCGGACACATTGTCAGCTCCACAGCGCCATATATATATTTGGTATTTTGCACTCCGTTATTCTGTGATGATCGGCTGTGTGGCTTATTGTACGTATCTTTAATGTGGCATTTTCACAGTACTCGTACAGTCACTGGACAAGGTTTTGCTCGCTGGCCAGTTTAATGTGGGCTGGTCTCAGAGTGTTAAATTTAGTTACCCCGATGTTGCAGTCTGGATTTTCTTTAAGAAATTGAACATACAGTGCATTGAGTGGTTTTGCTAGGTAAGCTTTGGCACACTGTATTCATTTTAAAAATGCCTTCTTGTGAGGCACAGGGGTTGCAGAGTCTTCATAAAGGTTTTTTACTTTGGTGACCATTTCCAAAGGTAGTGCTGCTTTGTGTGTTGATTTCATAGTTTTCTTCTCCATGCATGATGAATTCATGAGTGTTGTCCAGCTGATCCCAAAAGCTGTTCTGGCCTTGCGTAGCATTCTATATTTTTTTCAACACGAGAAGTGCTCCAACCCATTCATGTTTCTTCTTTGGACCACTCTTGGCCTTTTCCTTAAGGACTTCCACCAGCTTCTGTTCCAAATTTCCACGACATGTTAAGTTTTCTCGTCTTTTTGTCAGTGCATCCTGCTTTGCTGGTGAGCATGATGATAATAGGTTATCGACAGCACATGCAAAATGGGTGGGTGATCTTGGTAGGGCAGATCGTGCCCTCTGAAGTGCCTTCCCATGCAGCACTGTCTGAGTGTGGGTCCAGAACAGTGGCTGTATCAGTAGTAGTACTTAAGTTTGCATGCACTTTTGAAGTGTCGCTTATTGTGGTTGTCTGTAATTTTTCTTGTTGCTTGTTCTTGTATTTTTGTCTTCTGCTTTCATTAATCCTCCATTTCTTCTGTGCTGACAGTGATTGATATTGCTGTCTTTTTTGTTCCCGCCACTTCTCTCTTTTCTTTTGCCTTTTTTGTTCGTCTCCTTTGGTGGTTGGTTTATTGGGTGCTGTACGCTTATTGTTTTGCTCCTCCAATTTCTTCAGTTTCTGACATTCCCTGTACAGCTGCTTTCTTGCCCTGGACTTTGCATTGTAGTCTTGCTGCTTCTCCTCATTCAGGGTATCCCAGTAGGCCTGTGATCGAACTCTGTAGGTTTCCAGATATGTTGCATAACATTCAGGGTCTTTTTTAACCCTATCTCTGAATTGTTGGCTTCTCTGCTTTCCAGAAATGGGACTGGACAAGTGTCTCTGTCCAGCATTGACCAAAGATTCTGCAGACACACATGGTCTTTGTCTGGTGTGATGTTCCATTATTCAAACCTTAAGAAATAGAAATAGCATGTTTTAGGCATTGGTCAGAAATGACACACTCTTTTTAGCTGATATGGGCTGTATTGCAGTGGGCACCATTTCCTCAATACAGAGAAGACAGAAAAAGGAAAGCCTGCATCAGTTGCTTCACAACACTTGAAACACCTGAACAAAGGAGTTACATCCACTGTTTACAAGGTGAAGTGATGGAACAAGAGAGAACACATCAGTTTATAAGATGACGAGATGAAACCAGAGAACACAGCAGGAGTGTACAAGATAATGTGACGGAATGAAAGAGAACACGTGTACAAGATGAAAAGACGGAACAAGAGAACACATCAGGAGTGTACAATATGAAGTGACAGAATGAGAGAACACATGAGTGTACAAGATGAAGTGATGGAATGAGAGAACACATGAGTGTGCAAGATGAAGTGATGGAATGAGAGAACACGTGAGTGTATAAGATAAAGTGACAGAATGAGAGAACATGTATGTGAGTGTGCAAGATGAAGAGGTGGAACGAGAACACATCAGGAGTGTACAAGATTGAGTGACGGAATGAGAGAGAACACATGTGTGCAAGATGAAAAGATGGAACAAGAGAACAAATCAGGAGTGTACAAGATGAAGTGATGGAACAAAAGGGGCAACACATCAGGTGTTTAAAAGATGAAGAGATGGAACGAGGGAGAGAACACATTAGTTGCTTTACTTTACTTAAGGAGTATCTACCAAGATGAGGAAGAGTGCAGCACTTAAGCAATGACCGATAATGAGCTAATGCTATTATGTTAAGCTCTATTATGAAATGGGTCAACAAAAAAATGCCTTAAATTGATTGGATGAAAGGACCTACAAGTCATGTCCTTATCAGCCGATGTCTATGCCAGTCAGCACTATCCTTCTCTGTGCGACCTAACAATGAAAAATCAATAACCAAACCAAGCATCAAACTGTTTTTACAAGCAACCACAACCAGCAGTAGCATCACGAAATGCCGCGCCCCTGTACCACAAGTATCAACAAGCATATATCTTGTCTGTCAGAGAGCAGAAACTGTATCGAAAATAAAATAAATTTATCCAGAGCATATTTTCTGTTAAACTAAATACATGACTAAATTATATTTTTTATTCTGTATAACAAGCCATTGTATAATAGAAATCATCAACTCCAGGGTGTGTCAAGCTGGGATAATGCCACACCTGGGCTGGGGCATTGGACGCACTAGGCCTGCGGCCTTGTGCCCGACCCCCCTAAGTGTGGCGTTATCCCAGACAAGAATGACTCACCCTGGAGTTGATTATTCCTTTAATTACTGTCTGTTATTAAAAGGCAGCAATAAACATTTGTACAGATGTGATTAGGCATAACACATTTAGCAAAGTTATTTAACTTGTCTCTAGGTACAGGGTGTGTTTTGAGTAACTGGAGGAGGATGGCAGATGTAGTACGGCAGATGTAGTACCACTGTACACGGGAGGCTGCAAGGAGGAGGAAGGGAATTACAGACCTGTCAGCCTCACATCAGTGGTGGGCAAGCTGATGGAGGTTCTAATAAAGGAAAGAATGACTCACCCTGGAGTTGATTATTCCTTTAATTACTGTCTATTATTAAAAGGCAGCAATAAACATTTGTACAGATGTGATTAGGCATATCACTGAAATGTAAGCAGCGAACAAGGAAATTCAAGAACACATTTTAGTAGCATGCAAACAATCTGTCCACCCATAACTATACACTGCATGGTCACAAAATGGCCGAAGGTGAGCCAACAAACAAAGGCCTGCTCAGCATTCAGCCATGTTGTGACCATGTGGTAGGTGGGTGGCTGCACAAAACTGGACAGATGTCTGGGCCCAGAACCACACAAATGGACACAGCAGGTAAACCATTTAACGCAAAAACATTTTTACGGCCATTCCCCTGGTAAGGGTGCACTGTATCTAGTAATGGTTACCCATTGACAATGTGGACTAATGCAGAAACAGCATTTTGGGTCAAGCACAAGCAATACTTTCTCCCCACCCCCCCGACCAACCACAGACTACATGGTCTCAACATGGCTGAAGATAAAGTAGCAAAACCAAGGCTTGCTCCACCTCCAGCCATGTTAACACCATGTGGTCGTGGGTTTGCTTGATGTGCATCGGACCACAGAAATAGCACAGCAATGGATACAAATAATTTAAAACATTTTAAAAACAGGCCACAATACTTCGGAGCGAACACAACCCCCCACCCACCAACCACAAACCACAAGGTCTCAACATGGCTGAAGGTGGAGCAGCAAAACCAAGGCCTGTTCCACCTCCAGCTATGTTAACACCATGCAGTCACGGACTTGCTGGATTTAACACAGCGTGCATGCAAACATAGTAAAGCACACCACAGAAAACAAACTTCTGACCCACCCCCGCTCCAAACAAAACAAAATGGAGGTAGTCAACAAAATGGATGCTCTGTTACCCCCCCTCCCAAAACATATAAGAAACACAACTTTAAATTTATACTCACTTGCCTACACATTGTGAGCAAATCAACAGTATCAGACCTCACAAAAAACATTTTAGACACAGGGCCACAGCAGTTAAGAAGCTCCAATCCCCCTCCATCTCTTGGTTCCCACACCCTGGCTTACCTGGTGCAGTCGGCTCCACTTTCACTGGGGCAGCAACAAAGTCAGGTGCCTAAAAAGTAAGTCGGGGCTCATTTTTAAAAATGCGAGGTACAAGGGGGCATTATGGGGACCAAGCAAGTGGGGTCACCATGCCAAGGGAGATATAAAAAAAAGAGTCGAGGGCCACACCAAAGAAACTTCTGACCTACATTGTGAGCAAATCAGCAGTATCAGAAACCATTTTAGACAAAGGGCCGCAGCAGTTAAGAGGTCCAATCCCCCCCATCTCCTGGTTCCCACACCCTGGCTTACCTGGTGCAGTCGGCTCCACTTTCACCAGGGCAGCAACAAAGTCAAGTACCTAAAAAGTAAGTTGGGGCTCCTTTTTAAAATGCGAGGTGCAAGAAGGCATTATGGGGACCAAGCAAGTAGGGTCACCATGCCAAGGGAGACATAAAAAAAAGTCGAGGGCCACACCTAAGAAACACAGCAGGGCTCCATTTTCGCCAAAAAATACATCGGGCTGCAAGTCGGGGTGCACTGAATGAATAAAGTCAGCATTGCCATTAGGAGCACACTCAGATGCTGAAAACTGAAGCCTCTGGCATTAGGAGCATACTTGGACACCAAACACCACAAATGGGGACTTTAGTAATGTACTGCGGATGCCACAAATGCCCGATTCTGAAGGTAGCAAGACAGGGCACACTGTGGCATCCGCGGAGTACAAAATCGCCTGCCATGCAAAACAGAAATTCAGTGGGCAGCAACCTTTTCTCATGTACAGCAGTAGAGGAGTAAATCAAAGAAGCACAGAGATTCCCAGGCCAGAAAAACTTGCACTCAAGAACAAAGCTTACCTCTTAAACGTTCCAAGTGCACTTTCCTCTTCAGAGTTCTGAGCACACTAAGGTTGCTGCAAAAGGACACGAACACTTTCTCCCGAGAAACAAAATGGAGAGAAAAGGGCCAGGGACCTAGAAACAGCAGATTTTATATCTCCCCTTGGCCACATTAGCAACATGGAAAATGGGAATCCCAAGGGGGTCAGGCTACCAATGAGGAGGTGATGGGTTGTTCTGAATGTACTAAAGGTGAGCACGGACATGATTGGTTGGGGTGCTTATGTATGATAACATAAAAAAAGTGAAACAACAGACAAAATGTAATACCTGTCATTCTAGCAAGGGCAGCAATGGTTACACACAGGAGCATAATGAATAAGGATACAGGCTAAACAATATATGTTTAATTAACCATGTTCTGAACGCACCAGCTGAGGACACCAGACAGTACATTCAGAACACATTTTGTAGGTGTTTCAAAAATTAAAACTAAAGACTAAAACAACACAGGGAGGTAAAATAATAACAGGACAACATCTGAATTGTTTAAAGCATACTTTATTTAAAGTGAACCATGTCACAATTGTCAGAAAACACACAACTCAAACTTTTAGGTTTTCCATGTCACAGTTTATGACTACTAACATAGCAAGAAAATGGGGGTGGACAACAAAAAAAGATAATTTCCCAGCAGCTGAGGACCCTCATTTTATTATATGTATCTCTACATATATAAAACAATAAAAAATCATTTTAAACATTATTTTTCCTTTTTTATTTCACGTTATATCATGCTGTCAATATTTCTGACACGCTGATACAAGGTTTTCATGAACACACCCAAGGGCAATAATATAAGATAGCTTTCAGAAGATATAAGAAAACTGTAGAGTGTGACAGACAGAGTAAATTATAAGGAGAAACTGAGACAGGCAGGGAAATTGATTAGGAGAGCAAAAGCAGAAACAGACGAGAGAATTGCTAAACATGTCAATTGAGGGGATTGTGAGTTTGAGGTGGAAGGGGGAAGAGGGGGACTTTGAGAAAGCTGAGGTTTTAAATAGTTATTTTTGCTCTGTATTCACAATGGAAGGGGATGGAAAGGGACCTGTGTTAAAGAAGAAGGGAGGAGATGAATGTGGGCTGGATCAAAGCCCATTAAGTGAGGAAAAGGTTAAGGAAGAACTTGGAAAATTAAAGGTTGACAAAGCAATGGGGCCAGATGGTTGGCATCCAAGGGCTCTTAGGGAGTTTAAGGAATGAGTTGGTAACACATTTAGCAAAGTTATTTAACTTATCTCTAGATACAGGGTGTGTTCTGAGTAACTGGAGGATGGCAGATGTAGTACCACTGCACAAGGGAGGCTGCAAGGAGGAGGAAGGGAATTACAGACCTGTCAGCCTCACATCAGTGGCGGACAAGGTGATGGAGGTTCTAATAAAGGAAAGAGTGGTAAAATACTTAACGGACAACAAACTATTAGATAAAAAACAACATGGATTCACTAGTGGGGGAGCTTGCCAAACAAATCTGATAGAATTTTTTGATGGGGTAATGAAGGTGATTGATCAAGGAAGGGCAGTTGATGTTGCCTACCTGGACTTCAGTAAGGACTTTGACTCTGTCCCTCACTTCAGACTGGTAAATAAGACAGAGAGCCTGGGGGTGGGGCAGAAAATAACTAGATGGGTGAAAAACTGGCTGAAGAATAGAAGTCAGAGGGTGGTGGTAAATGGTGTACATTCTAGGGTAAGAAAGGTTACGAGCAAGGTTCCTCAAGGGTCTGTACTAGGACCAATCCTTTTTAGCATATATATTAGTGATATATCAGAGGGAATTGAAGGGAAAATGTGTCTGTCTGCAGATGATGCAGAGTTATGGAAAAGGGTCAACACTGAAGGAGGGGTTGAGATCATGAAGAGGGATGGTCAGAAACATGGCAGCTGAAGTGCAATACAAAGAAATGTGTGGTGATGCATATAGGGCATAAAAATCGACTGGCCAAGTACTCACTGGAGGGAAAGCAAATAAAGCAAATAGAAAAGGAAAGGGATCTTGGGATTATATCAAACAACCTTAGGGTAAGTGACCAATGTAGTAAGATGGTTGGCAAAACTAATAGAATGATGGCGTGCATAAGAAGGGGCATAACTAGTAGGAAGAGAGAGATGCTGATGCCATTATATAAGACCATGGTTAGACTGCACCTGGAGATACAGTCCTGGAGGCCTCATTTAAGTAAGGACATATACTGTATGTAATAGAAAAGGTTCAGAGAAAGGCAACAAAGATGGTGCAGGGTATGCAAGGGAAACCATATGAGACTAAGAGAATAAAATCTGTATCCTCTGGAGTTTAGAAGTGAGAGAGAGGAGACATGATAGAGGCATTCTAGTACATGAAGGGGATAAATAAAGTGAGGGAAGGAAGTCTATTTAAAAGGAAAGTCAGAGTTAAAACAAGAGGTCATACTTTAAGATTGGAAGGAGGAAGATTTAAAGGTAATGTACGGGGGTATTATTTCACTGAGAGGGTGGTTGAACCCTGGAACAGATTACCTGAGGAGGTGGTAGGTGTCAAAATGGTGGAGGGATTCAAGAGAGCATGGGAAAGACATATGGGGTTGGTTAGGGGACAGAGGATAGGCTCCTTGAGCACTGGTGACAAATAGGGAAGGGGGGAGATGGGCAGACTGGATGGACCAGGATGGTCCTTTTCTGCTGACACATTACTATGATACTGTGCTATCACATACCAAAAGGAAAATAAATTCCATGTCATATATAAAAACAATTCTTAAAAACGGTCTCATATAGATACATTTCTAAGATATGATTTTAAAGTTGTAAATAAATCATAGCTAGTTGTGTTTCTTATTTTAAAAGGAATACTGTTTCAAATCATAGGTGCAATGTATGCAAAAGTACACTGCCCACTAAGTGTGCATTTGAATGGAAGTTTTAGTAAAGTACGATCACTTGTGGATCTTGTATGGTTTTCATTGAATGATATCACAAGTTGTTTTTTTAGGCCGATAGGTATACCGGTTTGTTGTATTCTAAATACAGATTTAGCCATAGCAAGTTTATGTGACTGTGTAATGGGTAACCACCCCAATTTATTAATGGTCACAATGGTGCATAATATTTGGTGCCAAAAGAGCAAATCTTCCTATCTTGTGTAGTAACACAGATTTCTGCCGTATTGTGCTAGTAGGAGCATTATCAACAACTATCGAGGCATAATGTAATGTAGGTGACAAACACTGGTTTGCATTTGCCAGTCATGTGTCATCAGTAAAAAAGTTACGATGCCTATATAGTGAGGCACGTTTTACATGAATTTTAGACATCAGCATCTGTACATGAGAACCATCGTTTAAAGTAGGATCTAATATTATTCCCAGATATTTGATGTTATCTGCATTGTCAGAAACAGTGCCGTCTATTGATTTAACTTGTAGTGTATTTCCATTTTCTTTTAGCCTAGCCGATGTTCCAAATAACATTATTTTCATTTTTTGCATATTCGGCACCATTTTATTACATGTTAACCACTCTTGCATAAGGTTTAATTCCCTTGTTAATATTGCATTTAACTCTGATACAGATGTTCCTTGATGATACACAATGGCGTCATCAGCATACAATGTAAGATGCATACCCTTAATAGTTGTAATAGAATCAAAAAATATTGAAAACAAGATAGGTCCTAGTATGAAGCCCTGTGGGACTCCACATCTGACTAATGCCTTCTCAGAAACACATTCCTGGAACTTAACCATTGGATATCTATCTGTTAGATAGTTGGCAAACCATCCTAATGCTGATTCTCCTACTCCAGCTTGCTCCAATGTCTCTATTAACAAGGCATGGTCCACCAAGTGAATGCCTTGGTCAAGTCCACAAACGTGGGCTCTCCCTCTGCTTCGCCCCATCCCAGTTGTTATGGAGAAGGAGTTTAAATGCAAGGATCTGTTTTATTCTCTCCTTTCCTGTCTCTTCTCTGTCTGGTTGTGCAACCAAATTTTCTCATGAGACCTAGGACTTGATCACCCCGATGATCTTGCAGTTCTCTGCTTCTCGCTATCTCTCTACCCTCACTTGCAGTTCTGTCTTTTCTTCCTCCTTGCATATCTGCTGGTATAAAAATATATGTGAATCATTTTGTGGAAATTTAATTGATACTGGGATTCCTTTGTTTAAAACTGTATATAGTTATACTGTTGAAATGATTGCAAAGCTATTTGGAACTCAAAGGGTTAACCTGAGATGCAATTGTTAAGCCTTTTGCAGAAGATGTAAACAAGAGGTCAGTTCTGGGTCACAATGTTCTTTTTGCAGCACCTGCTTTTGTCTTCAGATTCTCCATACACTGGTCCAACCTTTTTCTTGCTATTCACGCTGCCTCCTCTCCTCTGACTCTAAATTCTCCATTACCTCATGATACACACCTACAATTGCACTTGACTCTGTCTGCTACCTCCACTGTGGCTCCTTAAGTCAGCTAAAGCACAAGTGCTTGTTTACAAAGGTTCCACTTCAATGTCAAAAAGAAAGGAAACATAACAATAAACAATATGAATACATAAACCCACAGTTCCATATGCGCATAGTCAATGCTAAAAATAGGAAGCATTATGTAAGAGATTCCAACAATGTAAAGTTCATCGGCAATAAAGGATATACAGTGTGTGGTAGGTGTTCATGTTAGCCGAAACATAAGCATTTGAAACTTGCTGTGGGTTCTTTTCTCAATGTATACTTAAAAAGGATAATTTTAAGGAGGTTTAACAAGGGTTCTGGTAATTCATTCAGCCTCAGAGATGCCGTTACAATGAAGGACCACTTACCAAGTTCCTTCTATGAAAGGTATTGCTCAGGCATTCTTAGCCATACTCCAGGTAGTGTATTGGTTGGTAACAAGGTGAAAAAGGTTTTTGATAGCCAGGGGGTTAAGGTCAATTAGTGCTTTTTTGCAAGTAGACGGTCTGGTATTTTAGTCTCCACTGGAGGGGAAGCCAGTTGTTAAGGGTATAGAGGGAGCAGATGTGGACAGCACCTGTGGAAAAGCATGTCAGCCCCTAATGCAGATCTGTAGGCCTTATTATTACTAACCTAACTTTGTTAAATAAAGAATCACTTGCCGCTGTATAAGTTGTGAGGCCATAATCAAGGAGCAGCAGGACCGTACTGGACACTACAAGATGCCTGACTTCAGTGGTGAGATTCATGTGGTTCCTGTACAGTGCTCCTAATTTTCTATTGGCAATGTTGACAATATGATCAACATGAGGAGAGAATGATAAAGTGTCGTCCAGGATGACACCTAAATACTTAAATGACTCAACCTGCTAAAGGCTGATCCTCTTATCATTGCCAACGACTAGGGGGTGATCCTTTTTCTGTGGGCCTGAGAACATGGTCTTAGTTTTTTTGTAGTTTAGGACCACTTTATTGTATGCAAACCATTTTTCCAAGACCTCAAAGTCATTTTGAAGGTCAGTACAAATTATATGCTGGTGTTCACTACTGTCGTATATGACGACATCATCAGCGTAGAGGAGCACCTTAGATGTCTGGCAAGCATCTGGGAGGCTGTTTGTAACAACCCAAATAGGAGGGGGACAAGTATCGAGCCTTGTGGCACATCCAGAGAGACACTCCTGGTATCTGGGAAAAAGACATCAATTTTTACCCGCTGTGTACAGTTGATGAGGTAGTTTCGATACCAGCCTATCGTGTCCTGAGAGAGGCCAAGAGAGAGGAGCTTGCCAAGTAGCAACTTATGGTTGTCAAGGTTGAATGCTTTTCACAGGTCAATGTAGATGGCTCCCACCATGAGACCACCATCAAGGGCCTCATTCAGATAGTTGGTGTGGTGTGCCATCAGCACAGCAAAACCCCTACATTGATGGCAGTGTGGGTGCTGCATCCCAATCGACAGTCATTCCGTTGATCGGGATTTTACAGCGCCCATCGTCTTGCCTCCTCAGTGGTATTGCGCTGTTCCCCCTCCACACCTCTAACCTGGTGATTATATTATTTGTCAGGGGTGCAGTGGGTGAAGCCCTCCGCAAACAGTTGGGATGTGCCCCGGCGTTTTGCCGTGATTGCGGTCAGGTGGCACGATTGCTGGATGACATAGTCACCATCAGCATTGTGCTGTCACTGTAGTGTCAGTCAATGAAACTGATGTCTAACTGACATGGTGGTACCAGTTGGTGTACTCTATAAGAGCAGTGCTAGTGCTATGGAGCTTCCTAAATCCACGTTGTTGTGCGCATTGTATTTTATATTTACCCAAATAGGTGACAAGTTAGTCTGACACAAAACAGTATGGATTTATAGCGGGAAGGTCATGTCAAACAAAGCTAATTGATTTCTTTGACTGGCTGACTAGGGTTGTGGATCAGGTGGGAGCAGTGGATGTGGCCTATCTGGATTTCAGTAAGGCCTTCAATTCTGTTTCACATACTGTAGAAGACTGGTGAACAAGCTGGGCAGCCTAGGAGTGAGTCACAAGGTGGTAAACTGGGTTAAGAATTGACTGAGTGATAGAAGACAGAGGGTCGTGGAAAATGGAGCTCAATCTGAGGAAAGGAGGGTGACCAGCAGGGTGCCACAGGGATCAGTCTTGGGGCCAGTCCTGTTTAATGTCTTCATAAGTGACATTGTGGAGGGGCTGGAATGGAAGGTGTGCCTCTTTGCAGTTGACATTAAGATCTGCAACAGGGTGGACATGCCAGAAAGGGTGGGAAAAATGAGGAGGGACATAGGTAAACTGGAGGAATGGTCCAGAGTGTGGTAGCTGAGATTCAATGTGAAAAGTGCGAAATCATGCATTTGGGGAGCAAGAACCCAGGGGAGGATTACATGATGGGGGGGATACCGAAGGTTGCCAAACAGGAAAGGGATTTGGGGGTAATCATATCTGATGACCTAAAGGTGGCCAAACAATGTGACAAGGCTGTGAGGAGAGTTGGTGGGATGCCGGGGTGCATAGGGAGAGGTATCACCAGCAGAAGAAAGGAGGTGGTGATGCCACTGTATAGATCATTGTTGAGACCTCATTTTGAATACTGTGTCCAGTTCTGGAGACCACATCTACATAAGGACATAGACAGGGTGGAGGCAGTTCAAAGAAGAGCAACAAAGATGGTGCAGGGCCTGCACCAAAAGTCGTATGAAGAGAGACTGGGCGACCTCGATATGTATCACCTGGAGGAGAGGAGAGACAGGGGAGACATGATAGAAACCTACAAATATCTAAAAGGCATACATAAGATATCAGAGGGTAGCATCTTTCAGAAAAGGAGATGTCCAGGAACGAGGGGGAATGACATGAGGTTGGAAGGGGTAGACTAAGGGCTAGCATGAGGAAATATTTCTTCATGGAAAGGGTGGTGGATGCATGGAACAGACTCCCAGCTGAGGTGGTGGGGGCACACACAGTGGGGGAATCTAAACATGCATGGGACAGGTATAGGGGAACCCTAGCAATAGGAATAAGGAAGTACAGCCAGAGATCAAGTAGAGTCTGCGGCTTTTACAGTAGGCAGGGAAAATGGACAGACTGGATGGGCCTAGCAGTCCTTATCTGCCATCAATTTATATGTTTCTATGGTTCGCTTAAAGGTCTTGGACAAGGAGGAGAGAGGCTAGATATTGGCCTGTAATTTACCAGGTTGGAGCGGCTACCATTTTTAAGGACCAAAGCTGCTTTCCAGACTGCAGGGAACTGGGAGTACTGTATGGAAAAGTTGAATAGTTTAGTTATTGGGAGGGTAAGTTCCTCTAAGACCTGGGCCAATAGCTTCATATCTATCATGTCACCTCCACCCTAGTTTTACCTAGGACTCTTTTAACATATTGGATGGTATTTTTAGATGAAACAGTCTTAAAATAGAATTTGGGGTACCCTTGGTCATGATTGAGTCTACCAACTAGTCCAATGTTGTCACTGTCAGAAGTCCCCTGCACGGTACTGGGGGGAGGAGAGAACTGAGGTCCATGAAGGCCATATTAAATTTGTTGTCAATCTCTGCTGGGTCCAGGATAACAGCCCCATGAATTCTGAACATTTGGGGGGGCATTTTTTCACCCTTACCTAGGATGTCTGATATATTATCCTAAAATGTTTTCATATTGCTCCAATTCCTAGTTCTTTACAATATGTTGATTTTGTCTGCCTTATCCTACTGATGCACCTATTATGAGTTTTGCTGTACCTTTCAGCAGGTGAGCCTGTTTCTATCGCCTTATGCCACTGATTATCCCTTTAGCGCACATGGGTTTGGAGCTCTGGGGTAACCCACCCAGCAACATTGCCTCATACCATGTGTTTTTTAAGTGGGGCAAATTTGCCATAGGCAGTACCGAATCTGTTAATGAAGTAACCAAGGGTAGAGTCTAAGTCAGGATGACATCAAGGTAACTTCAGTCTAGCTGAGACACTTATGTCTTGAAGTCTAAAATCTTGTTCTTTGCGAAGGACCTTGCTATGGGTAAATCTTGGAGGAGGCTTAGTAAGTTTAGCAGTCCATGTGCATTGTACAGGTGAGTGGTCACTAACAGTGTCTGGTAGTACACAAACATCAGTTATCATATCTTGTAACATGGGGAAGAGAAAGGGTTGTGCAGGATTGGTCAACTTGCATCAGCTGACCATACAATAGTCCTCAGTTAATGTATGGTTGTGTCCACAGACATTGTCTTACCCCTCTCACAAGAACCTCTTACAGATGCAGTAGTACCTTTCTTGTTTGACAGCCATCTGTTGGCTGGCCATGAACTGTAGGCTAAGACTGTTAGTATATAGTGGTTAAAACAATTTTAGCCTGCAATTCACAGCCAGCCAACAGATGGCTGTTAAACAAGAATAGACATGCTTAAGTGAAATTTCTGGTAGTTTCATCATAAGTGGCTGTTAAACAAGAATAGACATGCTTAAGTGAAATTTCTGGTAGTTTCATCATAAGTAGCTTGAAAACATCTATATGAATATGTAATGTGTTTTTTTTACTTGGCCTATTGGCTCAGAAACACATACCCTTTCAGTAACTAGAGTGGCCAAAAAGAGTAGCCTTGTCAAAAAACTAATGTCAGCACACCAGACTGTTTAAAAAGTAACAATATACTATACCAGCCTATTTCTAATACATCAAACATAGCTGAAAAACGGAGATGATTTCACGGTTTACAAAACGAAGCCAGCCAAAATGAACAAAAGGTAGCGTGGCAAATGTCATTTGGTTTCTGGAACAAAAGTCTCAGCATGGCAGTGGGCTTTTTCTAGTTCAAGGAATCTGTGGTTTGGCTGAGCAAAATTCCATCTTTTAACAGTTTGTAAACTATACGGTGGCATCCTGTTGGATAGTTATGAGACAAGGCTATAATTACCTGTGGTTCATTTTAATCTAGCTGGTTTCTGTTGCAGAGCAGCTGAACAAAGATGGATTATGCTGTTAGCGACACACACTGGTACCTGTGATTCCAACAGTACGGAACAGCTCAAATGTACTAATATCTCCCTTCTTTTTATTTTTTCCTACCCCTGAGGGCAGCTACTATACTATACAACTGACTAAAAGTGAGAGGTAGTAAGCCAGAAAGTCTTTCTGCTGCAAGAATTTTTTTATTCTTATTTCTCCATTTTTTTCTGTGTGGCTCCCCCCTGCTCCCTACCTAATGCTGTTTGGAACTTTTATATTTCACTGACACAAAATTCTGTGAAATTGCTGAAAATTCCAATGTATTCCTTGTAATTCTGTTAGAAAAGAATTGACCGAATTTCACCTGCAGAATATGGTTTATCGTGTGAACCACAGAATAATAACATATAGTAGAGCATTGTTCTATATAGAAACAACTACCAGAAGTTTCACAGCCATCTGTTGGTCTGCCCAGGAAATTGCAGGAACAACTACTAAGTGTCAAATCTCCTGTGCACTTAAATACGGTATATGCATTCCCTATAACTCACAGCAGCCAAATCCCAAACAACAAACATAGCAGAAAAATGGAGATAATTCCACAGTTCACAAAATTAAGTCTGCCAAAATGAGCACATATTGTGAAATGTTGATCACATCTGCATGTAATCAGTAATTCAATTTCTGTTCACCACAATATTAAAAAAAAATTAGCCTTTTCAACTTTTAGTTTCTCCAGTCAGGTACAACACCCTTTCTCTTCCCCATGGTAGGAACCTTAGCATCCTCCTGAAACCTTTGTAATTTTGGCCTTTAAAATTACTTTTACGCAAATGTAACATGGGGAAGAAAAACATATAAAAAGAGTGCTGAACCCTTTCTCTTCCCCATGTTACAAGTGAATTAAACCACTCCAGACTGTTGGTCTACTGGGGATTAATGTATGGCTGGGAGGTTGGAACCACGAGGCCGACCCCAGCCATACATTAATCTCCAGTAGACCCACTCACTGTTGTGGGTTAATCCTTACTGGGTGGGTAACCAGGATCCAGCCAATTATTTAAACCTTAGATTTTCTAGGGTTGCCCAACCTTCCCGAGTATTCATATGTCATGCTCTCATTGCACTGTAATTTTAACCTACACTTCATTGCTGCTGTTTTAACAGGTTTGTTTTACTATGTACCTTTAATGAATTATTATCACTATACTGTAATGTGAGTTATTGTACACCTTATGCATGCTATCATTACATTATTTGTTCTTTCCCCCCCCCCCCCGAAGACATCTGGAAATGAGCTGTTACTAGCTGAGTATGTGCTTCTTGGAAAAACATTTGAAATAAATTATCTGTATTGTTCATACAGGCACTGGAATGTTTGCAGAATAGTATGTTAGTGGCTCACTACCTCCTGTTTCAATTGATGGTATTTTTTTTTAACCTGTAAATCTTATAAGGGGCTTTTACACTACCAGATTGGCACTGGAGCCAGAGGTGCAGATGAGTTACATTGGTGCAGATCTGGCAATGTAAAGAGCTGCCGAGCATTGCAAGCTACTCTGTTGCACTGCATCATGGCAAAATGCATTCCTTGGTTTGCTGGGAACGTGAAGCGGAGTGCACTGGTGCAGGCATTATTTGCAAGCCTGTAAAAAATGCTGCTTCACCTGCACCAGTGTCACTCCCATTCACAGGCACTTCTGCTGGAAATGCCCTCAAAACATAAGAAAGCCACTGGGAAGGCTGCACAGCTGCAGTGTGTAAAAAGAAGAGGGTGGCAGTGTGAATGGAGTGAAGATGCCGATTTAGACAGCAACACTCCAGGTAAGTAACGAACGTAAAAGTGCTTTTAAAATCTGATAGGCTTTAAGAGATCAGCTGAAATATAATGATATCTTTCTTACTGTCGATAGCAGTTCCAAAGCATTTGTTTCATAATGCAGGAAGTTCTGCACCATGAGGTTAAAACAATGAGCCAAGTAGGCAATGCGTGTTAGTTTCCAACATCAAGGTATTAGGGAGGTCACTTCAGTATTCCAAGGTATAATAATCTTCTTTATTGTATCACCATGCACATATCTCTGGGGGGGGGGGCGACATTTCATGGCAATAATGCTACTTCATCAGGACCATACCATGCATAGTATTTGTATTGTATTTATTTGTTTTACCAGAGAAAAAAGCTCAGTTGGGCAGTGCTCATTTACAAGGAGGCCCTGGTTAGGATGGGGTGGGTCTAGATCAAAAAAGCAGGAGCAAAACGGTGCTGTCAATAATCGTGCGGAAAAACCTGCAGGATTAAAACTGCTGGTGGCAATGGCATGAACCGATGAGTGTGTGTCCTGGGAAAGGTGGGAAATGGGGAGGGAGAAAGTCATTGGGGGATTTACATTTTCCAAACTTGGAGGGGGATGAAACTCAGGAGGGGAGTCATGGGGATTTACTCATTCCAAGCTCCACGTGGTGGAACTCCAAGGGAGGGGAGTGGTTGAGGGGATTTACTACTCCAAACTCTGGGGACGGAACTCGAGGGTGGGAGGAGAAAGTTGTTGGGGGAGATTTACTATTCCAAACTCCAGGTGCGGGGTGGAACTTGGGGGGAGGAGTCAGTGGGGATGATTTACTGTTAGTAACCCAAGGAGGGTGACATTTGGGGTGAGGGGCATGATAACATCCGAATGCTGTCTTATCCTGGTCACTATTTTTCCTGATGCTATTTTTCCTGTGTGTTGTTTGTGGTGCCATTTTGCTCATGCTTTTTTGACCTGATACTGGACAGGGCAATGATGCCATAGGTCAGAAGCGATAATATATTACAAAAAATAATAGTAGACATATGTAGCAAAATCGAGAGACATAATAACATGAGGATTAGGATTCAAAATACAATTAGATAAAGGCAGATTACATATTAATGAAAATAGAGGGTAGGGATTTACAGAGAGGACAAGTGCCATCCAGAGACAATCAGCATAATAAAATAATTAGTGGCATATATATTTGCCCGTACAGTAACAATCAAGAAAGGCCTTATATCAGTTGTGGATTATTAGTGAGCTCAGTTTCAATGTCTCTTGCAACTTATTCCATAGAGTAGGGGCCATCTGACTAATGGCCATTTTTCCAAAGTGAGTACAGTGCCTTGGGACATTGAGAAGAAGAATAGTGTTTTTCATAGGTTATACAGCCCAGTAGACCTCGTAAAGAAGGTGTTAATATAAGCCTGAAACAATTTCTGAAAAACTTGATAAGACCATGTGTATACATTTTTTAGCCTCCTAGCAGTAAGCGATGGCCAGTCAACAGCTGAGTACAGGGGAACACTGATGTGCTCTAGAAGGCAGGCTGCTAACAAAGTGGAGTGCTCTGAAATAAAGCACATCCAATTTGGCAAGTAGTGCAATAGAAGCATTTCCATAGAGAATGTCACCATAATCAAGCAGGGGGAAAAAAGATCACCTGTACTAGTGATTTTTTGCTTCTGTGGTAAGGCAAAAGTTGTTCCTAAAATAGAAGCCGTACTCAAAATGGAACTTCTTACCAAAGGAATCGATATGCATGGAAAAGGATGTCATACTATTCAATCAGAGGCCAAGGTACTTGACCGTCTCCACAATTTCCAGATTATCACCTAGCAGTGTGGAGATGCAAGGAATGGTAGTGTTCATAATTTGCTTGCTGTTAGGGTAGAGTACCATTGGGGGAGATTTACTATTCCAAACTGGGGGTGAAACCCAGGAGGGGAGTCATGGGGATTTACCATTCCAAACTCCAGGTGGTGGAACTCCAAGGAGGGAGTCATTGAGGGGATTCACTACTCTAAACTCTGGGGATGGAACTCGGGGGGAAGGAGAAAGTTGTTGGGGGAGATTTACTATTCCAAACTCCAGGTGCGGGGCAGAACTTGGTGGGGGGAGTCAGTGGGGATGATTTACTGTTAGTACCCCCAGGAGGGTGACATTTGGGGTGGGAGGCATGTTAGCATCTGAATGCTGTCTTATCCTGGTCACTATTTTTCCTGTGTGTTGTTTGTGGTGCCATTTTGCTCATGCTTTTTTGACCTGATACCGGACAGGGCAATAATGCCATAGATCAGAAGCAATAATATATTACAAAAAATAATAGTAGACATATGTAGCAAAATCGAGAGAAATAATAACATGAGGATTAGGATTCAAAATACAATTAGATAAAGGCAGATTACAAATTAATGAAAATAGAGGGTAGGGATTTACAGAGAGGACAAGTGCCATCCAGAGAAAATCAGCATAATAAAATAATTAGTGGCATATGTATTTGTCCGTACAGTAACAATCAAAAAAGGCCTTATATGAGTTGAGGCTTATTAGTGAGCTCAGTTTCAATGTCTCTTGCAACTTATTCCATAGAGTAGGGGCCATCTGACTAATGGCCATTTTTCCAAAGTGAGTGCAGTGCCTTGGGACATTGAGAAGAAGAATAGTGTTTTCATAGGTTGTACAGCCCAGTAGACCTAGTAAAGAAGGTGTTAATATAAGCTTGAAACAATTTCCGAAAAACCTGATAAGACCATGTGTATACATTTTTTAGCCTCCTAGCAGCAAGCGATGGCCAGTCAACAGCTGAGTATAGGGGAACGGTGATGTGCTCTAGAAGGCAGGCTGCTAACAAAGTGGAGTGCTCTGAAATAAAGCACATCCAATTTGGCAAGTAGTGCAATAGAAGTGTTTCCATAGAGGATGTCACCGTAATCAAGCAGGGGAAAAAAGGTCACCTGTACTAGTGATTTTTTTGCTTCTGTGGTAAGGCTAAATTTGTTCCTAAAATAGAAGCTGTACCCAAAATGGAACTTCCTACCGAGGGAATTGATATGCATGGAAAAGGATGTTGTACTATTCAACCAGATGCCCAGGTACTTGACCATCTCCACAATTTTCAGATTATCACCAAGCAGTGTGGAGATGCAAGGAATGGGAGCGTTCATAATTTGCTTGCTGTTAGGGTAGAGTACCAATAACTTAAGCTTTGATGCATTCAGGAGGAGCTTGGAGGAATGAAGGCTGATTTGCAGCTAATCAAATGCAATTTGTAGATTATTTACCACTTCAGCCACGGTGAAACAGACTATGTACAGAACAGTATGGTCAGCATAAAAGTGCAGCTTCATATTTACAGTGTCTGCCCCCAGATCATTAGCATATCTCATAAATAAAAGCAGCACTAATATTGATCACTGGAGCACTCATTTACAGATAGGGACACAGGGGGATGAGTAACCTTCCAACCTTAATGGCTACTGATGTCCAGTAAAATATTCCGTAAACCAGGATACAGCAGAGGGGCTGATGTCTATGTTTGCAAGCTTTTGCAGAAGGATATTATGATCAACTGTGTCACAGGCATTACTAAAATCAAGGAAAATGGTTGCATTGATTAGTTTATGGTCAAGAGCTGTGAGCTAATCACTGGAGACTTTGACCAGAGTGGTTAAAGTACTGTGCCAAGCTCTAAATCCTGCCCGAACTGATGTAATGATATTGAATTTATCAATGTATTTTCAAAGCAGCTCATTCGCCAGTTTTTCCAATAGTTTGGCAAGGACAGGGAGAGTAGAAATAGGCCTATAATTATTTAAGGAGACCTAATCACCTGATTTAAAAGAGGGATTATATGAGCAGTTTTCCAAAGCACAGGAACTTCATTATTTGTTATTAAAAGATTGAAGAGATGAGTAATAGGGGAAGTTAAAAGATGGTATCCCATTTTTAGAATGTTTATGCTAAATCTCTCATGAACTTTGTCTCTTCAGAAATACTTCCATTTTTCCATTTCCAGAATTTCCATGTTATCAATAATAAAAGGTAATCTCAGTTTGGCCTGACCACAAGACACCATTCCTATCTTGCACAGCACTGCATGACCGTCTCTCCACCAATGCCTGGGTGGGAAATCATGCAGTCCTGTGGCCAGCTCCCTCAGAGTTTCTCTGGTACTGAGGAAGTTTGCCACAAGACTGCATGCATTCCATTGAGGCACTGATGGGGACCCAAGCATGCATTACGGTGCAGGACAGGGATGACTTCTTATGGCCAGGCAAAGTGAGATTACCTGTTAAGACTGAAAGAATGGAAAATGTAAACAGTATTCTAAAGAGACTAAAACTTTATGTGAGACTGAGCACAAACTTGATATGGACCTGACAAAGTGGTATTTTCATCACAAAACCTTGCCCCCTAGAGATATGTGTGGTGGTACAATAAAGAAGATTATTATACCTTGAAATATTGGAGTGGCCCCCTTAATAACTTGACTTCGGAATTTTGAAGATGGTTAGCGAGTCCCCAAGACTATGAAGTTGTTGCTTCTTTTGGAAGAAGATATGGTATCTTGGATTTCCATTCTCTTCCCTCAGAGCAGGCATGATACAATATTTTCACCATTATCAGCTGCAACAAAGCCAGGGGATAGTGACTACAGAGTTGGCCATTGCTCAGAATTAGCATGCAGTTCATTGAGGATATTATGACTAGCATTTTACCTCTCCATACTGCATGTGCTAAGTATGGCATGCTGACAATTGGTGTGGGGCATTCCACTTTTAGGGTATGAAGATGGGGAAAACATGCCCAATGTGCAGTTAGGCACATATAGGCAGTTGATTGACCACTGGTCCACGTGTCTGTGGTCAGATGTATTATTGGAACTACTGACTCACTCCAAGCTTTAGAAATCTTTGCTTGTAGCATACTATATAGATGTGGTGCAGCCACTGTGGGAAAGTACGTGCAGTTTTGAAGCGTGTATTATGGCCGTGCAGAATGCCATTTGCTAAAACTCTTAGAAGCCCTTGTCATCTACAAAAATTACTAGGGCAGTAGATCTACTGTCAGGACTTTTGAAAGGCGTACATTAAGGCAATGGGTTACTTGGTGATAATGAAAGTATTTGATGTCTTTTGTAAGCAGGTTCTGTGGGGCTAACAAGGTAAGCCCCACCATATGGGAAAAATGCAGTAGTAGAGAGGCAGGGACAGTGAACAGTCATATATCCTGTCATAACTGAAGGCCTGCTCCAACAGGTGGGTCTTTAGCTTTGTCTTGAAGCAGGTATTTAGCGTTGCTTTAGCAGTACACAGAAGGTAAGTGAAGTCTTTATATGGGAAGTAATAGAGTTCCAAAGTTTAGAATTGTAAATACAAAATGCTTGCTCGCCCAGAGTCTTTCATTTTGATTGAGAATCAAGTTGAAGGCCTTGTGAGTTGTTTCATGTGATCCTGGAAATTGGGAGGGGTTCCCACAGATCTGCAATACATTCAGGGGCAGAACCACAGAGGGCCTAATACACAAGTGGAAGAATCTTAAAATGAACCTTCTACTGGACTGGAAACCAATGAAAAGCCATCATAACAGGGGTGATTTGTTTGTGAGATTTAGGTCTAGTTAAGACACTGGCTGCAGCATTCTGGAAGTGCTGTAATTTGTCTAACATTACTTACCTGTATGGTAGATGCACAGTGCATGTTGAGCCTCGTGCTAGTCACTTTTCATTTAAAATGTTCTTTTGAGCTTGCACTTGTGTACTTCACAATGACATTTCGTTCACCAGTGGGCCTACATGTGTGGCCTAGGTTCAGCCTGCTTAGTTCACCAGTACAAATGCATTCTGTTTGGTGATGGCATGGCTAAGAGTTTTCAGACCAAGTGACCTTGGGCTAGTAAGTAACTGGGCCAGTTAAGGTTATGATATATTTCTTTGTTTCTTCACAGATGATGTACAACAGGCAGTGTAGGAGGCCGGCATCTATGGTGAGCAACAAGGTGCCATGTTTTCTATATCCAGGTGCTTGTCTCTCACAAGAGCGGGTACTGTGCATTCCTCCAGCCGAGGTTGGTGTGGAGTTCCACACTAGTGGTCCCTATCAAGCAGGGCTTTTATCCTTATGTACCTGAGGACTAGGACTGCCTGCTTTCCATGAGCATGAATGATGTGGACCAGGGCATACCACTCCAGCCCAGCCACTGCCTGTGCCTCAGACTCTGCTTGGGCCAGCAATGCTTGCAGCTCCAAGTGCTGCTGACTGAGTTTGTTACAGCACCACTTTTCTGCAGAGTGCTTCACAGTTAGTTTGTTTGTTTGTTTGTTTGTTTGTTTGTTTCTTTCTTTCTTTCTTTCTTTCTTTCTTTCTTTCTTTCTTTCTTTCTTTCTTTCTTTCTTTCTCATACTAGGTTAACACAGAAGAAACTATTCCCATCTAGTCTGTCTCCCACATTAGGAGACCCATTCAGTCCCTTCTCTGTGTAGCATGTAGTTATCTAATTTGTTCTTAATACTTTTGAAGTTTCTGACCTACACGACCGTGTCTGGCAGTGTATTCAATAATCTACCAGCCCTTTGACTGAAAATCTTCCTCCTGCTATTCTTGTTACATTGTTCTAGCTTAATCTGTTTAAAATAACTGGCTTCCCCTTTTTCCCATAGGGAAACCGTGGCGTAATTTGCCGTTATAAGGAGTGTTTATAATGGCAAACACGTCAGCATAGTTTCTTGCTGTGCATGACACCTCAGCAGCGCGACCATCCCAGACCGCTCACTGCTTCTGTGTCGCCAAAACAGAACTGCCAGAAGAACTCGGCAGTAAGTCATTTTGTTTTATATTTTCCCCATATACCGTGAAAACATTCAAAGACCTGCAAATAAAGTAAAAACAAAAAGTTTAAAGAAAAGGCAACTGCACCGACGAAAACGCAACCGAACCTAGGATACACTGGCAGCTCTTTATTTTATATAATTGCTGAGGCAAAAAAAGGAAACCCAACAATTATATAAAATAAAATATGGGTCTGGGTGTGTGTAAACTGTGACTTTAGATTTTATTTTCTTGCTTGACTTTCCTCCCTTAGCGCTGTTCTTAACACTTCATCCACTATGATTTTACATAGCTGTAACATATCCACTCTGTTTCCTCTTTCCTCTAAACTAAAAAGTCCTGGCTTATTTAATTTGTCCTTGTATGGCCTATCATGCAGCCTACAAATTAATTTGGTTGCCCTGTTTTATACTTGTTCTATTACTGCTTCATCTTTCCTAAAGTAGGAGCTCCACATAGTGTGCAGTAATCCAGATGTGGTCTAATACAAGTCTTGTATAGTAGTAGCATACACTGCTCTGTTGTATTCTAAAACATTCTTCTAATGCAGCCTATCTGCCTGTTTGCTGTTACTGATACCTTACTGTATTGTTTCTCTAGTTTAAAATCTTTATATATGAGGACCCCCAATTCTCTTTCAGATGTCAGTTGTTTAAGTTCTGAGTTGTTTAGTTTATATCTGTGATTGGGGTTACTGTGAGCCAAATGTAGTACCACCCGCTTCTCTGTGTTACAGATCATCTGCTTTCCACCTGCCCAGTCTTCTATTGTGTTTAGGTCATGTGATATTGTTGTTCTTTTACTGCAGGTATCATACAAACATATGAATATATGAAATTATCAGCAGAAACAGGCCATAAGGGTCTATTTGGTCTGCTCGGTTGTGTAGCTTGGTTAATACCCTGGAGCTGCCCCCCCACTCCTCCTGGACTCATGCCTCCCCATTTCAATCCCCTCTTGCCTTCCTCTCCCAGCAATGCCCCCTTCCATCCTAATCTTCTTCTTTACCCTGTCCCACCCTCTCTGGAAACTGGTTACCATCTTTGCTGCCACTACCTCCTCTGGCAACTCGTTGCACCCCATCACCACCCTTTTGGTGAAAAAGTGTCTCCTCATTTCCTTCTTGAATTTACCCCTCACCAATTTCAGGCTATACCCCCTTGTTGTACCCTCCTTTCTTGGTATCAGCCTGTCTGCCCAGTTTTGTGTTGTCTGCCAATTTAGCAAGCCAACTGTTCACATATTTATGTAATACAATACAGAATAGATGGAATTAGCATTCAACTTCCTGTTATTTGCCAGCTTTGGTACATATATAAATGTGGCATTATACTGAGGGAGGTGGATAATCAAGTTCTAGTAACGAGATAGGCAATATTAAATAAAGCATCAATTTGTACTGGAATCTCCAAGGTTTAAGAATCATTAAATATCATTGACTGGCCTCCCTGAGGAAGTGTGGATACATGAAACTGGTTGGGGTATTAAGAGTGGTCACTTGTTTCATTCACACTGGTACTGTGAGTGCTATGCACTATTTGTGATTAAAAGTCTAAAGAACTAATGTAATGGGGATTTTAACTCCAATATGATGACTAGAGTAATGAGTTAGTGCCTACTCCCACTAAATGTAATGTGGTCAAGCTCCTAATCTTTTTTTAATTAAACAGCTCAACAAATGATCGTGCTGTATCTCTGGACTGAAACTGTTATGCTCTGGTCCTCAAGCACACAGCCTCACTGTAAAAGAAAGTGACATTGTGTGGGGAAAGCTGCATCACACTGTATGCCATTTGTTCTCTGACAGATCCAGTGAAAGTAAACTACATTAGTCTTATTGTATGTCTAATAAGGCAATGTGTTTTGATAAATTGTCTGGATTATTTTCAGCTGTGTAATGAAAATCATCATCTTTCTTGCTTTATTTTTGTTTCGCAGAGATCGTCAAACCTTGAGGTTACTAAATGTGAAGATTCCCAAATGTTAGAAGAAAATGAATGAAAAGGGATCCCTCTATGTCACTACACTTTTATCTTTCTTTGTGTGGTATTTTAATAAAGTAATCATTGTTTCAGATGTATCATTTTTGTAAGAATTGAAACATTGGATAGTTATTGTTTTTTTTTCCTGTTTAGGATGAATCAGGGGCTAAATAGAAATTACACATTACTGTGACTGTGTTGGCTCTGGTAGCAAATGTTTACTTTGCATGCAGTTCTGCAGGATATTAGAATGTTTTATGGGGCTCTGGATGAATAGATTATATGTTACCTGAAAATGCACAAGCCCTCACATGCCCACCTGCTAGCATTCCTCCCCCCCCAACACACACAAAAAGTTGCCGGTGCCTGCCTTCTGTCTCTTGCTGCTGATTATAATTATGACTCCTATCACTGTTGCAAAGTAATCCTTGGAAAGAACATATACTGTACTTATTCTAAAAAGTGTACTGTCAGTTCTACATGAATTGCACTATTATATGCAGCCAGATATAAAATTCTCAGCAATGCGTTGCAAGAGAGAAAAGAAAGAAATGTTGCCTGTTAGTGTGATGTGAGCATGGTGGGAGGGAGACAGGAGGAATGCTTGTGTCTGTGATGCTGTGGCAGTGGCTGAAGAAGGGTCCTTGATGGAGGCATGGAGGGTGAATATGGAATAGAAATTGGCACTTATCCAGTTCAAGCAGAGACACCCTCCTGCAACCTGATCACCCATGTGGTAGGGGGTAGAGGGTGGGACGGAGATAAACATTTAGAGAGATTTCAGCACTGAGAGTGGGGGGGGGGACTGAGAAATGATTTCTGCACTTAGAACAGGGTTGTGGGCAGGAGGGAGAGAGAAACTGAGAAATAATTTTGGCACCGAGAGTGGGGCAGGAGGGAAAGAGAAATGATTTCAGCACTAAGAGCAGGGTGGGAGAGACAGACAAAGGCTCCATACTGCAAAATTAAAATCATTCCCCTCTACTCCAAGCTGATATGTCTGTCACTGAAAACAAATTTGGGGAGCACAGACTGTAGGGTAGCATGTTAACTGAAGCTGCCCCCATTTAACAGTCAATGGATATTCATATTGCACACTAATGTAGCTGCGAGGTGGCCTTTCAAAATCACAGCAGAATGCTTTTGTGCTACTACAAAATGAGAAGAACACCTGGCTGATTAGTGTTATGAAACGTTACTTGACATTCATTAGCAGAAACGGAAGAAAGTTTGCACGCTAGTCAAACCAACTTCATCACTTTAGCTGATGTTCTCCCACAGCGTCACTTCCCGTGCTCTCACCAATGAATGGCATCTGACACAGCAACCTCCACCTTGCCAAAATAAAAAGTGGAAAACTTGCCTCAGGAGTTGATAAACATATGAAACAATTAAACAACAGCTTACATGTAGAGACTGAGAAGCCATTGAACATGGAAAGATGTTTTAAATTCAACTTCAATACATTAGCTCTTTAAGCAACTTCAGTAAGTATCAGTGCCAGTCTTTTCCTGTTGCCTAGATTGTCTCTTGACCTGGCACATCAGTAAGCGGGCGACTTCTCTCTGTTCAGGACTGTACTGTACACAAGTCAGCATGCCACAGCCTTTTGCACTCCCAACACTTTTTGTATCCTGTCCTATCCAGGAGGGTTGAAATGTTCTTGAATCTAAGGGACATCTTCTTGGGAAGTATGGACCACTCTTTCTCAGCAGCTCTATTTGCTAGCAGTGGTGATACTAACCCATTTGTAAGTGATGACCCAGATGCTGTATCTTCTACATCCATAACCCTGAGACATGACCCTGAGACAGTCTCTAATATTGACAGGGCTTTTCAAGACCTGGAAAAGTCCACTCTAAAAGTGAGGTAGAATTATTAGAACTGCACATCTTTGGAGGCGTACATCTGAGTTGACCAAATATTATGGGGTCTGCACATCCTCAGGTGGCCTGGCTATTGCAAGGCCAGAGAGCTATTCATGAAAGATTGGCACAGACAATACCGCAAGCGTCCATACTCCTTGTCCACTGTATCATTCGTGACTATAAGGCTCAGGAAGAAACCTTTAAAACTGAGGTCTCTGACAAGGAGAAAATTGTAGGTCAGTTCAAGGGCCACCCGGACATCAAAACATTTGAACTGCTGCTTCAGGAGGTGGTAGATAAACAGGACACTAAATTGAAAACATTGAAGCTAAAGAAATTTGAATATGATCATGAAGATTACACCAATAACAGGGTATTCTCTTGGAAAAAGACAATCCTAACTGCCCACAAGCAGCACAGAATAAGAGAGGTGCTCCAAGATCCACCCTTTAAAATAATACTATTTTCTGCACTTCCATGAGTAAGTCTTGTAAGGAATCTGAGGATTTTTTAGAAGAGACTCAGGAGGATCCAATACAAATGCCCATGAGGAGTACCCAGCTGGTCCAGTTCAAAACTTCAGGAGGTGCACAAAAGGGGTGGCTGCCAGTGGAGGAGGCAGCCTGTGACAGATCCAACAGCAAATACAGAGCAACCAGAAGATGTGGCCATACAGTGGTTCAATGTGCTTATGCAACTTGGTGTTGCGCTTGTGCAACTTGCTGAATAAACTTTGATGTGGCTGTTCACCTCTCTATGCCTCGGGAATACCACCCTGTAGAGATGCCGAAGGCAAGGAACCCTGGAGGAGGGTTCCATCCCTAGAGGTGCTGCAGGCAGGAAGGATTTCCTTAGGCTAAAGGTAGCTTATAAAAAGCCCTCAAGGAGAGGGGCTAGCCACTGGAGGAGGTGGGGAGGATGGTGGGGCAAACAAAAATGCTTCTGAATGAAGCAGGAAGGAAGTGTTTAAATAGATCAGGCAGGGTGGCATGGCTGTTGCTTCAGCCCCTTGAACCACAGGCTTAAGCCTTTCAATTCAATGTGTTTATGCAACTTGATGTGACCATTCACTTCTCTGTGCCTCTGGAATACCATCCTGTAGGGATGTCAAAAGTAAGGAATCCTGGAGGAGGTTTCTTCCCCAGAGGTGCCACAGGAAAGATTCACTTAGACTAAAGGTAGCTTATGAAAAGCCAAAAAAGAGAGTAGATCAGAAAGCATTGGAGAGGTAATGAGTTGGTATCAAAATCTGAACATACACATTGATCAGCAGAGATAAGGGTAATGGTCAGAGATAACTGAAATGAGTAATGATTTTAACAATGGTTGAATGAATTATAACAAGAGGGCATGACTTCCCAAGGAGAGAGGGAATGGCATGGAGGGCCACCATCCATCTCCATCCAACAGCAGAAACATACCTAAATAACTGCAGAAATCTGCTTGAGTAACTTAGGGAATTACAACTAAGGTAACTAAATATTATGACCTTTGGCCTGAGGAGAGGAAAAAACCCTTATGAGGAGGAAACCTCTGGGGATTCAAGGCCTAGGTCACCTTCCCTCCAGGCTAGGGATGTCTTATTTAGTGATGGCTCTGCTGTTGCAATTTAGAAACCCAATCCAAGGGGAGGAAGATGTTCCAATTTGGTAGAAAGCTCTCATGATCTCTCTAACGGGAACACCGTGAAGGGTTGCAAGAGTCCTCTGCAACAACGGATACTCTGAAGCAACAGAGGGGCCCCCAAGGTGGGAGGAGGAGAACAATGACCTCTGAGGCACTCAGCTGACCTGCTGACTAAAAACAGACCAGGCGAACCAGAGATGGTCATGGGGAGAATAGCGTAGAAGGCACCAGCAAACCCAATTTGTCTAGCTAAAAGAGCAATCTTGGACATGAGGGCCCCATCCATTGTAGGTGAAGTCTTAAATTCTACATCAAAAGGTGCCATTGATCAGCTGCATGGCTAAAGCTCTGCTCAGAGTGAGGACATTCCCACTATGGGCCAGATGGGAAGGATCCTGCCCCGAGGTTCACATGCTCAAGATGCAGACTTTGGTGCAGAGCAGACTGTTGGCTGCATGGCTGACTCTGAGCCATGAAAAGTAGTGGTCATGGTTGACATGCCTCAGATTTATAAATGAGAGCATACAGTCAACTATGAAGTGCTAAATATGAGGAGACAAGGTGAAGCCAATGGCCGTTGGTTAGGTATTGGTATGCAATATGATTGACTGCGATGATCAACTGATATGATGGACTGATATGATTGACTAATGAGACTGATGGATAGTAATGCTTAATATTATTGACTGCTATGAACAAAGCAAGCAAAAGTAACCCAACCAATTCCATTAAGGAAGCCAAATTAATGGTGTCATAGAAGGTAGGGGATTGAGTAGTGAGAGGCTGTGATGCCACTAAGCAGTGACAGGATGTGATGTCCGAAATTGATTTAATGAGATTTAGCATAATTGAATCAATGAGGTTTAGCAGTGATTGGTATGGTTGCAGCATAAATAGAGAATTGGTATGAGTGGCATGGATACCTTAAATGCCATTAAGGTAGAGTTAGGTTATTCAAGTAAGGAGCATTTGCAACACAGTGATGGAATGGAATGAAGATCTTAAAAGCCACGTAGGCTGTGAGGTTAATGTATTTATGCATGGACAACTGAAAAGTCATGTAGGCAAAAGGAGCAGGACAAAATCATATCGCATACATAAAAGCATGCTCCTACTAGTTGAACCCACAATGCCCCACTGTGACATCACAGACACTGCCATGGGAATAACAGGGAAGTCACAAGCTGAGCACCATGAAACCAAATAGCTACTGTAATGTGGGTAGGGTAGAATCCCTAAACCCCCCAAAATAGAGTTAATTGAATGACTGAAGTTTCAGTATGCCAGAAGTCAGAAATGAACTGCTGAAGTTTTGGTAAAAGTATGGTTTGGTAAAATTCTGAGGCTGAAAATTAGGTAGCTGGTGAGTGATGAGGAGGCTGGGCAAAGCCAGTGGCCTGGGAGAGATAGGACTCTATTCTGAAATAGCAAAAAAATGAGCTTAAATAACAAACACAGGGATTGGCAACTGGTTGAGTAGTAGGAGCATGGACCAGGTGCAAACAATTAAGGTGAAAGCACAGGAGACAGCAGGGAAACAACATTATGAGCTGAAGCATATGACAACAAATGCAGAAAAACTGAGGACTGCTAGGCAAGGAAGGAACAGCATGAGTTGAAGCATACAAATAACAATGCAGTGAAATGAGAGTTTGCATTACCTGGTGAGTAAATGAGAGTCTGAGAGCTCAGGTGCAGGATTAGTACAATACAAAGGGCAACAGCCTCAAAAAGAAGACAGAATGAAAAAGACAAACACAGGAGAATAGAAAAACAAGCAATACAAGAAGCACACAGCAGCCAGAAACAGCAAATACTAAACAAAAGCAGGAGCAACACAATGAATGGAGCCCAGCACAAACCAAGCAGAGCCCAGAGCACAAGCAACACTGGGGGGAGGGGTTCATGCCCTAGTAGGCCCCAAAGGAGAGGACAGACCAACAGAGCATCCAGCTGGCAAACAAAAGTTCTTCTGAATGAAGCAGGAAGAAAGTGTTTAAATAGGTCAGGCGCGGTGGGGGGGGAGGCCGTTGCTTCAGCCCCTTGAACCACATGCTTAAGCCTTTCAAGAAGAGGAGATACATATTAATCTCTCTTTTACCCTACTTCTTCTTCATGCTTTTGGCCTCCTCACATCTCAGATCTCACAATGATCTGCTCAACCTCCCCCTTCCTGTCTTCACCTAACCTGAATATAGCTGTACCCTGCTGGAATGGCTTCTTTAGTCCCTCTCCATCATTCATTCTTCTCACCTGCTCCCCACACCAAAAACTGGTGAGCTCACTATCCTTCTACATCATGAATGTGGTTAGCACAGTCTCCCATGTTATTTTACATATTAATAATAAGCGTGATCTTCTGGTAAGCTAGTTGATGTAGCAGGGCACATGGGTAAAATAGGCTTTGTTATTTATAGAAGATCTGTTACCTATGATTAGGCATTATTAATGACGTGCATAATGATGTACACACCTGTCATTTAATAGTGCCTAATCAAAGGTAGCCTAGATCTTTTAAGAATAGGAAAGCCCATCATTCCTTGTTCCCTGCTGCTATCAGCCTGACTTACTGGAAAGATTTGTTTATTTTTGATATGTCAAAAAACCCGGGGACTGTACTACTTGCATTCATTTTTTTTTTTTTTATACTTTTCTTTTTTCCTCCTGACTTTTCCTACCCTCTTGATCCTCTCCTTCAGGCCTCTCAATGTTCGCTGCCAAATCCCGGACCCATGATCTGCCCCTAGAGTGCCTCCTCCCCTTCTCTGCACAGTGGAGTCTGTCTGGTGTCGGTGGTCTGAGGCGAGTGGAGAGGTCGTCATCCAGGACTGCAAGGGTGATTTTTCCTTGTTTTCTGTTTTTGTCCCCCTGTCCTATTCCCCTGGGGATGCCGGCGCTTGGGACTCAGTCCCGAGAGGTGACGCATTGACGCACGCCTGGCCTCCTCATGCGCCTGCATAACGTCCCCTCCCCGACCCCTAGTATCGAGCTGCCCATCCCTTCAAGGACCAGTGCTTCCACCGACTTTCACGGGAGTGTTGAACGTGGGTGCATCTCGGGTATCCCACCCCTGAGGGAAGAGAGCATCCGGAGGGACACTCGATCCTCCCTCCCCCTGCCAGTCCCTGGCTACCCGGGTCTGTTTTCGAACCCGGGTCACCGGCGTAGCGCAAGGTGTGGTGTCTAGTGCCTCAACCCTCAGCACCTCCGGACCGGCATACTACTTGCATTCATGATGCAGAAGAGTGATGAGCTCACCAGTTTTTGGTGTGGGGAGAAGGAGTGAAGAATAAATACTAGAGGGGGACTGAGAAGGCCATTCCTTCAAGGTACTGCTATATTCAGGGAAGGGGGAAGACAGAAAGGGAGAAATATGAGCAGATCACTGTGAGATATAAGATGTAGGGCTGTCAGCACCATGATCACTTCCTGACCCCATTGTCCTGGTCAACTTTTGAAACCAGTTCATGAAATTGTCTAAGGCTGTGTGTGGGTACTGATATGTGAAATGGCTGCCACTACATGTTCAATCACTTCACTACTAGTCTAGCATTGCTTGTAAAGCACTGTGGGATACAATGCGTATGAAAAGCACTATGTAAATGCTGATTCTTCTTCTTCTTATTTCCCATGGAAAAGAAGGTGAGACAAGCATATATTTGATTTCGGAGAAAGTATGAATGCTGGCATTGGACTACACAAGAACTTTGATACAAACAAGCGGTGGATCTAGGGGTGTTGAAGGCTGCAGCTGCACCCCCCATTGTAAGTTACTTGCTTGCTGCTGCAGCATTTCACTTTGTTGAAGAAGTCTGATTTATTGATTGAACAAATGTTTACATTCAAAACTATGGATTACATGTGTAGGTTCTGTCAAAAACATACTAAAAAAGAATAATAGCAGACAATATAAAGGTTTAATACAAATGTTAAAAAGTGCATAGCAAGCATGCACACCACCCCAGCACCCCTATTGTACCATCTTGGATCCGCCATAACCACTAGACCACCAGGTTATTTAAGATTTGTACTGCACTGTGGTCTGCCAAAGAGAAAGTCAGTTGGATTAAAACACAATTTTGGGGGGCGCGAATGAGCTGGTAAACTGATAAGATGTGTTCCTACCTCACTCCTCTTCATCGGGGAATAAAAATAAAGTAAAAGTAATAGTTTGCTTCTTATTTTGATCAAAAATTACTGGATCGAGTGGCGAATGTGTGATGGACGAGTATTTAACTTTGGGCCCTAGCAAGAGTCAGTGGACGGCAGCTAAAATGGGCAAGAAAAGTGTGGCCGGTGGGCATAGTGAAAGCCAGAGCTTGATTTTGCTCTCTGCGGTGGAAATAACCACTCTAGGCTGCGGGTTTACGGGGCAGGTCGTGGCAGCCCTTGGAACCCAGACTGCAAACTGGAATCCCAGATAGACAATAAGATTCAGGAGGTCCTTACCCAGCAGTCTGCCCAGGCACTTCATCTTAATGAGGTGGAGGAGAGAATTTCCAGATTGGAGGACGAAATGCAGGGTGCTCCAGAGAAAATTCTTGTGTTGCAGAGAGAATTAGAAGAGATGAAGGAGGCAGCAGATTACCAGGAGAATTACCATAGGAGGCTCAACCTCCGTCTAAGGGAAGGGAAAGAAGGTGGGAGTGCACTGGAATTCTGTGCAGTGACTTTGCCAACTCTGCTGGGTGTTGAAATGAGCGATGGCCAGCTTATGATGGAAAGGGTCCACTGGGCGATAATGCCCAGGCCATCGGCAGGCCAACCCCCTCAGCATCTTATTATGCAGTTCCACTACTACCAGGACCATGAGAAAGTATTGTGGGCATATCAAGAAAATGGTCTGATATCCTTTGAGGGGCACAAGCTGTTTATTTCCCAGGACTACTTGGCCAGATTGCTGAAAAAGTGCAAGATGTTCAACGAGGTGATGGCTAACCCGTGGGATATGAAAGTGGAGAATTTTATGATTTATCCTGCAACTCTGAAGATAAAGCACGAGGGCCAGTTTTTTCCTTTAGGGAGGTGAAGAAGGCTGAAACCTTCATGGAGAAGTTGAGAAAGAAGGTGGGATGAGTGAGTGCTTCCCTGAGACATATGGTATGCTATTTACTTTGTTGTGCTATTTGGTGCCTCTGATGATCTTGGAGGCATGGGGGACATTGCGTTACGTTACCTGCCACTATTGACATTGAACAATCTGTAGGCCTCTGCCTCGTGGCCTGCTAACACTTGGATTGGGTGTATATATTTGATTGGACTGCCATGGTGCATGCCTGCGCTCCCTGAAGGGAGGTGCAGGGGAAGGTGCCCATATGGATTCTAATGCTTTGGCCTTGGTTTATGGAAGCTACCTGTTGCACCCATATATTTGTGCCACATGGAGGGACTGGCTTTGACAGAGGGTTTTGTGGGGTCCACCCCTCATTCTCATGGGATAGGACTTCGGGGGTCTCCTCAATGGGTTGATGGGACTTTCCCCCACTTTATCTTCTCTAGCTGTGTAAACTATGGGGGAGATGTTTCCTTTGGGACACAGGAAGACTGGAAGGGACTTGTTCAGCCCACGCTCCTATTGAGGAGGTGCAGGGAAGAGAAATGAAGCTGGGTCCGTACTTCCACCAGGTTTACAAGGGGGTGGAGGGTCAAGGCTGCTGCTGATATTTGAGGGGACAGTTTTTTGATAGTGGCTCGAATTTCTAATTAAGGAACTGGGGAAGTGCAAGGGTTGGCACGAGTTGTGATAGGCCACATGAGGCTGCCGAGTGGCTCCTTCTCCGGGGGGGGGGGCATGTTTTGAGGGGGGAGAATCTTTCAGAATGGCAGCAGACATCATGGGATATCCCCAAAGAGGGTTGACTGTTTCCCTGGATCTGGCCTAGATTGAGATTTTGGGAATTTGCAGGGTACAGCTGGCCACTGTGGGCAGGGGAGCTTAAAAGGGAAAGAAGCGATCAGTAGAGCTGTATGTAACCTGGCGGGGAGGGGCAGGGGGGAGATAAAGGGGAACACAGTCCAATTTATTGGGTGCTTGGACACTCTTGCATAAATGGCAGTTAGTGTCTGTAGAGTGTGTGGGCAGGGGGTGTAAAGTCTGAAGAGGGATAAAGTGTGGAGAGGTGGAAGAGTCTGGAAAAGGGGTGGGGAGTGAGTCAATTGGAGAGAGATATATGATAGGAGGAGTTTTGGGGGGAAAAGTAGGATAAACGATGTTCAAACACTCAGAGGAGGGGATGGGAAGCAGGAGAAGAATGAATTAGGAGTTACAGATGTGTGTGTTTTTACAGTTTTCTATTCATGTCCATGTTTATGTCTGTTGGATTACATTATTGTGCACTGTTATGCACATTTAAGTGTTCAAATCCATTTAGGTCACAAGCCCAGGTTGCTATGAAGGGAGACCTGGACATTCAAGGAGCAACAGTGGTACCTCATTGGTCTCTTACAGCTATGGGGTTGGGGGGACAAAGGATCATTATAGGTGGCCATCATGGCTGTACATGGAATGTGAGGGGGATAGCGACCCTGGTAAAGCGTATGGGCCTGCTAACTGCTTTGAGGAGGCATGGGGAACAAGTGGCTCTGCTGCAGGAGACCCATCTTACTGATTTGGAGCATGCTAAATTGGCGAGGGGGTGGGTTGGGAAATGCTATTCTGCCTCAATTAAGTCCCATAAGTGTGGGGTCGCTGTCCTCCTGCACAAAAATTTACCCTTACAGGTTTAGAGGGTGGTGTGGGATATGGGAGGAGGGCATTATGTTTTTGTGGTGGGGGAATTATGGGGTGAAAGCGTTACATTTACTAGCATGTTTGCCCCAGCGGTATTTGATCCAGCCTTCTATAATATGCTGCAGTCAAGGCTGGTAAAAGAGCAGTTTCCGGGTCTTCTTTTGGGGAGAGGGACTTGAATTGTACTATGGACCCTGTGTTGGACCACTCCTTCAGTCAGGATAGACAGAGTGAAGCCATCTGCTAATGGAGATTGCGGTTGGGGGAGCTAGGAATGATCGACAGGTGGAGGGAAGTGAACCTAGGGGCCAGGGAGTATACCTTCTACTCTAATCCACATGGCACATGGTCCCATATAGACTATATGTTTCTATTGAGGGAATGGTATTGGAGAGTCTTAGATGTCAAACATAGTCCCATTCACATCTCCAATCATGTGATGATGAGCCTTACCCTTAAGATGGGAATACAGAAGGAGGGTCCGCCCCCTGGAAGTTTCTGACATACCTGCTGGGTGACAAAAAATTTGGGGAATATTTGAAGGAGCAATGGGAGGAATATATCCGAACTAATGGAGGGCGGATGTTTCCAAGGCCACGCTGTGGGATGCAGGAAAAGCATATATGACAGGTATGGTTATTAGATATGTTAGTAGGGTTAAGAAACAGAGGCAGGAGAGATGGTTCACTTTAGAGGACCAATTAAGGGAACTAGAGAGAAAAGTGGCGGGCGAGGAGGAGGGGGAAGCGAGGTTGGCCTTAACACCTATTAGGGATGCTCTGAACACCCTTTTCTGTGGAGAGGTAAGGAAGGCATGGATGTTTTTGTAAAAAACAAGTCTTCGAGTGGGGTAACAAACCTGGCCCATTGATGGTTCCTCTCATGAAGGGGGGTTAGTGTTCAACTCATATCACTGCCATTAAGGATAGGGAAGGTAACCTCCATAAGCAGGAGCCACAGATCTGGAAATTTTTTTGTGAATTCTTTAAGACCCTATATACAGCTGAGGGGGGTGTGACAGGGGGTCTAGTGGAGGAATTTATGAGGAATTTGGAATTGCCACGATTGACGAGGGACCAGACTGAGGCATTGAGTAGACCTGTAGTGAAGATTGAGGTGGTTGCTGCAATACAAAGGTTAAAGAGGGGTAAGGCTAGTGGCCCAGATGGCTTTCCCACCGAGTACTATAAGACCTTGGGGAGTCAGCTGGTGGGTCCATTGTGTGACACTTTCCAGCAGAAAGAGGGAGAGCATCTGGAACTCCCGGGAACATTTTCACATGCGGTAATCTGTCTAATCCCTAAAGCTGGGAAGGAGGCGACAGAGTGTGCATCCTATAGGCCAGTTTTGTTACTGAATTGTGACCTGAAAATCTTGGTGAAGGTCTTGGCGGCCAGGTAGGAGGTAGTGTTGCTGGAGTTGGTTCACCCAGACCAAACCAGGTTCATCAAGGGCCGTCTCTCTTATCATAATGTGCAGCGTCTTTTGAATGTGGTCTGGAGAGCAAATAAGGGAAGGGAGGAGACTTGTATCAATCAATCAATCAATCAATCAAAATCTTTATTTATTCAGGTGAACATCATTGAGCATAGCTCATTTACAAGATGGACCTGAGTGGTCATAACAATATAAGGTTACAAATTTTACACAAAAACATGGTACTGAATGAACACAAATACAAAGATTTATGAATGAGACAGGTATACAAATATTTACATATATACAAGGCAAAATGACATTGGACCTAATAATATCAATAGTATAATATCAATGGAAGCTGAAAAGGCCTTTGATAGGGTTAAATGGGGTTACCTCTTTGAGATTCTATCCCTGTTTGGTCTGGGTGAGCCATTTGTGTGGTGGATCAGGGTGATGTACAGTTCCCCCGGAAGACAAAGTGTTGGTGAACGGTACCCTTTCAGAGGGCTTTAATCTAGGGAGGGGAATGAGACAGGGTTACCCCCTATCCCCATTGTTGTTTGCCTAGTGGTGGAATCGCTAGCTGTGGCTGTTAGACAACAAATGGAGATTAAGAGGATCAGCAAGGTTTCAGGGGCGCAGCATAAGATTACGTTGTATGCTGATGATATGTTGTTATTTGTGACGGAACTGGAAAGGTTTATGCCAGTATTGATAGATATGGTGGACAGATTTGCTAAATTCTTAGGCTATAAGCTCAACTTGGATAAATCTGAATTGATATGACTGCCAGGGAGCAGCAGGGGGGGATCACACGTGGGGGTTTAAGCGGGTCCATAAACATTTTACATATTTGGGAATCAAGGTTGGGTGGTTCCTGGGGACTTTGTAAGATATAAATTATACCCCAATAGTTAAAGATGTCCTGATGGACTTAAAGTGGTGGGCATTCTTGCCGATCTCTTGGTTGGGGTGAATTAACCTAATCAAGATGTATATGTTACCCCATCTGTTGTATATAATGCAGATGCTGCATGTAGAGTTAATAAAGAGGGATATTAAAAGTTGGAGGGTGCCTTCTCTGCATTTATTTGGAATGGGAAGCAGGCAGGGGTCAGCCTACAGAAGCTTAAGTTTGAGTCAGGAAGGGGGGGCCTCAATTTTCCCAATTTGGGGCATTATTTTATAGCGGTCCAGCAACGGTATATAGGGGATTGGGTCCACACCCCCAAGGTGGCAAGTTGGGTAGACATGGAACAATGGGGCTACCCTGCCAGGCTTTCTGCATTTTTGGAAAACAGGGGCCTGCGGATGTTTAGGGCCCAGGAGGGGAGAAACCCACTGACAATGCTTACATTAGAAAGCTGGGAAAAGTTTAAAAAGCTGCGAGGAGTGACTGGGATGGATACTCTCTTGGTGCCCATTGCTAGGAACCCCTTTTTTTTGCTGGGGTGGGAAGACCCTGGGATGAGGGGTTGGAGAAAGAAGGGAGCTAGAAGTTTAGGTCATTTATGTCAAAGAGGTAGTATCCTCCCTTATACAGCAATAAGACAGGGGTTGGAACTGGAGGGGAGCCGTATGTTTCGGTATTTTCAGGTCAGGGCATATCTTTCTGGGCTGGATAGAGGGAGGGTAGGTAGACAGGAAATGCTCAAAATCAAATCTCTCATCATGACAGTACCTGAGGAACCGTAGGGCTTTGTTGGGAAAGTAGTTTGAGAATGCAGGAGTTGCTTTTTGGATCAGTCACAGAACATGAGAGGTCTTTGGGAGAGGGATTTAGGGGGCCCAATATTGGACCAGAATTGGGCCATGGTGTTTCATTTGCATATGGGCGTGTTTGTTTGTAACAAGTTTAAAAAAGCTTTTTACAAGTTTCTTCATAGATTGTATCGCCTACCTGCAGTAGTACATAAATATCACCCGGCTATTTCACCACAGTGTGGATGGTGTGAAGAGGAAAGGGGAACCTATTACCACTATTTTGGGGAGTGTAGGATTCTACAAAGATTTTGGAGAGCAGTGGCCTTGGGGGGGGGAGACTTGCTGGAAGGGTTTTACAATTGGATCCCTTTATATGTCTTTTTGGAGTGGAGGTAAATGAGGATGGAGAGTGGTACCCCTTACCTCGTTGGATGAGGGTGTTGTTCATTTTGGCCCGGCATTGTATCCAAGATACTTGGGTTTCCCATGTGACCCCTTCAGTGCCAGAATGGTGAGCTATGGTCCTTTGGATATTGGCACTGGAGAGACTCACATTATTGGTCAATGATAGACTGGAGGGTTTTGTGAGGGAATGGGCACCCCTTCTTGCAAACCTCAGTCCTGCAGAGAGTATAACATTGTGGGAGGCGATTGAGAATTAGGGGTATTAGGATGGATGGTAAGTGGGAAGGGATACGTAGTAGGGTAATGGGTCTGTGACTCCTCAAGGGATACCGGATATGAGTGAGCAGCCTGAGCTTGCAACATAGGAAGGATGTATTTTTCTATTTTTATGTCTATGAAAGGCATAAGTGCCCTGTATTAGATTAATGATGTCTATGTTATGGTACCTTGTGAATGATAAATGTGGATGTGAACTGTGAAATAGTTGTCCATTAATAAAAAGTTTTTATGCAAAAAAAAACACACAATTTCAGCATGTTACAGTAAACAAAATGAACAGAACCATAGCCTAATGTGTACTGATCAAAATAATACACATTGTTTTGACCATTTTGGTGAAACAATTCTAAACAAAAGGAAAAAGAACTAGTTAGCACTATAGAGAGCCATATAGCTCTCTGACTCTGGCTCCAATGATGTCATCACACACATATTTGGAGGCCATTTTAGGAAGCAGGTAAGGTATTTTTTTTAAATTGGAAGGCTGATTTTACATTTTTCAAATGCTTTGGAACAGCATTTAGGTAAATTATATAAATGTACTGTAGTTTTAGCATTAATGTATACAGCAGTCTTTCCTTTAGTCCCCTATGAAGTCAGATTTTTGAATAGTTTGTTGTCAAAATGTTGTTTAGGTATCCTTTAAGTCAGCTAACCATTTAAACCCTGGATTTGCAAGGGTTGCCCAATCTTCCCAGGAATTCCTATATCATGCTGTTACTGCACTGTAATTTCGACCTACATTTCACTACTGCTGTTTTAACAGGCTTGTTTTACTGTGTACCTTTAATGAATTATAATAACTGGGGAGCATTTTCTCCAATAGGGAAACTGGGTTATAGAACACGTGCCAGATTTTCCTTGCTCTGTGCAGGTGCTTGCTGCTCACAGAGCGCACACTCCCCAGATCTCTACAGTGCCACAAGGACTTATCTCAGGACAGCTCCCTCCCTTACACTTTCTTTTCCTAAATTAAAAAATGTAAGCTCCACACAGTACTTCTTGTGCTTCTGAAACTCTGAGGGGGGAAAAACAAATGAAATGAAAAAACTAACAAACCAGCACTTCCTGCCCTGCCACCATGCCTCAGCTATTACAAACAATGAAGAGAGGCGAGGAAAGAGGGACCCGCAATGCTCGTAGCAGTAAGCTAATTGTTTTATTTGAAATTTGGTAAACTACAGGTACATTTGGGTGAGGGGCTTTAAACACCATCACCACCAATGCTGCGATGTGAACACCAGCACCATCTACTGCCTGAACTGATTTCTATAATTGCTGTGTAGGGTTTTTTTGTAAGATGAGAAAATGCTACCCAGCAATCATGTAAAACAATATATAGAGGGAGTGCAAAACTCGAATTTAATGTACACTCTCAGGATGGGATGCTTTAATAAACCCCTCGGGCTTCGCCCTCAGGATTTATGTAGCATCCCACCCCTCGGGTGTGCATTAAATTCTCGTTATGCACTCCCCTTCATATATTATTCTATATGTTATTATCGCTACACTGTAATGTGAGTTATTATACATCTTATGTATGTTATCATTGTACTATTGGTTCCCTATCCACCTCCACCCCAGATGCCTCTGGAAATGAGCTGTTACCAGCTTAGTAGGTGCTTCTTGGAAAAACATTTGGACTACATAAATAAATAAACTGCATGCTCATACAAGTATTGAACATTTGCAGTGTAGAATGTCAATGGCTCACTAGCTCCTGTTTCAGTTGATGTTATGGTAGATTTGTTTACCTATAAATCTTTTACAATATGATAGGCTTTAAGAGATCGACTGAAATATTATCTTTTTTTGCTGTCGATAGCAGTTCTTCAGCATTTGCTTCATGATGCAGAAAGTCCTGCACTGTGAGGCTGAAACAGTGAGCCAAGTGCTGTAGCTAATGTGTGTTAGTTTCCAAGATCAAAGTATTTAGGGGGTCACTCCAATATTCCAAAGTATAACTGTTGCCCATCTAGTCTGTCTCTTGCATTAGGTAAACCATTCAGTTCCTTTTCTGTGTAGAATATAGTTATCCAATTTGTTCTTAGCACTTTTGAAATTTTCAACTGCCACAGTCATATCTGGCAGTGCATTTCATAATCTACCAGCCCTCTGGGTGAAAATCTCCCTCGTGCTATTCTTGTTACATATTTCTAGTTTAATCTGTTTATTGTGTGACTTTAGATTTTGTTTTCTTTCTTGCCTTTCTACCCTTAGCTCAGTTCTTAACTCTTAATCCACTATGATTTTAGATAGCTGTAACATTTATTTATTTATTTGTTTTCAAAAATTTCACCAGGAAGGACATACCGAGCTAAAATGAGCTTATTTCCATATGTGTCCTGGGGGAAGGGGAAAATGGATAAGTACAGAAATAGAACAGATTATTCACTACAACAAAATGTTGTACAGAGATTTAAAATAAACAGTCAACCATTGTTCATTAGGAGTGTATAGCAGGTAAATAATAACATATATAACAATGTAACATATCCCCTCTTTTCTTCTTTCCTCTAAACTAAAAAGTCCTAACTCATTTAATTTTTCCTTATATGGACTGTCATACAGTCTACAAATTAATTTGGCTGCCCTGTGCTGTACGTGTTCTATTATTACTTTGTCTTTCCTAAGGTAGGAGCTCCACATGGTGTGCAATAATCCAGATGTGGTCTAATGCAAGTCTTGTATAGTAGTAGCATACACTGCTCTGTTGTATTCTAAAAACATTCTTCTAATGTAGCCTATCTGCCTGTTTGCTGTTACTGACACTTTACTGCATTGTTTCTCTAGTTTATAATCTTTGCATATCAGGACCCCCAATTCTCTTTCAGATGTCAGTTGTTTAAGTTCTGAGTTGTTTAGTTTATTATGGCTGTGGGCAGAGCCTACAGCCATCTTGCTGTCTGTAGTTGGAAAAATGGAGTACTGTGGAATACATCTTTGGAGTTTTTTTTTGAGTTTTCAGCGTATCCTTCCACAACTATAAATCAATATGCCAGTTGAAATAAAATACTCCCTTCTTTTTGTTTAGAATGTTGAAGACAGCACTCCAAGCTGCTTATCAGATGGCCATTAGGAAACTGAAACAGCTTGTTAAATATTGGTTTACTATTAAACTGGAGATTTGTTTACCCCCTTCGAAATGCAACAACCTGCACATTTAAATATTTAGCATTTAAACATTTTCTTGCTACTAGCTTCAGTTTGGGCAAGTATTGTCTTCCAAGAAAGATTTACACCTCATATATGTAATCCTTTCCCAGCAATGAATGTAAAAAGAGTTACACTGTTTTTTTAACCTCTTAAGACACTACCTGATAAGCACTGTGTCAGACATATGCAAGGTCTTCTGTGAACTATCCAGGCTAAATATATAGCAATCAGTAGGCATGTTTTACTATGCTTTTTTAAAAAATGTATATGGAGCTACAGCAAACACACACACACACACACACTGTACACACCATCCTCATGGACACAACATTCAAAATAAATACTGCAGTCTAATATGTTATAAAACAATAAAGAAACTGTTTATGTCCTTTAAATATTTTTTATCCTATATTTTGTATCCTGGATAGCACTGGGGAGATGCTACATCTCATTGTCATAGGGATCTTCATTTTACACATTTTTGCACTATATTTTCTCAGTATGTCCCAGATTAGATGCAATATCTTGTTTTCGGCGGGATCATGATTTTACAATTTTTATAATGTATTTATTCAGGGTAGCCTAGTCCAGATGTAAAATAGTGTTTTCAGCATGTTCTGATTTTACGTAATTCAGCACAATATTGTGTAGATGTAGAGTCCCACTGAAAATAAGATGCCATGTCTTTTGTGAACTATCCAGGCTAAACATATAGCAATCAACAGGCATATTCTAGGAAAACACATTGTAAAAATGTGTAAAAGAAACACCACATTAAAACTGCCTCTCATCAGATCTGCATTGTGGAAGTTCATTAGAAATAATGGGTAAAAGCATCCCAAAAGCTCTCCACAGCCATATTGGTTCTGGTTAGAGGTTATATATGTGATTGGGGTTTCTGTGAGTGAAATTTAGTACCACTCACTTCTCTGTGTTGTAGATCATCTTTTTTTATGTGCCCAGTCTTCTGTTCCCTTTGGGTCATGATATTATTGTTCTTTTACTGCATGTATCAACCTGTCCACCCAGTTTTGTGTTGTCTGCAAATTTAGCAAGTCAACTGCTCACATCTTTATACATGTTTATTTATTTATTGTTAACCAGGTAAGCACACTAGACAGTCAAGTGCATATTTTCAGGTGTGATCCAGAAGAATTACATGGTACAGGCGATGACAATACAGAGTCAAGGTACAGCAATCTACAAGGTACAGTCAGATACAAGCAGTAACAACACAGTGGCAAGTACAGAGTCAAAGCATGGCAACAACAAGAAGCAGTAAAAAAAGCAGGCATATGTCAGCAAGGTAAATACAGAGTATTCACTAGACATATGCAGCAACCGCACATAGTCATTGGGATGCTGGGCCCACCATACAGGGTGGGGCAGCTAAGAACAAGAGCAGGAGGATGCTTGCTTTAAGTAGCTCCAAGGGGAGGACCTGAAGCAGGTATGGAAGGGGGCAGACCTGACATGGTCAAAGAGAAGGTTCCAGGCTCTGGGAGTGAGGCCATGAAGGCGTGATCCCTTGCGAGGGAATGAGTTTTGGGGATCTTGAGGGCCTGGGAGTCACTGGACCTCAGCTGGTAGACAGAGGGGACAGTCTTGAGCAGTTCAGCAAGTGCCGGTGGGGTGGATGTTCTGATGATGTTGTCTATGAAGTTTCCCATGACAAAGGATTGGTGGTTGTTGGGGGAGAGTCACCCTAGCCTTGAGTAGAGTTGTCAGTGGTGGGTATGGTGGGGGGCTGACAGGGAGAAGTGACATGCGTTATTGTACGCTGTGTCTCATTTTGTAAGCCAGGTTTTTAGAATATTCATGAAGGAGGTGAGCCCATAGCTGAGTGTGGGGAGAAGAGCCTCTTTTGCAAGAGCAAGTCAGGCAGCTAGGGTGAGGCAACTTTTGGCTCTGTACACCAGACCCAACTTACAGTTTGTGGCCTTACAAGAGTTACGTATGTGCAGGGAGAGGTCAAGTTGAGGATCAAGGGTTACCCCCAGGTACTTGAAAGAGTCAACCACCCATACGGGGGTGTCATCCACTCCGACAACTTTAAAAGAGGCAGGGCACACTCTTGTCTTGGTGAGGGAACTGGATAGCATGGCCTGCATCTTCTGGAGGTTGATGACAAGCTTATGGGCCTTAAGCTAGGATTGAATCCAGTCAAAATCAGAGTTTAGTCTGGAGTTGATGACGTTGATGTCCTGTGAACTAGTTAGAAGCACAAGGTCACCGGCATACAGAGTAGCGTGCCCAGAGGCAGGGACCGAGGGCAGCTGGTTGATGAAGAGGAAGAACAGTATGGGGCTGAGGATGGACCCTGAGGCACCCCACAAGTAAGCGGTGTAAGCCCGGAGAAGGCTCTTTGGAACTTGGTATACTGCTGCCTGCCCAAAAGGTAGTTGACAAGCCAGGCTAGGACTGGAGGGGAAAGGCCAAGGGACCAAAGGACAGCGTCCAGGAGTGTGTGATCAACCAGATCGAAGGCCTTAGACAGGCCTATGAAGATGCCACCAATGAGTTTGCCTTGGTCAGTTGCAGTTATGATTTCTGAGGTGACATGTGCAAAGGCAGTGGAAGTGCAGTGCCCTTTTTGGAACCCATGCTGCGTTGGGGAGAGGAGGCCATGGGTATGGAGGAAGAGTGCAAGCTGGGAGGCCACCACCTTTTCAAGCAGCTTGTTCACAGCAGATAAGATCACTATGGGAAGATATTTTTCAAGAATTTTGGGGTCACCGCGTTTGAGGACTGGGACCACAAGAGCCACCTTCTATATATCAGGGATTGTCCCAGATATGAGAGAGGCATTGAGGATATGGGTGATAGGCCATGCCAGATAGGGGACCCTCAGACAGAGTAATTTAGGCTCGAGATTATCATGCCTGGCTCCAGTGTGTGGGGAAAGTCCAGCTAGGAGCTCCCGTGTTTCACTGCAGGAGACAGACTTAAAGTAGAAGGGGTGGATGAGAGGGCATAGTGTTGCCAGAGGAACCCAGTTCATTGGATTCAGGAGATGAGGGGATATAGCCAGACAGGTCAGAGAACTGGGCGCTAAAAGCATTGGCTATGGTCAAGGCATTGTTACAGCTGACTCTGCCGATTAGCATGTTGAAGACCTGGGGTCTGGCAGGACTGCTTACTGTGTGTTTGATGGTGTACCAGAAACTCCTAGGGTTTTTGGCTCATGCTTCGAGGGAGGATTTACAGAATTCACTCTTTGATGAGCGGATATGGCATAGTGAATGATGACAGTTCTGTTGAATTAATTCAAAATAACCTGAACAATTTCCATTTATGGGCAATAGATCACAAATTAAATGTTAATATTTCAAAGTGCAAAGTGATGCACTTTGGAATTAATAATCCACTTGCATCTTATTTTATAAATGGTATAGAACTTGAGGTAATCACTTTTGAAAAAGATCTGGGGTGACTATTGCAAATAAATTGAAATTTGATCAACACACAAATATCACGGCAAAAAAATGTCATGGAATACTTAGAAGTATCCTGAAAAATATAAAAAGTTGAGAAGCTGATGTCTTGTTGCCCTTGTATACATCTTTGGTGAGACCATATATGGAATATGGTGCCCCATTTTGTTCACCAACAGCAATTAGAGATTTGAAAATGTACAAATTGATACAGCGGAAGATAACTAAATCCATAACTAAGGTAGCACACTTGGATTATGGAAGTAGGCTTAGAAGTTTGCGACTATATTCACAGGAATATAGGTTTCATAGGGGTGACGTGTTTGGCATACAAATCATGCAATGACGAATTACTATTTGAGACAAATTGTTTGATTAAACAACCACCAGTTATAAGTACTAGGTCACATAATCTAAGACTATACGTGGAAACCTGTAGGACAACAAGAAGAAAGCATTTCTTAACTCAGAGAGTTCCAAATACATGGAACACTTTGCCATCACGTGTGGTTCAGAATCAGAGTATTGAATGTTTCAGACATGATTTAGATCAGTATATGGATGAAAAGAAATACCATTTCCGTCAATAAGTAGTGATGGCGAGTTCTACTATGGCTTTATCCTTTGAACTCATATTCAACCTATGAACCTATGAACCTATAGCCCTCTTACAGGAGTTCCTGAGCTGCTTGTATTCAGCGAAGTCCGAACTGTCATCGGTGACCTTGAATTTTTGCCAGCATTTATCCCTTAGTTTCATAAGGGTGAACAGACCACCGTGCAGCCATTTAGTGACAGTGCCCCTCACCCTCCTTTTTATAAGAGGGGCATGTCTATCCTATAGAGGGGTGAATATGGATAGGAAGCAGTCAAGGGCAGCAGAGGGGTCGCTGACAGCAGTGACCTAGGACCAGTCAATCTGGCAGAGGTCAGCAAGGAAGTCGTTAGTGTTAAATTTTGAGTAGCCCCTCATCTGAATAACTTTGGAGGGGACCCTAGGGGTGAGGACTTTCCAAACACATTAGGTGGGGGAGTGGTCCAAGATGGAGTCAGAGAAGAGGCCAGAAGCAGTAATACGGTCCAGCCTATTGCTCAGCATCCAGTCAATAAGGATACCTTTCACCACAGAGGGAGAGGGTCTGGTAGGTTCAGTGATAAGCTGGCCAAGGGAAAGGCCTGACAGTAGGGGTTTGTATAGTTTGGCAATTCCACCCAGCCAGTTTAGGTTGAAGTCCCCAAACACTAGGAGTTCAGGGGGGTAGGGTACGAGAGACACCTTAAGGTGGGTTTTGTAGTAAAGCAGTAGTCCACCACCACGCTTGTTCCCCGCTTTATCCTGTCTGACAGCGTAGTAGCCAGGAAGGGTGCAGACAGAGTCTGGGGAGGCTGGCTTAAGACAAGTTTCTGAGATCACCAGGATATCCGAATTATAATAAGCAACCCAGACCGTCAGCTCTGGGAGGTTAGCTAGAAGGCTGCAGATGATGACGAGGGCAATTTTTAGGCCCTTGGCATTGTGCCACTTGGGGGGGTGCATGAGGGAATGCATGTCAGCAGGAGGGGTGTCCAGATGGTTAGGCTATAATCAAGTCCAGGCAGAGAGGAGGGGGGCTAGTAGTACAGAGGTAGCCTCGAACATGAGAGCAGATACACAGCTACACTATAATACTGCTCCTCACACAGGCAGATTATTTCTTAGCTTGAGATTATTATTTCTTAGCTTGAATTATTTCTTAGCTTGAAATACAATTATCAGATTATTTCTTAGCTTGAAATGCAGGTATCAGATATGCTAGGTATATTAATGAGCAGTTCTAATGACAGCCGAGAGGGAGTCAGCAGTAAGCATAGTCAGGCACAAGGTTATAAAGTTAAGCATAGCCTTGTTAATAGCAATTAAGGCAAGAAGTTATCAGTACTAGCATTGAATTGTTGCCGGCAATCAGTCTGAGAGTTTGAGGGGGAGGAACTTTCAGTGAGATCCTTATCTGGCAGAAGTGATCAGGAAAGTAGGATCAGCTCAGATGATTGGCCACCCCAGGTAGAGGGAGGGGGTTTGTGCGCATTTAACGGTAGGAGGGAACGGGGAGGGTAGGCAGGAAAAATTCTCCCCAATTGATTTCAATTGATTTAAGCCCGCAACAGCAAATTCCACAGGAGTGACCAGATTTTAACCTTCGCACCCAAACTGCCGAAGCAGCCTTCGGGTAGGAGAACAGCCCATAGACACAACCTGCAGCAACAGCTCTCCCCGAGTTCAATTCCAGACCACAGCAGCAAGATCAGAGTAGGCAGCGGTGGTTCTACGGGGGAGGTCCACCCGGCACTGAGCAAAGAGCCGGCGCCTCAACCCCGTGGTGAGTCCTTTCATAGGCAAGCAAGTCCAGGGCGGGGGGGGGGCCCACTCCAAGTGGTCACCCTCACCACCCCAGCAGCAGAATCCAAGCAGTTTGAGGAATGTCTGGGTGTGGGGGCATGGTCTCAGCCTTAAGAAATGGCTGAGTCATGCATCACAGCTTCAGGGGGACAGATCAGGTGGAGGTATTTATTTTCAAAATGGCGCCCAAGCTGCCAGCACAAATGTAGTCCCCAGGTAGGATACATCACGCAGGAACAAGCGGAGAAGGCACAGCCCACAACAAAAATTCTCCCCAATTGATTCCAATTGATTTCAGCGCGCAACAGCAAATTCCTCAGGAGTGACCAGATTTTAACCTTTGCACCCAAACCACTGATGCAGCCTTCAGGTAGGAGAACAGCCCGTAGACACAACCTGCAGCAACAGCTCTCCCCGAGTTCAATTCCAGCCCACAGCAGCAAGATCAGAGTAGGCTGCAGTGGTTCTATGGGGGAGGTCTGCCCAGCGCTGAGCAAAGAGCTGGTGCCTCAACCCTGTGACGAGTCCTTTCTCGAGAAAGCAAGTCCAGGGTGGGGGAAGGGGGCACTTCAAGAGGTTACCCTCACCACTCCAGCAGCAGAATCCGAGCAATTTGAGGAATGTCTGGGTGCGGGGCACGGTCTCAGCCTTAAGAAGTGGCTGAGCCACACGTCACAGCTTCGGGGACGAATCAGGTGGAGGTATTGATTTTCAAAGTTCGCACCCAAGCCGTCAGCACAAATGTAGCCCCCAAGTAGGATACAGCCCGGAGGAACAAGCGAAGAAGGCACAGCCCGCAGCAAAAATTCTCCCCAATTGATTTCAATTGATTTCAGCCTGCAACAGCAAATTCCGCAGAAGTGACCAGATTTTAACCTTCGCGCCCAAACCACTGATGCAGTCCTCAGGTAGGAGAACAGCCCATAAACACAACCCACAGCAACAGATCTCCCCGAGTTCAATTCTAGCCCACAGCAGCAAGATCAGAGTAGGCGGTGGTGGTTCTATGGGGGAGGTCTAACTGGCACTGAGCAAAGAGCCGGCACCTCAACCCCGTGGCGAGTCTTTTCATGGGCAAGCAAGTCCAAGGCGGGGGGGGGGGCCCGCTTCAAGAGGTCACCCTCACCACCCCAGCAGCAGAATCTGAGCAATTCGAGGAGTATAATATAATAAGGAATTGTAATATAATAAGGGGATACATGATGGGCATGAGTGTGATATGGAAAATATCATCACTCCTTTAGAGTGACCTTTGGATATTCATGAGTGGCGAAGCCACAAATGGGTATCCAGAGATCACTCTAAAGGAGTAAACCATTCCATATCTTGAAATGCCATCATGTATCCGTTTTATAAAATAGGGGCCCCATTGTTGCAAAAATTACAATTTGCACTGGTTTGTGTGGCTTTTGCGCAGGTTTGTGCGGCTTGTGCAGTTTGCACGTTTTGCATGGGTTGTGCACAGGTGTAATAACTGGCATTTTCTCCAGTTATCAGTATTGTCATGATGTAATCACAGTGTGATAACTGGAGTGCAATGAGAATACCTTTTTTTTTCTAATGGGTTATCAGCTCACCCCTATTGTATAATACAGAATAGATGGAATTAGCACTGTGCTTCCTCTGTTATATGCCAGCTTTGGTACAAGATATAAAAGTGGCATTATACTGAGGGTGGTGGATAATCAAGTTCTATTAAAGAGATAGGCAATATTAAATAAAGGATCATTTGTACTGGAATCGCAATGGTTTAAAAATCATTAAATAGCATTGAAAAAAAACACATTTGTTCTTGTCTTTACTTTCACTGCAACTATCAGTGTTTTCTGCTTCTTCTTTGCAGCACCGGCTGGCAATGGCCTGTTGTCTGGTGTCTGCTGTAGAATTGGGAAAAAAAGCACAATCTTGCATCTTCTGTCACATTTGAGGACAGTGCAGTCCTTTTAGGAATAATATCGAGAAAACTGGCAGTGCCCAGACCAAATCACCTCCACCCAAAACTATTTTCTCAACACAAAAACCATCCAGATAAATTGCTCTTAAGCCAAGGCTGAAGATGGCTGTGAGACACCCACTACTCTGGCAAGTAGGTCAGACAGACAGCTACAGCCTGAAAGTCAAGTGCTGAGGTGCCAAAGTACTCTTGAGGTACTATCTGGAATGATAAGGAGGCTGAGTAATCACCATTTGTGTCTTGTTTAATATGACACATTCAATTTGCCCAAAAGGGACAGCCTTGATGTTCTGTCCAAGCTTCTCCCATCACAAATGCTTTCTATGGTCCTATTGAGATAGCACACCTTTATTTGATGTCCATATCCTCTAGTTTGGCTCTTTTCCTTTTTTAGACATCATGGGCCTGATTCTAAAATGATCCCTTGGAGCGACGCAAGGTGCAACACTCCAGAGATGCAGCAATACCTGGGTGCACCAGGGACCCGGTGCCAGATTCTGAAAAAGTAGGGTCCTGGCACCAAAATCCCCAGGTTTGCCGGAAGTGCACAACAGTGCCCAACTATCAGCACAGCTGCAGCAAATGCCAAAGAGGTCTGCCCCCCAACTGGCACAACACAAGAAGGGCCAGCATTGGTGGTGGTGAGGGGTGCATCCACTTGGCAGAAGAAGTCGGGGCGGGAGGGCATGGGTGTATAGGGTGAGTTGGAGACAACAGGGAAGTAAGGGATTGCTTTAGCACCCAGTGGGGTGCATATGCCTCTGTCACGGAGGCATATGACCCACTGGATGCCATGTCCTTACTTCCCTGCTGTCTCCAACTCACCCTATGCCTCTCTGTGCCTCTCCTGCCCCCGACCCCAAATGTAGCTCTCCCCCCATGAACTCACCACAGTGTCCCACACTGGCACAAGGGGCTTAGACCACCTCCTGGCAGGTCTTTATTTTATTTTATTTATTTTGCTTTTGTTGACCGGGTAAGTGCACTAGACAAATCCTGCCTATTTTCAGGCATGACCCGGGGCAGGGGGATACAGATGAATGCCAACTGACCTTGATCCAGATTAAGCTGTTGGTGGTATTTTTTAGTGAATGAGGGAAATTTGGCCAGGACACCAGGGAAATTCCCCTACTCTTTTTCGATAAGTGCCATGGGATCTTTAACATCCACCTGAACTACCACCAATCCAGACAGATGGGACCTCGGTTTAACGTCTCATCCAAAAGACGGCACCTCAGAAATGCAGCACCCCTCCCATGCTACATTACAGTGTCAGTACTGGGATATTAACCCAAGTGCCAGATGTGGGAACTGAACCCACAGACCTCTGATCTCCCGGCCTCAGAGGCGAGTGTGCTACCTACTGAGCCACTGACACTGCCAAGGTCTAAGTTGAGCCCTATGCTACAGCTACCGTGGGGCTTTTAGAATCCTTAACAAGGGTTTGTTGCAGCCCCACCATGGCAGAAGCTCCCTTGTGACCTGTCATACCTAATGTAGGTCGCAAAGGTGGTGCAGTGCCTGTTTGCCACAGCAGCTTCCCATTCCAACGCAGATCACGTTTTGGAATTGGGTTTGCTGTAAATTGTGACACAAGGTGCAGACTGTGTCATTGATGTTTGACGCAAGCACCTTGCATTCATCGGAATGCTTTTGGAATCAGGCCCCATGGTTGTTTTTGTACATTGTAGAGGTTTTTTGACCAGATTACAGTTTAATTATGTACATCTTTTTTAAAAATGTCATTACCTTTCCCAGGTTTTGCAGTACTTTTTGCTTAATATTTATCATACCTACCTTTGCTTACAAATACAATTCTTCGATCAGGATTTTTCTGACTTCATAACGCAGCTATTATATTATCACAGTGCTCATTACAACAGACTGTGATGTCACAAACACAGCAACTGTAAGGCCAGTTGGGGACAATCAGATGTTTTGTAAAGAAAAATTGGAGTGTGTACTTATTAATGTACAGTTTCCACAACGAGTACCAAATGCAGCATAATCCACAGCCCCTGACCTCCCCATCCTGCATAAGGAAGGCAGTGCAGAGGGTCCAGGAGGCATACTGGGGGGAGAATGGGGATGGATAACTGGTATCCAATCAGCATTCTGGCACCAGAGTGGATCCCCTTCTCCATATGGAGAAGGAGATTGTGGGATATATTGATCCTCCAAGGACTGCTGTATCCCCAACTGGTACTTTTAAACAGAATTAAACAGGTGTTGCACAGACACACGTCCTTGTGCCTGACCCTGAGCCAGCCACCTGTGTATATGCACAGTGACTTCTGATCAGGTGCAAAGGGAGGCAGCATGCATTTTAGTGTTGTGGATTCCCTTGACTTGGGTGACCCACATGTGTGCAGTGTGTATAGATGGGGCACTCTATGGCTTTCCTCAGCCTTCCACACATATAGACGGACTAGGAAACGTTTATGGATTGGGTCCTTAGTACAGAGACAGCCTAATCTAGTGGTTAGGGCATTGATTTTGGAACAAGGTGGTCATGGGTTCAAATCCCACCAAAACCAAAATACTCACAGCGTGATCTTAAGCAGGTCACTTAACTTCTCAGTGCTCCAGTCCACACAGCTGTGGAAATGGCAGAAGCAGCACCCACTGGAAATGAGATATAGCACGTTAGCTGGGCCATCCTGTACAACAAAAATTACTTATTAATGTTAATGTTTAAATGGCTAACAATGCAGTGAAGTCAAAACCCAGAACACATTAAAGTTCTAGGCAAATAGCTATGAACAGGATGGCCTGCTCTTTAAACTCTGATTGAGCTAATGTATTATAGAAGCAAAAGGGTTTCAAAGATATCTGTGATCTTTAAAGGTAAATAAAACGCAAGAGCAAGCAGTTTCCCTTGCTTTGTTGCACCAGTGCTTTAAAGAACATTTATAAAAATAAAACTAAGCCTGTTTTCATAGAAAAGGAAACTAAAGGTAATAACAGTGGTAATTAGCCCTGTAATGGGCATTGCCAAAATAAATGACCTTGCTGTAGCTTCAGCGTGCTCGCCTGCCTTCAGCTCAGGATGCGTTAAGCAACTGCCGACATGGTCAATTACCTTATGGTAATGCCTATTGCTTTGAGTGTTGATACTTATGTAAAGGCCTGAAAAATAACTTTCCACCTCAGAAAATAATTTTCCAGCCTGTTCTTTTTTCATAAGAATTCTTGCATTGTTCTGTTTTGCAGTACTGTACTGTACCTAACTCAGTGTAAGTGCCATGGTTTCTTTTAACTGGGGTGGGGGAGGATGCTGTATTTCCCAACAGGACAAGGCTTCAGCTCACTGGGCCACAACTACTTTACCAGGAGTCTGCTATAACAGAATGTTCCCAAATTGGTTTAACCTGAACGTTGGTGGGCTGCCTTGCCAGATCTTGCTCTCATTGGCTGCTGTAACTGCAGGGAATCTGCGACAAGCGGTATCTGAAATGTCAACTCCCAGCATGCAGCTTTCAGAAAGAAGGATTGCAGCCATATGGCATCGACTTTCCCAGCCAGCTGCGAGCAAGGCAATAGACCAACAAGTGAACCTTGTGGATGTGTTCAGGTCCATTAGGCACCATATTAAACACTTAACAAAACCATACATGTGCACAGTCTCAAGGAATATAGTAAAACTAAGAGAAATTTTATAAGTTGATTGAGAACTATAATAATGCCAATGTAAAACTCCCAGCTAGACCCCATCTAGAGTACAGTGTATGGTTCTGGTCACTGTGCTGTAGAAAAGATAATAGCTTTGCTAGAAAGAGTTCAAAGGTGAGCAATAAAAATAGAAGATGATATTGTTTAAGCAATAAAGTGTGACAGGGTGTCCGTTATTGGGGATAATGGCACAATTTGGGAGGGGAGGCACAAAGCAAGGCTGACTGAATTGCACACCCGAGAAGCGCCATTTTCCCACAGTACACACACCCTGGAGTGCTTTATTGATATAATAAAATGTTACCTGAAATAACACACGGTCATTGCATCTTACCAATTATAGGTCTTGGTTACTGTTATCCATTTTGTAGTTGTATTTCTGGATGAGGAAAGGCACACTGACTGTGATACTGCAGCTTGTTTGCAGATGCATCCTGAGATGGGGGTTATATGGACCTGTTTATCGATGGTGAATGTTGGCCAGTGCATCATTGGGAAAAGACCTGCTCTTGTAATGGGTGCCATGGGATCTTTAACTTCCAGCTGGGCAGCCCCAAGAGATGAGAAGAAGGGACCTTGCTTGAACATCTCTTACAAAGGATGTAACCCCAGTGCTGCCCCTCCAGTGCTGGACTACAGTGTCAGTACTGGGTATTAGACCAAGTCCCAGGTGTGAGTCTATAACTCATGATTTTCTGATCTTCCAGCCTAAGTGATGAGTATGCAACCAACTGAATCTCTGACTCTCACTGGAGAACTGAAAGAAACTAGAAGGGCAAGATGTTTGACCGGAGGGTGTCCTCAGTAAAGCAAAGAAAATTAAAAAGGAGATGTCATAACCTGTTTACACTGAGCTTTTGGCACTGGTGTGAGTAGTGCAGAGTAACTGATCGTCTGCTAGTCTGCTAAAAGGTAAGTGTAGACACATTTGTGAGCATAGTAAGCCGATCTGTTTCAGCTCCTTTGAAACGCTGCAATAGCCTGTCAATATGTCAAATCCAAAATCTTGTATGCAACAATGCTGAATTCAAAATATCGCATATGTAAATGTCTCATGGGCAATGTTACCTCCCATACAAAAATGTCTTGACATGTAACATTCCTTTTTCTCCACTGTTGAATGGTCTGGAGTTTGTTATATATGGGACGGGGGGCGGGGAGGGGGCGAGGTCACAGCCCCTGCATTAGGGCCAGGCATGTTGTTTCAATATTTTGGCTTGCAGTATTATTTCTCTGGGATATTTTTGTTTTCAACCAAATAGCTTCGACATTTTGATCTGTGATGTTATTGTATGAGACATTATGACATAGTGCCAAACTCTACTATGGCAGCAAATAAAAACAGTGCAAGCATTTTAAGTCCTTGTGTGAATGCTCCATACCACCAGGAGTAATGTAATGTTGGAAGCCAGCAGAGAGACTTGAATAAAACACACAGGAGAGGAGTAGCCAGACTGCATACAGCATTGCCAGTGCTTCTTCACCACTCCACGGCTCCTGTGTGTGGAATAACTGGAAATGACTACAACTGTGCACTTTTTTTTTATTTACTTTTGCTTTTTTCCTGCTTCCAGCCATCGGGTCACTGCCCTGGTCATGGCGCCCCTAGTACTTCCACCACTTATATCTGCCCGCGCTCTCCTGGTCACCCTTGGCTTACCCCGCAGGGGGCAAGGTCACGGTACCAGACGGACCACCAGTACCATGAAGTTGGTAACTAGTTGGGAGAGCCAGCTTAGGTAGCTAATCGAAGCCCGGGGGCAGGGCTTCATGGAGACAGCTGGTTGCAGCGTTTTTTCCCTGTGGGCTGGGACGTGAAATGATGTCCTGCGTCTGTCCTGCCCCAGAGTTGCTTCCTGCATTGGAGCAAGGCGACAAACCTGGCCTTCACCAGGTGTCGCTCCTGCACCAAACACACACCACCCTCCCCACTGGAGAAGGAGAGTGGTCCTAGGGATGCTCAATCCTTCTCCCACCTGTCAGCCCTCCAATGACCTGGATCTGTTCTCGAACCCGGGTCGCCGGTGTCGCAAGTGGAAATCCAACTGCTGCGCTGTCGGGTCAGCATAACTGTGCACTTTACTCACAGGTGCCAAGACCCAGTGTGTGTGAAAATGCACCATTGAAAATGATGAAAGGAATAATTCCGTGCAAGCAAATATAGCTACGCAGTGTATAAAAAGGTAAGAGAACTAGAGGACATAAGAAGTTTCGCTACCCATCAGGTTGTACTTTCACCTCTAGGGCTTTCAGATCAGAAGGTTGTGGCTTCTAGTGCCACAAAGAGAACTTGGGTTAGTATCCAGTATTGGCACTGTTATGAAGTACTGTGGGGGTGGGCGCTGCACTGTTGAGGTGCTGACCTTTTCAAGAGATGTTAAACCAAGTTCCCTTCTGCCCATCTCTGTTGGCTGTCCTAGTGGAAGTTAAAGATCCCATGGCACTTATCATAAGGGTAGGGGTTTTCCTTAGTATCCTGGTCAGCATTACCCCTATCAATAAAACAGGTTCATTGAATCCACCCTCCAGGACACACGTGGCAATGCAAGGTCACATCTCAGTTCGTCTTTCCTGATCAAACAAATAAAAAATTGATAATTAAGAAAGATGGATATATCAAGAAAGTTTAAACATATTATTTTACAGAAAGTGTGCCAGTCTTGAGGAACAGACTTCTGTTTAAGGCCGCATTAGTTCAAATCATTCATGTTCTTAAGGTTAGAAACTGGGTAAGAAACACACCTAGAGGGAAAAGAAATATGTGGTAATTTATTTAGCAAGAATATTTAGAAATGGCAACTCCCTAAGATACAAATACTACTATACATTTAGGAGGATTTGTAAGTTACCTCTTATAATGGATTTGGCCATGGATATTGCAGACCTTGAAGATAAGCGCATGAGCTGATTTTCTTCTGAGTCTGAATACACAGGCAATAACTAAAACAATTGGACACATTTCTGATGCTGGTTTCAATGTTTGGTGCATAGCGTGGTGCTTGTGTATACTTATGAACTTGAAGTTTGGCCTTTCTCTATTCCCACCCTTGGTAGGTACATCAGGTAGAATGTAGGGAAGAGAAGGCCCAGTACCAAGGGTGAGCAGAGTGCCAGAGGAGGAGGATGCAAGGAAGGATGGAGGGTGATTTTGAAATGCTCCAGGGAGAACTGAAAGGAGAGGCTGGCTTATATGGTGGATGTGGGAGGAGCTATTCCCCCAGATTGAACCTAAGGCTTAGTCCTCCCATTCAATGTTTGGTGCATAGCGTAGTGCTTGTGTATACTAATGAACTTGAAGTTTGGCCTTTCTCTATTCCCACCCTTGGGAAGTACGTCGGGTAGAGTGTAGAGAATAGAAGGTCCAAAAAGGTTTATTAGTGGTTCAAAGATTACCTCCTCCAACTCATAGAGAGTATGATCACTAGCACACAAGAGAGGAAGCCCCCCCCCCTTGTGGAGGAAACCTCTGAGGATCCATGGCTACTGACCTGCCCGTCCTCTGGGCAAACTACGAGGAGATAATCCTAAATGGTTGGACTGAAGTTCTGATTATAAACTGGATAAAGAGTTTTGTCTTCTGGGTCTTATCTTCTAAGTCTTCAATGATATGTGAGGATGATGAATCCTTGACGTTGAAGAAGAAATCTGAGTCATAGGAATATCCAGATGCTGGAAGATTTATTTCTTTCATTTTTAGTGACCGGGTAAGTCCACTGAGACAATTGCAGTCCCTTTTTCAGGGTCAACCCGGAAGGGGTAAAGAACAAAGCTGCACAAGAATAGAAATAAGTTATACAAGGTTCAGAAGCATATGATACAGAGCACCGGTAAAGCAATATCAAATATAAACATTATATACAACAGCCGTAAACCCTACAGGCAGTATGGTACAGGGTAAAAGTATCAGCGTGCTGAGGTTAGCTAGTAGAAAGGTTAAGCTTTAAAAACACAACACATTTTATACAAAGTACAGGCAGGTATTTACATATATACAAATTATGCCTGACAGACATAGTATCCAAACAGGACAGTCTCACTCTTGAAGCTGCAACCCAAGGAAAAGGAGGCTGATGTAGGAAAAGAGATATCAGGTGAGACAGGAACAGGTGATCAAGGCTGAGAGTGAGGCATACAAGGAGGATTGGAATGCTAGGAGAGAGGAGCAGGATAGAACAGAGGGTGGAAGGGAGTTCCAATTGGAAATCACAGCAAAAGAGAAAGACTTACGTGCAGTGGCAAGACGCATATTAGGCTTAGTTAGAAGGGGGAGTGAGACAGATCTAATGGAACAAGGAGCTTGCCTCTGACATACAAACTCATTGAGGCAGGGAGGGGTAAATTTGTGCACCAGTTTAAACAGGAGGCTAAGGGAGAGGTACCTTAACTTAGATGCATAGGGTAGCCATCCTAGTGTGGAGAGGATGGTACAGTGATGCTCACGGGAGCTAACCCCCAGAGCGAACCTACCCACCCTATGATAGGCCTTGGAGAGTATAGTCAGGGTCATGGGAGGCAGAGAGACCAGCAAGTGTGCACCATAGGTTAGGAGAGGTATAAGAGAAGATAGGTTGGGTCTAAATGATATCCAGATTTTCTTTGCGGTATTGGTAACAAAGTATAAGAGATATACAGACTATTAATTTATTTAATTCTGGTAACCGGGTAAGCCCGCTGAGACCATAACGGTCCCTTTTTCGGGGGTGACCCGGAGTTATTTTACATACAGTAGCAATACATTTACAAGCAGTAGTGTGATGTACATAAGACATTTCTGTGAGTTTCCATTCTCACTTACAACATTCAACTAACAGTAATTATACTCAAAAACGAGTACCGTTGTCCTTTGACATTTGTTAATCCATATAAGACAGTCATGGAACAGATAGCGCAGATGGTCTACAACAAGTGCTGCATGATGACTAAGTATATGGCGTCAACGATAGCAACTGCATTGGTTCAGCTCTGAAAGGTACACCTTGAGCCCCTTTTTAAATCCCTGAGGGAGGAGCAATCCTGTAGGTTCTCTGGGAGTGCATTCCAGATGGATGGGATGCTAGCTGGGTATAACCTTTGCCCTAGCGATGATCTGACTTTGGGTATATTAAGGAGTTTGTGGCTCGAGGATCTGAGGGGCCTTCTATTTGGTTTTTCGGACAGTAATCTGGTAATACTAGGAGGAGCATTTACCTGCCTTAGTTTGAAGACTAGACATAGAGATAGGTACTGCAATCGCCCTTCTAGTGATGGCTATGAGAGGGTATGTAGTACCTTGCAGTGATGCTCCCAGGGTGGGGCTCCCGAAGCAAATTGGCAAACCAAGTGATATAGGGTTCTGAGCTTTTGTATTTCTGCCTCCCTGACAGTAAAATCAGAGTGCCATAGAATAGGGTGGGTAGTATTGCGCCTGTGATCATCTTTAGCCTGGATTCATGCATAAGGAAGGGGCTTAGGTGATAGAGTAGACCTAGTTTCTGGTTCACAGTCTTGTTCAGCTGGTCGATATGTGCCTTGAGAGTGCAGCTTTGGTCTATGGTTATGCCTAGGTACTTGATGAATTTGACCACCTCAACTGTCGATCCATTGGTGAAAGCAGGTGTCAGGATCAGTGATCTGTCTGATCCTAGACTTGCCAGTCCAAAAAACACTGCCTTTGTTTTTTTGGCAGTTAACGTGAGTTTGTTATTTTCCAACCAACGCTCAAGCAGTTGAAGATCAGTTGTCAGTCCAATGTTGAAAGTCACTGGGTCTTTGGAAGACCTATATAGCACTGCATCATCAGTGTACAATGTTAATTTTCCATTGCCACAATTTTTTGGCATGTTATTAATAAATATGGAGAATAATAGGGGTCCCAGGATAGACCCTTGGGGGACCCCATCAAATGTTGGTCGCATGGTGGAGTTGGTACCCTGCCATCTTACAAGCTGTGTTCTCCCCTGTAGGTAGTCAGTGAACATTTTACTGGTAGAATATCTAGGCCTATTGCTTTGAGATTCTCGAGCAGTAATTTGTGATCAACCATGTCAAAGGTCTTGGTGAGGTCAATGAAGACCGCACCGGTTAAGAGGCCTTCGTTGAGAGCTGAGAAAATGTCTGAAGTGAGGCTAACTTAGGCAGTGTCAGTTCCATGATTTTTTCTGAAACCATGTTGCCTGGCTGTGAATATGTAGAGTCAAATTTGGAAGAGCATGAGTTTATAGCAGGAACGTTGGACTTCAGTAGCTGGAAAAGGATGATGAGATGAAGGAATTACTTGATGTAGTTTGTCTTTGAGGAAGTGAGGAAGGAAAGGATAATGAGTTATTTTCTTTAGGTCAGGCAAGGTTCTCAGAGCTGGTTAAGGATAAAGAAATGGGCTGCAGGAAAACTGAGGCAAGGATGGATTCAGGTGAGGTAATGGAATTAAATGGTGGAGCACTGGAAAGTGGCGCACTTGAAAATCCCAAAAGAACACAGAAGGAAGGAGGCAAACTCCAGGCAGGGAAACTACTGACCAGAAACAACATGACAGCACAAGGGGGCAGTCCCAGAGATGATGTAAACGGTGGAGGAAGAAGCAGGAGGATCATAGATTTCTAGAATGACCAGGAAACAGGAGGGCAGGAGGTCCAGGAAGCAATCCGGAGCCAATCCAGCATCAAGGAAGGAAAGGACAACTAAGCCAGGAACAATCCAAGGAGGAAGCAGATGGAAGAGGACTGACAACATGAGCAGGCATACGCAAATGGCAACAAGGAAGATGCAGACAAATGGAAAGCAAAAGTCAGTGCAATTCAGGAACCAGATAAGTACATTTCCAGAAAGCCAGGGAGGCTGCAAAGGAAGCACAGTCTGGATACAGAGAGGTAAAGCTCCAGGGCAAGGGACAAGCAGCAGGATGAGCCATAGGAAATACGGAAGGCAAGCACCCACCACCCAGAACCATGATGCGCTGCTGAGACATCAAGTCCCGTGCTGTAGGAAAAACAAGGAGCCACGGGCAGAGCAACATAGACCAGGCAGCCAAAGGAAATCCAAAGGTCCAAGAGAACAATGCAGCAATCGTCCAGGTGAGCTCAGCAGGAAAAGGATCTAGAGCAGGCAGAGGATGGATTGAAGGCAGGAACTGAAGTTAAGGAACAGGTCCCCTTGTCACTGGCGAGCAGAGAAAGCCAGGCTTCCCTCGATGCCTCCCTGGCAGAGCTAGAGACGGAGACTGTGAAAGGATGGAGTAGTGGTACAAACCAGAGCATAAGAACAGGCTCCCATCCCTCGCAGACAATGAATCCCACCTTCACTCAATACCCCAAGAGGCAGAGCTAGGGATGGAGACTTGGAAGAATGGAATGGCAGTACAAACCAAATTGAATGATGGAATGGTGGTATAAACCAGAGACATGGAACAGGCTCTCTTCCCTGGCAGATGAACAAGCCCACCTTCGCTCAATACCCCAATAGGCAGAGCTGGGGACAGAAACCATGGAATGATGGAACAGTGATACAAACCAGAGACAAGTAACAGGCTCCGGTCCCCGACAGATGAGTAAGCCTGCCTTCGCTCAATACCCCTCTAGGCAAAGCTAGGGACAGAGACCGTGGAATGATGGAATGACAGATGAAATGGAGACGAGGAACAGGCTCCCATCCCTGGCAGCTGGGGAAAGACAGTCTATGCTTGATACCCCATGAGGCAGAGTGAGGGACAGAACTGTGGAATGAAGGAACAATGGCAGGAACTGAATAGGAAGAACAGTCCCAGATTGCGTATAGTCCATGTTGTGCAGCCAAAGGGGTAGGAAAGAGATGTCCAAATTTACTCAAGCATAATGCAGTAGGCTGTAATACAGGAAAGAGAAATGCAGTTCAGGATAGTGCCACCATGGCAATGGTGAAGCAAATGAGAGGGTCACAAGGTCGTCTGAGTCCTAGGACAATGAAGATCTGTTATGAGGATTCCTGTTATGCAAAGGATTGTGAACAGATATGAACAAGTAACAACAAGGCTGGCACCTTTTGGAGAAGAGCAATCACCTGGTGGAATGCATCCTCGTAGTCCCTGAAATGGCAGTGCAATGGAACGGGATGGAAAGCGAGGCGGGTGTGGGTACACTTGGAAAGTCAAAAGTCCTCAAGGATATACACAGGGAACCACAAAGTAATCAGTACAGCTATGTAAATTATGAGATCCCAAGCACCTTTCTGATGAGGGGCCAGGACTTAGGCTCACAGCAGTTCCGCCAGCCAAACTTAAGCTGGCGTGAAAGGCACCATGAGCTGGAACTGAACTGCAGCACAAAGCAAGCGGAAGCTGTGTCAGTTGAAGAGACCCATGTTCTGGATACGGACAAAAGGGGCTAACAATCCAGCCACAGTGTGAAGGCCACTCCCACTGCACTCCGCAGAGCCCCAGAAGCAGTCCAAACATGCGATGTGAGGAAAATGGAGCGACAGTGGTGGCCAGGAAGGGAGGGCATAAGAAAAACCAAACCAGAGGAAGGAGCTGGCACCACACCAAAATGAGGAAACAGAAGAAACTGGGGGGGGGGGGAGACTGGAAGAGGGGGAGAAAGGAGAAGAACCCCACCCAGCCGGCCAAGCAGCAAAAGCTCCAACCAGACATGACCTGCCCACACACAGCAGAATGAACAGCACTAACCAGGACTCCATCAGAGCAACACAGAGAAATGAGCCTCAGGGAAAGGATCAGAGCAAGTTTCAAATCAGCCAACAAGGGAAACAAGCAATGGAAGCCTATGTCTAGTACAAAAGCATTGCGATCCTGGGCCTCTTCGGGACCATCCAGTACAGACCCTGCTACAAGGTGTTGGTAAGTCATTGACAGACAGTCATGAGTGCACAGCTCTATGGAAGGGGTTTGAAATCAAAGGTGCAATGCATAGCCTCAGGTCAGAAAGAGGAGGAAACAGGAGCACAGAGGAGCTGCCGATGCACAGAGTTCCCAGTTCAAAATGCTCCAAGCGGAGCGCAATGGAGAGGCGGGCTTATATGGTGGATGTGGGAGGAACTATTCCCCCACATTGAACCTCAGGCTTAGCCCTCCCCAAAAAAGTTTATGCTCTGAAATAGGTGCTCTGACATATTTATAACCTTTCTCTAAGTTATAACCTTTCAGTATGATTTAAAGAGCCCCTGATACTGCAGGGACAACTTTTGGAAAAAAAATTTAATATTTAGATACAATCCAGCTTATATTTCACATGTTTTCTGTAATTCCCACATTTATTTCATCATTACTAAGGACATCTGCATGAAAGCAAGGTCTCTGCCCTATCTGTTCTGTTTGCTTGTCTACACATGACATCGTAATCTGTTGCTGTGGGGATAATAATAATGTCATAAAATGGGGATTATGATGTCAGGTGTAAACAAACAACCAGAACAGATGACATCTAGGAGGTGGAGATTTTGCTTTCCTGCAGATGTCCTCAGTAATTAAGAAAAGGAGAAAGGAATTACAAAAAATATATGAACTATAAACTGACATGTCTAAATTTTAAATTTTTCAATGCTTTCCCAGTACTGTCAGGGGCTCCTAACTATGACTATCTGATAAGACTGTGGTGATCTAAGAATAATAATTTAATGGTTTCTTTCACACTTTTTTCTGTATAAAAAAGGCATTGCGAGCAGACTTGAATTGTTATTTAGTATACTTATTTAGGATAGTTTTGAAGTAACTCTGACTTCAGCACATCTAGGCATCTTATGTTATTTTTCTCATTGTTATAGAATTGCTGTTCTGCTGAAAGAAAAGGTCAGTCAATGTAATTTAATATAAAATGCTGTTTGAAATGTTTTCCCTGAATGAAGAATATGTTGCAGTGTTTATGTGCAACTGATTCCCTAAATGCCAGGTACTACAGGCCCTCAACATAGGAGGGGAATGGTCCAGGGATTTAGAAAGTATCCTAGAACTTGTGTGCTAGGCAGAGAGGTCCCCATGAGCACTACACTTCACTTGGGGGAAGCATACAGTACCTAAGATGTCTTTATTACAGCACCTACTTTGCACATCACTAGCCCCCTTCACCCAAGGCATAAAAGAAACAAAAACACACTCACATAACAAAACACATGACTGTGATTATACCCCCCCCCAAACACACACACACATAACCAATATTTAAAGGTCAGCCTCTTTTCTATGTCTAACAAATGACTACATGGAGCGGAGCACTGTACAAATAAATCAATAACAATCTCAAAGCATGCCCAGGCTTTGTTGGTATTGTTATAGCCCCCCCTGCAAAAATTCAATTTATTTAATTTAGCGCAGGAATGTTTCCTTGACGAAAGGCTTCAGTGTGTGGCTGCCAGTTGTTTAAGTGCTTGTGCAACATTACTTTTATGAGTTACTTTGGCTTGACTCTTTCCTCTGGATTTCCATCTTTAGTAGATGTGTTAAGAGAAGGTTGCTGAGGCTAAAGGAAACTGGTAGATGAAAGAGCCACACCAAAGGCAGAGTGCCGGAGGAGGAGGAGGGGTGGGAGGTGGTCATGAAAAACATTTGGCAAGGGAGGTGTGTGTGTGTGTGTGTGTGTGTGTGTGCATGTGTGTGTGTCCAGCTTCTGTAGGGCAGTAGATGGAGTCTAGCCTTCTGCCACTGCACCTCAGGTGAAACCTTTCAATTCAATATGTGACTGCCAGTTGTGTAAATACTTGTACAACATTCCTTTGATGAGTTACTTTGGTGTAACTCTTTCCTCTGGAATTCCAACCTCAGTAGATGAGCCAAGAAAGTTTCCTTGAGGCCAAAGGAAACTGGTAGCTAAAAGAGCCAAAGAACCAAAGAGTGAAGTACCAGAACCTGCCTCTTCCAACTCATGAAATAGATCCAATAAAACAGAGGAAAGGAAAAAAAAAACTGTGGGAGAAACCTCTGTGGAACCAAGGTTACTGGGGTTACCCTTCTCTCCAGGCTTCTGAAAGTTATGAGGCTAGTTGTTGCTAAGTTTGATGGAGTTTGGAGTTTCAAAACAAGATGAAGTAAGCAACCCATGATCTTGACAATGTAATCTGGTATGTTTTTTCTGCAAGAAGATATGGCTGCTCCACTCCTGAATGAATGGCTGGAGAAAGATGAAGAATTGAGACCCAGATGAGGTAGCAACACTCTTACATGGTAGATGGACCAAGAAGTAGACATGATGTAATAGTTTTCAGTACACAGAAGAGGATGACTAGAATCAGGATGTCTGTCCATAGCTTGCAGTTAGTTGAGGACTTGAACAGGAAACCAAACTGAGTTTGTTGCAAAATATGACATGTGGACCCCTATGTTACTTCTGTCAGTTTTTGATCTTGGTAAAGTAAGATACCATGATCTGCTGATGCTTTCTTGAATGTGTTCTTTGTTAGGTGAATTTCAGGACTGAAGACAGAAGAGGTGAAGCCTCCTGGTGTTAGGAATCAAAGGAATGCTAAAGTCAAGGCTGTTTGTAGATTAAGATTAGTGGAAGATCCAAAAATTCCATTTTTTTAGAAATCCATCAGTCGAGAATACAGATTGAAGTCATTAGGTTTCCTTGTGGGAGGAACTTGAGGGGCAAATTTTCTCAAACTTTATAAAAAGCCTTGATCATTAGACAGGATAAGTAAGAGCATGTTTGATTGTTGTAGCTGTCAAGCTAAATGTTTGAGAGCAGTATAATGCAAATGCCAGGACATGAGGAATGCAATATTGTAGAGGGCCTATGTTTTGAAGGGTGTGAAAGGTAATGTATTTCTTCTACGCTACTCTGTAGGCAGACTTTGTTGATGCAGCTAGAGAATTCCAGATAGTAGCAGACGTGTGGTGGAGACATATATATTTAGGTAATCTGCAGCTCTTGGAATGGTCAGTCAGTCAGTCAAAAAGCTTTATTAATCGGCAATATGCCATTACAGCTTAATACAAAATACATAAAAATGAATTCAACCGTATATAAAAATGAAAACAATCCAGAACAAGTTTATAAAAGAGTAAAATACACACAATAAATCAGGGTCTTCCATGTAATAGATAATACACATACAGATAAAAACAGTAATCCCCAATATCATAACAATATGTACAATATCCTAATTTATACAATAGGGGTGAGCTGATATGCAGTTAGATAAAAACATGTATTTCTCACCCCAGTTGAATAAACATGTCACGCACATATGCAAGACGTGTATAAATGTAAACTATTAGATTTATACATACACTCCCTGTGTCACTGCATAAAATCACCACTGTGCATATGTCACATCTCTATAGCAATAGAAACGTAAAATACCTGGAGTACACACTTTAAATAAAAGATAATCAGACACCTGTCTCAATCATGAGGAACATACCTTCTTATCAAGCAGCTTCTGCACTACATTTCAGCAGTCGGCTTATTTGCAGGACATACAGCAAAAGAGATTTAGAAATGAACACAAACAAAATAAAATATACCCGTCCTAACAATATGCAGTCGGCAATCCTCCGTGAACACTTCCATTCCGTCAACTCCTTCCCACAACTACTATGCATCCAATAGACACACACGCTGTAGCTCACTTCCCAATCACTGCACAGAACACCACAACCAATCATAGCAACCACAACTCCCCACAGCAATACCCAATCAAAACACTCTCATTCATATATACAGCCAATCAAAATCTACACATACAACCCATTCACAAATATTACACTGATACCAGAGAAGCAGCTGACTTAAACCTCCAAATACTTGCACCTAGAAGAAAAACCACCATAAAATAAACATTTAAAATGGCACAAAACATGGACCCTTTTGTATAAATCCCACACATGATGCCCAGATTGTGTGCTATGGCAAATATTTTCACTCCTGCAGCATGAGCTCTGGATACTCACTCTGCAGGAGTGAGAATATTTGCCGTATCACACTCTGGGGAATCATGTATCCCCTATGTAGATGTTGGAATAGGGCTATGACAGATGCTTATCCTAAAGGGATGTAAATCAGAATCTCTCTGATAATCACAAATCCTAATGAAAGAAGAGGCATTTGAAACAAAAAATGCATGTGACCCCCATGGGACCCCAACATAATTTATATTTAGAGCCCCACGGGAACAAGGCATTAGAAGATGCAGCTAACTGCATGTAATCCAAACAAAAAATGGGAAAAAGAGAACCCCTTCTAGTTTGCACATCTCAAATATAGAAAGAAGTCCTTTAAGGATCATACCTAACCCTGATCCCAACACCAACATATTACAGCAAGTCAAAGTTTCTCCCCGATAGCTAAAAGGTTTACTCTTCCTAACATTTTTTAATAATATAGAAATAATTTTCAAGTGTATTAAAAATAATAGTATCATTCACTGTAAGAAGTAAGCTGAGAGGAGCATCTGGGATATAAATTGGGTCTGGCAATATGCTATTTATCCATGTAATACATAACTTTTCACACCATGAGCATTTAAAAAGAACATGATACAAATTCTCTATGCTTCTTGCAGTGTATGAACAAGGAGCCTCGGAAGCATTAGGAATGTGGGCAAATCTAACAGAAAGTACATTGCTAGGAAAAATCTCTAACTTATAACATGTAAAAGGAATTCTCTTTCTAGGATCCAAGATTTAGTCCAGATAGCATTTATAACCAAACCAAACCTCATTTAAAGTATACCAGGTTAAGAACCTGGACCTCGAAATAACATCCACGTCCTCACTTTGGTTATGAATTCTAATTTTGTTCTTAATGTATTTCTTATATTTTAGACTAATGAAAATTCCCTTTCTGAAGTAATTATGCAGATAAGGAAGATAATATTTTCTAATAGGAAATACACATGTAATAACCAGTGTGAACTTCTATGCCTTAACAGTCCCCAATTTCCCTTCTTTTCAAGGGTAGCATGTAAAAAAACTTCCAGGCTGTGCTCTTGTACACTTGACCCAGTAGCCCAAGATTAATGAATCAGCCAGAGTTTTATAACTGTCTAATCCAAGTTCAGCTCTAATGTAGGATGTAAGGATAGACTTATTCAGTTCCAGAGAGGGCCTAAGAAGATGTATCAGAAATCCTCTCCAGTTCTGAAACCACATATGGTGCCCAAATTTCCATAGCAAACAGAGCTTGCAGATTTAACTTTGAAGAAATGACTTGGATCAATGGTCTTATACTATTGCCACCATATTTACAGTTACATTTTTTAAACCCAAAGCATTTTTTTAATTTGGACCTAGCACTAGCAATGTGAGAACACCAGAAGCCAGTAGAGGAAACTGTTAACCCTAAGTAAACATAACAGATGTATTAATGAATCCCCCAGTTTCCATTTGCATTTTGGAAGTGAATCCCCCATACCAAAAATCATCACCTGACTTTTATAACTAATAATAGACAGTGATAACATTTGCGATTCCCTGGCCAGTCTAATGTGTTTTGAAGACCAAATAGTGAGAGAGAAAGAAGAAGTAAATTATCAGCATACACCAATGCAGGTATAACCAGTGATCCAATTTTAAGTGAATCAGATGGTACACGCTCAATAGATTTAAGGAGATTATATATATACTGTATATATATATATATATATATATATATACATACAAACATACAATAAAAAGAGTAGGAGCCAACAGGAACCCCTGATGAACCCCTTTATTAATTGAGAATTCATAGGAGACATTGCCAGCAGGGCCTAATCTCACCCTAGTCCAAATTTCTCTGTATAGTTTGGAAAAAAACAATGTGAGGGCATACTCAATCAATCAAATTTTATTTAACCAGGCAGTTACATCATTGAGCAAGCTCATTTCAAGATGGTCCTGGACACATAGGACAAAAAATTGTACAGTACACAACAATTCATAATACAGCAGACATTAATACAGAGTGTCATATAATAAAACATGCCTTTATCCAGCATTAACTGCCACAATTTACTTCTTATGATTGAATTGAAGGTTGAAGAAAAATCAATAAATACAACATATAACATCTGGCCTCAAACCAGACAATATTTCTCCCAGAGGTGTCATACTATAAAACAATTACTGTATCTATAGTGGAATAACTCTCCCTGAAAGCAAACTGTAAGGATGAAAGTCTGCCCGGAGCAGTGACTGCTCATGTAAGCGAGTAAGAATAATTCTAGAAAATATTTTCTGGGATATGTCCAGTAAACTGATTGGCCAGTACATTTTAAGATCTGACTCGTTACCTTTTTTTGAATATTGGAACAATTTCTGCACACCGCCAAGAATCAGAAAAAAAACCTTCTTTAAAGGAGGAAAAAGTCTGCCCAAATTAAAGGGGCCTGTATGTAGACCTCAGCTGGAATAAAATATGGCCCAGGGACTTTTTTACATTTTAGAGAAGTGATTGCACAAATCACTTCATGAATAGAAAAAGAATCAATTGGACAGTATATGAGAATATAAGACTCACATCGTAATAACAGATCATAGGACAATGAAGTAAAATGATCTACCAAGGAATCTTCCGAAATATATGCATCTATGGTATCTGCAAAATTAGAAGTTCATGTGGCAACCAAGAGCCAAAGGGCACTGGTATCATTTTTACTAATGATATTAAGCATAGACCTCCATGGTTTACAATAATACTCATGCTTTTTTCCTTGAAGAAAAAGTTTGCATGATTTCTCTTCTCTAAGAGTCTACAATTAGATCTAAAAGATTGCAACTTAGTGGCCTTTACCAGTGCTAACAACTTAGCTTTTTCAACCCTGCGGGCCTGATTAAACCACCCTTTACTCTTGGAATGGTAGACAAGTTATTTCTTTGTGCCATTAGACTAAGCAGATCTGATCTCATGTGATCCCGCTCCACAAGAGTGGTAGCAGGGAGGAGGCGGGGAACTACAGACCGGTCAGTCTTACCTCAGTAGTGCGCAAGATTATGGAGGCACTCCTTAAGGAAAGGATAGTGCAACACCTGGAATCCATAGGGGCACAGGATCCAAGACAGCATGGGTTTACAAAAGGAAAGTCCTGTCAAACTAATCTCATAGATTTCTTTGACTGGGTAACCAGAGTGGTGGACCAAGGGGGAGCAGTTGATGTCGCCTACCTTGACTTCAGCAAAGCTTTTGACACTGTTCCACATAGAAGATTGATAAATAAGCTGGGTAGGCTCGGTGGGTCAGAAGTTGGTCAACTGGGTGGCAAACTGGTTGACGGACAGAAAACAGAGAGTGGTGGTAAATGGTATACAGTCAGAAGAGATGCAAGTCACAAGTGGGTACCTCAGGGATCAGTCCTGGGGCCAGTCCTTCAACATCTTCATTAGTGACCTTGCAGATGGACTAGAGGGTAAGGCTTGTCTGTTTGCAGATGACACCAATATCTGCAACAGAGTAGATGATCCAGATGGGGTGGGCAGAATGAGAAGAGATCTGGATAAACTAGCAGAATGGTCAGAAGAGTGGCAACTGGGATTTAATGCTAAGAAGTGCAAAATCATGCACATAGGGACGAGAAACCCTGAAGCCACCTATAGGCTGGGTGGGGAGTTGCTAGCAGTCACAAAGGAAGAAAGAGACTTGGGCATCATCATCACTGATGACCTAAAATCATCCAAGCAGACCTCTAAAGCAGTAGGTAAGGCTAGGGGGGTGTTAGGGTGTATTAGTAGGGGTATCACAAGTCGTAAGAGGGAGGTAATAATCCCTCTGTACAAGACACTGGTTAGGCCCCATCTGGAGTACTGCATGCAGTATTGGAGGCCACACCTTCACAAGGACATTAACTCAAATTGAGGCAGTCCAGAGAAGGGCAACCAAAATGGTGCAGGGACTGCATCAGAAGACATATGAGGACAGATTAACGGAGCTCAATATGTATACCCTTGAGCAGAGGAGGGAGAGGTGATATGATCGAGGCATTCAAACACCTTAAGGGCATAAACAAGGTGAAAGAGTCTAACATGTTTAATTATAAGAAAAATAGCAGGACAAGAGGACACAGCATGAGATTAGAGGGAGGCCGATTAAGGGGAATGTGAGGAAATTCTTTCACAGAAAGGGTGGTGAATGCATGGAATGGCTTACCACAAGAAGGTGGTATGAATACAGTGCAGGGCTTCAAACAGGCATGGGATAGGCATAAGGGAGCAATACAAATGACTATGAATAGATAGGCCACTGACAGAGCAAAGGCTGATGGCACATTTATAAGGTAGAAAAAGAAATGGGCAGACTGGATGGGCCTTGCGGTCCTTATCTGCGGTCAACTTCTATGTTTCTATGTTTCTATGATCCGATTAGACAAGTGGGTAGTGGGATAGAATGCAGCTGAGGAGGATGTACATTCTCCAGATCTTAGGAATCCAAAGAAGTCTAAGGCTATAACCTCTGTAAATGTTGAGTGGTTAGTGAACTGAAGACTCCATGTTGTATGAGATTCATTAGTTTGCATTATAAGTCTTAATTAATTATTCAAGAGCCTAGCTGGGCTCCTGACTGGCTAATGGATCAGTCATTAATGTCTTAGAAATCACTGATCAAAGCTGGCCCAGTGGCACAGAGGGTTGGGGTGCTTTAGTGCCTTACCTTTCGCCATGCCAGCGACTCGTGTTCAAGAAAGAGAGCGGTTGTGGTGAGGTCAGCTGGGGAGGGAGATGATTGAGTGCCCACAGGGATGCTCTCCTCTCTCAGTGAGGGGGAGCTGCATGCTCTGCCTTATGACTGCCACCAGGTGGATTTCTGTTGGCAGTGCGGGTCAAGAAGGGCAGTAGCAGGGAGGTGCTGAAGGACTCCGTGGTGTGCAAGTGCCTCCACATGTGCATGCTGACGTGCATGCAACAGCATAAGGAACGGGACAAAAATGGAGGAAAAAGTGGCAGGGCACGAGTTCATGAAGCCTGCCCACCAGCTCTCACCCTCTGCATCACTGGGACCCTGGATTGGAACTGCATTGTGCTTTGGGCCCTCCTCTCCTGACCCCATCATGGTGGGGTGAATCCGTGGGGGTACTTCGGCCTCAGGTAAGACCTGGGCAGGTGCTGGACAGAGCCCACCCTCCCCTGACCGTGGAAGGGAAAAACACAATATGAAACAAAAAACAAAACAAAAAAAATCACCGATCCAGCTGCCAACTTACACTGTGCGGCACAGACAGCTCACGCCCCTCTGCTTAAAACCTTAATTAAGTTAAAAATAAATTGGAAAAAGAATATTGTTATTGTGATTAGACTTAGTCACAATAACAATTTTGAAGCTGGCCATTTCCTCGGATTAATGACCGACTGAAGGGAGGTAGTCCTTGGCTGTGCCTTGGGCCACCCATCCCCCCAACTGGTCATTAATATCTCGGAGGAGACAAGCTGCTTGGCTGTTAATGCTTAAATATGTGGTGTACAAGCTTCCTTGAGGGTGTTCACTAAGAAGCAGATTTCTCATGTCTTGAAGAACTGCTTTAACTGCTGGACTGGATCAGTATGAGTTGAATTGATAGATATTAAGATAAACAGAATGCCCAGTATATATTGTAGCCCTGGCACCGTATGCCAGTGGGCTATCCCCCCTTGCTGACTGTCTCTGATACCCGGCAAGGGGCCTGGGTCCTGCTACGGTGACTATTGGGGGTTTGTTCCCAGAAACAGTGAAAATAGCATGGTGCCTCCACCCAGAGAGAAGTATTAGTGTGCCAGATATCTGCTTGGCACAGCCCCCTGGGATACTGTGCCTACCCACCTCCCCAACCAACCACTCTACGTACTGTGTCCCCGAATACCTTGTTCCACCAGAAACTATATATTTCAGCAATAAGTGCATGCAATGAATTTCACTAACAGCAGATTCAAACAACAAATTCACAACTTTATTCGGGGGGTAAGGAATAGGGAAAGGGATACCTGGATGTATGGTTGCTGTGAAGGCAAGAAACGTTAGTGAAATATGCAATTTCAAACATGTGGGTCCGCAGGCTAAGCCCTCCTCCACTGGTACCAGTGTTCCTGTATTGTCCCTAGGGGTATCCACTAGGTGCAGGCCTGATCGGTGATGCGGGTTGGCCGGCTGTTGGGCCCTGAAATTGTAAAGCTTGAACTTTGTTAAATAGCAACTTCCCCTTTCCTCTCCTGAGAACCCAGTCCTGGGTACTCATGGTTTGAAGATCTCAGCACCAGGGGAATATGGAGTTCCTTGGAGTTATGCAGCAAATCAAGAAAAAGGCCATTCAGGATGTCTCCACCTAGATGGAACTTGCTCAAGGATCTTGTAACTGGTCACCTTGATTGTAGTTCTGGCTGCTTGTCACCTTCAGTCACTTCTGGCCCACTGCAGAGCACTGTGGCAGGTCAACATCAACCCCAGAATGCCCAGACCGGGAAGTGGCTACACAGCCCGGCTCCCATGATTGGAGCGCCCTAGTACTCAGGTGCAAGACCTGTGACCTCCTGAGACAGTGAGTCCCACTCGGGAGGGGTTAGCAAGTTTTCTCCCTGGCTCTGGGTGAGGACTCCCAAACAGTGGGGGTCCTCCTGCAGTTCCTGCACTGAGCTCTCAACAATCACGGTTTCAGGCAGATGCTCTAATGAAGTCCAGTGCCAAACTGAGTGGGTACTAGCCTCTACTTCTATCAATGCCAGTGCAATTCAGCAGGAGGGGATTCAGCAGCAACAGCCCTCCTGCACAGCAGTCCGCACTCTCAGTTTAGCAGTGTCCAACCCTTTCTTCGGCTGCAACAAAACCTCAGCTCTCAACCACTTTAACCAGTTCATTCAGGACACACACAATTCCTGGCTAGCACCCTCAAGACCAAAAACTCTCTGCCTCTTTAGGAAAAATACAACTGCAGTCCCCACAAACAAATGACCTTTCAGCAGCAACTGTAAAACTCAGATAACCTGTTCAGTCCTTTCAGTTAATTTCCCGGTGCAAGGTTATCTGCCACATTTAGTTTCTCCCAGCTCCTATTAAGCAACTTCTGAGTACCTGGAGAAATAGGATCACAATTCAGTCTCTTTCTCTCTTTTCCCCTTTGCAGCCAAGTCTTGCAGCAAGCACCTGGGGATTCTTTCAGCAACCACACTCCTCGGATTAGGGCCTGGGTAAGCCCCTGAAGTCCAAAATCTGCTCCTACAGCACAGCACTGACTTGTACAGAGTCCAGCCACAGACTGACGAAATCCCAGTAAGTTCTCACTGTATCAGCCAAAATCCCAGTGTTCTGATTGGCTGTTGAAGCCTTTCAATAATTTATATCTATAGTGATCAATATTCCCTGCTTGTTTATTGGGGCATGATCTAGGTGCTAGAATTAGTCCCCACCTTTTCCCAGGAGTCCATCTGTCATTGTTTTGGGCGACTAGATCACCGATTGTCTGAAACAGAAGGGGTTAATTGTTACAACACGTTTGCTCCTATTAGTTTACATGGAGTGCCTTTCAAGCTTAGGCAGTCTCTTCCCTTTCAACGTCTGGCGCAGCCCAGCAACCTAGCCCACTGTTACCAATGCCCCACCAGAATGTAGCCCCAATGGTCCTCTATCAAATGAGCCCACTCTCAGAGCTGTGGTCCCAACCGTTTGGCCATCACTGCCACCGTAACTACATCCCCCTAGGTGGCAAGCAGCAACTTCATTAATATTCATAAGGGTTCATGAATAATTCATGAGTCCTCACTGCTTGCCCCCAGTCAGTGTTAAAATTGAACCCCTAGGTGGCTCCTCGGCCACATTCTACAAGTCACAGCCCTCCATTAGCCAAGGGGTGCCGGGACCACAAGACCACCCTCCATCTCCAGCAAGATCGCGAGGCGGGACATCAAAAGGCCCACGTGAGTGGCGGCCCAAACAGACCTGCTGGCAGCTTGCAGCACATAACCCATGCCCAAACGGGGTAGGACAAGATGCTGAATGGTAAAGGGGTGGAGAAAATGCTGCTCCACCAGGTAAGCCTCGGGGTTACACTCCCCCCCTTGAAATGCTTGGCTTCCACTTCAAGCATAAGGGAAATACCCAACAATCACATTAAACATTAATAATATTTCTGTCTATACACCTGATTCCTATCTGGCAGGTAATAACCAGAGGAACACTCAAGCACAGAACATTATTTACGTTTTGCAGATCCCTTTCCTTCTCTGAGCCCTTTTGGCCACATGAAAGTGGCACCCTTCAGATTATCTCATCAGATATTAGGTACCAAGATCACACTTTTTTCTGTCAAACCTGCGAGGTACCCTGTTCACCTCCCTCTCCTTCTTTGGGTCACCTTTTCCTCTGATCTAGGGGGCTTTGCATCAACAGGGCACATAATCAGCTTCGGTAGGGACCTAGGAGTAATGTACACTCCCTTATGGACTGTAAACAAGGGTAAGTCTGTAGGAACCCCGGGGGCATCATACGTCAGCTTAATGACAGGTCTTGTCATCCTCCCTGTCCTATGAGGGGTCTCCTGAATACCTACGCCCTTACCTATCCCAGGATCAGCAATGATCTCCTCATCTTCTTCACCTTCCTCTTGGCCCTCATCTTCCTGATACTCGGAATCACCCTACAACCATTCCCTGGGTATTTCTGCAAGGGATCTGCTCTGGTACCACTCAAGCAGCTCAGCCAGACCAGTATTCAAGTCCAGATTGGTCCCCCAAGGGGCACGGCCAGAACAGACTCCACAATCCTACCCTTCTAGGTGTATCTCTTATCGGGGGTGATCCCTGGAATAACCTGGCCAATTCCTTGGTAGGGCAATGACTACATGGGGTCTCACCATCCTCCACCCCTCAGACCCATGCTTGGCCTCTCCCTCATCTGTGACCTCCCCACCCTGGGCAGGCCCAGCCCCCATAGCATTACTGTCTCTCCGCCTCTGTCTTCTGCGTGCAGCAGCTCGAGTGGTGGAGGGTGATGAGGGATCTTCAACAACTTCCTCTGCATTCATTACTTTATTAACAATAGGCAGCAAATGGTTATGGTGAATAGGCAAGGCAAGGAAAATTTTATTTAAAAAGATGCCCATCCCGGAGGCTCTGGGCGCCGAACATGTTAAAATCACATACAAAGCACCATCAATAAATTGTATATACAAATAACACCACAATATACAACCTAAAAATAAATATTGTACATTATAACTCATCATTATAAAATTTATAATAATACGATCAATAATAAATACAAGCTGAAAATATAGCCAGGGACAGAATTAAACACGAAAGTCAGGGATCAGAAGAAATTATAAATCAAAGTCCGGGAAGGTCTGATTATACAGGAAGGCCTTGAGGAGGGTTTTGAAAACCTCAACTGAAGGGTCCTCTCTTACTGCCTAACCTTGTACCCTCGAGCCTCTCCTTCAGGCCAAATCTTATACACCAGCAGCTCTGCAAGCTTCTCCACTACCACATTTGGGGTGTCTCCCCATCTGTCTGCAATCTTGTGCTTTCCGGGATTGCCCAGCCAGTGTAGTAGCAATCTGTCTATCACATCCAGATCTTGAGCCCGCATTTTCTTGTCATAATGCTCTTTATTCACCTGGTTCCTTTTAGTGGTCATCTCAGAAGCGAGCCGGTATGCATCATCCAGTTGTTGCCTAAGAGTTTTCACATACTGCAGATATGCTCCTGCTCCCAGTCCATCCAAGGAGACTCCATAACACAGGTCTACCGGCAGATGGACTTCCCTCCCGAACATGAGCTGGTAGGGAGAGAATCCCATAGCGTCATTTTGTGTGCAGTTGTATGCATGGACCTGAGCACTAATCCGCTGACTCATGTGTGCTTGTCCCGGGGATCCAAGGTGCCAAACATGTCTAACAAAGTCCTTTTGAATCTTTCAGGTTGGGGGTCACCTTGGGGATGGTAAAGCATGGTTCAGGACTTCCTAATGCCCCACAGCGACAATAACTTTTTGATGAGCCGGCTATCAAAATCACTGCCCTGATCCAAGTGGATCCTCTGGGGACACCATAGTGCATTAAAAACTTCTCCACCAATATCCATGGTAGAAGCTTGTTGATCCTTGGTGGGGTAGGCTTGAGCATATTGGGTAAAATGGTCTGTAACCATCATTAAGTTGGAGATATTACATGAGTCAGGCTCTAGTGTAAGGAAGTCTATGTATACCACCTCCATCGGGCCACTAGTTTTGATGTTGACTAATGGAGCAGCCCTCTGGGGAAGTGCTTTGCATTTTATACACCTCATGCAGCTCTTGCAATATGCCTCTATATCTGACCCCATCTTCGGCCAATAAAATAGACTTTTAACCAGGTCCAAAGTGTGTTCAGTTCCCAAGTGGCCCATATCATCATGCAGAGCCTTCAACACAGTCTTGATGTGTTTCTCTGGGAGTACCAGTTGCTCTCGTGGGGCTCCTTGCAGATCCTGGGTCTCTTGGTACAACAACCCCTTCTTTAAACATAGTTTAGGCCATTCACATAATAACAGCTGAGCCTGAGGGATAATGGTGTCCACTTGCTCCTGGCTCCCCTGCCATTTCAACACTTGTACAATCTGACCAGTGACTGGGCTGGCCCTCTGATCCCGCTGCAGGTCTTGAGTGGTCAATTGTGGAAGGGATCTGACATCTAGGGTGGCCAGCCAGTAATATGCGACTGGAAGACAATTCCCTGAAGCTCTCAGACAGTCCACCAGACAAGGGGTGTCTTTGACGGAAAATAACTCTTCACCATCATGCTTCTTACATAAGGCCTTCACTGTTTGCTCCGAGATGCACACTCAGTTTGAGCTCTCATTGTTGCAGGCTTGGGACCACCTGGACAAAGCATCTGCATCTATATGGTTTAGACCCAGGCGGTACTCCACACAGTAATCATAGGTGGATAAGGCTGACAGCCACCTATGACCAGCTGCGTCCAGCTTGGCCATGGTCTGCATGTAGGTGAGAGGATTACTGTCTGTCTTCACAGTAATCTTGGCCCCAAACAGATATATACGAACATACGAAGAAGCCAGCAGAAGAAGGCCATTTGGTCTATCAAGTCTGCTCATATTGCAGGGTCCACAGCTTGAGCTAATGTCCCTGCCCTCCCTCCCCACTTCTCCCATCCTCCCTACCCATGATCCTTACCTTCCCCCATGCCTATCCCAGCCTGTCTTGAAGCTGCCCACTGTCTTCAACGAGATGACCTCTTCTGGTAGTGCATTCCAAGTGTCCCCCACCCTTTCTGTGAAAAAAGTGCTTCCTGACCTCCCTCCTAAACCTCCCACCCTCCAGCTTAAGACTGTGCCCCTTCGTGTAATGATTGCCACTCAGCTTAAAGAGACTCTCCTTATCAACCTTATTTATCCCTCCTCAGCACCCTACGAGCAGTTGCTTCACATCTCATTAACCTTTACTACAATCCTTCCTTCTTAAGCATTATATACTTAGTCTCCTTATACTTTCAGTTTTTTACTTCCCCAGTCCATCCCCTTCCCCCCTTGACCTACTATTGATCCCTCTGACACGGCCCTTTCCACCCTTCCCTTTCACCACCCCCGCACACAACACTCTGTATACACCCTTCATCCCCTGTCACTGCTTCAGCCGGTATTTGCCTCCTACAAATTATTTCCTGTAGATATATCTTCCAGATGTCCATACAGCTCATCACCCGAGCTCAAAAACTTTCTAATAATTCCCCTGACACATTTAACCTTCACCAAAAAGTGCAAGTTTCTAAATTATCCTCCACTAACAAGCTGGCTACTTAATGAATCATGTATATATCTTGGAGTTGTTGTTTTGTATTCATTTGCTATCCTTTCAAAGTTGTGTATTCTTTGTATGTTATATGTCATACAAATTGTATCTTGACCCTACCAGGTCCATCTTGCAAATGAGCATTGCTCAATGATGTTCGCCTGGATAAATAAAGATTTGATTGATTGATTGACTGATCCCTTTCAAGTACTTGAAGATCCCAATCATGTTCCCTCTCTCTCTTGTCTTCCAGGGAGTACATGTTCAGTGCCCTCAACCTCTCCTCATATGTCTTACCCTGCTGACCCACTGTCATCTTTGTAGCCATCCTCTGGACGTTCTCCAGTAGGTTAATGTATTTTTTGAGGTATGGACACCAGTACTGAACTCCATACTCTAGATGCGGCCTTACCAGTGACCTGTACAAGGGCAATATAACCTCCTCTCTCCTACTACTGATCCCTCTAGATATGCATCCCAGCATCTTGTTTGCCTTTGCTGCTGCTTTCTTGCACTGCGTGGAGTGCTTCAGGTCACTAGTGATCATCACTCCCAGGTCCTTATCCTCCTCTGATTCAGATACTCGGACTCCAACCAGGTAGCACTCTGTCCTGGGATTCTTGGCTCCAATATACGTAACTTTGCATTTCTTGGCATTGAAACCAAGCTGCCAGATCCTGGACCACCGCCCCAGCTTTTCCAGATCATCCTATAGGTCCTGTATCCCTTTTAGCTGTGTCCACTCTCCCACAGAGCTTGGTGACATCTGAAAATAGGCACATTTTGCCCATAATGCTATCCCCAATGTCACTGATGAAGACATTGAATGACACCGGCCCCAGCACTGAGCCCTGTGGGACAGCACTGGTTACCTCTCTGGTGCCAGATGACTCTCCCCCCCACAACCACCCTCTGGGTTCTGTCCCTCAGCCAGTTTTCCACTCATCTGGCCATCTTTTGCCCAACCCCAAGATCCACCAACTTCCTGATCAACCTTTTGTGGGGAACAGAGTCAAAGGCCGTGCTGAAATCAAGATAGAGGGTGCCTACAGCTTGGCCCCTATCTACTGTTTTAGTGACACAGTCAAAGAAGTCAATCAGATTTCTTTGACACAATCTTTCCCCATGAACCAATGCTGACTCGCATCCTGGAGACCATGCTCTTCTAGACGAACTGAGAGACCTGGAGGTCTGGTAAGAGGAAAGTGCTTCGTTTTGGCTCGGTGAATTTACAGCTCCCTGACATTATACCTGCGCAGTGTGAGAGACTGCAAGCAGGTTTTTCGTTGATGAACTTTGGTTCTGTGAACTGGGGGGAGCTAGGACCTCGGTGTCCTCCTTGAATTTCCCCTGTTAAAATCTCGCTTCGCTCACAAGCGGTGCGTAGTATGTGTTGAACTGAGAGACCTGGAGGTCTGGTAAGAGGAAAGTGCTTCGTTTTGGCTCGGTGAATTTACAGCTCCCTGACATTATACCTGCGCAGTGTGAGAGACTGCAAGCAGGTTTTTCATTGATGAGCTTTGGTTCTGTGAACTGGGGAGCTAGGACCCGTGTCCTCCTTGAATTTCCCCTGTTAAAATCTCGCTCCGCTCATAAGCGAGAGCTGTGAGTGGCACTCGGCACTAGAAATGCTTAGCTAATACAGGGGGGGTGAGGCTATGTTTTAGTATGTGTATTTGGTAATCAAATGTTTATTTATATAGCCTTTATTATGTGTAGTTGTAGAACTAGTCTTTTTGAGGGCATGGTTATTAGTAGGTCTGTTATATTTTAGAAGTTAGGCTTGGTGGGCAATTTTATATATATTCTATATATAAGTTATTACCTTTTGTATTTGTTGTGCCTTGGAGATATATATGTGATATGGGAGGATCGAGAGGGGCTAGAATTGTGTATGATAACTTGATGCTGCGCGACCTGCGCCCTTTCATCCCCCTTCCGGTTTCTGATGTTACTACCAGACGTTGCCAGGAGGTGGGGATTGGCAGGGATAGTGTTGGTCGCGCATTATCAAGAAACTTTGATTTGGGTTATGCGAGGATTGAAGTTATCAGGTCCAGGAGACGCCCTAGGTTGCGACGGGCACATGGGAGAGGCCAGTCGTGTTTGGTGTCCATCCCCAGGGAGCCTATTAGATCAAATGGCCAGGTAACCTGTGGGGCTGCATCACCCCCAAATCCCCTGACAGCAGTGCTTTGTAATACCAGATCGATCAGAAATAAGACAGCAATTATTGCTGCCTTGGTTTCGTCGGTCGATCTGGCTTTTATCACGGAAACTTGGGTGGGAGGATGCGGGCCCAATTTTTGAGGCTGCAGTCCCCCTGGGTATACCGTGGTACACTGTCCCAGAGTGGAGCGAGGTGGCGGTGTAGCCATCTGTTTTAGATCCAGCCTGAACTTCACTGCACCGTGAGAGCCTGTTCTTTTGAATGTGGCCTTCCGGGAGGACCTGATGCGGGCTGCAGGATCTTTCTCATTTATCGCCTCATGGGTTGATGGGGGAGTTCCTGCAGGAGGTCGCAGATTTCGTCGCCGTTGCATCATTGGAATCCCCCAGATGTGTTTTTCTGGGGGATTTCAATGTTTGGTTTGACGATGTGAGTCATGGACATGGTTGTGAGCTTTCCCGGGTCATGTCCTCCCTTGGTTTGACGCAGGCAGTTACTTTACCAACTCATCGGGATGGCCACATGTTGGACCTGGTGTTCTCACTGGGACTTGATATTAGTGATCCTAAGATCGATCCAGTTCTCTGGTCTGATCATTGCACGGTCCAGTTCACGCTTGGGGCTCCCGCCATAAGCCCTTCCCCTGCTGAGATGATTCGCTGTCGCCCTTTACGGGGTTTGACCCCTGAGGGTTTTTTGGCGGCAGCGAATTTATCTAGAGTGGGTGATGCATGCGCGGGAGGTGTGGTGGTCGGAGTTGACGCCTATAATGAGGTGTTATCCGACACCATAAACTCCCTCGCACCTGTCCGTGTACGACCCAGGACTTCTTACCTGAGGTCGCCATGGTTTGATGGTGAGCTCAGGGAGATGAAGAAACTGGGTTGGAGACTGGAGCGCTGCTGGAGGAGATCCCATCTGGATGCGGACAAACTGGCCTTGCATGCCCACTATGTTGGGTACCAGGAGGCAATCAACCGTAAGAAGACAGTGTTTCTGTCTGGGGAGATTGCTGCTGGAAGGAACCGACCAGCCTCACTTTTCCGGACTGTTGATAGACTTTTACATCCTGTCTGTCTACGGCCCGGGAAGGTTTTTTACAATACTGACTGTGAGGGAATTTGCTCGATTCTTTTCGGATAGGGTGTCTGCGATCCGGCGGGTGGCTCCTTCAGCCAGAAATGATACAGCTGGCAGTGATCGCCTGATGTGTTCTGAGTGCACTCCGCCTGGTTGGGGAGAGTTTAGACCAGTGGAGGATAGTGAGGTCATTGAGGTAGCAACCAATGTGAGGCACACCTTTTGTGAACTGGACCCGGTGTCGACGCGTTTTTTAATGAGATGCGCTGACTCTGTTGGCCCGGTGTTTGCCATGATTGTACGGTGCTCCCTTTCCGAGGGTGTCTTTCCGGATGCCTTGAAGGAGGCTCTGGTGAGACCCCTCTTAAAGAAGCCATCTTTGGACCCGGAGATCAAGGCAAATTGCATCCGATCTCTAACCTTCCATTTTTAGGAAGGTTATTGAGAAAGTGGTAGCGCTTCAGTTGGAAGAGCACCTCACATCTCATGAGTTATACGAACCTTCAGTCGACTTTCGTGCCAGACATACATCGAAACTGCACTTGTTGCAGAATGACCTTCTCAGGGCTAGAGACTGGGGAGATAAGACAATTCTGGTTCTCCTTGATCTCTCATCAGCATTTGACACTGTGGACCATTTGTGTGCTGCTTGCTCGCCTTGGGGACCTATGCGGACTCACCGGTAATGTCATCAAATGGTTCGAGTCCTTTCTTACTAACAGGAGGCAGCGGGTTGTGATGGGAAATTTCTCATCTACACCTAGTCTGCTTTTTTGCGGAGTTCCCCAGGGGTCAGTATTGGCTCCAATGTTGTTCGCAGTGTACATGCTGCTTCTGGGTGGGATCATTAGGAAATATGGCTTGAGTTTTCATTGCTATGCTGATGATACTCAGCTATATTTTCCTTTGCCCCAGGAACATCCAATGCAGTGGATGTGATTAATATCTGTCTGACCGAGATTAATGACTGGATGGCCTCCAGCTGGTTGCGGCTGAACCCCGATAAGACGGAGGTATTAGTAGTGGAGTCGAACAGAGTGCATGATAGGATGGCCTCTGACACAGAAACTGGGCTTGTCCTAGGGTCTGTGCCATTGAAAGCCTCCTCTTGGGTGCGAAATCTTGGCATGATTCTGGACAGGGATTTAACCATGGAGGCTCAAATATCCTCTGTGGTTCGTACCTGTTTTTTACCATCTCAGAAACATTGCCAGAATCAAATCCCTTGTTCCGCCTCTGGACCTCCCTACTTTGATACATGCCTTAGTCACATCTAGGCTTGATTACTGTAACGCGCTCTATCTCGGGGTCACGGGAGGGTCTCTCCGCAGATTGCAGCTGGTGCAAAACGCAGCTGCCCGGTTGTTGACCGGGCAGCAAAAGTTCTGTCATATTACACCGGTTCTGCGTGAATTGCACTGGCTGCCAGTCAGGTGGAGAGTCCTCTTTAAGGTAGGTCTTCTTACCTATAAGGCCCTACACGGACAGGGCCCTGGTTACCTGTTAGACCTTCTGTCACCTGCTCTCTCCGCGTGCCCTCTTCGCTCCTCCAATGAATGCCTCCTGACCATTCCCAGAACTAGGCTGAAATCAGCCGGCGATAGGGCATTTAGTGCCGCGGCCCCTTTTCTGTGGAATTCCTTACCAACTATGGTCAGAGAGGCTTCATCGGTGGATGTTTTTAAGGCCCAGTTAAAGGCCTTTTTCTTCCTCTAAGGCATTTAATTTAATCTAATTTAATTTAATGTTTCGATAAAGATTTATATTTAAATGTTTAGTTCTGTAATGATCTGTATTAATGTGTAAATTTTTATATTTATTATGTTAAATTGCCTGTTTTAATGGATTGTACGGTGCCCAGAGCCTCAGGGATTGGGCGTCTTTTAAATAAACTTTGCCTTGCCTTGCCTAGATATTCCACCAACCTTTCCTTTAGTATGGTTTCCATGGGCTTGCCCACAATGAAGGTCAGACTGACTTGTCTGTAATTCCCTGGGTCATCCTTGGGACTGCTTTTGTGGAGGGGCACTACATGTGCTGTTCTACAGTCATGTGGTACCACGCCTGACTCTAGTGAACTATTAAATAGGTCTGCCAGTGGCCCTGCCAGCTCCTCAGTCAGTTCCTTTAGTATCCTTAGATGTGCTCTGTCCGGACCTGGTGATTTGTGCACCTTCAATGCCAGCAGCCCCTCCCTCACTCTGTTCTCCTCTATCACTACATCTGTGTTTCCCTCCCTCCCACCTCCTCTTTTCCCTCCTGAAGGCACTGGCCCATCCTTCTCCTTGGTGAAGATGGAACAGAAGTATTCATTTAGTATCTCTGCTTTTCTCCCATTATGCTCCACCTACTCCACTCCTTTCTTAAGCCTAACAATCCCTTCCTTCTTGCCCCTTTTCTCACTTATATAGCGAAAGAAAGCCTTCTCCCCATCTTAATTTCTTCAGCTATCTGCAGCTCCATCTGTGCCTTTGCTCGCTGGACTTCTTTACTTACCTCACTAGCCAACCTTAGGTAATTTTCCCTATCCACCGCTCTCTTGGTCTTCCTGAATTTTCTATAGGCCAACCTCTTTTCCCTTACTGCCTGGACAACCCCAGAACTGAACCAGCTGGGCACTTTGGCCCTTGTGTTCTTCCTCAAGCCTAATGCACTCATTTATGGCAACTAGTAATCCTTCCTTAATGATGGACCACCTTTGGTCCACCCCCATATCTGATCTGATGCCAGCAAGAAGGCTTCTTAGCACTTCACCCATTTTCTTGAAGTCTGCCCTCCTGAAATCCAAGATTTTGGTCTTAGTCGGGATGCTTTCTCTGCCCGTATCCAACTGGAACCATACTGTGCAATGGTCACTTTCACCCAGTGGCTCCCTGACCATTATTTCCTGTACATTCTCCTCCATTTGTGAACACCAAATAAAGAACTGCCTCAGTTATTATTGGTTCAGTGACGCCCTGAATCAGGAACCCACTCTGCAGTCCTTCCAGGATCACCTGACTCCTAGCACATGTTGTGGAGGGTATGCTCCAGTCCACCTTAGGCAAGTTGAGGTCCCCCACAATTACCACCTCTCCTTTTCCCACAGCTTCCAATATTTGTGAGCTCAGTTCCATGTCCTTCTCCTCATCCTGATTGGGTGGTCTGTAAAGCACCCCCAACCTCACCTTTTTCCCTCTATTGGACCTTCACTGAACCCATAATGCCTCCACCTCCCCTTCCTCCAACTCCTCCCTTGTGCAAGTTATTCCCTCCCTGATATAAACTGCCAGCCCTCCCCCTTCCTGACTACCCTGTCCCTACTGTATAGTTTATATACAGGGATCGCAAAGTCCCAGTCATGGTGTGATGTTCCCCATGCCTCGGTTACTGCAGCTATGTCAACCTCCTGTCTACTAATAGTGCCTGCAGGTTGTCCATCTTGATTCCAAGACTCCACTATTCAGAGACACCACCCTCCACCTAGAATCTGACCTTCCTTCTCTTCCCTCTATTCTTCTATTCACATTTATTTCCTCTGCGTGTACCCCTACATGTACCCTTGTTATGTGTTCCTCATCCCCACCATCCTTTGTGTAACCCCCCTGTTACCTGGGGTTACTAGAATCCCAGTAAGACCTAGTGGTAGGCAGGGAAGGCAGCTTGTGAAACTCCAGTTAAATGGATTTCACACTGTCTCACTCTGTTCTCAGTCTCAGCTGAGACTGAGGGATGACATCATTTTAGAACTGTTGCAGCTGCATAAGCCACACTAGAATGTTGCAGTTGGAGGTTAGAGTAGAACGTTGGGGAATTTGAAGCCAGTCTGTGTGCAGTCAGAGAGAGAGACTGTAGTGCATCTGAGTGTGTGCAGGCTCTCAAATCTTTAAGCTCTGTTTCATAGCTACCTTTGTTCAAGGTGTGTGTCTCCACTTGAAGAGAAACACAGGAACTGGTAATTGAAGTAGTGGAGACTGCTCTCAATGGTTCAGAGCCCCATCCCTGAGGGGATGGGGGAAGGTGTCTGCCTGTTTTCCAGGGACAACCCCTCTGGGTTCGGCTAAGGGAAAGAAGCTGCCTGTCTGAGTTGTGCTGAGGCACCAGAAGCTCTGTAAGAGATTCCTTGAGGAGGAAATGCCCGTAGGGCACCTGCAACCAAAGGGTGAGTTCGCTCTAAAAAAGGGCCAAGTGTTTTCACCTGAAACAGAAGGAAACTAAAGGGACTGTTACTGTGGGGTCAGGAAAAGACAGCCAAGTACAGTTGGAAGATGTGGGGATTGGACTGCTTAACTTTGTGGGGGGTCTAGAGTAATGGACAAAGCCACCTAAAATTATGTTCAAGACCAGCACAAAATGGAAAGCAAGAATGTGGGGACTGGACTGCTTAATCTGTAGGGGGTCTAGAGTAGTGGACAATGCCACTTATTTTTAAGTATATTCAAGTCCAGCACAAATGGGAAGCAAGACAAGTAGATTGAATGTGAAATACATTTAGCAAGGAAGATTCCCTGATGGAGCCGAGGTGCTCTTAGGTGGTTTAGGGAGCCACTAGAAAATACTTCCATGAAGTATGGAAGGTGTCCAAGTGGCTGGCAAGGGAGCCGAGCCAGGGAAAACCCAGAGCAGTGTACAAGTTCGGCCTGTGTAACCCAAAGCAGCGTACAAGTCCGGGCTGTGTGCCCAGTGTGTTATAGAGCCTGAGGGCTAAAGCGATGAGGATGTGTTCTTGTCCTTTTTTAATCTGAATTACTAGGAGTGTAGCCCTGTGGGGATCCATCTATGCTTTGTTTATTCTGTTTGGATGTGAATAAAAGCCACACTTTAGAATCCCACTTCTGGTATTGGACATTACATTTACTGCTTCCTGTGTTCGGAGTTACTTGGGTGCCCCTGTGCAGAGTAGCCAAACCTAGCCTTTGTGCCGAGTGACATATACCTCCCCGAACACAGCCCACCTGGTAGAGCTGTCAGATACAAATGGCATACCTGGTAGGGGTTACATTTGCTAACTGTGTTCTCGCCCCTTCCACTTCCTTCCTCCTGACCTCATCCATCACTGTGGGGGGGAGGTTCACTGATCTCCTCCTCCTGGAGTCTGTGGTCCTGCACACCCGCTGTCCCCACTGAGTAGTTGATAGTCATGGAACTGATCAACTATAGCTCACTTCAATGCCAGGAACTCTAACTTATGGAAAGGATAACTTTGCTGTCAAGGGTCTAAACTCCAGCTGGCGAATGCAATTGGACGTAACACTTCAGGGTGTTCCTGATACAATACAGCCCCCAATCCACTGAAACTGGCATCGGTGATAAGGATGTAGGGTTTCTGTGGGTCCACATAAGCCAGCACTGGGGCATGGGTAAGGCAATAGATGATAGCCTCAAAAGCTCTATCACAGTCCTCATTCCACCTCTCACTGAAGGGTTCAGAGGAGCGGAAATAACTGACAGGTCTGGTAGAGTCCCCATGCATGGCAGTTTTCTTGATTTTGTTTGCGGGTGGATACCCCTGTAGCAGATTTAAAAGGGGCCACACCATGCGGGTGTAGTCCTTTACAAACCTCCTGTAATAACCACAGAAACCCAGTAGTCACTGCAAGTCCTTCAGTGTGTGTGGCTTTGGCCAGGTGGTGAGGACCTCAACCTTGCTGTGGTCAGTCTGTATGCCTTTCTTGGAGACAATGTGCCCCACATACTTGACTGAGGTCCAGAAGAATTGGCACTTGTCCATGGAAAGCTTCAATCCAAACCCTTCCAGGTGGTCCAACACCTTCACTGGAGCACTGGAGTGCAGTTGCAGCAGCCACTTCTTAGAGTGGGGTTAATCTAGATGCCCTACAGGGGGCATGCCTTAGACAACTAGTATTGGAACCCACTCGAGAGGGAGCAATCTTAGACCTGGTACTCTCAAATGGAGATGGAGAGAGAGTCACAGATGTAGAAGTGGGTAGCCATCTGGGAACTAGCGACCATCGAACAGTATGGTTCATGATAAACACGGCAGTAGAGTCAAGCCATACAAAGGCAAAAGTACTGGACTTTAGGAGGGTTGACTTTGCCAAAATGGGTGAGTGCCTAAGGAATGCACTAGCAAATGGTCAGGAAAGAGGGGTGGAAGAACAATGGGGAATAATCAAGACTGCCATCGCAGAGGCAACAAGCCTTTGTGTGAAGCAAATAAACAAAACAAAATGATGTAAGAAACCACTATGGTTCTCAAAGGAGGTGTCAGGGAAGATTCAAGAGAAAAAGAAAGCATTCAGGAAGTACAAGGAATCCCAGAAGGAGCAGGACAGAGAATTGTATCAGTTAAAGAAAAAGGAAGCTGGGAAGGCAGTCAGAACAGCAAAGGCCCAAACTGAGGAAAAGATAGCCTACTCAGTTAAGAAGGGGGGAATAAAACCTTTCATAGGTACATCAGGGAGCGAAGGAAGACCAAGGGGTGGCTGTGAAAGTCAGGAAGAAAAAGATAGCATTACGGAAGTATAAGGAAACACAGAAGGAGCAGGACAGAGAGCTGTACCAGTTATGGCAGATGGAAGCAGGGAGGGAAGTCAGAATAGCAAAGGCCCAAACTGAGGAAAAGATAGCCAACTTGGTTAAGAAGGGGATAAAACCTTTATAGGTACATCAAGCGCGTAGAAAGACAAAGGAGGGATAGTGAGGCTGAATAGAATGAACAGTGGGTGGGCAGGGGGACAGTGAAAAGCAGGGATACTGAACGAATATTTCTGCTCAGTATTCACAAAAGAGGAGGGGGAAGTGCCTAATCCAATTAACAGAAGCACTCTTGACAGGGGGGTTGATCCCAGTCCTTTCATAGAAGAAAGGGTTCTGCAAGAACTCCTAAAACTGAAGGTGGTAAAAGCAATGGGGCCTGATGGAATTCACCCCAGAATTCTAAAAGAATTAAGGGGGGAACTAGTGAAACCACTAGCTACTCTTTTTAATAAATCATGGGAGGTTGGTGTGGTACCCGAGGACTGGAGGAAGGCGGATGTGATTCCCCTTCACAAAAGTGGGACCAAGACAGAGGCAGAAAACTACAGACCTGTCAGTTTGACCTCTGTGGTAGGGAAAGTGATGGAGTCACTTCTGAAGGAAAGAATAGTTGAGTACTTAGAGGCCAGTGGGACACAGGACCCAAGGCAGCATGGGTTCACAGTGGGAAGGTCATGTCAGATGAATCTAATAGATTTCTTTGACTGGGTGACCAAAGTAGTAGACCAGGTAGGGGCTGTGGACATGGCCTACCTAGACTTTAGCAAGGCATTTGACACAGTCCCACACAAAAGATTAATAGTGAAATTAACCAGCCTGGGAGTGGGTCCCAGGGTGGTAGCCTAGGTAAAACATTGGCTGGACAACAGGACACAGAAGGTAATTGTAAATAGAGCCTCTGAAGAAAGAGGGGTTACTAGTGGATCCCGCAGGGTTCAGTATTGGGTCCAGTCCTTTTAATGTCTTCATAAGTGACATTGCAGAGGGACTGAAGGAAAAGTATGCCTCTTTGCAGATGACACAAAGATCTGCAACAGGGTTGATACACAAGGAGGCGTGGAAAGGATGAGAAGGGACTTGGCAAGGTTGGAGGAATGGTCAGAAGTATGGCAGCTAGGATTCAATGCAAAGAAGTGCAAAATAATGCACCTGGGAAACAAGAACCCAGGGGAAGAATACACAATGGGGGAGGTAGTAACAACAACAAAAAAGGAAAGGGACCTGGGGGTAATCATATCAGATGACCTTAAGGTTAACAAGCAATGTGAGAAGGCAGTAGGGAGGGCTGGGGTATACTGGGATGCATAGGGAGAGGCATAAGCAGCAGAAAACAGGAAGTTGTTATCCCTCTGTACAGACAGTTGGTGAGACCCCATCTGGAGTACTGCGTCCAGTTCTAGAGACCCCATCTCTGCAAGGACATAGACAGGATAGAGGCAGTCCAGAGGAGGGCAACTAAAATGGTGCAGGGTCTGCAAGAGAAGCCATATGAGGAGAGACTAAAGGAGCTTAATATGTATACCCTTGAGGAAAGAAGGGAGAGGGGGGGGACATGATAGAAACTTTTAAGTACCTCAGTGGAATCAACAAAGTCCAAGAGGGTAGCATCTTTCAGAAAAAGAGATGTGCAAGAACAAGGGGACACAATTTAAAGATAGAGGGGGGTGGTTCAGGGGCAATGTGAGGAAGTATTTTTTCACAGAGAGGGTAGTGGATGCATGGAACAGCCTTCCTGAGGAGGTTGTGGGGTCTAAAACTGTGGGAGAATTCAAGAATGCATGGGACAGACACAAGACAATTCTTGTGGGGGGTAGGAAGAAATAGGCTGTTGGTTAACTAGGATCTGCGGCCTATCCTGTAGGTAGGGAAATGGGCAGACTAGATGGGCCAGGCGGTCCTTATCTGCTGTCAAAGTCTATGTTTAAGGGAGGGATAGTGAGGCTTAATAAAGGGGAGGAGGGATGGGCAGAGGGTGACTGTGATAAGGCAGGGATACTAAACAAATATTTTTGCTCAGTATTTACAAATGAAGAGGGGGGAGGTACCTAAACCAAACAATAGAAACACTCTGGATATAGGAGTTGATACCAGGCCATTTACAGAAGAAAGGGTTCTGAAAGAACTCTTAAAACTGAAGGTGGACAAAACAATGGGGCCTGATGGGATTCATCCCAGAATTCTAAAAGAACTAAGGGTGACACCACTGACTACCCTCTTCAACAAATCATGGGAGGATGGGGTGGTACCTGAGGACTGGAGGAGGGCAGATGTGATTCCACTTCACAAAAGTGGGAGCAGGGCAGAAGCAGGAAACTACAGACCTGTTAGTTTAACCTCAGTGATAGGGAAGATGATGGAATCACTTCTGAAGGAAAGAATTGTCGAGTACCTAGAGGCCAGAAGGGCACAGGACCCAAGGCAGCATGGATTCACAGCGGGAAGGTCATATCAGATGAATCTAATAGATTTCTTTGACAGGGTGACCAAAGTAGTAGATCAGGGAGGGGCTGTGGACATAGCCTACCTAGACTTTAGCAAGGCATCTGACACAGTTCCACACAAAAGATTAATATGCAAGTTAGCCAGCCTGGGAGAGAGGGGACATGATAGAGACATACAAGTATCTTACAGGGAGGAACAGGGTGCAAGAATACACTATTTTTAAGCAAAAAAGATGTTCCAGGACTAGAGGGCATGTGATGAAGTTGGAGGGAGGATGATTCAGAGGAAATGTGAGGAAGAATTTCTTCACAGAATGGGTGGTGGACAAGTGGAACACCCTGCCTGAGGAAGTGGTGGGGGCTGAAACAATCACAGGATTTAAGAATGCATGGGATAGACATAAAGGATTTCTGGAGGTCAGGGTTAAGGGGCAACAATGTTCTAGGAAAACATAAACTGAAGTTACAAACTCAAATGGGCAGACTAGGTGGGCCATAGGCCCTTATCTGCCGACATTGTCTATGTATCTATGTATCTATGGGAGTGGGTCCCAAGATGGTAGCCTGGGTAAAGAATTGGCTGGAGAACAGGACACAGCGGGTAATAGTAAACGGAGCCCACACTGAAGAAAGGGGGGTTACTAATGGGGTACCGCAGGGTTCAATATTAGGACCGGTCCTCTTCAATGTCATTATAAGTGATATTGCAGAGGGACTGGAAGGAAAAGTATGTCTCTTTGCAGATGACACAAAGATCTGCAACAGAGTTAATACACAAGTTGGGGCGGAAAGGATGAGAAGGGACTTGGCAAGGTTGGAGGTATGGTCAAATGTATGGCAGCTTAGATTCAATGCTAAAAAGTGCAAAGTAATGCACCTGGGAAACAAAAACCCAGGGGAAGAGTACACAATGGGGAGTGAGATACTAACAACAACAAAAATGGAAAGGGACCTGGGGTAGTCATATCAGATGACCTAAAAGTGGGCAAGCAATGTGAGAGGGCATTAAGGAGGGCTGGGGGGATACTGGGATGCATAGGGAGATGCATCACCAGTAGAAAACAGGAAGTTGTTATCCCTCTGTACAGACAGCTGGTGAGACCCCATCTGGAGTACTGCGTGCAGTTCTGGAGGCCCAACCTCCGCAAAGATATAAACAGGATAGAGGCAGTCCAGAAGAGGGCAACTAAAATGGTGCAGGGCCTGCACCGGAAGACATATGAAGGGAGACTTAAGGAACTTTGAAGATGATGGTAACCTGGTATCTGCTATCCAGAACTGCTCAAGTGGGAACCCCGTTGATGGTGATCTTAGTTTCAGTTGTTGGCTCCACTAACCTCCGTATATCTACTGGTTCTGCCTGATGAGACTCATGTGTGAGCCATGGAACTGGACCTGCCAGGGGCCCCAGTGTGCTCCTTTACTGGGCCCCTCCATAGTTTCCCTTGTTTACAGGTGCCTTAGTTCTATTAGATGATGATTCTAAGGGTGCCCTACACCCCTCTGTATATGTCCCTCACACCCACATCCATAACAAATAATAGGTTCCTGGGACTGTGGACAGTCCGGTGGTGCTGGATGAATCCCTGGCATTCACACTGGGGCACTCTGAGCTGCATGATTCCATTCTACACCCTTCTCATTTCCCTGGGCAGCAACCAGCACTCCTACCCTCTCTAATTCAACCACCCTCCGTACCAATTCCTCCACTTGAGCCTTAACTCCTATGTTGGAGGGGGGGTGCCTGGACAGGGGGCCCAGTGCCAAATGAAGTGGGGCCTACATTAGGGACTATACCACTCATCCCTGGAACTTCAGTGGAACCTGAACCCACAACCAGCTTAGCCAAAGTGACTACATCCTTGTATTTCCTTAATAACGTTCTTAATCCCTGTACCTCACCAGGGGGCACCCCTCCTTTCACCTGTGTCACTTCTGTGGATACCCCGTACATCCCCCAGTAACCTTGCTTTTCTTCAGCTTCCCGAACCTCCTGTACCAAAGCCCAATATGGAAGGGGATTGCTTTTCTTATCTGCTAAGTGTAACTGTAGCACTAGTAACTAGGAATAACAGGCAGCTTTCAACACATGTTCCAATCTGATCAAGTTTAGATCTTGGGCTGCTCCTTCCCCTTTCTGGAACACCTTCTGCAAGACCCTCGCTACCTGGGCCAGGAAAGCAGACAACTGTTCCCCCTCCCACTACCTAGTGGTTTTGGACTTCCACATGAGGCCCTCGCAGGTTTCAGGGCTTCCAAATGCACTTTCCAAAGCCGACATACAGTATATACCTGGGCTGGGGCTTTGGAATCTGTGGCTCATAAAGAACATATTACTTCTAAGGTGGGACCCCATAAACTCTCTACTAATCATTCCGCTTCTCAACTTCAGAACACTACCAATCTTGGATTAATGGGGTGGCACCATCCATCCAGGCCTCCAAGTCATCCTCTCCACTTTGGGTAGGTTTCACCCCTGAAAACATTCTTAGCTTGCGGTACGACTTGAAGGCCACAGGCATGGAACCAGGCTGGGGTCTCCCAAACTTGGGCATCTTAGGAAAGGACCCCACTCCTCGACCCCCTCCCCCGGGGAGATCATGCTGAAAGAGGTTACTATTGGTAGAACCAAAGTCAACCTCTCTGCCACCAAAACCCCAGGCATCCAACTGGCTTCTATAGATTGAGTACTCTCTGTTAACATGGTTAATGCACATCTAGCTGAGTCAAACATTTTCCCTTGAACTTTAATGTTTCCCAATCTCTTTATGGTGGACACATAACTTTCAACCTCCACCTCTTCCATCTTGAGGTGTACCCCCAGCAAGAGAAAATATTTTTGGGGATCTATTTTCATTCCCTCACTCCATTCCACCAGCCTCAACTTATCCTTCTCCTCAGTAGGCCTGAACGTAGGCTGGGGCAGAGTGGATTTGGGGCCTGGGAACCCCCCTGGGGCTCCGACATGCTGATCTTCTGATGCAGACATGGTTGGTCAACAGGAGATCCCAGCCGTGCCTCCAAGACGTAGCCCCGGCTCCATAAGCCAGTGGGCTACCCCCCTTGCCGACTGTCTCTAATACCCAGCAAGGGGCCTGGGTCCTGCTACGGTGACTATTGGGGGTTCATTCCCAGAAATAGTGACAATAGCGTGGTGCCTCCACCCAGAGTAAAGTATTAGTGGGCTGGATATCTACTTGGCACAGACCCATGGAATACTGTGCCTATCCACCTCCTCAACCAACCACTCTGCACACTGTGTCCCTGAATACCTTGTTTCACCAGAAACCATATATTTTGGCAATAAGTACATGCAATGAATTTCACTAACACAGCAGATTCAAATAACAAATTCACAGCTTTATTTGGGGGTAAGGAATAGGAAAGGGCTACCTGGATGTAGGACTGCTATGAAGGCAAGAAACGTTAGTGAGGTATGCAATAGCAAACATGTGGGCCCGCAGGCCAAGCCCCCCTCCACTGGTACCAGTGTCCCTGTATTGTCCCTAGGGGTACCCACTAGGTGCAGGCCTGATCGGTGCCACAGGCTGGCCAGCTGTTGGGGCTCTGAAATTGTAAAGCTTGAACTTTGCTAAATAACAGCTTCCCCTTTCCTATCCCAGGAACCAGGTCATGGGTACTCACGGTTTGAAGATCTCAGCACTAGGGGAAAATTGAGCTCCTTGGAGCTGTGCAGCAAATCGAGAAAAAGGCTGACCAGGATCCCTCCACCTAGATGGAACTTGCTCGAGGATTTTGCAGCTGGTCACCTTGATTGTAGTTCTGGCTGCTTGTCACCTTCAGCTGCTTTTGGCCTGCTGAAAAGCACTGTGGCAGGTCAACACAAGTCCCAGAAGGCCCAGACTGGGGCGTGGCTACACAGCCCAGCTCCCATGATCAGAGCATCCTAGTACTCAGGTGCAAGACCCATGACCTCCTAAGACAGTGAGTCCCACTTGGGAGGGGTTAGCATGTTTCCTCCCTGGCTCTGGGTGAGGACTCCCAAATGGTGGGGTCCTCCTGCAGTCCCTGCACTGAGCTCTCAACAATCACAGTTTCAGACAGATGCTCTAATAAAGTCTAGTGCCAAATTGAGTGGGTGCTAGCCTCTATTTCTATCAATGCCAGTGCAATTCAGCAGGAGGGGATTCAGCAGCAACAGTCCCCCTGCACAACAGTCCACACTCTCAGTTTAGCAGTGTCCAACCCTTTCTTCAGCTGCAGCAAAACCTCAGCTCTCAGCCACTTTAATCAGTTCACTCAGGATACACACAATTCCTGGCTAGCACCCTCAAGACCAGAGACGCTCTTCCTCTTCAGAAAAAATGCAACTGCAGTCCCCACAAGCACATGACCTTTCTGCAGCAACTGTAAAACTCAGATAATCTGCTCAGTCCTTTCAGTTAGCTCAATTTTCCAGTGCAGGGAACCTGCCACATTTAGTTTCTCCCAGCTCCCATTAAGCAGCTTCTCAGTACCTGGAGAAACAGGACCACAGTTCAGTCTCTTTCTCTCTTCTCCCCTTTGCAACCCAGTCTTGCAGCAAGCACCTGGGGATTCTTTCAGCAACCACACTGCTCAGAGTAGGGCCTGGGTAAGCCCCTGAAGTCCAAAATCTGCTCCTACAGCACAGCCCTGACTCATACAGAGTCCAGCCACAGACTGACAAAGGTTCTCACTGTATCAACCAAAATCCCAGTGTTTTAATTGGCTGTTGAAGCATTTCAAGATAGTTTGGGTTTAAGAATAGTATCACAGTCCTTTGAGTCTGTAATTATTTGTGTATTTAACATGTTGATTATATTTGATAACATAACAGGCCACTGGATAAAAACTGTGTTTTTTTACTTTTAATATAGTATTTATATAAAGTGCAATTATGACTAATTGTGTCATTTTTAGTTTTGAAGCCTATATGACCATTTTCTGCATAATAGACAGTGTTTTCAGCAAATTAATCGGATGGAGGAGGTCACATGATGCAGGGTGTCTGGTAGCTGCTTCTCCTTTGAGCTCCCGTCTACCACCCCAATTAATTGATATTTACTCGATATAGAGCGCTTATATCAACTTTTTACTCATCATCTTCAGTACCTCTACTTATTGGGATCAACTTCAACTACTTATTTACCAAAAAGAAAGATTACTCGTTGAAGAGACGATGGAATCGGAAATGAAGCTGGCTGGGGTTAGGCACACTCCACCTACAACTCCGGAGAAAAGCGCCAAGAAAGCTAGAAACACCAACACTAATCAATCTATAAAACAAGGCTCACCTGCTTCTCAGTGCAATCTGCTTACGGAGGATCAATTTCTCCAAGAGTTTCACCCGTTTAAAGAGACGCTTCAGGAGATCTCCAGTGAAATAAAAATTATAAGGAGTGACTTTACTGACCTATCTCGGAGGGTGGGCGATATGGAAGCAAGGGCATCCTCTCTAGAGAACTGGAGGGGCCGTGTCAACCCAGAAATTGTCAAGTTGAGGCAGCAAGTTCAAAAACTCCAACTGAAGACGGAAGATTTAGAGGGCAGGAGTAGAAGGAACAATATTTTAATCCTGGGTCTGCCTGAGTCGGAGGAAGGGGGAGACACCATTCGTTTTGTGCAACATCTACTTAACAAGATCGTAGGTCCATCACCGCTTCAACAACAATACCATATCGAAAGAGCGCATCGCTCATTAAAACCAAGACCCCCATCCGATGCCCCCCGTCCGATTATTGTTAAGTTTCTAAGTTTCATCGAGAAACAACATGTGCTGACCAGAGTTAAAGAACTGGAGTCAATTCAGTGGGATAAGCACAAAATCCGAATCACCCAAGACCTTCCGTATGAGATCAGACAGAAGAGATCAGCCTTTCATCCCATAGTTAAAAGACTGATTGCAGCTGGGATAAAATTTAAAATGAATTACCCTGCCAGGTTGAAAATCTCTTTGGATGGTACTTGGCACGGGTATGATAGTCCAGATCAAGCACTCCCTGATCTCATGAAGAAGCTCCCGAACCTCTTCAAGAGGACTGAACTGAAGTGCCTGATGTCTCTCCCTTGTTATAACAGTTGTTATAATTTTTTTTTATATATATCCCTTTTACTCTTTACTTTACTTTATTCTGTAGGTTATGGCTAGGCCCATATAAGGTATTTCGGGGTCTCCTTGTGATGAGGCTTACCTTGCGTTGTCTCCGGGTGGGTTGCTCGAACATGAAGGCGTTGGGGGACGAAGTAGTAGGCCTTGAGGCCTAGTAGGCTTGTTCGAATTTGTAATGCCTGCTGCTCCATCAGATGCTGAGATAGAGGAACTGGTAGGGAGAGGGCAGTTTCCGGAGGACACATTTGATGATCGGACCTTCGGGTCCGTCTGCGCGCCTTCCACCGGAAACTTCCTGACTGAATATTTCCGTTATGGTGGTGTAGGGGAGTCGTTGGGTAGAACTTTGTTTCCTTTTGAAATTGTGGATACTGCATTTTAATTGAAGGCTCCTGATGCTGACTTGCCAAATTCCTTAGAGGTCTGAGTTACCGAGAGGTGGCGGTCTACCGGAATGGGAGGTAAGAAACTTATCCCAGGTTAATATTGGGGTTTAGTTTAAAGCCGCCAGCGATGGCAGAAGAGGTATCACTGTAGCGATGGAAGTTTTTTGGGGGAGCTTGAGAGGAACTAAGCGCTAGGGAACTTCTGCCTTGCGGTCTAATTTGGGAGTTTGAGGTACTTAGGACCGAGCGAGATGAGATGCTTAGCTCAAACCATTATCGGGTGGGGATAAGCTGGGCCTTAGTTATAGGTTTACCCATGCTTTAGGATTCAGCAAGCCTACGCTACTGGTCCAAGTACCTTGGGGGTTGTTGGTTCCACACTATGTCTGGATGTTTCCATGGTTTGGGATAATTTTTGGAACAATTGTAAATAGTTTGAGTTTATGTGAAGAGAGGGTCTGGGTAACTTTAAGGAAGGGTGGGGAAGGATAGGATTTTCAGTATTCCAGTTTTACCCAATCTGTTTTGCTTGAGGACTTAAAGAGGGGATTTAAACTTATGCTCATGTGGTTAATCCTCGTCATGTGTTGTTATGGGTTCTCCCACGCTTTAGGACATAGCAAGCCTCGTTACTGGTTAAGGTATCTCTGGGGAAGGTTTCCGGTTTTATATCAAGTCTGGATGTTTCCAAGGTTTGGGTTATTTTTGGGAACCATTGTTAATAACCTGGGATTATATAAAGAGAGGGGCTTCGTTACTTTAATGGGGAAAGGTGGGGGGGATAAGATTTCTATTGCTCAAGTTTCCCCCAATCGGTTACTATTTGGGGATTCAATGATGAGGTTGGGACCCATACTCATGCGGTTAGTTGTTTCTATGTATCGTACATTGTTGGTTTATTGGGGTAAATATTTGGGGGGTGGGTGGAAGGTGCCACTAAGCAAAGGGTTGGTTCATACTGCCAGGGCTTTACTGCTTGTTTTACTTCTATATTTTGCTGTTCAATGGTTTTAGGGCATATTAAATGTGCTTCTTGGAATGTCAGGGGTATCAGAGATGTATTGAAAAAGACAGGTCTTACTAAACTGTTCCTTTGAGGTGTGGACATCTTATTTATACAAGAAACCCACATTCTAATTTCTGAAATCCAATTATTGAAATGTCAAGGATTTTCTCAGGTGTTTATTGCTGAGGGTTCTAAAAATAGCAGGGGGTGGCTATCATGATAAAGCGTAATGTTCCCTTTGTTCTTGGGAAATGTATTCAGGATCCGGAAGGTAGATTTGTTTTAGCTAAGGGAAGGCTCAACAACCAGGAGATGGTTTTAGGGGCCATATACGGCCCAGTGGGCGGAGACCCTAACTTCCTCATGCAGCTATCAGTCAGTTTAAGTGAGTTTCTTCCGGCTGTATTCATCCTGGGTGGGGATTGGAATATCTCCCCTTCACAGGTACTAGACAGGACCTCCAAGACTATTAGGTCCCCTACATCTGACCAATTGGCCCTCCAAGATTTCTGTAACTTACTGGGTTTGAGTGACCCTTGGAGAATTTTGAACCCCTCTAATCGTAGCTACACATATTATTCGTCTATACATAAATCATGGTCCAGATTAGATTACTTTCTGGTGAGCACTACACTTTTGATCAGTATCTCCCTGACTGGTATTGGGCCGATTGTCATCTTGGACCATGCCATGGTATGGATAAGATTTTCTACTAACCCCCCCGGGCAGAGAGATACTTCTTGGAAGCTTAATACGCAACTTCTAAAGGATGAAAATATTATCACTGCCTTAGAGATAAGATCTCCAATTTTTTGAAATTAATCAGAGCTCAGTTTCAGGAGGACTTAGTTTGGTGTGCATTCAAATGCTTTCTTAGAGGCTAATTCATTAAAATAGCCACCAGAGGAAGAGGCGGAGGGAGGAGAAAATTAATTTTCTGGCTAACAAGATTAAACAAGTGGAAAGGACTCTCTCCTCCTCTAACTCTCAGGTGGATTTAGAAAAGTTATGCAAACTCAGAAATGAATATGAAGATCTGATTAGAGATAAAGCGGAGTATGCTATTCTGAAAACTAAAGCACGTTACCTTGATCAGGGAGAGAAGCCTGGGAGGTTATTGGCTCTCAGATTAAGAGAGGTGGAAAACTCCAGGTTAATTCCTGCCCTTAAGGCTAGTGATGGGTCAATTAAAACCACGCCTAGGGAGATAGCGAAGGTCTTCGAAGACTTTTACAAAGAGTTATATTGTTGCAAGGCTTCATCTGCGTCTGAGGCAGATATCGTAGCCTTCCTAGAAGGGTTACCTCTCCCAAATTACACCCGTCCCAACAAGATCTACTTTTCTCCTATCAGTCTGAATGAGGTGGAGATGGTCATTCAACAATTACCTATGGATAAAGCTCCTGGGCCTGACGGCCTTTCCTCCAATTTTTATAAATCATTTTGTAAGGAGATTGCTCCGACCCTTCTTAGGTTGTTCAACTATATCCTCTCCTCTAATTCATTGGACCCTACTCTGTTGGAAGCTACCATTATCCTAATTCCTAAAACGGATAAACCCAATTTAGACCCAGCCAGTTATAGACCTATTTCATTACTTAATTATGATATCAAAATACTAACCAAAATTCTCTCTTTAAGGATTAAACAGGTTTGGCAGGTTTTATTAAGTGATGAGCAAGTGGGCTTTGTTCAGGGGAGATCAGCTATAGATCATATCCGTAAGTTGGCTCACATTTTTCGAGCGGCCCAGGAGTCCCAACTGCCAATGGCCCTAGTTGCCTTAGATGTGGAGAAAGGCCTTCAACCGGGTTAGTTGGGAGTTCCTGTGGGCTACTTCTACAAAATGGGTTTCCAGACAGATTTATTGATTGGATAAAGGCAGTCTATAGGTCTCCCTCAGCGAAGGTCTACTGCAATGGGGTGTTCTCGACTGCTTTTTATTACATTCGGTACTCATCAGGGATGCCCATTGTCCCCATACTCTTCAATCTATATTTAGAACCCTTTTACTCCAAATTAAAACTTCACCTAGATTTCAGGCTGTGTTGTTGCTCAACGAGTTTTGACTTTGTCAGCCTTTGCAGATGACATCCTTTTGCACTTGGTTAATCCCGTAACTTCCTTAATGGAAGTTTTGAAGATAATCGGGTCTTTTGGTAGAGCAGCTAATTACAGGCTGAACCTATCAAAATCTGTGATATTCCCACTTAATTCATTCCAACTTCAGGATAATGTTTCCCACTTTGGGATGAAATGGGCCTCGAACCATCTCAAATACTTGGGCATCTATTTAGCTAGAGAGGAAAAGATGGTTAAGAAGCTCAATCTGGAAGACTTACTGGATAGAATCCAAAAAGATCTTACCAGGTGGGACAACCTTCCCCTCGCTATAGGAGGGCGCATTAATATTATTAAAATGAATATATTGCCATGCATTTTCTATCCCCTGAATCTTCTTAATGTCTGGCTTCCTAAATCCTTTTTCCAAAGAATCCACTCAATAATAAGTAGATTTATTTGGGGCACCAAGAAACCTAGACGGGCCTTTATGAAGCTATGTTTACCTAAGGATAAGGGTGGCTTACGTCTGCCTAACTTTGAATTTTACTATTGGGCCAGCCACCTAGCTAAATTAGGTAAATGGATTAAACTTCCGAATGAAGGTTATATACCCACATGGCTGGAGCTGGAGCTTAATCTGATGAAGGAACATAATATCTTACCCCACCACATTTTCTATTACAACTCCTCTTCCTGCCGGAACTCTCTGGGACTCAGTGATAGGGGTGTCTGTTAAAGTTTTAAGCCAATATGGGAACTGCTTTAAAATTCCATTCACCAAGGATTCGCCCAACCAATTCTCTTAACCCGAATATTAGGATAGGGGACACATGATTCCACGAGCCTGGATTCCACAAATGCAGGATTGCTTGGTGGAAGACCTTTACTCACAAAACTCTCTTGACTCCTCTGAGGATATATTGGTAAAATGGGAACTGTCCTCTCAAAATATCTTTAAGATTTATCAATTAAGGCACTTGATTGGTAAGAATTTTGGGCTGGTAAAACCACCCTCTCAAGTTAAACCTTTCTTGGAACAACTTAAAGCTTGTGTTAGTAACTCCCACAGTGTAGCTAAGATATATAACTATCTGTTAACTACAAAGTTTCCTGAGCCTCTAACTGGCTCCAGAATATGGGCTCCCCTTACTTCAGACCTCTCTCTGCCCTGGACCCAAATTTGGAAGAATATATACCAATTTATTACATTAGATAGGAATAGACTTGTCCAATTTTACATTTTAAACAATATGTACTGTACACCACAGAAAAGAGTAAGATTCGATGCATCTAAATCTGATAAGTGTACCAGATGTAGCATGGAGGTAGGGAGCCTACCTCACATATTCTGGTCTTGTGTTAAAGTTGCCCCATTATGGCACTCAATTCGCAATAATCTAGACCCGATTTTAGGCCTGACGGATCTATTCTCAATGGAAGTTTGTATTTTGGGTTCATACACGAATACTAATTGTAGAGAGAAGAAATTCCATATGGCCATGATCTCGATGGCAGTCAAAAGGCTAGTACTTAGGCACTGGCTATACCAAACAACCCTCACCTATGATGAATGGTTGGAAGAAATTACCAGGTGCTTTAAGATGGAAAGGTTTATAGCCAGCGCCAGATATGCTATGTCAGCTTTTCAGAGGAAGTGGGGTAAGCTGTATGCGTTGTATCTTCACTAATTTCTGATACCCTGATGAACCTATTTTGTGATGCCCTTGTTTGAATGGATTAAGTTGATTGCTTAAACTTTCCAATAGGTATACCCCGTGGCATATCTATGTTTTCCCCAGGTTGTCCCTGGGGCAGCAGTGGCACCTTCTTGGGAAGGGGGAGGTGAGCAGGGGAAGGTAGATCGGGGATTTTGACTTCTGTTTCTACTATCTCATGTAATTAGCTCTTAGTATGTTTTGTATAGCTATAGAGCTGGTATGCTGTTTCTGATGTTGTTTTTATGTAAAACCAATAAAGTTCTAATTTCAAAAAAAAAAAAATAGTTGGATGGAAAAAATTGGTATTTATGATGACAGATTTTATCAAGGGAAGTTTCACAATAGTAATAAAGATGATGTGGGAAGAACAGTTATTGGGTTTTGCCCAAAAAGGGAGATAATGAGTTTAGGGGCTTATTTGTACCAGCTCAAAGTTCATTTTGATCTAGTACACTTAATCCAGAAAAGGTTATTTGAATCAGGTGATGTTGAGGTTAATCCGGGACCTTTAATTAAAGAACGCATTGACTGGCTCACTTCACCTGGGTTAAGGCTGGCACACATAAATATGTGTAGCCTAATGTCTAAAAGACATGAACTGGAAGCTTGGATTTCAGCCTATGATTCAGACATAATGATAATTTCAGAATCTTGGCTGAAACCTAAAATTGAAGATTGCTTAATGTCTATTGCAGTATATGGGCAGTTATGTAAAGACGGAATGAGGAAGAAGGGTGGAGGTCTTGTGATTTATTTTAGGGAAAATCTGCTTGTTAGTGAAATACAAACACCTCTTCTAGGCTCATTCTAGTGAATGTTTATTCATGGAATTGACATTAGGCAACACAAAGAAATTGGTTATAGGAGGTGTGTATAATCCCTCAGATTTTAAACTACAGGGACTGTCTGACCTAGTAGATTTAGTTGAAATACTGTATTTAAAAATAGAGAATTAATAATTTTGGGTGATTTCAATTTAAATTGGTTTGACCAGGAAATAAATAAATACAAAAAGTTATTGCAGCAGGTTAATTTAGACCAAATGATTACTGAAGGAACTAGGTTAAATATAAAAACTAAACAATCCACATTAATTGATTGGGTTTTGGTAAATAATGTATTGAATAAAAGTTTATCAGGTGTTTTTTCAAATGCCAATTAGTGATCATTCACCAATTTATTATATTTGGAGTAATAAAAGACCCAAGGGTAAACACAGAATTATAGAAACAAGGGCTTTGAATGAATCAAAATTATTAGAAATAAAACATGATCTATTGCAAATTAATTGGACATCATTATTGCACAAAATGGATGTAAATTTGGCATTGGAAACTTTCCAAACACAATTGGATGGAGTAATCAATAAGACAGCAACAAAAGTTAGGAAAAGAAAACAGGGGTTAATAGATGGATGAATAAGGAGCTAATTAATCTAATTAAGAAAAAAGGGCAAATTTGATTTTTAAAAAACTAGAGAGAGGGATTGGAATTGTTTCAGGCAATTGAGTAATGTGTGCAAAATGGAAATTAAAAGGGCCACGGTTGAGTTCTACAAAACTGAACAAGTCAATAATTTTCAGGATAGAAGAAAATTTTGGCAGAGCATAAATAATCTAATTGCCCCTAGGGTTTCTAGAAATATAATGAATTTAACTAAAGACGATCGACGATTGATCAAAAAGACATAGCCGATTATTTTAACAAAACCTTCACGTGTCTATCTGATTATGTTCAGGATTTACCTCAGGCTACTATAGTCTGTGGTGAATGTGATGGGGTAACTTCATTGATGACTGCACCTAATTTCTATTTTAGAGAGATCTCCTGGGCCGAAGTTTACTCAGAATTATTTAAAATCGATGAGTCTAAAGCATCTGGGCCAGACATGATGGATGCAAGAATACTGAAGTTTGCTGCAAGGGAAATTGCCTGTCCTCTTCAGATCATATTTAACAAATCTTTAATTTCTAGTACAGTCCCAAACTTATAGAAATGTGCAACGGTTTCTCCAGTTTTCAAGGGTGGACAAGCGGAGTCCCCCACTAATTATCGTCCTTTATCTTTATTATCTATTGTTGGTAAAATTCAGGACAGAATATTATATAATCAGACAGTAGAACACCTAAATAAATATGGTCTGCTGACAACAGCACAACATGGTTTTAAGGAAGGATGTGGCACATTGACGGCCTTGGTCAGGTTCACGAATGACTTGCAAGTTAGTATGGACAATGGTGAATATACTGGAGCAGTGTTCATGGATCTGACCAAGGCTTTTGATTTGGTGTACCACATGTTGCTGGTAGGTAAGTTAAAGCAATTGGGTTGTGGGGCGCCTGTGGTGCACTGGTTCCACAGTTATTTAACTGATAGAACTCAGCAAGTTTGAATTAATAGTACATTATCAGACTCAAAAAAGGGTGGAATATGGCATACCACAGGGCTCAATTTTGGGCCCCCTGTTATTTTCACTTTTTATAAATGAGTTACCACCTGTCTGTACAGAATCATCCATCATCTTATATGCCGATGATGCAGTGATATATGTTTTAGACAGATGTGTTGATATAGATCAGCAAAAGTTAGTTAGAGTATGCTAATTTAGCAAATTGGTTAATCATAAATTGTTTAGTGATAAATAAAAAGAAAACAAAAAGTATGTTATTTTGTTTGGTGAAAAAACAAAAGAAGATAATAGACACTTTTTCCCTTGCAGCAAACGAAAGTACACCAATTGACATTGTTACTGAGTTTAGATATCTGAGGGTGACTCTAGACTGTCATCTCAGTTTTCAGGCACATAATAATGTGACTAAACAACCACACAAAAAGCTTGGAGCTTTATATACAGTAAGATCTTTTCTAACTGATGAGGCTAGAAGGACAATAGTGATGGCATGTTTAATACCAATATTAGATTATGGTAGCTTAGTCGGGGGTGCTACTGAGAAAATTAGGCAACAAAGATACATTTTGTACAACTTGATATTTACCAAAAGGTAGGCAGAACTAAGAGAGGAGGGGTAGTTGCTCTGGTCCCACTACCCCCGGTCTTTGACTGAGTTAAGCAAATGAGTCCTGCAGAAACTCTCACTTAAAGAACTGCTGATGCCTCAAAGAAAATTTTTAAAAACATAATATTTAGTTATGATTCAGCTTGTGTTCGATATATAGATTTCTCCTCCCCTTCATTTATTACTAAGGAAATTTGCAGGAATACATGATTTTCCTCTCTTAGAGTTCATCTACCTCTACAGCTAACTCCATACTTCATGTCATAATCTTCTGTTGTGACATCACAATCTATTGACATGGGAGTAACTGTGATGTCACAGGCAGAGCATTATGACCTCTGGTAGGGAGAATGCAACAGGAATAGATAAAACTCTTCAGGAACAAAGATCCTATTTTCATGCACATCACCTCCATAATAAATAATGGGAAGGGTTATTACATAACTAATGTGAAATATAAGCTGGTCTGTGTCTAAATATTATGTTTTGTGAAAGGTCTCTTAATGGCATCAGCTGCTTATAAGTGGTGCTGGCGAGGCTAAAGTGTTCTGCATAGAGGGTCGTGAGGTGGAGCCCGACTGAGGTACTGGTGCCCCACACAGGCCCAGACATGTACATCAAGATCATACAAGGACCAGCTATGCAGCCAACAATGTTGTCTCCTGCTGTGCATCATATTTGCATGAGTCTTAGTCTGTAGTTTCCTGTACCCCCTCAGAGGGGTGCTTTATACACAGTATGACCAGGATCAAGGGGCAGGCCAGGACCCCCACAGTTGTGGAGTCTCATTGGAGCCCCTCTGCCCTGTCTCTTGATTGAACCCCCCCCCCCACAGAGTACCTGTTAGAAGTAATGTGTCCTCAGCTTATTATGCGAGTTCAGGTAGCACACAGTACAGAGTCTCTCTGTATGCCCTTGAAGTGTTTTAACAATGTCGTTGATGGTGTCCTCTGCATGCCTTTGTCTGCTGCTTCTTTGTCCTACCATATGCCATTGGGAATCAGGGAGCTCTCAGGCTGATCTCGTGGGTGGCTGAAGATTTTGCAAAACTCTCTTCTCCGTGAGGTCAGTCATCGTTTCTGTGGCTGCTTGGTAAGTTTTTTTTGACCAAAGGAGAGCTGCACCATGAGAAAAGCCAGATGTGGGCTTTTAAACTTTATATTTTGCTTGTGAAGTACCTGAATGAGTGTAATATACTCCTGGCAGCTTTTCATAGCTGCCATGGAGAAATCTTTGTCGAAGAGCACTCTGCTTGCCATAGTAGACCTTTTCCTCCAAACCGTTTGCAACACACATTCCTTAGTCACCCAGTTATTGAAGTGCACTATAATGTGTTGCAGTCTGGCTGTTGGCACGCAAGGCTTGGGCCCCAGAGCGTGGTGCATGTGCTCAATGTCTAGTCTAAAGCTGTCCTTGAGTTCCAAAGCAGTATGGAAGAAGCATCAAGAAACTCTGATAGATTCTCCCCTTCATGTTCTCCAATATACCTTTCTCCTCACCCTATTTTCTATCGTACAAAGTTTACTCAAAATTCTATAACTTTTTACCTATCATTATTTATAATAAACTACCCAGTATCATAGTAAGTGTTCCCACAATGTCTAGTTTCAAGGGAAAGTTAAGGAGCTATATGTTGATAAATTCTGTATGTAAGCGTAATAATTGATCTTAACTATTGTTTGTAAGTGTCTACTGTATTTATAACTCTGGACTGCTGTTAAAGTATGCTGATGAAATCTGTATGCAAGTGCAATAATTGAGTTTTAACTAGTGTATTTAAGTGCTTATTGTATTTGTTTTACTCATTCGGGCCTAGATACACCTGTAGGTGGCATCTGAAAGCATAGCCACTCAGGCCAATAATGCCTGTAGACGTACTCAGTTGACTTTCACTCAGGCCAGGAAATGTCTGAGGAAGTCAGCAGTTTGTAACTAAATATTAAACAAACTGAATTGCTTAGAATTGATTGCATGGCACTATTAGAATGGTAATTTTGTGCTGAACAATTTTGCTGCTGATACTTTGTGTCTATCATGTATACTGTAGGAGTTATTCTCATTGGTTTAAGCTATGATGTTCATGGCTGACATTTGTCTCTCAAGCCTCACCTAAGCACCTTGAATAAATCTAAAAAAAAAAACAGTTTATTTCAGCTAGTACAAAGTAAAAACTAAGTGAATTGAAAAAATCTGAAAAAAAACCCACAGTTGTTTGGTATTTCAGCTACTATAAAATAAAAACCAAATTGATTACAGTTGATTGCATAGCACCATTGGAAAGGTAATGTTGTGCTGAACAACTTTGCTACTCGTACTTTGTGTGTAGCTCTTACGGTTCAAGAGGTATTCACATTTGTTTGTGGCATGCTGATTATGACTTGATTTTGTTTAGAAAGGTCCAGGATGCAGTGCTAAGAGTATAAAGGGCACAAATGGTGGAAGTCTGAAAGAGCTCTTGTGGTGTGAATGAGTTAAATGTATGTATTTGTAACACTGGACGTCTGTGAAAATGGGTTACTAACTCACAGATCTTTCAGCATAAAACAAGAATGAAATGAAATGAAATTTTCAGCATCCTCATGCCTGGCTATTATGGTCACCTTGGTCTCCACAAGATGCTGCATAACTGTTTCTAGGGTGTCAAAGTGGCTGTTGACAGAGACGAGTTGCATGTCGATCACATTGGCTCTCGTTTTAATGGAGCTTTGGATATCATTCATAGCCATACTCATATTGGCTCTGAAAGTGAGCAGTTCTTTTGAGAGTATTGTCTCTACTTCAACTTTACTGTTTCCCAGTTGAGAGGACATGGTGGGAGCAGCCTAATCCAATTTTGTAGGCAGTGGCATGGTGGGGGAGAGTGGGTGCTGCGATCCGACAGAGTCCATAGTGTCCACCCTGATGTTCTGCTTTCCGAACTTCACTATCTATGTGCTCTATCTCCAGGTAGGTTCTGAACTGCTTCTACGATGATTATATTAAATTTAGAGAGGTTTATTCTCGGGGAGGGAGAGATTTGTCAAAAGCTGTCATTATCCATATTGTGATGTCATCAGAAGTCCATTCATCCATTCCTTATAGTTACAGGCTCTTACTGTTATCTTCATAACAGCCTGTTTCTCAGGCTGAATGTGCAGAAAAACTCCCTTAAATATGTTGCTGTGAATGAAGACACCCCTCACATCCTACAAATAGTAAGAAATGTTTTACATACTCAGTTTCATATGAGCCTGCTGGTCATCTGGCGTGCAGCAAGGGGCCGCATGCACTTCTGCTCCCTTTATACTATCTCTCTCCACATGTGCTAATGCTGAAAAGCGTGTTCATGTGATGATGCCATGTATTCTCGCTATCTGCTCCATTTCAACTGCTCAGGGTCAAACAAATGACCTCCATGTGGTACTTGGTATACCACTTGCATAATCTGTTAAGCCTTCAGATAATATCTCCTCTTCTTTTGATTTCAAATTTATTTTTGCAATGCCTTTCTAATCCAGATCCATGCCCAGCACACTCTTCTTAACTTACTTATTGCAGATCATAAAACCATCACTCCCCATTGCTTTGTTCATAGTGCTGATAGGAAGTGTATGATATTGTTCTAGTGTACCACCCAACCACCTACTACATACCAAACCTATATCTTGCACCTTAAGCCTGCCAGCCCAATCACACCATAGTACGTCCCCAACCTATTACTGATCATAACCCTGTTCCTCCATAACACTTTAACCATCACCCTCTTAGGGGATTCTGTGGGGTACTGTAGGTCCACACACCCCAAGAACATGAATTAAGGCCCCCCCTCAGGAGAATCCAATAAACCGAGACCTTTACCAACATGTTGCCCACCTGGTCCCTTCATTCATACATGTGTCCTTTTTTTTTTGAACTTGTAAAATGTATTGATCACAGTCAACAAGGCATACAGTATACAACTTTGGCACACCAGCCCATACGCAAGAAATGCATATAGATACATTAAAAATAAATCATATGGCCCCCTAGAGAGGCCTACCATTTATAAGTCCAAATAAACATCTTATACTGTCCAACATGTCTGGACTGGTACTCATCTATGTCCTTCTATTACCAATATAGGTCCTGTTTCTTCCTGGAAGAGCTCCTTAATATCTGTGGGTCAGAAATCCACAAGGCATCATAACAACGGCAGTCTACATTCTGTCCAGGAAGACTGTAGTCCGAGAAGAAAGGCAGGAGGAGGCAGTATAGCGCAGTGGTCTAAGGCTCTGAGCTGCAAATCTGGTGACATCTAGCAGACCAGACCTGGGTTTGAATCCCACGGCTTCCACTTGCATACTGTGTGACCCTGAGCAAGTCACTTAACCTCCTTGTGCTCCCAGATCGCTCCTGTAAATTAGCTTTCAGCTTAGTGTGCTATACCTGGTTAAACAACTAAATAAAAAAAAAAAAGCACACCACAAGTCTTCAGCTTTATAGCTAATTTTATTGCCGAAGTATTCACGGCCAGGAACCCAAGTGCTTCGGCTGTATTGCCTTCAAAGTGGTATGGCTCAGCGTCATACATCAAGCATTTATAAACAAGATCTGACGTCATCAGTAATTGACATTTTCTGATTTTTTACGTAGTTATATAAACACCACTAATTTATTATTTTAAACAAATTATTTACAAAAATACATATAAAAAGATTACATTTTCACCATAAATATGTTTATTTATTCACACTTTTATAAGTATGTAACTTTTTAGTCTGGGGGGGGGAGAAAAAAAAAAAGGGAAGGGAAAAGAGGGAAAAAGGGGGAGTGGATGAAAAAGTTTGGTGGTGCTTCTGGAGCTTTTAAGGGAATTTACATACATATCCCATATAAAAAGAGAGAGTAATAGATCTATGTAGAACCGGGAAGATGTCAAGATGTGATCACCCTTAGTCTACTTCCATCCACTATGTGGTAGAGGGAACCATTTTTAGGCTGGGGATCCACAGACATTCATTCACCAGGTGATCTGTAAGAGAAAGAAAGATAGAAATTAATTAATAAATCATCCAATACACACAATTAATTCATGAGTAGTATGTACTCTCTAATACTACTTCTTTTCTTTTAGAAATGGCTTTAAGTCCCATTGATCATTTAGTCCATAAGGTTTTATAGACCCTAACTTAAAAATCCACCTACTTTCCTTTTTCAATAATTCATTAGTTCTATCACCACCATATCTCAAAGTTTGTTGCCAGTCTATTCCCATGAATTTAAAACTTTTGGGGTCAGAATTGTGTTTTTGTGCAAAGTGTGGACTAATAGGGGTATCTGTTCTTCCATTCACGATATTTCTGACATGTTCTTGAATTCTCTGTTTGAGGCCCTTGTTGTGCGTCCTACATATAGTTGGTTGCACCCACACCATATGGCATAAACAACAAATGTTGTGTCACAGTTAATAAATTCCTTCATTGTGTATTTTTCTCCATTTTGTGGGTGTGTGAATTCAGATCCTGTGTTACTGTAACAGCAGATACTACATCTTTGACATTTAAAGCTTCCTTGTGGTTTTATTCCTATCCATGTATTTTTTTCAGGCTTGATTAATCTACTCCTGACTAGCTTATCTTTTAAATTCTGTCCTTTGAAAATGTAATTCTTGGTGTTTCTCCTACCACTTCTTTCAAGTTTGTATCAGAATGTAGTATGTGCCAATTCCTGTATACAACATTCCCTATTTGCCCTGACCAGTTGTTGTATTCAGTTACAAATGTTACAGGTACATTCAAATTTGCTTGTTCTTTCTTTTTTTCTTCTAATAACTCCTCTCTCCTTCTACTTACTGCTCTATTCAAGGCGTGAGTGAGGAGATCATTACTGTAACCCCTTTCTAAAAATCTCTTTCTTAGTTCTTCTACTTCCTTCCAAAAGTTTAAATCATCGGAACAATTCCTTTGTAGTCGTAGAAACTGTCCATACGGTATAGAGTCTTTTAAGTTTTTTGGATGTGCACTATCAGCCCTGAGTAATGTGTTAGTTGCTTTTGGTTTTCTATGATTTTTTGTGATGATAGATTTTTCAGGCTTTAGAGGTTTTTGTAAGGTCAAATCCAAGAAGTCTATATTTTCAAAATCGATTTTAAATGTGAATTTCATATTAATATTGTTGTTATTCAGCCATTCTGCAAATTGTTCTGCCTTTTGTTTCTCCCCTTTCCACACTACCAAAATGTCATCAATAAAGCGTGTCCATAATATTACATTCTCTAGATAAGGGTTTGTGTTCTGAAAGATTGTAATTTCTTCCCATTTACCTAGAAATAGGTTTGCATGAGATGGGGCCATACGTGCACCCATTGCTGTCGCTCTTATCTGTCTGTAATGATTTCCTAAAAATTCAAAGTTATTATGGCTCAGGATGAAGTGGATTGATGATAGTATGAAGTCTACAGGAATAGCATCTGTATTTTCTCCTTTCTCTAGAAAGTATTTACAGGCACTAAGTCCCTGTTCATGCACTATCCGAGTATACAGGGATTCTGCATCAATGGTTAACCATAACATATCATCTGTCCACTGAATTTCTTTAAGTTTATTCAAGACATGTGTAGTGTCTTTTGTATAAGATGGAAGTTTAACTACTTCTTTCTGTAAAAAGAAGTCTACAAATACTCCAAGTTTTTCTGTTAGTGAACCTATGGATGAAATAATTTGTCTACCTGGAGGGTTATTCATATTTTTATGAATCTTGGGTAGTATGTAATAACAAGGTAGAATGGGATTCTCATTCCATATGAATTGTAGTTCTTTCTCTGTTATTTCTCCTTGTCTCACTGCTTCTTGGGTTCCTGGCCATGAATACTTTGGCAATAAAATTAGCTATAAAGCTGAAGACTTGTGGTGTGCTCTTTCTTCTCGGACTACTGAATTCACAGGTTTTGCAACCTCTGCAGAGAGCACCCCCCTCACAATAGTGCGCTGCTTTTCTCCTTCTTGAATTGTCCAGGAAGACTACCTTGTAAAACAATTAATACAAAAAAACATATAATGTTACAAAGTTCCATGTATGCCAAAAAATACAATACCCTGCTGTACTGGATCATGTCTGATTTTCAATAATAATAAACATCAAATTACAACATTCCATCAATAAAAGTGTACTAAATAACATTTGTCCTTTCTAAGCCAGGCCAGAATGGATCCTGGCAACCCTAAACGTATACCAGCATGCTGCCCAACTGGTCTTCTTATTCATTCCTATTCTTTCTTTTTTTATTTACATTTTTCTCCATCTCCATGGAACTCGGCAGATGGCTTTGTCCCTCCCTGGGAGGGACTCATTCTCTGGCCCTGATCGCCTGGCCCCAGCCATACCCCAGAGTTCCCCCATGGATTACCCCCCATAGCGGGGCCAGGGAGAGGAGCACTGGCTTTACTCCCCACCCCAGAGCACAATCCTGAATCGGGGCCTGCTGGTGAAGTGGTGCATCTGGCCGTCATGGAGCCTGCCGGCTTCTGGTATTTTCTACCACTTTTTCTCCTCAAGTCCCCTGTACATGCAATGGGCAGAGATGGCTGGATTCCACCTCCATGGAGGCAGCCATATGCCCTGTACATGGGGCCCTCCCCTTCTGACGGTGCACATGTATTGACACCCAGCCACTGCTGGGTGTTAGGCAAACAGCTTGCCGTACTGTTCCCCTCCTTCCCAAGGAAGGAAAGCTGTCTATGGAAGCTCAATACTTCCTCACCGCTGTCGACCCCCCGAGTGACCCAAGTCCATTCCTGAACCAGGTCGCCGACGTGGCATGAGGTGTTGCGTCCAGTGTCTCAACCCTCAACACCACTGAGCTGGCCCTTCATTCCTATTCTAATGACTTATTACAGTCCCCCCAGATGAGGAGTCATAGCCTCAAGACTGCCAAACTGAAGTGAAGCCCCAGTATGGCCATGTGTACAAAACTGCTTGGCCACAAATTACCTCTCATCATTGTTCCTGATATCACCCTTATGTTCCAAAATTCTCACTTTAAGGGATATAAGGGTCTTGCCCACATACATCTCATCACATGGACACATAATTACATACACCACCCCTGTAGTGTTGCAATTTACAGTATGTGCAGTCTGATCTTGTATTGTTAATTAGTGTTTGGGTCTTTGAACACTTCTTTCCTGCTGGTATGATTGCCTACTGAACACCTCCCACATCTGTGCATGCCCAGTTTTGGTGGACCAAATAATAGTTGCCCCCTCTGCATTTCTGGTGCACTGCATTATGTGTACCACCTTGTCCTTAATTATGTTATTTCAGTTTTTTTTTCCATATAGCTGTTTGCTCTTGGCTGCCTACTACTAATGTCTTTGAGCCCTTGACCCGGTAGCTTCCAGCCCAGTCTGCCACTCCCTCCACCATCGCATCAGTGGGGATCTGAACAGAGTGGGGCCTAACAGAATCAGGGGTCATAACATACAGCAGCAAAGAGACATAGGATTTGTCTTTGTTTCTCCCCCCCTCCGAACCTGGAACTGTGGTGGCATGACCGTGGAGGTGCATGTGCACTCCTGGAACCACAGCCCCATCCACCCACCCGACATTATGTTAGCCTCTTAGGCCTCTGCTCTAACACCCAGCCTCCACCGGGTGTCAGCTGAGTGAGAGTGAGAAAACTAGCCACCCCGGTCTGGGAGATGAGAACAGCCCAGCAGCTGCTTGATCATCTCCCAGCCCCCCCCCCACTGACCCCTGATGCCCAGAGCTCATTCCCAGACTCCAATCACTGGCAGAAGGTAAGGTGCTGAAACAGCACCTCAGGCCTTAGTGCCACCGGGCCGGCTAATTATGTCATTTCTTTTAGAAACTATCAATGGACTTTCCCTAAACAAGTGCCCTATCTCTTAATCCACCTGCAGAATGGGCCAGTGCTTATTAACCACTCCCTTAATGTACCCAATTTTGTCTGTGTGCTTCGTTGCTAGCACCTATTTGTCGTCTTTTTCCTCATTTGGTCTGGTACCTGTTTTCAATAACTGTGCCCAGTCTGTTAGCTGGATTGTCTCTTCTGCTTCCCTTAATACCCCTACAGGATACTTTCTCTGTTTGAATTTCTCTTTCATTTGTTTCGATTCCCTGTGGCCGTCTTCCTCCTTACTGCATTTTCACTCTTGTATACCGCAAGTGTGGAATTCTCTTTTTCAATTTTAGATTGCGGTAACTTTTGTAATGTAACAATGTGTTACGGTTTGTCTTTTTGTGAAATAATCCTGTATTTAGTCTGCCATTTTCAAAAAAATCCATAGGTCAAAGTATGCAACCTCTTTTTCACCATATTCCATGGTGAATTCCAGATTTTTGTTCCTGCTGTTCAGATATATGTTAAACTCTTGCAATGCCGCCTTGCTACCGTGACACAAAAAGAATGTCATCTATATATTGCCTCTATTCTTTTATGTAGCAATGGCAGGGATTTGTCAGGTCATTAAGTATATGTTCATTCTCAAAGACATACATGAAGGCATTGGCATAGCTTGGTGCCATGGTGATACCCATGGCATTGCCTTTCTTCTGCTAAGAGACTTGTTTTTTGAATATAAGATATTTCCTAGTCAGTACCAACTGTGCCAGTGCCTGCAGTAATCTAGTGGAAGGTTGTGTGTCAATTGGCCTCTTGCCTATCATGGTTCCCAAACTGTGGATATCCCGTTCATTTTGTATTGATGTATTTAGAGCTTTCATTCCACATGTAACCAGAACATGGTTCTTTATTCATCCCTGTTTATTGATGTTTTCCAATATTTCCAACTGTGTGACTATAGTCTTCCACATATGTGGTCATTTCTGATATGAGAGTTTGCAGATGAAAATTTACAAAAGTAGAAATGGGCTCCAAAGTTGACCCTATCCCTGAGACAATAGGTCTCCCTAGGGGTTTCTTCTAATTTGTATGAATTTTGGGGATGCAATAAAATAGTGGTACTCTTGGATTTTGATGTACCAGTATATCACCCTCCCAGTCCTTCAGCCAATTAATAGCCACTGTTTCCTTTACCAAATCCCTGATCATTTCTGCTATTTCCTCCGTAGGGTCATGGTCAAGAGGACTATAGCTGTCTCCATCACTGAGTGATGCTTGACACTTCTCTTTGTATTGAACATAGTTCTGGACCACAATCCCTCCACCGTTATCTGCTGGTTTTATAACAATCACTGTGTCTTTACTTAAAATATTAAGTGCTTACCTATCTGCTCTGGTCAGATTATCACTGCCCATGCCATCACTACCTGTTTTTCTGGTGAGGGTTTCAAGGTTATTTAACATTATAGTAGCAAGTGTTTTAATAATGTGACTTTTCCCTTTTGGTGGATTATATGCAGATTGTATTTTCATATATCTTTTAAGGTTCCATGTCAATTCGGCGAATATATTTCAGCGAGCATAATATCAGCGACGTTATAACAGCTACGGCAATAATAGCACATGACAATTTCGGCACACACACAGAATCAGCTACCCATTTAGAAAAGTAAGGCTCCTGTCGGCTACAGCATCGGCCGCTTTATTTTACTATATCACCCCCTGCATCCCCCGAGGGGCTGTGCCCCACAAACCCCCATTTCTAAAATAACATCCTCCGAGGTGCACCTGGACCTCAGAGGTAGGCTATGACACCATTGTCGCTGAAACTGTTCTTTGCTGTAATGCAGCAATCGCTATTGTTGCAGTCGCTATAATAGCGTCACTGTAATTGACTCACTGAAACTGATTCGTCGTATTGATGTGCTACTATTTTTTAACATCACCTTTATATTAATCCTCCACTTGTCTTTCACCAAACTCTGCTTTCAAGCCTCAGTCTCTTAAAATATTTTTTGTAAATCACTCTCCAATTGAAAGTTGTTCATGTCTGTGTCAGGTGCAAATTAAAGCCCCTTACTGAGTAGTTTTATTTCATGTTCCTGCAGGATACTGTCACTTAAACTGAATAGTGCTTCACTATCAGTTCCTTCATTGCCTGTTTTCTGCCTCTCCCCCTTCTGCCACTGCCCCTGTTAGACACATCTCCTCTTCCTGACCCTCCTGCCACCACTCTTGGTTCTTCTCTTGGGTGTCCTTTGTCTGCATGGTTCTGTTCCTTGGGGGGTATCCTTGCTTATTCCCCGAGTCCTCATCCTATTGTTCTGGGTCCTCCGTTGTAGTTCTCCCATGTGTCACTGACTGCCCCCCCCCCAAAAAAAACATCTTTGTTTTTTCTGTATGTAGACTGTCACTATGGCTATGTTCCATAACTGTCTGAGCTGTCTGATGAGTCAATGTATGTGTTGTATTGGTTTTTCCTTTGTATAAATGTTTTACAGGCACTGTATAAACCCTGTTCTCCTTGTAATTTTCTGTATCTCATGTGAATTTCTTTAGCTGTTGTTGCTTAGCTTTGCTTAATATTCTGTTAATTTTTGTTTAATGTTCTCCAATAAGGTGTTAATTCTGCTTGATTCAATTTTGTCTTTAAGGTTTCTTGTTTTTTATTGATCTCTTCTATAAGTGCACACAGAAAGTCATGACTGCACTTATTTAAATCCACATAATAAATACATATATTCAGTTCTGCGCTAGCCGTCAGCCCCTCAGCATCTTGTTCTGTTCCAGGTATTGTGCTAGTTTAACTCCATGCTACTCTAAGCAGCAGTCTTTGAACTTCAGCTGCTCTACACTATTGGCTATGTTCTGTGGATTTTCTCCCACTGTTGTACAGACGTCTCTGTGTCCCCTGATTTGTTGTATTAATCTCATTGTGTCAGCTTGGCTAAAGAATATATGGCACACTGGGTAAGGGGGGCTCTGCCCCACTTTGGCAAACTCCTCCAGACCACTGCCCTACCTTGGGAATCATGTTCATGATACACCCTGGCAATCACAGTAAACACACATGTGCCAGGAGTTTTTACTCAGAACAGATACAAATACAGTCCATATAAGTTATATGCTGTATCTTCTATCTTGATAAAGCCTTAATCAGTAGTGCTGATATCTGAGGCTGGCCCTGACTGACCTTCCTCCAACCCCCAAACTGTTCAGTGGTGTCATAGGTAACTGCACCAGAGTCCACGCTCTTTAATATGTTGCCCCTTATCAACTTAGTCAATTATCTGGTTTCTAGGGAGGTGGGTTGGGGGAGCTCAACCTCTTTTTCACCAAAAGAATAAACCCAACCTTCAGTAATTGGTTCAATGTCCATACTTTTATTTTAGTCTGCCTCAATGTTCCACCCACTAAATGGGCTTCTTCAGGGGACTTAATTCCAAAAGGAAGTTAAATATAAAATATAATAAGAATTTCATTTTCATACATAAAAATATATATAAACTCTAAATATACATGATAATTTTTTTCTATTCTGGAATACATAGATTTCCATACCTAATCTATTTATTAGCAGGAATTTTTTAAATAATTGTTGCTCAGCTCTATGGCTGCTCCCAAAAAATGATCAGTAGTTCACAGAAAATTCCAATATTGTGATATAGTTATACCTATTAGCCTTCATCACTGCTGCATTCGCCATCATATTTTTAGATTGCCAGGTGATAACATTACTAATACCATCTTGCTTATCAAGACCCAGGCATCAGATAATTTACTATCTGTACTGCCACAGATTAACACCCGTCTCTCAGGAATTCCTCAACCACATACTCACCTAGGCTACTGCAATTTTTTTTTTGCAGATATTGCCTGTAATGCCATCTCCAGTGTCATTTATGAACACATTAAACAACACCAGGAAAGTACTAACTTCTGTGGGACCCCACTGGGGACCTTCCTCATTTCAAAGAACTCAACATGTGATCTAACTCATTGCTACATCACAAGCCTTACTGCCTGATTAGTAAAATATGTCGCAAGTTACCAGTCAAGCAGCAGGAGATTGTTTTTTTTTGGTTATTAGCAAGGTCACTATCAGTGAGGTCACAGTGCTTATAATGCATAAGGAAGAATAAAACTGACTAAGTAAGCCTCTAGGTAGAGTGCTGTTCCACACACAACAACTAGTACAGTCAGGTAGAAAATCTTCTTATTAGCAAAACAGAAAAGAATAAATACTTCAGATATAAGAAGTGCTAACTGACTACTTCGTAAAGTTATTAATAACAGGCAGCACACTAGGGGCCAGATATTCAAAAGTTTGCGTGGGTGCTGAGGGGTGTTTGCCCATGCTAACTGGGTTTTGCGCCCTGTTTGTGGGTGGGGTCTATATTCAGAGATCCCCAAAGCATGGGCATAGCTTGTTAGTGCCCGAGCTCTAGTATAACATTGTACCCATGCAAATGAGGGCCCCCCTCGCATATGGGCGCAGTGGCAAATTCAGTGGTTGGCTTCAGTGGTAAATGGTGCCCAAAGGAATGCTATTTACTGTCTTTGCAAATGTAGTCTTAATGGGACACAAGGCCTGGTGGTGGAGCGGCTGTACTGCAGTCACCCACCACCCCATCCCACCCTCTGAACCCCCATCCTAGTAAAACAATGAATGCCCTGGTGGCTACTGGCACCCCCTACCCTCCAATCTCCTGTCCTGGAACAGTGACCATCTATCCTGGTGTCTAGTGGCACCCCTGGTCACCTGTCCTGTAAATACATGGGCTGTTCCCAGTGTCCAGTGGCACCTCCACCCCTGCTAATCACCCCTCGTGAAGTGATCGATGCTCTGGTGGCTAGTGGACCCCCCCACCCACCAGTCACTCCTTCTGGTGTATCCACTGCTTTCCTGGTGTCCAGTGGCACCCCACACCCACTGAGCACCCCTGCTGGTGCTAACAGAGAGTCCCTCCCATTGGCCTCCTAGCTAGGACAGTTCCCTGCTTGCCTGGTGTCCAGTGGCATCCCTCCCCTGAGCTTCTGGTCCCTCTACCTGAACTGATCTCTTGTGTCCAGTGGTACCCCCCGATCGCTGGTCACCACACACAATGCTGAACAGTGGTAGTGTTGTGGTTCCCCACCTGCTCAGCCAGCACCCCACACACCAACAGCCCCCCCCCCCATATTTGTAATGGTGGGGCCTTGTGGGGAGCCCGATGCAATGACTGGCACAGCCCACCACTCACCTGCATGGCTGGCTGCCATATGGGATGATAGCAAGCACACATACTGTGGACTGTATATTGTACTGTATAACGTATGCATGCTCATTGTTGCTCATACTGTGTTGAGTTTAGTTTTGTTTTCTGTATCACACATGAAAAATCCTTCTCTTCCTTGTGTACCACCCATCCCACACACTGCCCTCTCATCCAGGTATGGCAGCAATGTAAAATAAATGATTTATCAAAGTGACCCCCCTGTACTCCACTACATAACACCCATCCAACCCACCCCCATGGCTGCACACTCACATATCCAGTAGTTCACTGCCAGAGGCTGTACAAAAGCAAACATCTGAAGGACATACACTGTCAGTCTGGTGAGTGTCACAGTGCTCTGCTCACCTCCCCAGCTGGCCCCTGTATGAGATGACAGAGAGCACACATACAGTGCAGTTCGATGAATGATGTATTTTATATTACTGCCATGCGGGGGTGAGAGGGTAATGGGTGATGTACAAGGGAGGGAAGGATTTTTCATGTGTGCAACAAAAACAAAACTAAACTCAAACTCAGCACAGTAGGAAAAGCAGTGAGCATGGACATGTTAACTTATACAGTACAGCATGCAGTCTACTGCACGCACACTCACTGTCATCCCATATGGCATATGGCAGTGGAGGTGAGTGAAGGGCTGTGCCAGTATCCAGTTGGGCTCACCACATGGCCCCATCATCATAGGTGTGGGGGAAGGGTGGCTGGGGGGTTCGCAAGCCTCCAGAGAATCAATGGTAGCACCAGTTGGGTGCTCAGCAGGTGGGGGCTACTACTAAATAGCAGGGTATGTATCAGCATGTAGAGGAGGGGGGTTCGGGGGGTTGAGGTACCACTAGCCACCAGGGCATGCATATGCAGATGGGGGACAGGTGTTCAAGGAGTGGGGGTGCACTAGACACCAGGGCATACTGGCGAGTACATGGGTAAGGGAGTTGGTGACTGGGGAGTGCCACTGACACTGAAGACTGCCTTTGTGGCATTGGGCCTGGGATCAGAGGGTAGGGGTGCCGCTAGGCACCAGGGATTACAGGTGTGTGTATGGGTTGGGGGATTGGTGGGTGGGGGGTCTTACTAGAGACCAGGGACTATCTTTGTGGCACAAGGACTTGGATTGGCAGGTAGGGGGGTGTCACTAGGCCCCAGAGACTCCATTATTGTGGAGAGAATAGGCATTCAGGGTTGGGGGTTGCCAGTCGCCACCAGGACTGACGTGACAAGTAACAAGAGAATATGAGCAAATCTGCCATTGCCTCTCATGCAAATGAGCCCATAATGGGCATGCATATGCCCTCTTAGCATCTTGCATGCTCAATGGGATCATTTGCATTCTGCGGCTGAATATCACACAGTGGCTGCTGGCGCTATCCGGTCTGGGGGCACACTTCACTAAGGGCTACAGCCCAGATCCAGTCTGGGCAGCTCAAAGTGACTTTGTGTTGTGCTGAGATGGTCCAGTATTCAGTCAGATAGTGCTGGTGCGCTGTCTGACTAAATGCAGAAAAAGCAACAACAGTTGGGCACAGGCGCAAACGCAGTGCAAACCGTTGCACTTTGCTTTTCCACTTTTTTGAATATCTATCCCTAGCTCTTTAACATCTACTAACAATAATATCAGTCCCCTGATTATTATAATGGGGGATCACAACTTCCTTCTGGGCATTATGGAAAGGGGATTCATACACTGTAATGCAATGTACCTAACCAGCTGTAAACACCTGATGGAGAATGGCATATGCCTACTCCTTGATACACTAAGGCATTGATTCAGCAACCCTATGAGAGATTTATTTAGATTTTTTTTTTAATGAAGCACTATCTGCAGGTTGAAGGAAAAATTCAGAAATGAAACAGAGACCTCTCACTGCTTTTGGATGTCCCTTATTGGGTAGTATAGCTAGCAGCCAGGGGGGTATTTCTCAAATATACAAGGTCCTCATTCTAGCACATAAGGGGCACCACCTCTCCGATAAGGATCAATGTGCCTTTCCTGGTCACCAGTGTTCAAATAAATAAATTAATAAATAAAATAAATAAATTAGCACAGGGTTTAGTCTTAGTCTGTGTAGTTTCAAAGTGTGTCTCTCAGTCCTTCTCCTGACTCTGCCATCCCTCATCTTTATGCTGCTGTGTGCCAGCAGAGATTTGAAAGCCTATTTCTTAGGAGTTTAATACTGTATTATAATTACTGATGACCCCCTTTATCAAATGGGTTACGAGTCTCTTTCAAACACTGTAATAACCAGAAAACCGGTTATTATGGCATTTCTCAAAACTTTCTGTCACATCTAGTGTCACTCATTTGCACCAAGCCACTTGACTGGCTCTTAGTCTGTGTGTGGGCCGGCTGATCAACTCAAAAAACATGGCGGCTCCATTTCCTAGTGCCTGCACTGATTTCCCAGAGTAAGAGTTTGCCTCTTACCCTCCTAATACATAAGTTATTAATTTTTTTACTATTTATCTGGCTGATCCTGCCTTTACAATAAAAAAAAAATATATCTGGTTGATCCTGATGTTATCACGCTTCGGTCTCGGCTTTGGTATACCTGGACCCTGATCGAGAAGGGCATGTGGTGACTGACTGCTGTCACTGTGGTTCCTGGGGTGCTTCCACACAGCAACTAAAAAAAAAAGACAATAAACAATAAATAAAATAAAAAGAAAATAATGTCTGAAACAGAGAGAGACCGACAGACACCACTGGCTTGTGTGTGTGTGTGTCTAGCTGACAAAACTGCTTTCTGAGTAGAATGCTTCTGCTTTCTGACAAAAAAAATCCCTGTACAAGTAATTATAAAAAATAAATGTCTGTGCAACTGTGATGTTCAGGATTTTTTTTACACACCTTCAGTATGTTGATCATCTCACAAACCTCTTGAGCTTCGCTCTCGAGGTTTATGGGTCATCACATACCTCGGGTGTGTAAAAAAAAAACAAGGCACAGTTGCATAGCCATTATTCTCTATATAAACATCCTTTCTGAGAGTCTGTCTCTCATCTAAATGGCCACCAGACATTTATTGGCAGCACTAAGAAGGCTCTTATCAAGTGTGGTTTCCCAGGCTTGCATCCTGAGCCCCCCATGAAGTGATTAACTGGCTTATGTGCAAAGTTGCACCTATACCCAGACTTTTGTCTTCTCCAGCTGCAGAACCCCAATGCGAGTACCTTCCCTCACCTCCTCACACTGCCCTATTGCTTCCCTCTGTGTAACTATTATGCCTTTTACCTGATCTCCGCTGCGTTTGAACCATTAATGGTTCTTGCACCCTTACCACCTCTGCTAGAAGACTGTTCCATGGATCAACCACTCTCTATGTAAAATGAAACTTTATGAAGTCCCTCCTGTCTCTCCCACCCTGCCAGCTTCCACTCATGTCCTCTAGGTGCTGCAGTCCTATTGTATTATTGTGTGCCATCTTCAGGACTTGGGTTGTGCCTGAAAATGGTCCCTGGGACCAGTGCATCTATCTGGTGAACAAATAAATAAATACATAAAATGTCACTGGGTTCTTGATTTGCCATTCCTGCTTAATATATCCTCACCATCTACCTTCTTCATTCCTTTCACAAACTTGAGAGTCTCTATCATATCACATCTCCCCCTTCTGGTCTCTAACAAGTACATGTTCAGAGCTTTGCGCTGGTCCATGTAGGATCTGCCCTGCTGGCCCTCAATCATTTTGTATACCCTATGCTGTATCATCTCTAGTATGGCGGGGACTCTAGAACTGGGCACAGAATTCCAGTGATCTATAGCAAGGCAGTATCGCCTCTTCCCTCCTGCTGGTGAACCCTCCTCCCAAAACTTCCCAACATTTTGGTTGCCTTGTTTTAGGCTTTTTTGCACTGGCTAGATTGTTTAGTGAGTTGCTTATGATTACTCTTTTCCACGCAGTTGCAGGTGAGTGCAAACATTGCAGAGAGATGCATACTGGTGGGCTGGCTAGTCAAAGATAGATTCTTCCAAATTCTTGAAATAGTAGCACTCAGTGGGAAAAACTTTTATCAAACAGTGAATACAAAATGGCATAAAGCCAAATATAACCTCATCAGCTCTGATTTTTTTCCATTTCTTTCTGTATTTCAAGTCTGTGCGTATCAAATTCTGTGCATCACAATTACATTGCACTTGAATATATTTCAAACAGATATTGCACATTAATGAAAATTGACTCAGTGCGTCAGTTCATCGTAAAGTGCTTGATAAGTCTGTGGAAAAAGATCGTCTGTGTGAAGTCATATACGAACAGAGTTTTTTGAGTCTCAGAAACACAGAAGTGTAAAGTTGTAGTAAACAAGCATTTGTCAATGCCGAATGTTGCTTGCTTCTATGTGCTGTTTAGGTATTTGGAAGTCATTGGAGTGCAAATATTGAAAATTTGCGAACTTACGAGCGTGCATAGGAACTGCGCAATGCGCGCTCGTAAAACAGTCATCATTAGGGAAATTTTTCATGAAATGTTCAACATAGCCATTTTAAGACCTCTGGTCATGAACAGTGTCAGTGTGATTTTGTTAATGTGTCCCATACATTGAGTTTGCACACCGACTTCGCCATTGTATGCGCTACATGAAGCGGAAACACGTTTTGGGCAGGATGTGAAAAATGACAGCTGTACTGCTCATAAGGAGGTGTGGTAAAATGGCAATGTTGAAAATCTGGAGTGGAAATATTGAAAATTCAAACCTCTGAATGCGAATGGGAACTGTGCAACGACACTCGTAAAACAGTCATTTTAGGAATTCTTTCACCAAATTTTCAACATTGCCATTTAAGATCTCTGCTCATGAACAGTGACACTGTGATTTTCTTAATGTTCCATACACTGAGTTCGCACACTGACTGCGCCATTATGCTTCCATAGGCGGAAACATGTTTTGAGCAGGATGTGAAAATGACAGCTGTACTGCTCATGAGGAGGTGTGGTAAAATGGCAATGTTGAACATCTGGGTGAAAATATTAAAGTTGTGAACTTCTGAGCCTGCGTAGGAACTGCGCAATGCTGCAGCTGTAAAACAGTCATTTTAGGAATGTTTTCATCAAATTTTCAACATAGCCATTTAAGACCTCTGCTCATGAACAGTGTCACTGTGATTTTCTTAATTGTCCCATACATTGATTTCGCACATCGACTGCGCCATTCTGCGCTACAAGGCCGGAAACACATTTTGGGTGAGATGTGAAAAATGACAGCTGTACTACTCATAAGAAGGTGTGGTAAAATGGCAATGTTGAAAATCTGGAGTGAAAATATTGAAATTTCGCGAACTTACGAGGCTGTGTAGGAACTGCACGATGCACGCTCGTAAAACAGTCATTTTTTGGAATTTTTGGACCAAATTTTCAACATGGGGTTTTGGGACCTTCTCATGAATGATGTCACTGTCATGGGTTATTCGGGCCCAAAGGGTGATTTCAGCACAGTGACTCGCGAAATCACCCTTTGGGCCGAATAACGCCATGACAGTGACATCATTCATGAGAAGAGGTCCTAAAACCCCATGTTGAAATTAGTTTGCAAAATTCCCAAAAATGCCTGAGATATGCAATAAAGTTAGACCCCTCCTATCTAGCCCATTATACTGCGTACGGCATTTCCTCAGTTCGCGGTCGGCTCTGAAGAGTGCAGGCGTGTTCCCGGTCCACGAAGATTGTCGCGCCAGAGTCAGAGGTAAGTATGGGGTGGGGGTGTGAGAAGCTGGGTGCACAGTGGGTGCATGCGGGTTGTGGGGGGTGGGAGACCCCTGCTGGTACCGTTTTTGTTTACAGGTATAAAACAAAAGACTTTGTGGGACCGTTTGCCACTCTGGGGTGGGCTCCCAGCATGGCACAAGGGCGAGGTGGGCTGTTCAGCCCGACGAGGATTAGGGCACCCCGTCGGCCAAATAACTGTTGCCACGCTGGGGTGGGCTCCCAGCGTGGCACCAACTCTGTGAGGGAGGGACGACGGCAGCAGCTCAGCCCGGCGAGGGTTGGGCACCCCGTCGGCTACACAGGACGTGTGGGGGCGCGCATGCCTGCATGTGGGGAGGGAGCTACGCTTATTGGTGCTCACTGGAGCGTAGCTCCCCCTTTCAACTGTATGCCACTGCATTTTGGAGCATGTCATAGACAGCTCCAAAATGCATTGGCTTACAGGGGCCGCGCCTGCCAGCTTACTGACTGAATTGGAGGAGGAGGTGGTGACACACCTCCGAAATCTCCGATGATGGCACTATGTTTCTTGCACATGCGTGCAAGCAACATAAAAATGCTTACAGTACTTGTCCCACTTGCACAGACATCATTGCACTGGCAAGCAGCTAACGAAAACCTTGGTGCTTCAACTCACAAGGGCTTTGTCAGGAGGTTATGGTGACTCCCAGATTCCTTTCCTCAGGAGTAGTGTCCAACTTAACCCCTTCCATCCAACATGCCATACTAAGGTTCTTGTTCCCTATGTGCACTTTTTGGTGTTGAATTTCAATGGCCAGACTTTGGATCACCTCTGTAACCTTTGCAGATCCCTCTGCGACTCCCTAACTGCTTCCTCACTCTCTACCCTGTCACAGAGCTTAGCGTCATCAGTGAAGAGACACATATTGCCCTGTATTCTTCTCCCACTTCACTGATTAATATGTTGAAAAGGACTGGCCCAGGACTGACTGAACCCTGTGACACCCCACTCATGACCTCCCTCTCCCTTAAACAAGACCTTGTTTATCACCCGTCTTTGATGGCTCCCCCCTGAGCCAGTTGCCCACCCATCTAACTAGATCCTTTACTGCACCCAGATCCTCTAACTTCATTAGAAACCTTCTGTGTGACATAGAGTTGAATGCCTTGCTGAAGTCGAAATAGAGTAAATCCACAGCTTTTTCCTCATCCACTGCCCTCTTATAATAATATTATTACATAATAATAATATAAGATCAGAAGGAACTCCAGGTCCATCATGTCGTAGTAACGTACCATACTGTAGTAACACAGTAACACGATAATTTAAGGTCGACAGGGACTCTAGGTCCATCATGTTGTAGAAAAATTGAAGTATACCATACTATAGTAATTAGTAAGATTATAATTTAAGGTCTGAAGGGACCCAGGGTCTACCATATCCTAGTAAAATAGTAACATACAGTGAAGGCTAGCAGTATGTTGGATTCAGCTACTTTTTCCCTGTGGCAGTGTACTGACACCGATGCTGCAGCAATCCATTAACATAAAAACAAAACAAAAGATCTTTTTGTTCTGTTATTTGCATTGTGCCACTACAGATTCTTGAATTTCCAGAATTCAGCAGGAGGCAGAATTCAACATGCTGCTGGCCTCACCTGTACCATGTCATTAAAACACAGTAACAGGAATATAGCTTGGAAGGGACCATAACACAATAACCTGTCATATGGTAGTAACACAGTAACAGGAATATAATGTTGGAAGGGACTCTAGGTCCATCATGTCATAGTGAAATACCATACTATAGTAAGATACATACATAGACAGTGTCGGAAGATAAGGGCCTATGGCCCACCCAGTCTGCTCATTTGAGCTTGTAAGTTCAGTTTATGCTTTCCTAGAAGTCTGTTGCCCCTTACCCCGACCTCCAGAATTGCTTTATGTCTATCCCATGCATTCTTAAATCCCATGATTCTTTCAGCCCCTACCACTTCCTCTGGCAGGGTGTTCCACTTGTCCACCACCCGTTCTGAAAAGAAATTCTTCCTCACATTTCCTCTGAATCGTCCTCCCTCCAACTTCATCCCATGCCCTCTAGTCCTGGAACATCTTTTTCACTTAAAAATAGTGTATTCCTGCACCCTGTTCCTCCCTGTAAGATACTTGTATGTCTCTATCATATCCCCTCTCTCCCACCTCTCCTCCAGGGAGTACATATTCAATTCCTTCAACCTGTTATTATAGGACTTTTGATGCAATCCATGTTCCATCTTTGTTGCCCTCCTCTGAACCTTCTCTACCCTGTCTATGTCCTTACGTAGGTAAGGTCTCCAGAACTGTACACTGTACTCCAAGTGGGGCCTCACTAGTGTCTTGTATAGTGAAATTATGACCTCTCTTTTCCTGCCGGTGATGCCCCTGCCTATGCATCCCAGTATCCTATTTGCTTTACCTGCTGCCTTGTCACACTGTTTCCCTACGTTGAGGTCATCAGAGATGATAACCCCAAGATCCCTTTCCTGCTTATGCATGCTATACCCTCACCCCTCCAACTGATATATTGTGCCAGGGGTTTTGTGCCCCATATACATTATCTTACACTTCTTTGCATTGAATTTCAATTGCCAAACCCCTGATCATTCTTCAAGTTTCTGCAGGTCCCTTCTCATTCTGTCTATATCCTCTGGTATGTCTACTCTGTTACAGAGCTTTGTGTCATCAGCGAACAGTGAATTCTGCCTTCTAGGTCCTGCGCAATGTCACTGATGAAGATGTTGAATAGGACTGGTCCCAGCACTGATCCCTGTGGTACCCCACTGGTCACTCTTCCCTCTGTGGCGTGACAGCCATTTACCACCACCCTCTGGGTCCTACCGCCACCCACCAGTTACCCACCGCCACACTACTGTCCTGCCACACCCTATTCCCCAGTTTGTGTAATAGTCTTTTATGTGGCACAGTGTCAAAGGCCTGCTGAAGTCCAGATAGGCCATGTCCACTGCCCTCCCCTGATCCACCTCCTAGTCACCCAGTCAAAATTCAATGAGGTTGGTCTGACATGGCCTCCCCTGGTGAAACCATGCTGCCTTGGGTCCTGTAGTCCATTGACAACCAGATGTTCCACTAATCTCTCCTTCAGTAGTGCTCCATGATCTTCCCCACTGAGTGTGAGGCTGACTGGTCTGTAGTTCCCGCCCATCTTTGTTCCCACTTTTGTATAAAGGGACTACATCTGCTGTCCTCCAGTCTTTGGGTACCTCCCCTGTTTCCAGTGATCAGCTAAACAGGACAGCCAGAGGTTCAGCTACCTTCTCTCTTAGTTCTTTAAGGACCCTGGGGTGCACCCTTTCTGACCCCATTGCTTTATCAACTCTTATTACTTCCAGTTTCTTCAGGATCCTTTCTCGTGTAAAGGGACTTGTGTCCATTTCTGCACCATTCTCACCTTGTACTCCTTCAGACCCATTACCTCCTCTTCCTCAGTAAAGACTGAGCAGAAATACCTGTTCAATATGTTGAGCTTTACTGTGCCATCCTCCATGCGACCCCCATCCTCCCTTCAGTCTCACTATCCCTCCTTTACCTTTTTTTTTCCTTATGTACCTGTAAAGGTTCTGTCCCTCTACCCCACTGATTTTGCAATGTGCTCTTCTGTCTGAGCTTTGGCATCCCTTACTGACCTCCCTGCCTCCCTTTGCTTTTCCTGGTACTTCTCCCTATCCCCTTCTGCCTGTGTCTTTTTGTATTGCCTGAACGCAATCTTTTTGGCTTTCACTTTCTTTGCTACCTCTTTGCATACCTCTCAACCTTTTGTCCCCCAAATGTGGAACATTGCTTCTCAAAATGTGGAACAAATGAGCAAAATGTGGAACACTTAATCAAATCTTTACCTATGAAGTTCAGAACACTGTTAAAATGTTTGCATTCATGTTCAGAAAGACTGTTATTACTGAATAATATAATTTTTTGCAGCATTTACTTTGATTTTTGCTTTAAAATGGTAATACTGAACGTGGGACAAGCCCTCACAATGTGGAACAGGGAGCTTTTGCGAAGTAAAATGAGGAACGTTCCTCGTAATGTGGCACAGTTGAGAGGTATGCCTCTTTAGAAACCATAATGGTCTTCTCTTCCTTTTCGTCTTGCTAACCTGCTTAATGCATAATTCTGTTGCTCTTGTAATCCCCATTTTAAATACTGCCCACTGTTCCTCAACCCCTGATTCCTGCCCCATTCCCCTTAATGCCTCTTTCAAGTATCTTCCCATTTTCCCAAAGTCTGCCCCCCTAAAATCCAGGATGCGTGTTTTTGTGTGGTTTGGTTCTGCTCCTTCTGTGATTTCAAACCACAATGACTGGTGGTCACTGTTCCCCAGGTGCTCCCCCACTGTTACCCTCATAACGCTGTCCCTGTTTGTGAGCACAAGGTCCAGTATTGCCTTCTGCCGAGTTGGTTCCATGACCAGTTGCTTGAGGAAGGCACCCTGAAGGGAGTCCAGGATAAATCTGCTCCTAGTTGATGCTGCTGCTGGGATGCTCCAGTCCATGTCTGGAATATTGAGGTCTCATACGAACATATGAACATACGAAACTTGCCAGCAGATAAAGGCCTAGAGGTCTATCAAGTCTGCTCGAATGTGCAGCTAGCACCCCTTATTCTGCAGCTGCCCCTCCCTTCCACCCTTCCCCTTCACTGACCCTCCCCCTTGTCCTGTCCCATCCTCTTTTGAAGCAGTCCACTGTTCTACTGGATACCACTTCTGCAGGTAACGCATTCCACCCAGCCACCACCCTCTCTGTAAAAAAGTGTCTCCTCATCTCCCTCCTGAACCTTCCTCCCTCCCTCCCTCCAGTCTCATGTCATGGCCCCTGGTGTCCCTCCCCTCCCTTACTTTGAACAGCCCCTCTGTACCTGTCTTGTTTATTCCTTTCATGTACTTCTAGGTTCCAATCATGTCCCTCCATCCCTCCTCTCCTCCAGTGAGTACATGTTCAACTCCCTCAGCCTCCTCTCATATGATAAGTCCCCCAGCCCCTTGATCATCTTTGTCGCCCTGTGCTGCACCCCCTCCAGTAACTTAATGTCCCTCTTCAGATATGGGCGCCAGTACTGCATGCAGTACTCCAGGTGCAGTCTAACTAATGACCTATACAGTGGCAGAATCACCACCTTCCTCCTCGAGGATATACCCCCTACAATACAACCCAGCATTTTGTTGGCCTTTGCAGCTGCCTTTCTACATTGTGCCAAGTTGTTAATTGACCCTGTAATTAGCACCCCTAGATCCTTCTCCTCCTCTGTCTGGGCTAGCTGCACTCCCCCAGCTGGTAACTCCTCCTTGGGTTCTTCATCCCAAAATGCAGCACCTTGCACTTTTTGGCATTAAACCCCAGTTGCCAGGTGTCTGACCAGGTTTCAAGCTTTGCCAGATCATCCTGCAACCCCTGCCATCCCCCTAGGTCATTCACCACTGCTCCTACCTTGGTATCATCAACAAACAGACTGATCTTGCTCTTGATGTCCAATGATATGTCTGCAATGAATATCCCAAACAACACTGGTCCCAACACCGAGTCCTGTGGAACACCGCTCGTCACTACCCTTGGATGTGAGTGCTCCCCACCCACCACCACCCTCTGTTGCCTTCCCTGAAGCCAGTTCCCTACCCATCTCAGCAGCTTTGCACCTGCCCCTGTGCCTACTAACTTACTTCCCAGCCTTCCATGCGGCACTGAGTCAAATGCCTTACTGAAGTCCAGATACAGGACATCCACTGCATGGCTCCTGTCCAGTTGCCTAGTTACCCAGTCATAGAACTCCACCAGGTTGGTTTGGCAGGATCTGCCCATATGAAGCCATGCTGTCTGCTGTCCTGTAGTCCTTTGGCCTCTGGGAGGCCACCAGCCGCTCTTCAGGATGGTCTCCATTAGCTTACCCATGATGGATGTGAGGCTCACTGATCTGTAGTTTCCCGGTTCATCCTTGGGGCACTCTTGTGGAGGAGGCACCATGAGCCATCCTCCAGTTCTGAGGTACACCCAAATGTATTGAGGCATTAAATAGGTCTGCCAAAGGTCCTGCAGGACCTCTGCCAGCTCCTTCAGTACCCTGGGGTGGATGCCATCTGGGCCTGGCGCCTTATCCACCCTCCAGTGCCTTCAAGCGCTCCCGAACTCTGCCCTCCATGTTTCCCCATCTGTCACCCCTTCCCCCATTTCTGCCATTTCTCCCCCTTGGGTGTCACCCCCTCTTCTCTTTAGTAAATACTGAGCAGAAGTACTCATTTAGTGCTTCTGCCTTATCACCCTCCTCTTCCACCCAACCCCCTCCTTCCTAATCCTTACTATGTGGTCCTTACAGCTCCTTTTCTCCCTGATGTACCGAAAGAAGTCCTTCTCCCCCTTCTTAATGCCTTGTGCCAGCCTTAGTTCCGTAGATGCCTTGGCTCCACTTACTGCCCTTGTCACCTCCTTCGATTACGTCAAGTACTCCTCCCTGTCCTTCCCTCTCCCTGTTTTCTTGTACTTCCTAAAGGCAGCTCTTTTCCTCCTTACCTTTTCAATGACCTCCTTGCTCAACCAGCTCAGTTTCTTAGCCCTAGCCTTCTTGCTCTGGGCCTTGTAGCAGGTTTTGATTGCCTCCACTATCCCCAGCTTTATGAGCTCCCACCTCTGGTTAGTGTCCATACTAGATTGAATTCTGGCCAGGTACCCTTTTACCACTTCCCCATCCTGCAAGTTGGCCTCCTGAAGTCCAGCACTCTTGTGCCAGATTCCACTCCTTCCTTGCCCATATCCAATGTGAGCCATACTGAGTGGTGGTCACTCCCTGACAGGTTCTTCCACTGTAAGCTCTCTCACAAAGTCCCATTTGCCAGCACAAGGTCAAGGTATTCCCTAACCTGGTTGGTTCACTGAACATTTGCAGCAGGAAGCTGTCCTGGAAGGCATCCAGCAGTACCTGCTCCCTTCTGTTTCTGGTTGTTGGGGTACTCCAGTCCACTCCTGGCATATTGAAGTCCCCCACAATCACCACATTACCCTCCTCGTAGGTTATCCTGATCTGTCCTGCTAGTTCCCTGTCTAACTTCTCCGTCTGGATGGTGGCCTGTACACCACTCCCATTCTAAGAATCCTATTCTTGGAATCTTGGATTTGCATCCAAATTGAATCTGTACTACCCTCTTCCCCTTCCTCCCTTACACACGTCAATCCTTCCTTCACATATAGTGCCACACCCCCTCCTTTCCCAATCACCCTCTCCCTATGAAATAACCTGTACTCTGGTACAGACAGGTCCCAGTCATTGTATTGGGTGGTCCATGTTTCTGTGATGGCTGCAATGTCCACCTCTCCCTCTGCCATGAGCACCTGTAACTCTACAGTTTTCCTCCCAAGGCTCCTAGCTTTAAGGGTAACCACCTTCCACCCTTTCCCCCCTCCCATCCTGCCCTTCTTTACTAGCATCACCAATAGTACTTGCCATTTGTCCTTTGTCACTGTTATGGGGGTTAAGCTCATATGGTTTCCCAACCTATGGTCTCTGCATGTCTCTTGCCCAATTGCCACCCTCCGCTCCTAGTTTAAATTCCCTACTTCCTCTATGTACTCCTCCATCCTCTGTTTCAACACTTTCTTTCCCTCTTAAAGACTTCCCACTCAAGTGTAGTCTGTCCTTGGCATAGAGACCACTGTCCTCCCAGGTCCCTCCCAACCCCCCAACAGCCCATACCCTTTAGCACAACACCAGGTTCTTAGCCATCCGTTAAATTCCTCTATTCTCAGCTTTCTTGTTGTGCTTGCTTTGGGCACTGGAAGTATCTCCGAAAAAGTTACTGATCTTCCTGCCCCCTCACATAATTGTCCTAGTTCCTCAGACCTCCTCTGGACTATATCTACTGTCTTGTCAGCCAGGTTGTTCGTCCCAAGATGTATAATTAAATGAGGCTTGTCCCTACCCCTTCTAGCATATTTCAGAACAGATTATCCCACTCTTTCTGCTGTCATTCCTGGCATGGCCTCCACCCAAATGTGACTATGCCTCTCCCCCTTGCTACCCCACCTGACTCCTCTTAATATTGAGTCCCCCAGCACTAAGATTCCACCACTCCTACTCCTTGCTTGCTTCCATTCATCTCCCTCTCTCATTTCCGGCTCTGTTGCAATTCTCCCAGCAGAACTTCCTCCCGCTCCGGTTTGGTCCAGGCATTTATCAATTACTCCTCTAATTTCATCATTTCCCTCCTCCACCTTCTTCCTCTCTAGCAGTGCAAAACTATTTTCTGAAGACCCTTCACAAATGCCCGCTCTCTCTCTCTTCATAGTAACCTGTTCTCTCCTTTCCACTCCATGACTTTTGCCACTTCTTTGCCTCCCCTCACAAGTCCCTATCTCCTCCTTCCATTTGTCATTTGTCTCCTGACCTGGTTTCCCCGGCAATCGTTCTTCCTGGCCTGGGTCCCCTTGTCCCTGCTCCCCTTCTTCTGACCCTCTCCTCACCACTGTTGGCTTAAATGGCCCTCCCTCATCTCCCATTCTTCCTCCCTCCAGTATTGGGCTAAACCCACCCCCAGTCTGCCTTGCCTGTCTTAGTTCCTCCAGCAGACCCTCAATCTCCTTTCTGAGTTTCTCCACGTGGTTGCTCCAACCAGTACTACTTCACCCTTGTCTGCCATCCTTTGGATGGCTAGCATCAGCTCCCTATCTGTTTCTTCCTCCTGGGCTGGTGGTCTATAGACCACACCTGTGCGGATGGCTGGCCCCATTTTCCTTTCCAGCTTAACCCGCAGTAACTCTCCCCCATTTTGTTCCTCCTGGATCTCTGCAACCCTTATGTCATTTTTCACATACAGTGCCACTCCTCCTCCCTTCCTATCTGCCCTGTCTCTTCTGAATCTGTTGTAGCCAGGTATGGCCATCTCTCAGTCATGGTTATCATTACACCAGGTTTCAATGATGGCCACAATGTCTAGGTCTGACTGCACCATGACAGCCTCCAGATCTTCCATCTTATTGCTAAGGCCCTTGGCATTGGCACACATGGCTTTCCATGATTTGACCTCCCTAGACTGTTTAGCTGTTCTACTCCAGCCCCTTCCCTGGTTGTCCTTTATCCCTGGTTCTCCTCGCTGTCTGCCCTTCTACTGAATTTTTACCCTTTTCTGCCTATCCACTTCTTGGTCGCTAATCTCCATCTTTTTCACACTGCTTTGTAGAGATATCCACTCCTCCAGTTTACTAGTTCCACTGCTAGCTGTGGGGGGTGAGCAAGTAGATACCCTCCTTGCTGGCCTGCCACCCCCCTTGGCTGGTTTAAATGCCTGTCAATGTGGCATTTAAACTTATCATTGAGTGCTTGGATTCCCCTCCAGGATGGATGCAGGCTGTCAGGCTTGAACAAACCTCCATCCCTCCAGGTGGGTCCCGAGTCACCAATGAATCCAAACCCTTCCTCACAGCACCAGTTCTTCAATCATGAGTTAAAGTTCCTGGTGCATGCACCCCTATGTTCTCCCTTGCCTCTCGCAGGTAGTACTTCTGAGAAAGTGACAGAAGTAGCTACTTGCTTGAGACCCTTCCCCAATTTCCTAAACTCTTTCTGAACTTCCTTTGGCTCCCCATTTGCCAGGTCATTAGTACCTAGGTGGATAATGACATCCAGCTCACCCTCCCGTTTTGCCTTCCCAGCAATTCCAGGATCTTCCTTCCATCCCTCCACGCCATGGCACGTGGTAGGCACCTCACCTCCCTGTTCTCCCCCTCCTGTGTTCCTAGCTGGATCCCTCTTATGATGGAGTCCCCCAACAGGATTAGCTTCCTCCTCCTCTGGGGTCCACTGCTCTCCCCACTGAGGTCACCTCCTTGGCTAACCTCCACATCCTTTCCTTCCACTTCTCTGGGTTCCTCTATTTGGTTGTCCCCATTTGCCAGTGTGGCATATGAGTTCTTGAGTGGAATAGGATCTGGGATGTGCCTCTGCCTGACCGCCCTAACCCTCCCTGAGCCCACTGTCGTCCAAGTGCTCCTTGTTCTCGGCATCCTTTGAGGCAGCGGCATTGGACTGGGTGGTCTCTGGATAGGAGTGATGGTACTCCTGACCCAGTTTACTTCCGCTCTGAGTCTGGCCTACCTCATCCCGCAGGTCCAGAGAGATGCATGCAGATAGAGCAGCACCTCAGTGTCCAGAAGGTCTGCCTGAATATGGCTGCCCCACAGCCACTGCATTGCACCACTCCCCACATTATACTGCAATTATACTGCTATTCCACTACTTGTCTGTTACTGAAGCTCTCCTAGTTCCCTTTTTATTAATTTACTGTCCCAAAAATCCTGCCACTGATCCTCAGATACTTTCTTTAAAAAAAATTAAAAAATAAATAAATTAATAAATGAGTCAGAACACTTCTTGTGCTGAGGGTGGGCTTCTTCCCCACAAGATACAGTAGTAGCATAGTTATTTTAGGTCAGAAGGGACTCTAGCTCCAATCCATCATGTTATAGTAATATTCCATACTGTAGGGACATAATATTATAAGTTCCAAAGGGACTTTAGGTCCATCATGTCATATTAACATAGTAACATAACATACTGTAGTAGCAGACAGTATTACAATAGTAATTTAAGGTCAAAAAGGACTCTATGTCCATCATGTCATAGGAAGATTGCAACATACCATACTGTAGTAACATAGTAGCATAGGGATAGAAAGTTGAAAGGGAATTTAGGTCCATCGAGTAATAGAAGCTTTATCATACCATACTGTAGTAAAACAGTAATGTGAGGTCAGATGGGAATATAAGTCTATCATTGACTTAATTACATACCATACTGTGGCATGATAATGAAACCGCAGGAATTTACTGGTGAAAGAGTCAAAAAGGGCTAGCAGCCCTGAAGATATACAAGGCCTGGGTCATATGGGATGCATCTAAGGGTACTAAAGGAACTGGCATCTGTGTTAGCAAAATCCACTCTTCAATAGTGCTGTGTAACAAGGAATGATTCTCAGAGACTGGAGGATGGCAGATGCGGTTATGCTGCAGGGGAGGGGACAAGGAGCAGCTGGGAAACTATAGACTCATCAGCCTTACCTCTGTTGTAGGGAAACTGATGAAGAGGAGATACAATGAAAGAGTACCGAGTGGAATACCTATAGAAAAACAGGCTTCAGAATAATAAGCAGTATCTATGTGTGGCAGGGAGGTCTTGTCAGACCAACCTGATAGTACTCTTTGACTGGGTAACCAAGGTAGTTGATAAAGGAAATGCAATAGATTTACCCTGCTTCGACGTCAGCAAGGTATTTAACTCAGTGCCCCACTGAAGGCTACTAAAGAAGATGGGCGATCTAGGAACAGGTAAGGAAATAGTAAGGTGGGTAGGGAGTTGGTTGGAGGGGAGACAGAGGAGAGTTGTGGCAAATGGGGTCAGGTCAGAGGAAAAAATGGTCACCAGTGGAGTACTGTAGGGATCTGTTCTGGGCTGAGACCTGTTCAGTATGTTCATCAGAGACATAGGATAGGGAATCCAGGGCAGGTTATATCTGTTCGCAGATGACACTAAACTGCGGCAAGGCTGATAATGTGGAGGGGATACAGCAGTTGCAGAGAGACCTGCAAAAGCTGGAAAATTGGTCTAAAGTCTGGCAACTGAAATGTAATGCACAAAAGAGCAAAGTTATGTGCTTAGGGACAAAAACCCCAGAACAGAGAATTTTATAGGGGCAGGGTTAAGCTGAACACAATATTGGAGGAAAAGGACCTAAGATTCAGCATTAGTGACTTTCTTAAACATACCAGCCAATGTAACAAGACCATCAGTTAGGCTAACAGGATGCTAGGGTACATCAGGAGAGGGTTCAACAGTAGAAAGCAGGCAGTACTGTTACCACTGCATATGTCACTGGTGAGGCCACACTTGGGAGTACTGTGGCCAGTTCTGGAGTCCCCACCTAAAAAAGGACAGGGACAGACTAGAGAGGGTACAACTCAGGGTGGCCAAGATGATTCAGGGCCAAGAGAGCAGATCCTATGAGGACTGACTAAAAGTGTTGAAGATGTATTCACTCAAAACCAGAAAAGAGGGGGGATAGGATGAGACCTTCAAGTTCCTGACAAAAATTAACATGGTTGACTATGAAGAGCTATTTACCAGCAACAGAAAAGCTATGGCTTGGGGTCATGAGTGGAATGTAATGAGGGGAAGGTTTAAAAAACATATGAGGACATATCACTTTAAAGAAATGAGTGGTTGAGCCATGGAATGGTCTGGCAGCATATGTAATAGGTGCTAAAACCATAAATGACTTCAGACATGGCTGGGATAGACTCAAGGGTATAGCAGTTGCTCAGTGGAAAGGGGGAGGTGGAAGCACAGAGAACAAAAGGGGTAATAGTTTAAGCGAAGACCCCACAGAGATAACAAGTCCAAAGGTATGATAGGCTAATATGAAGAGACTGGATGGACCGTCAATCTTTTTCTGCCATCGTCGTCTATGTTTCTATGTTACTGTAGTAACATAGGGATATAAGGTTGAAAGGCAATTTAGGTCCATCATGTCATAGTATAGATATATAGATACATAGACACTGTCAGCAGATAAAGGCCCATGGCCCACCCAGTCTGCCCATTAGAGCTTGTAAGTTCCCTTTCTGTTTTCTAGAAGTCTGATGCCCCTTACCTCTGACCTCCAGAATTCCCTTATGTTTATCCCATGCATTCTTAAATCCTGTGATTGTTTTAGCCCCCACAACATCCTCTGGCAGGGTGTTCCATTTGTCCATCACCCTTTCTATGAAGAAATTCTTCCTCAAGTTTCTTCTGAATCACCCTCCCTCCCTTCACTTCATCCCATGCCCTCTAGTCATGGAACATTTTTTTTGCTGGAGAATAGTGTATTCCTGCACCCTATTCCTCCCTGTAAGGTACTTGTATGTCTCTATCATTTCCCCTCTCTCCCTTCTCTCCTCCAGGGAGTACATATTCAAGTCCTTCAGCCTGTCCTCATAGGACCTGTGACTTGTGATTAACATACCATACTGTAGTAATATAGTAACAGTAATTTAAAGTCAGGAGGGAATTTAGGTCCATCATGTCATACTAACATATTAATATATCATACTGTAGGTGTACATAGAAACTTAGTAAAATAAGGTCAGGAGGGATCCCAGTTCCATCATGTCTTTGTAACATGTCATACTATAATAACATAGTAACATGATAATTTAATGTCGGAAAGAACTCGGAGTCCATCATGTTACAGGAAAATAGTAACATACAATAAATGGCTGTCAGCATGATGGATTCTGCTGCATTTTCCCTGTTGCAGTGCTGCCACAGGTACTGCAGCAATCAATTAACAGAACAGAACGAAAACAAGATATCCTTTGTTAATTGCACTGTGCTGCAGCAATTTTTTTAATTTTCAGAATTCAACAAAGGTCAGAATTCAAGATGCTGCTGGTCTTACTGTACCACACTCTGGCAGCACAGTAACAGGAATATAAGCCGGGAGGAGCAGTACATACCATACTTAATAACACAGTAACAGGAATATAAGGTTGGAAGGGACTGTATGTCCATCTTGTCATAGTAACATAATAACATAACACGCTGTAGTAACACAGTAATTTAAGGTCAGAAGGGACTCTAGATCCATCATGTCATAAGCCGTGTTTACACGGCAGTAGCACTGCAAATACAAAACCACAGCAGCGCAGTCCGGACCACTGCCACCCGTGGTTTGTCTGTCTACACAACCCCTCTCTGCACTGTTGCAATTGGTGCTGGTGAGGGGCCATGCATCATGGGGGAGCCGGACACCTGCTAGTTGCTGTGGCACATGCAGTCCACACTGCCACTTAAGCTGCTGTAAGCTGCTCGCTCCTCGCTCCCCTTGGTGTCCCCAGTTTGCCAGAGAATCTGGGATCATCCCCTGATGGAGCAACCCAAGTGCACGGGTTACTCCAATGCAAATGTGACCATGTAAACATGGCTTTGTAACACAGTACTATACTGTTGGTACATAGTATTATAATGGCAGACGGGGCTCTTCCATACTGTACTTACCTAGTAATCTAAGGTCAGATGGGACTCAGGTCCATCATGTCATAGTAACATAACATACCGCAGTAACATAATAATTTAATTTCAGAAGGGACTCTAACACTATTATGCTGGTACATATTAACATAATAACATAACATACTGTAGTAACGCAGTAATTTAATTTCAGAAGGGACTCTAGGTCCATTATGTTATAGTTGCATACTATAATGCAGGTACATATTATTGTTTATTGTTTATTTAGATCTAGGATTACAATTACCTTTGAGCCAAGGCTCTTTTACAAAGGTTCCACGTCAGGAGAGTACATACATGTTAAGCATGTTAAACAAGGGCATACAACATTAAAGAGAGCATACAACCATATTCATCAGTTCAGGTATGGCATCACGGTAAATAGGATACATGAATAACACATACAAGGAATCTTTTCAGAAACCTAGAAGAAATCTGGGAGGAAGGGTGAGAGGATGGGGGGTGGCAGCAGAAAAAGAGACTAGAGCAGCTCACGGCATTGTCAAAGAATATCAGAGGGGGGGTGGTTGATCTCAATGGGGAAAGGGGAAGTTAGGGGTGGCAGTCACATGAGCTGGAGGCCGTGAGATGATGATGGAGGCTTGATTTGAATATGCCCAGTGAGGAGGTGGAGGTGATGTGAGTGCTGGGGGCATTCATCGAGCTGGGTGCATGGTGTGCAAAGGATCTTTGGCCCAGAGTGGTGCGGCATTGGGGGACCTGTAGAAGCTGACGTTAAGACCCCCTGGTGTTATGAGGATTAGTGTTTGGGTGCAGGAGGGCTTGGACACCAGGTGGAGTAAGGCCCAAAGTAGTTTTTTTCACCATCAAGCAGGTAAGGTACTTTATGCGGTTAGTGAGTTGAAGCCATCCCATTTGAGCGTAAAGCTCACATGTATGTGTGAGTTAGTGGGATCTAGTAAGCAGTTGACAGACCTTGTTTAGGGAGGTCATTATGCACCTGAGGGCGGTAGTAGAGGCACAGCCATAGATTATGAGGCCATAGTCTATGACGGAGACCACAGAGCTCTGGATAGCAATCTTCAATGCTGCCTGGGTAAGATGCTATCTATTTCGGTAGAGAATTCCAATGCATGAGTTTACCACTCTGGCAACGCTATCAATGTGAGTCCCATAAGATAGGCAAGGGTCAAGTGAGATTCCAAGGTATTTAAAAGATGACACTTGTTCGAGGGTGTTACCAGCTTGTATTGATATCAAGGGGTATCACCTGTGTTTTTTTACGAGCTGCAGAAAAGCATAGATTTAGTCTTTTGTGGTTTTAGAACCAGTTTAAGTTTTGCGAACCAGTTTTCAACAGTGGAGAAAGCAAGCTGTAGGTTGTGAAGTAAGGGTTGTGGGTCCTTATGGGGGGGGGGGGTTAGAAGCACAGTGTCTTCGGCATAGAGGATAATTTGTTCTGGGCAGGATAGTGGAAGGGAGTTCAGGAAAAGGCTGAAAAGTAGTAGGCCCAGTATGGATCCCTGAGGGACGCCTGAGTGAACAGGTTTGGAGTCAGAGACTACTCCTGAGATTTTTACTGTTTGTGAGCGCTGGTCCAGGTAGCTGTTAAACCATGCAGTGGAATATTGGGAGAGCATTCAGCAGCTGTTTGGTAAGCAGGCCATGGTGAACAGTGTCAAATGCCTTAGTCAAATCAATGAATATGGCTCCAGTTAGATGGCCTTTGTCCAACAAGTTGTGAAGGACTCCAGTGAATTCCAGGAGGGCTGTTGATGTGCTGTACCCTTGCCTGAACCCATGCTGCTGTGCACATAGGATGTTATATTTGTCCTGGTAGTCTGTAAGCTGGTCAGCAACAATGCGCTCAAGGGCCTTGGAGAGGGGGGTAATATAGAGATTGACTGGTAGTTCCCCTGTATGGACTTGTTGCCACTTCTAAAGACTGGAGTGACAATAGCAGATTTCCATTTGCTTGGGAACTGACTGAAGCTGAGAGAGAGAGGTTTAAGATTCTGGTAAGCAGGCACAATACCTCTTCAAGGGTGAGGGATAGCAGTTTAAGGTCCAGTGAATTACCACTGGCTCTGGACATGGAGATAGCCTTTGTTATGTATTTGCAGACATCATTCGCCTTGACTTTTTTGAAGTGGAATGGCAGATGATTTGAGGTGGTAGGTAGGGAATTTGGAGCAGGGGAGTCAGTTTCGGAGAAAAAGTCAAGGGAGAACAGCACTAAGGTCGGTGGAGGCTGCATTAAAAGTATTGGCAACGACCTTGAGTCAAGGTGGTGGCTCAAATCAACCATCAGTAGGGTTGGGGAGGATTTGTACTGCTTCCCTGTGACTTCCCTAATATTGTCCCAAAAAGCTCTCCCATCTCCCCAGGTGCTGTCGAGGGCTTCCTTGTAGTAGGTACTCTTCGTCTGTCGTATTTGTTTTGTGCAGTTGTTGCAAGTCTGTTTATTAACATAGTAACAAAACATACTGTAGTAACATAGTAATTTAAGGTTGTAAGGGACTCTAGATCCATCATGTCACACAGTAGTAGCATGCCATACTGCAGTTATATAGTGATATATGGTCATAAGGGACTCTGTGTCCATCATGTTATTGTAACATACCATACTGTAATACAGTATTATAAGATTGGAAAGGACTTTAGAGTCATCGTGTTAGAGAAGCATCACATCATTTAGTAACATGCAGTATTATCATAGCTATTTAAGGCCTGAAGGGACTCTAAGTCCGTTATGTCATAATAATGTAACAACATACTATACTGTAGGTACATAGTTACATAGTGATTTAGGGTCAGAAGGAACTCCAGAAGTCCATTATGTCATAACACAGTTATCAAGGAACTCTGGTTCCATCATGTCATATTTACATAGTAACGTAGCAACAATACCATACTGTAATAACATACAGTGTTTACATAGGACTATAAGGCCAGAAGGGACTCTTAGGTCCATTATGTCACGGTGACATGCTATACCCTAGTAACCTAGCAATATAAGGTCTGAAGTGACTCTAGGTCCATCATGTCAAAGTAATATATCACACTGCTGTAACATAGTACTCTAATATATTGGAGGGACTCTAGGTCCATCATGTCAAAGTAATATATCACACTGCTGTAACATAGTACTGTAATATATTGAAGGGACTCTAGGCCCATCATGTCTGCCCCCTCATATTGCAAAAATGTACTAATTCATTGAGATTCCTACCCACTCTACTAGCCAGTTTGTCCTGAGATTCCTGTGGTAATATACTTTTCTCCTGGTTTACCTTGCATGCCTGACCTTTACTACCTTCACGTCTACTGGCATTGGCAATGCAGGCAGATGTTTGCCTGCACTCCTGGCCAAAAGATGAGTTAAAGCCAATGTGGCCTCATCATGGGTGAGAGATAGGGGCATCTCAAGGGAAAATGGGGGGGGGGGATACTTAAAAGATGGTTACTCAGTTATAAGAAGAGAGGCAGTTACTTTCATTTCTTTAACTCAGATATCCAATAAATTAAAATGTTCTGAAGTAAAAGTGCACGCAATTGTAATTTTTGCAAGTAGTTAATGCTTATTAATGGAATTTTTAACAGTAGTCTGAATATATAGAGCCACCTTATAGGGCAGACTAATTTAATTGAACCAATTAGACACTTAATTGTTTGGACAATGCTTCCAGCAGCATGAGATTAAAGGTGGAATACACTTAGCCCAGCCAGGAGGCTTGGCCTGCTAGAAAATCCAATTTTCTTTGCAATTAACCCCTTGGTGATAATTCTTTTAAAGGTTATCTGGACCAGATAATGTATTTTCTCTTTTTCTCATTGCTATTTAAAGAGCTACTGATGCCTCTGGCAGAACTGTGGAAATTATAATTTTCTGACACAATTCAGCTTGCATTTCAAACATATTCTGTCTGTTCCTCAGCATTGTATTTTTTTTCTTGTTCTATTTTGGCCCTTTTACCTGGGCTTCCATCTGGTCCTCTGTTGGTTGCTAGCTGTCCATCCTGGGACTCCATTTCTCACTGTGGACACCCTAATGTCCATGCTGCACACCTTGGATCGCCACTCAAGGCAGGGGCACTTTCCTGCCTGATTAAAGGTGTACCCAGGAGAGGAATGTTCCCAGCACGTACTGTAGAAGAATTTGAGGGGCCCAGCTTTTATCTGGTCTGTTGGGCAGCAGTTAACTAGGCAAGGCTAGGGAGTTTTATTGTTAGGTGAACTTTTCTGGGGCCCTGGGTGCAGTACAAAAATGCAAAGGGCTGGGGTATCAGTGCTTAGATTCAACTAGAAAAGTAAAACAGAAATGGCATCAACTTCAATACTGTAAGTTTACTTTTTCTCTATTTCCACTTGAGTGCTGCTTTAGTGTTGAAGTCTATTACCATTGTTCAGCTAGCACCCCTGTCTTGACCATAATCATGTGTTAACTTGTGCCTTTCCACATGAGCCCTCAGTAGCTTATTTACTTTTATTTATTTATTTTTTGTAAGATTGGCATTACAACCTTTGAGCTAAAAGCTCATTTACAAAGGATCCTCGTTAAACAAGTGGGGGGACATCAAATACATGAGTCAGGGGTGAACAGTAGCAGCTCAAAGGCATTGTCCGTAAAACATCATGTAAAAGGACATAGAGTATTCCATATCATAGAGTAATGACAGACAAAACATTGCATAATCTAACATAAGTACAGCATACTCAGGGGGAACTGCTCCCAGAGCAGGATGAGATAATTAAGTGCAATAAGGTGCAGCTATGTACAAGTTTAGTTGACACTCAAGGTGGCAGCTATGTAGCATTGTCTGTTTCATAAGGGCTCAGCATGCAGATACATCTTTTTAAGCCAATACAGTTGTTGGGGAGTAGTAAGCTACAGGCAACAGGGCGAGGAGGAAGAATTAGCAGCAGGTATTAGAAATAGGGCCTGGCGAAGAAAAACAGTGTGGGCACATTAGAGGGAGGTGGAGGAAGTAGGGGAAGGATACATGGGTCAGTAGGTTGGTAGAAGAAAGAGGGGGTACAAGGGTCTATAGGTAGGTAGGGGAAAGAGAGAGTACATGGGTATATAGGTAGTTAGGGGAAAGAGGGTTACATAGGTTAGTAGGTAGGTAGGGGAAGAGGGTACCTGGGTCTATAGGTAGGTAGGGAAGAGGGGTGTGAGCCTATAGGTAGGTAGGGAAAGAGGAGTACCTGGGTCTATAGGTAGGTAGGAAGAGAGGTACATGGGTCTATAGGTAGGTAGAGGAAAGAGGGGGTACATGGGTCTATAGGTAGGTAGGGAAAGAGGTGGTACAAGGGTCTATAGGTAGGTAGGAGAAAGAGGGGGTTCATGGGTCTATAGGTAGGTAGGGGAAAGAGGCAGTACATAGATCTATAGGTAGGTAGGGGAAAGAAGGAGTAGAAGGAATAACAAGGACCAACTGGTCAGTACCAGGGTCAGTACCAGAGCATGGCCCAGGGGCGAAAGGAAAGTTTCAGTTGGGATTTAAGTGTGGCAGTAGCAGTGTTCAGGAGGGGAGGTGGACTTCCAGAGGGGATTTATCAACTGATGCTGCTAATGTTTTGTTGTCTGTTCTAATCCATCCCCTTTCTTTTTGACCACTGAAACATGTGTATTAAAGGTCTCTACTTTCTGATCCAGTAGGATGGCCTTTACTATCATAGCTAGGCCTCCCTCACGTCCATCTGCAGTCTGACCCATTTTGCTCCTACTTGTCGTGGGTGCAGCTGCCTTCCACTTGCTGCTGTCTTCTGCTTGATCTATTTTTGATTTTGCCATTATTCAGTACTTTCCAAACATTGTCAATTTGTTGGTGCCACATTGCTCTATCAATTGATTAAACATTCATCAGGTAAATGCCACAGAAAATAATGAAGATGCTTTCTGAAGCAATGTAGGTCAGATAGATGCCTGGAGAGCATCTGCTTGTATCAGCTGCTAGCCATGCCCCCAACAAACCTACCTTGAAGCTAGTGCACCACCTGACTGGCAACCAGGGCAGTTTGCTCAGTACCAGTGTAATGGGTGTAGTATGATCTCTATGAGATATTCTGGAAATCTAACATGCTGCTGCATTCTGGACCAGCTGCAGGCAGCACACAAGCCTCTCAGATAACCCAAGGTAGAGAGTATTACAGTAGTCTAACCTAGATGTGACAAAGAGCCCCTTGGAAGCCTCGGAGAGAGGCGAAGTGCTGGGCTTGTGGTATTTCAGTGATTGAAAGTTTATTTTGTGCCCTAAATAAATGGATACATTGAATTTGTTTAGCCAGGATGGTTGCCTTTTTTTGAGTGCAGCCTTTTGGATTCTCTGTCACATTTGGAGTAGCTACCATTATCGCTTGTACCAAACTGGATTTAAATAGGAGCACCAGTTCAAATTGTGGATTTCCTAGATGTGACAAAGACGTGGATTGTTGTCAGCAGGTCCCGGGTGCTAGAAACAGTTTGAACTAGGTGATAGTTTGTAGATGGAAAAAGCTCCTACAGATAAGCACTTACACTTGGTGCTCCAGGGTCAGCAATCTACAGTGACTCCCAGATTAACCATCTCCACAGCTCCAGGGTGTCACCATTCAGAGATGGCAAGCTGGTGAGGCTCCTTGTCATTGACTAGGATGTCATCCTATAGCCAGAACGAGAATTTATCCTTAATTAAGTCCTGCCTTCTTTTCAATTTTTTTTTAATTGAAGTTATTGAACAACATGGGTACAAGGTACATCACATAGTAATACAATAGGTACAAGCAGTCACTGATTTCAATAAAGTTGCACAGTATATGGCAGAAAAGTATAGTAAGATCAGTATAAAATCAGAATTCTTCTCTTGGGGTGATTGAGAATTTGATTGGCCAAAGGCTGGGTGAACTCCAGCATGCAAGCTCTTAGAGTGTAATATTGGGCAGGTCAGGAGAGAGCTTGCAGGACCCAAGATGCTGTGCTTAATCCTTGGGTGATGTTAGGGTCTCTGCCTTCAAAGTGCATCAGCCATCTCAACCATCAATGTGTGAAGCTAATTTAATGGTGATTTATTCTATATGTGAATTCCTCCATGTGGTATATCTCTTCTTAATGTATCTGTCCTGTGTATATATGTGATTGTGTGTGTGTGGGGCTGCTCTGTAGGCAGTGTTATGTCATGGCTTTGTGTTCCACTACCAAGAGTACATGCCAGAGATATAGAGTGTATCTGCCTTACTCCGTCCGGGGGGAAGACTTAAGATGGCTTGTTGGGCAATTAATGGTGCATCTAATAGAAACAGTTCCTCAAATCGCATATTCAGGAGGAAATATATTATAAGAACCACCTGCCATTTCCCCAACATCCAACTGAAGTACCTTGACCTTAGAAGATAGTTGGTCTGGGAGGTAGGCAGGTGGTTAGGAGGGGCAAATTGGGTGCCCCATCATTCAGTGCTCTCCAACGTATTACCTCCACAAACCATATAAAAACTACAAACAGGTATCTGCCTCTATCTACAAAATCAAACAAAGCGGTAGAGGATGCCGTAGAGCAGGACACTGCTGCACAGGAGCTAGCGCTACAAAACTCACCCAAAACAGGCACCAAAACCAAAAAAAAGGCAAAAAGAAAATCCAAAACACTTCTGATCATAGGAGACTCCATGATTCAAGGAGTTGATACCTACCTCCAACCGGGGGTAATGGCCATATGTCTCCCAGGTACATCAGCGTAGAGAGACACTGGCTGCATTTCTAAAATCATGCAGGAAGCAGGAGAAAAACATTGGTGTCCTGGTACACATAGGGACTAACGATCTTGCCAGCCAGTCAGTTGTGGAGACCAAGGAACACCTGACCAGGCTGAGAGACAAACTGTCATCCATTTTGTTCAGCATCTCCTTCTCTGAGATCCTGCCAGTCTGGGAGAGGAGGGCAGATGGACAGAAGGTCAGAGAAGGGGAGATAGGAGAGCTAAACATGTAGCTCAAGGGCTGGTGGCAGGAAAAAGGACACAAATTTGTAGGTAACTAGCATCAGTTTTGGAAACGAAAGTTCTTAAAATTTGATGAACTGCATCTGACTAAGGAGGGAGTTAGTGCATTGGGGCAGAAGTTTGACTTCTTTGCAGAATATTTAAACTAGCCAATGGGGAAAGGGATGCAGCACCCAATACACTGAATGGGAAGAACACCCTTCCCGCCTCAGCTAGTAATCAAACAGGAGGTCAGCATGTTTGTAGTTCATTTGCATCACCAGGTACGGAAAAAGGTCCATCTCTCCATACAACGCACAGTGGAAATGCTGGACCTCACCCAACAAATAATGCACAGAAATCTGGCCAATGGAAAATCATGTACACAAATGCCTGCAGTCTGGGAAACAAGATCCCAGACCTGCAGACAACAATGACAGAGGTTAAACTGGACATAGTAGCCATTAATGAGACATGGTTCACCAGTAACCACACTTGGGAGACTTCAGTACCTGGCTATGTACTGTTCAGAAGAGACCGAGGAAAAAAGGTGGGGGAGTAGCTCTTTATGGCAATGAAAATATCAAAGCTACAGAAATTCAGAGTACACATAAGGAGTCAGAAGAACTGTGGGTCACCCTGGAAACAGGAAATGGGACAGCCATACGAACTGGGGTTGTCTACAGGCCTCCAGACCAGGAGGAGGACATAGACACATTACTGTTAGATGATATATAACACATGACAGCTAAAGGGGAGTTTCTGATAATGGGAGACTTCAACATGACGGATGCAGACTGATCAATACCAGCAGGAACATCCACCAGAACTAGACTCATAGTGGATTCCTGCAGGGGGAGGGCCTCAAAGAACTGGTACCACAACCTGCAAGAGACAGGGCTATCCTAGATCTAGTACTGACTAACAGGGAAAGGATCACAGATCTCCAAGTAGAAGGTCACCTGGGGGGCAGTGACCATCACATGGTATGGTTCAATTTGGCCACTAGAACTAAATCATCCCATTCCAAGGCAAAAGTATGGGACTTCAGAGGAGCTGACTTTGATAAGATGGTCAACAGAGTTAAGCTAGCCCTAGCAAGAAGAAATACAGGTGAGGGGGGTACAGGCAAAATGGACAAGCATTAAAGATGTAGTACTTGAAGCAACATCCCATTGTGTTAGGGAGAAAAGCAAGAGCAAAAGAGCAAAAGAAGGAGGAAACCACTTTGATTCTCAGAAACAGTAGCAGAAAAGATCAGAGCCAAAAGGTTGGCCTTCAGGAAATATAAGGGAACACAGCGGGACGAAGATAGGGAGGCATACCAAACTTCCCTAAGGTAAGCAGGAAAGGCAGTAAGGCAGGCAAAGGCCCAAACCAAGGAAAAACTAGCACAAACAGTATAAGAAGGGGACAAGACTTTCTATAGATACATTAGTGAAAAGAGAAAGTATTGCTAAGATCAAAGGGGATAAGGGGGGAGTGTGTGGAGCAGGACCAAGGAAAAGCATCTATCCTAAATAGATACTTCTGCTCAGCATTTACTGAGAAGAAAGTAGGGCAGGGCCCACAATTCAGCACCATGGACACAGGGGGAGGGAGGTGTACACAAGTCCCTTCACAAAAGAAAGGGTCCTACAACAGCTAGCTAAGCTCAGGGTGGACAAGGCAATGGAACTGGATGGCATACATCCCAGGGTATTAAAGGAGCTAAGGGTGGAACTAGCAGAGCCATTATCAGAACTGTTTAATGAGTCTTTGAGCACAGGAGATGTCCCAGAAGACTGGAGAAGGGCTCATGTGATCCCGCTCCACAGGAGTTGTAGCAGGGAGGAGGCAGGGAACTACAGACCAGTCAGTCTAACCTCAGTAGTGGGCAAGATTATGGAGGCACTCCTTAAAGAAAGGATAGTGCAACACCTGGAATCCTTAGGAGCACAGGATCCAAGACAGCATGGGTTTACAACAGGAAGGTCCTGTCAAACTAATCTCATAGATTTCTTTGACTGGGTAACCAGAGTGGTGGACCTAGGGGGTGCAGTTGATGTCGCCTACCTTGACTTCAGCAAAGCTTTCAATACTGTTCCACAAATAAGATTGATTAATAATCTGGGTAGGCTCAGGGTGGGTCAGAAGTTGGTCAACTGGGTGACAAACTGGTTGGCGAGCAGAACACAGAGAGTGGTGATAAACGGTATACAGTCAGAAGAGATGCAAGTCACAAGTAGGGTACCTCAGGGATCAGTCCTGGGGCCAGTCCTCTTCAATATCTTCATCAGTGACATTGCAGATGGACTGGAGGGTAAGGTTTGTCTGTTTGCAGATGACACCAAGATCTGCAACAGAGTAGATGATCCTGATGGGGTGGGCAGAATGAGAAGAGATCTGGATAAACTAGCAAAATGGTCAGAAGAGTGGCAACTGGGGTTTAAGGCAAAGAAGTGCAAGATCATACACATAGGGAAGAGAAACCCTGAAGCCACCTATAGGTTGGGAAGGGAATTGCTGGCAAATCACAAGGCGAGAAAGAGACTTGGGCATCGTCATCTCAGATGACTTGAAATCATCCAAGCAGATCACTAAGGCAGTAGGTAAGGCTAGGGGATGTTGGGGTGTATTAGTTGGGGTATCAGAAGTTGTAAGAGGGAGGTAATAATCCCTCTTTACAAGATACTTATTAGGCCCCATCTGGAGAACTGCATGCAGCACTGGAGGCCGCACCTGCACAAGGACATTAACAAAATGGAGGCATTCCAGAGAAGGACAACCAAAATGGTGCAGGGACTGCATCAGAAAACATATGAGGACAGATTAATGGAGCTCAATATGTATACCCTAGAGCAAAGGAGGGAGAGAGGTGATATGATCGAAACATTCAAACATCTTAAGGGCATTAACAAGGTGAAAGAGTCTAACATGTTTCAATATAAGAAAAATAGCAGGACAAGAGGACACAGCATGAGATTAGAGTGAGGCCGATTAAGGCGTAACTTGAGGAAGTTCTTTTTCAGGGGAAAGGGTGGTGGATGCATGGAATGGTCTACCTCAGGAAGTGGTGGATATGAATACAGTGCAGGGCTTCAAACAGGCATGGGATAGGCATAAGGGAGCAATACAGATGAGTATGAATAGATAGGCCATTGACAGAGCACAGGCCTATGGCACATTCACAAGGTAGAAAAAATGGGCAGACTAGCTGGGCCTTGCGGTCCTCATCTGCTGTCAACTCTATGTTTATATGTTTCTTTAGAGTTGACATGCATCTGGTCCCAGTATCCAGCCAGTTTAGGGCAGGACCAAAATATGTGTGCGTGTTGTGCTTTGGTTTCTGAACATAACCACCAGCAGGCCTGCGAGGCATTTGGGGCCCACTTCTGCTGTATTACAGGTGTCTGAAAGAACTGGGTCCTCCCCCTTCCATGAAAACTCCTGCCAACGTGGAGAATTAGTAGTTTTAAAGGTTTTTTGTAAGGATTGGCCCAGTCTCTGTGCATTAGTACTATGTCATTCTCTCTCTCTCTTTCGCTCTCTCTCTCTCCCATTTGTGCTTGATATTAGTCGCATGATTTATATTTAGGGCTTGTAACACCTTGTAAAGAGCTGATGCCTGTCCTGTGGGTACTTCCCACCAAGAATGGCCTCTAAACTGGCCAGGAATTGTTTGATTGTGGGTGTTTCTACTACAGCTCTTGTTTGAGCCTGTATATGAGCTCATATTTGGAGATAATGAAAATGATCTGTGTTATTTAGGTTAAAGTCCTGTTTAAGAGACTGCAAGTCAATCAAGAGTAGACCCATCCTTTATAAAGTTGTACCAGAGAACTTTGGACCCAGACTCCCTAGCCAACTACAGACCCATCTCGAACCTCCCCTTTGTGGGGAGGTTATCGAGAAAGTGGTGGCAGCCCAGTTGGACAACCAGTTATCCATCCATAACATGTACGATCCTCTTCAATCAGGTTTTTGAAAGAGACATAGCACTGAGACTGCGCTGGTTTAGGTGCTCAATGATCTAATGATGGTGAGAGACCAGAAAAAATGGTCCATTTTGGTCCTTTTGGATTTGTCAGCAGCATTTGACACCGTAGACCATGGTGTACTGCTCGAGCGCCTGAGATCCATCTGTGGGCTGTCGTGTTTGGTACACAGATGGTTTTCCTCCTTCCTCACAGGTAGAACTCAGAGGGTTGTATTGGGGATATTTTCCTCTGATCCTACCGCTCTGTCCTGTGGGGTGCCTCAGGGGTCTGTGCTGTCCCCCATGTTATTTGCGGTGTACATGCTTTCCCTCGGAGACATTGTAAGACGATATGGGCTGGAGTTTCATTGTTATGTCGATGATACCCAGCTCTATCTGTCTTTTGCACCTGACCAGAATATAGCACTCTCAGTGTTTAACAACTGTCTCAGTGAGATCCAGGGTTGGATGAGGTCCAGCTGGATGAAGTTGAACTCTGAGAAGACAGAGGTGATGGTCGTGGATCCTGGCCACCGGATTGAGTGGCCGGGGGCAAATCAAACCTCAGATTTACTCCTGGGGGATGTGGAGCTCCCTGTCTCTGAACGGGTGCGAGATCTGGGAGTGATCCTTGATGATCAGCTGACATTGCGTGCGCAAGTGTCAGTGGTTGTTAAGATATTCTTTTACCATCTTAGGAACATCGCTAGAATCAAGCACCTTGTTCCATCTGGCGACCTGCCTACTTTGATCCACGCCTTTGTGACCTCCCGCTTGGACTACTGCAACTCCCTTTACTTTGGGCTTCCTGGGATTGATATCTGCTGCTTGCAGCTAGTGCAGAACTCAACGGCCCGGTTGTTAATGGGGACCTCACGTTTCTCCCATATTACACCGGTGCTGCGGGATCTGCACTGGCTGCCGGTTCAGTGGCGGATCACCTTTAAAGTTGGTTTACTGACATATAAAGCCCTACACGGTTTGGGCCCTGATTACCTGAAAGATCTTCTGGTGCCTTACCTTCTGATGCGATCGCTCCGCTCAGCCAATGAGGGGTTGCTGGAGATTCCGAGAGTAGTTTTAAAATCTTCTCCGCACCCGCTTAGTTTTGTATACCGACTCTCTGGAATTCTCACTGTTAGATTAGAGAGTGCACGACTGTGGAGGGTTTTAAAAAAGGCCTAAAACCCTTTTTATGGACAAAAGCATTTGGTGATGATACAGATTTTAATTAATGCTGTATATTTTAGCTTGGTTTTTAACTTGTTTTATGATGTTTTTATGATGTTATTTTGTAATGCGCCTTGGTTTCAGAAAGGAGCAAAAGAAATAAAGCTTATTATTATTATATTATTGTAGTCCCTGACTGGTCCATCTTCTTTTTTTTTTTTTTAATATACAGTTCTTCTGTTTTTTTTGCAGGTTTTCTTCCAGCCCCTATTCACACGGGTCCATGATGTAGCGTGCACGCATGTGGAGGCACGTGTGTGCATGCCGTTCAGGATGCCCCACCCTTCCAGTCACGCTATTGATCACCTGCACTGGCACCAAACCTCCATTTAGTGATGGCAGGACTACGGGTGGATGACCACACCCCTTACCCAGGAGAGGAGAGCTAACACTCAATCCTGCTCCCACCCTCCCCTCCGTGCCGGCACCCTGGCGACTCGAGGTTGTTCCCAAACCCGGGTTACCGGAATAGCATGAGGTGTGTCATCCAGCACCTCACCCCTCAGTGCCACTGGGCCAGTCGACTGGCCCATCTTCTATAGGTCGGATCCTTTAGGGCTGGCTGGAATGCCAAGTCCCAGGCTAGCCATCAAAACAACCACAAACTGGGGTTCAGACTGAACTTATTCCAGGTTCCATAACCTGCCACCAGGGGGATGTGGACTGTTACGAGAGTAATATCTGAATCTGTGCCTTTAAAGTTAGAGTCCATTGCTCTAGCTCCCAAGAGTGGTCCCCCCCCTTCCCTCTGTTCCATCTGCTTCCATGTGGCCTTATCCACCTACCTTCCTTGCATTACAATGTATGTTTTTTGTTAATTGATATGCTATTTTAACTGCACTATGTTGAAAATGTGTAAATGCACTTTGAAACCGATTTCTAATACAGGACCACCTTGAAAATAGGACCTCGGTCCTAATGGTGATGAAATGTACCAACATATTTCCTGTATAAAAATAAAGATTTTTACTACTACTTTATTGGCTTGCCTGTAATACTCTTGCCAAGTCTCCTCTACATGTCACTCCAAGAGCAGTACACCACCACATCCCCCCCCATTGAGGAGAGCATCATGCATAAAGCCTTTCCTACTAGCTTCCACCTCTACCATCCCAGGCTCTGGATGTGTACTGTTTGCCAGCATGCCAGGCAATCTCCTTCTGCCCATCGAAACAAGAAATACTTTTGTCTTTGTTACTAAACAAGCACTTCTGCTCAGTCTTTACAAGGGAACTGGAGGGGCCAATTGCACAAGGCGGGAGGTAAGGCAGACATTGAGGATGGGTGGCACTAACAGATGGGGTGAGCCAGGTGAGCAGGTTGTGTGAGAGCACTAACAGATGGGGTGATCCAGGTGAGCAGGTTGTGTGAGGGCACTAACAGATGGGGTGATCCAGGTAAGCAGGTTGTGTGAGGGCACTAACAGATGGGGTGATCAGGTGAGCAGGTTGTGTGAGGGCACTAACAGATGGGGTGATCCAGGTGAGCAGGTTGTGTGAGGGCACTAACAGATGGGGTGATCCAGGTGAGCAGGTTATGTGAGGGCACTAACAGATGGGGTGATCCAGGTAAGCAGGTTGTGTGAGGGCACTAACAGATGGGGTGATCCAGGTGAGCAGGTTGTGGGAGACCCTTAAGTCCTTGAGGGTGGACAAGGTTCCAGGCCCAGACGGTATACACCCCAGAGTCTTGAGGGAACTGGCAGATGTCCTGGTTGCACCACTGACAGGAATTATTCTATTCCTCTCTTGAATCAGGATATGTACCTCTGGACTGGAGGATGGCACACATTGTGCTCCTCCATAAGAGCGGACCTTGGGATGAACCGGGACTCACAGATGCTTCTTTATGCAGATGATACTATTTTGTATTCATCAAATGATGATTTGGATTTGACTATGGAAAATTTACAAAAAGGATTTTTCTGGCATTCAGGGGGCTTTATATAATTTGAGGCTTCTCCTGAATGTCAGAATAACATAGTGGATGCTTTTTGAAAAACCAAAGGTTAAGCGGATGGATACAATTACTAAATATTTACAATCAGTCAGTAGTGTTGGTATAGAAAGGGTTAATAATTATAAATATTTAGGTCTGATTCTTGCTAATCATTTAACATTTGAACTTCATAATGCTAGTGTTTCAGCAAAATTAAAACAATTACTGGGATTTTATTTTTGTAATCGAACATTATTTAATTATTCCATAAGAAAATTTCTTGTTTCATCAATGTTTTTGTCATTGTTGGATTATGGCAATATATTTTATAGGAATACAACTGATTCAATTTTACATAATTTGGATACACTGTACAAAAGTGCTTTACGTTTTGTAACTGATTTGCCATTTAGTCCCCTTAGATGTACATTATATGCGAAGGTGGGATGGACATCATTGAAGGATTGAAGGGATTTGCATTGGTATATTTATGTCTATAAATTTATTTTACAAACATTACCCCTCCTTTTTGTTGTCAAAACTGCGGCCTATGTCTTGCCCTAGATATGCTCTTAGATCCACCTCTAGGTTGTCTTTTCAGATTCCACGATGTGGATCTAAATATGGGGACAGACTGTTGGCTGTGGCTGTACCGAGAACTTGGGGAAAAAATGAGAAAACAGTTGAATATTCAGGTACTGATATCAATAGGTCGATTCAGATCATCACTCACAATCTTATTTTTAAGCATTGCAATTGCTTTGGGTGAATTTAATCAAGGTATGCTTCATAAGAATTGTATCAGCTGTTAATTTTAATGCATTTATTGTGATAACTAATTTGTATGTATGTCTTGTAAGTGAATATGTTTGGACACAATTGTAAAAGAGAAACTATTTTTCTCAATTTGCCATCCAATAAAATTGATTGATTGATTGAAATTACAGACCGGTCAGTCTGATGTCAGTAGTGGGGAAACTCTTGGAGACCATCCTGAAGGAAAGGCTGGTGGAGTTCCTGGAGGTAAACATCCTTCATGATGTCCAGCAACATAGGTTCATCAGGGAGAGATCCTGTCAGACTAACCTGGTCGAATTCTTTGACTGGGTGAAAAGATCTCTGGATGGTGGGTGGCCGGTTGATGTCCTGTATCTGGACTTCAAGAAGGCGTTTGACTTGGTACTGCATGGGAGAGTAATAGGAAAGCTGGGGTACTCAGGGGTAGGGGTAAAGATGGTAAATTGGATTGGGAGTTGGCTGAGTAACAGACAGCAGCAGGTGGTGGTGGTGGGGAGCTTTCGACATCCAGAAGAGTCATTAATGGGGCACCACAAGGTTATGTCTTGGGGCCACAGACATTGCAGAGGGAGTTAGGAGCAAAATTAGCTTGTTCACTGATGACTCCAAACTAGGAGCAGTGGAGGATAACAAGGAGGGGAGGCGGACACTCCAGGAAGACCTGGAAACTCTGGAACAGTGGTCTCACACATGGCAGCTGGGATTTAACACTCAGAAGTGTAGTGTACTGCATTTAGGGGCTAGGAACCCAGCGTACTGCTACAATCTGGGGGGGTCAGCTAACGGTCTTGAGGGTGGAAAAAGATCTGGGCGTGGTGATTGATGCCAAAATGAATCACTCAGAACAGTGCAGGAGAGTGGCAGCAAAGGTGAACAGAATGCTGGGGTGCACTGCTAGGGGATCACTTTAAGGAGGAAGGAGGTTATCCTGCCATTGTACAATTCCTTGGTTGGACCACACTTGAAGTACAGTGTGCAGTTCTGGCATCCTTACTTAAAGGGGGATGTCATGCTCCTGGAGAGAGTTCAGAGGAGGGCATCTAAGATGATTCACGGAATGGGTGAAAAGTCCTATGAGGAGAGACTTAGGGAGCTAAACATGTACTCCCTTGAAGACAGAAGGGACAGAGGGGATATGATACATACCTTTAAATACATGAAGGGGAACAATAGAGTGAACACAGACGGGTTGTTCAGATTGAAGGGGGGAGGGACCACGATGGGGGAACAGCCTGAAGCTAGTAGGGGGAAACTAAAGAAGAGAACTGAGGAGACACTACTTCACGGAGAGGGTGGTGGCTCCTTGGAACGTGTTACTAGAGGATCTGATTTCAGTGGAATCAGTGGGAAGATTCAAGAAAGGATGGGACAGGTTTATGGGCAAGATACAAGTTAAGGGAGAAGAAAATGGTAGGGAAATGAAGGGGGAACACCTTAAGAGTATGGGAAGAAAAAGGGGAGGGGGCAGCAGCAAGGACTGTGATGTGAGCAGCACCATAGACCATAAGGGTATTTTTCTTTGAAAAAAAAATCTTTGCCATCTGTTCCCCCTGCTTGTATGCAAGTGATGTTATCATACGCATTTGTTAATGACATCACAGTCCATTAATGTGGACATGATTATGATATGAGAAGCACAAGATTATGATTTCATATGTCAGTGAGCTCCAAGGACTGATGAAGTTCACCAGACAAAGAGCCTACTTTTTAAATTTTAGATAGTTTTCTTTCCTGAACACTCAAGGTGCTTGCAATTTGAAAAATGGCATCCAATAACACAATAAAGTAAAATAAACAAACAAACAGTAAAAACATAAACATAGTACCTTAATGCTAAAATGTTCAAACAATGATTTCACATCATACATCGAGTAAAATAGGCTTTAAACAGCCAACAACCAGTCGTAGAAAACAGGAACTCAAATAGATGAGGCTTGCTGAAAAAAGATAGGTTTGGAGTTTTCTTTTGCTGGTAGAGACCATGGGAGAAGTATGATACCAGGGAAGAATGTTCCATAACTTGGGGGCAGAAACTGAAAACAAACCACCTTCAGCTGATTTTAATCTTTATTTCAGGACCAACTGAAGTTGCTACCCCACCAAGCACAAATTAAATTCCATACCTCCCTGCATCAGAGAAGGTTGTCAGAGATCTCTGTAGTAGTCAGTCCATTCAGGGCCTTATAAGTGACAAGCAGCACCTTTAAAATAATCCACCATGTTACTGGAGTCCAGTGTTACGCATACAGGACCAGTGCAATGTGCCCAGATCTGCTGGTGGATTTAAAAAGCCAGGCTTTCACACTTTGTACCAACTAAGGCAGCAGATTAAACTTATTTTCTTTGCTTCTCTTTGTTTTGTTTTCTCCCTGAACCAGGGTTGGTACTTCTTCCACACACTCTCTACAAGTTTGTTACCTCCTTGTAGCCCACCCCCTGGATCGAGCTTGGTTCTTCCTTCCTTCACCCCCCCCCAGACACGGCTGGCACCTTCTGCCACACAGACTCCAGGATCAAGGTTGGTACCTCCTTCCACACACACTCCAGGAATAACATTATTACCTCCTTCTAGCACAACCTCTGGATCAAGGTTGGTTCTTCCTTCCTCCCCCCCCGCCCCCGGACCAAGGCTTGTACCTCCCACCACAAACCACACACAAGGCTGGTACCTCCTTCCACACACACACTCCAGGAACAACATTATTACTGCCTTCTAGCCCACCCCATGGATCAAGGTTGGTACTTTCTTTCTTCCATTCCTCCCCACCAGCCAAGATTGGTACCTCCTCCACGCACACTCCAGGACCAAGGTTTGTACCTCCTTCCACACACATACTCCAGGACAAAGGTTGGTACCTCCTTCCACACACATACTCCAGGACCAAGGTTGGTACTTCTTTCTACACACATACTCCAGGACCAAGGTTGGTACCTCCTTCTAGCCCACCTCCTGGATCAAGGTTAGTACCCCCCCCCAGTACTAAGGTTTATACCTCCTTCTAGCCTACCCCCTGGATCAAGGTTGATACTTTTGGTGCTTTCTTTCACCCCCCCGGACCAAGATTTGTACCTCCTATTAGCCTACCTCCTGGATCAAGGTTGATAGTTTCAATGCTTTCTTCCATTCCCTTCCCCCTGGACCAAGATTGGTACCTTCTTCTAGCCTACCCCCTGGATCAAGGCTTATACTTTTGGTGCTTTCTTCCATTCCCCCCATTCCCCCCCGACCAAGATTGATACCTCCTAGTAGCCGACCCACTGGATCAAGTTTGATACTTTGGCTACTTTCTTCCCTTTCCTCCCGGACCAAGATTGAGTACGTCCTACTAGCCACCCCTGGATAAGGTTGGTACTTCCTTCCCTCCCGGGACCAAGGTTGGCACCTCCTTCTGTGCCTCTCAAGCCTCTACCACCCAAAGGGCCTCTTAAACCTACTGCCTCTGCTGGTCTGTACTCTTCATTTTTACACTTCAGCACCATCCAGTTTGGATAATTCCTTCAGGATGTTGCCTACTCCCACAGGGCTAGACCAGCTTTAAGAGAGCCTGAAAATGGGTGGCCCACTGGCACTGCGGTAGTGCTACCACTTGTGGCACTGATGATCTGGGTTCCAGAATGGATCCAGAGCCTTGGAGGGCCAGCCGGGGTGGATTGAGCACCCATAGGATGCTCTCCAGCTCTGTGGGGAAGGGGGAGATGTGTCTTCTAGTGCACAAGCACAAGAGCCAAGTGTGGGTGGTTTGATGTCGGCCTGTAGGTGTACATGGAAAAGCACACTGGCATGCCATTGACGTCATAGAACAGGGATGGAAACATGGAAAAGCCCCCTCTGCTCATGGCCTCCACACCTGCCTACTGGGCTCACTTAGCCACAACCAAACTAAAGGGCCTTCTGAGGATTGAGGGAGAACCGGAGTGTCCCGCCATCGGAGGTAAGCTGTGGGGCCATGCAAGGGTCAGGATAGGTAAATCCCAGGGATGATGGGGTAACGGGGCTGGGGGAGAAGAGGATAGATGGGAGCAGGCTGGGTGATCAAGGGAGATAAAGTATACTAAGTAAAAAAAAAGAAAAAGAGGGCCTGAAAATGAAATAAAGTAAAAACCAGATCTAAATCCCATGCTGAAGGTGGCTGGGGCATTGCAGAGGTAAGATGCTTGGCTCCTGGGTGAGGGAGGCATGGGTCAGGGCATTCATGTACCCCGGCTGGCCAATCACAGAGCAGTATCATCACTGGCTGTGAAGCAGTAGCTCACTGGCCTCCTATCAGAAGGATGGAGCCTGTGTGGTCCTTACAACATCTGAATGGGGGGATAGGGTGAGCCAGTGGGAAAAATAGGGGAAAATAGAATAAAAACAATACTGCAAATGGTGAATGTGTGTGCTACTTCTGGCTAAGCAGTCACTAAGATTATTGATGTCTTAACCAGTTTTTTTCATGGCCATTTCCATTTATCTTCTTCCCCCAGAACTCAAACCCTTGTGTGGGTGTGCTGGCTGAGTGCTCACAATCAGTTCAGTGAAGTTCTTTATTGTAGTATAATTACTGGTTAGGTTATTTGAAAACTGAGTTGGCAACATTTTCAAATGCCATAATAACCAACTTTCACCATAATAACCAGATGGTTATTATGGCATAGCTGTCTATCAAACTCATTCAAGTAATAAAAAAACACTTCTCTCATGTGCTTTTAAGCCACATAAACAAACTGCCATTTCTTATAGAGGGGTGCTGCAAAGCCTCTGCTCTCAGTACAAAAAGCCTTTAAACAAACAATTGTCACAATGTTTGTGAAGTACCATTCTAGGCAATCAATCAGGTTACTCTCTGTATTTTCAGAATGAGTTTCCCCCTCCACCCAAAACATTTTCACAAATGTATGCTTTTTTTCGTCAGAGACTTTTTTCACAGTATGTAAATGTTTGTGTTTATGTATTATGTTCATCACTAAAGACAGTAAATGGCAAAGCAAATACAGTACACACTCATTGACAGCTCAGTCGGTGGCCAGTCATGGTGAAGAGTGGAGGGCTGTGCCGATCGCTGGCTCAGGGTCATAATGGGGAGAGCATGGTGGTGGGACACTATGTACTGGGGTGGGAGGTGGGTGGTTCAGTGTACAAGAGAATTGTGTCCATTCATTGAACAGGGGATCAGGGAGAATGAGAGGGTCCGCTAGATGTCAGGGACTGATGATATTTTTCTATACAGGGGATTGGGACGGGTTGGAGGGACCACTGGACACTAGGGACAGATTTCTTAACAACATAGGGCCTGCAGTTGATGGGGAGGGAGGGAGGACCACTAGCACCAGGGAAAAACATATTTCACTCAGGCGGGCACCGGGTGCGGAGAACCACTAGCATTAGGGAAAACTTATGTTTTAAATCAGGCACGGGATCGGACAGGAGAGGGATCATTGGACACCAGGGAAACATTGTTGAACATCGGACATGGGATTGGATGTGGGGAGGGACCACTGGACACCAGGGAAAAACTACAGTTACATTGGGCATCGGATCAGGAGGGGGGAGGGACCACTGGACACTAGGTAATATTTCATGAAGATCAGGCATGGGTTGTTGTTGTTTTCTATTAGGAATAACCATTGAACGTCAGCTCATTCACAATGGTAACCTGGTAAACACATTAAAAGCATATTACAACATACATATTATACAACATACAAAGATATAAAATCCATCATTAAAACATTTGCACACCTGAACGTTTGAAAACAGATACTTCTTTAGTAGAGACACAGACAAGGGTTTAGTCTGGGGAACCCTAAAATAATTAGGGAGCCTGTTCCAGAATATTGGGATCAGTTGACTGAAATATTGCATGGCCCTTTTAGAGTTAGTCCTGGGTACAACCAACTGGGAAGATTGGGAATTTCTTATAGATGGAACAATATCACAAAATTTTAACATCACTTAAATACTTGGGAATGCGGCCCAGACCAGATTTGTATGCAAACAAACTCGTGTATATCCTCCTAAAAGCCATCGAGACCCAACCCAAAGATTTATACAAATCACAATGACGGATAGTTATTTCGACATTTTAAGATTAACCTAGCCAATTTATTGTACAATAAATCCAATTTATGCAGTTTATCTTGTGAAGCGCCACCATACAGTGCGTCACCATAATCTAGTAAAGGCAATATCTGAACCTGTATAATGTCGTTCAAGGTATCTAAATCAAGACATTTTGATTTCTAAATAAACATCCCACCCTTTTCCATGCCTGGTCCACTAACCTATCCACATGTGTATTCCCCCAACCAAACTGGTCCAGCCACAATCCTAAGTATTTATATGGGTGTGGGTGAGACAGGAGCCACTGGACACCAGGGAATATTACATGAAGATCGGGCATGGGTGCGGGTGGGGGAGAGACCACTGGACACCAGGGAAAAAATATAATTACATCAGGCATCGGATCAGGAGGGGGCAAGGACCTCTGGACACCAGGGAATAGTACATGAAGATTGGGTATGGGTGCAGGTGGGAGAGGGGCAACTGGACACCAGGGAATATTAATTGAAGATTGGGCATGGGTTGAGGATGGGGGAGGGACCACTGGTCACCAGGGAATTATATTTTGTAACTTCGGGCTGGTGATCGGTGTGGTGGAGGAGAACAGTAGCACCAGGGAAACTTCTATATTTACTATCAGGCTGGTGATCGGCAGGAGATGTGTGCTAAACTCGGTGCGGCCTATGTAAATGGGCTCATAATGAGCATTCAGATAGCCACACAGCACCTTGTATGTCAAATAGGCTCATTTACATGGCTGATTTTGTGAATTCCAAATAGCACACTTGTGCTATTCATTGTGGAGCCATTCTCCTAGCTGCATGTCGGGGCAGCGCTAGTAGGGTTAGCGGTTGTGGTGATGGGGTTAGCGCTGACTCATCCTGGCCCTATTCACAGTTGGATAGTGCGGTGCATTATCCAACTGTGAATAGCAACCTTTGGCACCTGGGCAGTCGTAAAGCACAACGGAAACTTTTGTGCTGTGCTATGACACTTTTTGTGATTCTTGCTCCACATCACTAGAATGGCATAGACAGGGTAGAGGCAGTCCAGAGGAGGGCATCTAAAATGGTGCAGGGTCTGCATCAAAAGCTTTTCAGCTCTGAAATATCTGCAGTGGCTACTCATAAATATAGAGTGCATTGCCTAATTGTCTCCTTTTAATAAAGTGCTTCCACCCAGGAAATGTCACAGGTGGTGAAAGGGAGCATGCTAAAAGGAGCACCACAACTCCCAATACTGTAAGCACATCTAAAACTAGCATGATCTAACCTTTGTATTGCTCTCAAAATGTAATTCACACTTCTGCTGAGGGGTGCTACTGGTGTGTGGCATATAACAAACAAAAACAAAATTCCAGTACACAACCCTCCCCTTAAAAAAACGTGGCACATATTAGAATTTAAACATTTTAACTGCCTATTGGTTTTTCTTACTTTAAACTCCATGAAAAAGGGATCTTACTTTGAGAGGGTTCCTGCAGTAGATTTTCACATATAGGATTGTGCCCTCTGGTGCCAGGTCTGAATGGCAAACTTGTAGCTAGCAATCATCAGCGGAGACCGTCCCCATCGTCAGGTGACATGACATCAGCTCGACTTTAAATGGGGAACGGTCCCGCGCCTACCCTCCAGTTCTTTCCTGCCATCACGCCAGTTCACCAGACAGACGCGGTAGAACAGTGATCAGTCACCCGCCCTTAATTCGATGTTTTTATTGTCTTTTTCTGCTGTTAATTTTTTCTCCATTACCTGCGGTGTATGTTGTCTCTTTCAAAGAAAAAGTGCACCAAGTGAGGTGCCCAAATACTGCACGGGGATGACCACTCCCACTACCTCCTCTGCCGGGGGTCCAAGCACAACTCGGCCGAATGTGCTATTTGTCAGGGCTTTAACCAAGCCACCCAGACCCAATGCAAGTGGACCCTCGAGGCCTACCTTCTAACTCAGCAGCTAGCTTTGATGGAAAAGGAGCTTCAGGAGCTTGCCAGCCCCAGAAGAGAAGAAAAAGAAGGACAAGGAGATGCGCCGGGAGAGAAGCCCATCTCCTTGGGGTGAAATCAACCTTCCTTCAGTCAATGACCAGAGTGCATCCTACTCCTCTAAAACCATGAGTACCACTCTTCCTGGGCCTTTGTCCGCTCTTTCGGATCGGAGACCCTCACCCCTCCTGCCGAGGTGAGCAGGCAGTCGGGGGTTGCCTCTTTAGAGGTCCTTGTGCATTCTCCCACTTGCAGCACCGCTGATAAGTCACCCCCTGACTCTGTCACTGGGCACCTGGCCCTGATGGATCAGTCTGACCGTGGTCTTCCTACCACCGCCTGCCCGGTCGCGACTGATAAGTCACCTAACAGTACCCCCGTCGACTGCACAGCCGCTACTGCTCTCCCATTGAGCTCCCTTGTGGACCCCGACTCTGGGGCAAGTGTGCACGTGGAGAAACCTTCATCCCTGCCAGTTTCCACCCCCAGGGATTTGCCATCCATTCCCAACCTTTCTGTTTCTTCGGGAATGCTTTTAGACCTGTTGTTGGGTCCCTCCTGGAGCTCCCCCCTTTGCCAGGCTCTATCCCGCCACTGGATCCCCTCCTTCTCAGGGACCCATTGCCGGACCTAGGACTTACAGGGATGGACCTTCCTCCTTTGGGACCCTCGGGCTCTTCACTTGATCCTTTGTCGCTGCCCAGTGGACCTTCGGTGCCTCCCCCGGTTGGGCCTTCAGCTCCTCCTGCTGGCCCCTCTGGCGGTTTCCCGGGGCCTAAACCCCACTTTCTGCCACCGGGTGGGCTGCCACCAGACCCGTCTATTCTGACGCCAGGCCTTGTGCCTCAGACGCCGGGTTACCTGCATCCTTCAGGTTACCCACCGACGCCGGGCTACCCTACGCTGGGTTACCCTACAATGGGCTACCCGACGCCAGACTACCAAATGCCAGGCTACCCGACACCAGGCTATCTGCCGTCCGGATACCCGACACCTGGATACCCTTCACTGGGGTTCTCGGGTTACCAGTACCAGCACCCTTACTGGCATCCCCCCCCAGTTACCCATTGTACCCTGCCTGGTTGCGACTGATAAGTCACCAAACAGTACCCCCATCGACTGCACAGTCGCTACTACTCACCCGTTGGGCTCCCTTGTGGACCCCGACTCCGGGGCAAGTGTGCATGTGGAGGAACCTTCATCTCTGCCGGTTTCCACCCCTAGGGATTTGCCATCCATTCCCAACCTTTCTCTTTCTTCGGGAACGCTTTTAGACCTGTCGTTGGGTCCCTCCTGAAGCTCCCCCCTTTGCCAGGCTCTATCCCGCCAGTGGATCCCCCTCTTCTCAGGGATCCATTGCCGGACCTAGGACTTACAGGGATGGACCTTCCTCCTTCGGGACCCTCGGGCTGTTCACTTGATCCTTTGTCACTGTCCAGTGGTCCTTCGGTGCCTTCCCTGGTTGGGCCTTCAGCTCCTCCTGCTGGCCCCTCTGGTGGTTTCCCAGGGCCTAAACCCCACTTTCTGCCACCGGGTGGCCTGCCACCAGACCCATCTATTCTGACGCCAGGCCTTGTGCCGCAGACGCCGGGTTACCTGCATCCTCCAGGTTACCCACTGACCCCGGGCTACCCTACGCTGGGTTACCCTACACTGGGCTACCCGATGCCAGGCTACCAAATGCCAGGCTACCCGACACCAGGCTATCTGCCGTCCGGATACCCGACACCTGGATACCCTTCACCGGGGTTCTTGGGTTACCAGTACCAGCACCCTTACTGGCATCCCCCCCAGCTACCCATTGTACCCTGGGTATCCTGGGTTTCAGCCTCCTCCTCCACCTCTGCCCACTGACCATGATGCCATCCCGGTGTGGTGGCAGGATGCCAGGACGCAACTCCTGACTGAGCTAAAACAGTCCCAGCCTCAAGGGGGCACCCACTTCAAGGGGCCCCGGCCTCTAGTCCAGTGCCCTCCGGCCGTGCCTCGGGCTCACTCCCAGTGGGTGATATTGGAGTAGATCCTGCTCTAACCAGCAGACTGGAATCCTCCGAGTCAGATGAGGACTCAAACAGTGATCAGTCTGAACCCCATTCTCCCTCTGAGCCTCAACCTAAAGAGTCCCCTAAATCCCCCCAGAGGACCCTTCTTTCAGGGAGCTCTTACAGACTATTCAAAAGGTTTCAAGCTGGCTGTCTAAGAAACTAGATCCTCAATGTAAAAGACTAGCTGAGCATATAGACCTTACCAATGTGAACCCTCTCTCTATTCCCCCGTGGATGGATCCACATGAGGATCTTGAGTCCACTATATGGCAGCAGCCGTCTTCTATCCCTGCAGTCTCAAGAAAAGTGGATAGAACCTACTTTCCTCCAGAAGGGATCTCCCACCTTACTTTGCAAGCCAAAGCTGACTCCATGGTCATCACAGCTGCCCATGACCACTCAGCCCAACTGAAACATCTCAGCTCCTCTCCTCCGGACAAGGACTCAAAACAGTTGGACCAATATGGCAGAAAGATTTACGCCTCGACTACCTGTGCTATTTGGTCACTTAATTACATCTCACACATGGTGGCATTTCAGAAGTCCACTCTTTCGGAGTTAGAGAAGGATCTTCAGGATGTCCCTGATGAGCAGCTCAGGGCCAAGTTACTGGAGAAAGTGAGGATGAATAAGTCATCCTGCCGGTACGCACTTCAAGCCACATATGATTCAGTGGACTCTGTGGCTCGAGCAGCGGCCTCGGGGATCTGCTTTAGGCGTCTAGCCTGACTGTGCCTGGCAGGTCTGGCACAGGATGTACAGTCCACTCTTTTGGATGCGCCTTTCAGTGGTCCTGTTCTCTTCGGAGGCGATGCAAATGATATCATTACCGGGCTGCAGGAGAGTGGTAGGTCCTGAAGAGACATATGCTCCATGTACTGGTCAGGTCAGAAGAAGCAGCCTTTTTGTCGCAAAAGAAACTGGAACAAAAATCAGAACCAGGACAAACGTCAAGCAAAACGTCTTGCTGCTGGCTCAGGAGTGCAACCTCCTCAGGTCAAATTTTCCAAGGCGGCCTCCGGAGCTAAGGCTCCCCTCCCCTCTGCATCCTGACTCACTTCCCCTCTTCCTGCTTCCTCTGTGCCCCATGGAGGAACCAGTAGGAGGGAGGTTCGGCCTACACCTGGCAGGGTGGAAGGCCATCACCACAGATGTATGGGTGTTACAGCTCATACAAAGAGGTCACTCCATTGAGATCCTGAATATTCCTCCAGCAAATCCTCTGGGACTGTCTTACTACCCATCGGGTCAGATCCCTATCGTCCATCAAGAGATTCTGGCTTTACTCCTAAAAGGTGCCATGGATCAAATAGGAAGGGGATTCTACTCCCACTTCTTCCTAGTTCCAAAAAAGGATGGGGAACCTGAGATCGATCTTAGACCTCAGCATGCTAAACCACTTTGTGGAGTACAAGTGGTTTCGCATGTTGACTCTCAAGGGACCCCTTCCCCTGCTCCTATCAAACACCTGGCTGTGCTCCCTGGATATGCAGGATGCCTACCTTCATATCCCTATCCTTCCGGCCCACTGCCTCTTTCTCTGGTACTCCTTTCTGGAGAACCATTTCCAATTCAAAGCACTCCCATTTGGCCTCCCCTCAGCCCCCCCCCCCGAGTTTTCACCAAGTGCCTAGCAGTGGTAGCAGCATTTCTCTGCCGCAGGGGCATATACATGTTTCCATACCTGGACGATTGGCTCTTTTCAGCCCCGTCCCTGGACAACCTGAAGGAGTCTCTCTCCTTCACTCTGGATCTGTTTTCCCACCTGGGAATTTTGGTCAACCTACCCAAATCCCAGTTAGTACTCTCCCAGTGCCTCCAATTTATTGGAGTGGTGCTGGATACAGTCCAGAGCAAAGCCTTCCTACCACTAGACCAAGTGGAGACCCTGCTCTCACAGGTGACCTTGGTGGCCAAGTCTTAGTGGACCCCAGCTCACTCCATGCTTCGTCTCTTGGGTCTTATGGCTGCTGCCATTCCAACTGTCCCCTGGCCAGGCTGCACATGAGGGTCACCCAGTGGTCTTTCTGGGTCCAGTGGGATCAATGGTTGGATGACATGGACCAGTTGGTCATGATCTCCAACAGCCTACAGAAAGATCTCCTCTGGTGGCAGGATCTCACCAACTTGTTGGTGGGGGCCCCCTTCCACTTCCAGGCTCCTTCCCAAACCCTTACTTCAGATGCTTCCAATACAGGTTGGGGTGCTCATCTGGGGGATCACAAAACACAAGGTTCTTGGTCTCCAGTGGAGGAGAATCTTCACATCAAGGTCCTGGAGACCAGAGCAGTGCTCTATGCTCTCCAGGCCTTCCAGTCGTTACTTCGTCCAGGAACACTAATCATCCAGACAGACAACATGGCCACTGTCTGGTATCTGAATAAACAGGGAGGTACCCGATTGTACCCCCTTTGCAGAGAAGCAGTGAGGGTATGGTATTGGGCAATTCAACACGACCTGACCTTGACAGCAGTCCACGTGCCGGGAGTTCACAATACCCTGGTGGACAGTCTCAGTCGATCAGTAGCCAGGGCTCACAAGTGGGAATTAAAGCAGGTAGTAGTAGAAGACTTGTTCCTTCTATGGGGTTGACCAGACCTAGATCTGTTCGCCTCCCCTTCCAATGCAAAACTACCCAGCTTTTGCTCGCTCGTTCCCAGTCATGGTGCTTTTTGGCAAGATGCACTGTCTCTCTCCTGTACAGGGAGGTTTCTGTATGCATTTCCTCCCTTTTCTCTCATTCAGAAGGTTCTTTTGAGACTTCAGGCAGAGGGGGATCACATGATCCTGATTGCTTCTCTGTGGCCCCGTCAGATTTTGTTCCTGCTGTTGCAACAGCTAGTTCTAGAACCACTGGTTCCTCTGCTGCTTTCTCACGGCCTTCTGTCACAGGAGCAGGACACCATGGTACATCTGAGTATCAAATGTCTTCATCTCCATGCGTGGCTCCTGTGGACATAGACATTTCACGCTACGGAGTGGCTTCTCAGGTTGCTCAGGTCCTGGTGGAGGCCAGAAAACCCTCTACCAGATCCACTTATGCCATGAAGTGGAAGAGATTTTCATTTGGGCCACAGCCAAGTGATTGGACCCCTTTTCTTGCTTGGTCTCCCAGGTGTTAGAGTATCTCTTACATCTTTCAGAGTTGGGCCTTAGTTGCTCCTCTCTTAAGGTCCATCTGTCTGCAGTGTCAGCCTACTACCATCCAGAGGAAGGTAAAACCCTAGCACAGCTAAAGGTTTCCAAGACTTTCTTGAAGGGAATCCTTCATCTCAAACATCCAGTCTGTAACCCTTGTCCTCCCTGGGATCTTAATTTTATGTTGGCAAAACTTACTTTGCCCCCTTTTGAACCAGCAGCAAGTTGTGAAATATGCTTCCTGGCTTGGAATACACTGTTTTTGGTTGCTGTTACTTCAGCTCAAAGGATTTCAGAGCTTCAGGCCTTTGTTTGCAGACAGCCTTATTTGATTTTTCACAAGGACTGGGTGGTCCTGCGGACTAATCCTTCTTTTCTTCCAAAGGTTGTTTCAGAGATGACTCTCAATCAGAGTGTTGAACTGCCAGTCTATTTTCCTCAGCATTTCAACAGGGGGGAATATCTTTTGCACACCCTTGATGTGGCACAGGATTTTGAGGTACTATACCTCCTGGACTAAGGAGGTTTGAAAGTCGAACTTACTCTTTGTAGCCTTTGCCTCTCAGTGCCAGGGCAAGGCTATCACTAAACAGACTCTTTCCAGGTGGCTGGCTAACTGTATCCATTACACTTACCAGAAATACAGGAAAACCCTTCTGGGACTGTCAAAGGCCACTCCACCAGAAGTGTGGCCACTTCTATCGCCTTTTCCAGGAATGTGTCCACTGCAGATATCTGTGCAGCAGCCACTTGGTCTTCTGACCACACCTTCACTAAACACTACAGTCTGGACATTGCCTCTAGGTGTCGAGCTGGTTTCGGCCTTGCGGTTTTGCAAGGTCTTCTGTCTTAAGGCAGTTCCTTAGTTGGCAGACATCTTCCTCCTCCCAGAACCTCGTCTCTAACTCCTTCATTTTTAGACTGCTTGAATTTCAGTCCTATATCTGAAGACCTACTGCAGGAACCCTCTCAAACTAAGATACAGCAGTTACGTAAGAACTTACTGTAACAGTAGATCTTTGAGAGAGGTTCCTGCAGTAGGTCTAGTTTTCCATCCACCTATCCCCCAGCTCCTGGAGTCATTTCCTTTCTCCTGTCTAGTCCTTTGGTTTTGCCAGGGCACAGGGTCCCAGGAGTTGTTACTCCTTTTTTCTGCTTCCTATTTCTAGGTCTCTGGTGGAAAAGAACTGGAGGAAGGGTGTGGGACCGCTCCCTTTTATAGTTGAGCTGATGTCGCGTCACCTGATGATGGGGGAGGTTCCCGCTGATGATTGCTAGCTACAAGTTTGACTTGCGGACCTGACACTAGGGGGCGCAGTCCTATATGTGAAGACCTACTGCAGGAACCTCTGTCGAAGATCTACTGTTACAGTAAGTTCTTACGTAACTGCTATGTCCTCTTAGTTATCAGATCTGATAACTAAGAGGACCCTCTTTCATGGAGTTTAAAGTAAGAAAAGTCAATAGGCAGTTAAAATTTTAAATTTTAATATGTGCCATGTTTGGGTGGGGGTTGTGCACTGGAATTTTGTTTTTGTTTGTTATATACCACACACCAGTAGCACCCCTCAGCAGAAATGTAAATTACATTTTGTGAGCAATACAAAGATTAGAGCATGCTAGATTTGAATGTGCTCTGCATCAAAAGCCCTAGGAGGAGCAACGTAAGGACCTCAGCATGTACACCTTGTAACAGAGGAGGAAGAAGGGGAATACAATAGAGGTCTTTAAATACCTCACGGGGGTAAATAAGGTACAGGAGGGAAGTATTTTTCAGAAGAAATTGTGCTTAAGGACAAGGGAACATGCAATGAAGCTCGAGGGGGGTAGATTCTGGAGAGATGTGAGGAAGTACTTCTTCACAGAAAGAGTGATGGATTCCTGGAACAGTCTTCCAGTAGAGGTTTTGGGGCAAAAACAGAGGTGGAGTTCAAGAATGTATGGGATAAGCACAAGGAAATCATAGTGTAAAGGAAGGGGAAGGGAGAAAGAGCTGTAGATCAGGCAGAGTCTGATGTAATAGTGTAGGTAGGGAGAAATGAGCAGACTGTTGGGCCAAGCAGTCCTTATCTGCCATCAAATTCTATGTTTCTATGTGTAACCCCTAGGTGGTGCTGTCCCAAGGGCTACTACCCCTGCCTGCGTGACTAAGCACAGGTTGAGGGGCCTGAGTTCTGTGAATGGGTGCCTCCACCCGGAGACATGGTCTTGGGGTAGCGTAACTGCTGTTGGTATAGCCCTCCAGGACGCTAAACTCCACCAACCCTCTAGTGACCTAATCAGTATAGCAGAAAACAAATCACATATGACCTATGAATACAGTATTAAACCCACACTTAGTGCACTTACCACCAGGGCTGGATCAGCTGCGAAAACCCTGGAGACCTCCTGTAAAATGAGATCAGCAGTAAGACAGTTCAACAGCAATGCAATATCCCCTCCACAAAAGTATACTGTAGCCAGGTTAAATGCAGAAAGAACAAAATCTGATTTATTTGGGGGAGTTGCACAGGGGTGGAGCAGTAACTCTAGCAGTTGATTAATTAGATCTGATTTATTCAGATTTAGCATGCATACATAAGAGTCCCTCTGTCACAGTCACACACTCTGGGTGCCCAGTTGGAATAGGCTAGCCTGAAGCATTGCCCGGGATAGGCTGCCATTGCAGCTGTTGTTGGGGCCCTTAGGAAAGAAAAACAATCACATGCTCTTTAACCCAGAATTTGTAATCCGGAGCCGGAAGGCTCAGTCCGTTGAAACAAACTCAAACAACTAATTAGATGACACACAATAATTGCAGCTTTGTTGCAGGGAGCTACCCTCTTTGTACTCACATTACCCAGGCCAAGCAATGCTCCAATGAAATAAGACCTATTGCAGATGGCTTGATGAAACAGGAGGCGAATTCCCTTATGGTCCTTGTCGAAAATGCTGGTCTTCAGGCTGCAGGTGCAACTTAACACTGGCCGAGAACATGCAAACCAAAACGTTTCGAACTACTAGGCTGTGCAAACACCTTGCGAACTTAAGCACATTTATATGTAAAACTCTGTCCACTTCTGGTCCTTCCAGCTAGCTTTGCAGGCCGATCCTGAGATTTCTCCAGCTTGGATGCTGTTTGAATCCCCTGCTGCTGCAGCCCCAAACATGGACCACTGGAAACTTAGAACTGCGAACTAACGACCGGAAAAGTCTAGGCCTGGCAGGCCTAACCCCTGAGAGCTGGCAAGTTCCCCAGAGGCACACACTCTAAACTCTTAGGATGTCTCTCCAAATATGAATAAAATGGGCAGTTGCCCCCTTTTTTATGGGGCTGAGTTCCAAGGTCTCCATTGGCTGCCAAAACTGTCTTGAACAGTCCCCAGATGTTAATTAGCTCACATTTTGGCACCTAGAAATGGTCCCAGTTAATCCCCCATAAGTCTCTGGAATTTTCCCAAACTCCCCGTTTGTTAAATCCTGGCTTCCGACTGGTTATGGGCTGCTAAAATGGTGGCTGCAGTTTAAGTCTAGGCAGTCTATTTTAAAGTACCCCACACATAATGTTCTGGTGTAGCCCAGATCAACTATAATTTAATTTACTTTCCACATTGTTTTATAACCCCAACAGTTTTCTCTTAAATGAGACCACTCCCATTCACATAGCTTGCACCCTTAGGGAGTCCCTGCTCCCGTAATACACTGCCCCTAGGAAAAATGCTATAGCTTATGAATATTCATGCGGGCATTCCTGCTGTGACACTTGCCCCCTGACTTTTGTTTGGTGCTCTGGAGGCAACGCTTATGGCGGCTGCCAATTTATTTGATTTAAAAACAGTCCCCTGTTTTGTTCTGTGTCCCTGGTGTCTTTTTAACTTAGCTATGGCACCAGGAACTGGAGAGGACACACAAATGGCTTTCTGACCGCAACGGCGGTCTGATGTATAAGGTATCCCTCTCGATCGCGGCGAAGCGGTGGCTCTGCAGAAAGCCTGCGAGGGCTCAATTAACTAGAGGGGCACTAGGGGACTTAGAAAGGTGGCGGAAAGAGCCATGGAGGATCGGAGATGCTGTCGGCAGCGGGAGAATACCCGAGGGCATATTTAAGGTAAGCTCCCCAAATGAGGGGGCGCGTTACATATATTTTTGATTTTTCTATACACCCTCGGTGAGTGTTATCATCACAAACTTCTTGTGCTTTGCACTCATGGTTTATGTGGTATCATGCACCTCAGGTGTGTAAAAAAACCAAAAAAACTCATGATGTACAGCACCACATACATGTTTCTATATGTAGCTTTCTCTTCATTAAATCACAGACATAAAATGACATCACTTAAAAAAATCAAAATAATAGAGGCTAGAGAGCTCAAAATTTGTAGAGAATAAAGAGGTTCTTGCAACAAGAACCTGTTTACAGAAACATCCATCTGTCTGTGGCCCGGACCCCCCCATTGTGCAGCCGTGCATGAGGAGAGGGGTGTAGAAAGTTTGAGGGATAGAGGTGGGCATCCAATTTGATGCCCATCCTGGGTTCCATAGTGGATCCTTGCTCAGCAAGAGCTGGGATAGCATGGGACCAGTTGATTTTATAAGTATGGGCGACTGCCTGAATGGCTGCTCCAAGCCCTTGAAGTCAGTCCAGTGGGCTGGGGCCGCACAGTGAACTGCTGTCCTGTCCTGCTGCAGTCAGTGGGTGTTATTGCGAGTGTGTGTAAAGGATGTGGAAGGGTCCCTTGTGTTGTATCTTGTGCCCCAATTGCCCGGCACTCCACACCTTCATGAATGGCATTGAGTGTGGGCATGCCCCAGACATGCTCCTGGACCAGCCGCATGAGTAGCTGTGTGACCAGCCAGGGGACCAGATGCAGAAGGCATGCATGTCCCTTTCATGCATGCCACGGGGGATGTGCAAGACCCCTAGTGCATGGCTCAGGGATGTAGGGTTGCCTACATACCTCAAATCCATGTAGGTGACCCGCACATTCACACATAGGCCCCGTTATTTGCATCTTCAGACTTGTGAATTTTCACAATTATAGATCTTGGTAAATCCTTACTTTTTACAGCAGTCTGGTTCATTAATCAGGAGTCCACCCACTTTAGCTTCTTGTTGTCTGTTTGATTGGGACTTTGGCCAGCTCCACCTTCATATGCATGACCTCCATAGTGTGTGACTCAAGACTATATTTACTGTACCTAAATTGCCTGGGAAGTCCTTGGCACTAGCAGCACTGCTCAGCACTGCCAAATCCATACTTATTTATTTATTTAGTTTTGGTTGAGGAGGCAAGGAAGGCTAGGCAATTCTATCTATTTTCAGCCTTGCCGGGGGAGGGGGGAGATACATATACAAACTGAGATATTGAACCCAATTAAGCTGTTGGTGGTATTATTTAGTGAATAGGGGAAATTTGGCCAGGACATCAGGGACACCCAGGTTATGCCTGAAAATAGGCAACTGATTTGGTTAGTGCACCTACCTGGTAAATAAAAACTACAGAAATAAATGTCCTTAATCTTTTTAAGAAGTACCATGGTAGGATCTGTAATGTGCACCTGAACAACCACCGGAACAGGCAGACAGGACCTCCGTTTAACATCTCATCTGAAAAATGGCATCTCTGGAGTGTAGCACTCCTTCCTATGCTGCACTACAGTATCAGTATTGGAATTTACCCCAACTTCCTGCTTCCTGGTGTGGAGCAAGAACTCACAATCTTCCAATCTTTTGGCCTTGGAGGTGACTGTGCAACCTGCAGTACTGAACCACTGACACTTGCATACTACTGAGCCACTGACACATATCTACAAGGTGGTCTCTTTAGTCCAGTATCATAAAATGGGTAGGGAAAATACTGCATCCTGATTGGCTCAGACCTGTGCATCGAGAGAGCACAATGCACAGGTATAAAAAGTGCTGGAAATCGGGGCATAGCACATTAGCAATATCACTGCCTTTTTTGAAATTCCTGATTGTCATTACAAACATGGCTGCCATCTTTACTCACTAAATAAAATCACCTACGCTCTAAAAGTGAAACTTCCTAAAATAAAAAAGAACAAACTGATTAAATATAGAATAATGCTTAGGCACCTGTGTGTTTTGAGGTATTTTACACACACAAGGCATGTGATGACCAAATAAACCTCAAGAGCGAAGCTCAAGAGGTTTATGAGGTCATCACACACTGAGGGTGTGTAAAAAAAAAAAAAAAAAAAAAGAAAAACTCATAATCACACACATTTTCTTAGTGTTAGTTTTTATAATCACTGGTACAAGAAATTATCATCTCTAGCCTAACATTCTATCTCAATCCACTACCTACATTCTCTGCTTCCATCTGCATTTTTCTCCTTCCACTCTTCTCCCCCTCCTTCTTTTTCCCCTCTTACTAGCTCCTGTACCCCTTTAGCACCCTTTGACTAAGACAGGTTAAACAGGCACCAGCTCTTTGTATCTCCTACTGCTCACTCTTATTCTCACTCTAGTACCCCACCTCCCTCCTCCCTCCTAGACATGCTCCTCCATAAGTTCTCTCTGGTCACCATACCCCTTGCTTAAGCTTTTTAATTTGTCCCTAGTCCCTGTACCCTTTCCTGTATTTTAATTTTTATTTTCCCACTGGTTCCCCCCACCCATACACCTATAATCTAATTCCTCTGTACACTCTTCCACACAGTCCATGATTTCCTCATCGCTAACTCCTCACTCTGCCTACTCCTGCATCTCCTACCTCTAGTATTCCTATTACTTCTTAAGTATGCACTTATTCGTAGGTCAATGTTTCCTATCCACTACTTGTTACCGACCTGCACTTATGACAAATACCTGCTAATTCCATGTTATTCCTCTAATTTTTGTGTATGTAATTTTCAACATTTCATTGACCATCTTAGTGTACTGTAAAGAATTGACCCTTGAACCACTATCTGGTCTGGTATTCAAGGCTTACCATTAAATTTGCGTGAGTTACTGTCAGTCACTTTTGTTTTGTCTTTAGTGTACTGTATTTTGATTCTTGTATTACTATTTGTACTAATTTTCATGACGTGGAACCTCTATAAAAGAGCCTCTGGCTCAAAAGTATTTCCGAATCTTGCTAAAAAAAAAAAAGAAAAAGAAAAACTGACGTCACACCCAATTAGCTACATAGACACATAGACAATGTTGGCAGATAAGGGCCTATGGCCCACCCAATCTGCCCATTTGAGCCTGTAAGTTCACCTAACGTTTTTCTAGAAGTCTGTTGCTACGCAATTATTATGCCGTTTGACATTAACCGATATTGGGCTGATAAAGGGGGTCACCAGTTATACATTCTTTTCCTTTATGTTCCCCGCCTTCCATATATACACAAATTATAATGACGTACTACTCACAATTTTATTTTCTGGAGCGTCTCATCTGACTATGCCCCCCCCCCATGCTTACCTGCCTACCAGGGAAATCTTTGCTTCTGCTCTGCCTCAGATACAATTAAATGCCTGACTTTACTGAGGACTTCTATTGTGTGTGTTTGTGTGGGGAGAGGAGAGGTGAGCATTCAGCCAGTAGAATTCTGCATAAGTTTCGATCCCTGCAGTCCACGATAAGCAGACCTTCCATCTATTGTATGTGCAGCTGGACAGATGCTTGACTGCTGGGAAGAGATTGTTTTTTACTTGTTACTTTTAACAAAAAAACTACTTTTTTAATAAAAAGCTTTTTTTTTATTTTCTCAGTTTACCCATTTTATAAGCACAGTAAGTATTTTTATTTATTTATTTCAATTCTAGGATTACAATTACCCTTGAGCCCAGGGCTCTTTTACAAAGGTTCCATGTCAAGACATTGGTATCACATGACAATAGACAAAATTGTTACACAAATAAGGGTAAAGGATATCAAATTAATTTTGAACAGACAGGGAGAGGGTAAAGTGGAAAGGAAAGGACAAGAGGGGAGGGTGGTAGAAAGAAATGGGAGGGCAGAGGTGGGAGGTAAGAAAATGAGAAGAGAGGAGAGGTGGGGAGGTAGGTAAGGATATGGTGATGGGGGGTGGGGTGAAGCAGCCAGGAAGGTGGCATTGTCAGGTGCTGTAGAGCGGATGGGGCAGAGGCCAAACTAGGGCAAGTGCGTTATGTAAGGAGCTAGGTATAGGAGGGTGGTAGCGGAGTGGTGTTTCATAGACATTATCCATAACAGTCGCAGATGCTGGAAGCAACCAGGGTGTTTCGGAGCCGGGATTTGAAGGCCCCTAGCCCAGTGGTATTGATAGTATCATTGGCAAGACCGTTAAACCAAGTGGGTGCCCTGTAGGTGAATGAACGCTGGCCAATGGCTGTGCAGCAGCGAGGGATACGGAAAAGTTGTGGCTTGATCCCGTAGTAATTCTGGAGCTGGTTTTTCATTTGAAGGAGTGAACAGACACTAGGAGGGGCAGTTCCCAACTGTATTTTCTTAGCAACCACGCAGGTTTGGTACTGAATTCTATTATCAAGTTGAAGCCAGTTAGCTTGTGAGTAGAGGTCACAGGTGTGTGTGAGCCATTCGGCCCCAGTGATGAGTCAACAGGCCTTGTTTAGGGTGGTAGTAATCCTTCTGAGTGCAGTGGTAGTGGCAGTGCCATAGATGACAAGACCATAGTCAATCTGGGAGATGATGGAGCTTTGAACTGCGGCAAAGAGGGCCTCTTTAGTCAGGTGCCGACGAAGCCGGTAGAGTAAGCCCAGTCTAGTATTCACAGTTTTAGCGACATTGGTTGTATGGGTCCCAAAGGACAGGTGTGGGTCTAAGGTGATTCCTAGGTATCTGAAGGAGTCAACCTGCTCCAGGGAGTCCCCAAGGCAGGTGTTTAAGGAGAGTTGGTGGTGTTTGTGCTTGTTTTGGTGGCTGGTGAAAATCATGGTCTTCGTTTTTTTCTGGTTAGGGATTAACTTATGTTCTTTGAACCAGCTTTCAACAGAGGTGCAGCTGTGTTGAATGGTTTGTTGCAGGTGGCTTGGGTCATGATGAGAGGCAAGAATCACCGCATCACCTGCATAGAGTATGACTTACTGAGAGGTGGAGTCGGGGAGGGAGTTGAGGAACAGGCTGAACAGCAATGGGCCCAGGATGGAGCCTTAGGGGACACCGGAGCGAACCTGTTTAGTGTCGGAGACCACGCCTGATATTTTTACACATTGGGACCTGTTGTCAAGATAGCTATTGAACCATTTCACCAATTCTGCAGGGAGGCCAATGTTCAGTAGCTGGTGAAGCAGGAGGCGGTGGTGGACAGTGTCAAAAGCCTTTGACAGGTCGATGAATGTAGCTCCGGTTAGGCGACCCTGATCAAGGGAGTTGTGTATGGCTCCCGTAAACTCAAGAAGTGCCATGGCAGTGCTGTGTCCTTTTCTAAATCCGTGTTGTTGCTGGCAAAGGATATTGTATTTGCCCAGATGATCAGTGAGCTGGTCTGCTACTATCCGTTCCAGGGTCTTAGAGAGGGGTGGCAGGATAGAGATAGGTCGGTAGTTCACATGGGAGGTCCGGTCACCACCTTTATGGATAGGTGTGACAGTCGCTGCCTTCCATTTGTCAGGGAATTGGCTGAGAGAGAGGGAGAGATTAAAGATCCTGGTGAGAGGCCCCAGAACCTCGTCTAGAGTGAGGGACAGAAGTTTGAGGTCCAGTCGTCAGCACTTGCTCTAATGTTTTGATGGCTTTGGAAATGTATTTCCTGATGGTATTTTTGTTTACTGCTCTGAAGTAGAAAGGGGGAAAATTTTTAGGTGATGACTGATGGGTGGGAAGAGGAGGGTCACTGTCGTTGAAAAAGTTAGGGGGGAGGATGCTGCTGAGGTCGATGAAGGCATCATTAAAGGTGTTGGCTATGACTTTTAGGTCCAGGATAGTATTCCCGTTTATTGTGATAGCAGTACGGGGTGATTTGGACTTCTTCCCGGTAACATCTTTAATATTATTCCAGAATGCTCTTGCATTTCCCCATGTGTCAGCGAGTGCAGTCTTGTAGTATTCAGATTTCTGTTGGTGTATGGATTTGGTGCAATCATTTCTAGCTCTTTTGAAATTTTGGATATCCGCCTGTTTTCCTGTTTCTCTGACTAGTTCCCAGAGGTGATCCCTGTGTTTCAGCTTCTTTAAGAGGGAACCCATGAGCCAAGGATTGCAGAGGGGGTTTTATTTTTTGCTTTTTTGGTGGGGCAAAGATGTTACAAGCTTCATTGAAAATGCGTATGAATTGATCAAGGGCTGTATTTGCATCAGGGGCAAGGTTGATGGGGGACCAGTCTTGATTTAGTACGTGTGATTTTAGGTGGGTTAGCTTCCCACAGGTTAGGACTCTGCTTAAGATGACCTTTGGTGGAGATTTCCAGAATTTGTTTGACCAGGTGCAGCTGACGGGGGAATGGTCACTGAGAGAGTCAGGCAGTACGGAGAAGCTAGTGATACGGGAGGGGTGAGTAGTCAGGATCCAGTCCAGTAAAGTGCTGGTGCCGGTTTTGTAGTTCATTCTAGTTGTGGAGTCCAATATCTGTGTGAGGTTTGCTGATGTGACCATGTCCCTGGTGTCGCCAGCATCAGGTCCCAACCAGTTTGTGTTGAAGTCACCAAGTGTGATGACTTTGGAGTCAGGTGGGAGTGATTTGATGTACTCCAGTACTGCATGGAGGCCCGGTCCCTTTTCTTTCGGGGGGATATAAATGATGATGACCGAGAGGGCTTTGTGCTGAGCTCCAAGCAGGATTTTGATATGCAATAGCAAGTAACTTTAAAGTGAGTGTTGTGTTGCACAGCACACTTCCAGGGGCTCAGTTCTTTGCTCTTGGTGCTGATTCTCAACTACCAGATTGCAGACCATCTCTCCAGCTTTTTTAGTCCATCTGAAGTTCCCACACCCCTTTCTCATAATCTACCCTGGTGAATAGCTTTAATGTTGTCTGCAAAGAGACACAACTTCCCCTGGATATCTTCCCCTATGTCACAGATGAACATATTGAAAAGCACAGGTCTCAAGACTGATCCTTGCGGCACCCTGCTCATGGTCACCCTGTACCCCAACTTGGCCCTGTTCCCTGCTACCTTTTGTTGTCTTCCCCAAGCCAATTCCCTACCCACCAGACTAAACCCTGCTCCACTCCCAAGTCCTTCAAATTTTTCATCAGCCTCCTGTGTGGCACTGAGTTGAAGGCCTTACTGAAGATGAAGTAGGGAAAATCTACCAACTGTCTCTATCGCTCTAGCGACACATTCAAAAAACAGTATCAGGTTGGTCTGGCATGACCCTCCTGACATAGATCCATACTGCTTTCTGTTCTGTAGTCCACTGACCACCAAATTTTCTTTGACAATAGTGCCATCAGCTTACCCACAATAGAGGAAAGACTGAGAGCCTGTAGTTGACTGGATCTTCACTGTCCCTCCTCTTGTGGAGTGGTACGATGCTGGCTGACCTCCAATCTACTTGCAGCCCTGCAGACTTCAGCACGTCATTAAAAGTTGGGTTAAGACTTCTGGTGATGCAACGTACCTGATGGCGGCTTAGCTCTACCGCTCTACCGCTCCAAGCCCCGGGTCATTTTAATTGCTAATTGTAAGCCATCTAACCACATTTGGATAGAACTAAGACACTTCTCACGCTCTAACATGTCAGGCAAGATGGGGAAAACAAAAAAAAAAAAGATTTTCCTGTGATGCTTAAACACTCTGTGCAACATGCGGAGGACTGGCCTGCCAGCCGCATGCCATCACGGTCCTCAACATTAATGGCCACTGGAGAAGAAGACTCAGAATTGGAATCTACATCCACCTTTACTAAGGCCGATGGCCAGTGCATGCTTAGCATCTTGCACCGGATTGATTCAAAAATGTCTTGCCTGCAAACGGATTTTAAAAAGCTTGAATCTAGGACAGCAGCTGTGGAGGCGCATCTCGACACCCTACAGAATGAGCATATAGCATTTGGCAGGTCCCTGGCTTTTCTACCTCAGAAGGAACAAGAATTAACCCTTCAGGCAGAGGACGCAGAAGCAAGAGCCAGAAGGAATAATGTCCAAATATTCAGATTTCCTGAGGGTAGTGAACAGGATGACATGGTGGCATATCTAGAATCGTGGCTTCAGCAAGAGCTTGGACTACTGGAGGACTTTGAATTTGCCATAGAGAGAGCCCATAGAGTGGAGGCCCCGAGGCTGAAACCAGGGGCTCCCCCTAGATCTATTGTGGTTAAGTTTCTTAAATTCCCAACAAAAGAGAAAATCTGCATTTAGCCTGGGGGAAGAGAGACTTAAATCTTAATGGCCAAAAAGTATACTTCGACCAAGACTTCCCCCACGCATGATGGCTAAAAGAAAAAAGGTGCTCCAAGTGGTGAAGGCCCTGCGGGAGAAGGGACTAAAGGCTTTTCTTTGATACCCAATGCAGCTTTGGCTGCAGGATGGAGAAGGGGTGCAGATCTTTGACAACCTGCTGCAAGCAACCTCGGTACTTGAGAGGTTAAGCGTTCAAATTCTGGACACCAGTGAGGAACGAGCGGAGCATGAAATTGAAAGTCGGCTATGGGGTATTGCTCCTGGTGGTTGTCTCCCCCAAAGAAAAATACATGAGTCACTCCTACCTCTACACGCTGATGAAGCCAGATGGGTCCTTCCTAGACATCCCCCTCCATGAATATACAAGCTGGCAGGAGATAGATTCCTGATGCTTCACTTCACAGACTTTTCAAGTTTCGGAGATCTAATTTGTTTTTTTTGGGGGGCCCTCTCATCCAGCCCTGCTATGCTTAAGACTTTCGTTGGGGTAAGTTAGTTGTATACGCAGGGTGGAACTGTGGGGATTGGGAGTTGGTTCCATGAAGATAGTTTTACAAAAGGACAGTTTCCTGGGTGTACTCGCCAAATGTCTCCTCCTCTACCATGAGAATCCACCATATTCGAGCAGCTGTCATGGCAGCTGTGTTATGGACTGCTGCCACTTACTTGGGACACACATAACTGGAGATCCGTTGCGAGTTACACTGGACACTGTAAGCCTGTACTTGTATTGTCCTGTTTTTCTGTTTGGCTGATGTTAGATTGGGGCAGTGATAAGAGGATTTAAGAGCTGTAAATGTAGTCCCTCTGTACCCAGGAGAGAGTAAAAATAGAGGGTAAATATAGAAGTTTTTCTTCACTAGCCCTGATTCCTGGGTACATGGGGCAGGAGTTACAATACGTGGGTAGAAGGCAACCTGTACTTTTCATTTTATTTGGTTTAAACCACCCTGAAATATATTTTGTTTAAACTAAATTAATTGGTAAAGAAATACACCTGGGTTAATCTCTCAGCCAGGTGGGTTAACCTGGCTAAACCACAGGAGGCTCAGTGTAAGAAAGCTATTATGTCCTCCCGAGTTAATGCTGTTACACTCCCAGGGATGCATTTTACAGGGTTGGATTGTATTTTAATTTAGTTAGACCTCTCAGTAGGCAAAGGTTTGCCTGAATGCAAGGTTTCAAATTTACATGTCCTTTTTATTGTTGGGGGGCATAATATACAAGCCCTCTTCTTGTTTGATGACTTAACTTAATTAAGTTTGTGGGCCTGGGGCCAGTGGCTGAGACCCTTGGGCCTTGTCTTACCGGAGGTCCAACTAGAAGGGAAGGTGTACCTCTGCCAGTGGTGGCTGACGGAGTTATCCTTTGCATGGTGCATGCTGTACTCTTCTGATAATTTTTGAAGACTTAGAGTGTCTTCAGTGACTGACCTGCAGTTGCAGGGAAGTCACAATGGTAGACCTTTATTTGCATACCCAAGGGTGGCCACTTCATCACCTCCGCCCAAGTCCACTGGGACTTTTGTACATTACTGTTCTCTTTATTCTTAGTCTCCAGTTGAGACTGCTAATTTTCCTATAGATGTTTACTGGTAGTTTACTTCCTGTGTATGATGTCTTTTTTTTATTTCTTTCATTTATGTGCTGGTTCTGAGACTGGAAAAGGGGGGGAGGGGGGAGACAGATCATTTAATTTTTAATCTTGACCATGGGGTCACTTAATATATGTACAGTGAACATGAAGGGTATTAATAATGTAACCAAAAGGGCTAGAATTTTGAAAGAATTGAAAGATTTACACTGTGATATTGTCTGCTTACAAGAAACTAAGCTCTCTAAAATGGAGTACAGTAAGCTGAGACGATCGTGGGTTGGCATGGAGTTTTCTGATTCACACCCCACGTCTCCTAAAACAGGCACGGTCATACTATTGAGGCGGGATCTGCCGTTCCAGATTCGATCAGTTTTGAGGAAGGGTAACAGTATATGGGTGATACTCTCTGGAGAGCTTAGGAGCCAATCCATACATGCTCTTTCAGTCTATGCCCCCACTCCTCCCTCTGGAACCTTTTTTTAGAGACTTATTCTCAATCATAGGGAGCCTAGAGCCCAGTCACCTCATACTGGCAGGTGACTGGAATTGTATGGAAGATTGTAATTTAGACAGGAACCCACCCAGTCTGCAGGGGATGGGGAAGGGGGCGGATGTTCCGGACTCCTACGCACCTTGTTCATGGAGTTGGGGTTGGTGGATCTGTGGAGGTGGCAGAACCCCATGGCTAAAAACTGTACTTTTTATGCCCCGGTGGCCAATGCTTACTCCAGACTGGATAGGATATACTCTTGGCAATGAGAGGCGCATGTCTTTGGAGAGGTTCGGATACACCCGGGCTCTTTCTCAGACCATGCACTGGTCTAAGTGGTGGTAGCTTGGGAACAGAGAACCTCGAGGGGAACCTGGCATCTGGATGCCAGTATCTTAGCAGATAAGGCCTTGGTCACAGCAGTCAACAAGGAGGATATCAAGTGGTATCTCGAGAAAAGTAATGTATCAGATACCCCGGTGAAATTTATTTGGGATGGCCTCAAGGCAGTGTTACGGGGCAAATTTATTAGTTATGCTACACACAGGAATAGGACTCACAGGGCCAAACTCTCTCAGGCCGGAGACTCCATTGCTTGCTTGGAGATGGAACATAAGCTTTCCTGGGACCCCGCCACATACTAAAAATTGCAAGCAGCCAGGGAGGTATACAATCAATTTATGTGCGTCATACTCTTAATTCCCTACGGTTTACCAATCAAAGATACTATGAGGGAGGGGAAAGGGCAGGCAAATTATTGGCCTTGTGCCTTAGAAAGCGGGAATTGGATAGGTTTATTCCCAAAATTAGGAGCACAGATAGTTCTGGGGAGATGTTAGTCAAACCCTCGGACATAACAGGGGCATTCGCGGACTTCTACTCCCATCTATATGCAAAAGAGAGGCAGCCCGATCATAAGCAGAATATAAATACCTTTCTGAAGACAGTGGAGCTCCCAACCCTGTTGAGGGCGCAGGTTACTTGCCTCGAATGACCATTTACTGAGGGGCAACTAGACTCTGTAATTACATCCCTGAGTTTGGGGAAGGCACCTAGACCCGATGGCTTCATTGCTGAATTTTACAAAACGTTTAGGAAAGATTTGATCCCAATCTTGTTAACAGTTTGCAATGAGGCACATGGTTTATTGTTTAACTACTCCCCCATCCTGCAACTCTCTCCATTCATAAGCGTGCATAGAGAAACATAGAAATTGTTGGCAGATAAGGACCGCTAGGCCCATCCAGTGTGCCCATAAGCTCCATACTTGCTTACGGCTTCTGACCTTCCCTCAGCTTTACCTCTATGGTTCCAGTATGCCTGTGCCATGCATGTTTAAATCCAGCCACAGTGCTTGCTCCACCCATCTCTTGTGGCAGACCACTCCATGCATCGAGCACCCTTTCTGTGAAGAAAAACTTCCTTGTATTTCCCCTGCCACCTTCCAATGTCATATCATGTCCCATCTTTCTTGTATTCCTCCTGTATTGCAAGATGTCTCCCCCCCTGCACCTTGTTTATGCCCTTTAGGTACTTGAATGTTTCTATCATGTTCCCTCTCTCCCTTCTCTCTCCCAGCGAGTACATATTGAGGTCCCTTAATCTCTCCTTATAAGTTTTTGATGCAAGCCCTGTACCATCTTAGTCAGCCTCTTCTGGACCGCCTCCAGCCTGTTAATATCCTTTCAAAGGTGCAGCTTCCAGAACTGCTCCCTGTGAGACCTGACCAGAGTTTTATATAACGGCATCACTACCTCCTGTGTTCTGCTGGTGATACCCCTGGGTATACACTCAGCATGACACTGGCCTTCCCTGCTGCCCTTGTACTCTGCTTTGACATTTTCAAGTCTTCTGAAATAATAACCCCCCCAGGTCCCTTTCTTCCTTGGTGACTGTCAGCACCCTTCCCCCAATCTGTTGCTCTCTGCAGTCACGAGCATGCATATAAAAACATAGAAATTGTTGCCAGATGAGGACCGCTAAGCCCATCCAGTCTGCCTATAAGGCCCGTACTTGATTACGGCTTCTGCCCCTCCCTCTGCTTTACCTCTATGGTTCCCCTGTTCCTGTCCCATGATGCCAATAACACAGCCAATTTTTTTAAATTTTGACACCAAATTTTCAACTTCTTTTTTTGGGACCACATCTCATGAACACTGGTACTGTCATTTCCTTACTTAGTCCCGAAAGGTGATCTGGCGCAATGACCACCCCATTCTGTGCCACAGGTGCAAAAACACATTTCTGGCAGGATGTGAGAAATGGAAACTGTACTTTTCATGAGGTGGTGTGAAAAAATGTGCATGTTGAAAATTTGGAGTGAAATAAGAAAATGTTAACGAGCGTGTGTAACTCGGGTGTTTTTTTCATATTTTTGCACCAGATTTTCAGCATGGGCTTTTTGGGATCTGACCTCATGAACAATGGTACTGTCATTTCCTTACTTGGTCCTGAAAGGTGATTTTGCGCAACGACTGCGCCATTCTGCGCCACAGGTGAAAAAACACATTTCAGGCAGGATATGAGAAATGACAGCTGTACTGTTCATGAGGTGGTATGAAAAAATGTGTATGTTGAAAATTTGGAGTGAAAATATTAAAAATCGGCAAAGTTACATGTGTGCGGTACGAAAATGTGAACGAACGAGCGTCGTAACTCAGGCTTTTTTCATATTTTTGCACAAAATATTCAACATGGGCTATGGACCCCACTAGAGATGGGGATATGCTTCAATTAGCTCCCAGGTGATTCATGGAGGAAGGGAATTTGAGAGGCTTAAATGGGTAACGCAAAGCCCATTGAAAACAATGACTTTGCATTACTCCGCCTTCCCAAACTACTGCTCCACCAATTCTTAAGGTGAAGTACATTGAAAACAATGTACTTCGTCTCACTTCGCTTTGTTTTTAAGCTCCAAAGGCAAATTTTGCAGTGATTCATGGGATTTCGGGTCACATGGGCTCTAGATTGTTCTGCACAGCCTCAGTTTGGGGTAGTGTGTGTAGGAAGCTGCAAGAGACAATCTGCTCTGAGAGCTTTCTGCAATTCAAATCTTCTAAAAGTTGTTAAAAAAGCCTTTTTGAGTCTTTTTTTTTTGCTGAAACTTTAGTTCATCGATTATAGGAAACCCTCCTGTGCTCATATCATCGAGCGTTTATTGTTTGTGTGTGGGTTTTGAATGTTAATGTACAACATTCAGTCTGTGTACTGAGAGACAGTGGAAGTGTGCTTTGGGGGAGGGGCATATCTGTGGTGTAGGTAGATTAACTTGGAGAAAAAGACAGTGCTTTCTATTTTGGTGATATTTTTCTTGTATAACTGTGCTAATGTACACAAAGTAATAGTTTCAATAATTCTTGTCATTTTTTTGCTGGTTGTTGTGATGCAGCAGTGTATAATTTTAGTTTGTTTAAAATATGTGATTATATTACTGAAGTTTTCAATTTGCTACGCATTACTTAGTTTGTGTGTGAGTATGTGTGTGCCGCTATAATGGTCTGTTTTCAATGACGCGGCTTCTCCTGGTGTTCTGCCCCTTCTCCAAAATAACTCTGACCTGGAGTTGATTATAAATAAATGCGGGGTTGATTATAAATAAATACCAGTGTCGGTATTGTGCCATCGCTGTGCGGGACATCAGGGAATTTGCTGACGAGCATAAGTGGTGCTTCCGAAATTGTGGAGGAGCTGGAAGAAAGGCCTGCCTCTATTTAGATGACACCAAAATTTGCAATAGGGTGGACACTTTGGGAGGGTATGGAAAGGATGAGCAGAGACCTGAGAACTTGAAGAGTGGTTAAGGGTATGTCAACTGCATTTCAATGTGACAAAGTGGAACATAATGCACTTGTGGCACAGAAACCCAGGATCAGAACATAAAATGGGTGGAGTGGTATTGATGAGAACCGAGCAGGAAAGATACCTGGGGTATCGTATCTGATGACCTAAAGGTGGCCAGGCAGTGTGACAAGGTAGTTGGGAGGACTAGTGGAATGCTGGGGTGCATAGGGAGTGGTATCGCCAGTAGAAAGAGGGACGTGGTATTGCCTCTGTATAGATCACTGGCAAGACCCCACCTGTAGTACTGTGTCCAGTTTGGGAGACCACATCTCTGGAAGGACATACAGAGTGGAGGCAGTCCAGAGAAGAGCAACTAAAATAGTGCAGTGTCTGCATCAGAAGCTCTTCGGGGAGAGACTAAAGGACCTCAATATGTACACCCCAAAAGAGAGGAGGGGGGTATGAGAGACACCTTTACATACCTCACTGGGGTAAATAAAGCACAAGAGGAAGTATTTTTAAGGAAAAAAATGCTCAAGAACAAGGGGACATGCCATGAAGCTGGAGGGGGCATAGATTCAGGAGAGATGTGAGGAAGTACTTCTTACAGAAAGAGTGGTGGATTCCTGGAACAACCTTCCAGCAGAGGTGGTGGAGGCAAAAATAGTGGTGGGGTTCAAGAATGCATAGGATAGGCATAAGGTAACGTTAGGGGAAAGAAACAGGGGTGGGGTGGTGGTCGGGGGAGAATGAGCCAGAGATCAAGTAGGATCTAATGTAGGCAGGACCCCTTTGTTCACTGTGGCAAACTGGACCTACAATCTGCAGCAGGACCTCATGCTTTCTGTGGCCAGGCTATGAGTAATTCTGCTGTGATTCTGTGGCAATTCTGTGATGGGCTTTACACTCTCTGGCAACTCAAATGAACCCCAAAATAAAATCTAGTTACCCAGAAAGAATGCTCAGGAAAGACTGACTGGGGCAGTTTGGAAGATGCACAGGCAAAGCAATGCAAAGCAATTTGTGGCATCATGATGTGGATTGGATGTAGGGCATGGGGGAATTGAAGGGTTGTTTCTTTTTTTACTGCAGTCTGTTTTATTGTCCCATGGCTCCCTCCCACCTGTCCAGTGCTGGTTTACCACAGCAATGCTCCTGAGAATTTCTCCCCCTGCCTGCCCAGTTGCTTGAAGACCAGTATTGCCTGGTTGAAAACCAGTGCTGCTCCAATGGCTCCTCGCACCCACCTGCTTGAAGCCTGATGGTGATGGTTTGTGCTGTAACACTGCTCGAGATGCTTCCTCCTGCTCACGCAGTTCAGCACTGGTGTCATTTGTGTCAATGTCACTTGTTTTCAACATCTTTTCTCCTACTCTGTAAGGATTTACTGTGAGGCTAGAGAGAAGCTGGACCATTCTACATTAGACAAAGGCCCAGAAAGCCTCCTATTTTTTGTCTGCAATAATTACTAATACTTTTTTTCATTCTGCAGTTCTACAATTGGCAAATAGAACCAGCATTCTTTCTCATGAAATAGATTTTCAGAAATCTCCTAGGTGTTCATAGAAGGCCATACTGGTCATAAGCTTCAGGGATGGGTGCCAGTGGATTGGAAAGTGGTGGTCCCACTGACTACTGCTACCCAGGGGAGATTGGATGTATAATGGAACTGCCAACAACTCACACTAATGCCATTTTAAGCTTGCTCACAATAATTTTAGCCATTTAGTTGGGGTTTTCAATGGTGACAGCCATTTTTACTGCACCGGAAAATGCTATTTCTGCGGCAGAGGCTTGTTTCTGTGGCAGGACCATGTTTCTGCAGCAGTTGCTGCAACTGCAGAATCACAGAAAACATGGGCCCTGAATGTAGGTAGGGAAAAATGATCAGACTGGGTGGGCCTAGTGGTCCTTATCTGCCATCAAATTCTATGTTTCTATCCAGTCTACCCAATTTTTCCCTTCCTATGCCAACATCTCAGACCCTACCTGGTCACCATCATACCTCTTGTCTTCCTTTCCTCTACTTATTATACATGTGTGCCTATCCCACACATGCTAGAAGCTTCCCACTGTTTTCACCCCACCACCTCCTCTGGCAGGCTGTTCTAAGCATCCACCACCCATTCTGTGAAGAATTAGTTCCTCACATCCCTCTCAAATGGAAATTAATTCCATCTGTCTGCACATTATTTCAAGTGTGTATTCCTTATTAGGAGATTCGATCGAATGGCAGTGGGCTAGCAGGACATGTGTGAATGAGGTCCGTACTACTGCCCCCCCCCCATATTTCCAACCGATCAATGACACAATGGTGACAACTTTTTTCTGACGTGACTCTACGGTGACGGATTTATGTCAACTGCAAGTTGCAGTTGACATAAATCCTTAGAGAAACTGTTTTTGAAGCCCCCAGAACACCCCTTATGGGGCACTCTGACCCCCGTACTCCCCCCGTAACTAAGGATTATCAACTCCAGGTTGGAGTTGATTCAAGAAGAGGGCAAACCCTGAAGAAAGCAGCACTTGGGTCCCACTTGTACATTACAGTGGCAACAGCAACTTGCCGCTCTAATGTAATTCATTATTGAAATGTTGCTGTGGCGTCGGCATACGATTTTGAACATATTTTAAGTCTAAGCTCTCCCAAAATTATTTAGCTGGTAGTGGAAAACAATCTTTAACTATCCTCTGTACCTCTGATTTGTTATTTTTTAATGGTTCAGTCTTTTTTGGGTCTGTGATACTGCAGAAACATCATTTCTTGGAGCTACGGCACTGAACGACAGTTTGACAGCAGAAACATTTCTATTATCAACATGGGCTTGATATTTACATAAGTGGACTAAGCAAAGTAAAATTACCCACTAATTTGACTCTTTCCATTTTCTACTAGCAAATAGCGGTGGGCGAAGTGGCTGAAATTCTTTGCAGAGTAACGTGGAATCCGCAAAGTATTCCACAACGTGAAGTGGAATACTTTGTGTCATGACGAGGAATGTGAAGTCTATTGAAACCAATGACTTTGTGTTATTCCGCCTTCCCCAAACCACTTCTCCACCAATTTTAAGGCAAAGTACATTGAAATCAATGTACTTCACATCACTTTGCCTTGTTATTGAGCTCCAAGGTGAATTTTGCAGTGCTTCATGGGATTGCAGGTCACATGGGCTCTAGATTGTTCTGCACATCCTCAGTTCTGTGTAGTGTGTGTGTAGTGGAAGATGGAGACAATGTCTTCTCAGAGCTCTGCAACTCAAATCCTCTAAAAGCTGTTAAAAAAGCCTTTTTGAGCCATTTTTTTTGCTCAAAATTTAGTACATCGATTGTAGGAAACCCTCCTGTGCTCATATCATCGAGTGTTTATTGTTTATGTGTGGATTTTGAATGTTAATTTAGAACGGTCAGTCTGTGTACTGTGAAGTGTGCTTTGGTAGAGGGACGTATCTGTGGTGTAGGTAGACTAACTGGGAGAAAAAGGCAGTCTTTCTGTTTTGGTTATATTTTTCTTGTATAACTGTATTAATGTACACACAGTAATATTTTCAGTAATTTTTTTGCTGATTGTTGTGGTGCAACAGTGTATAATTTCAGTTTGTTTAAAACATTTGGTTATATTACTAAAGGTTTCCAATTTGCTACAAATTACTTGTAGTGTGTGTGTGAGTGTGTGTGTGCAATGCAAGCCATTAAATCAGACACCTTTTATTGTGCCACAGAGTAATTGCAGCAGTGTGAACCTGCTATCCACCGCATCTGCATGAGTTTTTTATACTGCTTTGTGGTGTCTTTACTGGTAGTGGACTGTTGCTACCATGCACGATTCCCCCAATTGACAAAAGGTATTCTTTTCCAGATGTGGATTTGTGACTTGTGAGTGCTGGTTAGGTGTTGTTGTGCCTTTGCGTCTGCATCGCTTGAGTGCGCAGCGCAATCTTAATCTGTCTGTGTGTTTGCAGTACACCATTAATTCTGGGAGACTTTGCATTTCTTGTTACGCTCTCATTGCACTTCATCAGCACTGGGGAGTTTTCTGGACACAAGACAGTCACATTTGGGGATGCACATTAATTCTGGTGACTGTGTGTGACCAACCACTGTGCACATGACTGAGTGCACCATTTGTACTGGGAGACTTTGCATTTTTTGTTACCCTCTCATTTCACTTAGCACTGGGGAATTGTCTGGAGACAAGACAATAGCATTTTGGGAATGCACATTAATTCTGGTGACTGTGTGTGACCACTGCGTGCATGACTGTGTACGCCACTAATTCTGGGAGAATTTGCATTTCATGTTACGCTCTCATTTCACTTCACCTGCACTGGGGAATTTTCTGGACACATGACAGTAGCATTTTAGGGAAGCACATTAATTCTGGTGACTGTGGGCGACCACTGCGCACATGACGTAGTGCACCATTAATTCTGGGAGACTTTGCATTTCTTGTTGTGCTCTCATTTTACTTTGTCAGCACTGGGGAGTTTTCTGGAAACAAGACAGCAGCATTTTGGGGATGCACATTAATTCTGGTGACTGTGTGTGTGAGGGGCTGCCAGTATTGTTGTCACTTTCACCTTACTTCTCGTTAAGGCGGAATGACAATTCGAAGTAATAGTTACAAGGCAAAATGAGCCTTTTGTATTGGCCACTCTGCCAGTGAAATTTAAATTTGCTGCATCTCTACTCGCAAAACTCAGTTCACAACAGAGGAAAATTTGGTGGAAATGTTGAATGAGGCTAACCCCATGAAACAGTCACTCTCAGTCAGTAGTAGCAGTTTAAAAGATTTTGAGGAATCAACTTCTAAAAAGAAAGCTCCCCCACAACATTTTGCTTTATTACATTTCAATTTGTTAATGACAGAAATCTCAGGTATAAAGCTAACTCTAAATAATATGGAGACTGGGTTTAAAGAAATATGGAAAGAGTTGGCTGGACATAAAATAAAAATAGGGAATGCAGGAACAAGAATTAATAACTTAGGAGATAAGACAACTGAAAGAATAGCTAACAGTAGAAAGTTGTAAAATCTGAAGCAAAGCTAGAAGATCTCAAAAGCAGAAATAAAAAGAATAACCTAAGAATTTTGGGGGTTAAAGAAGGCATCGAGGAGAGTGATCTAATTTCATTTTGCAACAAGTTTCTTTCTAACTCAAATCGCAGGTTCTCCTCCTGACACCAAATGCTAGATAATTGGAAGAGCCTATAGATCACTTAAAGCCAAGCCTGGTCCCAATGGGAAACCTCAATCCTTTGTGAGTGTGTGTAGTCCCCCACATCTCCCCAATGTCTAGGGGTATGCTGGTGGTCACTGTCCTTGTGGAGGGAGGGGGAACCACAGCAGAAACTGCACAAGGTGGCTTACCCTTACCGGTCCTTCTGTAGCCGGGGTGCCCATCTTTCACTGGGGTGCTGGGCTTGGAGAGAAATGATTGTTAATGGCAGTAGCAGTCAATCAAGAAACTGAGACAACACTTCATTTTAAATAAAATGGCGGGATGCCATTTAATGAAATACACCTGTGCAACTCCATGAAGCCAGTGAGTTAAACAGTTCAGACATGGGGATCATGTCACACACAGATCGAGATAGTGACATTAGTTCATGAGTCCAGAAATGTTCATACACCATTAATGCACTTTAGATGATCTCTCCAAGCACTTCACTCAGTGACCAAGGGGCATAATCTAGACAACTCCTAAAATCAGGCACATTTAACCATAGGTGGCTTCATTAACGATCCCAAAGAGCTATATCCTCTTCTGTCCCACTATAAAACCCAATTCTCCCTTCCACTCAAAACTTGCTAGCCTCTCGGCTCAGGGCAGCCAGTTCTCTCCTCACTAAAGTTTCATGTCCCATGGATCCCTTCTGGGTGACTGTCCCCAAGAACAACAGGTAACACATCCTCACAGAGGTCCCAGCTCAGGTGCTCCCTCTCGGATGTTAAGTCCATATCGATCTCTCTCCCTTGGCTCTGCCTTTGGCCTTACTATCAAACTCCCTAGCCCCATGGTGGCCACTCACTCATCCAGGGCTAAGCACTGGTCTCTATTCCCCACAGGGGAGACTGCTTAGAACGGCCGCCACCATGTCAAGAACCAGGCCTTCTCTCCATCCTCTCCTCCAGAATCTAATTTAGCATCTCGAGCGGGCAATCACACTAATCTCTTACCTCCTCACAACCCACGCTTCTGCTAGCGAAGTCCAGCCCCAAGGTACTCCCATGCTCATAGCAGTCCCCTGGGGTGGTGAAAATGTTAACCCTGTCTAGGCCTGGGTTGAAATAACCCGAAATATAATCCTATGATGTGAGTCCTAGTAGACTAGATGACAGAGGTTACAGCTCTCCCCCCTTTAAAAGCTTGACGCCCCCAGTGAGCTCCGGAGCATCACCAGCCCACCCCACCACAGGCCCAGACAGAAAAGGGTATGTACACTTCCCCAGCCACAAGAGGGCTCAGGCTGCCTCACCATGAAGGTGGACCTATGAATCTAATGAAATGGGGCCCCAGATCTACTGAAATCTCTCAAACGTTTGAGCTCTCACCCTGGCCACCCACCCATCTGGACCCTCAGGGTGGATTCCCTAGGTCCCCAGGGGGTGGTGTCCCAGGCCTAACAATAGTCTAAACAAAACTGAAACGCTGCCAGAAACTGACACCTACTTAACATGAACTCCCTTCTGACTATGTCCTCAACATACTGTGATGGTATGCAACAGTGATTGTAAAATATTACTGGCCCAACAGGCTGATACATAGTTGCAAACAAACAATGAACATTTTACAACAATAATTCACTTATAACAATAGCAAAACTGTTATAATTCAAAAATTACAAGAACATGAGCAATTTATCACTAGAGGTGGGTGAAAGTTGTGATTTTTACCTTAGTGGAACTTCTGTGAAATATCACACCTTTCGCCTGAAATTTCTGAACTTCTGCCTATGGTAGAATAGAAATCTTCCAACTGTGTTTGGGTGAATTTTCACCCTGTCCTGCTTACGAGATGCTTTCCCAAATTCCCTGTGATGTCTAGTACCCCCCCCCCGGTCAACCCCCGATGTACAATAAATTAATTCCCTGGTGGCTAGTGGTCCATCCCCCCACCTGAACACTGGCTGCATACCTAAAAAAAATACTTGGTGTCTAGTGCCCCCTCCCACCAGTTGCTGATTGCCACCCAATTTATAATAAATGAATTCCCTGGAGGCTAGCAGTCCCTCCCCCACTCGATCACCAACCCCATATTTTAAAAAAAACGTGGTGGCTAGTGATCCCTCCCCCGACCCAATCACTCACCAAACCAGGACATCGTGCCCTGGTGTCCAGTGTAACTCCCGATCCCAATCCCCGTATAGTCAAAAAAATAACACTTCTCCCTGGTGTTCTAGTGAACCCCCCTCCTAATCCCCAATCCCCAGTCCGTGAATTATAATTTTATACCCTGGTGATCTAGTGCCCCCGCCCCCGCACCCAGGCAGGTAGTGTCCCACCATCCCATTCCCCCCCATCCCAAACCTGAGTGGTAGACCGGCACAGCCCTCCTCTCTTCTCCATGGCTGGCCACCCACTGAGCTGTCAATGAATAAGCACGCGCTCATTCACAGACAGCTCAGTCGGTGGCCGGCAGCGGAGGAGCGAGGAGGACTGTGCTGGTCACCTGCTTGGGTTTGGGATGGGGGAGTGGGGTGGTGGAACACTGTCTGCTGAGGTGGGGTTGGGGGGGTGTACAAAACTACCAGAGAATACAATTCTAATTCTTGGACTTGGAATTGGGGATAGGGAGAGGGGTTCACTAGACCACCAGGGAGAAATGTTATGTATTTTCTTTTACTATATGGTGGATAGGCATGGGGGAGGTTACACTGGACACCAGGGCATGATGTTCTGGTCAGGTGGGTGATCAGGTGGAGGGTGGGGGGAGGACTGCTAGCCACCAGGGAATTAATTTATTATACATCGGGAAGCGATCGGCAACTGGGGGGAGGCCACTAGACACCAGGTATTTTTTTTAGATAAGCAGCCAGTGATTGGTTGGGGGAGGGACCACTAGCCACCAGGGAATTAATTTATTATACATCGGGCAATGATTAGTGACCAGTGGGGGAGGGTCACTAGACACCAGGGGAGAGTAATTTACTGTAGGGTGCAGGGCAGGTGGAATTTCTGTGATAGTTTGGAAACGGATTTCTGAACTTTCACTTCAATTCCACCAGCGGAAGTTTCCCGAATCAGTCCGCAAAAAAATATCAGAAGAAGGTTAATCTCACTCACTTAAATGTCCTCTGGGGGATGTCTATACAAACAGTGCAATGGGACTTCTAAATATCACAGCTCACCTCCTAGAGAAATAAAAGTGAGTGTGTGGCTTGGTGCACTGTTGACTGTAAGAGTTAGTTGCCCCCACACTGCACTTGGAGTGTCTGCCATCCATGTCTTGCAGCAAAGCATAATTTTTAAACAGTGAGTCTCTCATAAGCACTTCCGGCACAAATGTTCCTCACCACATGCAGCGTTTCTTGCAAGGAAATGGTGGAGCGGCATGCATTTAAATTGTGTTTGCAGTAGATCTTTCCCAGAATGCAATGAAAGATCTAATCATTTCTCTTTTCCTCAATGATATCCGAGATGCACTCCGGTACATAAGGGTAGTCATACTGTGGATACTGTTGTTGAATATATCTCCTCACAATTTGCATTGCCTGTGACCACTCTGGCAGGCTGCATAGAGTCGTTCATTGAGCCTGTCCCCCTGGGATCCATGTGCCATTTTTGTACTTCCACTCATGCCATTCTTGTTCTCTGATTTGGCTGTGATGGTTTTGGGGCCCAGGGTGGGCTACACCAGAAAATGAGAGACCTCTTGGAGGCAATAAGACCACTGTCACATAGTGGGGTGGAGGGTCCTTCTCCAACACCTCCTCCCAGTCATCTTCAACCTTGATCTCCGCTAGGCCTTCTGCTTTCCTGGCCTCTGGTTCATCATGACATGCTATCTCAAGCTGCTCTGCCAATGGCTTTCACTGCTGGCAATGGCTTGATGGAGGGTCAGCTGGCGACATCTCTGCTGGTTTGCCCGCCAGTACAGACAGTGGGGCTGTAGAAGTCTCAGACAGTGCTGGATGGGTGCCTCACTTTGCTGACCAGATACACAGTCTAGGGTCATTAGCTTTGATGTTGACACCTTCTGTGGGGCCAGATAGCTACGCTCCAGGCCACTGCCTGTTGTCTTTGTTGCAAAAGTATCCTCCTTGGGGGAGGACTCCTCCTCTCACCAGCAGCAAGACCTTGAGGTTCTCTTTTGGGGCCCAGTACCGGGGTGATTGATATCCATGGACTGGCTTCTTGGGACCATGGCACACAGTAAATACTGGGAGCAGCTCTCCTTCAGAGCCCTTATACTGGCAAAGTGCACACTCTTTAGACATTGTTAATCTGCCAACCAGCTCCTGCATCCATTTAAACATTTCGTATGGCACAGTTACATCTAAGGCTGAGGGTGCTTGTGCCATCTTTACCAATTCTCAAACTCTTCACTCTGAAACAGTTCAAAACAGCCCAGAGTCCAAAACAGGGTCAGCAGGAGCTAAACGCTGCCCATGCCAAGGTTCCCTGGACATTTTGCTGTTCTATATTGTCTCTAATGGGTAAATTGTGTATATGGCTTTTGTTGGAATCTGTTGGTGTCCTAGTCACCCCGGGGGTACTTTAACCTAAATAGTTATAAGTTGTATTATGACCGCCCATACCCCCGGACTATGTTACTATTTTCCTATATGTGGTCACGCTGTACTTACTCTCTACTGTAAAAAAAAAAAAAAAAAATGTCTGTATCCCTATGTTGTATGTTGTACTCTCCCGGGTCGTTCCTGAAAATAGGCATAATACTTGTCTAGTGTACTTACCCGGTAACCAAAAGCTAAAAAAATAAAAAAAATAAAGCAAATGTAATCACCAGCACTCATGTTAGTCTTCTGAACAACAACACAGCCACAAGGCGCCCGGAAATCGCCTAGCCCACCCAAGCGAGTCCAGTTAGTCCAAGCCATGGATCTGGCCCCAGTTCATTTCCATAGCTCTCACATAAACTACACAGAAAGTTCTCCCTGGAAGACCCCCAGATGCCCATATCCAGCAAAAGGCACACATTTTCTCTTTTTTTTTTTTTTACATCAATTCTTTATTTATTGGTGCACTGTGATTGTTGTTAATTATTTAGCGGTCTTAGTGATTAGATGTTATGTTTTATTTTGATGTGGAAACTCATTTTAACTTATTTGTGACATGGAACTTCATTGAAAATGAGCTTTGCTCAATTGAATGTATCCTTTTATTCACTGTGAATAAAAAATGATTTACTACTACTACTACTACTACTACTTTCTTAACCTTCTAGCACCATATTCCTTATCCAAAAGTCCAACACACAGAGTATACCATAATAAATAACTTCACCCAGTATGTCACACAGTCACTCCCAAAAAACATACCAGATGAGCTCCCATGTGTAGCCTCTCTACCCCTATATCTAGGGGTATGCTGATGATCACTGTCCGTGAGGAGGGGGGAATGACAGCAGAAACTGCACAAGATTGCTTATGCGTACTGGTCCTTCTGTAGCTGTGGTACTCATCTCTCACTGGGGTGCTGAGCTAGAAGAGAAATGATGGTTAATGGCAGTAACAGTCAATCAAGAAACTAAGACACTTCATTTAAAAAAAAAATGGTGTCATTTAATGAAATACAAATGTGCAACTCCATGAAGTCAATGAGTTAATAAACAGGTCAAACGGAAACCATGTCACACACAGACAGAAATGGTCACATTAGTTCATGAGTCTAGAAATGTTCATACACCATTAATACACTTTAGATGCTTTCTCCAAACACTTCACTCAGTGTCCTTACTGAGGGGCATAATTTGGATGACGGCTAAAATTAGGCAGCACATTTAACCATAGGCAGCTTCAACAATGATTTCACAGGGCTCTTCTTCAATGTAAGACCCATTTCTCACTTCCACTCAGAACTTGCAGACCCATTTCTCACTTCCACTCAGAACTTGCTAGCCTCTCAGCTTGGGGCAGCTGGTTCTCTCCTCACCAAGTTCCATGTCCCATGGATCCCTTTGGGGTGACTCTCCCCAAGAACTACTGGCAACATGTCCCCACGGAAGTCCCAGCTCAGGTGCACCATCCTGGACATTAAGTCCATATTGATCTTTCTCCCTTGGCTCTGCCTTTGGCCTTAGCATCAAACTACCTACTGCCGTAGTGGCCACTCAGTCATCCAAGGCTAAGCGCTAGCCTCTATTCCTCCACAGAGTGGTGGCGGGGGGGCGCTTATACGGTCACCTCCACTTGATGAGCCTGGCCTTTTTCTCTCCTTTTTCTCCTCCACAATCTAATTCAGCACCTCGAGTGAGCAATCATCCCTCTCCTCCCATAAAGTCCACCCCAAGGCACTCCCATGCTCATAGCAGTCCCCCAGGGTGGCAAAAATGTTAACCCATTCTGGGCCTGGGTTGAAATAACCTCAAATAGATACCTATAGTTTACGTCCTAGTACACTAGCTGATGCCCCAACCCCGGAGGGGTTACATGTAGATTATTCAATTTACAACAAAAGGTGTACATTCAAAGAGCCCTTATGGAGAATAGCAACATTGTCTTTGAAAGTTGAAAGCTTATAATTTTTAATGATTTGCCACTCAAGATCATTAAGAAATGGATAGTCTTCTTCCCAATCAAAAATAAATTATGTGAGGCTAGCTAAAAATATAGTTTGCGTTACTTTACTCCGCTCAAAGTCTGGCCATCAAGCGAAATTAGAGAATATAATGGAATGGAAGCCACCAAAGTTGGGGTCAGAAAGGACCTTTCATCCTTCTTCAAATCTTTTGATTTTGCTGTATAAACATTTGACTTAAGCACCTAATTTGCTATGTTTAAATGAACTCTAGCTTCCGAAAACTCAGCTTGGTTTGTGTGGTGGTGCTATGGGATCGAAGCACTTTAAGTATTTTTTTTAAAGTCTGGCTGGGTTTGCCTTGCAGTAGTGAAATAAAGCAATTTACCTGATCTATATGCTTGTCTTTTCTTGTGGTTAAGCTAGTTGCCTGAAAATGTTGCATGCCTCCAGAAATGAGGAAGGAGGTCCCTATAGTATTTCCTGTTTCAGTGGAAGGGGTTGCTGCCCTTTCACACTGCTAGTGGTGCAGCAGAGTCCTAAAACCATTTGCTGATGTGAGAAATCATTCTAGTCATTGTTTCTAAGGGCTTACTTCCTTAACATGGAAAAGGCTTCTAGGTATGGTAACTTAATTTGTTATTGCATACTGGTGTTTTTCGATGCAGTTTTCAGTAGCACGACTGTGTAGCATTTACTTTGGCATGTCTTTCCGTCTGGCTTTTGCTTACGTGAGTGCTTTGTTTCTCCAAGCACCACTACCTTTGCTACATAGAAACATACATAGAAACATAGAATTTGACGGCAGATAAGGACCGCTTGGCCCACCCAGTCTGCCCATTTCCCTACCTAATGGATAAGCTGCAGATCCTAGTTAACCAGCAGCCTACCTCTTCCTACCCCCACCCCCTAGAATTGCCTTATGACTGTCCCATGCATGCTTGAACTCCACCACTGTTTTTGACTCCACAGCCTCCTCTGGAAGGCCGTTCCATGCATCCACAACCCTCTCTGTGAAAAAATACTTCCTTAAATTACCTCTGAGCCCCCTCTATCTTCAAATTGTGCCCTCTTGTTCTTGCACACCTCTTTTTTTGAAAGATGCTACCATCTTGGACTTTGTTGATTCCCTTGAGGTACTTGAAAGTTTCTATCATGTCCCCCCTCTCCCTCCTTTCTTCGAGGCTATACATATTAAGCTCCTTAAGTCTCTCTTCATATGTCTTCCGGTGCAGACCCTGCACTCTGGACAGCTTCCATCCTGTCTATGTCTTTGCTGAGAATGGGTCTCCAGAACTGCACACAGTACTCTAGATGGGGTCTCACCAACTGTCTGTACAGAGGGATAATAACTTCCTGTTTTCTACTGGTGATGCCTCTCCCTATGCATCCCAGTATCCCCCCAGCCCTCCTTGCTGCCCTCTCACATTGTTTGCCCACCTTTAGGTCATCTGATATGACTACCCCCAGGTCCCTTTCCATTTTTGTTGTTGTTAGTATCTCACCCCCCATTGTGTACTCTTCCCCAGGGTTTTTGTTTCCCAGGTGCCTAACTACAAGCACTTGTCAGTGCTAAGCGTTTTATGCTTGTTAAACATATTTTTTGGTTTTTAATATTTTGACTGCAACTTTTGAAGAGACTTGTTTTAGGATTCACCTTATAGGCATGCCATGTACCAATTATAGTATATTGTCCGAAATGTCATTTCTCACCTGAGATGTGAAAACACATCAAATGCAGGATTTTAAAAATGTCTCATGTCATTTTTATGAGGTGAAGTGCAAAAATTGCTGTGTTGAAGGTTTGGGGTTACAATTACTAGGATTACTAGGATAAGTGGACAAAAGGGGGCAGTTAGCCCATCTAGATTGTCCCCAACATGTGTGGCTTAGAAGTGGCTTATACCACTTGATGTTTAGAGTAAAATACTCTATCCAGTGTAGTTTTGAACTCCAAGAAACTGGTTCCTTGGGCAGTCTATTCCAAGTCTTAATAGTCCTTACAGTAAAGTAGTTGTCCCTTTTGGATGCTACAGTCCTTGGGACAACTAGTTTCCTGCTGTGAGATCTCAGACAGTCTCTAGTGTTACTCGATACAAGGGTACATTGGCTACTTAATTCTGGGGACTGTAGCAACTTGTATAAAAGCAATAGGTCTCCTTTTTGACACCTTCATTGCAGTGAAAACAAACCAGTTTCTTTCAGTTTATTTTTATAAGGTGATCCCTTTATATGCGGAATTAATCTTGTAACTGATCTTTTCACACCTTCGATCATGTTTATGTCTTTCAGTAAATATGGTGACCAAACCAGGGATTTATAATCAAGTATTGGTCTGACATAACTATTATAAGGGGAATGTTATACTGTTCGGATTTACAGATAAATGTACGATTTATTTTTCTAACAAGACCCCTGGCTTTGCTTGTTACTAGTCTACAATGGTCTAATGATGTAAGCTTATTATTCATTTTAACCCCAAGATCTGTTTCAGATGTAACTTTATGCAAAATGGAATTACTTGATATAATTGTAATTTCGATTTTTAGCACTGTAGTGCATTACTACACATTTTTTAGCATTAAACTGCATACTGTTTCATTCAGACCAGTCCATTATCTTGTTTAGATCATTTACAATTGTCAGGCGCTTATTAAACATGTCCACCTCGCCACTTAGTTTTAAATCATCTGCAAATGTGGCCATATTGTTTGTAATGCCATTTTGTATGTCACTAATAAATATATTGAACAATGTTGGGCCCAGTATTGAGCCCTGGGGGAATCCACTAGTTACCTCCTGTTTATTTGATGTACATCCATTAACTTTTACACTCTGTATTCAAACTTTCAACCAGTTATTGATCCGATGCACTAGAAAGGGGCAGAAACCTAAAGCAACTAACTTACTAAGATCATATGCGGAACCTTATCAAAGGCCTTGGAGAAGTCCAAAAGTATAACATCTGACGGACATCCTCTGTCAAGGCTCTGTCTGACCTGCTCATAGAAGTTTACCAGATTTGTTGTGCATGATACTCCTTGCTTAAACCCCTTATCTACAATATTTAGGCTAACGACTTCACTTTTCAGTCTGGTTTTAAGTAGTTTTTCCATTATTTTGCAAGGGATAGATGTTAGGCTAATTGTGCCTATAATTTTCAACTTTAGCTTTATCTCCCTTTTTAAAAAATGGGCATCACACTGGCAACTCTCCAGTCATATGGAACCACCCCACTTTCTAGGGATTTATTAAAAATAAGTGTTAGGGGGCGTGCGATTATATGCAATGCAGCCTTGAGTGGTCCTGGATGTGTATTGTCTGGTCCAGGATTAATGGAAGTTTTAACTCTCTGCAATTCCAATTCCACTTCCTCAAGGGAAAACTTGTGAATGCTACCATTATCAGTGACTATAATGTCTGTATTAACAGCCTTTGGTGCAAAAACTGAACAAAAATAGTTGTTGAAAGAATCTGCTACCTTAGTGTGGTCGCTTATGATATTACCATTGTGATAAATGGGTCCCATACTCTGGGCTGATGATTTATTGGAGTTAATGTAAGAATGAAGTAATGTGATCTCTTTACTGTGAGCTATTTTAAATTCGGTTTTATATCTTTCCCTTTTAATCATAGTTTTTAATCATTTTTGTGCTTTCATGTAGCTTGTTTTATTTGTTACTGATGGATTTTGTTTGAATTTCCTGTATGGTTTAAGCTTAAGTTTTAATTGCTTTTTAATTCCTGATGTCATCCAGTTTGGTACTTTACCCCCTTTATTATATTTAGTTTTTAATGTAACTAATTTCCTCACTATAGAGTTTATAGTTTCCGTGAAACTGATCCAAGCCTCTTCAGGTTCTAAATCATTTAACTTCCAGATGTTTTACAATACAATTTATGTTAGTACTATTACAATATCTTATTTTTGTATTGGTTTTGGTAGATTTATTATGTGTTTCTAATATACAAGTGATCATGTTATGGTTGCTATTTCCTAGTGGTGGTAAGGTGGAAACATTGTTTATGATGTCACTGTCATTTGTTAGTATTAAATCCAAGGTATTACCACCTCTAGTTGGCTCATTGACCAACTGTTCTAAACCACAATTTATAGACCTGTCCAGGAATTGATATTCTTGTTCAGTTTTAGCTTTTAGATTCTCCCAGTCAGTTCCTGGGAAGTTGAAATCTCCCACGATGATTGTGTTGCCCAACTCGGATTCTTAAGCCATCTCTTGAAACAAAGCATTGGTTTCATCTACACAAGATACTGGAGGCCTATAACAATTTCCCAAATAATACAGATGGTTGACCTGGAAGTTCAAGCATAACCCAATTTGTTTCCAGGTTGCTCCTCAAGTAGCTGCACTGTATGGGAGGAGATTGAGTTTGATACATAAATGCATACACCACCTCCTCTCCTATGTTCCCTATCCTTGTTATATGACTTGAAATCAGGTATGTCCCTCATCCAATCTGATGAGTTATCCCACAATGTTTCAGTTATAGCCACTACCTCAATATCAAGTTGGTGTATGATTGCTTCTAACTCAGTTCTCTTGACAACATTGAGATGTCTTCCATTAGCCATTAAAATGTTATATCTGTTTTTTGACCGCTTACTGTGTGCAGGACTTGATGACGTAGTGCCCTTACACTGGGTACTATGTTTTAGCCCCTCTCCCCTACTATCTAGTTTAAATGATCATTAATATGGCCTACAATCTTTCTGCCAAGCATGTTGCTCCCTCTTTTACTGAAATGTAAATCATCCCAACAAAACAAGTGGGGCCTATTTTCAAAATTTTCCCAGTGTGCTAGACATGCAGATCCCCTAATGAGATACATTCCCTGAGCCAGTTGTTTATCTTCTCAATTTTTGTTGTCATTGATGTTGTGGCCCTAAGTACAGGAAGAATCTCTGAAAATGTAACGTCACATCCCTTGGCTACTAGAAATTGTTTAATATGGTAAAATCCTTTTTTATTTCTTCTATACTAGAAGTGTTAATGTTATTTGTTTCGATATGTAGAACCACTAATGGCCTCTCCCCTGAGTTATTTAAAATTGTATTGATCATTATTGTCAAGTCCAAAAGTGTGCACCGCCTTTAGCTACTGCAGGTATAATTTATTTTGTCTGGGTTATGAATAATATGGTCAATATGTTTTATCATAGAGTCTCCTAAGACAAAAATCTGTCAATGCCTGGATTCTTCTCATTGTTCCTCATTCTGGTTATATGTACCCATGGGTTGCACATCATTGTTATTCTTGGACTCATTTTGGACCTGTCTGATTAGATTATCAGATGGTATTGCTGCCGGTGGGATGTGATTGTCACCCTTGGGTATAGCGGTTACTGGTATACTGGGATCTAGATCCACATCAATATTCATTGGGATAGTTTCTTGCCTAGCTGCTTGTTCTAACCATGCTGAACTAGCTGATCCATCAAGCAATACACTTGCCCCAGGTCCCCCTCCTGCTCTGGAGCTGAATCATACGTGTTAACAGACACACAATTAGTCGCTGCCAAAATACTGTCTACTGTGGTATCCAAAGATACAGGATTAAAAGCCTATCTTTGTTCTGTAGCATGTACACTAGTGGAAAATATATTTGGTGTGCTAAGAATGTCTGCATTAGTGGCATTTCATAAACTAGAGGGTTTTTTAGTGCCATTTGCTTCTTGAGATAGACTGAAGAACCTATTTTGTAGTGGGATGATGAATTCCATAGATCTACATCCTCTTTTGGATCTCCTATTACACTCAACTGTGTTCCACTCATCCATATTATCTGGACAATCACTAGTATCACCGTCTCTAATCCTTTGTCTATGCCTCTAATTATCACTTGAAAGTGCATCTTTGGATGCTCCCATATATATATTTATACCTGTGGGCTCACCATTTCCTATATCTTGGATCTGAGAAGACTTCGATACCTGTTCCTGATTTAAATATCAGATTTGTTGCTGTATAACATGTTGGTCCTTGCACAATACTTCTAGTTTTCTTTTAAGTAGACCAATTTCTTTCTCCAAACATTCTATATATCTACATTTTTTTGCAACAGAATCCATCATTAGGGTCCTCTCTATCTGTTAGAAGGTACATTGCACATTAATTGCATTTGTTAGCCCAGTCCCCTTCCAAGGTTTTTATTGTTTCCCCCATTTGAAACCCTTTTATAGTCTGAGTAAATAAAAATAGACTTACAGCAGTCTTGGGTAGTTGATTTATTAACAGTGTTACTCTCGATGGAGTCAGAGTAGCCCTTTCCACCCTGCCACACCTGCCAAACATGCTAAACACATGCTAGATGCGCTTGTCTTTGCGTGCGTCTTTGTGTGCAGCGACTGCATGCCCACTCGCACAGAGCACTTCCTTTAAGTCCCGGGACTCAGAAGTAGCACAGGTCATGTGACACCCATTCAGGAGTCAGGCTAATGCTCACAGCACGCTAAAAACCTACTGTTTTGGGCTAAACAACACTCCTAGGTGTGAATGCCCTTTCACTGTCAACCCCAATAGCAAAACTAGCTGCAAAATAGTTAAAAAAAATAAACAGCAGCACAACAGGCAGTTCTGTAGTCCTATAAGGGCTAATGGACTACAAATCCCTGCTAACTTCTTGTGTGGGGAATTTAAGTTCTACACAGCAATTCCTAGTTGCACAGGGCTTTCAGTAAGCACACCAAGAGGCACCAGCACCCTGCCAGATCTGTCTCACACTAAACAAGGGTGTCTCACAGCATGCGGTCTAGAGGTGGGCAAAGTGGCCAAAATTAACCTTCGAGAGCAATTTGCAGAGTAAGGGAATCTGTAAGTAATCTCACGCAAAGTGGAGTACTTCGCCATAATGAGAAATGCGAAGTCCATTGAAAACAATGACTTTGTGTTACTCCGCCTTCCCCTAACCCCTTCTGCACCAATTTTCATGCAAAGTACATCGAAATCAATGTACTTCGCATCACTTCACCTTGTTGGTGAGCTCCAAGGAGAATTTTGCAGTGATTCATGAGATTGCAGGTCACATGGGCTCTAGAATGTTCTGCACTGCCTCAGTTCTGTGTAATGTGTGTGTAGTGGTAGCTGGAGACAGATCGCTCTCAGAGCTCTGCGATTCAAACTCTCTAAAAGTTGTTAAAAAGGCCTTTTTCAGCCTTTTTTTTGCTCAAAATTTAGTACATCAGTTATAGAAAAAAAAAGAAATGTGGTCGTACATCAATTATAGGAAACCAGTTGTGCTCATATCGAGTGTTTATTGTTTGTGTGTGGATTTTGACTGTTAATTTAGAACATTCAGTCTGTGTACTGACAGATACTTGAAGTGTGCTTGTGGGAGATGCATATCTGTGGTGGAGGTAGATTAACTGGGAGAAATAGGCAGTCTTTCTGTTTTGGTTATATTTTTGTTGTATAACTGTTTTAATGTACACACAGTACTATTTTCAGTAATTTTTGACATTTTTTGCTGATTGTTGTGGTGCAGCACTGCATAATTTCAGTTTGTTTAAAAGATTTGGCTATATTACTGAAGTTTTCAATTTGCTGCACATTACTTGTAGTGTGTGTGTGAGTGTGTGCGTTCGACATGTGCCATTAAATTAGACACATCTTATTGAGCCACAGAGTAATTGCAGCAGCGTGAACCTGCTATGCACTGCACCTGCATGATTTTGTATTGCTTTGTGGTATCTTGGTTTTAGACTGTTACTGCAGTGCACTGCCCCCCCCCCCCCAACCAGCAAAAGGCATTCTTTTCCAGACTGGATTGTGACTTGTGAGCACTGGTTAAGGTATTGTTGTGACTTTGCATCTGTATCTCTTCTTGATTGCGCAGTGCAATCTTAATCTGTCTGTGCTTTTGCATCTGTTTAGTGCCCAGTCTCCATCTGCAAGCCACAGTTGTTTTTTTTTGGCTTCACATCCACCGGCCCAGACTGAAAGTTTAGAAATCTAAATTTGTTTAGAATTTTCTTGGTGATCCCCCAAAATGCCTGCAAAGAGATGTGCAAGCAAAGCTGTTTCTGGCCATGGCACTGCTGCCAGTGGCAAGATTGTCTGTGGGTGTGGAAGTACACAGAAGTGCATAGCTGATGTCAGTAATGGGATTTCTCCAACAATGTTTTTTACAGCGCAATCTGCAGCTTCACTCATAGTTGGAGGAGATGACGTTGTCCCAGCTGGTGGTGTTAGTGCAGTTTCTGCTGGCATGAGTATTGCAGCCTCAAATTCCACTTCTGACCAGTTAACCATTTCAAAAAATATAGTTGAGTCTAAAGCTGTGACTGACAGTGTAGATGATGTCATACTCCCCATTAACATCCCCATGGTAGCTGAACATGATTCTGATCCTGGCGATGATAACTCACAATGTCACATTTCTTTCAAGCTGCTGAGGTCATGTCTGTGCCATCCAATGATTCAAAGTATGGCGCAAAAATATCAGGTGATGATGATGATGTTGAGGTTGGAACATGTTCTCCACATGACAGCATCCAAGCTGAAAATGTGGATGCGGATGATGTTGATGAATATGATGATGATGTCAGTGACCCCTGTTGGGAACTGGAGAAAACGAAAGTCAAGGTGGCTGTGTCTGGATCTGTTGGTGTTAAATCTCCCCTCCTCAAAACAGTTGTGATTTAGCAGTTCCTGTTGATGATGATGATGACCCAGTAATAATCATAGGTACTGGTGGTGGTCAGTTGGAGTCCAAGTGTGTCCAGCCTGAAAAATTATGTAGCACACCCCCCACTTCAGGGGTTAAAAGAACAGAGTCCAATAAGCAGCATCAAGGACATGTTAAAAGTAGGGGATCACAATCCCTTGTTTGGGATTTTTTGTCCAAGATGCAAATGATGAGTCAGTTGCAATCTGCCAGCTTTGCCATGCACGTGTGAGTCGAGGTAAAAAGGGGAGTCATCTGGGCATGGGGGGCCAGCATACACATCTTAAGAACAGGCACATGGCACTGTGGACCTGGCACTAGATGGCAGCTAATGCCATAGTGGGGTATTCACCCTCATCATCAACCTTACTGAGCATGTTATCCCCTTCCATGAGTGTAAGACCAAGTAGGAATGTTTTCAGTAGTGATGAAATAACACTAGAGGATTACTACAGGCATGATGAGGGGCAGAATTATGATTTTGAAATCTTATCAAGTGGTGGTCAGAGTAGCAGTGGTGGTGTGATAGTGGTGGCCAATGCAGCATGTCTAGTGCAAGTGGTACATCAACCCCTGTACGTAGAATGGGGACAATAACTTAATTTGTGGACTTGTCACCTGTACAGCCCTCTTCATCACACATCCACACCCCACCCCCGGCCATTCACAGAGCAGAGCCATTTGTCACACCTCATGCAAAACGTGTAAGTCAGCCCATGCTGAGAGTGTTTTTGCCCGTAACCTGAAGTACCCACCCAATCATGCAGTGTCACGTGAACTTCTTGCTGCTGTAGCTGAAATGCTGGCAATTGATCTTTTGCCCTTCTCCTTCATGGAGAATTCCAGATTCCGGTGGTTTGTGGCACGTGCCTGTCTGAAATGGAAAGTCCCATCAAGGACATACTTTTCCACCTGTGCTGTCCCTGAGTTATACCGTACTGTGGCCGACTCTGTAAGACATGCCCTTCAACATTCCTCCTCTCCATTCATCCATTTAAGTATGGATACGTGTGCAAGTGGCAAAACAGCAGGGAGTTCATATTTGTATATAACTGCACATTGGGTGCAGGTGCTGGGGGTTGTTTGTGCTGGTGGTAGTGTGAATAATCAGTGTAGTAAGGTGGACTATTATGGCAGCAATCTTCTGGGAATTCAACAGCATGCAACATTTGCAATGCACAGTGTGGTCTGTTCCCACACAGCTGAAAACATGCTGGTCTTGCTACTGACTGAAACTGACGAGTGGCTGAACCCCCTGTCCCTAAGAGCTGGGTTCATAGCAAGTGACAATGGGTCAAATGTGATTAAATGCATCATGAATGGTGGCTTTGTTCAGATTCCATGCATGGCTCACTGTTTAAATTTGGTGGTCCAGGAGTTTCTGCAGCACCCTGCTATAAAGGAAATGTTGACAGTTGCACACCATATCTGTTCGCACTTTTCACACTCTGCAAAGGCCTGTGACCAGCTTCGGCAGCTGCAGATCCAAAACAGCCTCCCACAGCACCGCCTCAAGCTGGAAGTTGTCACCCGGTGGAACTCCACTTTATACATGGCAGAGAGGCTGTTTGAACAATACAAAGCAATCTTCGAATATCTCATTATGCCCACTAGCCCTGACACTTCCGGGGTCTCCATGTCTCTCATGACTGAACAGTGGCACCTCATGGACTCTCATAACAATTTTGAGGCCTTTTGAACACGCCACACAGGCAGTGAGTGGCGAGTTTGCCTCCATCAGCCAATCAATTCCACTGCTGTGGGTGTTGAGGCAGACATTGCTGAATCTACAGCATAGCCTAGATGGTTCCAGAGACTGTGCTAGCAGTCTGTTGCTGAAACACATGCTGACACTATTTGACTGCAATCGGCACATCTTGAGCATTCAGCACAGTGATGACTCTGCAACAGCAACAATGCTGAACCCTCGATACAAATGTGGAATTGTGTCACTACTGGAGGGAGGGCCTGTACAGGTTAAAAATGTCAGTGGGAAACTGGTGCGCTTGGTTCATGGGGCACAGAAGTCACGTGACAAGGTCAGCAAACCTCAGCAGCATAACCAGGCTGAAGGTCAGTTTGGAGTAGTATCAAGCACATCCTGTAAGGCAGCTGCAGTTACAGGTGGTCTGTTATCAAAACCGGTTGCCATTAACCCACTTTGGGGTGCTTTGTCCCAAGTTGGGATTTCTGACATCAATGAATCCGGAGAACAGGATGATGAGTCAACCACCGGACTTCGTGCAGCACAGCAAATGGTTGACTCATATTTGGCTGAAAACAGGCATCTGTCAGTCATTGACGATCCTCTTTTATACCGGAGTGGAAAAGTCAGTGAATGGCAAGAGCTGACCTCAGTCTCACTGAAGTACCTGACATGCCCACCCTCCAGTGTAAGTGTCGAGAGGGTATTCAGTTCTGCGGGTGCAATAGTTCGGGATCATTGTACAAAGCTCTCTCCTTCAAATGTCAGCTTGCTGACATTCATAAAAATGAATGAGGGGCAGCACGTACCAGCTTGAACTGCAATCTCTCTATTCATACCCTCGGCATAGTGATGGTTGTGGTGGTGTTGTGGGAGAAACAGACCATCCTGGTGGCACTGGCAGCATGAAACGGTCTGCCATTGAGGTAGATGATGACATCATGGAGAAAGAATTCCCTAGTGGGCACAATTCAAACATTGATGACTGTGAGGGCAGCTTCCTGTATGATGATGATGATGATGATGGGGTTGATGTTGGTAGGTTTTAAGTTAAGTGGTTAAAAGGCTGTCACATTTATTAATGGTACATGTTTTGTTTTTCATAACGTTAAATCAGTGTCCCACTCAGAATGACTCAAATTCCATATGTCATATTGGCAATCTGGCACAAGTAAATTCACAGTCCTATTTTACCTTCCTCGCCTTTGTATTATTTCTGATTAGACTTAACAGAATGTGTCCTGCTGTCATTAGCAAACATAGTTGGCCTGTTAGACACAACTGTCCATTTGTAATACTAGGTGTTAGCCACTTAAACCTGCAGATTCAAGATATCTGCCTCCTGACAGAGTGAAATACTGTAACACAATACACACTATATCCCTCCCCCCACCTACCCATGTGTGTCTGCCAGTGATGGGGAATGTGTTGCAGGCTGCAGCTGTTCCCATGACCACCACCACCACCACCACCAGTAAACTGCTGTTAGCCAAAGTCACCAGATAGTGAGAGGGAATGTCATCATGTGCCCATGACCACTACCAGTAAACTGCTGTTAGCCAAAGTCACCAGATAGTGAGAGGGAATGTCATCATGTGCCCATGACCACTACCAGTAAACCGCTGTTAGCCAAAGCCACCAGATAGTGAGAGGGAATGTCATCATGTGCCCACATGACCACCACCAGTAAACCGCTGTTAGCCAAAGTCACCAGATAGTGAGAAGGAATGTCATCATGTGCCCACATGACCACCACCAGTAAACTGCTGTTAGCCAAAGCCATCAGATAGTGAGAAGGAATGTCATCATTTGCCCATGACCACTACCAGTATGCCAATGTTTTCCATTTTGTGCCCTGCCCAAGCCATGACAGATGGAGTCGAAGAGGAGACCACATCCAGCAGCCACAGCCGCAAGGCTTCTTACTATCAATACTTTACAGTGAGTATGTGCACTCATTTTTCATACTATGGAACTTCCTTGAGCTGTGTTATGCTTCCTGTTGCATTTCTGAGATGCAGTGGGGAAACACATATGGTCAACTTATTTTCTTTTTTTACAGGTTAACAGTTTCAAGCACTCTCCTTGACTGGAGTACTATAGTACTGCAGTACTGTCTACAACCACCTATAGGATATTCATTTCCGGTAAGTATATACATTTTATTTCATTAGTTATTTTTTGTAGTTAATTTTTTCAAAAGAGTGCAAATCATATAAAGTAGGTGACATGTACATCACATAATATATTTGTCATGCACATCAGACACTGTATTGCTGCAGCAGCCACGGCAGTGGTGAACAAAGTGTTATCCAGGTCTTGACATGACAAGATGTATTTTACAGCGTAACTTGAGTTAAGACATTGGGACAGTGTATGGGTTACATGTACTAAATTTGTAATTGTGGTGATTTGGTCTTGTTGTGGCTCACTGAGAGTGCTTGCTATCTGTCACTCTGGATATATGACAGGATGGAACAGCTACACTTTAAACAGAATGTGTTACTGCAATCAAGTACTAATAATTTCTTGTTTATCTGTTTTTGCAGGAAAAGTTCTGATGCTGTGTGCTGCCATTAGTGCTTTCTCCGAATAACAAGTTCAACATCACACCCCAGGACACACGCAACAAGTAGTATGAATCCTGGACTGGAGGATGCACAGAAAACCTGTGAAAAATTAACAAAAAAAAACCATTAATGAAACTTGCTTCCAAATGACCCCCAAAAAAAATACTTACCTTCACTGGCTTGACAGTATTCCAATGCTAAAATTCCTCATCAAGCCCAGAAATGCACACCCCAAGTGTGCCTATATGACCTGTGATACAAAAAGCAATGATTACATGTATGTGTGTGTGTATATGTGTATATATGTATATATATATATATGTAATATATATACATATATATGTATGTGTGTGTGTATATATATATATATATATATATATAGTTAAAACATTTAAGGTCAGGTTCTGTGGAAAACCATGATGGTGCCAGGCAGGTACATTAACTTGCCAAGGGTTGTATTAGTGTACACACGGAAGGTATCCTTCCTGTTGGGGTCAGTGCAGCAGATTTTGGGCAACCAACAGCATTATCACATCATCATGGATGGTTAACTCAATGGTCGGGTTATCCTTCTAGCACATCATTTGGCAAGACACTGTGCATCAGCCCAGTCAGGTCAAGAGAAGCATTACATGAAATTCCAACAGCAGCAGCAGGGGACTTAGTTCTTATTGGAGTGTGTGCACGCATGACTGAGTGCGGCATGAATTAATGGAGATTTTTTATTCCATTTTATGCTCTCATTTCTCTTTGTCTGGAGTCGGGAATTTTCTGGACGTAAAACAGCAGCATTTTGGGAGTGCACATTAATTCTGGGGACTGGGTGGCAGCACTGCACGCATTACTGAGTGCGGCATGAATTAATGGAGACTACATTCCATTTTATGCTCTCATTTCTTTTCGTCTGGAGTTGGGAATTTTATGGACATAAGACAGCAGCATTTTGGGGGTTCACATTAATTCTGGGGACTGGGTGGTTGGACTGCATGCATGCCTGAGTGTGGCATGAATCAATGGTGACTTTTTATTCCATTTTATGCTCTTATTTCTCTTCGCCTGGAGTCAGGAATTTTCTGGACATAAGACAGCATCCCAAGATTTTTACGAACACTTGCCAAAAACATTCTACATAAAATAAGGTAAAAAAGTGGTGTCCTTCCCTTCCTTGTTATATTCTGATTTAAAGGACCTGTAAATATGCTTAATTTCTTGAAAATGACTCACTCTGTCTCTGTGCCCGATCCCTCTGTTGTGTTTTGCAAGGAGACTTTATTGAAAATGTGTATTTCCACTCGAGAATAAGTAATTTAAAAACTGAATTTTCTGGAAGCGAACGCTATTCATTTTTCAAACTGATCTGGTCTACTCCCAGGAGAAGATTCAAGCAGATGACGTAACCAAAGTGGGACGTCTGACTCTTCAATCGTAGTGGTTCAGTAGTACCAAATATTTATTTGCACTATGTGAAATAAATAAAAAGCATAAGAACCCCAAATAACGTGTTCTTGTTTTATTTTGGTGCATGTATGATGTGGATTTCTCTAGTTAGCTACATTTTCTGTCTAGGAGCTCAATTTGTACCGCAATTGTGGGAGGCTGTAAAACTAATCTGATTTCTTTCACTATTTGGTATTTCTCGCCACAGGAAAATGTATTCAAGAGTTTTTATCTTCCCTTATAGAAACATAGAATTTGATGGCAGATAAGGACTGCTTGGCCCACCCAGTCTGCCCATTTCTCTACCTGATGGATAAGCTGCAGATTCTAGTTAATCAACAGCTTACTTCCTTCTACCCCCCACTAGAATTGCCTTATGTCTGTTCCATGCATTCTTGAATTCTCCCACTGTTCCTGACTCCATAACCTCCTCAGGAAGGCTGTTCCATGCATCCACAACCCTCTCTGTGAAAAAATAGTATCTAACATTACCTCTGAGCCGTCACTCCTCTATCTTCAAATTCTGCCCTCTTGTGTGTTGTAAGACAATGTTATGAATGGTGGTGACATCCTAAAGGTGCAGCGTGATAGAAGTTGCAGAGTAAAACATGATATGCATTTCCACGTCAGGATAACATGATTTACATTATAATGAATGTTGCATTACTCTTCCTTTCTGCTTCAGATGTTGCATGGATAGAAACAAAGAACTGTATTTACATAATAAACAGCAGTATGTTACATTATAAGTGCCCAGGGTAACACTGTAAATTTGCAGACATTAGTACTGTATTCCTCAGGATACTCTTTCCCATGATGCCTCAGTGCCTACATTACTGTGTGTGTTTTTTATTTTGGCATGTACCTTTTTTTTATAATTTGTGGAACTCTATCAATAAACTACTGTCTTTTATGTACCTTTTTACATGACTTGTGTGTTTTTTGAGTGACATCTTTTTTTGTGTTTATTATTAGTTGTACCTTTGACCCTGTCATGTATTTTGGTGGGAAAATCAGTTTCAGTGTGCCTATAGTGTCTAAAAGGACATTGCCTGACAGGATTTTAAGACAGGTTGTTTTTAACTTGTAGAGCTTCTGTATCTACATATTTACCATTATTCAAATAATATTTTTTTATCTGTTATTTTTTTTAACTGTTCTTTTTATTTTACTTCTAGTCTTTTTATTTATGTGATAAACACAGTCACAGAATATTAGAATGCCATACTGTGTTGCTTATGACTGCAAAAATGAAAGCCGTAGGGGCTACAACATTCACTTCTTTCGTTTTCCAAATTACAAAGTTACGCAAAAAATATGGATTCATTTTTGAAGACGTAAAGACTTTTGATCATCTCAGTATATCCGCATTTGTTCTGTTCATTTTGAACGGTCATGTTATGAGAAGGATTCAGAGAAACTTGTTCTGTTGGGATGGACAAATGCTCAACTGAAGCTCAAATTTGGTAGTGTGCCATCAATTTTTATGAATTCTAGCTGTACAATAGAAACATAGAATTTGACGGCAGATAAGGACCACTTGGTCCACCCAATTTGCCCATTTCCCTACCTAATGGATAAGCTGCAGATCCTAGCTAACCAACAGCCTACTTCTTCCTACCCCAACCCCCTAGAATTGCCATACAGCTGCCAGTACCCCTAGGAAGAAGGAAAGGAGTGCTGTGTCTAAGTGTAACAGAATACAGGTACTTGTTATACATATGATAATGTTATATATATATATTTTTTTATGTTGGCATGCTTGCACAGCCAACATCTTGCGGTAGTGCAGATTTGGAGGCGCGGTCACTGTTGGGCGAATGCAGGGCATGCATCAGCAGGTGTGTCACTCATTCCCCAATCAGACTGCATGCCAGTGCCACACCATGCATACCTAATGTGGTGATGAGAGCAAACAAAAGGTCCGCTGCAATGTAAGCTAAGCTCATCATACGCAGCGGACCTCCTGACGTGCTTTCCCTGTGGTGAAAAAAGAAAATTAACATGGTGGCATACTGCCGACTTCGGGGGTGCCCAATCTCCCTGTTGGCATACCCTGGACAAATGTATATGCCGACAGGGCAGCCCACTCCCCGCTGGCATAATGCATTCCCCCAGTTGTTATGTGCCGAGGGGGTGCCCAATCCCCCTCGGCTCTTCCCCCCCGCTTTCATTGTGTGCTGATGGGGGTGCCCAATCCCCCATTGGCTATAGCATCCCCCAGAAAACACTTAGGTGGCATGCTGGGAGTCCACCCCAGCAGGCCAAAGCCCCTGCAAATAAAAAAACCATCCCCTGATGTTTATTTTTAAATTTTTTTTAACCTGTAAAAAAGAAAACTGTCCCTCGTGGTCTTTCTGTTCACCTCCCACAACCCGCGCCCACCCACTGCACACCCTGCCTTCCCACACCCCCCCTCACCCCTTACTTACCTCCGGAGTCTGGCGCGACGATCTTCGGTGGACCAGGAACACGTCTGCACTCTTCAAAGCTGACCGCGAACTGAGGAAATGCTGGTAAGATGTATAATGGCTTAAATAGGATTTTTACAACTTTGATGCATATCTCAGGCATGTTTTGGAAATTTGGCACCAAATTTTCAACATGGGGTTTTTGGGACCCCTCCTCATGAATTCTGGCAATGTCATGGTGTTAATTGGCCCTGAAAGGTGATTTCGTGGTCACTGCATGGAATCACCTTTTGTGACAGATTAATGAAATGACAGTGCCACTGTTCATGAGGGGGGCCCTCAAAAAGCCTATGTTGCAAATCTGGTGGGAAAAATTTAAAAAATGGTTGTTTTACGAGCATGCATTGCGCTGTTTCCACACATGCTCGTAACTTCGTGAATTTGTAATATTTTCACTCTAGATTTTCAAAATTGGCATTTTTACACACTTCCTGATGAACAGTACAGCTGTCATTTTACATATCCTGGCCAAAATGTGTTTTTGCACATCTGGTGCAGAATAGCGCGGTCGCTGTGCAAAATCACTTTTTGGGACAGTTTGAGGAAATGGCGGTGACATTGTTCACGAGCAGAGGTCTTAAAATGCCTATGTTGAAAATTTGGTGCCAAAAGCCCATAAAATGACTGTGTTGCAAGTGTGTGTTGCGCAGTTTCCATGCACCCTTGTAGCTTTACAAATTTGCAATATTTCCGTGCCAGATTTTCAACACTGAAATTTTTTCATACCTCCTTATGATCAGTACAGCTGTCATTTTTCACATCCTGCCCAAAATGTGTTTCCACACCTGTGGTGCACAATGGCATGGTCACTGTGGAAAACCAAATTGTGGGACAGATTAACAAAATCACAGTGCCACTGTTCATAAGATGAGGTCCCAAAATGCCTATGTTACAAATGTGGCTAACAAACTCCCCCCTAAAATTGGGTTACGGACATGTGTTGCGCAGTTTGTATGCATGCTCATTGCTTCACCAATATTTTATATTGTCACTCCAGATTTTCAACGTTGCCATTTTTTTACACCTCCTCATGAACAATACAGTTGTCATTCTCCACATCCTGCCCAATGTGTTTTCATCCCTCTGTTGCCAAACGGCACAGCCGATGTGCAGAACCACCTTTCAGTTAACAAAGTGATTGTGCAGCTTTTCATGAGGTGGCCTGACAAGCAGCCCATGTTGAAAATATGGAGTGAAACTACCACCACACGCCTACAGTGTTAGGGTTTCCAACTGTAGTACCCCACCAGGTACAGACTGACAGGCATCAGGGGTGTCACTTTGGATCATCGGATGTAATGCTCACGCCATTCCACCCACCACCCTGCAGCTACTGACAGGCATCGTGGTGTGCCTTGCACTGTTCGGCCACAAAGTTCATCCCACGCTCCTATACTGCACCCATGTCAGTGTATTTCCTTATGGAATGGGGTAAGTATAATGCCCAAAGACCTCAACCACACCCTGACACTTGTCAGTGTCTACAGGGTAGGATGAGGTACAATGGCATAGGCGTTATAACTGACTTTGACAAAGGCACACCCCAATACCTGTCCACTCTCTTCCAGGTGGGGTGGGGTTGGCATCACAATACTTTACTGCCATTCCTATTATGCATCTCTAGCTCTGGCACTGCCAATGCCAATGCCAGCGCGACAACATTCGGCATTGACAAATGCTTGTTTTGTCATGATTCCATGTTCTGTTGCACATTTCTATTGTGTTGTTCTAATGGGTGAGATACTGACCTTGTCTGATTATTTGGTGTGAATGTGCATCGTGTGTGTGTGTGGGTGTGTGTGTGTGTGTGTGTGTTGTTGTTGTTGCTGTTGGATGGTGGGAAGGGAGAGTGGTGAGATGTGGAACATTGTGTCAATTACTGGTTGTGTTCCTGTTAGGGAGGTAGCATAGAAACAGTGAACATTGAGGGGCCAGCCCTCTGGTGCAGGGGCAGGGTGCCAACCTGCAACACCAGTGATCCGGGTTCAGGAACGGACCCGGGACATCAGAGGGCCGGCCGGGGGGGGAAGGACTGAGCATCCAACGACTGCTCTCCTTCTCAAGGGGGGGAGGGTGGTAGAGTGTTTGGTGTTATGTGGACACCTAGCAGAGGCTGGGTGTACCACATATGCCGATGCTCACATGTTCGGGGGGGGGGTGAGGCAGAAGCTGGTCATCATTGCACATCCCCGCACCCGTACATCGGGGAGAAAACTGCTGCCCGCCACCTCAATGAAGCCTGCCTTCTGCTCTGATCAGCTCCCAGGCTGTCTCCCTGACCTATTCCGTTGCTTTCGGCACTATAGGGCCAGCGCTGCAACCCCACCCTGGGGGTAAGCCAGGGGGGATGTCAGGGAGCCACAGCTAATGTGGGAGTGGGAGAAGAAGGGTCCGTGACTGGGCTGAGCACTGGTGGCAAAAAGGCAGCAATATAAAACATACTAAATAAAAAAAACCAAAAAGAAACAGTGAACATTAAAAGATAGAAATTGCTGGCAGATAAGGACCGCCAGGCTCATCCAGTATGCCCGTAGAACCCGCATGTTGTATACTGCCACTTTACCTATGCGATCAATAGCTTTTCATCAGTTCATCCCTCTGAAGTTTCCTTTGTGCCGGTTGCAGGCTTGCCCCCACTGCCTCCTGCAGTTGACTATTACCAACATCAATTACCCATTTTTGTGCAGAAAAACTTCATCACATATAAAAACTTCCACACATTACTTCCTAATCTACCCTTCTCCAATTTCAAATTGTGCACCCTTGTTCTAGTAGTTGTTCTACATCGGGAAATTTTCCCCACCTGTACTTTGTTGATGCACTTGATGTACTTGAATGTTTCAATTGTGTACGACTGCTTTCTCTTCTCCTTCAGCAAATACTTATGAGTGAGTACATAATGAGGTCCCTTACGTTCTCTTTATATGTTTTCTAATGCAAGCCCTGTACCATGATTGTTGTTCTTTTCTGGATAGTCTCCACCTTGCATATGTCCTTGAGCTGGTGTTGCTTCCAGAACTGCACGCAGTACTCCTGGTACGGCCTTATCAATGTTTTATACAATGGCATCACCATCTCAAGTATTATAGAGTCATCGATCCACAAACATGTGTAGAAAGCAAACGACCCTCCTGGCCCATCGAGTATGCCCATCCCTCCCCATCTACTTGTCCCCCCTTCCAACTGCAAGATTCCACTCTCATCCCAATGACAATTCCATGTCTTTGTTCCATGACTTCTTATAATCCTACACTATACTTGCCCTTACCACCTTATCCGGCAGTTCTTTACAGTGCTTATTCACTCTGTCCATGAAGTAATACTTCCCAACATTTCCCCTAAACCTTCTCCCCACTCAAATCTAAATCCATGCCCAACAGTTTGTGTATATACCTCCATTCAAATAACCTGTACACCACTTTATTGATAACCTTCACATACTTGACTGTTTGAAAAGCTGGGGAGGTGATCCAAGATCTGGCAGCTTGGCTTCAATGCTGAGAAATGCAAAGTTATGCATATTTGAGCCAAAAATCCCAGAAAAGAGTAATACCTGGGTGGAGTCCAAATATCTGCATCAGAGGAGGAGAAGAATCTGGTAGTGATGATAACTAGGGACCTGAATCACTCTGTGCAGTGCAAGAAAGCAGCAAAAAGGCAAACAAGATGCTGGAATGCATATCTACAGGATCAATAGTAGGAGAGAGGAGGTTATATCGCCCTTGTACAGGTCCCAGGTAAGGACTCATCTACAGTATGAGGTTCAGTTCCTGTACCTACACCTCAAAAAGGACATAAACCTGCTGGCTAAGGCACAGGGGAGGGCTACAAAGATGATAGCAGTTCAACAGGGTAATGCATATGGCGAGAGGCTGAGGGCACTGAACATGTACTCCCTGGAAGAAAGGAGAGAGAGAGAGGGGACATGACGGGGACCTTCAAGTACTTGAAAGGGATAAATAAAGTGGCTAAGGAGAGTCTCTTGAAGCTGAGTGGCAATCATAACTCGAGGGGGCACAGCCTTAAGCTGGAGGTTGGGAGATTTAGGAGGGAAGTCAGGAAGCACTTATTTACAGATAGGGTTGTGGAAACTCTGAATGCACTGCCGGAAGAGGTCATCTCGTTGAAGACAGTGGACAGCTTTAAGAGAGGTTGCGATAGGCAATGGTGGTGGTGTTGGGGGAGGTAAGGATTATGGGAATGGAGGACGGGAGGTGTAGGGAGGTAGAGCAGGGATAGTGGCTGTAGCTGTCTACCCTGCAATATGAGCAGACTAAATAGACCAAATGGTCTTCTTTTGCTGGCTTCTTCGTATGTCGGTATGTTCATATGTTCGTATATTTTGACCATGTCATGGCAACACTGAAACATAAGCTTCTACGATACATACGAACACCTAGGCCTATCCAGTCTTCCAATTTCCCTATATACTGGATAAGCTGCAGATTCTAGTTAACCATCGGCATACGTCATCCTACCCACACTATAATAGACTTATGGCTGTCCCATGCATTATTGAATTCCCCATCTATTTTAGATCCCACAGCCTCCTCATGAAGACCATTCCATGGGTCCACCACCCTCTGTGTGATAAAATAATTCCTCATGTTGCCCACTGAGACGTCCACCCTCTATCTTCAATTTGTGTATCTATTTTTCTGAAAGATGCAACCCTCTTGTACTTTGTTGATTCACTTGAAGTACTTGAAATTTTCTATCCTGTCTCCCCTCTCCCTCCTTACCTCAAGGGTATATATATTAGGTTAATTTAGTTTGTGTTCGTATGGATGCTGAAGACCCTTCCACATTTTATGTGCAATTTCCTGTCTTTTTTGCTGCAATCCCATCCCTTAGGACATGTTCAGTTCAGGATGCTTACTGCCCTGAATACGGGCATTGGTAATCATCATTCTTCTTTTTTGTGATGTCCTTACCCCTTTTAGCCACATCCCTGTACTCAGTGCCTTTGCCTTTTGATCCATGTGCCCCTACCCTGCCATTTATTGATATCTGTATCTTAGTGATAACATCAATAAGTACAACTATTTTGTGTTTGAGGCTCGGAATTCACTGCTACATTTTAGTGCCTACCCCTTTGAATAGTTTTAAAGCTTGTAAATTATGCAATATCATCCCAGATCCTGGTTCCCAAACCAGACAGATGTAGACCATTGTGCCGTTATATGCCTTTATCTCTCCAGGTGGACCCCCATTCACCAATGGAACCAAAACACTGTTCTCCACATCAGTTTTTCAGTCATTCATTGAATCCCAGGATGAGGATTACCCGAGCCTCACTCATGACATGGCAGTACCTCCGAGAATGTTATCTTGTGTGCTACTTGTCTAAGGGCCATCCCCAATTCCACAAACTCAGACTGCAGATTTCTGATCCCATTCCCCATTAGGTCATTTGTCAATTAGTGGACAATGACATCAAGCTCCCTATCACGTGCTGCTGCTCCTGCGATCTGGTGGATTCGTTTCCTGTCCAGCCATACAATTGCGCATGCCAAGCACCTTACCTCCCTCTCCCCTCTCTCCCTCTTATTTTGTGGCCCATTTTCAGACTTCCCAAATTAGTTAACAGGCTTTTTTATGGGGGGGGGCACCATGTCGAGGTCCTTCCCAAAGTGCTGATAGGCCACGTCCAATGCCCCATCATGATCAACCATCCTTGTCATTTCATTGAAGAATTTGATCATGTCCGTCTGACACGACCAGCACCGAGTGAAGACATGATGCCAAATGTCCTGCAGCCCATCCTCATTCAGATGGTTGCTGCCTTATCTTTCAGTATTGTCTCCTGCTAGTTATATCCCTGCCTACTCACCACAGTATGCCACTGGCTCTTCCCAAAACCTATTTTCCTGAATGTTCAAATGAGGGGATTGTGGGGTTATGTTAGTCCTCCTGACATTTATGGATCTTGCTCTTGGCCATCGTACAGTAAATGGTCAACGCTGAAGAATTTCAACTTGTCACTAAGGGCAAAGGTTCCCTTCAAGGACACATGCTGGACATCCTCCTGTGCTGTCAATCAGAATGGTCTGGTAAGATTACATAGATACATAGACATGTGACTTCAGTAACGGACCGGCAGGGCTACCTAGTTTGCCTACTTGCCTAGTTGTTTGCTAGGACATGCCTTTCCCATCCCCCAACCCCCACCCTCAACAGCCCCTTGTTTCTGTTCTATGTTCATTTGAACCTTCCACTACTGTTTATCCAACCAACTCCTCATGGAGCCTATTTCATGGATCCACCACCCTCTATGTGAAATATTGCTTCCTAATGTTCACCTTAAACTGCCCCCCCCCCACAATCTGCAACCCATGCACCCTACTCCTTTGATTTCATTTCAGCTGCAAGATGCTTTCCACTGGCAATTAGTTTATACCTTTTAGGTACTTTCAGTCATGTCCCCCCTTTCCCTATTGTGCCCCAGGGAGTACATGTTCAATTCCCTTAACCTTTCCTATTAGGATAGATGGCAGAGCCCCTATACCATCTTTGTTGCCCTCATCTGAACTCGCTCCAGCCTCCCTATGTCCTTCCTGAGATATGGTCTCTAGAACTGGACCCCATATTCCAGATGTGGCCTAACCAGATGGGTGTATAAGGGTATTATGGCCTCCTTCCGCCTATTAGTAATCCCTCTCATGAAGCAGCCCAGCATTCTGTTGACTCTAACCACAGCTCTCTCGCAGTGCTTTGCCACCTTCAGGTCTCTAGAAATAGTTTGCCTAGGTCTTTTTCCTGTTCTGTTAATTCCAGGTCTCTGCCCCCCATATAGTATCATGCCCTTCTGGCTTTGTTACCAATATGCATGATGTTACACTTGTCTGTGTTACACGAAAGCTGCCACTATTTTGACCATGCCTCCATCCTCCTTAGATACCTCTGCATTGTTTTCAACCCTTCCTGAGTGTCCACCCTATTGCAGACTTTAATATCATCTGCAAACAGACACATACCCCCTTCAAGGCCCTCCACAATGTCCTGTATGAATAGAATGAACAGTAGTGGCCCCAACACAGACCCCTGAGGGACCCCGCTAGTTACCATGCCCTCCCTTGATGGTACCCCGTTTACAATGATTGTCTGTCTCCTGACCCACATCCAGTTTTTCAACCATCTAACCACTGTCTGGCCCAGGCACAGGCATGTCAGCTTGCACAGGACATCTATAATGACAGTAGGAACAGTCAGCATACTGTAACATATAATATAATTTATACTATTGTTGGTGTTTGTCAGGGTTTTTGAGTAACTGGATGTCTGGGCCTACTGAGCTGCAATGCAACGTTTGATTGGAAGGGTGTTTGTCCTAATTGACATAATGGCATTGATATGACAGTGTGACAATTGGGAGTGGGTGACAGCACACATTGTAACATGCAAATTACTGATGTAATACTTGCTTATCATCTATGCCTCTTGATGTACTTTGTGTATTTATTCTTTCTACAGTTTCTTTGCACACTATTCCCCAATGATGGACAATGTTCGTCTTCGAACACTATGCAGTAGATTAATTTTACAGCTGAGGATTGTGGACCAGCAAGTGCACTGGTAGAATTATTGATTCAAACCCCACTAATGGTTTCATTCAGTTCCTCATTGGATGAAGTGGATTGCATGTTCACCTCATCCAGCACAGGTGATCAGCTTAATAGCAGTGTGTCCCTTACTGTAGAACACTCTATGGATTTCAACATGTGCGACATGGATGCTGAAATGTTGCTGAGTGAAACAGAAGATGAGTAGAAGTGTAAGCTGTCAGGCAAACATTAAACCTGAACAGAGGACACGTCGTATTCAGGTTTCATTGCCAGCAGAGAATAATCGTAAATCAATTGCTATGTCTTCTGTTGGCACACAATGCATGATCGAAGAGGATGAACAGCGTTCAGCCCAAACATATGAAGAAGAATTCACTGTTGATGATTCAAGTGACATCTGTGACCCCATCCACAATTGTACCACTGATGTGGATCCGGACTACAGTCCTTCTGAGGATGAGGACTCTGAAGGTGATTCATCTTACAGTAATGAATATCACTATGAGTCATCTTCTGTGATGATGGAATTTGGAAATGCGGATGTAAATCCATTGGGTGAACGGTATTTCCTGGTTTCGGAAAAAGTTTGTCAATGTTATTCATGTGCTGCCATAAATGCTCAAGAAAGACAGAAAGGTTCATAACACGTGTAATTGGAACTATGATTATGGTGCAAGTCACATGTTGGAATGGACACATATGTAGATGGGAAAGTCAGAGCTCATCTGGAACAATGCCATGGGGAAACATCATGCTGGCCTCATCAATTTTCTGTTCCGGACTAACTGCTGCGAAAGCACAATGACTACTTTAACATATGAGCACTCCAGTCTTTTCACTTGTTACATACCATAAATTGCAGCAGTCATACATCGTGTCTGCTGTGAAGCAAGTGTGGGGTGTGCACCAACAGGCCTTTTTTTTTTTCAATTCAACTTTTATTGAACATTTTACCCCAAAGAAAAAGGACCGCATCCAGAAGGAAACATAAAGTCATAGAGAAATAACATATCAGTATAAGAAACAAAACAACTGGTGAAATCCCCATCCCACCCCCATCCCTACCGCCCCATCTCCCCAAACCCCACCCCGATGCACAGCACTCAAACAAGATCGGCCTAATAATCACAGAGCAAATCATGAAGACGCAGTAAAAAAAGTATATAAGGAACCCCAGACACTATTAAACTTAGGAAGTTTGTACTGCAAACTAGCAATGGTTCTATCTGTTCTGAGATTGGCTAGAAACTCTTGTAACCATTCGCCATATGAAATCTCTGCATTGTCCTTCCAATGCCTCAGGATTACTTTTTTAACTGAGGCTGAAATCAACCCCATATGGTACTTTCTATTCCGGACATCCACCTGGGACATGTCCCCTAAAATGCAGACCTCAGGGGTGAACAGGTTTTCTAAACCCAATAAGGGGGCACCAACAGGCCTTATTGGACTCTTGTCGTGGGTCACCCCTTTGTTTTGGAGGAGATGCTCGCTGCGACTCTCCTGGACATTTGGCAAAATATGGTCTCTACACCATCATGGATTTAAACTCTGAAAAAGTGATTGATCTGTAGCTGATACAGGTAACATTTCAGGCATACAAATTAAATTGTTTCATTTCTTTTCTGTATCTGAAAACTTTTCAACTGTAATGTCCCTTCAATTCCATGGTTTGTGGCATTGGATCAAATGTAATTGTGTTCTAAATTGCCATGGGCTGTAAGTGTAGTGTCAATATTATTAACAATTCTATCTCACTTTATAGTGTATGAGGAATACTGTTATGTATGGAATTTCATGCCTAGAATATAGAGAATACTGGATGGAAAACTATGCACAACCAGTGTGTTCTGCCACAGAGGGGTTCTGATTCCCTCTGACCTCAAGAGCGAAGCTCGAGAGGTCCATGGGAATCAGAACCCCGAGGTGGCAAAACACACTGGTTGTGCATAGAGTTGCTCATCCTGTATTTTTTATCGTGTATAGTACTGTGTGAAATATGTTTGTGAGTTCAATTACTTTCAAAATGAAACTGATTCATGCAGTCTCTAGAGGTTCTAGAATACTGTTCTACCGCAGTAGGGTAGAATCACATTCCATGAACTTTGAACTGTGGTACAACAGCATTTTGAAAGGGATGGAATTCTATACATAACAACACTCTACTATACACTATATGCTTGTTCTGCTGCAGTAGTGACATCATTATGTTGTTCTCCTGCACTAGTGATGTCACTACTACAGCAGAACAACTTGAATGCAGCCATACATGTAAAGTGATACGTGTGGGTGTGAATGGTGATAACCACATTCCTAGGATGTAGTTAGCACGAGGTCAAGGCCAAGTGCCGATCGTCCCTAGGAGTGTGGTTATCACACCGTAATGCACAACCCCCGAGTGTCTTATCGCGCTTATAAAATGTCTCTTTATTTTTAGAAGCAGTTTTTTTATTTTTAAACACATTTTTAAATAAGTAAAAATGTGAGTGAATCTGTGCTTTTTACATAAAATAGTCCTTCCGCCTACTGGTGCTAGATTAAAGTAGTGTTATACAGTGTGTGCCTCCCTGCCCTCTTAAGCATCATATTTCCCTGCCAGCCACAACAATTCACAAATGCTGTTTTTCTCATTCTAAGTATGACACATAGCCCTCTTATTTTATTTCGTTCTTCTCACTCTGTAGAATAAACTAAAAGGAAGCCATAACAGAGGCTTCTCTGTTCCCCAGTGCTGCAAGCATGAGCGTAGTTCAAAACTGCCACATTCACTGACATCATCATAAACTGCTCACTCTGTCCTAAAAGATAAACAGCAGGGTGAGTCATTTACCACCTTTTCTCTTTGTTTATATAGTATTATTGCTTACTTCATTCTGTTTTTTTTCCCTCTGTGTTTCCTCACATTCAAGAAATGGAATGTTTGTCATGGAATGTTTACCATGGAATACAGGGATTCAAAATTCTGCTCAGTTCTACTAGCAAAATGTTCCTCTACTAACATACTGTACACACAGACAACAAAGGCCTGTTTTAGAGCCAGAGACACAATTATCTCACTTGTCAGGGAAAGCAGAAGAGATTTCCCTGATGAGCAGGTAAAGATAGAAGGGGGATTTTTCACTGTTAACAAACAAACAGTTGTAATGAAAACTATAAACAATACTTACTATTTCTAATTTGTTTCTGTGTGTAAGGAGAGTGTGACGATCTAGTAAACAACATTTAATTAATTTGTTTTATTTTATATTTAAGATAATTTTAATTTTAGGGCCCAGTTGAAGGTTTCTACAGTGTAAAGGTATCGGCCATGTTTGTGGTGGAAGATCAGTTCTGGTTGTAGGGAGACTGATGGAAGATAGTTCTGGTTGTAAGAGGACTGATCTGCTCATTGTGTAATGTGGTTTAGGACCAGGATGACTGTGCATATACAGAGAATTAATGTACAGTCAGCTGATCTGTCTTGGCCAGTGAGATTTCTAGATTTTGTCTTGCCATTTTATAAAGTTGCTTTCCTCTGTCCAGTTAAGCTGGAAGTTGTTTTTTTTATACTTGAACTTGTAGAAACATCTGCAGCACACTGTGTCAGTTAAAAAGAAAGAAAATGTTAAAATTTCTATTCTACATTGTCTTCACTAGCTGGTTTTGCGTTATTTTATATGCTGTGACTACCCATACACTATAAAAGATTGTGTATGAGCAGTCATACACAAACAAGGATATTCTTGTATCTTGAGGTTTCCTTGGTAACAAATGACCTCGAGAAAACATAGTGTATAGTAGAGTGTTGTTCTGTAAAGAATTCTGTCCATTTCAAAATGCTGTTGTACCACAGTTTCAAAGATCACTGAATGTGATTCTACCCCACTGTGGTAGAACAGCATTCTAGAACCTCTACAGACTGCATGAATTAGTTTCACTTTGAAAGCAAAAGAACTCATGCACATATATTTCACGCAGTACTATACACTATAAAAAATACAGGATAAGCAAGTCCATGCACAACCAGTGTGTTCTGCCACCTCAGGGTTCTGATTCTATGGACCTCTCGAGCTTCACTCTCGAGGTCAGAGGGAATCAGAACCCCTCTGTGGCAGAACACACTGGTTGTGCATAGTTGCCCATCCAGTATTCACTATGTTTTTACCTGCTGGTTTCCCCCTGTGCAACACCTCTGGCAAAGTACAGTTGTGTAAGAACTTATCGTAACACTATATCTAACTATATACTTGTGGGTTATGCCACCGAGTGCTACTGATTCCATGTGACCTTGATAGCGAGGCTCGATAGGTCCAGGGGAATTAGATCACCGAGGTCGCACAACACACTGGTTTTGCATCAATTTGCCAGACCACTATTCTATATAATGTATGTGCATCCATGCCTATTTTGGACAATGCCCTTGGTTTACGTGAACTTGTAGTTCGGGGGGCTACTAGAGGGTTTGGTGGTATGCTCAAACTACTGACACATAGTACTGCAAATGTTACTGCAATCTCAAGTATTAAAAAACAACAACTTCCAACTTTATTGGATAGGGGAAATCAATTATAGTGTATGATATAACTGCATTAATCGGTTTTCTATGCAGTATGTTAGTTGCAATGCATGATGTATGGTGCAATGTGTCAAGTGACACAGCTAGTCATTGCTTAGTACTAATGTTTGTGTTTGCAGTGTACAGAAGTTAGAAATTCCACAGCAATGGAACTGGAGGGTCTGATTAGAGGGATGAAGTTTCTTCAAGACAACAGATGCTCCGTTGAAGAGCTGGTAACTGACCGACATGTACAGGTTAAGGCCTACATGAAACGAGAGCACCCCAAAGTCAAGCGTTTCTTCGATGTTTGGCATATCTCCAAAGGTAAAGGCTCCATCCCCACACTACATATAGAAATGTTTTATTATTTTTAGAGAAGGTTTCATAGGCTTTTATGGTAGATTGAATCCCTGTGTTTTCCTCATGGCGTCAAGGCACATGACCGTACGTGTGTGTACAGGCATGTATGAAAACCAGAATCCAGCTAAGCCCCTTCTGCACGTTCGTACTGCAGCACAGTCCTGTCTACGTTGCCACACCAGACATCCATTGTGTATGGAACTACTGGAATGGCAATACCCCCACTCCACCCCCCAGTGTGGTCCAAAGCCTTGCAGCTCCCTCAATCACCCTCCTAACGTATCACACTCAATGCTGACACCCTGACACCACTAGGTCATTCAGCAACACTGGTCGCCGGTATGTCACGAGGTAATGGACCCATCACCTCATGCCTCGGTGCCGACAGAGCGTCACAGCAATTAAGTTCTATAGTTCTGCCTGTCGTGTATTTGTAGAAGTTACAATAACCATGATTTACAGCTATCTTCCTCGTCTAGCTTCATACTGCATAAATGAACAATGCAGCCATGGAAGTAAAGTACATAACGGATCATGTGTACACTATTTTTGGTTTCACAGGGATAGGAAAGAAACTGGATGCAGCTTCCAAGAAAAAAGGTTGTGGGATCATTTAATCTTGGACCAAATCCATTTGCAATCACTTATTTTGGGTTGCCTCAATCAGTGACAGTGATCATGAAATGATCCATCAGAAGTGGCTTAGTGTGCTGAACCACGTTGGAAACATACACAGTGGTCACAGAGAAAGATTTCCCAAATGTCTACAAGGTGACATAGAGAAGGAGAAGGAGAAGAAATGGATTGCAAAGGGTACATTTCAACACAACTTCAATGAAGTCATACTCTTCTGTAGTGAAGACTTGTGTTGTGATAAAGGTCCTACACAAACCTAATTGTTTGGTTTCCTTTTTATTGTAGGAAGCTGAATACACAAAGCACTGAGTGACACTGTGGCAAATGTGTATCTACTGAGGGACTTGAAGCAAATTTCTCCTCTGTACCAGACTTATGGTCTAGAGGTGTTATGTGGACTCGTGTGTTGTTTTGCACCAAAGTTCGTTCACTTTTTCTACCACTCCATGTACGTAAGGTACAGTATTGACACTGCAAAATCGCTTACCTTTTTTTAACCTACAAACAATTACAAAACTGTTTAGCATTTGCCTTGTTGTCATAGCAACCAGCATGCCATGTAGCCCATATAGCAGTTGAATCAGCAACGCAGGAAGTACATACTGTTAAGACTCAGAGCTTTGTTTATTTAGAACCAGTAGTTATAATAAATAACGTATATGAAGGTGTGTGATCTGCAGTTGATTTACACATCTTCGGTGTGTGACAATATATAAACTTCTCGAACTTGGCTTTTGAGTTTATAAACTACCTCAAATTTAGGTGTGCTGAAAACCTGCATTTCATGCACCTACATTTGCATTATTCTCTATGTTGTGTTTAGTATAGCATTGTTCCATATAAAAATCCATCCTTTTCAAAATTCTGTTATGCCACTGTTCAAATGTCATGGAATTTGATTGTACTGTTCTGTGGTATAACAGCATTCTAGAACATATACAGTCTTTATTATGAATTTGAAAAAAAAATGTCACACATTTCACAGAACTGCTATACACAATACTCAAACACAGGATGAACATACTTTATGCATATCCATTGTGTTCACCCACCTTGGGGTTCGTATTCCCACTGACCTCTCGAGCTTTGCTGTCGAGATCAGAGGGAGTGAGACCTTCCCCATCACAGAACACAATGGTTATGCATATTTTCCAGTCCAGTATTCTGTGTTGTAGACTATAATTGGGTGTTTGTGGTACCAATAAACAATGGGGGCCAGAAAGGAGGCGGATGGAAAGTATCGCAGTACTGTTACAGTTTAGAAGTGCTAACTGGAATAACCCATATTAAATGCTGAGCTGTCTGTAATCATTTTAGACAATCATATCACCAATAATGAAGCATTAGTATGTAATGTAAAATTGTTTGCAAGCATTGTGGAAGATGGTTGTCAGGCTGTACATAGCAGTGTTACGAGGATCACTGAAAGTAACTTATACATTTCATGTGATTGATTATATTAATTTTTTTTTATTTTTACCATAGACATCTCCTCGTCGGTCTCCACTACAACGAAAATGTTGACCGGGTGATCACGACATCACAACATGGACAGCATCTGCATCGTGTGCCTTTTCCAAAGGCAAGCTGTGAAAAGGAGGCTGTTGTCAAGCCTGTTAAAACACCACCCACATTTGGTAAGTGTTAAATTTAAGCAATAAGGCATGACAGGGTGTGCGTTGCCACTGAATAATGTCACACCTATTGTTAGTCGAAGCTGAGGCAGCATGCCGCCACCCTAGGTGTGACATTATTCAGGGGAAACACACAATATGGAGTGCCTTATAATGATTGTACTATGGCTATAAAAGAATCTGACAATACTTTAATGATTAAGCATGGGGCGGGGGGGTAGGTTAGAGTGCATTGTGGGTGCAAGGGGTACCCATATAGGCATAAGCACAGGATACAGTTACTGGTTGTACGGTGTCCAATTATCCACATCCAATGAAGAGAAGGATCAGGGGTGCTGGTGACTGGGGGGAAGGGACCTTCAAGTACCTCAAAGAGCATAACAGAGTGTGCACCAGATTTGGGATCACTCTGAAGAGCGGAAGAGAAACAAGAGGGTGGTAGGGCAAATGCAGTTTCATGGACTGATGTACTGCACACTTGAGCAGACTAGATAGACCATAAGGCCTTTATCTGCTGGCAGTTTCGTATGTTCTTAAATATTATGTACATCCAAAGTCATTTATTGTTGATTAGCTGTTAAGTCCTCTAGTTTTCCCCAACACACCCATTTTCTCTACTCACTCTCTTCTTTTCTCCTCCTCATTATAATGTTCCATCCCTTTTCTCTGTCTTGTTTATTTTCTTTCGTGCCAACATTCAAGAGATGGCATGTTTACTACCGTTGGAATGCAATACTTTAAACTTTGCTCAGTTCTTCTGTCATAGTGTGTACTCCCACTGTCATAACCAGATTTATTAGTTGAGATCATGGCGGATGGGGGTGAAGGGGAAATAGAAGTATGGGAAGATGAGGATTGAATGACTGCAGGACGACTCACCTCAACATATATATAAGGCTGATGTGTACTCATGATGATAGCGGATACAGCTGAAGGCTGGAGTCACAGGAACCAATGATCCAGCATGGCGAGAAACACACTGACATAAATTCAAATCTGACTGTAGTACTTCAAACTAACAGAACCATAAAGTTTCTTCATACAATATGTTCTTGGTAATGTTATTTTTTTCATAAATCTTATTTTAGTCAGCAGCTTTTGATGTAGACATCCAGTCAGTACTCTTTAATTAGCAATGTGACAATCAGTAATTTAAATGTGAAGAGCTACATGTTTTTTTCTTGGAGCACATAATCACTAATTTTGCTTTTCTGTTTCTTTCAGGGTATGTTCATGACATAAAATCAAGGTTCTGTGTCACAGTGGCGAAAGCCTAAAGGCGATCGCCGTTATGCAGAAGTCAAGAGTGCCTAAAATTTATTTTGGCACTCTGACACCCAGGCGCACAGCAGAAGGGCACTGGGGACTTCGTTTTTTAATGTTTTCTGCAGGGGGCTGCACTCCCCACACCACCCAGGGCTTCGCCCCCCGCACCCTCCTACTAAAGGATTCTCAACTCGAGGGAGTGCATGTCAGGGGGGAGAGTGAAAACATTAAAAAAAAGGTTTGGGCCGAGCTCAACAAAAATGCACCAGCGCCAAGACCCGAACCCAGTACCCTGCCGACCGACACCAGCAACCCACCCACCTTGCCACAGGGTCAGCTCGGCAACCCACTGCGGCACCACTCCTCACATCCCTTGCTGTGCATGCCCACTCCCACCCCCCCACACGTGTATGTATAGCGACATCCTGTCCCTATAGTCATCCACCCCCCATCCGGCAGCCCTATCCTCCCGTAGCCATCCCTGAAATGCACTAGGGAGTTATTGGAGGTGCACATTCCCTAGTGCTCTTATCATGGGATATCAAAATCAAGGGTTGTCACACTGCAACAGGAACATCCTTCGTACAGATCAGCACGTGTATTGTTTGCTGACGATACTGTGCCTGAACCACTGTCATCAAAGTTTGCTCAACCAGACAAGCTAACACTAATACCGAAACACAGGTCACGTTTTTCTTCTTTGCAACATGCTGGGCAAAGTAACTAAAATTATCAAATGTTGAAATTGTGCAACTGATTACATGGACATTAATTGCAATAAGTGAATACATTTGCTTATGCTAAAGACATCACATGCTGATTGAAGTTAGCATTCTTACTGTTCAACATACAGACGTATGTACATTTCTGGGCTTAGCAACCCACTCTGAGTGCATATATTTACTGTTATGCTGCCAAGAGGGAACCACACTTATTATTTGACTTTTTAGATGTGTGGACATGTTCAGTAACCCTGTTAGTAATGCCTCCTGCTCCTCCCTTGTCTCCCTGAGTACCAGAGGATGCATGTCATTCTGACACCTAGCATTGTTGTCGCACAACTTACCCAATTACTCCATGAACTTATCATCAGTATTTGGACTTGGTTCGGTCCCAACGTCCATTCCAATCTAGCATTGGTCCACTTCATTCTCCCTCTATCGTGTAGACCTACCATTTTATACAGTGTAATCCACCCCACACTTGTAAATCTTCTGCTGTGTATACCTTGGTCCATTTCTTGCCTCAGTCCATCCGATCTGCTACCTTATCACACCTTTCATCACTTTACTCCATGTCATCGCCTTCTCTATCCTCACTAATTTCATGACTGACTTGCTAGTCCACCTTGCCCCCTCCACTCTCATTACTGTGCATTTAACCTTTCCTTCCAACCCACCCCCTTCCTCATATCTAGAACTGCATGAAGTACTCCAGGCAAGGCCTTACCAATGTTTTATATAATGGCATCACCAGCTCCTGTTTCCTGATAGTGATACCCCTGCCTATGCCCGACAGCATGCCACTGGCTCACCCTGCCGGCTTTGTGCACTGCTTTACCCTACATATTTCTCAGCCATGTCACATTAAGCTTATATTTGTAACTTTCATAGGATCATAGAATGTGTACGAGTTCAGTGGGTAAGATTGCCTTTATGGACTCGCCACCAACATTTATTGGTGGAAACCAAATTTGGCGTCTCCCATGTATAATTCCAAATTTGTCTTGAAAGAATCAATAGAGGTACTAGTTACAATACTCTTAGGCAGTGCATTCCAAGAATTTATCACTCTTTGTGTGTACCACTGATTTCTTTTTTGCATGTTATTTTGAGTACCTTTTAATTTTAAGGAGTGTGATCTGGTGTTAACATTTGACTAATTTCTAGTTAGACCTGTTGTTTCAAGGACAAAGTCTTTATTGAAGGCTTTGTATGTTAAACATAAGTCACCTTGTAATCTTCTATACTCCATAGAATAGAAACCCTATCCTATAACCTTTCAGTCATCTTATCATCCTTGAATGCCCTTTGTCTTGTCTCCCATTGCCCCCCCCAACTTCACTATTTAACCACAGCATACTCCTCCTTGTTTTGTTCTTCATCACCCTTCTTTTACACATCCCTTCTGTTACCTTGATTCTCTCCCTGGTGTATAACACTACTCCTCCATCCTTTCCTAATGACCCTATCCCTCCTGACTAACCAGTACCCCAGGACATCTCTGTCCCAACAGGATATCGTATCCCTATCTCCTACCATTGTTCTTACAATGTTACCTACTGTTACACATGTACATGTTCTTTGTTCAATATAGTTAAATGCTATGCTTTTGTTGTAGTACTGTTCATGAAATTGAAATTTTTTAACCTGTTTTGTCTCATTATAAAATTCAACTCATTAACCTTTGAAACTGATACAATTGTCAACATAATAAAATAAAAAAAAAAACATTTTATTGTTATAGAAACCAAAAGGTAATATAGAGAGTAAATACAACTGAATGAATGTGTGTATTTGCATACTTTATTTTGAAGACAGTCTATAACCACACAGTAAGAGCCATATGTGAAACGGGTCATGCTGAAAACTGATGCACAAATTTATTAACATCTATAACATCAATAACAGTAATCAGTAATTTCTGTATTCACAAGAATGGATCATGAATAAAATGTACCATTACACAGTGAAATATCTCTAGTAAATTGCGAACCAATAACAAATGTGGTTCTGAGACTGACCACTACTTTGGATAACAGAATCACCATGTAATCACCACTTGATGAATGTCACCATGATCAAATACCTAGTTCCGTCACGTGACATATCTGTCCTGGTTCATGTCTTAAAGTAAAGAGAAAAAAAAACAGTCCTAAAAGTATAATATTGTAAGACTGTCAAACATCTGCTACAGCAGATGGAGATTTGAACCCTATATACTCCTCCGAGGGAAAGGCTTGACACATGCAGGAAGCACTTTTCAGTGCCATCTTCCAAGATGCTGCCATACTCATGTAACAAATCGACGGTATGCAACGTGATGGTATGTCCTAAAACAGAAAATAAAATAAAAAAAATATATATGGTTATAAAACTGATGCAAAAATCACTAATGAAACACATTAATATTGTTAATTGTCAGTATGAATAGTCACACTACAAAACTTTATTCTTTAATAATATGATTGTTTACTAAAATTATTTATATATATAACAACGGATAACAACCCAGAGTAGGAAGGACTAGGTGATAAACTATGATCCATTTAGTCTGACATCTGTGTTAGGAGAGATCATGGAGTCATTCAAGCAGCAAAGGCAGGCACAATACATGGTGGAGGACTGGCTCATAGATAAGAACCAGTATGGATTCATGAGGGTTATGTCATGTTAGACGAATTAAGCAGTAAGGTACTCCCAGGGGTTATGTTAATGTTCTAGTTAATCACCCTGTGGGGGTGTAATGTGGCACAAGGTGCAGCTGAGCACCATATTACCTCCAAGGGGGTGATTACTTGAACATTAACATAACTCCTGGGAGTACCTTATTGCTATTATTAAAACTGGGTCATAAGTTATGCCACCGAGAACGTTGTTCAGCCGCAACGCAACTGTTAATTTAAATCTTGTGCCCGCCCACCTGCCAAAAATGCCACTGTCGGTGTAATTAAGATGCATCACTGCTGGCCATGCTCACAAACCTGAAACCAACAAGTCTGTAAGTCTGCAGCCGTCTTTTAGTTTTTTGTTTTTTTTAATTCGCGCTTCGGGTAGAATTGGTAGCAGAACAAGAATCAGCTCTTCCCTGCACTGTCTCGTAACTATCTAACAATTAATCCACACAGAAATCACAATGTGCTGCAAGGTTTGACACACACAGTGAATAAAGGAGTGACAGTGGTGGTGAGCAGGTAAATATTGTTGCTAGGTTTAACACACACAGTGAATAAGGGAGTGACGGTGGTGGTGAGCAGGTAAATATTGTTGCTAGGTCTAACGCACGCAGTGAATAAGGGAGTGACGGTGGTGGTGAGCAGGTAAATATTGTTGCTAGGTTTAACGCACGCAGTGAATAAGGGAGTGACAGTGGTGAGCAGGTAAATATTGTTGCAGGTTTAACACGCGCAGAGAATAAGGGAGTGACGGTGGTGGTGAGCAGGTAAATATTGTTGCAGGTTTAACGCACGCAGTGAATAAGGGAGTGACAGTGGTGAGCAGGTAAATATTGTTGCAGGTTTAACACGCGCAGAGAATAAGGGAGTGACGGTGGTGGTGAGCAGGTAAATATTGTTGCAGGTTTAACGCACGCAGCGAATAAGGGAGTGACGGTGGTGGTGAGCAGGTAAATATTGTTGCTAGGCTTAACACACACAGTGAATAAGGGAGTGACAGTAGTGGTGAGCAGGTAAATATTGTTGCTAGGTTTAACACACGCAGTGAATAAGGGAGAGACAGTGGTGGTGAGCAGCTAAATATTGTTCCAAAAACTGTGGAGTCAGGCTAGCAGGTATTCCACACACACATAAGACACTATAACTTTTCAAAGGTCTAGTGGCAGATTCAATGGCGACTCTGTGATCGAAATTTGGAAGGCTGACAAATGAAGAACCAGCAAAATCAATACTCTCATTATCAGGCTCTACAAGCATATTAATAAAGGCTAATGTAGGGCTCTCAGAATGCTGATAACCAATCAGATTGCAGCATTTCTGAGACCCTTTTAATAATATGATTTGTTTCTTTACCAAAGAAACAGACATATGTCATATGTGTCCGGTGAGAAGTTGGGGGGGGGGGGAGAGGCCTATGTGGATGTCAGAAAGGACTTCAATATTGTACTGCACACGAGATTAATAACAAATTGGGTGCTATTCAGCAGTTATATTGGACATATTTCAGAATGCAAAAATGTGAAAGTGTGTCTGTCACCAGAGACATGCAGATTTGTAACAGAGAGAATTTAATGCACATAGGGAGTAGGATACCAAGAGCAAAACTCTACAGGTGGTGATGGTGGTAGCTTTGTATGAGTAAGAGGACACGTGACATCCTTTTTTCACTGGACCACTGCAGGACAAATGGGATACTCTGCCTCACAAGGAGTTTGGGACACTGGATTTATTGAGCAATGCATTTTCATTGCATAAGGAAACCTAAGAGGTGTAATGTAGTGGGAAAGATAAAAATATACAGTATCTTTCTAGGCTTTAATCACAACAGTTCTCATAAGACGTAATCAATCTACACTCATGGAGACAAGTGTGCCCATAGTATAGTACATTGTGGACGACAATGTACATTTGCATATGAGTGAACTGCTGGAAGTTCCTACTGCTGTGCATTCCCGTTGTGTATTCCATCATAGAAGTACAAAATATTAATGATAATGGAGAAACAATACCATAAAGTAAACAGGAACGTACTCATTCAAAGGAATGCCATCATCAGATGGGCCCTCTAATTCAAGTTATTCATAGAATGACACTTCCACAACGTGGGGATGAAGACAGTTGACCTGGAACATTTCTATGATGTTCACACAGGAAACTTCTTTGTTCTCCATTACATCACATACAACATTGATTTCACAGCAGCAGACACATTCCAAATCTGTGGGCATGGGTAAACAATTACCACACATACACCTGTATAACACAAGAAAAACACCATCAGCTAAAAATACTGGAAATTACTCTTCAGCATTACTTCATATTGTCACCAATGTTTATTAATACCGTTACTAGATCAAGGAAAAAACTGTAAATACATAATGGGCCACACTTATCTCCAATACTGAGTGTTAACACACAGGAATAAAAGGTGGTAAGTCAATTACTTAGTTAGAAAGGTATCACCACTATGCAATCAGATATATATTTGATGCATTCAGCCCCATTCTTCTACTGTATCTGAACCACTGTTCTCTGTGTTCCATTTCCAGATTCTTACTTGGAATAGCATATATAACATTGTATACATGCTATTTGATGTAACAGACATCTATCAGAAAATTACATTATTTATACACCAAATATATTCACCAATTGTGTGGTATATTTGTTGAATTTTATACACATTGTTACTGTACAAGAAGTACATGACGAGCACCTTCAAGCATAATGAATCTGTTCTGCAACCTTTGTGTTCTGATTACCATGCATATCTCCTAATTATTTCTCGAGGTCAGAGGAAATATGAAATCACCTGTGGAAGATAACACTGGTTGTGCATGGTTGCCCATTCAGTATTTTATGCGTCTGTATGTAGTGGATGAGAATATGGTTTATTCTTTTGTTACAACTTTACATATATACAACAACAGTGATGTGGTACATATGTAAAGTTGACACAAGACAATACACCGTGTTATCAACAACTACATAGTCACTCATAAAAACCTGAATGGGCGCCATGCACGACAAGTGTGATCTGTCACACAGGGTTTGTGATTACATCTAATCTCAAGAACAAAGCTGGAGATGTTCATGGTAATCAGAACCCAGATGTGTAATAACAGACTGGTTATTTATAAAGCTGATCATCATGTATTTCTTATAATGTTACCAAAGTATTGGGGACCTGCACTCATTGGCTGTTTGTCAGTCAGTCTGCTCACACAACTGATTACTGGACCGCACCATGTACTATGAACGGCACTGTTGGGACTAGTTGCATTGTGACATAGCTACTAAAGAACAACATATACGGTAGTGTATCGGCAACTATGCAGAAACATGCATAGGTAGGGGCATTACTATCAGAAAGAGGGAGGTAATAATGCCCCTTTACAAAGCAATGATGAGACCACACCTGAAGTATGGGTTTCAGTTATGGAGGCCTCATCTCCACAAGGACATAGATGTGTTGGAAAGGGTTCAGAGAAAGCAACCAAGATGGTGCAGGGTATGCAGGGAAAGTCATATGAGCAGCGGTGTAAGGAGTTGGATCTGTACACGCCGGAGACAAGGAGGGAAAGGGAGACATGACTGAAACTTTTAAATATGTAAAGATATGTAAAGATGCTAAATAAATTTGGAGAAGAGTGTTTACTTAAGAGGAAGGAGGGGTCAAAACTAGAGGGCACAGCCTCAGACTGCAAGGAAAAAGATACAAGGGCAATGTAAGAGGACGTTTCTTTATGGAGAGTGTGGTGGAGCCCTGTAACAGACTACCAGACAGAGTGGTGGGTGCTAAATCGATGGAAGACTTCAAGAGGGCATGGGTCAAGCATATGGGTCTGAGTATCGGGGGCAGGGTTGGGGCTGGCAGGGAGGGAATAGTGTAGTGGGAAAAAAAAGGAAAGACTAGATGGGCCGTATAGACATTTTCTGCCATCAATATTCTATGATTTTTTGATTCTAGGATTCTATGTTTGTTGCACTAACTTATGGCATTACTGGCATTTCTACCACACACCACATTTAGGACATGTCTGATTACTCGGTTTTAATGTCACATGCTCTGACAACTTACACCACTTCTTGATGTGCATTCATTAACAGCAAGTCAGAAATATGGTACTCTAGGCATATAGGCATCATGTTATCATTGTAGCCAATCAAACCATGATCTGCACATTACTTTCAATGGGTGCTATTCATTATTGGGGTGGAGTGGCTACGCATGTGTATCTGGAGCGACTAGCCACTCCACACCCACTGCATCCCCATGCAGCATTCAGGAAGGGGGACATGCAGACCCACCACACCTGAACCCCATTGTCCTCGGACAGCTCCACACAGGGGGTGTACCGGGGGGCATGCCAGCACTATGCAGGATTAACTAGCCTACTAGTGCTGGCTGCATCGGTGTGGTGGGTGGCACAGGGTATGCCAGGGCTGACCCTGCCATAACCCACTGCATGCCCCCATGGGCACAGCCAAGGAGTCACCAGGGGATCTGGATAGGGTGCACTGCGACACCCCTGACCGCTGGGCTGCAGGAGGTGGCCAGAGATGGCTGGACAGATGAGCGCACAGACATTCTGTGGTAATGGGACCTATGGTGCTGCGCAGGTTCCGGTGCCTGCAAGCAGCATGCACAGCCCCGGACCCACACCATCCAATGCAAGTTATCCACTGTGTGCCCCAGGGGGGGTATCCTATTGGATGCCCACCCAGGATGCAGACTCCCCCCTCGGCCACCCTCCAAAGTCCTGCACACTGGGGGGGGAGCCATGGACAGGTGGCTGGCATGGGTGACGTGTGCACCTGTCCACGGGGCAAAGGGGCATGGGCGGGGTACCCAATTTCTCCACGTTCCCCCACCCCCTTAGTGCATAGCACCCAATATTTTGAAGAAACATATGCAGCATCAAGAAAAGACATAATGGAAAACATTGTGGGTAGATGTGCTTAGCACAAAAAAAAAATTGCAGCACACCATTCTACAGGGTTCAGATACATAAAGGTGATACCATGTCACTACGTTCCTGCTGATAAAACAGAGACATGCATGCTCCTCCAGCTTGACCAAAATTTCTCATGCTTGACAAACATCATGAGGGCACACATTTATGGAGCAAGAGGAGTACACCGACATCAGGGACCATGCACTTCAAATTCAAAACATCAGTTGCTCTGATATATAATGAGTTAATAATAATAATAATAATAATAATAATAATTTTATTTATATAGCGCCTTTCATAATATCAAGGCGCTGAACAAGTCCATAAAAACATCAACAAACAATACAAACGACAAACCATGAAAATTATAAAATATATTCTAAAAACATAATAAATTACAGTAAAATTACGCACACTAAACAGTGCGTTTAACTTCAAGAAAGGCCTTTCTCTAAAGATAAGTTTTAATTCCTTTTAAAAGTCTCCGGAGAGCATTCCGTAACGGCAAGGTAGAGAATTCCAAAGAGTGGATGCGGCTTAGGAAAAAGCTCTACTGCCGGAAGATTTCAAACTCACTCTTGGAATCTCTAACAACCCCATGTCAGCCGAGCAGAGTGATCGGCTAGGGCAATGAGACACCAGAAGGTCTTTCAGATAGGCTGGACCCTGATCGTGAAGGGCTTTGAAAGTCAATAAAATGACTTTAAAGGTGATCCGCCACCATATTGGGAGCCAGTGCAGCTCGCGGAGCACCAGGGTAATATGACAGGACCCGCTTGTCCCAGTCAAAACCTGGGCTGCCGCGTTCTGCACTAGCTGTAGGCGGCGGATTTCAACCCCAGAAAGCCCAAAGTAAAGGGCATTGCAGTAATCGAGGCGTGAGGACACAAAAGCGTGGACCAAAGTTGGCAGAGAGTCAGACGGAACAAGGTGCCTAACCCGGGCAATATTCCTGAGATGGTAAAAGGAAGTCTTGATGACAGCTGACACCTGAGATTGAAGAGTCAGCCTATCGTCAAGAATCACCCCAAGGTTACGTACCCATTCAGAGGCTGGAAGCGACATACCGCCGAGAAAAATTCCAGACGGCGCACCGGCACATGACCTCCCAATCTGACCACCCGGATCCACAATCAAAACGTCAGTTTTCTCCGAATTCAACTTTAGCCATCCAGTCTTGGATCTCCCCCAGACAGTTATTAAATACCGAGAGAGCTCCATCCTGGTCGGGTGCAAAAGACAGGTATAGCTGAGTATCATCTGCATAGCAGTGAAACCTCAGCCCATACTGTCTTATAATGTTTCTGAGGGGCAGCATGTACACTGCAAATAACATGGGCGACAGCACAGAACCCTGAGGCACTCCACACAACAAAGAGACTGGGCCAGAGGAAAAATCCCGACACAACTCTTTGTGATCTCCCAGTGAGGAATGACTCGAACCATTTAAAAACAGTTCCAGACATTCCACAAATTTGCCCCAGGCGTGCTAGCAACACCATGTGATCCACAGTGTCAAAAGCTGAAGAGATCAAGGAGAACCAGGATAGAACGTCTCCTTTGATCTCTCGCCCTCAGAAGATCATTTAGCACCCGAACCAGCGCTGTCTCGGTATTGTGTCTTTTACGGAAACCAGACTGGAAGGATTCACAGATATTATGGATGGCTAAATGGTCATCCAGTTGGACAGCCATGACCTTTTCAATAACCTTCCCAATAAAGGGAAGGTTAGAGATAGGTCTGTAGCTGGAAAAACAATCTGGGACCAAGGAAGCTTTCTTCAAGAGAGGTGTCACCACCGCCTCTTTCAGGGAACTAGGAAGCTCACCCGACTCCAAGGAGCACCAGACAATTTGCGCTAATACTGGACCAATGATGTCTACACAACCCAAAATTAGGGCAGTAGGTCCAGGATCCAAGCTGCAGCTTGTGGGGCGCACACTATGGATGATCCTCATAATATCCACGACTCCGGTCGACAAAAGGAACTCCAGGAGAAGTGAGGTCTTGTGCTCTCGCACACTCCCACCACAACACCCTTAGAGGTTGCTGGACGCAAGTCCACCCTGATGTGTCAGCCACCTTAGTTGCAAAGTATCGAGCAAGCTCATCGCACTCACTTTGCGAAAAGGGTTTCCGAACTTGCAGACAGGCTGGGTTGCACAGTGCCCTGTGTAAACTGTTACTAAAGAAATTACACTGTGCTAATAAACACTAATACACAGAATATAACATAAATGCTGCTGTACATTGAATAAACACCAGGGGCCCGATTTCAAGTCACGTTACGCATGGCACAAGGTGATTTATGCCAAACCCTATGGCACAAATCGCACCTTGCGCCATGCGTTACGCAAGTTGCGATTCCAAGTTGTGGCCTTCACCATGCTGCATGTGGGTTGTGCCAAAGGTGGGCTACACCACCCATTAGGCCTGCAACCCACTGTGGCATGGTGCACGGGTGGGTTATGGCAGCAACTGTGCCCTATTCTGAAAGGGTGGCTGCCATAACCCAGTTCCATGATTCCAGGTCCCACTATGGTGCTGTGAGTTGGACCAGCATGGAGGTAGTCTAAGGGGCATACATCCTGGTACAATGATGGATGCCCCCTGCAGCACCATGTAAAGCACAGGGGTGTGCCTCATGGGCCCCCTAGCCCTGTGATGCCCCCCATCCCCTGCAATAAGGGGTGCCACCCAGGCCCCGGTCTTCAATGGTACCCCTCAATGTTACCCCCCACACTGCCTACCCCCTCAAGGCCCCCAAGGGTGTGAGGGCATGTTGTAGGCCAGGGGGGCATGGAGGGAGGCAGTCTATGCATCCCACAGGTTGGGGTACCCAGGTCTATTGCACCACCCCTGTGGTGCAACCCTGCAGCTGCCACAAGTTGTGGGACATAAGTGCTGGGGACCCTGCCCATTCTGGAATAGGGTGCAGGATCCACAGCATATCGCTGCATGGCATAACTCACATACACCTGTGGGTTGCGTCATGTGACCTGGAATCAGGCCCCATGATTATAAAGGACACCAAAACTGACATGTGCAGAGTGACAAGTGATAGTAGTCTGTATATGTCCCTGTTTTGAATCACAGCGCCATGAATAAAACGAGGAGGACACTAAAACTCATATATTACTTACTGAATATTGTGGCTGACTGTGACCCACCAATGACATCTGAAGGCATTTGCTCAGAAAATATAGACACAGAGACACACAGTATCACATCAATGTAATAATAAAATTATGCTGTGAATCACATAGACGCAAGCTGTTGAATGACACACATTGCAAAGCATAGGCACACCACGACTGGTCTCTAATAATTTGCCATATAGGTAATCGGTACAGATGGTGGCTGAAAACCACCTCAGGTGTGTGTGAGTGGTGGTGGGGATGCACCAAATACTGTGAAGGCAGATACATAATGAATATGTACACAGAATAAAAGAAAAATATAAAATATATAAGGTGGACGCTGTCTAGATTGAATAGTCTTTATGAGTAACAGCACCTAACAAAGCCTACCATCCATCCTATGATGCCCATTATGAACAGAAAGCTGTCCTGTAAGTAATTCATCGTCCTCATCAGATGAATCACTTCCAGCAGCACTGGCATTAGTAGACTCAGCATCTGCCTCTAGCTTGTACATATATGTTTTGTTGAATTTTGTTGACCCGGTAAGCCCACTGGACCTAGAAGTCCCTTTTCGAGGGCTACGGTGGGGGACAGATGGTAAGCAACTGAAATTGAACCAGATTAAGCTGTTGGTGGCATTTTTTTTAGTGAATGAGGGAAATTTGGCCAGGACACCGGGGAAATTCCCCTTCTCTTTGGAGGCAGAGGGCGCTGTGTGGCTGAACAGGGTTGCTGGTCAGTGGTGTCTTGTGCTTTGTTTGAGGAGGACGTACGGGAGGCCAAGGAGTGGGTCTCCTCCTTGGCTCTCTTGGAAATCTGCAATGGAGACCAATGCTGAGGAAATGTGGAGAAAGGATGTAATATTGTCGATGGAGGTAACAGAAGATGCAGAGGAATTACCGGGGAACACGGTTTCCTGAGTCCAGGTGCAGCAACAAGGAAATGAGCATGAACAGTGTGATATGGAAAAAGTTTTGGAGCTACAAGTTGAAGAAATGGAACAATGTTACCAGGCAGTGAGGCTGCATTTACAGGAGGCACGAGAGTGTAGAAAGGAGATAGCAGTGGAGCAGGAAACAGAAAAGCAGATTGACAACATGGCGACAGTCGTAGAAGACGGAGAAATGACAAGGGAGGAGAGGGTGAGTCGAAAAGGTGTTTACAAACAAACAGAAGATGCAGGCACAAAGGGGGAATATCGAGAGGCAGGGAGAGATGGGACTTTGCTTGCCAACAAGCAAATTTCAGGGGATAGAGGAGGAAATGGACGTAAGAGACAAAGCAAACGGCAGACACAGGTAGTGTTCCTGTTGTCTTTAATCAAATCGGGTGCCGGCTGTAAAATTTACGATTGGGTCCTCGGTAGAAGGCCTGAAGAGACCTTTACAGGAAGGAGAAAAAATCAAAAGACTACAGGGCCGAGTTGTGGATGGGACCAGGCAGGGGCAAGATCATTTACAAGGAGGCAAAGACCCTGATGACTGGGTAGCAACAGCCTTGCAAGCTGCAGGTTGGGTAAAAAGTCCTACAGGGAATGGGTGGGATGCAAATATAAATAAAGGCACTTTTTCTGCAAGTTCTGGTATTTCAGAAGAACCCCCCCCCTTCTACTCCTCTTCTTGAGGTTGCAGTAACTCCCTTATTAGCCCCGGGTCAGCTCTCCCCTGCAGAAGAGGAAATGTTGCCACAGCAAGATGATCCCCACCCTTTGTTACAGATTATTAGGGATCAAGAATCGGAAGATCTAAATGACTTAATGGAAAGAGATGGGGAAAGACAAGAGGTGGTGCACCAGGGAACCACTTCTATGGTTATGTCTGGTCATGATTCTATGGTGACTAATATTGATAAAGTATGGCATGGGAAGGTGACAGAACATTTATTTCTGGTTGATAAAGGCCCGTTGATGGAACCTGCAGAAAGAAGGAATGCTGTACGATTAAAATATAGGGGTGATGTCGATACAATTCCAGACAGAAAATTTGTGGGTAGAGTTTTGTTAAAAGATAGCATGAAGTATTATGCATATGAAATTTACGCTTTAATACATGTGCCAAGAGATGTAATCTTTGATGTCAGCTTTAAACATCAGGCAGGTTTGGAAAGGTTTTGGAAACAATACCGGTTGATGAAACTCTCAGCCTTGTGGAGGCCTTTTTTTGCAATACCGCTAACAAAACCCCTGACAAAAAAAATTATGGTTCTTTTTCGTAATGAAGGGGTAAACGTTGCGGATATTACATACTGGTTACAGCAGCATTGTACTATTAAAGGCTCTCCTGAACCTATCTTGGATGAAGAGCAGTTGTGGACGGGGGGATGGAAATACCAAGTGGTTTTAAAGTTAGACAATGGTCAGACTAATCACCTACTGAATTGTTTTTTTCTGGGCCGAGATAGGGGGGTGATTTTCTATCCTGGGCAACCAAGGGCTTGTTTTAAATGCGGAGATGTGGGGCACTTAAGCAATGTATGTGATAAACAAAAATGTGGATTGTGTGGAGATTTGGGGCACATAGGGGCTCATTGTCGGCAACCACTGAGATGTAATTTATGTGAGGAACAAGGACACTCTTTCCACACTTGCACATGGACCTCACATAACAATATCGACAGTACTGTTAGAGCAGAGCAGGATTTATACGTAGCAACAGCACAAAAAGAAAAAATGAGAATGGTGGAGTTGCTGGCGAAGGTTCCTGTTAGACCTCCATTAACACAAAGGGCTCCAATGAAGATAGGGGAAGTTGTGATTGAGGAAAGCGGGGGTGATGAGCATCTAGAGAGGAATATCCAAAAGGAGGTAAATGATGGTGGTGGGGAATTGAGTATAGAGGAGGAAGCAGAAGTAGTAAAGGAGGTAGTTCAGGTAGAAAGCATGGGAGATGCAGGTGTTTCTATGCCCCCCCAGTACAGGAAAAAACAGATTTTCAGAGGATAACTAGATCCAAGGCAGGAAAACTAATAACAGCTGTCTCGTTACAAACAAAAAAGATGAAGGAAGTAGTAGTACAGAACTCGTATGCTTTACTGTTCGAGGAGGAGGAGGAGGATGGTTGTGAGTCAGATCTTTCCTCGGTAGCCTCCTCTCAGGTGGATGGAGTTTCAGAGTCCGGCCTTTTGGAAAAACAGAAAACTAAGAAAAGGAAAAAGAAGCGATGAAGAATAATGGATATTGTCTAAACTTCCTTTATAAAGTGGCTATGGCTGTTTCTTTTTGTACGACTAATGTTAGTAGTATTAAAGCCTATGAGAGGAGGTAGAATACTTTTTTGAGTCTCAGTATTTGGGATGGGCAAGTTATCCTATTACAAGATACTAGACAACACTCTTTAGCAGAAATACAAAGTGCTCAGAGGGATTGGAGATGGGGTGTTTTGTATTGGTCAATAGGAGAGGAGCAGTGCTCTGGGGTAGGGGTGCATTTTAAAGGAAGTGTTCAGGTGCTACATGTATATGATATGATACCAGGGAGGACCATGGTTGTAGAAGTGATTCTACAAAAATAAATTTTTCGGATCATAAACATATATGCACCACAGACAAAAGTAGAAAGGTCTGAAATGTTTAGACAGGTAAAGCCCTATTTGAACACAACAAAATTGGTATTGTGGGGAGGGGATTTTAATTGTGGGCTTTCATATAGAGAATGGGGAAGGGCTACACAAAAGATTTTTTGTGATACTAATACTTTGTTGGCAATTATGCATAGAAATAATATAAGAGATGTATATGCCATCATGCAGCAGGAACCAAAACATACCTTTTTTAAAGGAAAATTGTTTACTAGAATAGATGTTTGGCTAATATCTGTAAGAATGACTTGTCAACGGGTAGAGGTGCGGCCTTTGGAAACTTCAGACCATTTGGTAGTTGTCCTAAGATTAGGAGAGAAGCAAAAATTAGTGGTAGGGAGGGGTTGTTGGAAAATGAACATTTCTAAGCTACAGGACACTATAGTAGAAAAATCTATAAAAAAGTTATTTCAGGCAAGAAAGGATATATGTTTTATGAACGAGAGTCCAATAGAATGCTGGGAAGACATAAAGAGGGATTTACAGGATTGGTATGGAGCCTATACAAAAAAACAAGCTAAGGATAGATATATTACATATTTAGGACAAAGGGCAAAATATTTACAAATCTTAAATGCAGGGGGGGATAGAGGGCAAAATATGGCAAGGATACAGAAGGTAAAAAAAGTCAGATGACACAGTATTTACAGGAATCAGTAAAAGGAATGGCAACTCAACAAAAATATAGGACGCAAGGAACAAAAGAGGAAGTAAATCCATATGAGGAAGGGGCACAAGGGGTACAAAAGGTGACTATGACAGGTCTTAGGGACAGGCAAGGGAATTTAAAAGATCACAATCAAGATATGATGCTTATCATACAGCAGCATATGGTAGATACTTTCCAGAAAGAAAGGAAGGAAGGAAAGTCAAGATTTTCTTACAGGAATAGAAATACTGGGGTTGTCAAGAGAAGAGAAAGAAGGGTTGATTACTCCCATTTCGGGATTAGTAATTCGGGAGGCTATTGGACAATTATCTGCCAAGACGGCTCCTGGACGAGATGGGATACCGAATGACTTTTATAAACATTATATCGAGATCGTGGTTCCCTGTCTAGAAGTGCTTTATAAAGCCATTTGGGTAGAAAGAAAGCTTGCCCCCTCCGATGGAATTAGGAATGATGTTTTTTCTCTTTAAAAAAAAGGGGACCCATATGAATTAAAGAATTGGAGGCCTTTAACATTACTAAATACTGATTACAAAATACTTGCAAAAATACTTACGAAAAGATTGGCACATATAGCACAGAAAATAATTGTCCAGGAGCAGACTTGCGCAGTCCCATGTAGGAATGTTATACAAAACCTGGTATTTATTAGGGAGATTATAGAGCAAAGTTTAGGAAAGCATTTAAGTGGGTATTTGATGTCAATAGATCAGGAAACTGCCTTTGATACAATTAGGCAGGAATACATTTGGGGGGTATGGCACCATTATAGGGTCCCTCAAGGTTTTATAGAGATAGTGAAGGTTTTGTATAAAGAGGCACAAGTTGTACCTTTGGTGAATGTTTTTTTAGGAATCCCGATTTATTTGAAAAAAGGTGTAAAGCAAGATTGCCCAATGAGCCCCTTATTGTATGTCTTTGGTTTGGACCCTTTATTATGGAGAATTGGGCAAACCAGGGACATCAGGGCCATAAAGAACACAGATGGGTATGAATTTCAAAAAGTATCAGCATATGCGGATGATTGCGTTTTTACAGTAGTTGATGGAAAATCAGGGGACAATATTTTGATGATACAAGAGGTTTATAACACAACCGGTATTAGAGTTAATATGAATAAAAGTATTGTATTGATATTGGGGAATAGTAAAGAGATAAAAGATTTTCCAATTCCGATGACAAAGGGTCAAGTGAAAATTTTAGGTATATATTTTGGTACAAAGGAGTCAGAACTTCAAAATTGGAATGAGGTTTATGACAAAGCAAAACTTAAAAGTACAGGCATGGTTATCTTGGAAAATGTCGAGGAAAAAGAGGGTATATCTTTTGACAGCATACATAGCGCCTATTTTTTTGTATGTATCTCATGTGCTTCCCTTGCCATACAGTATGCACACAAATGGTTTGAGTTTGTTTTTTCAGTTTCTATGGGGAAGTAGGTTGAATACCGTTAAAAGAAATCACACATATAGAATAAAGAAAGAAGGAGGTTTGAATATGTTACATCCTCTAGTTTACCTATTTGGTAATTTTTTTTTAGCTCCATTCTTCCTTTGGTATCACAGTCATCAGGGATAGGGAAACTTTGTATGCAGCTTTGGGGTAAGCCTTTTTTTGAAGCATGGGGGAGAGGGAAATGGCACCCTGCAGAATGGATGCTTCCTAGTTATGTACAAACTACAATTCATTATATTAGAACTTGGAAGGTAGATTTTGCATGGTGTATGGGGAAAGGGAAGAAGCTATTTTATAAGACAATTCTGGATACTTGGTATCATGAGGACCCAGTGTTTAAGGTATCTTCTTCAATTAATACTACTTTGTTGTTGGAAGGAATGATAAATCCCAGAATACCTTGGAAAATGCAAGATTTTGCTTGGCTCTGTGGCCATCAGAAACTGCAAGTAAAAAGCAATCAGAAGCATAAACAGTTAGATGAGAGAGGATGTGGAGAAAAAGCTTGTGCTGGGGTTGTGGAGACAATGCAGCATCTTTTTTTTGTTTTCATGTAAAAGATTTTTGGACTTTGCTGTCTGATTTATGGGGGGAAAAGTTAATTTATTAATAAATTATGATGTTTTGGTTCTAGGGCAAATCCCTGCTTCCTGGGCAAAATGGGCAAACAGTACAGTCCATATTTTATTGGTATGTATCAAATGGTCCATTTGGCAGGCGAGATGCCTAAGGTTTCTACAAGGTAAAGTTGTTCAACAACAAGATGTTTTTCCAAATACAGCAAGAATTGGACAGCATTTATGAATATGAAAAGCGTACCCTAGGGCAAGAGTATTTGAGAAATTATGGAGGAATGTTGATTGGGTGGGGTAGGGGGTTTTACAGTAGAGAAGGGGTTTCTTGCTAGATGAAAGAAGTACAAGGTGAAATATGGTAGGTGGTGGATGGGTTTTTTGTTTTGATTTATCTGGTGATGGTATCTGTTTGTATCTCATAGGATATGGAAAAGAAAGAGGGGTTAGTTATTTTGAACTACTGTTTGTAAAGGCTTTTTTCTCCTCTCGTGTCCTTTTTCTTATTTTTGTGTAAACCAAATAGGAGTTTTTTAGGTGTTTTCTTTGTTGTTATAGATTGTGATGATGTGTTTCTTTGTATTCTGTTTTTAAATATTGAATACAAATTTCCCCTTCTCTTTAGTAGGGTCCCCTTACATCCTGGCATTCTGCCAAGACGGCCGTCCATGGAGGAGCTGTGGAGGACATGGAGGTGTTGGAGGCAGAGGAGTTGATCTCCTCCCCTGTCTCTGGAAACCGAGAGACCAACGCAGAACGACGACTTTCTGCAAATGAGAAACTTCAGCAAGCTTTTCAACAGGACTTGGCTAAACTTTCCTCTGGGATTTCACCTTCAGCGGTTACAGGTAATTCACAGCTTTCATCTACAGGTCCAAATGATGTTTTATGTTTCTACACATTTGGTTGGCTTAAAACCTGACTTCCCTTCTGCTGCTCCTGTCGATATTGACTCTCTGCTAGCGTTAGAGGAACAACGCTATTTAGCGAAACGCACGGACCTATTAGCATTAAAAAATCTGCCGACTGTCTTACAGAAAGATTCTTCTCCGGACGTGTCTGACAATATTACTGTTGTTCCCAAGGCTGACACCTCGGATTCTGCTTTGATACTTCCTCATTCCTCGAACCCTAGCACTTCTGGGGTTGTTCCGATAGCTAGTGAATTACCTGAAGGGAGCTCACCCGGCAAGGTGAAAGTGACTGTCAGTCCGGCCTAAGACGAGCCCCGTTGTCTGTTCGTGACATCTCTACAGCTGACTGGTCTGTTGAATCAGTGCTCAGTGCGGCGGGTTGGGAGCGTGATCCTGCTGCAGGCACTTGCCATTCTGGACCCTCACCTATTCGGCTATCAGAGGATCTTGATTCAGTTGCAATGGTTCCTGAGTCTCCTGCCCTTTCTGCATCTGACTTGTCCTTACCTGCAGAGCTGCAGCTTACTCAAAACCCTATTCTACAACTGCCTACGGTTCTGCCTTCTGGACTGCCTGTTATGGACACGACTACCACTGCTACTGCATCTGTGACTACACGGCATACCAAACCCCAGGGCCCTGGGTCTCGACCGCCGTTTGCACAGCAATCTATTTTTTCTAAACCTACGGCATCTAAGACATATGCCTCATGCTTTTCTGTTCCCATACAGCAAGCAAAAATGACATAATGCTGTTAGACTTCAGTATTTAGGTGGCATGCCAGAATTACCTGATCGTGTGTTTGTAGGTAGAACCTTACTTAAAGAATCTATGAAGTTTACAGCATATGAAATACATGCTTTAATCCATGTATCTGCTAAACCACATGTTGATGTTAGCTTTAAAACTTTGGCAGGCTTGGAAAAATTTTGGTCCCTGTTTCACAAGTTGAAATCCACTCCATTATGGGCCCCTTTTAGTGCTATACCCTTAACTAAACCTGCACAAAAAACTGTCACCATTTTATTCTGTAATGAGGGGGTGAGCCTAGATGACATTACTGTCTGGTTACAACAGCGTTGTACCCTTCTCATGGATCCAGAGGCCATTTTTGACTCAGAACATTTGCGGATGGGTGGTTGCAAGGTGAGGGTTATGCTTAGGACCACAGATTCTGGTATCCAGCATTTGCCTAATAGTTTCTTGTTAGGCAGGGATAGGAGTGTTCTATTTTACCCAGGGCAGCCCAAGGCATGTTACAGATGTCGTTCTGTCAGCCATCTTAGCAGCATCTGTGATATGATGAAGTGCACTGTATGTGGTGAATTGGGTCATGCTGGCTGTCAATGTGTTGAGGAACCTAGATGTGTTCTTTGTGAGGAATCCAGCCATACTTTTCAACAATGTACCTGGGCTGCTCATAACTCTCCTACTTTGGCTGATGGGGTAGAGCAGAGATTAATTATTATGGTGGCACAGCGATCCAAACTTCATTCCCAATCTTCAGGCCCTCAGCTTAGGAGACAGTCTCTTCAGACTATGGGAGTGCAACCTCTTCCTTTACCTCTCCCTCTTGTTAATACAGAACATGATGGAGAGACCCCTAGTACTTCCCGGTCGTACTCCTCTGCATCTGTACCTAACCCCCCCCAGTTTCTTTAGATGTACCTGTTATAGTACCTCCTGTTCCTGACTCCCCTCCTGCTACACCTACTGACATACCTCCAGGTAATATGGACCCCCCCGAGCTTCATAGTTCTAAATCCAGAGTCACCAGGGGTTCCAGGAAGCAGGGATCACCGCTCTCTAAAGTTTTGAAAATGGATGATATCCTTTCGGAAAATAAATTTGAGTTGTTATGTGATCCCTCGGAACTAACAGACTCTGATTCATCCTCAGTACTCTCCTCTCCTCCAGAGCTTACGACTGACACGGAAGTTCCTGTTGATGCTATGGGTTCTCAGAAAAGGAAAGCTAGAGCTAAGGTTAAGCACAAAGATCCTGATTCCAGGAGGGGTAAATCACTATGATGGTTTTTTCCATTTTTCTTTCTCCCCTGCTTTCTTTTCCTGATGGCTTTTCCTTTTTCCATTCATACTGTAAATGTGAACAGTATCAAACGACAACCTAAGAGAGATGCTGTCTTCTCTTTTTTGTCTAACCTGTCAGCTGGGGTTATACTATTACAGGAAGTGAGACTTTATTCCCTACCTGAAATAACAAAAGCACAAAGAGCTTGGTTTCCTGGCCTTTCCTTCTGGTCCTTTGGACAAGAGACCTTCTCTGGGGTAGGGATCCTATTTGGCATCCCGGACATTAGCATTATTCAAATCCTTGATCTATGCCCAGGTGGGATGTTACTTCTTGGTGTTAGAATTTCCAACATCAATTATAGAATAATAAATATTTATGCGCCACAAACTAAATCCTTTAGGACTGATCTACTAAAGATTGCCCAACCTTACCTCCATACATCCCGGTATGTTATTTTTGGGGGTGACTTTAATTGTGGCCTTTCCATTAAAAATAAATCTCACACATCAAAAACAACAAAAATATTTTTGTGATACTAATTTTTTAAAATCCATGTTGCATTCTGCTAAGCTTCAAGATGCCTATTTTGCATGAAATAAAGCATATAAGCCTACTTTTCATAAAGGTTCCTTAGCTACAGCTACAGTAGCTGAATTTACTGATCATAACCTTTTATTGATTGTTGTAGGTACTACCCACACCAAATGTTATGGTGCAGGTACCTGGAAGTTGAATACAACCTTACTTAGTAATCTGCAGTTATTGTCCTACTTTAAGTCTCTTTTTCAATCCAGGAAATCTGTCTTTTTTTACATGAAGATTCCTGGCAGTGGTAGTCTGACACTAAAGTGAGCTAACAATACCTGTTGAAAACAATTAGTAAACAACATCATTAATCAGAGTATTTTGATTATCATCGGGCTCGGCATCAATTACAGAAACTCCTCACTTTGTCATATACTACAGGTCATGATTTTGCTACTCAAATTAGTACTTTAAAAAGAACTTTAATGGATTATCATTCCCATACATTTGCCTCACTGCAACAACAACAAAAATGTGGTATATCAGGCTCCTATGATGTGATCTGCCCTTTTGATAACTGTGCTTCCTGTCTGAAGACTAAAGTTTTTGAGACCCTTCTTGATAACAATATCAAAGAAGTTACAGACAGCTTAGGAATACAACACTGTATAGCAGACTATATGAAACACTTATTTGGTCCTATTCCTTTCCAAGTAACAGAACCCTCTACTTCTCTCTTAAACCTGAATATCCCGGACGTACCTCACTCCTTACTTAGAATGTCTCATAGCTCCATACAAGGAAAAGAAGTAGATGCTGTGATCCATACTTTACAGTTAGGAGTATCTCCAGGGCTAGATGGCCTACCAAATGAGCTTTATAAACTACTAAGTACGGATTGAAGTGATGAACTGGCTGCTGTATTCAATTTTATTTTACAATTGGATAATTTACCTTTAGATTTGAACATGGGTAGCCTTATTTATATTTATAAAAAAGGGGACAGGAGGCTTTTACAAAATTGGAGACCTCTTAGCCTCTTGAACACTGATTTTAAAATCTTGGCCAAAATCTTGGTACTTCAATTATTGAAATGAGCACAGCATATGATTTCTGCAGCCCAGTTCAGTAACATACCAGGGAGGAATATTTCAGATCATTTGATCTTGTTAAGGGAAATTGTTGAAAGAGAAAATCATGGTTTACTGTCTGGTTACATGATATCTTTGGACCAGAAGCAGGCTTTCGAATCAGTTAACCATGACTTCTTATGGTGTAGGTTACAGCATTATAAAATCCCTGATAAGTTTATCTCCTGGATTAAATTACTTTATTGTTCTGCAACAATTGTCCCTATTGCTAATGGTTGGAGAGGTCCTCTGATACCATTATGAAGAGGAGTTAGGCAGGGCTGTCCACTTAGCCCTATTCTGTATATTTTTTTCTAGATCCATTGCTTCGTACTATTAATACTGCTCAGACAATAGTTCCACTCTCCACTTCATTACACGTTACCCCCCCCCTTCTGTTATGGCCTATGCAGATGATATGAGCCTGCTTGTAGCAGACATCCCATCTATAAATGAGGCACTTTGACATTGTGTAGTTTTTGGGTCCATTTCTGGGGCGACCCTGAATTTGACTAAGCGCATCGGTAGAAAATTGGATACTGGGGTTATGAGAGCCTCCACTATCTCAGATGTTACACTTAGCTCTGACCCAATAAAGATTTTGGGTATTTGCTTTGGGGATGGTCCTCTGGATATTTTAAATTGGGGTCCCAAACCTGACCTTGCAAAAGCAAAGGTTGCACGTTGGAATACCTGCAAATTGGGTAAACAAAAGAGGGTTCATCTGATTCAGACTTTCTTACTCCCAGTGTTTCTTTTTCTTAGTTATGTGTTTCCCCCTCCACGTTGTTTTGAGACTAGGCTACTTAGTATTTTCTTTCAGGCATTGTGGGGTAGCCGCCTTAACCCCATCAAATGTAATATTACCTACCTACCCTCAAACAAGGTGGTCTGCATATGGTCCATCCTTTATTTTTTTACAACAGTATTTTTTTTATGGCCAATGTTAAGCCCCTTTTGATTAATGGTGACAAAAGCTGGGAATCATGGTTTTATGAATCTTGCCAACCATGGTTAAGGCAATGGGAATTTAATAATCTCACACTGGTTCGGAGTCTCCCGACTACACCGTCTTACATTAGGGAGACCTTACAGTTTAAACAGTGGACGGTCTCCAGTACTTTGATTATTACTCAAAATAGAAAGTCTTTGTATCAATATCTTCTTGATCACATTTGTGTTGAACCTGTTGTCTTTCCTAAAGGTCCAGACTCCTATCTAAACAATCTTTTGACACTCCTTTGTAACCCAAGAATTCCTCAGAAAATGTGGGACTTCCATTGGTTGAGTTGTTACGACAGGATAAATGTTAAAGCAAACCAAAAACACAAACAAATATTGGAAAGATTTTGTTCTAGATTGGATGGTTCTCAAGAGAGGTGGCTGTGAAAGTCAGGAAGAAAAAGATAGCATTCCGGAAGTATAAGGAAACACAGAAGGAGCAGGACAGAGAGCTGTACCAGTTAAGGCAGAAAGAAGCAGGGAGGGAAGTCAGAATAGCAAAGGCCCAAACTGAGGAAAAGATAGCCAACTCAGTTAGAAGAGGGGATAAAACCTTTTATAGGTACATCAGCGTGAGAAAGACAAAGGGAGGGATAGTGAGGCTGAATAGAATGAGCGGTGGTGGGTAGAGGGGACAGTGAAAAGCAGGAATACTGAGCGAATATTTCTGCTCAGTATTCACAAAAGAGGAGGAAGTGCCTAATCCAATTAACAGAAGCACTCTTGATAAGGGTCGATCCCAGTCCTTTCACAGAAGAAGGGTTCTGCAAGAACTCCTAAAACTGAAGGTGGACAAAGCAATAGGCCTGATGGAATTCACCCCAGAATTCTAAAATAATTAAGGAAGGAACTAGTGAAACCACTGGCTACTCTTTTAATAAATCACGGAGGATGGTGTGGTACCTGAGGACTGGAGGAAGGCGGATGTGATTCCCCTTCACAAAGTGGGACCAAGACAGAGGCAGGAAACTACAGACCTGTCAGTCTGACCTCTGTGGTAGGGAAAGTGATGGAGTCACTTCTGAAGGAAAGAATAGTTGAGTACCTAGGGTCAGTGGAGCACAGGATCCAAGGCAGCATGGGTTCACAGTGGGAAGATCATGTCAGACAGATCTAATAGATTTCTTTGACTGGGTGACCAAAGTAGTAGACCAGGGGGGGCTGTGGACATGGCCTACCTAGACTTTAGCAAGGCATCTGACACAGTCCCACAAGATTAATGATCAAATTAACCAGCCTGGGGTGGGTCCCAGGGTGGTAGCCTAGAGTAAAAACATTGGCTGGACAACAGGACACAGAAGGTAATTGTAAATGGAGTCCACTCTGAAGAAAGGGCGGTTACTAGTAGGGTACCGTGAGGGTTCAGTATTAGGTCCAGTCCTTTTTAATGTCTTCATCAGTGACATTGCAGAGGGACTGGAAGGAAAAGTATGCCTTTTTGCAGATGACACAAAGATCTGCAACAGGGTTGATACACAAGGAGGCGTGGAAAGGATGAAAAGGGACTTGGCAAGGTTGGAGAAATGGTCAGACGTATGGCAGCTAGGATTTAATGCAAAAAAGTGCAAAATAATGCACCTGGGAAACAAGAACCCAGGGAAAGAATACGCAATGGGTGGGGAGGTAGTAACAACAACAAAACAGGAAAGGACCTGGGGGTAATCATACAGATGACCTTAAGGTTAGCAAGCAATGTGAGAGAGGCAGTAGGGAGGGCCGGGGTATACTGGGATGTATGGGAGAGGTATCAGCAGCAGAAAACAGGAAGTTGTTATCCCTCTGTACAGACAGTTGGTGAGACCCCATCTGGAATACTGTGTCCAGTTCTGAGACCCCATCTCCAAAGGACATAGACAGGATAGAGGCAGTCCAGAGGAGGGCAACTAAAATGGTGCAGGGTCTGCAAGAGAAGCCATATGAGGAGACTAAAGAGAACTTAATATGTATACCCTTGAGGAAAGAAGGGAGAGGGGGGACATGATAGAAACTTTCAAGTACCTCAAGGGAATCAACAAAGTCCAAGAGGGTAGCATTTTTCAGAAAAGAGACTTGCAAGAACAAGGGACACAATTTAAAGATAGAAGGAGGGCGGTTCAGGGACAATGTGAGGAAGTATTATTTCACAGAGAGGGTAGTGGATGCATGGAACAGCCTTCCTGAGGAAGTTGTGGGTCTAAAACTGTGGGAGAATTCAAGAATGCATGGGACAGACATAAGGCAATTCTTGTGGGGGGCAGGAAGATATAGGCTGTTGGTTAACTAGGATCTGCGGCCTATCCTGTAGGTAAGGAAATGGGCAGACTAGATGGGCCTAGCGGTCCTTATCTGCCGTCAAAGTCTATGTTTCTATGATTGTGTACAACAGGAAGATATGATAACCCATTTATTTTTTTCTTGTTCCTACATACAAGGTCTCTGGACATTTGTTTCCACTACATGGAATGTACCATTATTCACCTCAGTCTCTTATATCAATTTAATGTATGGAGTTTTTTCACAGGCATGGGGTAAATGGAACATTGATACTTTAAATGTTATATTTACAATTCTGAAATGGCATATTTGGACTGCTAGATGCCTTTTTTCTCTGCAACAATTAGATTTGACCCATCAAGTTCTCTTGCATAATATTGAATCAGATATTCGCTCTGTTTATTTTTCTGAATTACTGTCATTACCTAGAAGACATGTGTTAGATTCCTGGAAATGTTTGCCTTGGATTACTGATTCTGATATTCCTGTAACATGATGATTTTGTGTTTATTTTCTGCTGCTAATTTTTGCATTTGTACTCAGTTTTCTTGTTAATAAAAATCTCCCCTACTCTTTTCAATAAGTGCCATGGGATCTTTAACATCCACCTGAACTACCACCAATCCAGGCAGATGGGACCTTGGTTTACCATCTCATCTGAAAGACGGCACCTCAGAAGTACAGCACTCCTCTCATGCTGCACTGCAGTGTCAGTATTGGGATATTAACCCAAGTGTCAGATGTGGGAACTGAACCCACAGCCCTCTGATCTCCTGGCCTCAGAGGCGAGTGTGCTACCTATTGGGCCACTGACACTGATATATGGCTGTACTTGCAAACTTTGTGAAAAGTCCACAGATAGATCTGATTCCAACTCAGCCATTTTCACTACTATTGTGGTTGCACAGCTACAAGCTTCGTCGCTTTGGTGACGTCATCACGTCACGTGACCTCGCATGCTCATTAGCCAAGAAATGGAATACAGCACAGCAGCAGATGACAACAAATTATTGAGTTCTGAAAGGTAAACACGATTATTTTCAAAAAAAACATTTTACATTTCAGTAATTTGACCAATAGGGACATGTCGGATACAAATTTTAAAACTCAAAACCAGGAGCTTGTTTATGTTTCCTCTAATAATTTCTCTTTCCAAAAATAAATTATTTTAGTGGTCTCAGTAATGTTTTATTTCTGTCTTGCTGTGTGCGTGTGTGGAAAAGTAGGAGTGAGCAGTGTAATAATTGGCTAAACAGCATGAATGCAGTGCACTGTGAAGTGCAACACTGTCCAGCCCCCTAAAAACTTATATGATAGCTGACTTGTTCCACTGTCGATGGTATAAAGAATAAAGAAAATATTTTATTTGTACCATCATCAACAGCGGACCAACTCATATAATGTGTTTTCAGAGGGCTCGGTGGGCAGTGTACACCTGACAGTGCACACATGCTGTTTAGCAGATCATTGCACTGCTCTCTCCTGCTTTTCAACAAACCATGACAGAAATTAAACATTGCTGAGGCACCAAAAATATTTCATGGTAAACAGACGTTATTAAGTAGGAATATAACAGGTCCAGTAGCACGCTGTGCTAACACTGGGACTGGGTGCTGGTGGAGAGCAGCTAGCTGCAAAACTGACAGACTAAACCAGAAAGCCAGCACTCCAGACGAATAAATGTAAAGAAAAAATGTTCACTGCTAGTGCAAATTTCTTGATGGAAAAACAAGACACACAAAAATTACCCCTGCGCTTCAGCACTTAGGCCTTCATTATGGGGCCACCAAAAGAAGGCCTAACCACCAAAACGCAAGGGACATTTGTGTGCCTTGTATTGCCATCCATACTTTTGCACTAGTAGTGAACATTTTTTCTTGGCATGTATTCATCTGGACTCAACTAGTGGTGGGTTTCTGGTTTAGTCTGGCAGTTTTGCAGGTAGCTACTCTCCACCATCACCCGGCAGTGCACTGCACACATGCTGTTTAGCAGATTATTGCACTGCTCACTCCTGCTTTTTAACAAACAAACCATCAAGACAGAAAGGAAACAATACTGAGGCACCAAAAATATTTCATGGTAAACAGACATTAATTTGGAATATAACAGGGCCACCAGAAACACGCTGCACTAACACTGTGGATGGGTGCTGGTACAGAGTAGCTAGCTCCAAAAGTGCAAGACAAACCCACAAAGCCACTACTTTATATGAATACATGCCAAGAAAAAATGTTCAATGTTACTGCAACTTTACTGATGGCAAAACAAGCCACACACAAATGCCCCATGCACGTCAGCACCTAGGCCTTCATTAGGGGGCACACTAATGAAGGCCTAACCGCCAATGAGCAAGGGTCATTAGTGTGCCTTGTTTTTCCATAAATACATTCACACTAGCAGCAAACATATTTTATTGACATTTATTCATGCGGAGTTATGGCTTTCTGGTTTTGTTAAGTAGGAATATAATGAGGGCAAGGACAACACTTTTTCACTTTATTTTATTTCAGCTGTTATTGGGCATGGTCCTCATCATTTTTGGGAGTTAAACAAGGTTATGTAAAAGAAAGACGGAACACACACTTAACATTATTATACACATAACGGTGCACAATGGGGGGGGGGAGAGTCTAACAACAACAAAAAGGGATAGTGACCTGTGTCAGATGATCTAAATGTATGCAAGAGAAATGCCAGTAGGAAGTAAAAAGGGCTGGGGGACAGCGTATACTGGGATGTATTAGGAGCCATCACATCAAAATGAAGTAAAAGAATGGCTGTACAAAGGAGGGGAACTAAAATGTTGAAGGGTATGCACCAGAATGAAGCCAGACAAAGATAGACTAAAGGACATCACATACAAACACAAGGAAGGGGGTGCACAAGATAGAAACTATCAAGTACAGAAATGGACTCAACAACAGTATAGCAGCATCCAGAACGAAAGATGTGCATGAAGAAGGGACCAACATTTCAAGATAGGGGGGGGACGGATCAGGGGCAACATTGGGAACTATTTTTCTCACACAGAGGGTGGTGGTGGTGGTGGGTGCAAGGACAAACTAAAAAACTAATAATCAATGTTGTGATGGGACAGCAGCAGTTGAAGTACCCCCATGATCTGTAGTTGCTGCCCCTCAATGCAATCCAACTGCTGCTCAACATTGTTCGGCCGGTGGTTTGCAGCGTCCATCTCACTCCACAGGAGGCCCAAATCGGCCTGTGTGGCAGGCAGTTGGAGAGGGTTGCCATCGTCATCAGGCAGTGCTGTAGGTTGTGGTGGTGGAGTAGCCGGTTCTGCCATGGCCCTCCCCGCTTCACACCACGCGCAGGTGGACGCCGTTCTGCCCCATCTTCCCCAGCAGGGCCAGCAGGTACATTACAGGCCTGTTTGGTGACCTTGGCCTGCCACTCTAGGCTGTGGTGGTTATACATGTGGGTGCACTGACCCCCAGTGCCAAGGTGATTTCCTCTGGGGCAACGGCGCACCTCAACACCACACAAATTACACTTTACTACACTGCTGTCCCCAGGCAGTGTAGTAAAACTTCCCACACTAATGAGGTGTGGGGAGGACCAGGCACAGGCGGGGCCCCGGTGTTGTTAGAGCCAGGGGCTGCAGCTGTACAGATGGGTCTGGGGGTGCAGAAACCTGCTGCTGCAACTGCCATTGTGGCTTCTCCTCCCTGACTTCCTGCTGCTGCTGAGCCGCTGGCACATGGGCCATAGCAAGTGCTGCTGGCACTGGGGGGCACTGGTCGATGCCACAGGAGGTGGCGCTTCCATGGCACCAGCTCCACTATCTCTTACTTCGGGGGGGGAGGGAACACTCAGTATGGTGCTCTGGTCCAGACGCAGCCAGCCACCACGCATGCGCACACCCACTCGATCGCCGTCACATCGACTAAACCCCGCGCATCTCTCCCTCCATTCTAGGCTCTCTCTCACTCTCTCACAACAACACACACACACAGACACACAAAAACAATTAACAGTAAACAAATACTAAACTGAAATACTGCACAAACACAAATCCAGACAACAAATACTCAAAAATAAGCACCTATAGCAAAACAAATTAAAGGTTTAAAGTATTTTTCCAACAGATTTTCCTCTCTCACTCTAACCAACACCCTCTTTCTCCTACTACAAGACAAAAGTGAAACTGTCTTTCAAGCATGAGTCACTTCCTGCCTGCCTGAAGCATGTGACCAACACTGTGTAAGCCATGTGATGTGTGTGGGCTGCCTGTGAACTCTCACTCCGCCTTAAAGTGGAGTAAGGCAGAGTGAACAACACAAAATCATAATTACAACACGAAGTGGCGAAGTGAGCTACTTCACGTCCACTTCGCGGGTGAAATTTTACTTTGCTGCATCTCTAATGTGGATAGGGAATCAAGCAGAATACCTCACGGAGCAGTTCCTTTAAACCCCGGGACCTGGAAGTAGTGCAGATCACATGACCCCCATTCAGGAGTCAGGCTAAAGCCCACAACACGCTAAAAACCTACTGTTTCGGGCTAAGCAACATTCCTAGGTGTGAATGCCCTTTATGAATCCCAATAGCAAAACTAGCTGCAAAATAGTCAAGTAAAAATGGATAGCAGCACAACAGGAAGTTCTGTAGTCCTGTAAGGGTCAATGGACTACAAATCCCTGCTAGCTTCCTGTGTGGGGAATTTTAGTTCTACACAGCAATTCCTAGTTGCACAGGGCTTTCAGTAAGCACACCAAGAGGCACCAGCGCCCTGCCAGATCTGTCTCATACCAAACAAGGGTGTCTCACAGCATGTGGACAGGGAATCAAATATTGAAAATGATCAAAGTTATAAGCCTGTGTTCATAAATTCCAACATAGGCTCATAACTTTATTGTTTTTTAACATTTTTGCCACAAACTTTCAACATAGCCTTCTTATGACCCCACCTCATGAACAAGTGCAGAGAAAATTTTTAACTTCTGCCAGAAAGGTGATTTCATGCATCGACTGTGAAATCATTTTTGGGTTGGGAAAACACATTTTGGCCTGCATTTGAAAAAATGACAGTTGTCACATTTATGAGGTGCTGTGAAGAAATGGCTATCTTAAAAATTTGGGGTCAAAATTTATTGAAAATTACCAAGTTATGAGCCTGCATTCTCAAACTTTAATGTAGGCTCATAACATTGTTGTTTTTTAAAATTTTTAAACCACATTTTCAACATAGCCTTCTTATGACCCCACCTCATGAACAATAGTGGAGAAAATGTTCAAATCCTGCCTGAAAGTTAGTTTCGTGCAGCAACCACAAAATCACCTTTCAGGACAGATTTACCTAAAGTCACTTGCATTGTTCATGAGGTGGTGTCCCAAAAGAGGTATGTTGAAAATTTTGGGAAAAAATATTGAAAAATGGCCAAGTTAAGCTATTAAGTTCAAAACCCCATTGAAGTACATTGAACTGCATACCTGATTTCCTCATATTATGGTCTGGCATTGATGAGCGAAGAGTGAAGATGTGTTTACAGTCGAGAAAGGATTACAGCGTCGGACCCCCAGTGGGTAAGTAAGGGCTGTGTGTGTGTGTGTGGGGGGGGGGTGATGGGTGCTGAGTGGGAGGGTTGAGTGGGGGTGGAATAATGGCGTAACAGACATCAATGGGCGGTTTTCTTTTTTACGGGTTTACAGAAAAAAAAAACAATGAAGGAGAGTTTTCTCTGTTACAGGTAGTGACACTGGGGGATTGGGCATCCACCAGTGTCACTGTTATATCTGGCAGCACTGGGGGTGGGCTCCCTGGTGCTGCATTACTAAAAGGGGCAGGCTGGGGAGTGGCAGCTGGCATGGGGGATTGGGCACCCCTGTGTCACTGTATAAATGTGGGTTGGGCTGGGGAGGGGCAGTTATGGAAGCGGCTGCAACGGACAACAATGAACGGTTTTCTTTCTTATAGGCTGACAGGTTCCTGGCGACATGAAAAGCCACTCAGCTGTTTGCTAACTGGCTTCATATAAATCAAAGGACTGAAGCCATCTCTGATTGGAGCTGTTTCAGTCCTTTGAAATACATGCAGTTTAGGCCCAGAAAGCAGAGAGTTGTGTCAAGACCTTAATGTGTGGTTATTGGTTTAGACTGCTGAGCACTTACTATTGTGAACTGCAAGGGGCTTGGCAGGGCCACACCTCCAAATCACAGTCACTCCTGACAAAACGTTTGTCGTGCAGACGTGCATCAGACGTAAACAAGCATTTATCAATGCTGAATGTTTCCTTGCTGGTATTGGCATTGGTAGTGCAGAAGTTAGAGAGATGCATAATAGGAATGGCAGTGAAGTATTGAACTTACGCCAACCCCCACCCCAACCCTCACCCTGCAGAGACTGACAGGCATTGGGGGTGTGCCTTTGGGGTGTCGGGCATAACGCTCATGCCATTCCACCTCACCCCAACCTGCAGACACTGATAGGTGTCGTGGCGTGCCTTGGGGACATCGGCCCTTATGCTCACCCCATTCCATAAGAAAATAAGCTGAGATGGGTGCAGTATAGGAGAATGGGCTGAACATTGGGGCGAAGACCCCAAGGCACACCTCAATATCTGTCTCTGGCTGCAGGGTGGGGGTGGAATGGTATGAGCATTATGGCCGATGACCCCAAGTCACACCCCGACGGCTGTCAGTCTCTACAGGGTGGGGCATTATGGTTGAAAACCCTAATGCACAGGGTGCTTGTTGGTATTTTTGCTCCAGATTTTCATCATGGGCTTTTTGGGACCCCATCTCATGAACAGAGGCACTATCATTTCATTACTCAATCCTGAAAAGTGATTTCGCACAGCGACTGCACCATTCGGCATCATAGGTGCAAAAACACATTTTAGGCAGGATGTGAAAAATGACAGCTCTACTGTTCTTGAGGAGGTGTGAAAAAATGGCAATGTTGGAAATCTGGAGTGAAAATATGAAAAACTGACGAAGTTACGAGAGTGCGTAGAAACTCTACAACGCTTGCCCATAACTCAATCATTTTGTGGAATTTTTCACCAAGTTTTCAACATGGGCTTCTTGGGACCCCACCTCATGAACAGTGACACTATAATTTTGGTACTCTATCCCGAAAGTTGATTTCGCACAGTGACTGCGTCATTCTGCACCACAGGTATGAAAACATGTTTCGGGCAGGATATGAAAAAATGACAGCGATAGGACAGATTAACGGAGCTCAATATGTGTACCCTAGAGCAAAGGAGAGAGAGAGGTGACATGATTGAAACATTCAAACACCTTAACAGCATTAACAAGGTGAAAGAGTTTAACATGTTTCAATATAAGAAAAATAGCAGGACAAGAGTACACAGCATGAGAGGAGAGGGAGGCCGATTAAGGGGTAATGTGAGGAAGTTCTTTTTCACAGAAAGGGTGGTGGATGCATGGAATGGCCTACCTCAGGAAGTAGTGGATATGAATACAGTTCAGGGCTTCAAACAGGCATGGGATAGGCATAAGGGAGCAATACAGATGAGTATGAATAGATAGGTCATTGACAGAGCAAAGGCCGATGGCACATTCATAAGGTAGAAAAGGAAATGGGCAGACTGGATGAGCCTTGTGGTCCTTATCTGCTGTCAACTTCTATGTTTCTATAAGGAGGTTTGAAAAACAAAATGGCAATGTTGAAAATCTGGAGTGAAAATATAAAAAATTGGCGAAGTTATGAGCATGCATAGAAACTGCGCAATGCACACTCACAAATCAATCATTTTTTGGATTTTATTTTTGTCAGACTTGCAACATGGGCTTTTTGGGACCCCACCTCATGAACAGTGGCACTGTCGATTCGTTAATCAGTCCTGAAAGTTGATTCCACGCAGTGACTGAGAAATCACCTTTCCGGACCAAGAAATCAAATGACAGTGTCAGTTTTCACGAGGTGGTGTCCCAAGGACCCCATGTTAAAAATTTGGGACCAAAACTCCAAAAATAGGCTGAGATAGCAACCTAAATTGAAACCCACCCCCCATTCACTGCCATTATAGGGCTTACTGTCATTTCTTCAGTTCCTGGCAGGTCTTTGAAGAGTACAGATGTGTTCCTGGTCCACAGAAGATTGCTGCTCCTGATCTCCAGAGGTAAGTAGGGGTGGGGGTGCGGGAAATGGAGTGTGCAGAGGGAGGGTGCAGGTTGGGGAGGGGCTGGCAGGAATGGCGGACCGTTTTCTTTTTCAGGTTTAAAAAAAAATACTTCATGGGACTGTTTTCTTCTTTACAGGTGAAATATTACAAAACAGATTTCGGCACACTGGGGTGGGCTCCCGGTGTGTCAGACTAGTGGGGGGGGGAATCAATGCCGACCTGGGGACTGGGCACCCCGAGGTCAGCTGAAAAAAGGGTGTGTGTGGGGGGTGCATCCGACACCAGGAATGCGCATCTTGGTGTTGGGGGAAAAAAAACAAAGAATTCATTTGGCACACTGGGATCCCACCCAGGTGAGGGGGTGGAGGGGCATGCTGACATGAGGATTGGGCACCCCATTGTCAGAAAAATATATGTTCGGGCTTGGTGGGGGGGGGGAGTCATCCAACACCGGGAGTGCTATCCCGGCATCGGAAAGTAAAAAAAAATAACTTTATTTATTGATATGCTTCACCATGAAAGGCACACTGACAAACAGGTTGCTTGTAACTCCAGCTGTGCACATTACTGTGCACTGTAATGCACATGGCTGGAGTCTTCTCTGCTGCTGTGTGCCTGGTTGCGGGGGAAGGGGAGGGGAAGCTGCTGCTGCAATCAAGGATGACAAAACAGTCCCTGATTGGAGCGGCAAATTTCTTTCAAGTCCAGCGCTCGCTCTGAAACTGCCATCATCGGCAGCTTCCCTGTTGATTGGTGGCCGAGGGATGCACCTCTGAAAGCGTTTTCTGGATTAGCCAAACACTGCCACACCTCTGCAGTGCTCTACTAATGCCATTGGCTGGTAGCCCTCCCACATCTCCCTTCCCCAAATCAAGACACACACACACATATCTTGGAGGAAATGGTCATAGCTATGTGTTTATTGTTATTGTCCTGAGCAGTGTGCGCTGCTGGGAGGAAGTGCCCATCACTCCTGGAGGAGGTCATATGGCCAAGGCTCTTGCCACCTCCCCCCATCCAGCGCCGGTATCCTTGTAGTATCACCTGATGAGGTTGGAGTGCAACCCCCACCTGAGTCATCCTTACCTGTCCCCTGACCTCATGCCAACTGGGGACGAGTCCTTCTCAAGAACTGGCCTCATCTCCCTTCTTCCCCAATACCTTCGGTCTGCGCTCCTCCCAGACTGCCACACATGACTGTGACAGTTTTTTTTATTCTTTTTTTATAAAATCATCCTGTGTTACTCATCCTTAAATAACATTATCATTATATTTCTCTACCTAGTTTTTAACTTCCCTTTGAAGGAGGCAAAAAAACCAGAAAAACCCTGCTGTTATGAGAGAAACAGGGAAAAGTCACTCCCCAACACCTAGTGCAGTGACCCATATTGGATCAAAGGTGGCCCTACCTCCCTGTCCTCTTACCCTGCTTTTACGAAGGTGGACAGGTGGGGATTTGCTGGACGGAGGAGAAAGAGGGGGTTCTGCTGGCCACAGACCAATATAAATCGGGATCCGTTCGATTCCCCGACTCCTGTTTGCCCAACATGAATTTCCCTGTTTCCATATTACCGTCACTATCCTTTGGCCACCATCTCTTTTCCCTGACGTGAGACCACCCGATCATTATATTTTCCCGACTCCCCACCTTTCTGACATTACCCCCGACATTACCATTTCTACAACCTCATTGCCATTTCATTTCACATTGAGTACCTCCCCGACATTACCCCATTACCATTTCATTTTCATTCATTAAAAGTTAAAATGTTCCTGCTTTCAAGGCTCTCTTATGGTGACTCTCCGCTCTCCCAGCTCTCCCAGCTTTCAAGGTCCCACGATAATGTCAGTTAAAAGCAAACTTTATTATATTTAAAATCTTAAAATCAGTAATTGTGCAATGTCCTTTTAAAGGACCAGGTTGTGGGCGATCCCACGTATGTAATCCTTTGCAGACCGCTGCTTTAGGTCTGCAACAATGTTAGTGATCTTTTGCTCCCTCTTAACATATTTTCTTTTAACAGGAGACTTTGGCAAACCACGATTTATTTTCTCAGTCGTGCTGTCAGTCACAGGCTGCTCATTATATAGCTCCTCAACAAATTGATACAGTTTGACATGGGAGGCCCCACTAATGTCCCCAAGCACCTATGCCATGCCTCAACCTTGCTTTGAGTGTGAGGCACTCCACTGAGCATTTGACTATGTACTAACCAAAACTGTGGGCGGAATAATGGTTGTGTCCTCATGGTGGTAGTGTTCCGCATTCATCTTCTTACACCTTCCAGTACATATGTCTCTTCAAACCATTCTACAACCTCATTGCTTTCTTGCGGCATTTCATTTTTTACGTCTGAAAAAATTTCAGGAATCTGTTCATGGGGTAGGAATGCGAGTGTAACCAATTGCCGCATTCTCAGCCTGAAGTCAGGATCCATCCTGTACTTTGCCACTAGCCCTAGATGGAAGTGACAGCCTTTATTCTCTGCTTCAGGGAATTCTGATTTACAGGTGTTGATTGCTGCCTGCTTGAAGTTGGTTATTATAAATCTTGGAGACAGGCTGAAATCATGTTCGTCTGCCACATCCTGTAAGTCCTACAACATGCACAAATAACATTCATGTGATTTCGTGGATATTAAGGCATATGTTAAAGGCAGAATTCTACAAGTTTCAGGTGTTCCCACAGGAGCATGTATCAAGTAAAGCTGGCAAAATAGGTTAGGAACAGTTCTAAATGTGCCATCCATAATCCAAAAAGATGCACAGCTGAGCTTCTCCAGGTTTTTTTTTTGTAGTAAACAAATATATTTTTTCAGTGCCACATGTTGAATCTCGGACAAGAAAAGATTGCCCATTGACTACTGTGAACTGAGGTGGTATACAGACTTCATCGAGGGTTTTAGGTTTTGATGTCATGTTATGCTTTCTCGCCTGCTTTACAATTTGCTGTAATGAGGTTTTTTCAGGCATGTTATGCCTGATCTCTGGTGGCACCTTTAAAAACTCCGTCTGTATCAGTTGGGCAGGTGTGTCATGCATGGTCACTGCTTGGTGTTTCAGTGAAGCTAAGGCTTGTGCCACAGGGGTGTCATGAGTGTCTGGTGAATGATTATGAACAGTAGTCCCACGCAGATGATGTTGTCCTCCCACCAGCACAGTGGAAGCTCTGCCGTGACAACCAACAGTTTTTCGATGTTGGTGACACCAGTAATATAATTCTGACCTGTTCCACTCCTTTACATAAAGACGCCCCACTATACTCAGCTTGTCATGACCGCACTGAGACTTGACGACTTCACAGACTTGCGGCTGAGCTTCTTGCATTCCTGTTGCCATTGTAAACTAACTTACAGAAAGCTGCAACAGCAGCTGCTAGATGCATAATTGTGGATGCAGATTGAATGATTGGTGTTTTTTTAATTGATTGAGTACTGTGTGCGGTAAAATGGGAGCGGGCAAAAGATAATATGGGGACATGCTCGTGTGGTCAAATGTACATTGGGGGCAATTTTCAAACAGGCATCCAGAGTCAGGGAATACTGCGTTGGGACATCTAGAGTCGGGCAATCGTACTAGACCCTATAAATCTCCTGTGTCTCCTCCCTCCGGCCAATGCCTCCCTCTGTGAGGGTAGCCTGTTGGTGCCTCCTCTTGGGGTGCTGCATGGCCCTATGTCCTCCCCAGGAGGTGGCACCCTCTCAGATTATCTGGTCCAGGAAGGGGGAGGGCTGCAGGCAAATGGCCTGCTGCTGCCATGTTAGCCCCCTCAGGAAGACGAAAGTCAAAGCGCGGGGGTTTACTGTGGTGTTGCCATGTTCAAACTTGTGTCAGAATTTACTGTTATAAATCTGAATGAGAATTTTCAAAATTGAATGGGACTCCAGTCTTGATGTACTTGTGTAGGAACCAATGAGTGCTGAATAGCCTTCATCTTATTGTTTGATGTTTGGGGGTTAGCGACCTCCTGTTCAGCACCAAGACTTTTCCATTGAGCACACCTGTCCTTAATCTACCTTGCTGCTATGGTTGGCAGCTGCACTACTGCCTGGTAGCCCTCCTACATCTCCCTTCTCCAAATCAAGACACACACACACACACACACACACATATCTTGGAGGAAATGGCCACAGCCATGTATTTATTGTTACTGTCCTGAGCAGTGTGCACTGCTGAGAAGAAGCGCCCATCACTCCTGGGGGAGGTCATATGGCCAAGGCTCTTGCAGACACCCCCCGTCTGGTGCCACTATCCTTGCAGTATCACCTAATGAGGTTGGACCGTGACCCCCACCTGGCTCATCAACAGTGGTCCCTTGACCTCATGCCCACCAGGGCCAATGAGTCCTTCATGAGAACTGGCCTCGTCCCCCTTCTTTCCCTGATACCTTCAGTCTTAGCTCCTCCAAGACCACCAGAGATCAGACCCTGTCTGACCCCCCCAAGCCACTCGCTCCAGATGTTCCTCCAAGATCCTATGAAATGCTAGCAGCACCTTGTCTAAATCTTCATTTTGCACTTGTCTGTCCTCCCCCACAAAAATTGGCTCGTGGGAGGCATAAATGTCCGTATGTCTCACTATTGCACTTTCCACGGATTCTATAAATGCTCCCATCTCGGGCTTAACTCTCATGCATGCCGAATTCAAGGCTCTTAGATCTCTTGCCTGCTTCCAGTATTTTCTCTGAATAATGTGTGACCAGATGAGAACCACCAGTTTCGAATGGCATGTAAATCTTCCTTCATCGCCAGTAGAAGGTTCACTGTCCACCGAAGTCCCAAATATTTCCCTCCCAAATTAATCAACATGATGTCCAGAATCCCCAGCTGGACAACCTCTTCTTAAAGCAACCTATGGAGGCAGTATAGCGCAGTGGTTTAAGGCTCTGAGCTGCAAATCTGGTGACATCCAGCAGACCAGACCTGGGTTTGAATCCCACAGCTTCCACTTGCATACTATGTGACCCTGAGCAAGTCACTTAACTTCCCTGTGCTCCCAGGTTGCACCTGTAAAAAAACGTTCAGCTTAGTGTGCTACTCCTGGTTAAACAACTAAAAAAAAAAAAGCAACGGGAGCAACCCCTCCAGTGCATGCTTTCCCTGCTCACCAAACAATCCACGCTGTCTGTCGTGGAATGTCCAGGTTGCTCCCCCCAGGTTGGATGGCCACCCACCTAGCTGCCAAGAGATGCAGGAATGTCCACATTCACATTGTCACAAACACACTCAGCAGGTCAGGCCCTCTGCTCCCACAGTGCCAAACCTCAGAGCACAAGAGAGTGAACAGGTAACAGACAGGGTAACCCTCCTGTATGCTTGTGGGTCCAAATCACCTTTAGTCTCAAGTTCTAGGGGGATTCAAACTATGAACCTTATGCTAACGTACCCAAATGTACAGGCTCAGATAATTATAATTATAATAATAATAATATTCTTTATTTTTAATGCGCCTTTCAAAAATCAAGGTGCAGGACAGGTTATAAAATCACACCATAATAAAACATTGCAATACAAATCAATAATACATTACATCAGATCACATCAGATAATATTCTCTTCGGGGGATGCAATATATTTTTCACCTAAGGGCTCCTAACCAGGTATCCAAAATGAGCCCTTTAAACTCTATAAAAGACCTTAAGTATATTCTTACCTTTTCCCAGTTTAGTAACACCATCAAGCTTTTGGACAGTTGTCAGACTTAACCATCTATACGTCACATGCAAAAAGAACTGGCAGACAACCCAAGGCAGTCTTTCAAATAATATATTTACTAAAAATGGATAAAAATATGAAAAATGTAAACACAGAACAATATATCAAAGAGCATACAATCACTTAAAAGAAAACAAGGAAAAGCACAACATACAAACTCCTACCACAATACATTTAGACTTTTTCTATCTAATGTATTACCTCTAAGTGCCTATAGTTAGATCAGAAAGCTGAGAGCTCTGTCTATCTAGCATCCCAAGATGGAATATGACAACTAAGTTCAGACACAGTATTCAGTTTAAAAAACTCTGTCTCCACGCCCCTTCTATGAGTCATCTAGCTTCTCCTTTTAGAACCAAAAAAAAAAAATACAAACATAATTTCCTGTCAGGAGATATTTTAAATAATGTGACTTCAGCAAAAACTGATTTCCCAAATTATGACAGTCTTTAGTCAAGCCTTTCCTTTGAACTGGATGCTGGTTTCTTATTTTCCCAAGGAACATCAAAGGTTTTTACAACTCTGCCATACGTCACTCAGGTGCTATACAGCCAACAGGAATCAGCTAAATGATGTCCTGTTTCTGAAGTCATAAAATGTATATTTTAGTTTCCCAGCTTCAGAGGCAGAAGGTCATAAAAAGGCCATAAAATACAACTTCTCAAGGAAGTTAATTACATTACAGAGATCTCCTGGCCAGTTCCTGTAACTGAAACCGGGGGGGGGGGGCACCCATGGAGCACAGACTCCCATTCTATATTTTTATATTACAAATATCATACAGCAATCATAACCAGCTGGCCAAGCATCACAATTCTCTCCACCTAGACTGAATTTGGAGGCTCTATCCCCTGCATGGGATGAGCTTCCCAAGTCAGTTCACTCCTCATATAGACGCGACAAGCCATCTGTGTTCTGATTGGTTGCTCTAGCCCTATGTAAGATCGTCATGTCATACCCTTACAAGGCAAGACTCCATCTTAATAATCTACCATTAGTTTTTCCCATTTGGGTCAGCCAAACCAGAGGATTGTGGTCCGTTTGTACCTCAAATTGTTGCCCATATAAATATGGCTCTAACTTCTTTAATGCCCACACTATGGCAAGACACTATTTTTCCACAGTAGAGTATGCCTGCTCCCTGGGAAGTAACTTTTTACTCAGGTACACTACAGGGTGATCTTTCCCTTGGTTGGATGTCTGACTCAGTACTGCCCCAATACCAACATCTGAATCATCAGTCTGGACTATAAAGGGTCTGCTATAGTCAGGACTTGTCAATACAGGATCACTGCACAGTGCCTCCTTTAGTCTGGTAAAGGGTTTTTCACAGGCTGGTTCCCAGGTCAGATAGGGGAGCAGCCAGGGCACTGTAATTGGGTACAAATTTCCAATAGTACCCTGCTGTCCCTAGAAAACTTCTGACCTGTTTCTGCATTTCCAATCTGGTCCACGCCTTGATCACCTCTATTTTTACTTGGTTAGGATGGAGCTGTCCCCGGCCTACAATGTGCCTGAGGTATGCCACTTCAGCCATGGCTACCTGGCACTTCTCAGCTTTGACAGTGAGCCTGGCCCTCTGTATCCTGCCCAGCACTTCCCTAAGGTGGGACACGTGTTCCTCCCAGCTAGCACTAAAGATGGCAATGTCATCCAGGTACGTCAGAGCGTACTCCTCAGCACCATTTAACACCTGGTTCACCAACCTTTGGAAAGTGGCTGTAGTGTTCTTCATTCGGAAAGGCATTACTTTAAATTCAAATAAGCCTATCGGAGTGATGAAGGCCAAATTCTCCCTAGCTCTGTCAGTTAACTCTACCTGCCAATACCCCTTTGTCAGGTCAATAGTCGTAAGGTAGGTCACCACTCCCAGCTTGTCCAGGAGTTCATCCGTCTGAGGCATCGGGTGGGTGTCTGACTTCTTGACTGCATTCAGTCCATGATAATCCACATAGAAATGAGTAGAGCCATCTGGCTTGGGCACAAGGACTACAGGTGAGGCCCAGGGGCTGTGGGATCTCTGGATTACCCCTAAATACAGCATTTCCTCCACCTTCCTCCTAATGTCCTTTTGGACAGCCTCTGACACCCGATGTGCTGTCCGCCCGTGTAGCGTCTGTGTCCCTGTCTCCACATAATCGTTGCTAATGGGGTTAGTCCAGGCTTGGCGCTAAACAGTGGGGCAAAGTCTGCTAAAACCTCCCTTACTTCCTGGATCTTGTCCAGGGCCAGCTGGGGAGACAATTTAACTGCCTCCACAGAGGACTCCCGCTTGCTTTCTTCTAGCAAGTCCAGAAGGGGGTCGTCTTCATCCGTCCCCTCCCCAGGACTACATACTGCAAACACCATGTCATCCCTATTAGCATATGGCTTCATCATGTTGACATGGTACATTCTTTCTGTCTGTCTTCTGTCAGGTAACTCTATGATATAGTTCACGAGTCATTTACTTTCCTAACTACTTTGTATGGTCCTGCCCACTCAGCCTGCGGCTTGTATTTCTGGACCAGAATAAGGACCATGACTTCCTGACCCACCGTGTACGAGCGAGCTCTGGCTCTGCGGTCATACCACACTTTTTGTTTCTGTTGGGCATCTGCCAGTTTGTTCTGGGCTGTTCCCATAAGCTCCTTCAGCCTTTCCCTAAACCTACTGTAAGTATGTAATCCACTGTGGGAGCTCCCTGGGTGGCGTGCTTACCTTCCCAGTCCACCCAGATCAAGTCTAGGGGCCCATGTACCCAGCATCCATAGAAGAGCTCGAAGAGGGAAAATCCTGTTGACTCTTGGGGCACCTCCCTGTATGGAAACAACAGGTGGGGAAGGTATTTTTCCCAGTCCCTCCCATGCTGTTCAGCAAATGCTTGGAGCATTGACTTCAGGGTACCGTTAAATCTTTCCACAAGCCCATTGGCTTGCGGATGATAAGGTGTCGTGTGCCTCTGCACCACCCCACACTTCTCCCACAAACATTTAATCAGGTCTGACATGAAGGAACGCCCTCGATCGGTGATAACCTCCTGTGGAAACCCAACACAGGAGAAAATCCCAAGTAAAGCATCTGCCACTTTGTCTGTCTTCAGAGAGGATAGGATGACTGCCTCTGGATACCGGGTGGCATAATCCATCACAGTCAGGATGAACCTCTTTCCAGAGGAGCTGGGGGTATTTAAAGGCCCCACAATATCCATTCCCACCCTCTGGAATGGCTCCTCCACTATGGGCAATGGAATTAGGGCAGCTTGGGTTTTCTTACCCACCTTCCCTATTTCTTGGCATCATTGACAAGACCTGCAATACTCCTTCACTTGCTGGGTGAAGTTTGACCAATAGAAATTCTGGGCCAACTGCTGTATAGTGTGCGCGATTCCCAGACAAGGGAATATCATGTGCAATCTTGAGCAACTGTTCACAGTACCCCTGGGGAACGACAAGCTGCCTGCCTATCACCCCTCCCTCTGACTTCACAGCCTGAGTATACATCAGTCCATTTTCCCAATAAACTTTATGTTTACCGTCACCTCCCTGTGCTCCATCAGAGTCTGCCCAAGTCCTCAGTTTCTCTAGACCAGGGTCACTTTTCTGAGCAGCTGCAAACTCCTTACACATTCCCAAGTCATGGGACAGGTCCTCTTCAGTCTCTAAACTAGGATCCATAGCACTAGCATCAGGGCACTCATGATCACTGTCATCCCTAACCCTCTGACAATGGGTCACCCCTCCTTCTTCGGAGCAACCCTCCGTAGCTGTGTGGTTAAGTGCTACTGGGGACATTTCTACCCCCCTTTCATTAGTCTCCATATCAGCAGACACAGGCTGGGGAACCAGCCTCCCAGTGGTTTCCACAATGGTTTCTGTGGGGTCCAGGGAACTACAATTTCCCTGTCCCGCTTGGCTATGGGTAACTGCATACACCATTCCCTGTTTGAGATTGTTGCCAAGTATGACGTCAACTGCTAAAGTTTTGGCTACAGCCACCTGTTGCACAGTTCCCCCTGTTTCACCCCAATCTAGGAGAACACTAGCGAGTGGCAATGTTTTCTCCTTACCAGTGAAGTCTTGTACCGTTATAAATTTATTGGGTATAAGCTGACCAGGCTCTACCAGATCCCCTTTTATCAACGTCAGGGATGCCCCTGTGTCCCTTAACCCTTGTGTCTGTACACCATTCACCGTGACTGGGTGCATGTGTTCCCTCATGTTCACAGGCATGCTTCCAGGGACACATAGACAATCCACTTCTTTCCTAGCCCCATTTGGTGTATTGCTCATCCTTTTGGGACACTGTCTGGCAATATGCCCAGTTTCTTTTCAAACCCAACATTCGTTTCTTTTCTCAGAGAACTCTTTTCTTTGAAACCTGAGGCTAACTGGTTTCGGTGGAGGCAGTGAGGGTTTTAGCTGTGGTGAAGGAGCACTTTTCCATTTCTGCGCTGCCTCACCTGCCCCATTCACTCTCAGACCAGGTCTGCTCTTGGCATAGTGGTCCGAGAGTTCAGCGGCCTCTTGCACTGTTTTGGGATCTCGGTCCTCCAGCCAGGTTTTCAGCTCTGCTGGGCATGCCCAAACTAACAAAACAGCGTTTTCAATTTTATTTACAGAGTTTGCTTCAATTCCTTCCCACCAATGTTTTAAACACTGATGTTGTTTCATGGCTAGCTCCTCGTAGCTCATGTCAGGGCTTCTCCTGAGCTTACGGAATCTAGCTCTGTATGCTTCTCCAGTTAAATCAAACTTTTTTAAAAGTGCAGCTTTAAGTTTGCTGTAATCATTACTGTCCCCATTGTCCATTTGACTCAATGCATCCCGAGCTTTCCTAGTAAGTAGCGGGGATAGCTGAAAGCTACAGGGCCCTCTAGGAATTTTAGCATGAATACAAACTTTTTTAAAAGAATTTAAAAAGGCATCCATATCCTCCCCTCTTTAAATTCAGCTATCAATTTGGAATTCAATTTGTAACTCAGTCCTGTAGATCCAGTTAAACCCAAGCCACTTACCTGCTCTGGTGCTGGTGGTTGGAGTCGTAGTTTCTCCAGTTCATGTTGTCTCTGGCTCTCTCGCTCCTCTTGGTCCACTTCTCACTGTTCATGGTCAGCTTCTCACTATTCTCGCTCCCTCTTCTCCTCTGTGGCTCGCTTCTCTCTGTTCTCGCTCCGCTTCTTGCCGTTCCCGCTCAGCCTCCCTCTGGAACTCCAGCTCCATTCTGCGCAATTGAATCTTCAGCCTGATTGCTTCTGGCTCCAGAATGCTGGTGACCTTCCCCTGCTGCTATGGCCCTTCACTTGCACTGGCCCTGCTGCCCTCCTCACCGGATCTGGACACTGCACTGGCCGCTAGCCCCTCCACGCCCAAGGTTTGGTCCTTTACAGTTGCTGTCTGTGACTTGATGCTCTGGGCATCTGCTGCCATCAGGGCATCCACGGGGTTCTGCTTGGTGGCTCTCACCTCATGCAGGACTCCTCTGTTCTGGCACAACTGCCTCAAGTAGTCTGCAGTGTACCTGCTGTAGTTGGAAGCCATCTTCTTCCCTAACTATGGCTACTCTAACTTGCACTTTAGAAAAAATATAAAGCAGTTAGGAACTTGACTGTAAGCAAAATTATATAGTTCTGTTTCCTTTTTTAAAAATAAATCACTGCCTTATTTTGCACGTGAGCTGTACGGTATTAAGCTGACACACTGAACAGTTAAAGCTTGTGATACCAAATTTATCGCACCACTGCTAACCAGATCTGTCACAAACACACTCAGCAGGTCAGGCCCTCTTCTTCCACAGTGCCAACCTCAGAGTACAAGAGTGTGAACAGGTAACAGACAGGGTAACCCTCCTGTCTGCTTGTGGGTCTGAATCACCTTTAGTCTCGAGTTCTGGGGAGATTCAAACTGTGAACTTTATGCTAGCGTACCCAAATGTACAGGTACAGAAAATATTCTCTTCGGGGGATGCAATATATCTTTCGCCTAAGGGCACCTAACCAGGTACCAAAAATGAACCGTTTAAATCTCTATAAAGGACCTTAGGTATATGCTTACATATTCCCAGTTTAGTAACACCATCCCCTCGGCTACCTACAGCACCCACGGTTTGCCTCCTGCATGCCTGGACACCACTCTGTGCCTCTCTCAGCACCAATGAGTCTGCTGCCACCAGCCAATCTAGCATCAAGTGTCCTTGTAGCCCACTCAGCTACCTACCGCACCTGCGGTTCACCTCACCCATGGTTCACCTCCTGCATGCCTGGATAGCACTCTGTGTCTTTCTCAGTGCCAAGGAGCCTGTTGCCACCAGCCCCCTGAAATCTAGCATCAGGCATCCTTGTAGCCCACTCGGTTACCTACCGCTCCCGCGGTTCACATCCTGAATGCCTGGACACCACTTTGTGCCTCTGTCAGTGCCAAGGAGCCTGCGGCCACCAGCCCCCCTGGCATCAGGTATGGCCTATACACAGTGAGGCTGCTGCTCTGGCTGCCAAATTTTTCAAAAACCAGCACCTTTCCCTGGAAAAGTTCTCATTGGCTGCTCCTGAGCAGGAGCATTTCTGACTGTCTGCCCAATGGGCTGGCGTTTTGCTCTCCCAGTATTGGACTCAGCTCTTAGATATTAAGCCAGAGAATTAATTTGGGCTGCCTCTGTTCAAACACTTTGGAACTAGTAAAGAAATAAATTTGTTTTTCTCTCCCTCTTGCAGCTGGAACCCTGCACTTACAAGGTTCCTATATCCCTGCAAGTGCAGTCTTCCATTTCAGTGTGCCAAGCTGTGCTTTACAGTTTCCCGTCTACTGAATTTTCACTGTACTTCTACCGGCAGTCTTTTTACGTTCACTTGCACGCATGCACAAGGAACGTTTTGGGAAAGTAGCACACTTAGAGGTGTGCCTCTTCCACCCAATGCACTGCTCCCTTGAGCAGGCGTGGCGGTCCTGCACCAATGGGTGCAGCAGCTCAGTATGACAGCGGTGTTCCTCTGCTTCAAAGAAAAACACAGCTGCCATACAGGCGCCCGCCCTGCTAAATCCTGCGCTACCTCCCCCAGCGCCGCGTCCATCCGCACGCCCCCCCAAAGCTTTTCTGCCACGTTGGGCCCACCCCAGCGTGGTAAACATTGCTGTCGACGGGGTGCCCAATTCGTTGGCTCCATGGCCCTCAATAGGAGTTCTGCTGCCATGCTGGGAGCCCACCCCAGCATGGCAAAGCGTTCTTTATTTTGCGACGGGGTGCCCAATCCCCGTCCAGCTCCTCGGCGTCCCCAGCGTAGTTTGCCGGCAGGGGTGCCCAACCCCTGTCAGCTCCTCGACCCCTCCCCAGCCATCTTCTGCCACGCTGGTAGCCCACCCCAGCATGGCAACGTCCCCACGTTGTCTTTTTTCAAACCTGTAAAACAAAACTGTCCAGCAGCGTCTCCCAACCCTCTCCCACAACCCCCAGCCTCCCCACCCCCACCCCATACTTACCTCCGGACTCTGGGCAGCGATCTTGAGTGGACGGGAACACGTCTGCACTCTTCAAAGGCGACCCATGAACTGAGGAAATGCCGGTAAGCTGTATAATGGGCTAGATGGGGGTTCAACTTTTGTGCATATCTCAGTCATTTTGGAATTTTGCCAAATTTTCAACATGGGGTTTTGGGACCCTTCTCATGAATGATGTCACTGTCATGGTGTTATTCCGGGCCCGAAGGGTGATTTTGCAGGCACTGTGCAATCACTGCAAAATCACCCTTCAGCCTCGAATAATGCCATGACAGTGACATCATTCATGAGAAAAGGTCCAAAACCATGTTAATCTGATGCAAAAATTCCAAAAAATGACTGTTTTACGAGCGCGCGTTGCGCAGTTCCTACACAGGCTCGTAAGTTCGCGAATTTTCAATATTTTCACTCCAGATTTTCAACATTGCCATTTTATCACACCTTATTATGAGTTGTAAAGCTGTCATTTTTCACATCTTGCCCAAAATGTGTTTCCGCCCATGTAGCGCACAATGCCGCAGTCGGTGTGCGAAATCAATGTATGGAACATATTAAGAAAATCACAGTGACACTGTTCATGAGCAGAGGTCTTAAAATGGCTATGTTGAAAATTTGGTGAAACATTCCTAAAATGACTGTTTACAAAGCGTCCGTTGTGCAGTTCTGCTCGTACTATGTTTCTGAATTTTCAATATTTCTACTCCAGATTTTCAACATTGCCATTTTACCACACCTCCTTATGAGCACTGCAGCTGTCATTTTTCACATCTTGCCCAAAACTTGTTTCCGCCCATGTAGCGCACAATGGCACAGTCGGTGTAGCGAACTCAGTGTATGGGACACATTAAGAATATCACAGTGTCACTGTTCATTAGCAGAGGTTTTAAACTGCCAATGTTGACAATTTGGTGAAAAATTCCTAACAATCACTGTTTTAGCGTGCATTCCACAGTTCACGTCGCTCCTAGGTTTGCAATTTCCACTCCAGATTTTCAACATTGCCATTTTACCACACTTCCTTATGAGCAGTACAGCTGTCATTTTTCACATCCTGCCCAAAACGTGTTTCCGCCTATGTAGCGCACGATGGGGGTAACAAAAAGGTCATGCTGACAATTTATTGTGCAAATACCAGTAATCGCACAGGGCATTAGGGTAAAGCACCATACATGCCAAACACCACTGCAGGCACCTGCAAGCGAACGTTCGGCATTGACAAATGCTTGTTTTGTACTGTATTTAACCTGTCACCTCAGTTGCTGTGTCTATGTTTAGTAATGTACAGAATTTATAGTCAGGATTCAGAGTTTAAGATTTCTTTGCTGAAAGTCTACATAGCGTACTGAGTTGTTGTATATTAATCCAGTACAGCTACCATTTTAATTTCTCCCTTAGTTGCCCCCACTGTTTTACAAATCTCAGTTGCAGAGCCGGTGCCTATCTGTCTGCTTCTTGACCCATTATTTGCCCCTCTTTTGGTAAATTGCAGCTCTTTTGTCTCTGTGCTAAACTTAGTTTCATTCCCACCCCTTTGCAGGGCTATAAATCTCTGTTCTGTCCCTTTTCCAACAGGCATCCTTGTAGCCTACTCGGCTACCTACCATACATGCGGTTCGCTTCCTGCATGCCTGGGCACCACTCTGTGCCTCTCTCAGCACCAAGGAGCCTGCTGCCACCAGCCCTCTGGAATCTATCATCAGGTACAGCCTATACACAGCGAGGCTGCTGCTCCAGCTGCCAAATTTTTACCCACCTACCCCCGCTAGACCACCCTTAAATATCTTAGCTCTTCCCTCCCTACCCTTCCTGCCCCATTGGCTCCCAGTACTAGTGCTCTGAGCTAAAAGCTTTCTGTCTCCCCACCCCCTTGTTGATATTTGATCCTGCCATCCTCTTAAAGACATCTTCACTATAAGACACTTTCTCCTTAAAGCCCTGCTCTCTGTTTCCCTGGCTGTGGTTTTACAGCTCTATTTGAATCTTTGTCTCAACTATTCACCATATTTTTAACTCCTGGTTTTTGTGGGCTTGGGATTAAAGTGTCTGAGCTGCACTTGCCATCCTCACTGCTACTATTTTTTTCCCCTGCTCCGCTTACACGTGACCTGGTGTATCCCTTAACCTGGAGCTGCTGGATCTAATCTTAAATTCTGAACCTGCCCCTCCAGCTACCCCTAATCTAGGGTATTCCTTTACTACTGTGAGGGGAAGTTTTTCCTTTTTCTCTTTCCACCCACCTACTGCCTAAACTCTATCATGCTGAGTGTGGGCCTTATGTCTGCTGCTACCTACGTGGTGCTAATACTGGGGACTGACCTGCTTTACTCCTGGGGCTACAGTCCCATTGATTCGGAAGCCAATCCCAGTCGCCACTCCCCAGTATCCCCAGATATCCTGGAGTAAGGGAACAATGCTCTAATACTATCCATGCATGACTTAACCAGACATGGTAACTGCTATAACCTATTTTACCACCTCTCTCTAAGTGACATAAAGAGGCTCCTCCCTACTCCCACCAGAATTATCAATTACCTGGCTTGGCTAAAGCTTGCCTTAGGGGGGATATGGAATCGAACCCTGGTCCCTACCCCTCAAATACCATACTCAGCGACCCCACTTGCCCTCTCTGGACCAGTGCCAGGGGACTCAAAGTGGTGCACATGAATATAGGTAGCCTAAGGCACAAAATCCATGCCCTCGAAGCCAGGACAACACTCTAAAAACCCGATATACTTGCAGTGACTGAGACCTGGCTCAAACCCTGCATCCTTCCTCACAAAATGGACCTAATTGGCTTTAATGCTTTCAGGAAGGACCATGTTGGGAAGAAAGGTGTGGGGGGGGGGTTCTCATTTATACCGGAGTGGTCTTAATGCAATGCAGATTGACCGTTCTCCCCTCTGCGACTCTGTGAATGAGATTATTTTCATGAAGGTGCTCCTTGGAGTCACCAAACCCCTGTACATAGGGTGTGCCTACCTCCAGCCCCAAACGGCTATGCCTTCCCTCGAATCGCTAACTCATGCCTTGGCAGAACAATCCTTGGGGGAGTTGATTCTTCTGGGGGACTTTAACCAAATTGGCTCTCACTAGAGGCCTCTGCCAGCAAGAACACTATACATGACACCAATCTGACCCAAATTATCCACCAGCCCACAAGGCAGAATGCTAGGACTGGTAACCACTCATTGCTTGACTGGGCCCTAGTATCCAGCTCGGACTGCATACAGGCTGCTGAGGTCATGGCAGACTCGTTGAGCTACCATTCCCCAATTTTCTGCATCTGGTCCAACAGGCCTCCCAAACTGCCTGCCAAAGTAATCGAAGCCAGAAACTACAGCAGTTTCTCTTCGGAGGCTCTCTGCTCTGACCTATGCGCCGTAAACTGGGATCCTCTTATCTCCCTCCCTACCCTAGATGAGGCACTTGACTTCTTTACCAACACTTTTACGTCGGTGGCCAATATACATGACCCCCGCAAGAAACTGAGGGTACAGGGTAAATGCCACAAATGGCTTAACCCTAGCATCAAATGGAGCATGTTGCTTTGGGATTGGGCCTGGGATCAGTACAAATCCACAGGCTGGAAGACCGACTGGGAGAGGTATAGAGAACTGTGGAATCAGTGCAAGAAAGCCTCCAAGTCGGCTAAATCTAAATAGCAATGAGATCTCCAGTCTAGGCACCTATGGGATCTCAAGAGATTCTGGGGCCAAATTAACCTGCTGATAAAGGGTGCCCCCAGTGCCCAAGAGGGTGCATGCCTGGTCGGTGATACCCTGACCAATGATCCCACCTTAATTGTAGAGGTGTTTAGTGCCACTTTCTCCATTCCTGGAGGAACCAAACCCCACCTGCCCTCTGGTGCCCCCAGCAACAGCAGCACCGCCTGGGAACACTCACGACCCCAGTTTCACTTGAAGCTGGTCAAACCTGCCGAGGTACTTCTCATTCTGCAACGTATAAACCCGGAATCCTCTCCGGGACATGACCTGCTTGAACCTAGACTCCTGTGGGTTGCAGCTCCAGCTATCTCCCACCCAGTTGCCCTGCTTATCAACTGGTCCCTCCTTGAAGGAAAGGTCCCGGATAAATGGAAGGTGGCAACCATTGTCCACATTCACAAGAAAGGGCTCCGGAACAATGTGGTGAACTACAGGCCAATCTCCATTCTCTGCCCACTAGCTGAAGGTGCAGGAGAGATTGGTCTACAATCAAAGACAGGACTACCTCGAAAGGCACCTACTCCTAGCTGACATTCAACATGGCTTTAGGAAAGGCCATGGCACTGATACAGCCCTTATATGGCTCACATCGGACATCCTTGATGCAATGGACCAAGGTTCCCCAACGGGGGCTCTATTCATTGATTTATCCAAGGCATTTGACTTGGTCAGCCATGAACTTCTCCTCACTAAGCTTCACCTACTTGGACTGGACAGACTGTCTGCTACACAGTTCGAGAGCTATCTGCTCAACTGAACCCAAAAAGTCCTATGGAGAGGAACCCTGTCTAGTGCTAAACCGGTAATCTCTGGGGTAGCCCAGGGCTTGATCCTTGGTCCCCTGTTATTTACTCTTTTTGTCAATGATATAGAGGGGGTTGGCGGGAGGAACAACCTTATCCTCTATGCAGATGACACTGTCGTCTACTGCAGTGATCCACTTTCTAGCGTAATCAGTGCCAACCTCCAGGCCAGTCTAGCCACACTGGAAGCCTGGTTCTCCTCAAACTCACTTGTAATGAATAAAGAAAAAATGAAGGCAGTCCTGTTCGGGGGTCCAGATGCCTTGGCTCAGACTGTCGTGTCATCTTTCAGCTTCATATTGCCCAAGGGAAGAGAACAGAGGTCACAGACAAGATCAAGTACTTTGGAGTCCTGCTTGATCAGGCGATGACCTTCCAGCCTCATATTGACTCTGTTGTTAAATCCACCCACCAGAAGTTAGGACTTCTCTATAGGCTGGGTGACTCTCTTTCTCTCAGGGCTCATTGTGCCATTTCTAACAGCACCCTACTCCCCTTTCTCCTCTATGGGGCTCCCCTGCTGCATTTCCTAAGGGAGGGCAAACAAAGAAAGCTTACTATGCTATACAACAGGGTGGCTCATTTCGCAACCAGCTCCCCCCCGAAGAAGGCACCACTGTGAGGTCCTCACTGATCTCCACTGGCCTTCTATTTGACAAAAACTAGCCTACTCCTCTTTGAGCCTGACCTTCAAATTTACCACTGTTGGCCCTCCTCCTCACCTGCATGGGCTACTAAATCCCAAAGTCTGGGGCCGGGGCCTGAGATCCTCCACTGGCCATCCCCTAGACATCCCTCGTGTCCGAACTAACTATGGCAAGCACTCCTTTAGGTACACTGCCCCACATTTATGGAACCTTCTCCCTGTTGACTTGGCTAATTGCTATACTATTCAGGGTTTGAAGTCGGGCCTGAAAGTATACCTGCTAGAGCTTAGTCTCTGTGGCTTAACCGCTAGCCCAGAACTTAGTCTTGGTGGCTGAAACTTGCTTGTCCCATGGCAGTCAGCCTACGGGGTGGCAATATATCCTGCATATTGCCGATACCACCTCTCCCCTAAAGCATTGTTGGTTAAGATGTCATATGTCTGATTTAATTTGCTGTGTTATTATGTGTATGTAACTGACATACGAACATACGAATGTGCCAGTAGAAATAGACCACCCAGTCTATCTAAGTCTGCTCAAGTGTGCAGCCAACACCCCTAGTTTGCAGCTGCCCCAACCCCCCTCCCTTTTGTCATCCGCTGCCACCCCCCACCCTCACTCTCCCCTGTTCCCTGTCCCATGCCCTTTTGAAGCTGTTTACAGATTTACAAGATACCACCCATTCTGGTAGGGCATTCCATTTTGCTACCACCCTGTCTCTGAAATAGTGTCTCCTCATTTCCTTCCTAAATCTTCCCCCTCCATTCTTAGCCCATGCCTCCTGGTGACCTTCCCCCTCCTTAACTTAAAAACCCCATCTGCCCCATCCTTATTGATTCCCCTCAGATACTTGAATGTCTCTATCATGTCCCCCCTGCCCCTTCTATCCTCCAGGGTGTACATATTGAGGTCTCCCAGCCTGCTGTCATAGTCTCTCCCTCCATTCCACATGCTCTGTAATGTACTCTATACCCTATCCGATGTATGCTCCAGCTAGTGTGTACGCCTACCAATGTATGTACTACTGTGTACTCCTGCCAATATATGTAATTTTTTGTCTGTACCTAATCCAGGTTGCTCCTGAAAAAGGGACCTCTGGTCTCAGTGAGCTTACTTGGTTATCAAAATCTAAATGAATAAATAGTTATGCTTTTGAACAGTTGTCAGACTTAACCATCTATACGTCACATGCAAAAAAAACTGGCAGACAACACAAGGCAGTCTTTCAAATAATATATTTACTAAAAATGGATAAAAATATGAAAAATATAAACACAGAACAATATATCAAAGAGCATACAATCACTTAAAAGAAAACAAGGAAAAGCACAACATACAAACTCCTACCACAATACATTTAGACTTTTTTTATCTAATGTATTACCTCTAAGTGCCTATAGTTAGATCAGAGAGCTGAGAGCTCTGTCTCTCTAGCATCCCAAGATGGAATATGACAACTAAGTTCAGACACAGTATTCAGTTTAAAAAACTCTGTCTCCACGCCCCTTCTATGAGTCATCTAGCTCCTCCTTTTAGAACCCCCCCCCCAAAAAAAATACAAACATAATTTCCTGTCAGGAGATATTTTAAATAATGTGACTTCAGCAAAAACTAATTTCCCAAATTATGACAGTCTTTAATCAAGCCTTTCCTTTGAACTGGAGGCTGGTTTCTTATTTCCCTAAGGAACATCAAAGGTTTTTACAACTCTGCCATACATCACTTAGGTGCTATATAGCCAACAGGAATCAGCTAAATGATGTCCTGTTTCTGAAGTCATAAAATATATATTTTAGTTTCCCAGCTTCAAAGGCAGGAGGTCATAAAAGGCCATAAAATGCAACTTCCCAATGAAGTTAATTACATTACAGAGATCTCCTGGTCAGTTCCTGTAACTGAAACCTGGGGGGGGGGGCACCCATAGAGCACAGACTCACATACTATATTTTTATATTACAAATATCATACAGCAATCATAACCAGCTGGCCAAGTGTCACACACATATGTTCCTGAGACCATCCAAGGGACCTGTAAGGGAAACAAAGCTACATTATTGTAAGTGAGATTGCACATAGCGCAAGAATGCTTGGAACCTCCAATGCCACAGCGCCTGGATCTCCTGATCTGACATTCCATGGCCTTTTAGTTTAGTTTATTAGTCTAGGAATTAATACCTTTGAGCCAGGGCTCTTTTACAAAGGTTCCACGTCACAAAGAACATTTAACAAAGCACGATACACATTACAGGTAAAACCAGACAGGAAAGTTACATCATAAATTTGCTATTAACAGTTTAAGGCAGTAACGTTTTTAAGTTTCATAGAAAAACAAGCTATAACAGGTTCAAGCGAGTAGACAATTTCGAGGTTAAGGAAACTTCCAGGAGAGGGTGATCATTAGCCAAAAGGAGGCTAGAGAGGAGGGAAGGTGGTGAGCGGGAGAGTAAGTGAGAGAGCACCAGGAAAGAAGGGGGAGGAGTTTGGGTGGGAGACAGGAAGTAGTAGAGGTACCAGAGGGTTCATTAGTCAGGAGGAAGAGGCCTCAGATGTGAGGATGGACATGAGGAGTAGTAGTCTTTATCTAGTGCAATCACAGTTGCTAGTGGTGGTGAGGTGGGCATGGAGCATGGATTTGAAAGCTTCAAGCAGGTTGAGGATAGAGTAGGTGGGCTAGCGCATTGAACCATGTCGGGGCCCCTGTCGCGAAGATCTTTGTCCCTGTGCAGTCGGCATCTCGGAACCAGGAAAGGTTGGCGTTCAGATCTGGTGGAGGTCGTGAGCCAGGATTCAGTCGGAGTAGGTTTTGAATACATAATGGAGTCAGTCCCAAGATAGATTTTTTGCCATTGTGCAGGTGAGATAAATAAGACGATTTGATAGGTTCAACCAGCCTGATTCATAGTACAGGTCACATGTGTGAGTCAGTCTTTGAGCCCCGTGTGAGCCGCGCAGGCCTTATTTAGAGTGATTGAGATATCGCCTTAGAGCAGTGGAGGTAGCTGAGCCATAAATAATAAGGCCATAGTCAATGATTGAGATTATGGAACTCTGTATAGCTATTCTCAATGCCGCTTGATTTAGAAATTGACGGTTACGGAATAGTATTCCAAAGCGTTGGTTCACTGTTTTCGCAGTGTTGTCAATGTGGGTTGCAAAGGTGAGCCCTTGGTCAAAAGTGCCTTGATCATTCATTGCTGCTCCAATCCAAAAGGAATGGGTGCCAAACTTGTGTGCCTCCAAGCCAATCAGCAGCATGGCCCTATTCAAAATGTATCAGAATTGATAAGCCGATACCAGCTTCCCACTCTCGTGCCTAGAGAAAGCCTCCTCTGTGGCCAGGTGAGACTGTCTCTAATCTGAGCATGTTAAACCTGGCTAGCCCAAACTGAGTGTAGAATTCTAGGAAAACATGATGCTGCCCATATCAGCAATTATGGGAGACAAGCATAAAGCTGGTGTTCTCCCATTTCAATACTCAGAAGGCTGTGGTTAAGGATTCTGTGTAATAATATGAGAGTTTAATAACTTTTATTATTTAAAAACACACAATGCCCCTGATGGCGTAATCAGACTTGAGAGAACTTTGCCCACTGAATATTACTGTTATTCTCTACTGTTTTCCCTTATATCGTGGACCAGACATTCTTCAACTTCTAACTGGACTAACAGAAAGACTTGTATTAGTTTTTAATGCATGGACTACCATTTATTTGATTAAAAACAACAGAATGCTTTTCTAAGTACTTTTATAGTCAAGATATTAATAAGCTATTAAGCTTACACTAAGTTGCTGAGAAGTTAGTAGTGCATAATATTGTATAAGTTAATTTTAGTTGTTGGACATTCTAATGTCACATGTTACAGAATACCACCATGTGTGCCAGGTTATTTTTGCAAAACAATAATAAATAATACTGAGTACCCATTTTGATTTATTTACTTTAGCTTCACTTGCTTTGTTTTGCAACTGGGCTTAATATGTGTATGGTGAGATTATTTCAATTGCGGTTTCACTAATACATTATTGCATCTGTAAATTCAACATTTCTTAATAATTTCTTAATAACTTTAAGACTACTGTAATAATAGTTTGTTTAAATCCCAATTACTACGTTACATATTAATGCAACAGTCATAAACCAAATTAATATAGCCTATGGTTATAAGTTTTTTTTTCAACTTGCTAGTTAAATAATATTAATTCTGCTATCCTGTTTTTTTACTTATATTATCTTTTGTGGGAAACTACCTTGGTTTTCCTTGCATATGGGTTCAGCCATTCAAGAATTTTACGCAGGCGATTTGGGGGGGGAGACCACTAGCACCGGGGACATTTATGTTTAGATATGGGCTGGCAATCGGGGGGAGTGGGGACTACTATCACCAGGGTCATTTATGTTTAGATGCAGGCTAGCAATCAGAGGGAGGGAGGATCACTAGCACCAGAAGCATTTATTTTTAGAAATGGGCTGGCAATTAGAGGGGGGTCACTAGCATCAGGGAACATTCTTTTGGGCAACTGGAGGGAGGAGGGATCACTAAACCCGGAGAGGATTACTTTTTAACATAGGCTGGTGATTGGGAGGGGGACCACTAGCACCAGGAACATATATTTTTAGATAGGGGCTGGTAATCAGAGGAAGGAGAGACCACTAGCCCCAGAGGAAGTTTATTTTGGGTATGGGCTGGTGATCGGGGGGAGGAGGGACACTGAGCACCAGTGATAGCTACATGTCTTGGACTGGGGAAGGCAGGGCAGTGCCATGCTAATCTGTCTCTGCTACCAATGCAAATGGGCCCATAATGGGCATGCAAATGGCTCCTTAGCGTCTTGCATGCCCAATGGGCTCATTTTTGTGGGTTCCCTTGAATATTGTGGATAGCACTTGGGCCCTATCTGCTCTTAAGGCCCACTTCAGGAGCCATGTCCAGGCAGTGCTATGTGCTGCACCGACATTGCCCTATATTCAGTTGGATAGCACCTGTGCCCTATCCAACTAAATACAGCATTGTCAGGCTCCTGGGCAATTTCAAAGCACAGCACAAAGTTTTGCGCTACGCTTTGTGCTTTACTGAATAACAAGCCCATTCTGTTCTAAGACACTTGAAAAAACTTAACACTTCTATTGCCCTCCCCTCAGGAAGCATATTTAACAAGGAATATTTACCTACTAATGCATCAGGCATGGGTTGGGCTGGTGTTTGGAACTTGAGACTGTTCAAAGCAGACAGGTGTTGTGATTTTAATTAAAAGATCACTAAATTTTCAAGCACGTTGAGATTTCTGACCCTGATGGCCATTATTTGATCTTAAATGGCAAGCTTAGTGAGGAATACTTTACATTTATTAATGTTAATGGTCCAACATCTTCCTCACATGAAGTGTTTAACCAATTTTTTCAGATTGTGAACACATTTCTTGATAGTACTGTTTTGTTAGCAGGAGACACTAATGCAATTATCAGTCCTCTCTCAGAGCCCGATATATGGTTGGTAGAACTAAGGCTGATGAATATTTAAGTGACTTGGTAGGTACTATGCATTTAGTGGATGGATGGAGAGTGATGAAGCCAGGCTGGGCGAGCTGCTTGCTGCTTTTTAAGCTCTTTAGCTTTTTAAGTTTTAGGTTTTTGAATTGTTCGATTGTTTGTGTTTTAGTTTGTCTTATGTGCTTTATTTATTTTGATTGTTTTATCTTTGTATTTGTTTTACTTTTCCGTTTTATTTAGTTTGAGTGTGCTTGCAGCTCAGGGCATTTGAGCAAGTTATCTGGTCCATTTATTCATTGATGGGATTTTTCAGCACGGCTTTACGGTGCTCCCTACAGATTGTAGGTGGCCTGTTACTGCTTGACTTCATCAGGGATATTTATTACATTATCTGGCTGCCTTCCTGGCCTGTTTTGTTGAAGCAGGTAAAGTAGCGTCTGACTCTATGACTGAGAACTGAAATACCTGAGGAAAGGGAGTGAGAACAGCTGACTGAAGCTGTGGTCTGCGACTGTGGTGCATATTCTGCCTTGTAGCGGACTTCCCTGGTTGAGGTTTTGGATAGACTGGCCAAATTTGTCCGTTTGTACCGTGTGGTGTGCCTTTTCCAAATTGGCCTGGATATACGAGGAGAGGGAGTGAGAACAGCTGATGTGAAGCTGTGTTATATATTTTGCCCTACAGTGGATATTGATCCGGATGAACCGGCCAAATCTGATTGTTGTGCTGCATGATATATTTTCTTTTTGAATGTTGATGCAGACTGTGTGTGGAGATTCACATTTTTTCTGCTGGGTTGGCTGCTAGTGGTGCGGGTGGGCCTGACTCTGCCGGCATCCAACGGCCGGATTTGCTGTGGACATGGGGGACTCGGCTCTAGATCGGCCAGGGAACTGGCCAATGAGTCTATTACTCCCCTAGATCCTTGGAGTTTGTCTATGGTCTATCGATTCCCAGGGTATTGATGTGCCCCAGCATTTATTTCTGGTTGTGGCTGCTGGAAGCGGAGCCTGGCGAGTCCGTGCTTGCTGCCTGCAGCAGACCGGATTCTTTTGGCTCATCTTTCGTGGAATCTGGATCTTTTGTGGAGTACCTACACTTCCTGGATTTTCTACATGACTCAGCCTGGATTCATAAATCATCTTTGTGCTTGGACAGTGAGAGTGTCGTTCTGTGGTTTTCCCCGGTGGTGAGAGGACCTGGGCATCCACTTTTCATTTATTTTTTGTTATAAGCTTAAAGAAGACTTTTCTGTTCTGGATTTTTACTTTGACTTTGGATTTTTAACTCTGGGCAGCCAGAGTGTGCTGACTTCTCTCATTTCCAGGTTGTGAGAGGACCTGAGGGTGGGGGGGGGTTCATTCTTCGTGCTGCATTCCAGTGAGAGGGGTCTGCATCAGATTTTCATCATTATTTGGTTTATTTATTATTTATTATTTCTTTTTTGGTTTATGTTTCTCATGTGCTGAGTTTTGGGTTAGGGTATCCTCATTGTGTAGGGGTAGGTTATAATTTTGTAGTATTTTATTTGTTTTGGGGGAGGGTTTGGATTTTATTCTTTGTTCTGTTTGGTTTTTTTTTTGGATTAGGTACCTGGGTGTTGTGCAATTTGACTGTGTTTAGCTTGTAGGATGTGTAAGCCTCCCTTTATGGTTGTGCGCTATTCTTCCTCTGCCCTCCATTCCCTCCGTCCATTTTTACGCCCTCTATTGATGCCATTAACCTACCAGCACTGTCGGGCACTGGGTATTGCTTGTAGGGGGCATGGACATCAGAGGATGAATGAGTGGGGCTCTCACATTGGGGTAGTTAGGTTTAGAAGACGCCCTGGGGCGAAATGGAGCCTGGAACATGGTATGCCATGTCTAGTCCCCATACCCAAAGGCAACATAATTTTTGGTGGGCAAGCAGCTGGGGCAGCCCCTGAAACCCGTCCAAGTCAAGCGGTGTTATGCAATGCCAGATCGGTTAAGAACAAGACTGCAATTATTGCAGATCTTGTTGGGACTACTGATCTGGCTTGCATCACTGAGACCTGGCTGGATGAAAATGCTGGCCCCATATTGGAAGCTGCAATTCCAGCTGGGTATTCAGTGATTCACCACTCGAAATTGGACCACGGGGGCAGGGGGTAGTGATCTGTTTTAGGACTGAGTTGGGCCTTACAAGTGTACCGGTTGAGGAGGTCAGATCTTTTGAGTGTACCATGGTGGCAGGTATGGGTTGCAGGATAGCTCTTGTCTACTGTCCACCAGGGGCCGAGAAGCAATTCCTGCAGGAAGTAGCGGATTTCATTGTCGACATGGTGCTGGAGTCGTCCAGATTGATGGTTCTGGGCGACTTTAATGCCTGGGTCTACATCGCACTCTCACAATTTGGACAGCACTTCCTCCAGTTGATGACATTACTGGGCCTTACACAGATTGTTACCTCTGCCACCCACCTGCACGGTCACTCTCTTGATTTGGTTTTCCTCCTGGGGATGGAGGCCTCCAACGTGGGGGTGAAACCCGTCAGATGGTCTGATCACTACACCGTGAGGTTCAACTTTTGCGCCCCCCTTCATAGGCCTGCCCCTGTGGAGATGGTCAGTTACCACCCTTTAAGGGAGGTGAGCTCCGAAGGCCTGGTGGTGGTGATTGACCTCTTGGAGTTTCCTGTGGCTAGCACAAGTCCTGAGGCTTTGGTGTTGGCCTATAATAAGGCAATTTCCGTGGCCCTGGACCTGATTGCTCCTGTCCATGTTCGTCCTCTCCCCCTTAGCCCTCGGGCCCCTTGGTTTGATGGGTCCTTGAGGGAGTTGCGGTGACTAGGACGTAGGTTAGAGCAACATTGGCAGAACTCTGGCCTGGAGGTCGACCACCTTAGATTGGTAGAGCACTATCAATTCAGACCTACCAATCCACGATCTCCCGTAAGAAGGCAGAATTCCTGTCCAGGGAGACTGCTGCTGCTCAGAACTGACCAGTCCAGCTCTTCCGGACTGTGGACAGGTTATGCAATCCAACCTGTCTACAGTTCTGAAGACCTTTTTCGCAAGAGGAGTGCGATGAGCTTGCTTGATTCTTTGAGAATAATGTGGCCGACATCAGGTCAGAGATCCTCGTGACTCGCTCTACGGGAGATGCCGTTGATCGGTGCTTGGTTGCCTCACCTCGTGTTTCCTTGAGTTCCTTTGACCTGCTGGAGTTCATGGATGTCATGTGGATTGTCCAGAGTATGAACCCTACATGCTGTAGTTTGGATCCGGGTCCAACCTTCCTGATTATGGGATGTTGTAGTTCAGATAGTCCGGTGCTCCCTTGATTCGGGTGAGTTTCCAAGCTCTCTGAAGGAGGCAGTGGTAACACCTCTCTTAAAGAAAGCTTCTTTGGATCCTGACTCTCTGGCTAACTATAGACCAATCTCTAACCTCCCTTTTATAGGGAAGGTTATTGAGAAAGTAGTGGTGGTACAACTGGAGAACCACTTGACCATCCATAGCATCTATGAACCTCTCCAGTCCAGTTTTCGAAAGAGGCATAGTACCGAGACTGTGCTGGTTCAGGTGCTCAATGATCTCCTGATGGCGAGAGATCAGAGAAGCCGTACTATTCTGGTGCTCCTTGATCTCTCCTCAGCTTTTGATACTGTGGACCATGGGGTATTGCTTGGGCGTCTGAGGTTCATCTGTGGCCTGACACATATGGTTCTCAGGTGGTTTACATCTTTTCTCACTGGCAGAACCCAGAGAGTGGTGTCCGGGTTTTTCTCCTCAGGCCCATTCTCTCTGTCTTGTGGGGTAACTCAGGGCTCAATGCTTTCCACCATGTTGTTTGCAGTGTATATGCTGCCCCTCGGAGACATTGTAAGATGGTATGGGCTGAGGTTTCACTGCTATGCTGATGATACACAGCTCTACCAGTCTTTTGCACCAGACCAGGATAGTGCTCTCTCGGTATTTAACAACTGCCTTGTGGAAATCCAAGACTGGATGAATTTGAGCTGGCTAAAGTTGAACGTGGGAAAGATGGAGGTGATGGTGGTGGAGTCGGGTCACTGGATAGAGGGGCTGAGGACTGGTCAGCCCTCTGGAATTTATCTAGGGTGCGCCCAGATCCTTACCTCTGAATGGGTGTAGGACCTGGGGGTGGTGCTTGACGATGGGCTGACCTTACGATCTCAGGTGTCAGCAGTCGTCAGGTCTTCCTTTTACCATCTTAGGGACATCGCCAGGATCAAGCACCTCATTCCGTCCAGAGACCTGCCTACACTTGTTCACGCCTTTGTGACCTCGTGCCTTGATTACTGCAACTCCCTATACTTAGGGCTTCCTGGGGTTGATATCCGCCGCTTGCAGCCAGTGCAGAATGCGGCAGCGCATTTGTTGATGGGACTTCTTGAACATCTCATATTACCCCTGTTCTGCGCAGTCTGCACTGGCTGCCGATTCAGGGGCGGATCACCTTTTGGTTTACTGACCTACAAAGCCCTACACAGACTAGGCCCTGACTACTTGAAAGAGCTTCTGGTTCCCTGTTGCCCCTAGCGACAGCTCTGTTCGGCCGGTGCTAGAGATCCCGAGGGTGTCTCTGAAGTCTTCTGGGGCGCACGCTTTTATGTACATTGCCCCTACCCTCTGGAATTTCTACCCCATCGGCTGCGGGAGTGCACGATGGTGGCAGGCTTTTAGCAAATGTTGAAAACTTACTTATGGTGCCAGGCCTTTGATGGCATTTAGTAAATGAACCCTGTTGAACTCTGTTTTACACTGTATTTATTGTTTTACTATTCTCTTTTAATTCTTTTGTACAGCGCCTTGATATTTGAAAGGCGCTTTTGTGAAATAAAGCTATTATTATTATTATTATTATTAATGTAAAGGACTTCACTTACTGGTCTTAATGTCACCAATCTGGATTGAGACTAGACCAAATTTATGTACCACTGCAAATTACAAGTGAAATAAAACTAATAGAGATTAAGGGACAACTACTTTCAGATCATTCTCCTCTTCTACTAAATTTTCAAGAGTCCAATAATTTAGAGAAATCTAGAATGTAGAAATTCAATTTTTTTAATTAAATAATGAAGTAGTGGTTTCTGATATAAAATCTAAAATAGCTAAATTCCTAATTCTCCCTCTGGCCAATTATCCTTGTCCTTCACTTTCCTCCCTCTCACCTTACCCCTCCCCTCATTCCTCACCTACCTCACCCACACCCTCCCATCTTCAAGCACTTCAGGCTTCTGTCCCCCCTACCTTGCACTTCTCATACCAACTCCCCAAGACAATGGCCCTTCAGCCTGCCCACTCCTTCCTGACCCCACCCACCCTCCCCCGCCCCTACTGGCTGCTCATCTGGCCTACTATCCTTTTGCTGTCTCTCCACTTGAAATACGGTATTTTGTTTTTTAAGACTCTGTATTAATGTTTACCTTTGTTTGTATGTTAACCTTCCATCCTTTGACATGGAACTTTTGTAAACGAGCAGTTCTTGCTCAAAGGTATTTGTAATCTTAGAGTTTAAAAAATAAAAATAAAAAAAAAATAACAACCCAATGGATACTTCCTGGAACAATAACTGGGATTGCCTCAAATGTTGGCTAACAGGATATATTGTAAGTACAGCTTCAATTACATGCAAAGTCAAAAATTTGAAAAAGAGTCCTTGAATTATTAGCTGATAATTTAGGGGAATTTTTTTTTAATGTTAGGCTTTGCAGGTAGGTCCAAAACACTGATGTGTCTCCTTTCTATAGACATGGAGAACGCTTTTGACTGCTTAATTTGGCAACATATTTTTGATGTTTTTTCCAAGTATGACTTCTCTGAACAATTTATTAAATGGACGAAGATTGTGTACAATAACACAGCATCGACTGTGGTCACTAATGGGATTATTTCATCTAGTTCTGAGATCACTAGAGGTATCAGGCAAGGGTGTCCAGTATTGCTGCTTTTACTTAATTTAACCATTGTTCCCTTAATAAGAAAGCTAAACCCTGACAAATCAATTATGATATTAAACTAGGTAACAAGGAATTTTTAACTTCTGCATATGTGGATGACATTCTACTTATAGTTTCTGATCCTAAAAACCTCGATTCTCAACATTATCAAGGATTCTTAAAGACTTCGGGGATATCTCAGGATATAAGCTTAATAAAAAAATCTAAGTTTTTGCCTTTAAACAATGCCTGCAAATGAGAAGATATTCAAGTGTTGGATTTGGCCTGGGCTAAGGCTAGCTTGAATTACCTGTGAATTAAAATTTGCAAGACAGTTAACAGAACTGTAGATAATGTATTTTTTGTTAAAAATAAACACTTGATGATCTAACTAGGTGGAATAAGTTACCTATAGGTATGTGGGGAAGACTGAAACTTGTCAAAATGAATGAATGCCATGCTTAGAATTTTATATATTTTTATGATGATACTCTTTTCATTTATAACAAGTATTTGTCAATGCTGAATGTTTGCTTGCTGGCATTGGCATTGGTAACGTAGGAGTTAGAGAGATGCATAATAGGAATGGCGGTGAAGTATTGAAATGAAGCCAACCCCACCACCAGAGGCTGATAGGCATTGGGGTGTGCCTTTGGGTCATGAGGCATAATGGCCATGCCATTTCACCACACCCTACCCAGCAGACTCTGACAAGTGTCATGGTGTGCCTTGGGGTCTTTGGGACTTATGCTCACCCCATTCCATAAGGAAATACAGTGAGATGGGTGCAGTATAGGAGAATGGGGTGAACTTTGGATCCGAAGAGTCCAAGGCACACCTCAATTCCTGTCACTGGCTGCAGGGTGTGGGTGGAATGGCATGAGCATTACAGGTGGCAATCCTAAGTCACACCCCTGATGCCTGTCATTCTCTACAGGGTGGGGCGTTATGGTCGGAAACCCCCACCACATGAAAAGTGGCAATATCAGTTCGTTAGCCGTAAGCTGATTTTGCACAGTGACTACACCATTTGGCACCACTGTGCAAAAACACATTTCGAACAGAATGTGAAAAATGACAGCTGTACTGTTCATGGGGAGGTGTAAAAAAATGGCAATGTTGAAAATCTGGAGTGAAAATATAAAAAAGTGAAGTCACGAGCGTGCGTAGAAACTGCGCAACGCACACCCATAATGTAATTAGTTTGGGGATATTTTACAGCAGATTGTCAATGCAGGCATTTTGGGACCTCCGCTCATGAACAGTGTCACTGTGATTTTCTTAATCTGTCCCGAACACTGATTTCCCACAGTGACCATGCATTTCTGCACCGGAAGTGCAAAAACTCATTTCGGCCAGGGTGTGAAAAATGACAGCTGCACTGTTCATAAGGAGGTGTGAAAAAATGCCAGTGTTGAAAATCTGGACTGAAAATAGTACAAATTTGTTAACTTATGAGGGTGCGTGGAAACTGCGCAATGCACACTCGTAACACAGTTATTTTATGGACTTCTGTCTCCAAATTTTCAACATAGCCATTTTAAGACCTCTGCTCATGAACAGTGTCACTATGATTTTCTTAATCTGTCCTTAACATTGATTTTGCACACCGACCGTTACATGCGCGAAAACACGTTTTGGGCAAGATATGAAAAATGACAGCTGTACTGCTTATAAGGAGGTGTGGTAAAATGGCAATGTTGAAAATCTGGAGTGAAAATATTAAAAATTTGTGAAGTTATGATTGTGCAAAGGAACTGCACAATGCACTTTCATAAAACAGTCATTTTTGGGAATTGTTTCACCAAATTTTCAACATAGGGTTTTGGGGGGACTACCTAATGAGCTGTGACACTGTTGCTTTGTTACTGGGTTCTGAAAGGTGGTTCCATGTAGTGACTGTGAAATCACCTTTCAGGACTGAATAACAAAATGACAGTGACTGAAATCATGAGGTGGGGCCCCAAAAACCCATGTTAGAAAATTTGATGAAAAAATTCCGCAAAATGGCTGAGATATGCACCAAACTTGAAAAAAAACCATTTATGCCATTATACAGCTTACCAACATTTCTTCAGTTCACGGTTTGCTTTGAAGAGTGCAGACGTGTTCCCAGTCCACCAAAGATCATCATGCCAGACTCCAGAGGTAAGTTTGGGGTCAGGGGGTGTGGGGAGGTGGATGTGCAGAGGGTGGATGTGGGTTGGGGAAGGGGGCAAGACAATCAATGAGGGACTGGTTTTTGTTTTCAGATGTGTTTTTCCTTTTTAGGAAGACGGGACTTGAGCCATGCTGGGGTGGGCTCCCAGTGTGGCAGCTGAAAAGTATTTTTGGGGGGTCAGTGGAGCCAGCAGGGTTAGGCACCCGTCAGCTATACAGACATTTGCCACGCTGGGGTGGGTTCCCAGCGTGGCAACCTGAAATTGTTTTTGGGGTGTTGAGTGGAGCCGACAGGGGATTGGGCACCCCATCACCATTCTGACTTTTGCCATGCTGGGGTGGGCTCCCAGAAGTCTGGGGGGCCATGGAGCTGATGGAGGATTGGACACCCCCGTCAGCTTTACTGTGTGTGGTGGTGGGGGAGCGCATGAGCACGCTGGGGTGGGCTCCCAGCATGCTACTTGAGTGTTTGGGAAGGGGGGATCTTGAAGGGAGCTGCCTATGACAGCTGCATTCAGGATGCAGTGCTGAGTGTAGGCACTTTGCATACTGCCGATGGCAGTATGTAGATTACCTACCGACGGCAGTGTGCTAATTGACTACATGTTACTACCACTGATTGCAGCAGTTTTTAGCTTTCAACTGTACACCACTGCATCTGAACGGCTGTCATAGACAGCTCTGACATTCATTGGCGCAGTGCGGCCACGCCTGCAAAAAGGAGCAGGGCATTGGAAGTGGAGGAGGCACACCTACGAAAACTCGTGCGGTAGCACTATGTGTTTGGATAGAATGAATGTGAAATTGTCTAAGTTTATATGGAATTATGAGAGAGTCAGATAAGTTTACAATAAACTATTTAGATCTGTAAGCAATGGAGGATTGAAAGCACCTGACTTGTATCTTTATTATACTGATGCCGGATTCACTCGGTTATTTATATGGTTTTGTTCTTCCCCTGGAGATACATATGTTTCTGAATGTATTCTTACAGGAAAAGGATCAGTTCCTTAAACCAGGAATTAAATTAAATCAATTTTCTGCCAAACCTAATAAACCAATTGGTAACAAAATAATATCTGACACTCCCAGCTGAAACAGATTAGCTCTTTATTAAAATTTTGTCTTAACAGGTTTAGATTGCAACTCTTATAGAACACTCCAAACCTACCCACAGTAATGAGCTACTCAAGAAGACTGATTGGGAAAACCCCGGTATTAAACAGGTCAAAGAAACAGTATTTTATCACAAGATGGATTCATACAGTTTGATGAATTGTCTCAAAATGTGGGTTTCCTGTCTCTGAAAATGTTTTTATAGTACACTCCAAACATCTGTTAAGGAAATCTGTAACCCTTCAGATCCTAACTGTGTTCTTAATACAATTTCAAAACATCTACTGGGGTTTATGCAGGTATCTATTAAGATTTCCTCTACCTATGATCTACTAGGAGATTCAGTTAGGGGTTTAGCAATAGAGAGCTCCAGATGGTGGGTGAATACTCTAAATGTGAATACAGATGATTGGGACTGGAATGCCATTTGTCTGTTTGCTGTTAGGACTTTTAGCACAGTTAATTTGAGGCTTACTCAGTTTAAACACTGCACAACCTCTACTATACTCATCTGATGTATAAAATGGGTTTTAGATCTTCATCTAACTTCAGCAAATGTAACCTGATCAAATGGTACTTTGACTCATATGTTTTGGGGTTGTTCCTTAATCCAGCATCTCTGTGAGGAAATTAGGGAATTACCTAAATATTTACCATCCCTCTCAGACTTTATGCGTCTGGAGACTTGCATCATAGGTTATTTCAATAGAATGTACCACTAGTCTCATGAGCAAAAATATTCCTAGCTCTTATTGAAGTTTCAACTAAGGTTTGCATACTTAAATATGGGTTAGATAATTCAGCCCATCTATTCAAGAATGGAGAAGAGAAATAGTGGAGATCATAAAAACAGAAAAAAAATGGCACTTCATATGATGGAAAATGGTGATCATTTTATTAAATGATGGGGTAGTATTTATGAATTTTTATGTAACAAACTTTTAATGACATTTGATACCGAACTGAGTATTTTTTTTTTCAGCATGGGACCACTAACAATTTTAGAGCCCTTAGTTTGCAGATACTGATTAATAGTAGTCACCAATTATATATTTATATTTAATAACAGTAATCATTCCACCTAATCTATATTATAGATCCTAGCCATTTTTTTCTTTCTGCATCTTCCTTTCTTATTTCTCTTTCTTCTTGTATCAACTGGCCCCTTATTTAAATAAACCTCTACGTGACAAAGGTAAACATTTTTTGTAAAGCTATTTTGAATATAATTGTTAATGCATGTTTTTTATGTTTTTCCTTCTTCCTTCATTCTATCTAATTCTTGCTTCTTCTTTCTTATTCTTTGCTTCTCCTGTAATAGAAAAAAAAAACAACAGAAGATGAATGTGAAAATAATAATAATCTGTAAGTAGTCTGCTTAAGCAGAGTTAATTTGTTAGGATCTGTATTTTAATGTAATGATTTTATGGTCCTTGTTACTGTCACTGATGCTTGCATTTGTATATGATCTGATGTGTTTTACGTTTATGTAGTTATACTGTTTAATAAAAATTAACAGATAACACAATCTATTCATTATTATTTACACATGAATCACACATTAGTTCTGTTCATATTGCACCACACAGGTTATTCATATGGTGTACATTGTCATTCCTCATGAATGCCTCATTGCAGTTCTATGTCAAGCAGTGTACATACTTGGCTCATGACGATGTACATTCACAGAAGAAAAAACAAACTAATTATTTCAGGAGCCTTGCCCTCGCACCCCCTAATTAAAATAACTAACTCCAGGTAGGGTGCATGTTGGGGAGGGGAGAGAATCAGGATATAAGTTAAAAAAATAAGAACAGAAACAGAATAGCACAAACATTGCGCTTCATCCCAGCCCTAAACCCTGCACCCTTCCCACCAGAGCCAGCCTCCCTAACCACCATGCTGCATAGCCAGCTTGGCGACTTCTCTTCTTGCCACCCCTCACATACCTTACAGATACCTTCCGGTATCCTGTCGCTTTCCTCTTGCCCTGCCCTTCCCTGTCGCTACCCTTCCAGGGTAGCCCACAACACAGGCACTGAGACTGAGTTGCTCATATTTGAGTTGTTCAATCTCAGTCACCCTTTTGATGGGATACCCCTCATTGCTTACTTTGCATCTGTATTTTGTGTAAGATGGCTTTCACCAGGTCACTGAATAGTGTTGTCATGGAGTTAGAATAGTAAAGATCCAATACACAAGTGTCTGGAAGCCCTGGGAACCTGTGTAGGGGTGTATAGAATGGCCTTTTGAGCATGGAGGACTCTTTCTGCACATGTGGTACCTTCTGTGCATCAGCGACCTGATCCTTGTCTCTATGTGTGTGATCAGGTAGTGGACACCAGTTGGGGATGGGATTGTGTGCATACTGTCCTTCTGTTTCATCTTCATCATGGGATATGTACACAAAGGCTCCCAGTACGGCATGTAGACTATGTAAATGTTTTAAGATTTGTACACCATCCTGTTATAACCCCCACCAGCACTACTGGTCTCAGTGGACCACCAAGGAACTAAACACCAGAGGTCCTGAACAGTCTTAAGGGGAGGGAACAGGCAAGCATTAACTTTGTTTATTCTTTCTTTAAAAATTGTAGGGCTCCAAAAGGGATACAGCAGTCTTTGGAGAACTACTGCATTGTTTCCCGACAATCCCCTGCTTCAAATAGATGAATCCTACAGACTAAGAAGGGGGTCAAGAGAGTTCCTGATAGTGTGCCAAAATGGAGGTATCCTTTGGCAATCCCATAGCATGTGTTTTAACGTTCCATCATCCCTTCCATACCTATGACATAGTGATGAAGACAGTCTACCCATTTTAAATAATTTAGCTGGTGTGTAATACACATTGTGAAGTATACAGAACTGTATTAAGTGAAATCTATCTTGCTTAAGAAGTTTGTAAAGTTGTCACCAGGCAAAATGCCAAAGTGGTACTTCACGTTGAAGGCCAAGAGCTATAAATATTGTTTAAATGAATGTTCCTGTATGTTATTAGATAGCCAGTTTGAAACTTTGAGTTGTTTGATTTTTATAGGATCTAGTTCTTTGGCTCTATTATGAAGAGTCTTAGTTACAATTTTTGTGCAATTTACATGAATTTTAACAGAATGTTCAGCCCAATATTTTAAACGAGATGAACTATAGTTCCCCAAAAGTTGATAAATGTTAGCTAACCACCCATTTTATTTGATATCAGATTATTATTTTCTTCTTTAAGACAAGATGCAATCAATGTTCCTTGAGGGGCTGACATAATCTTAAGCCAAAAATTAATTAATCGTATATGTGCACTTTCAGTAAATCAATTTGTCCAAGTTGGGCTCTTACAAGTAAATTTGGAACAGATCTAGGGATACCTAATGTTCTCTTATAAATTTTATTAATTATAACTTCTATAGTTTGAAACTTGTTTTCCCAGACTTCTGTGGTGTATTATCCTTGATTAACTAATTTAACATTAGTGACTTCTATTATTGATTCAATGGATATACCACTATGAATTCTATTAAAACATGTGAGATGAAAGAACTCTCAACACAGGCAAGCTATAATTGGTGAGTCTTTTAAGTCTCTCCTCATTCCAGGAAAGAACTACAGTATTAAAGAGTCAGGTAGACAGTTTTGTGAGTCTCTTGCCTTTTTGTCTCATGTATGTCTGTCTGCATCTAATGTTATAATTACAAAAGAAGCCGCACTTGGATGTGGTACTAAGGATAAGGAAAGCAATACAAAAACACTGGATATCCAGCACTCACCACTTCTTGTAATAAGATACTGCTGTCATGAAATATGTAGAATAAAGTGCCAAGCTTTATTACAGGTGCATTAAAAATAACAGAACGCCCTCCTGACGCGTTTCAGAATCTAAAGCCACTTTATCAAAGGATTCTTCCCCATTCAATTTTATCAGTTTGTTTGTTACTTCTTGAACCCATGTGTAGCACCATACACTTGCTAATATTAAAGGACATATTGTTTAGTATTGCCCACCATTCAATTTCTTTAAAACCAGACACCAATTTTTCTTCTCTGCCCTTTATTTCTACCTCCCCACCTAGTTGTGTGTCCTCATCGAATTTTATCAACCAACTTTTAGTCTGGATGTGCATATCACTTATCTAATAAGTGAAAAGAGATGGTCACAAGACTGAGCCCTAAAGGTCTCCATTTGTCACTCCTCTAGTATTTGATAATGCACCATTGATCTGCACATGTTGACTTCTGTTTGACAACCAGTTTGTTACCCATGAAACATAGAATGTGTCAGCAGAAAAGGACCAGTAGACCCATCTAGTCTGCCAATTTTTCCTGCTCAACACAACACCCTAGATTCTATTTGATCACAGGTGTCCCTCCCTCCTCCCTTACCTCTATTTATTATACCCATCTGTCAATCCCATAAATGTTTGAAGCCCCCACTGTCTTTGCCCCTACCACCTCTTCTGGTAGGCTGTTCTAGGCATCAAATCACCCTTTCTGTGAAGGAGTATTTCCTCACATCCTCACATCCTCTTAACCCCCCCCTCACACACACACTTCTTAGCATGCTCCATGTTCTGGTGCTCCTCCTCTTGTGAAAGAGATGTCCCCTCTCCCTCACTCCTCCTTTAAGGAGTACATGTTGAGCTCCTGCAGGCTCTCCTCATATGGTTTCTTATGCAACCCCCCCACACCATTTAGTAGCCGTCCTCTGGACTGCTTTCACCCTGTCAATGTCCTTGCAGAGGTTCAGCCTCCACAACTGGACACTGTACTCCAAGTGAGTGATACCAACTCTCCATCTTATACACAGCCCCGGGGTCTCCCTATCCTAGGAGAATGACTTTACACTTTTTGGCATTGATACCCAATTGTCACTCCCTACACTACTCCTCTAGTTTCTCCAGATCACTTTGCATTCCCTCTCACCCTCTCCTGGGTGTCCACCCTGTTGCAGATTTTTGTGTCATCCACAAAGACACACATCTTTAGCTCCAGTTCCTCAGCAATGTCACTTATGAAGACATTGAAGAGGGTGAGGTCAGTACAGATTCATGTGGTACTCCACTGGTCATTCTCCTGTTTTCCGAGTGACTGTCATTTACCACCACCACCTTCTGCTTTCTGTCTTTCAATTAGTTAGATACACAGCTCACCACCTTCTCCCCCACCCCCATGCTGCTAAGTTTCTTTATCAGCCTCCTGCAGTAAAGTGTCAAAGGCCTTGCTGAAGTCCAGATAGGTCACATCCACTGCCCTCTCCTGATCCACCTCCCTAGTTACCCAGTCAAAGAAATCTATGAGATTTGTTTGACATGAACCCCCCAAGTGAAGCTGTGCTACTGCTGGTCCTGCAGCCCATATGTTTCCAGGTACTCAATCAGTCTCTTCTTCAGCAGGGACTCCATTAACTTACCCACCACTGATGTGAGACTGACTGGTCTGTAATTGCTGGCCTCCTTCTTACTACTGCTCTTGTGCTGCACAGAGACCACATTAGCCCTCCTCCACTCCTCTGGAACAACTTCTGTCTTCAGTGAGGTGCTAAATAGTTTTGCCACTGTGCTGAGTTCCTTAAGTGCCCTTGGGTGGCTCCCATCTGTCCCCATTGCCTTGTTTTCCCTTATGGGTTCAAACCTCCAGCAAACTCTCTCTGCCATAAATGGACTTGTGTTCAACTCTTCCCCTGTTGCTTGTTAATGTATGTCAGCCTGTTCCTCACTTTCACTGCAAAGACTGAGTAGAAGTATTCATTAAAAATGTTAGCTTTGTCTTGGTCTTCTTCTATACATCCCCCCTCCCATCTCCTGATCTTCACTATACCACTCCTTGCCTTCGTTTTTTTACTCATGTACCTGAAGAAAGTTTTATTCCCATTCTTGACATCATGGTGATCCTTTCTTGATTTTGAGCCTTTGCTGTCCTTACACTCATTCCTGTCTCCTTTTGTTTCTCTAGATATACCGCCCTGTCTGCCTCCATTTGCATCTCCTTGTATTTCCTGAAAGCTTTTTTTTCCTCCTTTACCATCTTAGGTAGCTCCTTTAATAACCAAAGTGGCCTTGTTTTCCTCTTACCCTTGCTCATTACCTTTAAATAGCTTGCCATCACCATAGTAATTCCCTCCTTTTTTTCTATTCTATTGCCCCCCCAGCTATCCCCCCTTTCAAGGTATTTCCTAAGGCAGTCTCCCATTTCTTTAAAATCTGCTTTCCTGAAGTCCAGGACCCTCATCCTAATGTAGTTTTCTCCTATCCAATTCGTATGCCAAACCACACTTTATGATGATCACTTGTACCCAGGGGGCTACCCACTGTGATGTCTGTAATGTTGTTCCTATTCATGAGTATCAGATCGAGCACTTCCCCATCTCTAGTGGGATCTGCAACCAGCTGCCTGAGAAATGCAACTTGCAAGGAGTCTAGGATGACTCTTTTCCTAGTTGTAGTTGCGGGCAACATTTTTCATTCCACATCTGGCAGGCTAAATTCACCCATAATAACTACTTCCCTTTGCTTGGAATTTTGCCTATGGTCTCCCCCAAAACTCTGTTGAATTCCTCCCCTTGTGTTGGTCGCCTGTACACCACTCCCACACGTATAATGGCCCGGACCCCATCTCTAAGCCCACCCAAAGAACCTCACACCTTTCTGTTTCTCTGCTGAGTCCATGTATTTCTGTGGCTTTCATTTATTTTCTTACATATAAAGCAACCCCTTCACCGTATTCTTACAAAACATGTCTTAAGCCGGCATGGCACCATGATTTTGTTATTGCCAACATATCCAGGTCCACCTCTGCAATGGTAGCCTCAAGCTCAGAAATGTTGTTTTCCTAGGCTCCTTGTGTTGGCGCATATGACATTCCAGTCCTTGTGTTCATCCTTGTGCCTACTTCCTTTCCTTTCCAGAGTTCATTCTTCACCCTTCTCTTGTCACTGGTACTGTCCTTCCCCTTTTTATCCTCCCATTACCCTCCCTCCCTAGTATTTTTCACAACCTTTTTAACAGCTCTTGACCCTCCTATCCTTTCCTCCCATGCCCCTACTCCCCACTACCCCTAGGGTATTTATTTGCCCTGGGGTTTTCTTCACTGCTGGTCCATTATCTTGGGTGGCATTCACTGCCTTTTTTCTACCTCTCCCCTTGGCTAGTTTAAATGCCTATCGAAGTTGCATTTAAACTTCCACCCAGGACTGCTGTTCCCATCTTGGATGGATAGAGGCTGTTGCATTTGTAGAGGCCTTTGCCCCTCCAGATAGGACCCCAGTCCCCAATGTAGCCAAACCTCTTCTTCCTGAACCATGCCTTCAAACATTTGTGGGACACAGTGGTGCAGTATTCCCTCCCCTCCCCCCAGCCTTGCACAGATAGCACCTCACTGAAGGCCACCATGTGTGCTACCTGCTTCAGGCCTGTCCCCAGCCCCCTAAACCTATCTTGCACCACTGCTGCTGTGTCCCCTGCCAGGCTATTTGTCCCCAGATGGACAATGACATCTAGCTCCCCCTCCAGCCCCACAGCCCTAGTGATCCCAAGGATCTGCTACCATCCCTCCTTGCCAAGGTGCTGGATGGGAACCTTCCTCTTCCACTGGTGTCCTCTTTTCTCTCACCTTGGAGCCTCTGTGCCATGATAATACTTATTTATTTATTTGTTTGTTTATTTATTTATTTATATATTGTATTTGGAGGCAGTATAGCACAGTGGTTTAAGGCTCTGAGCTGCAAATCTGGAGACCTGGGGTTGAAGCCCACAGCCCCCACTTGCATACTGTGTGACCTTGAGCAAGTCACTTAACTTCCCTATGCTCCCAGGCCGCACCTGTAAACAAGCTTTCAGCTTAGTGTGTTACTCCTGGTAAAACAACTGAGAAAAAAAAAATGTAATTTCTGACCAAGAAAAGTACACTAAGCCATGACAGCCTGTTTCCAGGTGCACCCTGATGGGTAGGCTACAAGGACCTGTTTTACTGATGAGGGAATATTTGCCATGACACAGAGGAAAATCCCCTATTCTTGAAAGTAGGGGAAACCCTTGTCCATCAAGCTGCTGGCCAAGATGGTGGACACTGGTGACGGAGGTGCAAGAAGCTCTACTGAGGTAAGGGAGATGGCCTCCCTTCTTGCCTAGCCTAGCCAGGAGGCCCATGAACAGAATTTGGAATTGGAAGTAGAAAGACAAACAGCCCAGAAAATTGAAGCCATGAGAAAACTGGTGGTGGAAGAAGCCCAGTTATCAGCCAAAATGTTAGAGAAAAAGTCACAGTTGGCATCCCTCTTAGAGGAGGAAGAAGCAAAATTCCTATCTGCTAAATCAACTTGGGCCACAGTGGCAGCAGCACTTGTATGAATCTCCTGATGAGGAAATGCCATCGATTACTTTTTTATTAGAAGATGCAGATACAGAAGTACCAGTGGACATATCTGAAGCAACAGGACAAGCTCTGGACATTTCAGCTGTATCAGCTCTTTGAAAAGGAAGGACAACGATGGTCTCCATAGGGCCTTCAACTAGTGAAAAAAAACCTGGTCATGGTAGTGGCCCTGATGGCTGTTGGATAGAAAAGATCCCATGATAAAACGCAAAGCTGCCATTATGATCCGGATAATCCTCCAGTTTTGTTACTTTGTAAATCCGTTGTCAGGTTTCCCTCAACTGAGAAATCAGCTGTGAGGTGGCCTACTGAACTGCTACCCTTTAGCAATTCCTGGGAAATTTGTCAAAAGCTGTCATTCATGCAAAGTGTGAATCAAAATCAGAAAGACAGCCTCAGCTTTAAATGTAGCATGCAGGCCGGCCCATCGGCACACCGGTTGGATTTCCACTTGCAATGCCGGTGACCCAGGTTTGGGAATGGACCCAGGTCGCTTGAGGGCCGGCCGGGGGATAGTAGGATGGAGCATCCTGAGGACTGCTCTCCTTCTCTGGGGGGAGGGTGGGGAGCACACCTGGCACTCAATGGACTACTGGCAGAGGCTGGGGGTCGCGTAGCTGCCAGCGCCAGCATCAAGAAGGGTAGGGCAGATGCAAGATGGTCATTGCATGTCTCCGCCCCTGAAAAACAAGAAAAATTCCTTGCTGCTGGCTGTGTTTGTGAAGTCTGCCCCTGGCATCAATTAGCATCCAGGGCCAGCTCTCTTCAGATAGATGCTAGTCATGTGGCATCTAGGTGCCGCCCTCCCACCCCCTGGAGGGGGGTAAGCCAGGGGTGCTGGGAAAGAGCAGACAGAACCTGGAGGTGGGTACAGTGGCCGGCAGCAGGGCAAAAATAGGAAAAAAATGTAGCATGCAGTCCTAGCCTTCAGTTCCTGATATATCAAACATCCATGACATAGCAAAAATATCTGTTCCACGGAATCATGCAGGGGCCCAGCTCTTTCACAGTTCTGCTTCATGGGTTCTGCCAGAATCCAGTGCACCGTCCCAACCTCTGCCCCCCACTGTTCCCCAGCTCATACACTGCCATTCTCATAAGTAGTGACGGACGCTGTCCAACAGCCAATCATGGACTCTGACTGGAGAATATAGCGGATAGCACGACCATGATCAGTATCACCTAGCTGTGCTGAATTGTGCTTAGGACAGGTACCTTCCACTGAATCACGCTCTGCAATTTTGAGTGACACAGATACCAGCGTAATAGAAATATTCAGCACAATCCCTCCGCTGATAAAGGTTTCACTCAGGGGTTCAGTTAATTTATTTTTAGTGGAAGTCTAAAACTTCCATGAGTCAAAATCTGGAAGTCATTCCAGTTTTTTGGAAGTCAAAGTACTTCCAGAAACCCACCTGTGGAACTCAGTATTCTAGTAAGGATCAATTTATGGGTGGTAATACAATATATTTGTGGTAAAATACAATTTCTTTCAGAAAAATCCATCATTTCTGACTTCCATGCCTACAATTTTGGAAGTTATCTAATTTTTTGTTTCACATCTGGAAGTCAATGACTTTTTCCCCTTTATTTTGTAAAGTTTTTACCTTAGTTTTGGAAGTCAAATACTCCAGAAATGGTGTAAACTGAACCCCTTGTTTCAGGACATAGTCATACACCTGAAGTGCCACCTGATAATCTGATAACAGCATATACAGATGGAAGTGAATACTCCAGTAAGGACAGGAAGCTATTAAGGGGACACTGGGCAGTGGGGGGGAATCACTGGACCACCGGGGACTATTGTGTATGCTTGTGCACCTTGTTTGGGGGGGTTGCCACCCATGGCCGGTGGCTGCTGTGTTGTGCACTGCACTACAGTGGCTCGCTTGTGTGTGACTAGCACTTGAGACATTTTTTACGGGCTCAACTTTGAGCCCAGGTATGCGGCACATCTCTGGGTTGTGCCAGCAGATGCGGCGCACATCCCAGGCTGAATATCAGCATGTGCCGCTTATGCATGGGCATGCCCCCTGGAGATGTATTGCATACATTATCTTTGCACCCCAGCACAAAGGGAATTGTGCTGCACAACTCCCACTTTTGAATATTGCCCCAGGGCACAGTTCTGGGGTTGCACTGGTGCAACTCCTTTGAATATCTCGGCCAATGTAGGCAATCATAGCACATGTTTTTTAATCTAGGGACAATTTGAGGCCTAAGTGGGTTAACAGTGTCCCTTTAAGAATTGTCAAGTTGAAATTCCACTGAGAGATACAGAGGAGATTCACCAGCTGCGTCCATCTCCAACACAAAGGGTGTGTGACACACAGCCTGCTGTAAATAGTAATGTTCAAAGTGAATCATTGTGGGAGGGGAACAATGGAGTGCAAGTGGATTTTGCTGAAGGTGACTCAAAGATTTGCACTGGAAGAATCACCTGAACCTATCTTAGATAGTGTGAACATCTGGATGGGGAAGGGGTTGAAAATTTTATGTCAAACTGAAGCAAACGGGCAAAGGGGTAGAACGCCTCCCAAACTGATTTTTCCTTTGCAGGGACAAAGGCTTTTGTGTTTACCCAGGGCAACTGCAAACCTGTTTTAAATGTAGATTATCATAGCATTTAAGCAGTACTTGTGACAAAATAGAGTGCAATCTATACTATAAGTACGACTAACCAGTCAGTACTGTCTGAATGGAGTTTGCTGCAGTTTGTGTGATGAAACCAACAGGGTCAATACAGAAGGTGGGGTGGAAAGGATGCAAAGGGACTTAGCAAGGTTGGAGGAATGGTCAAATGTATGGCAGCTCAGATTCAATGCAAAGAAGTGCAAAGTAATGCACCTGGGAAACAAAAACCCAGGGGAAGAGTACACAATGGGGGTTGAGATACTAACAACAACAAAAATGGTAAGGGACCTAGGGGTAGTCATATCAGGTGACCTTAAGGTGGGCCAGCAATGTGAGAAGGCAGTAAGGAGGGTGGGTGGGATACTGAGATGCATAGAGAGAGGCATCACCAGTAGAAAACAGGAAGCTGTTATCCCTCTGTAAACACAGCTGGTGAGTCCCCATCTGGAGTACTGTGTGCAGTTCTGGAGACCCCATCTCCGCAAGGACATAGACAGAATGGAGGCTGTCCAGAGGAGGGCAAGTAAAATGGTGCAGGGTCTGCACCAGAAGACATATGAAAAGAGATTAAAGGAGCTTAATATGTATATCCTTGAGGAGAGGAGGGAGAGGGGGGACATGATAGAAACTTTCAAGTACCTCAAGGGAATCAACAAAGTCTAAGAGGGTAGCATCATTCAGAAAAAGAGATGTACAAGAACAAGGGGGCACAATTTGAAGATAGAGGGGGGATGGCTCAGGGGCAACTTGAGGAAATATTTTTTCACAGAGAGGGTTGTGGATACATTGAACAGCCTTCCTGAGGAGGTAGTGAAGTCCAAAACAGTGGGGGAATTCAAGAATGCATGGGATAGACATAAGGCAATTCTAGTGGGGGGTAGGAGAAAGTTGGCTGCTGGTTAGCTAGGATCTGCAGCTTATCCATTAGGTAGGGAAATGGGCAGACTAAGTGGGCCAAGCGGTCCTTATCTGTTGTCAAATTCTATGTTTCTATGCACTTCTATTGCCAGTGTCCATAGGCAACCCAAAAGAGGAATGATCAGCCAGATCAAAATTATCTACTAAACACAGCACAAAAATCCTCAATTCAAAAGTAACAAAATGAAAGAATGCAGCAAACAGAAAGAAACCTCCCAGAAAAGGATAGTGAGTCTGAAGCACATACTGAAACTAAAAACCTACTCACCAGGTATTCAAGATGCAATGTCTCCACTCCCACAGCATTACAAGTTGTTATATTGTATTAGGGGCATTCCCAAGTCCAGGAAAGATGAAATGGAACCATGCATGCATAATAGCCCACAGAAACCCCTCAAGATACGGAGATGGAGTATGAACAACTCAAGATACGGAGATGGAGCATGAACAAGAACTGAACAGAATTATTCAGAATGAAACACAACCTGAAATCACCGAAAGTGAAACACAGATGGAAGCCCCCTCCCCTGACAGGATGAACATATGACACCAGTTAATAGCATTTCACAAGAAGTAACTTCAGTCCAGATGGAATCTGTTGTTGTGCCACCACTACCACTGCAGTTCACCATAGTCACAAGGAAAAGGTCCTTAAAAAGACACAACCCCAAAAATAAATATCCCAAGACAGTGGAAGATGTTACTTTGGAAAACAAATCCCAAGTCCTTTTGACTGGAAAAGACTGGGGGGAATCTGAAAGTAACATTGACTTGGAAGCCTCCCCCTAAACATCTTCAACTGTGTCAACTCAAAGAATGGCATCCTGATAGACTGAGGAAGAACCCACGGAATGGCAACAAACCAGGTTATGAAGGAAGACTTCCTTGAAATGAGCAGGATAGGGATGGGGTAGAATTAGTGCAAGGGGAGTTTAGGGAACTGGTAAGAGGTCTGAGACAGGTAGCACATTCAGTTGCTTTTGCAGGGTATACCGTGAGTATAGCGACCGAATATGCGTGTCACGTCAAAACAGCGACTCATATTGGGCACTATACTCATGGGCTACCCTGTAAGGGTAGGACTGTACACGACCACTACGGTAGTGTATGGTGACAGGAAGGTTGGGATAGCAAGGGGAAGGAGAGGGACAGGGAATGGGTTTTGAGGGATGGGTGTACCTACTGCCACCGAGCTAGCCATGTGGCGTGGTGATGTGTGTAGCTAGCTCAGAAACCACAAAGGAGCTCGCACTAGGACGGGTGCCATGGAAACTGGAACAAAACACCAGACTCATATCATTGTAAGAATAGCCTATATTAATAAAGGTTTTATTAATAACCTTTAAAATGTTTCCCTCTGGGCCAAGTTCTTTTGTGGTGGTGAGGCCTGGATTTGTGTTTTTTGATTGGTAGCTAGCTCAGCTGCAGCAGGTACAGGTTCGGGACCAGGTGCGGGAAAATTTTGCCACTGCCTGCAGCCGTGGCACTTAATTTGTTTTCGGTCTAGGGATATTGCCCCTCCCCGACATGCACCCCTGGAGTTGAAAATCCTTACTCAGGAAGGTGTGAGGGGGCACAGCCCTCCTGCAAAACCACTTTTTCGATTCGATGTCAGGTCGCCTGAAAGTGTATATTGCCGATTTGCTGCCGACAATATACACTAAGCGTGATAGCGATTACTTATTCCTGCGATTGCTATTATGACATGGAACCCTTTTACGGAGGTGCTACCTGTCTGCAATTGGGGAAAGGAAAGGGAATTTTGCACCAAGGCCTTCAACTCATGGTTGAAGGAATAGTGCAAAGAGGAGGGGTACTAGGGGCCCATCTGGGAGGATAAAAGCCTATACAGAGGTATGGCCTGCATCCATTTAAGAGGGGAACCACAGTCCTCAGTGGACGGTTTAAATGTTACTTCAATGAACATTTAAACTAGCCGAGGGGGGTGGTGGAGGAAAAGGAGAGGAAGAAACTGCCTCCCCCCCAACAGGCTGAGATAGATCATAGTGAGATCTTAAGGGAAGAGAGTCCCATCAGGGTACAAGTTAATCAAAGAAGTAGAGGGTCAGCAAAGGAGGATGGAAGGAAAAACAACAGTCAAAGGAGAAGGCAGAGGAAGGGGGAACAAAAGGAAAAAGGGAGGCAACAAGCAAACCCCAAATCAAATTTGGGAGGCCATGTGTGCTAGTACTAGAAGTCTGGGCTATAAGATTCCAGACCTAGAGGCCATCATGGCAGAGGCCAATCTGGATATTGTGACCATTGCAGAGTCATGGTGCACTGACAGCTATGACTGGGACATGGCAATACCAGGCTACACGCTGTTGAAAAAGGAGAGGGTGGGAAGGAAAGGGGTGCCCTATGTCAAGGAAAGCATAAAAGCAACAGAAATACAGGGAATTCAAGGGTGGAGGTGTTGTGGGTCACCTGTGTGTCAGGAAACAGAACTACTCTTTGGAGAGGCGTGATCTATAGACCTGTGGCATGGGGAGGAGTTGGATTAGGAAATGTTGGAAACAATTGACAAAATGACTGAAAGGGGGGAGGTGTTGTTAGTGGGGGAATTCAATCTGCCGGATGTAGTCTGGAGCCTTCCAGCTGAGGCTTCGGCTAGTAGCAGGGACATCCTGGACTCCCTGTAGGGGGCATTATTCAGGCAACTAGTCAGTGAACCCACTTGTGATGGGGCAGTACTGGGCCTGGTGCCCACTAACAGGGACAGTGTTTTAGATATCAAGGTGGGAAGCCATCTGGGGATCAGTAATCATAGTACAGTGGGGTTCAAGATTAGAACAGCTGCGGAATCCAACCACACTGTGATGAGGGCCCTGGATTTGAGAAGGCCTGATTATATAAAGATGAGTGAATGCCTCAGGAATGATCTGGCAGGGGGAGATGGCCTGGAGGTGTGGAGGAACAGTGGGCCAAACTAAAAGAGGGCAAAGTGAATGCAGCAAACCTCTGCATCAAGCAAGTAAGCAAAAGCAAAAGGAAGAGGAGACAACTATGGTTCTCAAAAGAAGCGGCAGGAAAGGTAAAGGCATAAAGAGTAGTAGTGGTAGTGGTAGTTTTATTTATTTCTGGCACCCTTCCACGGAGGCCCAGGGTGCCATTACATAAGATAATGTACATTAACACTCACCTACTACACAGCCTAATATAGACATATATAAAACTCCAAACCAGAAACAGTTAAATAACTAAAATCAGATAAGATATACAATAAAACCAAATATGGACATCATATATAAAATTCACAACTATTTGTAAGTTAATTAATTAACTAATGTCAAAAGTCCACATTAGAGCTGGAGGCTTGGGCAAAGAGGTAGGTTTTACGGTTCTTTTTAAATGTTTCAGCCGACGTAGCCTCTCTCAGAGCCCTCAGTAATGAGTGCAAAAAATGTTGGTCCAGCCACCCTGAAAGCCTGTCCCCAGATGTTTTTTAGTTGGTTTTGGGAATTATCAGGAAGCCCTCATCGGAAGATCAGAGGGGGCGAGCAGGGAAATACGGGTGCAAGAGATCACACAGGTAGCCAGGACCCAGGCTGTACAGGGCCTTACAGGTTAAGAGTAGCATTCAGACAGTATAAGGAGACCCAGAGAGAGGAAGATAAGAAAGTGTATCATGAAGAACAGAGAGGCAGGGAAAGGAGCAAGGAGCACAAAGGTGCAAACTGAAGAAAGAATAGCTCAGGCAATATTAAGTGGGGACAAGACATTTTTTAGGTATGTTAGCAAAAAAAAGGAAGACTAAGGGAGGGGTTGTAAGGTTAAAGGGTGGGTGGGGGGAACTGATGGAGGGGGGGACCAAGAAAAGTCAGACATCTTGCACAAATACTTCTGCTCAGTGGTTACAGTGGAAAATGAAGGGAAGGGGCAGCAAAAAAAGCATCAGTAGCTTTGATAGGAGGAAAGTGGACACTGGTCCCTTCTCTGAGGAGAAAAGCTGGAAAGCACTCATTAACCTGAAGGTGGACAAAGTTATGGGGCCATTTGGGGTGCACCCAAGAGTAGTGAGGGAGCTCAGGTTGTACTAGCTGCACCCTAACAGACCTATTTAGCAGATCACTGGAGACCAGAGTGGTCTGGAGGACTGGAGAAGGGCAGATGTAGTCCTGCTTCACAAAAGTAGTAGTAGTAGCAGGGAAGAGACTTACAGTTATAGGCCTCTCAGCTTGACATCAGGGGTGGGTAAGTTAATGGAAATGCTACTAAAGGAAAGGATTGTGGAATATCTGGAATCCAGCAGGTTACGGGATCTGAAGCAGCATGGATTCACAGGGGGGAGGCCATGCCAAAAAAATCTGATAGACTTCTTTGACTGGGTGACCAAGGAGTTGGATCAGGGTGAAGCGGTGGACATGGCCTACCATGATTTCAGCAAGGCCTTCTACACCATTTCATATAGGAGACTGGAAAGCAAGCTGGGTAGCTTGGGGGCAGGCAACAAGGTGGTAACCTGGGTAAGAAACTGGTTAGGAGATAGGAAACAGAGGATAATGGTAAACAGAGTTTGCCCCGAGGAGGGGAGGGTAACCAATGGGATACCTCAGGGTTTAGTGCTGAGACCAGTCTTCTTTAATGATTTATTAGTGACATAGCAGAGAAGCTGGAAGGGAAGGTCTGCTTCTTTGCAGATTGCAGCAGGGTGGACACTCTGGGTGTGTGTGTGTGTGTGTGTGTGTGTGTGTGTGTGTGTGTCGTGTGCGTGCGCACGCGCATGTGTGTGTGTGTGTGTAAAGGACAGGCAAAGATCTGTAAAAGCTGGAAGAGTGGTCAACACTATGGCAATTGGGTTTTAATGCAAAAAGTGCAAAACAATGCACTTATGGGTGGAATAAAAAATGGGTGGAGAGATACTGACAATGACCTAGCAGGAAAGAGACCTGGGAGTAATCATATTGGATGACCTAATGGTGGCCAGGCAGTGTGACAAGATAGTCAGGAGGGCTAGTGGGATGCTGGGGTGCATAGGAAGGGGTGTCACCAGGAAAAAAAGGAGGTTATGTTGCTCCTCTATAGACCAACAGTAAGATCCCACCTTGAGTAGACACATAGAAACTGATGGCAGATAAGGACTGCTAGGCACATCCAGTTTGTTCATTTTCCCTGCCTACTGTAAAAGTCGCAGACCTGACTTGATCTCTGACTTTACCTCCTCATTCCTATTGCTAGGGTTCCTCTATGCCTGTCCCTGTCCCATGCATGCTTGAATTCCTCCACTGTGTTTGCCCCCACCACCTCTTCTGGGAGTCTATTCCATGCACCCATCACCCTTTCTGTGAAGAAATACTTCCTCAGGCTTCCCCTTAGTCTACCCCTTCCAACCTAATGTCATGCTTCATCGTTCCTGGGCATCTCCTTTTCTGAAAGATGTTACCCTCCGGTACCCTATTTATGACTTTTAGATATTTGTAGGTTTCTATCATATATCCCCTGTCTCTCCTCTCCTCCAGGGTATACATATTGAAGTCTCCCAGTCTCTCCTCATATGACTTTTGGTGCAGGCCCTGCACCATCTTTGTTGCCCTTCTTTGAACTGCCTCCAACCTGTCTATGTCCTTACAGAGATGCGGCCTCCAGAACTGGACACAGTACTTCAAATGAGGCCTCACCAATAATCTGTAAAGTGGCATCACCACCTCCTTTCTGCTGGTGATACCTCTCCCTATGCACCCTATCATCCCACTGACTCTCCCCACAGCCTTGGCACATTGTTTGGTCAACTTTAAGTCATCAGACATGATTATCCCCAGATCCCTTTCCTGTTTGGTGACCATCAGTTTCCCCCCCATCATGTAATCTTCCCCTGGGTTCTTGCACCCCAAATGCATGATTTGCACTTTTTCGCACTGAATCTCAGCTGCCTCACTGTAGACCATTCCTCCAGTTTACCTAGGTCCCGCCTTATTTTTCCACCCCTTCCGGAGTGTCCACCCTTTTGCAGATCTTAGTGTCATCCACAAAGAGGCACACCTTCCCCTCCAGACCCTCTGCAATGTCACTTAAGACATTAAACAGGACTGGCCCCATGACTGATCCCTGTGGCACCCCACTGGTCACCTTTCTTTCCTCAGATTGAGCAACATTTACCACAACCCTCTGTCTTCTATCACTCAACCAGTTTCTTAACCAGGTTACCACCTTGTTGCCCACCCCGAAGCTACCCAGCGTGGTTACCAGTCTCCTATATGGAATGGTGTTGAAAGCCTTACTGAAATCCAGGTAGGCCACATTCACTTCTCCCCCCCCGATCTATGACCTTAGTCACCCAGTCAAAGAAATCAATTAGATTTGTTTGACATGGCCTTCCCACTGTGAATACATGCTGTCTCAGATCCTATGGATTCAATGTGTTCCACAATCCTTTCTTTAAGTAGTGATTCCATAAGATTCCCCACTATTGAGGTGAGGCTCACCGGTCTATAGTTTCCGGCCTCCTCTCTACTCCTACTTTTGTGAAGATGGACTACATCTGCCTTCCTTCAGTCCTCTGGAACCACTGCCGTATTGAGTGAACAGGGCTGCCAGTGCTGCAGCCAGCACCTCCCATAGTTCCCCACATATTCTAGGATGTATCCCATCCCTTTGCCTTGTCCACTTTCCATTTTGTGAGTTATTTTAGGACTCTCTCTTCCATAAATGGACTGGTGTCCATCTCCATCCCATGTTTTCTCATGTTGCCTAACTGTGGTCCCTCACCCTGTCCTTCTTTTGTGAATACAGAGAAAAAATATTTGTTCAATACTGGTGCATTTTCCAGGTCCCCTTCCATACACTCTCCTTCTACCCCTTTAAGCCTTACTATCCCACCCCTGGTTTTTCTCCTATCACTAATGTACCTATAACAAGTCTTGTCTCCTTTTTTTTACCTACAGTGCTATTTTTTCCTCTGTTTGTGTATTTGTGCTCCTAACTGCTTTCCCTGCCTTCCTCTGTTTATCCAGATACACTACCCTGTCCTCCTCCTGCTGTGTTTCCTTGTATTTCCTAAAAGCCATCTTTTTCACCCTTACCTTCCCGGCCACTTCCTTTGAGAACCATAGTGGCTTTCTCTTGCCCTTGTTTACTTGCCTAATGCAAAGGTTTGTCACCTTCACTATGGCTCATTTCAGATGGGCCCACTGCTCCTGCACTCCCCTTTTTGTCCCTCCCTGCCAGGGCATGCTTAAGACATATCCCCATCCTTGTGAAGTCCACTCTCCTGAAATCCAGAACCTGATTGCCTTTGTGTGGCTTGATTCTGCCAGTGTACTCATGCTGAACCACACCATGTGATGATCACTGGAACCCAGGTGTCCACCCACCCTGACTTCCTAAGTTCCGTCCCCATTGGTGAGTACAAGGTCCAGAACTGCACCCTCCCTGGTGGGCTCTAGCATTAGCTGCCTGAGGCCTGTCCCTTGTACACTGTACAGGATGTCCCTGATCCTGACTGAGGCAGCAGCTGGGATGCTGCAATCCACATCTGGCAGATTGAAATCACCTACCAGCAGCACCCCCCCTTCAGCTACCGTTGTGTGGATGGATTCCACTAGAACCTTGTCCTCCTCCTCCCCCTGTGCTGGAGGTCTGTATGTAACGCCTGTGTGAATAGCAGTGCCATTGCCCTTATAAAGAGTGACCCACAATACCTCCACACCCCCTGCATTCCCTGTATCTCAGTCACTCTAGTACCCTCCCTGACGTAAAGACCCCCCCTTCCTTTTTACCTCCCCGTTTCTTCTAAACAGAGAATAACCTGGAACTGCTACATACCAGTCATGGTTTCCAGTATACCATGTCTTGGTAATAGCTACAATGTCCAGGTCAGCCTCTGTCATCAAGGCCACCAGGTCTGAGATTTTATTCCCTAGGCTGCAGGCATTGCTATAAATGGCCTGCCATTTTTCAAGTACTGTGTCCAGTTCTGGAGACCCCTTCACAGGAGAGACATAGACAGAGAGGAGGTGGTCCAGAAGAGGGCTGACAAAATGGTGCAGGGTCTGCATCAAAAATCCTATGAGGAGAGTCCAAAGGAGCATGATATGTGCACCCCAGAGTAGAGGAAGAAGAGAGAGGGGACATGACAGAGACCTTTAAATACCTCATGGGTGTAAATAAGGCACAGGAAAAGAGTATTTTTCAGAAAAGGGTGCTCTAGAACAAGAGGGAATGCTATGAAGCTGGAGGGGGGAAGGTTCAGAAGGGATGTGAGAAAGTATTTCGTCACAGAAAGCATGGCGGATTCCTGGAACAGCCTTCTGGCTGAGGCAGTTGGGGCAAAAATGGCAGTTGGGTTCAAAAATGCCTGGGATAGGCACAGAAGAATCATAGGGGTAAGGGGGTTGTGGGGAGAGATAGCACCATAGATTAAGGGGGTCTACAGCAAAAACAAAGGTAAAAAAAAATAAATAGGCAGACTGGGTGGGCCAAGCACCCTTATCTGCCATCAGAGTCTATGTTTTTATGTTTCTATAAAATCTAAAAAGGCAGATGAAATACACTAACTAAAACAGACACTAAACACTTACATATACCTTCACTAAACTCCCATATGCTGGATGTCCCACTACAGTAGCAGTAGCCACTTTAAATGCTAACAGTATTCACAATAGGAAAACAAGAACATATTTTTTCTATCTTAAATTATTTACCTTATGACATTTTCCTATTGCAGGATACTATAATTAAATCCACAGCTGAAATTGAAAGATCAAAAATATCTTGGGTATGGGGCTGCTTATATTGTTCTTTTGGGCAAAATACATATGACAGTTTGGGAGTACTCTTTAAAGCTACAAACATCACATTACAAACACCGGTGGAGGTTGAACCTGAGAGGGCATTACTTTCACATATAGTTTTACATTTATTTATTTATTTACTGAGATCTCAGATTACAACCATACCTCTCAGCCTCTCAACATTAACAAGCATTTGTCAATGCCGAATGTTTGCTTGCTGGCATTGGCATTGGTAGTGTAGAAGTTACAGAGCTGCATAATAGAAATGGCAGTGAAGTATTGAACTGAAGCCAACCCCACCACCACCGTGCAGAGAGTGACAGGCATTGGGGTGTGCCTTTGGGTCGTCAGGCATAACGGCCACGCCATTTCACCACACCCTACCCTACAGACACTGATAAGTGTCACGGTGTGCCTTGGGGTCTTTGGCCCTTATGCGCACCCCATTCCATCAGGAAATATGGTGAGATGGGTGCGGTATAGGAGAATGGGGTGAACTTTGGGGCTGAAGCGTCCAAGGCATACCTCGATGCCTCTCACTGACTGCAGGATATGGAATGGTATGAGCATTACAGGCAAGAATCCCAAGTCACACCCCTGATGCCTGTCATTCTCTACAGGGAGGGGCGTTATGGTTGGAAACCCTAACACCTCAGGCATTCGTTGGTATTTTCACTCCAAATTTTCAACATTTTTTGTGACCCACCTCATGAACAGTGGCAATATCAGTTTTGTTAGCGAAAAGCTGCTTATGCACAGCGACTACGGCATTTAGCACCACAGGTGCAAAACACATTCCTAACAGGATGGAAAATGACAGCTATACTGTTCATGGGGAGGCGAAAAATGGCAATGTTGCAAATCTGCAGTAAAAATATTAAAAAAACTGGTAAGCCGTGAGCGCAGTATAGAAACTGTGCAACGACTAATCAGAATGTACCTAGTTGGGGATTGTCAATATAGGCATTTTGGGACTCTCCGATCATGAACAGTGTCACTGTGATTTTCTTTATCTGTCCCGAATAATGATTTCCCACAGTGACCATGCATCTCCGTGTGAAAGTGTGAAAACACATTTCGCCATATTGTGAAAAATGACAGCTGTACTGTTCATAAGGAAGTGTGGAAAAGCCACTGGTGAAAATCTGGACTGAAAATATTACAAAGTCATGAACTTACAAGGGTGCGTGAAACTGCACAATGCTCACTGTAACACAGTCATTTTATGGACTTTGTCACCAATTTCAACATAGCCATTTTAAGACCTCTGCTCATGAACAGTGTAACTGTGATTCTCTTAATCTGTCCCAAACATTGCTTTTCACTACACCGACTGCACCACTGTGCGCTACATGTGCGAAAACAAATTTGAGGCAACGTGAAAATGGAGCTGTACTGTTCATAAGGAAGTGTAATAAAATGGCAATGTGGAAAATCTGGAGGAAAATATAGAAAATTGAGAACTTACGAAGCGCAATGAGGAACTGCACACCCACGCCGCGTAAAACAGTCATTTTAGGAATTTGTTCACCAAATTTTCAACATAGCCATTTTAAGACCCTGATCATGAACAGTGTCACTGTGATTTTCTTAATGTGTCCCATACATTGATGTTGCACACCGACCGCGCCATTGTGCACTTACATGGGCGGAAACACGCTTTTGGGCAAGATGTGAAAATGACAGCTGTACTGCTCATAAGGAAGTGTAATAAAATGGCAATGTTGAAAATCTGGAGTGAAAATATTGAAAATTTGAAACCACGCAGCTATGTAGGAACTGCGCAACGCCGCTTGTAAACAGTCATTTTTGAGATTTTCACCAATTTTCAACATAGCCATTTTAAGACCTCTGCTCATTAACAGTGTCACTGTGATTTTCTTAATGTGTCCCATACATTGATTTTGCACACCGACTGTGCCATTGTACGCTACATGTGCGGAAACACGTTTTGGGCAAGATGTGAAAAATGACAGCTGTACTGCTCATAAGAAGGTGTAGTAAAATGGCAATGTTGAAAATCTGGAGTGAAAATATTGAAAATTTGTGAACTTATGACGCGTCGAGAACCGCGCAATGCACGCCAGAAACAGTATTTTTAGGGATGCCGACTCAATTTTGGGAATATAGGCTTCGAGAGCCCGCCAGAACAGTGGCAGTGTCGTTTCATTACTTGGTCCCAAAAGGTGATTTCGTACAGTGACTGCAAAATCACCCTTCGGTCTTGATTAACGCCATGACAGTGACAGCATTCATGAGAAGGGGTCCCAAAAACCCCATGTTGAAAATTTGGTACAAAAATTCCAAAAAATGGCTGAGATATGCAGCAAAGTTGAAAAAACCCTATCAATCCCATTATACAGCTTACCGGCACTTCCTCAGTTCGCGGTCGGCTTTGAACAGTGCAGACGTGTTCCCGGTCCACCAAGATCGCCGCGCCAGAGTCCGGAGGTAAGTATGGGGTGAGGGGGTGGGAGGCGGGTGCGCAGTGGTGTGGCGTGGTGGGCAAAGACAGCGAGGACCATTTTAAGTTTCAGTTTTTTTTTTTTAAATGACGGCGCGACGTTGCCACGCTGGGTGGGCTCCAGCATGGCACAAGGACAGACTGGTGAGGCGTGGAGCTGCGGGATTGACACCCGTCAGCAATAGGATTGGTTGTCACGCTGGGGTGGGCTCCCCAGCGTGGCAACCTTACTGGGGGGACCAGTAGAGCCAATGGGGGATTGGGCACCTCCGTCGGCTATAGGATGTGCAGCCACGCTGGGGTAGGAACCCAGGGTGGCATATGTAACTCTGCTTTGGGGTTGGTAGCACAGCGGATGGGGGACTGGGCACCCCCGTCGGCTACACAGTGTGTGCGTGGGGGCGGCGAGCACGCAGTATGCATGCGTGTGTGTGTGTGTGTAGGGGGAGCGCGCATGAGCAGGCGATATCTTATCGCTGCTCACTGAAGCGTAGCTCCCCCTTTCAACTGTACTCCACTGCATTTTGGACTGCTGTCATAGACAGCTCCAGCAGGCACTGGAGAACTGAGGCCGCGCCTGCAAACACACTGACTGAATTGGAAGAGGGCTGCCACACCTCCGAAAACTCGGATGATGGCACTATGTTTCTTGCACATGCGTGCAAGCAAACATAAAAGTCATAGCACTGGCCTTCAAAAATCATAGCAGATGGTCAGAATGTGGAGCGCTTTCTTGTTTTAAAGAATAATATGTGTACAAATAGTGGGCCCTATGGAGTTATTGATAGGAAATGTTTCTATTAACTTAGTTTAATGATTTAATAGTTTGTGTGTCTAGAGATATCTCTAACATTATTAAGAATATCAGTAAACCTATGTGGAGCAAGGGTAAATTTGAGTGTGAATATCATAACGCTATGTAAAATTCGTAGCAGTTGAGAAGTATGATTACAACACCTTTGAGCTGAAAGCTCTTTTACAAAGGTTTCACATCTGAGCAAAACAGGTAACACACAATAATGACAAGATGGGACAAAACATGGCAGGATACATAGAGAGCTAAAAGTAGTACAGTCAGTATGAGTGTGACACTTCAGTTGTAGAATCTAGTATATGTAACTAAGCTATGAGCAGCCAGGGGGCTTTGCCGAGGTTAGGGAGTGTGTGGGGGTGAGAGAAGCATTGGAGCATGGAAGGGGAGAGGGTGCGGTGAGTAGGGGATAGGATGTGGGTAAGGGTGGTGGGGAAGGGGGCAAGGCCAAGGGCAAGCAGAGTGTAAGTGCTGATAGTTACTAGCAGCTAGCAGGAGGTTGTACTATGGAGTGCAGTCACAGCCACTAAGAGCTGTGAGGTGCTGGTGAAGCTTACATTTAAATGAACCAATCTTTGGTTCGACAAGGATGTCCCAGGGAGGCCATTAAGCCAGTCAGGGGCATGGTAGGTGAAGGTCCTTTGTCCCTGGGATGTATGGTGGAATGGGACCTGGTACGACTGCCTGGACGTGCCCCAAGTCCTGTGGGGTTGGGCTGCATTGAGGGGTACTGGAGAGGATTAGAGCTGGGCCAGTTTTTTGGCTAGTGGATAGGTCTGGTATTTTACCCTGCCTTTAAGGTGCAGCCAGCAGGACTGAGCATATACTGTAGGTCACATGTGTGCATAAGTAGGTGCGCACCTGTGACTAGTCTGCTGGCATTGTTTGTCGCAGTGCTAACCCTTTTAAGTGTGATGTCTGACACGGCACTATAAATGACTAGATCATGGTTTATGATGGAGATTATGCTGCTGTTGACAGCAGTACAGAGTACCTCGGTTGTCAGGCAATGTTTGTAACAGTGCAGTAGGCCTATTCTAGTGTTTACTGCTTGGAATTCATAGCAGAATAATCAATATTTATGTGCCCTAGATGAAAACAGCAAGAGTGGCATTATTTAGATTATGTGAGCTATATTTACATACCTCTAAACTATGGTTAGTGGGGGTGATTTTAAATTGCACCGTTTCTACTGTAGATGGGGGGGGGGGAGAGGATCCGTACGGAATCCTGACAACTGCAATCCCAATAATAAAAAAGCCTGACACCAAAATCCAGTCATGGTGAAAGTCCTGTCACACCAATGATCATCCTCAAAAATCCTGATAAACTTGTCAGAAAAAACACATCAAGGGTGACAGTATGTGCGAACACATTACAGTAGGCTCATTGACAGTTCAGTCAGCGGCCAGCCACGGAGGTGTGAGGTGGGCTGTGCTGGTCGCTGGCTCTTTATGTTAGTGCTGGCACCTTTGGGGTTGGGGTGGGAGCATGGGACGTACTTCCCATTATTACCAGCGCCATCGGGGTTCGGGGAGTAGGCCATTGGAATTACCATACTACAAGTAATGTGAACACTGGGGGTCGGGGTGGGGGACATGGGATTACCTATATTTAACAGTAGCAACATTGGGGAATGGGGTTGGGAGCATGGGATTACCTAAGGGTAATAGTGGCAACATTGGGGATCAGGCAGGGTGGCCCCTGAACTGCCAATGAGGGGTATTTACAGTTTTAAAGATAGGAGCACATTGAGGATCAGGGCGGGGGGGGGGCCACTATACTGCCAACAAGGGGTATTTACAATTGTAAAGATAAGGGCACATCAGGAATTGGGGCAGGGGGCCACTATACTGCCAATGACGGGTATTTACAATTGTAAAGATGGGGCACATCAGGGATTGGGGCGGGGGCTGCTTGTGCATACCACTAGGAGCCTATGGCAGACCCTTCCCATGCATCAGGTGTGTGCCACACTGGAGGGGTTGCCGCAAGTGTAGGGACTTAGGCACTGGGACCCTCCTGTATCAGAATCTGGTGCAAGATCCCTGGCACAAGGGGCTTTGGTGCAAGCTGATGTTTGTTACAACTTGTGCCACTCTAAGCCCCTTTTGAGAATAGGGCTTAATGAGTGCCTACTGTAATGCGTACAGGCACGTGCACATTACAATACTCACTCATTGACAGATCAGTCAACGCTGGCCATGGAGGTGAGAGGAGGGCTGTACTGGCCCGGCTCTGTATCAGGATGAGGGGGGAGGAACTAGGGTGGAAGGCACTACGTGTGGGGTTGGGGGGCCACTCAGCCACCTGGTTCAGGAGCTAGAATTACTATTTTAAAACCTGGCAATATCGGGGATCAGAGATCAAAGATTGGGGAGGGGCTGCACTCTACAACCTGGGACGGGGAATATAATACATATGTGTAAATGGGGCAACATCAGGGATTGGGTTGGGGGATGCTCTATTTCCTGGGATGGGCAATGTAGTGCTTTTGTTTGAATGGGGCAACACTGGGTTTAAGGAGGGGGCAGTGTGATCAACATAGGGCAACATTGGGATGGGGGGGCATTAGACCACCAGGCTTGTGGTTTGTGGTTTTGTGATATAATACTGGACATATCAGGGCAGGGGAGGACTGTTAGCCACCAGGGTTACTATGGATTAATAGCAAAAATACAGGTCATATCGGGGTGGGGGAGGGACCGCTAGCCCTGCAGGTTAAATACAGAGTAATAGCACTGTACCGGGCATATCAGGGCAAGGGAGGGACTGCTAGCCATCCGAGAAGGGAGCAAGGATGCTTGCCTTTGCTGCAGGAGCTTTCGGCAAACCCCTCCAGTGCACCATGTGTTGTGTCACGAGAGAAGTTGCCCCAAGTGTGGGGACTTAGGTGACAGGACCTGCAGGGTCCCTGGCGCACTTGGCTTCAGCACAAGCAGCTGTTTGCCCCATCTTGCACTGATCTAAGCCCCTTTTGTGAACTGGGCCCATAAAATCTATGGTGATATAAACTACCTTTCTCAGATGATGAACAAGGCAGGATTTTTAGACGCCTATAGATTTAAATACCTTATAGAGGGTTTTTCTTATGTTAGAAACAATCTGATGACCAGAATTGATTTATTTGGTGTTCTGCCACTATCACCTAAAGAAGTTTAATTGATTCTGACATATATCTCACTATGAAATGGTTGCAGATCACTTAACTGTGGAAAACCCAGACATTCATTTTCCTAGATCATGGAGATTAAGTTGCAGTACTTTGACACCGGAAATTACACAAAGAGAAATGCCTACTAACAGCTAGGAGATATGTTATTATTTGTTATAATAAAACACTGGCATGGTAGGAGGACATAAAAAAATATTTAAAATCCAGTTTTCAAAGGTTGGCTCATACTGCATCACAGAAAAAGTATAGACAGTGTTTACTATTAAAGAGAACAGCTAAAAAAGCCCTTCAAACAGTGTGCCCAAGGAGCTACCTCTTTAAATAGCTAGACACGACATGTTAAAAATGAGACACAGTCCCTGCCATAGTATAGCGCTGCTTCTCTCTTGCAAGAACAGAAGTTCAGAACTTAGGCTAGAACTATGCAGGGAGACCCCTATGAATGCTGCAAGGAGAGAGTTAAAAGGAAAAATATGGCCAGACTGAAATATAACCAGACAGGAATTACGTGCTCCACAGAAGGTCAGTTCATCCGTTAAACAATCTGTTATTAAAACCTTTGATGAAAAATCAAAGACAATTATAAATTCATCTAGTTTTTTGCACATATTAGTGCTACCCCTTCTATCCACGCATATTCTGGAGGCTCTGATACAACCTATCACAATAGATGAAACAAAATAACTGCTATTAAAACACAAAATAATCTGTTCCAGATGAAGATGGCCTGGGTGCAGAATTTTATAAAAGCTTTTGTGATTATAGTAGATTTTATTGTTCGACAAATTATGTCATTACAATAAATATTGCACACTCAAATCACAAACAATATGTATTTACTCCTTGATAACAGACAAAACAATCCATTACAAATCCACGTTATCCTCTCTATATAAAATATCATAATAATTTACTTTCTCTCAATTTTATAATATCAAAATCATATACTAAGTTATTAATATATTTTTGCCAAGTGGGTCCTATCTACATTTTATACTTTCCTTCCTTTACTAGATATATAGTTTTATAATTTCTAATACAAAGTGCATCCTATCTATTTTCTATGCTTTAATTGCTTTTATCAGATGCATTTAATTTCTATCCATAACCGTAAGAAGGGAAGCCACAGATTCTAATATTCTCCTAGATCGAACCTTTAATAGGTATGTAATCAGTTGCTTAGGTTCTATTTCCAAATTACCCAGGATTGCCCCAAGATACTTTCTCCTTCCTTTTTCATATAATGGACATAAAATCACCAAATGGTCTAAATCATCTTCTCCCAGTTCACGGTTAGAAAGATTCCTGTCAGATCTAATTTTATTAAAATGATCTGATAACCAGTTACTAGCAAAAAGTTCAATCCTAAATCTTGTAATTAATTTTCTTCTATATGGATCCTTTATTGCTGTTAAGTAATATTCTAGATTATGTCTTCTTTTGTTTCTTGTCATCCATTTGCAAATTTTGTATCGTTTGTAATATTCTAAGTCTCATTGCCTTAAAATATCCCTTATTCTAGTCTTTACTTTACGCTTAACTACTTCTATTGGTATCCTAAATATATCTGTTATACAATGTAATAATCCATATAGTTTATAAATTTCTCTACAATATTAATGCTGGGAAAGATTATGTTCTGGTGTAAATATTGAATTGTTTCTTCTATACATAATCTGGGTAATCTCAATTCCTCCATCCCATAGGCTTTCAACCAGTACCAGTAATTTATTAACCTTTCCTGAATTTGGCACTCAGTTGAATATTGACTTAATTCTGCCCGTTCCAGCGCTGAGGGTGTACCATTCAAGGGTCCTAATAGTTTTTGTAAAACTTATTCAAGTATGAATCTAAATCTATCATGGTTTGAGTGCCCAAGAGTTCTACTCCATATAATATCTGGCTATGAATTTTAGTATTTATTGCTTTGAGACTACCTGTTACAAATTCTGTTCCATTTTATGTATTATGGCAGCTCAGATTCAAAGCAAAGAAGTGCAAGGTAATGCACCTGGGAAACAAAAACCCAAGGGAAGAGTACACAATTGGGGGTGAGATACTGACAACAGTAAAAATGGAAAGGGACCTGGGGGTAATTATATCAGATGATCTAAATGTGGGCAAGCAATGTGAGAAGGCAGTAAGGAAGGAAGGCTGGTGGGAGATACTGGGATGCATAGGGAGAGGCATCAATAGTAGAAAACAGGAAGTTGTTATCCCTCTGTACAGACAGCTGGTGAGACCCCATCTGGAGTACTGTGTGCAGTTCTGGAGACCCCATCTCCGCAAAGACATAGACAGAGTGGAGGCTGTCCAGAGGAGGACAACCAAAATGGTGCAGGGTCTGCACCAGAAGACATATGAAGAAAGACTAAAGGAGCTTAATATGTATACCCTTGAGGAAAGCAGGGAGAGGGGACATGATAGAAACTTTCAAGTACCTCAAGGGAATCAACAAAGTCCAAGAGGGTAGCATCTTTCAGAAAAAGAGATGTGCAAGAACAAGGGGGCACAATTTGAAGATAGAGGGAGACAGCTCAGAGGTAATGTGAGGAAGCATTTTTTCACGGAGAGGGTTGTGGATGCATGGAACAGCCTCCATGAGGAGGTCATGGAGTCAAGAACAGTGGGGGAATTCAAGAATGCATGGGACAGACATAAGGCAGTCCTAGTGGAGGGTAGGAGGAAGTAAGCTGTTGGTTAACTAGAATCTGCAGCTTATCTGTTAGGTAGGAAAATGGGCAGACTAGGTGGGCCAAGCAGTCCTTATCTGCTATCAAACTCTATAGCTTGGCATAAGAACAACAATTGTGTATTTTACAGCAGTGATTTGACAGAGATACAGTGCAGACATTCCAGACGAAAATAAATATCAACATTTTGGGGAGTCTTACCTAGTACTGGTTAGGAGGGTGCCAAGTATTACAGCAAAGGAACACAGAGTGCAAGTACAAGAGTCCCAAGTGAGGGAGGAAGAGGGCATAGAGGTCAAGGGAGGAATAGAGGAATGTTTTAGAAGCTGTCAACCACTTCTAATTTGTTTCCATCAACTACATATCTGTATTTGCTGTTATTGCCTCAGCATACCATGATTTTGGTTTTATTGCAATTTATTTGTAGATTTGCCTTTTTGCATGCTATATAGAATTTCTGTAACATTCTGTTAATTTGTAAGTAACTTTTTGATAAGAATACAATGTCATCTGCATATGCTAAATAAGGGCAGGTTCTACTTCCTATATGGGGCATGTAAAATCTACATTGTACATCTGTAGCAAAATTGGATTTGGGTATAAATTAGATAATGTAGGTAATAATGTACATCCCTGTTTTACACCTTTGTTTGTTGAGAATGTATTACTTTTCTCACCCTTAGAGTTATATCTAATTTGCTTAAAATTATCCTGGTTTTAATAATGTTCAATATTGCTTTCTCCACGCCTATTTCTTCTAGAGTTTCCCATAGCATAATTCTATTTGCATTGTCAAAAGCAACCTTCAAGTCCATATAATGCACATTATAGTTTTTGTTTTTTCACTTCTTTATATTCATGAATTAAATGTACCAAAGTAAAACATTGATCTAATGTTGAGTGTTTATTTTTAAAGCCTGCTTGTGCTTCATCCAAAATATGGTTTTCTTCTATCCATTTTGTTAGTCCAGTGTTTATAGTTCCAGTTAATATTTTTTGAGTGCTGTTGATTAGGCTTACGGGCCAGTAATATCCAGAGTCTTTTCTAGTCCCCTTTTTGAAAAGGGGGACTATTAAATTTGTTCGCCAAGTTTTTGGTATAAAGCCGAACCTTGCTATAAAATTGAACAATTGATGAAGAACTGGGATTCATTTTTCCTTTGATCTCCATAGTACATTTATAGGGACCCTGTTAGGCGAATATGCTGAAAAGCAAAAGATTCCAGTGCAAGGCTGACTTCTTCTATTGTTATTACCTTCTCTAAAGTAACTCAATCCATATATTCCTTGTCCGCTTCCACTTTTTCCAAATATTCTTTATTGTTTAAAAATAGCTTTTTATAATGATTTATCTAGCTTTGTGGCTCTGTGTTTGTATCTGGTTCTACTTTAAAGTCCCCCATTCCTTTACTGACAATGTACCAAAACTTTTTATTGTCCTTTTGATTAACTGCCTTTTTCAGTTTTTCCAAAGTTTTTTTCTTAAGTTTGTCTCTGTTATTACTTATTATTATATTCTTTTCTTAATATATTCACTTTTCTTTTATTTTCCACAGTTGGGTTACTTTTAACTAATCTCAGTTGTTTGTTCAGTGATTTCTTAGCCAGTTTATATTCTCTATTAAACCAAGCTGTTCCTTTCTCTTTCCTCATTGCTGCTTCTTTTATAATAATTACTGGTGACCATAAATATCAACTGGATTACTGTTTTGTTAAAAATGCATATCAACTGGATTTCAGATTATTCTGCTCCAAATGCAATAATAACCCAAAATGTGGTTGCTATGGCACTTCATAATAACCTGAAATCCAGTTGATATGACTGTCCCCTAAGAAACAGTGCCATCTGAACCTCACCCTGCAGCAGCGTAAGCATGTTACACTGAAAGCGGGTACTTACAGTTGTTGTCTTCTCTGCCAACACAAAGAGTCTCCAAATGATCTTAGCACTCTAGCTAAAAAAACCTTTTTTCTTTCAAGATGCTAGAAATATAGTCTAAACCTCCACACCAGCAATTATAAAAAATAAAGGATAGGTAGATTTGATGTTATGGATTTTTTTCACACACCCTCGGTGTGTGATGACCCATAAACCTCTCGAGCTTCCTCTAAAGGTTTATGGGTCATCCTACACCTCGGGTGTGTGAAAAAAACCCATAACACACACTTACCTATCCATTATTCTCTATATAATATTAGAGATATGGCTCATAAGGCTCTCAGATTTGGATAGTATATGTTTATTATCATTATCCTCTAGTAGTTCTTCAAGTAGCACAAACACCCTCATTTCTTCTAACACTTCTTGAAAATCTGTGCTTTCGATTTTGCTCCAACAAATACAATCTTTTTCTCTTATTTCAGTAGGAACCATTGTTATCTCCTGTCCAGAAGTGTAGGGTTGAAAAGTTAGTCTGATATTAAGGGCACAATGTGGGCTTTCTGGTCTAAGATCTATACATAATTCTAAATTATTTATTAACATGCTAATATTAGCTGAGGCATGATCTATTACTGAGGAGCCATTACCTCCTATGGAAGTGTATTCCCCTAACCTATCTGAATACATTCCACTGTTCAGTAAAATTAAGTTCTTGTCTGTTAATGTGTCATATAATTTTTTCCCAGGTGCTTATCACCTTAGCCTTGGAATTTCTATCCAGAAATATTTTTGCCGTATCTAATGTTGCTAAATGACTGGTTATATCATCAGTAACTCCAAACTGGGTCCTCAATCTTACATTAAAATCCCCAACCAATAAAATGTCCTTATGTGGATGAGTGTCCGTCAGATTGTCAATCAAAGTTTCTAGGTGCCCTAATACATTTTTGTCCCCATATTTACTGTTGTCTGGTGGGCACTATATGTTAATTAAAATCATCTCCTTCCCTTTATCTTCCAATGTGGTCACCAGAATATTATCATAGGAAGGCCTTATCACTTCAGTTTTTCTATGGCTATCTAGCTTGCAAAGTGTTCCAACATTTCTTCCATATTGCTTATTATTTGTTGCCTTTTTATTGTAGAAAATAAAACCATTGAAAGTAAATTCATCTACTAACGGAGTTTCATGTAGGCATATATACTGGAATTTATTTACATATGCCAGAAAATCTGGGGCAGCCAGTTTCTCTATAGTGCCTGAAACATTCCAAGACAATTCTCTGGTGGCACCATCTACTGAAATCTCACCCTTTTGGTAAGGATGATTTATTTGTGGCTTTCCTCCTCTGCCATCCCTCAGTAAATGTTAACAGTCCATTCCTAAGCCAGATAAAATGTCATATTTGTTAGAGGTCTCTACTATAAATTCCCATCTGGCCAATGTTCTGCTACACAGCAGCTGGCCATGATTTACATCTTTATCCAACTGTTCTTCTTCAAGCACAAATATACCCAATTCATCCAAAATGTTACTTTTGAATACCAATTGATAGTACAACTTGCCCTTCTTCATCGAAACTGATATATGACCTCCTGTCTCCCACCTGACCACCTTGCTGAAATCTCCACTGCAAATATCCATTTTCAATAGTATGCTTAGTGTTTCTGCCAGTTTTGTATGTAAATTATTGTGAGTTTCATTGATGAATTGCTTAATCCCAAATATGGATAATAATTTAGTATCCCTATTGTTCCTTTTTTCCTTACCCTGATTATAATATTCTGGGAATAATTCTTTTAGTGTTAAAATTTCATCCATTTTGATATCCATCTTTTTAAATCCTTATGTTTGTTCCAGATAGCTCTTAAAATATATTACTGGTCTGTAACAACTGAAACCATTTCAGAATTGAGTATTGGCCTTACTACATTAATGTATTCGGTGGCATATGTATACCCATCCAGCATGGTGGTCAGTAGGCTTTTTAACATACTGTTTAAGTTTCCTTCAGTCTCCTCTGGTATAATTCCAACTCTGAACAGTGGCAATGCAACGTCTGTTGTTAGTGTTTTTTTTCAAGAATTTCCTAAAATTCCCCCCATATTCTCCCTTTTCTGGCTCTGGGATGTTGCCCTGCTTTTCTTTCTCATTTGATTTGATCAATTCCTTGCTTCCTTTCTGTGGTCTTTCTCCCAGCCCACATCCTCTATTCCCTGAGGCACTTTAGGGTAATTTTCAGGGTATTTTTTAGGCTTTATTTTTCTTCCCCTTTGCTTCTTTATTTCTTTTTCCCCACTCCCTGTTCAGTCTTCTGCTTTTTCTTTATATTTTCAACTTTAGTATTAGAAGCTTCCTTTCCCTTGCTTGGGAGGGGTGGTGAGTTCTCTTTTTTGCTCCTAAGGGACCTTTCATTTGTCTGCTTCTTGGGGTGGACCTGTATTACTTCTGATTCTATTAGGTCATATTGGTCCAGATCCCTTTTTAACACTTCTATTGTTTTCTTGTTTTCTACACTAATTCCTTTCAGGAAAGACAGACCTTGTTTCAATTCTACCAAGTATTTGTACATTAATACATTGGTGGAAAAAGGGTCTCTAAGAGTCAGAATAACATCTCTAGTGATGCCTTCTATGTCTGGCGTGAGTAAGCTTTCTGGACTCATCTCTTGTATCAACACAGATCCTTCCTCTGAATCTTCCCAGTTAGTTAATCTAATTTCACTCTTATTGGGGTTACTTATTTCACTTATCACACTTTATTTATTTATTCTAATACCCAGATCCAGTTTACTTGATTCTCTCATACTCCTTACTTCTGAGTTCTTCCAAATTGTTAAACACCACAAAAGAATCTACTGCAAGATCTTGGCATTCCCTCAGTATGTCTTTTTGCTTCCACTGTCTGATTTTATTTCTTTAATTCGGAAGTGTTACGATATCAATTTCTCATCTATTCTTTTTCTTTGTACAGGGGAATCTAAAAATGTCCTTATTGTCAGTACTGGGGTGGAAGTCCGTTCCTTGCCTTTTCTTCTTTTTTATTTTATTGGGATTTTTCTTTTTCTCTTACTAGACATAATCTGTATTTTATTTAGTGCTCTTAGTGATAGTTTCCTCAGTGTATCAGAGTCTTTATAAGTTGATGGATCAGGATTCTTGACCTCTTCGGTCTCCATTATTTTAGTTTTATTTTCCCACTTCTTGTTGTTGTGGGAATTGTATACTTCTTACTCCAGACTATTTCCATATGCCTTCAGAACACCAGCTTATATTGCACTTTATATTGCTCTTTGCCTTTTGCCTTATTGCACTGCTACATTACTTCTACCAGGTGTTAGCTATTAGATATCTTAAATACCACAATTATATTATAAAATGCAATAAATCACATGCAAATGTGCTATAAATATAGGTTCTCTACCAGCAGCCCCTTACTCAAAAAACATCTATACTTAAAATCCTTAAGGCAGCCTACTTCATTGCCAGTTATAAAATCAAAGTCCAGTGAAAAGAAAAAGAGAAATGTCCCTTAAATTAGTTCTTACAATGGTCCAAATGTAATGGCTTCACCACTTAATTCTTCTTGGTCATCTACTTGTCTGGATCTCTGTTCATTTTCTCTTCAGGTTTCCAGGACTATTTCTTGTCTTTCATCAGCTTATTATCGCTTTCAAATCTTCTCTTCGTTCCTGTCACAGTCCTTTTCATATATTGGGGTTCCCTTTAATGTGCAGCCCTGTTCCCTCTGGATACCACTCAGCCTTTTTCCTGAACAGTTAAAGTCTCTGTCCTTTGCTTTGTGATTGCTGTTAATACATTTCCAGTTTGGGGGCCTAGCACCTTAATTACTAGAAATAAGAGCCAGAGTAAGTTCATATAAAATTACATTGACAGAGATATATATTAACTAATTCCTCTTACTTTACATTTTTTTTGCTTCCTTTTACATCTATCTCCCTCATTTTTGCTCTTGCACTGTACACTCCATATGTGACGTATATGCTACTATGAATATGCTTAAAGGAGAGGTTCTAAAAGTTTTGGCTGCTGGCTGAGGCTTTCTTTACATCTTAATAATTTGTCTATCATCTCCTTAGACCCTGCTAAACTTTAACTCCCCGATAAGAAAGAAAAAACATTTTTTTTGCCTATGAGCAAAACAGAAGCAATGTCTAATGAGAGGACATCACCCCCACACCCCCCAAAACTAAAGATAACTTCCTCTGGAGTGGGCATGCCCTGGAGGGGGCAGAAACTGTGTTGATGCAAAGGATGGCACGAAGTGAGGGGCAATCTAAAATCATGATCACCTCTGTCACCCTTGTTGCAACACCCTAATTGTGGTGTCAGAATGAATTCACTGCAGTAATGGTATACTGGGGAATAGTTAAGCAATAATGCATGACAGAGAGTGGGTTGTGCTGGGATAACCTCATGCCTGGGGTGGTTGGGCGGCTGAGTGCATCCAAAACCTCAAAAGGGAGGTTATCCCAGCACAACCCACACCCTGGAATGCATTATTGCTATTATACAATGTCTCATTGTTATACAAAATAAAAATAAAATGTAAAATGTTTTTAGTAGATTTTTAGTGAGGCAATATATCTTTGTTTCTTAAGAGAAGATGCTAACAATCTAGCTCCTAGTTTAACAAATCAGTACAGTGAGGTTGTGCTCAGATAACCTCACTGTTGCAAAGGGAAGACAGGCAATCAGGTTCCAGGATTTTTTCTTGCCATTGTATAATATTATTTAAGTCGGTACACTACTTACTGTGAACTGTATGCATTTATCCCCTGGTACCACAAAAGGATGTACTCTTATTGTGGCCTTAACAGTTTTTGGATTTTAAAAATCTGTATTCTTCCTTCCACCTGAATTCTTCATCTCCCTGTTTCTGCCCTGCTCAGAATCAGCTGAAAAATGGCTATTGTTGCTTCAGCTATGATCTTTTAAAGGCAATATCTGGTTTTGGCCAAGTTGCCTTCTGCTCGTGTTGCCTGGATTGGCGTTTCCTTCTAAAGACTGCTGGTGCCGGCACACTCTTAACCTTACCCTAGTCATGTGACTATTGGCATGAGATTTCAAATTTGACTTTAGCTACCTTTTAAAAATAACTGAATATATTGATAGATTTCAAATATTAAATATATTTCATATCCCTTCAGTACCTATTAAAATTAAAAAAAAGTATTTTTCTTTGTATCATATTGTTGTTCTTTCCTAAATTTAAAATCAATGCAAAATAAAATTAAACTGCATAGGGTGGATCATAGGGTGGATATACTGTAATGCAGTACATTGATTGATAAAATCACAGATCTTCTTTTTAACTTCCCTCCAGTTGAGAGCTGTAAAATCTTCCGTGCAGGGGATCTCTATAAATTACAACTTGTCTCTCCTTTTTCCCCCTGCAATTACTTAGTGTCTCCTTCCCTGCGGTCAGCCCTCCGCAGGGCTCCCTGCTTCACCTCTCTCCAGGAGTGGCTCCTATACCATCGACTGGACTCCAAGCTCCTGGGAAAAAAACAAAACAGCGGCAGGCAAGAACTTGTCACAAGCCAACAGCACAAGAAGAATGCACCAATTTGTGCAATTGATTCTAGGCAGCCGTGGTTTACCTTTTATTATACAAATAAAATCCTTTCCAGTCTCCTGCTTTAACCTCTACTCCTCAGAGGTTCAGTGTGCAGCTGTTCTCTCATCCAGGCTCAAGGTGTGCTGGGGAATTCACAAAGGGATACAGAGGGTGTCATAGTCGACATAGCTCCCTTTGTGATTATTGTACCGCCTTCCAATGTTACAAATAGTTTGTAATATATGCATAAGTTATTTTAATATGTCAATAAACCATACAAAAAAAATTCTTGCAATACTATTGTCCAGAAAGTGATAATACTATTATAGTATATGGTTGATCTTTGTTCTGTATAAAAATCAGCCTGCTCAAAAACTTTGTTGTACACATTCTAAACTGTTGTGCATTCCAAGGTACTGTTGTGCTGTTGTGCACATTCTGAGCAATTGTTCAGCACAGTTCAAAGGTCATACATAGAATTTGACAGCAGATAAGGACTGCTTGGCCCACCCAGTCTGCCCATTTCCCTACCTAATGGATAAGCTGCAGATCCTAGTTAACCAGTAGTCTACTTCTTTATACCCCCACCCCCTAGAATTGCCTTATGACTGTCCCATGCATGCTTGAATTCAACCACTGTTTTTGACTCCACAACCTCCTCCTTCGGAAGGCTGTTCCATGCATTCACAACCCTCTCTGTGACAAAATACTTCCTTACATTACCTCTGAGCCACCCCCTATCTTCAAATTGTGCCCCCTTGTTTTTGCACACCTCTTTTTTTGAAAGATGCTACCCTCTTGGACTTTGTTGATTCCCTTGAGGTGCTTAAAAGTTTCTATCATGTCCCCCTCTCCCTCCTTTCCTCGAGGCTATACATATTAGCTCCTTTAGACTCTCTTCATATGTCTTCCGGTGCAGACCCTGCACCATTTTAGTTGCCCTCCTCTGGACACCTTCCATCCTGTCTATATCCTTGTGGAGATGGGGTCTCCAGAACTGCACACAGTACTCCAGATGGGGTCTCACCAGCTGTCTGTACAGAGGGATAACAACTTCCTGTTTTCTACTGGTGATGCCTCTCCCTATGCCTCCCAGTATCCCCCCAGCCCTCGTTATTGCCCTCTCACATTGCTTGTCCACCTTTAAATCATCTGATATGACTACCCCCCAGGTCCCTTTCCATTTTTGTTGTTGTTAGTATCTCACCCCCCATTGTGTACTCTTCCCCTGGGTTTTTGTTTCCCAGGTGCATTACCTTGCACTTCTTAGCATTGAATCTAAGCTGCCATACATTTGACCATTCCTCTAACCTTGCCAAGTCCCTTCTCATCCTTTCCATCCCACCTTGTGCATCAACTCTGTTGCAGATCTTCGTGACATCTACAAAGAGACATACTTTTCCTTCCAATCCCTCTGCAATGTCACTTATAAAGACATTGAAGAGGACCGGTCCTAATACTAAACTCTGCAGCACCCCACTAGTAACCCTCCTTTATTCAGAGTGGACTCCATTTACTATTACCCTCTGTGTCCTATTCTCCAGCCAATTCTTTACCCAGGCTATCATCTTGGGACCCACTCCCAGGCTGGCTAACTTGTATATTAATCTTTTCTGTGGGATTGTGTCAAATGCCTTGCTAAAGTCTAGGTAGGCCATGTCCACAGCCCCTCCCTGATCTACTACTTTGGTCACCCAGTCAAAGAAATCTATTAGATTAGTCTGGCATGACCTTCCCACTGTGAATCCATGCTGCCTTGGTTCCTGTGCCCCTCTGGACTCTAGGTACTTGACAATTCTTTCCTTCAGAAGTGATTCCATCATTTTCCCTATCACTGAGGTGAAACTAACAGGTCTGTAGTTTCCTGCTTCTGCCCTGCTCAGGTACCACCCCTTCCTCCCATGATTTGTTAAAGAGGGTAGTCAGTGGTGTCACTAGTTCTACCCTTAGTTCTTTTAGAATTCTGGGATAAATCCCATCAGGCCCCATTGCTTTGGCCACCTTCAGTTTTAAGAGTTCTTTCAGAACCCTTTCTTCTGTAAATGGGCTGGTATCAACTTCTGTATCCAGAGTGTTTCTATTGTTTGTTTTAGGTACCTCCTCCTCTTCATTTATAAATACTGAGCAAAAATATTTGCTTAGTATTATTTAGTAACATTTTAAATAAGTTTAGTAACATTTTAAATTCCTTATTTACTCAGCACCTAGCTGATTACTAATCACTCAGTGCCCAAATTTGTACCTTTTAACTCATAAAAGTTTATAAATTTTATTTCAATCATAAAACAGAACAAATAAATGGAAAGCTTTTTTTAGGGAGGTAATGTATCTGTGACTTCTGAGTACAAAACCATATACCATATAAAATAAAACATGGGCAACCACACACAACTCGGCATGGGTTTCCATCTCGGGGATGAGTTGACAACATGGACCTCTCGAGCTTAACTCTCAAGGTCCCTATACTGTCATCTCAACCCCTCCATGGAAACATAACCGTGTTGTGCATGGTTGCCCATACATTATTCTCTATGATAATGGCAAATAATACTATCATTCAGAGTCTGTAATACTATTGTTCGGAGCTCTAAACAATAGTATTATCAAAGAAATTGAAGAACGCAAGTGCACTACTGTCTAACACTGTACACTGGTAGCTATGCTCCCAAGTGTGCTTCCTAGAAACACAAGGTGACATTTTTCAACCGTACCTTGTGATTGGCTGCTTTTTGTCTGTGGGTGAGCAGAACAGTTCTGAAAACATGGCGGCTGTCTCTTGCTTAGTGAGACGAATTACTATGCCTTGTACTTTCAGTAATTTTTTTGTTTTCTTTCAGTTTTACATTTAAAATTAATATCTGGTTGATCCTGCTTTCACTCACCTCTGCAATCAAGTAACAGGTAACACTAGGTATGAAGCTGCTTATGGACACTCTTAGAGTGAGTGAGTCCTTAGTGCAGTATTCCTGCTACGAAACAGTCTTCAGTGTAGTTGTCAGATGCCCATGAGCGAGCAAGTGTTTGGGTGCCTGTTGTGGAACTGCAGGATTTTTGAATTCGATCCATATATTACCAAAAATAATAATTAGGAGAGTGTGTATCACAAGGGAGAAACACCATCTCGAGGTTCTAGGGACTTGGGAACCTCTCGATGGTATTACTCCCTTGTAATATGTACTCTCCTATCTATTATTCTATTTATAATGACCATTTAGACTCAGAGCAATCAAAAGAATCATTCTGAGCTGCATTACAGGTCTGTGTTTTTAAGAAGTGAGACCCTTTAGAAATGATAAATCGGCACTCCATTTGCACGTTAAATTCAGATTATAAGATCTTAATCAAAATGTTAACAGTTTGTTCAGCAACAGCTGCTCAATATTTAATCATCCCGTCCCAGACATGCTCAATCCCAGGTAGAAAATACAGGAAAGCTTCATTTTATTATGAGAACTTTAAGCAGGAATGGAAAAGCAGGAAGCTTTTGTTTCAGCTTTAGCCCAACAAAAAGCTTTTAATAAAGTGGAACATGATTATCTGTTTGCAGTTCTTTTGCACTATGATGTTCCTCCCCTTTTTGCTCAGTTGATTGTGTGGCTGTATGCCAGCACCACAGTAATGCCTATAAAACTAAGAGGATTCAACCCCCCCACAAAATCCCCATCCATAGTGGGGTGAGGCAAGGGTGTCCACTGAGCCTGCTTTTACTTGTATTTGCTATAGACTCTGTACTCTGACTTCTGGAACAGGATGCAGACATACATGGTATGAACTGTAATGGTGGACAGATGGTTAAATGTTTAGCATATGCCGATGATTTCTAGCTTTGTGCAAAAGAGAAGCAATCTGGTGAAAATGCTCTTTAGGTTTTATGAGAATATGGACAAGTTTTCTGGTCCAGCTCTAAATATTATTAAAAGTAAGGGTGTCTAGCTTGACAGAACACAGGCTACATGCAAAGATATTGGTAATATACATATAGTTTCAGAACCTGGCACTCTATTTGCATGTTAAATTCAGATTGTAAGATCTTAACCAAAATGTTAACAGTTGTTTAGCAACAGCTGCTCAATTTTAATCATCCCGTCACAGACCTGCTCCATTCCAGGTAGAAAAATACAGGAAAACCTCATGTTATTATGAGAACTTACATCGATCAGGTCATCAAAACAGTGAACACCAAACTTGGAGTTCTCTACAGGCACAGACAGTACCTAACTCCTGAGGCACTCAGGTTGGCAATCTCCTCTTCCATCTTGTCTGTCATTGACTACGGACTCGTGGTCTATGGGTTGGCATCAGACATTGCACTAAAATGAGTAAGCATGGCCCTCAACAAGGACTGCAGACTGGCTTTAGGGGCTGATAATCTCCTACACACCTGCTCCCTTTACGAGTGCACTAACTGGCTCAGTCTTGCCAGCAGAATCAAATACCAAATGTGCCTGCTTGGTGTGAAATCTCTCCTAGGTAAAGCTCCATTGGCCTTCAAAGAACTGCTCCGGCAAGGTAGAGCCGGGTACCACACTAGAGGGTAGACTCGTAGCCCACTTGCTATCCCCTTCAGAAAAATCGGATCCCAGCATGCCTTTTACTCATTAACAGCCTCCCTGTCTTCAAGGTGGAACTAAGATGTTACCTTGCCAAGGCTGAGGTATGTAGCTGCAGGTAACCTGTAGAGCTAGCACCCAGTAGCTTGGAGTCAGCCTGCTTTTGGGATGCAGTCTCTGATTTGCTACCCTACTGCCCAGTAATCCTGAGTTTAAACTCCTACTTCCTACTACTACTTGCTAGCCCTAGAACTTGAGCCTTCCATAGCCACATAGCCTGTCGATGAGCTTTCTATCTACTGTCCTTAACTCAGCACTCTGTTTTAAGTCCCTCTGCTGCCATTGACCCTTCACAAATGTGATTGTCTCAAAGTACCTGTCTTCTCCCCAGCTTATTCTGTGTACGGTTCTCCCTGACATTGCTCTCTAGTATGTCCCTACTAGGTCAGTCCTGCACAGAAAATTACCCCCCCCCACCCTTGACTTGAATTAACAACAAAGCCTCCTCTTGGCTGCATAAACATACAGGGTGTGAAAGCCTATTTTGAGTCTCTCCCCTCCTGACTTTATATGAAATAACAACAATGCCTCCCCTGGCTGCTTTACGTCCTGCTAAATTAGTTCCTTAACCCACAGCACTCACCATGTGCCTTGGGCTGTACTAACTGCAATATGTACCTCTATGTGAGATAGCTTACAATTGTAAATAGACCATTAGAGTTGCTGTTATTTCTTGTATTTTTTTGTCTCTGTACTTGTGCACCCATACTCTGTAACTACCTTTCTGTGTTGTCCTCCTGTCAAGACGTGGAACCTTTGAAAAAGAGCACTTTGCTCAAAGGTTATATCCGAATGATGAAATAAATAAATAAATAAATAAAAGAACTCTACACAGGAATGGAAAAGCAGTTGATTGCATGGCTGTATGCTAGCACCACAGTAATGCGTATATAAAACTAAAAGGTTTCAACCCCTCCCGATCCCCATCCAAAGAGAGGTGAGACAAGGGTGTCCACTGAGCCTGCTTTTACATGGATTTGCTATAGACTCTGTACTCCGACATCTGGAACAGGATGCAGACATATATGGTATGAACTGTAATGGTGGAAGACTATTAAATGTTTAGAATATGCCGATGATTTCTGGCTTTGTGTAAAAGAGAAGCAATCTGGTAAAAATGCTCTTCATGTTTTATGAGAATATGGACAAGCTGACTGGCATAGCTCTAAATATTATTAAAAATAAGGGTGCCGAGCTTGACATTACACAGGCTACATGCAAAGACATTGGTAATATACATATAGTTTCAGAACCTGTGAAAATCTTAGGTCTATATTTTGGTTCAGGAGATCTTATAGAAAAGTACTGGAGTGAAAAGCTAGCATTGGTGGTAAGAAAAGTATACTTATGGAACCACTGGGAAATGTAAAAGTGTCAGCATTAAGATGTATCTATCTCTGCTATGCCTCGCCCCATAAAAAATATGGAAGCTTGGATTTTTAGCATTTTTTTAGAATGGTATGGGGAAGCAGATTGAAACCCATAAAAAGAAACATAACCTACTTGGAAATTAAAGATGGGGATTTAGGGATGGTAACTCCTTTAGGTTTTCTTTTGGAGCATTTTTAAAGAGAAATTTGTTCTCGCCCAATTGTTCAGAAAAGGAACAAACTACGCAAACTACATGGCTGATATTTTTCAGACAAAATTGGGCACAATGAAAAATAAACATGTTTAAATACAAAAAACATCTGTAATACTTGAAACTGGTGTTCGGATTCCAGAGAACTGCCATAACCAGAAGCAACTTCATGGAAATATAATGCTAACATTTTCAGCAAACAATTTTTTACAATAATACCCACATCCATTACATTCTATAGCAATAAAACAACTTACCAAATACCTGTATTCCACAGAAAATGTGGGATACAATGTGGCTCAGCAAGGACATTAACCAAATTGAGGCAGTCCAGAGAAGGGCAACCAAAATGGTGCAGGGACTGCATCAGAAGACATATGAGGACAGATTAATGGAGCTCAATATGTATACCCTTGAGCTAAGGAGGGAGAGAGGTGATTTGATCGAGACATTTAAACACCTTAAGGGCATAAACAAGGTGAAAGAGTCTAACATGTTTAAATACAGTATAAGAAAAATAGCAGGACAAGAGGACACAGCATAAGATTAGAGGGAGGCCAATTAAGGGGTAATGTGAGGAAGTTATTTTTCACAGACAGTGTGGTGGGTGCATGGAATGGCCTACCTCAGGAAGTGGTGGATATGAATACAGTGCAGGGCTTCAAACAGGCATGGGATAGGCATAAGGGAGCAATACAGATGAGTATTAATAGATAGGCCGCTGACAGAGCAAAGGCTGATGGCACATTTATAAGGTAGAAAAAGAAATGAGCAGACTGGATGGGCCTCGCGGCCCTTATCTGCCATCAACCTCTATATTTCTATGTTTATGGTAGGTTAAATGTTATAAATAACCATAAGCAGATGTCTTTAGTTGAAAGCTATTGTCTGAGACAACAATGTCAAACAGATTTAGAATTATTACAACACTTATTTATTGTATGCCATTATGCAAGACAGTTTTGGTGCTTTTTGGAAAACAGATCCAGATCTTAACAGATTGGTTTGAACAGCACATTACTGAAACAATATAAATCACTAAATCTGAGAGAATGTCAGATTATGGAAATTTGTTGATTGGTTGCCTCCATAGTGAAACAAAAGGGATGGAACAGGTACTGTCATTCTTTCATTCTCTGGGAACAACTGCTTTTGTGCCTCACTGAACAGGAGCTCAAAAAGTTTCTTGTTTCATTACTGTTGTTGTCTGAAAGTTAATTGTTTCATTGCTATTGTTATCTGAAAGTTAATTCTTTGCTTTGAAAGCTCCCTAGACCTCCTATAGAAAGTATTGGACTATTTTTATGTATTACAGAACAACTTTTTGATTATGTACTTTTCTTTTGTATTTCATTTCTATTAATAAAACATTTCCCTACTCTTCACCAGTAGGTACCATGGGATCTTTTAGTACCACCTGGATGGTTACCAGAGATGGGCAGAAGGGACCTCAGTTTAATGTCTCATCCAAAGGACTACCCCTCAACAGTGCAGTATCCCCCTTGTACTGCACTGCAGTGTCAGTTCTGAGTATTACCCCAAGTACCAGTTGTGGGGCCAAAACCTACAAACTTCTACTCTTTTGGCCCCAGAGATGAGCATGCTACCAACTGAGCCACTGACACCTATTATGGTTTGCCCATTAATACCATCTTTTATCACTTTTTGAATTCAAGGTGAGTGTGGTACCTTACTAGATGCCTTTTGGAAGTCTAGAAAGATGATGTTTACCTAATATTCTTATAAAGGCTATGGCTAACTTTTTCATAAAATGCCTGTAAGTTTGTTAAACAAGGTCTGTTTTTTCTTAAAACCTTTTTGTGTATGGTATAATAAACACTTATCCTCCAGGGCCTTACTTACTTTTTCTTTGATTAATGTCTCCATCATTTTTCTCAATGTCACCGTCAGACTGATAGGCCTGTACTTATCTACTTTTGTCTCGTCTCCCTTTTCATATAATGGTATTACAATGGCATTGTGCCAGTCCATCAGCCCCCTGCCCATCATGTATGATAAATTAAATAATTTAGTTAGCGGTCCTTCTATAGCACTCTTAGCACCAGATACTCAAAACTCAGCCCTGGGTCAAAATTAACACTGCATGTCATGCTAAATTAGCCCAGAACTATTTGCACGCTATATTCAAAGAAATAGCCCCGGGGCTAAAGCAGCTGAATATAGCATGCAAATGAAGCCGTGCAAACAGGGCTGAGAGTGCAGTGCAAAAATAGTCCAGCAAACAAGACAGCCCAGAATATAGCAACTGGGAAGGCCAAACTGCAACAGCAGCCCAGTGCAAACAGAGGTGGAGTAGGGCAGTGTTGCATCAGGTAGCTAGTGTGGGTGTGAGCACTGAAGTTGTGCACAATAACTGCAAACAACATTGCAGGTCACACACTGCAGAACTGTGCTATGTGTGTGAGAGGTTTGCCCAGGTCTAACTCATTTGCACAGTGTTAAAACATTAGCCTGGAGCAAATGTTTGCTACAGTATATTCAAACCCCTATGCAAATGAGCCTACTTAGGCAATCCGTGGGCAAACAGCCACATTAGCATCTCATTATGACCTGCTTTGCATGCACTCCCATGTAGTTTGCCCAGCGATATTGCATGGAGATCACAGCTCCACCTGTAGGGCAGACGGGAACTACAGGTCAAAAACCGCAGGCTGGAAGGTGCACGCAGCTCCACCTGTATGCCAGACCTGAGAATAGCTTGAAACATAGAAACATAGACTTTGATGGCAGATAAGGACTGCTAGGCCCATCTAGTCTGCCCATTTCCCTACCTACAGGATAGGCCGCAGATCCTAGTTAACCAACAGCCTATTTCTTCCTACCCCCCACAAGAATTGCCTTATGTCTGTCCCATGCATTCTTGAATTCTCCCACAGTTTTAGACCCCACAACCTCCTCAGGAAGGTTGTTCCATGCATCCACTACTCTCTCTGAAATAATACTTCCTCACATTGCCCTGAACCGTCCCCATCATTAAATTGTGTCCCCTTGTTCTTGCACGTCTCTTTTTCTGAAAGATGCTACCCTCTTGGACTTTGTTGATTCCACTGAGGTACTTAAAAGTTTCTATCATGTCCCCCCTCTCCCTTCTTTCCTCAAGGGTATACATATTAAGCTCCTTTAGTCTCTCCTCATACGGCTTCTCTTGCAGACCCTGCACTATTTTAGTTGCCCTCCTCTGGACTGCCTCTATCCTGTCTATGTCCTTGTGGAGGTGGGGTCTCCAGAACTGGATGCAGTACTTCAGATGGGGTCTCACCAACTGTCTGTACAGAGGGATAACAACTTCCTGTTTTCTGCTCTCCCTATGCATCCCAGTATACCCCCAGCCCTCCCTACTGCCTTCTCACATTGCTTGCTAACCTTAAGGTCATCTGATATGATTACCCCCAGGTCCCTTTCCTTTTTGCTGTTGTTACTACCTCCCCCATTGTGTATTCTTCTCCTGGGTTCTTGTTTCCCAGGTGCATTATTTTGCACTTCTTTGCATTGAATCTTAGCTGCCATACTTCTGACCATTCCTCCAACCTTGCCAAGTCCCTTCTCATCCTTTCCATGCCTCCTTGTGTATCAACCCTGTTGCAGATCTTTGTGTCATCTGCAAAGAGGCATACTTTTCCTTCCAGTCCCTCTGCAATGTCACTTATGAAGACATTAAAAAGGACTGGACCCAATACTGAACCCTGCGGTACCCCACTAGTAACCCTCTTTCTTCAGAGTGGACTCCATTTACAATTACCTTCTGTGTCCTGTTGTCCAGCCAATGTTTTACCCAGGCTACCATCCTGGGACCCACTCCCAGGCTGGTTAATTTGACTATTAATCTTTTGTGTGGGACTGTGTCAAATGCCTTGCTAAAGTCTAGGTAGGCCATGTCCACAGCCCCTCCCTAGTCTACTTCTTTGGTCACCCAGTCAAAGAAATCTATTAGATTCATCTGACATGACCTTCCCGCTGTGAACCCACGCTGCCTTGGGTCCTGTGCCCCACTGGCCTCTAGGTACTCAACTATTCTTTCCTTCAGAAATAATTCAGATAGAGTACAAATTAAGGACAAAGATTATTTGGAGAATACAGGCATCGATCCTGCTACCTCTCGCATGCTAAGCGAGCGCTTGAACTTTTGAGCTAATTCCCCCTTGGTAGCTGCAGACAATGGATGTCAGCAGGCTTAGACAGTGCATACCTCCCAACCATTCAACACAGTAATAAGTGACACAGACACTCGGACTGAGGGCCACTGATCCCCATAATGAGGGACACATCCTCAAACATGGAGACACAAACACAGAACACCATGGAAACCATCACCGTAGTACATACAAAGGGTAATGTGTACTTAGCACCATGGAATATATATGTCTGCTGTTAGGTCTGGATGTACAGCACATTCACTGTGTGTGCACCCCTGTTCCCATGAGGGATGGATGCGGGTCAGGGCTATATTGAGGGGCACAGTGAGGGATGTCTTTGTGAATGACAGCTTGCAATACACACTGCAAGCCCATTGGTTGACAGTGTTGACCAATGGCATTGTAGTGCATACTGCAAGCTGTCATTCTGTGACAGCTCAGTCAGTGGGCAGCCATGGAGGTGTGCGGGTGGGTTTTGCAGCCCTCTGGCTTCATTGGCCATGCTGGGATGGGGGCAGGGGTGAGTGTGGGTGCCTCAGTGGGTGGGGGTCCACTGAATGACCAGGGAAATACTGGGATTTATTTTTTCTGTTACGATTGGGGCTGGGGGGGGGGTACCACTCGACTACCAGGGAAGTTCATAACATTACTTTACACTACAGGCAGGGTTTGGGGCTGTAAGGGGCGCCACTAGACTACCAGGGAAATATGGGAATACTATTTTATTTTACAATCGGGGATGGGAGGAGGACCACTAGACTACCAGGGAAAGTTCAGCTTTGTAGTATGCATCGATTGGGAATTTGGGGCTGGGAAGTGGGGACCACTAGACTACAAGGAATGTGCTGGGTGCACATATTTACTTTGCAATCAGGGCTGGGGGGTTAGCCACCCAGGGGCTGGTGGCTGCTCTGCTGTGCTGTGCAGTACTGCAGCCCACCTGTGGGTGGCTACAACTTAGGCATGTTTCTTCCACGTCTAACTTTGTGAGGCACATCTCTGAGATGTGCAGGCAGCTGCGCCGTGCATCTCAGCTGAATATCGAGATGTGCCGCATATGCATGGGAACGCCCCCTCCAGATGCACCACATACATTATCTTTGCACTGCTGCGTATCCAGAATTGTGCTGCGCATTCCCTCCTTTTGAATATGGCCAAGGGCGCATTTGCGCCAGGTGCATCTCCTTTGAATATCTGGGACAGAGAGTACAGTTACAGCCTCAGGTGACCCAACCAGTTTTGTTTGATGTTTTATCAAGAATCACTAACACCCAGAAAGTGGATTCCTTTTACACAACTGAAGTCTTAAAGAGACAGTGCACAATTCATTTAAAAAACTAAAAACATGTTGTTAATCTTACCCCTTAAAAATTAATGGGTAAGTAACACTTACTAAACATGATTAAGAAATAAATGCTGAAGTATGCTGTATGTATCATATGATTATTTTTTTACAGTTTAGGCTTCTCCTATATAACTATAGTTCTACTATGCCTTCTTTTCAATTTTACAGGTTTATCATTCAGTTCTGTTATTTAACCTTGAGGCACCTGGTCTTGTATAGTAGGTAACATATGAGTCAGGTGGTATGGTACCTCACCCCTGTGATGGTCTATACCTAAACTGTAAAAATAAGGTACTATACAGCCTGATTTATAAGGTACCAACTATACAGGACCAGGCATCTTAAGGTTAAGAAGGCATAGTAAAACTATAAAATACAAAATCACACATGCCCCCACAATGCAAAGCATCATGGGCAGCATATGCAAATCACCACAGAATGTTATGCTGGTCCAACTTTAAGCAGAATTGCATGGTGCCGAAAGGCCTCTCACACAGTTTGCAAAGGGTGCTAACAGAAGACATAGACACGTGTTTCGTCCTACCAGGACTCATCAGTATGCCTCGTCTGTTTGACACCCCAGTGGAATGGACCAGCTACCCCTAAGGCAGTGTGCCTGGGATATATTGTGGTGAACCCATTAAAATAAAAAACTATTTAAAAGACAAAGAACCTCTGTGTGTAAACACTGAGGCAAGGGTTACCCCAAAGGGCATTTGGCTGGGAAGCCAAGTTTCAAGAAAATACAAACTCACACATGCCCCCACAATAGTAAAACTATAGTTACATAGGTGATGCCCAAACTGTAAAAATAAGTCATATGATACATATACCTCAGCATTGATTTATTTATCATGTCTAGTATGTGGTTACCTACCCCATAATTTTTAGGGGGTAAGATTAACTAAAACTGTTTAGTTTTTTTAAATGAATTGTGCACTTTCTCTGTAAGACTTCACTTGTATAAAAGCAATCCACTTTGTGGGTGTAAGTGACTTTTGATAAAGCATCAAGCAAAACTGGTTGGGTCACCAGAGGCTCTAGCTGCACTTTCTGTGTGTTAATAACACTATCACTTTGCACATGTAAGTGTCATTTTTACCATTTTTGTATAAATAAAGCATACTTTTTTAACCTGATGCTCGGGGCCGGTTCAGTTTGTGATTGTCTATTTTAATTTAATACCTGACATGAGTGTGTGAGTGGAGCCATGGTTGCTTCCTTGCTTTACAAATTTTGGTTCATGACTGAGTGAAAGGGACCGGAGGACAGCTGGAGAGGGGAGAGGAAAAATGTCATAATGAGCTTCTCAGGAAATGTCAAATAGTGGAAGGGGTAAACATGCAGCTCATTCAAAAACCAAAGAAGTCGGGCAACTCGGTAGCTGAAAAAAGGCCTCAATGCATGGTCACATTAAAACTGTTTTATTCCAGAAAACTTAAAATACATAGCAGCACCCCTCATCTACATACACAAGCCGACGTTTTGGATCGCATTGATGCTTTTTCCAGGTGTGGCTAGTATACTAGTATGCTAACAGGTATCTCTTTTAAAGTGCTCCTTTAAAGGGATAAATACTATTTGATGAAACTGCATAACAATCAATTTTAAAGTGACACCCAGTGCATGAATATCAAAACAAGAAATATATAAAAAACATAAAGAAAAGCATAGTTAAGAAACATTCATATATATCAAAATTTCCATAATTATAGCACAGAATCAACCTAGATATTGCACATCACTAAAAACATTGTGTTAAGCAGTGTCAATTACTTATATTTCAGACATGGTACAATGCTGAACATGGCATTTGCCCTTTTTATTTGTGGGCTCTAAATATGTATTGCCATTTACTCTAGATCTCCCCCACGAATGCTGCCGACTACTTTTTCAAGGGCCTGGAATTTAAATTTATTTCCTGGTCCTGTATGCATCATGTATAATGCCAGAGCATTCTTTTTGTCCTTGTTATTCACACTTCAGAGATGCTCAGCTATCCTATTTTTGAAAAATCTCTTGGTTTTCCCCAAGTGAAAATTCAAACAGGTGCAAGTAGCCAGATATACAATGTAGTGTGATAAGCAATTGACCAAATGTCTGTTAATATATTCTTTACCTGAAATAGGATGTTTAAAAACAGTAGCTGTGTTCAGATGTTCACAAAACGCACAATTACTGCAGCGGAAAGTTCCACCTGGAAGTTTTGGCAAAGTGTTCTCTGTTGGTGCTGTATATAAACTCTGTGTGACCTGGTCAGCAATATTTTGTCCACGTTTATTTATCATCCTAGGAGTATCTTTAACTACAGAGTCCAGTTTCAGCTCCAATCTCAAAATGTCCCAGTTTTTCAAGAATATATTCCTAATCATGTAACTCTGGGTATTGTATTTTTGTCCATGATGACAATAGTGCCACCTTTGTCTGCGCTTTTTATTTCTGCCTAAGTGTTGTTGGCAAGGCTGATCAATGCTTCCCGTTCTTGATGTGAACAATTATTGAACCTGGATGTTGGTTTCTGTGCCAAAAAGTTCAAAAGATCACGTTCACATGCTTTTTGAAAAGTGGAGACCACCAAGTTATTTTGAGGAACAAAAGTAGATGGTTTCTTTAACAAATCAAAATTAGGGAGGTCTGGCATTACTGCTGGCTCAGTGTCCTCCTTATAAAACATGATTTTCAAATCCACTTTATGAGTAAATCTCTGCAGGTCCAGTATAACATTAAATTAATTCAACCATGTAGTAGGTACATAGTTTAAGCCTTTTTGTAGTACAAGTTCCTCTACTTCAGATAGAGAATAACTGGAAATATTAACTACAAGTGATTCTTCTGGCCTTATTGGTTCCAGTAGTTGTTCCTCCTGGGAAAGTGCCCCCGCCCTCAATTCCATCGACCACTTTTGCCTCGGTTTTTTCCTCCTCCCCTTCCCTCTAGTACCGCTCCTTGTTGGTCTCCATCAATTCGGAACTGTACAAAGCGTGGACTGCATCTTAAAGTTCTTTGTATTACTGGGATCTCTGGGAGGTTTGGATAATTGGTTTTCACTATTAATGGTTGCAGTTCTTGCTGGGGGTGGGGCGCTAACACACTCGAAGGGCGTATGGCCGCTATGTGTTTTATGTTTTCTGGAATAAAACAGTTTCAACGTGACCAAGCATTGAGGTCTTTTTTTGGCTACCAAGTTGCTCTACTTCTTTGGTTTTTGTATTTGAATTTTTGAGGTGGCACTGATGTTGTGTTGCAAGCAGCCGCCTTTCTGGACTTTCTATGCAGCTCATTCAGTTTCAAACAGATATGGCAGTCTTCTTTTTACACTACAGTGAAACTGACGCAGATTGGGTACGATGCCTATGTCTGCTTCACAGACTGCTTAGCTGATGCAGGGGCCCCCTGAAAGCTCGTCTTTTTGGATGTTTGGCATTCCTCAGCAGGCTGATCATGATAGATCAGCTTGCTAGGCAGTGTAGATCAAAGGGAAAAGCCGACCCATTATTGGGTCAGCTTTTTCTTTTCAAGTACAGGACAGTTACCGACCAGCAAACCAAAACTGTGTCATAATCAGCCTGGCTGATGATTGGTGTGGCACTGACTTACACTTTGCAGACTACTCTGCATTGGACTGACAATGTCACACCCCTCAAAAGGCACTCTCAAATCAAAATGTTTGCTTATGCCTATGCATAGGGTGAACATAAAAATGAAGAGTTACATCAGGGACTCTACAGATGTTATTAATTGGATTGAGGACGAAAACCAGAAGGGAGAGTTGCAAAATATTTTTTTGGGTAACTATGGATGTAAAAGATCTTTATACAAGTATCTCCCATGAGAAATATTCTGACAGCAGCTTTGGAAAGATAACTAGAATTACACAGGAAAGAAACCACATTGCTAGCTGAACTGTCTGGATTAGTTCTTTATGACAATTATTTTAAGTTTGAGAAACAATTCTACAAACAGATACAAGGAAAGGCTAAGGGGAGCACGGCAGCCCCAACATATGCTAACTTTAACATGGAAGCATTTGAAGAACAGTTCATTCTAAGTCCGTCATGCAATCCATATTTTAAACATATTCATATGTACAAAAGGTATGTTGATGATTTATCTATATGGTCGGGAGATGAGAACTCCTTAAAAGAATTCTTGGAGCATTTAAATACTGCAACTGAGTATCTTCAGCTTACACTACAATATAGTCAGACAGACTTCCATACTTAGATTTGTTAATGTATAAACGGAACAACAGGTTGAAGATATCAGTATACAAGAAATCTACTAACCATACCACTCTGCTGCATGCAGCTAGCTTCCATCCCCACCATTGATCAATAACATACCCTACTCCCAGATATTGTGAGTTATCAGGGATTGCAATGAGAATGAAGTGAGAGACAGAGAACTGACTAATATGCATCAAAAATTCACTGAGAGCCTACAATCAAGACAAACTCAGAAAGACAGTCACATGGTCAAAAATATAACACAGGAAAGATTTATTGCAATATAAAGGATCAAAAATGATTGCAAGTAGCAACAAAATCATACTAACTTTGGAACATTCAGAAAAAAGCAGACAAATTAAATGCTATGTTGATAGAAATTGGATGATTCTGGAAGGGCTGAATTACCAGAGTTTGCATCATTGCCAGTATTGGCATAAAAAAGTCAGGACCATTAAGGATAGATTGGTCCATTCAGATCATAACAAGGGAGATCAGATTGGACAGCAATTATTACTTGGCCCACTTAAAAAGGAAGGAAATGGATGTTTCCATGCAACAGATGTTGCCATTGAAACAATACCAGTAAAAAAAATGTTTTTAAACACCCCAGGACAGAGGAGAGGTACTACATTAAACATCATATTTGATTGATTGATAACATTTTATTTTTATACAGGAACAAATATTTAGGGATAACATCCCTGTTTTCAAAAAATGCCCTGTACAATAAACACAATATACAAACATTTACGTAAAACAAATAAAACAATGTAGCGCACAGTTAAATTGATTCCATTATTCTCAGATGTAACAATTACAGGAAGTTCCTAATGATTTCTGTAATGCGATTTGAAACTCATGTGTAGAATTTTTTACTCTTAAATCTGTCGAAACCTCATTCCAAGACTTAACCAAGCTACCTTGTGGCATAGCTTCATCAAACCTATTACAAACCTGCGGGTAATGCAAATTTAAGGCATTTTACCTCAAGTTATACTTTTTATCACTAGGTAACTCAGTTGTCAGCAAGTGACGTAGAGGATGGATAACCTTAGATTTTAATACTTTAAAGCACCAGGATAACCAATTGTATTGTCTCTTTTCTTCAGGTCCCAGCCAATTTAAGGCTACATAGATCATACAATGGTGAGTATCAAACTTACTAGAATTTACAAATCTGGCCAGTTTACAGTAGGTTTGGTCTATTTTCTTTAAAATTGTTTTATTTATAGTTCTATAAATTAATCCACCATACTCCAACACTGGAATTAAATACTGCTAAGTTAATTTCAGTCTAACGTCTCGTGAGACTAGTAAAAACTCGCCTTATTGTATCTACTGTATATGTTCCACATAAGACATCTTTCTGTCTACAAGAACCCCCAAGTATTTATAACATGTTACATTTGTTACTTGTAACCCATTATTAAATGTTATGTTTAATTTCCTATCCAACACATCCCTTGTTCCAGTCAGAAAATAAATACATTGTGTTTTTTTTTTTACTGTTCAGTAATAAACCTGAATCTTTGAACCATAATTCCAATATGGATGTTCCAGTGAGGTCCAGCTGCCCACGGACACCCTTTTGTTCCAGTGAGGCACGGCTGCCCGCTAAAATGATGTTGTCTGCATTTGGACCTCACTGTTAATCAAAACCTTAGGCAATTCATTGACGTATATATTAAAAAGCAAAGGGACCAAAATAGAGCCCTGTGGGACTCCTCTTTTTACTTCTCTCAATGATGATATTATGGGACCCTGCAACACAGACTATCTTCTTTTTGCTAAATAAGATTTAAACCAGTGTAATGGTTCAGCATGAGCACCAATCACATGCAGTCTATATGACAAATTTCGATGGTCCACCAAATCAAAGGCTTTGCTGAGGTCCATGAACATGACTCATACCTGCATTCATAGATGTTTTTACCAAGTTATTAAAGTCCACTACTGCCGTGTTTGTGGACCTTCCCACCCAAAAAACCAGACTGGCTATTCTTCAACAGGTTATAGTGCTCCAGATATTGATAGAATTGCCTGTATACAAACTTTTCCATGATCTTTGACAGTATTGGGAGCAGTGCTATGGGTCTATAATTTGTAGGTGTTAACGAATCCCTTTAAATATAGAAACTATCTTCCCTATCTTCCAGGCCTCAGGGAACGTGGAAGAACACAGACTCCAATTCAATAAATATGTTATTGTCAGTGCCACAATGTCTGCTCCCAGTTTCCAAAATCTTACCTCCACACCATCCACCCCACTGGCCTTATTGACCCTCAGGCAATTTAGTTCTTTTTAAGCCTCCTTAATTGTAATTACCCTAAACCTGAAATGTGGCCTAAGTCTATCTCCAGGGTCCGCTTTGCTCCCCATCTCAACATTTTCAATTATCTCTTGAAGAAAGATATCAAGTGTTCTAGTCCCTGGGCTTTCTAATCCTAAATCTGGTAAATATGTAAAGTATTTATTTAGTATATGTACCACTTTTGATTGGTCTCCTATTACTATATTATCTTCACTCAGATTTATAGGTGCCCTTGAGTTAACAGGATTTTGAAGCTGTACAGATGGTAATAGTGACCATGTGGTCTATCTGCTAAGCTACCCTTGTAGCAAGGTGTACAGTATGTAGGAAAGACATCAAGATCACTGAAAACTTGAGTTGGGGAACATAAGAGTAACATCCCAAACAGAAATAAAAATTCACCTGTTGTGGCACATTTCAATAGTGCAGGGCACACACCAGCATCCCTACAGTTTTGGGGATAGAAGTTATACCCAAACCCAACAGAAGGGAAGACTTGGAAAAACAGTTGATGAAATGAGAAATGTATTGGATTTACACCATAGGAAGATTAGATCCCTAGTGGGGTTGAACGAAAAAGACAACTGGCAAATATGTTGGCAGGCATATGAGTCCATAGGATGGTAAATATAGTGAGATTGCCGAGGAAATAGAACCTTAGGATAAGATGCAAGTAATCCTGTCTAGTATTATACTGAGAATCAGGATACTCCTAAAAGTTCTTTCTCCATTGTGGTGCCCCGCCCCCCATAACCTGCCACACAGTGGTCACAGCAGCATCTATAGCATCTTTATTTTATTTACAGTAACAATGGTGTTAGAATAGGGAGCAAGAGCAAGCCTGCAATGAGTGTAAGCATGAACACCCTGCATGCTGCACTCAGCAAGACATGCGTTCTGTTGCTTAACAACTGAGTGCAGGCTGGGCAGTGGGCGGTCTCCACGATGCCATTATGGAGACCAGCCCCCAACAGCATGCACTAAACATGTCACTCACACTGTTGTTATAAAAAGGAGACAGTCCTGGATCTCTGACTGTCTCCTTGCCCTGATGCGTACTCGAGACTCCCTCTGGCACCTCTCCAATGAGACCAGCCATCCAGCTGATAGGCAGAGATATAGAGAGGCCCGGAACAAATATATGTGGGCATTGTGTAAAGCCAAGGCCAAGCACTACAAAGCTGCCCTCACTGCCACATGGGGCACAGAGCACAAATTCTGGAATAATATCAAGGAAAAGCGACGGAACAAAACCCTAACACCCCCCCCAGCCTAATAGCTGTTGATGGGCAGCTTACTTCCCACCCCACCAGAATAGCATCGGCCTTCAACCTAGCTTTCACTAACCTCAGCCATGTCCTCCCTCTCAACTTCTTCAACCCACCCCCTAACCGGTCTCCCCCAGCCTACCCCTCCCTTTCATCTACGGTGCATCACCCTCAAGGCTGCAGAGCCTTATCTTAAAAATGCACTAAGGCACTATAGTGGTGACTCCTTGGATCTGAGGCTTCTCCAGCTCACCCTCCATGAAGTACTCTACCCCCTCACCCATATTCTCAATCTTTCTCTCTGCCAAGACAAATTCCCCTCCCTTTGGAAATCTGCCTCCATAACCCCCATATTTAAGAGTGGGGACCATACAGCCACCAATAATTACCGGCCCATCTCTGTACTCCCCCCTCCATCCAAAGCTCTCGAGCGCATTGTCTATGATTAGCTCACTGACCACCTCAACAAACATGATCTTCTCTGTAAACAGCAACACGGCTTCCGCAGAGGCCATAGCACGACTACAGCCCTCCTGGAATTCACCACACGTCCACTCTGCTCTTGACAAAGGCCACACCACAGGCACTGTATTTGTTGACCTCACTAAGGCATTTGACACCATCAATCATTCCCTCTTGATAGACACTCAATCCAACATTGGCTTCTCACAGGATGCCCTGCACTGGTTCACAGACTACCTATCGGGTAGGTGCCAACAGGTCAAAATCAGCCCCACCCTATCCAATCAGCTACCAGTTCTGTCAGGGGTCCCCAAGGGGTCCATCCTTGGTCCACTTCTTTTCAGTCTTTACCTTAACTCCCTCCCTAGCTCCTGCTCAGGAAACCTTCTTCTATATGCAGATGATGCTATCCTTTAAGCATCCAGCCCAAGTTCATGATTTTCGTCCACCCCCAGAACTCTAGGAAGAAACTTTGACCCCAGATCCTAACTGCTGACCTAACCCCTCTTTGAGCAAGTGGAATCCTTTAAATAGCTAGGAATCACCCTGGACCCGGCTCTCAATTTCCACCAACACATGCATCTCCTGTCCACTGCCCTTAATGGCCGCCTTAGCCTGCTCTACCGGTTTAAACACTGCCTTATCCAAGACGTCCTCAGACTCGTAGTCTCATCCTCTATCCTCTGCCTCCTTGACTACAGCATACTCACATACAGTTCTGCCACCACATCTGCCCTCAATAGGCTGCATCTCTCCCTCAACAAAGCCTGCTGCCTTGTACTGGACTACGACCGCCTCACTCATACCTGCTCACTTTATAACTCCGCTAACTGGCTTAATTTAGACAATAGGATCCAGTTTCACGCCTGTCTTATGGCCAAAAAAAAAATCACCCTAGGCCTCTCCCCCGACCTCACCTCCCTAATCTAGCCAGCTACAGCCCCTAAAGTAACTCATAGCTCCATCAAGAAGCTGTTCACAGTTCCCCGATGTCAAACCTCCCTATTTCAAAGGTCCTTCAACTTCAAGGCCCCCTCATGGATGAATGGACTTCCCAGCTTCATCACCAATGAAAACTCTATCGGCCTCTTCAAAAACCAACTTAAGAGATATCTCCAATCCTCGAACAACTGCGACTGCTATTGAACCTGTTTCTTGATCATCCTCCCTCTATAACAGTGGCCCCTGGCTGGCATACCCGCCCGCCCGTCTTTCTATGTATTTACTTGTCTCACCCTAAGTTACTCTCATACTGTTTGCGAGCCTCACATTGTACTTTTACCATGCTTATAGTTTATTTTGTACTGTTACCATGTACTCAGCTGTTCTGTTTCATGCAATGTAAGTTTACCCTAATACTGTACTGTCCAATATTTGTGACGTGGAACGTTTGTAAATGAGTCTCTGACTCAAAGGTACTTTCCGAATCCTGAATAAATAAAATAAAAAATAAAGAGTGCACTGCGCACTGGTAAATGCCACAGAAGTCAGCAGAATCTGCTACATGATTGTTTGTTTTCAAACTACAGAAAAAGTTTGAATTCCTGTTTTGTATTTAAAGCAGCCATGACATTTGTTTTAACAGATACGTAGGTCAAAATGGCCATGGAGACATAAAATGCAAGTGAGTTTCCAGCCAGATAGTGAAAAAGGAAACACAGTTACAGTATTTACATCTTGGAATATGACATTTGGGAATTAAGGGATATTCTAACAGTTTTACTAGTTTATTTGAATTTTTCATAGGAAAGCAAAGTCAGCACAAGGATTGAACTTGGTATTCTCACAACTGCATATGGATGTACACTATTTTCAAACACATACAAAGCTTTAGACAGCATGAATGACACTTGGGAATGAAGGTTTAATTTTAAAGTATCACCATGATGGTTGAATTATTATAAAAGTGAGGACAGCACAAGGACTGAATTCAGAGATATTTATGCAGTTTCTGCATGTGAATGTACACAGCGCTCAAACACACACAAGGCTAAAGGCAGCATGAATCTGGAATGAGAATGGCTTTTGTATACAACTGTGTGGTGTAATAATACTGAAATACGCTACTTACAGCTGAAACTGCTGTTTTAAATAATGCAACTGGAAGGCAATTTTTACTCACTGAAAACTTGTATTTGACATTTGCAGACAACCATAGGGGACTTACTCGGAGAACTCAGACTGTTACTTGTACCAAACAAAAATTGATCCAAAACATTTTTTAAGGATTTGAAAATTAAACACCAGCCATTCAATACATCTGTTAATAGTGATACAGCATATACATTTGGATAACTACTGCAGTTTAAATGTCATGAAATTAATGTGCACTTAGATAAGTCTAAGTGCAATTGAAAATTAAATATTAAAGTACTGTACATGTCTTTTTGACAACACAGGAGGACCATGATCTCCCTGAGGAAGCCCTTACAAGGGTGAAATATTGGGGTCACTTATATTATTTTTAAAACCTGAAGCAACAATCAAATAAATAAAAGGGATTTTTGGTTGAAATTGAACTTGGTGTTTGACTGACTATTTTCAGAACTGACTGTCACTGGAGCCTTTGTCAGACCCCTGAAGTACACAATTCTTGTTATGATTCTGCGAGTACCCAGGGGAACCACATTCTCTGTGCACCTGTGTAAAAGATGCCCCAGTGTGTAGTGGCACCCTCCACCCACCGATCACCCAGCCTGGTGATTCCAGTCACTCAGTGGTGTCCAGTGGCACCTCGACCCCTGGAGCACCCATCCTGGTATTTACTACAGTCCCTGGTATCCAGTGGAACCCCCCCCCGAACACTCATCCCCATACTTGTAATATGGTCCCTAATATCAAGTGGCACCCACCACTGCCCAAAGTTACTGTGTCAAAAGAGAGAAAGCAAAATGGCATGGGTAAAAAAGGGCACTGTATGGTTAGCAGAAAACCATACGATCCAAAACTGCACTAGATTACTTAAACTCCGAAAACATGCATCACTGTTATAATGGCACTGTTTTTGACTGCGTGATTTTGCATTTTCTGTTTTAACAGGCCACACTGCCCTAGCACCCATCAGGGTGAGTAGCACCATCACATGGCCCCTGTCCCCTATACAATCCCTGATGTCCAATCATACCTCTTCCACACACCCAAATGCTGGGTGAAAACACATTGGCGTACATTGCCAGTCCAGCGGCCCCCCTCACCCTCCCCACCCACACCCAGCACAGCATTCCCCAACCCCCCCATGGTTAAAATGTGGAAAAGTGGTACATACCTCCACAACAACTGGCACAGCCCTCCTCACACCTCCTCAGCCGTCCATCATCAGATGAACCACAGTGAGTGCGTATACAGTATGCTGAATGCATGCTCACTGTGGCTGATATGGTGGCCAGTCGAGAAGGTGTGAGGAGGGCTGTGCCAGTATCTGTGCACATATGCATCACCCACCCATGTCTTGCCTGGTAAGGGAGAGTTGGGGTGCTGTGCCCGGTGTGGGCAGGGTGGTGGCTTACCGACTGGCAATGTGTGCCAGTGTGTTTGAGTTACAGTGAACGTGTGTACAGTATACAGTATACTCTGCACATGCTCACTGTGGCTGATACAGTGGCCAGCCAAGGTGCTATGAGGAGGGCTGTGCCAGTTGCTGCGAAGGTAAGCACCGCCTATCCACATCTTGCCCAGTGAAGGGTGCTGTTCTGGGTGTGGGCGTGGGTAGGACAGGTGGGGGGCTGTTGGACCAGCAATGTGCGCTGGTGTGTTTGTCACCTGGCATTTGCGGGTGGTGGTGACAGGGGTACCACTGGATGCCAGGGATTGTGTAGGGGACAGGGGACATGTGATCGGGGGTTGGGGGGGCCACTGGATACCAAGGACTATATTGCAATCACCAGGGCAGGTGTTCAAAGAAGGGTTCCACTAGACATCAGAGACCATATTACAAGAACTGGGACCAGTGTTTGGACAGGTGCCACTAGACACCAGGGAATGGTCAGAATCATGGGGATGGGTGTTTGGAGGGTGGGGGGTGCCACTGGACACCAGGCAAACATTGTTTAACTGGGACAAGGATTCAGGGGGTTGGGGTGCCACTAGATACCAAGGCATATGTCGGGAACTGGGACTGGGATGCAGTGGCTGGGTGGGCACTAGATACTAAGGTATATGCCAGGAACTGGGACTGGGACTTGGGGGTGCCACTAGACATTAGGAACTACATTATCAAATAGGGGATAGGAGTTTGGGGGTTGGGGGTACGGTAACCACCAGGTCTGATGTGGCAGGTGCCCAAGGGGTGGGTGTAAACCTGATGCCACTTCCCATGCAAATGAGCCCATAATGGTCATGCATATGGCCCCTTAGCATCTTGCTCACCCAATGGGCTCATTTGCATTATGCGGCTGAATATTGCTCCACAGCTCCTGGCTCTATCTGATCTGGGGGCGCAATTCACTATGGACTGGATGCAGCCCAGGTCCCTGTCAGGGCAGTGTACAGTGACCTAGCGCTGCACTTACATGGGTCAATATTCAGTCAGATAGTGCTGGTCCACCATATTTATTTATTTATTCATTTATTCTAGGATTACAAGTACCTTTGAGCCAAGGCTCTTTTACAAAGGTTCCACGTCAGAAATAACAAACAACAAGGAAGCAACAGTGAAATAACAGTAAACAATTCATGTACAACAGTGCTATTGAAAGGGGTCAATTATAGGAAGAGTAAGGTGTAGAGGAGGAGGAGTGTAGGTAGTTAACAGAGGCAGCTATAGTAAGATGGTGAACACAGCTAGGATGCATGTGCCCACAAGTAATGGGTAGGGTCAGGCATCTGGGGGTGGCAGAGAAACAGGGATGAGAGGAGAGGGGGAGGATGAAGATGCAGCTAGAGGCATTTGACAAAAAATAAATGGGAAGGGGTGATAGAAGAGAAAAAGGGGGCAGGGTGGGGGGTGAAATAAGTGCTATAATGGGGCAAGGAGAGACTAATGAGGTGGTATGAAGACCTAAGATTTGAAGTGGCGCCTCAGGAGCCGGGGGGGGGACTGGAGGGCCTGGGGTTAAGCAGTATATAGGTTAGGATTAAAGCTGTGTAGGTCATCATTTAGGAGAGGCGATCACAGGAGCTAGAGGCAATGAGATGGGCCCAGAGTCTGGCTTTGAACAGACCTAGTGTTGAGGCAGAGGAGATGGTGTGGCTGAGACCATTCATCCATAGAGGAGCCCTATAGATGAAGGAGCGTTGGCCCTGCATATTTCGACAGTGAGGAACTTGTAGAATCTGGGTTGTCGAGCTCCTGGTGTTCTGTTGGTTGGTGTTTTGATGTAACAAGTCAGTAACACCGGGGAGTGTGAGACCAAGGTTGATTTATCCCTCCATAGCACATGTGAGATACTTTATACGGCTGGAGAATTGGAGCCATCCGGATTGTTCATAAAGGACATAGGTGTGGGTGAGGCGATGGGCACCAGTTGTGAGTCAGCATGCTTTGTTAAGTGCAGTTGCTATATGTCGGAGGGCGAACATCGTAGTGGAGCCATAGATAATGAGGCCATAATCAATAATTGACACCACAAAGCTCTGGACAGAAATTTTCAGGGCCTCTGGGGTGAGGTGCTGTCTGTGCTTGTAGAGTAATCCAAGGCGTGTGCTGGCAGCTTTAACCACGCTGTCAATGTGAGCCATATAGGAAAGATTGGGGTCAAGCAGAATCCCTAGGTATTTGAAAGAGTAAACTTGTTCGAGTACAGTTCCCTGCTTGGTGGAGATGGCAAGGGGGTGTTGCTTGTAACGGTTATGTGAACTGCAGAATAGCAATGACTTGGTTTTCTTGTGATTGAGGACTAGTTTATGATTGGAGAACCATGTTTCAATGGCACTGAATCCGAGTTGGAGGCTGTGTTGTAGTGGTGAAAGGTCCTTGTGCGTAGAAAAGACAACAGCATCATCCGCATACAGGATGATTTGTTCTGAGCAGGACTGTGGTCGGGAGTTTAAAAAGAGACTGAAAAGGAGAGGGCCCAGTATGGACCCCCTGAGGTACTCTAGAGTGGACAGGCAGGGTGTCCGAGATAGCACTGGCAATTTTTACACTTTGAGAACGGTTGCCATGGTAGCTTCTGAACCAGTGGGCTGAGTCCGATGCGAGGCCAGCAAGGAGTAATTGGTTATACAGCAGCTGATGATGGACCATGTCAAATGCCTTTGAGAGGTCGATGAAGACAGCCCCAGTAAGAAGTCCTTTATCAAGGGAACTATGCACTGCATTGGTAAATTCAAGCAGGGCAGTGGTGGTACAATGCCCTTTTCTAAAACCATGCTGTTGTGTGCACAGAATATTATATTTGTCCAAATAATCAGTGAGCTGGTCTGCAACAATACGCTCTAGGGCCTTGGATAGTGGTGGCAATATGAAGATTGGGCAGTAGTTACAGAGGCAGGTCTTATCCCCAGTTTTGTGGACCAGGGTCACAGTGGCAGTTTTCCATATTTCAGGGAACGAACTGGTGTGGAGAGAGAGGTTAAGAATTTTAGTTAGGGGACTGAGGACCTCGTCAAGTGTAAGTGATAGCAGCTTAAAGTCCAGGGAGTCACTGCTGATTCTGGAAGTGGAGATGGCTGAGGCGCTGTGGCGGTGAACTTCATTCATCTTAATCTCCCTGAAGTAAAAATGAGGGTGGTTTGACAGAGTGCAGGGTGTGTTAGAGGGGGGTGTGACTGATTGTGAAGAAACAGGTGGTAGAACAGTACTGAGGTCAGTAAAAGCCATGTTAAAGGTATTTGCAATGACCATGGGATCAAGGGTAGTGGACCCTTCAACAGTTAACATGGCCAGAGGGGACTTTGATTGTTTCCCAGTAATGTCCTTGATATTGTCCCAGAAAGCACAACCATTTCCCCAGGTGTTGGTGAGGACGTCCTTATCATATGAGCTTTTCGTGAGATGAATGGATTTTGTGCAGGTATTACAGGCATGTTTGTATTTTTGGATGTCAGATTGTTTGCCTGTGGCTTTAGCCACTGCCCACAGGTGGTCCCTAGATTTCAGCTGGGAAAGGAGCTCCGCAGTTATCCAAGAGCTACAGAGGGCTTTTGTTTTCCATTTTTTTGAAGGAGCGAAGTGGTCACAGGCCTTATTAAAGGTGGTGATGAAGTAACCGAGGGCTAGGTTAACATCCGTCACCTTGTAGATGGGCAGCCAGTCTTGCAAGGATAGGTACTGTTTGAGATGGGTAAGTTGACCACGGGGGAGCACTCTGCTGGTAATGGTTATAGGGGGTGGCTTTAGAAATTTATTAGACCATTCACATATAACCGGGGAGTGGTCACTGAGAGAGTCTGGGAGAATGGAGGTACAAGAGACCCTGGTAGGGTGATTGGTGAGAACCTAGTCCAGCAGGGTACTGGTACCAGTTTTGTAATTTATCTGAGTTGGTGCGGTGACCAATTGTGAGAGGTTGGCAGCTGCAAGGGCATCCTTATGAGTGTAGACATCAGATGCGAGCCAGTTTATATTGAAATCACCAAGCAGAATGTGTTCAGAGCCAGGAGGTTGGGAGCTGACGGAGTTAAGAACTTCTTTGATGCCAAGATCTTGATCTCGAGGTGGAATATATACAGAGATGATGGTAAGGGCTTTTTGATTGGGACCTAGAAGAACTTTAATGGGTAGAAGCTGGGCTGAGGAGGCAGGGATGGGGGGGGACAAGGTGCCCCAGGAGATTATCCCTAATGTAGATGGCACAGCCCCCTCCCCTTTTAGAGGCATGGTCCAGTCTGAAAACATTCTAGCCCTGTAAGGTAATTGCCAGATCAGGAACGTTTGGTGTCAGCCATGTTTCAACTACAGCAAGGATGTCAGGATTATGTTGGCTGATAAAGGCTTAGAGTGCATCAAGCTTTGGTAACAGGCTGCAGATGTTAATGGTTGTGATGGTGAGGACTCCTGCCTTTTTCAGAAGGCTTGAACAGCCCGGGCCAGGGTTCAGATGGACGTTGCCCGAGATCAGTAGGAGAAGTAGGAGGAGCTTCATTGAACAGAGGTGCAGGTCCAGTAGTGATAATTTGTGTTTCCTTTTAGCATATGGGCAGTAGGTAGAGTCGATATGACAGCCCCGATGTTATGCAATGTGGTACAGTAGGGATAGGCTGGTATTAAGACCAATCTTAGTGGTGTTAAGAAGCAGCCAGGTATTTCCAAGTGGAGGCCCATGGGGAGGACTGGTCGAGAAGTGGAGCGTTCCCAAGGTACCGCTGGTATTGATTAAGTAGATAGTGGGTACGGGGTGGGGGTGGCAGGGGCCTGGGAGACAGAACAAGGGAGGAAGGACAAGGAGGGAGAGAAGGGGAAGGAGCAGGTGGGGAAGGGAACCCATAGCTAGTGTAGGGCGAAACAAAAGGAAAAAGAAACAGGCAGGGAGCGGTAGTGAAAAGAGAAAATTTTGGCAAAATAGGGTTTAGTAAGAAGGCAGTACAAGGAAGGTATATAGCAAGTACAGCAACTGTGACTTTAAGAGGGTAGACTTTTTTAAATGAAAGAACAAGATCCCTCTAGTGGCAGAGCTGTATAACCTGCTAATGGAAAACAGTCATTTTAAGTTTAAGGAGCAATTGTGGCATCAGGAAGAATTAGCCAGGGGAAAAGCCACTCGAGATGCAGCAACAGAGGGCAGTGTCCAATCAGAATGTGTCATCTGACTGAATATTGCAACCTCTGGGTCAAGCACAGGTGCCAGCACGGTGCAAGTCTTTGAGACCCACTTTTGAGCATTTTTTTAATATCTAGCCCTCAAAGCCAATCATTTCTAATTCAAGTCCACAAAGTAAAACAGTATGAAGATTTTTTTCAATTTAAAGAAAAAAAAGTGGAACAAAAGTGGGAGGAGGGTGACTTCAAGAAACTGTTCACACAAAAAACACACCCTATAGTGGCTCACACAGTGCACCGTGCTGAAACAGCCCATCTGCAGAGGTACCGTTTCACACAAAACTACTGATTTTTAAACATCAAGTTTTTATTTTTAATTTTCTCATTTCTTAACACAAAACCCATTTTATAAGTACAGTGAGACACTCCAGGATATTGGCTATGCTGCCACAGCTACACATCAAGGGGCTGAAGACACTCAGCCTGTGGATGCATGCCTTACTGTGCCCTTGGGAATATGGTTGTGGCAGTAAAGTTAACTTTCCATTGTGTCTTATTGCTTACTTCAACTCCATCACCCTTCACCCTTTTTCAGCTTTATGTTTTCTCCCGACAACACTCCATTCATCATCACAATCACACTCGTTCCCTTTGATGTTTCCTACTTGAGGTGTGTGTACACCAGCTGATCTACACTGGTGATACGTCACTAAAAGTATTAGGATTATATGTCTATTAAGTGTTGGGATTGCACATCTACTTTGTTTAAAATACTGGGATTACATCTTAAAATGTCTCAGTGCTTTAGGATGGGACCTGCTGAAAACTGCTGCTCTTCTGTTATGCAAGCAATAGCATATCTGATATATAGGCAGAATTACAAAGGGCGTTGCTAGCAACTAGGTCCACAGGGGCACATACAAGAGGAGGAGAGAGAAACTGTAAGTCCCTACAGAAGGAAAGAGAGACAGGGAGAGAAGGAGAAGGAAAAAAATAAAGGGTAGGAGGGGAGGAATATCAGCAAGTGCAGAATGATGCAGGGAGTGGTATAGTGCTCTGGCTATGGTGCAGCGCTCTTCAGAAAAATATTCTGGATATTGCTGTGCTGCCCCATTTGCAGGCACTTCTCTGGGCTGAGGGCGGAGGTTGCCAGTCTCCGGGCTGAACTGGCAGGAATACTGGGGACCTGTGCCCTCAACCAGAGGCCACCAGGTCCCCAACCAGTACCACAACAGCCACCCAGGCAGATGGCAGGATGGACTACAGTGGGCTCAGGAAGGTACAGCGGAGGGGGGCAGACACATCCCCCATCTGGTCCAGCTCATGATTCCCTACACAGTGTTGGAGGACCGGGACAGCCCTGTAAGGGAACCTGAGGCTGAGACCAGAGAGGAGATGAGGTCCTCCAGCTGGGAGACTCAGTGGTGGGAGGAAGAGAACCCCATAGGAAGAAGAAGTTACTCCTGTTGGGGGACTCAATTATCTGGGGAAAGGATCTGGGCACAGATAGTAGAGAGGAAAGGGAGGTAAAGTGCCTTCCAGGAGGCACAGCTCGGAAGGAGGGGGAGCACATCCAGAGGATTGCTGAAGCTGTGGCAAGGAGGGGAGGGCTGGAGGTCATTATCCACCTGGGGACAAATGACCTATCCAACAATAAGACAAGCTTGGAGCAGGTGAAGGAGGACTTTACAGTGTTCGGAGGGTGCCTGGGGAAGGTAGCAAGCTCTGTGACATTTTTGGAGGTGCTGCCAGTCCATGGCGGGGGGTGGGGAGGAATCTCTGCATTAGTAACTTCAAGACATGGTTGAAAGGCTGGTGCAACAAGAAGGGGTGTGGCTTCATTAGGGACTGGGGACCCACCTGGAGTGATGCAGCCATGTACGGTGGGGACGGACTGCATCTGTCCAGCAAGGGGAAGGCAGCCCTGAATGGACAGTTTAAATGCTTTGCTGATGAGCATTTAAACTAGCCGGGGGGGATGGCAACAGGAGCAGGAATACTCAGGCAGCCCACCCCCACACGGTAGAGAAAGCAGAACAATGGAGCAGGTAGAGGAGTTGATATCAAGGTCATTGGGATTGGGCAGAAAGGGAGTAGGAAAGAAATCAGAAACACAAGAGAAAAATATCAGGAAAAGGGCTGAACATGCAGGGGACCAAAAACAGGAAGACAGAGGGAGGTCAGGCAGTAAAACTTGGAAGGTCATGGTGACAAATGCACGCAGCCTGGGAAATAAAGTCTCAGACATGGAGGCCTTAATAATGGAAGCAGACCTGGACATAGTAGAAACAACTAAAACCTGGTATACAGCTAATCATGAGTGGGAAACAAATGTACTAGGATATGTTCTATTCAGGAGGGATCAGGAGGGCAAAAAGGTAGGGGGAGTAGCCCTGTATGCCAGAGATGGTATAATGGAAACACAGGTACAGGGTAGGCAGGGGGATGCCGAGGCACTATGGGTCACCCTTCAACACTCTTCAACCTGGGAAATGGCACAGCAGTACACACAGGGGTGATATACAGTCCTCCAGGACAGGGGGAGGAGGTGGACAGGGAGCTAGTGGAGGAAATACATGAGATGGCAATGAAGGGTGAAATTCTACTGATGGGGGGATTTCAATATGTTTGACATAGATTGGAACACCAGTGCAGCTGCTTCAACCAGAAGCAGAGGCATCCTTGATTCACTCCAGGAGGCTGGACTGAGGCAGCTTGTGCTTGATCCCACCAGAGACAGGGCAATTCTAGATCTAGTAATGATGACCAATGGGGATCGAATTGCAGATGTCCAATTGTCCAGGTAGAAGGGCAACTGGGATCCAGCGATCACAACATTGTGAGGTTCAGCATAGGGACAGAGACTCAAGTCATACTAGGATGAAGGTTTTGGATTTCAAAAATGCTGACTTCGCTGAAATGGGGAAGGGTATCAAAAGAGCCCTGGAGAGAATGGGGGCAGGAGGGGGAGTGGAAGAACAGTGGGAGTCGTGTCTAAAGGAAGCCTACTGGAAGTAATAAACCAATGCATCAGATTTGTATCCAAAGGCAAGAGAAGGAGAAAGCCACTGTAGTTCTTGAGAGAGGTGGCAGAAAAGGTCAGGGCAAAAAGGAAAGGGTTCAGGAAATATAAGGAGACTCAAAGAGAGGAGAACAGGGAGGAGTACCTATAGTGTCTAAGAGAAGCAGGAAAGGCAGTAAGGAGAGCAAAGGCATAGATTAAGGAAGGTTTAGTACAGTCAGTTAAGAAAGGGGACAAGACATTCTTCAGGTACATCAGCGAAAGGAGGGAAAACAAGGGGGGGATTGCTAGGCTCAGGAGAGAGGGAGGGGAATGCAAGGAGGATAACTTGGAAAAGGCAGAAATACTGAATAAATATTTCTGTTCAGTATTCACAGAAGAGGGGGATGGACAGGGGCCACAGCAGTACAGCAGTTGCCAAGGGGGTGAAGAGGTGGGCAATAGTCCATTCACAGGGAAAGAGTCCTGCAGGAGCTCACTAAATTGAAGGTGGACAAAGTGATGGGACCAGATGGCATACACCCAAAGATATTGAAAGAACTGTAAAGGGAGATGGCAGAACCTCTGGCAGCCATGTTCACTGAGTCATTCAACACAGGGGTGGTACCAGAGGATTGGAGGAGGGCACATGTAGTACCTCTACACAAATCCGGCAGCAGGGAGGAGGCGGAGAACTATAGGCTGGTCAGCCTCACCTCAGTAGTGGGGAAGATCATGGAGACATTGCTTAAAGAAAGGATTGTGGGCATATAGAAGCCCATCTCTTCAAGTGGTGTAACAGGCTGTGCTTTGAAACAACTGAGAAGCTGCATGGATATACTATATTGGATTAGAAATCTGCAACTGATCTCTCTTACTTACATCTGAGGAAGTTGTCCTTACTTTACAGTCTTACATTGGGATTACTTTGTGTTTAATTTCATTTTAAATCAGGAAGGGGTTTTCAAAACTACTGACACAAAGCACATCTTCTGGACCTGGAAGGACACTACTTTTATTCAGCTGTGAGCTGTGTGAGAAATTCTATATTGCACTTGATATCTGCAACAACGGCACTTTTGCTCAATTCTGTGTGAGGTGAAACTAACTACCCTTGGTAATTGCTTTTATTCACATATTTATTTAGTGTTTAACCAAGAAGGGGCTTGCAAACTCTGTTTATCTTGTGAGTAACTTCAGAAGGATTTAAATACTGCATTTGGGTAGACCCTTGAGGTAGCTAGATTGTCTACTAGGATTTTCAGACAGTTAAACTATTTTTAAATAAATTACAGGTGGCTGAGGAGTTGAAAAGGAGCTTGCAAACTCTGCTTATCTTGGAAGTAACTTCACAAGTGTTTGAATACTGCATTTTGTTGTCCCTTGGGGTAGCTGGATTGACTACTAGGATTTTGGGACAGAAACTATTTTTAAATAATTTACTGGTGCGTAGGAGTTTGTGATAGTTAAACTATTTTTAAATAAGTTACTGTGGTTAAGGAGTTGTCAGAGCACAAACCACCAGGCTGTTTTGGGGCTGGGGAGGTTTATCTGTCTGATTTGGATGTCTGGATTTTTCTCTGTTTGATTAGCAGGGTGTTTTCTCTGTCAAATTGTTGTGTAGGGCATCTTGCTGACAGAAAGGCACTCATCGCAGCGGTGGGTCAGAGCTTTTAGCTGATTATTTTGTGAGGGCACAGTTTAGGCCCAACCCTTCCCACCCCTTACCCCACCCACCCCTGGAAATAGTTCCTTTATACCTGGGGTTCTGACATCATTTCAAGAGTGCACGGCATAGCACTGTCATATCCTCTCTAGCACACTGCACTGACAATATAAGCATACACACTGTATAATATATATATTTCTATATAACAAACCAATCACACACACAAAAAAAAAAGTAGATAAACATGTGGGAGTAGTACAATGTAATGGCTGTGGGGCAGCAGTCTTCCGGGAGTCTTTCTGGAGGCTGAGATGCTGCCCTATTTGCAGACAACTCTCTGCCCTGAGGGAGGAAGTTGCCCGTCTTCAGGCCACGCTGGACAGTAGTAAGGGAACCTTCCCCCAGGCCACACTGGACGGTAGGATGGGAACCTCCCCCATTCAGGGAGCACCAGAGCCACCACCACTACCTCAGAGGTTGCGAAGAAAGCACAGCAGTTGGACCACAGTGGGCTCAGGGAGGGTGAGGATGGTGGAACAGAGGCACATCCAGTCAGTTGTTCCACTCCACAATCTGTACACCATTCTGGGGGAGCATAGCTCCCCTATGGATGCACCCGCAGAGGAGACTAAGGAGGCTGAGGACAACTGTCACAAGGGAGGCCTACAGGAAGGAGGCAGAGGACACCACAAGGAAAGGAAGCAGCCCTGGTGGGGACCCAATTATTAGGGGATAGAACTGGGGGAGCAGGGAAAACTGAAGTAAGGTGCCTGCCTGGTGCCGGGCTTGAGGGACAGGAAGCGCATCCTCAGGATCACGAGAACAGCTGCACGGGAGTCTGAGCTGGACGTCATTGTCCACCTAGGGACAAATGACTTGGCTCATCATGAGATTAGAGCAGTGCAGAAGGACTTTGTAGAATTGGGGAGGGGCCTAAGACAAGTAGCACACACAGTATCCTTCTCAGAGGTACTGCCTGTCAATGGCATCAGTGAGGCGAGGGTACTTTGCACCATGCAGTTTAATGAATGGTTGAAAAAATGGTGTGGAGCACAGGGGTTTGGCTTCACTGGGGACTGGGGTTCCACCTGGAGGGACACCAGCCTATACTGGCAGGATGGTCTGCATCTGTCCAGGAAGGAACAAGTCTTTTGAGCAATCGGTTTAAATGCTTCATTGGCAAGCTTTTAAACTAGTCAAGGGGAGGCACTGATAAGCAGCAGGAAAATCCCAGCCTCTCCCTACAAAACAGGGTACTAAATGAGAAAAAGACCGAGGTAGAAAGGTCAGTGGGGGATGCTGCAACAGAAGGTAAAGCCATCAAAAAATGGAGAGCAATGAGTACCAATGCCCGTAGTCTGGGTAACAAGCTTCCTGAACTAGTGGCCTTGATGGAGGAGGAACATCTGGATATCGTGGCAGTCACAGAAACATGGTACACATAAAACCATGACTGGGACATAAACATACCAGGATACACTATCTACAGGAGGGACAGGGAGGGTAAAAGAGGAGTAGCTCTTTACATAAGGGAAGGAATCAAAGCAACAGAACAAAAGGGTAAACAGGGAGGAGAAGAAGCACTGTGGGTAAATTTGGAGACCGCAATGGCACCACAATCTGCACAGGGTTAGATACAGACTCTTCCTCAGGGGAGGAAATGGACAAGGAAATGATAGAAAGTATACTTAGAATGGCAGAAAAAGGGAGATATTGCTGATGGGTGATCTGAATATGCCAGATGTTAACTGGAGTGCAGTTGCAACAGCCACTTCAATAGTGGGTTATTCTAGATGCCCTACAGGGGCATGCCTTAAACAACTAGTATTGGAGCCCACCAAGAGGGAGCATTTAGACCTGGTTCTCTCAAAAGGAGATGAAGAGAGGATCACAGATGTAGAGTTGGTAGCCATCTGGGAACAAGCGACCATCGAACAGTATGGTTCACAATAAACACAGCAATAGAGTCAAGCCATACAAAGGCAAAAGTACTGGACTTTAGGAGGGCTGACTTTGCTAAAATGGGTGAGTGCCTAAAGAATGCACTAGCAAATGGGCAGGAAGGAGGGTGAAGAACAGTGGGAATAATAAAACTGCCATCACAGAGGTAACAAGCCTTTGTGTGAAGCAAATAAACAAAACGAATGAGGTAAGAAACCACTATGGTTCTCAAAGGAAGTGGCAGTGAAGGTTCAAGAGAAAAGAAAGCATTCAGGAAGTACAAGGAATCACAGAAGGAGCAGGACAGAGAACTGTATCAGTTAAAGCAAAGGAAGCAGGAAGGCAGTCAGAACAGCAAAAGCCCAAACCGAGGAAAAGATAGCCAACTCAGTTAAGAAGGGGATAAAACCTTTATAGGTACATCAGGGAGCGAAGGAAGACCAAGGGAGGGATAGTGAGGCTTAATAAAGGGGAGGGAGGGAGGGTGGGCAGAGGGTGACTGTGAAAAGGCAGAGATACTAAACAAATATTTTTGCTCAGTATTTACAAAGGAAGAGGGGGAGGTACCTAAAACAAACAGTAGAAACACTCTGGATACAGAAGTTGATACCAGCCCATTTACAGAAGAAAGGGTTCTGAAAGAACTCTTAAAACTGAAGGTGGACTAAGCAATGGGGCCTGATGGGATTCATCCCAGAATTCTAAAAGAACTAAGGGTAGAACTAGTGACACCACTGACTACCCTCTTTAACAAATCATGGGAGGATGGGGTGGTACCCGAGGACTGGAGGAGGGCAGATGTGATTCCCCTTCACAAAAGTGGGAGCAAGGCAGAAGCAGGAAACTACAGACCTGTTAGTTTAACCTCAGTGGTAGGGAAAATGATGGAATCACTCCCGAAGGAAAGAACTGTCAAGTATCTAGAGGCCAGAGGGGCACAGGACCCAAGGCAGCATGGATTCACAGCGTGAAGGTCATGCCAGACAAATCTGATAGATTTCTTTGACTGGGTGACCAAAGTAGTTGATCAGGAGGGGCTTGGATATGGCCTACCTAGACTTTAGCAAGGCATTTGACACAGTCCTACATAAAAGATTAGTATACAAGTTAGCCAGCCTGGGAGTGGGTCCCAAGATGACAGCCTGGGTAAAGAATTGGCTGGAGAATAGGACACAGAGAGTAATAGTAAATGGAGTCCACTTTGAAAAAGGGGGGTTACTAGTGGGGTACCGCAGGGTTCAGTATTAAGACTGGTCCTCTTCAATGTCTTTATAAGTGACATTGCAGAGGGACTGGAAGGAAAAGTATGTCTCTTTGCAGATGACACAAAGATCTGCAACAGAGTTGATGCACAAGGTGGGGTGGAAAGGATGAGAAGGGACTTGGCAAGGTTAGAGGAATGGTCAAATGTATGGCAGCTTAGATTCAATGCTAAGAAGTGCAAGGTAATGCACCTGGGAAACAAAAACCCAGGGAAGAGTACACAATGGGGTGAGATACTAACAACAACAAAATGGAAAGGGACTTGGGGTAGTCATATCAGATGACCTAAAGGTGGGCAAGCAATGAGAGGGCAGTAAGGGAGGGTTGGGGAATACTGGGATGCATAGGAGAGGCATCACCAGTAGAAAACAGGAAGTTATTATCCCTCTGTACAGACAGCTGGTGAGACCCCATCTGGAGTACTGCGTGCAGTTCTGGAGACCCAATCTCCGCAAAGACATAGACAGAATGGAAGCTGTCCAGATGAGGGCAAATAAAATGGTGCAGGGTCTGCAATGGAAGACATAGGAAGAGAGACTTAAGGAGCTTAATATGTATAGCCTCGAGGAAAGGAGGGAGAGGGGGGACATGATAGAAACTTTCAAGTACCTCAAGGGAATCAACAAAGTCCAAGAGGGTAGCATCTTTCAAAAATGAGGTGTGCAAGAACAAGGGGGCACAATTTGAAGATAGAGGGGGTGGCTCAGAGGTAATTTAAGGAAGTATTTTTTTCACAGAGAGGGTTGTGGATGTATGGAACAGCCTTGCAGAGGAGGTTGTGGAGTCAAAAACAGTGGTGGAATTCAAGCATGCATGGGACAGTCATAAGGCAATTCTAGGGGTTGGGGGTAGGAAGAAGTAGGCTGCTGGTTAACTAAGATCTGCAGCTTATCCATCAGGTAGGGAAATGGGCAGACTGGGTGGGCCAAGCAGTCCTTATCTGCCGTCAAATTCTATGTTTCTATCAGAACTCAGGACCATAGGCAACATGGATTCCTAGTGGTGAGGTTATGTCAGACAAATCTGATTGATTTCTTTGTTTGGGTGACAAAGGAAGTGAATCAGGGTGGGGCAGTGGACATCACCTACCTTGATTTCAGCAAAGCCTTTGACACCGTCCCACATAGGAGGCTTATAAACTAGCTGGGTACGCTGGGCATGGGGGACAGGGTGGTAAACTGGTTAGAAACTGGCTAACAGGCAGGAGGCAGAGGTGGTGGTAAATGGGGTGCAGTCTGGGGAGATGAGGGTGACAAGTGGGGTATCTCAGGGATCGGTCCTGAGGCCAGTCCTGTTCAGTGTCTTCATTAGCAACATTGCAGAGGGGCTGGAGGGAAAGGTCTGCCTGTTTGCAGATGACATCAAGATCTGTAATAGAGTGGCTACCCAAGAAGTGGTGGAGAAAATGAGGAGGAACCTGGGGAAGCTTGACAAATTGTCTGAGGACTGACAACTGAAGTTTAATTCAAAGAAGTGCAAAATTATGCATCTGGGACACAGAAACCCTGGGGTAAGCTACAGGATGAGGGGAGTTGCTGACAGTCACAAAGGAGGAAAGGTACCTGGGGGTCATTATTTCAGATGACCTGAAAATGTCAAAGCAGAGTACTAAGGTAGCTGGTAAGGCCAGTGGCATGCTGGGGTACATAGGCAAGGGTTTCACCAGCAGAAGGAGGGAGATGATGCCATTATATAAAACCATGGTCAGGCCTCACATGGAGTACTGCGTGTAGTTCTGGAGGCTGCACCTTCGTAAGGACATTAACAAGCTGGAGACGGTCCAGAGAAGGGCAACTACAGTAAGATGGTACAGGACTTGCAACACAAGCCTTATGAGGAGAGATTAAGGGACCTTAATATGTGCTCGCTGAAAGAGAAGAGGAAAAGAGGGGACATGATACAAACATTCAAGTACCTCGAGGGTATAAGCAAGTTGCAGGGGGGAAGACATTCTCCATTATAGGAGGAGCGCAGGAACAAGGGGGCATAACATGAAATTGGAAGGTGGGAGGTTAAGAGGAAGTGTGAGGAAGTTCTTCTTCACACAGAGGGTGGTAGATGCATGGAATGGTCTGTCTCAGGAGGTGGCAGGAGCGAGCACTGTGGATGGAGTCAAGCATGCTTGGTACAGGCATAGGGGAACCATTGCGCTACGGCTGTGGGTGGGTCGGAAGCAGTAATCCAGTACAAGGGCTTACGGGCAGACTAAATGGGCCAGGCAGTCCTTATCTGCCAGCAATTTCTAAGTTTCTATGCTCATCACTCACACCCTGCCCCCTGGCCCCCCTCCACAAACAGAAGTGCGACCAAAACACAGGAACTGCACTAGCAGTGATGCAAACAGCTGCTGTGCAAATGCGCAGGATGGTGGCACTGATGGACAGAAGGCTTCATGTGCAGAGGAAGCACCACTCAGGTACTTGTAAATGCACCTTTGATTCTCACGAAGGTGGACTGTTTATGGTATTATATTGAGTGACATTAGTATTTGGAACATTTTTATCAATACATGCTTCTGCCCTAAATATAATATTAGAGTGTTTCAGTTTACCAAGTTCCATTTCTAACTCTAATATTCTTAAAGAGCTGGTGACATGTTCACAGAACGTTAACAAAATCTAATGTTAACACACAGTCTAGCTTGTATTTCCCATTAGTGCTGTATTTCTTCTCCCATTATTTATTACTGAAGTCATCTGTATGAAAACAGGATCTTTGCACCCGAAAAGTTGATCTATTCTTGCTACTTTCTCCCTACCTGAAGTTACAGAGCTTTGCTTGTGATATCACAGTTACTCTTATGGCAACAGATCTTGATGTCACAACAGAGGACTATGACCTGAAGTAGGGAGTAAGCTGAAAAGGTAGATGGACACTGAAGGAACTCTGAGTGATACAGATCATATATTCATGCAAATTTCCTTTGTAATAAATAATGGGGAGGAGAAATATATAAAATATAAAGGGAATGCAGGCAGAACTGTACCTGATTATTATGTTTTTTAATGTTTTCTTTGAAGCTTCAGTAGCTCTTTAATTTTAGGTCTTTTATTTCTATACACCATTTACAGTGTCCCACAGTGAGAAGGGGGTGTCTTTTGTAGATTTTTTTTTTATTTTTGCAGGTTTCTAAGTTTATACAGACACACACACAAGTAACTCAGCTTTGAGCCAAGCAATACAGCATCCCCCTGTCATGGATGCAATCACACTGGCATCAGCCTTTATGCTCATGAAACCAGAAATTATGTAATAGGCACTTCCAGTCTAAGCACTCCCAGCATAGTATTTAGTTTAATATTAAAAATGGGCCAAATTAGCCCCAAAGTGTAGTCCCAGGGCAGATTTGCAAAATAAATAAAAATAAGCTCAGTAGCCTCATAAGGGCTATCTAACTAATACAGGCTGGTACAGGGCTCCAAGACTTCCAGTGTTCCACAGTGCTCTCTCCCAAGGGCAGCAAGGTAGAAGGGGAGTGTTTTTTTTAATTTTTCTTATTTTCACAGGTTTCTTACTACTATTTAAAAAGTGGATAGAGAAAAGCCTGGCTGATGATTGGCTGAAATAGGCTGGCACCAGGGCATTTATCTCAGCCTAATTCCCATGTACACAAAGTACTGGTGCCAACCTGCCCCATCACCCAAGATATCATTGTGCCAGTTCAGAATGTAAAATTTCACATGGATGCCACTTTTTTGTGATATACCTACCCAACTCTCAGCTCCACTGCCAATTTACCTGCTCAGTTTATTTATTTGTTTTGGTAACCGGTAAGCACGCCTAGACAGCAAGTGCCTATTTTCAGGTGCCACCCGGAGAATTACAGGTAGTTACATAGAAGGAATACATAGTAAGTATAACAATCTGGAGTGGCATACTCCAACAGTAGAATTTACATAAGAGAAATACAATGACATCATTGCTAACAGCAGCAACATACTCCAAATGGAAGGACAAGACACTTAGAGAGATTCTAAGCTGTAGACTCAGCAGACGAGATTAGCATATCAACAATCACAGATTTTCAAACATACAAGCTAGGGGCAAACATGGAGGTAAAAGACCTCACCCTGGGTTGAGAGAGTAACAATGAACATATACCCAGAGGTAGGGAGAAAGCACCAAGGCAGCGAGGGAGTAAGAGCCTAGTAGGGGTACCAATGCAGATGGGATGGTGGGCAGAAGGGCTGGAGATTAGGCAGCACACAGACAGGATGGAGCAGATTTCAGGAAACTCCAGAGGGAGGTTTTGAAGGTGGAATGAGAGGGGGAAGCTCGAACTTGGGAGGAGAGAGAGTTCCATAACTCCGGTGCATGTGTGGTTAATGCTCTATCCCCAGCGAGGGTGCGGGTTTTAGGGACCAGGCGAGTCTGGGATGCAGAAGACCTAAGCTGGTAAATGGGGGAGGAGTGTTTCAGGGGGAAGGCGAGCGAGGCTGGGGTGGCCATTCGAATTATTTTGTCAATGAAGTTTCCCATGTTGTAGATCTGGTGTTTTCAGGGGGAGCCATTCCAGACGAGAGTAGAGCGCATCGGTGAGTGACGGGGGCCGCGAGTGCAAAGCGGCATATGTTGTTGTAATGTGGTGTCCCACTGGCTAGGTTGGAGGACGGGACAGAGGCAAAGGCAATGAGACCATAGGAGAGGGTGGGCAGCAGATACCCCTGGAAGGTGCCAGCCGGGCGGCTGGGGTTAGCAGTCTTTGGCCCTGTATGCTAGGGCCAAGTTTGCCATTTGTGGCATTGCATATGCTTCTTGATGTGCTGGAGAGGTCAAGTTGAGGGTCGAGGGTGACTCAAGGTACTTAGCAGAGTCAATAGTAGGCAGGAGGGAGTCACAGGTACCATGAACTTTGAGGGCGCTAGCAGGAGGAGATTTTGTCGCGCGCCAAAGAGCATGGCTTGCGTTTTCTTGAGGTTCACTATGAGTTTGTGCCCGTCAAGCCATGCATTGATGCAAGAGAAGTCTGAATTGAGGTGGGCGTTGATCCTGGGAACATCGGAGGCACTAGCTAATAGGACAAGGTCATCAGCATACATAGTGAGGTGCCCCTCTGTGGCCACAGAGGGTAAGCCATTGGCAAACAGGGAGAACAGGATAGGTCTGAGGACGGATCCTTGCGGTACTCCACTGTAAACGGGTAAGAGGGGCGAGAGGGTTCGGTTGAAGCAGGTGAGTTGCTTCCTGTCCCCAAGGTAGCTGGTGAACCAGTCAAGGGAACGATGGGAGAAGCCAAGGGTCTGGAGTGTGGAGAGGAGGAGGAGATGATCTACACAGTCGAAGGCTTTTGATAGATCCACAAATATGGCCCCCGTCAACTTGCCCTGACCAGTTGCCATCCTGATCCTGGTTGTGACTTCAGCAAGCGCCGTCGAGGTGCTGTGGCTTTTTCGAAAGCCATGCTGACAGGGGGAAAGGACATTGTATTCATGGAGGTAGTGGACCAGTTGCGACACTATAGCTTTTTCCAGAAGTTTACTGGCAGCTGACAGTATGGCGATAGGACGATAATTGTTGATGTCCTTAGGGTCACCATTTTTCAGGACGGGGACAACCCTGGCAACTTTCCATATGTCGGGGATGACCTCTGTGATAAGCGAGGCATTAAATATGTGGGCAAGTGGCCTGGCAAGGTGGGGCCCCAGGCTGAGGAGCCTGGGTTCGAGGCCATCATGACCGGCCCCCCCTGTGGTGAGGGAGACCGGCAAGGAGAGCCTGGGTCTCGCTCACAGAGATCTTCTTGAGGTAGAAGAGAGGACGGGAGGGCAGGGGGGGCCACAAGTGTGGGGTGAGGAGGCGGACTGAGAGGGGGTGGCGGACGGTAGGTCCGTGAAGAGGCGGTTAAAGGAGGAGGCAATGGTTAGCAAGTTGTTACAGTTTGCCTCTCCAATTGTCATGTCGGTAACTTGGGCTTTGGTCGAGCCACCAACTAGATTTTTATGTTCGCCCAGAACCGCTTAGGGTCACGAGCAGTTGCAATCAACGCGAACTGCAGTATTGGCTTTTAGCAGCACGTATCGCCCGCTTACAGGAGTTTCTAAGCTGACGGTACTCCTGGAGGTCGGTTAGGTTACGTGATGCCCTGTATTTAGTCCAGAACTTGTCACGCCGCTTCATAAGAGAGAGGAGCGCACTGTGAAGCCATTTCGTGACGGGGTCTCTGACACGCCTCTTGGATAGGGGAGCATGCCTGTTCTGAAGTGGGGCATAGGCCATAAGGAAGAGGTCAAGGGCTGCAATGGGGTCATGTGTAGCTAAGACATGGTCCCAAGAAACACCCTGCAGGTCCATGAGGAAGTTCGGGGTAATGAGTTTCGAGTAGTCCCTCATAGTTACCACTCTGCTGGGGGCCTTGGGCGGGTTAGAGCCCCATATGCAGTAAACTGGTGAGTGGTCAGAGATGGAGTCAGGGAGGAGTCCTGATTTGACAATTTTGTTGAGCCGACATAAGGACCCAGTCAATGAGCGCCCCTTGCCTCCATGACAGGAGAGCCTGGTAGGTTCCATGATGACTTGACTGAGGGAGAGGCTAGAGAGAACAGGTTCGCACTGCTTGGCATTGGATCTGAGCCAGTTTATGTTAAGGTCACCAAGTATGAGGAGCTCATTGGAGCCCACCTTCTCCCGGAGTAGCTCCAGGGGTGACGAGAGTCCTTGTACTCCCCCCGTGGGAGGGTTGTATGCACACACTGTGTGCACCTTCTTGGTGTTGCCGAGTAGGAGAAGTAGGTGGAGAAACTCACAGGGCAAGGGACTCTGGGTTTAGTGTGATACTATGGAAATGGATAGGTGGGTCCTGTGGAATACAAGTACTCCCCCGCCTCTTTTGGTGCCTACCCTGTCAAGTCTGGCCATGCCATACCCCCGGAGTGCACAAGCTGAGTCAGGGGTGCGAGGTTTAAGCCATGTTTCAGTAATGCACAGAACGTCAGGCTTGTAGTGGGAAGCCCAAGCAGACAGCTCCACGTGATTACGGAGGAGGCTACAGATGTTCAGGTGGGCTATCTTTAACCCCTTGGCCACCCCCCAGGAAGGAGGGGGGGCAGAAGGAGACTGGGGCACAGGGGACCCAGGCTGAGGACAGACGGGCCAGGCTGAGCGGGAGGGCCATGTCACAGAGTGTGTGCTACCCAGAGTGCAGCACCCTTACACTGAGTCGGTGAACACCAGTCCAAAGTGTCAGGGTAGGGAGAGGAAGGAGGGATAAGTGGGGGGTGAATAGAAGAGGGACTGATAGGAAGGATAGGTGGGGGGTGAGAAGAAGCTGGACTGATGGGGTCTATGGCAGGGTGCTGGAGACCATTGATTTGGGAAGAATGTCCCCTACAGGAACAGAAATAGCATGCAGTTGCAGGTGGGGGGGCTGGGTCGTCTAGGTCTGGGTAGGTAGTGACCGTGAGTAAGGTCAGAAGGAGAGAGAGAGAGAGGAGGGTGGGAGAAGTCCCAACTTGACCTGCAGTAGTGTGCACTTGCGGGATATGCAGGTCTAGAGAAGAGTCTGGTAGAGGATTTTGAGGAATAGCCCCTAGTGGCAGAAAGGTATAGCCTGCATATGGAGAAGTGGGCTGATAGGTTATTCAGCACCATGTGGCTAGCGCTATAAAGGCAAGTGCTGACCAAGGGTGGTGGTGGGGGCGGCGGGGCTAGTACTCCGCACTGAAGAGCCTGTGCCACTAGCGTGATTCATGTTAACCACAGTCGGGGAGGTCCGGGGCAGCGCACCAAACACGGAGTTTACCAGCATTAGCAGATATGGGAGGTAGGCAGTAATTGCAGCTTTGGAAAAAAGTCAGGACGCAGTGGAGTCCTACAATTACCTTCAGAGGAAGCCTTCACCGGTGATCGACTTCTTGGGGGGGGGGTGGAGGACCCGGTCGGCAGCCCTCACGCACCGCAGGGACCCTTCTGCTGTGGAGATAATAGGAGAGGAGAATGGTAAGCTTAAATAGGCACCGGGAGGGAAGGGGGGAGGGTAGAAAGCGAGACTGATTGGAAACAACAAAAGGCATTAAGGTTTCCCTGCTCAAACAGTAACTATATTTAAAGTATCTAGCTTACAAAAGTACACATATGCTATGCTAGCTGGCAGAAAAGAAAATGCAGTCCTATAAACTGTTAAACTTTATGGGTAAACAGGCAATCTAATTAATCCCGCCATGAACATGCAGTAATCACAGTAGAAGCGCAGTAAACTCAATGTAGTACAGCATAGTAAAGGCAGCACAATGAATAAAATATATGGTGAGAGTTTAAAAGCACCAGACTTTCGTTGTTTGTAGTCCACTGACAAGATGGCGGTGGCATGCATCGGTGGCCACCAGTAGCCAGAAGGCAAGCAGCACCCCCTGCATAAGCAAGCAGCGAGTCACTTAAAGTAATCTAGGGATTCACTATCCACCCAAGCCCTCCCAGGTAATCTGTTAAAGTAACTGAGTTACTGAGTTAAATCTTCTGGATAATGGGCAGATTCTCAATGGTACCACTTATAAAGAAAACAGTCATCACTCCCACGCGACTCTGTACCTGCACTGAAGAGTCTGTGCCACTAGCGATTCATGTTAACCGCAGTCGGGAGGTCTGGGACAGCGCACCAAACACGGAGTTTACCAGCATTAGCAGATAGGGAGGAGGCAGTAATTGCAGCTTCGAAAAAGTCAGGACGCAGTGGAGTCTCACAATTACCTTCAGAGGAAGCCTTCCACCGCGATCGACTTCGGGGAGGGGGTGGAGGGCCTGGTCGGCAGCCTCACGCACTGCAGGGACCCTTCTGCTTCAGAGGAAGCCTTCACCGGTGATCGACTTCTCGGGGAGTGGGGTGGAGGGCCTGGTCGGCAACCCTCCCACACCGCAGGGACCCTTCTGCTTCAGAGGAAGCCTTCACCGGCGATCGACTTCTCGGGGGGGGTGGAGGGCCTGGTCGGCAGCCCTCATGCACCGCAGGGACCCTTCTGCTGTGCAGTTAGCACTCTGTTCCTCTTCTTTCTGCCCTTTTTATGTTTGCTTGCATGCATGTGCAAGAAACATAGTGCCACCATACGAATTTTCATAGGTGTGCTACCCCGCTTCCAATGCCCTGCTCCTTATTGCAGGCACAGCCTCTCCCCACCAATAAATGTCTGAGCTGTCTATGACAGCAGTTCAGATGCAGTGGCGACAGTTCAAAGCAAAGACTGCTACAATAAGTGGTGGTATTGTGTAGGCACTTGCATACTGCCATGGGCAGGCAAGTAACATACTGTCATCGGCAGTATGCAAAGTGCCTACATGTCAGCATTGCATCTGAACAGCTGTCATAGACAGCTCTGTTTTTTTCTTGGATCCCCCCAACAAACACCCAAGTAGCATGCTGGGAGCCCACCCCAGCGTGCTCATGCACTCCCCACCCACACTGTATGGCCAACAAGGATGCCCAATCCCCCGTCGGCTCCACTGCCCCCCAAACAGACTTCCAGGTGCCACGCTGGGAGCCCACCCCAGCATGGCAAAAGTCTATATGGCCGACAGGGTGCCTATCCCCTGTTGGCTTCACTGCCTGCCCCAACAATCTTCCAGCTGCCATGCTGGGAGCCCACCCCAGCGGGCAAAAGTCCCTTGTCATCTTTCAAAAAAAAAAAACACCTATAAGAAAAACAGTCCGCTGCTGAGTCTCGCCTGCCCCCAACCCGCGCCCACCATCTGCATACCCCACCTCCCCACACCCCACCTCACCCCATACTTACCTCCAGACACTGGTGCGATGATCTTCGTGGATTGGGAACACGCCTGCACTCTTCAAAGCCAACCATGAACTGAAGAAATGCCGTAAGCTGTATAATGGCATAAATGGATTTTTTTTCAACTTTGGTGTGATATCTCGAAACATTTAGGAATTATTTCACCAATTTTCAGCATGGGGGTTCTTGGGACAACACTCATGAACTCAGTCACTGTCATTTTGTTATTCTGTCCCAAAAGGTGATTTCTGGTCATTGTGAGGAACCACCTTTGGGATCAATTAATGAAACAACAGTGTCACAGTTCATGAGGTAGGTCCCCAAAACCCTATGTTGAAAATTTGGTGAAAGAATTCCAGAAATGACTGTTTTATGAGTGTGCATTGTGCAGTTCCACGCACGCTTGTAATTTTGAGAATTTTAATTTTCACTCCAGATTTTAACATTGCCATTTTACCCACCTCCTTATGAACAGTACAGCTGTCATTTTTCACATCTCACCCAAAATGTGTTTTCGCACATGTAGTGCACATTGGGGTGGTTGGTGTGTGAAATCAATGTTTGGGACACATTAAGAAAATCACAGTGACACTGTTCATAAGCAGAGGTGTAAAAATGGCTATGTTGAAAATTTGGTGACAAAAGTCCATAAATTGATTGTGTTACGAGCAGGGCTTCAGATAATTTTTTTTGGGTGGAAGTCAAAAACTTCCATGGGTTGAAATTTGGAAGTCATTTCAGTTTTACTGAGTCAAATACTCCAGTTGTCAATTTTTGGAAGTCAGCTAATTCCAGTCGACAAATTTTGGCAGTCAAAATACTCCAACTCCTATAGTTTTAGAAGTCAACTCACTGGCCTTCTGAGTACATTACTGTAATCCATGCTACATCCACATAAATACATTTCAATGATAAGAAATGAAAACGTAGCACGTAGTAATCGCTTTCAGACAATGTGTTTATTTCATGAATTGTTCAGTTCTTTGTATAGAGACAATGCCATGCCAGTATCTTTCAAATCATTGCTGTGCATAGATTAGGTAATAATCATTGTGCACTGTATACAATATTATCTAGTATGTTACAGAGCTACACAGCACTTCAACGACACCTGCTTTTATTGCACAGGTAGTGCAGTCAAGGTTACAAAATGGCTACTCGACTTTAAAACTAAGTGAAGGTAAAATCTAGTTTTTGGTATGAGATTTACTGGCAGTATGCTTATTCAGAATCTGCAATGTAGCACTTTGGCATTAGCGGCTCTTTCAGTTGCTTTGCAGATAGATGCCTGCTGCTAGCAGTATGCTAGGCTGCCGCCACCATTATGATTCATAGTGTGGTAATCAGTGATTGATTACTCTACCCATTGTTTATTTAGTTATAAAGTAAAATCTTTAGTAATTTGTTATTACCATCACAACTCGTGTTGGAAAATGGCTATTCTGCCGACTGCCACACTGCATCATAAATACTCCAGTGGCTGTCTCAACGCTAACGATAATAAACTGGCTAAATAAATCTTATTTTTTGCATTAAATATTTTTTCTCACTTTTATAACACCATTTATTTCTACTTACATTACAATTCTAGTAATGTCTTACAAGATGTTTTCTCCACTTATAGCCTGGTAATTGAACTCAGAATAATGGGCTTCCCTGCCACATATGGATATTCCAATAGAAAGAAAAGGAAGTTTTGAGGTAAACAAAGATAAACACCACAAACAATCATTACAAAATGGTGTGTGGTGGTATTATAGAGCCTAGGATCTTCTTAAACTTAAGACAGAAGATTCTTAACAAAAGGACAACTGAATCTGCAAAGGACTCATAAACTTAAGACAGGAGTCCCTGCTATATACCACACACCCACCACATGCTATATAGAGCCACCTGCAAGGATCTTCTTAAACTTACAGAAGATCTTGACAAAAGGACAACTGAATTCTGCAAAGGACTCATAAACTTAAAACAGTAGTCCTTAACACCATTTTCAATGGTTCTGTACTGTTTGTTAAGTATTGTATTAGTTTTGTGTTTTACCTTGTATTATCTTCAAAGCTGCCTTTCTTTCTGCTGTAAGTTTCCTATCTGGCCCATTGTTGTTATCTGTGTTTTTTTTGTCCGTTCCATTTCTACAAGTGGAAATAACATTATAACAAGTTAATTAAATTGTAGTACAGTGAAATATATGATGTTGTATAAAGTGAAACTTATAATTGTTCCAAAAATAACATGATGTATTTACTCAATGTATTTGGCTGGCCCTCTGCCTGGTATTGTATATGTATTGTAATACATAACACATCATGGACAAATAGCCAAGTCCTACATGGGTGTCTGCTGCAGCCTGACAGTGCCTGGGTGGGGTATTGTGCATCATTCATGAGATTTAACTGTACAGTCTTTTTCAATCAAGGAACAGTTGTTTTAAAACCTACCTTACCATTCTAACTTGAACTTATTTAACAAGGTAAAAGTGCTCATGATAACATTTAAATTGGTAAGCCACAATTATTATACTTTGAAACATAAAAACATTTCAACTTGTTGGTACCATAGGTGTTGGCACTTGGTTGATGAACTGGTTGACACTTTGCAGAAATTGGGTGACTCCTGCAGGATGACATTTTTGATGCTTATCAAGGCAAAAAATCAGTCTGTGTGAGTCAGTGCTAAAATTTGTCAACATATAACAGTGAGTGACTAATGGCCTGGCAAGATGTTGTCTTGCTTGGGTACGCAAACCAGTTTTTGTTACGTGTGGAGAATTGATTTGGGGAGACAGAGTAATGCAGAAAACATGTAGCCTTAACAATGCACTTATCCCTGTATGTCCCGAATCTCATGATACATTTAATAACCCTTGCTCCTTATGTAATGTGACTGCTGTATCACATCCATTACCTGCAAGCAATGAGGCAATGCAACCTGTTGTTACTTACTAGATGTAGTATGTACCTTACGCCTGCTAGTGTCTGTCACTATAAATTGCCACCAACTAAGGTACAGCACATCATCATGTGATGTGAACAATAGGCTTTGTGTCTTCTTTAACAGTAAGCAACTAATTTTTCATTATCCAATGCCCTACCATATTCCATTATGTTCAGCAACTCACAGTCACACCAGTCCCCACTCTCTCCCAGCCATCACCACTGCATCTTTGCAGCAGCTAGGCTGCAACACGCTTCCTGCACCAGCTATCGCCGGCTTGTCCATACACTCCATCCATGTACAGTGCACAGCAGCACTGTGACAGTAGTATGCAACCAAAAAGAAAATAAACATTTTGCTTTCTTCACAGCCGAGTGAATTTACTATTTATAATACTGGTTTTCAGATAACTCTCTGCAGATCAATGTGCAGCATGTCTGTCAGTAAGTTGTATTTGGGCCAAAATGTGTACCTGAACCTGGATCAAACGAGTCCAATTTGAAAGTTATGTAATTATTCTTTGCCATCCATGCCCCTATTATTTCCAGGAAATCTCATCGCCTAATTCATCATCTTCAGCCTCCCCTATCATGAGCACTTCTGTTAGTACTGCTTGTAGGATAAACTGCAGTGGCACTGGCACCCACGCTGCCATCATCTGCAGTGTCAGAACAGGTATTGCTGCTGATACATAGTTGACATACTGACATAATCATTGTTTGATGTGTGGCTACCTCTGATAATACGGCACAGCTACCACCAGTATTGTTGCTGCTGCTGCTCCAGAAACATGAAACCTGACTGTCTCTGTCTGGGACTTTGGCTTTCCAGTCTCCTCCTTTTGATTTTTCACAAAGACATATAGCGCTTTTTTTCTTTTTTCCAACATCATTACAGATTTATCGATCAAAGTCGGAGAAGTCAGGCCCTATGTTTAGTTTCATTAGTAGCTGTAGGCTATCTTCTGTTAGTGAACAATCTAAATTTTGTCTTTATCCTATTCTGCACACTGAAACCTCGCCACATTCTACAGATGTCAGTGGAATGCATAAAGTTTATATTACATAATGTTGAATATACTGCATTGTATCAGAGTACTTTGAAATTACCCTTCTCATAAAGCTTGAACTAAGGTTCCTATAGCATCCAAGCATCATTGCCTTTGCTTTTGCCCAGTCTGAGCGGGAGACAATTTTCATCTAGTAAAGGCTTGCATTTATGAATATTTGTCTCAGTATCATCTTGATCAGTGTCATATTGTGTGTTGGAAACCAAATTTTTCACAAACAACTTCTAAACTTTTCTTGAACATTGACTGTATTACAGTCTACTACAGACCGTGGGTCAGTTAGATTGGCAATGGCATCCAGAAGCTGCCTGCTTTTAGAATTTGGGCACAACTCATAATTTCATGTTGCTTATAAGAGTATTGAGATACCTCCCTCAGTTTTGAGAATTGTGCTGTCATTTTATGTGAACACTTGAGTTCAATCTGAATGTCATCTTGCTGAGATTCCTTTATTTTCCAACATGCTGTCATTTGTCCACTATCGCTAGTCTCAATTTCACATGCCTCTTTGAAACGCTGTCAGGATTGGGCCTGGCTCACTTTTTCATGTTTTCTAACTCACCAATTGCACAGAACACTTGTGGTTTCACATCCACATACAGTACATCCTGCTTTTGAAAGGATTTACAAAGAGTTCTATTACTTTAAGGATATACAGAACATACATAGAACAGCTGCAGAAATATAAGTAGTGAGAACGTGAAGGCCCTGAGCTTTGGCATGGTTCTGTCTTCTTTAAGTATAGGAGAATAGCAGGTACATTTATGTAATGCATTTACAGCATTTTGCATTGACAGCCAACGTATGTTAATTTCGTTTTCAGCTTTCCTTTTACTGTACCAATCACCTTTGCATATCTTCTAGCTTTGCCTGCCTAACAGCAGATGTACTGAAATAGGCATATGTACCATTAATGTTACTCTGAAAGTCTTGTAGGTATCTAAAGTGAGTAGCAGATCTGAACAGGCCAAAGCCAATCTATGAGCCAAACAGTGGACATGAACCACAAAAGGTGAATGTAGTGAAGTCAAAGTGCACCAACACCATTGGACTTGCCCATCATTACACTAGCCCCATCACTACCTAACCCCACAAGTTTACTCATGACAAAGCCCAGGGCCTGACATCTGTTTACAATAGCCTCAGTTAAGTGGATGTGCTGAACCATCCTTACCCTGATGTTGCCAATTAGTTTTGTTTTCATTTCCTCTTCACTGACATATCGAATATACATTATTACAGTTTTGTGGACTGAAAGATCTGTGGATTCATCAACTAGCAAGCCAAACACAGGACTTTGCAAGGCTTCTTTATGACTTTATATCTAATACTTTTACAATACTTCTCTGAACATCATGAACAGTGTAATCACTTATATCATGTACTGAGCATTGACCTCCTGTCCAGCGTAATGAAATGTAAAAGCTGGTTGATACTGCAATTTGCCATATCTGTTTTTTGGCAAAGTACACCGCTTTAAACAGATTACGTTCACTGTCTTTTACAAATTTAATAGCTGAATCATTATCTTCTGAACTTTCTGCCGCATCATTGTCACTAACTGCATACAGTCTCCTTCTAAGAATGTCTGCTTCCAGTGCTGTACGATGGTCCTTTGTCTGACTGTGCTTCCTGAGGGTTGATTTCTGACAATTTTCTAAAATAGGAAAATTATTTTCTTGTAAATACTATGGAATTGGATAAGAGAAGAATAAAACTGTAAAGGCTAAGCTGCTGTCTGCTTTTACGCACACAATGAAATGGCATACATCAGTGACACAGGAAATAACTAGATATGTAGAATGTACCATAAGAGTAGATCTATAAGGTGATCTCACTCACCAGGTGGATTACAAGTGCACCATAGGCACTCTTCACCATCATGGAATGACAGTAAACACACCAGGTTTTTATTAAGTTTGCAACTTTGGCCACACATGTGACACCATCAGCAAGACCTCACCAGCCCAATATAGTTGTGGCACTAGTCATTCACACACACTCCATCCGCAGTCCTTCCCCACCATCACTCTAGTAAAGAAGGGATCAGATCAACGCACAACTTGCAAGCCCTGGGGGGAAGACCTTGGCAAGTGAATCTGCCCAACACCGTGACTCCATAAACTTAAGACAGGAGACTTGGAACAAATGGCCAAGCCAAGGATCTTCTTAAGCTCAAAACAGAAGAGCTTGGCAAGTGAATCTGCCCATGACTCCATAAACTTAAGACAGGAGACTTGGAACAAATGGCCAAGCCAAGGATCTTCTTAAGCTCAAAACAGAAGAGCTTGGCAAGTGAATCTGCCCATGACTTCCATAAACTTAAGACAGGAGACTTGAACAAATGGCAAGCTCAAGGATCTTCTTAAGCTCAAAACAGAAGAGCTTGTCAAGTGAATCTGCCCATGACTCATAAACTTAAGACAGGAGACTTGGGAACTAAATGGCCAAGCCAAGGATCTTCTTAAGCTCAAGACAGAAGAGCTTGGCAAGTTGAATCTGCCCGTGACTCCATAAACTTAAGACAGGAGGACTTTGGGACAAATGGCCAAGCCAAGGATCTTCTTAAGCTCAAACAGAAGAGCTTGGTAAGTGAATCTGCCCGTGACTCCATGAACTTAAGACAGAAGTCCTGAGGATCCCTTCCAAAAATGCATGGGCTCTTAAATATATCAAGACAGTAATACTCACCTCGGTGAAACAACTGTGTGATACTATTGTACTCCAAGTGGCAGTAGGCCCTACTTTGAAAAGGTGCTAAATCCACCAACACTGCACTGCTGTTCTTCACTGGAGAATGTGCTTTGCAACTCGATGGTGGAAAAGAACTGAGGAGTAGAGCAATGTATCGTGGAGAATCTTCCATGTGGATTTCCATTCACTGACAGTGACATTCCTATCGCTATAGTGTTATGGTGCTAGCTGGGTGCATTGGTACCATACCTACCTGATGATGAGATCACCCCAAAGAAGATCTATGTATGTTCTGTGATATTCTAAAGCTAGATAATACTGGTGTGGTGACTCAGTATTACATTCTCTGTACCAGATAGACTGCAGGATTCTATTGGTTGCTTGCACTCCACCATGCTATGTCCGCTACAAGTTATCAAACTTATTAGCATCTAGGTGGGAGGGACAGTGCAGTCCTGAAACACAGGTGACAAAGTCAGCATATTTGAGTCAGAAATTGTCATTTCTGTTAAAAATTATTAATAAAAGTAGCAAGCCTTCACTAGATGAACTATGATGAATATAAAATAAGCAATAAGATGGGTATGCATGGAACAGATTTTACCGCACGTCAAGGGCTAAAGGTACTCGGCCAAGGCCTTGTGCCAAATTATGCCCCTGGCCATGTGTGCATTAAAATCTGTTCCATCCATGCACACCCTGTCATGTCTTATTGATTACATAAAGCACCCCCGCCACCCCCTGAAGTGCTGTATTGTGGTAATAAAATCGGTAATTTTTTGAATGTTATTAGTTTGTTAATAAGGTTAATTCCGTTGTTGTGGATTATGCAAAACATACAAAAGCATCTGTCTGCCATAATCAGAATTCAGCATCCCTTCTACCGATTTCAATATCAGATTATGAAATGTGTAGAAAAATGCTGGAATTCTGATTGGCAGGCAGATGCTTTTGTATGACTGACCCATAATCCCACCAACAACAGCCCAGTTAACTCCTCTTAATAAATTACTGGACTACTGACTGTTATCACAGCACAATGTGGTCCAAGTTGAAATAACCTGTTTAAAAAATTCATAATGGTTTCCAAAAGGACACATTTCATTAGCACAATATGGCACTTCATGGGTGAGTTATGGTTGGGCAACGGGGCCCTGCTCGAGTGGTGGAAGCACTTGGCTACACACCCTCGTAGCTTCAAAACATCTGAGGTGGGCGGGCTGTTATCACACCATAACTCTCCCTAGATGGTTATGATGTCACTATGGCATGCCTTACCACTTAATTCACTACCACCACGCTGTCAGAACTGGAGAAGCCAAAGCTCATTTTGTGACAGCCAATCAGGCTACTCGAAATCTATATTGTCAGACATACTGCATGCACATTAACGCACCTGCACCTGTAGTAGCAAATTTGTTTGTGAGACGGCGATCTGAACGGCACACAGAGCAAAACATTTTCCCATCTCTTGCCTCCAGCCAATCAAATTCAGTTTCCCACTGATGTCTGTAATTACGGATAACAACAGATTTCACAGCATCTGATAATTGACTGTTCTGATTTCTAGTGTCACCACCATGATTTCTGAACAACTGATAATTGTTGTGTCACTTGTGTGACCCTGAGAAACTGCAGATTGTGGATATCATAAGAAGAAGAATAATCATCACTATCTGATAACTGAAGTGTAGGAAAGTCATCAGAATAACAAATTGAAGTTACAGCAAGGTTGCAGCTGTCACTTTCCATTTCAGTATTGGAATTGGAAGAACAATCAGCAGTCGGTCCATTCACAGATGATGAACTCCTCCAGAGTCAGTCGCAAGGCACTGAGTTGCAGGACATTTTTTTTATTAACCAGCAGTCTAATAAGAGTTTGTGGTAGTGGTGGTGGTTCTCTTTGGGTCTTCACACTGGCTTGACCTGAGCTTGACATATTCGGCGTGTCACGACAGTTCCTTCTCAAAATTTGTGTCACGAGGTGTTGTTTATGCACAGTTGGTTCAGGTTGTTGTCAGCCAGCAGGTTATCTAAAGCATATATAAAGTCACTTCAACATGTGTACGCTCATTTTACCAGCAAAGCAATCACACATGACTGTCATCACATAGTGACAAAACAAGTACGAAACCCTATTGTAATGTATGGGTTAATGGATGTTAATACATTTGCCAAGTGCGTTATGTTGCAAAGCTTTGGGTGACCAGACTACCTAAGTTGTTCTAAAGAGAATTTGTTTTAATAAAGTCACACTAGTCTGTAGGATCCCATCTGCAGACTGCAGGTCTGACATTGCTGCTATTGTGCTTCATGCATGGACTTACTGGGTTCCCCTCCAGAAGATAGGTCTAGCATGGCCCCATCAATCTCCTGGACCCAGTGGTAAATACACAGCTTATTCTGTAAACACAAACCCCAACTGTGCAGACTGAACCTAGTACATATGCCCGAAGCTGTTGTTACACACCTCCCCCAACTGTGTACTTTTCCTGTGTTTAGTTTTCCCGCAGCATTATTTTATACTTCTTTGCATTGAATGAAACCTGCCATACTTGACCATTCCTCCAACCTTGCCAAGTCCCTTTTCATCATTATGGTTAACCACTGATGCTCATGCATTATCCTTTCCTCTATATCTATGGTAGCTACCTACATCCACAGTACTACTTCCCCACCAACTACCCCCAGCAACCTGGCCCTCAACCCAACAAAAAAAAAGCATTTTAACATTTCTACTGAAGAGGTACAGTAGAGGTAACAGTAACGGGCAGTCTTGCAAATAAAGGTGATGAAATGCTGTCAGCTGGTGATAGGCTTCCTCTGGAAATGATATACGGTACGATCACCACATGCTACCCAGGGCACCCTGCTGCCGCTTGACTTCTTCTCACTGGTTTGTAGGTGTGATCCTTCAGTCAGCTCACGACTCACCGATCAGTCAGATGCTATGCTGCCTGCATCAGGGAAAAGCAAACAGAACGTATGAAGTTTTTATAGAGACAGTGCTGTGCTGTGTGCTTCTATGGTTGTGGAGGGTGCCACTGCCACCTGCGTATGACACCACTCTACTACTGCTTGCTACTCTACATGGGCTATTACATTTGCAAGCAAGATGCTTCGTGACTGACATTGTGATTGTATGCATGAAAACCAAACATTTCATTTCAAGACTTGGAGTGATCCCACCCCCACCCGACTGGCACACACAGACAATCCAAAACCACAAAATGTGCTTGCGGCCGCTAGTTGTGATTGGCTATGGCACAAGTTTAGGAACCTGGGCATGAAACCAGCATGGATACACAGCGTGAAGATCTTGTCTAACAAATCTGATAGAGTACTTGACAGGGTGACCAGGAAGTGGATCAGATGGGAGGTGGATGCAGTGACCTACCTGATTTCATACAAACCATAATACAAAAAATTGGGTAATGGTGTCAAAATCTTTAAGTAGAGCCAGAAGGTGTTCTAAAGTCGTCCAGAAAAACTAAAAGCTGGGAGCTCAGGACTACATTCCAATATATTCACTCAGTCGTTGATTCATATATTTTCTTTATTTTGATAAAAACCTCATAAAGTTCCTGTGTAACCAGTGTTGCTGGATCCCACTGATGTTGCCTTTGGTGGGATTGCTGACAAATTTGCATTTTAATTATATGCTAAGTGGGCACCTGCTCTGATAAACCCGAACCCACAAAGACCATGATGTAAGGAACTGCAAAAATGGCGGTCTTCCTTAATTCATACTGAGGTATTTGTACTAGTGTTCCTGGCTTAAGGGTAAGGGCAAGGCCAATAAGAAACAGCGTCCTGGGCCACCCAGCTGCTTACCTTTGCTTGGGAAGATGCTGGCTGGCTGTGCTGATGGGCAGCCTCCACTGAACTCCTCTGCTACTCACCTCGCCTCCTCTGAGGCTCCAACTGACCTGCTACTCTGCTGCCTGGTGCTTTGTTGTGCTGGCCTGCTGGCCGGAGGACACTTCTCCAACCACGGAACCACCACCCGGAGAGTCCTGCCACTTGTAGGCCTGCCGCCTGCCTCAAACCAACCTCCCTCCCTCCCTACCCCACTCCAGTGTGCTCAAGTCGTCACCCACCACTTGCTCCACCCGATCCTTACATAGCAGGAGCCAACACCATTAGTCTGGTTTCAGCCTGCAGGCCTTCCCTTGCAACCTATCGGTGGTGTGTGTCGTGTGCCCCTCCCGACCCCATCCTAATCTAAATACACACCACCCACCCACACAACTTTAGCTTAACTTAAACTTTAAATTTTAATTTTAATTGCCACCCACCTCTGAGAACTGATCATTGCTGCTGCTGCAGGTGTTCAGTTGGTCCTGTTCTCTGTCCACTCATCACGGTACACTCAGGTGAGTCGTGTGGCTCCAACCAGGCCTCACCCAGGCTGAGCTTGGCGGGCATTTTCTTTATGCGCACGTCACGGAGCACTTCTGATCTCGACTCGATCCTCCGCTGTTGTTCCTGACTGGCTGTCCCTCAGGTGGCTCGAGCCCTCTCCTCCTCAGGTCCAGGGCCTCACTGTTGGTCTGGCTTCAGTTGCGTATTGATTGTGTTTGGTATTGGTACTACTACGTACTGCCGCTCAAGGACGATGGGATTGGGCACACACAGGGTCTCCAGCCTGCTCTTGGCCTCTACTCGTCTTTTACTGTCTCTACAGTAAAAGTGGACGGATGACACAGACAGATCAGATCTCTGTCTGATAATGACTTGAACTATATTTTGTACACGGCCGCTTATGGACAACGGACAAGATGCACACTGATGATCAACACGTTCTCTGTGCAGCCACAGAGCCTTTTTCCTCCTCTGTGCAGACTGCTGGTGGCACAGCACACTTCGCTAAGTCGCGGTGCATTGCATCACGGTTAAACTTAGCAAGCACCACCAGTAAAGCAGCTCCCAACTCCTCCTCCTACTCAATCATCCATCATTATTGGTGCATTTGCATATACAAGTTGGCACGCTACACGTCACAGGAGCCAGAAGGAGCATTATTGGCCCATTTTGGATGGTGTGCAGCAGATGGACAGGACTGCACTGAAAAAAAAAATTTTTTGTCGTCTCCACAGTGGGCGGGCTAGACTACTCCAAAACTGAGTAAAACAAATGATGACGTGACGTCCACACTATAAAAACCAGGCGTCAGCATTAAACTACATAAGTATTACTGACATCAATTGACTCCAGATAGTGCATTTTTGGACGTTTTTAGCTGATTTTTGGACGTAAAATACGTCCAAAATTGACTTATCTGAAGCGCTGGTTACGAGTGTGCATTGCACAATTTCCACGCACCCTCATAAGTTCATGAATTTGAAATATTTTCAGTCCTGCTTTTCAACATTGACATTTTCCACACCTTCTTATGAACAGTACAGTTGTCATTTTTCACACCCTGGCCAAAATGTGTTTTCGCACTTCTGGTGCAGAATAACGTGGTTGCTGTGGGAAATTAGTGTTCGGGACAGATTAAGAAAATCACAGTGACACTGTTCATGAGCAGAGGTCCCAAAATGTCTGTGTTGAAAATCTACTGTAAAAATTCCCCAAACTAATTACATTACAGGTGTACATTATGCAGTTTCTACGCATGCTCGTGACTTCACCAGTTTTTTTACATTTTCACTCCAGATTTTCAACAATGCCATTTTTTACACCTCCTCGTGAACAGTACACCTGTCACTTTTCACATCCTGTTCGAAATGTGTTTTCGCACCTGTGGCACCAAATGGCACAGTCACTGTGTGAAATCACCTTTTGCCTAATGAACTGATAGTGTCACTGTTCATGCGGGGGGTCACAAAAAGCCCATGTGGAAAACTTGGAGTAAAAATACCAAGAAATGCCCTGGGCATTAGGGTTTTCGACCATAACGCCCTACCCTATAGGGACTGACAGGCGTCAGGGGTGTGACTTGGGATTGTCAAAAGTAATGCTCATGCCATTCCACCCCACCCCCACTCTGCAGCCAGTGACAGGCATCGAGGTGCACCTTGGATCCTTTGCCCCCAGAGTTCACCTCGTTCTCCTATACTGCACCCATTTCAGCGTATTTCATGGAATGAGGTGAATGTAAGCTCAAACACCCCAGGCACACCTCGACACTTGACAGTGTCTGAACCGTAGGGTGAGTTGAAATGTCATGACTGTCATGGGCTAATGCACCCAAAGGCACACCCTAATGCCTGTCCATCTCTGCAGGGTGAGGTGGAGTTAGCATCGGTTCAATACTTCAATGCCATTCCTATACTGCATCTGTTTAACTCCTGCACTTCCACTGCTAATGCCAGCAAGCCAACATTAGGCATTGACAAATTCTTGTTTCACTTCTGTGTCATGTATCCTACCTCCACCTCCCCCAACTGATCAAAGAATGCAGAAACTATAAGCCAAATTGCACTCACTCCCAGTCCTTAGAGCAAGCAGCAAGAACTGTGAAACACTATCAGAATAGTCAGAAGCCACAATGATGGACAAAGTAAAGCTGATATTTTAAAAATGAACTGCAAACAGCAGTTACAGTCAGTCCTAGTCCACAGAGCAGGCAGCAATGACCAGAAAACACCTGCAATGCCAAAGAATGTCTGGAAGCTGTAACAAGGGACAAAGTAATTAAAGATATTTAAAAAACAATTGCTAACAGTGATTACCTCAGTCCTGGTCCTCAGACCAGGCAGCAAACCAAGAAAAAAAAGGCAAATGCCTGAAGCTGCAACAAGGGACCAACATACAAAATGCACAAAGTATTTCAGTGTCTCACTCTCGTTCCCTGAGCAGGCAGTGAGGACCAGGAAACAATCTGTTAATCATCCCTAGGGGTGTAATGTGGCACCAGGAGCAGCTGAGTGTAATATTTCCCATAGGGGGTGATTAACTGACTGTTAATCTAACTCTTGGGAGTGCCTTATTGCTATTATAAAATTGTTCCACAAGAAAAATGCTAGAAGTGCAACATTTTAATGTTTTCCTCATTGAGAGGGAGATTTTTAATAAACTAGTTAATCCACCAACTGTTAAGAGTACTGGTTCAGAATCAGAATGCCTCATTCCAGTAATTCAACAGTGCTAGAGAATAAAATGCTGATAGGAAGAATTTATGCACCGTGGTGATCAGGCTGTACATGACAGTGTAACAGAGATCAATGTAAGGGTGTTAGAATGCTGACAGCCAATCAGACTGCAGCATTTCTGAGACTATATATACATACATATATATACACATATGCATCATTTGATGGAACAAGATGGCGACCGGTGTGGGTCTGCACTGAATCACTGAATCATGCTTCCTATATTGAAGTCCTACTCTTGTTTTTATTTTGTTTTATTAGTTTTGGTTTATTTGTGTTATAGTTTTATTATTACTTGGAGTACTCATTCTCTGGGTCTTGGTCTTGCCGGATCGGATCAGTAGTTTTGGCAGTTTTATCCTGGTTGTGGAGTCCGCTTGGAGTTATGTCTCCCGTAAATCGACTGGCGGTGTATCAAGGCAGCTTGACGCTAACTTGAGCTGCATCTGGAACACTAAACACTGAATTAAGTGGAGTATGGATGCTTTTGTAGTATGACCTGGCTGAGTTGTTATTATCGGTATTGACACTAACTCAAAGCTTAGACAAACCATTTGTCTTTGGATGTGAGGTACTACAAGATTGGTTTTGTTTATTCGTTCCACAAACATGTGTGGTTGTTTTGAAGCTCACAGTCTTTCTAATCTACGCATATGTGATTATTAAGCTTCTGGAGCGGGACCTCACTGGATCTTATTGGTTTTTGGACTCGATGGGAATGCTTTCCAGCATCTTTCGGGCAATTATTTAGTTTTTTCCCTTAATGTGAGAGGAGGTTTGCCTGGCTGTTTGGATACTTCTGGATTTTGCTACTTGGTTCCCCTTTGGCTGGTGTTTGGGGATTTTGATATTCTCAACGAGTGCAAGTTTTCCTGATATTGTGGAAGGAAAGTTCTGCAGCCAGGCCTTGCCCTGAGGCGGCTGTGGTGGGTGGGATCCTCGGTCCTTGCTACCAGAGGGTGTGGGGCTTGTCATCGACCAACCGGAGGGTTGAGCCTTTGGCTGCCCCAAGGGGCCTGCGGTGCTGGGGTGGTTGCGATACCGCCCTGTTTCTGGGGTCCTGACCCAAGGGGTAGGGTCTGTTGGGCTCCCCCCTCGACCAGAGCGTTCTAGGGGGCTTAATCTGTCTCGAGTACCCGCCTGTTTTGAAAACTTATGTGACTGTGAATTGATTTTGGTGACTATCGTTTTTGGATGCTTTTCTGAACTGAAACCTTTTTTCCTGGACCTAAATTCTTTGTTCGAGCAGTGAGAGTGCTCAGTTACTGTGCGTTCGTGAGGAGTGTGAGTCCCTGCCCACTCACATTTTTTATTTTGATGTTTTATATGTTATTTTATTTTCAGGTAGTGAGAGTACCTGGTACCAATTAAATGTGTAGTGTGAGTACATGTTTTCTTGGCAAATTTAATATTTATTTTGGGGCTCTTTGGTTTTTATGTGTGTTCTTTTTGTTTTTTGTTTTTTTGAGTTTATGACGGGACATCCTTATGAGAGGAGGGTCTCCCATTTGTATTTGTATTTATTATTTTCTGTAGTTTATTTTTAGTTATTTTTATTTTTGGGTCCCGGAAAGTGGGTTTTTGTTTCTGAGAAAGAGGGGGTAAATGGGATTAATTTTAATTTCTGTTTATGTTATTTAGTAGATGTCTTGAATTTTGGGAGTCTTAATTTTTTTTTTTGTTTTGTTTTGATTTGTTAGAGTAAGGACCTTATTAGTTTTCACTGTAGGTTGTAGGTATGTGTTATTATGTTCCCTCCCCCGTCGTGCACTATTCATCCTCCGCTCTTCTGGCCCTCCGCCCTTTTTCTTCTCCACCTTTACTGTTTTCCATTTAGCAACATTGTAGGGCTTTGGGAATTGGATGAAGGAGGAGGGGTCAGGGCGGGGGGCCTGAACAGTGGAGGATGGACGAGGAGAGCGCTCAAATCGGGATTGTTAGGTCCAGAAGACACCCTGGGGTGAAATGGAGGTCAGAACGTGGGTTTCCTTGTCTGATCCCCATACCCAAGGGCACCGCCGTTAATAACGGCGGGCTGGTGGTTGGGGGATCCTCGGAACTCTGTCCAACTCGGGCGGTTTTGTGCAATGCCAGATCCATTGTCAATAAGACGTCGCTAGTATGGACTTGGTGGGAACGGCGTATCTGGCATGCATCACCGAAGCCTGGCTGGATGGTAATGCTGGCCCGGTTCTTGAGGCGGCTATTCCGGCTGGGTATTCAGTGATACACCACCCGAGATTGGATCGCAGGGGTGGGGGAGTTACGGTCCTGTTTTAAGACAGAATTTGGTCTCACTAGTGTTCCAGTAGAGGAGACTAGATCTTTTGAATGTGTTGTAGTGGCAGGTGGGGGCTATAGAGTGGCTCTCATTTACTGTCCACCCAGGGATGAGAAGCCATTCCTTAAGGAAGTGGTGGAGTTCATCGTTGACCATTGGAGTCTCCCAGGTTGATGGTGCTGGGCGACTTCAATGCCTGGATCGATGACGAACTCGCATTTTGGACAGAACTTTCTCCAGTTGATGAATTCATTGGGCCTCTCACAGGTTGTTACCTCTGCCACTCATAAATGTGGCCATTCTCTTGACCTGGTCTTCCTCCTGGGGATGGAAGCCTCCGGCGTGGAGGTGGAACTCTGTCGGATGGTCTGATCATCACACTATGAGATTCAATTTTAGCACCCCCTTGCATAGACCTACCCCTGTGGAGATGGTCAAGTACCGCCCTTTATGGGATGTGACTCCTGATGGTCTATCGACGGTGCTTGACCTATCAGAATTTCCGATGATGAGCATGGATCCTGAGGCCTTGGTTCTGGCCTATAATAGGGCCATCACCGATGCCCTGGATTCTATTGCTCCCATCTGTGTGCGTCCTCTCTCCCTTCGCCCTCGGTCCCCATGGTTTGATGGGGACTTGAGGGAGATGCGTCGACTTGGACACAGGTTAGAGAGGTGTTGGCGGAAATCCGGCTCAGATGCCGACCACCTTAGACTGCTAGAACATTATCAACTCTACCAGTCAGCAATTGCCCATAAGAAGTCAGTATTCCTGTCTGGGGAAATTGCTGCTGCTCAGAACCGACCGGTTCAGCTCTTTCGAACCGTAGACAGACTGTGCAACCCAGCCTGTCTGCAGGTTCGTAGACCTTTTTCGCAATATCAGTGCGAGGAGCTCGCTCGGTTCTTTGCAGATAAGGTGGAAGACATCAGGGTGGAGACCTGCACAACACTCTCTATGGGAATTGCCGTAGACCCGGCCGCGGTCACATGCCCTCCTACTCCCTGGGGTTTCTTCAAGAGGACGGAAATCGAGGATGTTATGAGGATTTTCCGGGGTATGCGCACTACGTCCTGTACTTTAGATCCAGGCCCCACAGCCTTGGTTATGGGCTGTGGGGAGATTATCTTCCCGGTTCTGACGAGGATAGTCCGGTGCTCCTTAGACTCTGGTGAATATCCTTGCTCCCTGAAGGAAACAGTGGTGACACCAGTGTTGAAGAAGGCTTCTCTGGACCCTGACTGTCTCGGTAACTACCGGCCTATCTCAAACCTTCCTTTGTTGGGAAGGTAATTGAGAAAGTAGTGGCTACCCAGTTAGACAACCATTTGACCATCCATAACATCTACGATCCCCTTCAATCTGGTTTTTGGAAGAGGCACAGCACTGAGACTGCACTGGTTCGGGTGCTCAATGATCTCCTGATGGCGAGAGACCAGAAAAAATGGTCCATTTTGGTCCTTTTGGACCTGTCATCAGCATTTGACACTGTAGACCATGGGGTTCTGCTTGAGCGCCTGAGAATCATCTGTGGGCTTTCTGGGTTGGTCCTCAGATGGTTTACATCTTTCCTCACTGGTAGAACTCAGAGGGTAGTATTGGGAGTGTTTTCTTCTGATCCTGCCTCTCTGTCATGTGGGGTGCCCCAGGGCTCAGTGCTGTCTCCCATGTTGTTTGCGGTGTACATGCTTCCCCTCGGAGACATTGTAAGATGGTATGGGCTGGAGTTTCATTGTTATGCCAATGATACTCAGCTCTACCTGTCTTTTGCACCTGACCAGAATAGAGCACTGTCGGTGTTTAATAGTTGCCTCGGGGAAATCCAAGATTGGATGAGGTCCAGCTGGTTGAAGTTAAACCCTGGGAAGACGGAGGTGTTGGTTCTGGATCCCGGTCACCGGACAGGGGGGTGGGGGATAAACCATCCCTCAGGTCTCTTCCTGGGGGTGGAGCTCCCCACCTCTGAGCAGTGCGGGAACCTAGGGTGATTCTTGACGATCGACTGACACTACATGATCAAGTGTCGGCCGTCGTTAAAGTTCCTTTACCATCTTAGGAACATCGCTAGGATTAAACACCTTGTTCTGTCCGGGGACCTACCTACGTGATCCACGCCTTTGTGACCTCATGTCTCGACTACTGCAACTCCTTTACTTTGGGCTTCCTGGGTTTGATATCCACCGCTTGCAGCTGGTGCAGAATTCTGCAGCCGTTGTTAACTGGGACTTCTCGTTTTTCCCATGTTACCCCGGTGCTGCGGAGACTGCACTGGCTGCCGGTTCAGTGTCGGATCACCTTTACAGTGGGTCTGTTGACCTACAAAACCCTGCACGGATTGGGCCCTGACTACCTGAAAGAGCTCCTGGTTCCCTATCTCCCAAAGCAACTGCTCCGCTCGGCCAGCGAGGGGCTGCTGGAGATTCCGAGGGTCATTTTGAAATCTTCTGGTGCCCGGGCCTTTGCGTTTGTGGCTCCGACCCTCTGGAATTCTCTACCATGTCGGATTAGAGAGTGCACGACAGTGGGGGAGTTCAAACAAGCCTTAAAATCCTTTTTATGGATTAAGGCCTATGGGGAAGCGACTGACTGATCTGGGTTCGATTTTATTATTGTTTTATGAAGTTTGTTGTAATGTACTAATTATTTATTGTATTTTATATTAATGTTTTATTACGCTGTGATTCCATAACTTGTACTGCGCTTTGATTTTTTGAAAAGCGCATTATAAATAAAGAATATTATTATTATTATTATATATATATATACATATATTCAGTGGTGTCCCCCAGGATGAAACAAATTCTGCAGCATTTTGCAGCACTCTGCAGAATGCTGCAGCAAGGCTACTGAATAAAAGCAATGTATTTCAATGGCAATTAGTCCCTTTATCATTCAGGAAAATGTAACACTGCCAGGATGAAGTGAATGCCACAGTTTCCTGCATGACCAAAGGACTAATTGCCATTGAAATTACATTGCTTTATTTAGTAGGTCTTACAGCTACTGCAGAGTGCTTTAAAAGTGGGTTTCATCCTGGGGATATATATAATAGATAACCCACAGTAGGGTGTGAGGTTGTGCTCAATATATGCACGCCTTTGGTGTATGCTGTGGTAGTTACAGGCCCCAGGCCGAGTGCATTCAACCACCCAAGGTGTGCACGTATCAGACTGCAACTGCACACTCTACAGTGGGTTATCTATCTTATAAAATGGCTAAAATGGTTTTGGAGGAGGAGGATGAAAATGCAGGCATGCGGTCGCGCTCTGATATATGCACGGTCATGTGGTGTGTTTCAGCCAACCAGCAGAGAGTATTTTCCCTATCCATTTTATAAATATATATATTAATTTTCTTTTCATCCCCAAAACAAAACAAAACTACCCATAACCCATTTTATAAGTGCAGTAAGACATTCCAGGGTGGGCATTCTGCTGAGATAACTGCCCTTCCAGGGGTGGGTGGTTATCTCAGCATAATGCGCACACTGTCATGTCTTACTGCTTGCATAGACATACACACATGGAGCTCAGCTGTGAGCCTAACAATATAGCATTCCCTGTCAAGTGCACATGACATGTGTTAATTTAGCTTAATGAACACCTTGGAGTATATTATTGCACTTATAAAATGGATTTGAAGCAAACGTATAGTGCATAAAATGAATACATGGCCATGTGACTGGATTCCTCCAGTCACAGTCTAGGATTTATCTTATCACTTTTTGTTGGTGCCTCTGACAGCCGATGCCAAATTTTCATTCAGTGAACATGCTGAAATCTGGCAGTTTGTATACTGGCAAAGTGATCCGAAGGAACTAAGTTTCCTTTTGCACTTCAGTTCTTAGATATCATGATGTAGCTCTCATGGTTTATAATATTATCAGAACCCGTGACTGAATTGTGGCCTTAAAGTTCATGGATGGCTATCATTTATTCTTCATAGAAATATATGGGTCAAGATGACCACCACAAAATACTGCTCATTGATTGACTAACCAGGTCACCTGCCATGCCTGTATTACTAACAAACGCACCATGCTGCATTTATAACACTAGTCCATTTTGAAAGCAGGTGATAAAACACTCCAGGGTGCTGCATGCATTGACAGATATAGGCACTCCTCTGGTGTGAGCTAAGAAGTATTCAGCCTGTGGTCTCATGCATAAGCACACACTGAGGAGGGCCTCAGTTTCATGATGAACATGTATTCTGCTGACAGACCTCCTCTGCAGTCCCCATAGGGGCATTTGAATCCTGTAGTGGCACTGGAAACTTATAACTAACACATAGAACCATGTCCCCATATAAGCCATGATAGGAATGACCCCTCCTATGGTAGGCATAGTGTATATAGTGACCACAGTCCTATATTGCACTTGGAAATGCAAAGTCAACAAACCTCTACCACAGTTCACCAGATCCCTGTGTACAAACACCTGAACCCAAACAATGTTACAATGTCAGCCAAATAAACTAGGAAAGACATCCCTCTTCCCTGACATTGATGAGTCCAGCAGTTACTTCTTCAGTGAGATAAGATGGCTACTGTAAGTACCTGTGTTCTGATTGTACTGTGTTTATGGGGTGGGCAGACAGTGAGTGATCTGGACCTTGGTAGTGAAGGATATGAGAGTCATCAATTTATGTATGAGTTTGAAATGTCAAATTTGTTAGTTAAGTATGAAAGACCATTGCATGTAACGTCACTGCTAATGTCCAAGAAGTTTGATCTGAGAGTTTGTGGTTACATACTGAGTTTGCATATGTTTTTTATTTTTGCAATATGGGAATGTGAAAAGTTCTGGAGATTAATGAAATGTTGTTGATATTATTAGGGGGTGATATTGAACCTAATCCTGGCCCCTCTTGTGGTGTCAGGTCTATGGGTGAAGAATACAGGTTACTCACCTGTAACAGGAGTTCTAGGAATGGTATATGTTGTTCATCCACACTCATCGGCAGTATCCTTGCCGCTTTAAATCTTGCCGGAAGGTCTTCAAGCTTGCTCCTCCCACCCACCCGGGTGGTATAACTCTCGGCTCCGCCCCATGGACGCCAGATCTGCCCGCTGAAGCCTCAGGTTGTGCGTCAAGCCGGGAGGTCGGAGGAACAGGTAGGATGAACAACATATACCATTCCTAGAACCCTGTTACAGGTGAGTAACCTGTATTTCTAGGACATGGATATGTTGTTCATCCACACTCATTGGCAGACTCTCTAGCAGTTCTCCGGGAGGAGGGAGGCAAGACGCACACCCCATATACTTACTTGGGAAAGAGAGACTGGAGAACCGAGGCCCCAAACCAGCATCCGCGTGACTCAAGGTCGATGTGGTAGTGGGTAATGAAGGTGTTTGCTGACTTCCAGGTAGCAGCCCTGCAGATTTCCTGGATAGGGACGTCCCTGGAAGCAGCCACCGTTCACGTATAGAGCAGGTAGAATGAGCTCTTATCCCTCTGGAGGCTCCATGCCCCCAACTTATAGCAGAGATCTATGCAGGAGGTTACCCACCTGCTTATCGTCCCTTGGCTGCAGGTCTGCCAGATGCGGCTCAGCTGCAGGTGACAAACAGCTGGCTAACCTCTCCTCGAATTTCAGCCGCGGCGTCTTATAATAAGCGAGCCTTCTAGGGTCCAGGGAGTATGGAGCCTCATTCGGCCTCCGAGGTGCGGATTAGGGTAGAACACCGGGCAGAGTCAACTTACCTAGGTTAGGTAGAAACTCCGACACCACCTTCGGAAGGAATTTCAGGTGAGGCGCTTAGGACAACTGCTTGTCCTAACAGAAGACCGAGTAAGAGAACTCGATGGAAAGCCGCCTGGAGCTCTCCCATCCTTCTGGCTGACGTGATAGCCACCAAGAAGGCGCTATTCCATTCACGAGGTGAGAGAAAGCACACCTGCATAGGTTCGAATGGCTTGCCCATGAGCTTTGCCAGTACCAGCAGTAGATCCCACGAGGTGGGGGGTTCCTGAGGGCACTGGAGGGGAAATGTGATCAAGGCCTTTGAAAAAAAGCCAGACCACTCCTTCTCTCTCCGCAGACATCGACTGCCTTCGCCCGCGCCTGTAAGCAGAGATGGATGCCAGTGTGCACCCCAGGGTCGCCGCGACTCCAAGCCCTTGACTAGAAAGGGACCATAAATAATCCAAGATGCTTGCCAAGGAACAGGAGGAAGGTCCAAGCTCCTTGTTCTGGACACCAAATGGAAAACCTTTCCATTTGAAGGCATAGCATTTTCTGGTCGTACTACGGGACGCCTCAACTACATTGAGGACCTCGCCGGAAAGACCCAAGGCCTGGAACTCTGGAGCCTTCAGGAACCAGGCCGCCAGGTGCAGGGATTGGAAGGTCCGGATGGAACACCTTCCCTGATTGACTGAGAGCAGGTCCGGCGAGCTGGAAGCCGCCACAGGAGTCCTGGAGCTGAGACTGAGGAGATCTGGTACCAGAACTGGCGAGGCCAGTCTGGGGCTATCAGAATCACCTGCGCATTGTCCTCCTCGCCTTGAGAAGCACCTTGTGGATCAAGGGAAATGGGAAAGAGGCATAAAAGAGGTTCAGGGTCCACTGCCTCGAGAAGGCATCCCCTGCAGCGAGCCCTGCTGGAGGGGGCGGGCATGGAACAGGACTCAGCTCGCTGCCTCCATGGAGGCAAACAGGTCCACCTGAGGTGTGCCTCCAAAAGGGAGAAACAGATGCTGTACTACCTCCGCAGGAGAGACCACTGTGGGATGCAGCCCCTATCCGCCCAGGGCATCGGCCAGGGTGTTGGAGGCTCCTGCCACGGAATGGCTAGGAGATCCGCCCAGGCTGGCGCAGACTGGCGACCAAAATACGGAGAGCCTTCCGGCATAGAAGCATGGAGCGCGGGCCTCGCCCCTGGCGGTTTAGATAGTACATGGTCGTGGCATTGTCCGCCTGGACCGGACCACTTGACCCCGGAGGAACGGAGCAAAAGGCTGTGAGAGCTTGAGGCGGACCAGCCGGAGCTCCAGCAGGCTGATGTGGCATCGATTCCCAAGGGACCAGAGGCCATGAGCCCGTGTTCCCCAGATGGGCACCCCAACCCATCAGAGAGGCATCGGTCGACAGAGAGACCGTCAGCCAAGCGCGGACGAACGGATGCCCTCCTGCAATGATCTGGAACGGCCCACCACTGGAGAGTTGCCTTACCATCCCCTCAAGCCACCCACAAGCTGGCCCAAGGGATCCAGCTGCCAGACCACTCGGCTGGCTAGTCCCACGAAGGGGACGTATTCCAGCAACCCAACGGACCACGCTGGTACAAGCCGCAGAGACCCAGGGCGCAGAAGTCCCCGGCAGGGCGCAATTGCCCAACCAGAAATGATCGGGCAAAGGAGGAAAGAACTCGCCCTGTCCGCCGGGAGCAGCGCTCTGCTCAAGAGAGTCGAGCTGCGATGAATAGAATCACCTGCTTCGCTCGAGTTCCGAATTGGCCTCGCTGATAAGAGGCCCAGTTGAGAAGCAGACCTGGAGGGCCAGATCTCTGGCCTCGCCTCCTTCCTGGAGGAGCTGCCATCAGCCAGTCGTCCAGGTAAGGGTACACCCGACCCTCGGCACAGAGGGAAGGCCGTCACCACTGCCATGCATTTGGTGAAGACCCTGGAGCTGGAGACAAGCCAAGGGCATAACTTGAATCAAAGAGATCCTTCATTAAGGAAGGTTTAGTACAGTCAGTTAAGAAAGGGACAAGACATTCTTCAGGTACATCAGCGAAAGGAGGAAAACAAGGGGGATTGCTAGGCTCAGGAGAGAGGGAGGGGAATGCAAGGAGGATAACTTGGAAAAGGCAGAAATACTGAATAAATATTTCTGTTCAGTATTCACAGAAGAGGGGGATGGACAGGGGCCACAGCAGTACAGCAGTTGCCAAGGGGGTGAAGAGGTGGGCAATAGTCCATTCACAGGGAAAGAGTCCTGCAGGAGCTCACTAAATTGAAGGTGGACAAAGTGATGGGACCAGATGGCATACACCCAAAGATATTGAAAGAACTGTAAAGGAGATGGCAGAACCTCTGGCAGCCATGTTCACTGAGTCATTCAACACAGGGGTGGTACCAGAGGATTGGAGGAGGGCACATGTAGTACCTCTACACAAATCCGGCAGCAGGGAGGAGGCGGAGAACTATAGGCTGGTCAGCCTCACCTCAGTAGTGGGGAAGATCATGGAGACATTGCTTAAAGAAAGGATTGTGGGGCATATAGAAGCCCATCTCTTCAAGTGGTGTAACAGGCTGTGCTTTGAAACAACTGAGAAGCTGCATGGGATATACTATATTGGATTAGAAATCTGCAACTGATCTCTCTTACTTACATCTGAGGGAAGTTGTCCTTACTTTACAGTCTTACATTGGGATTACTTTGTGTTTAATTTCATTTTTAAATCAGGAAGGGGGTTTTCAAAACTACTGACACAAAGCACATCTTCTGGACCTGGAAGGACACTACTTCTTTATTCAGCTGTGAGCTGTGTGAGAAATTCTATATTGCACTTGATATCTGCAACAACGTGCACTTTTGCTCAATTCTGTGTGAGGTGAAACTAACTACCCTTGGTAATTGCTTTTTATTCACATATTTATTTAGTGTTTAACCAAGAAGGGGCTTGCAAACTCTGTTTATCTTGTGAGTAACTTCAGAAGGATTTAAATACTGCATTTGGGTAGACCCTTGGAGGTAGCTAGATTGTCTACTAGGATTTTCAGACAGTTAAACTATTTTTAAATAAATTACAGGTGGCTGAGGAGTTGAAAAGGAGCTTGCAAACTCTGCTTATCTTGGAAGTAACTTCACAAGTGTTTGAATACTGCATTTTGGTTGTCCCTTGGGGGTAGCTGGATTGACTACTAGGATTTTGGGACAGAAACTATTTTTAAATAATTTACTGGTGCGTAGGAGTTTGTGATAGTTAAACTATTTTTAAATAAGTTACTGTGGTTAAGGAGTTGTCAGAGCACAAACCACCAGGCTGTTTTGGGGCTGGGGAGGTTTATCTGTCTGATTTGGATGTCTGGATTTTTCTCTGTTTGATTAGCAGGGTGTTTTCTCTGTCAAATTGTTGTGTAGGGCATCTTGCTGACAGAAAGGCACTCTATCGCAGTGGGTCAGAGCTTTTAGCTGATTATTTTGTGAGGGCACAGTTTAGGCCCAACCCCTTCCCACCCCTTACCCCACCCACCCTGGAAATAGTTCCTTTATACCTGGGGTTCTGACATCATTTCCTCAAGAGTGCACGGTGCATAGCACTGTCATATCCTCTCTAGCACACTGCACTGACAATATAAGCATACACACTGTATAATATATATATTTCTATATAACAAACCAATCACACACACACAAAAAAAAAAAGTAGATAAACATGTGTGGAGTAGTACAATGTAATGGCTGTGGGGCAGCAGTCTTCCGGGAGTCTTTCTGGAGGCTGAGATGCTGCCCTATTTGCAGACAACTCTCTGCCCTGAGGGAGGAAGTTGCCCGTCTTCAGGCCACGCTGGACAGTAGTAAGGGAACCTTCCCCCAGGCCACACTGGACGGTAGGATGGGAACCTCCCCATTCAGGGAGCACCAGAGCCACCACCACTACCTCAGAGGTTGCGAAGAAAGCACAGCAGTTGGACCACAGTGGGCTCAGGGAGGGTGAGGATGGTGGAACAGAGGCACATCCAGTCAGTTGTTCCACTCCACAATCTGTACACCATTCTGGGGAGCATAGCTCCCCTATGGATGCACCCGCAGAGGAGACTAAGGAGGCTGAGGACAACTGTCACAAGGGAGGCCCACAGGAAGGAGGCAGAGGACACCACAAGGAAAGGAAGCAGCTCCTGGTGGGGGACTCAATTATTAGGGGGATAGAACTGGGGGGAGCAGGGAAAACTGAAGTAAGGTGCCTGCCTGGTGCCGTGGCTTGGAGGGACAGGAAGCGCATCCTCAGGATCACGAGAACAGCTGCACGGAGTCTGAGCTGGACATCATTGTCCACCTAGGGACAAATGACTTGGCTCATCATGAGATTAGAGCAGTGCAGAAGGACTTTGTAGAATTGGGAGGGGCCTAAGACAAGTAGCACACACAGTATCCTTCTCAGAGGTACTGCCTGTCAATGGCATCAGTGAGGCGAGGGTACTTTGCACCATGCAGTTTAATGAATGGTTGAAAAAATGGTGTGGAGCACAGGGGTTTGGTTTCACTGGGGACTGGGGTTCCACCTGGAGGGACACCAGCCTATACTGGCAGGATGGTCTGCATCTGTCCAGGAAGGGAACAAGTCTTTTGAGCAATCGGTTTAAATGCTTCATTGGCAAGCTTTTAAACTAGTCAAGGGGGGAGGCACTGATAAGCAGCAGGAAAATCCCAGCCTCTCCCTACAAAACAGGGTACTAAATGAGAAAAAGACCGAGGTAGAAAGGTCAGTGGGGGATGCTGCAACAGAAGGTAAAGCCATCAAAAAATGGAGAGCAATGAGTACCAATGCCCGTAGTCTGGGTAACAAGCTTCCTGAACTAGTGGCCTTGATGGAGGAGGAACATCTGGATATCGTGGCAGTCACAGAAACATGGTACACATAAAACCATGACTGGGACATAAACATACCAGGATACACTATCTACAGGAGGGACAGGGAGGGTAAAGAGGAGGAGGAGTAGCTCTTTACATAAGGGAAGGAATCAAAGCAACAGAACAAAAGGGTAAACAGGGAGGAGAAGAAGCACCGTGGGTAAATTGGAGACCGCAATGGCACCACAATCTGCACAGGGTTGTATACAGACCCTTCTCAGGGGAGGAAATGGACAAGGAAATGATAGAAAGTATACTTAGAATGGCAGAAAAAGGGAGATATTGCTGATGGGTGATCTGAATATGCCAGATGTTAACTGGAGTGCAGTTGCAACAGCCACTTGAATAGTGGGTTATTCTAGATGCCCTACAGGGGCATGCCTTAAACAACTAGTATTGGAGCCCACCAAGAGGGAGCAATTTTAGACCTGGTTCTCTCAAAAGGAGATGAAGAGAGGATCACAGATGTAGAAGTTGGTAGCCATCTGGGAACAAGCGACCATCGAACAGTATGGTTCACAATAAACACAGCAATAGAGTCAAGCCATACAAAGGCAAAAGTACTGGACTTTAGGAGGGCTGACTTTGCCAAAATGGGTGAGTGCCTAAAGAATGCACTAGCAAATGGGCAGGAAGGAGGGGTGGAAGAACAGTGGGGAATAATAAAAACTGCCATCACAGAGGTAACAAGCCTTTGTGTGAAGCAAATAAACAAAACGAAATGAGGTAAGAAACCACTATGGTTCTCAAAGGAAGTGGCAGTGAAGGTTCAAGAGAAAAGAAAGCATTCAGGAAGTACAAGGAATCACAGAAGGAGCAGGACAGAGAACTGTATCAGTTAAAGCAAAAGGAAGCAGGGAAGGCAGTCAGAACAGCAAAAGCCCAAACCGAGGAAAAGATAGCCAACTCAGTTAAGAAGGGGATAAAACCTTTATAGGTACATCAGGAGCGAAGGAAGACCAAGGGAGGGATAGTGAGGCTTAATAAGGGGAGGGAGGGAGGGTGGGCAGAGGTGACTGTGAAAAGCAGAGATACTAAACAAATATTTTTGCTCAGTATTTACAAAGGAAGAGGGGGAGGTACCTAAAACAAACAGTAGAAACACTCTGGATACAGAAGTTGATACCAGCCCATTTACAGAAGAAAGGGTTCTGAAAGAACTCTTAAAACTGAAGATGGACTAAGCAATGGGGCCTGATGGGATTCATCCCAGAATTCTAAAAGAACTAAGGGTAGAACTAGTGACACCACTGACTACCCTCTTTAACAAATCATGGGAGGATGGGGTGGTACCCGAGGACTGGAGGAGGGCAGATGTGATTCCCCTTCACAAAAGTGGGAGCAAGGCAGAAGCAGGAAACTACAGACCTGTTAGTTTAACCTCAGTGGTAGGGAAAATGATGGAATCACTTCCGAAGGAAAGAACTGTCAAGTATCTAGAGGCCAGAGGGGCACAGGACCCAAGGCAGCATGGATTCACAGCGTGGAAGGTCATGCCAGACAAATCTGATAGATTTCTTTGACTGGGTGACCAAAGTAGTTGATCAGGGAGGGGCTGTGGATATGGCCTACCTAGACTTTAGCAAGGCATTTGACACAGTCCTACATAAAAGATTAGTATACAAGTTAGCCAGCCTGGGAGTGGGTCCCAAGATGACAGCCTGGGTAAAGAATTGGCTGGAGAATAGGACACAGAGAGTAATAGTAAATGGAGTCCACTTTGAAAAGGGGGGTTACTAGTGGGGTACCGCAGGGTTCAGTATTAGGACTGGTCCTCTTCAATGTCTTTATAAGTGACATTGCAGAGGGACTGGAAGGAAAAGTATGTCTCTTTGCAGATGACACAAAGATCTGCAACAGAGTTGATGCACAAGGTGGGGTGGAAAGGATGAGAAGGGACTTGGCAAGGTTAGAGGAATGGTCAAATATATGGCAGCTTAGATTCAATGCTAAGAAGTGCAAGGTAATGCACCTGGGAAACAAAAACCCAGGGGAAGAGTACACAATGGGGGGTGAGATACTAACAACAACAAAATGGAAAGGGACTTGGGGGTAGTCATATCAGATGACCTAAAGGTGGGCAAGCAATGTGAGAGGGCAGTAAGGAGGGCTGGGGGAATACTGGGATGCATAGGGAGAGGCATCACCAGTAGAAAACAGGAAGTTATTATCCCTCTGTACAGACAGCTGGTGAGACCCCATCTGGAGTACTGCGTGCAGTTCTGGAGACCCAATCTCCGCAAAGACATAGACAGAATGGAAGCTGTCCAGATGAGGGCAAATAAAATGGTGCAGGGTCTGCAATGGAAGACATAGGAAGAGAGACTTAAGGAGCTTAATATGTATAGCCTCGAGGAAAGGAGGAGAGGGGGACATGATAGAAACTTTCAAGTACCTCAAGGGAATCAACAAAGTCCAAGAGGGTAGCATCTTTCAAAAAAAGAGGTGTGCAAGAACAAGGGGGCACAATTTGAAGATAGAGGGGGTGGCTCAGAGGTAATTTAAGGAAGTATTTTTTCACAGAGAGGGTTGTGGATGTATGGAACAGCCTTGCAGAGGAGGTTGTGGAGTCAAAAACAGTGGTGGAATTCAAGCATGCATGGGACAGTCATAAGGCAATTCTAGGGGGTTGGGGTAGGAAGAAGTAGGCTGCTGGTTAACTAAGATCTGCAGCTTATCCATCAGGTAGGGAAATGGGCAGACTGGGTGGGCCAAGCAGTCCTTATCTGCCGTCAAATTCTATGTTTCTATCAGAACTCAGGACCATAGGCAACATGGATTCCTAGTGGTGAGGTTATGTCAGACAAATCTGATTGATTTCTTTGTTTGGGTGACAAAGGAAGTGAATCAGGGTGGGGCAGTGGACATCACCTACCTTGATTTCAGCAAAGCCTTTGACACCGTCCCACATAGGAGGCTTATAAACTAGCTGGGTAGGCTGGGCATGGGGGACAGGGTGGTAAACTGGGTTAGAAACTGGCTAACAGGCAGGAGGCAGAGGTTGGTAGTAAATGGGGTGCAGTCTGGGGAGATGAGGGTGACAAGTGGGGTATCTCAGGGATCGGTCCTGAGGCCAGTCCTGTTCAGTGTCTTCATTAGCAACATTGCAGAGGGGCTGGAGGGAAAGGTCTGCCTGTTTGCAGATGACATCAAGATCTGTAATAGAGTGGCTACCCAAGAAGTGGTGGAGAAAATGAGGAGGAACCTGGGGAAGCTTGACAAATTGTCTGAGGACTGACAACTGAAGTTTAATTCAAAGAAGTGCAAAATTATGCATCTGGGACACAGAAACCCTGGGGTAAGCTACAGGATGAGGGGAGTTGCTGACAGTCACAAAGGAGGAAAGGTACCTGGGGGTCATTATTTCAGATGACCTGAAAATGTCAAAGCAGAGTACTAAGGTAGCTGGTAAGGCCAGTGGCATGCTGGGGTACATAGGCAAGGGTTTCACCAGCAGAAGGAGGGAGATGATGCCATTATATAAAACCATGGTCAGGCCTCACATGGAGTACTGCGTGTAGTTCTGGAGGCTGCACCTTCGTAAGGACATTAACAAGCTGGAGACGGTCCAGAGAAGGGCAACTACAGTAAGATGGTACAGGACTTGCAACACAAGCCTTATGAGGAGAGATTAAGGGACCTTAATATGTGCTCGCTGAAAGAGAAGAGGAAAGAGGGACATGATACAAACATTCAAGTACCTCGAGGGTATAAGCAAGTTGCAGGGGGAAGACATTCTCCATTATAGGAGGAGCGAGGAACAAGGGGCATAACATGAAATTGGAAGGTGGAGGTTAAGAGGAAGTGTGAGGAAGTTCTTCTTCACAGAGGGTGGTAGATGCATGGAATGGTCTGTCTCAGGAGGTGGCAGGAGCGAGCACTGTGGATGGAGTCAAGCATGCTTGGTACAGGCATGGGGAACCATGATGATGCGGCTGTGGGTGGGTCGGAAGCAGTAATCCAGTACAAGGGCTTACGGGCAGACTAAATGGGCCAGGCAGTCCTTATCTGCCAGCAATTTCTAAGTTTCTATGCTCATCACTCACACCCTGCCCCCTGGCCCCCCTCCACAAACAGAAGTGCGACCAAAACACAGGAACTGCACTAGCAGTGATGCAAACAGCTGCTGTGCAAATGCGCAGTGATGGTGGCACTGATGGACAGAAGGCCGTGCGGTGCAGAGTGAAGCGCACCACTCAGGTACTTGTAAATGCACCTTTTGATTCTCACGAAGGGTGGACTGTTTATGGTATTATATTGAGTGACATTAGTATTTGGAACATTTTTATCAATACATGCTTCTGCCCTAAATATAATATTAGAGTGTTTCAGTTTACCAAGTTCCATTTCTAACTCTAATATTCTTAAAGAGCTGGTGACATGTTCACGAGAACGTTAACAAAATCTAATGTTAACACACAGTCTAGCTTGTATTTCCCATTAGTGCTGTATTCCTTCTCCCCATTATTTATTACTGAAGTCATCTGTATGAAAACAGGATCTTTGCACCCGAAAAGTTGATCTATTCTTGCTACTTTCTCCCTACCTGAAGTTACAGAGCTTTGCTTGTGATATCACAGTTACTCTTATGGCAACAGATCTTGATGTCACAACAGAGGACTATGACCTGAAGTAGGGAGTAAGCTGAAAAGGTAGATGGACACTGAAGGAACTCTGAGTGATACAGATCATATATTCATGCAAATTTCCTTTGTAATAAATAATGGGGAGGAGAAATATATAAAATATAAAGGGAATGCAGGCAGAACTGTACCTGATTATTATTTTTTAATGTTTTCTTTGAAGCTTCAGTAGCTCTTTAATTTTAGGTCTTTATTTCTATACACCATTTACAGTGTCCCACAGTGAGAAGGGGTGTCTTTTGTAGATTTTTTTTTATTTTGCAGGTTTCTAAGTTTATACAGACACACACACAAGTAACTCAGCTTTGAGCCAAGCAATACAGCATCCCCCTGTCATGGATGCAATCACACTGGCATCAGCCTTTATGCTCATGAAACCAGAAATTATGTAATAGGCACTTCCAGTCTAAGCACTCCCAGCATAGTATTTAGTTTAATATTAAAAATGGGCCAAATTAGCCCCAAAGTGTAGTCCCAGGGCAGATTTGCTAAAATAAATAAAAAATAAGCTCAGTAGCCCTCATAAGGGCTATCTAACTAATACAGGCTGGTACAGGGCTCCAAGACTTCCAGTGTTCCACAGTGCTCTCTCCCAAGGGCAGCAAGGTAGAAGGGGAGTGTTTTTTTTAATTTTTCTTATTTTCACAGGTTTCTTACTACTATTTAAAAAGTGGATAGAGAAAAGCCTGGCTGATGATTGGCTGAAATAGGCTGGCACCAGGGCATTTATCTCAGCCTAATTCCCATGTACACAAAGTACTGGTGCCAACCTGCCCCATCACCCAAGATATCATTGTGCCAGTTCAGAATGTAAAATTTCACATGGATGCCACTTTTTTTTGTGATATACCTACCCAACTCTCAGCTCCACTGCCAATTTACCTGCTCAGTTTATTTATTTGCTTTTGGTAACCGGGTAAGCACGCTAGACAGCAAGTGCCTATTTTCAGGTGCGACCCGGGAGAATTACAGGGTAGTTACATAGAAGGAATACATAGTAAGCATAACAATCTGGAGTGGCATACTCCAACAGTAGAATTTACATAAGAGAAATACAATGACATCATTGCTAACAGCAGCAACATACTCCAAATGGAAGGACAAGACACTTAGAGAGAGATTCTAAAGCGGTAGGACTCAGCAGACGAGATTAGCATATCAACAATCACAGATTTTCAAACATACAAGCCAGGGGCAAACATGGAGGTAAAAGACCTCACCCTGGGTTGAGAGAGTAACAATGAACATATACCCAGAGGTAGGGAGAAAGCACCAAGGCAGCGAGGGAGTAAGAGCCTAGTAGGGGTACCAATGCAGATGGGATGGTGGGCAGAAGGGCTGGAGATTAGGCAGCACACAGACAGGATGGAGCAGATTTCAGGAAACTCCAGAGGGAGGTTTGAAGGTGGAATGAGAGGGGACTCGAACTTGGGAGAGAGAGGTTCCATAACTTCGGTGCATGTGTGGTTAATGCTCTATCCCCAGCGAGGGTGCGGGTTTTAGGGACCAGGCGAGTCTGGGATGCAGAAGACCTAAGCTGGTAAATGGGGAGGAGTGTTTCAGGGGGAAGGCGAGCGAGGCTGGGGTGGCCATTCGAATTATTTTGTCAATGAAGTTTCCCATGTTGTAGATCTGGTGTTTTTCACGGGGGAGCCATTCCAGACGAGAGTAGAGCGTGCATCGGTGAGTGAGACGGGGGCCGTGAGTGCAAAGCGGCATATGTTGTTGTACGTGGTGTCCCACTTGGCTAGGTTGGAGGACGGGACAGAGGCAAAGGCAATGAGACCATAGGAGAGGGTGGGCAGCAGTATACCCCTGGCAAGTGCCAGCCGGGCGGCTGGGGTTAGGCAGTCTTTGGCCCTGTATGCTAGGCCAAGTTTGCCATTTGTGGCATTGCATATGCTTCTGATGTGTGCGGAGAGGTCAAGTTGAGGGTCGAGGGTGACTCCAAGGTACTTAGCAGAGTCAATAGTAGGCAGGAGGGAGTCACAGGTACCATGAACTTTGAGGGGCGTTGTGCAGGAGGAGATTTTTGTCGCGGCGCCAAAGAGCATGGCTTGCGTTTTCTTGAGGTTCACTATGAGTTTGTGCCCGTCAAGCCATGCATTGATGCAAGAGAAGTCTGAATTGAGGTGGGCGTTGATCCTGGGAACATCGGAGGCACTAGCTAATAGGACAAGGTCATCAGCATACATAGTGAGGTGCCCTCTGTGGCCACAGAGGGTAAGCCATTGGCAAACAGGGAGAACAGGATAGGTCTGAGGACGGATCCTTGCGGTACTCCACTGTAAACGGGTAAGAGGGGCGAGAGGGTTCGGTTGAAGCAGGTGAGTTGCTTCCTGTCCCCAAGGTAGCTGGTGAACCAGTCAAGGGAACGATGGGAGAAGCCAAGGGTCTGGAGTGTGGAGAGGAGGAGGAGATGATCTACACAGTCGAAGGCTTTTGATAGATCCACAAATATGGCCCCCGTCAACTTGCCCTGACCAGTTGCCATCCTGATCCTGGTTGTGACTTCAGCAAGCGCCGTCGAGGTGCTGTGGCTTTTTCGAAAGCCATGCTGACAGGGGGAAAGGACATTGTATTCATGGAGGTAGTGGACCAGTTGCGACACTATAGCTTTTTCCAGAAGTTTACAGCTGACAGTATGGCATAGGACGATAATTGTTGATGTCCTTAGGGTCACCATTTTTCAGGACGGGACAACCCTGGCAACTTTCCATATGTCGGGATGACCTCTGTGATAAGCGAGGCATTAAATATGTGGGCAAGTGGCCTGGCAGAGTGGGGCCCCAGGCTGAGGAGCCTGGGTTCGAGGCCATCATGACCGCCTCAGGGTGAGGGAGACCGGCAAGGAGAGCCTGGGTCTCGCTCACAGAGATCTTCTTGAGGTAGAAGAGAGGACGGGAGGGCAGGGGGCCACAAGTGTGGGGTGAGGAGGCGGACTGAGAGGGGGTGGCGGACGGTAGGTCCGTGAAGAGGCGGTTAAAGGAGGAGGCAATGGTTAGCAAGTTGTTACAGTTTGCCTCTCCAATTGTCATGTCGGTAACTTGGGCTTTGGTCGAGCCACCAACTAGATTTTTTATGTTCGTCCAGAACCGTTTAGGGTCACGAGCAGTTGCAATCAACGCGGAACTGCAGTATTGGCTTTTAGCAGCACGTATCGCCCGCTTACAGGAGTTTCTAAGCTGACGGTACTCCTGGAGGTCGTTTAGGTTACGTGATGCCCTGTATTTAGTCCAGAACTTGTCACGCCGCTTCATAAGAGAGAGGAGCGCACTGTGAAGCCATTTCATGACGGGGTCTCTGACACGCCTCTTGGATAGGGGAGCATGCCTGTTCTGAAGTGGGGCATAGGCCATAAGGAAGAGGTCAAGGGCTGCAATGGGGTCATGTGTAGCTAAGACATGGTCCCAAGAAACACCCTGCAGGTCCATGAGGAAGTTCGGGGTAATGAGTTTCGAGTAGTCCCTCATAGTTACCACTCTGCTGGGGGCCTTGGGCGGGTTAGAGCCCCATATGCAGTAAACTGGTGAGTGGTCAGAGATGGAGTCAGGGAGGAGTCCTGATTTGACAATTTTGTTGAGCCGATTACTAAGGACCCAGTCAATGAGCGTCCCCTTGCCTCCATGACAGGAGAGCCTGGTAGGTTCCATGATGACTTGACTGAGGGAGAGGCTAGAGAGAACAGGTTCGCACTGCTTGGCATTGGATCTGAGCCAGTTTATGTTAAGGTCACCAAGTATGAGGAGCTCATTGGAGCCCACCTTCTCCCGGAGTAGCTCCAGGGGTGACGAGAGTCCTTGTACTCCCCCCGTGGGAGGGTTGTATGCACACACTGTGTGCACCTTCTTGGTGTTGCCGAGTAGGAGAAGTAGGTGGAGAAACTCACAGGGCAAGGGACTCTGGGTTTAGTGTGATACTATGGAAATGGATAGGTGGGTCCTGTGGAATACAAGTACTCCCCCGCCTCTTTTGGTGCCTACCCTGTCAAGTCTGGCCATGCCATACCCCCGGAGTGCACAAGCTGAGTCAGGGTGCGAGGTTTAAGCCATGTTTCAGTAATGCACAGAACGTCAGGCTTGTAGTGGGAAGCCCAAGCAGACAGCTCCACGTGATTACGGAGGAGGCTACAGATGTTCAGGTGGGCTATCTTTAACCCCTTGGCCACCCCCCAGGAAGGAGGGGGGGCAGAAGGAGACTGGGCGCACAGGGGGACCCAGGCTGAGGACAGACGGGCCAGGCTGAGCGGGGAGGGCCATGTCACAGAGTGTGTGCTACCCAGAGTGCAGCACCCTTACACTGAGTCGGTGAACACCAGTCCAAAGTGTCAGGGTAGGGAGAGGAAGGAGGGATAAGTGGGGGGGGTGAATAGAAGAGGGACTGATAGGAAGGATAGGTGTGGGGGGTGAGAAGAAGCTGGACTGATGGGGGGTCTATGGCAGGGTGCTGGAGACCATTGATTTGGGAGAATGTCCCTACAGGAACAGAAATAACGTGCAGTTGCAGGTGGGGGGCTGGGCGTCTAGGTCTGGGTAGGTAGTGACCGTGAGTAAGGTCAGAAGGAGAGAGAGAGAGGAGGGTGGGAGGGTCCAACTTGACCTGCAGTAGTGTGCACTTATGTGGATATGCAGGTCTAGAGAAGAGTCTGGTAGAGGATTTTGAGGAATAGCCCCTAGTGGCAGAAAGGTATAGCCTGCATATGGAGAAGTGGGCTGATAGGTTATTCAGCACCATGTGGCTAAGCTATAAAGGCAAGTGCTGACCAAGGGTGGTGGTGGGGGCGGGCGGGCTAGTACTCCGCACTGAAGAGCCTGTGCCACCAGCGTGATTCATGTTAACCACAGTCGGGAGGTCCGGGGCAGCACTCAAACACGGAGTTTACCAGCATTAGCAGATATGGGAGGTAGGCAGTAATTGCAGCTTTGGAAAAAGTCAGGACGCAGTGGAGTCCTACAATTACCTTCAGAGGAAGCCTTCACGGTGATCGACTTCTTGGGGGTGGAGGGACCCGGTCGGCCCTCACGCACCGCAGGGACCCTTCTGCTGTGGAGATAATAGGAGAGGAGAATGGTAAGCTTAAATAGGCACCGGAGGGAAGGGGGAGGGTAGAAAGCGAGACTGATTGGAAACAAAAAAGGCATTAAGGTTTCCTGCTCAAACAGTAACTATATTTAAAGTATCTAGCTTACAAAAGTACACATATGCTATGCTAGCTGGCAGAAAAGAAAATGCAGTCCTATAAACTGTTAAACTTTATGGGTAAACAGGCAATCTAATTAATCCCGCCATGAACATGCAGTAATCACAGTAGAAGCGCAGTAAACTCAATGTAGTACAGCATAGTAAAGGCAGCACAATGAATAAAATATATGGTGAGAGTTTAAAAGCACCAGACTTTCGTTGTTTGTAGTCCACTGGACAAGATGGCGGCTGTGCATGCATCGGTGGCCACCAGTAGCCAGAAGGCAAGCAGCACCCCCCCGTACAAGCAAGCAGCGAGTCACTTAAAGTAATCTAGGGATTCACTATCCACCCAAGCCCTCCCCAGGTAATCTGTTAAAGTAACTGAGTTACTGAGTTAAATCTTCTGGATAATGGGCAGATTCTCAATGGTACCACTTATAAAGAAAACAGTCATCACTCCTACGCCGACTCTGTACTCCGCACTGAAGAGTCTGTGCCACTAGCGCGATTCATGTTAACCGCAGTCGAGGAGGTCTGGGACAGCGCACCAAACACGGAGTTTACCAGCATTAGCAGATATGGGAGGTAGGCAGTAATTGCAGCTTCGGAAAAAAGTGAGGACGCAGTGGAGACCTACAATTACCTTCAGAGGAAGCCTTCACCGGCGATCGACTTCTCGGGGAAGGGGGTGGAGGGCCTGGTCGGCAGCCCTCACGCACTGCAGGGACCCTTCTGCTTCAGAGGAAGCCTTCACCGGTGATCGACTTCTCGGGGAGTGGGGTGGAGGGCCTGGTCGGCAACCCTCCCACACCGCAGGGACCCTTCTGCTTCAGAGGAAGCCTTCACCGGCGATCGACTTCTCGGGGGGGGTGGAGGGCCTGGTCGGCAGCCCTCATGCACCGCAGGGACCCTTCTGCTGTGCAGTTAGCACTCTTTCCTCTTCTTTCTGCCCTTTTATGTTTGCTTGCATGCATGTGCAAGAAACATAGTGCCACCATACGAATTTTCATAGGTGTGCTACCCCGCTTCCAATGCCCTGCTCCTTATTGCAGGCACAGCCTCTCCCCACCAATAAATGTCTGAGCTGTCTATGACAGCAGTTCAGATGCAGTGGCGTACAGTTCAAAGCAAAAGACTGCTACAATAAGTGGTGGTATTGTGTAGGCAATTTGCATACTGCCATGGGCAGGCAAGTAACATACTGTCATCGGCAGTATGCAAAGTGCCTACATGTCAGCATTGCATCTGAACAGCTGTCATAGACAGCTCTGTTTTTGGATCCCCCAACAAACACCCAAGTAGCATGCTGGGCCCACCCCAGCGTGCTCATGCACTCCCACCCACACTGTATGGCCAACAAGGATGCCCAATCCCCGTCGGCTCCACTGCCCCCCAAACAGACTTCCAGGTGCCAGCTGGGAGCCCACCCCAGCATGGCAAAAGTCTATATGGCCGACAGGGGTGCCCAATCCCCTGTTGGCTTCACTGCCTGCCCCAACAAACTTCCAGCTGCCATGCTGGGAGCCCACCCCAGCGTGGCAAAAGTCCCTTGTCATCTTTCTAAAAAAAAAAAAACACCTATAAGAAAAAACAGTCCCGCGTTGAGTCTCTCGCCCCGTCCCCAACCCGCGCCCACCATCTGCATACCCCACCTCCCCACACCCCCACCTCACCCCATACTTACCTCCAGACACTGGTGCGATGATCTTCGGTGGACTGGGAACACGTCTGCACTCTTCAAAGCCAACCATGAACTGAAGAAATGCCGGTAAGCTGTATAATGGCATAAATGGATTTTTTTCAACTTTGGTGCATATCTCGGTCATTTGTGGGAATTATTTCACCAAATTTTCAGCATGGGGTTCTTGGGACAACACCTCATGAACTCAGTCACTGTCATTTTGTTATTCTGTCCCAAAAGGTGATTTCATGGTCATTGTGAGGAACCACCTTTTGGGATCAATTAATGAAACAACAGTGTCACAGTTCATGAGGTAGGTCCCCAAAACCCTATGTTGAAAATTTGGTGAAAGAATTCCCAGAAATGACTGTTTTATGAGTGTGCATTGTGCAGTTCCTACGCACGCTTGTAATTTTGAGAATTTTTAATATTTTCACTCCAGATTTTCAACATTGCCATTTTACCACACCTCCTTATGAACAGTACAGCTGTCATTTTTCACATCTCACCCAAAATGTGTTTTCGCACATGTAGTGCACATTGGGGTGGTTGGTGTGTGAAATCAATGTTTGGGACACATTAAGAAAATCACAGTGACACTGTTCATAAGCAGAGGTGTAAAAATGGCTATGTTGAAAATTTGGTGACAAAAGTCCATAAATTGATTGTGTTACGAGTGTGCATTGCACAATTTCCACGCACCCTCATAAGTTCATGAATTTGAAATATTTTCAGTCCTGCTTTTCAACATTGACATTTTCCACACCTTCTTATGAACAGTACAGTTGTCATTTTTCACACCCTGGCCAAAATGTGTTTTCGCACTTCTGGTGCAGAATAACGTGGTTGCTGTGGGAAATTAGTGTTCGGGACAGATTAAGAAAATCACAGTGACACTGTTCATGAGCAGAGGTCCCAAAATGTCTGTGTTGAAAATCTACTGTAAAAAATTCCCAAACTAATTACATTACAGGTGTACATTATGCAGTTTCTACGCATGCTCGTGACTTCACCAGTTTTTTTACATTTTCACTCCAGATTTTCAACAATGCCATTTTTTACACCTCCTCGTGAACAGTACACCTGTCACTTTTCACATCCTGTTCGAAATGTGTTTTCGCACCTGTGGCACCAAATGGCACAGTCACTGTGTGAAATCACCTTTGCCTAATGAACTGATAGTGTCACTGTTCATGGGGGTCAAAAAGCCCATGTGGAAAACTTGGAGTAAAAATACCAAGAATATGCCCTGGGCATTAGGGTTTTCGACCATAACGCCCTACCCTATAGGGACTGACAGGCGTCAGGGTGTGACTTGGGATTGTCAAAAGTAATGCTCATGCCATTCCACCCCACCCCCACTCTGCAGCCAGTGACAGGCATCGAGGTGCACCTTGGATCCTTTGCCCCCAGAGTTCACCTCGTTCTCCTATACTGCACCCATTTCAGCGTATTTCCTTATGGAATGAGGTGAATGTAAAGCCCAAACACCCCAAGGCACACCTCGACACTTGACAGTGTCTGAACCGTAGGGTGAGTTGAAATGTCATGACTGTCATGGGCGACGACCCAAAGGCACACCCCAATGCCTGTCCATCTCTGCAGGGTGAGGGTGGAGTTAGCATCGGTTCAATACTTCAATGCCATTCCTATACTGCATCTGTTTAACTCCTGCACTTCCACTGCTAATGCCAGCAAGCCAACATTAGGCATTGACAAATTCTTGTTTCACTTCTGTGTCATGTATCCTACCTCCACCTCCCCAACTGATCAAAGAATGCAGAAACTATAAGCCAAATTGCACTCACTCCCAGTCCTAGAGCAAGCAGCAAGAACTGTGAAACACTATCAGAATAGTCAGAAGCCACAATGATGGACAAAGTAAAGCTGATATTTTAAAAATGAACTGCAAACAGCAGTTACAGTCAGTCCTAGTCCACAGAGCAGGCAGCAATGACCAGAAAACACCTGCAATGCCAAAGAATGTCTGGAAGCTGTAACAAGGGACAAAGTAATTAAAGATATTTAAAAAACAATTGCTAACAGTGATTACCTCAGTCCTGGTCCTCAGACCAGGCAGCAAAGACCAGAAAAAAAAAGGCAAATGCCTGAAGCTGCAACAAGGGACCAACATACAAAATGCACAAAGTATTTCAGTGTCTCACTCTCGTTCCCTGAGCAGGCAGTGAGGACCAGGAAACAATCTGTTAATCATCCCTAGGGGTGTAATGTGGCACCAGGAGCAGCTGAGTGTAATATTTCCCATAGGGGGTGATTAACTGACTGTTAATCTAACTCTTGGGAGTGCCTTATTGCTATTATAAAATTGTTCCACAAGAAAAATGCTAGAAGTGCAACATTTTAATGTTTTCCTCATTGAGAGGGAGATTTTTAATAAACTAGTTAATCCACCAACTGTTAAGAGTACTGGTTCAGAATCAGAATGCCTCATTCCAGTAATTCAACAGTGCTAGAGAATAAAATGCTGATAGGAAGAATTTATGCACCGTGGTGATCAGGCTGTACATGACAGTGTAACAGAGATCAATGTAAGGGTGTTAGAATGCTGACAGCCAATCAGACTGCAGCATTTCTGAGACTATATATACATACATATATATACACATATGCATCATTTGATGGAACAAGATGGCGACCGGTGTGGGTCTGCACTGAATCACTGAATCATGCTTCCTATATTGAAGTCCTACTCTTGTTTTTATTTTGTTTTATTAGTTTTGGTTTATTTGTGTTATAGTTTTATTATTACTTGGAGTACTCGGCTACGGGTCTTGGTCTTGCGGATCGGATCGGTAGTTTTGGCAGTTTTTATCCTGGTTGTGGAGTCCGCTTGGAGTTATGTCTCCCGGTAAATCGACTGGCGGTGTATCAAGGCAGCTTGGACGCTAACTCGGAGCTGCATCTGAACACTAAACACTGAATTAAGTGGAGTATGGATGCTTTCTTGAGTATGACCTGGCTGAGTTGTTATTATCGGTATTGACACTAACTCAAAGCTTAGACAAACCATTTGTCTTTGGATGTGAGGTACTACAAGATTGGTTTTGTTTATTCGTTCCACAAACATGTGTGGTTGTTTTGAAGCTCACAGTCTTTCTAATCTACGCATATGTGATTATTAAGCTTCTGGAGCGGGACCTCACTGGATCTTATTGGTTTTTGGACTCGATGGGAATGCTTTCCAGCATCTTTCGGGCAATTATTTAGTTTTTTCCCTTAATGTGAGAGGAGGTTTGCCTGGCTGTTTGGATACTTCTGGATTTTGCTACTTGGTTCCCCTTTGGCTGGTGTTTGGGGATTTTGATATTCTCAACGAGTGCAAGTTTTCCTGATATTGTGGAAGGAAAGTTCTGCAGCCAGGCCTTGCCCTGAGACGGCTGTGGTGGGTGGGATCCCTCGGTCCTTGCTACCAGAGGGTGTGGGGGCTTGTCATCGACCAACCGGAGGGTTGAGCCTTTGGCTGCCCCAAGGGGCCTGCGGTGCTGGGGTGGTTGCGATACCGCCCTGTTTCTGGGGTCCTGACCCAAGGGGTAGGGTCTGTTGGCCCCGCATCCAGAGCCGCTCTAGGGGCTTAATCTGTCTCTCAGTACCCGCCTGTTTTGAAAACTTATGTGACTGTGAATTGATTTTGGTGACTATCGTTTTTGGATGCTTTTCTGAACTGAAACCTTTTTTCCTGGACCTAAATTCTTTGTTCGAGCAGTGAGAGTGCTCAGTTACTGTGCGTTCGTGAGGAGTGTGAGTCCCTGCCCACTCACATTTTTTATTTTGATGTTTTATATGTTATTTTATTTTCAGGTAGTGAGAGTACCTGGTACCAATTAAATGTGTAGTGTGAGTACATGTTTTCTTGGCAAATTTAATATTTATTTTGGGGCTCTTTGGTTTTTATGTGTGTTCTTTTTGTTTTTTGGTTTTTTGAGTTTATGACGGGACATCCTTATGAGAGGAGGGTCTCCCATTTGTATTTGTATTTATTATTTTCTGTAGTTTATTTTAGTTATTTTTATTTTTGGGTCCCGGAAAGTGGGTTTTGTTTCTGAGAAAGAGGGGTAAATGGGATTAATTTTAATTTCTGTTTATGTTATTTAGTAGATGTCTTGAATTTTAGGAGTCTTAATTTTTTTTTTTTTGTTTGATTTGTTAGAGTAAGGACCTTATTAGTTTTCACTGTAGGTTGTAGGTATGTGTTATTATGTTTCCCTCCCGTCGTGCACTATTCATCCTCGCTCTTCTGGCCCTCCGCCTTTTCTTCTCCACCTTTACTGTTTTCCATTTAGCAACATTGTAGGCTTTGGGAATTGGATGAAGGAGGAGGGGTCAGGGCGGGGGGCCTGAACAGTGGAGGATGGACGAGGAAGCGCTCAAATCAGGATTATTAGGTCAGAAGACACCCTGGGGTGAAATGGAGGTCAGAACGTGGGTTTCCTTGTCTGATCCCCATGCCCAAGGGCACCGCCGTTAATATGGCGGCTGGTGGTTGGGGATCCTCGAACTCTGTCCAACTCGGGCGGTTTTGCAATGCCAGATCCATTGTCAATAAGACGGCCGTTGTGACGGACTTGGTGGGAACGGCGTATCTGGCATGCATCACCGAAGCCTGGCTGGATGGTAATGCTGGCCCCGTTCTTGAGGCGGCTATTCCGGCTGGGTATTCAGTGATACACCACCGAGATTGGATCGCAGGGGTGGGGAGTTCGGTCCTGTTTTAAGACAGAATTTGGTCTCACTAGTGTTCCAGTAGAGAGACTAGATCTTTGAATGTGTTGTAGTGGCAGGTGGGGCTATGAGTGGCTCTCATTTACTGTCCACCCAGGGATGAGAAGCCATTCCTTAAGGAAGTGGTGGAGTTCATCGCTGACCATTGGAGTCTCCCAGGTTGATGGTGCTGGCGACTTCAATGCCTGGATCGATGACGAACTCGCATTTTGACAGAACTTTCTCCAGTTGATGAATTCATTGGGCCTCACAGGTTGTTACCTCTGCCACTCATAAATGTGGCCATTCTCTTGACCTGGTCTTCCTCCTGGGGATGGAAGCCTCCGGCGTGGAGGTGGAACCTGTCGGATGGTCTGATCATCACACTATGAGATTCAATTTTAGCACCCCCTTGCATAGACCTACCCCTGTGGAGATGGTCAAGTACCGCCCTTTATGGGATGTGACTCCTGATGGTCTATCGGTGGTGCTTGACCTATCAGAATTTCCGATGATGAGCATGGATCCTGAGGCCTTGGTTCTGGCCTATAATAGGGCCATCACCGATGCCCTGGATTCTATTGCTCCCATCTGTGTGCGTCCTCTCTCCCTTCGCCCTCGGTCCCCATGGTTTGATGGGGACTTGAGGGAGATGCGTCGACTTGGACACAGGTTAGAGAGGTGTTGGCGGAAATCCGGCTCAGATGCCGACCACCTTAGACTGCTAGAACATTATCAACTCTACCAGTCAGCAATTGCCCATAAGAAGTCAGTATTCCTGTCTGGGGAAATTGCTGCTGCTCAGAACCGACCGGTTCAGCTCTTTCGAACCGTAGACAGACTGTGCAACCCAGCCTGTCTGCAGGTTCGTAGAGCTTTCGTAATATCAGTGCGAGGAGCTCGCTCGGTTCTTTGCAGATAAGGTGGAAGACATCAGGGTGGAGACCTGCACAACACTCTCTATGGAATTGCCGAGACCCGGCCAGCGGTCACATGCCCTCCTACTCCCTGGGTTTCTTCAAGAGGGCGGAAATCGAGGATGTTATGAGGATTTTCCGGGTATGCGCACCTCGTCCTGTACTTTAGATCCAGGCCCCACAGCCTTGGTTATGGGCTGTGGGGAGATTATCTTCCCGGTTCTGACGAGGATAGTCCGGTGCTCCTTAGACTCTGGTGAATATCCTTGCTCCCTGAAGGAAACAGTGGTGACACCAGTGTTGAAGAAGGCTTCTCTGGACCCTGACTGTCTCGGTAACTACCGGCCTATCTCAAACCTTCCCTTTGTTGGGAAGGTAATTGAGAAAGTAGTGGCTACCCAGTTAGACAACCATTTGACCATCCATAACATCTACGATCCCCTTCAATCTGGTTTTTGGAAGAGGCACAGCACTGAGACTGCACTGGTTCGGGTGCTCAATGATCTCCTGATGGCGAGAGACCAGAAAAAATGGTCCATTTTGGTCCTTTTGGACCTGTCATCAGCATTTGACACTGTAGACCATGGGGTTCTGCTTGAGCGCCTGAGAATCATCTGTGGGCTTTCTGGGTTGGTCCTCAGATGGTTTACATCTTTCCTCACTGGTAGAACTCAGAGGGTAGTATTGGGAGTGTTTCTTCTGATCCTGCCTCTCTGTCATGTAGGGTGCCCAGGGCTCAGTGCTGTCTCCCATGTTGTTTTGGTGTACATGCTTCCCCTCGGAGACATTGTAAGATGGTATGGGCTGAGTTTCATTGTTATGCCAATGATACTCAGCTCTACCTGTCTTTGCACCTGACCAGAATAGAGCACTGTCGGTGTTTAATAGTTGCCTCGGGGAAATCCAAGATTGGATGAGGTCCAGCTGGTTGAAGTTAAACCCTGGGAAGACGGAGGTGTTGGTTCTGGATCCCGGTCACCGGACAGGGGGGTGGGGGATAAACCATCCCTCAGGTCTCTTCCTGGGGGGTGTGGAGCTCCCCACCTCTGAACGGGTGCGGAACCTAGGGGTGATTCTTGACGATCGACTGACACTACATGATCAAGTGTCGGCCGTCGTTAAAGTTTCCTTTTACCATCTTAGGAACATCGCTAGGATTAAACACCTTGTTCTGTCCGGGGACCTACCTACGTTGATCCACGCCTTTGTGACCTCATGTCTCGACTACTGCAACTCCCTTTACTTTGGGCTTCCTGGGTTTGATATCCACCGCTTGCAGCTGGTGCAGAATTCTGCAGCCCGGTTGTTAACTGGGACTTCTCGTTTTTCCCATGTTACCCCGGTGCTGCGGAGACTGCACTGGCTGCCGGTTCAGTGGCGGATCACCTTTACAGTGGGTCTGTTGACCTACAAAACCCTGCACGGATTGGGCCCTGACTACCTGAAAGAGCTCCTGGTTCCCTATCTCCCAAAGCAACTGCTCAGCTCGCCAGCGAGGGCTGCTGGAGATTCCGAGGTCATTTGAAATCTTCTGGTGCCCGGCCGCTGCGTATTTGTGGCTCGACCTCTCGGAATTCTCTACCATGTCGGATTAGAGGTACCGACAGTGGGGAGTTCAAACAAGCCTTTAAAATCCTTTTTATGGATTAAGGCCTATGGGGAAGCGACTGACTGATCTGGGTTCGATTTATTATTGTTTTATGAAGTTTGTTGTAATGTACTAATTATTTATTGTATTTTATATTAATGTTTTATTACGCTGTGATTCCATAACTTGTACTGCGCTTTGATTTTTTGAAAAGCGCATTATAAATAAAGAATATTATTATTATTATTATATATATATATACATATATTCAGTGGTGTCCCCCAGGATGAAACCCAATTCTGCAGCATTTTGCAGCACTCTGCAGAATGCTGCAGCAGAACTACTGAATAAAGCAATGTCATTTCAATGGCAATTAGTCCCTTTTATCATTCAGGAAAATGTAACACTGCCAGGATGAAGTGAATGCCACAGTTTCCTGCATGACCAAAGGGACTAATTGCCATTGAAATTACATTGCTTTATTTAGTAGGTCTTCTACAGCGTACTGCAGAGTGCTTTAAAAGTGGGTTTCATCCTGGGGGATATATGTAATAGATAACCCACAGTAGGGTGTGAGGTTGTGCTCAATACAGCATCGCTTTGGTGTATGCTGTGGCTTACTAAGGCCCCAGGTCGAGTGCATTCAATCCAACTTCAAGGTGTGCACGTGATCAGACTGCAACTGCACACTCTACAGTGGGTTATCTATCTTATAAAATGGCTAAAATGGTTTTGGAGGAGGAGGATGAAATGCAGGCGATGCGGTCGCTCTGATATATGCGGTCATGTGGTGTGTTTCAGCCAACCAGCAGAGTAGTATTTCCCTATCCATTTTATAAATATATATATTAATTTTCTTTTCATCCCAAAACAAAACAAAACTACCCATAACCTATTTATATGCAGTAAGACATTCTGTGGTGGAGTATTCTGCTGAGATAACTGCCCTTCCAGGGGTGGGTGGTTATCTCAGCATAATGCGACACTGTCATGTCTTACTGCTTGCAAGACATACACACATGGAGCCTCAGCTGTGAGCCTAATAATATAGCATTCCCTGTCATGCACATGACATGTGTTAATTTAGCTTAATGAACACCTTGGAGTATATTATTGCACTTATAAAATGGATTTGAAGCAAACGTATAGTGCATAAAATGAATACATGGCCATGTGACTGGATTCCTCCAGTCACAGTCTAGGATTTATCTTATCACTTTTTGTTGGTGCCTCTGACAGCCGATGCCAAATTTTCATTCAGTGAACATGCTGAAATCTGGCAGTTTGCATACTGGCAAAGCGTATCCGAAGGAACTAAGTTTCCTTTTGCACTTCAGTTCTTAGATATCATGATGTAGCTCTCATGGTTTATAATATTATCAGAACCCCGTGACTGAATTGTGGCCTTAAAGTTCATGGATGGCTATCATTTATTCTTCATAGAAATATATGGGTCAAGATGACCACCACAAATACTGCTCATTGATTGGACTAACCAGGTCACCTGCCATGCCTGTATTTACTAACAAACGCACCATGCTGCATTTATAACACTAGTCCATTTTGAAAGGGTGATAAAACACTCCAGGGTGCTGCATGCATTGACAGATATAGGCACTCCTCTGGTGTGAGCTAAGAAGTATTCAGCCTGTGGTCTCATGCATAAGCACACACTGAGGAGGGCCTCAGTTTCATGATGAACATGTATTCTGCTGACAGACCTCCTCTGCAGTCCCCATAGGGGCATTTGAATCCTGTAGTGGCACTGGAAACTTATAACTAACACATAGAACCATGTCCCCATATAAGCCATGATAGGAATGACCCCTCCTATGGTAGGCATAGTGTATATAGTGACCACAGTCCTATATATTGCACTTGGAAATGCAAAGTCAACAAACCTCTACCACAGTTCACCAGATCCCTGTGTACAAACACCTGAACCCAAACAATGTTACAATGTCAGCCAAATAAACTAGGAAAGACATCCCTCTTCCCTGACATTGATGAGTCCAGCAGTTACTTCTTCAGTGAGATAAGATGGCTACTGTAAGTACCTGTGTTCTGATTGTACTGTGTTTATGGGGTGGGCAGACAGTGAGTGATCTGGACCTTGGTAGTGAAGGATATACAAGAGTCATCAATTTATGTATAAGAGTTTGAAATGTCAAATTTGTTAGTTAAGTATGAAAGACCATTGCATGTAACGTCACTGCTAATGTCCAAGAAGTTTGATCTGAGAGTTTGTGGTTACATACTGAGTTTGCATATGTTTTTATTTTTGCAATATGGGAATGTGAAAAGTTCTGGAGATTAATGAAATGTTGTTGATATTATTAGGGGGTGATATTGAACCTAATCCTGGCCCCTCTTGTGGTGTCAGGTCTATGGGTGAAGATGAATGATACAGATTTCATGGTCTTAAAATTATACATCTTAATTCGAGAAGTTGGATTCTAAAGTTGGCTGAAATTGAACAAATTGCTGCTGATGTTAACCTGGATGTCATAGCAATCTCCGAAACATGGTTAATTAAGACGATATCTACTAATATATATCATATCCCAGGGTACAATGTGTTTAGGGCAGATCGGAAAGGGAAAAAAATGGGGTTGGGGAGTTGCAGTTTACGTTAGAGAAGATCTTCAAGTGACAATTGTAAAATCTAGTATCGATTATGATACTGTGACTGATTAGCTGTTACTTAAAATAGTATTGGGAAGGAAGGAAGAAGTAAATCATGTTTGGGTGTATCTACAATCCTCCTTCTTCTGGGGTTCTGGGCCTTAAAGACTACCTGGAACATGTTGCATCCAATATGGAAGGTCATGATTTGGTATTGGTGAGAGATATAAATCTAAATTTGTTGCATAAAGATGAGTTGCAATTGGAAACCTTACTGTGTCTATTTGGTCTCTCACAGATAGTTACAGAGCCTACTCGGCATAATCCTTGAACATATGATCACACTGTATTAGATTGGATTATGGTGAGTAGGTTAGACATGGTGGGGTTTTCTGGGGGAATGTCCGAATCTGTGAGTGACCACATGGCAGTTTTTTGTGTGTTAAATTTCAAACGCTTAAAAATTCCACCACGTACTGTGACAGTTCGTAATTTCAAGTATGTTGATCAGGAAGCCTTGATTGCACAGGTAGTCCAGTTGGACTGGTCTTATTTGGAGTGCATCCCTGATGAGAACTTGGCTTTTGATTATTTCTGTAAGATTCTAGAGCCAATTCAAAATTGTTTTTGTCCTTTGAAGACTGAGAGTGCGAGGTGTTAGTAATCAATGGTTTCTACCTGAGCTAAAGCAATTAATTAGGCAAAGAAATAAGGCTTGGGATTCTTATAAAAAACATAAGTCTATCGCTTTGTTGAATTCATATAGACAGTTACGGTCTAGGGTATCTAATGCAGTTAGGGTAGCAAAAAATAAATTTTATCAAGAATAATGTGAGGAGAATTTGACTGTTCCTAAAATGCTCTGGAGTAGGGTTTACTCATTATTAGCCCTCAAAACCTCTGGTTCTGCCCAAAGGCTGAGGGTAGGTGATAAAGAGATTACTTCAGTTGAGGAGATAGTTGATATCTTAAATAGAAAATTTACTGGCTTGTCTGATTATAGAGAGGCTACACCTCATGGGGGTGTACAGATGACTTCAGAATTTTCGGTAGATACAAAGCAGGAAAAGGTTTTCTTTAAAAGTGTGGAAAGGAGTGAAGTATTTAATTTATTACATACATTACCGAGGAAGTTTAGTGATTGTGGGGGTGGGGGGTTGGATGGTCGTTTTCTTAGATTAATAATTCCGTTCAAAACTGACCCTTTATGTTATATTTTTAATTTATCTTTGTTGACTGAACAATACCCATCATGTTGGAAGCATGCTAGGGTTGTGCCTGTGCCAAAAAATCTAAATGCTGACCTACTGGAAGATTTTAGGCCAATATCCATATTAAATCCACTAAGTAAAATTCTGGAAAAATTGGTGGGTAACCAGATAAATGGGTATTTAGAGAGCGTTGTTGCTGTGTTCTCAGCAGCATGGCTTTAGGCAATACCATGGCACAGGAACGACCTTGGTCAGGTTCACAGACACAGTCCTCCAGGGTTTTGAGTCTGGTTCAATGACGGGGGCAGTGTTTGTGGACCTGATCAAGGCATTTGACCTGATTGCACATGACCTGGCTTGTCAAAAGTTGTTGAATAAGAGTTTCTCTGATGGATCTGTTGAGTGGGTGAGGGATTATTTATCTAATCAGTCCCAACTGGTATATATAGGCAATATTGAATCATTTGAGGCTGCTGTGGTCTGTGGAGTTCCACAGGGGGTCAATATTACGCCCTTTATTATTTACCCTCTTTGTAAATAATTTACCATCACAGTGTACTGCACGTGATACAATTCTCTATGCAGATGATTTGATTTTGTTTAACCAAGATAAATCAGTAAGTGGTATTATCTCTGGCCTTCAACAAGATTTTGATGTGGTTAGTAGTTGGTAAGTGGTAATTTGTGATTCATCGGGGACCGAAACTGAGCAGGTACAGAATTTGAAATATTTGGGGTTGTTACTCGATCCAGTGTAAAGTTTTTCTCCTCAGATTACTGCATGCAGAATGGTAAACCAAACAATAGGGCTATTGAATCGATTTAAAAACTACTTCTCAGAAAATACTAGGAAAGCTATTGCTGTAGGGACTTTGCTCCCTCATTTGAAGTAGGGAGGCTGCTTACATTACAACTTGGGGAAACAAGCATTTGTCAATGCTGAATGTTGTCACGCTGGCATTGACAGTGGCGGAGGTGGAGAGGCATAGCGCTGTGAGTTTGTTAACGTGTCCCAAGAGGTGATTTTGCATGGCGAGTACGCCACTCTGTGGCAGATCTGCGAAAACACGTTTTGGGCAGGCTGTGGAAAATGGCAGCTGGACTTTTGATTATGAGGTGCACACAAATGCCAGTGGTGAAAATGTGGCATGAAAATATTGCAGATTGACAAAGTTACAAGGGTGCATGGAAAACTGCGCAATGCACACTTGCAACACAGTCATTGTCTGGACTTTCACCACCAAATTTTTAACATAGGCATTTTATGACCTCTTCTGATGAATAGTGTCACCGTCATTTCCTGAAAGTGTCCCAAAAAGTGATTTTGCACAGTGACCATGCAATTCTGCACCGGACGTGTGAAAACACATTTCAGCCAGCTGCACTGTTCATAAGGAGGTGTGGAAAAATGGCAATGATGAACAGCTGGAGTGAAAGTATTACAAATTCACAAAGTCACAAGCGTGCATGCAAACTCCGCAATGCGTGCTCGTAAAACACTCATTTTATTGACTTTCGTCCCTAAATGTTCATTATAGGCATTTTAGGACATCTGCTAATGAACAATGTCACTGCCATTTTCATAATGTGTCTCGAATATGGGCTTTCCATAGTGACGGCACTATTGTGCGCTGGAACTGCGAAAACAGATTTTGGTCAGGATGTGAAAAATGACAGCTGTACTGTTCATTAGGAGGTGTAGAACAATGGCACTGTTGAAAATGTGGAGTGAAAATATAAGTTTGCCAACTTACGAGCGTGCATGCAAACTGGGCAACGCACGCTTGTAACACAGTAATTTTATGGAGTATTTTCACCACATTTTCAACACAGGTATTTTAGGACCTCTGCTCATGAACAGTGTCACTGTCATTTTCGTAATGTGTCCCAAACAGTGATTTCGCACAGCGACCACGCTATTCTGCACCAGAAGTGCAAAAACACATTTCAGCAAGGATGTGAAAAATAACAGCTGTACGGTTCACAAGAAGATGTGGTAAAATGCCAGTGTTGAGAATGTGGCATGAAAATATTGCAAATGCGCTAACTTATGAGCGTGCGTTGCGCAGTTGCTACGCATGCTCGTAAAACAGTCATTTGATGGAGTATTGTCACCAAATTTTCAACACAGGTATTTTAGGACCTCTGCTCATGAACACTTCACTGTCATTTTCATAATGTGTCCCAAACACTGATTTCGCACAGCGACTGCGCTATTCTGCGCCGGAAGTGCGAAAACACATTTCGGGCAGGATGTGAAAAATGACAGCTGTATGGTTCACAAGAAGGTGTGGTAACATGCCAATGTTGAGAATCTGGCATGAAAATAGTGCGAATGCACTAACTTACAAGCGTGCATTGCGCAGTTGCTACACACGCTCAGAAACGGTCATTTTTGGATTTCTCCTATCAACTTGGTAACATAGGCTTTTTTAGAGCCCCTCGCGAACAGTGGCACTGTCATTCTGTTACTCAGTCCCAAAAGGTGATTCCTCGCAGTGACTGCGAAATCACCTTTCGGACGAGCTCTAACCCATGACATTAAGAATTCACGAGAAGGGTCACAAAACCCCATGTTGAAAAATATGGGGCCAAAATTCGCAAAATGCCTGAGATATGCATTAAAGTTGAAAACCCTATTCATTCCATTATACAGCTTACGGCATTTCTTCAGTTCGCAGTCGGCTTTGAAGAGTGCAAGACGTTCGAGTCCACAGAAGATCGCCGCGCCTAACTCCGCAAGTAAGTATATGGGGTAAGGGGAGAGGAGGCAGGGTGCACAGTGGGTGGATGCGGTGGGGAGGGGGGCATCGAGACTACGGGACCGCTTTCATTTTACAGGACAAAAAAAGGGAAAAACCATCATGGGCCAGTTTTTTGTTTTGCAAGGGATTGTTTGGGGGGTGTCAGTAGCCAATGGGGATTGGGCACCCTCGCCGGCACACAACACGTGGAGGAGGAAATAATGCCGATGGGGAGGGCAATTCTCGCCAGCACACAAAGAAAGGGGGCGGAGCCGAGGTGGATTGGGCCCCCCCTAGGCATTCAACAATTGGGGAGAGGTTTATGCCAACAGGAGTGGGCTCCCTGTTGGCACACAAAAGGGGGTTGGGTTAACTGACAGAGGATTAGGCGGCAGAGTCGGCAGAAGTTGAGAGGCGGCCGCCACTGCGCCCGACCATGCACATAATGGCGAGCACGGCATGAAAAGGGACCGCTGAATGTGATGAGCTTTGCTCGGATTGCAGCGGACCTTTTCTTAGATGTGCTCACCACATTATGTATGCATGGTGTGGCGCCAGCACGCAGGCTGATTGGGGAACGTGGGACGCACCTAGTGGTGTGTGCCCTGCATTTGTCCAACAGCGATGGCGCCCCCAAAGCTGCACTGTCCCATGATGTTGGCTGCACAAGCGCGCCAACATAAAAAGGAATTGCATGCAGTAACAGTATCCTACAATAATGTTTGTTGCTTTGTTTTATTAGCTACTTATAGAACACATCATTGTGATTTGTATTCAGGGTTGGGTTGGTTGCCCTTTGTTTCTAGAATTGAATATTTAGTGGGTTGCTTAGTAGCAAAAGCTACTTATTATGAATCCATGTTCCCTTTAGCCGATCTATTCTCTATAAGGGATAGTCCTTCAAAGCTCAGATCATATTTTATATAGAGGTCCCCATGTGTAAACAAAAACTTGGGACTCAGGCTTTTTCAATTTCAGCTCCCCTATTGTGGAATTCTTTTCCTTTTCAAATTCAAAATGCAAGGTCTTTGTTGTCCTTTAAGGTACAGCTAAAACAATATTTATTAACAATTGTTGTTTGTGATAGTATTAAATAATATGTTAGTTTGTTTTGCATGATTATTGACTGTTCTTTGTTATGTTATGTATTATGTATTGCACTCCAGGTCGGACCTGAAAAAGGATCTCTGATACAGTGTCCTAACCCGATTAACAAATTGAAAATAAAAATAAAAAAAACTGAACTGTGACACTCTACACCCTCTACACTCTAAACATATGTTATGGCACTTTTACTGTAAATGAATGAATTAAGAAACTATTTGTATGATGCTGCACCTACTTATAATTGCATTAAGGGAAGTGCTCAGATTGCAATGTCTACTGTGCCTCTTGTGAATTGTATTACACCAATATCTGTAACACTTGTTCTGCACCAGTCTCTGTTACTCTTGTTTTTGGTGTCTCCCTGACACTAAATCATCTGAAAATAGGCTCTGTCTAAATGATTTTATGTGAAATAAATATGAAAAATGAAAATTAAATGAAACTGCTCCCAGCCAGACTTGCCAGAGTCAGTGGGGCAACACAGATATATCACATAGAAATTGCTTGAATGTTACAAAGCTTTGAAATAAGGCATGGTGCACATTTAGACCACACATGACGACAGGGATGGAAAAATACTGAAAATTTGGAAACTCAGTTGTTACATAACCAGGAAAGCTAAGGCAGCCTACTATAGAAGGCATTGGAAAGCAGTTCCCCTAAAAACCTCTGACTGGGTATCAACACCCTCTTAGGCAAGAATCAATCACAGACCATAATGTACCTGTTGTGCTCCATAACAGGATGCTAATATGTGACATCTGTAAAAAAAACTAATACTTTGAATTTGCACTTCAGCAACCTCAGCCTCCCTCCATCCAAGCCACAACATCATCTATTCAGACCAATCCCATCACTGAGGCCACCTACCCCACCCCAATGAAAGACCCAAACCCCACTCCTATTTCAAAGAAGTAAGTCAGTCTCAAATTATTAAGTTCTTCAAAGAGCTTGATACCGCTAAAAGTGCAGTTTCTGATGGTAATGAGCCTTAAGTGCTTTAATTGGCAGTGGGTCACAACAGTGCCATCAATAATAGCATGGTCAAGAATTGCGGGGGAAAAATAGTGCCGATTTTGGTTTTGAGGGGGCTCCGCCCCCACACTCCCCAGACTGAAGGATTCCCACTTCGAGGGGGGGGGGAGCGGATCACGGGGCATGTTGAAATCTGTGGGGCCATGGAATATTGTTTCCATGGCCCAGTGTAAAAAAAAAAACTAATTCCCAATGCACGGAAATTTTTGGAGACCAGGATTAGAACCCTGGTCTCCCACTGCTGCTGACCAAGCTGCTCTATGCACCAGCTCTCCACACCACAGGAACAGCTTGGCCAGCCTCCTGGATTCTGGTGCCCTTGTGTCTGTACACTGCCATGGACAGCTACCAGGGGAGCACTTGCTGAAAGCACTGTATATCCCCTCTCGCTATCTTTGCTAGCGCTACACGAACTAGCGCTCTGTAGACTGGCGCTATTCCTGTAGCGCTATTCTAACTGGGTACTCTTTAACCTGCTGCTGAACAGTTATGTGCACATAGTATAACTCTGCTCTTCAATCTCTTTCTCCATACTGAAACAATACTAAAAATCTAGAAAAAATGATAGTCACCCTACTCCACAAATAAGGACCTCCCCCGATTAATTAACACCCCCACTTGCTGTTATCCATGCTCAACAAGATTATCAAAAAACATCTTACATAGGCAACTGATGGAGTTTATTCTAGATAATGGCCTCCTCCCCTGAAGCACAATCCAGTTTCTGTCTCAATCACTCAACCAGCACTGCCCTGCTCAAAGTAATTAATGACCTTGCAATTGCCCTGGATAAAGGACACCTTGTTAGAGCTATCTTCACTGATCTCACCAAGTCTTTTGATATTGTGAGCCATGACCTTCTCACAAAGCTACATGTCTTGTTTTCTCACATGCCACTGTCCTGAAACATTGAAACATAGAATTTGATGGCAGATAAGGACCGCTTGGCCCACACAGTCTGCCCATTTCCCTACCTAATGGATAAGCTGCAGATCCTAGTTAACCAGCAGCCTTCTTCTTCCTACCCCCACCCCCTAGAATTGCCTTATGACTGTCCCATGCATGCTTGAATTCCACCACTGTTTTTGACTCCAACTTCCTCCTGAAGGCTGCCCATGCATCCACAACCCTCTCTGTGGAAAAATACTTAAATTACCTTTGAGCCACCCCTTATCTTCAAATCGTGCCCCTTGTTCTTGCACACCTCTTTTTTTGAAAGATGCTACCCCCTTGGACTTTGTTGATTCCCTTGAGGCACTTGAAAGTTTCTATCATGTCCCCCCTCTCCCTCCTTTCCTCGAGGCTATACATATTAGGCTCCTTAAGTCTCTCTTCATATGTCTTTCGGTGCAGACCCTGCACCATTTTAGTTGCCCTCCTCTGGACTGCTTCCATCCAGTCTATGTCTTTGCAGAGAGTGGGTCTCCAGAACTGCATGCAGTACTCCAGATGGGGTCTCACCAGCTGTCTGTACAGAGGGATAATAACTTCCTGTTTTCTACTGGTGATGCCTCTCTATGCATCCCAGTATCCTCCCAGCCCTCCTTGCTGCCCTCCTCACATTGCTTGCCACCTTAGGTCATCTGATATGACTACCCCAAGTCCCTTTCCATTTTTGTTGTTGTTAGTATCTCACCCCCCATTGTGTACTCTTCCCCTGGGTTTTTGTTTCCCAGGTGCATTACCTTGCACTTCTTAGCATTGAATCTAAGCCGCCATACATTTGACCATTACTCTAACCTTGCCAAGTCCCTTCTCATCCTTTCCACCCCACCTTGTGCATCAACTCTGTTGCAGATCTTTGTGTCATCTGCAAAGAAACATACTTTTTCTTCTAGTCCCTCTGCAATGTCACTTATAAAGACATTGAAGAGGACTGGTCCTAATACTGAACCCTGCGGTAGCCCACTAGTAACCCCCCTTTATTCAGAGTGGACTCCATTTACCATTACTCTGTGTCCTATTCTCCAGCCAATCTTTACCCAGGCTGTCATCTTGGGACCCACTCCCAGGCTGGCTAACTTGTATATTAATCTTTTGTGTGGGACTGTGTCAAATGCCTTGCTAAAGTCTAGGTAGGCCATGTCCATAGCCCCTCCCTGATCTACTATTTTGGTCACCCAGTCAAAGAAATCTATCAGATTAATCTGGCATGACCTTCCCGCTGTGAATCCATGCTGCCTTGGGTCCTGTGCACCTCTGGCCTCTAGATACTCGACAATTCTTTCCTTCAGAAGTGATTCCATCATTTTCCCTATCACTGAGGTTAAACTAACAGGTCTGTAGTTTCCTGCTTCTGCCTTGCTCCCACTTTTGTGAAGGGGAATCACATCTGCCCTCCTCCAGTCCTCGGATACCACCCATCCTCCCATGATTTGTTAAAGAGGGTAGTCAGTGGTGTCACTAGTTCTCCCATAGTTCTTTTAGAATTCTGGGATGAATCCCATCAGGCCCCATTGCTTTGTCCACCTTCAGTTTTTAGAGTTCTTTCATAACCCTTTCTTCTATAAATGGGCTGGTATCAACTTCTGTATCCAGAGTGTTTCTACTGTTTGTTTTAGGTACCTCCCCCTCTTCATTTGTAAATACTGAGCAAAAATATTTGTTTAGTATCCCTGCCTTATCACAGTCACCCTCTGCCCATCCCTCCTCCCCTTTTTTAAGCCTCACTATCCCTCCCTTGGTCTTCCTTCGTTCCCTGATGTACCTATAAAAGGTTTTATCCCCCTTCTTAACTGAGTTGGCTATCTTTTCCTCGGTTCAGGCCTTTGCTGTTCTGACTGCCTTCCCAGCTTCCTTTTGCTTTAACTGATACAATTCTCTGTCCTGCTCCTTCTGTGATTGTTTTGTACTTCCTGAATGCTTTCTTTTTCTCTTGAACCTTCACTGCCACCTCCTTTGAGAACCATAGTGGTTTCTTACATCGTTTCATTTTGTTTATTTGCTTCACACAGACTTGTTACCTCTGTGATGGCAGTTTTTATTATTCCCCATTGTTCTTCCACCCCTCCTTCCTGCCCATTTGCTAGCGCATTCCTTAGGCACTCACTCATTTTGGCAAAGTCAGCCCTCCTGAAGTCCAGTACTTTTGCCTTTGTATGGCTTGACTCTATTGCTGTGTTTATTGTGAACCATACTGTTCGATGGTCGCTAGTTCCCAGATAGCTACCCACTTCTGCACCTGTGATCCTCTCTCCATCTCCATTTGAGAGAACCAGGGCTAAGATTGCTCCCTCTCGAGTGGGTTCCAATACTAGTTGTCTAAGGCATGCCCGCTGTAGGGCATCTAGAATAACCCCACTCTTAGAAGTGGCTGCTGCAACTGAACTCCAGTTAACATCTGGCATATTCAGATCACCCATCAGCAATATCTCCCCTTTTTCTGCCATTCTAAGTATACTTTCTATCATTTCCTTGTCTATTTCTCTCCCAGAGGGGGGCGTTCTGTATACAACCCCGTGCGGATTGTGGTGCCATTGCCTGTCTCTAAATTGACCCACAGTGCTTCTTCTCCTCCCTGTTTACCCTTTTTTTCTATTGCTTTGATTCCTTCCCTTATGTAGAGAGCTACTCCTCTTCCTCTTTTACCCTCCCTGTCCCTCCTGTAGATAGTGTATCCTGGTATGTTTACGTCCCAGTCATGGTTCTGTGTGTACCATGTTTCTGTGACTGCCACGATATCCAGGTGTTCTTCCTCTATCAAGGTCACTAATTCAGGAAGCTTGTTATCCAGACTACGGGCATTGATACTCGTTGCTCTCCATTTTTTTATGGCTTTTCCTTCTGTAGCAGCATCCCCCACTGACCTTTCTACCTTGGTCTTTTTCTCATTTAGTACCATGTTTTGTAGGGGGAGGCTGGGATTTTCCTGCTGCTTATCAGTGCCTCCCCCCTTGACTAGTTTAAAATCTTGCCAATGAAGCATTTAAACCCGATTGTCCAAAAGACTTGTTCCCTTCCTGGACAGATGCAGACCATCCTGCCGGTATAGGCTGGTGTCCCTCCAGGTGGAACCCCAGTCCCCAAAGAAGCCAAACCCCTGTGCTCCACACCATTTTTTCAACCATTCATTAAACTGCATGGTGCAAAGTACCCTCGCATCACCCATGCCATTGACAGGCAGCACCTCTGAGAAGGATACTGTGTGTGCTACTTGTCTTAGGTCCCTGAGCTGAAGAGATGACATTATGTTGGAGGCACAGAAGGGATCTCCACCTAGAAAGAAATAAAACAAAAAGAAAAAGAAAGAGTGATGTAGTATATACAGAATCCGTAATCAAACAGCACAGAGTGCCATCTGGGGGTGAAAACAGAGATTGCAACTTACAAAGAACTAGAGCTCAGTCTAACAGTCCAGATAACAGATCTTTTTTCTTTAGCAGAATAGTTAGAGCTGCTGTTTCTGAGACCATGGAGGTAAGCATTGATCCCTAGATCTGCCACCAACTCTTTTGAATCTAAAATTCAGTTTATGGATGATGTCATCCCACAAGTTCAACCTCTACCTGCCCCCAGGACATACCTGGAAATGAGCTTTGGCTTAATGTGCCTTTCCCAGACAAAAATTCTAAAACAAAAGGGGAAAAGAGGACATTACAGTAGAGGTGGGGCAGGGGAGTTGAAAAAGTGACAGGGGCATACTGTAGCTTAGTCAGGGGCCATCATGTAGTTAGGTGGGATTTTTCCATTTGCATGACCACCCACTTCTCTCAGCATTCTCTGATTCCAACGTCATGACTCTCTTGTTGCTGATGATGTTGAGGCTGCTCTGAAACTGCCGCAGAAAGAGCTGATAAAATGAACTGGATGATGTCTTCCTCCTAGAGTCTGAGAGTAGCACTTCCACAGTGCTCCCAGCACTCCACCAGCCTGGTGCAGGGAGTCTAACTTGTGACATGAACCAGAGTTGCCCATTTGCTAGTGCAACACAATGCTGCCACAGCCACCAAGCCAGGCTGGACCAAAATATTCAAGTAATAGAACCTATAAACTGAGTGGGGCTGGCCATCTGTAATGTACTATTGGCTTGTACGTAAAGTTCAAAGCACTCAGTTGGGTTGGTGGCATGAAGATGGGCTTTTGTGATGGACAGGGAAAAGCTTAACTTAGCAGGGAGGAACTGGAGCAGGCAAAAGGGTTCAGGGACATGCACAGCAAAACAGAAAGTGTTTTGTGGGGTTTTCCAAGATGGTAGAACTGTATGCTGCTTAGTATATTTGCTCCTACTGTTTTTCAACATCTTTCTTAATTATCCTGTATTTACTTCTTTGAGAAACATTTTTATTTTGGATACTGATATGAAGCATAAAGATCATTCTCCAGCCTCTTTTGATGAATTCTTGTGAAAGAAAAAAAGGACCTTTAGATCATGGGATCTGTCCTGGTAATTCCAGCACAGAGTGTGATGATGGGAATAAGTGTCTACCTATGCTGACCATCCTGCAGGTAGAAGCTTTTTGACCCCCCCAATGAAACCTAAAACAGGTGCAGATTTTTACACCTCATCACTTCAGGCATTGCTATCTTGTCAGTTACAATTGCCAGTCTCATATCCTGAAAAAGAAAGGTAATACTCATTCATGTATTTACTTATTTGTTTTTGTTTACCCGGTAAATGCACTAAGCAAGTAAAGGCCTATTTCAGGCACAACCTGGCAAACATACAGAGCAATACACAGTGATACAAGCATTACAGATAGGCAGTAATGAAACACCAGAATCATGACAATAGACAAGATCACACATAACAACAATCAAAGTATTGCAAGTTAGAACAGTGCAAGATAAAACAGATAAAACCACTGTCAACATTAATTCCTGGCAAGGAACAGCAGATCAGTAGCAATGGATTGGTTGGGCACATAGTTGAAACAGAAACATAGGGATCATAGGTCATGTGCAGGAGCAGAAGCTCAGCAGCAGTAAATACACTTTTAATGATTTGCAAAATTGCAGATGACTACTGGAGTGCCACATAGAAAGGGGCAGAAAGTTTCAGGTCTTAGGAGCATAGTGGGCAAAGGCAAGCTGGCCAACGTTCATGGCACACCTGCATCCTAGGGGACTTAAGACTCTTGGCAAGTCTATAGATAAAATAATTTTGTGGATTAATCAATATGACCATCGATCTGAAGCTCTGATTTTGAAAAATGGATTTTCTACAGACAGGAGTGAAATCTGCACTGGAGAAAATCGCTGAAATTGAGAAGATAAGCCTGAAGGAAAAATGCAACCCACTGACACTGCCCTTCATGTTAATACCAGAGAACATTACAATGTACTGTAGCAGGACAACTTGAACAGACAGAAAATCAGCTTCAATATTGTAATTTCAGAATGTTGGCATACCCAATTCTGTATATAAGGATTTCCACTCTGCCTGTGAAGTGGTCAAGGTATCCTTGTTACCAGCTTTTATTTACCTGAAGACAACCAGCCTCTTTTCAGAAAGGCTTTCAGAGTTAAGAAAGAAAAAAAAATCACCAGACCCAAGTTTGTCTACAAATTCTATGATCCTGGCAACTCTAGCTTTTTTTTTCCTTCAAACTTTCTTTTACTCGGTCTCTGGCACCAGGGCCCCTTCGGACGAGACCTGCGCAGCCAGCACCACCACCCACCTGAATCCCCCACCCAGTAAGGAATCAGGAATAGAGTCCTCCCCTTCAGAGCCCAGTACATGAGGGGAGGACCTGACAGAGTCAACTGGGAGGGGACTGGCATTGGGCATGTGTGCTTGCCACTGGGGACCACTGTCTACCTCCTGGTGGCCAGGGTTTTTCCTCCTTAGTAGTTTATCCCAAGGGAGTGAGAGTGCAATGACATCAGCGTGGCAGGGTAATGAGTCCCCTCTCCACAGACGTCTGCCGCCTCCCCCAACTTGCGTCCCTGCCCAATGTAGTGCCCCTGGTCTTCACTGGGAGCCACTGCAAGGTGGGGACGTCCCTGGATCGCACCCCAGGAGAAGAGAGCAGTTCTCTAGATGCTAGATCCTCTCTTTCCCCTGCCAACCCTTGATGGTCTTAGTCTGCCCCCAAACCCTGGTCGCTGGCGTGGCATGAGGTATGGTGTCCAGCACCTCAACCTTCAGCGCCACCTGGCTGACAACTCTAGATTTTGAGTCAGACCAAGACCCGGCAGGATCAAAGGAGCTTTAGAATTTAACTGTTGTACTACCTTTTTCCTGATTCTTGTTATCAAACTCAGCTGTGCTGCAGGAAATTTCAGGCATATTGCCAGAATATACGAGACAGGTGTGCACTTTTTGTTATTCTCTCTTCAAACCCCAGGAATTCCTCACTATGCTTACTAGTGCAATCAGCCTGCAGGTCTGAGCTGCCCAGGAGAATGGAATTTTATGCAAATTAGAGAATGCTGGAATGAAATTCAAATCTCTGATGAGTGGATATGCTCCACTCTGCTCTCTAATGTCAGATTTATTTCTTTGCCTCAGGAAGAAGTCGTCGTGAAGAGTTCTCTCCATCTCTTTTCAATTGATTATATGTTTTCTCACTTTTTCTTTAATTTTCTCTCAGTATTACTTTCAGTTTTCAAATCTCTGCATTAGTTAGGTGTTATTTTGCTTTTCAGCACTATTCTCTGGTTCCTGAGCAGTTCCCAGGAACCAGAGAAAAACCCTTCCTTCATGTTATTTTCCATTGGAAACCATGTAAACTATTACAATTTGTGGTGTTTAAAAAAAAAAAAAAAAGAAAAAAGTAGAAAGCCTCTATTTTTCCGATTAGCATCTGTTATTTGTTCTGCTTTCCCTTTTCTGGGAACCGAGGTTCAGTTGATATTTTTTAATGCACCAAACTAGCAGGGATAGTATCTGAAACTGATAATACTGGCTCCTAGACCTAGATAATATCCAAACATGGGCCACCATTACAGAAGTGAGCTTCAATACAGATAAATGTATTATTCATTTGGAAAGACATAATACAATGAAGAAATATTACCTAAATGGACAAAATTAAGGATGTCACAGGAAGAAAATGATCTGGGTATATCAATAAATGATAAATTACATATGACTCTCATTTTAATAACCAAATTGCAAAAGCAAACAAAGTCTTATGGGTAATAAAAAGAGATTTAAGGAGTAGAAGCAGGGATGTGGTTATGCCTCTGTATGGAGCATATGTTAGGCCATTGCTGGACTATGGCATCCTGGTGTGGAGCCCTATATCCACAGGTGGAATTATGAGTCTTGAGAGGGCGCAGAGACGGGCTATGAAAATAATTTATGATCTCAAAAATAAACCGTATGAGGAACGCCTGGATAGTTTAAATTTGATGACCCTAGAGACTAGGAGCCAGGTATTCAAAACTTTGCCCCATGGCTAAATTAGCACTGCACGGTGGACAAACTTAGCTCGGAGCACAAAGCAAGCCATATTCAAAAGGAATAGCCCAGGGCAAACAGTTTCTGAATATAGCATGGAAATGAGGTCGGGCAAACTGGACTGGGAGTGCAGGGCAAACTTAGCCCTGGAATAAGACAGCTCTGAATATGGCAACCAGGAAGTGCAAACCACAACAGCAACACAGTGCACAGCGATGTGAAGGTAGGTAGAGGTGAACTATGTGGCCATTGTGTGTGCCAGCAAATGCGTGGACCAAGTACAGCTGCAGGCAGCAGCGTATATGGAGGTACAGTGTGCACAACTGCAAAATACTCCCCGAACTGTTTGCACAGCGCTAACACGTTTGCGTGGGTTCAGTGCAGGGCTAAACCGTTAGCCCAGTGCAAACACATTTACCCGGCGCTAAACTTTGCCATATTCAAAAGTGACATGCGAATGAGCCTACTTAGGTAGTCTCTGGGGCAAACATCCAGATTAGCATCTCATTATGCCCTGATTTGCATTCAGTTTGCACCAGGCTAACAGTTTAGCCCTGCGCTAAACCCACGCAAACGTGTTAGCGCTGCGCAAACAGTTTGGGGAATATTATACAGTTTTGAATACTCTACTTACACATGCGATGCTGCCTGCAGCTGTACTGGGACAACACAGCATAGGCACAGATGGTGGTGGTGCTGCATGCAGCTGTCACACTGTAGGTCATGCTACAGTGCACAGCAGACACTACAGTAGCAAGGGGGCAAGTAGTGTGTGGACACAGCAATGCCTATGGTGTGTAGGGCAGTGATGATGACTGCACAATACACAGTGAGAGGCCCAACCTGCAGGTGTTTACTGACAGTGGACATCACTGTTATGCTGTTGTGTGACCCACAGATGCTGCACCTCTGGCATGGGATGCTCACAGTGACATATACATGTCCAGCTTTGTGTGCTGTGGCAGTTGTACAGCTGTGCGGTATGTGGCTGGGGGGGCACATACTATCAAAAAGACACACTGGTGTTGGGGTATGCCCAATACTGGCCCATATGCATTGCATGATGTGTCCCAGCCTTGTGGCCACACCTGGTCTGTGGCACAGCCTGGCCACCCATACACTCTCCCCTCAACATCCTCCATGCCCACAGTGCTGCATGTGTGTGCTGGCATCTGTTGGTGTCCACAGAAGAGTGGTCTGCAGGTGTGAGCTGTATGGCCGCACTGCCATGCTGTCCACTGGCGGCAGGGTCACCACTTACTGCCTGGCATGGCTGGGACTGGTGGCAGATGATGGAATCATTGTGATGCCATCAGTTAGCAGCATGTTTCCTCAATGTTTGGCTTTGTCTATGTGTCATATTTATTTGTTAGGGTTGCGCAAAGCTGCACAAACACCGCGCAAAGCTGATTGCCCAGGGTTAAGACTACCTTTTCCTGGGCGGTAATGTGCACCGCACTAAGTGTTTCGCTAAGTTGCGCAAAACCACTTTGCGTGGTGCTAGTCACTGAATATAGCATTTTGCTTGTATTCATGCCAGTTTGCCCCTTGCATACATTATGATTTTGCCCGGCGCTAATGCAGTTTGCCCGCACTATTTGGCCTTTTGAATGTAGCAGACCCACGCTAATCCCACACTAAACTTGCACAAATGGTTTTTGCCCGGTGCAAAGTTTTGAATATCTGGCCCTAGAAGGATTCGGGGGGGGACCTATTAATGTGTTATGACATAATGCAGGACCCCTAATTACTATATGAACTAAATCTTGAATTTAAAAGTAATAATATGGGAACCAGAGGCCACCCACTGCAACTCCAAACTAAAATGTTTAAAACAAACAAAAGAAAGGCTTTTCTCGCACAAAGAGTAATTGCTTCCTGGAATAAACTGCCCCTAGAGGTTATCATCAGTAGAAATAAGACTCAATTTAAAAAAAGGTTGGATAACCATATTCTCAAGGGAAATAGTATAGTGTATTATGGATGATGGATGGGAGCTTCTCATGGGCCACCATTCCCTTTGCTCCTTAAAACCTTAGTATGAACCTTAGTATAAATTTCACTGAAATTTACTTTTTTGCTAGTGGTTTGTGGTACTTTGGGAACCGGACCACAAATGGCATTTTCTTTCTTATTTTGGAACCAAGTTGAATTGGGTTTGCCGTGATGGCATGTCTGACAGACCCAAAAAGAAAACAGGAACTACAGGCTTCAAAAATTGTAAAAATTGTTTTAACTTCCTGGCTAAGTCAGACTGCCACAAGTTGTGTTTGAGTTGCCTGGGTCCAGATCAGCATTTCTCTGATTGTGAGCTTTGTATCAAGTTTTGCCCTAAAACTATTAAAAAAGGGCTAAACAATTAGAAGACCTGATGGCTTCTCATTCTGCCTCATTTCATCAAAGCATTCAGAAGAGGGCCCAGCCTCTCACAGTAAGCAGAAGGACAAGTCTGCTAAGGATGGCTCAGAGTCCAGGGTGTCTGAATGGTGGAACCCTGAAACCAATAAACACAAGAGACCCTCTGAGCAGATATTGGAGATGGTGCCTGCTAAGAAAAACAAAAAGGAAAACGTCACGGCCCCTTCTACTGAAGAAGGAAAGGAGCCATCAATGGGCAAGAGTAAAATGTCTTCAGTGGAGGACATGACCAAGGCATGGCAGTTTTCCAGGCCTTCCTGGCTCTGGGATCAATCATGGGCATGCTGGTTCATCTTCCCTGTTCCGGTTCCTACCCCGGTTCTGGAAGAGCAAGAGGCTGAATTTTATTATGATGAAGGGGAGGAGGAGGAAGGGGAACCTAGTGAGCCTGACAGTTCCCCTGAACAAGAATTCAGTTCTCCTCCCCGAGCCCAGGATGACTTTTCCTCACACTATTGTTTTGTGAGGCAAATAGTCAACACCTTCAACCTCTCCACCCAAGAGACTGCTGAGTATGAGGATGAAGTGGAATTTGTGGATATGTTGGGGTTAACCCCGACCAAGAGGCTGCTTCTGCTGGTTCATAAGCTCCTAAAGAAGGCAACCCGCAAGCTTTTGCAGACACCAACCTCTACCCCTGGTACTGACAAAAAATAGAAAAGAAATACTAGCTGAATAAACATGAGGTGCCAAGTACCATTACTACCACCCTGATGATGAAGGGGTGATAGGGACTGCAGCCTGTGACAAAGCAAAAGTCCCCCTCTCTACCCAGCCTCTGGACAAGGACTCCAAGAAGCTTGATAGCATAGAGAAAAAAGGTATACACATCTGCATCTGTGCTTTTAAGGCAAGCAGCCTACATGGCTTATACTGCTCAATATCACAAGGCTCTGTGGAGCTCCATTCTGGCCATGAGCAAGAAAGTACCTGGTGACCTGGCACAAGACTTAGCAGACACTGCTAAGATGGCCAGGGATGCCATGAAATACCAGTTCCATATGGCAGTGGACATCAGTGACACTGCCTCCAGAGGTATGATTCATGCAGTGTCTCTGAGGAGGTTTGCTTGACTCAAGAACACCAGCCTCTCACAGTACACTCAGTAAAGGCTATGGATGTTTCCTGTGAGGGAAATTCCCTGTTTGGTGACAAGACAGAGACATATATGAAAAAGGTGGAGGAGTACAAAGCTACAAACAAAAGCAACACTGAGAAGGAAAAGGCTTCCACTTCCAGCAGGCCTTATGGAAGGGGAGGTAGGGATAGGGGATATTTTCCCCATGGCTTCCTCGCCTATGACCTCTCCCACCTGAGGGTTTCTTCAGAGGCAGAGGTAGAAGGACCTGTAAGTGTGCTGACTCAACCCCATCACCTATGGTCCAGCTCAATCAGAACCCCTGATGAGTTGGTCCGGGTCGCCCATCCATTGCCAGTGGGTGGGAAGGCTGGCTCACTTTTTTTCAGGAATGAAAAACTATCACCACAGACAAGTGGGTCCTAGAAGTAGTGAGCTGGGAGATCCCCCTGCAGTTCAACAGGTTTGCAAGAATGCAACTTCATAAAAACCTTGCACATCCCACTCCAACAGAAAAAAATCCTCCTGGTGTTGGAAGTAAAGAAGTTGTGGCAAGCAAAGGCAACAGAAAAAGTCCCTCCCCCTTCACAGTGGGGAAAGGGCCTTTACTAAAGATACTTTCTAACTCATAAGAAAAATGAGGAGTGGCGACCCATTTTAGTCATCAGATATCTGAACAAACACCTCAAAAAGGAAAGGTTCAAGATGGTGGGGTCTACGATATCACAGTAGGTAGGGAAAATGGGCAGACTAGGTGGGCCAAGTGGTCCATATCTGCCAACAATATCTATGTAATCTATGTAACCCTGTCTTCAGTAATCCTACTTCTTCAGCAAGGGGACAGGCTAGGGTCTCTGAACCCGAAAGATATCTATTTCAGCCAGCCCAGTGGCACTGAGGGTTGGGGCACTGGACACCACACCTTGTGCCACACAGACCTGGGGTCGGGAATGGACTCAGGTTGCTTGGCGGCCGGTGGTGAGAGGAAGGATCGATCATCCATAGACAGCTCTCCTTCCTTGGGGATGGGTGATGGTCTGGTGCACTATTTGCCTGACACCCAGCGGTGGCTGGGTGTCAGCACATGCATGCCGCCATAATGGGGAGGGACAGCACATTCAGGGTGTAGGCTGCCTCCACAGAAGTGGGAACCCAGCCACTCTGCCCATTACACATTTGTGGGCCCAGGGAGTAAAGCAAGGTGGAAAACTGGAGCTGGCAGGCTCCATGATGGCACGGACGTGCCCTTGCAACAAGTCGCCCCAACTTCTGGACTATAGGGTGTATTAGGAGGGGTATCACAAGTTGTATGAGGGAGATAATAATCCCTCTTTGCAAGACGCTGATTAGGCCCTATCTGGAGTACTGCGTGCAGTACTGGAGGCTGCACTTTCACAAGGACATTAACCAAACTGAGGCAATCCAGAGAAGGGCAACCAAAATGGTGCATCAGAAAACATAAGAGGACAGATTAACGGAGCTCAATATGTATACCCTAGAGCAAAGGAGGGAGAGAGGTGATATGATCAAAACATTAAACACCTTAAGGGCATTAACAAAGTGAAAGAGTCTAACATATTTCAATATAAGAAAAAATAGCAGGACAAGAGGACACAGCATGAAATTAAAGAGAGGCTGATTAAGGGGTAATGTGAGGAAGTTCTTTTTCACAGAAAGGGTGATGGATGCATGGACCGGCCTACCTCAGAAAGTGGTGGATATGAATACAGTGCAGGGCTTCAAACAGGCATGGGATAGGCATAAGGGAGCAATACAGATGAGTATGAATAGATAAGCCATTGACAGAGTAAAGGCCGATGGCACATTCATAAGGTAGAAAAATAAATGGGCAGACAGGATGGGCCTTGAGGTCCTTATCTGCCATCAACTTCTATGTTTCTATGTTTCTATGCTCCGGAGTGGGGGAGTCGAGGCTCCTCACCCTGGCCCTGCCGTGGGGGGAGGGGGCAATCTGTGGGGGAACTACAGGGTATAGCCGGGACGGGGATGGCCGGGCTTGGAGGACAAGACCTCCTAGGGAGGTTTGGAGCTGCCTGCCAGCTCCACGAAGGTGGAGAATAAAATATAAGAAGGATGCCTATTTCCATATTCCAGTCAGGCCCAGTCATGGAAAATATTTAAGATTCAGGGTTGGAACTGATTATTACCAGTTCACAGCCCCTCCCTTTGGACTCTCATCAGCTCCCATGGTGTTCACAAAGTGCTTGGCCCTCATGGCAGCACATTTGAGAAGGCAAGAAGTAGTGGCTTTCCTTTATCTCAATGACTGGCTGGTTGCAGGGAAATCTCACCAGGAGACCAAGGCCTCTCTTCTCCTCACTTAGCATACCCTGTAGGTCTGGATTTCATAATAAACACTCAGAAGTCCCAGCCAGAATCAGTACAACTTCTGGAATTCATAGGAGCAGAACTGGATGCTATGCAGGGTGGGGGTGGGGGGGGGGCTACCTCCCACAAGAGAGAGTGAGGAATCTGATCAGTCTGGCAAAGTCCTTCAAACTGTGTCAGCCCAGGTCTGCAAAAAAGACTTCCTCCACCTATTAGGCCACATGGCCTCCTCCACAGCAGTAGTTGCAGGGGCCATATTCCAAAACAAAGACATCCAGTACAACCTAAGGGCTCACTGGTCCCAAAGACGAGACCCTCTCTCAAGCCTGGTGCCTTTGACAAAGTTTCTCTTAAGAGCACTAGACTGGTGGAAAGAAGAGGGCAACCTCAGGAAGGGTGTGCCCTTCCTTTAGCAGTCACCCACAGTTGTTCCAACAATAGATGCCTCCCTCCTAGACTGGGGGGCCCACCTGGACATCCTAATGGTAAGCGGGGTGTGGTCTACCAGGACTCCCAGGAGCACAGAAACCTGTTGGCGCTCACAGCAGTATACCTGTCTCCACAGGCTTTCCCCTCCTACATCAGGGGTCAGTCACTGCAGGTCAAGACAGACAAAACTACCATGTATTACATCAGTAAACAGGGAGGCACAAGATCCTCAAAGCTATGTACAGGAGCAGTGAAGATCTGGAATCTGGCTCATTCCCTAGATGTGCAACAATCAGCAGTTCACCAGCCAGGGAAAGACAATCTCTTGTCAGACTCCCTGAGCAGAATTATAGAAACACAGAAGTTGATGGCAGATAAGGACCATGTGGCCTACCTAGTCTGCCCCTTTTCCCTACCTAATGCAATATTACAGACCCTAGTTGATCTGTGGTTTACCATCTCTTCCCTATTGTGAGGGTACTCTTATGTCTATCACATGCATTCTTGAATTCCTCTACCATTTTTGCCCCCACCACCTCTGCAGGGAGGCTCTTCCAGGCATCCACTACTCTATCTGTGAAAAAGTATTTCCTCACGTTGGATAAACCAGGGACATCATGAATGGACCCTAAACAAACAGGTCTTGCCCACAGTGTTCAGGAGGAGGGGTGCACCAGAGACAGACCTGTTTGCATGCTGGGTGAATCATCAGCTTCCCCTGTTTTGTTGCAGACCTCTGGCAGGGTCTCTGTTCCATTGGATGCCCTTACTCTAGACTGGACAGGGAGGTTCCTATACACCTTTCCTCCCCTTCCCTCCCTCTCTTGCTGACAGTTCTCATGAAGCTGAGGAGCCAGTCTGCAACCATGATCCTAATAGCCCCAGACTAGGCCAGGCAGGTCTGGTACTCCCTACTCCTGGCCCTCTCCATCAAGCAGCCTATCCACATACCACTGAGGCACAACCTGCTGATCATGTCACAGGGCAGGATAACCTTCCCAGACCTCAGGGCTCTGCGCCTCAAGGCATGTTTATTGAAGAGCTAGAGTACTCTGATGTCAACCTTTCTGAAGAGGTTTTGCAAGTCCTCAGGGTTTCCAGGAAACCAGCAACCAGGAAAACCTATGCTTGCAAGTGGAAAAGGTTCTCCCTATGGTGTGCTCCTAAGCAGCTCAGTCCTTTGCAAGCAGATCTGCCCACAATCTTGTACTACCTAGTCCACCTTCAATCCTTGGGCCTCAGGCCCTCAACTCTTAAGGTGTATCTGGTGGCAGTATCAGCTTGTTTCAGCAGATAAAGAGAAAACAGTAGCTTCATACCCCATTTTCAAGATGTTCTTTAAAGGACTTCTGCACCTGCATCCCCCTGTCAGGGACCCAGTCCCTCCATGGGATTTGAATCTGTGCATAGCTAAGCTAATGTACCCTGCTTTCGAGTTCATGGCTATTGTTTTGTTTAAAGTATGTCACTTGGAAAACAGTTTTCCTGGTGGACATGACTTCCTCCAGAAGGGTGTGTGAGCTGCAGGCCCTCTGCACAGACCTAAATTACATCATCTTCCACAGGAACAAGGTAGTCCTAAGGATAAATAAAAGAATTCCTCCTTAAGGTGGTGTCCAAATGTCATCTGAACTAGTCCATTACCCTTCCAGTGTTCTTTACAGCAAAATCCAGCTCTAGAGAGTACAGGCTCCACAGTCTGGATGTCAAAAGGGTATTCGGTTACTACCTGGACTGCACTAAGGAAGTCAGGTCCTCCCATTCACAGTTGTTTGTTACATATAGCGAAGTGGGCAAAGGTAAGCCAGCTTCTAAGTGAACAATTGCTCACTGGATGGTTTCCTGCATCCAATTATGTGATATCAAAGCTGGCAAGCTAACACCACAAGGCCTCAGAGCATATTCCACACATGGCACTTCTGCCTCTGTGGCAGCTGCATGGCATACCCTTTTCCTGGAAGTTTGTAAAGCAGCTACCTGGAAAACACTACAAACCTTTACAAGGCACTATTGTCTGGACATACAGTCCAGAAGGGATGCCAGCTTTGGCACTGCTGCCTTGCCTTGCAGAATCTTTTCCCAAAATAAGTTCTGTACCCAGCCTCCCAAGGTACTGCTTTTTTAGTCTGCAGTAGTAAATATAGTGAGGGATTCCGGGGGTTTGAAGAAAAGATTATTCACCATAGTAATGTTGATTCTTCCAAGGGATCCCTCACCATGCTTACAAACCCACCCTACCTCCCCTTCCAGAACCTGCAAAAGATCCTCCAAGAATCAGTTCTCTTTTTGTCCTTACTTCACTTGAGCATTATTTGTGCAATGCTTGCAATCAAATTTTTGGTGATATTATTGCAAAATTTTGGTCTGCCATATTTTGTCCCAGCAGGGAACAAAAACGTTGTGGGCTTTCAATGTTTTGTCTAGGTTTAGCTAGTTTAGTGGTCACTGCTCCCCTAGCTATGGAAATAAATCTGACATTTGAGGGCAGAGTGGAGCGTGACCACTCATCAGAGATTTGAATTTCATTCCAACGTTCTCTAATTTGCATAAAATTCCACTCTCGGGGCAGCTCATACCTGCAAGCTGATCGCACTAATAAGCATAGTGAGGGATCCTTTGGAAGAAATATTACTATGGTAAGTAATTTTTTCTTGCCACGGTCAAAGTTACTAAAGAAGGTAAAACCCGTATACTGTATTTTTCAAGATGCATCAATTGGAAGCATATTTGAGAGCACATTATTCTGAGTACTGAGAGTACAAACTAATAATAGGCTCACTGACAGATTCTGATAAGGAGCTCCTCAAGTTCACGGAAAGAATGGATATGCAGTGGTGACTATATTATTGATTAAACCAATTCTTGATTTTCTTTTAATAGCTCACATACTGTATCAGGGAGGAGGGGTGGAGGAGGTTTGTTAATATCTTTCTAAAATGAACTGAAGTTTACAGCTTATAGTTATCGTTTTTGTTTTCTGTCTTCTCATAGTTGGATAACTCTCACTCTGAACTGGACTTGATGATTCTATTACAGTGATACCTTATGAAATGCTTCTTTTCCCTAAGATGTTTTTGAAAATATATAATCTGTTTCATAGCCTTACAGCTATTTCAGTATTCTACTATGCAGTATTTTTGGTGTCATATAGCTAGTATAATTTTCATTATTCAGGGAGGAAAAAGGGAAACAAAAGAACAGTAATGTATTGTATATTACTGTATCCTGTTATTTTTGTTTTTAATTTTTACTTGTAATACTATTAAAATACCACAAATAAAATGTTTAAAACAAGGTTATTTAAAATCATGTTTCTGCAAAACAATTTGTCAAATACCAAGTATCCTGCATGTCTACATGGCTAAATATAAATGCTAGCTATTGTTATGCCCCAGGTATCTTCCAGCTCCAGGTAACCATGTAGACAAAGTCCTGTTTGCCCTTCTTAGAGAGTACCTTAGGTGTTCTGTGATTGGACAGTAGTAGGCTGAAGTGGTTCATGGTTGACGGCTAGATATTCAGCAGTGGGGGATGGCCACTCTGCTGCATCTGAGACGTAGGCATACTCAGTGGCATTGTTTGCACCCTCTTAGGTTTGGCCCGCCTAATGCACTATACAGGTCATAATGGTGTGCCAAATGTGGGCACTGCAGGACATACTGGTGTATTTTGTTCATGGCCTGCTCAAGCTGGTTAAGGCTTTTTTTCAGGACAGTCACATTAAGCATATTTAGGCAGTAAGAGACAGTGGGGTGGAGAGTTACCATGGTGTTATTATCCTCCTCCCCACACATACAGCCAGCACTGCCAAGTGCCAGTTGATTGAGGGACTACCTAAAGATAAGTCACCCCATCCAGAGTTCCTTACTACTAATAAAGGCAGTTTTTAAACCCTAACCCCTGCTTCTCCTAATAACCCACCATAGCCACTAACTCAGTGTGTGACCCCAAACAAGTGACTTGGCCTTTCTGTGCTTACATCCCTCTCAATAGTAGAATTGGATAAAAGCAGAACTTTACTGAAAAATGATATATTGGACTTCAGCTGAGTTAACCTGGGTACATAAAATGTAAAACAACTTGACAGCATGCATACACATACAGCACATGACCTGTGGTAATCACACAGATTCCACTCAATCAAAATGTTAAATTCCAGTGAACAGTTTTAGAATAACATGTATTTATTTACTCATGTATTTATTTACTGGTTAGCAGGAGGGTAAAAATACCTAGGGCTTCTGGGGGTTGATATTCGCCACCTGCAGCTGGTGCAGAATGCGGTGGCCAGGTTGCTGACTGGCTCACCTTGATCTTGCCATGTCACGCCTGTGCTCCGTGGCCTACGCTGGCTGCCAGTTCATAGAAACATAGAAGTTGATGGCAGATAAGGACTGCAAGGCCCATCCAGTCTGCCCATTTCTTTTTCTACCTTATAAATGTGCCATTGGCCTTTGCTCTGTCAGTGGCCTATATATTCATAGTCATTTGTATTGCTCCTTTATGCCTATCCCATGCCTGTTTGAAGCCCTGCACTGTATTCATAGCCACCACTTCTTGTGGTAAGCCATTCCATGCATCCACCACCCTTTCTGTGAAAAAGAATTTCCTCACATCCCCCCTTAATCGGCCTCCCTCTAATCTCATGCTGTGTCCTCTTGTCCTGCTATTTTTCTTATAAACATGTTGGACTCCTTCACCTTGTTTATGCCCTTAAGGTGTTTGAATGCCTCGATCATATCACCTCTCTCCCTCATTTGCTCAAGGGTATACATATTGAGCTCTGTTAATCTGTCCTCATATGTCTTCTGATGCAGTCCCTGCACCATTTTGGTTGCCCTTCTCTGGACTGCCTCAATTTGGTTAATGTCCTTGTGAAGGTGTGGCCTCCAATACTGCACACAGTACTCCAGATGGGGCCTAACAGGTGTCTTGTAAAGAGGGATTATTACCTCCCTCTACCGACTTGTGATACCCCTACTAATACACCCTAACACCCCCCTAGCCTTACCTACTGCTTTAGAGGTCTGCTTGGATGATTTTAGGTCATCAGTGATGATGATGCCCAAGTCTCTTTCTTCCTTTGTGACTGCTAGCAACTCCCCTCCCAGCCTATAGGTGGCTTCAGGGTTTCTCTTCCCAATGTGCATGATCTTGCACTTCTTTGCATTAAGTCCCAGTTGCCACTCTTCTGACCATTCTGCTAGTTTATCCAGATCTCTTCTCATTCTGCCCACCCCATCTGGATCATCTACTCTGTTGCAGATCTTGGTGTCATCTGCAAACAGACAAGCCTTACCCTCAGTCCATCAACAAGGTCACTAATGAAGATGTTGAAGAGGACTGGCCCCAGGACTGATCCCTAGGTACCCCACTTGTGACTTGCATCTCTTCTGACTGTATACCATTTACCACCACTCTCTGTTTTCTGCCCGTCAACCAGTTTGCTGCCCAGTTGATGCTGACCCACCCTGAGCCTACCCAGCTTATTTATCAATCTTCTATGTGGAACAGTGTCAAAAGCTTTGCTGAAGTCAAGGTAGGCGACATCAACTGCTCCCCCTTGGTCCACCACTCTGGTTACCCAGTCAAAGAAATCTATAGATTAGTTTGACAGGACCTTCCTTTTGTAAACCCATGCTGTCTTGGATCCTGTGCCCCTATGGATTCCAGGTGTTGCACTATCCTTTCCTTAAGGAGTGCCTCCATAATCTTGCCCACTACATAGGTAAGACTGACAGGTCTGTAGTTCCCCGCCTCCTCCCTGCTACCACTCTTGTGGAGTGGGATCACATGAGCCCTTCTCCAGTCTTCTGGGACCTCTCCTGTGCTCAGAGACTCACTAAACAATTCTGCTAATGGCTCTGCTAGTTCCTCCTTTAGCTCCTTAAGTACCCTGGGATGTATGCCATCAGGTCCCATTGCCTTATCCACCCTGAGCTTAGCAAGCTCCTGTAGGACTCTTTCTTTGTGAAGGGAGTAGTGCTCACCTCCCTCCCCCTGTGTCCATGATGCTGAGCTGGGGCCCCTGCCCTACCTTCTCTTCAGTAAATACTGAGCAAAAGTATCTATTTAGGATAGATGCCTTTACAGGGTCCTCCTCTCACATGCTCCTTTTCTCCATTAAGCTTAGCAATACCCCTCTGGACTTTCTCCTTTCACTAATGTATCTATAGAAAGTCTTGTCACCTTCTTTACTGTTCGTGCTAGTGTTTCCTCAGTTTGGGACTTTGCCTGCCTTACTGCCTTACCTGCTTCCCTTAGGGCAGTTTGGTATGCCTCCCTATCTTCATCCCACTGTGTTCCTTATATTTCCTGAAGGCCAGCCTTTGGCTCTGACCTTTCTGCTACTGTATTTGAGAACCAAAGTGGTTTCCTTCTTTTGCACTTCCTTTTCTGTCTAACACAATGGGATGTTGCTTCAAGTATTGCATCCTTAATGCTTGCCCACTTTGCCTGTACCCCCTCACCTGTGTTTCTTTTTGCCAGGGCTAGCTTAACTCTGTTGGCCATCTTATCAAAGTCAGCTCCTCTGAAGTCCCATATTTTTGCCTTGGAATGGGATGATTTAGATGTAGTAGCCAACTTGAACCATACCATGTGATGGTCACTGGCCCCCAGGTGACCTTCTACCTGGAGATCTGTGATCCCTTCCTTGTTAGTCAGTACTAGATCTAGGATAGCCCTGTCTCTTGTGGGTTGCTGTACCAGTTGTTTGAGGCCCTCCCCCTGCAGGTAATCCACTATGTGTCTAGTTCTGGCAGATGTTCCTGCTGGTATTGACCAATCTGTATCTGGCATGTTGAAGTCTCCCATTATCAGAACCTCCCCTTTACCTTTCATGTTTTGTATATCTTCTAACAGTAATGTGTCTATTCCTCCCCCTGGTCTGGGGGCCTGCAGACAACCCCAGTTCTTATGGCTGTCCCATTTCCTGTTTCCAGGGTGACCCACAGTTCTTCTGGCTCCTTATGTGTATTCTGAATTTCTGTAGCTTTGATATTTTCATTGACATACAAGGCCACTCCTCCCCCCCTTTTTGCACCTCGGTCTCTTCTGAACAATACATAGCCAGGTACTGAAGTCTCCCAAGTGTGGTTACTGGTACACCACGTCTCACTAATTGCTACTATGTCCAGTTTAGCCTCTGACATTATTGCCTGCAGGTCTGGGATCTTATTTCCCAGGCTGTGAGCATTTGTGTCAGTGATTTTCCATTGGCCAGATTTTGGTGTGTTAGTTGTTGAGTGAGGTTTGGCATTACCCTGTGTGTCGTATGGGAGACAAACCTTTTTCTTACCTGGTGATGTAAATGAACTGCAAACATGCTGAATCCTGTTTGACCACTAGCTGAGGGGAGGGGTGTTCTTCCCATTCGACGTATGGGGTGCTGCACCCCTCTCCCCATTTGCTAGTTTAAATATTCTGCAAAGACGTCAACTTCTGCCCCAATGCACTGACTCCCTCCTTAGTCAGATGCAGTCCATCAAATTTAAAGAACTTTCGCTCCCAGAACTGTTGCCAGTTCCCTACAAATCTGTGTCCTTTTTCCTGGCACCAGCCCTTGAGCCACGTGTTTAGCTCTCCTATCTCCCCTTCTCTGACCTTCTGTCCATCTGCTCCCCTCTCCCAGACTGGCAGGATCTCAGAGAAGGAGATGCCGGACGAAATAGATGATAGTTTGTCACCCAGCCTGGTCAGGTGTTCCTTGGTCTCCACAACTGACCGGCTGGCGAGATCATTAGTCCCTATTGTACTAGGACATCAATGTTTTCTCCTGCTTTGTGAACAATTTTAGCAATGCAGTCAGTGTCTCTCCATGCTGATGTACCTGGGAGACATCTGACCATTACCCCTGGCTGGAGATGGGTATCAACTCCCCGAATCATGGAGTCTCCTATGATCAGAAGTTTTTTGGATTTCCTTTTTGCTTGTTTTGTTTTGGTTCCTGATTTGGGTGAGTTTTGTTGTGCTAGCTCCTGTGCCGCAGTGTCCTGCTCTGCAGTGTCTTCTGCCTCTTTGTTTGATTTCAGAGATAGAGGCAGATACCTGTTGTAGTGTTTATATGGTTTTGGAGGTAATGTGTTGGAGAGCAGAGTGATGGGGCACCTGATTTGCCCTCTAACCACCTGCCAACCTCCTGGACCAACTACCCTCTGCGGTCGAGGTTTTTCTGTTGGATGCTGGGGAAATGGCAGGTGGTTCTTATAACGTATTTCCTCTTGAATATGAAATTTGAGGCGTGCAATCTCTGCCCATGCTGCCCGGAGCTGAGCCCTAAGATCTCCAAAGGCCCAGCATGTAGGACAGTGTCGTAAATCCTGTAAGACTGTCATTCTGAAAATTGTTCCACAGTACCTGCAGTCAATGATATCCATTCCAGATAAGTTGCTGGGTTTGTAACCTAGTCAGAGTAATTAGAAGGAAAAAAGGAAAAAAAAATGCAAGTAATGGTTTGATTGTGTTTTGTTTAACTTGTTATAACAAGTTAAATTACTAGTGCCCTTAAATGAGCTCACCTTGGAGGCCCCACTGATCCACCCTTCCTGCTCTGCCACAGGAAATGTCACAACTGTGGTACCCTATAAAAGGGGTAGTGTGGGTGGTTGGGATGGGGGTGGGTGGCTGGGCCCTTCCCCTGCCAAAAAAGAAGAATCATGGACGAAAGAACAAGGAGGTAAGAGCAGAAACAATCAGTCAACAACAAATGCAGTAACCCTGAAAGCTTATCCTAATGTTAGATAAAACTGTAAAACCTGTAAAGCACCACCTGTAATACTTTCAGAGAAGATATACGCTGTAAGAAACACTTTGCTACAGAGAAAAATAAAGCAAGTCTTTAAATAAAATTCAGTGGCGAGTCACCTTCATGGTTGGTTTGCTGACCTATAATGCTCTACACAGACAGGATCCATGCTACCTGCAAGAACTTATGTGTCCTTATTGCCCCTCTGCACACTTCGCTCCACTGTCAAGGGATTGCTGGAGATTCCCAGTGTAAGTTTGAAGACAATTTTCCTTTGTGGCCCCAACCCTGTGGAATTCTCTACCTCATTTGGGAAGGGAGTGCCCAACCATGGAGAGCTTTAAGTCAGCCTTGAACACTTATTTGTTTAGTCTCACCTTTTTGGAATTTGGATCATTTATTGTTAATGAATACTATTGTTTTTATATGTTTTTATATAATAAGATGTTGTTTCCTGCTGCATTTTTTATCTTTCTGTACAAGCGCTTAGATATTTTGATTTGTGCTTTTAAAAAATAAATATGAGTTGAGCTGAGTTGAGTAAACTGAGGTGACAGTCCCATTTTCAATCATGTCCCTGGATAGCCCTGCTCCATGGTCCTGAGCAGTGGGGGACTTTTCTGGCACACTGGCAACCCAGGTTCTTGCCCTGAGTCCACACATTAGGAGTGGAGGCCAGCAAGGAGGGTGCAGAAAGTCTGTGTGGATGCTCTCCACCCTGGGCATTGGTTCAGTGCCGTACCGCTCATACAGTGATACATGGTAGGGTTTAGTGGTGATTCTGTTGGTTACATGGGTGACCACGCATTGCCTGGTGTCTCCACTTCCAGGAGTGTCATGGACATGCACACATATGCTGGGGAGGAGGATGAGATGAAAAATGTGAAAAAAAGCCTCCACTGGATGCACAATGATGTTGGGACTGATGCCACCCATGTTCAATGGGCACGCTGAAAGGATGACTCCTCTCACTGACCCTGGTATGGTGATCCTGAGTCTCCCTAGGAGTATGCCATAAGAAACAAGTGGAAACAAGGACCCCATTGGAGGGGCAGGTTGACAGGCAAATGTAGTGGCCAGCAGAGAGACTGCACAGACTAGGATGGAGACCTCGGATGGGAGATGGAGAAAGGCACCAGAAGAAGCACAGCACAATGGAGAATAAAGCAAGTAAAAAAAGTTATGTCTCTGGGCAGGAGCGACAAGGCACACATAGATAAGATAGCACAAATACCAGACAAACATTACAAGATAAACATTACTGTTAATACAATATCCAGCAGTGTCTTTGTTGCCCATTGGCAACAGAAGCCTTCAGTTAGCTTTTTGAAGTCCTCCTCAAAATTAGTCATAGTACTTCAACTTGAGGTCAGTCCAGTCTGGAGCAAAGGAGCATATAGCAACAACGTCCTGGCACTGAATCCAGACTGTACTGAACAGTAGTTACTTAGAAAGTCAAATAATGAAGTCTGAACAGCTGAGAGTTTTTCAATATATATTGTAGTTTACTAGAACACCAGTCCCTTGGGAACCTGAAAACCTCTTTATGTTTGTGCATGACAAGTTCAAGTAGAAAGTACAGTATTTTCCTTGGCTTCTGTCAGGCAGTTTACATATCCCTGACAGATGGAGGCTTCCTTTAGTATGGTTTCTTTTTGTCTGAAAATGTATACGTCTTGTCTTAACAGACAAGTTACATGTGATATTTCATAGGTCGGCATATGACTGAGCTGAAATATATCAGTCGGTAGTGCTTTCTGAATGTTCAGCTGCTAATTTCAACAAAAACATTTCCTACATCTGAGTTTTTTTCACTCCAGCGCTTTGACATTGTGATGTCTTCATCACATGGATAAAGACATCTGAATGTCAAAATATTGGAGTGAAACGCACATTGAAAATACTGGTTTCACATAAGCCATTCAATGGAATAAACAGATCAGCAGTGATATTATATTTTTCACTTCTGTCTATAATGATGACATCAGTCTTTGATAAATGTGATGCTTCATTTGAGAAATGATGGTACCTTCAAATGCTCATGTGTTTTTCTAGTTGCACAGTGTCAGGCAGCATGCATCAAAGTAATGTAACTTGGCAAGGTGGTTTATTTTCTGGTTGGCAAACAGCTAAAATAAGTACTGAAAGATAGTAAATGCTGACAGTTCGCTAATAGATCGTGCAATTGATGTGTGCCTAAACACCACTGCCATACGATGATGATGTGAACCCTCCGCACCTTAAGGGCTTGAGTAAGGTTAAGGGGGCTGTGGCTGTTAAACCCCCTGTGGGATCCATTACACAATAAAAAAGTTGTTAAAACGTGTGGTGCCCACACCCAGGGAAAATAAGTGGGCTGGGTAACAAGTTAGTACTACCCTCTGGGAAACAACACCAACCCAGTGCATTCCCTGATAGTATACCCCACTCACTTCCCACACAATATGGTTAGCAGTCCCCAAAATAGTCAACTTAATGCTTTACAAATAACATGCTCACAGACAATAATTGTAAGCAAATAATGAGACATTTTATTTGGAGTCAGGAACTAGGATCTGTAGGAGAAAAAACAGGATTACAATGGCCATAAAACACAAACCAACAATAGCGAGAGGTATGCCACTGGCTAATTAACCTCTGCCCACTGTCCAACCCAGTGCTTGGCCTACTGTACTGTTGGAACATTTTCCTGTTCCACTCCTAGTACCAGATAACTCTGTGTAGTTCCAAGGAGCTCCCAGTTGTACTGGATATCAATGTGCTAAATGAATGCAGGCCTACTGGTAATTGCCTGTGGCTGATTGGCATTTGCATTCATAAACAACAACAACAATCTCAAATTGTACTCCTGGCTGGATGGTCTAGTCCATATAAATCATCAAATAGCCTTTTTTTTTTCAAACTCTATTTTTGTCTCCGACTCCCCTGAACCCTCTTGGGCAACCCTAACTCACTGGACCACTCTACCACCCACTGTGGTCCCCTCTTCCTCATATATATTACTGCCTCTCGCCGGACCCACACCAGACAAGCCCCCCTGACTCTCATCCCCTAGGGGCAGGGCTGCCAGCCACTCTCGGCACTCTGTCTATAATGCAGATCGCCTGGCTGAGACGACGAGAGGCCGAAGGGGCAGAGAGAGGACCTGGTATTGGGCATGTGGCAGCCAGCCCTGTAGGCAGCCATTGCCTATTGGAGGAGAGGGTTTTTTCTTGTTACGCCCTTCCTTCCTCCCTCCCCTCAGAGCCCGAGTGTGCAATGATGCCAGGAATGTCTGTCACGGCTCTGCATCCCGCTACTTTGGCCCTGATTCGTTGCAGTGCCTCCAGTCTCAACTGGGGGCCACTGTGATGCTGGGCTATCCTGGATTCCTCCCTGAGAGAGGAGAGCAGTCCTCTGGATGCTTGATCCTCTCTCTCCCCCTGCCGACCCATAGCGGCCCAGGCTCTTTCCCGAACCCGGGTCGCCGGTGTGGTGCGAAGTGTGGCATCCAGCACCTCAACCCTCAGTGCCACCGGGCCGGCCTATCAAATAGCCTTAACTGTGGCCCTAATGAACTATCTACAAAGGTGGTAGCACAGGCCTTGCTGTTTTACTCATGGTTCCCTGGCCGGGAAGCCCTCACCTGAACCCTCAGCTGTGATCCTAGCTGGATTTACTGGTGATCTCCCGCAGCTCTGGGACACCTCTAACAGCTTCCTAGCTCTCCTCTTCTGGAATTTAGGGGTGGTTGAATGAATAGTGGGCTTGCAAACTCAGCTACTTCAGTGCAAACCCTAAGGCAGCCACTGGATTGGCAGTGTGACATCTGGCTGTTGCGTGGCATGGTGGCTTCCAGACTCCTGTGGCTCCAGTTTCAGTTCTAAGCTTCTTTGAACTGTCTCTGGGCAAAAGACTCTCTCTCTCTTCCTAAGACTCAACTGCAGTGTGGCTCTCCTAACACATTTAATTGCTCAGTCACTGGATCAGTGTTCTATCACAGATGACCAACGTATAGCAGCCTTCTATTTCCTGGCTGCAGACGCACATGTCTCCCTCCAAAGTATATGCACAGCTTTCTTTCTCTCACAGAAATGGTAAGTGTGTCTCCAACAGAGTCTTACACGCACACACACACACACACACACACACACCACCTGAGTACTGGAAAGTTCCTTACTCTAGAAGTGAACAAACAGTCCTCCCATTGGTTACATCTTCCTCAGTCACTCGGGAGGGTCTGTCAGATGACTCCTCAGTGTCTTAGTCATCCAAGTGTCTGGTGAATTAATGAGTCCTCCTAGGGTCCATATGCCCTCTTGGCTCTTGTTCAAGCATTGAGCAGCCTGATTAGTTGTAGCCCAGTCTCTGATTCCTGTTGACATGCTGAGATGTGGTCAGAAGTGGCAAAGATGGCGGTGTCCATTGGTCCTGGGTACTCAATTCACAAAGTCCTAATTTTAGAGGGCTCCTGCCCTCAGGACACAATTTGGCCCTATGGTAGGGCTTGTGTGGATGCCTGGGAGCTTCCAGTCAAGTTAGCTGAACTATCAAGGGATGTGTCTCCATCCGTGAGCAATGCTTGCAATCCTGTATCAGCGGATATATGTAAGACAATCCTCTATATTATTGCATCAGCCAAATAAAAGGCAATCCTTTTCAGATGCTCCCTGATCCCTGTCTGACCATTTAAGTCCTGGGGCACAGAAGGAACACTTCAGTAGCAAAGCTGGGCTGTGGCTCCACAGAGCAAATGGGGGCTATACTCCTTCGCTGTTGAAAGCTTGACAGCCACATCAAAGTGCAACGTGAGTCCAGCAGTTACATATGTAAACAGTGTTTATGCAAGTATTGTCTTGCTAGCACAGGCAAACAATATCACATTGCTATCTAGACAAATGCTTTCTGTCACAGTCTTCATTTCTAAAAGGTTCCCACACTGAATCGATATCCTTGCTTGATGTATTTTAGACATGCCTGTAAGTAATATGGTGTAACATCCTCTGTGTTATATAGATACCTCTATGTACTACAGCACATGCATTGGCAAGTCAGTGGAGGTACCAGGAGTGCCACAGGGCAAGTGGATAAGTGGGTTAACTGTTCTATCAGAGGGAGGAAGTGTAAGAAACACTTCGTGCTAAGAATTCAGGTGCGTGTCTCCTCAACCAGTAACTGGGTAAGAATCCCCAGTCAAAATGGATTACACAACTTCCTCTGTTTCCAAGGTTTCTTTAACTGCTTCCTCAATTGGCACATCTTCAGGTACTGGCTCTGTATCCAAGGCCAGACATGGTGTTGTATTTGGATCCACCTGCAGGCCAGCAGAGCTGGATTCCTCTGGAGCTATGTCTCCTGGATCTACATCCAACTCAGCCAGTAGACTGGGGAGATCTACAGTGGAATGCTATCTCACCATTTCTGGTTCCTCTGGTTCTTCATTTGTGCTGTCCTGAGCTCCTGCTTGAGCATCAGACAGCAGTTGGATGGTTGGTTGTCTTGTTTTCTTTGCTCTGTATCTGTGAGTAGTAGATCTAGTCACAGGCAGTTAGTGTAGTTGAACATCTACTGTGGTCTGACTTGACTTCAACTGTACCACTGGCAACAGAAGATTTTTGTGTATCGTCTTTATATAATCTGGATACCCTGTAGAGTAGATTTTGTATACAGGCAGATTTCTATTACCACAACTTATAGGGTATTACCCCACAGATCATCAAGTTTGTTCTTGCCAAGCAAGCCAAGCATTCTGAGGAGAACTGTTTCCTGGCATCAAATTCCAAGCTTTGGATTTCTTGACATGTCACTCCTTGGTAGCCTGATTCCTTCTGATAGCAGTGTCTGATGCTAATTTGTAGGCAGCAGTTACCTGGCCACTCAGTTGCTGTACATATTGCAGATTAGTCTAAGATCTGGCTCCATCAGTACAGATCCTGAAGCAGAAATCCACTGGAAACTTGGTTTTTCACCCAAACATTAGGTAGTAAGAGGAAAAGTCTGCCCCATCACTATTTGTGCAACTGTAGGCATGAACTAATGTACGCACCTGCTGGCTCCATTTGGATTTTTGGTTGAGGTCCAGGGTTCTCAGCATATTCAACAACATGTGGTTAAATGATTCAGGTTGTGGACCACCTTGAGGGTGACAGGGCATAGTCCTTGACTTTTGTACCCCTTACAGGGACTGTAGTTCTTTTATGAAATTGCTCTCAAAGTCGCATCCTTGATTTTAATAGATCTGTTTTGGTGTCTGTAGTGCACAAAGAACTTTTCCACCAGTGCCTTGGCTACTATGGTCCCTTTCTGGCCCTTTGTTGGAAATACTTGAGCATTTGTGATGAAATGGTGGGTCAGGGCTACAAACTGAATAAGTCAAGGTACATCAATTCAGTTTACCCATGCCGCAGCGACAGTTGGCATGGAGACATCCCGACAAGCGACAGCCGCCAGTGCCGACTGTCAGCATTTACCAGTGTCAGAGATGCCTCGGGAATTGCATCCATCAGGGCAGCGCCCCGAACCCCAATGCAGGGGGCTCCACGCCCACACCCCCGGTCTCTAGGATTCTAACTCCGAGTCAGAGTTGGACCGGAGGGGGGGGCATACACCCAGCGAGACAGTCTCGATTACCAAACAGACCACCACAGTGACAGGCAGATTTTGTCCAATTCCTGTCACTGTGGTGGTCTTCACGATCTGGAAGTCACAGTGGCAATGGTATACCCATCAATTCCACTGGCACACTGCTTTCTTTAGCAGAGTCTTTTTATGAATACATTGACTGCATTGCTTGCAGTATTTCTCAATCTCAGGTGCCATTCTGGGTCAGTAGAACTGATCTCTAGCCAGAACCAGGGTCTTTTCATTTCCAAAATGCCTCGAAACATTGTGCATGGCACGCATAACAGTGTATCTGTACTTGGTTGACAACAGTTGTTGTCTGGCAAACCTATTGGTTCCTTGTGTTTTTTTTTCTATAAAGGAGCATATCCCTTAGTTTGAGCTTGATCCCCTCTCCCAAGAGTAAAGCTGAATCTGGGTGATTTGCTGTCACTCAGCTGGCATCCTATACCTTTTCTAGGACCATGATGATGTATTTAAAATTCAGTTCATCATATTGCTGTTTCTTCAAGTTCTCTTCATTCAGTCTGGGCACAGAAGTCATGTCTAGTGAGGCCTTCAAAAGACAACGCCAACAAGTCTGTTGGGATTCGCAGGGGTGGCTTTCACAACATTCTCCAAAATGCAAATCCATTCAGGTTTGCCTCTGGAGTTTCCATAGGGTCAGCAAGACAAGGCTTTCACATCAATGTGATTGAGGCCTGGGCAATACACAACACTGTGGTCGTAAGTGGACAGGACTGACTGACATCCATGTCTAGCTACATTTAGTTTGGCTACAGTCTTCATATACATCAAAGGAATGCTGTCAGTCTTCATCATTACCTTGGTACCCTACAGATACTTGTGGAATTCATGTACTATGGCACACTTCAGTGCCAAGAGCTCTAGACTCTGAATGGCATGGGGTCATCATGTTGCGGATGAACCCGCGAAAAACAATGCCGCAGGCATTACAGCGTGTGGCAAAATAAGATCATTAGAAAATGCAGACCGCAAAACAAAAGCGTGCACCAGTGGCACACATAAAGAAATGTTTGTTTATCCCCCCGCACCCCCAGACTTGGGAGACTTTGCCCCCCACACCCCTCCCAGTTTAAATATCTAACTCTGAGGAGGGTGTGAACTGAGGGGAAAAGGAGAAACTCTGAGTGGGGGACATTGTTTTTTTTTGGGGGGGGATAAAATAATGTTGGAAGACGGGGATTCAAATCTCGATCTCCGGGCCTCCACGGCACCAGGTGCATGTGCTGTAGCCACTGCACCACGAGAGTGGCTTGACCAGGCACAGCACCTGTGGCATCTTCAGTTCTTCCCCTACTTCAGAGTATGTGACAAGGGCAGCGGTAGTGTGCTGCCACTATTATACACCCTTGGCATACTGTATTTCATTACACGCTTTAGACCGTGTGGTTATCCTTGTACAGTTCTGTCCACGACATATTGATCTGGTACCTCTGTGAACTGGGTAGTTAATTTTCAGAGAATGTTAAGTTTCTGCTGGCAGATGCTATGGGTCTCATCCCTCTTCAGGGTACCCCAAATATAGTACTGCTCCAAGTCCACTTAAACTTGTGTCAGTCATGTAATGTGCATGTTCTAGCTGGATCGGTACATTTGAGTACAGGTGCATGGATCAGTCAGTGAAAGACCTCTTTAAAAACTTTCTCACAAGAGCCACGCCATCATGGTCCATATGGGTCATGCACTTTGAAGCCACTTTTGGTGTCAACATTCTTAAATAAATAAAAGTTATGATTTTGGAATGGGATAGCCCCCTATGAGTAGAGGGGAAGGGATAGTCTTATAATTTTGTTACAGAAAGAAAGTGGCTGGATATTTTGATTGTACTGTATAAATCTACAAAGTCCAAATGAAAATTGGGATCTTAAACCATACCTCTCAACCGCTATGAATTTCAGATAGCGCTATGATTTTTATACTCAAATGTACCCTTGCTCTGTGAGGATTTACTGATACTCCTCATAATATTGGTGCTATTTCTAGACAATGTATTAAAACATTGAACTAACTATTTTTTTAACTTTCTTTATCCGCCTCTCTCTGGCCCCTTAGACCTCTCTCCAGTGGGGCTGCTCGGAGCTGCCTTATCCTGCCCCACCTGAAGTCCTCCTGTATCCGGTCTCTGCCAAGCCGGGACCCCACCAACTCCTCCAACAACCCCACACCCCGGCTCTGAGCTCCCTGGGGTGGGACTGTTATACTCCTCCAGCACTCTAGCTATAATCTAGAAGGGCTGCCAGGGAGAGGGGGAGAGAGACATTGACCAGTCAGGATGGACCCAGTATCAGGCATGGGGAAAGTCCACTGAGCCCACCATCGCCTGTCAGGGTGTCAGGGTTTTTCCACTTTTTTACAGTTGCCCTGGGAGTGCGGACCTGAACTGACACCCTGCATGCAACGGGAGTGCTCCTGCACCTGTGCGTAAGGCATCCACTGCCACTCCCAACTGGAAAGAGTGTGCCACAAGTTGTGCCACCCCCAGCCACCACCAGGATCTGCTAATTCTGAGGCAGATGCACCTACCCACTCACAGGAGAGGAGAGCAGTCCTCTGGACACTCAATCCTCTCCTGCCCTTGCTGACTCCTGATGGCCCAAGTCTGTTCCTGAACCCGGGTCGCTGGTGTGGCGCGAAGTGTGGCATCCAGCACCTCAACCCTCAGTACTACCGGCCCAGCCCATATTGAACTAACTTGATAGAAACATTCCTTTACACTTAACTTATGCAGCCCACTATTCTTAGACATATTATTCTTTAAAATAAGGACGTTCTACACATTGTGGCCATTTGCTCTGAATTTTGAAAGCCAATGCTATGCATTTTAATGCTGAGATGTTGAGAGTTATGTCTTAAACCCTTTTTGTAACAAGAAGCATGGACTCTGAGATTTTCTTATACATGAACTGTAATTGGTAGAGTTGAGACATAGTCAGTTATTTCCAGATATTTTGTTATATTTCTAAAGAGACTCTCTGGTGGCCTACAGCGGTACTGCAGGCATGCAAGAAATTTCTCGAGGTAGTTTATAGAAATTTTAGGAAGTATCTGACCATGTCATTTCTTGCAAATGTACAGTATTAGATAGTATTCTACTCTTTCATCCCCTACCCCAGACCTCCACTCCTAAAACCCTCAATCCCAATCCGCATCCTTCCCCACCCTCCTCTTTCCCCCTCAAATCCCCCCTTTTCCCCTTTTCTACCCCCCTTTTTCTTATTCTTCTCTTTTCTCTTGCTCTCTGACTCTACTCTTCTTTTAACCTCAATTCAATGTTGCGTTCATTGACTTTAGCTCTGTCATCCCCACTGAGCCTGCCCTGCCCTCCAGTGGAGATCCTGGTCCTGTTGACATACAGCCACTGAACCCAGAGCCAGGTTGTCCTAAATTCTATTTTAATCCTGTCTCAGTAAGGGACTGCTCTAATTATATAAGAAAGGTGCTTGGTAAAACCCAAATCAGGTAGGGAGAGTCAATTGATATGAAGCTATTTGCCCTTGTAGTTAAGGAACTCTCCTCCCCATTTTCAAAATTTTCAGCTTCTCTTGGTGCTTCTCCAAGTTTTCTGAAAAAAGGAAATCCATGCTGGTTACACCAGTTTTTAAAAGTGATGACTATTCTAACCTTTCCAGTTTCAGGCCAGTTTCAATACTGTCTCCCCTGTCCAAACCCCTTGACAGAATAATGTCTGATCAACTTGTTTCATGTCTTGAACAATATAAAATACAGTGTCCCCAATTGCATGGATTTTGGAAAACAGAGCACCAATATAGCACTAACTGAGTATTCCAGTTTTGCCCTTAAGGCCCTTGACAATGGAGACAAGGCTGGTGCTATCTATATTGACTTGATAAAAGCCTTTGACTTGGTCGATCATAAACTCCTTCTCTGGAAGTTCCATGGCCTAGGCCTGTCACAGGACCCAGTTACCTGGTTCCAGATTCATCTCACTAATCACACTTAATGTGCTAAGATAGACCACTCCTTGTCAGGCACTAGGAATGTATCCATTAGGGTTCCCCAGGGCTACATTCTGGCATCTGTACTATTTGGTTATTCATAAATCACCCGCCTGATGTATGTCAGTCTGAAAATGTACTTCTCTATACAGATGATGCTGTTACCTATTCCAAGGACCCTAACTTTGGCAGTCTTACCTCTGTCCTCCAGGGTAATTTTGAGGAACTTGAAAAATGGTTCTCCTAAAACAAACTGGTTCTAAATTACCAAAAACAAACAAACAAAAAAGCTAAGAACCAAAGACAATGCTCTTTACAAGCCCGCAAATGAAAAAGGTACCCCCCCTTATCATCCACAATGATCTGGGACATATACTTGGACTGGAACCTTGCTCTCCATGTTGATCATCTTGTGTCCATGGTAAACAGAAGATTGGGAGTCTTATACCATAACTGAGTCAACCTCACTGCTGATAATAGACATCTGTGGCAAGCGCAGTACTGTCACTAATTGACTATGGCCTCCCTGTCTATGCAGCTAACTGCGACTCAGTTCTCAGTGGAATAAATCTGATCTATAATAAATCTTTGTCGCTTTGTGCTTGGGGCTGTCACGTGCACCCACAACTACACCCTCTACACCCAAACAAATTGGTTACCCCTACCTAGCATAATTAAATTCAAGACATGTCTGCTAGCCAAGAAGGTGCTACTGGGCCTAACCCCCCCTCCCCCCAGCTCTAACTCACTGGTTCCGCTCGGTCGCTAATCTCTACAACACCAGGAGCGTGGCTGAGGATGCCCTTGAGCTGCTTTTCTGCCGTACTCAGCTGGGCAAGTGTTCATTCGTAGTTACGGATGCTATCTGGTTAAATAAGCTGCCCGATACATTGCTCAGTCAACCTAAGTTTGATCAGTTTAAGAGAGCACTATGGGCAACCCTAACGGTTCATTGCAACTGTAACCGATAATCATCACAACAAAAGTCCATCCCGGTATACTCTTTGAACTGTGCCAGACTCTGGCTCTGAGGCCATGTACCATTACAATGCTCGTTCTACACTGATTCTGTCTACCTACCTTATTGTAAAATTGTATGCAATTGATTCCAGCCTTTTTATTGTACTTGTTTGACTATATTTGTACTTGTTTGACTTCATTCCACTGGAACTCACTTATTGTATTTGTTATGTAGCTTTGTAATCCCTGTTACTGACATGGAACCTTTGTAAAAGAGCACTTGTGCTTAAAGGTATTCTCCGAAATTTATAATAAATCAATCAGTCAATAAATAAATAAATAAATAACCTGAGCTGTACATTATAATTTGGTATCAGCCATTTGATTTTTTAATTAGTTCTAGGAGATATTTATATTTTCCTATTTGGATTTTGTCAGGTGAGCTACCTATCCTTCCTATCTGTTGTGGCCTGGTTCCAGAGATGACCATCAGGTCAATCCCCTGGAGTATCAGCTCTGCTATGATTGAAGAACTGGTGATCACATGGTTTGTCCTAGACCTTATTTCTCTTCATAGTCTCTCTTATAGATTGTATTTATCTTGCTAATGTCTCTCTCCTTGACTTTACATATCACCACCTTACCAACTATGTGATGATTACTAATACTGTCCCCAGTTCGGTAGTAGAATTCTGTGTATGCTATAGTAACTTTGTGCTAGCCATAGCATTTTGAAAAGTCTAGGAACCATATGGATGGATGTAATTTGTAGTATAGTGAACATTACCAATTTTGGTATTTATACAGTTTTGGGAATGTTTTGGAACTTCCTTGAGATTTCAGCATTTTGCATAAACATTTTTTGTACATATTTTGTCCATTGCAAGATATGGCACTTTTCCCCAACTACCCACCCTTAATTTTTATGGTCAATTTGACTAATTATGTACATCTGGCCTTTAGGGTATTTTGGATGAGTGGGAGTCTCCACAGCCCTGCCCCCTGACAAAGCTCTGTAAGAGCGAAGTGTCAGGGTATTTGGGCCACATACACAGGCCTATATTCTTCACAGTTTGGAAACCTGCTGCACTGCTGCATTTGGCACCTTTAGTCTTCACATTTGGAACAGTTTAGGATGCAGCATTTGTAGACTGCTGAGTCAGCAGTTGTATTGTGCACCTGAATTGCCTTTAATGAAAGATCTTGACTATTTCATAATTCCTGGTTTCCATCCATATCTTTGTTTGTGTGTCCAGAGTGTAACTTGTGGCACATTGTGTTGTGTTTGGGGCTGGTAGCCTCTCACATTCCCACCTCTCAACATCACTAATGGCATGACGTCCAGCCTGGATTTGGTTGGATCTCTTATCTGTGCCCTGGAGAGCCTGGGATGGGGATCTTAGGGTAACGCATAGTTGCACCTGTAAAATAAGAATGGCGATAAGGGTCTCAAAGGATCCATGGTTCTTTAAGGAAAAACAGGACAGATAGGTTAGGTTAAACATAAAACAATACTTTTCTGATAGGCATGAGTTGGTACCCTGCTAGACCTGTAGAATAAGGAGAAAAAAAGGAGTTAGTATGGAGTGATGGAGAGGTACAGGATGTGCAAAGAAATTAAGTAAAAGTATCTAAGAAAAGGGACTGTTTAAGGTGAAAGTGAGTGAGAAAAGGGAAAACAGAAAACTAAAAGCTAAGCAAAGCAATAATGAGCTAGAGAAAGGGACAGAGGCAAAGAACTAAAGAAACAAGTATGGGGGAGGGTCAAGTCTACCCTTCAGTACCCTGTAGATAAATGTATTATATCTCTGGTGGTCCAGTGGACTAGTGTGGGCCTCCTTTGGGCTATATATCCATTTCTCTTGAAACAGAGTGTCATTGGCACCTTTTGAATCTAGGAAGGGTTTGTTCCTTTCTGAACTGTTGGCCACTTCTGTCCTACCCCTCCCTGGTGTCAGCAGCATACAAGAAAGCCCTCTCAGTGGGCAATGAAAGATCCACCAACAGTGGCATATAGGAAGGTGTGATACAAAATCCCTCACCAGGGACATCAAGATCACTGCCACCACCATGGGTTTTTACCAATAGGACCCCTGGGAAACCTGTTTTTTACCTCCTCCTTTGCACAAGGTCAAGAAGGTCAACACAATAACTGTGGGTAGAGTGCTTCTTCAGAGATGGACTGCAAACAGAGTCCAGCAGAAATAGTAGAATTACCCTTTTAAATAAAACAAGCAGTCACTGATTATGTAAAAATAGGAGCTTTACTAAAATACTACAAGTATTTACAACAGGATTTATGTACAGTCAGACAAAAGGATTATAGTTTACTAGGAATTAAAATAAATGGAGGTTTTCCAAGACTGGTTGCAAGTAGAAGAATCTGAGCTATTCTCACTTTAAAGCCTATGTCTTTACCTGCTGCTGTTGTCTGATGAAAATACTGTTCCCTAAGCTGTCTTTCTTACCAGACTTCTAGCTGCAGGGCTCTGGCATTTTCAGATGTTTCAAGACCAAGAGGACATGCTTTCTTCCAGCACCACAAGATAGTTCTCGCTCGCTCTGGAGAGGGATTTCACTGACTTTGAGTGACAGTTCCATGTTGTCCCAACCCTCTGAGAGAGAGAGAGAGTGTGTGTGTGTGTGTGTGTGTCCACCCACCCTTCAGCACCTCCTTGCTACATTGTGACATGCACCTGAGTCCTTTGTCCAACATGGGAACATCTCCAGGAAGGACTTCCTCTGGGGATATTGCTTTATTGCCTCCTTCCTAGCCTTCCTGTTAACCTTCCCATGAGAATCATCAGCCTCTCTACCCTGGCTGACATAAGCTGTCACATACTACTTAATCATGTGATCTGGTAGCCATCTTGTACCTGAAGCAGATGCATATTCAGAAAAGAATAAATTAATCAAAAGAATACATGATTCTGGTCCCCTTTCCTGTCACAGAAGGCCTGTTTGGTGGAAAATGAAGGAGCCACCAGCAGTGGCACACAGGAAAGATGGGTAATGAAGAAGCTGCCAATGGTGGCATACAAGAAAACCCACTTGGTGAACTATGAAGAACAGTCAATGAAAAAGCAACTGACTGTGGCATACAAGAAAGGCCTCCTGGTGGGTAATGAAGTATCAGCCAAATGTGGCATACAGGAAAACTACGGGGGGGGGGTATTGTGCTACAGAGCTAGGTCAGGAAAGGGGGGCATACCACAGGGCAGAAGGAAGGAAAGCATGCCATTGAAACTGGGGAGGACCTAAACTATTGACTTTCCTGAGGAGCAGGGGATGCTGTGCTCCCTGGTGAGGGAGACATAGAAGATGCAGCTGGTAATGTGAGAGGTCCTTTCTGAGTCCCTCTCAGACAAAGGCAATCCTGGTGATACCGCTGCCAACGTGGTGTTTTTTTCTGCTATTACATCACAGCTGGTTATTTCAAGGTCCCCTTCATCCTTGTGGGGCACAGATGATTCTCCATCAGCATGGCAGGTTGTTTCCACATACTTCTTGGATGGTGATACTGCTGGCAGGGCACAACAGGTGGCACTAGGAAAGGCCTTCTTGGTGGGCATGAAAGCAGCCACTGCAGGCAGCATCAACACAGGCTCACTCAACAGGTATGAATGGGGCCACCATGAGTGGTATCAGCAGAAGCCTATTTGGTGTGTAGGAAAGGAGCCATCGGGGGTGTCATCAGCAAAAGCCCAGCTGGTGGGCAAGAATGGAGCTGCAGCAGGCTGTGTCAGCACAGAAGCAGCAGCAGCAGCAGCAGTCCTGCTATTGCCAAACCAAGTCCTTCAGAACTGGAGGTAGTTCTGAGCAGCAGCTCCTCTACCAACTCAGACTATAGTAGCATGCTTCTTAAAAGAACTGCTGTAGTAAGTTGCATGTAAATAAAAAAGCATAAAGTGTAGTGTTTTTCCTTGCCCATTGATAGTCACATGGCCACCCCATCCAACAAGTTTACTGAGTGCTGAGACACCGAGGGAACCCCTAAAAATAGAAATGTGACTTATCTTTGTAGAGCAGAGCAGGCAGCACTCTCTCAAGGAATAACTGTCTGGGTTCCGTGGAGGAAGGCAGGCAGTGCTGCATGAAGGGTAGGATGGTGTTGTATGGCTGTTGGGGGGAGAAAGAGTCAGGCATTGGGTACATATATGTATATATATATATATACACACACACACACACACACACACACACTCTCTCATGGTTGAAAACACAGTATTTGCTTGACTGATATCTATGTTCCTCAAAGGATTGGTGGTTGATCCCTAATGGCAGTCAGTTCACCTGTTATCTGTGGCACACCAGAGGATTGGAAGATTATGATGATTGAGCTGATTTCTCAGGGGGCATCAGTACTCCCCCAGTGGATAATAGGCTTATGCATATTAATGTGAAGGATTAAGGTGGGGCCAGTCCGCCAGCACAGCAGTCACATTATAGCTTGCAACACTGACAACCTAGGTTTGAGAATGAGCCTGAGTCAGATGGCCAGCCAGGGGAGAAGGACTGAACATCTCATAGGATGCTCTTCTCCTCTAGGAAGGAGGTACACTGTCTTCACTGTACTATCACCACCGGGGTGACCACACGTGGTGGTTCAGCTGGAGCTGGGGGAACAGGGAATGAGGACATGGACATGCTCTGATGTGCACTGACACACATCAGCATGCATCTGTGCATCTCTGGAGCTCTCTGTCAGGGGGAAGGGAGCCCGTAAGAGGTGAAAAAAACAAACCAGATGCTGCAGCATGATGTCTGCCTCTCACTGCAAGCACTGCACCCCCAACCAAGGCTCTTGTGCTGAGCCAAACTTTAATTCCTTTGGGGAAGCATCTGCCCCCAGTGGTCCCATCCTGGGGGCAATTCAAGGAAGACCAGGCACTGAGGTACATCCCAGAGAAGACAAATGATAGGGCTGGATGTGGGGTAGGGGCCGAAGTAGGTAGGCTGGGGAGAACAGGGAATAAAGCACACTAAATGTTAACAAACAAAAAAAAACTATGAGGGAATGAGGTACTGAGTAGCCCTTCATTATAAAAAATACACATTTTTAAAAATAAAAAAATCTACTGTGCGACAATGAATTTCATATAAATGAGTTAAAAAAAATGCATAATTTTAATGCAACTGTGCCAAACATAACATTTGTTGTTCACAAAGGCAATTAATATTTTCTACCACGCCTCAGTTGAATACAAAACAGTTAACTTCAATGTTCTAGCAATTAGTGATGCAGCTTATTCCATTTTTTTTTGTTTGGATGCAGAAGGTTCCTTTCATGTATTCTATTTCCCACCAATAACGTGGTGACAAATAAATAAGCAAGAGTCCATCACCATGTACCCTTTAAGGAGGGGAATTCAGATAAACATAACAGATACCTCCCCATGCCCACACCCATCTAGTCTAAGAAGAAAAACACCTTCCTTAGTAAACAGTGCACCAGACAGAACAGAGACAAAACATTTAGCCCAACACTTCAAAAAGGGATGCCATATTTCCTGAAATATTTGTATATTATCTTCTGAAAGATAAAACTAGCATTCTAGTTTTACTGTATCTAGTATTAGATTAAGCTAATGTTCAAACTTGAGTTTCTGTGCGCTTCCTGTTTAGCAACATAATTTTCCTAGCATAAAGCAACAATAAATCAATTCATTTTGCATTATTTATGGATACATAATCAAGGTTCTGGTATGTTATTCCTTATAATTTAATACCCAAATCAATGGAAAAAGTACAGTCTAGTATTTAGGATAGTAAGTGTTTTTTATTATTGTGTCCCAAAACCCTTGAAATTTTGTACATTTTACAAACATATGGACCAATGCTCCCTTATGCTGCATGCATCTTGTGAAAATCTCTAATTCTGATGACGTGAGGTAAACTTTAAGAATTATATTCAATTGCATCATAAGTGTTTTTAACATTTGTTTCCAAGTCTATTCTTTAAACTTTGTGTCTAATTCTTTATTCCAGTCCATATTCAACTTTGGCAAATAAGAGTTTATTTTTTTCTCCATAATAAACACTTATATCTCACTAATTACTTTTTGAATTGTGATCCACATAGCTTCTAAGTGAGATGGAGCAGGAACTATTTCACAGCCCCCTCCCCTTTTTACTAATAAATTCTCTTATCTGTGGCTGGCCTGGTGGCACACGGGGCTGAGGCACTATGCCTTACCTTGCGTCATGCTGGTGGCCCGGGTTTGGGAATGACCTTGGGTAGTTGTGGAGCTGGCACGGGGGGGTGGGAGCAGGATTGAGCAGCCTAATGGCAGCTCTCCTCTCCCAGGGAGGTTGTTGCCTCCTCCCTGTAGTACCACTGACACCCAGTGGAGGTCTCTTGGCTGCATAAGCGGGAGGGGGCCACAAGTAGTGGGAGGGTGCCTCAGAACATGGTGTGTGCGTGCCTCCACACTCGCTCTTTATTGTCCGAGGAAGGATGGGAGAAAAGCAGGGAAAATCAGGGATGTAAAAACATAATAGAAAAAAAATATTCTCTTATCTGTAAATATGTTAAATAATGCCCTTTCAGAATATTGTGCTTTTAACTACAAAAGTTGTTAATCTATTGTTTTCAAACAATTGCTCTAGAGAGATGATTCCTCTTTGCTTCCAAATAAGTTTTGCCATGTTTTCTTTTTGTGCAGGAATGCTATCATTTTACCATAAGGGTGTAAATAAAGAAATGCTATTCTTTTATCCAACCATTTTATGGCAATCTTTCCAACTCTCTATTGTGCATCTGGTGGTTATAGATAAAGTATTTACATTTTTCTTTAGTATTTGGTCTATGTGTAGTAAGGCTTTGAGGAGCCATTTGTTTATCAATGCTTGTTGGATTTCATCCTTAGGGGTGTGGCCCTGTTATCATTAAGCCAGTATATAATTGGTTCAAGTTGACAAGCACTTTAATACCAATAGAGATCGGGAAACTGCAAGCCTGCCTGTAATTCTGATGCATAAAGTTTTTCCAAACTAACCCTTGCCTGCTTCCCACTACACAGGAAGCTCTTCAATATCTTTTCCTATCCTTTAAAGAATCAGTTTGGAACTCTCGACAGGGAGGACCCTGGAACAAAAACAACAATTTTGGCAAAGCATTCATTTTTATAGGATTTGCCCTCTCTATCAGAGTCAAAGGTAGTAGTGCCCACCTGTTAAGGTTCCTCCAGACCTTATGGTATGAAGGTACCAAATTTAATTCTATTAAGTCTGAAAAAATGTATAGAATTAGAAAATGGGCTAGATTGTAGGAGCTGTTTGATTGGCTGAGAGCCACAGCAGGGTGGTACATTAAGTTTCAATAGACGCCCACTCCAAAACAAGGTCCAATTCAGAGTGCCCTATTACTTGTGTTAACCTTGCGCACCCTTAATTTTCCCTATCCTCCTCTCTAATTGGCTGAAACACTACATTTCAAAACTAAATCGCCGCCATTTTTTTTCTGTTGCATAGCGAAGCGAGAAGTGCTGCCAACTAATACAAGCTACCTCTAACCATTTGAGACAACTTCAGCTTCGTTTCAGCAATATTTTTTTAAACAATGCCTTATCGTTGCCAGTGCTCTCCCCTCGTCCTTTAACGCCCGTTTTCCCAGTCTGTAGCGAGGAATCCACAGCTCCGTTGACATGACGCTGCTTCGCCCTCCATTCATTCAGGTTAGATCACGCTATATGCAACAAAGCGCTTCTGTGTCTCGAGGTAAATCAAGGAAAAACAGCCATGCGAGCAGCACAAAACCTTCAATTTCGTACTTACTATAGCGAGCGGAAGGTGCTGTCAGCTGTTATACAAGCTGCCTCTAACCATTTGAGTCAACTTCGGCCGTTTCTAGCAATATTTTTAAAGAATGCCTTATTGTTGCTAGCGCTCTCCCCCTCGTCCTCTAGCCGTCGTTTTTCCAGTGTCGGTTAGTGAGAATCCAGCTCCATTGACCGCGACGCCTGCTCGCGCTCCATTCATTTACATTACATCACGCTATCTACAACAAGCGCTTCTGTGTCTGCGACGTATATCAAAAGAAAAAACAGCCATGCAAGCAGCACAAAACCCTTTAATTTTCAGTAATTTACAAAAACGTATCCAGACAGACTGCTCATCGGGCATTTTAAACATTCTGTGTCTTGTTTGGGGGGGGGTGGCACAACAGAATGGAGGGACTTCTTTACAACACAAACAGTTAAGCTTCATTTTTACTTTATTTTTTTACATTGCTTTAACTTTTGGAAAATCACACATAAAAGTGCAACAGGGAGCCCATTTTCTAAGTGCAATAATGCCCTCCAGGGAGTGGCGGTATTACCGACCGCCAGGAGCAGGCGCCTCCGCCTGCAGCATCGGGCCTCATTACGCCCCTGGCCGGTCTGGTATTGCCCAATACCGCCCACCCTGTCGGGCATTATTGCTTACATATTAACCCCTAGGTACTTTATGGTTTCCATGTATGTGCCCAGTTGATGAACCAGCAGTGGAGAATAGGATGGCTCTCCTTTTTTCAATAATCAAATTTAATTAAGTTTTATAATATACAACAATATATTGCTATAAAAAAAACAGTAAAATGACAAAGCAGAAAAAACCTGCACCAAGGATATGACTGGTGCTGTAACTATGCAAAACAATTCATCCAAGGAGTATGTACCCAGTCCAGGACTAGTATAAAAAAGTTATTTCTTGAAATGCAAAGTGCTGTGTGCAAAACAAAGCTGGCTCAAAACCGTAATGGTTCAGGGCTGGCAAAAAGTCTTACATTTCACCTGGCTACTCACCAGGCTTCATCAGAGATACATACAGTAGCTAGTAACAGACACCACATATATACATACATATTCTCGTGCAAATGTTAATGAGAGGTGCTCAAGAATAGACTCAGTTAACTGAAATCACTTAAAAGCACATGATTGCTGATACAACTTCAAACAGAGAACTTATTTAAAAACTGTTTGAGGTACACATATTCACAAGGAATCAATTAACAATTTGAATAGTGCATTTGGAGTTATAAACACTTATATGCTGCCAGAACATAGTACAATAGAGTAAAGATTTAATAATATGCCCTAACAATTAAATCATTAACTTTGTAACCCAGAGATCAATGCCAATATTTGTAGCTATATGCTGTTTTGGTAGTGCCTATATTTAAAGGGCACCATACCCTTATATGTACAAAATGCTACTAACAACAACTTGTGAAGAACTCACAAGACGAAATCATATATATGTCATTTGGCTAATACTGTAAGGCAATCAGTAGACTTACAAGTCTATGAAGGAGTTCCTGGCAACCGGTGATCAGAGTGAAAAAGAGCTGACAAAAAAACAAAACAAAAAAAAAAACAAAAAAATATTAGCCTCATTTCAAATAGCTGAGGCAAGGGGTTCCATATAAGTTGCATAAAGCACTGGCAACAGCGAGCATCCTTGTCTGGTGCCATGATGTAGACTTATTTGGTCTGAGAAAACTAAATTTGTTTTTATCCTGGCTACAGGTGAAGTGTATATCATTTTTACCCTTTGGTTTGTCCTACTCCAGCCTTTGACAGGGTCTCCAGCATAAAATCCCATGAGACCCTGTCAAAGGCCTTTTTGGCATCCGATGTCACTAAGACTGAGGCCCACATATTCAGACAAGATTCATGACACATCCCTGGATGCACCATGCATCTCCGGACCACCGGGGGCATAGCCATCTTCAAAGGCCATGATGTGTCACGCAACCTTGACTGCTCCGTCATGCACAATATTGTGATGCACCTATGCAAATGAGGGTTCCCTCGTGCATATGACGCACACCACAATATTGAACCCCCCTGAAGCGTAACTATAGCCAGCTGTGCCGGTACATAGTTAAGCTTCTGAAACCCTACTTTAACTATGTGCGGGGTTGGTTGGTGCCTCACGCACAGTCTAGGGCTGGGTACATGGTCCACCCCCAAAGCCCCGATCACCGTTTTACATAAAAAAACAAACCTGATTCCTGTTTCCATGGTGTAGGGACCCTCCTCCCCTGCCCTGATCATTGTTGTAAATAACAAATAATCCCTGATTCCCTTTTCCTTAGTGTAGGAAACCCCCTTCCCTACCCTAATCACTGTTGTAAATAAAAATAATTCCCAATTCCCTTTTCCATAGTGTAAGGACACTGCTCCCCTGCTCTGATCACTGTTGTAAATAAAAATAATCCCTGATTCCCTATTCTATATTGTAAGGACCCCCCTCCCCTGCCCCAGTCTCTGCTATAAATAAAAATAATCCCAGATTCCCTTTTCCATAGTGTAGGAAACTCCCTCCCTTACCCTGAACACTGTTGTAAATAAAAATAATTCCCAATTCCCTTTTCTATAGTGTAGGGACCCCGCTCCCCTGTCCTGATCAGTGTTGTAAATAAAAATAATCCCTGATTCCCTATTCTATATTGTAAGGACCCCCTTCCCTACCCCAATCACTGCTGTAAATAAAAATAATCCCTGATTCCCTTTTCCATAATGTTGGGACCCCCCTCCCCTGCCCAGATCACTGTTGTAAATAGAAACAATCCCTGATTCCTTTTTGTATAATGTAGTGTCCCCTCACCTCCCCACCCCATAGGCAGTAACCGACCACCCTGCAACCTCATCCTGACCCATGCTGGTGACAGACACAGCCCTCCTCACCCTGTCATGGCCAGCCACCGACTGATCGGTACATGAGCATGTAAAGTAAATAGTACGTGCTTATTGGTTGAGACAACCAATGAGTGCATACTATTTACTGTACGCACTCAGGTACCGATCAGTCAGCAGCTGGCCATGGCAGGGTGAGCAGGGCTGTGCCAGTCTCTAGCACAGGTCGGGATGGGGGTGTGTGGGGTGGTGGGTCACTGTTTACTGAGGTGGGGGGGACACTACACTATGGAAATGGGAATCAGGGATTGTTTCTATTTACAGCAGTGATCGGGACAGGGGAGGGGGGCCCTACACTATGTAAATGGGAATCGGGGATTATTTTTATTTAGAACAGTGATTGGGACAGGGAAGAGGGTCCCTACACTATGGAAAAGGGAATCGGGGATTATTTTTATTTACAACAGAGATTGGGGCAGGGGTGGGGGGTCCCTACATTATGGCAAAGGGAATCAAGGTATGTTTTTATTTACAACAGTGATTGGGGAAATGGAGGGGGGTCCCTACACAATGGAAATGGGAATTGGGTATGTTTTTATTTACAACCGTGTTCAGGGCAGGAGAGGGGATTCCCTACACTATGGAAAAGGGGACTGGGTATGTTTTTATTTACAGCAGTGTTTGGGATGGGGCCCAAGTGATTCCTCGTATCTTTGGCACTGCCCTCTCTCTGAAGCTGGTTTTGCTTCATTCCCCTGACCAGGATTTTCCAATCTAAGGCAAGGCTTTAAAATGATTACTTATTTTGCTGATTTGTGCAAAGAAAATTATAACCAGACTCTAGTGTCAAACCCGCTTGCCCCAGGTTTCACAATGGGAAGCTTTACTTGACTCTATTTATAGACATGAGGGGTGTAGTTATAAACACCAGGATAAGTTTTCCATATTCGACCAGATTTGGGGTCATTGGGTTTTTTATAAGGTGAAGACTGACTCCACTTTTATTCCTTAATGGGCTCTTAAGCTGTCTGGATCCTTTCTTTTCTCCTTTTTTTTTTTTTTTTTTGACTCCTGGGAGGGGCGCTAGGAAAAGGGAGGAGGGGTTGGAGTTCTTTAGGTGGGACTCTCAATCTTTTCTGTTTATTATATACGCTTCCTGCTTCCAACTTCAACCTTGACCCTGATTTATTTAGTTAGTTACTTCTTTGATTATTTTCCTCACTAGTTTGTGACCTCAGTATGATATTTTGGCCTCTGAGAACTGTTTAGTTATTAATCATGCTACAATAGGAATTAAGTCTTTATAGGACCCTTTTTATTATTTGTTTGCATGGAATGTTTCTTTAATTCAGGTCAAATAATTACCCTCTCCTTTATACTTTGTTGTTACCAGTCTATTTCTTATACTGTATGTTTCTTTTGCTGCATCTGTTTGGTTTGTTTCTGGTTTATTGTATTTGTTGTAAAACTCAATAAAAATGTTATTGTAAAAAAAAAAAACAGTGTTCAGGGAAGGGGAGGGGAGTCCCTACACTATGGAATAGGATATTGGTTATGTTTTTATTTATGACAGTGTTCAAGACTGGGGAGAGGGGTGGGCTGGCCCAGTGCATTCTGCCAGGTGTAGCCATGCAAATAAGCCCAAAATGGGCATGCAAATGGCCCCTGTGCAGCATGCATGCCCAATGGGCTCATTTGCATGTTTGAGATGAATATTCCCTGGGGGCTGCGGCACATACAGGTATACGCCACACATTCCCCTATAGGCAGCCTTCAGCCCTGCACCCTGGATGTGCTGCTTCATGCATGGTGGCTGCTTGCTGCGTGCCGTGCATCCAAGGCCTGATATTCAAACAGATTGTGCAGTCTGTTCTGACCACACATTCTGGTTGAATATCACGCCAGAGCCAGCCAGCCCAACTTATTTGTGTGGCGCACCATTATGTGTGCGCATCCGTCCGGCTCATAATATAGGGCCCTCAGGCTTTATCCCCGTAGCCAAAATAAGTTCAGCTGTCTTCCTGATATTATGATGTAATCTCCATCCTTTGAAGAAGCCTGCCTGATCCTCATATACCAATACTTTTATGACCTCTTCCAATCTTTTTGATAAAATCTTAGCCAAAATCTTGAAGCCAGTATTTAATAATGAAACCGGATGATAAGATTTGCATTCATACAGGGTTTTATCCAGTTTCAATACTGAGGTTATCCAGGCTTCATTGAAGGACAGAAGCAAACTACCAATACTAACACTGACACCAGTTCATTACAAAGCACTTTATACAGTTCTCCTATTTATCCATTGGGGCCTGGTGATGTTGTGTTTTTTAAATCTTTTATAGTTTCCTTCACTTGCCATTGTTTTATTTCCATATCCAGAGCTTCTCGCTAAGCAGATGTAAGGAAAGATAAATTTAAAGCATCCAAAAATTGTTTAATTTCCTCCCCAGTTATATTTCTATCAGGAGTATATAGTTCTTATTAGAACCTTTCAAAACCCTTAGTAATCTGATGATGCTCAGTACATTCTAGATCTCTATTTTTATTTGATTTATTGACCCCATAGATCTTTCGGTTCTCAACTGTAAGGCTAAAAGTTTATCTAGATCTTCCCCAGAAGAATAATATTTACTAGAAGGGGAAAGGATCAGATCTGTTCCAGTACAGTAGCTTCTTCTTGTTGTTTTTACACTGTTTCTTGTGGATTTTACTAGGTAGAAGGTTATTTCTTTTCTTTCTTACTACTTCTAAGGGGGCTAGCAGGGTATTGTTTTGGGGCTGTTGGAATTTTGAAACTTGTTTTGGTGGCTATAAGTGGGCTCATTTGTTTGATGTTTCACTGTGTAGCAGGCTGCATTTGTTGAGGCATATTTCTTCTGATTCAAAACCTATTTGGTGTGATTTAATGGGGGCTGTTTCTTTGAATTGGAGACCTATATCTTCTAATTTCAAGCCTATTTTGATGTGTTCTTGGTGAAGCTGTTTGAATTGGAGACCTGTTTCTTTTGGTAGCAAACCTATTTTGGGGGCTTTGAACAGAATTGTGATTCATTTTTGCTGACTTCACTAGCTGCAAAGTTTAGTGCATAGTGGGGGAGGGGTGCTAATGGTCTGACCAGGGGCATCAGCTACCTGACTGTTTCTGGAAAACTTGGGCTGGTCCCACTCCCCCAACCCATCACCTCACCTGCCCCTGGTCCGTGATTTCCTTTATACCAGGGGTTCTGACATCACTTCCTCAAACGGGCAAAGGATATGCACCTGTCATAGCAGAAGCAGGCATCCAGGAATGGAACAGTAGCAAGTGAAGAGGTGATTGCTATCTCAGTGGAAGGGAAGTAACCGCAAATCAAGGAGCTTACATTGTTACATCTTTGCATTGCTATTGCATGTGGAAAGGAGGAGTAGGAGTTGAAGAAGGTTGTGCAATAGCTACTTAAAGTCTGTTTTGGGGTGTGGATAGGAAGGATAGGAATATAAAAAAGCAGTTGCTCAATCTATCTAAACGTGTATAGCAAAGGGGATAAGGGAAATTAAGAAAATAATGTTTTGCACTGATGGGGGGAAGGGAGACTTGGGAGAGTGTTTGGTATCCTTCATTTGGAAGGGTGGGGGTTTGTTGGTGGGCAACAACAGCAATGGGTAGGGTGGTAGGCTGCAACAACTGTGGTGCACCAATCTTCCTAAAAATTGCCTGGAGTGTGGGGGGATGTTTAGTGTGCAACCACATAGAGAAACTTAGAAAGGAGATTGAGGGTCTGCAGGAGGAACTAAGACAGGCAAGGCAGTCCGGGGGTTGGTTTAGCCCAATACCAGAGGGAGGAAGAAGGGGAGATGAGGGAGAATGATTTGAGCCAACAGTGATGAGGAGAGGGTCAGAAGAAGGGAAGCAGAGACAAAGGGGCCCAGGCCTGGAAGAACGATTGCTGGGGAAACCAGGTCAGGAGACAAAAGACAGATGGAAGGAGGAGATAGGGACTTGTGAGGGTAGGTGAAGAAGTGGCAAAAGTCATGGAGTGCAAAGGAGAGAACAGGTTACTATGACGAGAGAGGGAGCAGGCATTTGTGAAGGGTCTTCAGAAAATGTGCAGGAGGAAGAAGAAGAGGAGCCAGAAATGAGAGAGGGAGATCAATGGAAGAAAGTAGGGAGTAAGAGGGGTGGAATCTTAGTGCTGGGGGACTCAATACTAAGAGGAGTCAGGTGGGGTAGCAAGGGGGAGAGGCATAGTCGCATTTGGGTGGAGGCCATGCCAGGAATGACAGCAGAAAGGGTGGTACAATCTGTTCTGAAATATGCTAGAAGGTTTAGGGACAAGCCTCATTTAATTATACATCTTGGGACGAACGACCTGGCTGACAAGACAGTAGATATAGTCCAGAGGAGGTTTGAGGAACTAGGACAATTATGTGAGGGGGCAGAAAAATCAGTAACTTTTTCAGAGATACTTCCAGTACCCAAGGCAAGCACAACAAGAAAGCTGAGAATAGAGGAATTTAACGAATGGCTAAGAACCTGGTGTTGTGCTAATGGGTATGGGCTGTTGGGGGGTGGGGAGGGACCTGGGAGGACAGTAGTCTCTATGCCAAGGACAGACTACACTTGAGTGAGGAGGGAAAGAAAGTGTTGAAACAGAGGATGGAGGAGTACATAGAGGAAGTTTGGAATTTAAACTAGGAGCGGGGGGTGGCAATTGGGCAAGAGACATGCAGAGACCACAGGTTGGTAAACCATATGAGCTTAGCCCTCTTAACAGTGACAAAGGAAAAATGGCAAGTACTATTGGTGATGCTAGTAAAGGAGGGCAGGATAGGAGGGGGGAAGAGTGGAAGGTGGTTACCCTTAATGCTAGGAGCCTTGGGAGGAAAACTGCAGAGTTACAGGTGCTGATGGCAGAGGGAGAGGTGGACATTGCAGCCATCACAGAAACATGGGCCACCCAATACAATGACTGGGACCTGTCTGTACCAGGGTACAGGTTATTTCGTAGGGACAGGGTGATTGGGAAAGTAGGGGGTGTGGCACTATATGTGAAGGAAGAACTGAAGTGCGTAAGGGAAGAAGGGGAGGAGGGTAGTATGGAGTCACTTTGGATGCAAATCCAGGATTCCAAGAATAGGATTCTCAGAATAGGAGTGGTGTACAGGCCGCCATCTCAGACGGAGGAGTTAGACAGGGAACTTGCAGGACAGATCAGGAGGATCTGCGAGAAGGGTAGTGTGGTGATTGTGGGGGACTTCAACATGCCAGGAGTGGACTGGAGTACCCCAACAACCAGGAACAGAAGGGAGCAGGTACTGCTGGATGCCTTTCAGGACAGCTTCCTGCTGCAAATGGTCAGTGAACCAACCAGGTTAGGGAATACCCTTGACCTTGTGCTGGCAAATGGGGACTTTGTGAGAGAACTTATGGTGGAGGAACTGCTGTCAGGGAGTGACCACCACTCAGTATGGCTCACATTGGATATGGGCAAGGAAGGAGTGGAATCTGGCACAAGAGTGCTGGACTTCCGGAGGGCCGACTTTAGGAAGATGGGGGAAGTGGTAAAAGGTACCTGGCCAGAATTCAATCTAGTATGGACACTAAACAGAGGTGGTAGCTCATAAAGCTGGGGATGGTGGAGGCAACCAAAACCTGCTGCAAGGCCCAGAGCAAGAAGGCTAGGGCTAAGAAACTGAGCTGGTTGAACAAGGAGATCATGGAAAAGGTAAGGAGGAAAAGAGCTGCCTTTAGGAGGTACAAGAAAACAGGGAGGGGGGAGGACAGGGAGGAGTACTTGACAGAATCGAAGGAGGTGACAAGAGCAGTAAGGGGAGCCAAGGCATCTACGAAACTCAAGCTGGCACAAGGCATTAAGAAGGGGGAGAAGGACTTCTTTAGGTACGTCAGGGAGAAAAGGAGCTGTAAGGACCACATAGTAAGGATTAAGAAGGAGGAAGGTTGGGTGGAAGCAGGGTGCGATAAGGCAGAAGCACTAAATGATTACTTCTGCTCGGGATTTACTAAGGAGAAGGGGGGGGTGATACCCAAGGGGGGAGGAATGGCAGAAACAGGGGGGAGGGGGTGACAGATGGGGAAATCATGGAGGGCAGAGTTCGGGAGGGTTTGAAGGCACTGAGGGTGGACAAGGTGCCAGGCCCAGATGGCATCCAGCACAGGGTACTGAAGGAGCTGGCAGAGGTCCTTGCAGGACCTTTGGCAGACCTGTTTAATGCCTCACTACATTTGGGGTGAGTACCTCAGGATTGGAAGCTGGCTCATTTGGTGCTCCTCCACAAGAGTGGCCCCAAGGATGAACCGGGAAACTACAGACCAGTGAGCCTCACATCCATTATGGGTAAGCTAATGGAGACTATCCTGAAGGAGAGGCTGGTGGCCCTCCTAGAGGCCAAAGGACTACAGGACAGCAGACAGCATGGCTTCATATGTGGCAGATCCTGCCAAACCAACCTGGTGGAGTTCTATGACTGGGTAACTAGGCAAGTGGAGAGAGGCCATGCAGTGGATGTCCTGTATTTGGACTTCAGTAAGACATTCAACTCGGTGCCGCATGAAAGGCTGGGAAGTAAGTTAGAAGGTACAGGGGCGGGTGCAAAGCTGGTGAGATGGGTAGGGAACTGGCTTCAGGGAAGGCAACAGAGAGTGGTGGTGGGTGGGGAGCTCTCACACCCAAGGGTATTGATGAACGGTGTTCCACAGGGCTCGATGTTGGGACCAGTGTTGTTTGGGATATTCATTGCAGACATGTCATTGGACATCAAGAGCAAGATCAGTCTGTTTGCTGATGATACCAAGGTAGGAGCGGTGGTGGATGATCTAGGGGGATGGCAGGGGTTGCAGAATGATCTGGAAAAGCTTGAAACCTGGTCACACACCTGGCAACTGGGGTTTAATGCCAAAAAGCACGAGGTGCTGCATTTTGGGATGAAGAACCCAAGGAGGAGTTACCAGCTGGGGGGAGTGCAGCTAGCCCAGACAGAGGAGGAGAAGGATCTGGGGGTGCTTATTACAGGGTCAATGAACAACTCGGCACAATGTAGGAAGGCAGCTGCAAAGGCCAACAAAATGCTGGGTTGTATTGCAAGGGGTATATCCTCGAGGAGGGAGGAGGTGATTCTGCCGCTGTATAGGTCATTAGTTAGACCGCACCTGGAGTACTGCATGCAGTACTGGCACCCGTATCTGAAGAGAGACATTAAGTTACCGGAGAGGGTGCAGCGCAGGGTGACAAAGATGATCAAGGGGCTGGGGGACTTATACGAGAGGAGGCTGAGGGAGTTGAACATGTACTCGCTGGAGGAGGGAGGGGAGGGGAACATGATTGAAACCTTTAAGTACATGAAAGGAATAAACAAGACAGGTACAGAGGGACTGTTCAAAGTAAGGGAGAGAGAGACACCAAGGGCCATGAGATGAGACTGGAGGGAGAAAGGTTCAGGAGGGAGATGAGGAGACACTTTTTTACAGAGAGGGTAGTGGCTGGGTGGAATGCGTTATCTGCAGAAGTGGTATCCAGTAGAACAGTGGACTGCTTCAAAAGGGGATGGGACAGGACAAGGGGGAGGGTCAATGAAGGGGAAGGGTGGAAGGGAGGGGCATCAGCAGAGTAAGGGGTGCTAGCTGGACATTCAAGCAGACTTGATAGACCTCTAGGCCTTTATCTGCTGGCAAGTTTTGTATGTTCGTATGTGACCTCAATATTGTAGAAAGGGCCTGCTTAGCTCTTAATTTATTAAATTAATTTTGAATTTTAAGCATTTGATATAAATCTACTTTGTTTTGTGAATGAATATATTTAGCCTGTGCCTGTGCTAATTGTGTTTCTTTAGTTTTTATTTCACTGTACATATTCTTTTTCATATACTAATAACTTTATAGTGTATGGTTAGGGCTTATTGTGCACAGAATTCAAGCAGCTCTAAAGACTTGTGCATATTCTAAAAACCTTAATGTGCACGTTATATCATTAACTTCAGCTGTGATTCCCTCTCGGTGACTCACACTGCCTGGTATCGCTTTCTCTGCTTGCTGTACCTCCGTGCTATTGTAACTGTGGTTAGAAAAAACAAGCATTTGTCAATGCCGAGTGTTGATAGCGTTAGTCTGTTGAGCTCGCTCAGTGTCCCTCTGCAACTGGCTCAGTCTCTTTGTCCTGGTGCTACAGGCTGCTCTTTTGTACTGGGCTGCTGCCTGCATTGGCAACTTGTTCTGCCGAGGCAATATCCGCAGCTGTCCCGACAGAGCTCCACTGAGGTGGCTCACTCCCCCTCTCTCACTCACTCATTCTGTTTCTCCTGGCACTGCAGGCTGCCCTATTGTACTGGGCTCCTGCCTGTGTTGGTGGCTTTTTCTGTCCACAAAGAAATCCACAGCTGTCCTGACAGAGCTCCGTTGAGCTCGCTCACTCCCCTTCTCTCACTCGCTCATTCCGTTTCTGCTGGTGCTGCAGGCTGCCCTTATCTACTGGGCTCCTGCCTGCGTTGCTGCCTTCTTATGCCCACAAAGAAATTTGCAGCAGTTACAATACAGCTCCATTGACCTCGTTCACTCACTCATTCTGGTTTTCCTGCCACTGCAGGCTGCCCTTTTGTACTGGGCCTCTGCGTGCATTGCTGTCTTTTTCTGCCCACAAACAAATCTGCAGCAGTCCCAACAGAGCTCCATTGAGCTCACTGACTCCCCCTACCTCACTTGCTCGTTCTGTGTCTCCTGGCACTGCAGGCTGCCCTTTTGTACTGGGCTCCTGCCTGCATTGGTGGCTTTTCTGGCCAGAAAGAAATCTGAAGCAGTCCTGACACAGCTCCATTGAGCTCGCTCACTCTCCCTCTGTCACTCGCGCATTCCGTTTCTGCCGGCGCTGCAAGCTAGCCTTTTGTACTGGGCTCCTGACTGCGTTGCCGCATTTTCTGCACACAAAGAAATCCACAGGAGTCACAATAGAGCTCTGTTGAGCTTGCTCACCACTGATCTGTCATTCGCTTGTTCTGTTTCTCTTGGCGCTACAGACTGCACTTTTGTATGGGGCTCCTGGCTGCATTGGCACCTTTGTCTGTCCACAAAGAAATCTGCAGCTGTCCCGACAGCATTCCGTTGAGGTCGCTCAGTCTCCCTCTCTCATGCGCTCATTCTGTTTGTTCTGGCGCTGCAAGCTGCCCTTTTGTACAGGGCTCCTGCCTGCATTGGCACTGTTTTCTGCCCACAAAGAAATCTGCAGCAGTCCTGATAGAACTCCGTTGAGATCACTAAGTCCCCCTGTCTCACTCACTTGTACTGTTTCTCCCACCGCTGCAGGCTGGCCTTTTGTACTGGGCCCTGCCTGCATTGACACCTTTTTCTGCCCACAAAGAAACCCGCAGCAGTCCTGACAGCGCTTCAGTGAGTTTGCTCACGCCCCTTCCCTCAGTCGCTCTCTCGTTCTGTTTCTCCCAGTGCTGCAGGCTGCCCTTTTGTACTGGGCTCTTGTGTTGGGGCCTTTGTCTGCCCACAGACAAATTTGCAGCAGTCCCGACAGAGCTCAGTTGAGCTCGGTCACTCCCCCCTCTCACTCGGTCGATCTTAATCTGTCCCAAACACTGATTTCCCAGAGTGACTGTGCTATTCTCCGTCAGGAGTGCAAAAACATATTTTAGCCAGGATGTGAAAAATGACAGCTGTAGGGTTCATAAGGAGGTGTGAAAAAATGCCACTGTTGAAAATGTGGCGTGACAATACTACAAGTTTGCGAAGTTACAAGGGTGCGTGGAAACAGTTCAACGCACACTTGTAACACAGTCATGTTATGGAATTTCATCACCAAATTTTCAACATAGGGATTTTAGGAGCTCTGCTCATGAACAGTGCCACTGTCATTTTCTTAATCTGTCCCGAACACTGATTTCCCACAGTGACCACGTTATTCTGCGCCGAACTGTGAAAACACATTTTGGTCAGGATGTGAAAAATGACAGCTGTGCTGCTTATAAGGAGGTGTGAAAAAATGCCACTGTTGAAAATCTGGCGTGACAATATTACAAATCTGAGAGTTACAGGGTGTGGAAAGTGTGCAATACACACTTGTAACATAATTCAAATTGATGGGCTATCATCATCAAATTTCAACATAGGCATTTTAAGACCTCTGCTCATGAACAGTATCATTGTCATTTTCTTAATCTGTCCCGAATACTGATTTCCCACAGTGACCGCTGTATTCCGCGCCGGAAGTGCGAAAACACATTTCGGCCAGGATGGGAAAAATGACAGCTGTACTGTTCATAAGTAGGTCTGAGAAAATGGCACTGTTGAAAATCCGGAGTGAAAATATAAATTCGCGAGGTTACGAGCATACAAAACAGGGTACTAAATGAGAAAAAGACCAAGGTAGAACGGTCAGTTGGGGATGCTGCAACAGAAGGTAAGGCCATCAAAAAATGGAGAGCAATGAGTACCAATGCCCGTAGTCTAGGTAACAAGCTTCCCGAATTAGTGGCCTTGATGGTGGAGGAACATCTGGATATCGTGGCAGTCACAGAAACATGGTACACACAAAACCATGACTGGGACATAAACATACCAGGATACACTATCTACAGGAGGGACAGGGAGGGTAAAAGAGGGGAGGAGTAGTTCTTTACATAAGGAAGGAATAAAAGCAACAGAACAAAAAAGGGTAAACAGGGAGGAGAAGAAGCACTGTGGGTAAATTTGGAGACAGGCAATGGCACCACAATCCGCACAGGGGTTGTATACAGACCCCCTTCTCAGGGGGAGGAAATGGACAAGGAAATGATAGAAAGTATACTTATAATGGCAGAAAAAGGGGAGATATTGCTGATGGGTGATCTGAATATGCCAGATGTTAACTGGAGTGCAGTTGCAGCTGCCACTTCGAAGAGTGCAGTTATTCTAGATGCCCTACAGGGGGCATGCCTTAGACAACTAGTACTGGAGCCCACTCGAGAGGGAGCAATATTAGACTTGATACTCTCAAATGGAGATGGAGAGAGGATCACAGATGTAGAAGTGGTAGCCATCTGGGAACTAGCGACCATCGAACAGTATGGTTCACAATAAACACAAGCAATAGAGTCAAGCCATACAAAGACAAAAGTACTGGACTTTAGGAGGGCTGACTTTGCCAAAATGGGTGAGTGCCTAAGGAATGCACTAGCAAATGGGTGGGAAGGAGGGGTGGAAGAACAATGGGGAATAATAAAAACTGCCATCACAGAGGTAACGAGCCTTTGTGTGAAGCAAATAAACAAAACAAGACGATGTAAGAAACCACTATGGTTCTCAAAGGAAGTGGCAGTGAAGGTTCAAGAGAAAAAGAAAGCATTCAGGAAGTACAAGGAATCGCAGCAGGAGCAGGACAGAGAACTGTATCAGTTAAAGCAAAGGAGGCTGGGAAGGCAGTCAGAACAGCAAAGGCCCAAACTGAGAAAGATAGCCAACTCAGTTAAGAAGGGAATAAAACCTTTACAGGTACATCAGGAGCAAAGGAAGACCAAGGGAGGATAGTGAGGCTTAATAAAGGGAGGGAGGGTGGGCAGAGGGAGAATGTGAAAGGCAGAGATACTAAACAAATATTTTGCTCAGTATTTACAAAGGAAGAGGGAGGTACATAAAACAAACAGTAGTAACACTCTGGATACAGAAGTTGATACCAGCCCATTTACAGAAGAAAGGGTTCTGAAGAACTCTTAAAACTGAAGGTGGACAAAGCAATGGGGCCTGATGGGATTCATCCCAGAATTCTAAAAGAACTAAGGGTAGAACTAGTGACACCACTGACTACCCTCTTAACAAATCATGGGAGGATGGGGTGGTACCCGAGGACTGGAGGAGGGCATGTGATTCCTCTCACAAAAGTGGGAGCAAGGCAGAAGCAGGAAACTATAGACCTGTTAGTTTAACCTCAGTGATAGGAAAATGATGGAATCACTTCTAAAGGAAAGAGTTATCGCGTATCTAGAGGCCAGAAGGGTACAGGACCCTAGGCAGCATGGATTCACAGCGGAAGGTCATGCCAGACAGATCTGATAGATTTCTTTGACTGGGTGACCAAAGTAGTAGATCAGGGAGGGGCTGTGGACATGGCCTACCTAGACTTTAAGCAAAGCATTTGACACAGTCCCACACAAAAGATTAATATATAAGTTAGCCAGCCTGGGAGTGGGTCCCAAGATGACAGCCTGGGTAAAGAATTGGCTGGAGAATAGGACACAGAGAGTAATAGTAAATGGAGTCCACTCAGAAGAAAGGAGGGTTACTAGCGGGGTACCGCAGGGTTCAATGAGGACCAGTCCTCTTCAATGTCTTTATAGCTTTACATTGCAGAAGGACTGGAAGGAAAGTGTATGTCTCTTTGCAGATGACACTAAGATCTGCAACAGAGTTGATGCACAGGTGGGGTGGAAAGATGAGAAGGGACTTGGCAAGGTTAGAGGAATGGTCAAATGTATGGCAGCTTAGATTCAATGCTAAGAAGTGCAAGGTAATGCACCTGGGAAACAAAACCCAGGGGAAGAGTACACAATGGGGGGTGAGATACTAACAACAACAAAAATGGAAAGGGACCTGGGGGTAGTCATATCAGATGACCTAAAGGTGGGCAAGCAATGTGAGAAGGCAGCAAGGAGGGCTGGGGGATACTGGGATGCATAGGGAGAGGCATCACCAGTAGAAAACAGGAAGTTATTATCCCTCTGTACAGACAGCTGGTCAGACCCCATCTGGAGTACTGTGTGCAGTTCTGGAGACCCAATCTCCGCAAAGACATAGACAGGATGGAAGCTGTCCAGAGGAGGGACTAAATGGTGCAGGGTCTGCACCGGAGGACATATGAAGAGAGACTTAAGGAGCTTAATATGTATAGCCTCGAGAAAGGAGGAGAGGGGGACATGACAGAAACTTCCAAGTACCTCAAGGAATCAACAAAGTCCAAGAGGGTAGCATCTTTCAAAAAGAGGTGTGCAAGAACAAGAGGGCACAATTTGAAGATAGAGGGGGCGGCTCAGAGGTAATTTGAGAAGTGTTTTTTCACAGAGAGGGTTGTGGATGCATGGAATGGCCTTCCGGAGGAGGCTGTGGAGTCAAAATCAGTGGTGGAATTCAAGCATGCATGGGATAGTCATAAGGCAATTCTGGGGGGTGGGGGTAGGAAGAAGTAGGCTGCTGGTTAACTAGGATCTGCAGCTTATCCAGTAGGTAGGGAAATGGGCAGACTGGGTGGGCCAAGCGGTCCTTATCTGCCGTCAAATTCTATGTTTCTATGTGTGCCAACTGCGCAATGTATGCTCATAACACAGTCATTTTATGGAGTATCGTTACCAAATTTTCAAAATAGGCATTTTAGGACCTCTACTCATGAACAGTGTCACTGTCATTTTCTTAATCTGTCCTGAACACTGATTTCCCAGCAACTGCGCTTATTCTGCGCCAGAAGTGCGAAAACACATTTCGCCAGGATGTGAACAATGACAGCTGTACTGCTCACAAGGAGGTGTGACAAAATGCCAATTTTGAAAATCTGGCATGAAAATATTGCAAATTACCGGAGTTACGAAGTTATAGCAACTGCATAGCATGCGCTCGTAAAACTCATTTTTGTGATTTTTCCATTGAATTTGCAACATAGACTTTTGAGAGCCCACCTCATGAATACTGGCATCACGTTTATTTAATCGCACCCCAAAGGTGATTCCGCAGTGACCGCGAACCACTTTTCGGGGCCGACACACCCATGACAGTTCAAGAATTCATGAGGAGGGGTCCCAAACCACATGTTGAAAATTTGGTGAAAATGCCCGAGATATGCACTAAATTTGAAAACCCTATTTATTACATTACACAGCTTTTCCGCATTTCCTCAGTTCGCGGTCGGCTTGGAAGAGTGCAGGCAGATTTGTTCTGTCCACCGGCGATCGCCGCGCCGAGCTCCGGGAGGTAAGAGTGGGGTGAGGGGTGTGGGGAGGCTGGTGCGCAGTGGTGGGTGCGGGTTGTGGGAGGGGGCAGGAGACTATGGGGATTGTTTCCTTTTTCAGGTAAAAAAAACAAGCGTTCGCGGGACGTTTTAACTTTACAGGGGCATGTGGCACGCTGGGGTGGCTCCCAGTGCCACCAGAGTTCTGTTTTTGGGGAGGCAGCTGTAGCCGACAGGATTGGGCACCCCTTTGGCAAACAACAAAGGGCCATGTGGCATGCTGGGGTGGGCTCCCAGCATGCCACCGAATCTTGTTTTTTGGGGAGGCAGCTGTAGCCGACAGGGATTGGGCACCCCTTGGCAAACAACAAAAGGTGGGGAATTCTTTCTCGCCGATGGGGATTGGGCACCCCATCGGCAAACAACAAAGGGGATTCTTTCTGCTGATGGGGATTGGGCACCCGTGCGGCAGACAATAAAACGGGAAGTACATTATGCAGACAGGGAGGGCTCCTGTCAACAAATAAACATGGTGGGTAAATATTGTTTGTGAATACAGCAGCAAGCCGCCATGTTCACAAACAATATCAGGGATCCTACATCACGCCCTGCAATGACGGGTCGCTCCCTCATTGCAGCGGATGGCTGACACTGCAATGATGAGGCATCCCCTGATTGCAGTGGCTGATTTTTTAGAAGGTTGTGGCGACTGGCTGAACTACTGTTGAGCAGCATGCCACGGCATTGGGGACGGGGACAGTTTCGCAGGCTGTAGGCATTGGGCACAATAGTGCCACGCCCACAACCTAGCTTTTCAGGAGAAAGCTCAACATGTTTCTTGCGCATGCGTGCAATCAACATAAAAAATGGCAGTGGTGAAAATGTAGCATATCAATATTGCAAATTTGCGAAGTTACAAGGGTGCGTTGGAAATGCACAACACATGCTTGTAACACAGTCATTTTATGGACTTTCGGTACCAAATTTTCAACATAGGTATTTTAGCACCTCTGCTCATGTACAGTGTCACTGTAATTTCTTCAAACTGTCCCAAAAAGTGATTTCGCACAGCGACCGCGCTATTCTGCGCCTGACGTACTAAAACACATTTCAGGCAGGATATGTAAAATGACAGCTGTACTGTTCATCAAGAGGTGTGGAAAAATGCCAATGGTGAAAATCTAGAGTGAAAATAGTACAAATGTACAACATTATGAGCGTGCGTGCAAACTGCACAACACACACTTGTAACACAGTCATTTTATGGAGTATTGTCACCAAATTTTCAACATAGGCATTTTAGGACCTCTGCCCATGAACAGTGTCACTGTCATTTTCGTAATCTGCCCCGAACACTGATTTCCCACAGCGACCGTGCTATTGTACCTGTACCAGCTTGTTTGTATCTATGTCTTAATTTACTGTTATACTTATGTGTTGTACTGCTATACTGTGTATTTTGGTTTGTCTTACTGTGACAAGGTACCTTTGTAAATAAGCCTATGGCTCAAAGGTTTTCCAAACTGCTGTTTAAATAAAATAAATAAAATATTGTGCCCCGGAAGTGCGGAAACACATTTTGGCCAGGATGTGAAAAATGACAGCTGTACTGTTCACTAGGAGGTGTAGAAAAATGACAATGTTGAAAATCTGGCATGAAAATATTGCGAATTATTGAAGTTACAAGCGTGCGTAACAACTCACCGCCAATGCTGCGGCAGAAACAGCCATTTGTTGAATTTTTTCCAACAAATTTGCAACATAGGCTTTTTGAGAGCCTACCTCATGAACACTGCGACTGTTCTTGCATTAATCGGTCCAGAAAGATGATTCTGCGCAGTGACTGCAAAATCACCTTTCGGGACTGATTAACGTCATAACAGTGCCAGAATTCATGAGGACTGGTCCCAAAAACCCTATGTTGAAAATTTGGTGCATAAATTCCACAAAATGCCCGAAATATGCATCAAAGTTGAAAAAAACCCTATTTATTCCATTATACAGCTTACCGGCATTTCCTCAGTTCGCGGTCGGCTTTGAAGAGTGCAGACGTGTTCCCAGTCCACCGAAGATCGTTGCGCCGAGCTCCGGAGGTAAGTATGGGGTGAGGGTAAGGGGGTGTGTGGGGAGGCAGGGTGCGCAGTGGGTGGGTGTTGGTGGTGGGTAGGGAGACTACGAGGGACCTTTTCTGTTTATAGGTGTTAAAAAAAAACACATCGTGGACGGTTTTCTTTTTTTACAGGTGTTTTTTTTTTGGGAGGGTGATACAATAGCCGATGGGGGATTGGGCACCATCGTCAGCACACAGGGAGTGGGGGACACTAGCTGAGGGGGATTGGGCACCCCCTCAGCACAGAGGAAGGGGGAGGACATCATGCCGATGGGGAGGGGCCCCGTGGGCACGTTAAAGTGGGAAGGGGGATGGATGCCAACAGAATCAGGCACCCCATTGGCAACAACAGCAGGGACGCATGAGCCGAGGGGACTGGGCACCCCTCAGCAAACAGAAAAAGAGGGGGGCACATTATGCCAACGGGAGTGGCCTCACGGGCACATGTACATGAGGGGGGCAGGGTAAGCCAACTGGGGAATTGGGCACCCCCGAAGTCATCAGTTTAGCGGCCACTGTGCCGCCATGTTGGTAGCTAGTGAAGCACATAGGAAGGTCTGCTGTGTGTGACGACCTTTGCTCGCATTGCAGCGGACCTTTCCTTTGATGTGTTCGCCACATTAGTACGCATGGTGTGGCACCGGCATGCAGGCTGATTGGGAAATGAGGGACGCACCTACTGGTGTGTGCCCTGCATTCTCCCAACAACGACCTCATCTCAACATCTCCACTACCGCAAGATGTTGACCGCGCAAGCGCGCCAACATAAAAAGACATTTCAACTGCTGTTTTTTTAAACTATACATTATTAGAAATAAAATATGGGCAATCATATACAACTGGCCTTGTGTTTACATCTGGGGTTGAGATACTAGCATGGACCTCTCGATCGTCACTCTTGAGGCCCATATGCTGGCATCTCAACCCTTCAATTAAAGCACAGGCTTGTTGTGTATGGGCACCTATAAATTAGTCATTATATGTTACCCGCCCAAAATTGCTTTTAAAGCATTTCCAAAAGTATTATGTCTCCTCTAGTTTTTTAGATTACAAATATTTCAATGTTTTTTTTTAAATTACATTAATATAATGATTATCCCTGAGCAGGAATTCATCCATTCTCCAAATACTGGGTCCTATGCACTAACACTACATGGGATACACGTGGGTGCACAACACGTGCACGTAAGGGCTTACATGCAAATGGCACACGTGGCACACCCAGGAGGCATTCACAAACTGTGTGTGGGCATGTGCAATGCACATCCAGGGTGGTGGGGCTATGTAGCGGCGTGCGCAGCACCTCCGAATGTACGTGTATGAAACCTTTTATGACATCTAGGTGAGTGGCATGTGGTGTGTACACTTACAGCAGGTGGAGGGATGCTATAAGTAGCTGTGCATAGGTACAGGTAGCTGTGCTCATACTGCTCAACCGTGTACAATACAATGAAGGGCATGGACACACAAAGAGAGGGAAAATGAGAGATGCTGACTCACATAATCAGGAACACATCCACAAATAGGATATTCAAGCACAGAACACCATAGAAACCAGTATGTTTAGATGCACAAACTGTAGTCCCAATGTAGCATCAATAAGAATTCCTGCTGTAATGTCTGAATGTACAATACATGCACTGTGTGGGCAGCACCAGTTTCATGAGGGACAGATGAAGGAGAGAGTCATTCTGAGGGGTAAAAAGAGTGATGTCCCCATAATCAGGGATAGTTGAGAGGTATGGCTGTCCTCCCAGACTGAAATGGCAAGTCCCAATAACCCCAGAGCAGATCCAATGCTCCCAGATCGTATCACGTTACGATGTCAACATTTCTACTTCAAAATCCAGTACAGCGATAACCTTGAGGTTGTCACTGTATTGGATCTGATGGTGTAATTTCGCTATTTTTGAGTACCCCCACCCCCCCTTCAGACCAAACTCCAACCTGGGTTGTTGTATCTTTAAGAAGGGGGGTGTAGAATCAAAAACCCCGCATAAAAAAAACAAACACTTGAAGGCTTTGGCCCATGATTCAATGGGGGAAATAATCTCGCCTTTTTTCCTATTTGGCACGCCTCCCGAACTTTCATACAGCACTTAGTTCATGGACTGACTGCTGCGTGGTTTTTGTGGTTGTGCTTCCTTGCTGCCTTTCTGCTCTTTTCCTTTTCTTTTGTTGTGCTGTTTGCCTTCTCTTCCTGCCCCCTTTACCTGCGGCCATCTGCCGCTCTCCTTTCTTCCTGTTTCCTTCTTGTTTCTGCTGGTCTCTTTTGTTTCCTAGTGTCTCACTTTTTCTGCAAGATCCCTTGGACTGCTGCCCTGCCTGCATTTGTGCCACTGCCACTTGAATGAGTCCCTTTTTCCCCCCGGCATGCTGCTCCTGGCCGCCATGCTCCCCATTCCTCTCCTCGCACTTTGTTGTGCTTGTTTTTCCCCTCTTTTCTTTGGGGGTTCTCTTTTCCAATCTGATTCGGCTCATCTTGAACCTTCTCCACTTGCTGTACCCTCCTTCCGGGTTGCGTGCCAACATCACCTCCTGGCACTTTCCTTCTATGTCCTCAGCTTTCTTCTCTGCACGCCACACGACTAGCGGAGCTCTCGGCCAGTATTTTGGTGGAAACTGCAGCTGTCTTTAACACTCCACTGAGCAGCTTCATACATCATTCTACCCCGTTTACTTGTGCAAGGACTTTCTACCTACAATCCAAGTCTCCCAGGACTCATTATTCTCTCTGCGCATTACATGACTCCCTTTTGCCCTTGGGCCATTCTTAACGGAGCAATATCCTTTCTTTACTGTGGTGTCAATGTCTCTTCCAGGACTAATCTGCTCCTTTGCTATTAGCAGGATACTGATTTACATTGAACAAGCAGATGAGTTAGGGGGGCTTTAATTGCACCACTGGAAAGTGTTTCTCTTTTTGAGCAACTATTCCTTCCTTCAACCGAACAGAAAATCTATCAGCCATTTACACATTGGCTCCAAGCAGACTTCCTTGCAATACAAAGCAGTTTGCCTGACAGCTCACCTCACTGCCTCCTCTTCAAGATATCATCCTTAACTGCCTGCAAATGGAAATCTCCAGGCTCGTTACCTCTCGCTGTTGTCACCAGAGCTACGCTCCACTGATTGTTTCAGTGAGATCAGAAAAAGGTGCATCTCCACAGCTTACGTCAGCACCAGAACCGCCAGCCTTTCATCTGAGGCATTCTAAACCCTGATGCTCTCTCAAGGATTGGACAATTCCTTGTCTTTTAACGTAACTCAAGAGGCTGGGTGTTCCCTACTCGTCGTCTGTTAGAAAGCAAGACCTTTTTGAATTGCTCTTTAAGTGTGATCCTGGATTCCCTGCTGCTCCTCCCACTTCCCAGCCTCAGTCAGCACCCGACGCCACTGCTGAACTCCGTAACCTCTTCACCACTCTGGCAACTTCACTCTCCAATGTACAGGATCGCCTAGCATCCTTGGAAGATCGTATCTCCATTCCACAGCCACCCGGCCCCACTGTGTCAGACCTACAGGCATGTCTTTTGCACTTGAAGACTGAATGGCTGCCCAGCCATGCCTCCCTACACCTGGCCTACCTCCTGTTGTGTCTTCTGCTCATTTCCTCACTTCCAAAGGCATTGCTTTATCCACCATACCTTCCACATCTTCAGCAGCAATACTTTCTCAGCCTAACATGGATCAGTCATCTGCTGGCTCTCCTGTTTCTACGTCAGCTATCTCTGCAATGCATTTGTCTTCTTTTCACCTGCACAATCATGTCATTGAGGTCTAAGATGTCAATCTTATCTCCCTTCTGATTTCTTCCCATGACACTTTAGAAAATAGAGTTGTCTCTTGTGGTGACGTTTCTGTTATACTTAGGTTCGCCAAGAAGCTAACCGTCCCCGAATTTATTCTCACCTTTAGCCTCTACAAAGACATAGTATGTTCAGCTTTTCCTTCCTGCTATCAGGAACTCAACTCCTACCTTTATCTTTTGGTTGATTTGGGTGTCTGATATGGAGGTACGTTGTTTTATGATTATCACCGTTTCTTCTCCGCCAAGGCAGTGGCAGCTCTAGCCCATTTTAATACCAAACTCGTTTGGGCTACCTTAGACAGCGAATTGTTTTGCTACCACTTCACCTGCCATCAAGACTTTTCCTGTCAGCTATGTGGAGCCTCTCCCCATTTTGCGTTGCTCGGCCTGCTCTCCATTTCCCAGTCATCAGACCAGCCATTGGGACCCACATCCATGGACTCTCAATCTGCAGCTGCCTCTGGTCTTACCCGCACCATATCCAATCCCGGGGCATTTCCCCGCTCAGGTCATGGGGAAATCAACCCATCTGCAATAATTTCAATTTCTCTGGATGCTTCACTCAAGGATTCCGAAATCTTCATGTCTGCACCTTCTGTAGCGGAGCTCATTCCAAAGCTATGTGCCCACACCTGTCTCACTGATGCCTCTTCTCATCCCCTCCATGACTCTGTCAATCCTACTTCACCATGTGAGACCCCTGTTGGAGTTCCATCACTCATAACTTAATCATCCTATCGACATTCATGCTTCATCCTCATACTCGACCTTAGCCTTGCTGAAAATCTGCCCTTTTCATTTGCTATACAGCAATGGTGGACCACATGGGGTCCCACCATTCCATACAAACTTGCCTCTATGGTGATGGCGGACCATGTGGGGTCCTGCCATACCTATTACTCTCTACTTAGTGGTACGGTGATGGCGGACCATGTGGGGTCCTGCCATCCCTATCACGCCTGGATTCACGACAGTGGACATTCACACCTGGATTCACGACAGTGGACCATGTGGGGTCCCTTCATCCCTATCCCTCATTACTAATGGTACAGCAGTGGTGGACCATGTGGCAGACCATGTGGGGTCCCTCCATCCATATCACGCCTAGTTCTATAGATTCACGACGACAGACCACGTGGGGTCCCGCTGTCCCTGTCTAACATTGCTAAATGGTATGATGATGGCAAACCACGTGGGGTCCTTCCATCCCTATTATGTTCATTTTCTGGACTGCATGGTGGACTACATGGGGTCCCGCTATTCAAATCTACCGCATGCCATGAGAAAGCTTCCTAGCAATCTGTGTCATTACTGACCTATATCCTGGGAGTCTCGTCTTCTACTTGGATCTGTTGAAGGCTTTGTGAGTCATACTACTCATGGATTACATTATTATGGCAGTGATGACAGACCTATGGGCAGTTTCCACAGTCCCTTAATTCAAACACGACCTATATCAGACCCGTTTGGACCAGACCCCTCTATCTTGGCTCACGTGATCTATTCCTGATAATACGGATTTCCCTCTTGACTGGATCTTCACTTCAGGTCCTGAATTTCAACCTTCTGTGTTGACTGTCAAAATCCTACCTAGACATTCTTTTTCCTGCGCCCCGCAGTCCTATGCCACCACAATCCAGGACTCAGTTCGAACTGTCATTTTCCACTGTTAATATCCATAGCCAGGTCACTTCTACTTCTCCTGCATTTTAATAACCTTTGTCTACATCATCAAGTTCGATCATCACCATCAAAGAAGACAAGACTCCAAGAAGTTCTCCCTCAAACCGATCCTCCTCAGTCACCCCTTGAGGACTCCAAGTTACTATCGGTTGGAAATATCTCCTTTAGTATGCCCAGAGGAAGGGAGTCAGGCAGCCATGGTTCCTCGGAGGTTTCTCCCACGGGGGTTGGGGTTCCTCTCCTGCGTTGCTGCCATTCACACTCTCTGATTTGGAGGAGGTATTCGATACTTCTTTTTGGGCATCAATTCCGATCCGGCCTTTGGAATAGAAGGGGGTGCAAACAAGTAAGGCCAAAGTAAAGCAGAAGCACAAATATCAATTCACATGAGCATGTTATTTCCTCAAATTGAACAAATGTCGACAGACGAAATCTCACCTGTTGACATTGTTTCCATTGCCAAGCTGCATTTTGACAATTTTGTTGTCAATCCGACTTGGTGGAACCCTCCCAGCTTGATAGTGCATATTCCCTGTAAAGCCAGGGTAAACATCCGGAGCATGACTGTAGAGTACATTAAATCCTATGGAAGCTGACTTGCTCTATAGTCCTGCATAACCAATGCAAGGCTATGGGTAGAATATTCTAGTAGATAGCACCAAACCCATGCAAAATACAAGAAACTCTGTAGATCTGGGAGCCCTGCAAATCCTACATGGCTCCTTGTAGATGCCACCAGTACCCATGGCATTCACATTGCTGTAGTAGTCCACAGAACCAATACAAGCCTGTGTGAATCAACCACAATAGATGGCATCACACTCTGTGGAAAATGGGCAGTCCAGCAAATTAGAAAGCCCTGGAGTAGTGGTGCCAAGATGGACTGGGATGCCATGGTAGGGTACAGATGATGCAGAACTGTGTCAGGCACAGCCATGGACACACACACATGGTACACACAACAGGCACCATGGTGGGGAATACCCGGAAGGGGCACAGTCACACAGGTGTGGGCCCGACGTGGATGGCACAGCACCCAGCATAGGTGGGCAGCACTTGGGTGATGTCAAACTGCAGCAAACAGGGGCACCAGCATGGGAACAACAACCACCCACACAAGGCACACATGTGGGACATCCAGACATTTGTACTCCCTCTGGTGCACAACTCACATGCCACCAAACCCACCCGGAGTCTCCCTGAATGTCACCAAAGGCCCCAAGGGAGCTCCCCCAATGCCTCAAGGCTCCCCAACATTGGGCGGGCCACCCAACTCACCCACCCCACACCAGCAGGCAAACCACTGGGCTGGCTCAATGATGACACGGATAGGAAAATAAAACCTTTATTAGACAAAATGGCAGTACAACAAAATATGGATGGAGGGCAACATCCGCCCAGGTACAGTGCAGCACAAATGTAAAACAATAGCCAAACAAGGTATGCAGTCCCCAAATATGGTCCACAAGACCTGTTCAAACAGCCTTCATGGCAATGGCTCAAGGGTATACTGGAGGGGTTCTGCCTGGTTGGCGGTCACGCCCTAACTCTCCTCCTCCTGAGAGTGCCCTCTGGAACCTGGCGGTGTTTTGGCCGTCTATGGTCATGACAGCATCACAAGTCTTCATTGGGGTCCCTGTAGCACTGCAAAGGGAATACAACACAGGGAGTGCAAGCATGAACAGGATACACAACATGGGCCATATAATATGGCACAGATATGCCGCTGTATGCGATACCTACCTTTCAGGGCTCCACCACCACCCTCCACTTCTCCCTGTCATGGGCCTTATACTAAATGTCTTCAGACCCCACCCTCAGGGACAGGAAGGCTGAATTTCTCCAACACCATCGCCACCTATGTGGTGGTGACTGCACCACACAGGTGGTCCCATATGGCTGCTCCTCCCCGGTGAAGACCAACTTATCTGGGAGCCCATGGTGGTCCTGTGTGAATGAGAAGAAACAGCATTCAGCACCAGGAATACTACAGCCACTGCAATGCTCCACTCCACATGCTGCAGGCCAGGTACATACCTGAAGTGGGACCTCCAGCCTTCAGATGTTGCCATGTTGGGGCCATCAAGGTATGTGTCTCAGGGCACCCTCCAGAGTGTACTGCGATACATCCCCAATCACCCGACCTGTGGTGCGGATTGAGAGGAGCCCTCCACAGCTGCAGCCATCTCCATCGGCTGACCTTATGGTGTGTGCACGTGATGCCTGAACAGGTACTGTCAGTATGCACCAGGGACCACCACATACCCTCTTAAACGTACACATGAGAGTTCTGAACCACATAAAGGGCTTGAATCCTGTAATGTACAGGTAAACAGGTATCTGTAGAGGTGGAAGAGGATGCATCCTAATTTCCTGGTGAGTGTTGTACTACTGAAGGCAGAGCAGGAGCGGTGGCAGTGCAGGGACACACAGCTAACAGTCTTCAGACCACGACTGGAAGCACGAATGACGCGGGACACACATTGCATCGAATGCTTCTGGTTCAACTGTGGCATGATCAAACAGGTGTGTGACATGGTCCGCGGCACCATTGCACCTCGGAGATGGTGATCCAGTGCAATGACGATAGAGACCAAGGTGTTATGTGCCCTGTCATTCTATACAACAGGGTTCTTCCAGATGGAGTCCTGTGATGTCATTGGTGTCAGCCAGTCCTCTGTGTCCTGGGCACTGGTGCAGGTGACAGATGACCTGCTGGATCATGTGCATGAATACATAAGATTCCCCACATCTGAGGATGATGTATGTGCCACTAAACAGGCATTCTATGCCATGCAAGGCATGACTAACATTCTCGGTGCTACAGCCTGCACCCATATATGGATAGTGTCACCATCTGAGAATGAGGAGGCATACAGGAACAGAAAGGGAGTCCACAGTATAAACTGTCAGATCAGATGGTATATTCACCATAGTGTGTGCCAAGTACCCTAGCTTATGCTATGATGTGTACATACTGGATGGGTCATTACTCAGTGCCCTGCTCAATTCCAGTTGGATTGAGGGATGGTTGTTAGGTGAGTATACTGCACTGGCATGTGAGGCATCATGTGGTCCTATGCCAACAGCACCTGACTGATTGCTGTTTTTGTCCTCTGCGTGGGTGACAGCAGATACCCCTTATGGCCGTACCTGAAGACACCATTCCTGGAACCACACGGCACTGCAGAAGAGGTGTACGACCATGCACACAGGAAGACATGGTCTGTCATTGAGAGGACCATCAAACTACTGAAGATGAGTTTCCGTTGTCTTGCCCATACAAATGGCATGATGCTGCTGTCACTGGGAAGGGAGTGCAAGGTTTTCACCATGTGGGCCATGCTCCATAACATCGTCTTGTATCCATGCCAACTGACTTACACCTGTGTGCACTGCAGGAGGTGTATGAAGGAAGGGCAGCCTGGCACAGGACCAGAGACACTGAGTTGCCAAGCAGCACATGGTGCCCTTGTACAGGGCTCTTTCCACTGGTAGAAATGGCCATCTGCACAGTGTCGGACCAGACAGATGTGGGATGTGTATAGCAGGAACTGTCATTTGCAGGACCGCATCACGGGGGTTAGTGTGCACACGATAGATGTGGACAACAGTGTGCAGTATGGGTGTGGGCGGTGAATGGTGTGGGTGGTGGGTGCATGATGATGACAGCACACACTGAGAGTACCCATGAGGGGTTCATGGTTGGAAGGAGGGACTGCTATGGTGGAGGGATTGCTCTGTGTTGTGTGGGGGGAATGCTATGGGGCTGGTGCAGCACTGCATGGGTGGGCCTACATTGTGCAGGCTGGTGTACTCTTGATGTTGGGGGGTATAACACTATGTTAGTGGGTGGGGTGGGTACTGCTATGTTTGGGGGTGGTGTTGCATGGCATTGTGGTGTCATATGTGTGTGGGCGTCCGGTGTGTATGGTGTTGTGCAATGGTGTTGTGTGTTATGGTAGTGGCTGTACAGTAGTGCTGTGTGCATGGCAGTGAGGCGTGTGTTGTGTGCATGGGTGTGTCACGGTGCTTGTGCCATACAATGTTTATATACATGGTTGTGTTTTGTCACTGTCCTGTTCTATCATAGGGTTTTTTTCTGTAGGCATGTGGATGACTGTGTGCCCAGTCTTCGGGTTGGTGCCTTTGCATGGCCTTCGCCGCAGTGGCGAATGGCTGCGGATGTAGGCGCTACATGCTGTTCCTCTGTCCCATCCCCAGGTGCTGTACTGCAGCTGTTAGGGTGTTCATGCACAGCATCCAGGAGGGTGGCTGTGTTGTGATCCTATGTGTCTGTGCCAGGTGTGTGCATGGGGGCTGAGCGTGCACCCTGGGACCCTTCCTAAAGGGTGCTGTCCGTATCCCACAGCTGGCTGTCCATTCCTGGTCTCTGGGTACCATGCTGCTTACATCCTGAGGGAGGGCTTCAGCCACATAGTGTGGGGGGTGGCTGCCTGGGCACATGGTGCCCACCCTGCCACCTGGTGGTCCACAAGTCTCTCCAGGAAGTTGCCCAGCCTGTGAATTCCATGCCACATGGCCCGCACCTCCTCAGTCAGACCCAGAAGTGCCTCTGTATTCTGGTTCTGTGCCTCCAGCCTGTCCTGCTTTGGCTGTTGCACATCTGTGTAGTATGTGACCATGATTCCTTGGGTGCATGATGTCTATGGCTGGCCCACAGCCTGTGTTGCCATGCTGTCATCACCACTGTCCTCTGGACTTCTTGTCGTCATCATGCCTGTGGCTGTAGCACTCGGATATGCATGTTCTGCGCATCTTCCATTGTGCATGTCCACTGGTCTGTCCTCTGTGGGGTATGCCTTTCAGTGTGAGGTTTGCTGCCTCACCTGACTGCTGCTCCCTTCGTCTACCTCCTCGTTTAGCTTCTCTACCCCCTCATATGGCCCCACCTAGGTGCTCTCTAGGTCTGTTTCTGTTTCCAGTTGCATCTCGGTTTTCTGCTCGATACCTGTGGGAGACATGGGGTCGTTATGCTAGCTGTGCCAGGGCCATTGTGGTCATTGCAGTGATGCATGTGCATCATCATCCCACCTGAGCCGTCCTCATCCTCTCAGTTGTCATTGCGTCTGACACGCTGTGCCATGTGGTCCTGGCTGGGCACTGGTGCACTTGTAGTTGTGTGTCCTTCTGTGCTGGGGTCTGTATGTTGCAACACATGGCTGTAAGTACATGAATGAGGTACATGCCTTCAGGGCCCCTGTCCCTGCCTGTGCCTAAGCACCTTCCACAGTGTCTATGTCTTCCACCTCCATGCAGACTGACCTTTGTGATGGTGTCTGTGACCATCCTCTCTATTGAAGTCAGTGTCAGTGCGCTGTTGGTGGACCACCACCCATGCCCTTGCATGCTCTTGTGCCCGCAGCAAGCTTTTTTTTCACTGCTGCACTCAAGTCATGCCACTTATGCATGATGGTCACCAGTGTCTATGCCACTAACCTGGCAGCATTTACGCTGGCCTGTATTTCCAGCCACTGGTGGGCCTTGCCCTTGGGGGCAATTGACAGGGATTGCACCCCGTATGGGGCGTAAGGGGCCCTGATGTCACTGTCCATACCATCTGGCCACTGGTGAAATTCAAGGCATGGGGACGTGCACTACCTCAGTTAAAGACACTGCCATGGCACAGTTCATAACTCTGGCCTGCTCCATTAGGCATCACAGGTTGCAGTGTTGGGTCCTGCACATCTTTGACATTCACCGCCATTGCCCCCCTGTGTTAGGTTCCTGCACTCTTTTCACTTCTGCACATATGCGTGAGATTGTGGGGTCCAAGGGAGGATCTGCATATCCTTTGCCTGCCTGGTGTGGGCTGCACGAACCACTGTGTGTCCCCTGTGGTCCCGCCTCCAGGGTCCACAGATCCTATGGGCCGTTAGTGCATACCACATTCTGCAGTTGCCTTGCTCCACATAATGGAGCACTTTTATTCTGGCACTTTCCTACATACTTAATGCACTTTAGTGCATACGGCCCATTGTCCTAAGGCTGTGGCTTATCCTGCTCTAAGTTAAATAGAAATGGTGCATGTTCAGATATATGTACAGTAAATATAAAAACAAAAACAAGGTGCTGAGTTAGCATGTGGTCTGAAAGCAAAACAAAATGGTTATATTAAGTGCACACTGAAAATAGAAAATAGAGTTAAAAATCTACGTTTTGACCTTAGGTCTTCTTCAGGAAATATCTGAAAGAGAAAAAAAAAAATAGTGTAGAGGAGAGGCAAAATAATGGATATATATGTGGGGAAAGAAGAAAAGGGAAGGCTCAGGGAGAAGTGATAAAGGCAAGATTAGGAGAAAATCTGTGAAACAAAAAGGTGATGATGGGAAAGACAAGGCATAATAGGAATGAATGAGCTAGAGAAGTCCCCAGGAGGGGACTAATTAACAGGGCCTAGTAAGAAGGCTGAAAGGTGACAAATGTAGGGGAAGGAGACAGAGATGGAGACATGGGGAACATGAAAAGAAATTAAATGTGTACAGATACAACCAGACTTTAGGGAAAACAAGGGGTGGCTGAAAGATGTTAGTGGAAAATAAGTCTATAATTTAAACCAGAGGGTGCCCTCCTGTGGAGCAGTGCTGACCTAGCAAAACATGTCAGTTCTTGAAAATATTTTATGTGCATTTGAGAAAAAAGAATAGATCTCCTCAGTAGGAAAAATATCGAAATGCATCTGTCATGTTAAATTCTTCTAGCAGGGCTTGTCAGCTCCCAAACACCTTTTTTTCTTTTTCTGTTTTTTTTTTTGTTCTCTAGATCCAGTCGCTCTATCTAGGCAAAATAAAGTTAAGTTTAAATTCTCTGCTAATATATGTCATAGGAATCATAGGAAGTTACAAGTGAAGCAGCTTACACCATATGGACGTGGGCACAACATTAATATTCTAGCCTCCCCTTATTCTTCATGCACTGGTCTAATGACAGTTTGAATTTCGTTGTACTGTCACCATGCACCACCACCATAGTTGGCAAACTATTCTACTCAGAGACAACCCTGTGATTAAACCAGTGCCCCCTTTGCTTCTTTTTAAAATGTATCCCTTTCAGCTGCTTATGTTCTCCGAAATTCCTTTCGTGTGTCCTTGCTTCTAGTCCCAGGTATTCCCAAAGGTCATTACTTGCATAGGTCTTATGGACAAGGCATATAAATATCACCTCTAAGCTTCTATATCTGAGGGAAAACAGATCGTTCAGCCTATCATCATAGCCTGAGGTTCTTATATTAGCTACCATTTTTGTAGCTCTCCTCTGTACCCTTTCCAGTCTATTTATCTGGCCGTGTGCATAGGCGGTCCAAAACTGCACACAGTACTCCAAGTACGATCTGACCAAACTACAGTAAAGAGGCATCAAAACCTCCCTCTCCCTACTCTGGATGTTTCTGGAGACACAGCCAAGAATCCTGCTGGCCTTACTTGCAACCCCATCATAGAACTTCAAGTTATTACAGACCAGGACATCAAGATCTTTCTTTGTTGTTATCTTCTTTAATTCAGTTCCATCAAGACAGTATTTGGCCCTGAGATTTCTAGCACCAAAATGCAACACTTTGCATTTATCTGTAATACACTTTAATTTCTTATTAGCGGCCCAAGTAGATATCTTATTTTTTTTTTTTTACTATACTTTTTATCCCTCCTATCTGCCCACGGTGTCCACTCCTTCGGGCCATCCAACCACTTCAGACCACCTAATCGTTCCCTCAGGATCTGCCCCATTAGAGTGCCTTCTCCTTCCCACCTTGCACATCGGGGTCTGTCCTGAGAAATTGGTGGTGGTCTGAATGGCTCAGGGTGGCCGTCATCTAGGACCACTGAGAGTTTGCTCCCGTTTTTCTGTGTCCCTTGTTGCCCCACCCCCTGAGACGCCGGCATGAGGATGTAGTCCAGAGAGGTGATGTGCTGATGCATGTCTCTCTCAAGCGCCTAACAGCGTCCCCCCTTCCCGACTCTGCAACGAATAGAGTTTCTCTCGCCAACCCTCGAGCTGTGCACCCACCCAGTTCTCAGGGACGGGCACATACAGCGCCCTGGTAATTCCTCCCCGAGGGAGGAGAGCATCCTTTGGGATGCTCAATCCTCCCTCCCCCAACCGACCCCCGCTGACTCGAGTCCATTCCCGAACCCGGGTTGCCTGCACAGCGCGAGGTGTGGCATCCAGCGCCTCAACCCTCAGCGCCACCGGGCCGGCTCAAGTAGATATCTTATTTAGTTATTTTTAAAGGTTTGTACATCTCTGGTATTACTAACAATGGCTCCTATCTTAACGTCATCCACAAATTTTCATAACTAAACTTTATTTGTACATGTCATGGATGCTATAAAGATATTAAATAGTATTGGCTCCAGTACCAATCCTTCAGGGACCCCACTGGTGACCTCAGCCCAGTTTGAATAATATCATTTAAGGACAATTCTCTGTTGCCTATGATCTAGCCAGGAACTAATTCAGTTAAACAATCACCTACCACGGCCCAATTCAGAAAGGGAATCCATAAGCTCTGGATGTGGCACAGAATCAAATGCTTTTGCAAAATTTATATATACGGTATCTACTGGGATATTCCGGTCCAAAGCTGCACTGACAGATTCAAAGAAGTTTATAGGGTTGGTCATATATATTACTAAACCCATGTTGTGTTGGGTCTACCTGACCTGTGGCGTTAAGGAATTGCTCCAGGAACTCCTTAGTAATGGCTTCCAAAATCGTCCCCATGACTGAAGTCAAGCTAATGGACCTATAATTATTGTCACTAGATCTGTCCCCTTTTTTATGTAATGGTGTGACGTGTGCACGTTTTCAATCACTTACAACCCTGCCCTCCTTAAGAGATTGCTGAAATATCTTTGTCAATGGTTCAGCGATTTGCCCTCCTCTTTCTTTCAAGAGCCTTGGATGCAACCATCATGACTTACTGTGACTGAGATTTTCTAGCCTTGTCTAAATATCTGTACTCTTAATCCTAATTTAATTGATATCTAAAACGTTATACCTTCCCAATGGGCAGATTCTCTTATGGTGTATACCAGTGAAAATTTTGTTAAAGGTCTCTGCTAGTTCTCCGCTGTCAATAATATATCTCCCGTTCTTATCAAGTGGACCCACTTGGATCTTAGTTTTCTTGGAACTATTTACGTAATTGTAAAACAGTTTCTTATTAGTTTTGGTGTTAACTGCTAGTTTTATTCCAGATTCGCTCTTAGTCCTTTTATTAAGTGATTTACATTCCTTTAAACTGGTTTCATAATTTAGCCATCACTCATGAGTCCCCTTGATTTTGACAAAATTATATGCCTTCTTTTTGTGCTTTACTGCCCTTAGTATATCTTTAGTACACCATACTGGTATTCTACCCCAGTTGTTGTATTTCATTTTGAGTGGGACATATTTCTCTTCACAAGTTTGTAGGTTGTTCTTAAATAAATCCCATTTCATTTCCAGAGTCTTGTCATTAGAATCCTCATTCCAGCCCAGTGGCACAGAGGGCTGAGGCGCTGGATGCTTTACCTCACTCCACACTGGTGACCCGGGTTCAGGAATGGACTTGGGTCATCAGGGAGCTGGCACCAGGGGTGGAGCAGGATTGAGCAGCTGGAAGGCAGCTCTCCTTTCTCGGTGTGGCTGAACCCCCTCCCCGTAGTCCTGCTGCCATCATGTGGAGGTCCAGTGGTCAGTGCAGGTGGAGGGTGCAACACGTAGTCGGAGGGCACCTCGAGATGTGGTGTGACTGTGCCTCCACATGCCCATGCGTGCCCGAGGTACAGGGACAGATTACAGGGAGAAAAACGAGAAAAACACTACAAAATATATATATATATATATAAATCTTCATTCCAGTCCCACCCTCCAATAAATTGAAGGATTACATAAAAATCTGCTCTGTTATGGCATCTGATTGAGGTAGAACCACTCTGAACAAATTTATTAATTCTAACCTAGAACTGAACCATACTGTGGTTGCCCCCAGAGAGATGTTCCCCTAACCAGGCAATCAGAGATATCTTTCTCTGTATTACTTAACAATAGGTCGAGCATATGATTACCTCCCATATTTCCTTTAACATAGTTTTCCAGACACAAGTTGTCCAGAATGTCTAGAAACTCTGGGCCGGATATTCAAAAGGGTTGCGCATGGCGCAACAGTGTCGCGCCATGCGCAACCCACTGATGCGCACCGGCACGATATTCAAAAGGGAAAAATGCGTGGCACAAATCCCAATGCGCCGGAGCGCATCAGTAATGTATGCAGGCACAGGTAGGTGGGGCGTGCCCATGCATAACCTGCACAGCCCGATATTCAGCCCGGGATGTGCAGAGCCATGCATGCGCAACCCCTATCTGCGCCAGCACAAAGTTAAGCCAAAAAAAAAAGGAACAACTGATGGCCACCCACAGGTGAACTGCTGCATTGCAGGGTGCAACATGGCAGCTGCCACCTGTGGTTGGCCACCCAAGTTGCCCCCGCACCTGGCGGCGCCCCCCCTTGTCCGATCGCAGGCATCTGTGTATGAAAAGGATAGAAGTTCCTACATCCCTGGTGGTCCAGTGGACCGCTATGTGCCTGATCGCGGGCATCTGTTTTAATAAACCCCCCCCTCCAATATCCCTGGTGGTCCAGTGGACCGGTTTCTGCCCAATCGCAGGCATCTGTGTATTAATAGTAAAGCTCGTGTCCTATATCCCTGGTGGTCCAGTGGACTGCTATGTGCCCGATTGTGGGCAGTTGTACAGAAAACAAAAGGTCCAATATCCCTGGTGGTTTAAAAGTCCCTCTCCCCACCCACCCACTGGCCCCACCACCCGCTCCCCGGTCAGCCAGCGGGCAGCAGCACCCCACCCACCCTACCCGCCCACCGCCCGCCCGACTGACACCTCGGTTGAGCATTGGCTCACCAGAGCTTAACATGCAGCCCTACCGTACCACACATTCCAGTTATGTGAATGATTTTGTGGAAAGTCAGGGAATATCTGGAAAACCATTCTTTTGTAGTGGAGGCCTTTATCCAGTCTTGCTTTCCTGGAGATTTTCTCCCAATCTGAATAATGATGTAGCTCCATGAAAACGAAGCGTGGTATCTTTCCTCGGTAATTTGGATTTGCTACTCCTCTATGTGCTCTACTGAGGGTCACCTTATTGTCCGGGTATTTTCTACCCAAAGTCTCTGTGAATGCTTGCTCAAAATTCTGAATCGGGTCAGGCCCCTCCACCTCTTCTTCTACCCCTGTTGTTTTCAAATTACCCCTCCTGGCCTTCATCTCTAGTTCCTTCATCTTGTTCTATAACAGTTCCAACTCTTTTTGTAATGTTTTAGTAGCCCCACCCCATTGACCTTGCCTTATCTGCTAAGGCAGAGATTCTTTGCTCCATCTCCTTGCTACAAGCTGTTAATTTATCTGTTTTGCCTGTTAGATCTGAACATGTAGCATTCATTCTTTCAAAAGATGTTTCTATATTCGCAAACCCCTGCCCTTTTTAAGCAGTGTTTCTTGCTGTTCCCCAAGCTTGGCATCAATTTTTGCCTCAGTTTTTCTCCCCTTTTGCACATGCCATAGTATTTATATTTTCTGTAGGGTCTGTACTGATTTCTAACTCTCTGACTTAATTTTTGGGCTGTTCTAATGTTGTCAAGTCCTACCCTTGTCCTGCCTCCCTTATGTTCTCTCTTTCTAGATGGTGGGGGGGGGGGCAGCAAATAATTAAAACCTAGATGTTATTTATTTATTGAATTTTGCTGACTGGGTAGGCCCACTGAGACTAGAAGTCTCTTTCTCAGGGGTGACTGAGGATTAATTACAGGTATGGAAACATAACACACAAGCAGGAAGTCAATGAGTGATATATAACAAAATAAGAGCAGGAAGTCAGTGTATGACACAAGCTCTGGCAACAACAAGACATAAACATACTGTCACAAAGGTTCAAAATATATGTTTCACAAATATCACAGAGCACAACTAGGAGATCGGGTAAAATATAAGTCAGAGGGCATGCATGGCACAGCTGGTTCATAGGGATTCCGAGTAGCAAGACAGAGGGATATAAATACACAAGACAAAAATATGACGGTGCATTACGTTTGTCTGCCTCAGTTTTGTTTTTCTATCATAGAACAGTGTCTTCCTTATATCCTTAATAAGTCTAATATTTTTAGACATCAAAGAGAACCAGAGTTGCAAAAAAAGCAGTACATGCCACAGTGAAAAAAAGGTCGCACACCAACTTTGGTTTCACTTAAATTAATTAGGTCAGTTAAAAAACACTTATCTTCATGCAGCAAACTCACAGATTCGACTGAAGTTTCCAGTTTTGCTCAACTTCATGTTTATCAGAAGTTCTTGCTCAGTAATACCCATCCACCAATTAATACAGCATAATGTAATCAGGCACCAAAAGGGGGAGAGCAAAACAAAAGCCGCAAGGGAGCTACCACGTATTCAGTGCAAAAAGCAAGCAATCTTGCCCTTACTTTTTAAATATTAGACTTTCTGCTTTTCAGCTTTCCCGAACCTCTCAGTTCTGATGCAAGCAAACAAATGTAGACAAACCGCTATATTTCAACTCCAAATCCAACAGTATGATAACAGCAGACAGGTAGAGGGAGAGAAACAAGAGACAAAGAGAGACAGAGGTTTCTTGGTTAACATCTAGTTTCTTAACAAAAAAAACAAAACAAAAAAAAGTACTAACAGGTATCCAGTCTCTTACTTTATAATAAGGTACCAAGGTCCAAGGTCCTAGGTCCCACATTTGTTAGTCAATCAGCCATTCACAGAACTCAGCCTTTGTATTACGCACTCAGCCCGTAGCAGCTACCACTATTACTAAGTCCTCAAACCAACAGTTAAGGCAAATTCAGACTCATCTTGTTCATGCTTCTTTTTCTTTGTTTTGTTAAAGAACATGAGAAGTGCCGCAGGGACAAAATATAGTAATAAACTGCTAATGCTCCTTGGGTGAGTGGACTTTCCCACCACCACTAGTTATTAACACAAAAGAGATGGCGCAATCCTATGGGATTTAAATACTTGTGCTGAAACAAAGGGGGACATTTTCCACATGGAAAAGAATATTGGAAGCACGTTGTAGCAAAAAGTAAAGTCTTGCTTGCTCACCTGTTATTGCCTACTGAATAGTACCCATATCTTTGAAAATAGCCCCGCTATTCAAAATGTGCTACCACAATCGATCATACAACTTTCCTAATTACCTGAAAAGCGAGCTCATTCTCTGTGTAACCACAGAATTACCACGAAGCTGCAAAAAGCCGTCATACCTCTACTGGCATCTCTCAGCTGAGTTCAAGCCACAAGATATAAATTAAAAAAAAAGATCAGTTGCCTTAAGTACCATGTGGAGGAGGACAATCTCATAACTTTAAGTCCACATCTCACACTTGTTTCATTTTTGAAGACAAAAAAAAAATGTAGAAAAAACAGGAGCCATCCTGAGGTAAGGAGTGTGCTCTTATTATCTTGACTATGTGCCATCTGCCATATTGGTCCCGGTCACTGATGTAGCTTATTAATTAAACTTAGAATGCTTAATCATTAAGAATTCTGACCTAAGCATCCTGAAACTTGAATTGAGTCTTCACTAAAATAAAACAACGAGGGTTAAGGGTCTAAGAGGGAGTGCTCAGTTGGGAGCAGGAGTTATTTTTATGTTTGCTTGCACGTATGTGCAAGAACCATAGTGCCACCATACGAGAATTCGTAGGAGTGCCTCCCTACTTCCAATGCCCTGCTGCCTTTTGCAGGCACAGCCCCACTGTGCCAATGAATGTAAGAGCTGTCTTGACAGCGTTTGCAAATGCAGCGATGTACAGTTGAAAGAAAAGCACTGCAGCGTGCAGACAATTTGCATACTGCATCGGCAATATGCAAAGTGCCTACACGTCGGCACTGCAGTGAAAGGGCTGTCACAGACAGTTCCTCCCCCCCCAAACAAGTAACATGCTGGGAGCCCACCCCAGCGTGCTCACGTGCTCCCCCCACACACAGTATGACTGATGGGGTGCCCAATCCCCGTCAGCTGCACTCCCCAAAAGAGTTTTGAGGTGCCATGCTGGAGCCCGCAGCGTGGCAAAAAATCTGTAAAGGCCGGCGGGTGCCCAATTCCGATCAGCTCCACTGCCCCCAAATAGCCTTCCAGGTGCCATGCTGGGGAGCCCACCCCAGCATGGCAAACGTCCGTCTGCTGCCCCCCAGCACACTTCCAGGTGCCATGCTGGGAGCCCACCCCAGCATGGCAAACCTCTCTATGGCTGACGGGGGTGCCCAATTCCCTGTCGGCTCCGCTGCCCCCTCAAAAAAACTTCCAGCTGCCACGCTGGGAGCTCACCCCAGCATGGCAAACATCCTGCGTTGTCTTCCTAAAAGGAAAAAAAAACCTAGAAAGAAAAAACGTTCCTTCACTGACTGTCTTGACCCCCTTCCCCACCTGCACCCACCCTCTGCACACCCTGCCTCCCCACACCCTCCCTCACCCCATACTTACCTCCGGAGTCTGGCGCGACGATCTTCGGTGGACCGGAACACGCCTGCACTCTTCAAAGCCGACCGCGAACTGAGGAAATGCCGGTAAGCTGTATAGTGGAATAAATAGGGTTTTTTCAACTTTGATGCATATCTCAGGCATTTTTGGGAATCTTTTCACCAAATTTTCAACATGGGGTTTTTGGGACCCCACCTCATGAATTCTTGCACTGTCATTTTGTTATTCGGTCCCAAAAGGTGATTTCGCAGTCACTGCGAAAAACCACCTTTTGGGACTGATGTACAAAACAACAGTGTCACAGTTCATGAGTAGGCCCCCAACTATGTTGAAACTGGGAAAAATTCCTAAAATGACTGTTTTACAAGCATGCGTTGCGCAGTTGCTACACACACTCGTAAGTTCGCAAATTTTTAATATTTGCACTCCAGATTTTCAACATTGCCATTTTACCACACCTCCTTATAAGCAGTACAGCTGTCATTCTTCACATCTTGCCCAAAATGTATTTCCGTGCATGTAGGGCACAATTTTATTTATTTATTTATTCATTTCATTTTTGTTGACCGGGTAAGTGCACTAGACAAATCCTGCCTATTTTCAGGCACGACCCAGGGGAGGGGGATACAGATGAATGCTTACTCACCTTGAACCAGATTAAGCTATTGGTGGTATTTTTAGTGAATGAGGGAAATTTGGCCAGGACACCAGGGAAATTCCCCTACTCGTCAGAGGGAGAACCTCTGTCCAAGATGGCGGACGCATCCTTGCCTTCTGAGGAGGGAGCTATGGAGGTGAGAGATTAGGTCTCTGCTCCTACCTCTGAACAAATGGAGACCACAATGCCAACAACTGATGTTTTGCCTGTTGCTGTTCCCACTTCAACTTTAAGTTCTGCTGCTAATACTAAGGATGCTATACCTAGCCCTCTGCTTACTTCTTATGGAACTGACTTGCGTGCCTACAGTCGACTTACCGGAGGATTTTACTTCATCTGATTCTGAAAACCATTGTTTGACAGCACAAGAGATCCGGGAGCGTTTTGCAACGGCGGAGCGCCGTTTTGCTAGTGCAAAACTGAAAATGCACAGAGATATGCAACGCCTGAGAGCCAACAGCACAAATGCATCTTCCACTCGGGTGGAAGCTTTTGAAGATTTACCTGACTTGTCTCCTTTACTGCCTGTTGCTGTGACAGGCTCTGACCAGACCTGTGCGTCGGTAGCTGAAGCCCTACTGCCTGCAGTACAAACGGAATTGGTTTCCTTTTCACAACCTGCTTCCATTACGTCACAGAGTTTCTCACATGTACAAGACTTACCTACAGTAAATGCTCCCCTGCCACCTGCAGTACAAACAGATTTGGTTTCCTTTTCACTACCTGCTTCTATTTCATCGCAGAGCTCCCTACATGTACAAGAATCATCTACAGTAAATATTAATAAAGCGCCTACCTGGACTATTGAATCGGCGCTGAGAAGTGCTGGCTGGGTTCAGGGTACTGTCCCAGGAAGTTGGAAGTCTGGTCCGTCTCCAATTCGGTCCCCCCTGCCCTGAAGATTTTCCAGAGCTACAGAGCAAGATAGGCACTTCAAAAGTCACTACTGACCCCTTGTGTCTCCCTCATGAACTGGAGCTTACACAGAACCCTGTGTTGGATTATCTGAAGGGTTCTCCACCTCAGGCTCCTCTTTCTGCTACTTCTATAGAGGCTCTGGCTCCCCTACCACCACAGCCCCCCCCCCCCCCAAAAAATATCGGGACCAAGCTGTTCATATTCTTCATTCTTTAAATTTCCAATCCAGGCTGCTAAGAGACATAACGCTGTTCGCTTGACATACCTGGGGGGTTACCTGAGCCACCTGATCGGGTCTATGTGGCACGTACACTTATAAAGGATTCTTTAAAATTCTTTTCCCATGAAATATATGCGTTAATTCATATCTCTGGTAAAACCACGTTTGACATTAGTTTCCAAACATCTAGGGGATTAGAGCGTTTTTGGTCAAAGTATAATTCTCTGTGGACTACTGCATTATGGACCCCATTTCAGGCTATTCCTCTTTCTAAATCGATTTTTAAGACAATTACTATTCTGTTTCGTAATGAGGGAGTTGAGGTGGAGGACGTTGTGTATTGGCTGAAACAGCGTTGAGACGTCCAGGGACAGCCTGAAGCCATTTTGGATATCGAGAACATTTGGACTGGGGGCTGGAAGTTTAAAGTCTTGTTATGATCTAATGATTCTGGGGTTGTACATCTGCCTAACTCTTTTTTTATAGGCCGAGATGGGGGGGGTCTTGTTCTACCCAGGTCAGTCGAAGGCTTGCTATCGGTGTGGTGACCCTGCACATCTTAGTAATGTATGTGATAAAATGAAATGCTACTTCTGTGGGGAACTGGGCCACGTAGGGGCACACTGTTTGAATGAATGTAGATGTAACCTCTGTGATGAACAGGGGCACACCTTTCAGAATTGTAAATGGGCTGCGGATAATCAGGAATTTCACGACGGTGGAGTGGACCAACGCTTTATTATTACACAGGCGCAGAAGGCCCGTCTCCGGACCACCTTGGCTGTACCGCCTCCTAAGGCAGCCCAGCTCTTACTGCAGGCTTCAGTGCCTGTTGTATCCTCTGAGGTTGTACCTCAGATAGTTTCCTTCATGGATGACCTCTTGCTTGAGATTTCTCCTGTCCCCGATCCTGCCCAGTCCAATTTTCATGTTCAGGACCCGGTCCCAGGTCCAAGTACTATGCCCCCTCCCCCCCCCCGAGTGCTCACGAGTGTTATACATAGAAGGTCACTGAGAAATAACTCTCGGGTTGCACCATCTCCTGTAGTGGTCTGGAAACCCCCAGTGCCCTTATCTAATTCTTTTGAACTTCTCCAACCCCTTTCTGATGACGCTGGAAGTGAGTCAGACTCTTCCTCCATAGCTTCTCTCCCTGACGGTACCACTGACTCCGAGTTGCAACTTGGTACTGGCCTTTCTCAGAAGCGAAAGGCCAGAGTAAAACTTAAAGGGAAGAAGGTGGTTGGGAAAAGGAAATTGTAAAATGTATTTTTTGTCTGTTTTCCCTTTTTTTGGTGCTATGTTTCACTTTGTTTGCCATACTATTAATGTAAATAGTATGAAGCGTATAGCTAAAAGGAGATTGATTTTTTCCTTTCTACGGCTTTTGCCTTTGGGTTTAATTTTATTACAGGATACTAGACTTCATACTACACATGAGATCCGACAAGCACAACAGGACTGGTTACTGGGTCCTTCTTTTTGATCGATTGGTCAGGACTCTTGTTCGGGACTGGGAATTTTAATTAATATCCCAGATTTTTGTTTGCTTAAATTGTTTGATGTAGCCCCTGGTAGGGCGCTCATTATAGATTTTATCATTGGGTCCTGTCCCTACCGGGTGATAAACATTTATGCCTCTCAAATCAAAACTGAACGCGCAGCTTTATTTACTTTGCTTCATCCTTATTTGCACACTTCTTTTCAGGTATTGTTTGCTGGTGACTTTAATTGTGGATTGAGTCTTCATGATAAGAGCTCCTTTGCTGCTACAAAGAAACTGTTTTGTGATTCCCACGAATTGGGTAAATTGGTTCGAGTCGCCCACTTAACAGACTCCTATCTCTCCTTTACTACACAACACACCCCTACCTTCCAAAAGAGTAAACTAGCCACACGTATTGATTATGTGTTTTCCTCTCCTACAGTACCAATTATTTCTGCCAAAGTTCAAGCGGTTGAGTTTTCTGATCATAAGCTGCTTTCTGTTGGTTTTGGTTCTGTTGTCTCTTCCCGTAAAGGTCCAGGTATTTGGAAATTTAACACATCTTTGTTGCAGATTCTGATGTTTATGCAGTCCCTTCTGTCCTTCATACAAGCCTGTAAATCTGTTTTTATTTGTTATGAAGATCCTGTTCAGTGGTGGTTAGACACGAAACATGATCTGGTCACTTTTTTAAAAACTTATAGTCGTTTAAAATGTAGGAGGGAATATCTAGACTATTTACAGAAGAGGGTACATTTTCAGTCATTATTAACCATGGAGTACACGATGGGGCAAGACCTTTCCCAACAAATAAAAGTCCTACAGAATGATATGTTGGCTTTCCAACTACGGCAATCACAACAACTTTATTACCAACATAAATTCTGTACTGTTGGAACATGTGATGTTATATGTCCTTGTGAATTTAATTCCCGTCAGACTGCCCGAAAAAACATGACGTGTCTTCTAAATTCAGAAAGGACCTTATGTTCCTCACAAACTGAAATTTGTCATATTGTAACAAATTATACTACAGTCCTTTTTTCTCCCCTCCCTGTTGTGGCTGGTAACAGTGCGACTTTGTATAGTGGCCTTGATATCCCAGCTCCCTCACAGCTATGTCAGGACCAGGCTTGTTCCCCCATCATGGAGCAGGATTTTTGACATTGGCTATTTCTTCATTACCTGTACAGAGAACTCCTGGTCCAGATGGTCTCCCTGCTGCCTTATATAAGGTTCTGGGTGACCATTTGGCCCCAGAACTTACATCTGTGTTTAATTCTCTGTTAACATGTGAATCTATCCCTTTGGAATTTACTAAGGGTACTTTGATTTACATTTATAAACAGAAAGGTGATATCAATTCTCTAGAAAATTGGCGACCTTTATGTATGTTGAACACTGACTTTAATCTCTTAACGAAAATTATTGTGAAGCGTTTGGTGAGGATTGCGGAGGTGGTTTTGCATCCCACCCAATTCTGTTCTGTGCCTCAAAGGAGAATTTCTGATAATTTGATCCTCTTACGAGAATTATTTTCTCATGGCTATGCAGGTCTGGCTTCGGGACTTGTTGTCTCCGTAGATCAGAAGGCTGCTTTTGATTCGGTTAGGCATGATTTTTTTATGGGAAGCACTTCGTTTTCTGCATGTACCTGATGTTATGGTATGCTGGATTCGTGCTTTCTATAGAATGGCTACTGTTGTGCCTGTAGTGAATGGCTGGATAGGACCCAAGATCCACATAAAAGGGGGGGTTCGTCAGGGCTGTCCTTTAAGCCCGTTGTTATATGTATTTTTTCTTGATGTTTTGCTCCATCGGTTGAATACTAACTCTCAGATTCGGGCTTTTTCTAGTTGTGCCTTATGCTTGCCTTATAAGGCTATCGCATATGCAGATGATGTTTGTTTTCTTGTAGCTGATACAGCCTCAGTGGTTCATTCTCTCCATGAGTGCTCTATTTTTGGAAACTTCTCTGGTGCTGTTTTAAATTACAGTAAAAGTCTGCTTATTCGGGTCGGTTCAGTAACCTCCCCCTCAGACCGTATTGGCCCGTTACGTTTAGTTGAGGGCCCTATTCGTATTTTGGGAATTTTTTTTGGGACACAGGACTCAGATTTTTTTAACTGGAATGTTAAACTGCAACAAGGTAAACTTCAGGTGGCCTCCTTGAACCGGGGGCAGATAGGGAAAAAGAAACGTGTTTTCTTAATTAAAAACTACTTGATCTCTACCTTCTTTTTTCTGAGTTATGTATTCCCTATTCCATGACAGTTAGAAACTGCTATCTTTAGCCTGTTTTTCCAGGCTCTTTGGGGAAGTAGGTTAAACCTGATAAAGCGGAATATCCATTATTTACCTATCCCTGAGGGTGGCGTTTGTATGGTTAACCCTTTGTTATTTTTTTCTTGTATTTTTTACACTGCAAACCTTAGGCCTTTGTTGATTCATGCCCAAAGGGGGTTGGAACCTTGGTTTTATGACTCTTGCAGGATTTGGTTTCATCAATGGGAAACTAATTCCTTAACTGTGTTAAGACAAACTGTTGGTATAGCAACTTATGTAAAACATATGTTTTTACGTCTCAAACAATGGAAGGTATCTGTTCAGATGTTAGTAAACCATTCACATAAAGTTTTATATAAGAATTTACTCCTGACAGTTTGTGCTGTATCAGTACCCGTTGATAAGTGTCCTGGTCAATACCTCCCTTCCCTTTTGTTATTGTGGAGATGTAAGAGGGTTCCAGCCAAAATGTGGGATTTTCATTGGCTTTCGTACCATGAAAAGATTAATGTAAAAGCAAATCACAAACATAAGCAGTCCCAAGATAGAATGTGTTCTCACTTATTTTGTATTACTGAACTTGAAACTATCCCTCATTTATTTTTTGACTGTTCCTTTATCAAAAATTGGTGGTCCTTTTTGGCACAGGCATGGGCTACCCCCTTGCTTCAGTCGGTTACTTATTTGAATCTTGTATATGGTTTTTTTTCTCCCCAGTGGTCAAAATGGCACCAGGACACATTGAACCTTGTTTTTGTCTGCATTAAATGGAATATTTGGATGGTGCGTTGCATGTTTTCTTTGCAGCAAAAGGACTGCTCCTATTTGGAGCTCGAAAAAAGATTGTACAAGATTTAAAAGAAATTTATGAGCATGAACATACTATATACTCAGATATGACTCTTTTGGAACTTTGAAAAGCTGCTCCTTGGATCACAGACTCTGATTTTGCAGTTACCTGAATGGCTGTATAATAGTTATCCTGTTTTTCTTTTTTTTTGTATTATGCTTTGTGTACTATTGCACGATTTTTGTCTCAATAAAACTTTCCCCTACTCTTTTTGATAACTGCCATGGGATGTTTAACATCCACCTGAACTACCACCAATCCAGGCAGATGGGAACTCGGTTTAACGTCTCATCCGAAAGACGGCACCTCAGAAGTGCAGCACCCCTCTCATGCTGCACTGCAGTGTCAGTACTGGGATATTAGCCCAAGTGCCAGATGTGGGAACTGAACCCACAGCCCTCTGATCTCCCAGCCTCAGAGGCGAGTGTGCTACCTGCTGAGCCACTGACACTGACACTGGCACTGACACAATGGCACAGTTGTTGTGTGAAATCAATGTTTGGGACACATTAAGAAAATCACAGTGACACTGTTCATGGGCAGAGGTCTTAAAATGGCTATGTTGAAAATTTGGTGAAAAAATTCCCAAAAAATGACTGTTTTACGAGCGTGCGCTGCGCAGTTCCTACGCATGTTCTTAAGTTTGCGAATTTTTAATATTTGAACTTCAGATTTTCAACATTGCCATTTTACTACACCTTCTTATGAGCAGTGCAGCTGTCATTCTTCACATCTCGCCCAAAATGTGTTTCTGCGCATGTAGCGCACAATGGCGCAGTCGGTGTGCAAAATCAATGTTTGGGACAGATTAAGAAAATCACAGTGACACTGTTCATGAGCAGAGGTCTTAAAAGGCTATGTTGAAAATTTGGTGATAAAAGTCCATAAAATGACTGTGTTACAAGTGAGCATTACGTTGTTTCCACGCACCCTCATAAGTTCATGAATTTGTAATATTTTCAGTCCAGATTTCATCACTAGCATTTTTCCATACTTCCTTATGAACAGTACATCTGTAATTTTTCACAACATAGCCGAAATGTGTTTTCACACTTTCTGCGCAGAAATGCATGGTCGCTGTGGGAAATCACTGTTCAGAACAGATTAAGAAAATGACAGTGGCACTGTTCATGAGCGGAGGTCCCAAAAGGACTGTATTGACAATCTGCTGTAAAAAATCCCCAAAGTAATTACATTAAGGGTGTGCGTCGCGCAGTTTCTATGCACGCTCGTGACTTCACCATTCTTTTTACTATTTTCACTGCAGATTTTCAACATTGCCATTTTTTACACCTCTCCATGAACAGTACAGCTGTCATTTTTCACATCCTGTTCGAAATGTGTTTTCGCACCTGTGGTGCCAAATGCCGTAGTCACTGTGCAAAATCAGCTTTCGGCTAACAAACTGATATTACCACTGTTCATAAGGTGGGGTCACAAAAACCCATGTTGAAAATTTGGATGAAAATACCAATAAACGTCTGAGCGTTTAGGTTTCTGACCATAATGCCCCACCCTGTAGAGACTGACAGGCATCATGGGTGTGACTTGGGATTGTCACCTGTAATGCTCATACCATTCCACCCCCACCCACACCCTGCAGCCAGTGAGAGGCATTGAGGTGTGCCTTGGACTCTTTGGCCCCAAAGTTCACCCCATTCTCCTATACTGCACCCATCTCACCGTATTTCCTGATGGAATGGGGTGAGCATAAGGGCCAAAGACCCCAAGGCACACCGTAACACTTGTCGATGACTGCAATGTAGGGTGTGGTGAAATGGCATGGCCATTATGCCTGATGACCCAAAGGCATACCCCAACAATGCCAATGCCAGCAAGCAAACATTCGGCATTGACAAATGCTTGTTCTTAAATCATCGTGGTTCGAGAAGATGGAGGGCATGCTGAGATGGGAACAGGGTTATAGTTTTCTAAGAAAAAGGGATCAAAGTACCCCAGGCTATGGTTAGAATCTGGTTGTAGGTGCTGTTGTCATCAAGATGGCAGTCAACTGCTATATGAACAGCAAGCAGCGGAGGTCAGGTAGTTCTAATATACATGGGTCAATAATTAATAGTAAGAAGTTCATAGCTGTTGAGCAGAAAACAGATAATAAAAACTGCCACAGTAAAAATTACCATTAAAGGGAAATATTCATGTGCAGTGGCTGATATAGTGTGCAAGCCCAAGATAAGCTCTTTCCAATGAGGTACTGGGCTCACCTGTTCCTATAAGTACTCCAGAGATGCAGACAAATGAGTCTGTTCTACATTAATACTACATTGTTACATTAATACTACATTGTTACATTAATACTACATTGCAGCCATTTGTAGAACATTGTGATATCATTGAGGAACAAACTGAGCTTGACTCAGTTAGGCACAGCTTGTTCCTTGATGATTTGCCCATTCCTTCTCCCCCCTCCTTTAAACACCAACTAAAACTTCTCCCTGCCCCATCCTGATCCTGCTAGTCCTCCACCTGACACCTCCTCTGCTGCGCCCTGCCATATCCGTGTTGTAGCTTTGCTCTCACCTGTGTACTGCCACTGCCTGAACTGGACTCTATTCCACAGTTAATGCAGTTTATTTTTCTACCTGCACTGCTGTCCCTTTGTTACACATAATTGCTGTTCAGTGTCCTTTACTGCCACTCTACGTTTGCCCTGTTACTGTACACTGTTACGCACTTTATTTTGTACCTAATCACTGAAGCTGTGTTTGTTGTGCTACTGTATTCCACTTCCCCTTCCCCTCCAGGTTGCACCTGGAAATAAGCCTTGGCTCAGTGTGCCTTTCCTGGTTACCAACTTTTAAATACATAAATTCCTTTCATATCCCTCATAGTAAATTTGTTGCAGGCCAGTCTGCTTTCCCTATCTAACTTCCTACACTTTGGAACAGCCTCCCTTTCCCCACCCATCTCTCTTCCTCCCTGCACTCTCCCAAACCACACTTACTGACACATGTCACTAATGAACACACCTGCAGCCAAGCTTCTTTCTTTTCTGTCCACGCTACAACCACCCATGTTCTATCCATTCCTCTCTGCTATTCACAGCTCCCAGATCTACAGGGATTCCTGTATTTTACAGGGATCTGCATGCATCTGCAAGGAAATTCTTTCCATAGATTTGCATGGGCTATACATGGAAAACAGAGCAATTCAGCTTCCATAAGAAATAATGCAAACTACAGAGAAACACATGAAAATTGCCTTGGAGTTACAGGGAAAATACCAAATCAGTCTGGGAGCACTGGCTATTTTACGTCTTTTACCCATATTTGCCTGATCAGTGGTATAGCCAACAACTCAATGTAACCTGTAAACTGAAATGGTATGCCTCACTGGTTGTGAACAAATGTCTTGCCCTACATGGCAGCATACTCCCTTAGCTCTCAGTCTAGCCACCGCATCACCTGCGTTTGTGTACACTTTTTGAGTTGTTTTTGTCTTTCTGTGAAATTCATTACTTGAGCTATGATTTTGATTGTACGTATTCATGCACCTGTTGTTGTCACTTTGTTATTGCTGTTTCACTCCCTGTTGTATCCCTTACTCCCGGTCGCACCTGGAAACAAGCCCTGGCTCAGTGTGCCTGTCCTGGTCACCACATTTTAAATAAATAATAAATAAATGTAGCATTAATATTGAGCAGACTCAGTTGTCTGTATCTCTGGAGTGCTTCCAGATACAGATGAGCCAAATATCTCATTTGAATGAGCTTTTCATGAGCTTTCAAACTACAGTATATCAGCCACTGTACATGAATGTGTCCCTTTAACTGTTTTACATGAGTTTTCAACATGGGCAAATCAGGGCAAGAGTCATGTTGGGAGCTGCAGTAGGAGGTGGGAGGAAGTGATTTCTATAGATAAATACTTTGAGGGCCTTAGGTGAGGGGAGGAATATCGTATCTTTGGTAGTAAGGCAGGCGATGTGAAAGGACAGCTCCAGGTCCCTTTTTCCTGAGGGGGACACTTGTAACAACGACATCAGCATGATGCAGCAGCTGCAGTCACCCTCAGAGGGGGGGAACACTTGTAATCATGGTGCCAGCATGGTGGAGCTGGTTCTGGGTACAATGTTGTATACTAATTAGGGGATATAGCTGGTTCCGGAGCTACATCACTAGCATACTCGTGATATAGCTCCAGAACCATCCTTTTCCCCTTTGAGCTGGTTGGTATACAACATTGTACCCTTCCCTCTCGAAAAGTGATTTATTGTCTTGCCACCCTCCTGTCTTAGTTGAAGGAGTACTCGTTCAGTTTCTGTTCTCATTTAAGATGAAACCCTCATCAGTGTAGGCTGTATGGTTGGAATTTCTTTCTGTGTATTTTTTTGTTATTTATTGCTTATTTCCCCACCTGTTTTTCTACATTTTTTTGTGTTTTCTCCTTTCCTCTTATCTCCTCCTTTCAATAGAAAAACAATATGCCCATGGCTGCTATTCAGCCACATTGTCAGTTTATATTACTGTCTCTGACAAAGTTTTTACTTTTTCCCATCTTATTATAGAAGACTAGATAATATCAATTATACATATTATGCCTCCTTGGTCTGATATCTGCTCAGTTACTTAAAAAAGCATTTTTCGTGATATCAGAATAATGACCCTCCATATCATCTCTGACTCTGCAGGCCTATCCCACTCATTGTCTCATAAATACAGTGGGTGGGATAATCAAAGGAGTTACGCATGTGCAACCCACCAATGCACCCCGGCGCGATATTCAAAGGGGCAGGTTGCGCTGTGCAACTCCTGATGAGCCGAGGCACACCAATAGTGTATGCAGCGCAAGTGTGGGGGGCATGCCCATGCATTTGCGGCACATCCTGATATTCAGCCTGGGATGTGTGGCGCATATGCTGGCACATACCTGCCTTGTGCCACCCAGGGGGGCACAATGTTGAGCCTGGCAAAACCAGGAGCAAGTCCTGGCCACCCACAGGCGAGCTGCCATATTGCAAGGCCCAACACGGCAGCCACCTGCTGTGGGTAGCCACCCAACCACCCAGGACACAGTCCACATGCCCCCTGCCCAGGGGGCCTCATGCTCGCCCCCTTGCCTGATTGTGGGCATAAGACGAATAAAGCCCTGGCAGTCCAGTGGACCGATCCCCAGTGCCCAATTGTGGGCATTTGTAAATATAAGCCCTGGTGGTCCAGTGGACTGATCCCCAGCACCCGATCGCGGGCATAGGTTAGACATTCCTGGTGGTCCAGTGGAAACCACCCCCGGCCTTTTGATCATGGGTGGGATGACAGTGGATGCCCTGGTGGTCAGTGGTGCCCCCTCACCCACCCACTGTGTCCCCACCACCCTGCACCCTCCCCAGTCCAGCGGTAGGGCGGCGGCACTCCACCGCAAGCCACCCGGCCCTTGCCGACTGACAGCGTACAGTAGGGCTGTATTATTGGTCTCGATTGCACACAGCATGCAGACCATACTGTACACACAGGCCCAGAATGTAGTGAATGCTATTCACACCAGGATCAGGTAGGCACAGTATGGTCTGCATGCCCATTGGCCCATGCAGTGGACCAATAGGCGACAGCCCTACTGTATGCTGTCATGTTGCAGGCAGCCAGGTGGCTTATGCGGGGTGCTGCCCTGCCACTGACTGGGGGTGCAGGGTGGCGGGGATGCAGTGGCCAGGTGGGGAGGGGTACCACTGACCACCAGGGTGTCCATAGCTCATTCCACCCATGATCGGGTGCTGGGGGGGGGGTTTCACTGGACCACTAGGGATTTTTAACCTATGCCTACGATCCAGCTCTGGGGATTGGTTCACTGGACCACCAGAGCTTATATTTACAAGTGCCCATGATCGGTCGAACGGGAGAAGAGCCCTCCGAAGGGCAGGAGGGTGTCAGTCCCAGACGGCTGCAGCCTGGCAGGTCACCAGGCACAAGTCACCAGGGATCGGCGCACCGCATGCAAATGAGGCCATAATGACATGCAAATGGCCCCATTTGTTCCTTGCATTCATAATAGCCTCATTTGTATGCCCAGTACTGAATATTGTGGTTGATGCGCCTAGTGCAACCGCACTTGCGCTGGCTTATCCCCCTGCTCCCCTCCTGCCACTTGCGCTGGCACAGTGCCACTGCACCATGCGCTGTGCGTGTGCTCTCATTGCCATATTCAATGGTGCTGAGCCATGGTGCAGCACCATTGAATATCATCTGGTCCCTGCCCTGACGCAGTCCAGTTGTGTTACACCCAGGCTTGAGCCCCTGCCTAGCGCAGTCTGAATATCCCACCCCATATGTTTGTCTGTTCCATTTTCATAAGCGTCTTGAAGAAAAGCTATTTTATTTCTAGCTTTGTCAGGTGTTTTTTCACTTGATAAATCTTCACAGTGGTTTTTGGCCCTTTATATTCCATGTAACATATTTAGCATCTGTACTCGTATTGTTTCAATATGATACCTTTAGTTATCAAAAAAAAAATAATTCAAACAAAACCAAAATAATGATCTTTGGAAATAAAAACAAGTATATATCTCTTACACTGACTGGAAATAAACTGGAATTCGTCAGCGAATTTTCATATTTAGGTGTACTTTTTCAAGTAATGGTAAATGGAATAATCATGTCACGTGAGTAAGTAAAAAGCTCCTAAATTCAGCTAAATTATTAAAACGATTTAACATATTACGTGGAAGTAAAACCGTAGTCCCAATGATAAAAGCCATCAATGCAAAAATTCTCTCGGAAACAGCATGTGCAGTAGAAGTTTGGGGAACAGATAAACTGAATAAAATAGACTCAGTGCTTAATAAAACTTACAAACAGTTAATAAGACTCTTGTAATACATCCAGTGCACTGATTAGATCTCAATTAGTCAAATCAGCTTCAAACATCTAGCTCAGGAATGTATGATTTCTTATTGGATTAAACTACAATCTAAAGACAAAGATACCCTTGCAGTGGTTTGCAGTGTCAGTGGCTCAGTAGGTAGCACACTCTCCTCTGAGGCCGGGAGATCAAAGGGCTGTGGGTTCGGTTCCCACATCTGGCACTTGGGTTAATATCCCAATACTGACACTGTAGTGCAGCATGAGAGGGGTGCTGGACTTCTGAGGTGCCGTCTCTCGGATTGAGACGTTAAACCGAGGTCCCATCTGCCTGGATTGGTGGTAGTTCAGGTGGATGTTAAAGATCCTAGGGCACTTATTGAAAAGAGTAGGGGAATGTCCCCGGTGTCCTGGCCAAATTTCCCTCATTCACTAAAAAATATACCACCAACAGCGTAATCTCGTTCAGTTTCAGTTGCTTACCATCTGTATCCCCCCCTCTGGTTGCCCCTGAAAAAGGGACTTCTAGGCCCAGTGGGCTTACTGGGTCAACAAAATTCAACAAACAAAATTCAACAACAAACAAACCCTTTTGGCTGGGTGCCTCAATGAAAAAAATACTCAAAATATACACATGCAAGACTCCTGGCTCAACATTGTGTACAACTTACTAAAACTTTATGATTTACACTATTTAAAGCTTTGGTGTGACCAAAAGGTTTTTCTATCTATCTCACACATTAAATTTGTTAAAATAATTAACCAGAACAGAGCAAAGAAAGCTAACTTGGATAATATTAAACAATTGGAAGTGTCAAGATGGTTGGTAAAAAATACAGTTGAACACTCATTGAAATTCTTCTTGGAGGCTGTGCAAGTACCACAATACAGATATATAATCGCTCAATATAGATTCAAAATTTTCCCGAGATATAATAAAACTTGTCTCCAGTTGACATTTTGTTTCTGCTCTTTGAAAGAAGTAGAGGACTTTGAACATGTTATTTTAAGATGTCCATGGTACAATAAATCTAGAGCTAAATATTCAAATGAGATAATTGGATCTCTTTTTATTCCACCTAGATTTTTTTCTAGATTTGATCTTCAACTCATAAAATGTTAATATTCTAAATAAACTCGCACTTTGTTTAATAGACATGACCAAGATTAGAACCAGATGTATCGTCAACTTTAATGTCATTTGAGCTTGTACATGAAGAAGAAGAAGGAGAATCAGCATTTATATAGCGCTTTTCATACACAGTATCCCAAAACATAGAAACATAGAACATAGACTTTGATGGCAGATAAGGACCGCTTGGCCCACCTAGTCTGCCCATTTCCCTACCTACAGGATAAGCCGGAGATCCTAGTTAACCAACAGCCTATTTCTTCCTACCCCCCACAAGAATTGCCTTATGTCTGTCCCATGTATTCTTGAATTCTCCCACAGTTTTAGACCCCACATCCTCCTCAGGAAGGCTGTTCCATGCATCCACTACCCTCTCTGTGAAAACATACTTCCTCACATTGCCATTGAACCACCCCCCATCTTTAAATTGTGTCCCCTTGTTCTTGCATGTCTCTTTTTCTGAAAGATGCTACCCTCTTGGACTTTGTTGATTCCACTGAGGTACTTAAACGTTTCTATCATGTCCCTCCTCTCCCTCCTTTCCTCAAGGGTATACATATTAAGCTCTTTTAGTCTCTCCTTGTATGGCTTCTCTTGCAGACCCTGCGCCATTCCAGTTGCCCTCCTCTGGACTGCCTCTATCCTGTCTATGTCCTTGCGGAGATGGGGTCTCCAGAACTGGACACAGTACTCCAGATGGGGTCTCACCAACTGTCTGTACAGAGGGATAACAGCTTCCTGTTTTCTGCTGGTGATGCCTTTCCCTATGCATCCCAGTATACCCCCAGCTCTCCCTACTGCCTTCTCACATTGCTTGCTAACCTTAAGATCATCTGATATGATTACCCCTATGTCCCTTTTGTTACTGCCTTCCCCCCATTGTGTAATCTTCCCCTGGGTTTTTGTTTCCCAGGTGCATTATTTTGCACTTCTTTGCATTGAATCCTAGCTGCCATACTTCCGACCATTCCTCCAACCTTGCCAAGTCCCTTCTCATCCTTTCCACACCTCATTGTGTATCAACCTTGTTGCAGATCTTTGTGTCATCTGCAAAGAGGCATACTTTTCCTTCCAGTCCTTCTGCAATGTCACTTATAAAGACATTAAAAAGGACTGTATCTAGTACTGAACCCTGCTGTACCCCACTAGTAACCCCTCTTTCTTCAGAGTGGACTCCATTTACAATTACCTTCTGTGTCCTGTTGTTCAGCCAATGTTTTACCCAGGCTACCACCCTGGGACCCACTCCCAGGCTGGTTAATTTGACTATTAATCTTTTGTGTGGGACTGTGTCAAATGCCTTGCTAAAGTCTAGGTAGGCCATGTCCACAGCCCCTCCCTGGTCTACTACTTTGGTCACCGAGTCAAAGAAATCAAATAGATTCATCTGACATGACCTTCCCACTGTGAACCCATGCTGCCTTGGGTCCAGTGCCCCACTGGCCTCTAGGTACTCAACAATTCTTTCCTTCAGAAGTGATTCCATCATTTTCCTTACCACAGAGGTCAAACTGACAGGTCTGTAGTTTCCTGCCTCTGTCTTGGTCTCACTTTTGTGAAGGGGAATCACATCCACCTTCCTCCAGTCCTCGAGTACCACACCATCCTCCCATGCTTTGTTAAAAAGGGTAGTCAGTGGTTTCACTAGTTCTCCCCTTAATTCTTTTAGAATTCTTGGGTGAATTCCATCAGGCCCCATTGCTTTGTCCACCTTCAGTTTTAGGAGTTCTTTCAGAACCCTTTCTTCTGGGAAAGGACTGGGATCGACCCCCCACCCAGAGTGCTTCTGTTAATTGGATTAGGCACCTTCCCCTCCTCTTTTGTGAACACTGAGTAGAAATATTCACTCAGTATCCCTGCTTTTTCACTATCCCCCTCTGCCCACCCACCATTCATTCTATTCAGCCTCACTATCCCTCCCTTTGTCTTTCTATGCTCCCTGATGTACCTATAAAAGGTTTTACCACCCTTCTTAACTGAGTTGGCTATCTTTTCTTCAGTTTGGGCCTTTGCTATTCTGACTTCCCTCCCTGCTTCCTTCTGCCTTAACTGGTGCAGCTATCTGTCCTGCACCTTCTGCGTTTCCTTATACTTCCTGAATGCTATCTTTTTCTCCCTGACTTTCCCCGCCACCTCTTTTGAGAACCATAGTGGCTTTTTCTTTTGTTTTGATTTGTTTGTTTGCTTCACACAAAGTGCTTTACAAGCAATGCTAGACTGGTAGTGAAGTGACTGAATGTGTGGTGGCGGTCATATTGCACATCATCACCCCCACACAGCCTAGATAATTGCATGAACCGGTTTATGGGAAGGGGAATGAGTGCCCTGGGTTCTTTTACTTCCACCTGGACACCCACCAGGACAACACCAGGACAACACCAGGATGGGCAGAAGGGACCTCGGTTTAACGTCTCATCCGAAGGATGGCACACCCCAGCAGTATAACACCCCCCAATACTGCACTCGAATGCCAGTGATTTTTAGGTGCAAGTCTAATCCTGGTGTGGGATGAGAACCCACGACCTTCTGGTCCAGAGGCAGATGTGCTACCAACTGAGCCACGCTGATACCTAATTAACCTGATTAAGTATGCACTGTCTGTAGATATAATCTTGTATGGTAAAGAGGCGCTGTGAAACATTCCTTGTAACAATTAAGAAAAGCTCTGTGTGTGTGTGTGTGTGTGTGTGTGTGTGTGTGTGTGTGTGAGATATGTATGTTTGTGTGTTTATTTATTTTGTATATCCGGATATGGTTTTATACATATTGTAACTTTTTTATGTCATTATTTATTTATGTCATAGCTTTTTAGCTCACCCATGTTTATCCTCTGTACTATCAAGATCAAGTGCCCTTCCCCCAAATACCTATCCTTTCAAAACGTTTGCCGCCCAGTCACCCCCCTCCTCCTTAGCGATGCATGGTCGCTGCTGGATTGGTCTCTACTATACTCCCTCACCGATGTGTCCTCAGTAGTGATGTCATTCACTCAGACCCTACTGGCACTACAGCAAAAACATTTCCCTCTCACAACTAGATGGATCCGAGGTAGCTGCTCCCGATGGATCATCAAATATCTTCTCTTCCACACGAAGGACAGGGATCGTCCTTGGACTGCCTACAAGGCATCTCCCTCCCCTGCCCTCTGGGATGCCTACAGGCACCTGAGAAACATGTGCAAACACCTGGCTAAATCCCTGAAACAGAACTACTTCTGTAACCTTCAGAAGAAAAGTCTTGGTGACCCGAAGAAATTCTGAGAGTCCATCGGATCACTTTTAAACCACCAAACTGGCAAGTCTGCCCCACAACTCAATTCCACTACTGGCCTGGTAACCAACTCTCTAGAAGTGACCATGGCTTTTAATGAGAAATTTACTGACCTCTTTGCGCTTCTCTCCAAGCTCCTGAGTGGCTCACCTGGTGGATCAGCCTACCACCCCCAAACTGCCCCCCCTTCCCTCTCCCCCTTTCCCCATTCCTCATTTTTATTTCAAGGCTGTCTCCCCTAATGATACCTCTAAGCTTCTCAAATGCCTCCCAACCCATGGCTCCCCTTGGTCGGATGGCTTCTACCGTTTCTTCCTGAGACTCATCTCCCCTGCCATTGCCAAGCTACTTACATTTATTTTCAACCTTGCCCTATCCACCTCTACCATGCCCAATCCTTGGAAAATTTCCAAAGTGATACCTATTTTCAAAGTTGGTGACCCCCACTCCACCTACAACTATCAGCCAATCTCTATCCTCCCCCACCTAAGTAAGCTCCTCGAGAAAGTTATCCACCACCAGCTCACCAAACACGTTGCAAAGTACAACCTCATGTGTAGCCATCAGCATGGCTTTTGCAAAATTCACAGTATCACCACTGCCCTTGCTCTGCTGACTGACCACATCCTCAGGAACATGGACAATGGACAAGCCACTGGCACAGTCTTTGTCAATCTATCCAAGGCTTTTGACTTGGTAAATCATGCCCTCCTCATCTTGAAGCTACAGCTCCTTAGATGCTTCCTTAAGGTATCAAACTGGTTCCCCAGCTGCCTCTCTAACCACTCCAAATTTGTCTGTGTTGGCCCCAACTGCTCCTCTACCCTACCTATCTCTACCAGTGTCCCCCAGGGTTCCATCCTGGGTCCTCTGCTCTTCTCCTTATTCATAAATTCCCTTCCCTCTGTCAGTGTTACCTGTCACTCCCTCCTCTATGTGGATGATCCTGTCTTCTATGTCAGTGATAAATCCCCCTCCCACATTTCCTCAGTCCTCACCCAAAACTATGAAGCAGCACATAACTGGTTTGCAACCAACCTCCTCCTGGTAAACATTAAAAAAACAAAGTCTATGCTGTTTGGGTCCAGGTCCTTCTTAGCCAAGATCAAATTTCCCTCCTTTCTCCACATTGTCTCTCGTGATGGCCAGGTGCTTGAAAAGTTTGAAACTTTTAAGTACCTGGGTGTCTTACTCGATCTCTCCTTCTCCTTCTCTGAGCACATCAACTCAGTAGTGTGCAGGATTCACCAAAAGCTGGGTAGAGCCAAAGATTCAGACACTATCTCACCGCTGAGGCCTGGCTTGCCATTGTCCAGGGTAATTTACTCACCATAATCAATTACTGCTCCTCCCTCTACCCCAGAGCTTCCTCTTTCCCCTCTACCAAACTCTCCACCACCACAACAGTGCCTGTTGCCTCATCTTATTGGCCCCTTTTTCCATCTACCACTGTGTCCTCTGTCAGTCACTGGGGTGGCTCCCACTCCAGGGCCACCTCGACCTCACCCTTTGCTGCGTGGTCAATAATATTGTCTGCTCTGGCCAAAAGTCTCCTCTTGCAGCCCTAGTCCAGGTCTGAACCTCATGCCACTGCCTACGCTCAAACTCTACCCCTCTCCACATCCCCCGGGTATCCACCAACATGGGCAGGAGAGCCCTATCTGTTACTGCACTCTCACTGTGGAATAAATTGCCAGCCGGGCTTCACTCCCTGGTGACCCACTGTCTGTTCAAAACCCACCTCAAAGACTGGCTCCTAGATGAGTCTAGCTGTCGATGTTTCCTCGGCTAGTTTCACACTCCCCTCTTCCTCCCCTGACAGCTGTATTGATTACCTGTCACTGTAAATCCTTAGCTGCCTCACAGCTACCTGAAACCTGACTTTAATACTCTGTACCAAATTGTATGCCAGGGTCCATTGTCTGCACTCTCATGCATTGCGCTGGTATCATTGTGTTTTGACTTCTCTTCAATGCTCTATTGTATTTTGAACTTTTTGTATTTTGTTTCAAGGGAAGACTGGGTTTGCTGGTGAAGGCACCTAGCTTCACCTGAGCTCTTTTCTTCTAGGTTTGCTTGTTAGGACAGAGCAATGAACAACATTATCAGAGCAAGGAGAAATATTAAGGCTCCTTTTGGCTAGGCAGATTTACTGTGTGTTACTATTTTCTTTTGTGTTTACAGGTTTTATTACTGCTTTTTGCTTACATATTACTGCTTTATTGTTCTCTGATTCAAATTGCTTTTGCAGGGTATACTTTCTGCTACATTGTTACAGGGCGTGCCTACAGATTTGTTACTATTTTGTACTTACAGATTATTGCTTTATTTTCTCTGACTCAAATTGTTTCTTTGCAGGGTATATTTTCTGTGGAATTGCTGAAAGTTGTGCCTATAGACTTTTGTTACTGTGTTGTGCCTACAGATGTTACAGTTTACTGCTTTTTTTTCTCTGATTGAAATTGTTTTTTTGCAGGGTATATTTTCTGCTAAATAGTTGCCAGGTGTGCTTGCAGGCTGAGACTGTGTTGTGCTTACAGATTACTGCTTTATTTTTCTCTGTTTCAAGGTTTTTTGCAAGGTATATTTTCTGTTAAATTGTTGTGCATGTTGTGCTTACAGGTTGTTACTTTTTGTGCTTACAGATTACTGCTATAGTTTTCTCTGATTCAAAGTGTTGTTTTGCAAGGTATATCTTCTGTTAAATTATTCTGCAGGTTGTGCTTACAGGTTTTGTTGTTTTTTGTGCTTACAGATTACTGCTTTATTTTTCTCTGTAGCAAAGTGTTTTTGCAGGGTATATCTTCTGTTAAACTGTTACAGGTGGTGCTTACAGGTTTTGTTACTTTTTGTACTTATAGGTTTTACAGTTTTATCTATCATTAGGCTAAGCTTTCAGAGCTAATTACAGGAGCACATGTGAGATACAGACTGAGGGATAGTGTCTGCATTTGTTGTTTGTTGATTGTTTCTGCTCTTACCTCCTTGTTTCTTTCATCTGTGGTTCTACTTTTTTGGCAGGGGAAGGGCCCACCACCCAACCCCCATCCCCAACCACCCCACGCTACACTCCTTTTGTAAAGTAGCACAATTGTGACATTTCCTGTAGCAAAGCAGGAATGGGGAGGATCGGAGAGGTAGCCACACAGTGACTTCACTTAAAGGGGCACAATTAATTTAACTTGTTATAAAAAGTTATACAAAAACAAACAAACAAACAAAACAAAAAATATGTACCTGTATATATAAAAAAAAATAAAACTTTTGCTTTCATTTTCCTTCTAATTACTCGGACCAGGTTATAAACTCAGCAACTCAACTGGAATGGATATTATTAACTGCAGGTACTGAGGGACACTTTTCAAAAGAGCAGTTATATAGGATTTAGGACACTGTCCTACATGCTGGACCATCGGAGATCTAAGGGCTCAGCTCCAGGCAGCAAGGGCAGAGATTGTGTGCCTCAAATCACATATTCAGGAGAAAATGTATTACAAGAACCACCCACCATTTCCACAACATCCAACTGAAGCACCTCAATCGCAGAGGGTAGTTGGTCAAGGAGGTTGGCTGGTGGTTAGGAGGTGCAAATTGGGTGCCCCATCACTCAATGCTCACCAGCATATCACCTCCAGAAACCATATAAAAACTAAAACAGGTCTCTGCCTCTATCTCTGAAATCAAACAAAGGGGCAGAGGGCACTGCAGAGCAGGACCTGGCAGCACAGAAGCTAGTGCTACAAAACTCACCCATAATAGGGACCAAAACAAAGCAAAAAGGAAATCCAAAACACTTCTGATCATAGGAGACTTCAAGATTCGGGGAGTTGAAACCTACCTCCGGCCGGGGGTAATGGTCAGTTATCTCCCAGGTACATCAGCTAGGAGAGACACTGACCATATTGCTAAAATCATGTAGGAAGCAGGAGAAAAGATCAACATCATGGTACACATAGGGACTAATGATCTCACCAGCCGGTCAGTTGTGGAGACCAAGGATCACCAGATCAGGCTGGGTGACAAACTATCATCCAGTTCATCTGGCATCTCCTTCTCTGAGGTCCTGCTGGTCTGGAAGAATGGCAGATGGGTGGAAGGTCAGAGAAGGGGAGATAGGGGAGCTAAACATGTGTCTCAAAGGCTGATGCCAGGAAAAAGGACACAAATTTGTAGGTAACTGGCAACAGTTTTGGGAGTGAAAGTTCCTCAAATTTGATGGACTGCATCTGACTAAGGAGGGAGTCAGTGCATTGGGGCAGAAGTTTGATGTCTTTGCAGAATATTTAAACTAGCAAATGGGGAGAGGGGTGCAGCACCCGATACATCGAACGGGATGCGCACCCCTCCCCACTCAGCAAGTGATCAAACAGGAGTTCAGCATGTTTGTAGTTCATTTGCTTCACCAGAGGAGGAAAAAGGTCCGGCTTCCCATACAATACGCAGGGAAAAAGCCAGACCTCGCCCCACAACTAACACACCGAAATCTGGCCAGTGGAAAATCATGTACACAAATGCCCACAGTTTGGGAAACAAGATCCCAGTCCTCGAGGCAAAAATGACAGAGGTTAAACTGGACATAGTAGCTATTAGCGAGACATGGTTCACTAGTAACCACACTTGGAAGACTGCAGTACCCGGCTATGTACTGTTCATAAGAGACCGAGTTGAAAAAGGGGGGGGGTCCCTTTATGTCAATGAAAATATCAAAGCTACAGAAATTCAGGATACACATAAGGAGCCAGAAGAACTTTGGGTCATCCTGGAAACAGAAAGTAGGACAGCCATATGAACTGGGGGTGTCTACAGTCTTCCAGACCAGGGGGAGAACATAGACACATTACTGTTAGAAGATATACAAAACATGACAACTAAAGGGGAGGTTCTGCTAATGGGAGACTTCAACATGTCAGATACAGATTGGGCAATACCAGCCGGAACATCCACCAGAACTAGACACATAGTGGATTCCCTGCAGGGGGAGGGCTTCAAACAATTGGTACAACAATCCACAAGAGACAGGGTTATCCTGGATCTAGTACTGACTAACGGGGAAAGGATTACAGATCTCCAGGTAGAAGGTCACCTGGGGGCCAATGACCAACACATAGTATGGTTCAATTTGGTCACTAGAACTAAATCATCCCATTCCAAGGCAAAAATATGGGACTTCAGAGGAGCTGACTTTCATAAGATGGCCAACAGAATTAAGCTAGCCCTGGTAAGAAGAAATACAGGTGAGGGGGGTACAGGCAAAGTGGGCAAGCATTAAGGTTGCAATACTTGAAGCAACATCCCATTGTGTTAGGGAGAAAAGCAAGAGCAAAAGAAGGAGGAAACCACTTTGATTCTCAAAAACAGTAGCAGAAAAGGTCAGAGCCAAAAGGCTGGCCTTCAGGAAATATAAGGGAATGCAGTGGGACAAAGATAGGGAGGCATACCAAACTTCTCTAAGGGAAGCAGGGAAGGCAGTAAGGCAGGCAAAGTCCCACACCGGGGAAACACTAACATGAACAGTTAAAGAAGGGGACAAGACTTTCTATAGATACATTAGTGAAAGGAAAATGTCCAGAGGTGGTATAGCTAAGATTAAAGGGGGATAAGTGGGAGTATGTGGAGGATGACTAAGGAAAAGCATCTATCCTAAATAGATACTTATGCTTAGTATTTACTGAGGAGAAGGTAGGGCAGGGCCCACAGCTCAGCACCATGGACACAGGGGGGAGGGAGGTGTGTACAAGTCCCTTCACAAAAGAAAGGGTCCTACAAGAGTTCAGTAACCTCAGGGTGGACAAGGCAATGGGACCTGATGGCATACATCCCAGGATATTAAAGGAGCTAAGGGTGGAACTAGCAGAGCCATTAGCAGAACTGTTTAGTGAGTCTCTGATCACAGTAGAGGTCCCAGAAGACTGGAGAAGGGCTCATGTGATCCCGCCTCACAAGAGTGGCAGCAGGGAGGAGACAGCTAACTACAGACATGTCAGTCTTACCTCAGTAGTGGGCAAGATTATGGAAGTACTCCTTAAGGAAAGGATAGTGCAACACCTGGCATCCATAGGAGCACAGGATGCAAGACAGAATTGGTTTACAACAGGAAGATCCTGTCAAACTAATCTCATAGATTTCTTTGACTGGGTAACCAGAGTGGTAGACTAAGGAGGTGCAGTTGATGTCGCCTACCTTGACTTCAGCAAAGCTTTTGACACTGTTCCACATAGAAGATTGATTAATAAGGTGGGCAGACTCAGGATGGGTCAGAAGTTGGTCAACTGGGTGGCAAACTGGTTGACGGTCAGAAAACAGAGAGTGATGGTAAACAGTATACAGACAGAAGAGATGAAAGTCACAAGTGGGGTACCTCAGGGATCAGTCCTGGGGCCAGTCCTCTTCCATATCTTCATCAGTGACGTTACAGATGGACTGGAGGGTAAGGTTTGCCTGTTTGCAGATGACACCAAAATCCGCAACAGAATAGATGATTCAGATGGGGTGGGCAGAATGAGAAGAGATCTGGAAAAACTGACAAATGGTTTGAAGAGTGGCAACTGGGATTTAATGCAAAGAACTGCAAGATCATGCACATAAGGAAGAGAAACCCTTACGCTACCTATAGGTTGGGAGGGGAGTTGCTGGCAAACACAAGGGAAGAAAGAGACTTGGGCATCATCATCATCACAGATGACCTGAAATCATCCAAGCAGACCAGTAAAGTAGTAGGTAAGGCTAGAGGGATGTTGAGGTGTATTAGTAGGGGTATCACAAGTCATAAGAGGGAGGTAATAATCACTTTTTACAAGACACTGGTTAGGCCCCGTCTGGAGTACTGCATGCAGTACTAGAGGCTGCACCTGCGCAAGGACATTTTATTTATTTATTTAGTTTTTGTTTACTGGGTAAGTGCGCTAGCCATAGGCATGACTATTTTCAGGCACAACCTGGGAGGTTACAGGGGAAGACATTGCAAGTGTAGCAAGAAGAAAAATTACATCAGGATAAATAATCAGGGTAATTATACATAGAATGTGCAGCGACAAACATAAACATTTCAGGTCAAGGCATAAACAACTTATGAAGAAAAACAATACAAGTAGTGGATACCATCAGAATGCAAAACAAGGCAAAGTTGTGCATTGGATGTTTTGCAATTAACTACATACAAATTCAGGTCAAGGCAATTTCAAACAATTGAATTCAAGTCAGAGCCCGCAGTGCATCGTCAGTACAGTCAAAAGAACAAAACAGAGCAGAGCGGACCGAGAGACATGAAGTAGAGGCAGTCCAGAGAAGGACAACCAAAATGGTGCAAGGACTGCATCAGAAAACATATGAGGACAGATTAACGGAGCTCAATATGTATAACCTAGAGCAAAGGAGGGAGAGAGAGAGATGATCTGGTCGAAACATTCAGATATCTTAAGGGCATTAACAAGGTCAAAGAGTCTAACATGTTTCAATATAAGAAAAATTGCAGGACAAGAGGACACAGCATGAGATTAGAGGGAGGCCAATTAAGGGGTAATGTGAGGAAGTTATTTTTCACAGAAAGGGTGGTAGATGCATGAAATGGCCTACCTCAGGAAGTGGTGGATATAAATACAGTGCAGGGCTTCAAACAAGCATGGGATTGGCATAAGGGAGCAATACAGATGAGTATGAAGAAATAGGCCATTGAAAAAGTAATGGTACACTCATAAGGTAGAAAAAAATGGTCAGACTGGATGGACCTTGCGGTCCTTATCTGCCGTCAACCTCTATGTTTCTATGTTTCTAAGTTACCTCCTGTGCCATTTGTCATGCCGTTGTCCTGAATTGCTCTGGCACCACTGTGTTTGACTTGTCACCTATGCTCTATTGTATTTTCAATTTTTGTATTTTGTATTTTGATTTATGTTGCCTTCTGTGCCATTTTGCTATGGTCTGGGTTGTGCCTGAAAACGATCCCTGGGATCAGTTTACTTACATGGTTTTCAAAGTCATAAATAAATAAATAAAATAGTTGATCAATAAACAAAAACTTAAAACTTTTTTTTACCATTTTTGGTATTCCGCTGCTGCTCTCAGCAAAACTGATGTCTATGTGCCCCCCCTACCTAGTTGATAAAACTTGACACATTGGTCCCCTCCCTTGCCTGAACATTCCTTTGCACACTTAAAAATTAAACAAACACTTAAAACTGGAATATGTCAGCCTGCCTGGTTGATTAAAGCTTGCAGTATGCTCTAGTGATGACTCCCAGAGCATTCTTGCTAATGTCTCTGTATTTTGCATACACTGCAGCTTTGTTGTGGCTTCCCTATCCTGCCACACTACTTTATGTAAGCCCCCCAAATTGGGCTTACCTTGTGGGCTCCATCCCCGACCCAGCACTGTTGCCGCTCCAAAGGGTCCCGGGTGGGATCCGGACTCTGACGGTTCTCGTCACCTTGTGGCTGTGGCTGCTGATGCCTTCACTGTCCTCAGCCCCGTGGGATCATGTACAAAGGGGCTGAGCAACAGAACATGGTTTCCGCCCCTGTGGGCGCCAAGGAAAAAAAGGGGGGATAACATGCAGTCCTGATGTTTTGAAAAGCTGGGACTGCATAGTAATTAAACATCATGGGGGCTCTGAGCATGCGCGGCCATCAGAACAAAAATTTAAAGGAGCCGTGCTCCAATTCCAGTTCGACTATGCGGCCGTTAGTAAAAAGAAGTATATCCCCAGCTCTAGGATGAGCAGAGGAGCTGGGTAACTATATAAATAGTGACTCTGAAAGCCTCCAGTCAAAAGAAAACATAGCGTTAGCCATGTTAGAGGGCTCAATTGCTTAAATCAGGGCTGGACTGCAGAGAGCGCTAAGGGATATAAAATGGCAGCTCCCATCGAAAACTACAAAATGGGGCTGCTGGGTAAAATACAGAACCAGCCCTGAGATCACCTTGTAAGCTGCAGCCAATCACAAGGAGGCTGCTAGGGGGAGTTGTTGTCAAGAGGAGCTGCAGTGTGGCTATGAGGAGAGAGACTGTGTGAGCTCCTGGGCCAAGGTCTTTGAAGTTTTGCCTTGGTGTTTCTACCCCCGACTCTACAAAAAACAACTAAGCTGAGTGCAGGAGGAATAGCAGTTGTGTGGTTTGATTGAAGCAGGAAAAAAATTGTTCTCTGTCAGCTCAAGCAGTTGCACAGTATTCTGAACCGGAAAAAGAGTTGGGCTGCTAATGCTGAGTGAGCCACTGATCCCCTTCACGGAGAAATTGGTTGGAGAAGGGAACGTTCAGCCAAAGGAGAGACTGTAAGTGTTGAGGCAAGCCTCTGCGATAGGATCCCGCACTGCCTGTGGAGGCATCGCCTGAGATAGGGGCTGTGAGGTGAGAGACTGTGGAAGCCCTGCTATCCTGTGCAGGCCCTGTAAGGTGACTAGAAGTGCAGCAGAGGAGTTTCAGGAACCTCATCAATCCTTGTTCCCCAGACTGAAGATGACAACACCCCCAGTGTTGAAGGACGGAACAGGCCTGCCTGAGTGATGTGTATCTATAAAGGCCGATAGGCCAAGTTGGCAAGGCCAGGCAGGTGAAGATCATCACCCCTCGAGTTTGTCCAGTTCAAGGTTTCCCACCTGTGGTGCACCCCCAATGGAGACCCACCTTGGTACCGTGCAACTCATCTGGCTGTGAGCCCCCTGTGTGAACTACAAAAACGGTGAGTACCCCGAGCTGTGGCTCTGGGGAGTCTATTAGTTAGCTAGCCAGTTAGGATTCTGGGGGTAATCTCTGAACAGGATTTTTAGTGACATACAAGTTTGGCAAGCCTAAGATTGCAGGTCTGAAAGAGTGTTTATCTGGGCCAAGATGAAAGACCCCAGGCCTGCATCACTGAGCAGTGAGGTACCCACCATACAGTGACATTCTGGGTTCACCCAGGGGCGGGAGGAGGGGTTGCTATGGGGAAAGTTATTATCTAACTAAAGTAATGGTGGTTGACATTCTCCTCCTTGTGTCCCCCCCCCCAAATAAATAAGTTTACTGTTTGCATTTTATCCACTATCACTGTGTTATTGAAAGAGTGCTGCTGGGGGTGTGGGTGGCTACTGTGTGGGAAACTGTTATTGTGTGGGGAAAAGTATTACCGGGGCAGTTTAATTATTTCCTGGGGGTTGGTGGTAACCTGTTCTTTATCCACTGGAGTTCCCTGCCACTATCCCAGGTGGAGGCACTGCGCCACATTTCCTACTACTGTGGAACCCAGGCCAGCAACCTCAGAGGTGTGTGCTGAATTACCTTGAGGTCCCTGGTACAATGTAGGTGAGTCAAAGGGCTGTTACAAGTGGAGGCACTGCTGTGATTTGCTGCCCCCTAGTGATTACCCCCGAAACTGAAGTTTGGAATTTTGGTACCCCCATGGTTGGGATAAACAATAATGGCTTTCCAAGAAGTAGGGGACTGGTTTGTTTGAGGGCCTTGACCGCCAGAATGTGCTTCTGATAAGAAATGTGGCTGGGGGGGGTGGACTAAAAAACTTATTCTGGGAGTATTAGAAGGGGCCCTGACAGAATGTGGGAAGATGAAAATTCAAAGGGTGACCAAGGACCCCAGCACTGGGCTTAGGAATTTAATCATAGAAACAGACAAGGACTTAGGTCCTGTTGATGTACCCCTTACTGTGATGCTAGAAGGATTTCAAGACACCTGGGTGGTGCTAAAGAGAGGGAGGCAGACCAGTCCACAACCTGTTAATCCACCCCCTGAGACCCCCCTGCCCGGTGACAAAGGGAATTTTGAAGCTAAATTGGAGTCCCTGCTCGCTAGTGAAGGGAGGTTAATAAAAGACCCTCAGGTTATGTCCCTGGGAGGGGAGCCCTCTCCTATAGTGCTGTCCAGTGGGGTAACCCCCTATGTGGTGGCACCGTATGAACAGTACAAGTAGCTGCGCACCTTCTCAGGGGAAATCCCCACGCCAGCTGGGGAAAGATGATTTTGAATCCTGGATAAGTCAGGCCGCCCAAATGATCCAAGTCTGGAGATGTTCTGATGAGGAGAAATGTAAGAGGGTTGTTGAAAGCTTGAAGGGCATGGCTGTGGATGTGATTTGGTCTCTATGGGCCAGCCAGCCTACCTGTACTGCAAACAACCATGTAGCAATTCTCAAAAGTACCTTTGGGGCTGTTGAGAAGAGGGAGGCCATCCTGTTTCAATTGTGGGGCACCATGCAGTAGCATGGAGAAAAATTGTCATAGTACATTACTATGGTGGAGGCCATGGTGCACAAGATTGCTGAGGCTGGTGGAGATTCCCCAGCGCAAGTTGCCAAGATGAGGCTCGGCCAGATCCTTAGAGAGGCTGTGCACTCCTGCTTGACTCTAATCTCCCTAAGGTTGTGGGACCGAAAGACCAACCCCCCCATCCTTTAAGCAGTTATTGGATGAGGTGAAGGAGGAAGAGGCACAGAGAGATGTCGGCAACTTGTTGCAGATGCCCGCAGCTATCGTTGCCGCCCTGCGACCCCAAGCCACAAATCCTGCAGAACCGCTTTGTTCCTTGGAGTTGGGAAATATGCTGAAAGAGCTGAGAGATTGTGTGCAGGACTTTAAGGGAATGAGAGAAACACCCCCCACCCATATTATGGCCGAGTTCCAAGAAATAAAAGACTGTGTGAAGGCCTTGCAGCTGGCGTTTGAATCCCTGCCTTTTCAGAGTGTTGTCCTGGCTGAGCCTAGGTGGCAGTCAACTTAATATGCTGCCCTAGACCTAGATCCTGAATACCCCTTGGGCCTCAAGAAGGCTGATTCTATTTCAAATGTGGACAAGATGGTCATATAGGCGGGGCTGCATCAGTGCAGAAAATCCCCAACTTGTGGCAGAAAAACCAAGGTGGATGGACCAGAAAAATGCCTATGGGGACCAGTAATGGAGCTACCTGGGCCCCAGCCATTGTGTTGCTCCACCAAGTGGACTAACCCACAAATTCCCCCCACCAGCTGGGTGCCAACTGGCCTGTTTGGCCCCTGGGCTGATGTGGAAATCTTCCTAGAGGGAGTGCCTTGTTTCACCCTACTGTATAGCGGATCACAAGTCACCATCATACACCAGACTTTCTGTGACAGATATTTGCAGCATTTGCCCCTGCTTCCCCTGTCTGGTTTGTCACTGTGGGGGATAGGTAGTTTGGATTACCCCATGATGGTTATTGCCTAGTACAAACAGCTTTAATCTCGAAGGGACCCGAAGAACATCCCACCATTGAGACTTTGGCCTTGATATGCCCGGGGCCAAAAGGGATGACTGACACACGTGTGCTAATTGGAGCAAATGCTGACATGTTCGGGCGGCTGGCGAAGATGTGTACAAAAAGAGGTGGGGTTGATGAGCTAGTGAACCCTCTGGTAAAAGCTGTGGTAAAGAGGTCAGCATGACTGTGGGAAGTGCGAGAACCAATGTGGTAGAGGAGAGTGTCAGTGTAGTGTGCTGAGTGGATGGAAAAGAGTTGATCCTGCTGCCGAGTTCAGAGTGCAAAATTGTGGGGATTGCTCAGTTTGCTCAGCCACCCCAAGGACCTGCCTTCATCATCGATGCCCCATTATCTGACAGTTTACCACAAGGGCTGCTGGTGCAAGGAGGAGTACTGCCACATCTGGATACACCCTGGGCCAGGCTTGTTACAGTGAGGGTCCAAAATGAATCAAGGAAACCCATAGTCATCTGAAAGGGTCAAGTGTTGGCAAGCATCTATAGGTGTGACAGTGCTATTGTAGTGAACCTGATGATAGCCACAGAGGAAGAGATAGATCTGAATTTGTTCGCGTTTGTGATTCCCCTATACCCGCCAGTTACCGGTGGAGCTTAAGTCAGAAGTTGGCCAAGCGCTGAAAGGTCTTCTTGCTCCATGAGTGGGACATGGGGTGTGTGGAAGATGAAGAGCATTGGATCTGTCTGAAGGATGATCGCCCTTTCAGAGAGAGGTCTCAGATGTTGGCCCCTGGTGACATTGAGGATGTCTGGCAACACCTGCAGGAGTTATTGGATGCCAGCATTATTACTGAGTCTATGCCTCCCCCATTGTAGTGGTCCAGAAAAAGAACGGAGCTGTGAGGATGTGCATAGACTATTGCACACTCAATAAGAAGACTGTTCCGGATCAGTACACTGTGCTCTGGCCAGCCTGTCTGGGAGCCAGTGGTTCTCTGTGTTGGCTCTCCAGAGCGGCTATTACCAAATCCCCATGGTGGAGGTGGACAAAGAAAAGACCACTTTTATTTGCCTGTTGGGGTTCTACCAGTTCGAGCGCATGCTGCAGGGACTCTCTGGAGAACCTGCCACCTTCCAGCACTTGATGGAGAAGACTGTGGAGGATATGAACTTGCTCGAAGTTATCGTCTACCTGGATGACTTGATCATATTTGATCACACCCTGGAAGAAAACAAGACCTGGTTGATGAAGATCCTGAATCGGCTGGAGGAGTTTGGCCTAAAGGTTTCAACTTACAAGTAACAGTGCTGCCAGCCTGCTGTAAAGTATGTCGGGCACATCGTCTCAGCAGAAGGCTTTCAAACTGACATAGCTAAAGTGGAGGTCCGCACCACCTGGCCTAGGTCCACCAGCTTAAGGGCCCTGCAATCCTTTTTGGGGTTCTGTGGCTACTAAAGTCATTTTGTGAAGGATTACTTGATGGTGGTATACCCACATAATGACCTGATGCAAGGTTATCCCCCAGCAAAGAAGAAGAGGAGAATCCCGGGGTCAGGGACCAACCCACCCAAGGAGTATTTGCGAGTTGGTGAACCCTTTGGGGACCGGTGGACCCCTGAGTGTGAAGCTGCTTTCCAGGAGATTATCCAGAGACTAAGTGAGGCCCCACTGCTGGCTTTTGCTGACCCCAACAAGCCCTATGTCCTCCTCACCAGTGCCAGTCTGAATGGTTTGGGAGCCGTGCTATACCAGGAGTATCCCAAGGGGCATAGGCCAGTAGTGTTCACTAGCTGCAGCCTGACATCCTCCCAGAAAAATGCACAAGCTGGAATTTTTGGCACTAAAGTGTGCCATTACAGGCAAGTTCCATGAATACTTGTATGGGGTTCCTTTTACAATTAGAACAGATAACAACCCACTGACTTATGTTACCATAACAGCTAAACTGGATGCTTTAGAGCACTGATGGCTATCTGCCATTTCCACCTACAAATTCAGTCTTGAATATCGAAGTTGGTGAACTAACGTAGATGCTGATGCTTTGTCAAGATAACTGTATGTTGATACTTCTAACCCCCAGTTCAAATACAGAATGCCCTTGTTCAAGTGCTGTGTTCCAAGTTTTCATTGCCCGCTGATGATCCAGTTGTGAACCTTACCAGAGCAATAGATATGCTGGGGACCTCTTCCAAATCTATCCCACCTGTGCATTTGAATTCCACCGGGCTGGACATGTCTTTGCTGCCCCAACCCAGTAAGCCCAAACTACAGTGGGTGCAGAGAGATGACCCAGCCATCCAAGACCTAATTTGGGCCATTGAGAAAAGACATTCAGCCAATCAAGTAGATAGCCATCACCCTGACACCAAATGACTGTTGATAGAATGGGGAATGCTAGTTCTACTAGATGGGCTGTTAATAAAAAGAAGTACATGACAAGGACAACCCTGAACGTCCCAAGCTCCAGCTGGTACTGCCACAGGGGTCCCGTGATACAGTCCTCAAATCCCTGCATGATGACATTGGTCACCTGGGCTATGAACGCATCCTAGATCTGTGTAGAGCATAGTTTTACTGGCCCAGGCAAAAAACTGATGTAGAGAAACATTGCAAAAGCTGCCAGCAGTGCATACAGAGGAAAACCTTACTAAGGCAAGCTGCCCCCCAGTCAACATTAGTACCAATGGGCCCCTTGACCTAGTCTGCACGGATTTCTTGTGCCTCGAGCCTGACAGGAAAACCACAGCTAATATTCTGGTTATCACTGACCACTATACCAGGTACACCCAGGCATTCCCCAGCAAAGATCAAAAGGCTAGCACTGTGGTCAAAGTCTTGCAGCAGTTTGTACAGCACTGTGGCATTCCAAAGACAGTCCATTCTGATCAGGGCTGAGATTTTGAAAGTCAACTGGTGAAAGAGGTTTTGGCCATGTACAGTATAAAGAAATCTCACACCACATCATACCACCCCCAGGAAGACCCTCAACCAGAGCGCTTCAATCAAACTCTGCTGAACATGTTGGGTACCCTGGACCCAGCCGGCAAAGCAGACTGGAGTCAGAAAGTAAGCTATCTGGTGCATGCATACAATTACACCAAAAATGATGTCACCCAAAGCTCCCCTTTCTACCTCATGTTTGGTTGTGAAGCCCAGTTGCCACTTGATCTTTATGGAGTTAAATTCCAGCTTGCTTACATGCAGTGGCATCTGTTAGCGGCGGCCCAGTGCGGGCGAAGTGCGGCAAAGTGCATCTGGAGTCAGTGGAGGATGGCAGACTCACCTGACCCAATGCAGCCACTGCTCCAGTATTAAAGTATTTTTTTTACCATCGGATGTTACAAGGGATAGCTGTTGAAGCTCAGCTCACAAGAGAACTAGTGTTATTGTGTTCAGGGTTCACTGAAGGTTACAAGCACCCTGCTACACCGTAAGTTAATTAATTTTGTGCGCTTTTGCTGGAGACTGAGTTGTTGTGCCTGATAAGTGCTGTTAAATTGTTGTAATTGTTGCTGCTGTCAAAAGTGACTTTTAAAACTGAACTGTCTATTGCTGCTGAAAGTGACTTCTAAGCTTGTACTGTTTGCTGCTGCTGAACGTGTTAAGTAAAGTTGTACTGTTTGCTACCGCTTTTATTAATCTGCCCTCTGTTTTCCTTGCATACTGCATAAATTCTTTTGAACTGAGAGATCTGAAGGCTCCAGCTGTCCATTGCCACAGTTGCCTGCCACCTTTAGTCTGAGCCATGCCCCCTCCCCCTTGATTGGTGGTGGCAGCTTAGTCTGGTGGGTCGGTGGAGTTAAATTTCAGCTTGCTTAGATGTGGTGACATCTGTTAGCAATGGTCCAGTTTGGCAAAGTGTGGCAAAGTGCACCTGGAGTCAATGGAGTCCATAGAAGCCGTGGAGCATGGGGCAGAGTACTGTGGTTGTTAACATTCTTAGAGGTATTAGGGGTTATGTTCCTTAACAATATGGGTTGTATTAACCGGTGGGGTATATGGATTGTGTTGTTGTGGGTAGGCTGTTTCGTGAGTGATATGGTAATTCTCCCTAGTGAAGGCTTACATAGCCCTCTAGATTGCAATATGTCAGACTTCACGATGTCCGAACTTTTAGTGGGAACTCAATTTACATTAAGTCTGGTGTTGTTACTATTATCTGAGACAGCTGCATTGCGTTTGTGTGGTTCAATCTTCCTCAGTTGGATGTTTGTAATCCTAGTTCAATATTTGTTTAACCTTTACAGAGGACATAAAATTGTGGTTTTGTTATGTTTACTTATTTTATCAGGAGATATTGAGGTAAACCCTGGTCCTGGATGCTCTGAATTTTATGCTAATGTTGGTTCTTCTCAGGCTTGGGCTGGGACTCATGGTGTTAAAATTTTTCATGTTAACACCAGGAGCCTTATTCCCAAATTAGCTTATTTAAAGTCTTTGACATGTACTTTTAAGCCTGATTTAATGGCCATTTCTGAATCATGGTTAAAGCCCATTACTACAGATGGTCTATGAACTCTTTCTGGTTATAGTATGGTTAGGTCAGATCGTAAAGGTAAAAAAAGGGGAGTGGAGTGGCTGTTTATTTTTTGGAACATATGGAGGTCTCTGTTCTGGCTTCAAGTAACAACTATGAGTCTGCTTGTGACTGGCTGATACTACGAGTGATACTTAGTGGTTGTAAGTTTGTCACTGTTGCCTGGCTATACAACCTGCCACAATGTGGAATTTCAGGTCTCAGAGAATCTTTGGAGGTTGCCTCTAAATATATGTTTATTCGTGATTTTGTTTTAGTAGGCAATGTGAATCTGGATTGGTCCAAAGGTGATTCCATGGGTTTTGAATCTCTGTTAAGTTCATTTAGTTTATCTCAGTTAATTAATAGACCTTCATGTCTTAACACTTTAACTAATCATCACTCAATTTTGGATTGGATAATTACTAATAATCCTAGTATGATATCAATGTTTGGAGTATTAGATGAGGCTATTAGTGATCATCAGGCCATTTTCTGTACTTTAAACACCCTGTGATTCCTTCTAGGACCATTCAGTTTTGGAATTTAAAAAAAGTTAATTATGATCTTTTGAAGGCTGAACTTCTAAAGACAGACTGGACATATATTAATGCTATTCCTGATCCTGTATGTGCAGTTGATTATTTTTGTTCTCAGTTGCTGGACATCCAGAATGTTCGGTTCTCATTGCGTTCTCTGAGGGTCAGAGGCTCTATTAACTGTTGGTTTTCTAAAGAACTCAAGATGAAGATTAAACAAAGGAGACAGGCGTGGGTTGCTTTCAAACATTCTCTCCCCTAATTTACTGTCTATTTATAGATCTTTATGGAATAAGGTTAGTAGATTAGTTAAACAAGCCAAAAGTGATTTTTTTAATAGCCAATTTGGGGCTTCGGCATCTGATCCAAAGGAATTTTTGGAATGTAGTTCATTCTTGTTTTCACCTAAAGACCGAGCTGTGATTAGTAAGATACAAACTTCTGAGGGTGAGGTTACTCAGCTTCTTGATATTGCTAATTTGTTAAATCTAAAATTCTCTGATATGTCTGGTTGTAAACATACTAGTAATGTTTCAGCTCAGGATTTAGTGAATGTTAGTTCTCTTCTAACTAACTCAGATGTGTGTAGGCCTCTGTTTTATTTTAAAGAGGTGACAAGATCTGAAGTTCTGAAATTATTATGTGCATTACTGAACAATTTCAGTGATTGTGGAGGGGGTTTAGATGGATGATTTCTTAAACTGGCTGCTCCATTTATTGCTGGTCCTCTAAGTACAATATATAATTTGTGTTTAACTACCCAGATCTTTCCCTCAGTTTGGAAATGTGCCAGGATAGTGCCAGTCCCTAAAAAACAACATGCCAAGTTTGTGAAAGATTATCGGCCAATATCTATACTTAATCCTCTGAGTAAGATGTTGGAGAAATTGATTGCTAATCAATTTACTGATTATTTGGATGTTAATAACATTTTGTGTGCTCAACAACATGGCTTCAGGTGGGGCCATGGGACTGGCACAGCTCTGGTCAGGTTTACAGACACCGTCCTACAGGGGTTTGATAAAGGTGTTTTTACTGGGGTGGTGTTTGTGGACGTGACCAGTGCATTTGATCGTATAGATCATTTCCTGTTGTATGACAAACTTGGGAGTCTGGGTATATCTGAGAATGTGATTAATTGGGTAAAGGACTATTTGTGTGCAAGATCTCAGTATGTTTCTATTGGTTCAGTGAACTCTAGCAGTAGACCTATGACCTTCGGTGTACCGCAAGGGTCCATTCTTGGACCCTTGTTGTTTTCTTTATTTTTAAACCAGTTGCCTTTAGTTTGTAATCATTGTCAGTGTCTTTTATACGCTGATGATCTTATTTTATTTTCTCAAGCTTCTTCAGTTTCTTAACTCTCTTCGGTCTTACAATCTGATTTTTTGTGTTTATGTTCCTGGCTCTCTAATAATCTTACGATAATGAATGTCAATAAGACTAAGGCAATGCTTTTTGGTACAAAGTACATGCTTAGAGATAATCTATGTTTATTAATCAAGGATGGTTTAGATAATTCTTTAGACCAAGTGAATGAATTTAAGTATTTGGGGTTTCTTCTAGATTCTTGTATGACTTTTAATGGTCAAGATAAGTCTGTTAGTAAGATAATTAATCAGAAGATTGGGTTGTTGTATAAATTTAAACATGATCTGTCCTATAATACTGGTTATGCTCTTGCTGTAGGGACACTATTGCCTCATTTTGATTATGTTTCTTCTCTGTGTTATAACTTGGGTTCTCATGAAATTAATATTCTTACTGTTGCATTTAATAATATCTGTCACTTTATTCTTCTTGCTCCCTTAAAGATGCGGCATTGTGTGTTATATTCTGCTATTGGCTGGCTTTCTCCTATCCTTAAATTTGCATGTTCTTTGGGATGTCTGGTCTATAGGTCTACTAATTCTTCTTCTCATATTCCTTTGTCTGATCTATTCACTCTTAGGCGTCCTTCTACAAACTTGTGATCTACGAGGGGTATAACCTTTGTAGTTCCTTCACATAAAAATAAATTTGGACTACGATACTTCTGCTGCTAAATTGTGGAATGAGTTACCATTTGAGTTGCATTCAATCTCCACATTATTAAGTTTTAAAGTGCAACTTAAGACATATTTGTACTCTTTGAATGTATGTAAGTGTAATATATGATTTGTCATGTTTGTATTGTGGTATGTAATTTTGTACTTATGTTAATTGTCCGGGTTGGTCCTGAAAAAGGGCTTTTTGCCCAGTGTCCCTACTCGATTAACAAATTTAAAATAAAAAAAAAATAATAAAAATAAATAAATAAATAAACAAATAATAAAAATGTTGGTGTGTCCTCTGACGGCACATCCCACGGAACCTACCTCGAGTACACCCATCAGTTGAGAGAGCAGCTTCAAAAAGCATTCCAGCTAGCTTTTGAAGTGGCAGCCTGAAGTAACCAGAGTAACAAGCAGAGGTATGATAACCAAGTTCGTAATCAAGAGTTGTAAGTAGGGAATCGTGTTCTGCTCTGAAACTTGGGGCTGCAAGGCAAACACAAGCTTCAAGATCGATGGGCCCCAGAAAGTTACATTGTGGTTGAGAAACTGCCAGAATTGCCAGTGTACCAGATCAAACAAGAGCAAGGCTGGGGTAAAGGAAAGACTATTCGTCAAAACCACTTACTCACCATTGTTGAGATCATGCCTGATCCAGCCCCGTTCCTGAAACTCCCGTTGCAAGAAGGCCCTCGACACGTAGCCAAGCTACTCAGAAAAGACAACAAAGCCTGAGCCCATTCATGCCTCTCAAAAAGAACACATTGAACTGGAATACTGGTCCAACTGCACTTTCTGAGAGGCCCTACAGAAGTGATACTGCTGTTGATATACCCCAAGAGGACCACATTGAACCTGAACACTGGTCCAACTGTGCCTCCTGAGTGGCCTGCCAGCAACTTTTCTGAAGAAAGTGAGGCTGAGGATTTTGAACTTTGTCCTTGTGAGCCCAATCCTGAGTTAACCCAGTCCCAGTGGCAATGGTACTGTCACAACTCGCCTCCATCTATCAGTACCAACCCTCCAGGCTCTCTGTTTTCATCGAACCCAAATGCAATGCCTTTCTTTCCTGAGAGGAGGTCTGTTATCCCTATTCTTGAGCCTGATTTGGACATTTAAATGGACATTGAAAATTATTCAGGCCCCACTGAAACTGTGGTTGATGCACTGGCAACCCCTTGCCCTGCCCTTGTTCCAGGCCCTGAGCCAATGCAAGGCAGTGTAGCTTTACTTGACCATGCCCCTGGGTTGACTGTAGAGCCTAGACAAGTGGGGGTGCCCTTTATTCCTGGGGAGATTCCCATACCCGATACTGCCTTGCCTAGGAGATCTGCACGTATGATAGCCTGGGTGCCTCCTCCAACCTTCCCCTCTATGTCATTCACAAACCTGTGGTCCCTGTTGTTTATCCCCCAATGTGTTGCCCAATGGATGGGGTGGAAAGGTGTATGTGCAGACCTGTAGTTACCGGTACATTATTACAATTTGATGTCTAGACAGACACTATCTGTGCGATGGTCAATGTGACTGAAATGTAATTATTGTTGGTACTAGCTAGGAATTAGATGTCTAGTCAGAAAAGTGCATGTTTGGATGTTTATTGCATTTAAATGGCTTGTAGGGATGGCAAGCATTCAGCCAGGGGAGTGTGTAAGCCCCCCAAATTGGGCTTCTTTGTGGGCTCTGACCCAGACCCAGCACTGATGCCTCTCCAAGGGGTCCCAGGTGGGATCTTGAGCCTGGTGTTTCCCATCATCTTGCGGCTACAGCTGCTGTCACCTTCACTGTCCTCAGCCCTGTGGGATTGTTGTACAAAGGGGCAAAGGAATAGAACATGGTTTCTGCACCTGTGTGCACTAAGAAAAAAAGGGGATAACCTGTGGTCATGATGTTTTGAAAAGCCAGGACCACATAGTAATTAAACAACATGGTGGCTGTGCCCCCTCTGAGCATGCGCGGCCATCAAAACAAAAATTTAAAGGAGCTGTGCTCCAATTCCAGTTTGGCCATGCGGCCATTAGTAAAAAAAAATATATTCCCAGCTCTAGGATGAGCAGAGGAGCCGGGTAACTATAGAAATAGTGACTGGAAGGCCTCCAGTCAAAAGGCAACATAGTGTTAGCCCTATTAGAGGGCTCAATTGCAAAAATCAGGGCTGGACTGAAGACAGCCCTAAGGGATATAAAATGGCAGCTTCCATAGAAAACTACAAAATGGGGCTGCTAGATAAAATACAGAGCCAGCCCTGAGATAACCTGGTAAGCTACAGCCAATCACAAGGAGGCTGCTAGGGAGAGATATAAGACTGTTTTGCTGCCAGAAAGGGGAGTTGTTGTCGAGAGGAGCTGCAATGTAGCTGTAAGGAAAGAGACTGTGAGGGCTCCTGGGCCAAGGTCTCTGACGTTTTCCCTTACTGTTTCTACTCCCTGACTCTACAAAAAAAACACTAAGATGAGTGCAGGAGCAATAGCAGTTGTGTGGTTTGATTGAAGCAGGAAAAAAAATGTTCTCTATCAGCCCCAGTAGTTGGACAGTACTCTGAACTGGAAAAAGAGTTGGGCTGCTGATGCTCAGTGAGCCACTGATCCCCTTGGTGGAGAAATTGGTTGGAGAAGGGAACGTCCAGCCAGGGGAGAGACTGTAAGTGTTGAGGCAACCATCTATGACAGGACCCTGCACTGTCTGTGGAGGCATCTCCTGAGAAAGAGCTGTGAGGCGAGAGACTGTAGAATCCCTGCTGCCCTGCGCAGGCCCTAAAAGATGACTAGAAATGCAGCAGAGGAGTTTGGAGAACATCATCAATCCTTGTTCCCCAGACCAAAGATGATGACACCCCCGGTGTTGAAGGAAAGAACAGGTCTGCCTGAGTGAAGTCTGTCTATAAAGGTCCATAGGTGAAGATGGCAAAGTCAGGCAGGTGAAGATCAATCATCACCTCTTGAGTCTGTCCTGTTCAAGGTTTCCCACCTGTGGTGCACCACCAATGGAGAATTTCCATGGTACTGTGCAACTCATCTGGCTGTGAGCCCCCTGTGTGAACTGCAAAAACTGTGAGTACCCCCAAGCTGTAGCTCTGGGTAGTCTATTAGTTAGCTAGCCAGTTAGAATTCTGGGGGTAATCTCCAAATAGGATTTTTAGTGACATAAAAGTTTGGCAAGCCTAGGATTGGATTGCAAGTCTGAAAGTGTGTTTATCTGCCCCCAACAAAAGACCCCAGGCCTGCATCACCGAGTAATGAGGTAACCACCATACAGGGACATTCTGGGTACACCCAGGGGTGGGAGGAGGGGTTGTATGGAGAAAGTTATTGTCTAACTAAAGTAAATGATGGTTGACATTCTCCTCCTTGTGTTCCCCCTCTCCAAATAAATAAGTTTACTGGTCGCATTTTATCCACTGTCACTGTGTTATTGAAAGATTGCTGCTGGGGGTGTGGGGGCAACTGTGTGGGACACTATTGTGTGGGGAAAAACATTATCAGGACAGCTTACTTATTTCCTGGGGGGGGATGGTAACCTGTTCTTTATCCATGGGAGTTCCGTGTCACTACCCCAGGCGGCAGAACCATGCCACATTTGCTACCACTGTGGAACCCAGGCCAGCCCCCCGGAGGTGTGTGCTGAATTACCCTGAGGTCGCCTGTGCAGCCTAGGTGACTCAAAGGGCTGTTACATTTATAATGGCCCATGAGGGACACTGCCAAGAGCTGCAGTCTGTACTCTGGCAGGACCTCTTAGCCCTTGTCACAGACTTCATGTTTAACAAGTTTGGCTATAACTCAATGACATTTAACCATGTTGCCTTTCTAAACATAGTCAGTAAAATAAATATTTTACTTCTTTACAACTTTTAAAATGGAAAATCTGACTGGATCGTATTACCTCTTATGTAGTGTCTTTAGACCTTTCATTAATGAGGTCTTGCATCAGATCATCTGGTGGAACCTTCTTATGGAGCTAGTGGCAGCAGTCTCTTATGTTCAGCCAAGCAGCTTTAAAGACTTGACTCACATTATGCTCTGTGTGTGGGGGGTGGGTTATGCTTAACCACCACTGTGGTTGCTGTTCGCAGTCTGTCATTCTCGGGTACCCTGGGTTCTGGCATAATGTTTTACAGTCTACTCCCCATCTGATTCTCTCTCCCCCCCAACTCCTTAAATCCACAGATGGCTGCTCAGGTTTGCTGCCCAATTGAGAAGCAGCCTGAGCATATGTTTATACTTGTGTCCATGTCCACCGGTGGTTCACTGCACCACAAGGGAGGTGCCAAAGGGATCTCTCCTACACGGCTATCTTGTCCTCCCTTAGGGTTGTGTCAGCCATGTATGAAATGTTAAACTGATGGCGCTGAAAGCACAGAGGAGCTGCTTATGGTAGCATTGTTCCCCAAACCCAGAGCAAGCAGCAGGGTCAGAAGTGAAAAGTAGCCTTTTACGGAGCCATTGCTCCACAACCCTAAAGCAGTGGGGTTGGGATCATAGGGGAGCCACTGATGGTGGATGAGGGCACTGTTGTTTCCCGACTCCAGAGCTGGTAGCAGGATCAAGAGGAAAAAGGAGCAGCCAAGGGCACCATTGTTCCCAGTCCCAAGAGTAGGAAGTGGGATTGGGAGTGTATGGGAAAGAAAGTGGCATGGCGGGAGGAGAGAGTCAGATAGGGGGAGTTTGTGCTCTGCATCAACAAAATGCCAAACCCAACACACTCATTGGAGTGGCAAAACTCTTTTGAAAAGTGTGCTTTTCAGTGTAAAACCTTCATCTTCAGCTAGAAGAACTGCCACTGGCTGCAGTCTGATTTCCAGGCACCTTACTGGCTCTTAACTTTACACACAGCCAGAACCTGCTTTTCTCCACAAAAGCTATGTCAGTATGTTTGATTTGCATTCTGCAGTCAAACATAAAAATGGTAGTCTTCTATGATCTATTGTTGAGGATAACTCTGGCTTTGATACCCCCGAAGGTTACAGTGACCTCTTATGATGGTCCAAGCAATCCCATGGGCACTCGGCATCTGGTAACTGTTGTCTTGACGGTTGACACGGTGGAGTTTTCGGCATCTGGGATCTCAGTGCACTCCTTAACTGAGCTCCATCAAAGATTCCCTGCTTCAGCACTCTTGTCTGTAGCTGGTTCACAGCCTTGTTTAGGTTCTCTGGGAAGTGGCATTGTCCCTCTTTTCTGCAATGGTAGTAGAAGATCCCCTCTCTTCCAATAATGCAGTGCAATGGTGTATAAAAAATCTCCAAGTCTGTTCCTTTTCCATGGAAACATAGAAACATAGAAATTGTTGGCAGGTAAGGACCACCTGGCCCATCTAGTCTGCAGGTAAGCTCTTGTACTGGATTACTGCTTCTGACCCACCTGCTGCTGTACCTCTATAGAAACATGGGGCAATTTCTCTTCTGTGCTGTGGCAAGATTCCTCACCATAGCCCATTCAGGCTTGGTAATTCCCTCCAGAGGTGATGTCATGGGCTGTGGATGGCAAATCCGGTTTCAAGTCCCATCATTAACTCTCTTAATTCCTTCATTTGCTGCATATGCTTATGGTGAAAGTCCTTCATCTGTTCCCACAGTTAACTAATAGCTGGGCCCTCTCACATCTGTAGTGGTGCCATTAATTGGCATGGTGCTGCAAGTCATCCTCTGGGGTGTTTAAGGTGTCTCTGTCTTGGATACTCAGTCATTTATTTATGTATGTATATATGTATGTATGTGTGCATGTATGTATGTACGACGTATGTATTCAATAACTGGGTAAGTGATACAATGGACCATTTTCAGGCATGACCCGGGCCATCTAGATGGCACACAGTACAAAAACATGATCAGCATGACATTACAATGTCAGGTTAAACACTGATTACAGAAACATAGAAACATAGACTTTGACAGCAGATAAGGACTGCTTGGCCTACCCAGTCTACCCATTTCCCTACCTATTGGATAAGCTGCAGATCCTAGTTAACCAACAGCCTACTTCCTCAAACCCCCCCCCCCACTAGAATTGCCTTATGTGGAAGTCACGTTGTGCTCAGCTCTGGATAGCCGCTCCACAGCCCAGTTCCTGCCTCGCCTGCTTCTTTCTTTTAAATAACAGTTTATATTTTGAATTTTCCCTTTCCCAGAGTGGTTGGATACCTGTCTGAAACCTACAGCAACCTTGATCGCTTAATTTGGAGAAGGTTAGCAATCCGGATCACCAAATTATGAAGGCAGACATGCAACAGGTGCCTCCACATCACACGGCTCTGCAGACCCCTGAGAAGACTCCAAAACTCACCAAAGGCCAGACATCAGCAACCAGGAAAGCCTGCACAACTACAGCGGCACCTACTCTTCTAACTGAACAGAAGTTTTGGAGGAATTCGTACCATTCAAAATGGCCCTACAAGATTTGGTACCAGATTTAAAATCTCTGTGTTCAGATCTAGAGGAAGCTACAACAGCGATTAAGGATATGGCAGCCCGCGCCTCCTCACTGGAGCATTGGCACACCAAAACAGACCCAGAGTTAACCTCCCTCAGGCAAAATATAGTGAAAATGGAGAATAAACTGGAGGATTTGGAAGGCCGAAGTCATTGGAACACCTTCCGGAGGAGGTGGAGGGAGCTACCCCAGTACTTTTTGCCCAGAAATTGTTAACCAAAATCACAGGGCCATCTCCAAACAACCCGGCCTACATGGTAGAAAGAGTTTACTGGTCCTTCAAGACCAAGCCGGTAGATGGAGCTCCTCCTCGGCCCTTCATCTTAAAGTTGCTAAATTACCCTGATAAACAATACATCTTAAGCAAAGTCAAGGATCTTAGAGACATCCAGTGGGAAAACAACAAACTGCGAATCACTCAAGATTTACCTGTGCCCACAAGACAAAAACGAGCTGCCTACCATCCCTTGGTCACAAAACCTATTGCTGCAAGCATTCGTTTTAGAGTATCCTACCCTGCAAGGCTCTCTGTCCTCCATCGTGGCTCCTAGAAACATAGAAACATAGAAGTTGATGGCAGATAAGGACCGCAAGTCCCATCCAGTCTGCCATTTCTTTTTCTACCTTATTAATGTGCCATAGGCCTTTGCCCTGTCAATGGCCTATCTATTCATACTCATCTGTATTGCTGCCTTATGCCTATCCCATTCCTGTTTGAAGCCCTGCACTGTATTCACATCCACCACTTCCTGAGGAAGGCTGTTCTATGCATCCACCAACCTTTCGGTGAAAAAGAACTTCCTCACATTACCCCTTAATCGGCCTCCCTCTAATCTCATGCTGTGTCCTCTTGTACTGCTATTTTTCTTATATTGAAACATGTTAGAATCTTTCACCTTGTTAATGCCCTTAAGGTGTTTGAATGTTTCAATCATATCACCTCTCTCCCTTCTTTGCTCTAGGGTATACATACTGAGTTCAGTTAATCTGTCCTCATATGTTTTTTGATGCAGTCCCTGCACCATTTTGGTTGCCCTTCTCTGGACTGCCTCAATTTGGTTAATGCCCTTGTGAAGGTGTGGCCTCCAGTACTGCACGCGGTACTCCAGATGGGGCCTAACCAGTGTCTTGTAAAGAGGGATTATTACATCCCTCTTATGACTTGTGATACCCCTACGAATACACCCCGACATCCCTCTAGCCTTACCTATTGCTTTAGAGGTCTGCTTGGATGATTTCAAGTCACCGTTGATGATGATGCCCAAGTCTGTTTCTTCCCTTGTGACTGCCAGCAACTCCCCTTCCAGCCTATAGGTGGCTTCAGGGTTTCTCTTCGCTATGTGCATGATCTTGCACTTCTTTGCGTTAAACTCCAGTTGCCACTCTTCTGACCATCTTGCTAGTTTATCCAGATCTCTTCTCATTCTGCCCACACCATCTGGATCATCTACTCTGTTGCTGTTCTTGGTGTCATCTGCAAACAGACAAACCTTACCCTCCAGTCCATCTGCAATGTCACTGATAAATATATTGAAGAGGACTGGCCCCAGGACTGATCCCTGAGGTACCCCACTTGTGACTTGCATCTCTTCTGACTGTATACCATTTACCACCACTCTCTGTTTTCTGCCTATCAACCAGTTTGCCACCAAGTTGACCAACGTCTGACCCACCCCAAGCCTACCCAGCTTATTAATCAATCTTCTATGTGGAACAGTATCGAAAGCTTTGCTGAAGTCAAGGTAGGCAACATCAACTGCTCCCCCTTGGTCCACCACTCTGGTTACCCAGTCAAAGAAATCTATGAGATTAGTTTTACAGGACCTTCTTTTTGTAAACCCATGCTGTCTTGGATTCTGTGCTCCTAAGGATTCCAGGTGTTGCACTATCCTTTCCTTTAGGAGTGTCACCATAATCTTGCCCACTACTGAGATAAGACTGACTGGTCTGTAGTTCCCTGCCTCCCCCCTGCTACCACTCTTGTGGAGCGGGATCACATGAGCCCTTCTCCAGTCTTCTGGGACCTCTCCTGTGCTCAGAGACTCACTAAACAGTTCTGATAATGGCTCTGCTAGTTCCACCCTTAGCTCCATTAGTACCCTGGGATGTATGCCATCAGGTCCCATTGCCTTGTCCACCCTGAGTTTATCGAGCACTTGTAGGACCCTTTCTTTTGTGAAGGGACTAGTGCACACCTTCCTCCCCCCGTGTCCATGGTGCAGAGCTGTGGGCCCTGCCCTACCTTCTCTTCAGTAAATACTGAGCAGAAGTATCTATTTAGGATAGATGCTTTTACATGGTCTTCCTCATCACATGGCCCCTTATCCCCTTTGATCTTAGCAATACCCCCTCTGGACTTTCTCCTTTCACTAATGTATCTATAGAAAGTCTTGTCACCTTCTTTTACTGTTAATTCTAGTGTTTCCTCGGTTTGGGCCTTTGCCTGCCTTACTGCCTTCCCTGCTTCTCTTAGGGAAGTTTGGTATGCCTCCCTATCTTCATCCTGCTGCGTTCCCTTATATTTCCTGAAGGCCAGCCTTTTGGCTCTGACCTTTTCTGCTACTGTGTTTGAGAACCAAAGTGGTTTCCTTCTTCTTTTGCACTTCCTTTTCTCACTAACACAATGGGATGTTGCTTCAAGTATTGCATCTTTAATGCTTGCCCACTTTGCCTGTACCCCCTCACCTGTATTTCTTTTTTCCAGGGCTAGCTTAACTCTGTTGGCCATCTTATCAAAGTCAGCTCCTCTGAAGTCCCATATTTTTGCCTTGGAATGGGATGATTTTGTTCTAGTGGCCAAATTGAACCATATCATGTGATGGTTCAGCTGGGTCAGCAACGACTCTGCTGAGCAGACTGCACCAGCGTTGAAGGCCCTATTCCCTGAACTAATCAGGAGCACTGCCTTTGTCCACTAGAGGGCGTCGGTATCACATTTTTACCAAGCACCTAGCCTGTTCGAATGTGCGGATGCTCTTCTCAAACATGCGGATGTTCTGCTCAAATGTGCTGATGTTCATTGCCACAGCTTGGAGCAAGATTGCTCTGCAATCACTTGGAGGGAATGCCTTATCTAATGCCTGGTTCTGAGGCCAATTTGACTATTACCTCATTGGTCTATTGAAGCTCTATTAAGGGCCCAGTGTAGGTGAACACTGACTTTTATTTACATCATCAGTTATTGTGATGCAAAAGACCATCTGAACCTTTTTTTTCTTTTCTTTTTTTTCTTTTCTGTTTCATTTTATTTAGTGGCACCCACCGAGAAGATCACTTTTGCTCTTCAGTCCAGGATATCCCTCGGATTACAGGCTGCTGGCATAAGACCTTAAACTGCACCTCCATATCTAGTCTTTTATTTCTCTGGAGGAATTAATAACTTTATATTTGTTACATAAAATTAAAATAGGTTATGAATATAGTATAGATAAGTATGTTCAACAATACGTAGCTGTTTAAACTGTATTACAAGTTTTGAGGGGGGCTGGGGGGGGAATGGATAGTACTGCTCCAAAGGTTGACCATTGTGAGCCAAATTAAGGGAGGAACTTCTGTAATAGTTATGGGATTTGCTGTTTTACTGTTAATTTTGCACTGTGCAGATTACACATGGATAGAGAAACAGAGTGAATGTCTTTTAATTGGTTTGCTGGATCTAATCCAACAATTGGAATAATGCAGGAGATGATGGTTCTGGGGGGGGGTTGAAGGAGTGTGGATGATCAAGGGAGGATGGAAGGGAAGGAAATATGGTATAGCTCTGCATAATAGGATATATAGATTCACTTCTTTTGGTGTCTGGGATTATAAAATCGGAAAGTGGGAGGGGAGACTTGTTGAGGAGAGTTATCAGACTACTACTTTCTCCAGAGATATGATTTTGGGGGGAAGAGGGGCATTGTGGGAGGTGGGTATGCCACAGGAGGGGGGTACATAGAGGAGTCTGTTCAGGTCATAAGCTGGTTAAGTATCAAGTGTGTTACACCAGTTACTAACATTCCTAAAACAGTTCATCATGGCTGTTTTTAACTTTTGTACTTGGAATATAAAAGGCGCACAATCCCCAGTTAAGAGATCGAAAATTTTACTCCACTTGCAAAAGTTACAAACTGATATTGCCTTCCTTCAGGAAACCCACCTGCCTTACTCCCAGGTTCCCCTGTTAAGTTGTGCCTGGATCGGTAAGACCTTTGGTACCGGTTCAGAGTCCTGTAAAAGGCGGTGTGGCTATCGTTATAGCCTGAAGAATACCTTTCCATCTCCTCCAAGAAATAGTTGATCCCCAAGGCCGTTATATTATTTTACGTGCCCTACTTGGTCATTTAGAGATTGTCCTGGGATCCGTATATGGGCCCAATGATGATGATCCTTCCTTTTTTAATATCTTGATGTCAAACTTAGCCCCTTGGTCCTCTCTTCCCATCATTCTTGGAGGAGTTTGGAATTTGGTCCTATGTAATGACCTGGATAGGTCAGGTCAGACCCGTCAAGTTATAACACTGGGAAAACTGGCCATTCAGGATCTCATGCACTCCTTGGGTCTGATAGACCCATGGAGGACATTGAACCTGTATTGCTGGGAATATTCTTTCCACTCGCTACCACATCATTCCTTCTCCAGGATTGATTACTTTTTACTAGGAGTAAACTATCTCTCTGGGATTGGCTTATGCCATTATGCATTTATCCAGCTCAGTTTCCTCCCAATGGTTAATAAAGACAAAGTTTGGTGTTTCAATAATCAATTGCTTAAGTTGGAGGATATTTTGCAACAATCTAGAACTCTAATTAATAATCCATGCCCAAGTTGGATATCCTCTGGGGTGCTCTGAAATGTGTGCACTGAGGGGAAATAATTTGTTTGGACACCAAACATAAGAAACAAATGTCAGCTTCTCTCTCAGTTATTTTATCCCACGTACAAACTGCAGAGAAGCATATTTCCCCAACCTCCCCTGAAGCAGATTGGGAACAACTAGAATCCCTCAGATCCCAATATAACCTATTATTGGGGGAGAAGGCAGAGCATCTTATCTTACGTTCAAAAATTCATTACTTTGATCAAGGGGAAAGAGCAGAGAAGTTACTGGCCCTCCGCCTTCATTTTCAAGTGATGGATAGAATTGTTCCCTCAATCTATTCAGATGCTGGCCAGCTTCTCATCTCACCTAGGGATATTGTAGTGGCATTCAAAACCTTCTATCAACAGCTATATTCATTTCCCTCCCCCTCATTTTGTACATCTCAACTGGAATCCTTCCTCCAAGGTGTCACTCTCCTGCAACTGACTGACCCTCAGGTAGCTCAACTAAAGGCTCCATTGACTTTTTTTGAAATCTCCCAAGCTATCGACTCTTTATCTCTGGCCAAGTCCCCTGGTCCGGACGGCTTTACCACAAACTTTTATAAAACATTCAAGGATCAGTTGGCCCCCATTCTCCTTAATACCTATGAGTATATTTTCAAAGAAGGTCTATCCAACCTCTCTATGACTATGGCTACCATTATTGTACTACTGAAACCCAGTAAAGATCACATGATGGTCTCAAACTACAGGCCCATATCATTTATTAATATAGATCTTAAAATGTTAGCTAAAGTTTTCGCTTTTAGGTAGAACCAGGTTTGGGACTCACTGATTAGCCAGGAGCAGGTGGGCTTCGTAAGATGGAGACTCCCCGCCGACCACCTTAGGAAACTGTCTTACCTTTTTTCCGTGTCCTGGGACACCTCTACCCCAGTGGCCTTGGTGTCCCTGAATGCTGAAAAAGTTTTTGACAGGGTCTTGTGGGACTATCTATTTGCCCTGTTACCTTGTTATCATATCCCTCCAGAATTTATACACTGGATTAAGATATTTTACTCCTTCCCATCAGCATGGGTACTATGTAATGGTATCTTGTCCTCATTATTCTCGGTCCACCAGGGTACCAGGCAGGGATGTTCTCTCTCACCATATCCTCTCAATCTGTTCTTAGAACCCCTTATTCACAAACTCAATTTTTCTCCTGACATTTCTGGTATTTCTATAGGTGACATGGACTACAAACTATCTGTATATGCAGATGGTATCTTGTAACATGTATCCTCCCCAACTACATCCCTTCCCACAGTCCTTCAGATTATCTCTCAATATGGAGTTCTCTAATTACAAATTAAACCTTAATAAAACTGAAATTATGGCTCTCAACAGAGCCACCCTCAGATCCAATCTCGAACATTTAGGTCTTCTATGGAAGAGAGACAAAATGAAGTACTTGGGAATTTATCTTAGCACATCTCCCACAAGATGCAACAATCAACCTTGATTCCATAGTATCCCACCTTAAAATAGATCTAAACCACTGGTCCCTGCTACCCCTCTCTATATGGGGCCAAATGAGTATTATAAAAATGAATATTCTTCCCCAGTTTTTGTACCCTATGCAGATGCACAATTGGGCCCTCCCTCAATCATAGTTCTCTCAAGTTCATAGGATTCTCACCTCCTTTCTTTGGCAGGGCAAACAGGCCTGACTGGCTTGGTCCAGACTAGAGCATCAAAAGCATGATGGGGACTACAAGCACCTAACCTTTTTTTGTACTATTTCGCATTACACTTAACATGACTTCCTCACTGGCTGAAGCCCCCTGAGAACAGATCCTCTAGCACATAAACTCCCCTTTGGGCTGAAATTGAGCATTCCATATGTCACACCAACAGACTCAATATAAGTTCACCCCCTTTCCTTGCAAGGAAGAATCTACCACAATAACTGTAAGATACACCCTTGAGAGCCTTTCTCCAGATTCTTCTACAACTTAACTCCTTCTTAAAGATTTCTTCATATCAAGATATCTCCCAGCCACTATTTGGGAATTCCAACCTCTTGATATCTGGGAAGATGCTCTCCAAAACAAAATTCTGGCCTGACATGGGTGTGGACACAATCAGTGACCTGTTGTCTCATCACAAGCTGATGTCCTTTTTAAGAAGCAAGCACAGAGTACAACTGGCCTGCCACTTCAGTTTTACAATTTTTCCAAATTTCCCATATGCTGCTAAAATACTTTGGTAGTGGAGCATGGCATAGTCCCTTTAGGACAATAATCCTTCTATTTCTTAACTCAGCTCCAGACACCCACCTAATCTCCTACTTCTATCGATCTTTGCAATCACACTTAGATGGTCCACAATATTACAGGTGGGACCAGGCTCTTCCACCTTCTTCCCCCCTTCCAGGAACTGGTCTAAAATCTGGAAACACCTATATACACTAATAAAATGGTACAGTTATCATTTTATGCAATTTCGGATCATTCATAATCTATATTGCACCTCTGTTAAATTGCATAAAATGGGCTGATTGCCTACAGATGTGTGTTCCAGATGTGGCAAAGAGCCTGGGACCCTCCTGCATATTTTATGGTCATATGAAAGGGTCACCACTTTTTGGACTTTGATACAAATCCCTCTTGACCCTTTATTAGAGCTATCCAACAATTTTTCCCCTGACATTTGTGTTGTCAGTGACTACACAAGCAAACTGATTGGTAACCAGCAGTTGCACATGGCTTTGCTTACGGCGTGTGTGAAGAAAGCTATTCTTTGGCATTGGTTAGATCAAACTATCCCAAGTTACCTAGAATGGTATAAAGAAATTATATTTGCATTGCAAACAGAGTGCCTTATAGCAAGTCTGTCTAATAAGTTGCCCAAATACAACACTATATGGGAACCTCTCTATACTTTGTTAACAGTTTAAGTGACCTATTCACATTTTCCATTACTTGTACATTGTTCTGGTGTAACTACAAACAATGAGTGGAGGTAATTTTTTTTCTTCCTTAGAACCTCCTGTGGCAGGAGGGAGGGATGGGAAGGCGGGGGAAGGGGTTATTAGTTAATATTAAAATATTTGTATATTGTCCTTGTCTCTGATTGTACCTCTGCAGCATTACCTAAAGTTTAAACTGACTGCTCTACTCATATGTATTAAAGAGGTATTTGTGAGTAATAAAATATACTTAATTTGAAAAAAAAAAAAAGAATTGCCTTATGTATCTCCCATGCATTCTTGAATTCCCCCACTGTTTTTGACCCCATTACCTCCTCAGGTAGGCCATTCCATGCGTCCACCATCCTCTCCATAGAAAAATACTTCCTCACATTGTCCCTGACCTGTTCCCCTCTATCTTCAAATTGTGCCCCCTTGTTCTGGAACACCTCTTTTTCTGAAAGATGCTATCCCCTTGAACTTTGTTGATTCTCTTGTTACTTGAAAGTTTCTATCATGTCCCCCTCTCCCTCCTTTTCTTGAGGGTGTACATATTAAGCTCCTTTAGTATCTCTCTTCATATGGCTTCTAGTGCAGACCCTGCACCATTTTAGTTGCCTTCCTCTGGACTGCCTTCATCCTGTCTATGTCCTTGCAGAAATACAGTCTCCAGAACTGCACACAGTTATCCAGATGGTGTCTCACCACCTGTCTGTACAGAGGGATAACAACTTCCTGTTTTCTACTAGTGATGCCTCTACCTATGCATCCCAATATCCCCCTAGCCCTCCTTAATACCTTCTCACATTGCTTGCCTACCTTTAGGTCATCTGCTATGACTACCCCAGGTCCCTTTCCATTTTTATGGCTGTGGGCAGAGCCTATAGCCATCTTGCTTTAGCTAGAAAAATGGGAAGCCGTGGAACACATTTTTGGACTTTTCAGTGTATCCTTCCATAACTGCAAATCACAATGTCAGTTAAATGAAATACTCCCCTTCTTTCTGTTTAGAATGTTGGAGACACAACTCCAGGCTGCTTTTCACTGAAACTCTTAAGGCACTGTGCAGAATTCTTAGCAAATGTGCACACATTCCAAACAAATCTGAAGAACTTTAAAACTATTCAAGGTGCACAAAAACAACCAGTGTAAAAGTTGTTCAGGACAAAAAGACCTTTCACATGAGGTAGTCACTGATCTGAATTATTTATATTTTGTAAAATATGCTTTTCCAAACAGCCTCATCTTTTTTTTCTCTCTGAGTGAACACAGTAGGAGTCATGCCAAACAAATGTAACTATCTCGGAAAGTATATAAGTTACCAATACACAACCAACAAGAAAGTTGTTCAGGACAAAACAGAGCTTTCAAATGAGGTAGTCACTAATCTGAATTCATTAGATTTTATTAAGTATAGCCATAAGAAAAGTGAAAATTATGAAGAAAATGAAAATTCAGATACTCAGATGTCTATAGTTTGAAAAAATATAATTAGAGCAGCTTAATGAATAGGCTCATTGGAAAGGTTGTTTTGTCCTGAACAACGTTCATACTGGTTGATTATGTGTAACTTGTATGCTTTTAGAGATAGTTACATTTGTTTGGCATAACTCCTGTGAAAAATGAAGTCAGGTAATTAGATGGCCATAGTTTAAAAAATATAATTAGTGCAACTTCATAAATAGGCTCATTTGAAAGTTCTTTTTGCTCTGAACAACTTTCATACTGGTTGTTTATGTGTAACTCATATACGTTTATATATATTTACATTTGTTTGGCATAACTCCTATTGCACTTCTAAACCACCTCATTTTTGCAAACCACTATGCCAATTAAATGAAATACTAGTCCAGACCACCTCTCTTGTCATGCCTAATTTAAATCATTCAGACCCACAGTGTGTTTAGAACATTGGAGACAGAACTCCAGACTGCTTTTCTTTGAGAATTTTCCTAAGGCACTGTGCGGAAATCTTAGTAAATGTGCACACATTCCAAATAAATCTAAATATAGTATCTTTAACCTCTAGGCTGCCAACAGAAATGGAACATATAGGAATGTTGGACTGGTCTATCAGTCTGCAGCATAGCAAGGGTTAAAACCATTCAATGTGCACAAAAACAACCAGCATGAAAGTTTTCCAGGACAAAACGACCTTTCAAATGAGGATAGTCACTAATCTGAATTCCTTATATTTTGTCAAATATAGTCGTCTTATTACCTGTTTAATGTTTTGGTGAATAGAGTATGGGGTTAGTAGTGCTTATGTAACTTTAGTTTACTTTTTTGGCTTTTCTCTATTCCCACCCTTGGTAGGTAAGCCAGATAGTGAGTAGGGAATAGAAAACCCAGCACCAAAAGTGAGTAGAGTGCCAGAGAAGGAGGAAGCAGGGGTGGAAGGTGGATGTTTCTCAACGTGCTAAGGGGGGGACTGCAGTGGGAGGCTGGCTTTTGTAGGGGATATGGGAGGAGCTATTCCCCCACATTGAACCTTAGGCTTTAGCCCTCCCATTCAATGTTTTGGTGAATAGAGTATGGGGTTAGTCATGCTTATGTAACTTTAATTTACTTTTTGGCCTTTCTCTATTCCCATCCTTGGTAGGTAAGCCAGATAGTGAATAGGGAATAGAAAACCCAAAAAGATTACCTCCTCTAACTCATGGAGAGTATGACCAGTAGCACACAGGAGAGGAAGAAAGCCCAGGTGGAGAAAACCTCTAAGGACCTATGGCTACAGACCTGCTCATCCTCCAGGCAAACTAAGAGGAGAGGAGCCAAGATTCTAGCAACCATATTCTAATTTCTGAGTAAGGTGAACAGCTTGGAGAGATGACATTCCATCTTCAGAGTCTGTTGGATGATGTGTCCTGAAAGGATGATTCTGAGGTTGAAGAGGCAGGTCCATTCTGAAGAAGCTTCTGGATCCTGAATATGAATTAGGTCCAGCTGGAAAAGGGGTGACCATGATCCAGAATTCTGATGTGTTATTGGTTGATATTCAATGGGTTACAGAGTCAATGCAAGCATGAGAGCATGAGTTGAGGAATGGGTTGTCAGACTCTGAACTGTGGGAAGTATGAAGGGTCAAGAAATTCATAGAGTAATCTATCAGACTTTGTAGAGGGCTTGACATTCAGATTAGAGTCTGAAGGTTTGGAGTTCAGCAGTGCATGATATGTTGCTATGTAAGCATCTATGGAGATGATCAAGGATTCAGGCAGAAGCTTTAGGTACCTGGTAGGATGGGTCACCATGGAAGATTTTAGACCGATGAAGGATGGGTGGCATATGCTGCAGAGGTGGTAACTGGATATCTATGGGACTAATTGGGAAGTTCAGCATGATGAGTTCAAAGGTTGAATAGAATTATTGTTGCTATAATAACATTTGTATAGGCTTATATTCAGGAAGGACTGCTAATGAGAAATGGTGGATGTGGGTATTGCTGTGGCTTCATTGCCCATGACAGGAGCTTGAGTGGCCAGTGGTGGCTTTGCAGTGCTGGAGCATCCAAAATCTGAATGCTGAGAGTGGCCCGAGAATGGGTCGTCAAAAAAGTCTATGGACTGAGGTGGCAAAAGGGAAGTTGAGAGCAACGTAGAATGCAATGGGTGCCTAGCCTGCTTAGTTAGATATAGGACTGGTGTGGGGCATGACTGGGATAGTGAGACAGCCAGGTCAGTTGCAGATGTGCCAAATGAGGACTCAATGGAAGCCTGTTGTTGGTGCTGGTATTTGTAGGAGGGAGTATGGCAGGTAAATCATGATGGATGGGTTAGAAGGACAGTTGAATGGGTAATTGGCATGATTTAGGGTAACCTGATGTAGATAATTTTATGAATTATGGTGATGCCCAGTGCCCAGAAGCAGTGACTTGGATAGAGTAACTTCAGCAAGGCAGCTAGGCACCAACTATCCAATGATATGTGTTCTGGGATAGTAGCTGGAGGTCTTAGGAACATCAAATGGTTATTAAGGGAGTACAAGTTGAATAACATGATCAAACTGAGGCAGTGTTTCTAGGCTGAGACTATGAGAAGACGATATAACGGATGATGCCAGTACTGCTATGAGGTACCCTACAGTTCCCGTGATCTTTAACAATGATGGTTATTATGGAGTTGGTACCTCTTGGAAGGAATTACAGTCAGGTTTCCATGGAAGAAGATATGAGTGAAGGAGGCTCCACTAAATCTTGGATCCTATGCAGACATGGGAGATAGTTATGGCCATAGTGCTTGAAATAATAGAATATATGAGGAAGCATCCTGTAGAGATGGTTGAGAGATGGAATCTTCTATGGTCCAGTCAAATGAGATGCCACAAATGGGTCCTGGGGAGGTTATTGGGAGGTACTGATGATTTTATCGTGACATAAGAGTCTATAGGACATGCTATTTAAGGGATGTTGCTGGAATAATGCAGCCTCAGGTGAGAAGAACATGTACTCCGTAGCACATTGGAAGGGAGCTGTCATGATGTCCAAGGTAGGAGTATGAAATGGATGAATGGGTAGGAGTAGTTGATCAGGCAAGGATGCTGATGTCGATAGTTGTAGGAATGCCCAAAAAGAGATGGCAAATGAGCAGCAGCCCCGAGCCACCAAGGCAGCTAGGAGGAAAGCAGCAATCCTGGGACTGAGGGAATAGTCCAAGCAGAAGTCCACCAACCAAAGGATGGAACAGGATAAGAACATGGTTGAGGTCGAGCAGAACAGACATTGCCAGGTATGGGAAAGGCACAGGACTGGAGTAGGTGCCACAGACTATGGGAATGGAATGCAGAAAAGTTGAGTCAGGCCCCGGTGGGAGATTCATGCCAAAACCAAGAGGCGAGTCCAAGTATGAGATGCTGCAAAGTTGAGGAGCAAGGGTCCCACTTCCGAAGGAGATGGCAAACTGGAATTGCTGACAGGAAAAGAGCTGCAGATACAGAAAGCACTGGAATCATAGCTGTAAGACCACTGCCTGTCTTAAGGGGAGCAGCAGGGGAAAACATGAAGAAGGCTTCAGGCACACATCCTTGAAGAGGAGCAATTGGCATGGATCCAGCAGGATGCAAGGGGAATATGGCAGACATGTCCAAGAGGAAGGCGCTAAGGCAACAGAGACATCCAACATAGCAACAAAGGAGGAGATGGCAGCGTGGAGCTGAAGGGCTGAAGATTGGATGAGGCTGAGCTGGAAGACAAGCCACAGTGATGATGCCCAGGAGCATAGGAAGAGTTGGAAGACAAGCAGTAAGGAAGTCTAGGAAACTGTCGGACTGAGTGGAGGTGGAGACTGAACAAGCTGGCTGGGTCCAAATCCAGAATGGTAGGAGGCCAAGGTGGGGATGAATACATTACTCAATGGAAGTGCAGGATGGAGTTGGGAGAGGCAGGATGTTGAAAGCAAATGGGATAAATTGGTCCCATTCCCGAAGGGAAAGTGGAAACAAGATAGTAGGCACAGAATGCAGTTGGTTGAAGCAGTAGATAGAAGGTAAATGTGGTATGGTGGTCCTGTTCCTGAAGGGAATGTGGCAACCAGTTATCAAGAATAGAATAGAATACAATCAGTTAAACAGTAGATTGAAGACATGGCTCCCATCTCTGGTAGTTGGGGCGAGCTAACCTTCACTCAATGCCACACCGGCAGAGTTAGGGATGGAGGATGTCAGGGTGCTGGTACAACTGGTAGAGGCTGGTGAAGAAGCCAGCAGGGTAAAAAGGCATATAGATTGAAATTGACTCCCATTCCCAGCAGACAGGGCAAGTCTACCCATGTGCAATGCCTCAGAAAGCAAAGTTAGGGATGGAGACTGGAAAACTGCTGGTATGGGCTGAGCAAGGAAAGGGCAGCTGAGCTGCATAGACATTGGTAGGAAAACAAAATAGGCAGAATGAAGGGGAAGGCAGCAAGTCAGAGCTGGAGAACGGCAGGAGGAAGTTACCATGAATGCCATTAAGGTGGAGATAGGGCAATCCAGGGATGAGCATGCTGGGCAGTAATGGAACACAATGAAGAACTGAAGGCCGAGTAGGCTGCTAGGGTAATGATTTATGTGAGGGTAGTGGAAGCCATGTAGGCAGGAGGGCAGGGCAGATCTTACAGCTTACATAAAGCAGGCTTCTGTTAATTGGAGCGACAATGACCCGCCGTGCTGCAAGTTGAGCATCTTTGAGACCAAACAGCAACTGGAATGATGTGGAGGTAGAAACCTGAAAGAGGCTTCAGGACTGGCAGGGCCTAGAGAAGGACAAGCCATAGGCAAATTGGGGAACAGCAAGCAAACAATACAGTAGTTACACAGAATGGATAATACTTGAAAATACAAATTACATTAGTAAAGCCAGTGATGCGGGACTTAGGGAGAGTCACAAGGGACGTGGAAGAGGGAGCAGGTGTGAATGTTGTAGGTAACTGGCATGCTGGAAGGTGATGATGTACCAGGGGTAGAACAAGGAAACATAAAATCTTGAGGCTGAGCAGGGTATAGATAATGGGAGTAAAACGGTAAGAGGTGCAGGTACCAGACTAAGGTCAGAGGTGGCACAGGACTGGTCTGGTAGAAGAGGCATAGATGGCGATGGAGTGCAGGCACGAGGAGGAAAAAGACCCAAAAGGAAAACCAGGGAGCACGGGACAAGGGCAGGAATGGGGGATGGGGGTTGGAAAGGCAGCACATCAGGGAAGGAGGAGGAGCTCTGGGAAGAAGACAGCAGAAGCACATCAGGAGAGCTACGGGATAGAGGGAGGGAGAGCAGGGCAGGTTTTTTTTGTTCGACTTTGCCAGTTAGGACAACTGGAGAAAGGGGACAGTGGAAGCGGGAGAACAGGGAAAGTGGCTGGGCAGCACGAAGTAGATGAAACTTAGAAAACCTGGAGCAGCACAGACGAAGAAGCAGCAGTACTGGGGAAGGGAAAGAATATGAACAATGCCCATACAGAACCAAATTATACAAACAACAGTGAACTTCAGGAGCAGAAGCAGAGCTCTGAAGGCAGGGACAGACACCAGTGCTGACCACTCAGCCACAGAATCAAACACTGATGAGGTGCTGCTCAATTAGGCGGAGCATAAGCTCCATGCAGACAACACCACAGGGAAAAATTTATGGAAAGAAAATCACTGCCAAAGAAACTGGAAGAGGACAGCCAAGCCATGGGTGGGCAGAAGGAGAGGTTGACGGGGCAGAAAACAAACATACCTGCAGGCATCATTCCATTCCAGTCCATGGCTCTGAGAACACCGGCAGCAATGCAATGAGGGACAGAAGTCGGACAATTGTAAGGCATAGCAATGAGGGGAGACCGGAGCCAAATAGCGCAAGGGCAAGGGGGAGGAGCTACAGGGCAAGACAGAGGGAGGCTTAAGGGAAGCTGGGAACCAAATGCAAGGGTGATGCAGACCCCCGGAAGTACAGGGGTAGTGGCAGGATGGGGAAATGGCCAAAAATTAAAATGCAACAATGAGGGACATATGGGAAAAACACAACGGCAACAAGGGAGAAAACCAAAACAACAAAATGGTGGGGAGGTGGATGGGGGAAAAAACAGCAGCAAGGGAAGGGAACAAACGAGGGGAAGAGAAACAAAGAAAGAGGGGCAGAAGAAGAAAACAGGAGCAGAGGAAGGAGGCATTGCCCACGAGCCATGCAGGAACTCAGAACTTGAGAAGGGTGAGTGTTTCTCAGTGCACTAAGTGGGGAACTGCCATGGGAGACTGGCTTTTATCGGGGATGTGGGAGGAGCAATTCCCCCACACTGAACCTCAAGCTTTAGCCCTCCCATATTTCCATTTTTGTTTTATAAAATTCACATTTCTGATGGCTATTTTAAAAAATCTAAAATAATTTGGATTAGTGACTACCCTCATTTGAAAGGCCTTTTTGTCTTGAACACAGAAATGTAAAATAATGCACTTGGGACACAGAAATCCAGGGGCATAGTATGTAACCCCTCACCAATTTGGGCTTATCTTATGTGTCTCCCAGGGTTCCAGCACTGCCAACTACCAGACAGATGTCTTGCAGAGATAGTAAATCCACGGGTATTTGTTTAATCCTGTTGATCTGCGTGAGTCAGTTCTTTTACAGCAAAAACAAGGAAAGGGGTCATTCTTAAAATCTGCAGATGAACATAGGGACCACTTTTTTTAGAGCATGCCACCACCAGCAGCTACCACTTCAAGACTGCTACTACTCTCACCTAATACAATCGGAAAAACCAGAAGTAGTCTACCAACACTGAGATCAATATAGTTAAGGCATATTTACTGGAAATTACTGCTTAGAAAAGAAAGAGAAAGTGACTGTGATAATGAGCAAGTCTCAGGCCAGAGCTCTAGTTTGTTAACTCATTGTCTCCTAGCAGACACCTGCAGTCGTCATTAAAATACAATGGTGTGTCCTGAGGACACCTGCAGAAGTCGGCTACTGACTCCCAGTGTGCCCTTGCAATGTCTGGAGAAGTCACTTATATATTTTAATATATAGTGTAACAGAATATAATATATATTTGACTGCATAGCACCATTGGAAAGGTAATTTTATGCTGAACAACTTTGTCACTGATATTTTGTGTATATCATGTATACTTTAGGAGTTATTCGCATTTGTTTATGGTATGGTGTATATGGCTTATGTTGCCTGTTTTAGTGAAAAAAATATTTTTTTTGCTGTTTCAACCAGCATAGAAAAAAACCAAAATTGCTTATTATTATTTGTATAGCACAACTGGAAAGGTAATTTTGTGCTGAACAACTTTGCACTGATATTTTGTGTATATCATGTATACTTTAGGAGTTATTCACATTTATTTATGGTATAGTGCGTATGGTTTATGTTGCCTGTTTTAGTGAAAAAAATATTTTTTTTGCTGTTTTAACCAGCATAGAAAAACAAAATTGCATATTATTATTTGCATACCACCATTGGAAAGATCATTTTGTGCTGAATAACTTTGCCACTTATACTTTGTGTCTAGCACTTGTGATTCTTGAGCTATTAGGATTTGTTTGTGGCATGCTGACAATAGCTTGACTGGCTGTGAGGTCATTATTGGGATTATAAGATTAATCACAATAATGAGAATTTTTTTCTTTAGGTTTTCAGTGGCGAAAACAGTTTTGTTTTGGCGCCGCTGCTGTTAGCGTATAGCATGTGAGCTGAGTATCACTGCTGTGCCGGTCATTTCTAAAAGATTTCAGACCAGCACGGCAGCCAATCAGTGAACTAGTTCGGCTCATGAATAATTAATTAGATGTATAATCTGGCTTTCTTCTCATTGTCCAAGCTAGTCAGGCTCTGTACCATCTGGGTGGCTTGCTCTATTTATGTGTTAATTGGGCCTTCTCCATTAAGGATCCCACTGCATGGAGTAATAACTCCACTGACATCACTGTGTTCCCACCAGGTGCCACAATGGCCTACAGATCTTGCACCAATTTACCTTCCTTGGTGAGCAAGTTCTTAACTTTGGCTGCCTACTCCTTAATTTGAGACTGGCTCAGGAGGCTGTCCAGGGTGCTCCTGCTGCTGATAAGGTGCCAGTCCTCTCACCCACTGGGATCACAGTGTTCAGCAGTTCTGGGGGCTCCACATCTTTGTTACTCTCTGTTGTGGCTGTTACAGTCTTAGTGACAGTGTCTTGGAACAACCCTTGGACTTCGATCTTCCCAGTCCCTCTACACTATCTCTTAAATCACAAGTATGCCATCCCTGTTAGTTTCCTTAGGGATGATTTTCATGAGCTGCAGCTTTCTGAGGTCCAAACCCTTAATGTGACACCAGCCTTCAGCTTCCTGGGAGGCCATTTTGACTTTCAAAAATCTGGGGGGATGTGGTCTCAGACTGTTCCCACTCTCTCAGGGATCCATGTAGGTGTCCAATGGTAAACAGGAGCTTTTAGTAGGGCCACGTAATGATGTGAACCTAAATAACATGTGTCGCAGATGATGGTGTGCACACACCTCTATGCCTTAAATGCTTGAATAAGTTTAAGGGGCTTGAATCATTTGAAGAGCAAGTCTTTATTTCTTTTTTACAGTAAATAAAGAACCTTTGTCCAGTAAAACTTCGCTGCTGCATTATTTTACAATTTAAAAGTACAGTATTTTCTGTCATCAAGACAGCAGACTACATTGAGAGATCCTAGTACTGAGCAGTTCATATCAAGACCAAATCAGTTTTGTCTTTCTCTGTGAGACAGAATAGAGACCATGTCAGTAGGGCAACCCATGTGCTGTTAAGAACATCATACATTCTTGTCAGTGGGTACCAATGAATACATCCAGCACAATTGTTTGGGAAAGTGAAAGTGATTTGCTTGATCTGCACAGTTTGTTTATTTTATGAATACATTTAACATTTATTTTATGTAATCGGATAACAACTGTACATCATTTTTTTTTTTAAATGTAACTTCTGTTAGCAGCTGGTCCCCATAGCTTTATACTGTTGGTTCACTTGTATCCTGTCACCCTATGAGATTCTGATCAACCATCTGGCAGTACTGTACATCTAAACTGAATTGCTAGAATACAAATTTGATTCTCCATTGGGTTATGATTTGTGTGTTTTTCCAACTGATGTGTAAAAAAAGTTTTAAATAGAGGCTAATTCAAAATCTGTTTTTTTTTCAGATGTGATCAGTCATGAGGACAGCAGGAAACACTGCACTGCAGTCTCACTAAAGCTATCGCGTCCTGTAGTTTTCTGTGCCTGCAATACTTTGGTCTGCTAATTGCCAGGAAATGCGATTGGAGTGATGTTTAATCATTAAATTATATGTTGCATTCTCAATCACTGATGCTGATAGCACTAATACTTGGATTTGTTTCCCTCTAAAGCTGTCAAAAATTAAGAAATTCTCAAATACATCTAAGCCACCCACATACCTCAAGGCAGTGTGGTATACACACAAAGTTGTTCTTTTGGGCTATGCTGGAAATAACAGATTTGTGGATATATCATGCTGGTCAAAGGAAACCTCACAAGCAACAGAATTCTGTTTTTTCTTGTGTTGGTACACATACTGTAAATACATTCTGAAAAATAAAGATTACCTTTCAAAGCCACAAACTGTCTTGGAAGTAATATCTTTGATGGCTAATAGCATGCTGGTGCTAGCAACAACTCATTGTAAAAGCCGAGTCTGGCGTTCTCTCACTCTGTTACACTGTTACCCTTTTCTACTATGCACAACTATTGTTGCGAAAGACAGGAATTGCCCCCCCAACCCAACAGTGCTGAAATTCAAAGAAGATGAAACATATGTTAGCTGCAGCGAACCTTCAGTGTCAGTCATAGCGACCAAGCATGGAGTTTCTTCTATTTTTATCCTGATGCATGCAACTGGAAAGCCATTTGCCTCATAAAGGCCACTCACAACCCATTCAGGGAACCAACAAATGTTCCAGAGACTCCACATCACTGAACATAAGAAAATAAATCAGAGAATAACATTAAGTTCCCACTGTCTGGTTTATCTTGGCTATGTAGTCTATTTGTCACAATAACATCTTTCAGATCTGCAACTATGATTAATTATAAATGCATATTAAAAAACTGATGAAAATCTGAAGTGCATTTCATAACCAGACTAACAAAGTGTAAAACACCTTTAGGTGAATACACAGACTCACAAGTCTGTGTATTTACAACACTCATTCCAATGGTAACCGCGAGCTCGGAATGATTGGTACAACTGTAGCTCTCTCATGGTATTCGTTTGATCCACTCTCTATAATGCAGTTATATTTAACAGTGTGTTACTGTTAGTTATTTGAAAACTGAGCTCTCCAAGTACGACTCAGCATTGCATTACTCATACTTTGTGAAGACTTTCACTTCAGCAATTGCTCTGCCACTCTGGATCCCACCCCACCTATGTCTGCTGAAGTATAGGAGACTGTCTGTTCTTCAAATATTGCCACCAGTACAAAGTCTTCAGCTATTGTCACCAGTTAAAAAAAGTCAAAACAGTGAGTACAGAGATCAATCTTTATTTATAATGACCTGTATGATAGCCTGCACTGACTATTGGAATGTATGAAGATTTTACAGCTCTCTGAAGTTACTGCTGCAGTCAACTTGCAATCAGTCTGTTTAGGTTGGTGCGCATTGTTCAAATTACCGCAATCAATGTAGCTATCAGTTCGGCAGCAAGCTCGGCTTTTCTAGATTGAGACATCAGCTATACTCAATGGTGATAGGAAACAAAAGCTACACAACAAATATTAAACACGTGAATAGATTCAAAATGTATTCTTATTTGCCAAACTAAGTTACATACTAAATGCTTTTATTTAAAAATGGAACATAATACAGATGTGCTCCTTAAATTCATGTGGGGGTCCATTAATCAATAAGGAAGCTGTTAAAAATGGGTGTTGCCTCCACGAAGGGAAAAGCAAATGAACTAGGTAACAAGGCAATATTACCTCCTGGGGGAAGCAACACCCACCCACTGCATCCTCGGGTTGTACATTCCACCCATTTCCCACACAAAACAGTTAGCTCCCAAAATAGCCAACATAATGATTTACAGAAAATATTCATGGATAATAATTGCAAACAAATAACAAGGCATTTTAAAAGGGGTCAGGAACTAGAATCTCTGGAGGGAAATTAGGGTTAAAGCAGACATAAAACACAAACCAGCAATAGCAGGAGACTTGCCCAGTGGCTTACTTGTCTATGCCCACTGTCCAACCAAATAATCAGTCCACTATACTGTGGAATCATTACTCTGCTCCCAACCCCACTACTAGATATCCCTCTGTGCACTTCCACAGAGCTCCCAGTAGAATCAGTGTAGGCTTGCTGGTCACTGCATGGAGTTGACCAAGGTTGGTGCACATTAAGTCTATATGAATCCTGCCCAGGAAAATCGCCAATATAGGTCAAAGAATATTCAAATATATTTGGTGGAGCTTGCCAGTTGATCGGTATCACCAAAATCCAAAGTGAGGGGCTTCTAGCTTACTCGAGCAAACAATGCTGCTACACACTCAGAAGAATTGTAAAATTGTTTTTTCCCTTTATTGATAGATCCCAACATTTTGCCTACTATTAGGCTTCTTCTGGGGAACAGGAATGTGGCAGCGGTCACTGAGACTTGGGCCACTGCAAGACATGACTGGGACCTGAACCTGGAGGGATACACTATGTTCAGGAAGGACAGGGGAGAGGGAAGGGGAGGAGGGGTAGCAATGATAGTCAAAAACTGCATTGGCATAGGGGGAGTAGAGGAGGTGGAGGGAACCGTGGAGGCGATTTGGGTCACCTTGATAACAAGGGGGGGCAAGAGAGTAAAAATAGGAGTGGTGTATAGACCCCCTGCCCTGGCGGAGGAGCTGGAGGACAGTCTGGTGGCAAATGTTAGGAGACACTGCAGACTGGGCAGAGGAACGGTGGTGGTGTTGGGGGACTTAAACATGCCAGGAACAGACTGGGAAACTATGACATCCTCTGTGACCAGGGAACAGAGGTTGTTGGATGTCTTTCAAGACGCGTTCCTAACTCAGCAGGTGAGGGAACCGACCAGGGAGGCACGGGTACTGGATGTGGTCCTGGCAGACAGTGACCAGATTGGGGGCCTGGAGATAAGGGACCCATTGGCGGGGAGTGACCATGCCACGGTCTGGTTCTGCCTGGACCTAGGAGGGGTAGAAGGCTGCACAAAGACGGAAGTAACCGACTTCAGGGGGGCGGATTTTAAGGAAATGGGAAGGATCCTTAAGGAGCATTTGGATGGGATTGGGTCAGACATGGACACTGATAGTAGGTGGGAAATCATCAGGAGAGGGGTGCAGGATGCTACCAGCACCTGTGCAAGAGTAAGACGAAAATGCGGTAGGGCCCAAAAACCCTGTTGGTGGACCAGGGAGGTCCAGGAGGTGGTGCGGGGAAAGAAAGCAGCCTATAAGCAATTCAAGTGCTCAAGGAGTGAAAGGGATCGAGGGGAGTACGAGCTGATGGCTAGAAGGGCCACTAGAGTGGTGAGGGCGGCTAAGGCAAGGAAGGAGCAGAACCTGGCCAGGGAAATTAGGAGAGGGAACAAGGGGTTCTTTAGATACATTGGGGAAAAACGAAGGGTGAAGGGGCAGATTAGCAGGATTAAATCAGGGAGAGATGGACACAAGACCTGGGGAGCAGGCTGAGGTACTAAATGAGTACTTCACCTCAGTTTTACCAGGAAAATGGGGTGCTGCATCATACATGGGAGGAGACAGAGATACTGAGGAGGGGGACCCTACCGATCGGCAGGTCTGGGGAGAGGGGAGGCATCACTGGCAGGTGGGGGGGGGCTAAGCAGGAGAAGGGGATCATGGAAGAAATCACAGCAGAGAGTGAGGAAGCCCTCAGCTCCCTTAAGATGGAGAAAGCACAGGGGCGGATAAATTACATCCCAGAGTGTTGAAGGAACTTGCAGATGTCCTGGCAAACCCCTGCAGAGCTTTCACCATCTCTCTGAGGACAGGGTGGGTGCCCCAAGACTGGAAGGTGGCACATATAGTGCCTATCCACAAGGGGGATCAAGGAGGTGGCAGGGAACTACAGGCCTGTCAGCCTGACCCCGGTGGTGGGCAAGGTGATGGAGGGCATTGTCAAGGAGAGGCTAGGGGGGACCTGGATAAGTCAGGGTGCCTGGACAATAGACAGCATGGATTCATCCCAGGAAATCGTGTCAGACAAACCTGGTGGAGTTCTATGACTGGGTGACAAGTGCCTTGGACCTGTAGACCAGTGGATGTCCTCTTTCTAGACTTCAGCAGGCATTTGACTCTGTTCTCACGTGGGCCTGTTGGATAAGCTGGGAGAAATGGGGGTGGGGAACCAGATGATCAGATGGATAGGCAATTGGCTCCAGGACCGGACCCAGAGGGTCGTGGTTGGTGGGATAGTCTCATCCCAAGGAGGGTCATTAGTGGGGTCCCACAGGGATCAGTCCTTGGGCCCCTTCTGTTCAACGCCTCACGTATCTGACATAAGGACAGGAATCAGGAGTGAGATGAGTCTCTTTGCGGATGACTCGAAACTGGGGGCGGTGGTGGATGGGGAGGAGGGGAGAGTGGCCCTACAGGGGGACCTGGAGGCTCTGGAAAGATGGTCTAGAAAGTGGAAGCTGAGGTTCAATGCAGGGAAATGCAAGGTACTCCACCTGGGGACCAGAAACCCAGGTCAAGTGTACACCCTGGGGGGGGAAATGCTACAAGTCTCGATGGCTGAGAGGGACCTGGGGGTGGTGGTGGATGTCAAGATGAACAACTCTGAGACTTGTAGGAGGGCAGCAGCCAAGGCCAACAGGATGCTGGGATGCATCGCTAGGGGGATCACCTCCAGAAGGAGGGAAGTGATACTCCCTCTGTATAACTGCTTGGTGAGGCCACACCTGGAGTACTGCGTGCAGTTTTGGAGGCCACACTTAAAGCGGGACATTAACCTCCTGGAGAGGGTCCAGAGGAGGGCAACCAAAATGATTTGGGGCTTGGGGGACAGGACCTATGAGAAGAGGCTCGAAGAGCTAAATATGTACACATTCGAAGAGAGAAGGGACCGGGGGGACATGATAGAGGTCTTTAGGTACATGAAGAGGGTAAATAGGGGAGAAACAGTCGAGGTGCTTGAAGGAAGGAGGAAGGGCCACTAGAGGGCATGGCTGGAAGCTGGAGGGAGAAGATTCAGGGAGAAAGGAGGAGGTGCTACTTCACTGAGAGGGTGGTGGAGCCATGGAATGCACTGCCTAGGGGCTGGTGGAGGCAGAGACAGTGGAGGGGTTCAAGAGGGGGTGGGACAGGTACAGGGGAAGGGTTCTGGAAGCAAAATCCAATGCAGCAAGAATATCCAGAACTGGGAAGGGAGAAGCCAGAGAAGGCGAGGGGGACAGCAAGGTCAGCACCCAGGTTGGGGACTGACCAAACGAGCAGACACGAAAGACCATTAGGCCTATTCTGCTGGCATTTTAGTATGTTAGTATGTTAGTATTTTCCCAATGTCTTGTATTCCTCTGATTTACAGTATAAAGGCTCAGTAAAAAAAATTAAGTTTTTTTTTTAAATATAGCAGATTGCCAAACTTTGACCCAACTACTATACTCTTTTTCCAGCCACATAGCGCAATCACGCTGAAGTGAAAGTGCCTACAGGCACTTCAACTCCCAGCCTGTACGGAGCTAAAGCTGTGGCCTGCTCTTCGCAGGTGGGAGGGTGACAGGAATGGAGCCAGTGGGAAGTAGAAGAGGCAGTCACACACAGTTCAAAAAGCGACGTTTTTCTGTTTATTTCTTGCTTTTTTCCCCAACCAGACTCAGCACTGGCTCCACCCAATACTCCTTTTAGTAAAACTGTTTTCCTAAACCACAACAACAGTTTTGTTTAAACTTGCATCTGTTCCAACCATCGTCATCTCGAGGAGCTGAAGTTCTAAAAGTGCCGCCACCACTCTTCAGCTCTATTCTCCTGATTCTCCAGCCGTCTGACTGATTACTATACTGCCACAATACTTTATACCACTGCTCAGTCCCAACTCAAAACTAAAACATTGTTTTTCTGGAAAACACCTTATCTCTCTTAATTGTTTCTGTCGGTAAGCAGAATGGTGGGATGTGGAATGGACATCCCTAATCTATAGCTGTGGTTATCTTTTAGCAGCATTGCTGACTACCTTCCCAGCTTCCCCCTCCCCAGTCAGCTCAACAGAAATGTGTTTTTTCCCCTTTAAAAAATAAATCACCTGTCCTGCCGAGAGCTATGCCATGTCCGATCCCACTTCTGTTCCCTTCTCCTCATCTCCCCATCCCATAGTGCTGCAAATGAAGATATTCCCTGCCATGCTGTCAAATGGGAAATGACAGCAACACAGAACACCAGCAAATATGTTGTGGTGGAGGAGGGACGGCCCAGGGGGAGGGGGGATCGTGATCAACAACTAATCAGTATGAGTAGGGTAAAATAGTAAAAAAAATTGAATAAATGAATAAAGAAAACTGAATGAATAAAAAAAAAAACAATTACAAGAAAAGTTATTTAACTTAAACCCTGAGTGTGTGTGTGTGTGTGGTTGGGAGGTGGTAACCATGACAACCAGTTCCAAAGTAGGAACTACAGAGGCTGCATTAGGACAGAAGTTCCTAGGTTTAAAAAAACACTATTTTAATGCAGGAGGAGGAACTATTTTCTTACAAAATAAATCAAACAGGTAAGAGTTTTAACATGTAAACATAAAAATTACTTTTTTTTACCAAACATTTATAATTCAGTGGCCCATTTTCTAAGAGCAATAATACCCTTCAGGGTAGGTGGTATGGGCTATACTGGACCTTCCAGGAGCTATAAGGCCCTCCGCCTGTGGTGTCGGGCCTCATTACGCCCCTGGGTGGTCCGGTATAGCCCAATACTGCCCACCCTGTTGGGTATTATTGCTTGCATTCTGTCACAGGTGTTCTGCATCTTGCAGCTGCCTCCTTCTTAGCTGTAGAAGCACAAGTCTTTCCTCCAAAGTATTTGCATAGCTTTTTCTCACCCATAAAGATGATAGGCCTGTATCTGCTGTGTTGCACACACACCCTTTGAGTGCTGAAATGTTTCTCACTACAGATGCGAACAAACAAGTCTTCTATTGGTCACATTGTCCAGTCACTGAGGAAAATCTGACTGGCAGCACCTTGATAGTTGATTGGTTGTCCAAGTCTCAGCAAAATTAATGAGTCTTTCTAGGCACAGGAGCCCTACTGGCTCTAGTTCAGGCTCTGTACAGCCTGATTGGTTGTAATCCCTCCTTTTATTCATGTTGACATGCTGAGATTGGATCAAAGGTTACAAAGATGGCAAGAGCCACAAGTCCTGGGGACTCAGTACACAAAGTCCTTATTTTAGAGGGGCCCCTGCCCTCAGAACACACTCTGACCCTATGGTAGGGCTTCAACAAATGTGGGGAGCTTGTCAAGTTAGCACATCAGTTGGGGGATGTCCTTGTTTTCTTGAGTACTGCCTGTTCTCCACCATTGGCGACAGTAAAAAGTAAACCACCATGCCATGGCTGGCACTAAAAAAAATGCAAGTCTCTTCAGTGTTTTCCCATCCTTGACTGGCAGTTCAAGTCATGGGGCCTGGAGGCAATGCTACAGTAGAAAAGCTGGGCTGTGGCTCTGTAGAGCCCACTAAGGTAAGTTCACAAATGGGAGGGTGGTGGTTACACAATTCAGTACCTCAGTAGTCTCTGTAGCGCAGCTTTTAGTAGCACTTGGCTCCTGCTTGCTTAAGATCTCATGCAGATTTGCTTGGGGTGCAGTCCAGCCCCTGCTGTTCACACCAGAAACAGCAGCTTCTATTCACTCAGCTGTGCTGTTAGTCAGTTTGGGTAATCCTGGAGGTCTGTTACTCAGTGGCAAAGAAGGCACCTGAAGAGGACCATTACAAGTGTGCAAGCCCTTGTAGCTCTCTCTCCAAAGGCAGAGTTACCTGACTGGGTGCCCTGTCACCTTTGGACCTATACTACTGCATCATTTGGGGTAGAGGTGACAAAAATGGCTGCATATTCTTAGTCCAAAGGCAGTTCTCCACAAAAGTCCTCATTCCCACAAAGTCTTTGGTTTAAGCACAAAGGCACAACCCGATCCAGTCCTGGGCTGATGAAAGCTCATAGCCAGTTCAGCTGAAACAGAAATTGAGTGATTCCTGGTCCTTTTGCTAATACTTTAGTATCAGCTATGTCCTCAATAGACCCCTTTGATGTGCAAGGAGCAAGCAAGTCTTAATGGTATCCTAGCACCAGGGGGGTTTACACTTGCATTACATGGTAATGAAGTATGTTATTGAATGGACTGCACATTCAGTGTGTGCAAAGTTGCAATAATGTAGCCAGTGAAGAAAAGAAGAAAAGAGCATGCCTTTTCTTATAGGTTTATACAGTAGTAGTAGCCATCACCATTATCTGAGATTTTGTTCTATGGCGCCGGGCACTCTACTCGCTGTGTAATTTTTTTCATTTTTGTTTTGTTCCGATATCAGAATTTTTAAAAACACAGACATTCCTGCAGTGACCTGCAGATGTCACTATTCAGGATTTATACTGCATATGCATCACCCCTGAGCATGGTCTAGAGACAGTAGTTCAGAGGTGCAGCAAGTAATAGGTGATCTAGGCAATAAACACTCTAGTACACACTTTTTAACACTTTGAAATACCTGGGGGGATGGTGTCCTTTGTAAACATTACATACTATTACCATCTGAATACTAATGATTCAGCAGGCCTGGAAATACAGCTTCAGTGAAGGAGAGGTGCATATTGTACATCAGGAGAGGAGCCCGTTGGAAACACTCTGTCACATTCTCAGTTTAGAAGATGGTTCCCTTATAAACACTATGTCACATACACAGTTCAGGAGAAGGTGTCCTTGTAAACACTTTGTCATGTTCTCAGTTTATGAGAGGAGTCCCTTGGAAACACTATGTCACTGTCTCAGTTTAGGAGAGAGTGTCCTTGTAAATATTCTGTCACATTCTCTGCTTAGGTGATGGGTTCCTTGGAAACACTATGTCACATTCTCAGTTTAGGAGTGGGTCTCCTGGAAACACCATCTCACATTCTCAGTTTAGGAGAGGGGACCATTGGAAACACTGTGTGACGTTCTCATTTTAGAAGAGTGTGCCCTTGTAAACACTCTATCACATTCTCAGTTCAGGAGAGGATGCCCTTTTAAACACTATGCCACATTTTCAGTTTAGGAGAGGGTGCCCTTGGAAACATCATATCACATTCTCAGTTTAGGAGAGGGGTCCCTTGGAAACACTATGTCACATTCTCTCTTTAGGAGAGGGTGCCCTTGGAAGCATGATGTCATATTCTCAGTTTAGGCAAGGGGACCCTTGGAAACAGTCTGTCACATTCTCAGTTTAGGAAATGGTACCATTTTAAACACTATGTGACATTCTCAGTTTAGCAGAGGATGCTCTTGTGAACACTTTGTCACATTCTCAGTTTAGGAGAGGGGTCCCTTAGAAACACTATATGACATTCTCGGTTTATAAAAGACCTGTCAGGTGCATCTCATCACCTGCCAGAATAAAAACAAGACAAATGTAGTACAGTACATAAATATTTATTTTTATATTTATATATATATATTTATATACCACAAAGTAAAAGTGTCCCATTAATGGAGGGAAAAATACAGCTGGCCAAAGAGTCCTAGTCCTCCTCCTCCTCCTCCTCCTCCTGGGAACTCCTCCTCCTGGGAATCTTCACTGGATCCCTTGGTGGTGGTGTGTACCCCTCTCTTAGAGTACCATCCTTCTAAGAGGACCATGATAGCACTGAAACTAGAAGAACACAGATGACGGTCATGAGGTGGCTGCACATACAAGCCTGAAGCTTTATACAGCTGACACACTGTGCCCCCCCCCACCAAGCACATACCTTGGATGACTCTTCCACGGCTAACACCTCCCTAACATCATCTTTGTAGTAGGCATCCCAGCTGCCCACCCTCCAGGACAGGGAGTTCAGGATGAGAACTGGCCATGGCCACCAGTGCCTCTAAGCCACCACTGGCGAGATTGCCCTGTCAGGTTGGTCCCTCCTCTCTTCAACTATCCATCCCAGATGGCCATGGAAATTCAGTAGAAACATAAAGATGGAGTCAACATCAGTGTCAACGCACACATGCACAGACAGATAAAGCATGCACCATCACTCTTTGAAAATGTGTACTGTACTTACCTCTGCAGGCTCAGTTACCTGCCAGATGACCCCCCCTCCAGGAGAGGGACCGCCCTCCACAACTTTCCAGGGTATACCCCAAGCCACCCGCACTCTGCACTGACACACCATTCATATGAATAGCCATTTTGATGCAAAGTACTGGACTGAACCGGGACAGCATGCTGAATGTCAAAGGTCACACTGGTAAGATGTTCTCTGGAATTCATATTGTGGGGGTGACATTTTTGGGAAATGGTTTTATCAAAGTTAAACACAAGCATCCAACAGAGTATCACAACAGAGGAGCAGTTCAAAGCCTTTACCTTTATTACAGTGACTGTACAAATATTCACACCTGTCCGAGTATCCCCTTCCCAAAATGCTGTAGGTAGAACTGGACTCAGCATCAGCAGCAGCCTATGGTACTACAGTATATTACTGGGCATTGTGGTGCATGAGTGCATAGTGTGCAAACATGGGACACTGCTTCTACATCAGAGTCAGAGTTATATCACCCCTTGGGATGGATTCAGGGATTAAACTTGACCTTGTGTCTGTGAGGCAGATTGTTCTGTGTTCACATAGTACATTTAGCTGCTGTACACTGCCATACATACTCCATTTAAGCAGAAATTTATGTTTACATGAGTTTAAATTGATGCCAGAGCTTTAATGGCAGAAAATAGTAAACTAGAGTACCTACATTTTTCGACAAGACTGCCATCCTCACAGACAGGATTAGCAATGCTGAAATCACACCTCAGGATGCTGCCTGCCTATTTGTTAGAACTTTACACAACATAGTCTGGGTTACTATTCCATTGCTCTTCTGAATTTGAAAAACATTTATTAAAGAATGGCATAACTTTTAAGTCTCCCTATTTTCAGGGATTCTCCCTGATTCTGCCATTTCTGGGACATTCCTCATGCTTTTATAGCACCTGTCCATTTCCCTAACCTAAAACCATTAGAATTAAAGAACAAACTGTTCTCCCTGTCTTTAAATGACTTTAGGAATGCATTTCTAGCATCTTTGATTCAGTTAGGCATATACATTGGAGCCCTGTGAAAATCTCCCTGTATGTGTAATAAATTTTAGAAACAGGATGCTGGATAAAAGGTACCCTGTACCTGTCCATCTTTACCACATTATGAATTACTGTAGAAATACAGAAATAGCAAAAACAGGGGTGGGATAGCATGGGTTTATGTTAGTTAAAGAGCAGGGGCCAGATTCACACAAAAATTGCAAAGGGCAACTCAAAATGTTGTGCTGCGATTTGCAATTGCCCAGTTTTTTAAATTTGCTATGCACAGTTGGATAGCGCACCACGCTATCCATCTGTGAATAGGGCTAGTTCACATTGGCTGTAACCCATGCACCGACCACCACTGTTACCCCACTAGCACCACCCTGCCTGCAGCCAAGTGAACTGCCCCACAATGGATAGTGCCAGTGTGCTGTTTCCATTTCACGAATGCACCTATGTAAATAAGCCCATTGAAACATAGGAACATAGAAATTGTTGACAGATAAGGACTACGAGGCCCATCTAGTCTGCCCATAAGCCCTACCCTAGTATGTGCTAGGTGGCCATTTGTATGTCCATTATGGGTCCATGTACATAGGCTGCATGGAGCTTAGTGCGCCTCCCCAGCCCCTGCCAAAGATGCAGCCACAGTCCCTGATGGCTAGTTGTCCCTCCCCCCACTGATTGCTGGCCTGAGAAAAATAAATGAATACTTCCTGGTGCCACTCATCCCCCCCTTTGTGATCACTGGCCCGATTTAAATAAAAAAGGTACTTCGGTGTCTAGTGGCCCCCCCCATGATCGCTGATCGCTGGTCTGAGAAAAAAATAATATACCACGGTAGCTAGTGGTCCATTCCCCCACCTGATCCCTCACCTGACACATAAAAATGTGTACCGTGGTGACTGGCAGTCCCTCCCCACCCAATCTCTTGCCTGACATATAAATAAGTGTTCCTGATGTCCAGTGCAACCCCCATCCTGTTCCCCTGTAGAGTCAAGTGAAACATTTCCCTGGAGGTCTAGCTGACCCCCATCTGTATCCCTGATCCCTGTGTAGTTAATGTAACCTTTCCTGGTGGGCTAGTGGATCCCACCCCACCTGACGGTAATGACCCACCATCCTGCTCTCCCATCCTGACCTCAGCCGGCCAGCACAGCCCTACTCTCACCACCATGGCTGGCCACTGGCTAGATTGTCCTCGGTGTGTGGTGTATACAGTACATGCTCATTGACCGACACCTCAGTGAGCTGTCAATCAATGAGCGCATACAGTATACAGTACGTGCTCGGTGACAACTCAGTCAGTGGCTGGCCATGGTGGAGAAGGGAGGGCTGTTCTGCATAGCCTGAATGTCTTTCATGGACTTCCCTTCGCTAGCAAGCAGGGACTCCAGTTTAGCTGCAAAATTCCCTTTGTCACCGGGTGGGGGGGCATCTCGGGGGGCAGATTAACAGGTTGTGGACTGGTCTGGCTCCCTCTGTTTAGCATCACCCAGGTCTCATGAAACCCTTCTAGCATCACAGTAGGTGGTACATCAACAGGCCCTAAGTCCTTGTCAGTCTCAATGATTAAATCCCTAAGCCCAGTGCTGGAATCCTTGGTCACCCTTTGAATTTTTGTCTTCCCACATTCTGTCAGGGCCCCATCTAATACTCCCAAATTAAACTCTTTTATCCACACCCCAGTTACATTTCTTATCAGAAGCACCTTCTGGGGGTCAAGGCCCTCACACGCACACAAGCCCTCTACTTCTTGGAATGCCATTATCGTTTATCCCAATCATGGAGGGGGGCACCAAAATTTTAAACCGCAATTTCTGGGGTAACCACTAGGAGGCAGCAGATCCTAGCAGTGCCTCCACTTGTAACAGCCCTTTGACTCACTTAGGCTGCACCGGGGCCCTCAGGGTAATTCAGCACACACTTTCAAGGGGGCCAGCCTGGGTTCCACAGTGGTAGCAAATGTGGTGCAGTGCCTCCACCTGGGGGAATGGCAGGGAACACCTGTGGATAAAGAACAGATTACCACCACCCCAGAAAATAAGTAAGCTGTCCCCTGTACCACTTTTACCCACACAACAACAGTTTCCCACACAGTGGCCACCCACACCCCCAGCAGCCCTCTTTCAATAACACAGTGACAGTAGATAAAATGCAAACATTAAACTTATTTATTTGGGGAGGGGGAAAAAACAAGGAGGAGGATGTCAACCACACTTGACTTTAGTTAGACAATAATTTTCCCCATAGCAAACCCTCCTCCCACCACTGGGTGCACCCAGAATGTCCTTGTACTGTGTTTACCTCACTGCTCGGAGATGCAGGCCTGGGGTCTTTCGTCAGGGCCCAAATAAACACCGAACACACTTTCAAATTTAATCCTGGGCTTACCAAACTTATACATTACTCAAAATTCTGCTTGGAAATTACCCCCAGAATCCTAACTGGCTAACTAACTAATAGACTCCCCAGAGCTACAGATTGGGGGGTACTCACAGTTTTTGCAGTTCACACAGGAGGCTCACAGCCAGATGAGTTGCATGGTACCATGAAGGGTCTCCGTTGGTGGTGCACCACAGGTGGGAAACCTTGAACAGGACAAACGAGGGGTGATAGTCTTTTCCTGCCTGGCCTTGCCAACTTCACCTACAGGCCTTTATAGACTGACTTCACCCTGTTCCATCCCTATACCCTGGGGAGTGTCGTCGTCTTCAGTCCAAGGAACCAGGATTGACACGGTTCCCCAAACCCCTCTGTTGCACATCTTTTCACCCTACAGGACCTGCACAGGGCATCAGGGCTTCCGCAGTCTCTCACCTCACAGCCTCTATCTCAGGAGATGCCTCCACAAGCAGTGCTGGGTCATGTCACAGTGGCTTGCATCAACACTTACAGTCCCTCCCCTGGCCGAACGTTCTCTTCATGAAACAGTTTATTTGCCAACGGGATCGGTGGCTTACTCAGTATCAGCAGCCCAACTCTTTTCACAGTTCAAAAAGCTGTCCAACTGCTTGGGCTGGTAGAGAACAATTGTTCCTGCTTTAGTCACACAAAACAACTGCTATTCCTCCTGCATACAGCTTAGTAGTTTTAGGTAGATGGTGGGTAGGAAGCAGCCAGGCAAACATCATAGACTTTAGCCCAGGAGCCAACACAGTCTCTCTCCTTATAGCCACACTGCAGCTCATCTTGACAACTCTCCCCTTCTGGTGGCAAAACAGTCTTATATCTCCCCCAAGCAGCCTCCCTCTGATTGGCTGCAGCTTACCGGTGATCTCAGGGCTGGCTATGTATTTTATCCAACAGTCCCATTCTGTAGTTTTTAATGGGGGCTGCCATTTTGTCTCCCTGTAGGGCTGTCTGATGTCCAGCCCTGATTTATTTAATTTAGCCTGTTAACCAGGGCTAGAGCTATATCCCCTCAACCAGAGGCCACTAGGTCAATATTTGTATAGATCCCCACTCCTTTATACAGTGATCCCAGGGGGCGGAGGATAGTGAATGGTTTCAGTGGCCGCAGCTGCGAGGTGACGGGAGGCACCATGGTCCTGAGCCCATCTGGGATCCCTGGAAGTGGCATCTGCACTGGGTTGGGGCCGTAGCCCCAAGGTAAGCTCAATTCAGGGGGCTTATGGATGGAAAAACAACAATCAATTTTACTACCATTTTTACATTGTAGTTGTGCAACCATTGGCAGGAACAACGCTGGCATCACTTTTTTTTCATGTGATCAATATATTTGTTACAGTCTTCAACTGTTAGCACTCTCCTCCAAAAGTGTCTTATGCCCCATATTAGCTGAACACAGTTCATTGGCTTAACACACCTCCTAATGTAGTGCTTCATCTGATGCCACATCATCTGTATTGGGTTTAGGTCTGGCAATTCTGGTGGTGTCCTGACCCAGTTCATTCCCTATTTCTGTATGTGCACCCCTAGATGCTGCATGGTTTGGGCTATTATTTGTACAAGAGGGGGAATATGCATATAAGTAAATGTATAGAACACTGTACTGTATATCCCCCCCCCATGAACAGCGTTAGATTGTAATTCCAAATTACTCAGTCTTGAACCATGGAAAAGCGGATGCCCATCTGCAAAAACTCACTTTAATAAAGGGCACCAGCTTATTGGACACTTTCTACTCTCACAAGAAATTGCCCTTCATGATTCTGCGGAATATCATAGGAATCATAGGAATTTATATAGAGCTAATGGACTTGCGTCCTAAATGCTCACCAACTATTTCTCTAAACTCAAATTTTTTTGATGTATGCATCCCAATTATTTTTGAAAGCTGTGGTTGATGGACTTGCCACAACCTCCAAAGGTAAACTATTCCGTTCAAGTACTACCCTTTGGTTAAACCACGAAGTACTCCATACTTTTTTCCTGTGTGGTGCTGTTAACTGTAATAGTAGTATCAGCCCTGGCCCGCAGTGCGACATGGCATCTCAGAGGTGCATATTCCTTTTTCTGTAAAGCCATGGGGCAAAAAGACTGCCTTGCTATGGTAGTCTCATTATTAAAAAGAACGTCCACAAATTGTTCCTTTTCTTCCATGCATACCTTTGCCTGTTCCAGCTGTGTATGTTTGTTGGCATCACGAATGAGAGGACATATACTGTTGGGAGAAAAAGGGCCATCAGTATCTTGCACTTCTGAGGTACTGTACAGTACATTACCTGCAGTACATAAGATACAACACATAGATTCTTACACTGATGAACAGCTTACAGAAATTGGCAGGCTTTAAACTGTTTTTGTGGCATACACTGCCCAGAAAAATCGATTACCTACGTACATGCAGTGGCCACACCACTGTAGATACCGTGCTCTGCATAACTCCATCTGTTGTGATGTTGCATTTGTCTAACTGATGATTCAGATACTGAGTACCCCATTCTGCCAGTTTCTGATGGACTGCTGCTTCACTGTACCATCCTCCACTGCTAGCTGATCCACAGTTTGGGAAACCTCACTGCAAAAAGAAAATAATACACATTAGTTAATGACACGCCTTCATGTTCCAAATGCTTCCTATGAATTAAGTCATGAAAGTTTGACATTAATTGATATGTAGGCTTACTCAAGGCAACAAAAGCAGCACCATAACATTTCACTGCCTTCTAGTGTACTGTGGCTTGCTCATGGCCACAGAGGTAGCCCTGGAACATTTCACTGCCTTGTAGTAAAGTGTGACATGCTCAAGGCCATAGAGACAGTTACAGAACATTCCACAGTAGCGTACTGTGGCTTGCTCAAGACCACAGAGGCAGCCCAGAACATTTCACTGCCTTGTAGTTACTGTGGCTTTCTCAAGACCACAGAGGCATCTCTGGAACATTTCATTGCCTTGTAGTGTACTATGGCTTTCTCAAGACCACAGAGGCATCTCTGAAACATTTCTATTCCTTGTAGTGTACTGTGGCTTGCTCAAGACCACAGGAGCAGCACCAGAATATTTCACTGCCTTGTAGTGTACTGTGGCTTGCTCAGGACCACAGAGGTAGCCTCAAAACATTTCACTGCCTTGAAGTGTACTGTGACTTGCTCAGGACCACAGAGGTAGCCTCAGAACATTTCACTGCCTTGAAGTGTACTGTGACTTGCTCAGGACCACAGAGGTAGCCTCAGAACATTTCACTGCCTTGAAGTGTACTGTGACTTGCTCAGGATCACAGACGTAGCCTCAGAACATTTCACTGCCTTGAAGTGTACTGTGGCTTGCTCAAAATCACAGAGGCAGCCCTGGAATATTTCACTGCCTTGTATACTGTGGCTTGCTCAAGGCCACAGAGGCAGCACCAGAACATTTCACTGCCTTGTAGTGTACTATGGCTTGCTCAAAGATGTCCACCTAGTGCACACTATCTTCTTGTGTGGATGTTCCTTGCATTGTCGAATGTGTGTGCAGAAAGCAGCGAGAGAAATGCTGTATGATGCTGGTCAGTGCAAGGTAGTTCTTCATATCCAGAACTGGAGTACCATTTTTGCACATTTCACAGGTCAGCATAGCTGTGTCTCACATCCAGCTTCTTGGTCATAGTAGTAGTGTAAAGGTGATGATTTCTTAGTCTGCAAATCTCCTCCAAAGGATGTGGATAAATGCCACAAAAATGCATAGTATTTATACAGAAGTGGGAACAGGGGGCGTGGGCAGGAACTGTGAAAATCACAAGCTGTGGATCAAGGAGCAGACAAAGCCAATGTTAAGGGTCCAGGAGGCATGATGTAACTATGACATCAGAAACAGTGTTAGCCAATCAGCTCTAAATTGATGACTGTCTTGAAGTCAGGAAGCAGTATATAATGCGGACTTTGTCAATCTTGAAAAATGTAACTCTGACTGAGAGGCAATAATCTGTATCACTGTACAGCATATTGGACTGAAAATGACTCCTAGATTCTGACACCAAATGTAGGCAGACCTGACAGGAAGAGAAAAGCAATAACACAAAGAACAGCCCACCTGTGAGCAGAAAGAGAGGGGGGAAAGAAAAATGCCACACCACCAGTAAAATGATGGATTTTCAGAAAGGGGCCCAAGAAATACAAGGTAACGCAAGATTGTTTTGCATTATTGTTTTAAATGATAAGTATTCAAATAGCTTTCAACTGCAATGATTTCTGTATAGCACCACCAGTATGCATTATAATGTTAAGTAACTTGATAGAAACTATTCTTAACAGTAGACAAACGTTGACAACAATTTTTAAAATTATTATTCTTTTCCTTGGTATACCCCAAGTCCCATACCCCTCAATCCCCTGCCTCACAAATAAGAAACAAAGGCAGCACCCAAACAGCAGGCCCATCTAGAGGACACGGAAGCACCACAGCAGCTGGCCCCTCCAGAGGATACAGAAGCACCCGAGCAGCTGGCCCATCTGGAGGACGTGGAAGCACCAGAGCAGCTGGCCCATCCAGAGGACAAGGAATTGCCCAAGCAGCAGACTGATCCCGAGGATCAGGAATCAACAGAATGACATGTGGAGGGTACACAAGGGAAAGGGCAGCTACAGAGCATCATGGAACAGGGTTTGATATGAAAACAGCTACACATAGAATACCGAACAGAGTGGCAGAGAGAGTCACATTTTAGTGTTTAATGCAGAACAGCATAAAAAGATGGAAGCAGGAATGCGAACAGGTGAGTGAGACCATGGGACATCTCATGGCAGGGCTACTCCATCTGCTGGCAATGTTTCAAAACCTGAAAAGGGGAATGAGGGAGATGCAGTGGCAAATGTCAACACAATGGACATCAACACCACTGGAGAGCCACAATACAGTTAGTCTTTTAGAAGACACTAAAATATAGAGGCAGACAAAGTACTGTACTGCAAGACAGTGACACATTGCCTTAGGCAATGGCAGATGAAAGGGTACCTGTGTCGGCTCCACTGAGAGCAGTCCACAGTCACATCATGGATATGACAAATACTCTGCCAGATATGGGCATTGTGACTCTTACAAGGGAAAAAGAAAGGAATCTTAGGTGCTGTAGCAAAAACTAAACGCTTTGCAGCACTGATTTTTGTGCCTTTGTGTCGCACAACATACATGTGCAGTGGGCAAATATAGTGAACTATGATGGCACAAGGGGTAAAACAAGGGCTACCCAGAAACCTGATCAATGTTATCAGGACCCATGTCAGGTGGCACTGTGATTTATTACCACCAGTTCTTTCTAAAATAAGGGACAGAAAAAATGAACAGCTAGGGATGGTGTGGAAAGGTAAAACACAGCCGCTGACATAGTACTGAAGCACCATCTGACTATGAAATAACTATTTTCATATTACTGACTTCTAAATATTTTTTTCAGTTGTATTTGCCCCTGAAATGTGTGTGTGTATGTGTGTGTGTGTGTGTGTGTGTGTGTGTGTGTAACATGCTGTGCTATGCTGTGTAATATCCTGATAGTATTTGTGTGTGGTTTTTTTGTTTGTTTTCACAATATTGCTTGGTTGTTTGAAAATAAAAATCTTTGAAGGAATCAAACTTCTCAGTTACTCTATGAATAAAAAGAGTTTTTTAAGATAATATTGGCTTGACACACCATGACTTTGGCGGGGGTTGGGGGTAGAAATACAGTAATAGCAAAAACAAGGATGGGATACCATGGGCTAATGTTAGTTAAATAGCAAGGGCCTGATATTCAAAACTTAGCTTGGGTGGAAAGGGCTGTTTGCTCATGCTAACAGGGTTTTGTGCCTGATTTCTGGCTGGGTTCTAGAGTCAAACACACCCACAGCATGGGCATAACCTCTTAGCACTCAAGCGCTAATTTACCACTGTGCCCATGCAAATGAGGGGGTCATTCCTTGCACATGGGAGCAGCACAGCAGTAGTGCTGGTTCCCCCTCCTTGCTCCAAGTAGTCTTGCATGTCAAATTATACCCCTCTGTCACCCTTATCATTATCCCAGTACTCCGTTGTGTCTACTGGCACCTTCCAGTCTTGCTGTTAGAGCAAGGAGGCAGCTGACTGAGGCAGCTAGAACATTTCTGCTACAACATTTCTAAATAGGGGGTAAGAAGACAGATATTTTATTAGAACTGTAAGGTCGATAGGGAAGATTGGGACTGTCAGTCAGGGTAAAAACAACAAACTCTGGTCAGAGCCAGTACAGTTGCAAAATGATGTTACTGATGATTGAAATTATTATTATTAGTATTATTTTGGAAGTATTTACTTTTACAGTATCACTGTGGTCTTTGTAGAGTGATACACAGATAAGGGCATTGTTTTTATAGATACCATAAACCTCAAACTAAAGAAGTCTTGCATGTGGGCTTCCAAGGTCCCACAGAATGGTGAGCTGATAGGCACCACAGAAAGGGGGGGGGGAGCACAATTGAAGCAACATCTCACAGAATGCCAAACTGATAAGCACCAGAGAAATATCAGATTTCCAGGAAATAAATATTCCTGCACAATACATCAATCTCTGTAACTAGATATGACAGCATGACATGCCATTTCTCTGCTACTTATCAGTTTGCCATTCTGTTAGGTATTGTTTCAGTCATAGTTCCTTGCTTTCTGCAGTGCCTATAAGCTCAGCATTCTGTGGAATCTTGGAAGCCCACGTGCAAGACTTCTTTAGTTTGAGGTCTGCGGTATCTATAAAAACAGTGCCCTTGTTTGATTATCACCCCTGCAAAGACTGCAGTGATGGTGTAAAAGTGAATATTTCCATTATAATAATAGTTTTTGTCAATAGCATCATTTTCCAGCCTATTTGTTGAGTAGGGGAGGGACCACTAGCCACCAGGGAGATCAATGCTTAGATTTATTTCTGTGTTGGAGATGATGACTGATGGGGGGAAGGACCACTTACCACTAGGGTGACTTCTGTCATTTTACTTGGGCCAGTGATCAGCAGAGGTGTGGGGAACCACTACCAAAAGGGATATTAATTTGTATGTATCAGTCCAGCGATTAGGTGATCATGGGGGGGGGGACCACTACCACCAGGGAATATAGTTGGGACAACTTGGGCCGGTGATCAATGGGGGGAGGGACCACTGGACACCAGCGAATATTTCCATTGATTTATTTCATTTACTTGGGATCCACCCCAGAGACCTCAATGAGCTGGCGGATGTTCTTGGCACACTGCTAATGGAGTTATTCAACTCCTCCATCCAAATAGGAAGTGTACTCTTGGACTGGAGAATGGCACATGTAGTGCCAATCCATAAAAGCGTACCTAGAGATGAGCCAGAAAACTATAGACTGGTTAGCCTGACATCCATAGTGGGAAAACTATTAGAAAGTATATTGAAGGAAAGACTGGTGGAGTTCTTGGAGGTAAGTGGACTTCAGGATGTCAGGCAACATGGGTTTGCAAAGGGGAGATCTTGTCAGACTAATCTGGTTGAGTTTTTTGATTGGGTGACAAGATCTCTGGATGGTGGTAGGCTGGTTGATGTTCTATATCTGGACCTCAGTAAAGCATTTGACTCAGTGCCACATGGGAGACTGCTGGGCAAGTTGACTAATTTGGGGGTGGGGGAAAGTTTGGTGAGGTGGATTGGGAATGGCTGAGGGACAGGTAACGGCTGGTGGTGGTGGTAGGAGGTGAGTTATAGTCAGCTAGGAGGGTCATTAGTGGGGTATCTTAGGGTTCGGTTCTGGGTCCATTGTTGTTTAATGCTTTTATTTCAGACATTGCAGTGGGGATTAGGAGTAATATGAGCCTATTTGCTGATGACTCCAAGCTAGGTGCGGTGGTGGACAATGAGGAAGAAAGGAAGGATGTCACTCCAGGAAGACCTAGAAAGACTAGAACTGTGATTAGTCGCATGGCAGCTGGGGTTTAACACTAGGAAGTGCAGTGTACTTCACTTGCGATCTAGGAATCCATGGTACAGCTACAAATTGGGGGGTTCGGTTAACAGTCTCTGAGGAAGGAAGAAAGGGATCTGAGAATAATGATCACTGGTAAAATGAATCACTCAGGTCAATGCAAAAAAGCAGCAGCTAAGGCAAACAAAATGCTTGGTTGCATTGCTAGGGTATCACTTCAAGAAGGTAGGATGTAATTCTGCCACTATTTAAATCCTTAGTGAGGTACTGTGTGCAGTTCTGGCACCCTTACTTAAAGAAGTATGTTATGCTTCTGTAGAGGGTTCAGAGGAGGGTGTCTAGGATGATCCTCAGAATTGGGAATAAGCCTTATGAGGAGAGACTTAGGGAGCTAAACATGTACTTCCTAGAAGACAGCAGGAACAGAGGGGACATGATAGAGACCTTTAAATACTTAGAGGGTATTAATAGGGTAAACACTAAGGGGGTGTTCAAACTGAAGGGGAAAGGGACCACGAGGGGACATAGCCTGAAACTGGGTGGTGGGAAGTACAGAAGAGACATGAGAAAGCATTACTTCATGGAAAGGGTGGTGATGCTTCACGGAAAGGGTGGTGAGGCCTTGGAATGCTTTACCTGAGGATTTGATATCAAGGGAATCAGTGGGAGGTTTTAAGAAAGGATGGGATAGATACATGGGCAGGGTACAGGCAGGGAGGGTAAAGACCAAGGGATTTCAGAATGGATATCAGGGGAGGAATGGAAGGGAGAGGGGGTTGGAGCAGCAGCAGTTAACCTGTGAGCTGCATCTTGAACAGACACAATAGACCTCAAGGCCTAATCTGCTGGCATTTTCGTATGTTCATTTGTTCCATGTTGGGGATGGTGATCAGTGAGAGAAGGGACCACTAGCCACCAGGGAGAATGATAATTATTACTTGGGCTGGCAACAATCACGGGGAGGGGGGGGGAGCACTGACCAGGACTGTGGCAGCATATCAGGTTGGGGTGGGGGGCCCACGCTACACTCCTCCTCACAGCCTGTTCAAATGGGCCCATAATGGGCATGCAAATGGTCACCTAGCATCTTGCATGCCCAATGGGCTCATTTGCATGGCTGCTTTTGTTAATTGGAGAGAGTGCCCCTGTGCTGTTCATTGCGAGACCATGCTCCTGGCTGCATGCCTGGTGGGGGGGCACTACTCAGGTAGCGCTGGCAGTACTGGGGCTACTGCAGCCTTGGATTAACCTTATTCACAGTTGGATAGCGGACTGTAAATAGCACTTTTGGACACCTGGCCAATCGCGAAGAACAGCACAAAATTGTGTGCTGCCTTTGCAAGTTTTTGTATATCTAGCCCACAATCTTTAAAGTGCTCAGTCATTGAATTTCACCTTCTAACATGGGTTATAGTTATAGTTTGATTACACTGAATACTGAGCAGGCAATAACGTAAATTAACCATTGGGTAATTCTGAGACTCAAAATAACTGAATTTCTCCAATTCAAGTACTGGAAACTGACAACATTCGCAGTAGGGTTTTAAAATGTATCCTTTAAGTATGATCTACTACCAGTCCACAGGCTGTAGCAGGACATGTATATTTTTCAGCATTGTCTCAATCAACTAACCGATATGACACATTACACTCCAAATAAAGGAGTTCCTGTGGTATAGTTTTCTAAAGACTTCAGAAATGTACTTTAAACAGTTTGTGAACAAAATCTGCCAGACACTCTCTGAAACTTTGGATTTTATTCAGCTAGCTGCATCACTTGATAGCTTGGATGACTTCCATTTCCAGCACACAACATGTAAAAATACATCAGCCCATATCACAAATCTCACACTCATCACCATAAAATGAAGGAGGCTCAAAACTGCTTTTTCTCAAAAAGTGCTGTTTTTTATTAAGCAGTAACGTACAAAATAAGCAATGTGCAAATCTCAGATGCGTTTCGGAAATCCTTGTTCCCTTTTTCAGTGGATCTGAATGACATAGACCTGATGCTTCTCAAATAAGTTGAGCATGCAACTACAGACAGTCCCTATATATTCACATTTTTTCCCCCTCCAAGTGTAGCTATTCTGACTTTCAGATCAGTATGTGAAAATGCTTTAGAGGATTTATTTACACATTTACCACCAGTGACTTTTAACAATGTATCTAAACAAGAAAGGCAGGCCCTGGACTTGTTAAGGAAAGATGAGCAAGTTGTTATCAAACAAGCAGACAAGGGGGTGTAATAGTGGTGCAGAACACAGCTGATTATATTTATGAGGTGAACAGACAATAATGCAGCATTTTATAAAAGGCTAGAGAGTGATCCCACAGTGTTTTTTAAACATAGGATTGATGAATTTTTGCTAGATGTATTTAATAAAGGATGGATTGATGTGAATGAAAAGGATTTCCTGACAGAGGAACAACCCATACGAGCTACTATATATACATTACCTAAGGTGCATAAACCATTTGACTGTCCCCTCCCCCCGGGGAGACCTATTGTTAGTGGGGTGGGGTCTTTAATGGAACCATTGTCACAATATGCAGACTACTTCTTACGTCCATTTATTGTTGGATTAGGGTCATATATCAAAGACACTAATTATATTTTAGGTACAGTATTCTAGGAGACAATACTGTAGAACCAGATGGTTACCTTATAACTATGGATGTAGAAGCACTCTACTCAAATATTCCACAAGAAGAAGCTCTATCTACAATGGGAGCCTTTTTAAATTCAAGGGAAAATGAGTCTAGACCCTGCACTGAACTATTACTGAAACTGGCGGAATTTGTTTTAAAGTTCAATGTTTTTTCCTTCTTAGGGAAATATTTTTTGCAGATAAAGGGGACAGCAATGGGGGCAACATTTGCTCCCAATGTTGCCAATCTGTACATGGGCCATTGGGGAAATACTGTCATTAGAGATGTTACACATAAGCCATATTTTTGGAAATTAAGCTTGTACAAATGTTTTATTGATGATATTTTTATCATCTGGAATGGTGATATGACAGAGTTTTGGGATTTTGTAGATTATTTACATAAATCTAATCATATTCTACATTTTACATATCAGGCAAGTAAGGAAAGTGTTGCCTTTCTGGATTTAACAGTTATGAAACAACCGGATGGCACTATAACCACAAATATCTACAGGAAACCCAGTGAGAGGAACACACTTCTAGTGTCAAGTAGCTGTTACCCTAGACACATAGTGAGAAATATACCAAAAGGACAGTTCCTCAGATGAAAGAGGAACTGTACAGATCCTGCACAATTTGAAACAGCAGCTACCGAGCTTCAGAATAGAGTTGTAGAAAGCGGATATGCTGCTGGACATGTGGAAGAAGTGTTCCAAGAAGTGGAAAACTCTGAGAGACAAGATGTGATGGTTTCAACACATGGAAACAATGGAATGAACAGGTTAATTTTGTGTCTGCTTATTCAATACATGCTCCAAGGGTTGTTGATGTGATTAAAAATAACTGGAATATCTTGAGGGGAGACCCAAATCTGAGTGAATGTTATGAAAATGGTCCCAGATTCTCTTACAGGAGAACAGAGACTGCCAAGGATATTCTAGTGCATAGCAGGCAGATGTTACCTACTCAGGAACAAGTGTGGGGTGCCATAAATGCCAGAGATGCACGATGTGTGTCAACATGAGGACCAGTAAAGAATTCACATCATGTCTAGCAAATAAAATGTATATGATAAGACAGCTGATTACCTGTGACGCACAGGGGGTTATCTATTTGGCAACCTGTTTGTGTCAAGCTTTCTATGTGGGTAAAACAAAAAAGGATTTTAAAACATAGAGTGGGAGAACATCTAAGAGCTATTAAACATAGGGATGTTACATATGCAACAGCTCACATGTGATGCAGCATGAGAAGCAAACAGAACATGTCTTCATCTTTCAAGGAATAGAAAGAGTATACAGAAATCCTAGCGGGGGCTATTTTGATAACTTTATTCTTACCAGGGAAGGTTTTTGAATCTACACACTAAAGGCCTTCAGATATCCTGGGTTGAATGATGGTTTTAGTGTAAAACCATTCCTAAAGAAAAAATCAAGCATATTGTGAGAAGGATAAAAAAAGTATTGCTCTAGTTGTTAGACACTTTAGGAGACAATACATGCTTCTGTAGATATATAAAACTTTAGGAGTGTTTGAAGTATCTGGAATAAGAATATGTTGTGAAACTCTTCATTGGAGACCCAATCTCTGCAAAGACATAGACAGAATTGAAGCTGTCCAGAGGAGGGCAACTAAAATGGTGCAGGGTCTGCACCGGAAGACATATGAAGAGAGACTTAAGGAGCTTAATATGTATAGCCTCAAGGAAAGGAGGGAGAGGGGGGGACATGATAGAAACTTTCAAGTACCTCAAGGGAATCAACAAAGTCCAAGAGGGTAGCATCTTTCAAAAAAGAGGTGTGCAAGAACAAGGGGCACTTATTGAAGATGGGGGTGGCTCAGAGGTAATTTAAGGAAGTATTTTTCACAGAGGGTGTGGATGCGTGGAACAGCCTTCCAGAGGAAGTTGTGGAGTCAAAATCAGTGGTGGAATTCAAAGCATGCATGGGACAGTAATGTAAGGCAATTCTAGGGGGTGGGGGTAGGAAGAAGTAGGCTGCTGGTTAACTAGGATCTGCAGCTTATCCATCAGGTAGGGAAATGGGCAGACTGGGTGGGCCAAGCAGTCCTTATCTGCCATAAAATTCTATGCTTCTATGTTTCTATTGCTTGTCTGTAGCTGCACACATTTTTCCTCTCCCCTCGTTCTTCTTCTTTCCCCTTCCCCCCTTTCCCTCTAGTCTGATCTTACTGTCCAAAATTGTTTGCTCATTGTATGTAGTTAACTGACTGAATTTTTAATATTGTGCACAGCAACATTTGGTGTGTAAATAGTTTTTAAGTATTCAATGAGGGTGCCTTTAGGACACAGGTGTTTGTTGTATAGTGTATGCACTTGTTCACTTTAATGTTTTAAATCTGAGGCCTGACTGATGATGTCAGAGCTGTTTGGGTATTTAAGAAGTGTCAAGTCTATGTCATTCAGACCCATTGAAAAAGGGAGCAAGGACTTCTGATATGCTTCTGGGATTTACACATTGCTTATTTTGCACATTACTGCTTAATAAAATACAACACTTTTTGAGAACAAGCAGCTTTGAGCCTCCTTCATTTTAAGGTGGTGAGTGCAAGATTTGTGATATGGGCTGATCTGATGTTTTATCTCTGTACCACCGATGCCAGTGCAGTCTTTTTCCTTTAGAGCATGTAAAAATAAATGTACTGTATTGTACACAAATGTGATCCAAAGGTATATTTTTTATTGCAAAAGGCATTACTTGCTTATAGTGTGTTCACCTGTCAACGGGGCTCATATGTGCTGCACATATTAGCAAACTTAGACATCCAGATCCAGTTTCTGAAAACAGTGGGAAATCATTAACTACACTAGTGGTACTTTAAACAAAAAGTAACAGTACAAACATTCTTATTGTTTTACACATACATTGTTACTGCAATTGAACAGTAAGACACATTTCTTTATTTCATTTAAGAATTGCCACTCCTTTAATTATACATGAAAAAATATCAGCAGACCGATAAACTGCCCAATTTCTCAGTAAAAGACAATGAAAACGTACTATTTTATGAATAACTAATAATGCATAAAGTTCCATTTTGGCTTGATGAAAACTAGTGGTCTATAGATTCTAAGTGGTTATCTCAGAAAAGCTGTTCCACTGCAGTTTTACATTTAGTAACGGATCGTTATTTCACAGTATATTAGGTCACATTATAGACCAAATGCCTACTGAGAAATGCAGCCATTTTGCCAAAACTCTAATTGAAAATTCCAAACATGCTACTTGAAAAACAAGGCTAAAGAGTAACCAAAGTTGCTTAGCAAGGTATATTTATGCTGGTAGCTCTGCAGAACAGCGTATAAAGGTATTTCTGAATCTGTGCATCACTCAGTACAACAAATGTTCCTATGTAGTTCTTTTAATATCGTTTGTCATAAAATATCACAAGCACTTACAATGCAAGAGAATTATTATTTGACTACCAACTACAAACTTGTAAATCTAATGCATACAGCCTAGAAGAGGGGTCCCATTTCATGACTGCCCCATTAATTTTAAAAGAAAAGCAAAATGAAAACTTAACACTGCATTCAGTTTGCAGTATTCTGTCTTGAATTCCTTACCATTGCCTTCCTATAGGGATCTGTACAAGAGAAAGACTGGAATTCCCTCCTCCGTGAAATTACAGCTCTATGTATTTAGCATTATCCCTGTTGAATCAGATTTCCCATCAAAAGTTCCCAAGTCCAAACATCACTGTTGCACAGAGAAGTAAAGCTGCACTGGGAGCGGGACATTTTATACAATTAAAAAGCCTGCTCAGCGGGCGAGGGATGAGTGCCGCAGTGGGCAGCTGGTGGGGGAAAGGGAAAGGCATATTAGAGAACATGGCTAAAGAGTAAACAAAGTTACTACGGTGCTGGTGGCTCCACAGAATGGTGTATAAATGCATTTCTGAATCTGTGCATCACGTAGTTACCGGAGCAGTGTTTGTTGTTATTGTTCGGGGGAAGGGGATGAAGCAGAATGGAGCAAATTCGTACAAGAGAAAGATTGGAATTCCCTCTTGAGTGAAATTACTGTTCTGGGTGTTTAGCATTAGTCCTGTTAAATCACACTTCCCCTGGCCCTGAAGGCACTCATAGCAGATTACACAGTTCTTGATTTGGGAAAAGAAAGGAAGTAACATGAGACTCACACTCATCAGTCCACCAGTACTTCTGCTGATATTTCTGAGGGCTACCGGCATCTGCAGCGTGAGTGCACAGTTCAAGTTGGCACATTTGCGGCTGTGAGAGACTGCAGTACTGCCTCTCTCTTTTTGGTGGTGGTTCAGTTGAAGGCCTGGTACTTATTATGGACTCCGAGTCCATTTCCTTGTGTTTGAAAGATTAGCGGGGTCAGGAACAAGAAAATGGTAGGGGGGGGGAGAGAGGAAGGAAGTGCACTCTACTGAATGGACAGCACATAAGAAAATAGTGCGGTGGGGGAAGGAATCAACTGCACTGTACTGAATGGAGATGATGCAGTAAGATATGCTCCAAGTCCACACTGGTGGAAGGACACAGCTGTGTTGTATTCACAGTGATGTCCCACCAAATCTCCCCCCCAGCTCATGTGCTACCAACGCTCCCTTCTCAGTGAAATTACAGTATGTCAGCATAGCTTTCGCTATGCAGCTGTAAAACCACAGTAATTAGTGTGCTAGTCTGAGTTGGGAAAAGGAGCTGCTAATTCATCCTTACAGTTAGCTGGCTCAGGAGGACACCTGTGAATTGGGGAGTGTGGCCTAGGCAGAAATAAAGCTGTTGTCTGTATTTAGCCTTCCCTGTAGTTAGCTTTTGCACACAGATCAATCTTGCTATCAGAGCAAAGAGGCAGCTTAGTGAGGCAGCTAGAACATTTCTGCTAGAACATTCCTAACTAAGGGGTTAGCAGACAGATACTTAGAAGTGTAGGGTCTGCAGGGTAAATTGGGACCTTCAGTCAAGGTAAAAATTAAAAACACTGTAGTTAATGTGCCAGTCTGAGTTGGGGGAAGGGAGTTGCTAATTCATCCTTGCAGTTAGCTGGCTCAGGAGGACACCTGTGAATTGGGGGGTGTGGCTTGAGCAGAAGTGAAGCAGTTGTCTGCATTTAAACTTCCCTAGCCTTCTTCCAAGAGCACTGTAAAATGACTCCTTTCTGATGTGTCCCGGACGCTCCTGTCCAGTGAGTAAATGGAACAGTGAAGGAGTGGAACACATGTAAGACTGGCATCTAGGCACTGGCAAGCATCAGCAAAAGAAAGCAGAGAAGCAGGGGACTCTGCCAGTCAGCTGAGGTAAGGCACCTGTTCACTCCTATTGTTACATTCACTGCTGGAAAGGGCAGAAGGTAAAAGGTAGGCCTAAACTGGGAACAGGAGCACCACCCTATCTAGGGTAACAGTATAAGGAGAAGTATACCAGGTACAGAGGAACACAATTAACAATACACATACACAAAATAAGGGGAAGCTAGGAACACCATATTGGGGTAAGGGCACATAAGTATTTACATGTAACACAGGCAGTATAGAATCTGGCAATGCTAGGAGTGGTGCAGTGCAGTGGCTATGGGGCAGCAGTTTTCAGAGAGACCTTCTGTAGACTGCACTTCTGCCCCATCTGCATGCATCACTTCGGGTTGAGGGAGGGGGTCACTAGACTCCATGCCAAGTTGGCTTGGATTTGTATGACCTCTCTCCTCACCCAGGGGCCATCAAGTCTGACACCATTACCTCAGAAGATGCCAGGGGCGGAGGAGGAAATGCTGGACTACTATGGGCTCTGGAAGGGTCGGAGTGGTGGGTCAGAGTCACATTCCTCAACTAGTACCACTACAAAATTGCTACACTGCTCTGGCAAGGCGGGACTGCCAGGAAGAGACACTTGTGGTAGTAGCTGGGGAATACATCGGGGTTCTCCGGAGTGGAGACCCCAAGGAGTGAAGAAGAGAACCCCAGAGGAGGAGGAAGCAACTTCTGGTGGGGGATTTGATTGTGAGGGGGATAGATTTGGAAATAGGAAAGGGAGGATAAAGGTAGGTTTGGTCCCTATCCAGTGTCATACCTCAGAGGGATGGGAAGTGGATCCAGAGGATCTCTAGGGCAGCAGGGTTGGAGGCAGAGCTGGATGTCATTGTCCACCTGGGAACTAATGACGTGGCTAGGGATGGGGCTGGGATTCTGCATGGGGAGTTTAAGGAACTGGGGAGGGGCCTTAGACAGGTAGCATGCACAGTGACTTTTGCTGAAGTGCTGCCTGTCTACAACAGGGGAGGAGAGGGATCTCTGTATGAGGACCATCAACTCATGGTTGAAGGAATGGTGCTGAGAGGAGGGGTTCAGCTACACTGGGGACTGGGATCCACCTGGAGAGATAAGGGCCTTTACAGGAGTGATGGCCTGCATCCATCTGGTAGGGGAACCGCAGTCCTCGGTGGACAGTTTAGATGTTACTTTGATGAACATTTAAACTAGCTGAGGGGGTGGCTGAAGAATTTGGGCAGACAGTAACTGCCCCCCCCCCACACACACAGGCATAAGTAGAAAATATGGAGAATCCAAGGAGAATGAAATCCTCCAAGGTGGAAATTAATAAAGGAAGCAGGGCAGTAGAAATGAAGGGGGAGGGCAACAGAGGCATTAAAAAGAAAGAGGGGAAGGAGAGAGGGCAAAAAGAAAAGAAAGGTGGTTACAAGTAGAGTGGTAACAAAATCTGGAAGGCCATGTGTGCAAATGCTAGAAGTCTAGGAAATAAGATTCGAGACACGGAGGCCATAATGACACAGGCTGACCTGTATATTGTGGCCATTATAGAATCATGGTGCACTGAAAACCATGACTGGGACATAGTCATACCAGGCTATACTCTGTTCAGGAGGGACAGGATGGGAAGGAAAGGAGGGAGTGAGGTGCTTTATGAGAGGGAAGGCATAAAAGCAATGCAGATACAAGGAATACAGGAGGGAGCAGAGGTACTATGGAGCACCCTAAAGACGGGGAATGGAGCCTCAATCCACACTGGAGTGATCTACATACCTTCAGCACAGGAGGAGGTGTTAGATAAAGTACTGGTGGAAGCTATTGGCAAGATAGCAGAAAAGGGGGAGGTGCTACTGATGGGGGACTTCAATTTGCCAGATGTAGATTGGAACCTCCCAGCTATGGCTTCAGCTAGTAGCAGGACATCCTAGACTCCCTGCAGGGGCATTCCTCAGGGAACTAGTCAGTGAACCTACTCATGGGGGGGCCATACTGGACCTGGTACTCACTACCAGGGACAGTGTTGCAGATGTTAAGGTAGGAGGACACCTGGGGAACAGCAATCACCATACAGTGTGGTTCAGTATAAGGACAGCTGCAGAATTGAATTGGACAAGGACGAGGGTCTTGGACTTCAGGATGGCAGATTTTAAAAAGATGGGCTAATGCCTCAGGGATGACCAGGCAGGGGTGGATGACATGGGTTGGGTAGAAGGACAGTGGGCAAAGCTAAAAAGGGCCATAGGGAAGGCAACAAACCTCTGCTAAAAGCAAGCAAGCAAAAGCAGGAGGAAAAAGAGGCTGCTATGGTTCTCAAAAGAGGTGGCAGAAAAAGACTTAGAGGGTAGCATTCAGACTGTATAAGGAGATGCAGAAGGAGGAGGATAGGGAAGTGCATCAGGGAAACAGGGAAAACAGTAAGGAGTGTGAACTCACAAACGAAGAGAGACTAGCTCAGGTGGTGATAAACAAGGTCAAGGCATTTTGTAGGTATGTAAGCGAAAGGAGGAAGACCATGGTGGGATCATAAGATTAAAAGGCATGATAGAAGGCATCCTTAGGATGGCAGAGAAAGGGGAGATACTGTTGATGGAGGACCTTAATGTGCCAGATGTTAACTGGAGCACCTTTGCTACAGCCACATCCAAGAGCAGGGCCATTCTCGATGCCCTACAGGAGGCATGCCTCAGACAGCTAGTTTTGGAACCCACTTGTGAGGGAGCAATCTTAGACCTCATACTCTCAAATGGGGACAGTGAGAGGATCTCAGATCTAGACGTGAGTAGCCATCTGGGAACAAGTGACCACCAAACAGTGTGGTTCACGATAAACTCAGCTACAGAGTTAAGCCATACAAACGTGAGGGTACTGAACTTCAGGAGGGCTGACTTTGGCAAGATGGGAGAGTGCCTTAGAAAAGCACTAGCAAATAGGCTAGAAGGAGGGGTGGAGCAACAATGGGGAAACATCAAAACTGCCATCATAGAGTGTACAGGCCTTTGTGTGAAGCAAATAAACAAATCAAAATGAAAGAAAAAGCCACTATGGTTCTCAAAAGAGGTGGCAGGGAAGGTTTGGGAGAAAAAGATAGCATTTAGGAAGTATAAGGAAACACAGAAGGAGCAGGACAGAGAACTGTGCCAGTTAAGGCAGAAGGAAGCAGGGAGGGAAGTCAGAATAGCAAAGGCCCACACTGAGGAAAAGATAGCCAACTTGGTTAAGAAGGGAGATAAAACCTTTTATAAGTACAGTACATCAGGGAGCATAAAAAGACAAAGGGAAGGATAGTGAGGTTGAATAGAATGGACAGTGGGTGGGCAGAGAGGGACAGTGAAAATGCAGAGATACTGAATGAATACTTCTGCTCAGTATTCACAGAAGAGGAGGAGGGGGAGGTGCCTAATCCAATTAACAGAAGCACTCTGGATGGGGGTGGGGGGGTCTATCCCAGTCCTTTCACAGAAGAAAGGGTTCTGAAAGAACTCCTAAAACTGAAGGTGGACAAAGCAATGGGGCCTGATGGAATTCACCCAATAATTCTAAAAGAATTAAGAAGAGAACTAGTGACACCACTGACTACCCTTTTTAACAAATCATGAGAGGATGGTGTGGTACCTGAGGACTGGAAGAAGGCGGATGTGATTCCCCTTCACCAAAGTGGGAGCAAAACAGAGGCAGGAAACTACAGACCTGTCAGTTTGACCTCTGTGGTAGGGAAAGTGATGGAATCACTTCTGAAGCAAAGAATTGTTGAGTACCTAGAGGCCAGTGGGGCATAGGACCCAAGGCAGCATGGGTTACCAGTGGGAAGGTCACGTCAGATGAATCTAATTGATTTCTTTGACTGGGTGACCAAAGTAGTAGACCAGGGAGGGGCTGTGGACATGGCCTACCTAGACTTTAGCAAGGCATTTGACACAGTCCCACACAAAAGATTAATAATCAAATTAACCAGCCTGGGAGTGGGTCCCAGGGTGGTAGCCTGGTAAAACATTGGCTGGACAACAGGACACAGAAGGTAATTGTAAATGGAGTCCACTCTGAAGAAAGAGGGGTTACTAGTGGGTACTGCAGGGTTCAGTACTGGGTCCAGTCCTTTTTAATGTCTTTATAAGTGACATTGCAGAGGGACTGGAAGGAAAAGTATGCCTCTTTGCAGATGACACAAAGATTTGCAACAGGGTTGATACACAAGGAGGCATGGAAAGGATGAGAAGGGACTTGACAAGGTTGGAGGAATGGTCAGAAGTATGGCAGCTTGGATTCAATGCAAAAAAGTGCAGAATAATGCACCTGGGAAACAAAACCCAGGGAAGATTACACAATGGTGGGGGGAGGTAGTAACAACAACAAAAATGGAAAGGGACCTGGGGGTAATCATATCAGATGATTGTAAGGTTGGCAAGCAATGTGAGAGGGCAGTAGGGAGGGCTAGGGGGATACTGGGATGTATAGGGAGAGGCATCACCATCAGAAAACAGGAATTTGTTATCCCTCTGTACAGACAGTTGGTGAGACCCCATCTGGAGTACTGCGTACAGTTCTGCAGACCCCATCTCCACAAGGACATAGACAGGATGGAGGCAGTTCAGAGGAGGGCAACTAAAATGGTGCAGGGTCTGCAAGAGAAGCCATATGAGGAGAGACTAATGGAGCTTAATATGTATACCCTTGAGGAAAGGATGGGGGGGGGGGTATGATAGAAACTTTCAAGTACCTCAGTGGAATCAACAAAGTCCAAGAGGGTAGCATCTTTCAGAAAAAGAGATGTGCAAGAACAAAGGGACTCAATTTGAAGATAGAGGGGGGACAGCTCAGGGGCAATGTGAGGAAGTATTTATTTACAAAGAGGGTGGTGGACACATGGAACAGCCTTCCTGAGGAGGTTGTGGGGTCTAAAACTGTGAGAGAATTCAAGAATGCATGGGACAGACATAAGGCAATTTGTGTGGAGGGTAGGAAGAAATAGGCTGTTGGTTAACGAGGCTCTGCAGCTTATCCTGTAGGTAGGGAAATGGGCAGACTAGGTGGGCCAAGCGATCCTTATCTGCCGTCAAAGTCTGTTTCTTTGTTTCTATGTTTAAAAAGGAGGGGGACTGCGCAGAGGGGGACCAGGAAAAGGCAGACATCCTGAACAAATACTTTTGTTCAGTGCTCACAGAGGAAGAAGAAGGGGAAGGGCCACAAAAAAGTAACAGGAGCATTGGAGGGAGGGAGGTGGACACTTGTCCGTTTTCAGAGGAGAGTGTTCTGAAGGGACTTGCTAATCTGAAAGTGGACAAAGCAATGGAACCAGATGGGGTGCATCCAAAGGTATTGAGGGAGCTCTGGGAGGTACTAGCTGCACCTCTGACAGTCCTATTAAACAGCTCATTGGAAACCGGAGTGGTTCCAGAGGACTGGAGGAAAGATGTAGTCCCACTACATAAAAGTGATAGCAGGGAAGAGGCTGGCAGTTATTGGCCGGTCAACCTGACTTTGGTGGTGGAAAAGTTAATTGAGGCACTGCTGGAGGAAAGGATCATGGAATAGCTTGAATCCAGAGGGCTACATGACCCAAGGCAGCATGAATTCATGGGGTGGAGGTCATGTCAAATGAATCTGCTAGATTTTTTGATGGGGTAACCAATGAATTAGATCAGGGTGGAACAGAGGACGTGACCTGCCTAGATTTCAATAAGGCTTTTGACACTGTTCCACATAGAAGGTTAGTAAGCAAACTGGGTAGCTTAGACATGAATCCAAAGGTGGTAAACTGAGTACCAACTTGGTTAGGGATAGGCAACAGAGGGTGGTGGTAAACAGAGCTCACTCAAAGGAAGGGAGGGTGACCAGTGGGGTACCTCAGGGATAAGTGCTGGGACCGGTCCTCTTTAATGTCTTTATAGGTGACATTGCTGAAGAGCTGGGAGGGAACTTTTTTACATTTTGTAATACAATATTTGATAGTGCATTGAAGCAAAGGGGGTTTCACTTGCTCTTCAATGTAGGTGTTGATTTTTGGATTGGCGTTCAAAGGTATCTGTAGCTAGATGCAGGGAGAAGGGGCAGGGTAGGAAGGTTGCAAGGGTGACCTTACACGAAGTACAAAAATGGGGGCTATCAGGCAAAACTATGTATTGGTTATTAGGTGATTGCATCTTAAATGGGTACTCCACATCACCAGTGGCTATGTAACCATGCCAGACTGAGTAACAGATCACAAGACACCTAGTGACAGACTAAAGGATGACAAATTCAGCATTCACTGGATGGTACATCGGCGGACCTATAGCACATTGTGTGCTATAATGTACAATGCTGTTGAAAGTGATGATGGCTACCACTGTATGTGCATGCAAGATGTCTCTTACAGTATAAAAGCATCATCTTGTGCAGTCTGAGTGTGAGAACTGCAAATTGGGGCTGAGCAATTCTGTCTACTGAAACTATGCAAGGCAATACTCTTATACCATAAGAGACCTCTTATACATCACGTATAAAGTTATTATAAATTAATCCACCTGGCTAGACTGATTTAAAGTTGTACATTTGCCCTGTCTCTGAAGTGGATAGCTCCACTTTAATGTTCCCTGCACAAGATGACAGCTGTATGCAGAATAAGAGAGACCTTGGCTCTGATCACCGATTTGCTGAAATCAGGAAAGTGATTTATAATTCAATGGACTTATGCAACTTAGTGAGGAGTTGTGCTTGTGAAACTTTGTTGATAGTCTGAAGGTATTTGAATGTATGTGTTGTTGATTATTGCAGGTGAATACTTTGGCCATTCGCACTCTCTGTTCCATGGTGAACTACCATCCTGTTGGGCTACCATGAAGGCAAAGGAACCCTCTTGAGGAGGGATCCACCCCTAGAGGTGCCACGGGAACATAATTCCATTAGGCTAAAAATACCTTAGGAAGAAGCCCTAAAATTACTGAGCAGCAAGTAGTAACCATAGATCTTAAGTGAGGACAAATTGACAGCAGCGAGTGAGGACTGGAAACAGAGACCAAACTGAAAAATGACTGACAGATATTGAAACTGATAGTAGAAGAGGCATGACTTCTGTAAGGAGAGAGGGAATGGCAAATGGAGGAAGGGCCACCATCCAACCCCAACTCACAGCGGAAACCTACCTGCTGCAAAAATTACATAATTTTATGACCTTCAGCATGGAGGAGCGGAAAAAAACTCTATCGAGGGAAACTCTGGGGATCCAAGGCCTTGTCTTCTTCCCTCCAGGCTTTGGATTAGTGACGGCACAGCTACTGCAATCTAGAGACCCCATTCAAAGGAAAGATTTTAGAGGAAGGGCTCTTACTCTATCCTTCTAATGGGAAAGTCATGGGGGTGCCACAAGCCAATTTCTGCAGCTAAAGGGGGTTCCCTGTGCTGAGGCCCACCTCGCAAGTCAGGAGGAGGGGAGCAACAACCACTGAAAGGCATCACCTGACCTCCACGAAGTGAGACCTAGAGGGGAAGCCGGACACTTGAGGGGTAAGGCACAGAAGCAGCCATTGAGAGGCCAGAAATTGAAGACATATGTTCTTTGTCCTTGAGGGGCACAGGAAGAGAAGGAGGTGGAGACCAGGTGAATCTTAGGCAGCTGTAGGGGGAATAGCTTTTGAAAGTGCTACTGACTCAGTCTGCACATCTAAAGGAGCCTCCATACCCTGGCAGCTGAAGTCTTTAATGCTACATGAAGAGGTGCTGATGAGTCGATCTGTTAAGGCTAAAGCTTCCCTTGGAGCATAGGCCATTCTCACCTGAATTGCAGAAAGAGAAGGACCCCACCCATCGAGGGACCCACCTTCAAGATGTGGACTTCATGGGGGCAGAGTAAGACTGTCAGCTTAAGGGCAGAGCCCTAGCATCCATACTATGGTTGTGGCTGGCATGCATCTGAATGTAGGAGTAGTGGGAGGCCGTGGTGAAGCCTGATGGCCATAAGCACATGAAAGAATTGAAATGTAGGTATGGCTGAATGGCTACTTTTTATCTGAATGGAGGAGTAGTGGGAGGCTGTGGTAAAGCCTGACGGCCATTAGCACATGGAAGAAATGAAACGTAGGTAAGGCTGAACAGCTGACTGAGACATCAAATGACAGCTAAGACATTGAATGAGAATGAATGATACATGCTTGGACTCAATGAGGAATGCATGCCAACCAGTTCTATGAGGGAGTTAGTGTTAGTTGCTAATGCTTTGCAAAGCCAAGTAGGCTGAGACAGTAGAACAAATGAAACTGCTGGGGAAATTAGGAGTATGTGGGAACCGAAAACTAGGAAGCAGAAGCTGCACGAACAACAACAGAACACAGAAGGGAGTGACTGCCTGGCTAGGAGCCAGGTGTAAACAATTAGGGATTGCAGTTGGAACTGAGGTTGCTGAAGGTATAGAAAAACAGCAAAATGGGAGCACGAATAGCACAAAACAAAGGCAAATGAAGTAGGCAGGACGCTGGGAAAACTAGAAAGCCGAAAAAAAAAAAACTGAAAGAAACACAAGGCACAGGAGAACAGAGTGCAGCAGAAAGAGGTGACAGAGAGAGCATAAGCTGCAACCAGGAGGGTAAAAAGCAAAATACTGACCTGGAAAGCTGGAAAGGCACAAATCAAGCAGAAATCCAAACCACAATGGGAAGGAGGGAAACAACCACTGAGAGAAAAAGGGAAGGGGGGGGCAGAGCATCCAGCTGCAGCAAAGAAACAGTGCTTCTGAATGAGGCTCGAAGGAGCTGACTTAAATAACTCAGGAACGGTGTGGCTGGTTGCTTCCACCCACTGAATTGCAGGCATAGCCTTAAAATAATGCGATGACAAACTACAGTTCACTGCCTAGCTGGTTGCTCAAAAACTGGAACAAATGTAAAATCCTACTATTGGGCAACCTTTGTTCTGCTGGGGTTTTGACAACTGAACCTACTCTACTAATTTGCTTATTGCTACCCTTGATGATTTCCATTGTTTTGGGCTTTAGAGAGATGGCTTGTAGGAGGGAGATATACCCAACAAGGTAAACAACTTGGACACAGGTTGTTACCTCCCCGTATCCTTTTTAAAAGAGAACTGCACTGAATCTGCAAGTTATTTTTTTTTTATTAGAAACTTTTTTAATACTGGGTCAAACTCTGCTATTTTTCTATTTATGCAGGTTTCTTAGTTATCCCAGTGGGTGCTTCTTATCTGCACACTGGTGTCAAGGACCATTTTAGAACTGTATGAGTTAGTTTATGTCCTTGTTCAACTCTTCCATTGTTGTAACAATGCATCAAAGTCTCTGGCTTGAGAAAGACATAAACAACATCATGCAGTTGACTAACCATCAGAGTGTAAATCAGAGATGCCTGACTTACAGATTCAGCATAATTCTCCTTCAAGGATAACATCCTACTCTCTGCCAGTGCTCCAGGTAATGTTAACATTCAAGAGTAATGTACTCACCAATTTTAACATTTGGTGCGTAAAATATAATTTTGATGAGTAAAAGTGTTTTAAGCTTGGAAAAACAGCTCTTTTTGAAGTATTTATGGAGTTTTTCCAAGGGCTGAGTATCAATACTCATTAAATAATTTTTAAAGAGTATTTCTTGGCGAGTAAAATAGGCTAGTACTCACCTTATCTGAAACACTGCTGTTTCCTCTTCCTTCAAAATTCCACTCTTGAAGAAACATAGAATTTGACAGCAAAGAAGGACTGCTTGCCCCACCTAGTATGCCCATTTGTTTGTTCCTGCCTATACTGTCACTGCAGACCCTACTCGATCTAAGCACCCCCATTCTTCCCAGCTAATATTCCCTTGTGCCTATCCCATACATGCTTGAAACACACCACTGTTTTCACCTCCACTACCTTAGCTGGAAGACTGTTCCAGGCATCCACCACTCTTTCAGTGAAGTAGTACTTCCACAAACCTTTCTTTAATGGTCTGTCTTCCAGTTTCACTGCTTGTCTCCTTGTTCTCGTGCATCTTTTCCTCTGAAAAAATACTCCTCTCCTCTACTTTCTTCAACCCCGCAATGTATTTATAGGTCTCTATCGTTCACCCCCTCTCCCTCTTCTCCTACAGGGTGTTCATATTGAGATCCTTCAGTCTCTCCTCATAGGGGTTCTGATGCAGCCCCTGTACCATTTTAGTTGCCCTCCTCTTAGACATCTTTCACCCTGTCTATGTCCTTCCTGAGATGTGGTCTTCAGAACTGGACACAGTACTCCATATGGGGTCTCACAAACAATCTATATGGTGACAACAACACCTCCCCTCTTCTGCTGATGATACCCATCCCTATGCACCCCAGCATCTCACTGGCCCTTCCCACTGCCCCGTTGCACTGCCTCACCACCTTGAAGTCATCAGATATGATTACTCCAAGGTCCCTTGCATGTTTGGTGACCATCAATATCTCTTCCCCCATTTTATACTCTACCTCTGGGTTTCTGTACCTTTAGGTGCATGATTTTCCACTTTTTTTTATTAAAACCCAGCTGCCATACCCTTGAGCACTCCTCAGGTTTTCTCAGGTCTCTGCACTCCTAGATTTTATCACCACTACTTCCTCTCCTCAACTTAGGCCAAAATGTTAAATTCATACTAACCTGATGTCTATCTGGCTATATTATAATTCCTGCTTCTGTGTTTGTTATTTAACTACTGCATCCCTATGCTGTATTGATGGCTTTTTCTCCATTGAACTGATGCAGTCCTATGTCTTTCAACAGTATTTTCTCCATTTAGGTATTTAATTGCTATTTCTACTGCTTTTGACCACTGCTGTTGTGTAAAAATGTGCTTATTTGTACTTTTCTTGTATTACTCTGTATTCACTGTCCACTGTAGATGTACTGTATTTGACTTGTACTCTCCTGGGTCATGCCTGAAAATAGGCACTTCTACGTCTAGTGCACCTACCTAGTTATCAAAAACAAAATAAATAAATAAATATTCTCTCCAACCCCTCTGGAGTGTCCACACTATTGCAGATTCTGGTGTCATCTGCAAAGAGGCATACTTTCCCTTCCAGCTCATTCGTAATGTCACTTATAAAGACATTAAAGAGGACTGGCTCCAGTACTGAGCCTTGCGGTACCCTGCTGGTCACCCTCCTTTCCCCTGAATGAGTTCCATTTACTACCACCCTCTACTGCCTACCCATTAATCAATTTCTTACCCAGTTAGCCACTTTATGACCCATCCCTAAGCTGCCCAATTTCATCATGAGCCTCCTAACCAGTCAAAGAAATCTATCAGGTTTGTCTGACAAGCCCCCCCCCCCGGGAATCCGTGCTTCCTTGGGTCTTGTAATCCACTGGATTCCAGATATTCCACAATCCTTTCCTGCAGCAGTGACTCCATTGATTTCCCCACCACTGATGTCAGAATGACCGGTCTATAGTTGCCAGCCTCCTCCCTGCTACTGCTCTTATGAAGCAGGACCACTTCTGCACTCCTTCTGTCATCTGGAACCACTCCTGTTATCAGTGAATTGTTGAATAAGGCTGTCACAGGTGCAGTCAGTACCGCCCTGACCTCCCTCATCACCCTTTTGTAGCCCTTCCGGGCACATAGCTTTGTCCACTTTCAGATTTGCAAGTTCTTTCAGGACTCTGTCCTTTGTAAATGGACTTGAGTCCACTTTCCTCCCCCTAGTGTTCCTGCAGCTTTTTTATGGTTAGTCCTCTTCTCCTTCCTCTGTGAAGAGTGAACAAAAGTATCTATTCAGGATATCTGCTTTTTCATGATCTTCCTTTGCCCAGTTCTCCCTGCCCATCTTAACCTCACAATCCCTTCCCTAGTTTTCTTCTTCTTTTCATTTATATACCTCATTGTGCCTCTGTGCTCCTCACCACTTGTCCTGCTTCCCTCTGCTTCTCCTGGTATACCTCCCTATCCTCTTTCCTCTGGATTTCTTTGCATCTCCTTCGTACCTCTTGAATGCTACCCTTTTAGCTTTTACCCTTTCAGACACTTCCCTTGAGAACCATAGTGGTCTCATTTTACTCCTATTTCTGCTTACTTCTTTCGTGCAAAGGTTTGTAGCATTCACTATGCCACACCTTAAAATGATTTAGTTACATTCTGCAAATGCCTGTTTCACGTAGTATGCCATTGCCACCCATGCGTCGGATGCTAAAGCTGCAATTTGTTTTGTAAAAAAATCTGTCATAGTAATTTTTTGTTTCTGCATGCCCGCCAGTTTTCTATGTGCAGCCACACACCCAGAATGATATCATGCAAGGGAACTGACAATGTTTTACATACAGCAACAAAGAACTCTGGGTAAATTATGAAGTTGGCTTAAATGTTCATTACTCAGAGGTGCAGTTCCTTATTTTGGTAGCAGAGACTGCAGAATAGCACCTAATATGTAGACATATAACCTAGTTCTAGAGAATCTTGAAGAAGCTAAGTACATGCACACCTGGGCAGACTAGGTTGGCCATAGGCTCTTATCTGCTGTCAACATCTATGTATTTATGTATATATGTAGCAAGGAATTGTGAGTACAGTACATAGCTGATATTTCTGTCTCCCTAATCAAAGTGCAGTCTCCTACGTCGGTAGTGTTTACAGCAGTACAGTCTGTAGAAAAGTTTCTAGAAAACTGTTTTTGTGATGCAGATAGACCAAAAAGATAATTTGCCAGTCTGTGTAGATGTCTGACTTTTGCTGCCTGCTGGTGAAGTGACAGGTCTGAAGTGGCAGCTCCTGTCAGAACGTAGGAGCGTGATGATACTTTTCTATGTTTTTTGTTATTGGGTCTGAATGACTATAAGATGTTCAGGAGTGTATTTATGGGTCAGATTACTTTTCTTTTTCTTTGGTGTCCAGCTTCTGCTATGAGTTCAAAATTGTGAACAAAAAAGGATGTCTGCAATACCAAGACTGACCAACAGAGGTCTCTGTTTCAACACAGTACTTCAAAACTTTGTTTCCCTTGCATGATGTCACAGTTGGGGTTGCAGCACTGAGGAAAAAGGGGCAAGGTTATGTAAATGAAGCAGACCACAGAAATAAAAGCATTTTTTTCATGGAAAACATCCCTTTTTGGCAGTTTGAATGATAGGAGATTGATTCACAACTCCTACAGGTTACTACACCAATTTGCTGTGGCAAAAATGACAATATCACTTTAACTTGGCTCACTGTTCCTCTATCCCCTGCTAGGTCATCTCTGAGACAGTCACCCATTTTATTTTTAAAATCTGCCCTTCTGAAGTCCAGGACCCTTGTCCTTGTGTGGTTCACTTCTGCTGCCATCCTTATGCTGAACCACACTGTGCAGTGATTGCTGGTCCTTAGGTGGCCTCCTATCTTGATGTCTGCAACAATGTCCCTGTTACAGAGCACTGTGTGAATGGCCCTGTTAGTGAGCACTGCGTGTTACCTCTGAGTGTACTAAATGCCTGAAGCAGTAGTTCATATGACCTATCCTATCACATCACATCACTTTAGCAACTCAGCAATATAAAAAGAAAACCATGATGTGACATTGTGCAGTTTCTTTGATGTGTACAGTAGGTAATAAGTTAACATCTAAGAACCACCTGAATCGATTTTCAGTTAACAGACCAACTGAGGGAATGTTTTCAGCTAAAGAACTGGCATTCAGTGCCCAGATTTTGCAGCTGTTGTTGAGAGGGTTGCCCTGCTGCACATAAGCCAAACAAAGCCAATTCTGTATCAGCATTCAGGATGCAGGATATTAAGAACTATCTTATGGTTAAAAAACAGAACACTTTTTTGCACTTATATGTTTGAAGCTGTAGTGATCTTCTTCCACAGCTGTTTAACGTTCTTTTTACTGATGTTTGGAAGGCATCTGTATTTACAAAGAGAAGCATGTTGCAGCACTATACAATGCGGACATTGTATAAAGAATACTATATATTAGAACACATCAAATTAATGATTTATTCATCCTCCTCTTCTTTGCTCTACTCCCAGTCCTTACGCTCTCTATCTTCCTCTTATTTACCCTACCCCTAGTCCCGAACCCCTCCTTCACTTCCACTGGCCTATGAATTACCTGGCAATTCTCCTTCCCCACCTCCTTAACCCACTCATTACCTTCGGGCAGTCTCTACAAGCTACACTTGACCCCATTGTGTTTCTACAGGTAATCTCTCTGAACTCACTATGTTTTGAACCCTTTGTATAATGCATATATACTTACAGTATTTATCTGTTTTACTGATATTTATGTGTATACATGTATTGTACTTCTTCATTATGTTTTGTACTCGCTTCAATATGTGTATATACTCATTGTATTTATCTGTTTTACAAAGCCGAACATACATAGTGGCTCTATCCTCATACGTTATTCAGTAACATGCTTTAAATTGTTATGTCTTCAAGTCTCCCAGTTGGCTCTTGTTCAGAATTCTATGCTTCTGTATTCTGTATTTTTTAAAGTTGCTTACTGTACTGTCTTTATATTGCTGTCTATCCCGGGTCGACCCTGAAAAAGGGACTGTAATTGTCTCAGTGGACTTACCCAGTTACCAAAATTCAAATAAATAAATTATTCTACCCCTCAGTACTGTTGTCCTAACTAGTACCAAATTTGAGGGGAGAGGTAATCTTTGATACAAGTATCATTATAAATTTGATACTGAGATACAAATAGCATAACCGATAGGAAATCACTAGTAACAAGACTGTAGGGATTCTGGTGAGTATCCCACTGTGTGAGTGCCTTCTACAGCAGGGATCAGGGGTGGCATCGACATTGTGGGTGGCCACATGCCGCTGTCAATCAGCTGCCCATAGGAGTGTGCTGCATGTATTCAATGGCAGTTGCCAGGGGCGGAGGGAGGGATGAAATTGGAGAAAATGGTCTGCCCTCCTGTTTGTGAAAGCCCCTCTTGTTCATCCATCTTGATACATTAAATGCACCATCATTTACCCTCACTCATCGTCCACTGACTAAGGCTGCCTGCTAGTTGCCAATGACCTACAATAGTCTGTTGCTGAGGTCAAGCCATGGGGAAGAAGCCACAGAGGAATCAGGAGGACTACTCCAAGACTATGCAACACCCTTTCTGCCTTGAGCTGTAACCATCAATAACGGAGAACCTACGGCGGCATCTTTGTGTAGAGAGCTGCTGAGCTAAAGAGCACCAAAATGAATAAACTGATGTAATCACGTAGTATGGCCTAATCAACCCTCACACCTGGGGTGGAAGAGGCTTCTGTGACAAGGCTGAGATTCCAACTTGTTCTCTCTCTCTCTTACACACACTCACACACACTCTTTCATATTTACCAGTGTATGAAGATAAAATTAAAAGCAGTAGAAATTGTGTATCTACTAATTACAACTTTGGAACACAAAATGCATGACTTATGAGGCACATTGTCACTCTCTGTCTCATCCATATTATTACAACATCTGCACATTCTCAGTTCACAGAACAAGAGTTAGCATGAGCCATTGTCAAATGCTCTTCTGTTTCAGTGCCATTTCAGAACCAACTTTGAAAATAGAAACTCACTTCTAGGAGTCTAGGTAAGAGGCTCCCAGATGGGAAATATGTGCATTCTAACAAATGTCCTTAAACAGTAAAGATATATATTAGAGGCGCTGGGATGGGGTATACATCCCCTACTGCAACATTTCTACAGTGACTGGCACTACAGTGACAACAGTGACAGGTTGCTGTAGTGTTGGCACTGGACCCTGGCACTGCTTTCAGGGGGTCTTGCACCCCCTACCTGAATCAACTCAGACTCTGAGTTGATTATTTTAAGTAGGAGGGTGTGGGGGCCCAGCACCCCACATGGGGGGTTTGGGGCAAAGCCCCCCGAAGAACACACAGTAGACAGTGACCGCCATTATGCAGACCGCAAATGCGGCCAACATAATAGTGTCACTGTAGCAGTGGTCAACATCAAAACTGTTGACCTCCAGTCGTAGATCCCTAGGATGAGATCTGAAGAAATTAGATTTATTGCTTTTTACTGACTTTTTTCAGATTTCTGAATTGTCAGGTTTGTACTTTCTGATCTGAAATAAGATCAAGGTCGGCTCTCAGATGAGACTATAAAAAATACAACAAATTATCCAATTTGAGATCCCTGGTGTCTGGTGGCACCCCCTCCCTCTCCCCATCTTGTGTCAAGAAGATCGCTGGTGTCCAGCAACACCCCTGCTCCCTCCCTACCTCGTTCTGCCCCATGCCAAAAAGGGTCCATAATATCCACCCAACCAGTCCCTCCTAGACAACAACTTGCACAGCCCTCCACTTACCTCCTCAGCAGGCCAAAGTCTACATATTAATACAGTAATTTAAGGTTAGGAGGGACTCTAGGTCCATTATGATTGCTCCTTCTGCCTCAGAAGCAGGGACAACAAGTATGCTGTGGAAACATACACTAATATATAGGGATTCCCCATCCACCGTACTAACCAGAGCATCCTGTGATTCCTTTGGCAAGCAGAAATTAGTCCTGGCTTACACTAAAGGTATGTATTGTCTTCGTGTCCTCTGTCTCCACTGGAAGGATGTTCCATATGTTCATCACTTTCTGGGACAAAAAGTTCCTCCCAACATTACCCTGACTCTTCTATTTTAGCTTCAAGGCATGTTCAAGCTTCCTGCTGAAACACATCAGAACAAACACCTGTCTGTCTGATCTTGTCAATACCCTTCAGTATGTGGAGGACTGATATCATGTCCTCCTCAGCCTTTTTTTCTACAGGACAAATATGTCAAGGGCCTCAGGTCTCTCCTTATAGCTTTTACTTCCATTTCCCTGATAATTTTGGTGGCCCTGTGTTGTACCTTCTCAAAGGTCTTTCTGTAGTGCAGAGCACAGCGCTGCATGCAATACTTTGGGCTCGAACTCTTAAAGTGTCAAGATTACGTCCTCTGGGGAGCCAGCCCACTGGTGCAGCAGTAGATCTACAACTTGCAACACTGGCAACCAGAGTTTGTGAATGAGCGTGGAGCATCAGAGGGTCAGCCAGAGGCGAGAAGGATGTGCATCTGAATGACAGCTCTCCTCCTTGGGTGGGGGGAGGTGGGAGTATGCTTCTGGCAGTATCCTGACTTCTGGCAATAGCCAAGAGACAGGAGCCAGTGCACCAGCTAAGAGCCTCAGGATTGGGATTGGTACTGGAATGAACATCAGCATGCAGTGTGTGGGAGTGCATGCTGTGGGCTGCTCATGTTATTGCACATCCACAATATCGGGGGGGGGGACATGCTGAAAAACCCTCCTACACCAAGCATAATGATGCCTAGTCCCTGATTCTGCTCTTGCTCTCCCACTGCATCACTGGATTAGCATATCTCTACTCTCTCTCCTCCCTCTTGTGCTCCTCGGGGGGGGGCACTAAACAGATTATTATTGTCTCCCGGTGAACACAAGGGGGAGCTGATGTGCCTGGGGACCAGAGAAGAATAAATAGAATTTAAAAACAGCAACAACAACAAAAAAAAGTACTTCTTCTGCTCTGCTGATCACCCTCACTTTGATGTGCTTCAGCAAGTTTCCCTAAAACAACCACTACTTAGGATAACACAAACCTCTATAGCCCATGCCATAACTAAAGCTACAAGTTTGGGTTTGCCTAGGTTTCTTCAGGCTGGGGGAGTGGTGGGATGGAAGGCTGTTCAATGCCAGGGTAGAAAAAGGAAGGGCAATACAGACAAGGGGAAGTTCAAAGAAAGAAGGGAGTAAGGCGCTGGAGTCTCAGCTGGCCCAGCCAAGGGGGCTTCCCCTACTGCAACAGAATATCTACCCAGCCAGAGGAGTAGGAAATTATAAATGCCCAGGGGGCCCTTGGGGGTGATACATCAGATGTGAGGTGGCCAAGCTGGGCCATTGATTTAGGGATCAGATCAACCAGAGGCTAAACAGGGCATACACATGCACAACAGCTGCCAGTGCTAACCAAGAAAAAGAACCTGGGGATAGGGCAAAATTAATGTTTTTCTTGTCCCAGTGCATTTAAGACAACACAGGTTTTACATTTCCTTCCTCCTAACATGCACTGACTGCCCCCTGGCAGTTGCATACTGGACTTCTGTGGTGGTTGCAAATGTATTTATAAAAGGCATCTGCCATGGCAAAATGACCAGTGCACCTCATAGCCATTTACTATCCATGAAGCTTTAGAGCCCACTCACCATTTTCCTGAAGATGACACCTCAGATCCCCACGTGGGAATTCTGTCCCATTAGCATCCCCAGACAAAATGCCTATCATAGAAACTCTCAATGCCCAGATCCCCTAACACCACAATGGATCAGACATACCCTTCCTTCCCTCCCACTGTGTGGTAGAATGACTTCAAAGGAATCTTCGCTGTTTTACTCCAGGGTCACAATGCTGTCACTGGGCCCAGAGATCACATACCGGGGGTTTGGAGATAGCTTTGTTTATGCTGAATGATGTTGTCAATGTCTTATTGTGTATTACTGAACTACTGCTCTGGGACAAAAGACCATGCATATTCATTCATCCTGTGTTTGCATATAAATAAACAGTTTAACTTGTTTACTAGATGAAGGCACAACTCCCGAACTGGTCAGAACTGACTGGGATTTGAATGTAGCAGATTGATCTCACTGGAAAAATCAGCCAATTGCTGACAGCGACATGTCCTAGCACTGTGGCAGCATGGAAGACAAAGTACACTTTAAATGGAGTGCACAGGCCCTAGAGAGCAAGCCTAGGATCCAGGGAGTGCTCTATGAACTCTGTTCTATCCTGCAACCAAGAAGGGCCAGCCTCCAGTCCTGTGTGTAAAGGCTTTCTTTTGACAAGCAAAGCTGCATGCATCCTAAGACCTGTATTCAAAAGAGAAACTTAAAATTGAGTTCCGTCTAGGCTTTCTGTTTTTACATTTCCAAGCATTTAAAAAACAGTTTATTTTGATTTTCTGTATTTCCCTTTTGTTGTCTGCATATCTTGTACATTCTGTAGTTATGAAATATTTTTCTGTGCAATTTATTGGTGATTGTACAGTGTTTTTAAAAGGCAGAGTTAATGAGCAGGATTTTCAAAGGCTTAGATCACCGCAAGCCCTGGGTGCGCTGACGATATGGTGCACGGGCTGGGGCAATCTAACAGGAGTTTGTATCCCATATGGCAATTGCCACAAGTTAGACCAACTTTTTCAGGTCTACCTTGTGGCAGTCCTGAGGGCCTTTTTTACAGAGCTTGCACCAAATATTTGGTACAAGCTGCAGTAAATCATGAAAACTGTCTCAACTGTGCTTGAGATTGTAAAATCGGGTGCAGTTGCAGCAAAGGGGTGGCGCTCAGCCAAAGTCTAAGTGTCATGGTGCAGGGCTTGGCACAAGCCCTTCACCACATTTTTAAAATCCTGCCCAGCGTACTTTTCTGGCAAACTCTGTGTTTCCGTCTCAGAGAATTACCTTGATATATATGCTTATCTGATCATCCTGTACTTGTTTATTTGTTTCCCACTGTTCAGTGCCTGTATTCAACTATGTTGTAATTGTTGTCATTCTGCTTGTAAACCTACTCTTGTAATCTCCCAGGCTGCACCTGAAAATAAGCATTCCTTGTCTAGCGTGCTTACCCGGTAAACAAAAGCTAATAAATACACAGGTACCAAGTTAAACTGTGACTGCTTCTTCTACAGGAGCATCTTCAGGAGTTACTGGAATGAACTGGGATTCTTGTATCCAGAGGCTTGATTTTATCTTAGCAAGTGCCTAGAGTGGGAACATGAAGGGCACAGTACAGTAATTAATTTGCAGCAGCAGGCCAGAGAAGGTGCACTCCAAACATAGAAACCTAGACAATGATGGCAGAAAATGACCGATGGCCCATCCAGTCTGCCCCTAAAGAGCGAGGTAATATAAACAAAAGCAGACACTTACTCAAAATTGAAGGCCTAGAAGTAGTTTAATTTTTATCTTGCTTGCACGCATGTGCAAGAAACATAGTGCCATCATCCGAGTTTTCGGAGGTGTGTCAGCCCGTCTTCCAATGCAGTCAGTGTGTTTGCAGGTGCGGCCCCAGTTCCCCAATCACTGCTGCAGCTGTCTATGACAAGCTGAAAATGCAGTGGCATACAGTTGAAAGGGAGAGCTCCACTTGAGTGAGCAGAGCTCTCCCCCCCCACACACACACACACAGGCGCGCACGCATGCACACTGCGTGCTCATGCACCTTCCTCCTCACTGTATGGCCGACAGGGGTGCCCAATCCCCCGTCGGCTCCACGCCCCCCCAAAGCATCCAGGTGCCATGCTGGGAGCCCACCCCAGCGTGGCAAAATCATGTTATGGCCGATGGGGGTGCCCAATCCCCCAACTGCTCCACTGTCTCTCCCCCCAATGTTGTCACCGACGGGGGTGCCCAATCCCCCGTCAGCTCTACTGTCCCCCCCCAGTACAGGGTGCCACGCTGGGAGCCCACCCCAGTGTGGCAACAGATGCCATGTACGACGGGGTGCCCAATCCCCGTCGGCTCCACCCCCAGAGCCTCTGCCATGCTGGGAGCCCACCCCAGCAGTGGCAAATGTCCTGCATCAGTCATTTAAAAAAACCTGTAAAGAAAAAAATCTCACGCGAGTCTCCCTGCCCCCACAACCCGCACCCACCCCTGCGCACCTCACCTCCCATACCCCCTCACCCCATATTTACTCTCCACAGTCCGGGCGCAATCGATCTTCGGTGGACTGGGAACACGCCTGCACTCATCAAAGCTGTCCGCAACTGAGGAAATGCCAGTAGCTGTATAATGGGATAGATAGGGTTTTTCAACTTTGTTGCATATCTCAGGCATTTTTGGGAATTTTTGCCAAATTTTCAACATGGGGTTTTAGGACCCTCCTTATGAATTCTTGCACTGTCATGGCATTGCGTGGGCCAAAGGGTGATTTCGCAGCCACTGGCGAAATCACCTTTCGAATGATTAACGAAATGACACTGCCAGTGTTCATAAGTGGGCTCTCAAAAGCTTATTTGAAAATTTGGTGAAAAATTCCTAGAAATGACTGTTTTATTAGCGTCTACAGTGCAGTTCCACGCACTGTAAGTTCGCGAATTTTCAATATTTTCACTCCAGATTTTCAACACTGCATTTACCACACCTTCTTATGAGCAATACAGCTGTCATTTTCACATCTCCACACAAATGTGTTTCTCACCATGTAGCGCACAATGGAGCAGTCAGTGTGCGAAATCAATGTACAGGACACATTAAGAAAATCACAGTGACACTGTTCATGAGCAGAGGTCTTAAAATGGCTATGTTGAAAATTTGGTGAAAAAATTCCTAAAAATGACTGTTTACAAGCGCTAGGCTACGCAGTTCCACGCACTCGTAAGTTTCTGCGAAATTTCAATATTTTCAATATTTTCACCCAGATTTTCAAAATTGCCATTTTACCACACCTCCTTATGAGCAGTACAGCTGTCATTTTCACATCTCACCAAAAGCGTGTTTCCGCCCATGTAGTGCACAATGGCGCAGTCGGTGTGCAAAATCAATGTATGGGACACATTAAGAAAATCACAGTGACACTGTTCATGAGCAGAGGTCTTAAAATGGCTATGTTGAAAATTTGGTGAAAAAATTCCTTAAAATGACTGTTTTATGAGCGTGCATGACGCAGTTCCTACGCATGCTCGTAAGTTCGCGAATTTTCAATATTTGCACTCCAATGACTTCCAAATTCCTAAACAGCATATAGAAGCAAGCAACATTCGGCATTGACAAATGCTTGTTTTCTGAGCAGCAATTACACGTTACGCCTCTGCTTCCTCCAGGCTAAAACATCACTGCTTGCTGTACTCTGATCTCAATTGGCCTTCTCCTACTGCACAATGTCTCCTCTCTCTTGGGAACCTGTTGGACAGTGTACTTCGATCTACTATGCCCACCTACCTAGCTTCCCTGCTGATCTCTTATGGTCTCCGATCTACTGACCTTTCCTTGCTTTGCATTCCCAGATGTAGAACTACCAAAGGGAAATCAGGTTTCTCGCATGTAGGCCCCTCCTACTGGAACTCGCTGCCCCTAGATGTCCGTCTTGCACCTAACCATGCCATGTTTAAGAAATTGCACCACTCTCTCCTTACTACTTGCGCTCATTGTACCTGCTTCAACCCTCCATAGGTCTAGACTTACCCTGCCCTGGCCGCCTTGGTTACACCTTCTACAGTGTGAAATTACACCTTGGCCCCTCAGCCCCCATTACACCCATCCCAACTTCACCTCTCTCCCTGCCCCTTCCAAACCAACACCCTCTCACTCTCAGTAAGTTGTTATAATGCCGCCGTTCAGTATATTTCTTCTCTCTGTACCTCATATTTTGTGTTATTACTATGATAATCCACACTTGGGCACTTATCTCCAATTGTGTAATTTTAAACCAGTTATGTCTTGTATCGTTATTTGCCCTAACTTTGTCTCACCTTATGCTTGCGATGTATTGCATGGCTCCTGACACTGTATTCTATGCTAACTGTTATCTCTCTATGTTGTTGACCTCCCAGGTCGTGCCTGAAATGTATTGCACGGCTCCTGTCACTGTATTCTATGTAACTGTTATCTCCCTATGTTGTTGACCTCCCGGGTCGTGCCTGAAAATAGTCACTTTCGTGTCTAGCACACCTACCCGGTTATCAAAAAATAAATAAATAAATATCAGTGACCTTTAGTCTACAGCTACAGTATACGCCACAGAAAGTGGTCGTCCAAAGTTCAAGTGTTCAAAGTGCAAAACCTTCATAGGAAAAGTCCAGTTTGGGGCTTCACTAGTAGAAAAATATTCGGAAGCTCGGTGCTTCACTCTGCTGGAGCTTCTTCAGGTGGTGAAGATATGAGACAGGAAAGTGAATCTTAAATAATATCATCCAAGCAATCCAGACTGATTTAAAGAAACCCCCATGTTTAAATTACTGATCGTTGACAGTGTCCTGTTCTTGCTTCTGCCATGGATTTGAGAGAGATAGTACAGTGGCATATGGAATCCTGTGGGATTTTAGTGGTAAATGTTAAACAACTATTTGTCGGGTCGCCCTGAAAAAGGGACCTTCGAGGCCCAGTGGGCCTACCCGGTCATCAAAATTCAATAAATAAATAAATAAAACTATTTGAACATTTTGAGGAGACCCTAGGCACCCCCCCAAAAAAAAAGATGTTGGCAATCATGAATTTTATTGGGAGTCAAGATGGTGGCCAGAATCCAAGATGGCCACCAAAAATTGACAAAATGTTAATATGAGAAAGGTTGGACTACATTTGTTCAATACATTTTTTGTCAAAATTTGCATGAGAACATTATGCATCCATTGGAAAACTTGTATCAAAAAAGCAAGTGGCCTAATAAAAAAATGTGTGAATAGAAAACGTACAGAATGGAGATTTATGCTATTTTTAGATACTGTTTTACTTATCATTGACATTGCTTCAAAATGAGTAGTCAATTTGTCATAAGGAGTGCCATAGATAAGATAGTTGAATCATCAATCATCACTCTCCATATCAGCATCACTTTCCATATCTAAATAGTCATCACTATCTATATTATCATCACTGTCAATGTGGTCTCCCTCATCCTTAGTAACTGAATTCTCACATCCTTCATCACCCTCATCAGAACAGCAGCACAATCCTGTGAAATTGAGGCCAGCTTTTCTACATGTACAAAGCATTGTTGAGCACTTTGTTTTTGCACAACTGCACTTAACTAGACGAAGCACAGAATCTGGCACTGGTGATTCTGCAGTCATAACGTCTTTCCACTTACAGTACCCCTATCATTTTTCCAGTTGTATTCATGTGGTGTGGGCAGCTCAGGTTTGACAATTTTGTCATTGTTCCAGATCATACATTGATAGTTAGCCCTCATAGTTGCTTGGAGTAGGGCACTCTTTGTAGGGGCAAGAGTTTCCGATTGTGCTTGCTTCTTTTTAAACAACCACCATCTCAGTTCTTTCACCTTCGTCATCACAGTTTTTTGGATGTATAGCTGGCACACAAACTTCTCCAGTCCTGCAAGAGTATCTTCTGATGGCTTTATTTAATTGTCCAGGTTCTCAAATGCCATAAGAATGTCTTGACTAGCATTCTGAAATGCCTTCCAGCAACCTCCTCCTTCCTCCAGCTGGGCCAAATATGCCCCCTAGCCCAAACCCCTCTTGCTATCCTAGCACTTTCTGCAACCTAGCACTTTCTAGCACCTCTCTTGTTCCACCTCCTCTCTGAATACCTTTTACTATACCTCCTGTCAGTCTCTCTCAAATGTATCCTAGTCTAGAAATGTTATTAGCTATTGTTGGTTGTAATCCGTACAGTCTGTCTACATGCTGTTAAGCTATTTTCCTGATGTATGTATCCTGTTGTATTACTTATTGTTCCCACTCCCATTCCCCCAGGACGTACCATGAGACAAGCTCCTGTTGCTCAGTGTAACCTTTCTGGTGAAACATTTCAATAAATAAATAAATAAATAAAGTTAATTTTCCCTTTCTTGCAAAAGAACCAGTAATATCAGCTCCACTGAAGGCATAAAATCCTGGTAGTGCAACTGCTTTCTTTGGGCGAAGAGCCTAATATATTGTTCTTAGCTGGATGTTCCTGTGCTTTTGTCCAGTTACAGTCACAAATGCAATATCTTGGCATAATTGAGAATAGCATCTAATAGCAAGTACAAAGACATCTGTGTCTGGAGAGTGAATGTGAAGTTGAGTGGTACCAGAAGCTGTTGCATCTAAGACATGCAGAATTAACTTGGTGTCACCTTCCTCTTGCTCACTCTCAGGATGACTCTCATTCTTGTGAATTGCTCTACACTTGGTACTGCAGCTGGCAACCAAATGAATTTACATTTTTTGATCCATACTGGAGCATCTTTTCTGCTAGGTATCTTGTAATCTCGTCCTTTGTGTTTATATGTGACAAAAGTCATTTCATAGGTACTTTAGCAATGTTGGTCAAGTCAGTGATGTGGTAAGCTCTGCAGCATTACCTCCTTGTCGTCTATCACATGTTGAGCCTTTCAGTGATTGAGTGACATCATATCTGTCAAATACCAAGTGAATTTCATCATACTTCTGTCTGTTGTACTTCTTAAATAGATGGGATATGAAGTGTTCCACCAGGTTTTCCCAGGAGCTCCTCAAGAACTGACAGAAGTTTGCTTTTAAGAGCAATGTATCATTAGCAGTAAAAACTATTCTGGGCACTACCTAGGACTCATATTGTCCAATGGCATTTCTCAGGTTAACAATCAGGCCTCGATTTGCACACAGCATGCGAGCAAACAGGGATCTATCCTCATGCACCTCGATCACCTTATCTCCCACTTTTACTTTCACTTTCACTTTCTTGCCTGAGCTTTTCCAGCGTAGTTTTTGCTTCTTCATGGTGGCCTACAGATTAATTTCACTTGTTGTAATACGTTTGGATACAAGTGTTTCAAATAGTTGTTTGCCAATAATGTCCTGCTTACACAAATCTTGCATTGCCTTTTCTGGCATGATTATCTTTGTTGCAAGATTGAACAACTTACCACTGTCCTCTGTGAATGGATTTGTAAAGCTTCTGATGGTGGCTGTATGATCCTGGTTGCTTTTCTCTTGTTGCTTTTGTACTGATAAAGAAAGTTTGTGGTGCTGTGTGTGCCTGGTTGAGAACAGTCCAGCCACCTACTGTGCTTCTTTCACAATCCGAGCAAGGTCTGGTGATATCAGAAAAAATCTGGTGTGAGCCCTGGGGTTAAGGGTAATACCAATCAATCCACCTGAAACTTTCATCATGCAGTTGATTTGTTCTAAAGCGTGATCTGCACCAATAGCACAGAAGGACACAAATTCATTTTTTGTTTACAACCCAGTTTCCACTGAGAAATTCTTCGTATATATCAGCATCTGATGTCCTGAGTATTTTCATGTCTGCCAGGTACAAGGGCATATGTCTGGCATAATTTAACTTGTCATGTGCAAAATAATACTTGGTGAATGATTTAATAGCCTTTAGATGAGGCTCTCAGTTTCCTGTATGGGTCGAACAGATAAATACAACCATTTCCAAAACCATCTGCATATATTGCCATATAATTTTGAATAGTGGCTTTGTTTCCTTTTGGATATTAAATTGCCTCATTTTTTCTCCAAAATTTCCAATGACTCAAGGTTGCGCATCTTTTGAGCATGAGCTACTGTAATCATCTCAGGGCCTCCCTCTACACAGGCTTTGTCCAAACTTTCTGCGTGAGATACACAGTGCTCACATAGATCAGTATGTTCAGTAAACAATGCTTCCTCATACAACATGAAAAATACCTGCAAAGTAATCATATGGGCATTGACTCCTTGTTTTACATGCTTTCCATCAATGATCTGTTTCACGGTACAGTCCCCACACAATCTGCTTCAGTCCAACAAAATTTAATGCCACCATTCTCCATATATGCGTATCAGTTGTCTGCAGTTGACCCATCACAATGTGCAACTCACCAGGATGGAGGATCATTGATCTGAGTCAGTATGTGACATTTATAGTTGCTTTGCTGGTTTGTAAAGATCCAGATCAAGTGTAACAACAGCTTTACGATCTGGGCCCATTACTTTTGCATTGACATTTTGGGCTTGTTTCAAAACTGTCAGCATTGTCTGCCACTTATGAGCAGGAGCAGCAATCAGTGGTGTTGCATCAATACGTGTCAGAGGCATTTGTTCACTGATGATTGATTTGTAAGCTGCCCAGGTTGGAATGTTCACATCTTCAGCTGATGTATCAAGATCAAGCATGTGGACATCTGTATTGCTATGCTGATCTGTCGTTATTGTACTTGTATCTAATTTAGACCTCACCAGAGCCCTTTCTAGAACCCTGGCAAAATCAGGAAGGCATTCAGCAAAGAGTGATTCTTGAGCTGTGATCAACTGAAATGGTGGGAAAACAGGACTCTTTGGCTGTGGATTTTTGGCATGTGACAGTCCAGGAGAGTTGTAATCATATTTGGAATCTCTTTGATTGAATGACTTTGATTCTGACCATCATTGAGCTGTAATTTGCAGAGTGTGTCTTGTGGAAAACATTGCTGATAGATTGCCATGGCAGTGGCATGTAGTATTCATTTATCATCTGGTGTATTTTCTGAAAAGTCCACATTATCTACAGCAAGAAAGATGTGTCTTCCCTGGATAATGTCAGGGGGCAAATAAACACTGTCATTCTCTCTATTACACAGTGGGCTATCGTTGTTTTGAGTCTGAGAAGCCGGGTATAATTCACTGATATCCCAAACTTACAAAGAATGTTTTCTACTTTCTTGCTATGATATGCTTGCCATATGGCTAGACCAACAACCAACTGCTATGGCATTTCATGGTTGCATGTCAGCATCTTGGACTGTTTGTTGCGAACTTGTTTGTAGACTGCATATCTATGTAGGCATTATGTAATGTTGCCATGCTAAGTACATTCCCATCTTTGAGTTCTCTTTCCAGCAAACTCAATATCTGCTGCAACTACATCTGCTATATTTTCACTACTGGGTGTGTCATTAACTTTTGGTCTACGGAGAACATGAGCAACATGAGTGGCCCAGCATCACAAATTGTACTGGACATCAATAGCATGAGCATCTGTAGGGCTAATGGCAGCACTGAGTTTTACAGTAAATGTATCATTTCCATTGCTTTACACTGCACGTCAAAGTTCACTCCCAGCTCGATCTAAAGAAACTCTGTGTAAAGGATTGGTCTTAACTGATCCTATATCACAGAAAAAGCATAATTTTTTGTCATGTGGTTGTGATTGGGAACATGTAAATGGTGAGGGGGCATGTGAACACAGAAGACTGTCAGAAATACGTTGCTTGTCAATCAATCAATCAAATCTTTATTTATCCAGGTGAACATCGTTGAGCATAGCTCATTTGCAAGATGGGCCTGGTAAGGTCAAGGTTCAATTTACATAAAGATATAGTACAATTCAACGTACACACACTTTGAGGAACATCATATACAGGATATACAACAGCTTCAAGGGTAATAGTACATAGGTAAAATACAAAAAAAAAAAAATGAGCCAAGAAGCAATTAACACCATTTACATATTTACATAGATCATGGAATAGACAGCTCATTTACTTGGTTGAAGAGAGAATATATGGGGATTAAGGTTTAAAGTATAAGGTATCAGGGGATTTGCCGGAGGTTTGGGAAAGAGGATGATACGCGGTCTGGCAGGTGATAAGGTGTTTCTACGAGGAGAGGTAAGTTGGGGGTATTTATAAGAAGGGACAGGTGGCAGTAGAGATATTTGCACATTTCAGCATAAACTGCATTCTGATAGCATGATCTATGCCAGGAAGCAACGATCGATGTTAGTGTTCCCACTGTATTATTACCAAGTCTCCGTTTTATTTCGGGATATGGCGGGTCGCCATAAAATGCTCTTTCTGTTATACAATCCAAAAGTTTGCTGCATGCACTGGGTTTCTCCACTAGGTTCATTTGTATTATTCTGACATACTGTACAGCATATAAAGTTCATCTCATATCTTGTCACATGGGCTGCAGGTACACTGAGTTTTACAAGTGACTCCTTCAGTAAAGAATTGTTAACTTGTTAAGTACCACTAGTCATCTGCATTCATTCAGCATGCACAACTGTAAAAGAAGTAAACATAAGACTGAGTTAATTGGGAATTGAGATCATACATATCAGCATAAAACAGTAAACATAGACTATTTGAGTTATAAACACTTTATAATTTATAATAATTAAAAATAAAGAAAATCGTACATAATAGCAGAAAAGAAGTAAAATAAAACAATAAATCAGATATTGTAAATAGAGCAATTTAATGCCAATAAATGGCAATAAACAAACCAAAACAAAACAAAAAGCTGGACGTACGCAACTGAATAGCACCAGATAAGGGAGAAAAGCGTGCATCATTACAGCAATCACAATACAATTCAGGATTGCCAACACATTTTTTTACTACTTTGTTGTATGCTGGATACCCTGAAATAGGTGAATTACTTTTACCACAAAAGTCCCACGGGACATTTTTGAATGACAAATGCCACCTAATTATGACTTGGATGCTGCCAATTGAATATTTGTCGTGTTACGTAATCCCTCTCATCCCTTTCAAATCTGGATCTTTTTTAGCCAGTGAACTTCAATTCATGTTTCTTTAAAATTTTGTTTAACTCTTATTCCCTTGCTTTAATATCTTGACTTTCCTTAATAATTGTGATTTCTTCCTGTATTTGCTGGGTACCCTCTTCTACTCTTGTAATTGTGTGCCCTTTTTTATCAAAAATATTTATTAACTTGACTGAGCACTTTTGCAATGCTGTTTCCCATTCATATTTGCAAAAAATGACTCAAAACCTGATGAAAGGTGTGTATGTAATTTTAATCCTCTTGGGACCCATTGTTGCTGTAAATAGCCCTCCAAACTCACAGCCCTATATAATATACTTATTTCATTTGCCATCGATCCCTCCAGTTGTGCAAACTAATTTTTCATTTCTCTGCTTAGTGATGTTCCAATGCAGAGACAATGTTGGAGCAAACCTGATGCTGTCACTGTATCACTACTTCAGTGATTTCTAACATTCATGACCCTGTCAGCTCTACCTTCAGTAAATATTCTGCATTACCCATTTCTGTGTTATTAAACAATGGAGAATAGACACTGGATACCTGGTGAAACTTGGAGTGGGTTATTGAAGCAATTTACTCTCATTTTCCCTATGCCAGGATGTACCTAAACACTGCCACACTCCAGCATAAAAAAAAAAAATCCACACGCACCTGACTCAGAGGGTGCAGTGCTGCTGCTATTGGCACAAAGTCAGCAAAATAGAAAAGTAAGCAGTGCACACAGAAAGGACTTAATATTACTTTTATTAAATTAGCCCAAACCAGTAAAAGTACCCTCAGTGCTTCGAGTCATATTGCCTCTGTGTCAGGAAGGTAGTGCTTATGAAAAGAGCTACCTCTTAAAAAGTCAAAAAATCATACAATTGAAAGGCTATGCCTGTAGTTAAATGGGGTGAGCAACCAGCCACACTCCCTTCCTGAGCTATAGAAGCAGTTTCTCCCAGCCTCCTTCTGAAGTAACTTTTTTTTGCCAGCCAGAGGCTCTGTTGGTCTGTCTTCTCACATGGGGACTGCTTGGCCCTTGTCCCCCCCCCCCCAGCATTGCTTGTGCTCTGGGCTCTGCTTGGTTTCTGTTTGTGTATTTCTCCTGCCTTGGTTAGTATTAGTTGTGCCTCTGGCTGCTGTGTGCTTCCTTGTGTGCTTGTTTTTCTGTTCTCCTGTGTTTTTGTTTCTGGTTTGTTTTGTTTTTGTGGTTTTCTAGCTTTCCTAACATCTGTTGACCTTTGTTTGCTTTGTGTTCATCCTGTGCCTGTGCTCCAGCCTTCTACCAAACCTCAGTTTTCCTGCAATTGTTATTGTATGTTTCAACCCACCCTACAGTTTGCTGCCTCCTGTACTTCCACCTGAATTGATTGCACCTGGTCCTGGCCCTGCTGCTCAGCTAGCGGCTACTCCCTGTTTTACAGCTATGCTCATGATTTACTCACTGCTTGCTCCACTAGGACAAATGCTGCATTGCTATACTGAAACTTTCTGCTGTTACACGGCTGCCTGGTCCCATGGTATTCTGCCCCTGGCTCCCTGTTATTCCTACAGTGGAGGACTGTGGTGTCTACGTGGTGCATTCTGGTAGCAGGGACATGCTTTAAGTAAGTTAAATGACTCACCTGTTCCTTTGCTGCTCCTTGCCTACATGGCTTTCAGTTATCCATTGCATGCATAGATTTATCTCACAGCCTATATGGCTTTTAAGACCTCATGCAGCCTACATGGTCTTCAGACGTTCATTGCATTCCATTACTGTGCTGCATGCTCCTTACTGGATAAACCTATCTCTGCCTTAATGGCATTTAAGATATTCATGCCAATCATATCAATTTCTATTCATTTTGAAACCATGGCATCAAATGCTTTTATGTAAACTATGATTGCTCCTTTATGGAACTGTTTGTCAAGCAGATACAAACAAATTTAGCTTACTTTGTATGTGATACATCATGCTTACCTATGCTGCTGCCCATTTTATTACTGTTGCAAATTCTGCTACATATCTCTTATCTGCTAAACCTCATTGATTCATTTAAGCTAAACCTTATTGAATCAGCTACTGTCATCACAGCTTCTCATAAACACCTACCTTCTATGTCGCCATCAATTTGGCTTCCGTAATGAAACTGGTTGGTGTGTTTTCTGCTGGTTACTACTGTCAAACTACCAAATGCTGGCTTGCACTGTAGCCTCCTACTGCACCCAGGCCCTGCCTTTGTAGTTCTCATGGTTGCAGAGTGCACGCACAACCTTTCAATCTCATTGTTGCAGAGTTCACTCACAATCTTTTAAGGCCTGTTACCTAATCTACAGCCACTCGGTTTGCCCGGCCTCCTCCTATTAAGCACTCAAAGTTGATTCATGCTCTCATTCATAAATTGGAGGCATGCCAACCATGTCCATTATCTTTTTTGGCTCAGGGCTCACCCTGTAAGCCAATGGTCTGGCTCTGCACTCACGAAGTCTGCATCTTGAACATGTAAACCTCGGGGCAGGGTCCTTTTCATCTGGACAATAGTGGGAATGTCCTCACTCCAGGGTGACGCTTTAGTGTGCAGTTGAACGGTGCACCTCTTGATGCAGAAGTTAAGATTTCAGCTGCAAAAGTGTCGAGCCCTCATGCCCCAAGAGCACTCTTTGGCTGTGGCTTCACCATGGCACCTTTGAAAACTATTCTCCCCATGACCACCCCTGGTTCACCAAGTGTGTTTTAGTTGGTAGGCTGGCTGAGTGCCTTATTGGTTGTTGCTCTCCTCCTCCCACCTTGGGGGTCCACTCCCACTCAGAGTACCCATTGTTGCAGAGGCCTCTCACAACCCTTCATGGCATTCCCGTTAGGGAGATTGTGAGAGCTTTCCACCAAATTGGAATATTTCCTCCCCTTTGATTGGGTTTCTAAATTGCAGCAGCAGAGCTATTACTAAATAAACTACCCCTAGCCTGGAGTGAAGGCAACCTAGGCTTGGATACCCAGAGGTTTCCTCCTGTTAAAAGAGGAGTTTTCCTCTCCTCCATGCCGAAAGTCATAATATGTAGTTAGTTGCTCATAGTATATTCCCTAGTTTCCTTAGGTAGGTTTCTGCTCTTTGATGGCGATGGATGGTGGCCTTACTCGCCATTCCATCGCTGCTTAGGAAGCCCCCTAATGTAATCAGTGCATCCATTTTATCAGTGCAATCCTGACAACATATGCATATAATTTATGGAGTTCATCAAGCTGTCTCGTTGCTATCAATCTGCTTCTCTACCACGTAGTCAACATTTACTGCTCTATGTTCTTTTTGGGGCTCCTTTCTCAGGTACCTTTAGCCAAGGGAATCTTTTCTACGGCACCTCTAGGGGTGGAACCCTCTTCAAGGGTTCCTTACCTTCAGTAACCCTGCAGGGTGGTAATTCCCCATGGAATAGAGAGTGCGAATGGCTAAACAGTTATAGAGTCATAGACATGTGATGGGAAAAAAGGCCTTTCCTGGCCCATCAAGTCTTCCCATTCCCTCCCTCTACCTGTCACCCCCCCCAAGATTCCTCTCGTACTCCCCTTGATAAACCACTGTGTTTGTCCCAGGCCCTCTTGAATCCCTCCACTGTACTGGCAGTCACCACCTCCTCCAGCAGTCTGTTCCAGGGCTCAACCACTCTCTCTGTGAAGTAATACTTCCTAACATTTCCCTAAACCTTCCCCCTCCACCTTCAGTCCATGCCCCCTAGTTCTTGTATCTACCTTCCCTGTAAATAAGCTCTTCCCCACTTTATTGATCCCCTTCACATACCTGAATGTTTTAACCATGTCCCCTCTTTCTCTTCTTATCTCCAGAGGATACAGATCCAGTTCCCTCAACCTCTCTTCATATGCCATCCCTCTTAACCCATGCACCATTTTATCACAGTTGCACAAGCATAACACTACTCTGGTTGTGTAGGGCCATTGACTTGAAAGGCTATGCCTGTAGTTCAATGGGGTGAGCAACCAGCCACGCTCCCTTCCTGAGCTATAGGTAGTTTAACCTCAGTGATAGGGAAAATGATGGAATCACTTCTGAAGGAAAGAATTGTCAAGTACCTAAAGGCCAGGGGGGCACAGGACCCAAGGCAGCATGGATTCACAGTGGGAAGGTCATGCCAGACAAATCTAATAGATTTCTTTGACTGGGTGACCAAAGTAGTAGATCAGGGAGGGGCTGTGGACATGGCCTACCTAGACTTTAGCAAGGCATTTGACTCAGTCCCACACAAAGATTAATATACAAGTTAGCCAGCCTGGGAGTGGGTCCCAAGATGATAGCCTGGGTAAAGAATTGGCTGGAGAATAGGACACAGAGGGTAATAGTAAATGGAGTCCACTCTGAAGAAAGGAGGGGTTACTAGTAGTGTGCTGCAGGGTTCAGTTAGGATCAGTCCTCTTCAATGTCTTTGTAAGCACATTGCAGATGGACTGGAAGGAAAGTATGTCTCTTTGCAGATGACACAAAGATCTGCAACAGAGTTGATGCACAAGGTGGGGTGGAAAGGATGAGAAGGACTTGTCAAGGTTAGAGGAATGGTCAAATGCATGGCAGCTTAGATTTAATGCTAAGAAGTGCAGGTAATGTACCTGGGAAACAAAACCCAGGGAAGAGTACACGATGGGAGGTGAGATACTAACAACAACAAAATGGAAAGGGACCTGGGGTAGTCATAACAGATGACTTAAAGTTGGGCAAGCAATGTGAGAGGGCAGTAAGGAGGACTGGGGGGATACTGGGATGTATAGGGAGAGGCATCATCAGTAGAAAACAGGAAGTTGTTATCCCTCTGTACAGACAGCTGGTGAGACCCCATCTGGAGTACTGTGTGCAGTTCTGGAGACCCAGTCTCCGCAAGGACATAGATAAGATGGAAGCTGCCCAGAGGAGGGCAACTAAAATGGTGCAGGATCTGCACCGGAAGACATATGAAGAGAGACTAAAGGAGCTTAATATGTATAGCCTCGAGGAAAGGAGGGAGAGGGGGGACATGATAGAAACTTTCAAGTACCTCAAGGGAATCAACAAAGTCAAGAGGTAGCATCTTTCAAAAAGAGGTGTGCAAGAACAAGGGGCACAATTTGAAGATGGGGACAGCTCAGAGGTAATGTAAGGAAGTATTTTTTCACAGAGAGGGTTGTGGATGCATGGAACGGCCTCCGAGGAGGTTGTGGAGTCAAAACAGTGACTGAATTCAAGCATGCATGGGACAGCCATAAGGCAATTCTAGGGGGTTGGGGTAGAAAGAAATAGGCTGCTGGTTAACTATGATCTGCAGCTTATCCATTAGGTAGGGAAATGGGCAGACTGGGTGGGCAAAGCGGTCCTTATCTGCCGTCAAATTCTATGTTTCTATATAAGCAGTTCCTCCTAGCCTCCTTCTGAAGCACTTTTTTCTTTGCCCCACCATCCTCTCCTCCTCCTCCTCCTCCAGTGGCACACCTCTCTCCTCGGGGGGCTCCTTCCTAAGGTACCTTTAGCCAAGAGAATCTTTCCCATGGCATCTCTAGGGCTGGAACCCTCTTCAAGGGTTCCTTGCTTTCAGTACCCCTACAGGGTGGTAATTCCCTGTGGAATAGACAGTGTGAATGGCCAAACAGTTATCACAGTTGTACAAGCATAACATTACTCTGGTTGTGTAGTCCCATTGGATTATACAATTCAATTAAACAGATAGTACATTTCCAGGTTTTACCTGCAGAAATATATTATTCAAAGCAAGGACTCCAGATTAACAACAGGTCTTCGGGTAATACTGCAGTTAATGCTAAGGTCTCTTGGTGCAGCTAACAATACACCTTATTGCTACTTACTAATACATTTCGCTGTATTTATCTGTAAAAGATCTGCTCATATCCTATGTGTGGCAATCACAGATAAATAGTATTTGCTATAGCCTCTCTGCAGTTTATTACGGAAATAATTTTCTGCTTTATCTTCAGAGAACGGTAAATATATTTCATAAATTCTGTAGTAGTTAGAGCTTAATAATCAGTAGGGAGAAGACCAAAATACTGGTATTTGAGACAACCAGAAAACAAAAAAACAACTCTGCTCATTAATAACCAATCCATAGAAACAGTAAACGAATATGATTTCCTAGGTGTAACATTCCAGTCTTTATCTTGGAAATTATTCATGCATTTAAAAGATTGTATAATAAATTTGGTATTCAATTAATTCATGGAATGTGAACATTGCTTAATATAAAAATCAAAGCTTCAATTTTGTATGTCTCTAAATTATGGGGATATGGCAATTATAATTATGGGGATATGGCAATTATTCATGTCTTGAGATGGTGTGCCGCCATCACCACAGCAAAACCCCTACAGCAATGGCAGTGTCAGTGCTGCAACCCAATCAACAATCATTCCATCGATTAGGATTTTGCAGCATCGACTGTCTTGCTGCCCCATGGGTTTGGCACGTCCTCCCATACACCTCCAATCTGGAGGTGATTATATTAATTTTTGGGGAGTGCGGGGGGTGAATGTGCCCTAGTGCGTTCCCAATAATCTAGTTAATAATACTTGACACATATTCAGTAATCTAGTTCATTAGAAACCCTTCACACATTTCTTCATAGAAACATACAGTAGAACACAGAAACTTAGATATTGATAAGGACCGCTTTGGCCCATGATCACCATTTCCTACTGTAATACATAGACCCTACTTGATCTCTGGTTATACCCCCGCCTTTTCCTACCTCTAAGGTTCCCTTATGCTCATCCCATGCATTCTTGAAGCCCGATACTATGTTTGCCCCTACCACCTCCACTGGGAGGCTGTTCCAGGTATTCTGTAAAGAAGTACTTCCTCAGATCTGTCCCGAACCTCCCCCCCCCAGCTTCATGGCATGTCCTCCTATTCTTGAGCATATTTTCCTCTGAAGAATGCTTCCCTCTTAAACCTTATTTATACCTGTGAGGTATTTGAATGTTTCTATCATATCCCCCCTCTCTCTCCCTTCCTTCATGGTGTACATATTGAGGTATTTCAGTCTCTTCTCATAGGGCTTATGGTGCAGACCCTGCACCATTTTGGTTGCCCTCCTCTGGACCACCTCTACCCTATTTATGTCCTTCCAGAGATGTGGTCTCCAAAACTGGACACAGTACTCTAGGTGAGGTCTCACCAGTGATCTATAGAGCGGTAACACTAGCTCTCTCTTTCTGCTGGAGATGCCCCTCCCTATGCAGCCTAGCATCCCACTAGCTCTCTCCACTGCCTTGTCACACTATCTGGCCACCTTTAGGTCATCAGATATGATTACTTCCAGGTCTCTTTCCTGTTTGGTGATGGCTAATACCACTCCCCCCCATTTTGTACTCCACCCATGGGTTTCTGTGTCCCAGTACATTATTTTGTACTTCTTTGCATTGAAACTTGACTGCCACACTCTTGACCACTCCTGTAGCTTTCTTTTGATACTACACAGGTAGATGAAATGGGTCAGAAGTCTTTTCAAGAAATTTAGGGTATCATACTTTTGGTAGTGGGCCACTCTTGCCTGTCTCCATTATTCAGGTATATTACCCGTTATCACTGATTTATAAAAAATATTGCAAACCCATGGTGCAATAAGATCAGCTCCCTCTTTCCATACCCGATTTGAATACAATCAAGTCCCACAGCTTTGTTAACCTTTAATTTTTTCATTGCTTCAGCTACGGCTTCAATTTCCAACAAATACTTGTTAGGATTCTGGTTTTCCCTCCCAGACAGATGCAGACCATCAAGTCAGTATAGGCCTGTATCCCTCCAGGTGGACCCCCAGTCCCCAATGAAGCCAAAACCCTGAGCTCTGCACCAGTTTTTCAACCATTCATTGAATTCCATGGTGTCGAGTACCCTAGCATCACCCTTGCCATAGACAGGCAGCACCTCTGAGAAGATTACTGTATGTGCTACTTGTCTAAGGCCCCTCTCCAACTCTTCAAACTCCTCTTGCACTGCTCTGATCCCATTCACAGCCAGGTCATTTTTCCCTAGGTGGACAATGATATCCAGCTCCCTTCTGCGTACAGCTGCTCCTGTGATCCTGAGGAATTGCTCCCTTTCCCTTCAAGCTATGGTGCTAGGCAGGCACCTTACCTCCCTCTCCCCTTCATTCCCCAGATCTACCCCCCTAAGGATTGAGTCCCCCACCAGGAGTTGTTTCCTTCCCCTGTGAGGTCCCATGCCACCCTCCTGTGGGACTCCTTTGTGGAAGTTCCCAGCATCCTCCTTGGTCTCTACTGCAGTTGCCTCCATTGAAGAACCACTCTCCACTAGAAGAATGTATGAATTGAGGAGGGTACAGCTGGAGGAATGTGCCTCTGTTCCACCATCCTCTCCTTCCCTGAGCCCACCTTGGTCCAACTGCTCTCCTTTCTTGGCAATCTCTTAGGTAGCAGCAGTGGCCCTGGTGGTCCCTGGGTGGGGGAGGAGGTTTCACAAATCCTAGCCAAGTCATCCTGGAGATGAGCAACCTCTTCCCTCAGACCACAGAGGTGTCTACAAATAGGGCAGCATCGCAGCCTCCAGAAAGTCTCCCAGAAGACTACTGCCCCACAGCCAGTGCATTGTACTACTCCCCACATGTCTGACTTCTTTCCTGTTTCTCCTGTTTTAAACCCTTTTTTTTTTGGTTATATATAGTTAGTGAGTGTGCTATTATCTTCAATGCAGTGTGCTGTGCTGGTAAGGATACGAGCTGTATGCACCTTGCCCACTTGAGGAAATGATGTCAGAACCCCTGCTAAATGACACCAGGGGGAGGGGGTTTGGACCTAAGCTGTGCCCTCAGGAACAATCAGCTACAAGCTCTGACCCACCATTAGGATGAGTGTTAATCTTCCTTTCAGCAAAATAGCTGCACAACAATAAGGGTAACACAGTCTCCTGCACCTGAGGCTGTCTGTGTTTCAATCCATAACTGCAGCTTTTGCTATGACAACTCCTTAGCCATCAGTAAATTATCTAAAAATAGTTTAATTACCACAAAATCCTAGCCACCAGTAAATTATTTAAAAATAGTTTAACTGTCACAAAATCCTAGTAGGCAATCCAGCTACACCCAAGGGACAACCAAATTGCAGTATTTCAACCCTACTGAAGTTACTTCCAAGATAAGCAGAGTTTGCAAGCCCCTTCTTGGTTAAACACTAAATAAATATATAAATAAAAAGCAATTACCAAGGGTAGTTAGATTCATCTCCCACGGAATTGAGCAAGAGTGCGCAGGTTGAAGATATCAAGTGCAATATAGAATCTCCCTGACAGCTCACAGCTGAGTAAAGTAGCAACTTCCTTCAATGTCAAGAAAATGTGCTTTTTGCCCAATGTGGACATCACATTCCCTGGTGTCCAGTGTAAACCTCCATCATGATCCCCCATGCCTCCACCCAGGGTAAGTGGCCAGGAGTACCTGTGGACAAAGAACAGGTTACCCCCCCTCAGGAAAATAAGTAAGCCACCCCTCTGAACACTTTCTCCACACAATAACAATTTCCCACACAATAGCAATTCCCCACCCCAAGCAACTCTGTTGTAATAAATCACAGTGACAGTGGATACAATGCAAACTATGAGCTTATTTATTGGGGGGGGAGGGCAAATACCCCAACACTTTACAGAAACAACACTTTCCCCACAGCAACTCCTCCTCCCACCACTGGATGTACCTAGAAATGTCCCTACTCAGTGGGTACCTCACCAAGGTGGTGATGCAGGCCTGGGATCTTTTGTGTGGGCCCCAATAGCTGTTAAACACTTTCAACCCTTTCAACCTTTAACTTTTTATAATAACCGGGTTCTGCTTTTTCCCATAGGGAAAGTGTGGCATAATTTGCTGTTATAAAGGAGTGTTTATAATGGCAAACACGCGCCACTTTCCCATTACAGAAGCGCGAGGCAGCATAACCCTCGAGACAAACACCTGGCAGTTTCGCATAAACCACTTTCCTCGAGCACTTACCTCAGAAACAGCACCGCATACACTACTGAAGTCTCGGTAGTCTAAAAAAAAAAATAAAAATGACAGCTGCTTCTCAATCCACTGGTACTACTGACAGAACATCCTTCATAACTGAACAACAAAATAAAAACACGGCTCGGAAGACAGAAAGTGATGTTCGTCTATTCAAACTGTTCCTCACAGAGGTAGGAGAAACTACAGAATTCAAACGTTTGACCCTCAAAAGCTAGACATAAAGATAGCAGACTTCCTGTACCTCTTAAAGAGACAAAGGCGGCACTGACTATGGGCGGGTACAATAAGAGCATAGTAGCCAGCATAGACAGACAACTAGCACAGCAAAAGTACCCCTTTTCAATATTCAAGGGTCCAGACACCACATTCATAGAGACCAAGAAAACGCTAGCAGCCAAACAGAGACAGCTAAAAAAGGCAGGCAAGGGCAACCGACCAAACAAAGCCCAACCCCTTTCCGATGAAGACGTTGAGCAATTATATTCATCTGGGACACTATCCATGTGCAATCCAACCGGACTATTAAATTTCCTATTCTTTAATTTTGGCATTCAATACGCCTTGCGAATGAAAGAACAGTATGACCTTCAATGGGCAGACATTAAAAAAGGAGTGGACACCAATGGAAACAGCTACCTTCAAAATTGTGAAAGGCAGACCAAAACACGAACAGGGGAAAATCCCCGTGATGTCTGCCCTATAAACCCACGTATTTATGCCAACACAAAAAATCCTGAAAGAGATACTGTCAGAGCATACGATTTGTACAAAGCACAAAGACCCCCAGAAATGTTACGACCAGATGCACCCTTCTACATTGCCCCAAACACCAACAGAAAGGAATCCTCATTTGGTATCATAACATGAACATAAGAATAAATAAAATGAGAAAATGATGCTTCAAATGAAGCTTGAATCAGGCTTGCCAGATACTAAAAGGATTACAAATCACAGCACTCGCAAAACAAGCATCCAGCGCCTCATTGACAATGACATTCCCCCCACAGAAGTGCAACAAATCTCAGGACACAAAAACATTCAGTCCATTAACAATTACTCTGTCCTGTCAGAAAAAAGCAGCAGCACATCAGCCACCTTCTCACATACTCCCATGAGCATCAAATGGTATCCAACTCAACTAAACCCACTCCAGCCGTGGCCACAACGAGCAGCAATGAACTTGCAGAACCTGGGACCAGCAACACACTCACCTCCATATTCGGAAGCGGCTGCATTTTTCGGGACACAGTCAACGTAAACATCTACCACTCTGCACCTCCACAAAAGCGGCAACGAATTCAAGTCATCGAAGACTCCGACAGCTCAGATTAAGGTACTGTAACTGCAAAATAAAAACAGTCCTTGCAATTTGGTATATTTTCCACACACTCACAACCGTTTTCTCTCCCGCCCGCTACAGGTCACATGTGCAGTATCCACAGCGAAGTGCGGTAACCACAACAACCCAGAGGTCTCAGCCATACCGCAGCACCGACCGACAGAACACCATTCAAACGAACTGTCTACTGCAACATTTAAATTAATTTACTAAGCATTTAAACTAACATTAAACTGTTAACTAAATGTGCAGCTTCCTACTAATACGTTCCAGTTCCTGCATAATCTAACTGTTTTGTTCACTTAACGTTTTTGTGCTTTGTGTAATGTAATGCTACATCTAAAATTAATTAAAGATCTGTAACCAGATAAAAACCTTTCTTGTTTCCAAATAAAAATTTAAATCTATGCAACAAGCAAAGAGTACTTCTGAATTTCATACTAATTTACATTTACTTAATTTACAGTTACAACAAAGCTCACCAACTACTTCATATTTATACTACTGCTCAGGCGAAAAAACAGAACCCTGTAATTATATAAAATAAAATATGGAGTGGTAGGTGTGTAATTCAAAGTTTACACACACCCTCAGGGTTAGATGCTTCCACAAACCCCTCAAGCTTCGCTCTCGGGGTTTATGTAGCATCTAACCCCTCGGGTGTGTGTAAACTTCTCATAACACACACCACCCCATACATTATTCTATATGTAAAACTCAGAGGTTACACACAGTTCTTTTCAGAGTTTACCCCCTGACACCTAATTAGCTAGCTATCTAATAAATTCCCCAGCAATAACTCAGGGTGCTCACAATTCTGCAGTTCACACAGGGGGCTTGCAGCCGGCTGAGTTGCACGGTAACATGGATGGTTCCAGTTGGTGGTGCACCACAGGCTGCAGGTCTTGAAGCTTGAAGAAAAATTAGACGCACTGGTCTTCATCTGCCTGGCCTTATCAACTTCGCCTATGGGTCTTTGTTGACTGTTTTCACACAGGCAGGCTTGTTGATGTCTTCCCCCACTGTTTGCAGATCCTTCTTCTTTGGCCAGGGACAATACAAGACTGAACCCCAAGGCCCCTCAATTTCACCCTCAGGACACACATGGGGCAGTTGGGCTTCTCACAGTCTTTGAACTTCCCAGCCTCTCCCTCAGGATTTATTTCTGCACCGCAGTGCTGGTCCCTCTAACAGTCACTTGCCTCAGCCCTCACAGCCTCTCCCCTTGCTGGATTTTCTTCTTCACCAAACACTTTCTTCACTGAGGAGGCACAGCAGCTCAGTCTATAATTACAGGTCAAACTATTTTTCAGGCTTAGAAATACTGCCCAACAGTTTGGTCCAACAGGAAGCAAATTTCTACTTTCAGCAGCACAGTTCATTCTCTATTCCTCCTGTACACAACTTGTTACCTTTTCTTTTAGGTCGATGGACAAAAAAAATCAGCAGAAGCAGAATTGAATGGATTTGGGCTCAGAAGCACACGCAGCCTGTTCTTTCACACCACACTGCAGCTCCTCTCAACAGCTCTCTTTTGGGCAGCAAAGCAATTCTATTTGTAGCTCACAGGCAGCCCTGCTTTCATTAGTTGCCATTTTCCTGGGCAACCTCAATGCTGCATACATTTTTACTCAGCAGCCCCTGTTCTGTAGTTCTTTGTGGAGGCTGCCAGTTTGTCTTTCTTAGGGCTGTCTACTGTCCAGCCCTTGATTTTATTAGAAGAGCCCTTATAAGGGCTAAAACTGTTTCCCCCTGTGACAGAAGCTTTCTGGTCACTATTCCATTGAGTCTGCACACCAAGGCCACAAGCATTCTCCAAATGCACCCAGTGGTGCAAAAAGGCAGATCGGACCTCAGCCCCACTCTATTCATGGGCCGAGGTCCCAAAATTTCAGCAGCCACAGAGCAACAGCAGGGCCACCATGGCTCAAGTCCCACCACAGCCACTTGGGGGACGCACCAGGAGGTCGGAGGGGCTGAAGTCCTACACAGGTAAGCCACATTGTGGGGCTTACATATTTTAGTGCTAAAGTCTGCAATAGATATACTGTATTATTCAGTGCTGTTGCTATCCTCTGTAGTCCCTGTATTCTTATCTTATACTGGCCATGACACTTTTCAAGGCATAGTAAGTGCCCTGCTGTTTTCTGTAGTTTACAGTGTATTTGAGTTAGAAAACAATGCTTTCAGAGAATCCAGTGACTTCACAAGAAATGTAACAGAACTGAATGAGAGTATAACTTCTGCTGGCTTGTGCTGTTATGCATTATCAACTCCCAGGATGCCTTGCATGAGTGGGGTCATGATCTTTGCAATGGAGACAAACAGGTTGTCACACCAGGGCAAAACAGAGTGAAGCAACCTCATTTATATTTAAATCAGGATTAAACTGGGGGATGCAAGTGTGGGAATCATTGTTCATGCCTACAAACTACACAGGTATGCAGAAAAAAGGTTGAGGGGACTTTCCCTTTAATATGCTCTTTTCCATTCAGGCACCAAGACTGCTTAGTGACCGTTTCTTTGTAATAGCTTTTTGTTCTGACCCTCATGTGGGCATCGCAGTAGAGGAGAAATCAAGGAAGTTAATATAGCCCAAATAATTTTGTATTGACACGAAATGATGTGCTTCCCCAATCAACCTCCCGTCCCCCCAACCCCATTCACAGGCAACATTATTTATGTACCCAACAGTTTTGTCTGTATATGACCGATACCCAAGATTAAAAAGGAGTTATACTTCCCACAGGCCAAGAAGCAAATTTATGTATGAGGGGCTCATAGATGCCCCATAGAAGCACAGCAAAAGCTGCAAAAAGTATTCTTCCTGAAACTCAAAGAAGTTATGGATCAGGATAAATGCTATGCCAGACCAACCTGATACTGTTTTTTGATTGGGTCACCAAGGCGATAGACAGAAGGCAGGCAGTAGATTTGTTGTTCTTAAGATTCAGCAAGGTCTTTGATTTGGTAACACACAGGAGGCTGCTGAAAAAGTTGGAGGACTTGGATCAGAGGTTAGTTAGGTGGGCAGAAAGTTGGCTTGGGGTGAGTCAACAATGTGTAGTGGTGAACAGGTCTAAGTCGAGGACAGGGAGGTAATGAGTGAGATGCTGCATTGATTGGACCTGGGAATCATCCTATTTAATGTGTTCATAAGTGACATAGAGGAAGGTATCTGGGGCAAGTTGTGTCACTTTGCTGACAACACAAAGCCATGCGGCACTGCAGATGATGCAGAAGGGGTGCAGGAATGCCAGATGGACCTAGAGAAACTAGAAAGATGGTCTAAGGTCTAGCAGTTGAAATTCAGTAACAAAAAGTGTAAAGTAATGCAGTTGGAGAGACAGAATCCATGCACAGAATACTGGATTGGAGGGGTTAGGCTGGCCACTACAGCAGAGGAGAGGGATCTGGGGGTCATAATCGGTGACTCCTGCAAGCAAAGGAGTCACTGCAATAAAGCATGCAGCAAGTCATCAAAGATGCTGAGGTATACTGGGATGGGTTTTGACAGCAGAAGAAGTGAGGTGATTCACCCTGTACCGATCCCTGGTGAGGCCTCATCTGGAGTATTGTGCCCAGTTCTGGAGTCCTTACCTGAAGAAGGACAAAGACAGACTGGAGTTGGTGCAGAAAAGGGTCATCAAAATAATCCAAGGCCAGCAGAGCAGATAGTTTGTTGGCTGGCTGGTGGCCCGAAATATGTACTTGCTGAAGTCCAGGTATGAGAGGGGAACATGGTAGAAACATATACGTTTTTCAGGGGTGAACCATCCCAGTGGTGCAGAGGGCTGAAGCACTGTGCACCTTACTTCTTGTCATGCTGGCAACCTGAGGTTGCTGGGGACCATGAAAAGGGGCTGGGAGAGGATTGAGCAGTCACCTGGCAGCTCTCCTGCTCTCCTGGATCAGGTGGTGGACCATCTCAGCTCTTGAGTGCTCACAGGTGGAGGCCTGGTGACAGCCCATGGGGTACACGAGTGGCAGATGTAGATCAGGGGAGGGGGAGGGACCCACAATCCCATGATGCATATGCACCTTCATGCGCATGCGCAAGCCCAAGCATGTCATGGCTAGGAGACAGGAGGAAACAAAGGTGCGGTTAGCATCAATGATGCCTGTACACTGTGCCTCCACCCACCCCATTGCCAGGGACCTATCAGCATACTGGATTTAGGCTTCGGGGGGGGGGTCGACCCTCCCCCTCCTGACTCCACCTCAGGGGCAATCTGTGGGAGTACCCACCTGCAGGTAAGCCTACCAGGATGGTGGACAGAGGAGGGCAGTGGAGCAGGACAGAAGGGAGCCAAGCCTGTCACAAGCAGGGAACATAAAGAAAATATGGTATCAACCAGATGAATAGCAAAGATCTATTTGTAACAATTAAAGATGCAGTCGCTAGGGGATGTGACTGGAGGTTGGTGGGGGGATGGAGATGGGTGAAGTTGGGAAACTTCACTTTGCAAAATACTTTGTAAAGTTTCCTGACTTTGCAAAGTGCTTACTGCATGAAGTTCTTCATGTAGCAAAGTGCCTGCTCCACTGGGCAAAGTAACACTTCACTTGCAAAGTGCTATGTGAAGTGCCTGAACAGTGTAACAAATACCTGTGATTTAAAGCAAAAAGCAAAAACAAAAAATAAAACATCCCCACCTCCTGGATTCTTGACACACTCCCTTGTCAACACGCCATATAGATATTTAATATAGCCCCTTACCCATTCCATGCTATGTCTTGTCTTCCCTCCTCCCCCCTACCCTGTGAAGTCTGTTAATTAGTATGCAGCAATTCATTATACCCTCTCCAGTCCACAAAACCAAGGTCTTTCCATGTCCCTCTTACTCATCCTAGTTGTTTGTTGAAAGAACTCCCCCCCACTCCATTTTTCTACCCTTTAGCTAATGAATACCCCCTCTCCCACTGCTTCTAAACCACTGTTTCAGATGATACACCATCCTGTAGTGGGGTCTGCAGCTTCGTTCCCTAGTGACCAAATTGAAATGAATGGTGAGTGATGTCTATCTTAGTAGTAATACCTGAATGACGACTTTTAAGGTATTACTGCTAGGATAGACGTCAGTCACCATTCATTCAGATTCAGTAACTGAATAGTGAAGCCACAGGTTGTTTTTCTTCTATTTTTTTTGTCATAAAGATTTTTTTCTCCTGTAGCAGGCCTGGGTGGCTACTAGCCCTGTCACCCTGCTCAGCGGCCATCCCCTACTGCCTCCAGTCTGAGTTCTCAATCCCCCACAGACTCCCCCCACGGTGGGATGGAAGAGGTAGGGCCACCCCCCCAGACACATCCAAGCACCCTGTGACCAGAGCATCATGGTGGACTGCCGAGCCATGGGCATGGCTTCACAGAGCACAGGCCCCTACATTTTCTGTTTTCTCTCTGTTTCCCCATGCTGGGGTGCACACACAGACATGTGCGTGTGTGAAGGCATGTGTGCTCACCATGGAAGTCCCACAACTCCCTCCCTTCCTGTGCAGCCCTACGGACCCACACAGTCATCAGGTCTCCACCTAGTTATAGTCATTTAGCAGGAACAGCACCCCTCTCCTGGGAGAGATGCGTAGTCCATTGGATGCTCATCCTCTCCCTCCCCAAGTGGTCCCCAGCAACCTGAGATTGCTCCCGATCATGGGTAATGGGTTTCACTTCACAGAAAGGGTGGTGGAACCATGAAACAGATTGCCAGTGCAAGTGGTGGGGGCACCTACCCTAAACAGGTCTAAATACAGCTAAGACAGTGCAAGGGGACTCATATTCCTTTTGGGGGGACAACATGGTATTGAGGGATGAGGGAGCAGGGAAGAGAGCGACAACTCACCAGTACAGTAGGACAGTGCAGTGAGGTAATATAGTAAAGGCAGACTTGATGGACCTTCAGTCTCTTTCTGCTGTCAAATTCTATGTTTCAAGGCCCTCTAGAATGAAGGGAATTGGGATGAGATCGTGTTCTTCACAATTTTATAAAAAGTATCTGCAAGCCATCATGCCACCTACATGCCTAACAGAGGATTACAGCATTTCAATGTCAATATTTAACCAGATAAAATGTCTGTGTGCCACTGAAAGTCCTTGATTTATTTTAGATGTCCATAGTGTCCCTGAGTTGAGATCTGAGGGAATCAACCCTCTTTTGCTGAAGGAAATCAATCAAGCCTGCCAAATGTTCAGTAAGTGATCCCACCTCAGAGACCATAGGATGCCTTGGAGGTTCCTGCAAATTCTTATGAACATTTGGTAATGCACAGAACGTGGGGACAGTGAAATATTCCGACCAAAGATATTTAAAATTCATTTTCAGAAATATGATTCCTGCTCTGTGCATCTTTCAACAAATTAGTGAACTACTTTGAACCATCATAAGGTAGTCACATATAATTAGCTTCATTGTTCAACAGATCCATAACCATGACCATACATATTTATGCCTGCTCATCAGTACAATATTACCTTCTTTGTCATCAAGTTTAAAAATTAGAGTTTTCCTGGGGTATACAGTAGTTTGTGTAATGTCTACTGTTCCTAAATGGGAATGTTAAAAGACCGATAACTAGACCATTATTTAAGTGCCTCCTTAATTTCACGCTGTATAACTTTCTCATAAGCTATGATGTTTGCATTAAAATAGGTGGCAAAATAATGATTTTGTTACAAATAGTTCTTTTCTAATGTGTATAATATTCCTCCCCCTAACATAACACACAGCAGTCTGCGCCTAATTTCCATTTCATAAGATATTCAGACAGTCATTCTCAAGATTCTCATTTCCCTCCATTAACTCATTCAGTCTTCAAATTACGTATGTCTTGTGTGGATCATTCTTTACCCATACTAGTGCAGAGGTAATACTGCTTCACATAGTGCCCAGTTGCTTTAGTATCCCCTATATTGTCCATGTTACTGAAAGTCTCAGTTTTATTTTGGAAGTAACTTTTCAAATGTATTTAAAAAACAAACAAATTAAACAAGGCTACCTGTGTCTTGAGTTCACTTGAGGCTTCAATGCTGGGATAAAGGAAAGAGCTCTTCACAGAAGTTTTACCTGATCATTTGTGAAGTCGACAGAGGTTGACTTCCTCTTGAATGTCTTCTTCTCCCTGGCCATACATCAAGGTTCCACCAAGTTGCTTTGACACAGCTCCATTGTCGAAATCCACTACAGCGATGGGCGGAATTTTGACTGTCAAAATTTCACCTCTCACAAAGTTACTGTTTTTTGTGGGAAGCTTCGCACCCCCACACCCACCATGCAGGGGTCTCTTCCCCCATCCCTGATTTTTTAATAATCAACTGATGCAGTGTTCATCAATCTGACAAAAGAATTCAACCGTGTCAATCATAAACTCCTTATTTCAAAACTCCAGGCAATTGGCCTTGGGACCCCTGCCATAACATGGTTCAATGATTACCTGAACTATCGCCATCAAGCTGTGAAAATTGGTAACACTCTATCCAAAGTGAATCACATCCTCAGCGGAGTCCCCCAAGGCTCCATTCTAGGACCCCTCTTGTTCTCCATTTTTATTAATGATCTCCCCACCATCTGCGGGCCAATCAGAACACTTCTTTATGCGAATGATGCAGTCCTATTCACTCATAGTGATCCTTCTACAGCTCTCTCAGCAACTCTTTTGCCAGGTTGCAAGCCTGGCTCTCCCAAGAAAAAGTGGTCCTAAATCTACCTAAAACACAGTCCATGCTGTTTGGGTCCAAGCTAAAACTTTCCAAACTCTCCCTTCTATTCAGTATTGACACCAGCAATGGCTCCCCCCTTGAAAAGACTATCTCCTTCAAGTACCTCTGAGTACACCTAGACCCCTCCCTCTCTTTTGAAACTCATCTATAACACACCAGTTCATCTGTCCATAAAAAACTGTGATCTTTCTATAGAACCCGCCACTTCCTAACCCCTGATACCAAGATCAAAACTGCTCAGGCCAGCCTTCTCCCTATCTCGAATATGGCTCAGCTGTCATCAACACTGCTGATAAAGAAACTCTACAAAAAAGCATACTCTCTACTATAACATAGCCAAATTTGCATATGACTGTGGCCACAGTACCCACCACTGCACAGTGCTCAACAAACTCAACTGGCTTTCCCCAGAACCTAGAGCAAACATCGCTCTCACCTCCCTCACCTACAAAACCCTGAAAACCAGCAACCTGCCTTACCTAGTCAGGCAGATCCCTCTTGCCAACCTTCCAACTTCTAGATCTTCATCCTGCAACAACATTGCCGTCCCACTGTTTTGCACCAGTATGAGTCAGTGGTCCTTCTCTTATCATGCTGCCTCCATTTGGAACTTAATTCCCCCTCCCATAAGAAAAGCTACCTCTAGCCTGGCCTTTACTAACCTGCCAAAATCTCACTACTCTGCCTCGGAAGCTTGTCAGTGTTCACAATAATCCTTTTTTCCTTCCTTTTTTCTTTTTTCTCCTTACCCTCACCTGCCCAACATGTTTGTACTTTTCTTAAGCAATCCTATGTGAATATCATATTGTATATATTGTTATTCCTTCCCCTGCTTCTCATGATGTCATGCTGTGTAACAATTTATCACTATTTTATATACATTGTCCCTTATGCACTGCACTCTAATTATTGTTATTTTCCTTTTACTATGACTGTATACTTTATCTGTGCATTTGCATCCGGGTCGTACCTGAAAAAGGCTTTTTACGCCAGTGTACTCACCTGGTCATCAAAGTTAAATAAATAAACTCCGAGTTGGAGATGATTCAGGAGGGGGCAAAACCAGAACCAGCGTATAGTGGGACCATTACAGTGACAATCTTGAAATTGTCACTGTAATGGTCTTTGCTGTAAAATTTTCACTGTTCCTATGGTATACGGAACATCAAGGTTCTGCTATAATGCCTCTTACCACATATCCCTCTACTGGTTTTTCTTTTGTGTTTTGATGTGGTCTTTGGTTCTATAGGCTTGGTCTAAAAATTTAAATACCTTCCTGTGCTGTGTGACTATCCTTGGTTGTATTTTTATCCTATGATGTCCAGGTTTCTGTTGGACTTGTACCCCCTCTCTGTTATGCCTGGGTCCCACACCATCTACTGACCCATATGTTCATACCATAAGTAACCTTGTTTATTTTCACTGTAATATTGCTGTATTGCACTAACATATAGAAATAGGTATCCATCGTACCAGCATGGGTACTAGGACTATACTTGCCACTGATATATGCTGCTGTATATTATGTTTACATCATTTTATGGTTTTATACATACTTTATGTTTATTACACCTGACATGCGTATCTTTTATTTATTGTGTTTACCTAGGTTTTGTGTGTTCCTTTTATGTTCTGATATAGTCATATAATCATGTGTAATTTGTGTCTTATACCAAAGTATCATGCCATGTGCATTTCTGCTTGTGCTGCATTCATAACATATCGCTGACAATGCATTTCCTTTGTTCTGAGAGTCTTACTTGCCTTGCAACTTTATTTCGTTTGTAATTGCTCAAGGAAGCCGCTTTATTTACATGCTTTATCCAATGCTGTATGTTTATCATATCTATAACTGCACTATTATCAGTCATATACAATTACTTGCACACAAGCTGCTCAATGAGAAAGAGACCATACTCGATGAATGGTGGGAAACTGGCTCCCTTGTGATTGTTTTATCACATGTCTGACATGAGTATTTGTAATAAAACTGCTTTTTATTACATACTGCTTGTGGTATATTCTTTGGATAGCCAATCCAATATACAAGAATCTGATGGTAAGCTGGACTTACCATAACAATGGTGACCATTGAAAATGTTGTTTTTTTTGGCTAACAAAGGTACACCCATTTCCTCTTGGGAATTGAGTTCTGGGAATTAATTTTTCCCTACAAGTAGGTGTGAGCTACAGCTTGGGACTTTGGTTTAAAATCATGGACTGCAGTTTTCTGTTTTCTAGAGCACTGGCACTAGGAACTCTGATATATAGCATGCTGTCACTCCCCTACAGAGTGGGTCTTAGGCAGCTTTGAACCTCTGTATAGGTGGACTGCCACTCTGCAGTTGACTGAATCTTAGGCAGCTTTGGGACTCTGTGAAGAAATGGTGCTTGCTCGTAGGTTGTGGGGTCCCTTAACAGGCACCCACATAGTTCAGAGCCATCTGTGTGTCTTTAATGACTGTGGTTCAAAACACAGTTGCTGAGCCACAAATAGTTAAAGATTCCCCTGCTTGTTGACATGTCTAAAATATGCACATTGTTGACAGAAGAAATCTCAGCTTACCTCACTGCACATGGTGTATGGGAAGTGCTTTACTGTAGTTAACTAAAGATGATATGGATCCAGTTATGTTGATTTCTGAGCAGTATATTAAACTGATACAGTCATCTAATAAAGCAATCCTCAAAAGGGCTGCTTTAGATGCATCTTCACAATAGCCGAAAACAGCGAAGTCCAGTTTCACTGCAATCTAAAAAGAATTTAGGTGTGAAAACTTTTGTCTATACAACTATTCCTTGCTACTCACTTTAGGAAAAGCACTACGTTTAATAGTAGTATGCTATAATTTTGTTTTCTGTTCCATGAATGCATCATTTTTTGCTAGACTGTGAACAGCCTAGTCAAGGATGTGCTGTATCATGCATTTGAGATAAGGACTAATTGGAGAAATATTTCAGATACCAGAGACAGTACTGTGGTCTGTCATGAATCTTAAAGTTAAATGATAACAACTTCATTAACTATTATGATGTGTTTGATGTTAATACTGTTTTGGTACCAGTAATTAAGAGTTATTTTTGAATTTGTAGATTCTTGTTTGCGTGCTACAGACTGCATTTAGTATGTAATACTGAGTTGGTTAATGAACTTTGAAGTTGTAGAGATGTGACATCATGACTTGTAATGTGTAGTTTGTGAACAATGTTTCTATTTAAGCATATGCTATGTCAAAAGTCACTGTTTCCAGATAACAGTGTCTCTGCCTCTTTTTAATTGAAGCTAAACTTGTATTTTTATGTCGTTTGTAATGAGCCAAATATGCTTGTAAAATGGCTGACACCTTTGGCTTTTGCCAAGCACGTAGTCCAGTCTGTTAGCTGTGCTTACACCCACAGCCAGACCATATGTTTTGTAATGCTGCAGACTTTTTGGATATTCTGATGAGACATTGCTAGTGGTTTGAGGTTGATGTATGTGTATATTTTAGCTAGATTTGAAATGGTTGCATTAGTTCTTATTCCGGTTAATTAGAGGTTGGAATGTATAATTTAAAGAAGACAAAGCATCTCACAAATACTTTTACAGTTTTTTTTCTGCGTATCACATATGACCTTTCTGTCGGCCATCATGTAAAATGTTTTGTGTTAAGCAATTTATTTTTTTGCTGCCTCAGCCAGCAACTCTCTTTGTTCTTTTATCACTAAGAACTCTCATATAGTGCAGGCTTCAAGGACACTGCAGCTACAGCTGGGTTTCTATCCCAGCAGCCATCGTTTGTACACTATGTGATCTTTGGCAAGTAACTTGACCTCCTTGTTCTTTTCAGCTGTACCTGTTTTTCAGCTCAGAATTGATGTGGTTCATTAATTAAATCACTATTTTTTATCTAAATATCAGTTTTAATAGGAGGTGCACATCAAATATGATTTATAAAAAGTTTACTTTTTTTTTTACAGTCCTCATCTTCTCTCCGAGAAGTAAGGACTGCCATTTTCTCCTGGACTTCCAGCCAGAACTGTTTGGCTATCTATAAAACCGCCTATCCCTACATATGACTTCTTCATGTAGGTTCATTGTTCACATGGCTTCTCTATCCATGTACTATATCACATGAGCCCCATGCCATGCAAGGCAATCAAGGAGGGGGGCTGATCACACCCAGCATTTGTAATAATCCATTTAGCTTAACGAAGCTAGCTACACAGTATTTCATTGCTACAAGAAATATTATAATTATTTTAGAGAATTTTGCCAGTTATGTTACTTAATAATTTTTCTTTTTGAATCCAGGCCTGGCTTTACACTTTTTTTATAATGAACATACATGATGCCATACAATACAGCTAGTGGCATTAATCTGGATGATGTGTAAATTCAGTTGACATGTTTTTTGATGTTAAAGACAGAGAAATTAAGACGCTTCTTTCTCTGATGTTAGTTGTAACCTTATTTTGATTTTCAGTAATCCAAATACCTACCCCCAAGGTTAGCAGAAGGCAAACATCTGTACAGAGTTCATATAAATATCAGCATTTTTTAAATCAGTGCTAACCTCCCACAGGGAGAATGTGCTGACAAGTTGTTCCCTTTTGTGGCTTGTTTTTTCTTTCTGTCTCCTCTCTTGCAGGGAAAAGACAACCACTGGTAATGTGTAAACATGTTTTAACCAGTAGTCTGATTTCAGTATAATGTTGTTACCGTTTAAGTAATAGTGAGATACTGTATAGCCCTTAGTTTTATAAAAATTAAGGTCTACCCATTAGTGGTTTATTCAGCATATAACATTTAAGGGGATGACTGATTGGCAAAGAAAGATTACCTAAATAATTGTGGATAAATATACACACCACTACTGTGAATACAGTGTTATCTAACATTTATGTAGAAAACTGTTACAGGTAAATTTAATAGAATTTACTATTGTATTGTCTGGCCTCTGCTCTAGCACTGGTCACCCACAGTATACTATAATACTCAAGCTGCCTATTTCACTAAAGAAGGAGCTCGTGGGAGCCAAAGACATGAATCGTATGTATACCCCACCCCCATGAACTGATTATTTACAGTAGACACTGTTTTAACAACTGGTGTGCCCGTAAGAGGCAGATAACTTTTGGAAATGTTAATCACATTGTTTACATTAACAATTAGCTACTAGCAAATCACTTCATGCCTATTTGAGAATAACATTTTAGGAACGATGTCAGATGTATGTGTGCTATTTATTTCAGGCCACACTTACTGATAGAAGGCCTTTATGGTTCATCAGTGATGGGTTTGTGCAATACTGCAACTGTTACCATTCTTGATTTTAAATCACATTGTCTATAAAATTTCCATGGACAATGACATACTACAGCCAAGTATCCTGACCCATACAAGGAGCTCGGGGCGGGGTGGACCATGCCCTGTTCCAGTGCAACACCTATGGTGGTGGCAAACAAACAAAACTCCCTCTGGACCTGACTGAGCCACAGCTAGCAGATCCAGATATGAGTGAGGTAAACCCACTGTCCCTCCAAAAGGTGCAAATGAAAAGAAAAATGTGTGTTTGAAATTAATTTATTTGTTGCTTATAGTTTGAAAAGGTCCAAACTATTCAAACATTGTACACCAGCTCAGCCCATTTGTTTATCAAGTGCGGTGACCAAACCACACAAAAACCTATTCACAGGTGGCCTTATGCCAACCAGCACTGGCCTGGTGTAAGGGCCAAAGCCCTTAATACAGTAAGTAGCTGAGCTGGGAAGGGGTTGCATCTTCACCTGTTCCTTTTTGTCTCCACAGGACAATGCAAAATACTTCAATTGACCAAAAAGAAATATCCTTTTTTGAACAAATATAAGCTCCACCTTATTTTTCTTTTCAGGCCCTGCCGATCCTGAACCACATGTGTGGCAACACATGCAGGCTAGGCACCCTTTTAAAACCCACAAACACAGAGATGTGGGATACAAAAATAACTGTCCTTTACCAAAGACGTGCAACACCATGTGGTGCCACACACTTGTATATCCACCCTCTGCCACTCATCCAAATAAGTGCACTGGGAGTGGGTCCCAAGATGACAGCCTGGGTAAAGAATTGGCTGGAGAATAGGACACAGAGAGTAATAGTAAATGGAGTCCACTCAGAAGAAAGGAGGGTTACTAGCAGGGTACCGCAGGGTTCAGTATTAGGACCAGTCCCCTTCAATGTTTTTATAAGCGACATAGCAGAAGGACTGGAAGGAAAAGTATGTCTCTTTGCAGATGACACTAAGATCTGCAACAGAGTTGATTCACAGGGTGGGGTGGAAAGGATGAGAAGGGACTTGGCAAGGTTAGAGGAATGGTCAAGTGTATGGCAGCTTAGATTCAATGCTAAGAAGTGCAAGGTAATGCACCTGGGAAACAAAAACCCAGGGGAAGAGTACACAATGGGGGGATACTAACAACAACAAAAATGGAAAGGGACCTGGGGTAGTCATATCAGATGACCTAAAGGTGGGCAAGCAATGTGAGAAGGCAGCAAGGAGGGCTGGGGGGATACTGGGATGCATAGGGAGAGACATCACCAGTAGAAAACAGGAAGTTATTATCCCTCTGTACAGACAGCTGGTGAGACCCCATCTGGAGTACTGTGTGCAGTTCTGGAGACCCAATCTCCTAAAGACATAGACAGGATGGAAGCTGTCCAGGGAGGACACTAAAATGGTGCAGGGTCTGCACCGGAGGACATATGAAGAGACTTAAGGAGCTTAATAGTATAGCCTCGAGGAAAGGAGGAGAGGGGGACATGATAGAAACTTTCAAGTACCTCAAGGGAATCAACAAAGTCCAAGAGGGTAGCATCTTTCAAAAAAGTGTGCAAGAACAAGAGGGCACAATTTGAAGATAGAGGCAGCTCGGGGTAATTTAAAGTATTTTTCTAGAGAGGTTGTGGATGCATGGAATGGCCTTCCGGAGGAAGGTTGTGGAGTCAAAATCAGTGGTGGAATTCAAGCATGCATGGGATAGTCATAAGGCAATTCTGGGGTGGGGGTAGGAAGAAGTAGGCTGCTGGTTAACTAGGATCTGCAGCTTATCCAGTAGGTAGGGAAATGGGCAGACTGGGTGGGCCAAGCGGTCCTTATCTGCCGTCAAATTCTATGTTTCTATGTTTCTATGTGCACAACAAACTGCATGCACACTGACATCAACTACAGCCTTCACAAGGAAGGCCTGACTGCAATTTCAAATGTTCATGACATTTGTGTCTTTGCAAACTTAAAGATATTGTGTTGCACTATGCCCTCTATGGTCATTGTGTCGTTACAAATATGTTTAAGTTTCAGCTTATTATGTTTGTACATATAATTGTAGCTTATCAAGTATAAGCTCAGGAACTTGATCCACATCTAGGAATGTTCTACTCAAATGCCTCCTGCAAATCTGGGTGTAACAGGCCTGATGGGGAGTGTATTACAGGTTAAATCTGTCACCCTGACATGGGGGGGGATACACCACAACTTCAGAAATAAATTGGCTGTTTCTTTTTACAAACTAATAATATTATTGTACATATCATTCCATTGCTAGCACTACCATGTTTCCAATTGTTGTTATCCCAACAGAGGAAAAACCTACACAGTCTTCCATGCAAAAACCCAGACCAGCTGGTGGTCTGATTGCCTCATCACTCCCAGGTACCCTTGTAAAATAATGTGTAATACACACATAATATGGCAGAATGTAGATTCTACTTCAATACAAACACATCTAGGTTTCATAGATCCATGTTACCAGATCCTTTTGCAACAGATCTGATACATACTCAAGACCCAGTATATGAGCACCACACTACTGAATACCTAGGAGTATTTCACCCTGGATAACAGACTTATTAGAATGGACCTTTTCAAATCCCACAGGTGCAACAGGCACTGTTGTATGCCCCTGTATTACATGGTGTAAATGGCATACTGCCATAAGATAAAGGTTCAAAGTACATACAGCAAGTATAAAATCACACTTTCATTTCATAAGATAGGCCTAAAATAGGCCAAACAGCAACACACAAGCAAGGAAACTATGTTTTTTTCCCTACTGTCACAACCTCTTCTGAGACTTGGAAACATGATGTATTCACAGATGAATAAATGGTATATTCTTATTATTGGACCTCGACCTGCAGCTCCGAATGCATGGCTGATGCCATCACTTGTCTGTCACACCACACCATAAGCAAAGTCATTGCTAATAACCATATCATTTTCCTTTTCCCTTTCAAAACAACTATATGTGTGTTTTAAAACTAAGTTTTTAACAAAGTTTTACAAGTTTTTAGGTTTCAGCAGAGTGGTACTGGTAAGATCTTCAAGCAACACATGTAACTTTTCTTCATGGCTGGTTTTCCAAACTTGGCTGGCACCTCATATGAACTGGTTGTTTTTATCTGGACTATGCTCTTGGTTGCTGTTTCATGACTTGTGTTCTTTACTGTGTTGTTATGAACTGTCAGTATCTGTGCAAAACTGTGCTCTTTTTACAAAAAACTATGCCTGTGTGGGTGTGGCTATTACATTGAAACATTCAATGGACAATCTCATGCAACCCTTGCCAAGGCCTTTGCCAATTCAGCCAACCAGCAGCCAGCTACATGGACATTACCTTTCTTACCTTGCTGGTACATGTCTGCACAGCCCCATATACCATGTGGGGTTACGAACTTTTGACAAATAACATTTAAAATGTGACTACACTGCTTTGTGGTTACCAACTCGAACCTTATGGACTGGTTCCTCTTTAAGCTCATTGTTATTAGATTCTTCAATCAAACACGTACGCTGCTATCCTGTATGTCGCCATTATCTACCTTTTCCACTGTCAATATGGACTGTTCTTTATTAATGGACAATGACTTTAACACTTTTTACAAACAATGTTCTGTGATAATAAACATCAACAATTTTTCTTATACATATATCCACTGTGGTGTTGACGTACCTAGTTTCTGGTTTGTATTTTATGATCTGACCATCTGTGATTACCCCTGTGTCAACTCCTGAATAGGACTACTTTCACAGTCACCCTGACTATCTGTATGCTATAGAGATGTAATTCATTTACATTGCTAGTTTTTGCGTGCTTTAAAAATCTGATATTCAAATCAATGTTTTAAAACTTGATAGTAATTTATATCTTGTTTTAACTTATCCACTACTAATCCTTTGCTGTCTGATGCATACTTTTAACCAGTGTCTTGCACAGCTGCAGTTCTTTTGCCAGGTTCGCACCTTTGGCTTGTTGGTGAAATAAGACATACCATTATTACACCTATCCATCTTTTTTTTGTGTTGCCTTTTGAGCAAGGCAACAAGGAGGGGACTGTTATGCCTGGGTCCCACACCATCAACTGACCCATGTGTCCATACCATAAGTAACCTTGTTTATTTTCACTGTGATATTGCTGTATTGCACTAACATATAGAAATAGGTATCCATCGTACAAGCATGGGTACTAGAGCTATGCTCGCCACTGATATATGCTGCTATATATTATGTTTACATCATTTTATGGTTTTATACATGTTTTGAGTTTATTGCACCTGACATACATATCTTTTATTTGTTGTATTTACCTAGGTTATGTGCATTCCTTTTATGTTCTGTTATAGTCATATAATCATGTATAATTGGTGTCTTATACCAAAGTATCATGCCATGTGCATTTCTGCTTATGCTGCATTCATAACATATAGCTGACAATGCATTTTCTTTGTTCTGAGATTCTTATTTGCCTTGAAACTTTATTTCCTATGTAATTTTCCAAGGGATCCACCTTATTTATATGCCTTATCCAATGCTGTATGAGTATCATATCTGTAACTGCACTGTTATCAGTCATATGTAATTACTTGCACCCCAGCTCCTCAGAGATAAAGACACCATACTTGAGAAATGGTGGGAAATTGGCTCCCTTGCGATTTATTTGTCACATGTCTGACATGAGTAATTGCAATTAAACTGCTTTTTATTACATACTGCTTGTGGTATATTCTTTGGATAGCCAATCCAACAAACAAGAATCTGATGGTAAGCTGGACTTACCATAACAGCTCCCCTTTCTGGAGTTTTTCTTGGTGGATTTAGATATGTTACAATACATTGAGTAACCTCTGGTGACTGATCTTCCAGTTTTATTACAGGAAGCAATCTTGTCAGTTTGGTATTCCTCAGTGTCCTACTGCAATTTACAGTATATACGGTGAAGCTCATCGGGATTCAACTCAGTTCTGCAGCATGCTGCAGCAGAGTTACTGCAGTAAACAATGCAGTTTCAATGGGAATTAGTAACTCTTGCCATGCAGGAAACTGTGACACTGTACTTCATCCTTGCAGGCTTCACTGTAGTTATGGTTCTGTAAATTCCTTTTTTTTATCTCTTCCATAGAATGTGCATAAGGTTATGTGGTGCTCAACAGGATTTCATGAAAATCCAGTTGCAAAAAGCTGTGTCACACACAGCCCAATTATCATTTGGACACCGGAGCTACTAAACATGATACTTTATTGCACAAAAACTCTGGCACCAGGCCTAGCCTGACACATTTCAGATACTTCCTTTATCAAAGGCTAAAAGGCAATACAACATTTTTCATTCAATACTGCTCAGTCTATGACATCATTACCAAGTATTCCAATTTCATTGGGTCACAGTTTCAAGACATAAGTAGTGAAAATTCAAAACACTCAATAAGCTCTCTGAAAGACCAATGCATACCAACAACACTAGAATAAAGTTATACAAATATGTATCACACAAACACCACATAAAAAGTGCAAGTACCCACAAAAAGTGCAAATTCACAATCTGTGCAAATTTCAGCTATGAATATCACAATAAAAATTGAATTCCATCAAATAATTTCAAGTACAAGTTCATCTGTCTTTCAAATATGGTTTTAATTCAAAACTTGCATTGAGACCTGGTTTTCTGTGTGCTCTGAGCCGTATGATCCACTAATTTTCTTTTTTCAATACCTTATTGCAAAAGTTACCACCCCTCAGATCAGGGAATATTTTTTCAATTCCCATAAATTTGAACTCATGACCTGTTTCGTTTCTTTCCTCTACAATATGTGCAGCTGTGGGATACATAACATCCTGCTTTTCTATTGTCCTGATGTGTTCATTAACTCTTAGTTTAAATTGCCTTTCTGTTTTACCTACAGTATATAGAACACATCACAGCTGCATCTGGCTAAGTAAATAACACCTTGCGTTTTTCATGTTATGAGCTGCCTGACATCATACTCCTTCTCATCCTGTGATTGTATCTGGAATTTTTTTCCCCATAGAGATATGCTTACATGCCACACAGTTTTTACATTGGTAGCAGCCCTTACTGTTGTTCAACCATGTGTTATTTTTTCTTTTTTGTTGAAAATGGCTCCTCACCAAGCTGTCCCTAAGTGTGGGTGCATGTTTCTAAGACACAATGGGGGAGGAGATGGTATATTTTTGCAAGTCTGTGCTGCACGACAGGACCTTCCAATGTTTTCTGATTATTTTTTCCACCTCACTAGAGTGTATGGAGAATGTAGTGACATAATGAAATCTGTTACTGTTATGCTGTCTCTCATGTCTTTCTCCCAGGAGTTCATCATGTTCTTTTGTGGCTGCAGCCTTATATGCTGTATCAATAGTAATTCATGCATAGCCCCTATTAGTCAATCTCCTGCATAGGTCTTGTGCCCCTTTCTCAAAATCTATTTCTTTGCTGCAATTTTTCTTTGTTCTTAAAAATTGTCCTTGACTGTATACTTTATCTGTGCATTTGCACCCGAGTCATACCTGAAAAAGGCTTTTTACACCAGTGTACTCACCCGGTCATCAAAGTTAAATAAATAAATTCCGAGTTGGAGATGATTCGGGAGGGGCGAAATACCAGTGAAACAGGTGCTGGTGTACAGCAGGACCATTACAGTGACAATCTTGAAATTGTCATTGTAATGGTCTTTGCTGTAAAACTTTCACTGTTCCTATGGTATACAGAACATCAAGGTTCTTCTATAATGCCTCTTACCACATCTCCCTCTACTGGTTTTTCTTTTGTGTTTTGATGTGGTCCTTGGTTCTATAGGCTTGGTCAAAAAAAATTAATGACGTCCAGGTTTCTGTTGGACTTGTACCCCCATTCTCTTTTCTGGAGTTTTTCGTGGCGGATTTAGATATGTAACAATACCTTGAGCAGCCTCTGCTTACTGATCTTCCAGTTTTATTCCAGGAAACAATCTTGCCAGTTTGGTATTCCTCAGTATCCCACTGTGATTTACAGTATATACAGTGAAGCTTGCCAGGATTAAACCTAGTTCTGCAGCATGCTGCAGCAGAGTTACTGCAGTAAACAATGCAATTTCAATGGGAATTACTCATTCTTGTCATGTAAGAAACTGTGACACTACACTTTATCCTGGCAGGCTTCACTGTAGTTATGGTTCGGTAATTTCCTTTTTTTTATATTTGTTTTTGAGCTGTTTATCCGGCTCATTAAGAAGGCTATATTCCCAGTACCTATGCAACTCATTCTTTAAACTTGGAATGGTTACTGTCATCTCCTTATACTTTGCAGTATCCTTCTTAATTATGATCTCTGTGAAAGTCCATGAACTGAACATAATGGCCCTTCCCCACTCTTTCCTGTGCTAAGTTCTCCAGGCCAGTAGATGGAGTTTTTGTCACATGCAGACCTTGTAGAACTTGATTTCTTTCTAGATACCCCTCAAGGGTGATAATGTTGTATGTTAAGTTATGATTTCACAAAGATTGCCCTCTTAGCCCTCTGACTTGTAATGTGGGAAATGCAGTGCAATGAGTCTAGTTCCTAAAAAAGTCCTAACAGAATCCCAAAAAGTAGGAAAAGAAGACCCTCTCTAGCATTCCATTTAAAATACTAACTTTACTGGAGCTTCAAAACATTCAGTCCTCCTTATATAGCCAATGATTTGCCAGCTGTGCCCAGCCTCTTCAGGGCAGCAGTATAGGAACAAAGTATCATGAACCTCTGACCTTTCCTTTTTAATTTTTTAATTTTTGTAGATTCTATTTTTGCACTGGGGGACCAAGGCAGCTCTCAGGAGTGCCCACTCAGCCATGGCCTCTACCCCCTACCTGAAGTCATCTTCCTCTGGGAGTACAATTGCTGAACACCCTCTCCCTGGACCCATGGATCCTTTCTGAACCCCAGATCACCCCCTGCAGGGAAGGCCCACCTCACCTACCTGTTGGCCTTTCTTAGATTGGAGGGTCACTCCTGGGTTGGGTTGAGGGGCTCAGGAGAGCCAGTGGAAGGATGGTCCGGTGTCAGGATGTGGGCTTTAGCTCCTGGGGCCTCAATCACCTCCTTGCATCCTCTGGGGTTTTTCTGCTGATGTTTCCCCCCCTGGAGTGCAGACAAGCAATGATGTCTGTGCACTATCGTGCTGATGTCCGCCACTGCTCCACCCCTCATTATGACACCACTCCATGCAGGGGCCCCCAATCTCCACTGGGGGTCACTGAAGAATGATGTAAGCTCCGCTACCCACCCCAAGAGGGAGGCAGTCCTCCAGATGCTCAATGCCCTCCCTCCCTCCCTGTTGACCCCAATGGCTCGAATCTGTTCCTGAACCCAGGTCACCGGCATGGTGTGAGGTGTGGTGTCCAGTGCCTCAACCCTCAGTACCACTGGGCCAACCTCTGACCTTTCTATCAGCTATTTTCTTTTTAAGTCTCGTATCTATAGTGTCCTGTAACTCGTGGGCTTTCATACAGGGAACATCACCTTGCTGCATGGCTACCACTTCCCTTGTAGTGAGAAGCTCCTCATTCCAGTAAAGTTATATTAAATGGATTGCTGGAGAGAGTCTCTTCCTACTTTTTGGGAGTATGTTAAGCTCATTAAAAAGTAAGGGTTCTAGTTTTATGAAGAGTTGTTTTAAATTATGTGGTTCTATTTCTGCTTCAGTCTTCTCTTGTAATTATGCATTTGCTTGTTCCCTGTGCTGTAACAATGAGGTCACAACAAGCTGGTGGCATATTGGTGAAGTGTGTTAGGCAGTTGTTAGCTAGGGGTACTGGGACAGTATTGACACACTGCAGCAGTTTGCATGATGTCTAGCTGAAAATGCAGCAAACAGCTATACTGATATGGTAATAGACTCACATGAGCATGCCTGCCCCCATACTCAATCTTCCCACAATGACAAGGATACCTGAAGGTTTCTGGGAAAAGAAAAGGTCCCAGATTCTGGTGCCTTTTGCCTGAACTATGGCCGGTTGAGTTTGCTGAGTGACAGCCGCAATCACCAATGGAAGTGGTCCCATGGCTGTGCATATATAGAAAGGACTGTGCTGGAGGTAGGCAGATCTGAGGGAGAGCTTGTTGTTTCATGACATGCCATATGGGGAGTAGGTGCATGCTGTCCCTGCCCTTGCCTACAGTGTTGAATGCAAACTTTAAAGAGAGTTGCTGTACCTGCTGAGGAGAGCTGTATTCGCATACCAGCTTGCATGAAAGATAACTCTGGAGGGACAGCATGAAGCACAGAAGCTGACTCCAGAGCTGGTGGGTTGGGACTGCAGTGGAGGAGAGGGTGAACCAGAAGAGGGAGCCCTTTAGAGTGGAGATCCAGTGGCCCTCTGTGTCAGGAGCCATCCATGTCTGAGAATAGTAAATATGCCCTGCTTTTAAGGAAAGTTCATCAGTTGTCAGTTGTGTTTGCTAGTTGATCATCGGGCCAGATTACAACTACCCCAGTCTGTGAGGTCTGATGTACCATTTAAGCAATTGCATGGCCTTTGGGGTGATGTTAATTTGAGCAAGCTGCTTTTTGTTTAGTCCACCACCTCCAGACAACCTTCAGCAACTGCAACTGGCCTGCAACATTTCAACAACTGCAGTGCCCAGGGACTGTGTTTAAGGAAGCTTCCATTTGGGTCTAGTTAAATTCTGGTACCAGGTGGGAGAGGTCGAGCTGCCCTTCCTGGAATAGCATCTACAAATGACCATGTCAGAATTACGTGTTCACACTAACTGTTTCCTTCCAGACCCCGGTTAACAAAACTGTATTCTTTTGTAAACTTTGGCTGGTTATTGACTTCCAGGCACGATGAAGTAAATAGTGATTTACCTTACCTAGCCCGACAAAAGCTGAGCCCCCATGGCTCAGTTGATTTGAGTGCCCCCAGCACTTTCCCCTCAAACCCAACTATACTGGACTGCCCTAGTTTACTTAAGGTGGTGACAGTGCCATGTGCATGGCGTGGGCATGCCTTGCCATGGGGTATATCAAAATACACATACCAGAGTGTACTGATATAGCTGTTTGTGTGATCTTTGAGTTAGAAGTCATTAAAGCTATTATATGAATATTTCTATATTGATTTAGTGGTTTGTCTAATTTTTGGTTAGATGGCAGCTGGTCAAGGAGGTAAACCTAAGGTTGTGCTGGTCACTGTCTGGGGGAGGGGACATGGGATTTGGGTGTACCACTGGGCATTGGGAACAACTATTGGCATGACACAGGGTTGAGGTGAGGGAGGGGCTGCCACTAGACTCCAGGAACCCTTATTTGGACTAGAATGGGGAGATGGAGGGGATGCTTCGACACCAGGGTTCTTCTTGATGTAGGACAGGGAAACCATGCAGTTGCTACTGGACACCAGTGATCTTGGTATAGAATGGGGAAGCAAAACTTATGGTCGGAACAGTTGGTTATGATCTTCATCCTGTCCAATGCGATTGCATGACTTGGATTCATGGCCTTCAGGGAGAGCTCCTCTTGCAGACCATATCTTCTGAAAACAACTAACACATAAATGGTTTCTTCTGCTCTGTAGTGCCACCACTGCACCTCTGGTCAATGGTTCCTGTGCTTGCTCTGCCACCACTACCCCTTCTGTCCACTGTTTTGAGTTTACAGTCTATAGTTCCCAGTAGGCCACTAACACAGAGTCTAGCTCGTAAATTCCTACACCACAGAATTACATAGATACATAGATGTTGATGACAGATAAGGGCCTATGGCCCACTTAGTCTGCTCATGTGCGCCTGTATTTTGCTTCTTCAAGCTTCTCTGAAGCTATGTTGTTCCCTTCCACCCAATTACCAGGAACCCCTTGTGCCTATCCCATGCATTCTTAAATTCTGTAATTGTTTCATCCCCCATAGCCTCCTTCGACAGGGTATTCCATTTGTCCATCACTCTCTCCATGAAGAAATTCTTCCTCATGTTCCCTCTGAACCTCCCTACATTTTCATCCCATGTCCCCTAGTCCTGGAACATCTCTTTGTATGAAGAATAGTGTTTTCTTGTACCTTGTTCCTGCCTAGCACAGTCCCCTCTATGTATGCACAGCCAAGGGACCACTTCCTTTGGTGACTGCGGCTGTCACTCAGCAAACTCAACAGGCCATAGTTCAGGTAAAAGGCACCAGAATCTTGGACCTTTTCTTTTCCCAGAAACTTTCAGGAATCCTTGTCATTGTGGGAAGATTGAGTGTGGGGGCGGGCATGCTCAAGTGACTCCATTACCATATCAGTATAGCGGTTTGCTTGATTTTGAGCTAGACATCAGGCAAACTGTTGCAGTGTGTCAGTACTGCCCCAGTACCTCTAGCATTACATTATTATGTATAATTGTTTGGCTAGTAAACATTGGAAGAAACAGCTGGGTAAAACACCAGTTACACTTCCAGTCAGACTCCTACTTATTGTAATCCCTAAATACCTACTTGTCTATGCTAAGCAGCCTTAAAAATGAGATGCTTTGAACACTGACTTGCATGGTCAGTACTGACATACAGAGTATGTTCATCCTGGAAACTTTGAAATATCTGATCCATTTTTGATTGATCCAAGTAATGTCTGACCTAAACAATAGTAATAGTAATCATAATGCTAAAAAAATAACATCAATCAATCAGTGGTACCCAATTTAATTTCTGGCTGTGTTAAGAAGGAGCCTTTGACAATGATTTTAAATGCTGCCATAATAGGAAGCAATAATATCCCCGTAGTCTTCCATTATAGAAGGAAGTAGCATCCTTGCAGTCTGAAAAAAAGGCAAAGATTGCACTTGTTTCAAATCAACATAATGGGAATGGATCACAACACAGACCCTAATGTACAAAATCACTGACGAGTTTGTATATGAATATATTTTGGAATAATCAATTGTCATCAATATGATAATTAAAGTGTAGTTTTGGCCTCTCATGTCCTTGCTAAATTGATGTTACATCCATGTAACAGCAGATGAATTACTAGCAACTGATCTAGCCTTCATAAATTACAGCAACGCATCTGACTGAATGGATCACAATGTTTTGGTCATGAAAAGGGTTCAGTTAGAAAAACATGCAGCTTGAAAATCCTGGCTGTGTTACTTTCTCCCAGAGAGGCCTCAGATGCTTAAACTGAACTCCATTTAATTGGAATGAGATACTATACAAGTGAAATATCTCAAGGAAGGAAGCGAGGGCCCTTCAGATATTTAATTATGACAAATAACATCCTGATACTCTGTAAACAAGTGACCTACGTAAATTACACCCCTTTATATTGCCATTATGGGAAGGGCACCTCAAGTACTAGACAAGAGAACATAAAGCCTTCCATCAGATCAGACTAGAGACAAACCCTTAGGTAAGTAAGCTTTTATTTTTAATGAGCCCCACCCCAGAGGATCTAGGTACTATAAATAAACACATAGCAGTACAAGCACAAATACAAAAATCAGTGCACAATTCAGTATTAAAAACAATCAAGGCAGGGTTCAACCATATTCAATAAAAGCCAAGGGTAACAAAGGAGTTTTTATAGATTTCCTAAAACCTCCACTGATGAGATACTTCAGGGGTATGAAGGGAGAGCATTCCAAAGCCGGGTGCTGCCTCTGCAAAAGCCCAGGGAACTATTAATACATTCTCCCCTGCAGAGCAGAGAATTTGACAGGGAGCATATGAGTGATGGAAGTCTTTAATCTTGTCTTGTGGAAGTCTTGTGAAAACACAACCACCAGAAGTTATGCTTTCAAGCTAGAAGGAGGGAGATTTGGGGGGGGCATAAGGGGACATTATTTCTCAAACAGGGTGGTGGGTCCATGGAACAGATTATCTGAATGGGTTGTAGGAGTGGATATGGTGGGCAAGTTCCAAAGAGCATGTGGACAGCTATATGGGCCTAAATGGAAAAGGAGAGACAGGGCAGAGAAGAAAATGGTAGGAGGATGGGAGGGGTTGGGCCATTTCTTGGGCAGACTAGATGGGCCAATCGGTCCTTTTCTGCTGGCAGAATTATGTGATTCTGTGAGAGAGTTAATGTAGCCAGGACCCAAAATCATAAGTGAATCAAAAAATACAAGTTATTCAAATTAATTTTGCAAAGAAAAATAGGAATAAAAGCTTATTCTATAGGAGGAGAGAAAACTGACCATACCACAGAAATTAAAATATATGTGGTTATTCTTGATAAGTAAGGATACAAGTTATACATGGCCTATATTATACAGTATCTAGACTAAATCGAAGAGAGCATTTTAGTTGTTGAACTTGATGAGACAGAACTAGTACCAATACGTGTCTCTAAGTCTGCAATCAGACATGACAGTGTGCTGGTAGTTGTGTCACCACTGCATGCCCAGGACCATAGTATGGCACAATGCCACAGGCAGAGTGCCTTCTGCTTCAGAAAGTGCTGTGGTGACACAACTACCAACACCGTGGAGTGTCTGATGTTACTAATAACATGAGAGCCATAAATAAAAATAAAAAAATAAAGAAGTTTGAAAGATGCAGAAAAGAAGATGAAATGGGCATAAAAGGATGTAAACTAGTCCATCCACTAATGAGTTGTACTAGGGGCACTGTCTGACTTGTGTTTGTCATTTTAAATGTGTTGAGCACACATGATAACTGTTTCTCCCTGTTTTTTTATATTATTTTTAATAAAATATTATTTTATTTTTTAATCAAGGTGTTTATCCTCCTGCCCTCCGGCCCCCTTCTGATCCAGCCCATCCAGCCCTATGACACTCTTTTACCATGGCTTACTGGCACACATAACACAAACAGATTTCTCCTTGTGGCGGGGCCTGGGGAAGGAGTGCCATACTCCCCACCTCTGAGTCCTCATCCAGATGGTGTCTGGCTGGTCAGCAGTGTGGGACCTGCGGTGGACTGGATCATCATCCTGCTGATGTTTATTTTCTGCCCTCCTTTTTCCTTCCCTTCCCCTAGGATCATCAGGTGCAATGCCACAAGTGCACGCATGTGCCTCTGCATGCCCGAATAGGCCTCAGCTTGAGATTGGGATCAGGGAATTGTGACAGTGTGCCAGCAACATGCTTTCATTTGCTGGAGGACTAGTAAAGATAACACCGCTGTTCTGTGTGAGAAGTGACCACAGTTTTGTAGAGATGGGGATGGAGTGGATGGGCATGGATATTTGCCAGTATCTGCAGCAATGTAAGGAACTGTGTGTGGGAGTTAATAAGGTTTGCTTTATAAAAAATGGAAGTGTGTGAGCGGGGGTGGTGGGGGCATGGTTTGGCACTTTGGCATAATTAGGGCCGGAGTAAGTGAGCAAGCTGCTCCAGAATTGTAACTTTGTATCTTGACGTCCTGAAACAGCTTCTTGTTGCTGGATGTGCTGCTCACTGTGATGCTTTATGATTGCTGCCCGGGCCCAGCAAATCATTCAAAACAACTGGCATAACTGCTGAGCCTCTGACCATGCTGAAGAAATGGACTGCGTGGATGTAAATAGCAAAACCAATACAGAGGATGTAAAACACTTTACATTAGAAAGAGCAATGCAGTAGAAGCATTTATGGGCCACTAACTGGTGCTGGCATGTATCACAGTTTATTTTTTTATTGAGGTAAAAAAAGTGGCAGCTACAGTATTTAAATTGTGAGACTTTGAATGTTTTTCTCTTTGATTTTATTGGTGCACTGCATCCTAATTGGCAGCACATTGTATGTTCACTTACAAAGCATAAGAATATATTGGTAACAGTCTGAACTGTGGGATGGTTTTTGGGGGCATACCCCTTCTCCACCTGTCACAGCTTCAGAATCCCCCCACTAATTCCACCCACACACTGTCTTTCTTCTCCTTTGAAGTCTCTGCCTGGTCACAAGGCTATAATATGAAAGGTGGAAGTGTGTTTTCTTGCACAGCTCCTAATTCCTGTTTGAAACATTTCCCCTGCCTTTCCCTCCACATATGTACTACTGTTTACTACTTTTATATGTGCTACTGTTTAGTACTTTGTTTCTCAGGGAATGGCAGAGCTGTTGCAGAATGGCCACAGCCTTTTCCTGTCTGTGGCCACTATGTCAATAGCCACCAGTCCTTCAACAAAATCATCTGACCCAGGCAGTACACAAAACTAGTGGCAGGTGCTCAACCCCACCATTGGTATCTCCTGCCCAACCCAGCCAGTGCAGAAAACCTGCCACCTGTTTTCCCCGCACCTGACCCATTTGTTAACTAAAACCAAAAGCAGGTGCCCGGTACTGCTGCTGGTATCCCCCCCCCGCATGTCCCATGTTTTAAATCCAACCCCAGAGTGCCAAAACCTTGGTGCTGGCTAACACCTCCCACCACAGTATGCAACATTGGAGTGCCCACCCCTGGTGCCATCAAACAACCCTGTAACACTGGGTGCCCACTCTCCAATGAAACAACCTGTAAAAAGCAAGTCACTAGTTGTTCTTCTATTAACCTGACAGAAGAAAACTGTCCATCGATGTCTTCTAGATATCTTGCAACCCCACCCACCACCTGACCCCCCCCAGCACCCACCACATCAACCCCCACCTTTTAGTTGCCAAAGAAGGATTCCATAAAATAACCCTCTCAGGACCTACAAAGCTCCTCTCCCATGACACTCAACCATGAACTGACTAAAAACAAAGTACGTCTGTGTAGGGTAGGGCCCATCTCTGAAAAAGCATAGGTCCTGGGTTGTGTAGGAGTTAAACTGGTGGTTTACTAAAGGAATCATGATGAATTATAGAGATTATGTTACAAAGTGAGTGACTGTTGGAAGAAATAATTTCAGGGATCAAACATTTATGTTATTGATAGTAAGCCAGGATCAAATAACAGCAAGATTTATTGATGGGTTGCTGAAAATATATTCATTGGTTCACCCTGAAAGCAGAACTACATCAGCGGCAGAACTTCAAAATGAGTGGGATGAGGGAATAAAATAAAGAGAACAATTTTTAACAGTACAATTGAAATGCATTGTAGATTTCTTGATTTTAGGAGTGAGACTAAAGAGTTCTGACACAGCTGAGACAACTTAGAAAAAATGTAACATTCGGGCAAAGAATACAGTATCTCTGCCCTTTTAGCTCTAGCTGCCTCTCTACACCTGTCATCATAATGGTGACATTATAATATGTTGCTGTGAAGATATTTGTGTTATCATAAATCGGGGATAGTGATGCAATCTGTAGAGAAGCAGTCAGAGTAGATACAAGTCCCTAGTCTGACAGTTTCTATATTCTGTAATGTATTCTCAAGGTTTTGCTCTGTAAATATTGTATTCATCATGTATTAATTGAACATTATTTACCCCGTGTTATTTATGTGCTAGTGCTGTATGTATTTTACCTGCCTTTTTTATGTTCCCGATATATGTTCTCAGGGTCTCCTTGTGAATGAGCCTGCTCAACTGAGTTATTCCTGCAATAAACTTGATACTTGAACTAGTCTACTCGAAAGGGATATTGTTTTCATGCAACTGTTTTCAGTTATAACGAAAACTCAGAATTAATTACTTAAAATATATGAAGTAATAAAGAAAATGGGATGGAGCTGAATATAAATCTTACTTTTTTAAAAGATCCCCTAATGCTTTCAGTGGGCTTTTTAAATATAAAGCACACTTTGTGAATTGCACTGTAAATCTTTTATATTTAAGAGTAAGATTTGATAAGTGGAGATTCTAAGTGGGAGGGACAGACAAAGCAAAGGACATGGGCATGGTCACACCTTACAGGTCAGCCTGGCTATGGGCTCCTGAAGCAATCAACTGCACTGAACACCTAATCAGTTAGGTGAGAATCATGTCACAGTTCAGTCACTGCCTTGCTCAAGTTATCTAGCAATTGAGTCCTTTACAAACAAGCATTTGTCAATGCCGAATGTTGCTTGCTTCTATGTGCTGTTTAGGTATTTGGAAGTCATTGGAGTGTAAATATTGAAAATTCGCGAATTTACGAGCCTGCGTAGGAACTGCGCAATGCACACTTGTAAAACAGTCATTTTTAGGAATTTTTTCACCAAATTTTCAACATAGCCATTTTAAGACCTCTGCTCATGAACAGTGTCATTGTGATTTTCTTAATGTGTCCCATACATTGAGTTCGCACGACTGCGCCATTGTGCACTACATGGTAGGAAACACATTTTAGCAAGATGTGAAAAGACAGCTGCACTGCTCATAAGAGAACAGCTCGTAAAACAGTCATTTTAGGAATTTTTCACCAAATTTTCAACATAGCCATTTTAAGACCTCTGCTAATGAACAGTGTCACTGTGATTTTCTTAATGTGTCCACACAGTGATTTACTACACCGACTGCACCATTCGTGCTACATAGTGAAACACATTTTAGGTGAAGATGTGAAAATGACAGCTGTACTGCTCATAAGGAAGTGTGGTAAAATGGCGATGTTGAAAATCTGAGTAAAATAAAAATTCACAAACCTACAAGCGTGCGTAGGAACTACGCAATGCACGCTCGTAAAACAGTTATTTTTAGGAATTTTTTCACCAGATTTTCAACATAGGCTTTTTGAGAGCCCACCTTATGAAGACTGGCAGTGTCATTTTGTTAATCAGTGTGGAAAGGTGATTTTGCGCAGTGACTGCGAAATCACCCTTCAGGCCCGAGTAATGCCATGACAGTGCAAGAACTCATGAGGAGGGGTCCCAAAAACCCCATGTTGAAATTTGGAGCCAAAATTCCCAAAAATGCCTGAGATATGCAACAAAGTTGAAAAAACCCTACCTATCCCATTATACAGCTTACCGGCATTTCCTCAGTTCGCAGTCAGCTTTGAAGAGAGCAGACGTGTTCCCAGTCCACCGATGATCATCACGCCAAGCTCCGGAGGCAGTATGGGGTGAGGGTGTGAGGAGAGCCGCGGTGTACAGTGGGTGGGTGGGTGCGGGTTGTGGGAGAGGGCAGGGAGACTATGAGGGACCGTTGTTTTATTCACAGTTTGTTTTTTTGTTTTAAGAAGGCGGCGGACGTTTGCCACGCTGGGGTGAGCTCCCAGCGTGGCAGCAGAAAAAAATGGTTTGGGGACGTGGAGCTGACAAGGGTTGGGCACCTGTCGGCTAAAACAAGATTTGCCACGCTGGGGTGGGCTCCCCAGCGTGGCCACCAGAAACTTTAAGGGGCGTTCGGCCTTGGAGCATTGGGGATTGGGCACCCCGTCGGCTATAACAGTTGTTGCCACACGCTGAGGTGGGCTCCCAGCGTGGCACCTGGACAGCTGTTGGGGGACGTGGATTAACCAGGGATTGGCACCCTGCCGGCCATACAGTGTATGCGTGGGGAGCGCATCAGCATGCAATATGTGCTTTGTGTGTGTGTGTGTGTGTGTGTGAGTGTGTGCTGCGTTGGGGGACAGCTCTGCTCACTGAGCAGAGCTCTCCCTTTCAACTGTATGCCACTACATTTTGGAGCTGTGATAGACAGCTGCAGCACTCATTGGGGAACTGGGGCCGTGCCTGCAAACACACTGACTGCGTTGGAAGAGGGGCTGACACACCTCCGAAAACTCGGATGATGGCACTATGTTTCTTGCACATGCGTGCAAGCAACATAAAAATGCATCTCAGGTAGAAGAAAATGATACATAGTAAATATATGTTGGAGATTGCTGTAGGACCCCCGGCTGGCAGGTCCCCAAGGCACATGTCTATGTTGCTTATGCCTTAATCTGGCCCTGAATTTGAAGCCAAAATGTCAAAAACAGTGAAGTTATGAAAATGTTGAAAATGAAAATGTTTACTCAAAGTTTATTTTTGCAGATTTTGCCCCAAGTTTTAAACATAGCCTTTTTGTTACTCCACCTCATGAACATGACAGGTGTCATTTTTGAAATCCCGCACAAAATGTCTTTTCACCATCATGTCTCAAAATGATGTTTTGGCCAGGATTTCATAAAAGGCACCTGTCATGAGGTAGGGTCATAAAAAGACTACAGTATGTTAAAAGTATGGTAATTAAAATCTTTTCCAGATTTTGGCGCCCCATTTTCAACATAGCCATTTTTTTAATTTTGCAAAACCTGCCCAAAATGTATTTTCACACTCATGCCATAAAATAACATTTTGGCTAGGATTTCATAACTGACACCTTTCGTATTCATAAGGTGGTGACATAAAAAGACGAAGTTGAAAATGTGGGGTCAAAATCTAAAAAAAAACAACAACAAAGTTCTGATCAAACACTGACATTTTTTATGTTCACTTATAACATTGCATTTCTTTAACATTTTGAACCCACATTTTCAACATCCTTATTTTTTCACCCCATCTCATATATATATGGCAGGTGTCATTTTCATATCTGTGACAGGGTTTGATAAAATCCTGTCCCATTTGTTATGCGGAGAGAATTAAAAACAAGGATCTATTTTGTCCTCTCCTATTTCTGCCACTTATCTGTCTCTTGCCTGCCTGACTGCACAATCAAATGTTCTTGTTACACCTAACTGATATATTGATTATATCTTTATGATATGGATGGCAGGATAGGAAAACTTAAAAAAATGTTTTGACAGCTTCAATAAATTCCATCATTCCATAAAATTCCAAATAAATTACTCAAAATATGTGCATTCCCTGGATACCACAGTCACAGTAAAAAAATGGAACACTGAAAACATCTGTGTACAGAAAACCTATAGATAGTTGCAGTTACCTTCACAGCATGAGCTTCCATCCCTCTCACACCAAAATATCCATAATACACAGTCAGGCCATCAGGTACCACCACATTTGTTCAAACCAGGAGGACAGGGACAGACATCTTAGTACTCTAAAAGAATCCTTTGGGAGAAGGGACATAGATCCAACACCATTGACCAGAATATCCATTCTGCTCTCCACATGCCTAGAGAAGAACTACTAAGGTATAAGCCACACAGAACATCTAAATGCACACCTCTGGTAGTAACCTTCAATTCAGAATTGGAAAAACTATGGAAAATAATAAAAGATTTACAGCTACTATAATCTGAAGATGAGACTCTAAAAATATATGTCCCAATCCACCAGTGCTTGCATTCCACCAATCACCAAACCTGAAGCAGAAACTGATGTGAAACAAACTTCCCACAGACCTCCAGCTAGGCAACAAAGGTACAAAACCTTGCAGAGCACCTCACTGCATACTATGTACATGGATATCTCCTGAGACATCTGTCATTCATAATGGAAAAACATTTAAAATCCAAAACTCATATTCCTGTTCTTCTAGCAATGTAGTATATGTGATACAATGTAGAAAATGTGAGGGTGGCTGCTGTATTGGTGAAACTGGACAGAAGCTCAAAACAAGAATGAATCACTACAGATTTACAATCACCCACAATGATGAAAATATACCAATAGGGGAACATTTCTCAAGACCAGGCCACTCCATCAGTGATTTTACTATCTGAGTGCTAAAAGGTAACTTCAAAAAAAGCCAGTAATGGCAAACATTTGAACTAAAAATGATTAAATTTTTTGACACTAATGAAAAAGGACTTAATAAAGATGTTGTTTTTTAGCACATTACCAGGGATGAAGCCCAAAACAGTGCTTCAGAAGGTTCTTTTCAAACTTGAACCATCACATCAGCACCCTCCCCCAGACTAAAATGTAACAGTCACTCACTTTGATCATAAGGTTGGCTCTTTTACCAGGCACCTTCTAATGACAATAGCATTCTTTTTGTTTGTTTTTTAAAAATGTGAATTGATGGTCCAGACTAAAATGTAACTGCCCTTTGATGTTATAAGGTGGACTTCTTACCAGACACAATCCAATGACAATGGGATTCTTCCTGCCTATTTGTTCGGAATATGAATTGACTGCAATGCTTTGATGTGTAAACGGGCTACTCCAAGCCTTGAATCCACATTCAACCTATATATCTGTCATGCTATTCAGCTCTGTTCTCACTGACCTGACCTGAAGAAGAAAGTATTATCTCTCGAAATCTAGTCTGAGAAATAATTTTGTTAGTCCAGTAAAAGGTATCACCTGCAACATATTTGTTGTTTTTTTCTCTACTTGTGGCAACTAGGAATTGGCCAGTCTGATGGTCTCACAACTTCTCCCATTGTCTCCATTTCTTCACTTGCTGTTTGTAGCTGTTTCTGTTCTTTTTTTCTCTCCTTGCTTCTCTGTGGTTAAAAATGTATGAAAATCTTTATGTAAAATGAGGATCCCTTGGTTTGCAAAAGACTTAACAGTAATCATATTGTTGAGGTGATTGCAGAAAGCTGTTTGGGTTTACTGGGGAAGATATCAGTCTGTAACACAAGGTTGTTTACAAAATTGTCAACAGACCATCCCTAGGACAGAATGTATTATTTTGTTGCAGCTGCAGGCTAGCCTCAGGAAAGAAAAACTGACACAGTTCTGAGACATTTTGTAAGAAACAGGAGATTGATTTACTCCAACATGATGCAGATTTTAAACTGCCAGGAAAAGACATCTTATAAAAAAAGAGAGCAATATTTTTGTTTAGGGATAGAGAGATGGAGATTTTAAAGAGAGACTCTCAGATGTAGGACTATGTTTGAATTGCCTGTATGAAGAGCTATTCTGTACAGTTTATTTTTTTTATTGTATTGTTATTGATAATAATAAAACACTACTGACGGATTTTTTAATTTTTCCTGGTTTACCTCTGCTTCCTGACTTATTCCTCTACCACAGTATCCCCCTCTAAAACCTGGTTATTTATGGTCTTTCTGCAGAATCATGTTTTGGGTGGCATGTGATAAATGACACCTGCCATTTTCATATCCCTGGGTAATAACTGTACTATCTTGACAATTCATGTTCACAATCTAAAAAAAAACAATATAATAACTGCTGAGCAATTTTTCTGTGGGCTCAACCAGTTATTATTTCCTGCAATAACTAACCATTTATTATGGGAGAGACACACTGCCTTAGACACTAACAGCATGAGGCCATTCTCACAGCCGCAAAGCTGCTGTCACTTTCATTTTCTGTTGCTGCTGTGAGAATCGTTATGCTTGTCATTTTTAAACTACAGAAAAATCTATACCAGAAAGCATTTTTATTCATTGATAAACTGACAATAAAAAATCATTTAAACCAGAAAAAGGTACCAAGAAGTAACACGTCACAATTCTGCTGCAAAATAGTGATTGGCTTACAGTAAAAAGGATAATCTATCTACAGAGCATAAACTGCTTAACTTTTTATAGTTTCTGGTTGGAAAAAATATCGCTACACCAGATATTGTAAAAAATTAATGCATGGTCTGGAGTGTACCTAAATTTGATATACACCATAGTTGTGTGATGCTGGATAAACCCCTTGATCTTCACGCTTGAGGTTTATGGAGAATCATATACCTCAGGTATGTATTAAATTCTCATAATACACTCTAGCCCATGCATTTTTCCTTATGTTATGTGTGAATCTTTTTATTTCTGAATCATGACAATTTCACTATTATAATTCATGTTATTAATTTGTTAATTTTATCTGCTGTGCTCTCCCTGTCCAACAACTACACAGTAAATACAAGCACACAAACACTGGCATTGGCTAGTGCTTGTTTTTGTCTATGGGTAGTGTTCTCATGATGCATGTCTACTGAGCAATCAGGACACAGCATTCTCTCTACTCATTTTATAAAAGTTTAGTAAGACCTGTGCTGGAAAATGCCTGCACAGTATGGCATGCTGGACTGTGAAATTATAATCATGATAGGCTAAACAAAATATCCGTGTAACACCCCCATAGGGATACTATACCTCTAAAGCCCTTTGTGCTTGCACATCAAAGGTGCCACTTGCAGCTAACAGAGCTGAGGCATTAGGTAGAAGATGGCTGCCAGGATGGGCAGACTTTCGGGTCAGAGTTCTGAACGCTGAGCTCTAAAAGCAGTAAACCCTTGTTGGTGGGTTTCCTCTCTATGGGGGCTATGCACTATTGTGGGCTGGGTATGTGCAATTCATGCATACCCCACCTGTGTAGCTTCACACCTGTGGATAGGCACAGGGTGTGTGGTATGCACAACCCTGTGCCTCCACAGGGCACCTGTCCATGGCCCCACACCCCAGGCACACTACTGCATGGGGAGCTGATTGAGGGACACAGGTGGGTATCCAATTGGATGCTTTTCCTGGGTCCCAAAGTAGATCACTTGTTCCTTGTAAGTATGGGATTCTGGGTAGGTGCGTGTCCTGTTCTTTAAAATGTATGGTGAGTGCTTGACTGGATGCCCTCAGCCCTCCATATCAGCCCGGCGGCCTAGGGCAGCATGGTGGGGGGGATTCTCTGTTCTGCTGCAGCCAGCAGGTGTCATTGAGGGTGTGTGCCAAAGATATAACAGGGTCGCCACTGCTGTATCCTGTGCCCTCCTTGCTCGGCAATCTACTCCTTCCCAAACAGCATAGAGTGTGGCCATGCCCCCAGACATGCCCCCAACAAGCTGCATGCATAGCTGTGTGACTGGCATGGGAATCTAGTGTGGAAGGGATGCACACCCCTTCCATGCATGCATGCAGGGGTCCATGGGACCCCCAGTGTGTGGCATTGTCATTTAGGGTTGCCTATGTGCCATGGATCTGCAGTGTGTAGGCAATCTGCACTTAAGTGCATAGACTCCAATAGGAGAATCCTGTGCTGTCAATAAGGCTGCTAGTACTTTCAGCCTTAGTCTTTTTTAACTTTATTTTAACTGTTGGTGTTTTATTATATAGTGTGGTGAGGTTTAATAGTAGGGCTTAGTGTGAGTCGAGAGTTTCAAGTTAGTCAGTGTAGGTAGATCTGCGGTTATTTTTTAAGTTAGAATCCCAACAAACAATCCATGGAGAAATCTCCCATTCTGCTAAAAATGCTCCACAGTTTAATTAGTGTTAGTGCCAATGTTAGCAGTGTAGTGGGTGCTCCGCTGCATATCTCAAGGCCTACAGAGCAGCCCATGATTGGTGTTGGTACTGGCAACTGGGCAGCAGCCCAGAAGAAGACTGGAAAGGAGGAGTGTTGGAATGGAGCCACATCTGTGCAGGAACATGGTGGCTGGACACCCTGGTCCATTCCACAAGTGGGGAGCTCAACTTGTACAGCTGCCACTTTGTGTCTGAGCCAACTGAGAAGGGTCAGTTGGGATGAGGCTACAGACGTGGTCGCTGATGCTGAACCAGAACTGCTCTGGAGATTCCAGATGGAGCCATGGGGTACTGTTTTAAGCCCGACCTGGGGGTTCTAACTGTGAGCTGGAAGGAGGACTTCCTGGGTCAAAATCTACCTAGTGTCAGCACTACTAGAGTGGGTCTGTTGATGATGAGGGTCTACGGGCTCAGACTTTGTTTTTGACTTTCTGCAGTAATTTTTTTCTCAAAAGGTAGCAGTGAGAGAGCTACCCTTGGGATATCCACTTGTGTTTGTGTGTTTATAGTGGTCAAATCCTCTGGTGATAGCCGAGTGTGGCAGCACATTTGCAGCAAAAATTCTTTTATGGACTTTAATGAAAACTGTCCTCTAGGCGGCAGTATAGCATAGCGGTTAAGGGCATCAAGCTGCAAACATGGAGACCTGGGTTTGAATCCCATCTGCCCCCACTTGCATACTGTGTGACCCTGAGCAAGCCCCTTAGCTTCCTTATGTTCCCAGGCCACACCTGGAAACAAGCACTGGCTTAGTGTGCCTTTCCTGATTAAACAGTTTCCCCTTTCCCTAATGAGAACTGCCAAACCATAAGTGGATTTTTCTTTGCACCCTGGACTGTATGATTTTAATTCTTCAAACTTTTTACTTAATAGTTGACTTATTTTTTGTTATTTATTTATTTATTTGTGTATTCAGTTTCGGATTAATACCTTTGAGCCATGGCTCATTTGCAAAGGTTCCAAGTCAAGGGAGACAGTTTAATATGATTCAGTGCAATACAATACAATACAATACAATACAAAACAATGCAATAGAAAAAAAAACTTAAACATTGTTGAGGACAACCAACAAGCAGCAAATATATTTCAAGTAAACAGTTGTAGATGATGAGATTTAGAATGTAGAGGTTAAAAAGAATGCAAAGTTGAGACTTGAAGGAGCAGCAATAAACAACACTTCATCAGTGTGGTACAGCCCTTGAGTAAGTGCTGGGGGGGGGGCAGCCAGAGAGGCACTGTGGAGGTATTGACAGATGTGGGGGCAGGGAAGTGAAATGAGTGGAGATAGGGGCGTGGGAGGGAGGAGGGGGGTAAGGTGTGGATGGGTGACAAGGGGTTGAAACTGGGGGTTGGCCAGAGGTAGTTCACATGGTTTAAATGCTGGATTTACACTCTCAAAAGTTACATTCAGCAGGAACAACCATTTTCAGGTGTTAGATGTGAGCGGACCTGGATTTGAATTGGCTGAGATTTTTACAGTCACGGAGTGCTGAAGGCAGGTCATTAAACCATTTGGGTCCTCAATATAAGATGGATCTCTGAGCCAGTGTGGTGTGCTTTAAGGGCACTAGGAGCCCGCCATTGGCTGTGCTTCTGATGTTGACACTAGGGTGTCCAAATTTGAACAGTGAAGCAGTTGAGTCAGGGGTTTGGCCCAGCAGGATTTTTTTACCAGTAGGCAGGTCTAGTATAGAATCCTTGATTCAAGAGGAAGCCATTCGGTATCTTTGTATAGGGAGCAGGTGTGTGTGAGGGGGGTCTGCTCCAAGGACCAACTGACACACTTTGTTGAGGAGGGTCATGACCCTCTTTAATGCAGAGTGAGAGCCAGTGCCATAGATGATGAGGCCATAGTCTACAGTGGATAATACTGAGCTACGAGTAACTAATTTTAGGGCGTCTGGGGTCAGAGGCTGTCTGTGGCGATAAAGGACTCCCAGTTTTGCATTAGCCATTTTGACCATGTGGTCAATGTACTTTGAGTAGGTGAGCGTGTCATCTAGGTGGATATCTAGATATTTGAAAGCGGATACCTGTTCCAGAGTGTCCCCCCTTGGAACTGCAAATCAGAAGCAGACCAAACTTTTTTTGCTCTGGGGGACGGTGAAGAGCATACTCTTTGTTTTTTTATAGTTGAGCAGCAGTTTGTTCTTAGTGTACCAGTGCTCAAGTGTGTGGAAGTTATCTGGCAGCTCAGCAGTGATTGTGGTCAGCTGCTTGCTTGGCACTGAGATGACTGCATCATCGGCATAAAGCACCAAGTGCACAGGGCAGCTAGAGGGTAGGTTGTTGATGAACAGGCTAAAGAGGAGTGGCCTGTGAATAGACCCTTTGGGGAACTCCTATGTTTACTTCTCTTTGCTCTGACCACTGATTCTCACACATTGTGTTCTATGGGAGAGATAGCTGTGGAACCAGGCCACCATGTCAGTGGATAAGCCAGTAGTTTGGAGGCAGTTGAGCAGCAGGTGGTGATTAACAGTATCAAATGCCTTGGTCAGGTCTATAAAGATAGACCCCATTGCTAGAACATTGTCAAGGGCATTATAAATCTGGGAGGTATAGTCAATTAGAGCTGTTTGGGTCGAGTGTTTTTTCTGGAACCTGTGCTGTTGGTGGCAGAAGAAGTTGTAATTGTCCAGGTATTCAGTGAGTTGGTCTGCAACCACTTGCTCCAGGGCTTTGGAAAGGGGGGTAGTATGGAGATAGGCCTATAATTGGAAGTGTTTGTTCTATCCCCTGATTTATGGACTGAGGTGACAAGTACCACCTTCCATTTGTCAGGGAATACCCCCATTCTAAGTGAGACATTGAAGATTCTTGAGAGAGGATCAGCCAGTTTTTGAGGGTGAGGGCTACCATCTGCATGTCTATTTGGTTGCTCCCCATCCTAGTCTTTCCAAGAACCCGCTTAATGTACCTAAGCGTCTCGTACCGGGAGACCTGCCTGAAATAGAATTGGGGGGGGCTCCATTGTTACCAGGAGGTAGTGTATTTGCCTCGTGGTGTTCACCTTGCAGTGCCTTGGTGAGGTAGTCAGCAGGGAGCACAGTGCCTAGGTCAGTGAATGCATTGTTGAAGGCATCTGTAATATCCCTAGGCTCCTGGAGGGTCTCAGTGCCAGTTATGATGAGGTCCAGTGACTCTCTTGATGTCTTCCCAGTCAGAGACTTGACAGAGTCAAAAAACAGGAAATGTGGCTCAGAAGAAATGACAAGCCAGAGCCATGTCCATCACATAGTTTAAACAAAAAAAGGAACTTCGCATGGCTCAATGGCTCCACAAAAAGCAATTGTAGTCCAAATGTTAGGACAACAATAAAAAGGGCTTTATTTAATACAAATGCCCTAATATTACAAAGCACATAAAACAAAAAGAGTAGCACCCCTTGGCATCTTGAAAAAGCACCAGGGAGGCGTGAAACGTTGACGTTAATTAAGTTTGTTAAGGGGTGCTACTCTTTTTGTTTTATGTGCTTTGTAGTATAAGGGCATTTGTATTAAATAAAGCCCTTTTTATTGTTGTCCTAACATTTGGACTATGATTGCTTTTTGTGGAGCCATTGAGCTGTGTGGAGTTCCTTTTTTTGTTTAGACTTGACAGAGTCCCAAAACCTTTTCCTCTGGCCCCAGTTACTGGTCAGGAGGTCTTTGTAGTAGGATGCCTTGGCAAGCCGGAGAAGCTTTGTGCACTTATTATGTGCAGTCCTATAGCAAGTTGGTCGACCAAGGTCCTAGATGCCTTAGCCTTCTGCCATAGGTTATCCCTCAGGTGCATAAGTTCATTCAGGGATCCTGAGATCCAAGGGCTAGCTGATCCCCTCGTCTTGTTTGTCCTGAAGGGTGCAAAGATATTGCAAGTCTTTGTGAAAACCTGGAGGAAGAAATCAAGGGCCTGGTTGCTATCCATGGCTGTTTCTAGTGGCGACCAGTCAGTAAGCCTCAGGTGCAGTTTGAAGGCATCTAGTTGCCCTGATCTGAGCTTCCAGTTTCTCTTGACCATTGGAGGACTCTTTGAGAACTTATTTGTCCAGGTACACAAGACTGGGGAGTGATCACTGAGGGAGTCGGGAAGGACTGACACCTCAGTGATGTGCTGTGGGCTAGAGGCAAGGAGTCAATCTATGAGTGTACTGGTGCCCATTTTATAATTATATCTGGTTGCCTTAGTTACCAATTGGGTCAGGAAAAGTCTGGATATCTGGTCCCTGGCCACTGTGGCATCCTTGGATTGCCAGTTAGTATTGAAGTCCCCTAGGATGACTTGCTCCCACTTACACTTGAGCTGTTCTTGGTAATTTATGAACTGCTCAAATCCGGTGGCACATTTTTCAGGGGGTATATAGACAGTAGCAAGTAACAGGATTTTGTTTTGTTGTCCGATGCTAAGCTTAATAGTCAGTATCTGGACATCCTTTGTTTTCAGTCTGCCAGGTAGTATTTGTCCTCAGATATTACTCCTGAGGTATACCAGTCAACCCCCTCCTCGTCTGGAGAGCCGGTCCTGGTGGAAAGTGACATAACCATCCAGAGTGACTGTCATATCACTAACCTTGGGTGAGAGTCAGGTTTCATTTAGTGCAATAATGTCCGGTTTGGTAACCTTTACCCAGGCCTGAAATTGAGGTAGCTTAGGCAGGAGGCTGCCTGTGTTTAGTGAGGCAATCTTGAGTTGGCCAAATTTCATATGTGCGTTTACATCCTGGGGTCCTGGATTTGGGTTCACATTCCCTGATATTAGTAGCATTATTAGGATCATTTTACATAGGAAAGGGACCATATTACCAAGCTAGACCCTTTTGCCTTAGCTTTGGATTGCTTAGTGTCAGTGGTAGGGGGTTTGAGGGTGCGATAGTGAAGTAGGGCAGCTAATGGGAGACTGTGGGTGATCAGTATATTAAAGGTTTGTGGCTGATGCTTGGGTGCGATAGTCAGTTGGGGTATGGTAGATGCAACCCTGGAGGTCAGTTTTGTAGCAGGAGGGCTCCTCAGTGCAAATGGGGGAGCAGGGGCAAGGTTATATTCGCTGCGCACCTGGCATCACCCAGAATGGTGGCAAGAAAATACAGGGAGAATAGCAACTTTGTAGAAATATGCATCTTGGCGGTTTGGGATACAGGGAGGATTTCATTGGGAGTTGTGCCTGTTGGATAAACCATGGATAAAAATTTTGGCAAGGATATTCTATTTGGATAACTAGATCAAGGTGGACTGAGGGATATGCATCCACCTTAATGAGGAGATAGTATTGATGCCTTTATTAGTCTAGGTTTGCTGTTTTGGAGGGTTAATCACAAGGGGTAGCTTACTAGGGAGGAGTCTCAGTAAGCAGCCAATGAAACTTTAAGGGAGGGGTCAAGGAGGCTTAGGCGTAGTTAATTAAGGCGGAGGTGGGGAAGGTGGGCGGGACAAAATACAGCTCAGAGAAGCACAGTAAGGAGCTGTGGAGCAAGTTACAGTGAGAGTCCTTTCAGCTCGGTCTAGGAGCAAATCAGGATTAGCTCTTCCCAGTAGCAATCGCTGGTAGGCGGGTAGATGGTGCCTTGAGCTTGAAAATTGTATGTAGAGCTCTGCAGAAGGGCCATACCTGGCTATCCTTGTTGGTAGTCAGTGAGTGAGGTGGGCAACTGCTTCAGTGAAGGCCGCACCACGGAGGGGAGTGCTCCCCGGTCAGGGGGGCTTAGTAGCTGTGGAAGAGAGAGAGAAGAGAGACAGCGGATGTTGGGATTAATTTAAGCTGAAGAATGGGGGCAGGGACAAATCAGTCACAGACACTTAAGCAGCAGGAGGACGAGACAAAAGCAGCGGAATTAGTAGTGAAACAGGGCAGGGGGAGCTTTTTAGAGGGTCAGGGACAAAGGAACAGGAACAAAAGAGGTAATGGAGAGGGGCGGGTCAGCGCCGATCAGCAGAGGAGATATTGTGGGTGAGAGTGCAGCAAAGTGAAACCAGGGGGGTAGGGCCATTTTGAGTAAGAAGGACAGAGGAGAGAGAAAAAAAGACAAGAAATCAGAGTACAGGGATTAAAAGGCAAAAAATGGGCACATGGACAAGCAAGAATCAGTGCACATAACAGCCAGAATTAACTGTAGGCTCTGCGGCTGCTCAGGAGAACTTTGATAAACCTTAATTCAGACTAAATGCTTAGAACTTTAAAAATGCTCTAAATTCAGACTATACACTTCAAAGTTAGCAATAATTGGATAATTATTGCCTGAAGCACAGGAGTTTCTGAGTTGCCAAACATTAATTTTGGCTAACACTACAAGGCTAGCAATATTTCGGGATAAACACTTTAAATAATTAAAAGCCAGAAGCACACGGGTTTCTGAGTCTCAAAACATTAATTCGGGTTAAACACTTTAAAATAATTGAAAGCCAGAAGCACAGGGATCTCGGAGTCTCTAAGCATTAATTCTGAGAAAACACTTCATTCTTGGGGGGGGGGGGTAGAAAGGATGAGAAGGGACTTGGCAAGGTTGGAGGAATGGTCAGACATATGGCAACTTAGATTCAATGCAAAGAAGTTTAAAGTAATGCACCTGGGAAATAAAAATCCAGGAGAAGAGTACACAATAGCAGGGAAGGTACTAATGTCAACAGTAATGGAAAGGGATCCAGGGCAGTCATATCAGATGACCTAAAGGTGGGTAAGCAATGTGAGAAGTCAGTAAGGAGAGCCAGGGGGATACTGGGATGCATAGGGAGGGGCATCACAAGTAGAAAAAGGGAAGTGGTTACCCCTCTATACAGACAGTTGGTGAGACCCCATCTGGAGTACTGTGTGCAGTTTTGGAGACCTCATCTACGCAAGGACATAGACAGGATGGAAGCAGTCAGAGGAGGGCAACTAAAATGGTGCAGGGTCTACATCAGAAACCATATGAAGAGAGACTGAGAAGCTTAATATGTATACCCTTGATGAAAGGAGGGACAGAGGGGACATGATAGAAACTTTTAAATACCTCAAGGGAATCAACAAAGTCCAGGAGGGCAGCATCTTTCAGAAAAAGAGATGTGTAAGAACAAGGGGGCACAATTTAAAGTTAGAGGGGGGATGGCTCAGGGGTAATGTGAGGAAATTCTTTTTCACGGAGAGAGTGGTGAACACATGGAACCGCCTTTCTGAAGAGGTTGTGGGGTCTAAAACAGTGGGGGAATTCAAACATGCATGGGACAGACATAAGGCAATTATAGTGGGGGGTTGCAGGAAGTAGGCTGTTGGTTAACTAGAATCTGCAGCTTATCCAATAGGTAGGGAAATGGGCAGACTGGGTGGGCCAAATGGTCCTTATCTGCAGTTGAAGTCTATGTTTCTATGTTTAGCAATTTTTCAGGCTAAAACCTTTGAATGAAATACAGCTAAGAGCAGCACAGCAAAGAGCCGTGGAGCATGTTACAGCGAGAGTCCTTTCAGCTCGCTCTAGGAGCAAATCAGAATCAGCTCTCCTCAGCAGCAACCGGTTGCTGGTAGGTGGGTAGATGGCACCTTGAGCTAGAAAATTATATGTGGAGCTCTGTAGAAGGGCTGTACCTGGCTGTTCTTGTTGGTGGTTGGTGAGGGAGGTGGATAACAGCTCCAGTGAAGGCCACACCACGAGAGGAGCTCTCCCTGGTCAGGGAGGCTTGGTAGCTGGCTATCCTTGTTGGTGGTCGGTAAGCAAAGTGGGCAACAGCTCCAGTGAAGGCCACACCATGAGGGGGAGTGCTCCCCGGTCAGGGGGGCTCAGTAGCTGTGGAAGAGAAGTTGGTATGACTGGGTTAGGCTAGTGGCTGAATGGTGTAGTCTGTGGTTAGGAATTTGCACTGTAAATTAATGTTAGCTGTTTTAGTGTGATTGGTTAGAGTTGATAAGAGTGTTTGTGCTGTTTGAATACAAGGCTGTAAGTTTTAGTGATTGTTTAGGGTTGATAAGGGCATGTGTGAGTGCTGTTTGAATATGGGACTGTGGGGAAATCTGGTTCTGTTAAGTCAGTGGGTTTCTTAATATTTAGTAGTTTTTAGGTAGCATCATGTGTTTAGATTTTGGGGCCTTCAGGCTTAGTTACTCCCTATCCCAGCTGCTGGACCTATGCCCCTTTATTGACTGCCTTGGTCAGTGGTGGTGTATAGGCACTGCAGAGAGGTGGGCATAGTAAGGAGGCATGATGGTAGGCGGCAGGGTGTTGGGAGTGTTAACAGGGAGCATTATTGGGCTGATGAGGTCCAGGAGATGCTCAGGGATGAAAGGGTACCTAGAGTAAGGCCAGACTTCATTGGTTCCCATACCCAGGTTTCCCACTGGACCAAATGGGCAGGTGGGCAGGTAACTGTAAGGCCAGCTGCCTCTATCCATGCCCTGTGGGTGGTGGTTTGCAATGCCAGACCAGTGATGAATGAGACTGCCATTACTGCATCTTTAGTATCTGGTTCATCGCTTTATCTGGCTTGCATTACCCTGACCTGTCTGAGTGATGACACTGGTCTAGTCTTAAATGCGGCTTTCCTAGCCAAATTCTTTGTGGTATATTGCCCATGGAAGGACTTGGGGGTGGGCGGAGGGCGGACATTGGTTTTAGACTGAATTGAACTTTACTGTGTACCCCATAGGAGAAACTCCATTGTTTGAATGTATGGCCATGCATGGAGGTCCAGATGTAGGCTGAAGGATCCTTCTCATGTAGTGGCCTCTGGGGCATGAGAGGGATTTACTGAGGGAATTGTGGACTTCATCACTGAAAGGGTGTTGGAGTCACCCAGATAGTTGCTTCTGGATGATTTCAGTACCTGGATCAATGATGAACTCTTGTAGTTTGGTTAGGATTTCCTCCAGCTGATGGAATCACAGGGCCTAGCACAAGTGGTTACTTCTATGACCCTTTAACATGGACATACCTTGGACTTGTTTTTTTTTCCCCCTAGGGTTCAAGATTAAGAACCTCGAGATTGATCTGGTCAGTTCGGTGGATCATTGCATGGTGAAGTTCTTGTTTGCCTCCCCCAACCCCCATGGAGATGGTCCAGGAGATATCGTACTATTTTCTATATTAACCTCAAATACAAAGTCCCCAATAAGGAGGTAAAAGAACCCAGGCCCCTTGACCTTGCCATGTCCACAAGGCAGAGGTAGCCATCTCAGTACCAATGCTGACCGGGTGGCGCTGTAAGGCTGGAGTGCCTCAGATCTCCTGAGACACCCCAAGAAGTGCAGTCCTTATGAAAGAAGGCACTATCCCCAGGAAACAGGCCTTACATCCATAGAATAACTTGCCGCATTAATAACTATAGCATACAGTTCTCTGAAACAATACATTAATATGGTCTAAAGCACCTCATGGCCAGATGGAAGCCCAATTAAACAAAAAGTTTGCCCAAAATGTGCCAACAAGGTGACAAACTGGCTGAGCAGATTTTGCCAAATACCAACTCCACATATAAACCTCCACTGAGATTCAGTTCCAGGAGCCAGCTGCACTGGCTTTAAGGGTCCTGGAACCGAATCTAGAAACAATTCTGGGATGAGTTAAACCTCCAAGCATTTTGTCCTCTGCAGATATCTGGTATCATTGCTTAAAACCTGAGCTATCAATGAGTAAAGCGGGTGTGTAGTGTGGCGCACACTTAAGCATGGAACTTAATGCCAGCTGCCACCCCTTTAAGAGTTCTGAACAAATGTTGCTGTTTTACTGTGTTAGCAGGGGCTCTTAGGAAAACTCCTTAGATTGTCTGTGGGTTGGTCCGTTGGGGTCTGAACCTCATGGAATGAACAGTGTTCTTGCTGCAGAAATAAAGTACATTTATGCACTATGTTTGGTGGCCATCTTAATCAGTTTGCATGGTCCAGGGTGGCATTCACCAGGGATGTGCAGCACCAGAGAAAGACCAGAGATGGGTACAACAGAAATGAAGAGAAGATAAGGGTCCTTGTGGCAGACCAACACCAAAACGGCACACTTGATGGAGAATGCAGCCCTTCTTCTGCCCAGACACCCTATGGTCAAGCACCTAAATATTCTGAGCCTCCTGGCATCAGCACCACAGACCTGGTTGCAGAAAATAACTGTCTCTTGCTTTTACTAGCGATCCTCTTGCAATTCTGCCACAAGATTTTATATAATAAATTAATGTGGGGCACAGCTAAATGCCGTGCAAGAAATGGTTTTCTCACGATCAGAGCTTCAGAAACAAACTGCAATCCCCCCCCCCTCACCTTGAGGCAGGACACCCACGCAAGGGACTCCCTACCATCTGAAAACTGCTTCATTTGTCAAGAAATCTCCTTCTATCCCTGTCAGCTGCAGCCACAGTGCCTCTTCCCGATGGGGATCATAGCTAAAGAAGGAAAAACACACACACAATAAATACAAAAAAACTGTTTTACAAATCTGCCCCAACACCTGCCAGCCAGCTGCTCTAGACTGCTATAGTGCAAGCAGAAAACTAGGCTACCATCAGGGGCCACTCTCCTGTTCACCAGCTGCTCAGCACTCCCGTGGCTCCAATCTGCACACTGCCTTCCTTAGGTTCATGGTTCCCTCCTAGGGCAAATAGCTAAAGCTATAAGCAACTACCTCCTTCAAATGCAGCTCATCCACTGATGTTGCCTCTTGACTACAAGGCTCAGGAGCCACTCTGCCAGGACTGCTACAACAAAAACAGAAAATAAAACTAAAAGCAACAGGACTGAGTGCTCTACTCCTATGCACTATCTAGTATAGCTGCAGTTGCATACAGACCTCTCACCACAAAGTGACAGCTTGGAGCCTCATCTCCCAGCTCAGCCACTGACACAAAAGGCCACACAACAAACAAATAAGTACGTAAATAAATAAATAAATGCAATAAGTCAACGCCGGACAAAGTAGTTGGAGCCATACCAGAGAACGTGGCTCCACAATTAACCTCTGTGGCTCCGCTTCTCCCGATAAGCTGTAGCTGTCTTTCTGTCCCTGCAGTCACACAGAGCTCTGCTACTCTCCAGAAGGCCATGTTCAGAAAAAGGAAAAATACAATAAAGAAGTACAATAAACGCAGGAGCCAAAGAAAGAAAAAAAGAGGGACATCAGAACTGCCCCGGAGCGATCCACACCACACTCGGTCATGCTCCAAATAAGGGGGACAATAACAAAAACACTTCAATAAGTAAACAAACAAGGAAAACAATCACAAAGTGCCCCAGAAATTCCAACTGGGGCATACCACATCAACCACAGAAGTATTAATAGAGGCAATACACCCCAAATGGCCATAGTCCCAGGACAGAAAGGTCAGTAAAATACAGGGACAGCCTTGGCAGACAACAGAAAAATAAACCACACAAGCACAACAAACTAAATGGAAAGCAATCAAATAAATAAAATTCCCCAACTGTGCCACTCACCTAAACAAAGAAGGAGCCGGCCATTTTTTACTCATCTGAGCTGGTGAAGAAGGACACCAGCCATGGTAATCACCATTTTAGCCATTGTAGAAGCAGTACAGCAGCCACGTGGCATGAAGCAGCCATCTTTGTTTACAAAAAGAGCAAGACAGGAAATGACCCTTCACCCCCTCTGTCAGCGGCCATCTTGGTACAGGCACAATACAGGAACTGTATGTCAAGCTCAGCAGCCATGTTTGTGAGGGCACTATTTGGTTCAAAATTACCTTACTCTACAGCAATCAATAACGGGCATGTTTTTGAGGGGTAACCTTTGAAATGAATGGACACTGAAACAAATAGCTGATTGTGCAAATAAATCTTTATTTAAATGACAGACTACACAGAATGAGTAGGAAATGTTTATTAACGATGTCAAATGATGGACTTCACTTACAAATAATTGTACTTGTTTTCAAAAATATTTTTTCCACGGCACGCCATCTGCTCCATGACATCCTGTCTCCTGCAAGAAGGCAATTCCTTCTTATCATTACAACCTTCACTCAGTGACACAAAGCTTACCTCCAACCACAGTTACCGAAGAGGACACAGATATAAAAGCTGGAGCATCTGAAGTTCTATCTCCACCCACCTTGAGGGCGTGGAGCTACAAAATTGAAACCATCCTGCAGGACATCCAGTCTTCCCTCTCATCTCAAAGAGCATCAACTATGCAAGCCATTCAAGATGACCTTGCCTACATTAGAATAATATTTTACCTCGGCCCACGGTCCATGCCAGTCTACAGTCAGTACCCTTCTCAGCCTTGCCTCATGAAGATGCTGTCGACTGGCTCAAACAATTCCAAGCCTGGACTACCGTCAACAGTTAGACTGATTCTTTGTGTATTTCCAACACCCTGTGCTTGCTTCTGACAGGGACTGCCATTTCCTGGTTCAACGTCCTTCCAGAACAAATCAAACGAAATATACTGCTGCTCTTTATACAACCTTCAGAGACCATTTTGTCCAAGCACATTCACCCTGGTTATTGGAACAACAGCTGTGAGAATGCACCATGCAACCCTCTGAATCCCTTGAAGCCTTCATAGTCAACACTGAGTCACACTGCAAATGTCTGCAGAAAACTGGAAGAGGGCATTCTAGATGGGCCTGAGGGTCCTTTTCTGCCATCAAGAATCTTTGATTCTATGAGTCTATGATTCTATGAAAACAGAGAAAGATCAAATCACAGCTTTTGTCCAGGGACTGCTTCCTCAAATACGTACTTATGTAATTTAGCAGAAGCTGACAACCTGGAAGGACACAATCCAAGCTGCACAACTTGCATAAGAATACATATCCAGTTCCAGTCCATCAGTGTACAGGCACCTCAGTACTCACAAATGGCTGCACTCACAACATATGTTCAGCAGTGACAAGCAATGATAGGAAAGCTCATCACAACTGTCAATAGTCTACACCTGAGCTCAACTTCTTTTGACTACTTCTGTTCATGTTCAGCAACCACTTTGACAACCACCTGAATTGCCTCTGCCATCACGAGAGCCTGTGACCTGCCAGTGTTGTGGATACAGAGGATACACTGCTGCTGTTTGCCAAAAACTAAAGTACGATAATAGAAATCAAAATAACAGGAACCAAAGATGCCCACTTTAGTACAATCAGCAAGATGATCACAACTACTCCCAGGATCAGGAAAATGAGTGACACCTCATGCAATAAGGGCTTCTGTTAGGCAGGAGGACACTTCAACTGACCGCACCTCCGACTCTCACAATTCACGCAACCAGCCTCCTCCAGTTGTCAACTCTGGCACCCTACTGCTTCTAGGGGCCAATGTACCTGGCTTTAGATTACCACACTTAGCCAACTATGTTCCTGTAACCATTGGAGACTGGTCCATGCATTCCTTGGTCAACAATGGAGCAGAAATCTCAGTTATCAACACTAGTATTTTGAACAACAAAGCTGTTCATCACTTACCTAAGATATCGCCAGCTGACCTAAAGTACATTATCACAGCAAATGCTGCTACAGTACCTATAACATGTGTGGTCCATCTCAAGCTACACTTCGGCTCACAGAAAGCTACTGTTAAGTTCTACCTGGTACCAGAGCTACAATCATGAGTGATTCTTGGCATGAACTTCCTCAAATCTCACAAAACCTTCCTAGACTTTGCCTCAAATGAACTGTCACTGAACCCTTGGAGGCAACTCACAGCTATAGACTCAGTCACTGTGCTTCCTAAGACAGAGATGGTTTTGATTGCCAAGATTCAAGGTGAACCCCTCACACAAGGTGTTGCTGGCATTGTCACAGGATCCTCCGTTCTGCATTTGTCAGGTCTTCTCCCAGGAAACACCTTGTCTGCTGTGCATGGCAGCACAGTGTTCCAAAACTGCTGCAACTTTACAGATGAGCCAGTAGTCATCTCAAAGGGCACCAATATCAGAACGTTTGTTTACTTGTCACCAGGAGACCAGCTCCACCTTATGCAACAACCTCAACCTGATTCTACTGACTCTAGTCCTGTTGGTGCTATCCCAACCACTCCAGCTTCACCAGAATTACCCCTCAGTAAGCGATTATCTTCTTTCAAACTCCCAGCATCTCTAACAGAGAAACAGCTTTTGAAATTCCTTGAGAACTACCCAGATGTCTTTGTTGCTCCAAATAACAAGCTTGGACGCTGTGATATCCTGCAACATAACATTGAGGTGCGACCGAGTCAGAAACCCATCCATCAGTGAGCCTACAAAGTGTGACACAAACAGAAACAAGTCCTAGAGGACATGATCATAGACATGCTTGAACAAGACATCATTAAAGAGTCTATGAGTCCCTGGGGTGCACCATGCCTGCTAGTGGTAAAGATGGACAAGGGGTATCTCTTCGTGGTAGACTACAGAAAGCTCAATGCTTACACGGTGCAAGATGCTCATCCCTTACCAACAACAGAGGATACTTTAGAGAGTCTTGGCACAGCCAGACCAGCTTATTGCATTTCACCATTCTAGACCTTCAGAGTGGGTTCTACTAAGTTTCCATTGATCCAGTTTCTCATCCATACACAACATGGCGCAGTCACCTGGAGGTGTTTCTATTCAAATGACTACTTATGGGAATTTGGAACAGTCCAGCCACATTTCAGCTTGTTATGGAAGCCATACTACATGGATTATCTTGGAAATCTTGCCTACTTTACCTAGATGATGTTATTGTCTTCAGCTGAACTTTTGCAGTGCACCTTCAACATCTCAAAGAAATGTTTGAGCGTTTCTGACAAGCAAGTCTCAAGCTTTGCCCAGAGAACTATTGTTTCGCACAGCATCAAATTCATTACCTGGGACATGTTAGTTCTCAAGGCATCTCTCCAGACCCAGACAAGCTCTCAGCAGTCAAAGACTATCCAGAATCTAACAATGTCAAAGACCTTAAAGCTTTCCCAGGCTTGTCCGGATACTACAGAAAGTTAATTTGTAACTATGCTAAGATTGCAGTTCCACTGTATGCCCTCATCAAAAAGGGATGTGAATATACATGGACTTCCAAGTGCAAAGAGGCCTTTGAAACCTTAAAAGAAAAACTGATATCCTCTCCAGTACTGGCCTACACAAGGTTTGACCAACTCTTTAAACTCTACTCAGATGCTAGTTCATGTGTGCCAGGCAATGTGCTACGTCAAATACAAGATGGAACAGAACGAGTTATTTCCTATGCCTGGCACTTCCTTTCCTCAACTGAGCAAAACTATGGCATCGCAGAACAAGAATGTCTAGCCATGGTATTTGCCATAAAGAAATTTAACTGTTACCTTCACTCCTCCTCCTTTGTAGCTATCGTTGATCATTCTGCCCTCAGGTGATTGTTTGAAATGAAGGATCCAGTATGCAAATTTTCCCGAAGGATTGCCATGCTGCTATTCTACAACTCTGAAATCCAGTACAGACCTGGTCGAGTTCACTGTAATGCTGATAGTGTAAGCCTGAGACAGCATCCATCCGCATCATCCTCAACAGATGAAGAATTCTGCTTACAAGTTCTTCCTTTCCATGCCACAGAAGTGCTTCCTTGGACACTCCTACAGTTCCTCAAGCTGCTTTGCTGCTACCAACTGCTTCTTCAGAAAAAAGCACAAATCCTCAATTTCTGCAAGCAGCCGAAGAGCTTCTCGCCTTCTCTGCTTCTGATCTCTTCCTGGCAACTGTCAAAATGCATCATAGAGCAGATTCTCAATTCAAGACATAATCTCTTACTTAGAGTCTGGAACCTTGCAGTAACAGAAGCAACATTGCTAGGATGTACTTTTCTTTGCTTCACAATACTTCCTCAATGATGGTGTGCATTTTCACATTTGGCCCAAGGAAGGCAAGGGCCATTGCACAGATATGTACAGCTAGTTGTGCCCGTCTTTCTCGTGAATGAAGTTCTTCTCTCCACTCATGCCTCTCCACTTTCTAGAGGTCATATGAGAATCCACAGACCTCTCAAAAAGACAAGGCTTCACTTCTTCTGGCCTCACATGAACAAGGACATTGTCCAATTTGTCAAATCTAGCCAGCCCTGCTCCCAAAGAAAGCCTCCTGCAAAACCAATAAATGCACACATCATTCCAATGTCTGTAGCCACTGAACCATTTCAAAGAGTCAGCACAGACATTCTGGGACCTTTGCCAACATGCTCTGACTCTGGCAACAAATACATCCTTGTTTTTGTGGACTTTCTTACAAAATATTTGGAACTAACGCCACTAAAAAACATCAAAGCTACTACAGTAGCAAGTGCCTTCCTCAATAAAATTTCTTTTCGTCATGGTACCCCCACATACCTACATTCAGACAGAGGCACTAACTATCTCTCAACAATTGTTCGAGAAATGTGCAGACTCCTCAAAATAAAAATAGACTCACACAACAAGTTATCATCCGCAATGCAATGGACGAAGTGAAAGAATGATGTCTATCATTCTAAATACACTCTCCAGAAATATCACAGACATTTCAGGAAATATCTGACCATGTCTATGGCTACCACTGTACTTGGATGAAACTAAGCACTTGGGGCCACTTTGTTCAATTAGCCTACAATACAAGCCCTTGTGTCGACAGTACAGAGTACACATCATTTTTCTTGGTTCATGGACGACATCCAAGAACTCCATTGAACATGGATCTCTCACTGCTAGAGGTTCAAAAGTCAGCTTCTTCATTCATCATTCCTATACTGGAACAGCTTGAACTTGCCAGACATGCTGCAATCATCACGTTGGGACAGAGATAATCTGCCATGCAGAAAATGTCAGCAAGCCAAATCACACGAGTCTTCATTTTCTTTGGGGGACATTGTCTACCTGTATCAACCTGTCCTAGTTCCGGGTGCCACCAAGAAACAGCTTCATCTTTGGACTGGTCCCTTCTATATTGTAGAAAAGCATCCTCCAGTTCATGTTACATAGAAACATAGAATGTGACGGCAGATGGGGACCTCCTGATCCATCTGGTCTGCTTGGTTTCCTACCCCCCTCCCCTATAGGACATATGTCCTGATGACAGACTTGTGTCTGTCCCATGCAATTTTGAATCCCCCAACCATTTTAGCCTCCACCACTTCTTGGGGCAAACTGTTTCAGAGTTCCACAACTCTTTCCATAAAAACACTCCCTTATATTCCCCTTAAATTCCCCCAGCCTTATGTTGTGCCCACTGGTTCATGTGCAGTCTATGGTCTGAAAGGGGTCCTGCACCTGCACCCTGTTTATTCCCTCGAGGTACTTGAATGTCTTTATCATATCTCCCCTCTCTCTCCTTTGCTCAAGTGAGTACAAGTTAAGTTCATTCAGTCTCTCCTCATATGGCCAGTGGTGCAGTCCCTGAATCATCTTTTAGCCCTCTTTTGCACCATCTCCAATCTGTCTATATCTTTTCTCAGGTGTGGCCTCCAGAACTTGAACACAATACTTCAGCTGGGGTCTCACCAGAGACCTATACAGTGGCAGTACCACCTCCCTCTTTCTGCTCATAATGCTCCCTCAATGCACGCCAGCATACCGCTAGCCTTCAGTAATGCTTTTTCTCACTGTTTTGTCACCTTCAAGTCCTCTGATATAATGACACCTAGGTCCCCTTCCTATTTGGCCACTGCCAGTCCCTCCCCCCTCCCCAGGTAGTACTCCCTTTTTGGGTTGCTTTTACCTATGTGCATGACTTCAGACTTTTTTGCACTGAATTTCAGTTGCCATGTTTTTGACCATGCTTCCAACATCTCTAGGTCTGTTTCCATATTCTTCACCCCTTCAGGGGTATCCACTTTGTTGCAAATATTGGTGTCATCTGCAAATTTCCTTTTCCTTTCCCTCTAAGCTGTCCACAATGTCACTAATAAAAGAATTGAAGAGGAGAGGTTCCAGCACCGACCCCTGGGGCACTCCGCTGATCACCTCTCTCTCTCTTCAGACAAGGCTCCATTTACCTGTACCCTCTGTGTCCTCCCACTCAGCCAGTTTCTTACCCAGTTTACCACCTCCTGCCCTACTCCCATGCTTTCCAGTTTATCAGCTGCATGTGTGGGACAGATTTGAATGCTTGACTGAAGTCCAGGTAGACTATATCCACCATGTCCCCCTGCTCCACTGCCCTGGTTACCCAGCTGAAGAAGTCGATCAAGTTTGTTTGGCATGATCTACCTGCCCTGAAGCTTTGCTGCTTTGTGTCCTGCTGCTCATTTTTCTCCAGAAATTCTAGTATCCTTTCCGTGAGTAGTGACGCCATCAGTTTGCCCACCACCGATATGAGGCTGACTGGCCGGTAGTTTCCCATCTCCTTCTTGCTTCCTGACTTATGGAGAAGGACCTCTGTTGCCCTCTTCCAGTTCTCTGGGATGACCCCACTCCTCAGGGACTTGGTGAATAGTTCTGTCAGAGGGGCCACCAGTTCTTGTGCTCGTTTCTTCAATATTCTTGGGTGTATCTCATCTGGACCCATAGCCCTATCTACCTTTAGCCTGTTCAGTCCCTTTAGCATTTGACCTAGATATCATCTGCAATGCAAGTCCGATGGAAATCTTGTACATAACAAAGTCCACATTAATCATCTGAACCACAAGTACTTGAGTATCACCCTTCCAGATGATCCCAGTCCACCCAGTAATGAAGCTGCACTTGAGCCTGCTATCCTCTCGGAAGCTGAAACTCCTCCCAATAATTTGCAACCAGTTACTTCTGATCTTCACATTCTTGACTCTCTCCAGCCAGATTCTGTTTTGTTTGATCATCAGCCAGATGAACTTCCTGGGACTCCTCAGCATTCTTTTGCATCTCAGGACTCTCTCGTACACACTCCTGTGTACCAGATTGAAAAGATTTTATGAAAGACGTACGTAAATGGATCCTGGACTTGCAGAGTCAAGTGGTGTGACTTTGACAGTTCACAGAACTCTGGGGTTGCTTTTGATGACCTAACCCCAGGCTGTCAAGAACTGGTTCAAGGAATGCATAGCACTATTCCCACTGACCGTAAAAGTCGATGGAAGACTTGAACTTTTGTATAACCTGACTCAGTATTTCTTCTAGTGGTATTCTCTATGTTAATACTTCCTGCAGTAAATGTAATGTTTTTTTGTACCACATTTCATTGCACCTGTTGCATATGGTACTGCGTGCACTGCATTAACCCTTTTCCTTGCAGGAATTTCTCTTCAAAAGGACCATTCCATGCGTTTTGTTATTATTTTGCAACTGTTATTGCAGTATTCATATCTTGTGTTCTGGGTATTTTCCAGCTGCTACCCCTTCCCTCTCTTCCCTTCCCCCTTACCTGGACTGTGGCACTTGTTGCCCTAACCAAGCTTCAAGTTGCTATGTGGGTTCCCTTTCCCCAGTACTACTCTGGCTGGTCACCACTGTAGTCCAGATCCTTTCCTCCCCCTCGCAGTGGAGCACTCTTAAGTAAAACGCTGTCATGCCTCACTTAAAATGTTTCTTAGAAATTTTTTTGTGGTATTGTATAATGTTTGCTTGTTTGAGTGGTGCTCACATTCACTGCCTTGGGGGTGGTGTGTAGTACACTTAAGCACGGGGCTTAGTGCCAGCTGCCGCCGCTTTAAGAGCTCTGAACAAGTATTGCTGTTTTACTGTGTTAACAGGGGTCTGAAAAATGTTGCTGTTTTACTTTGTTAGCAGGGACTCTTCGGAAACCCCCTTTAGATTCTTTGTGGGTCAGTCAGTCAGGGTCAGATCCTCATGGGATGAACGGTGTTCTTGAGGCACAAATAAAGTACATTTTTGCACTATTTTTGGCATCCATTTCAGTCAGTTTGTATGGTCCAGGGTAGTGTTCACCAGGGAGGTGTAGCACCAGAGAAAGACCAGAGATAGGTATAGCAGTAATAAAGATAAAATAAGGGTCCTTGTGGCAGACTATCACCAAAATGCCACAATAGGGTAAGGTTGTAAAATTTAAACAAAAATCATAGACAGCCAACTTCTTTCTCTTCTTATTGTTAATGGTTGCCAGTCCAGGGACTCATAAAGAAGGCACAGATGTATAGCTAAGCTATATCTTAACACAAATCTAGCAATTGCGTAATAAAGAACACTGAATTTGGCCAATGCTTGAGTGCTTGCATGCTGATAAACTATACTGCCATAGTCAAGAATCGAAATCAGTAGTCTGGGCAATTTTCTGTCTGTCAAAATTAATCACATGAGTTTTCCTGAGTGATTGATAATAAGTTGTAAGTTCCATCTGTTATGTTTAAAAATGAATGTAACCTTCCTTTCCCATGACTCTGAATTGGAATGCTTCACTTAAATGTTGCTGTGTGAGATGACAACTGAATGCAACATAAAAGGTCCTGCTGCCCTTACTGTTGATTAGCCTAAGTCATGGAAGGGCTTTATATTGGGAAGTACTTCTGCACACCCCTGTCCTCTGAAAAGTGGGCAGCATCTGATTAACCAGCTTGTGACTATCGCTACTGGGAAAGTGCATATAGTTGTAAAGGAAAAGAAGCTGCTGTTTGCCCCCACCTTTTGCTGAACCATGGCACCACAAGGATAATGGTCTTTTTTTTTCATTTATAGATGTGGAACATTAGAAATCAAACTAATAAGCAGTACAAGAGTAAGAACCTAAGAACAGAAGATGGATGCTGGCAATTCTATCTACTGTGTCATCCCCTACTTCTCAATAGCAATACCTATTTAAATTAACTACTCTCATGTACCTGTCAAGGTGTACCTTGAACTTCTGTAAATTCCTTGCGTAAAGCACAGCTTTGGGTAATCCATTCCACAGACCCACTACCCTCTGTGTATAACAATATTTTCTGTGGTCCTCCCCTTGAACTGCCCTCCCTAAATCTGAAGGCCATGACCTCTGATTATAACTCTCGTCTCTTTGGGTACTAACTTAAAAATGTGCAGGAAACTTGGGACATAGCGTCAGGTGGTAGTGCGCTGCAGTCAGGTGGAATGGTGTTAAGCAAATGGTGTTATACACTGCAGCGGGGCAAGGGAGCCTGCTTCCTCAGTAGGACACTGTTGTGTATAGATGAGGCACTGTAGATCTCTGACCATGCCAAGGAGAGGAGAGAGGAAGGGAAGAAAGCAGGAAAAAGAACATGTACTGTCTGTTTAACTGTCTGGGTTCTCTGGGCTCAAGTGCCAGCAGCCACTTGATCCTAATCCACATAGTGGACTGCCTAGGGTGATGTCCCTTTTCCTGGAGCTTCTGTCATAGACAGAAGGCTGTGGGGAATGTTGGCTTGGCATTAGACTTGAGGGTGAGGGAGTCAACAGGCCAGAACAGGGCATATCCCTGGGACTTATTTTCCTGAGCTGTACATGGCCAGGGAGAAAAACCTCTGTGGAAGAAAAGGAATGTGAAATAAAATGAGCTTTTGTTTTCTGAATATTTTATTAAAAAACATCACCTGCCCCATTTATGTTGCCTCCCACAGTATTGGAATTTACTCACTACTCAGGTGTACTATGTACACTCACATGTGCAGTATGTAAATGGTGCTGGTTCTGGTTCTCCAGAAATCTTTTTTTATCTTCCATTACCTCATGTAACCATGCAAACTCTTCCATCCACTACCATCCCTCTGCATGAAAACCAATCTCCGTGGTGACTATGACCTTGTACAGTTTATCCAACCAATCCTGCCACCATGTCCCTGCAGGGCTAAGTTGATTGGAACACTTCCTCATTAGACGGTCAGAACATTTGCAATTCTACACACATAGTTAAGTTCCAAGGATGATCAAGATCCCTGTCTCAGCATAAAAACAGTCAGAACTGACCCTTGGGGTTGGCAATAGTGCCATGAAACACTTAACCAAATCATTTCTGCAAAATGGAATTCTGGATGGATTGAAATAGCTCTAATTTACTAATTATCTGAGCAGCAAATTTATTTATGTTTTGAGCAAACTCATTTGATGCTTTGTGCAGAGAAATCTATTTCTCTTAGTTGTGCTGGTCACTTCCATTTGTCACAAACTCTCCCACGTCCCAAAAGGGCATTCCCCAGCCACACTGTTGTAGCAGTGTTGCAGACAGGCCTAAAAGGTCACAATTGATTATCATGGTAAATGTATTGACCCATTTAATGATGCGGTAATGATGATGAATGCAGTTACTGAATATACCTATCTGTCTAAAACAATGTAATGAGAAGCTTGGACTTTGTCTCCCCCCATGCACACCCAGCGGGAAACTGTCAGTGGAAGATGCTGAAGAGTGTGGTGAGAAGACTCCCTTGGAGTTTTTCCTTAATCCCTTGAACTGTCCCTCTCAAAAGGAATGGTTCATGCTAAACATTTTCACATGCTTTATTACACACTCCTCGGTAACCCCTAATGTCAATCTTTGCTGTTCATTGTTGTTTCCAAATCTGGTGGGGACACATTCAGTATTCACCTGGTTAGAGCTTACATTTTGTGGTCTGCAGTTAAATGTAGTCTTGATTTCCCCAGTGTCTAATGAGATCTGGCACCAACCAAAAGGTACTCACACACAGAGCTGCAGGAAAATTCTGTTAATTTATTACAAAAGATATCAATAACCAACCACTGAAGCACCACCATATGATTTTGAAAACTGGAGCTGTTACGGACACTGGACATAACATCCCAATGGTCTGTATCATGCAGATGCTTCCACTAGAAGGCAGGACATCACACAAGTTGGACTTGATGTTCAAAGCTCCCAGCATGGTGCTAGAGGCTTGCACCACAAGGAATGAAACAAAGTGCCCTTCCTTGCACCAAAAGATGCACCGGGAGAAATTCTCAAAGGCAGCCTGTGGCAACCACAGGCTGCCTACACCATAAGGGATTTGTGCTGTCCGAGCAGCACAAACTCGGCTGTGGCATGGCACTAGGCGGCATGCGTCAGTCGCAAACTGCCATAACCACAAAATCTTGATTCTCTAAACTCTCCAAGAGGACAAATTTCTAAGTACCCTTTGACCAGCCAAGGCTAGTCTAAGGGTACTTAGAAATTCACCCTCTGGGAGGGTTGCAACCTGCGTCAATGTGCTGTGATCCCCCCCCAGCTCGATCTGCCAGAATAGTAAAATGGTAAAAATAATCACTCCCTGGTGGTCTAGCGATTCAGCCTCCAAGCCCCAATCTGCCTGAAAATTAAAATGTATAAGAAAAAATCCCTGGTGTTCTAGTGGTCCCAACCACCCCATCCCTGATCTGCCTGAAAAAACAGCAATCCCCGGTGGTCTAGCACCCCCATCCCGATCTGCCCGAAAATTAAAATATATGAAAAAACAATCCCTGGTGGTCTAGTGGTCCCAATCGCCCAGCTCTGATCTTCCAGAAAATTAAAATGTATAGAAAAACAGTCTCTGGTGGTCTAGCAATCATGCTCCCCCAGCCCCCATCTGCTCCCAAATTAAAATGTATGAAAAACCAATTCCTGGTGTGTAGTAGTCCTGCCCTCCCCCAAGCCCTGATCTGCCCAAAAATTAAGATGTAAAACAAAACAATCCCTGGTGATCTAGTGGACCCCCACCCCCCAACACTCACCCCGGCAGGTAGTGTCCACCACCCCACTCTCCCTCAGCACAAACACAGAGTCAGCAATCAGCACAACCCTCCACTCACCACCATGGCCAGCTGCCAACTGAACTGTCACTGAGTGTGTACTGTATACAGTATGCACTCACTGATTGGCAGCTCACTCTGAGCTGTCAATGAGTGCGTACAGTATAGAGTATGCACTCAGTGACAGTTCAGTCAGTGGCCAGTCATGGTGGTGAGAGGAGGGCTGTGCCAGTCACCAGCTCGGGGATCGGGCTGGGGGCGGGGTGCTGGCACTATCTGCCTGGGTCGGGGGGTCCACACCGAGATCTGGCCAATGGAAAATCATGTACACAAATGCTCGCAGTCTAGGAAACAAGATCCCAGACCTTCTGGCAAGAATGACAGAGGCTAAACTTGACATAGTAGCCATTAGCAAGACATGGTTTACCAGTAACCACACTTGGAAGACTTCAGTACCTGGCTATGTACTGTTCAGAAGAGACCAACGTGCATAAAGGGGGTGTGGAGTGGCCCTTTATGTCAATTAAAATATCATGCTGGAAACAGGAAATGGGACAGCCATATGAACTGAGGTTGTCTACAGGCCTCCAGATCAGGGGGAGGACATAGACACATTACTGTTAGAAGATATACAAAACATGACAGCTAAAGGGGAGGTTCTGATAATGGGAGACTTCAACATGCCAGATACAGATTGGTCAATACCAGCAGGAACATCTGCCAGAACTAGACACATAGTGGATTCTCTGAATGGGGAGGGCCTCAAACAACTGGTACAACAACCCAGAAGAAACAGGGCTATCCTAGATCTAGTACTAACTAGCAGGGAAAGGATCATAGATATCCAGGTAGAAGGTCACCTGGGGGCCAGCGACCATCACATGGTATGGTTCAATTTGGCCACTAGAACCAAAGCATCCCATTCCAAGGCAAAAATATGGGACTTCAGAGGATCTGGCTTTGATAAGATGGGCAACAGAGTTAAGCTAGCCCTGGCAAAAAGAAATACAGGTGAGGGGGTACAGGCAAAGTGGGCATGCATTAAGAATGCAATACTTGAAGCAACATCCCATTGTGTTAGAGAGAAAAGGAAGTGCAAAAGAAGAAGGAAACCACTTTAGTTCTCAAAAACAGTAGCAGAAAAGGTCAGAGCCAGGAGGCTGGCCTTCAGGAAATATAAGGGAGCACAGTGGGATGAAGACAGGGAGGCATACCAAACTTCCCTAAGGGAAGCAGGAAGGCAGTAAGGCAGGCAAAGGCCCAAACCAAGGAAACACTAGCACAAACAGTAAAAGAAGGTGACAAGGCTTTCTATAGATAAATTAGTGAAAGGAGAAAGTCCAGAGGGGGTATTGCTAAGATCAAAGAGGATAAGAGGGCATGTGAGGAGAAGGACCATATAAAAACGTCTATCCTAAATAGATACTTCTGCTTAGTATTTACTGAAGAGAAGGCAGGGCAGGGCCCACAGCTCAGCACCATGGACATAGGGGGGAGGGAGGTGTGCACTAGTCCCTTCACAATAGAAAGGGTCCTACAAGAGCTCAATAAGCTCAAGGTGGACAAGACAATGGGACCTGATGGCATACATCCCAGGGTACTAAAGAAGCTAAGGGTGGAACTAGCAGAGCCATTATCAGAACTGTTTAGTGAGACTCTGAGCATGGAAGAGGTCCCAGAAAACTGGAGAAGGACTCATGTGATCCCACTCCACAAGAGTGGTAGCAGGAAGGAGGCAGGGAACTACAGACCAGTCAGTCTTACCTCAGTAGTGGGCTAGATTCTGTAGGCACTCCTTAAGGAAAGGATAGTGCAACACCTGGAATCCAAATGAGCACAGGATCCAAGACAGCATGGGTTTACAACAGGAAGGATCTGTCAAACTAATCTCATAAATTTCTTTGACTGGGTAACCAGAGTGGTGGACCGAGGGGGAGCAGTTGATGTTGCCTACCTTGACTTCAGCAAAGCTTTCGATACTATTCGACATAGAAGATTGATTAATAAGCTGGGTATGCTCGGGGTGGGTCAGAAGTTGGTCAACTGGGTGGCAAACTGGTTGACAGACAAAAAAAAGAGAGTGATGGTAAACAGTATACAGTCAGATGAGATGCAAGTCACAAGAGGGGTACCTCAGGGATCAGTCCTGGGGCCAGTCCTCTTCAATATCTTCGTCAGTGACATTGCAGATGGACTGGAGGGTAAGGTTTGTCTGTTTGCAGATGACACCAAGATCTGCAACAGAGTAGATGATCCAGATGGGGTGGGCAGAATGAGAAGAGATCTGGATAAATTGGCAAAATGGTCGGAAGAGTGGCAACTGAGGTTTAAGGCAAAGAAATGCAAGATCATGCACATAGGGAAGAGAAACCCTGAAGCCACCTATAGGCTGGGAGGGGAGTTGCTGGCAGTCACAAGGGAAGAAAGATACTTGTGCATCATCATCACAGATGACCGAAATCATCCAAGCAAACCACTAAAGCAGTAGGTAAGTCTAGGGGGATGTTGGGGTGTATTAGTAGGGGTATCACAAGTCGTAAGAGTGAGGTAATAATCCTTCTTTACAAGACACTGGTTAGGCCCCATCTGGAGTACTGCATGTAGTACTGGAGGCCACACCTTAACAAGGACATTAACCAAATTGAGGCAGTCCAGAGAAGGGCAACCAAAATGGTGCAAGGACTGCATCAGAAAACATATGAGGACAGATTAATGGAGCTCAATATGTATACCCTAGAGCAAAGGAGGGAGAAAGGTGATATGATCGAAACATTCAAACACCTTAAGGACAAGAACAAGGTGAAAGAGTCTAACATGTTCCAATATAAAAAAAAATAGCAGGACAAAAGGACACAGCCTGAGATTAGAGGGAGGACGATTAAGGGGTAATGTGAGAAAGTTCTTTTTCACAGAAATGGTGGTGGATGCATGGAACGGCCTACCTCAGGAAGTGGTGGATATGAATACAGTGCACAGCTTCAAACAGGCATGGGATAAGCATAAAGGAGAATACAGATGAGTATGAATAGATAGGCCATTGACAGAACAAAGGTTGATGGCACATTGATAAGGTAGAAAAAGAAATGGGTGGACTGGATGGGCCTTGCTGTCCTTATCTGCTGTCACCTTCTATGTTTCTGTGTATCTATGTCCACTGGATTACTAGGGATTGTTTTTTAACACACTTAAATTTCTGGGCAGATCAGGGCTGGGGGTGCAGGACCGCCAGACCACCAGGGATTTTTTTTTTTTATACATTTTAATTGTGAGGGCAGATTGAGTCTGGGGGATGGGACTGCTAGACCACCAGGGATTATTTTTTTATGCATTTTAATTTTCAGGCAGATCGGGGCTGAGGGGTCCACTAGATCACCAGGGAATTATTTTATTTACATTTTACGATTGGGCACATCGGGGCTGGGGTTGTCTGCTAGATCACCAGTGACTAGAGTGGTGCATGGCCACCCCATGGCTTGCAGCAAACCCTGTAGAAGATGCACCGTCTGTTTGCCACATGGCCACAGTTGCCGCAAGCCGTGGGACTCTGCTGCCGGGATCCTGCCCGATAGAGAATCAGGTGCAGGGTCCCTGGCACACTGGGCTTTGATGCAAGCTGTCTTTTGCTGCAGCTTGCGTCAGTCTATGGTCCCTTTGAGAATCAAACCCAAGGTGTCCGTAATGGCTCCAGCCATGCACAACTTGTCTATGTTTCTCCATCTTGGGGTTGTGATGACATCATGGATTTCTCAAGCTACATCCTTGAGGTCGATATGATGTCATCAGAACCCCTCAATGGAAACACAACCTTGTTGTACATGGTTACCCATGTTTTGTTCTGTATATTATAGCCCCCCTTAAATAATAACCACATGAGTTACTATATGGTTAACATCTCTACTGTGGATTATGTTGACACAGAGAGCAACTGTTACATAAGTGGGACAGATCCCGGAGGCTGGGTTCTCAAAGTCTGCATTGTTCACACATGGGAGAAATGTTCATAGAATGACGTAAATCATGGGCAGATTCCTGAGGGAATATAGCATCAAGAGTCACACAGCATAAGAAGGGCTAAAATTTCAGCAAGTAAGCTTGGATTCGTGCGTCAGCACTCCAAAATAGTTCTGCAGTGTGACAGGAGGGGCAGACAAGATGGACTCTAAGTGCCTTCCAGCATGACAGTACTATGTTACTATGCCACTATTTAGACAATAGTCTGCTTTGTTTGTGAGACAGAGTACCATGTGGCATAGTAGATGAAAGGTGATGAAAAAGCAAATGTCTGACCTTTCCAAAGTACCGAATGTCTCGTTAATCTATTGATCTGACTGTAAAGTTATTACACAACAAATATGAACAAAATTTAGTTCAGACCTATGTTTTAAAATGTACCCACTGTCACTGGGAGTGGGTATCTAAATGTGGGTTCCCAAAAAGTCTTCCTCGGACTTGCCTAAATGCCCACTGCCAGGCTGGTGTTCTGTGTCCTTAACAGTATTAAAAGTGTTTGCATGTGAGTGCCCTGTTAGCCTCCGTGCCTGTCTCTTTAAGAGCTGCCTATTTCATAGAGTATAATTAATCTGGGTAGGGGCCTTGTAGTTTCAGGCTCGAGTCCTGCCCGGGCTGCAGTGTTATCGCTCCATTCTGCCGTTGCTAATTGCGCAGAGGGAGCCCTACAAGGATCTGTGACTGTTTGTTGCTTATCTGCTTTAATAATGATAATACTGTAGTTCATCTAACCTGCCTTCCTTTGCAGCATGGACATTTCTATATTGTACCACCGTCTTGGTTCTTGATTGCCTATTGGGATCAATCAGTACCTTTGGGGACCCTAAAATGGTGTCTGTTCCCAGGGGTCTTGTGGGAGTGAATTTCTGTAGGAATTATAGTTTTTGTTCTTTGGCGCCTAAATGGACCTGGAGGGGGAGCTCTTTCTTTGACAGACAGATGAATCAACGAATCTAACCTTTTGGATCACTGGGGAAAGTCCCAAACTGCCTGCAGCAGTGAGTCAGTCTGAGTTTGGAGTTTGAAGAGTGAACAACTCGAGACATTTGAGCAGCTGTTCCTGCGTAGTAGCGTGAGAAGCTGGTGGGAAGGCTGTGCTTGGCTGCCTGCCCCATCTTCACTGTGCATAACAGAGACACTGGACTCTGTTCGAATTTGCTGTGATTGTGGCCAGAATCCTGATTTGTGACAAACTGAATCATCCTGAAGTGGACTGAAGATTTGCCTCAGTGCGATTGGCCTGTCAGGACTTGAGACTGCCACAGAGCTTACGGTTTGCACAGAGACACTGTGAATTGCAACTGGACTGTCACCCGAACTGTGGTATTTGCCTTGCTTTTACTTTAAGTGTGCAGAATGCTGATAGTGGGTTGCAATTTGGTTCCCCACTGCTTGAATGTGTCACGCTTGCTGGAAGCTGTATCCAGCACTACCGGACTTTCTCCGAACTGTTCAACCGGTCTGGGCCTTGCCACCTCGGCCCAGACAGCCGCTCATGCCTCAGAGAAACAACAGACGAGAGACCTACCTGGGGATTCAGCTCAGGGACCTTTGAGTGCATGCTTGATAACCTGAATCTTTCAGATCTTGAATCAACCACCAGATTCTGCCCCTTCCTTGTTACTGCTCCCTTAAATAAATCAGATCGAAATCGTTTTGCACTTAAACTGGTTGTGGTGTACCTCTGTACAGATAACACTGTGTTACTGTTTGTTGCTGTGTTTAACCTTATTTTACAGGGGGTCTGCATTGCCGAGGCAGCTGAACCAGCCCTGGTGGTAAGTGCAACAAGTGTGGGGTTAAAACTGTTGTCAGGGGTGAATTGCAATTGTGTATTCTGTGAATCATTTAGGCCACTAGAGGGAAAGGAAGGGGGTAACAGTGTCCTGGGGGGCTGTACCCAGGTCAGTTACGCTACCACTAACCCTGTCCTCCGGGTGGAGGCATACATTTTCAGTACTCAGGCCCCTCAACCTGCACTTGGTCAGACAGGCAGGGGTAGTAGCCCTGGGGATAGTGCCACCTAGGGGTTACATAAAGACAACTCAAACCAGTCAGGCAGGGTGCAATACATGCAAAGAATATGAATTTTATTTACAAAGTCCAACAAGTGGTAGTGCAGAAGGCAAAAATCCAGTATTTACACTATTACACAAGGAGCTGAAGAAGGCTGGAGCATCACCTGGAGGATAGAGCTTTCAGCAAAATTACTTCCCCAATTTGTCCCAGCAAGAGTAAATCCCAGCATCAACCACACCCTGGAGTGGTTTATTGTGATTATACAATTTCCCCTGTATTTTTTGTGACAAGGAATACAGGGAAACACAGTTTTTTGGCAGTTTCATTTATTTTTTTTGCATTTTTTCTCACAACACAAAATATAATTCCTTCTTGTAAGGCAGAATATTGAGGATACACCCCCTCCCCAATTGAAACACATGCCGACAGCCAGTAATGTTAATTGATTAGTTTTTTTTTTATATATAAGTTACATAGCTGAGAGGTATTATGGAGACCTTTGTATGTGACTGAGAGAAGTAGTGGCAGAGCAAGGTGTGAAGGGAGCAGAGAGAGAGAGAGGAATCTTGGATGTCAGCATCATTTACTGCTATTAGCCCTGGCGCTGAATCAGGAGTTTACTTTTTTTCACTAATATGCTTGGGCTAGGTAATGGGGAGACTGAACTGCATTTTTTTTTAAATGCAAACATGAGTGAAGAGCAACACAGAGGCAAAGGTAGCGAGACAACAGTGCTTTTTTTAATTTAGGTTGGACTGACCTTATGTGCCATCAACTGGTGCATCCACAATGATGTCGGGGCCAAGGCAAGGGATACACTCGCTGATGAATGAGTGCGTAAAAAAAATTCAAATGTATTGCTTATTTGTAAATAGTTTTGTGAACTGCACAAAGTCATGTCCGTTTCAAACTGAGTGCTATCGCTGTGAGAATTTACTGCAAGCCGAGAATCTGGGCATGCACAGTAGCATTGACTCTACTGCGCATGACCAGATTCTTGGCTTGAATTTTCAAACAGAAAATGCCCACAGTGATAGTGCTTGATCTGAAATGGGCATGACTTTGTGTAGTACACCACATTAATTACAAATGGCCAATGCATTTGACAGTATCTTACACACTCGTTCATGAACTGGTGTACCCATTGCCTCAGTGCCGACATCACTGTGGACCCATGCAAACAGCATTTGATGGTACAAAGGTCGGTCCCAGCTAAGTGCGTTTTTTAAAACAAACTCATTGATGAATTTCTTAGGCAGATGTAACTACAGTGATCTAATTTGGCCGTGTTGATTACATCGAAACTGGTGTCTATTTTTTGCTACTTGTTTGAAAGTTGTTTTACCACAGTGTTGGTGACGATTAAGATGACGTCTCTACTGAATGCTAAAATTCTATCGGACTAATTCAGTTTGTGGTGATGGGCATCTGAGGGTAGCTGGTACCTCTTTCCATTGGTAATGCTAGGATTTACCATGGCTAGGAAGTGCCAGCTAGCCAACCGGATTGCTTTTATTTACAAGCCATTGTAAAATAAGAAACAACTTCTTGTTTATGTGGACTTACCCTCATTTAGTGTGTTCCAACCTCCTGAATGGGGAGGAAGAAGTCTCTTTGTTGTATTACAGGGGCACAGTAGTGCCACTGTAGTTAGGGTTAAGTGGGCATTTCAGTGTTAAACCCCAGTTTTTGCTCCTCAATACCATGGCCATGCCTGGACAGAATAACTTGAAATTCAGCAAGTGTATAGTTAGTGTGAAGATCCCTGGAGGCGGCAATTTTGGTAACGCTGGATGGTTTGAAAGTTCTGGAAAGCTGAAAATGCATAAAAGTATGTTTTTTGAGACTTTTTATTTTGCTCATCAATAGCAGTAAAATGACAATGAGTTGAAACATGAAACTTTCAGGTTTGTTAGAATTTGACCTAAGGATGATGCTTTGACTTACTGAGAAATTGTTAGATTTTAGGTTATTTAGAAAAGAAAATCCAATTTTTGCACATGTGTGTTTAATTGCTTCACAAATATTTCATAACTGGATTTTTGTGAAACTGACGTGTGTCACTTTTGTGACTTGGAACCCAAAAGTGGAAAAAAAAATCCAAGAGAAGTCGTTGCACATCAAAAACAAAAAATGTGTTAGAAGTTAAGTCTGAAACTTATGTGATTGATACTGTAGGCTGTAAGGTTGATTCTTCAAGTTTTTTTGTTGAAATCTTACAGTTTTTAAATTATTAATGAAATCAGGCTGGTGCAGCTTACAAAAACACCCAAACTGGCTAAACAGGATCTCCCCTCTCTCCTCGACTGCATCAACTTCTTAGATTGTAGCACAGAAGTTATTATCTTGGGGGACTTTAATGTCAACTGGTTGGCCCCCAGTGCGAACAGCTATAAAGATGCCATGGCAGCTGCCAACCTTGTACAAATGGTACAGTCACCCACCAGGATAATCTACAGGACAGGGACCTCCTCCCTCCTGGATTTGCTTCTTACCAATCGGCCTGAGCACATCTCTAAAAGTAGAGTACTCCCAGATACCATAAGTGACCATTCTCCTATATTATCCCTCTGGTCTAACAAATTCTACAAACCCTCCCAAAATTCATGGTTAGCAGAATCTTACCACCTGGTCGCTTAGGCCCCTTAAAAGCACATCTGCGAACACTTGACTTGTTTCCAGTTGATGCTGCCCAGGACGTGGACTCAGCCCTTGAATACTTTATTACTACTTTCAGCTCAGCATGTGATGTTCATGCTCCATTCAAAAAGCATAAGATGAGGGGGACAATAAATCCATGGGTGATCCTTGACCTCCTCGAACAGTGAAATCTCGAGACCAGCTCTAATACCGTGCAGAGGCTACTAACACCCTAACTGACACCCAGGCCTACAAATCAGTGTGGGATGCCTGCACAAGAGCCATTCACCAGGTGAAAGACAACTACTATAGGAATGCTCTTGCTAGCACCTGGAATGATGGGAGGATGTTTTGGGATAACTTCTTCGAGGTTACTGGGAAAAGCCCCAGAGTTGCACCCAAAATGCTCAACATTGACAGTGCTACCACCTTGGATAAAGTAACCATAGCCATGCCTTCAACACCACATTTTTAGACCTTAGTCATGTGCTCCCAACAGCTTCTTTGATCCAACACCTGCTGCTCATGGAACTCAGCAGTGACCCTCATTTTATTTTAAGGCAATCTCAGAAGGGCTTACCAGAAAACACCTACTCAAAGTACTTGTGAAGGCTACACACAGTGGTGACTCCCTTGATTTAAAACTCATTGCCCTCACCATTGATGAAGTCCTGCCACTCCAAACTAAAATTTCCTAACCACTCTCTTATGCTCTCACAATTCCTATGTAAATGGAAGACTGCTGTGGTGACCCCAATCCAAAAAAGTGATAACATGACTCTCACAAGCAACTACAGACCAATCTCCATCCTACCCCCACTCTCCAAGGCACTGAAACGGATAGTTGCTGATCAACTCATTGATTATCTGGAAAAATATGACCTCCAGTGTCCCCAGCAACACAGTTTTCGTAAAGGGCACAGTACCACCATGGCACTCCTTGACTTAACCTCCTACATCCACCAGGCACTAGATCACAGCCACTTGGTCGGCGCCACCTTTATTGACCTGACAAAGGCATCCGATACCATCAACCACTCCCAACTGACTGGACAACTATCTTTCCTAGGATTTTCACTGGATGCCACCTGCTGGTTCCAAAGATACCTTAGTGACCACTCCCAGGAGGTCAGAACTGGAGAAACCATCTCAACCTCCTGCCCAGTCCGGTCGGGTGTCCCCCAAGGATCTATCCTTGGCCCCTTATTATTTAGCATCATTGTGAATGAGCTCCCTGCCTCATGCCACAGCAGAATTCTCCTATATGCTGACAATGCAGTCATTTTCACAAGCCACTCAGACCCCTATCTCCTTCAGCAGCAACTGCAGCAAAGTTCTGCAGAAGTTGAAACCTGGCTCAGGTTGCACAAACTCATCCTAAACTACTCAAAAACTAAATCAATGCTGTTTCATGGCACCCATAACAAACACAAACTCCAACAACTGCTAATCTAAAACAGCGGTGGCACTGCATTGGAACAGGTTGACCTTTTCAAATACCTGGGCATGACCCTTGACTGCACACTATCGTATGCCACGCATATTCATAACATTGCTAAAACTGTTAACACCCGCATAGGATTGCTATATAGGCACAGGCACTGTTTGAAGGCCGAAGCATTAAAGCTTGCTATACAGAGCTCAGTTACCTCACTAATTGACTATGGTCTCATAGTTTATGGATCTGCTACCGACACTGCCCTCCGTCGTATAGCCCTAGCCCTAAACAAGGCATGTCGGCTCCTCACCTCAGCCGCATGACTCACACATACATGTGATATCTACGAGCAGACAAACTGGCTTCAGCTATCTGGCAGAATAAAGTATCAGACCTGCATTCTTGCAAAGAAGACCTCGTTGGGCCTCCTGCCCCCGGGGGTCCAGTCTATACTGTCCCCTCACTGCACCACTCACCTAACCAGGAATTCTGTAACCCTAGCCTTCTCTGTTCCCCACTGCCAGACCTCACAAGAGCAGCAATCCTACAAAGTAAGGGCCCTCAACTGATTCAACTCACTTCCAGTGGAAATTACCAACACTTCGAATCTCAGCCCCTTTAAGTGCAAACTTTAACAGCATTTGGTGGCCTGTGCCAATTGTGATTGCTTCAATTAAAATACCCTGCTTGCTCCTCTGGCCTCCCCTGCGCTGTGCATTCTCCCCTTACCCCTTGCACTTCCTGATATCTCCATACCACATCCCTCGTCAGCCATTCCTAGCCTTTCCATGGCCTCCTGTATCATGCCACCGCTCTCTGCTTCCCTTTACTCCCTGTGCTCCTCCATCCACCAAAAAATTAAATGCCTCCTACTAGTCCTTTCTCTTCTCCCTACCCTTTCCTCCCTTATTTTCCCTCTCCTTTTCCCTCCTTCCATCCTGCCACCTGCTCCCTGCCCTACATCACACCTAACCCCTTCCCCCTTGTATCTTTTTTTTTTTTTAATAGAGCTTTTTGTCCTTCCCATGCATGTCCACCTAGTCCTCAGACTTGGGGTCTGGTGATCTCTCAGACCTGACTACTGCTACACCTAGTGGAATCATACCCACTAGGATACACGAGGTGCATTAGCATGATAGTGATGCCAGCTGTCATCTAGATGACAGTGAGGTTTATACCCTTGTGTTCCCATCTACCCTCTAACATTGTCTCTACCATGTAGTGGTGCACAGGACCATTGTGCTTACCTGAGCTCACACAGCATCTTCCCTGCAGAAGAGCATGTTCCCCGGCCCACCGTCAGTGGGATGCCAACCCTTTCCAGCCTGGTCACCCAACTGGCAACATCCCACGTCTTCTCCCAAACCTGTGTTGCTGACATGACAGCTTGATGTGTTATAGCTGGACCATTGGTTGTTTTTTAATAAATGTACCTTGATCCTGACCCCCTCTCACCCACAGATGTAAATAGAGTTCCAGATGCCCTGGGAATAATCTCAGGGAGACACAGAGGACATGGATTTGGGTTTGGTTAAGCAGTGATCTTTTATTTAACTGTACAGCAGGACAGCAGATGATAGGAAGCCCAAAACTGACTATAGATATATGTGCCAGAACTACAACTAGCATGGCACCCAGCGATAAGGAAAGAGATACACATGTTAACTGCAGCCCCACAGGTGACAGCACCAACAGCATCAATTATGGGGAATGTCAATGGACAGAATGCTAAGGTAGTATTTTCAAAAGTCTTAAAATTGGAAAAATCTCAAGTTACGTCAGGAGGTATTTTCCCAAATCATAAAATGGATGAAACTGATAGTTACATGAAGTTTAAATTTCAAAAGTCATTCAACAGATGCAACTCCTTGGGTGGGAGTTTTACAAGATACAAACTGGAAGCAATTCCTTCAGAGACTACCCTGATATATCTAAACCTTGTTCTATATTGTTGGAGTTATTATTTTGAAAAGTTGGACTTATCCATAAAATGTTCTACCTATTTCTACAAAAAACTAGTTTCTTTATATTAAACTAGCTAAGACACCTCTTGCAAGTACCAAAACACATGCATCATTGCAGGCTTTTGACTACATCGCACTGAGCGCCACTTGGGCAAGTACAATTACTGCACATATTTGACATTTATTTGGAAATGTGCATGGAATAAATTGCCTTCATATATCACTGAACTTGTAACTACAGTACATGCCAGATCAGAAAATGGCTTGAGAGCAGCCAGTGGAGTAGAATATGCTTATTACTGACTGTTCCCCTTTAAAACAAACTTTGGTCAGAGCCGATATGGCTGTGGAAAGCTTTTGGGATGCTTTTACCCATTATTTCTAATTAATTTGCACAATGTAGCTCTACTGAGAGGCAGTTTCAATGTGGTCTTCCTTTTACACATTTTTACAATGTATTTTCCTAGAATATGCCTGCTGATTGCTATATATTTAGCCTGGATAGTTCACAGAAGAAATGGCATTTTATTTTCAGATGGTGGAGCACTGGCAGTAGGATGCTGGAATGTGTCATACATAGGCACGAGCTGTGTGCGGGTGATAACGCCCAGTGGCCATACACTTCAGGAGCTCACATGCAGCTCCATTGTCCCGGTGTCATTGCACTGCTCAGTGCGAGTGACAGCCGATGCTGTGCCCACTCACACGGGTCCTGGAACAGGCATGTTACAGTCAACCTCCCATTCATTTGTACAATCAGGAAACCGCAGACACTATCCATAACCTGGAGCATACACTGCAAATGGCATTGCAATACCGCACCCCATGGCACCCAGGATACCTCAGCAGTCCAGAAGGTGGCATGTTACACAGGGGAAATGGGGAGAGTGTGGGCCTGCAGTGGTGTATGACAGCAGGAAGATACAGCATCGACAAGGCATGAATTGGATGTATGTCAATTCCCTCTTACGGTTTGCCTGGGACTTGCACACGGCTGCATACACTGATAGGTCCACAACTTGTGTAGTGCTCCAATGCATAGTACAGCCACTTGGGTCATTCTGGAGTGCAGGTCTCTGGCCTGGGTCCAGTGCAGTCAGCGGCTGGCCATGGCAGGGTGTAGAGGGCAGTGCCAGTCTCTGCAACAGGTTGGGTTTGGGGGGAATAAGGGTGTCTACATACCAAGGTGGTGGGTGGGAGTCCTCTATGCTATGGATATGGACCATGGTTTCCTCTTGTGTGACTGGGTTCAGGGGCCCCAACATTATGGAGCTCTTTGAGGATGGAATCAGCTCAATCAGGGATGGGAGGGGGTACCTCTAGTCCACCAGGGCTGCTAGGCTGCTGTGCACCTGGATGCACTACTGCAGCCTGCCTGTGGGTGGCTGGCCAGGTTAGACCAGTTAGTCATGGCCTAACTGTGGGCCATGCTGCTCAGGACTACGAGGGGTGCATTCCCACTGAGTATGGTGCAGCACAGCATATGCATGAGAACGCACCCTTGACTTGCATGGCATACTATTTGTGTGCATCCTGGCCCATTCCCTTGTGGCTGTTGCAACCCACACATTTAAATATCATGCTGCAGTGCACTGTTGGAGTTGCGTGGCCCATCTCCCTTTTCTGCCGGGATGCACCACGCGTCTCTTTTGAATATGGGGGCCCTGGACTAGGCTACCCTGAATAAATACATTATCAAAATGGTAAAATCATAACTCCACTGAAAACAAGATATTGCATCTAATCTGGGACAGCCTGAGTAAATACAGTGCAAAAATTTGTAAATGAAGATCCCTATGACAATGAGATGTAGCATCTCCCCTGCGCTATCCAGAATACAAAATATAGAATAAGAAATATTTAAAGGAAATCTACTCTAAACAGAACTTCACTGTGTTCACTGACATAAACAGTTTCTTGTTTTGTAACATATTAGAATGCAGTATTTATTTTGAATTTTGTGGCCATGAGGATGGTGCGTGTGTGTGTGTGTGTGTGCTGTAGCTCAGTATATTTTTTCCTAAAAAGCATAGTATAAAATGCCTACTGATTGCTACATATTTAGTCTGGGTAGTTCACTGAAGACCTGGCAAATGTCTGAGACAGTGCTTATCAGATAGTGTCTTTAGAGATTAAAAAGCAGTGTAAATTATAGATTTGCTGGGGAAGGAATGACATTTATGAGATATGAATCTTTCTTGAAAGACAATAAATTCCCAAGTGAAACTAGTAGGAACAAGCTGCTTAAATGCTAAGTATTTAAATGTGCAAGTTGTTGCATTCCGTAGGGGGTAAACAAATCTCCAGTTTAAAAGGCAACCAATATTTAACAAATATTTAACAAGCTGTTTCAGTTTCCTAATGGCATCGGATAAGCAGCTTGGTGTTATGTCTACAACATTCTTAACAGAAAGAAGGGAGTATTTTATTTCAGCTGGCATGGAAGGATACATTGAAAAGTCCAAAATATGTGTTCCATGACACTCCATTTTCCAGCTACAGATAGCAAGATGGCTGTAGGCTTTGCCCACAGCCATAAAAAAAAAAACAGTACTGCAGTTAAACTTTAGTGTATCTGTTATTACTCTATCAGTGGAATATTTAGCAAATGTATATTAATAATCACAATAAGAAACAGTATGTGCAAGACTGAAGCTTAAACTATCTTAATCAGCTTAAAATTTGGATTATTTTTCCACTTAATACTATTCTTGGCAGGTGACATCATCTAACCCAAGCCCTGCATGTGTAGATAATGAGCTCTTAAAATTGCAGCCAGTGAGATAGTAGTACTATAAAATAGTATCCAAATATATCACAGGAAATCCAAGTGAAATGAATGGGGATTTCACAGTGATAGATCTAAATAATATTTAGATATTCTTCTACTTATCATTGACTGTATCTACAGTATAATCTGAAGAACTTCCAGTGATGACCATAAAACTGCTCATTTAAATATAAGGGGAAAGATAATCATAAGGGTTGCACCTAGTGCAACTGAGTTGCTCCGGGGCGACCCCAGTAATGTGCCCGGGGTGATATTCAAAAGGAGAACTTGCGCAGTGCAAGTCCCGATGCACCAGGGTACACTGGAAATGTATGCGATGCATCTGAAAGGGCGTGCCCATGCATATGCGGCACATCCCAATATTCAGCCCGGGAAGTGCAGTGCATCTGCTGGTATAACTCCTAGAAGCACTGCATACCGAGGCACAAAGTTGAGCCAGAAAAAAAAGCTGGCCACCTGCAGGCCACCATGCTGGCCACCCACAGGTGGGCGGCAGTACTGCAAGGCTCAGCACAGCAGCCACCAGCCATGTGTGGCCACCCACCCAGCAAGAACACTGTTCACAAGCACCCAAATGGTTCCTGGTAGTCAAGTGGTAACCCCCCCCTCCCTCCTGTAGCCCGATCACGTTAAAAATGAATAAATGACAGCCCTGGTAGTCTAGTGGTAACCCTCTCCCTGCCCATAGCCCCGATCACCGGTTAATTGAGGGCAATGTAATCTCTGGTAGTCTAGTGGTACCCCCTCCCTCCCGTAACCCTGACTGTGGGCGACAGTATCTAAGAAAGAAACCCTGGTAGTTTAGTGGCCCCCCAACCCTGCCCATAACCCCGATCGCAGGTAACACTGACAGATCTGAATCCTGGTGGTCCAGTGATCCATCACCTCTCCACCCACACAGACCCCTGCCCACCAGCCCCCCCATCATTTGGCAGATGATTGTAACCCACCCACAGTCTGGTTGCCTGCCGAATGACAGCTTATAGTACTGCGAGCTGTAAGCCTATTGGTCACATTACCGGATCATCGGGCTTGCAGATATACTGTATAGACAGGCACAAATATGAATGACTCATTCACATATATATATAGTTTAGTACAGTATGCCCTGCAAGCTCATTGGTCCACACTGTGGATTAATAGGCTTACAGCTCATGCTCGTAAGCTGTCATTCAGCAGGCAGCTGGGGGGTATGCGGTGAGTTGCAGCCACCCACCAATGATGGGGGAGCTGGGTGGGCAGGGACCCTGTGTGGGTGGGAGGGGTGGGGTGCCACTGAACCACCAGGGATTCAGATCTGTAGGTGTTACCTGCGATTGGGGTTGGGTGGTGGGGTGGGGGCCACCTGAGACTACCAGGGCTTGTCTCTTAGTTACTGTTTCCCACAGTCAGGCTTACAGGAGGGAAGGTGTACTACTGGACTACCAGGGATTACATCAACCTCATTTAACCAGTGATCAGAGCTACGGGCAGGGAGGGGGTTACCACTAGACTACCAGGGCTGTTATTTATTCATTTTTACCACAATCGGGCTATGGAAAGGAGGTGGGTTACCACTAGACCACCAGGAAGTGTTTCCATCTACATCCACCGCAATCGTGGCTGTGTGGAGGGGGGTTGCCCCAGGACCCCTCTGTCCATACCGAGCAAGCGTGTAGGGCACCAGGGTTCAGTTTGCTGGGCTGCCCTTGCTCAGCTCATGCAATGGGGCTACAGATTATCCAATGGCCCCATTTGCGCCTTGCATACATTATGGCCCCATTTGCATGCCCAAGTCTGACACATTCTCAGGAATGTGCCCAACGCATCTGACAGTTGCGCCGGAGCATTCCCAGTCCTCCCTGTCTGGGGAATGCGTCAGCACATTGTATATGCGCCATGCACATTCTGTGCTATATTCAAAGGTGATGCACCATGGCACATCACCTCTGAATATCCCCCTGTCTGGCCCCGGTGCATCTCGGTTGTGCTGCGCCTCTACTTGCGCCATTGCCTGGTGCAGTCTGAATATCTAGCCCAAGATGCCTTTCTGTTAATCTAAACAAAGTCATTACCTGGTTATAAACAGATCAAATGGATGTGGTAGCCTTACAGCAGCAGTGTAATGAAACTAGGCAAAAATTTGTCACTACCTTTTTCCACTATGAAAGATTCCAGGCATCTTCCAGTTTTGTTTTGTGAAAATGTTCGAGTTGTGCCAGAATTTTATTATTTTATTAATGTTTTAATTATTTTTTTCCTGAAAAAAAGATGGCTGCCACATTTGGCTTAGAAATATCATTTTAAACCTGGTAAGGACATTAGGGTTGAGAAAATATTGAGAAAAAACAAACAAACTTTGATATACTGCATAGAAGGTATCTAAAAGTAGGTTTTACATGGTATGATAATATTTTTATTAACTGTAGCTGAAACTAGCTTTTCTGAAATCATTTTTAACCTGCTTTCTTTGTATACAGTACGCACCTGCAATGTTTCTCCTTCAACCCCATCTCCCAGTTCACACCTGGAAACAAGCCCTGGCTAAGGGTACCTTTCCCAGTTAACAAAATTTAAATAAATGAATAAATAAATAAATAAATACATACATAAAATGCTTTTTTATTGCACAACTGCATTAAGTGAAACTTGACTAAAATTTATAAAGCCCCATATTCAAGTTGCTATTGTATCAACCTTTTTGCTTTGACTAGATTTTTGAAAAGAAGGGAGGTGGCGCAGCAGTCAATATAAAGAATAGTTTGAATGTTTCTGTGGTTGCAATAAGTCAGTTTAACAATCTATCTGATTATATCCCTGTAATCACCCAAAGTATGGGGTTTACCTTTATGCTTGGTGGAGCCCAGCCCAGACTGCCACCACTAGCAGTGTTGTTCCCTCCAACCCCTGAGCAGTTGGACTCTGTGGCAGGAGACTGGAGTGGGAGTGGAGACACCAGCAGAAGATGCAAGTGCTGTAATCTTTTGTGCTCCCATGCCATAGTGAGAATGGCTGTTGCCACACATCAAAGAAACTGTAGCTCCACTGTCAGCAATGGAGAGAGTGATCAGTGCTCTCAATGAGTGGTGGATTTTCCCAAATGGCAGGTGACTGAACCATAAACTACTGCAATTGTGCAAAAAAACAACTGGGGCAAACAAAGAATATTTCTGAGAGTCGTCCTATTGAGAACAAGACATTGGGGCTAAAGCCCCAGGAACTACAAAACTATCACTGCCCTTTGACCCCTGACAAACATGCCCACTGGAATTACTGGACAGTAATCAGTCAGTTAGGCTCCAAACCATGATCCAGAGCTACAAGAGGGTTCTAGGGACACTTACTGACTCATTCATTTTACTGGAGGCAGACACTCAATCAGCCATCTTCTGATAGCCAGGCAGACCCTCCAAGGAGACTGATAGAGGGACTTAACCAGTCAGGAGGCTGTCCGTTGCTATGTTCACTGAAGATTTTCCAGAATGTCTTCAGTCTGCTGTGGTATGGGGAAAAAAGCTGACCTCTTCTCTGCTGGAATAAGAGCCTGCACTTAGAGGCTGCAAGAGATAGTGAAGGAGAGCAAATCTCTCATCTGCAAGAGTGATAGAGAAGCTGTGTGGTCTCCTTTGAGGAAGAAGTGTACTATTATAGCCACTAGGAAACATAGAAACATAGATACTATCAGCAGATAAAGACCTTGTGGCCCATACAATCTACGCTCAAACTAAGAATGTAACTGCTGCTTGCAGAAGAGACAGAAAGAGAGAAAGCAAGAAAGACTAATGCTGCAGCTGAGGGCTAAAGCCTGCAGGGGTAAACCTCAGCATACAGCCCAATAAACTTTTCCTTATCAGACCTGTGGGGTCTAAACTGCTATGGAATCAACAAGCACCTAAAGCCACCATGCTGATCTCCCCTGCTAGGAGACAGGAGCCAAGGGTATTGCCTTGGATCATTGCCAGGTGAGCTGCAGAGGCCTGTGATCCTCAAGAAACTCCAAGAGGCTGACAGAGTGAGAGCCCAGCTGAATCCGAGGGAGATGCCAGAGACAGCGATCCACAGAGGATAGCTGAGAAAGCCTTTGGATGTCACACTGGACTGCAGACTGGAGTGGGTACATCTAGCCTGGATTGCAGCTGGAGATGGAGACCTACCAGCCCCAGGATAGCCATGAGTACTGAATCAGGGCTGATAGGCCATGTAACCCATCATTTGCTAGTTAGGAGCCACAGCTTGGAGCTTCAATTGTTTAATGGACTAGGCCCTCTGGCTGGGATTACAATTTTGGATTGTTTAATTGTTTTATTGCACACCAATGCTGGGTGACCATGTTAATCCCATCAGGACTACCACGTCCCAGCACTTTGGTACCCAGTGTTACCTGAGAGATCCCTAGGATTAGGGATATTCATTAAGTGATACCACTGGAGTTGTGATTGTTGTCTAACAGTGCAGTTGGTCTGAGCACTGTACTAGGGCTACATAAGGCCTAACAGATCAGTCACTTCCAATTTTATTATTGTTGTTGCACTAACCCTCTTTCTATCCCAGGACCTCATTCCTGCCCCCCTAATAAATTCCTTTGTTATTTCTTTAAATCCTTAGGTTAAATATATTATTAGAAGCATATTAAGATTTATATTTTGCCAACTGTTGATTGTACTGTGTTGGAGTTGGGTGGGTTGTGCCAGAGGGGACCACAGTGGGGTGGTACTCTTTCCCAGTGGGTAGTACTAGCTTATTATAAAGCCCACTTACTAATTTCATAGGTGGAATCATCATGTGACTCATCATCAAACTATAACATCGTTAGGTGACAAATTCCCAAAAGAAGTAATGACCCAGGACCCTCCATCTTATTTATACCCATAAGGAAGGGATAGTGTACCATCATCTATAGGCAACCTGTTACACATCTTTAAAAGTTAATTTAGGGAAAGATTCATATAAATATTTATATAATATGTGTATATTCTCCCTCTCTCTTTATACAGATGAACTATTGTTTGCGGATGTACTAATGAGCACCAGCATATCTGGAAAAGAACATATTATACATGGCAACTTAATCTTAGCTCACATGATCACAAGATGAATTCAAAAACTGAGGACACCCTTTTTCATTTTAATCTGAGACAACTAATAGAAACCCAATCAAGAGTGAACCCTAAAGCAGGAACAAATTCCATTAACGCTTGGATTCCAATGAATAGGCATAATCAGTTTTTAGAATTTGATACACATCCTGACAACATATCAGGTCACTGTGTGTTTTGCATTGGGAAATATATTACACCCAAGGTACCACCATTGCTGAAACTTTCTAGTCACTTGAGTAAATTTAATGAGGACTAATTTATTAATTATCTGAATTTTATGGATTGGGAACAAGTAATAAATTCCCACGACATCGAAGAAGCAGTCCAGCTTTTTAACAAGTATTTTACCTTTGCACTTAGTAAAATACAGTAAGACCTAATGGCATCAGGAAACCTTGTCTGTTCCCTGATTTGTTGCATATGATGAGAATCAGAGATAGGGTGTGGAAAAAATATCACACAAATAAGAAACCCTGCAATTATTAGAGTTATCATGGCATTCCTAATTTCTGTGCTAAGACACTAACAATGGCTGTGTCTAATTATAATAGAAACAAGCAACTAGCATGTCTGCAGAATCCAAAGACCATCTAGAATTTGTTAAAAAAATGTTTCTAATCCTGACCCAAATCTGACTATTGACAATAAAAGGGGTGTCACTGTTCTTAGCAAAGAGTAGCTAACCTCTTTAATAACTTTTTTATTAGAATTTACAACACCCTGCATATTATTTCTACTAATACTTCGGCCAAGGAAAAACAATATGAAACTACTACTACAAACCCAAAGTGGCATGAGATCTAAGCCTTAACCTTTATTCAATTTCTTGCTGCTGTTAGAGCAAGAGGTTTACAAAGATTAGACTTCTGTTAATGAGAATGAAGGGCCTGGGCCAGACAATATTAGTCTCAAGTTGCTTAAAAATAACAGCCTCTGTAATCTCCAGACACACAACTCACATATTTAATCATTCTTTAATCTCCAAGACTCTAGCACAGGTATGGAAAACTGCCACAGTGATGTCAGTATTTAAATCTGGTGATAGGGAAAATACTTCTAATTATAGACCAATATCTTTTCTGCCTGCCCTTGCAAAAGTACTTGAGAAGTCTGTGTTTAAACAGCTAATTCATTATGTGAAACAACAAGACTTGTTGGTGAGCCGCCAGCATGTTTTTTGCACGGGGCATTGGCCTCAGAGGCCTCTTGGGTTATTTTGATTGGGGGTTACTGATGAGTGCTATCTTTATTTACCTTACCAAAGCCTTTTCTCTGGTTAGCCATAGGCTACTACTAGACAGGCTAAATACTTTTTTTCTGACTGTATGTTGCTGTGATTTCAGGATAGTCTCACAAACAGGTGGCAGCAATTTAGAATGACAGATACTTATCCTAATTTGGTAAGAGTGACAACTGGTTCCTCAAGGCTCAATTTCTGTGCATTTATTGTTTTCTCTTTTTGTCAATGAATTACCCAACTTCTGTCCTGACACAGGGTCATAATATATGTAAAGTATACAGTGATCTACAGCATAAACAATTCTGCTGCTGCTCTCAACCAATCCCAGCATGTCTAAGACTTTACTCAACACTAGTTTACCCAAAATAAGTGGCTCCTTAATGCAGAAAGGCGTGTGCCAGCTTAGCTGGTATCCACACATGACCCAGTAGATATAGTAAAGTTGGGAGGGAGTTGAACCAAGAGTGGTAAGAAGCAGAACAGAATAGCAAGTGAGCAAGCAGATGGTATTTATTTATTTATTTTATTTAGTTTTTGTTGACCGGGTAAGTGCACTAGACAAATCCTGCCTATTTTCAGGCACGACCCGGGGGAAGGGGATACAGATGAATGCCAACTGATCTTGAACCAGATTAAGCTGTCGGTGGTATTTTTAGTGAATGTATTTAATAGAGCACCTCCTCCCAAAAGTTCTAAGTCCTGTAGATACACATCAAATTCACATTCCTATAAACATTTAAAACAGTGGCACAATCACATAAATCATTTTACTTCACAATATCCCCCTCTACTTTATGCCAGAATACACTAGGTTAAAATGAACCCTGAAATGCCAGAGAAAAGAGACGAGTCTTCAGAGGTCTTTTAACAACTTCCATGGAGAAGATCTAATGAATATGGTTTTGTAAAGTATTCAACAGATGAGGGGCAGCCACAGAAAAGGCCCTTTCACCTGGCAATTTCAAATGAATACCTGGAATCACCAAAAGATTCTCCCACGCTGACTAGAAAGGATGAGTTAGAGTATATGGGAGCAGGTATAAAGCAGAATAAAGTCTATTTATTTGCTAATGTATTAGTTTAGGAGGACCAAATGGGGGACATAGCCTGCAATAACTGATTCAACAATGTAATGGACAAAGTATGGATAAGAAGCAAAAGCTACATGAATGAAATAGAAGTGTCAATTTTTGGGTGTGCAATGGTTTTTAGATTTTGCTTACAAGCTGAGTGTACACCTATAAAGGAAATGTGATTGTATCTCTGAAGCATGGTAACTGGTATCTGTAGTATATATGCCCGTTATTGTTAGCTGGTTAAAACCATACATCAGTAACTGAAACTGAACTACCAAATTATACAGTGCATCATAAAGACAGACTCAGTAAGAAAGGTGGGGAATATTACTCTATATCACATCAGCTCTAGAGGCTGAGATCTGCACCCCCAAATATGCAGTCACAACTGATTGTGAATGGCTGCAGATTTAGTTAAATATGGGCATCAAATAACTAAATTTTTGCTGTGTGTACAATCCAACTAAGGTCAGAATAGAGATGCTCAAGGAAGTGATGAAACTGGTACCTACCATAGGCCATGCCAAAATAATAATAATGGGAGATTTCAATCTAAATTAGCTAACTAGTTTTGCAGCAGACAGGGACATCTTGGACGACTAAGGCATTAAGCAAATCCTCACTGCACCTTCTAGATTAAACATCAAATTGGGGAAATCACACCCTCACTGACTGGTTATTGGACAGCAATACAGACAGAATCAGTTTGCATGGGCAACTCTCTGACTCAGTCAATGACCATTCTACTGTTTACTGCCTCCGGCACAATGGAACAATTCACAGCCCAATTCCAAAAGATGTTGCAACTGTAAAGGTTTCTATTTCCAGTCATTTTTGCACAATCTCGTGTGCACTGACTGGTCCTTTCTGGATGCAGTACCTGACGTAAACTGTTCTTTGTACCCTTTTGTTATAGAGTTCATGAATACACTTGATCATCATGCCCCTGTCACCAGACACAAAGTTAAAAATATGAACTTTAAATGACTATTCAAAAGCCTTTTCAAACTAATGAAGGAAAGAGACACTGCATGGAGTGTTTTTAAGAAATATAGCTTGCACTCTGATTGGGTAGCATACAGATGTTTTGTGGAATAAGTGCAAATGCAAACTTAATATTGTCAAAGTGCATACTTCAGGGCACAGCAAACAGCTAAGCTGAGGGACCCTAAACAATATTTGGAACTGCATTAACTCAATACTCTATCCCAGAACAGGCACAACCTCGCTAACCCTTGAAGTCAATGGTGTCAAGCATACAGACCCAAAATCAGTTGCTGATTTTCTCAATGACCTCTTTTGCAACTTAGAGAAATTCAGACACTCCATTAGTGAAGATGTACAATCAGCTGATTTAGGTAAGCCTAACACAAAGGCACGTCTTCCGCAATTATATTTCAAAAAAGTCATTGTCAAGGAAGTCTGCAACCTGCTGAGCCACCTAAAAGCAAATAAATCAGTTGGCAGTGATGACTTAATACCCAAATTCCTTAACGTTCCCACATCACAATTTTTTTCTACCTATCACTAAAATATTTAATCTATCCTTTGAGACCAAAATAATCCCTGATACTTGGAAACTGGCATCTGTGGTACCTCTGCACAAAAAAGGGTAAGCAAACTGCCCTGGACATCTACAGACCTATGTTTATCCCATCAGCCTTGGCTAAAGTCCAAGAGAGGATCATTCATTATCAGCTCACATCTTACCTGGAACAGCACAGGTTACTTTGTGAAGAGCAACATGAGTTCAGAAATGACTATGGATTTTGCACAGCATTAGTTAGATTCACGGACCTGGCATGCCATGAATAAGGGCTTGATGGCTGGTACCATGTTTGTGGACCTGACCAAAGCCTTCAGTTTAGTGGACCTTGGTCTGCACTTACAGAAACTAGCCAATCTATTTTTTAGTTTTATTGGGGGGGGAGCTCATCAATTACATGATCCTCTGACTATTTGTAAAACAGATTGTTAAAGCTGGTAAAGATATGTCCTGGGGCAATACTATCACTTGCAGTGTTCCTCAGAGGTCTGTCTTAGGTTCTCTTTTGTTTACAGTCTTCATCAATAGATTGACAGTCATCTGTAAAACAGCCAAACAGGCTGTCCCAGTGGTGCTGAGGGTTGAGGCACTGGACACCACACCTCGCAACACGCCGGTGACCCGAGTTCAGAAGCAAGCTCCAGGCACCGGGGCTCAGCCGGGGAGGAGAAGGTTCAAGCTTCTGACAACAGCTCACCTTCTCCGAGGAGGGAAGGGTTGAAGGCTCCAGTAGTTGTGTGCCTCCCAGGGTACTGAGTCACTATAGCATGGAGACGACCATGCATGAAGAACCATGCTGTCTTAAGCACATATGGAAGTACAGTGACAGGGTATGAGCGCGATACGACAATATAACTACCCCTGTCACTGTAGAACAGAACATGGAAGCAAGGAAAAGGGTTGTGAGTACTGCTGGTTGAGTGCTTGGTCGAGCCGCTCCCATGGTGGAGGGGCCAAGGCACTTGACCCAGCAGTGGGGGACACCAGGGTTCGAAACCTTGCTTGAGGAACATTTTATTTTACTCCTGTCTGTGAGGCCACAAGTAAGTTCCGCAATGGGAGTTTTAACTTAACCCTCTGTCCCCACCCCCTCAGAGATGATTATTATTATTCTGGGGTGTGTGGGAGATGAAGCTCCCCACTTTGGGGGGTGTAGGGGTGGAGCCCCCCACAAAAACTTAAGACTACATTGGGTGTGCTGCATTTTTGTGTGGTCAGTATCATGTACCACCGCTGTGTTTTGCCACACACTGTTGTCTGTGTGGGGTCTTTACTTATGCGATTTCATCCATGACATTATGACCCCGTGCCACCTCCTGGTGATGGCTGCAGGGTACTGAGCCAATAGCCTTCCAAACACGGGGTAGCAAACTGTGGCTGATGTAGGAGTGGCATGCATGGGAGCGTATGCGCATCCCCAGAATGTCATTGCACGACCATGCTTGCAAACGGGGGGCCTATCAGAACAAAGGAAAAGCCCACGCTCCTAGCTAGATGACATCGATCCAGCACCACAGCCATTATTGGATCCTGCCCTCCTGGGTCCCAATGCCTGCTGACTCACCTCCGCCGTCAGGTAATAAGTTTGTATGGGAAGTGATGAGGAGCTGAAGGTGGCCCTGCCTCAGGGTGTGCAAATCTGGGGGTTGTCTGAGGATGTGATGCGGGTGGATCAGAGTTCTAGGGGTCCCAAGGCTGGGAGGATCTCAGACAGGGTGGGAACAGCTGGACAACCGAAGGAGTGCCAGAAACCAGTAACCAGAGTGGAAAAGAAGTTAAAAAAACACCCTTCCAAAACACTCTTTTATGTAGATGACACAGTCAATAATGTTTATTGGAAGGACATCAACACAATAAACAAAGTTGTTGGGCACCGCTTTAATTCCCTGCAAAGATGGTTCATAACAGAAAAACTGGTCCTGAATGTTCCAAAAACCAAAACCATATTACTTGGTTCTGCATTGAAGGTAAAAAGATTTTCTCAAGAGTTTAGTATCACAGCCTTAGGTGGTGTCCAGCTAGAAGTGGTTCAGGAATTCAAGTACCTGGGTGCAACTATTGACCCCTTGTCTCACATCTCAACAAACATATGATAAATACTGTCAAAATTTTACAACAAAAACTGGGGTACATTATCAAACTTCAAAGTATTTGGCAGCTAAAACAAGATTCAGAATTGCAAAAAGTAACATTCTTTACCTGATCGAATGTTGAAACAGATGCTGCCCCCAATACTGTATGGATAAAAAAACCAAAAGGTTGCCAAGTTTGCATCCTCCCAGGGCCCAAAGTCCCACCACTGTACTAGCTTTGAAAGCTTTGAATGCCTTGGATGGTTACAACCAGAGTACAGAGCCCAGTTAACATTTTTTTTTCTAACTTTCTTTTTTCACCGTGGTGGTCCACTGCTGTCCTCGGCCACCCTTACTTGACTTGGGGTCTCTTGGGATCTTCCATGCACTATGTGAATCTCAGTGGAACTCCAGAGCTGGCCTGTAGGCTTCATCGTGTGGCGACGCCAGATTTTCCACCTGTTTTCTCCCAGTAGCTACCTGGGACCCCAGAAGTGGTGATGCATGCGCGTGGAGGTATGCATGCAGACTGCAGCTCCAGTCAACAGCCCGTTCTACCCTCCTCTGGTCTAGCACCTGGCTCTTGGAGGTGACACTGCCACCCAGCCTCCACTGGGGGGCAAGCACCGAGAAGCCCGCCTGAACCCTCTCCAAGGAGGAAAGTTGGCAGTTGGCAGCTACTCAACATCCTCTCCCTCCCCCCCACGACCCAGATGACCCGAGCTTCTTCCTGAACCAGGGTCGTCGGCGTGGTGCAAGGTGTGGCATCCAGCACCTCAACCCTCTGCACAACCGGGCTGGCTGCCCAGTTAACCTTAACCAACTTCATGCTTAAAATTCTGCAGCAAAGTGCACCCCAGTATCTCACCAGGCTTCTCATGTTAACAACTCATCTTCCCACTCTTCTGCAAACCCTTGTTTAAAGTACCATTCATACACACAGGCATGGGGCAGAATGCATTCAGCAGCAGAGCTGCATCTTTCTAGAACACCACTCCATCTTCAGTTAGAGCATCTTCAACCCCATGAGCCGTCTCTGCTGAACTGAAACAGTATCTTCAAAAGTTAAAGTTTGCAGATGCTTTGTATAACTTGCAGATTTTTGCTGATCTACTTTACCCCTTTCTTTCTTATACTATTGCACCATGTCATGTTTTTATGTATTGTATACACGTTAACATTTTCATTGCCTTTATTTGTATTCTTCTGTACCTGGGTCGTGCCTGACAAAGGCACCCTGGCACAAGTGCACCTAGCCAGTTATCAAAATTAATAAATACAAATATGTGAAAAAAATATATATACAGTATATATATATATATACACACAGACAGATGGGAGACCAGAGGGTCACAGCGAGGGAGCAGACCTCTGATTAGTCTCCTGCTTGCCACTTACTAACTTTTCTTTGTTTTTTGTTTCTTTTTATTCTTAGCCGCAGCTTGTTTGTTGCAGATCAGGCAGCTGATCCGCTCTGACCTGCAGGTGGAAGACAAGTGAGCTGTATGGGCGGAAAACTGAGAGCTGGCCTGATAGTTTTCTTCCTGTGCTGGAGAAGAACCACAAAAGCCATTGGAGTGACTGAGCAGGCAGCTGGTACAATTGGGGGATTTACCCATGCTGCAGCGACAGTTGGCATGGAGACATCCCCGACAGCGACGGCCGCGGTGCCGACTATCGACATTGCAGTGTCGAGGATACTCCATGTATTCTGAGAACTATGCCCCCGAACCACCGCCCATTTGGGGCTCTGTTCCAACACCCCCCAGTCTCTAGGATTCTAACTCTGAGTCAGAGTTGGACCGGGGGAAACACCCAGCGAGGCAGTCCCAATCACCAAACAGACCACCACAGTGACAGGTGGATTTTTACCCGATTCCTGTTGCTGTAGTGGTCTTCATGATCTGGGAGTCACTGCGGCAACGGTATATGCAATTGAGGAGCTGTACATCAGCAGTGCTAGGTTCAGAAAAGGAGCCAGGGCTTAAAAGGGGGAAGCTCAGAAAGACCAACGGCAGAGACAAACAGGAGATCAGAGGGTCACGGCGAGGGAGCAGACCTCTGATTAGTCTCCTGCCTTCCATTTATTAACTTTTATTTATTTGTTGTTTTTTGTTTTTATTCTCAGCCACAGCTTGTTTGTTGTAGTTCAGGCAGCTGCTCTGCTCTGATCCACAGGTGGGAGACAAGTGAGCTGCATGAGCGGGGAACTGAGAGCTGTCCTGATAGTTGTTCTTCCCGTGAGGGAGTTGGAAAGTAAAAGCCTTTGGAGTGACGGAGCAGGTGACTGGTCCAATTGGGGAGCTGTAAATCAACAGCACTAGGTTCAAACAAAGGAGCGGGGGCTTAAAAGGGGGAAGCTCAGAAACACCAACGGCAGACATGGACAGGAGATCAGAGGGTCATGGTGAGGGAGCAGACGCAGACCTCTGATTAGTCTCCTGCCTGCCATTTATTAACTTTCATTTTTTTTTTGGTTTTGTTTTTATTCTCAGCCACAGCTTGTTTGTTGCAGTTCAGGCAGCTGCTCTGCTCTGATCCACAGGTGGGAGACAAGTGAGCTGCATGAGCGGGGAACTGAGAGCTGTCCTGATAAGTTGTTCTTCCCGTGAGGGAGTTGGAAAGTAAAAGCCTTTGGAGTGATGGAGCAGGTGGCTGGTCCAATTGGGGAGCTGTAAATCAACAGCAGTAGGTTCAAACAAAGGAGCCGGGGCTTAAAAGGGGGAAGCTCAGAAACACCAATGGCAGACATGGCCAGGTGATCAGACGGTCACGGTGAGGGAGCAGACGCAGACCTCTGATTAGTCTCCTGCCTGCTACTTACTAATTTTTCTTTGGTTTTTTTTTGTTTCTGTTCTCAGCGACAGCTTGTTTGTTGCAGTTCAGGCAGCTGATCCACTGTGACCAGCAGGTGGAAGACAAGGGAGCTGTGTGGGTGGAGAACTGAGAGCTGGCCTGATAATTTTCTTCCCATGCAGGAGGAGGACCACAAAAGCCATTGGAGTAATGGAGCAGGTGGCTGGTCCATTAGGGGAGCTGAAAATCAGCAGTGCTACAGTAGGTTCAAAGAAAGGAGTGGAGGCTTAAAAGGGAGAAGCTCAGAAAGACTGATGGCAGAGATGGACGGGAGATCAGAGGGATACGGCGAGGGAGCAGACCTCTGATTAGTCTCCTGCCTGCCACATACTAACTTTTCTTTGTTTTTATTTTGTTTTTATTCTTAGCTGCAGCTTGTTTGTTGCAATTCAGGCAGCTGATCTGCTCGGACCCTCAGGTGGAAGACAAGGGAGCTGTGCAGGCGGGGAACCGAGAGCTGAGCTGATAGTTTTTCTTTTCCATGAAGAAGGAGAACCGTAAAAGATGTTGGAGTGATGGAGCAGGCAGCTGGTCCAATTGGGGAGCTGTAAATCAGTGGCACTAGGTTCAAATAAAGGAGCCGGTGCTTAGAAGGGGGAAGGTCAGAAAGACCAACGGCAGAGACAGACAGGAGATCTGAGGGTCATCGCGAGGAAGCAGACCTCTAATTAGACTCCTTCCTGCTGCTTACTAACTTTTCTTTTTTTTTTTGGTTTTATTCTCAGCCACAGTCTTTTTGTTGCAGGTCAGGCAACTGATCTGCTCGGACCTGCAGGGGAAGACAATGGAGCTGTGCGGGCGGGGAACCGAGAGCTGGCCTGATAGTTTTTCTTCCTATGCAGGAGAATCACAAAAGCCATTGGAGTGATAGAGCAGGTGGCTGGTCTAATCAGGGTGTTGTAAATCAGTGGCGCTAGCTTCAAACAAAGGAGCCGTGGCTTAAAAGGGGACGCTTAGAAAGACAGACTGCAGAGACGGACGGGAGTTCAGAGGGTCACGGCGGAGGTGCACACCTCTGATTAGTCTCCTGCCTGCCACTTATTAACTTTTCTTTTTTTTTTTGTTTTTTTGTTCTTGTTCTTAGCCACAGCTTGTTAGTTGCAGTTCAGGCAGCTGATCTGCTCTGACACGCAGGTGGAAGACAAGTGAGCTGTACGGGCGGGGAACCGAGAGCTGGCCTGACAGTTTTTCTTCCCATGCTGGAGTTGGAAAGTAAATACCATTGGATGACGAAGCAGGTGGCTGTTCCAATTGGGGAGCTGTAAATCAGTGGTGCTACATTCAAACAAAGGAGCCCGGGCTTAAAAGGGGGAAGCTAAGAATCATCAATGGCAGAGATGGACAGGAGATCAGAGGGTCACGGCAAGGGAGCAGACACAGACCTCTGATCAGTCTGCTGCCTGCTACTTACTAACTTTTCTTCATTTTTATTCTCAACCACAGCTTGTTTGTTGCAGTTCAGGCAGCTGATCCACTTGGACCCGCAGGTGGAAGACAAGGGAGCTGTGAAGGCGGGAAACCGAGAGCTGACCTGAGAGTTTGTCTTCCCGTGCTGGAGGAGGACTGCTAAAGCCATTGGAGTGATGGAGCAGGCTGCTGATCTAATTGGGGAGCCATAAATCAGAAGCACTAGGTTCAAACAAAGGAGCCGGGGCTTAAAAGGGGGAAGCTCAGAAAGAGCAACGGCAGAGACGGACGGGAGATCAGAGGTTCACTGTGAAGGAGCAGACCTCTGATTAGTCTCCTGCCTGCCACTTACTAACTTTTATTTGTTTTATTTCTTGTTTTTATTCTCAGCTGCTGTTTGTTTGTTTGTTGCAGTTCAGGCATCTGATGTGCTTGGACCCGCAGGCAGAAGACAAGGGAGCTATGCTGGCAGGGAACCAAGAACTGGCCTGATAGTTTTTCTTCTGGTGCAGGAGAAGAGGACCAAAACCCTCCCCGTGCTGCATACTATTTGTAGGCATGGCACAGGAAGGGGTTTGACAGACACCGCTAACCCATACACGAAAAGGGATTTGGTCTGTTCCGAAGAAGGAAATTTATTTGCTGCAATCATTTCTTAACTGGCTGTTTTATCTTTGGGGACTAATATTCAGAATGTTTCTACTTTATTGTGTAGGGAGTATGGGTTTGCTTTTACTGTCTCTGCTTACAGTCAACAGTGTGATAATTTTTGGTTATATGTACACTACAGGGTAGGAAATAGAGTGAATTGAAATGCTGGCACAGTGATTATTTCTTACAAATATGTCCTATACTGTTATGTTACCAGGGCAGTTCTGGAAACCCCAGTACTGAGAGATTTGGCACAGTTATATAAATTAGGAGCTGCTGTACTACTGAAGTGTAACCAAGGGTTGAAGGGTAGTTTGTTTTTGGTTGTACTTGGGGGGACAAACTGCATTTATTGGTGGGGCAAACATTGTTGGTCGACAGGGTACCAGGGAGCTGGGGGAATCAAGGGCAGAACTGGAAAAGGTGGATGGGAAGGGTCATGAGGGTGGTATGGGCATCCTTCTACTGAAAATGACGGGGGTCGCTGGTGGGTGATCAATGTGATGGGAAGGGTGGTAGGCAATAACAACTGTGGAGAAACAATCTTTCTGAAAATTGCATGGAGTGTGGGAGGGTGTTTGGTGTGCAGGTAAATAAGGCAGCTTAGGAATTAGATCAGTTGTTTGCAAACAGAGCTTAGGAAGGGACTGAGAGCTATGATGGAGGACAGCTCAGTGACGAGGGAGGGAAGGGGTAACTGAGGGGGAGGACAGATCAAAAATGGAGGGGGGGGGGAGGAATGGGGAATATGGTGGCAGATGGGGAAGGAGACAGGGGATCCTGGTCCAGAGGACATACTGGGGCAGAAAAGGGGAGAAATGAAGGATAAGGAAAGGAGGAATCTAACAGTCACAGAGTCAGCAGCGGTGGGGTGACGCTAAGAATGAAGGAGAAAATAGGTAGTTAGTGAAGGAGCATTGATAAATCAGTTTGCAGTACTGGCAGGATTAGGGGATGTGATGGGGAGGGCAGGGGAGAGGAGCTCATGACAGACAAGGCGAGAACAGAACGGGTGGGGGTCAGGGTGTTGGGGGTATGGTATAGGGGATAGGACATGAAAAGGGGTTGTGGGGGGGAAGGGACATACAGGAAGAATAGGGAAGGGATGCATCAGGGGGAGGAGGCAGGTGGAGCCTGGTGGAGAGGGGAGGTACAGTCAGAGGAAAAAGTGGAGAAGGAGAGCAGGGCAGAGACAGCAGACAGTACAACAGGAGTGGAAAGGGGAACAAATGTGCTGGAGAAGTTATGGAGAGAACATGGGTGGTATGAAGAAAGGACAAGGACAGAAGAACATAAAAATGAGGGTGGGATCCTAGTGCTGAGAGACTCAGTTCTGAGAGGGATTAGATGGGCAAGCAAAGGGGAGAGGCATAGTCGCATGTGGGTGGAGACCATGCCAGGCATGGCAGTGGAAAGGGTGGGTCAGTCTGTTCTGAAGCATGCTAAGAGGGGAAGGTAGAAACCTCACATAGTTCTGCATTTGGCAACAAATGACCTGGTGAGAAATATGATAGATGTAGTCCAGAGGAGGTTTGAGGAGCTGGGGCTGATTTGTGAGGAGGCAGGAATATCAGTGACTTGGGCGTGGGTGCATGTTACAAAAGAAAAGCTGAGGGCGTGAAGCAGGTAGCACTGAGTAGAGAGTAAATTGAATAACAAAGGGGGAAAAGTAAGCAGGAGAAAATTAAGGTTACAAAAGGCGACAACAAATGAGGAGAGAATCAGTGGGTGTGGAGCAGACAGAACTGGAGACAGTGTGAGAGCAGGGGGACCCTAGGCTAGCTGCCGGGGTGGGGGCAGTGGAAGGGAGCTAGAGGTGAACAGTGGGAAAAGTAGGGGCTTTGGAGGGCTTAGAAGGCAGCTGAGAGAGTAGGTAAAGAGAAACTAAAAGGCAGGTATGGAGAGAATGAAGGGTAAAGGCAGGAAGAGCTTAAATCACAGAAAGCAATTCTCAATAAATAAAACTTCTAGGTAAATTTATGCACAGTTTGAGGGCTAAGAAGGCAGCTGAATGCGTAGGTAGAAAGAAGCTAAAGGCAGGTACAGGGGGACAGAAAGTAAGGAGGCAACAAAGCTGTAATCACTGCTTAAACAATTTACAAAATACAATTCCTAGACAAAATGTGTACACAGTTTGCTCTAGTTCAGGTACAAATAGTCTAGCACAATGAAAAGAAAAAAAGTAATAACAGGCTTTAAGAAAATTTCAGTTAGCAGGAGTACAAATTCAAATAAAAATCTAGTGGTAAGCAGTTGAAAAGGCAAGCAAGGGTGCCTGAGCTTGAGATTCGGCGCTGGAGAGAGAGCTGGTGCAACTGGAAGGACAGACAGAGAAGACCATCCAATGAGGAGCCTTATCCTGAGGGGAAGTGGCCAATAGGGAAGCCGTGGCAGTCCTGGTTCAGGAGGAGCAATGTGGCATACCTTGCTTCGCTGGTTAGGGGCTGGTGTTGGTCTGAGGGCAACTGAGCAGTGATGCCGCAGATAGAAGAAATGGGATATATGATCGAGACATTCAAATATGTAAAGGGTATTAACAGGACACAAAGGGGGAGCCCATTTCAGATGAAAGGATGTTCAGCAACTAGGAGCCACAGTATGAAGCTGGAAGGCAGACATTTCTGGGGTAGTACGATGAAGTACTTTTTCACGGTATGGTAGTGTGGGTTCCAATAACAGATTATACAACAGAATAAGGTGCATAAAAAACGCATACATCTGCGTTTATCATTTTATTTGTCCAAAAGTGGATCAAAACAAAACAAACAAAAAAAAATAAGAAAAAAGTCCAATATTTACAGAAAGGAAAAATAAGTGGTGTTAGTCCTTCAGACCCCTAAACACGTCAGGATATTATTCTTCTTCCACAAGACATAAAATAATTCCTGAGTCCTTTCTCTCAATGTGTAAGCCTGCACACTTGGTTCCTCTGCTGTTCCTTCTCTCACTGTGGTCAGGAAGCTACTGACCACCTATCTCCTTTAGTCCCCTAGAGGAACACTTTTATATTACTATGGAGTGACCTCAGAAGTCAGGTGACACCACAATTAAGCAGAAAAAGGAATTCTGAACCTGTTTTATATATATACACATTTTATGAAACATCTAGCCACATGCTAGTCTTTTTAGGAGTTTAAACAAATGGTTACCCAGTGCAGCAGGTCACACAGAATAGAGCTGAAAACTTAATTATAAAACTGATGATGTCAGAACAGTGCCTTAGCTCCTCCCACTCATGACATCACTCTCCCCTTGGTCCCTAAAACCTGGTATTTCAGGGGCTGCCAGCCCTATAGCAGGACCTATCTGATAACACTACAGAACTGGGTAATTACTATTTTATTTCCTTTATTGTAAACAACATGTCTCCATTGTTATTTTCTAGAAGGGGCAGAGTCCTTCACCTTAGAAACCCAAACAAACAAGGGCACGCTACTTTGTTTGTTTACTTTTGTAAGGAAATGACTCTCTGTGCTAAAAACACCAAGGAAACAACATAAACATATTTTATTTATTTCAGAGGAGACTAGGAGACACTTAGCAGCTTTATTAAACAAAAAAAACCCTTGTCCTATATTTATTTGGGTATAACAACATTCATTTTATGCTCCCAGGGAGCTTTCATTCATTCTAGACGGCTGAAATCTTTCAGCTGTCGGCTTTATATTTATTTACAACCTCGCAATGCAGTCCTCACATTGTCACCTCGTGCATTGAGCAGTTCCCTTTTTTCTCCCATGTAATGCAGACACTCTGGCAGAGGGACATTTTCCAAGTCCCCTACGCTCACCAGTGTGTTTAAAATCTGCCTTTTTACTGGCAATTTCTCGGGTGTTTGACCCCTGCCCACAACAAGTGCTGTATCTGTGCTCTGTTTCTTGAGCCTGAAGCGGCTCTTTGCACCTCACAGCGCTTTCACTGCAATATAGACTCTCCCAGACACTCGAAAACCGCAACCAGTGGTTTATTTCTTTATTTTGCAACTTTTTCTTTTTCGGGCTGCAATTTCCTCATGATCATGCACACACTGAGCTGTGCGGCAGTGTGCTCATGTGCGTTGCCGGCTAGGCTGTGCGAAGGGGGCTTCAAACAAATTACAACTTTGCCACATTATTTCACCAGGATACCTTTCTTAGAAGCAACAGTATATTATACACAGGGGAAATAGCTTGCAAAGCATACTACTTCAGCTTTCAAAAAACTGATAAAGATTTCCCAACAATGGGGGGGGGGGGTCAGGCTGTTTTTAAGGGGCAGAAAGGGATAGAAAAGCAAAAGCATGAAAGAATATCAGGTTAGCCACCATGATAGGAATTAAGGGATAGTACAAAATAAGGGAAGATGATAGAACAGAGTGAACAGAAAATAAGTACTGCCTGAAGAAACAATGTTATTCTGGCAGACTCCTCCCCACACAGGAAGGCAACAAATCAATTCATTGTTGCCTCAAAACCCTTCACCCTTAGGAAGGGCTGAAACTTCCGCCCACCCTCTCCAGAAGTTCCCCTCTGGGACCCTTACAAACAAACAGTATAAGAATAAGCCTACTCATACTGTACAATACTGTTTTTAGAACAATCAATTCACTGAGGTTGTGCCTTATTGGCACCTTGCATTACACACATGGTCATATCTTTCGTCATAGGTGCAGTAGTAGATGTACTCTGGTCAGCACCAAAATGGGTCAGAAAATCAGCATTCTGATGTTTCGAACTAGCCCTGTGCTTTACATCAAACTTGTAAGGTTCCAGGGACAAATACCACCTTAAAATGCATGAGTTTTTTTTCTTTCATTAGATTCAACCAACATAATGAGTTGTGGTCTGTCACAACTGTAAACTCATTTGCCCATAAGTAATATTTGAGGGCCTCTACTGCCCATCTGATTGCCAAATATTCTTTTTCTACTGTTGAGTATTTTCTCTCTCGTTCATGCAACTTCCTGCTAAGAAAAAGAATGGGGTGCTCTCCTCCGTGGCTATGCTGGGTCAATACCACCCCTATGCCTGTATCAGAGGCATCTGTCTGAATTTCAAAGAGCTTGGAAAAATCAGGGCTACTCAACACTGGGCTGAACACAAAATTGCCTCGATCTTTTTCAATGTCTCCTCACAGGCTGGACTCCATTTTACTTTGTTTGGAAATTGTTTTTTCGTGAGGTCAGTGAGAGATGTGGCATTTGTTGAGAAGTCTGGTATGAAATGTCAGTAATAACCTGCCAGTCCAAGAAAAGACCTGACATGATGCTTGGTAGTGAGTATCAGACCATTTGCTTCAGCTTCAACTTTGTCTACTTCAGGTTTAACCATCCCACATCCAATTATGAAGCCAAGATAGTGGGTTTCAGTTTTGGCGATAGCACATTTAGACGGGTTAATGGTAAGATCAGTGTCTTTGATACTCTGTATGGCAGCACTAAGATGTACTAAGTGCGTATCCCAATACAGACCATAAATGACAATGTCATCCAAATAGGCTGCGCTGTAACACTTACGTGGTCTTAAAACATAATCTAAGTACCATTGGAAGGTGGCCGGAGCTCCTTGAAGGCCAAACAGCATAGTTGTGAAATGATACAGTCTGAGCAGGGTACGGAAGGCAGTTACTGTAGTTCTTGGGCATGGGGTGCTAAGGGTATCTGCCAATACCCTTTAGTCAAATCTGGTGTGCTATTGTACTTGGCAGAACCAATCTGATCTAACAGATCATCAATGCGTGGCATTGGATATCCATCAAATTCTAATACCTCATTGTTTTTCTGGAAGTCTAGGCACAGCCTAATTCCACCTTCCTTCTTTTGTACTTCCACCAGTGGTGTAGACCAGGGGCTACGGGATGGAACAATAACCCCTGCTTGTTCCATTCTTTTAACCTCTGCAACTACCTCTGGTCTGATCTTTTTGGGCAGTCTATATGGTTTTTGATGGATTGGTTTGGACTGTGTAAGCCATATCTCATGTACCATCCTTTTTGCTTTCCCTGGGTTTTTGGTGAATGTATCTGAGAAATACTCCAAGAGATGATCAATCTCTTTCCTTTGAACTGGGTTCAGCTCAGGATTTATCTGAATGTCAGCCACATTGATAGATTTATCCAACCTGTCATACGCTGTGTCTCATTCTATCCTCCCTTGATCAGGATGGATAAATAACACTGGTGCTTGTGGTTTCTCTACCTACTTCCTTAAAGGATTGGCATGGTAAATTATTTTTACCGGCCTCTGACCTGGCATTTCAATGGCATAATTTACTGTGGCTGTCTGGTGTAGTACCACATATGGACCTTGCCAAAGCATTAGCAACTTATTCTCAGTGGAAGGCAATAACAACAGCACCTTCATACTGGGCACAAATGTCTTGGTTTTTAGTCCCATATCATATAATTCTTTCTGCTTCAGTTGTCTCTGGTCCACATTCCGGTGTGCTATGGTTACATACTCCACCAGCCATTTTCTTAATGCAGTCATGTATTCAAGAATGTTTTTGCATGCAACATTGGTCCCCAGTTCCCAATGTTCTTTTACAACATCCAAGGGGCCCCTAGGGTTACATCCAAACAGAATGGTAAAGGGGAACAACCCAGTAGTGGCTTGGGGAACCTCTCTGTATGCAAACAATAAATATGGCAAAAACTTATCCCAATCCTGCCCTTCCTCCTGCACATACTTTTGCAACATACATTTCATAGTCTTGTTAAAATGTTCCACTAGCCCATCGGTTTGGGGATGGTAAGGTGATTTCTCACAGCAGATACCCTTAACAATTAGTACAATTCTTGCAGCATTATGGAAAAAAAATTGCTACCACGATCATTCAAAAAAACCTTCAGTATACCCATTCTGCTGAATACATTTGCTAGTTCTTTCACAATATGAGGGATAGTGACTGTCCTCATTGGTATTGCCACGGGGTATCGAGTGGTGTAATCACATATAACCAAAATATATTGGTTACCCTTAGAACTCTTTAATAAGGGACCTACCACATCCATTGCTACTCTATCAAAAGGAGTAGTCACATATGGGATGGGCTATATGGGTACCAGATCCTTTTTCCCCCCTTTGGCTACTAACTGGCATTGTGGGCAGGACCGACAATAAGCAGTAATGTCCTGATGGACCCCTGGCCAACAAAACCGGGATAAGATCTATTGCACTGTCCTGTCTCTGCCTTCATGTCCAGCCATGGGGATGTCATGGGCCAGGTGCATTATTTTCATCCTGTATTTGCTGGGCACTACTAATTGCTCTATCTTCTTAGCAGTACCTGGTTCTGCAACAATTCTATACAATATTTTATATTTGATTATAACATGAGATTGTCCTGGATGCCCATCCTTGTTCACCTGAAAAAACAAAGGTTGCAAAGACATATGATGTTATGTTCTTGTGCAATACCCTGCACTGGAGCACCTGGTATTTGAGATTGGCTTTCAGCCTGATGCAGTTCCTTCCAGGCCCCTTTTTGCCTTCTTCTAGCTTTTCTAGACTTTCTGGTCTTGTTGTCAGTCTCAAAATAGTCTTCATCAAAAGGGAAGACTTCCTGCAATGGCTGTGCTTAGCCTGGGACCTGGTAACAATGTGTACAGTTTCTTAAAATGCACTATGATTTTTCATCATGAGATCAACATGGGGGAAGTCCTGATCAACAATTACTGGCACTGGCAGACGTGGGACTAGTTCCACCAACATGTTGTGGCTTTCCTTCTTCACAGTAATATTTAAACAGGCTGTGTGATATTGGTGAATGTCTCCATAGACACATTGGACAGTTGTATCACAGTTACTGCAGGGTATTTCTGGGGCCAAATCTGCTCTGATTAATGTCTGTCGACTCCCTGAATCCAGCAGGCCCAATGTTTGCTGTTCCCCAATTCTTACAGAGGCCACATATCCAAAATTGGCTAGGGCAAGGTGAGTTGGGTCAGATCGCTTATTGGGGCAATTCCTCATGATATGTCCTTTTCAAGGGCAACCATGGCAAATGATCTCGGAATAAGGGATCCTACCACCTCTCTCCCTTCTACAGAACTGTTTCGTTACTTATATTGTACCTTTGTAGAACTTCTTCCTTGATGCAATCATAATTATTGGTATCTGCTTCACTAAGCTGACTGTAGACCAGCTGGGGTCTTCTAGATAGGTAAGGAACCAGTCAAATCACCCACTGGTCCCAGGGCCAGTTGCAGGAATCTCCCCCTACCTGAACTCCCTCCCGGAGCACACAACATGCAGGTGCTAGGAGGTAATAAGCTACCTCCCAATTGCAGCACCCTTGTGAAGGGGGATAGCCCATCGACGCGCTGTGTGCATCAACTGCCCCACCCACCCTGGCTCGGTATTTCCTTTATAGGCCCTTTCTAGTGACATCACTTCCTGTCACTCATTTAACAAAGTCCCCATTTCTCCATCAGCAGGTTATACCTACTTGCCACTAGAGGGACCCTCTGTTCTTTGCTCCTATACCCCCTCTACCTGTATTACCCCCCACTTCTGTTTACCTCTCTACCTGCCTAGGCCACTTCTCTCCCTTCACTAATCCCCTGCCTCTGCCCACACACCCTCCCTCGCCCAGCCATCTGGCTAACTCTATACACCACCTCGTCCTTTGACTCCCTCCTCTCACAGCCCGCCACTTACCCCAGTGACCACTAGGAGTCACTATTTCAACCTCTATTTGCGGCCCACTCATAGCCCACTGCAAGCCAACTAGCACCAGGATCCCTGTGCTTAGCTAAGCCCAAGCACTACTGCCCTACCAGGGTCTCGAACCCTGCACCCTGTCCACCTGAGTCTGTGACAGTACCACTACTCCAAAGTGGTATCTACACTATCTGAAGGACATTTAAGACACTTGTAACTCCCTACCCTGCATTTACAGGGTATTTTGTTTGGTCACCTCTTCCTGAAACCTGGCATAATGTCACCTTCTATAACCCTGGTATTACTGCTCTCCCCCATTTTACTATCCCTCCCGACATCTACCCCCCCTCAGTGTCCCTACCCTTCGCCACCACCCTCACCATCCTCCCTTCTTTTGCCCCATATAAGTCCACTGCTTCCCTCCCAGATATCTCCTGGTCCAATTACCCCACTCCCCCTTCCTCCTCAGCCTATTCCTTTGGTTGCCTCCTTGCCTTTCTCTCCCACTCCTGCATCCGCTCCCCTCATCCACCCCCCTGTACTACTGCCCCCTCCCGCTGCATGACCAAATCCTGGCCCCTGCACATGCTATGCTGCCACCTTACCATTGCACTACACTTTCTGGCGGCAGGGGATATACACCCTAACCCCGGCCCAACCCATACTCCAGGCCCTGCCCACCCCATATCAAACCCCTCAGCCAGAGCTAACTCCATCTCCCATCCTCACTCACTCCCTCGGGGCCTGCGCCTTCTCCATCTAAATATTCGAGCTTAGCCCCAAAGCTCGATCAGCTCCAGGTCCTAGCCACGCTCCACACCCCGGATATAATCATCCTTTCCGAGACCTGGCTAAAACCTAGCCTACCTGATAATAACTTCGCTATTCCAGGGTTCAACATCATACGGCAAGACCGGCCCTCCAGAGGCAGTGGGGTGGCTATCTACATCAAATCTGCCCTTCACTTCACTATCTCCATTACAAAAACTGTACCCAAAGCATACGAGCTTCTGATGGTAAAACTGTCCCTCCCCTCCTCACTACCCATCTTTGTCACTGGCATTTACTGCTGCCCAGGCACGCCAATCACAATAGTCACCGACCTTCTGGGCCAGCTGTCTTCTCTCTTGCCCAATCGGGCGAATTATACGCTATGGGTGATTTTAACCATAATTGGCTAGCACCCACGTTTAACAAATCTCAAACTGAGTTAACTGCTCTTAACCTCAGCCAAACCATTACTGAACCCACTCGCTCTAACCCTAAGTCTGGTAATCACTCACTCCTCGACTGGGCGCTTATCTCCCACCCACACCGTGTCATCAGCTCAGGACTTCTCCCTGATTCCATTAGCGACCACCACCTAATCTACTTAGTCTGCAAAATCCACAGAATTAAATCCCCCCCCCCAAATTTATATTCCAGCGTTCTTACAAATCCCTCAACCTCTCTCCCCTCTTGGACGATCTTCACCACCTAACTGGGTCCCAAATGCAAGCCGCTCCAATATGGATTCAGCCCTATGCACTTCGCAACACCTTCCTCTCCGCCTGGGACAAACACGCCTCACGCCGGACTAGGAGTCCGTGGTTCCCACCTACCCTGGATCACCCTGAACTGATTGCTTGCCAACAGCCCATGATAAGGCCTGCCGAATCTATAAATCCTCTCTCCTCCCAGGTGACCATACCTCCTATCGCCTGCTCCGCAACAGGTGCACTAAGGCCACCCGCCTAGCTAAGTCTGAATATTTTAATAACACACTTAATGCAAACCTAGGAAGACCTTCCAACTTCTGGAAAGTCATTAACTCCCTTTTCTCCCCCCAAACAGCCAACCCTCCTCCTCTTCTCCTTGCCCATGGGACTCTCCTTTCTGATCCCCTGGAAGTTGCCTCTGAGTTTAATTCCTATTTCACTACCTGTGCCCAGGCCCTCCTTGAAGCCCTCCCACTTGCTATCACTCCATCTCCTCAGCCCCCTAACTCCCAACCATCTGTCTTTAACTCCTTCTCCTTTAGACACATTTCCCCCACTGATACCTTAGATGCCCTTCGCGCCCTAAACCCCTCCAAAGGAAAATCCCCTGATGGCCTTGACAACAAACTCCTCTTCCTATCTGCTCCCGCCATCGCTACCCCCCTCGCAGCCCTACTAAACCTTTCCTTCAGTACCGAGTCACTCCCCTCTGAATGGAAGCATGCCACTGTTCTACCCCTCCCTAAAGGCGGCGACACTACCTCCACATCCAACTACCGCCCCATCTCCCTCCTCCCCACCCTCGCAAAACTCCAGGAACACCTTATGCTATCTCAACTCTCCCATTTCCTCGCTGAAACTAACTTCTTCACCCCCTTCCAGTCCGGGTTCAGAAAACACCACTCCACTACCTCCTCCCTGCTCAGACTCACAGACCACATCCTCACTGGGATGGACAAAGGGCTTATCACTGCTGCTATCTTCATTGACCTCGCAAAAGCATTCGACACCATATTCCATTCTCTCCTACTATCCTGCCTTTCGAGAGCTGGCTTAGCTGAATCCGCCATAAACTGGTTCAGTGCCTACCTGCTAAATAGAACCCAATCAACTAAAATATCTGACCACATCTCCCCCCCCCATCACCACTGGTGTACCCCAAGGCTCAGTGCTCGGCCCCATCCTCTTCTCCATCCTATTAAATGACCTGCCAAACTCCTGCTCCTCCTCCGCCATCCACATGTATGCAGACGACACAGTCCTCTTCACCTCCGGCCGGACCCCTGAAGAAGTCACCTCCAAACTTCAAACCAACTTCTGCAAAATCCAACACTGGTTCAATAGCAACCAACTCTCCCTAAATGCTAAGAAAACCAACTCTATGACTTCTGGCACCAGACAGCGCCTATCCAAACTCTCCTCCCCTCTGAGATTCCACACCCTAAATAACACCGTCCTCGAAGAAGTTCCCTCCTTCAGGTATCTCGGGGTTTGGCTTGACCGCCACCTCTCCTTTACCACTCACGTCGAAGCCATCATTTCCAAATTACACCCCAAACTTGGTGCCCTCTATAGAAACTGATCTAGTCTCCCACCTCCTGTCAAACGTGAAATTGTTCAGAAAATGATTCTACCTTCCTTCGATTACTGTGATGTAGTTTACAGCTCCGCCACACAGACCACCCTAGCCAGACTAGACCCCCTCTTCAATGCTTTCTGCCGCTTTGCCCTCGATGCCCCCCACATCACATCACTGCTTGCTTTATCGCTCTCTGTCCCTACCTTCTGAGTAACCGCCCAATTCATATCGCAAATTCACTTCTAACTTGCCTCGGCCCCTCCCCGCCCCTATCTCGCATCTGCCCTATCCCCCCCACCTACCTCCTCACACGCCCTCAGGTCCGCTGACCCTAGATTACTATTCATCCCTCACTGTAGGACCATCACTGGCCAATCTGCATTCTCTTAACTCTTCCCTAAACTCTGGAATGGCCTGCCCACCCAGATCCATCACTCTTCATCCAAACTCTCCCTTTCCTATGCCCTTGCTAACTTCCTTGCACCTAATTGCTGCTGCCCCTGACCACCCTCCCGTTAGCTCCTCCTCCCCTGCCCCCCCGCGCCTGACCAGCGGCCCGGCCATCGCCTAATTGTCTGGCTTATATACTACCCTACGCACTATTCCCTCTCTATTACCTACTCTTCCCACTCTCAATTTCTCCCTTTCCCCTCTACCTAAGCTTCCCAGCCCCCCTCCCTCACCCAACCCTCCCTATACATCTACACTTCCTCCTCCTACTCTCCCCTCTTGCTTCCAAATCCTTCCTTCCTACTTTGATTCTCCCTGTAGCTCAACTCCGCCACTGGCTCTCAAGTTCTGCTACTACTACCTCTGTTCTATAAACTGGCACTTATGTATTTCTTGTGTTGCCTCAATGTGTACCCATGCTTTGTATACTATGCCCTACGATCATGTTCTGTACTGCTCTTACCCTGCCGGGTAACCACAATTTGTACAACCTGTATTTGCTGTGCTGTACTGCTTTGCCATGTATCATATTCAAATGTAATGCCTCCCAACTATGTGCATTATCCATATTGTGCTACTGTAAGTTCAACTACCATATGTATATCTGTCTCCTCTGTAACACCACCCCCCCCAGGTCGCACCGTGAGACGAGCATCTTTTTGCTCAGTGTGCCTTTCCTGGTGAAACATTTTCAATAAATAAATAAATAAATGTTTGGGTCACTGTCTCAAAGGTCATAAGATACATCTCAATGTCATCGTTTTCTGTCAGTTTAGTTAATTTTCTCTGCCCGATTCTAGAAGGTTGGCGCAAGTCACCACCAAAGGTGACTTGCACCAAATGTCATTGCAATATGGACCCTGTGCCCTATTCAAGAAGGGACAGAGTCTCCGTGTCTAGGTCCTGCAACCTGTGACATGTGGACAGGTATGCCAACCCTAAGGGCATACCCAAGAGACATGTCACAAGTTGCAGCCCACACGCATACATAAGTGCCTCCAGGTTCAAAGGGCAGCTGTGATCCCCGATCCAGTCCTCAACCCGATTCAGTGTTGCAAATGGATAGTGCATAACGCCTGGGTTCTCGGTAGTCTGCTCCACTCCACCACTACTCAGTCCACCACGATCCCCCCACCCATCGACAGGCCGGTGACTGGCACAGCACCTCTCATTTTCCAGCAGCCATCGATTGAGCACTACATGAACGCTTATCAGTAGATAGCTCAGAAATGAATGAGTATTCATTCATTTCTGAGCGCATCTTTACAGTAAGCACCTGCGCGTGCTCAATCGGTGGCTGGCTGTGGAGGTGAGAGGTGGGCTGGGCCAGTCGCTGGCTGGGATGGGTGAGGGGTGCGGACTGGCACTGCTGGGTGGGGTGGGTGGAGGGACACTAGACCACAGGGATCTTGGGGTTTAACACCATCCATTTGCAGCACTGAATTCTGGCTGGGACTGATGGGAGGGGACGCATGTTTCATGGGGCTGAAAACAGTATGGGTTTGGGGCATGATGTGTGGACTGTTCTGCAGGGCATTTATAGTTTGGGGGTTCTGGGGTGGGGCTGGGATGCCCAGCTGGGCACCTCTGCTATGAGGGGCTGGGAGCTTGGGGTTGTGGGTTGCCCTGTGGGCGACGACGGGGTGGTCTTGGCATGGGGTACATTGTGGAGTGGTGCAGTGGGTCTACAGGAAACCTTTAGTAGGAGCAGATAGTTGCCACCAGCTAAATGCTTGTAACTTATGCTACAGTCTCTCCTCCGGGAGTACTTGTAGAATCCCGACATTGGGGACTTTGTTGCTGCTGTACTTGAATAGGGCGCTACTGCTGCCATAAACCCCCTAGCGCCATGTCACAGGGGGTTTATGGCACAACTGCTGGCGTAACTGCTCTTTGGCACAAGTGGCCTGTGGCATGTCCAGGCCACTTTGTAGAATCCTGCAAGTTGCAACTGCTAGTGTAAGTTGCTACTTGCGCCATTCTTTTTGGTGCAAGTGCTGTTATGCCAGGTGTATCTCTTTCAGAATCGGGCCCAATGTCTCTAGGGACAGTTTTGTCTAGCTGACCTTGTGTCATATCATGGATGGCTTTTAAGGTCACTGTCCATTTCTTATCCTGTCATCATCATTCTTCGGCTTGTGATCTTCGGTCCTCATCCCTCTGCCTTCAGTTCTCCTCCTCTTGGTGGTGCTCCATCTCAATTTGGTGCATACAAAGCCATTTGAGCAGTTCGCTTGAGTCATCTGGTGCTGGGGTCATCTGGCCTTCTTCCCTCCTTTCCTCTCCCTTCAGGTCACGAACCACTGGTGTGGCCCCCTCATATTCCTCATCCTCTGTTTGTTTCATTTTAGGCCATGTTACAGACTCTATACCAGGTAATGGCTGTATCCCAGTCCTCAGACTTACAGGCCTGGTCAGGTGCAATATACTAGGATCTGTCTGTTCTTGTTATTGCATCTGCTAGGGTGTTTATAGAGCAACACCCCACTGGTAGCTCCTCCTGAGCAGCCTCGATGTACCAGAGTTTGAAATCCCACTGCTAACACCAGTCGTGTTAGTATGGATTCTAATAACAGATCATACAACACAATAAGGTGCATAAAAAATGCCTAAATCTGAATTTATAATTTTATTTGTCCAAAAGTGGATCAAAACAAACAACAACAAAAAAATAAGAAAAAAGGTCCAATATTTACAGAAAGGAAAAATAAGAGGTGTTAGTACTTCACACCCTTAAACATGTCAGGATATTATTCTTCTTCCACAAGACATAAAATAATTCCTGAGTCCTTTCTCTCAATGTGTAAGCCTACACACTTGATTCCTCTGCTGTTCCTTCTCTCACTGTGGTCAGGAAGCTACTGACCACCTATCTCCTTTAGCCCCCTAGAGGAACACTTTTATATTACTATGGAGTGACCTCAGAAGTCAGGTGACACCACAATTAAGAAGACATTCTGAACCTTTATATATATATATATATATATATGTGTGTTGTATATATATATATATATATATATATATATATATAATAGTGGTGCGTTGCACCACTGTAATTAGAGGTGAGCGCCAGTTACATACTAAAGTCAAAAGTCTGGGCGTTAATAACTTTGGACCCGTTCAATGGATTTGCCTGAAATTTGGTACTGCGCTTGTGCACTAGATCTCTTGATCTGCCAAATTGTGTTTTGGTTGGAGTGCCAGTCTTTGTGTACGAAAGTGCTGAAAAATGCAAAATTATCCATTTTTGGAGGCACCTTTTGGCATTCTAAATGTGGTCCTGCATGGCCATCGTATGGCGTGCCGCTCTGCTAGATGGCTTGTTTGAAAGAGATTTGGTGGCTGAACATGGCGCTTTTTGTTTGGTGGAACAATATTAAGGAATTCAAAAGTTATGGCAGTTTTAAGTTCCCATTAAAAATCAATGGGAAAATGTATATGTATATCTTGCGATCAAAGAATGGGGGTTCTCGCCATCTCGGCCCGCCTAGCGGTCAAAGAATTTTGCAGCCTCACAGTTCAAGAATCTTTGATCCCGAGGAATTTCAAAAATTCTTTGACCGTGAGGTCTGCCATCTTGTTTTCAGATTTCCAATCACACAAACACAAATATCTTGGCTCAGGGGTCACTTCTGAAGTAAAACTTTGATGGGTTTTACTCAGGGGACCCCAATCTATCGAGCCATTGCTTTGGTTCCATCAAAATCGGTCTAAAAATAGAGTTGTAAGATTTTAAATTCTTAATTCGCGTCTCGCTAACGATCTTTGATCGCAAGCCTGCAAATCCTTTGATCGAGAGAAACTTTGATCGTGATCGTGCATCGCAAGTGAGGGAGGAGATGACCAGATTGTAAAATTCATTTCTGTAGCCCAAGAGTGCCCTATTAACTCAAATAAAGGTGGGTTTTGGTCAGGGGGCTTCTTTCTTCTATATTTGAATAAAATAGTGGACTTTTTATTATCCCTGGTAGTCTAGCAGCCTCCTTTCCATAATAGCAATGTATATAATGATGTATCTTATCCCTGGTAGTCTAGTGGCCCCCCCCGAATTAGTATCCTATTAGTATCTTTATTTATTATCTGTGGTAGTCTAGTGGCCCCCCATGTGTGTTTATGCATATTTTTTTAAATAATTATATCCCTGGTAGTCTAGTGCCCCCACCCACAATCTGTAGTTCTTAATAATTAATATTCCTATATCTGGTAGTCTAAGTGATCCCCCATCATAATTAAATTGACTTCTATTTAGCAATACCTGGTAGTATAGTGGCCCCCGCCCCCATCCATGACAGCTCACCCAGCACCCTCCACCCCTTCCCCAGCCGGCGACTGGCACAGCCCACCTCTCACCTCCATGGCTAGCTGCCAAGCGTGTGTATGACGAGCAGCAATTGAAAGAGGAGTTAAGTAATTTACCGATTGCCTCTTTTAATTGCGTGCTGGTAATACACAGTCGGTGGTGGCTGGCATGGAGGTGAGAGGTGAGCCTGCCAGCTGCCAGCTGGGGAAGGGTGGGGGTGCAGGGTGGGCTGGATGGTGGGGAGGTGGGGGACCACAAGACTACCAGGTATTGCTAAATAGAAATCAATTTAATTATGATGGAGGGGGACCGCTAGACTACAAGGGATAGGAATATTAATTATTAAGAACTACAGATCCCGGGTTGGGGGGCACTAGACAACAAGGGATATAATTATAAAAAAAATATGCATAAACACATATGGGGGGCACTAGACTACCACGGATAATAAACAAAGATACTAATAGGATACTCATTCTGGGGGGCCACTAGACTACTAGGGATAAGATACATCATTATATACATTGATGTGATGGGGAGGGGTCCGCTAGACTACCAGGGATAATGAAAAGTACACTATTTTATTCAGATATAGAAGAGGGAAACCCCCTGACCAACACCCACCCTTATTTTAGTTAATAGGGCACCCCTGGGCTACAGAAATGAATTTTACAATCTGCCCATCTCATCCCTCGCTCTTTGTTCATGAACAAGCAATTTCTTTGACCGCCAGCATGCAAATTCTTTGATCGCGAGATTCTTTGATCGTGATCGTTCATCGCAAGCGAGGAACGAGATGGCCAGATAAAGAAATGTATTTTTTCAGCTCAGGGGTGTTCTAGCAAGACAAATGAGGGTGGATTTTACTCAGGAGGCTTCGTTCTGATGAACCATGGTGGTGGATTACCGCAATTGTGTCAATTTTGTAAATTACACTAGTTTTTATTCTTTGGTCGTGACCATGCAAATTCTTTGATCGTGAGCCTACAAATTCTTTGATCGAAAGATTCTTTGATCACTATCGTGCATCATGAGGGTAGAACAAGATGGCCACATTAAAAAATCTATTTTCTCAGCCCAGGGGTGCACTAGGAGGTCAAATGAGGGTGGGTTTGCTCAGGGGGCTTCGTTCTGTCGAACCATGGCGATGGTTTACTCAAATTCTTTCAATTTTGTAAACTATTAACGTTTTAATTCTTTGTTCATAAGCCTGCAAATTCTTTGATCATGAGCCTGCAAATTCTTTGATCATGAGATTCTTTGATCGCCATCTTTGATTGTGAGGGCAGGACAAGATGGGCAGATTTTTTATAATGTACTAGATAGGAAATTTTACCAAACTTTAAGATTTAATAACTCAGAAATGGTTTGCTCTTTTTACTTGAAATTTGGAAGGTGTTTATGGAATGTTCTGTAGATGTGAATTATGGTGTTTATGTGTCAGAGAAGTATTTTTTGGCGGAGCTATTGCGTGACGCACTTTACTTGTTGCGGACAGTATTTTGCTTGTGGTGGTGGCTTGAAATTGATAGGATACCTAGCCTTAGTGCCATGGATGTAGTTTTCAGTTGTCGTGTGTGTTAAATGTCAACAGGTGAGGAACTCTGCCAGTCTGACGAATGAAAATCTCATATGTTAAAATGTTATATCTTGGACACGATTTGGTCTTTTCACTTGAAATTTGGAGGGTGTTGACAACATGTCTTGTGGATGAAAATGACAGTGTTTCCGTGTCGAAAAATATTTTTTTTTGTGCAGATATGTCGTGGTGCAGTTTACTTCCTGAGGACATCGTTTTGCTTGTGGTGGTTTGAAATTGATAGGATACCTAGCCTTAGTGTCATGGATGTAGTTTTCAGTCGTTTGTGTGTGTTTGCTGTCAACAGGTGTGGAACTGTGCCACTCTGACGAATGAAAATTACAGATTTTAACATGTCATATCTTGGATATGGTTTGGCCTTTTTACTTGAAATTTGGAGGGTTTTGACGGCATGTCCTGTAGATGTTAACAGAAGTGTTTAAGTGTCAGACTACATATTTTTTGCAGACATATTGTGTGGCGCAGTTAACGTTTTGTGGACAGCATTTTCTATTGTTGCACTAGATTAGCATTTGTTTGGTGGCTGGCCTTGCTGTTGTGAATGTACTTTTTAGTCATTGGGTGTGTAATGTGGCCTGACACTTACAAGTTGGTGGGGAGAGCGCGAGGCCCGAACCAACTTGCGTAACTTTCTACTTTTCTATTTGTTCTTAAAAATAAGGAATATTCTATGCCAAAAAACTTTGTTAATGCATTAGTTAGGGTTCTTCTACAGTGAAAAAAGTGAGGAAATTCAATTTTAGGGTTTCCACCCCTTGCACCCCACCCCAGACCGCCCCACCAACAGGTATTGGGGTGTGTGTTGAGTCTCTGCCTAACTCTCACCCCATTCTCCTACACTGCACCGCCTCAGCTTGTTTACACATGGGATGGGGTGAGAGTTAGGCCAGGACCCCAACGCACACCCCGATGCCTGTTGGTGGGGTGGCTGGGGTGGGGTACAAGGCTGGGAACCCTAAAATCAAATTTCCTCACTTTTTTCACTGTAGAAGAACCCTAACTGATGCATTAATTAAGTTTTTTGCATAGTGTGTATATATATACATTTTAAGAAACATCTAGCCACGTGCTAGTCTTTTTAAGAGTTTAAACAAATGGTTACCCAGTACAGCAGGTCACATAGAATGGAGCTGAAAACTTAATTATAAAACTGATTATTCAGAACAGTGCCTTAGCTCCTCCCACTCATGACATCACTCTCCCCTTGGTCCCTAAAACCTGGCATTTCAGGGGCTGCCAGCCCTATAGCAGGACCTATCTGATAACACTACAGAAGTGGATAATTACTATTTTATTTCCTTTATTGTAAACAACATGTCTCCTTTGTAATTTTCTAGAAGGAGCAGAGTCCTTCACCTGAGAAACCCAAGCAAACAAGGGCACGCTACTTCATTTGTTTACTTTTGTAAGAAAATGACTCTCTGTGCTAAAAACATCAAGGAAACAACATAAGTGTATTTTATTTATTTCAGAGGAGACTAGGAGACACTTAGCAGCTTTATTAAACAAAAAAACAACAACCTTGTCCCCTATTTATTTTGGTACAACAGCATTCAATTTATGCTCCCAGGGAACTTTCATTCATTCTAGACGGCTGAAATCTTTCAGCCGTCGGCTTTATATTTCATTTGCAACCTCGTAATGCAGTCCTCACATTGTCACCTTGTGCACTGAGCATTTCCCTTTTTTCTCCCACATAAGGCAGACACTCTGGCAGAGGGACATTTTCCAAGTCCCCTACGCTCACCAGTGTGTTTAAAATCTGCCTTTTTACTGCCAATTTCTTGGGCATTTAACCCCCCCCAACAAGCACTGTATCTGCGCTCTGTTTCTTAAACCTGAAGCAGCTCTTTGCATCTCACAGCATTCTCACTAAGATGCAGACTCTCCCAGACACTCAAAAAACACAACAAGCAGTTTATTTCTTTATTTACAACTTTTTTTTTCCTTATGATCGTGTGCACACTGAGCTGTGCGGCAGTGCGATCGTGAGCATTATCTCGCTAGGTTGCACAATCTGGGCTTCAATCAAATTACAACTTTGCATCATTATTTCACCAGGATACCTTCCTTAGAAGCAACAGGCTATTGTACGCAGAGGAAATAGCTTGAAAAGCATACTACTTCAGCTTTCAAAGAACTGATAAAGATTTCCCACGAATTGGGGTGGGGGTCAGGCTGATTTTAAAAGGCAGAAAGGGATAGAAAAGCATGAAAGTATTTACAAATGAAAAGGGGGAGGTACCTAAAACAAACAATAGAAACACTCTGGATACAGAAGTTGATACCAGCCCATTTACAGAAGAAAGGGTTCTGAAAGAACTCTTAAAACTGAAGGTGGACAAAGCAATGGGGCCTGATGGGATTCATCCCAGAATTCTAAAAGAACTAAGGGTAGAACTAGTGACACCACTGACTACCCTCTTTAACAAATCATGGGAGGATGGGGTGGTACCTGAGGACTGGAGGAGGGCCGATGTGATTCCCCTTCACAAAAGTGGGAGCAGGGCAGAAGCGGGAAACTACAGACTAGTTAGTTTAACCTCAGTGATAGGGAAAATGATGGAATCACTTCTGAAGGAAAGAATTGTCGAGTACCTAGAGGCCAGAGGGGCACAGGACCCAAGGCAGCATGGATTCACAGCGGGAAGGTCATGCCAGACGAATCTGATAGATTTCTTGACTGGGTGACCAAAGTAGTAGATCAGGGAGGGGCTGTAGACATGGCCTACCTAGACTTTAGCAAGGCATTTGACTCAGTCCCACACAAAAGATTAATATACAAGTTAGCCAGACTGGGGTGGGTCCCAAGATGATAGCCTGTAAAGAATTAGCTGGAGAATAGGACACAGAGTGTAATAGTAAATGGAGTCCACTCTGAAGAAAGGGGGTTTACTAGTGGGGTGCTGCAGGGTTCTGTATTAGGACCGGTCCTCTTCAATGTCTTTATAAGCGACATTGCAGAGGGACTGGAAGGAAAAGTATGTCTCTTTGCAGATGACACAAAGATCTGCAATAGAGTTGATGTACAAGGTTGGGTGGAAAGGATGAGAAGGGACTTGGCAAGGTTAGAGGAATGGTCAAATGTATGGCAGCTTAGATTTAATGTTAAGAAGTGCAAGGTAATGCACCTGGGAAACAAAAACCCAGGAGAAGAGTACACAATGGGAGGTGAGATACTAACAACAACAAAAATGGAAAGGGACCTGGGGGTAGTCATATCGGATGACTCAAAGGTGGGCAAGCAATGTGAGAGGGCAGTAAGGAGGGCTGGGGGGATACTGGGTTGCATAGGGAGAGGCATCACCAGTAGAAAACAGGAAGTTGTTATCCCTCTGTTCAGACAGCTGGTGAGACCCGATCTGGAGTACTGTGTGTAGTTCTGGAGACCCAATCTCCGCAAGGACATAGACAAGATGGAAGCTGTCCAGAGGAGGGCTACTAAAATGGTGCAGGGTATGCATCGGAAGGCATATGAAGAGTGACTAAAGGAGCTTAATATGTATAGCCTCGAGCCTCAAGGAAAGGAGGGAGAGGGGGGACATGATAGAAACGTTCACGTACCTCAAGGGAATCAACAAAGTCCAAGAGGGTAGCATCTTTCAAAAAAAGAGATGTGCAAGAACAAGGGGGCACAATTTGAAGATAGAGGGGGTGGCTCAGAGGTAATGTGAGGAAGTATTTTTTCACAGAGAGGATTGTGGATGCGTGGAACGGCCTTCCGGAGGAGGTTGTGGAGTCAAAAACAGTGATTGAATTCAAGCATGCATGAGACAGCCATAAGGCAATTCTAGGGGGTTGGGGTAGAAAGAAGTAGGCTGCTGGTTAACTAGGATCTGCAGCTTATCCATTAGGTAGGGAAATGGGCAGACTAGATGGGCCAAGCGGTCCTTATCTGCCGTAAAATTCTATGTTTCTACGTTTTTATGAAAGAATATCAGGTTGGCCACCCTGATAGGAATTAAGGGATAGTACAAAATAAGGTAAGATGACAGGACAGAGTGAAAAGAAAATAAGTACTGCCTGAAGAAACAATGTTATTCTGGCAAACACAGAGAGGGTGGTGCAGGTGTAGAACAACCTGCTGGAAGAGGTGGTGGAGACTGAAACGGTAGTGGGTTTCAGGCATGCAGAGGATAGGCACATGGGAATCCTGGGGAGAAGGGGGAAAGGGTAAAACCTGGAGGAAGGGTGGGGGGAACTCAGTAGCAAAGTGTAATACTGAGCAGACTAGGTAGGCCATATAGGTCCTTATCTACCGACATTATGTATGTATGTATGTAAGTTTCATGTTTTTTTTCCCTCCGCTGTATTTTGTAATACAATGTATTTCTGCTGTAAGTAAAATTGGTTGTAATCTCCTGGGTCATACCTGACAATAGGCTTCTAATTGCCTAGTGTAGGTACCTGGTTAACACAAACTAAATAGAAAGACAGATAGATAGATAGATAGATAGATAGATAGATAGATAGATAGATAGATAGAGATGTGTGTGTGTGTGTGTGTGTGTGTGTGTGTGTGTGTGTATATATATACTGGCCTAGTAGGGCCAGTATAGTTAGGTTTGCACAGCCACATCTATGTTAAACCCAAAAGTTTGCACTTTAGTAACTTTGCAACTGTTTGTCCGATTTGCCTGAAATTTTGCATATGCGGCCTCCGACCATACATCTCTGGATCCAGTTGGATGGATGGTTGCGGAACCATAGAGCATCCAAAAAGTTAAAATTACCAACTTTTGCAAACGTTTTGGGCCGGGCATAATAGACTGAAGAATGCAACTGAGTGGATTCAAATTTGCTTGGCTATATGGGGCCTGGGTTAAACTGGTGCCTTTTAAAGTTTTGGTGAAAAAATGTTAATCTATTCAAAAGTTATGCAGGTTTTTCATATCCCATTGTAGCCTATGGGAAAATTTATATGTGCATTGCGAAAACATTTTTTTGTCCTCGACAACATATTTTTGAGCACAAAAACATTCTATTATAAGGTACAGGTATGTCACAAAAACATTTTTGTTGTCACAAAAACAATATTCCACAACACTGTCCCATGTGTTGTTTACTTTGTCACTTCATTGTGCCAAGGTGGAATGTGATTTTGGGCTGAAATTTGCAAGGTGGCAAGCCCTGGTCGCACAAATGTGCCTTTTGGTGGTTTGGTCCCAAAACATTCAATGGGCCCATAGTAACAGCATTCTGAAGTTAAGAAATTTTCCCTAGGATAACACTGCAGCACCTGCGGCGCCTTTTGGCACCTATATCTTGAAAATGATTTGAGACACAGATTCTTTGCTACCACAGCTTAGCCAACCTTTAAGTGTGGAGGTTTGGAAGTCATGATTACAACTGCAGTGAAATTTTTTTCATACTGTAGGTTGTATGGTTACTGAGATATTGACAAATAAGTGTTACTAGGGTTCTTTTGCAGTACTATGGGGCTGCTGTATGGCTCTGTATTTATGTGTAAGTGGAAGAGTAGGGCCCAGAGGGTCTACGCTCCCACATACACATACCATTACACATAAAATGGACGATGTGAAGGGAGCGCAGGGCCCAGAGGGCCCATGCTTCCACAAACACATACCACTAACTACTTACATTACACTTTCTCAAAAAGAAGGGAAATTCATTGTACAAAACTCCATTGATATCGTTATTGATGAACAGTGATAAAGTTTGAAATTGACAGCAGCACACTTTGACTATTTCAACTCCATTTCTCATCCTTAGTACCAACAGACATTGGGCGTGCCATATGGTCGTTCAGACTTCTAACTCTCACCCCTTCCCATACTGTAGTATGTCAGCTTGTTTCACACATGGAATGGGTGAGAGTTGGCCCTCGGCGACCCCACGGTACGTCCCAATGCCTGTTGGTGCATGTAGGGTGGGTGGTGGGGGTGGGATGGTAGGGGTTGTAACCTTAACATGGAATTTCCAAACTTTTGTCACTGTGACATCAACCCTAACTGATGCATTAACAAGATTTTTACAATGAATATACATATATTAAAGTGGCACGGTCGTGACACTATAGTTAGGGTTCAGTTGTCGCTTCTATGTTAAACTCAGATGTTTGCGCGTTAATAACTTTGGACTTTTTCAATGGATTTACCTGAAATTTGGCATGCGCGGTGAGGCATGGCACATCTCTTGATTTGTCAAATTTTGTTTGGGTCAGACTTACAGTTTTTGCGTACGAAAAAACTGAAAAATGCTAAATTATCTGTTTTTGGAAGCAGCTTTGGGGATTTTGGATATGGCCCTGCATAGCCGTTGTGTGATGTACCACTCTGTGAGATGACTTGTTTAAATAAGCTTTGGTAGCCAAATATGCCGCTTTTCATTTGGTGAAAACATATTGAGGCATTCAAAAGTTATAGCAGTTTTAAGTTCCCATAATAAGTCAATGGGAAAATGTATATGTATGTTTTGCAAACAAACAATGGGGTTCTAGCCATCTGGTCCCACCTGGCGATCAAAGAATTTGCAGCCTCGTGGTTCAAGAATCTTTGTCCCCAAGAATTTTCAAAATTCTTTGATCGCGAGGTTCACCATCTTGTTTTTTGTTTTCCGATCGGAAAAACAAAAATATCTCGGCTCAGGGGTCACTCTTGAAGTAAAACTTGTATGGGTTTTACTCAGAGGGCTCCGATCTATCAAGCCATGCCTTTGGTTTCATCCAAATCGGTCAAAAAATAGAGTTATAAGCTTTTAAAATCTTTGTTCGCGGCTCGCTAATGTTCTTTGATCATGAGCATGCAAATTCTTTGATCGCGATTCTGCATCGCGAGCTAAATATAAAAATATCTCAGCTTAGGAGTGGGCTAGGGACACAAATGAGGGTGGGTTTTGATCAGGGGGCTTCGTTCTATTGAGGCATGCCATTGGTTCTGCTTAAATCAGTCAGAAAATCAGGTTTCACTATTTTTTATTCTTTGGTCGCGAGCGTGCCATTTCTTTGTTCATGAGCCTGCAAATTCTTTGATCGCAAGATTCTTTGATTGCGATCGTGCATTGCGAGCGAGGGACGAAATGGCTAGATTAAAAATTCAATTTTCTCAGCCCAGGGGTGTCCTAGGAATACAAATGATGATGAGTTTTACTCAGGGGGCTTCGTTCTGACAAACCATGGCAGTGGTTTACCACAATTCTTTGTATTTTTTAAATTACAACAGTTTTTATTCTTTGGTTGTGACCCTGCAAATTCTTTGATCTCGAGCCTGCAAATTCTTTGATTGTGAGATTCTTTGATCACAATCGTGCATCATGAGTGAGGGATGAGATGGCCAGATTAAAAAATCAATTTTCTCAGCCCAGGGGTGCCCTAGGAAGTCAAATGAGGGTGGGTTTTGCCCAGGGGGCTTCATTCTGCCCAATCTGTATAAAATAAATAATGTTTTAAATATCCCTGGTAGTCTAGCAGCCCCCCCGATCTGTATAAAAAACTTAATGTTCTGCATATCCCTGGTAGTCTAGCCCCCCCAATGTGTATTAAATAAATATTTTTCTATATCCCTGGTAGTCTAGCTGTCCCCCGATCTGTAAACAAAAATAATGTTCTCCTTATCCCTGGTAGTCTAAGCCCCCAATGTGTATTAAATAAATATTTTTTCTATATCCCTGGTAGTCTAGTGCCCCCTGTGTATTAAATAAATATTTTTCTATATCCCTGGTAGTTTAGCGTCCCCTGATCTGTAAACAAAAAATAATGTTCTCCTTATTCCTGGTAGTCTAGCCGCCCGATCTGTATAAAATGTATACTGTTCTGTATATCCCTGGTAGTCTATCAGCCCCCAATGTGCATTAAATAAATAATCATAGTATCATAGTAGTCACAAAGCACATTTAGACTTTCATCCTTGTTTGCTTGCTGTACAGTATAGTAGAAAAAGAGGGACCAATTAGTAATCTCTAGCCTTTGTTTTACTAAAGCCATCTAATCTTGTTTTAAAAGTATCTATAGTTGGACTATTAACTATCTCATGCGGGAGAGAATTCCAACAAGAGAACACCCTCTGACTAAACCAATATTTTCTTTTTAGTAGGTTCCACTTCTGTTGTTTAATTTGTTTACAGTGAGCTCTAGTATTGTAATTTTTGACATATAGTTCTAGTCCTAAATCTTCTCTGAGGATGTTGTCTTGGAATGATCTATAGACTAAGATCGTATCACCCCTCCATCTTCTATAAGCTAGAGAATATACAGTAGATCCAAATAATCCACTCTCTTCTTATATGACATATTTTGAAGTCCCGTTATTGATCTGGTAGCCTTCCTCTGTACTGTCTCCACTCTCTCTATCTCTCTTCTTGTGTAAGGGGACCAGACCTGAGAGCAGTACTCCAAGTGGGTTCTCACCATCGATCCATACAATGGAATCAAGACCTCCCTACTTTTGCTTGATGTATGTCTCAATATACAGTTTAGGGTTCTGTTAGCATTCTTTATAGTTTGGTCACAATGGCCAGTAAAATTAAGGTCATTATGTGTGATAACACCCAAATCCCTCTCCTGTGTTGCTTGCTTTAATTGTTTATTGTTGATAGTGTAACTTAATTTCTAGTCCTTTTTGCCCAATAATGGTCTTCCTATCCCTGGTAGTCTAGCGCCCCCCCGAGTGCCTCTTTGCAGTAGCGCTGCTAATGCACACAGTCGGTGGCTAGCCATGGAGGTGAGAGGTGGGCTGTGCCAGTTGCCGGCTGGGGATGGGTGGCGGGTGCTGGGTGGACTGGCATAGCTGGGTGGGGGGCCACTAGACTACCAGGGAATGCATGCAGTACTGGTGTCCGTATCCGAAGAGGGACATTAAGTTACTGGAGGGGGTGCAGCGCAGGGTGACAAAGATGATCAAGGGGCTGGGGGACTTATCATACAAGAGGAGGTTGAAGGAGTTGAACATGTACTCACTGGAGGAGAGGAGAGACGGGGTGACATGATTGAAACCTTTAAATACATGAAAGGAATAAACAAGACGGGTACAGAGGGACTGTTCAAAGTAAGGGAGGGAAGGGCCACCAGGGGCCATGATATGAGACTGGAGCGAGGAAGGTTCAGGAGGGAGATGAGGAGACACTTTTTTACAGAGAGGGTGGTGGCTGGGTGGAATGCATTACCTGCAGAAGTGGTATGCAGTAGAACAGTGGACTGCTTCAAACGAGGATGGGACAGGACAAGGGGAAGGTTAATGAAGGGGAAGGGTGGAAGGGAAGGGCAGCTGCAGAATAAGGGGTGCTAGCTGCACATTCGAGCAGACTTGATAGACCTCTAGGCCTTTATCTGCTGGCAAATTTCGTATGTTCGTAGGGAATGGGTGACCATAATTTATTTTATGATGATTGAGGGGGTCACTAGACTACCAGGGATATGGAGAACTATTTAAATTTTATACAGATCGGGGAGGCCGCTAGACTACCAGGGACAGGAAGTCCATTATTTATTTAATGCACATTGGGGGGGGGCGCTAGACTACTAGGGAAGTCCAGAACAGTATACATTTTATACAGATGGGGGGAAGGGCCACTAGACTACCAGGGATGAGGAGAACATTATTTTTTGTTTACAGATCGGGGTGACCGCTAGACTACCAGGGATATAGAAAAAATATTTATTTAATGTGCATGGGGGGGCTGCTAGACTACCAGGGATATACAGAAGATTATGTTTTTTATACAGATCGGGGGGCTGCTAGACTACCAGGATAAGGAGAACATTATTTTTGTTTACAGATCGGGGACCGCTAGACTACCAGGGATATAGAAAAATATTTATTTAATACACATTGAGGGGCCGCTAGACTACCAGGGATATGCAGAAGATTATGTTTTTATACAGATCGGGGGGGGGGCCGCTAGACTACCAGGGATATTGAAAACATAATTTTTTTTTAGAGATCGGGGAGACCGCTAGACTACCAGGGATATAGAAAACATTGTTGTTGTTTCTTTGTTCGTGAGCGTGCAATTTCTTTGATCGCGAGCCTTCAAATTCTGATCATGCATCGCGAGCGAGGGACGAGATGGCTAGATTAAAAAATAAATTTTCTCAGCCCAGGGGCGCCCTAGGAAGTCAAATTAGGGTGGATTTTGCTCAGGGGCCTTCATTCTGTTGAACCATGGTGATGGTCTACTGCAATTACTTCAAATTTTTGATTTATAGCATTTTTTATTCTTTGTTCGTGAGCCTGCAAATTCTTTGATTGCGAGCCTGCAAATTCTTTGATCGTAAGATTATTTGATCGCCATCTTTGATCACGAGGGGAGGGACAAGATGGCCAGATTTTTTATAATGGAATAGATAGGGAAATGTTATCAATCTTTAACATTGAACATCTTGGAAACGGTTTGGTCTTTTTACTTGAAATTTGGAGGGGAAAATTTTTTTTGCAGAGATATTGCATGACACACTTTACGTGTTGTGGACAGTGTTTTGGATTGTGCTGGTGGCTTGAAATTGATAGGGTGCCTAGCCTTAGTGTCATGGATGTAGTTTTCAGTCATTGTATGTGTTACATGTCAACAGATGTGGAACTGTGCCACTCTGATGTATGAAAATTTCAAACTTTGACATGTTATATCTCGAACACGGTTTGGTCTTTTTACTTGAAATTTGGAGGGTGTTGATGGCATGTCCTGTAGATGTTAATAGCAGTGTCTACGTGTCAGACAATATATTTTTTGTGGATATATTGTGTGGCGCAGTCTACGTTTTGTGAACAGCATTTAATATTGTTCTACTAGATTGACATTTGTTTGGTGGCTGGCCTTGCTGTTGTCAATGTACTTTTTAGTCATTGAGTGTGTGTAATGTGGCCCGACACTTACAAGTTGTGCAACTTTCTACTTTTTTATTCTTTCTTAAAAAGTAAGGAAATTCTATGCAAAACAACTTCATTAATGCATCAGTTAGGGTTCTTTTACAGTGAAAAAAGAGAAGAAATTCGATTTTAGGGTTCCTACCCCTTGCACCCCACCCCACCCCCACCAATAGGCACAGGGTGTGCTTTGAGGTCATTGACCCTAGCTCTCACCCCATTCTCCTACACTGCACCACCTCAGCTTGTTTACACATGGGATGGGGTAAGAGTTAGGGCCGATGACCCCAATGCACACCCCAATGCCTGTTGGTGGGGGCGGGGTGGGGTGCAAGGGGTGGGAACCCTAAAATTGAATTTCCTCACTTTTTTCTCTGTAGAAGAACCCTAACTGATGCACTAATTAAGTTTTTTGCATAGAATATACACACACAGACACACACACACACAAGATAAGACAGTATTAAGCTAGAATGGAGTACTAACAGTAAAAACATCAGCAGTAACCTGAGAAAACAGGCAATGCCTATATAGATAGTCTTGGTATTGAAAATGGTTAGGAAGGAAGGAAAAAGAACATCACTTGGGAGAGTGTTCGAGGGTAGGGGTTGTCACCACAAAAAATTGGTTACCCACCGACTTTAAACATGAGGGTGGCACCATTAAAAGTCCATGCCTGAAAACCTCATCACTCTGGGAGGGGTGTAGGTGGTCCAGAGCTTGTGAAGGTACTGGTGGCCAAGTTTGTTTATGGCGTTATACAGAAGCAAAAGTACCTTGTAGTTAATGTGCCACGTGACTGGCAGCTACCTTAGGGCCTGGAGCTAGGAGTTACTGTATATGATCTGAATTTCAAATGGAAGTCAACAGCCCCACTGCTGCATTCTGCACTAGCTGCAGGTGATGCAACTGACCACAAGGTAAGCCGTTACTGAGTGCATTACAGTGGTCTAATCTGGAAGGCACAAAATCTGTGCTGCCCTGTGATGCCTATAATAATCATATTGATCAACACAAGTAATGATAAGAGCTTAAACTCACACATGCCAAAACCACAAGTGTTCTATGAGGTCTTCTCCATATTAGGAGTAATAAATGTGATTATGACAGTGAAGCACATTATAAATGTTGTTTATACAAAGTCATTTAATATCATTCTGATTTTCTCAAAAAGGAGTTAATAAAAAGGCCAATTAAGCTCCCCAAATGTGCATGAAAAAGTTGATTCTAAACACATGTGGCTTGAGTGCAGCACTCAAGAATTGTACCCTCCCCACAAGACACATCTGGACATGAGAAGTTACCAGGAAGGGAGGAAGCCAGTGGCAGCTGAGGACTTCGGCTGAAAATGAAAGGAAAGTACGTTGTTACTGCTGTTCTTATATATATATATGGCAAAAAACTCTGTTTAATACATCAGTTAGGGTTGTTCCTCAATGACAAAAGTCAGGAAATTCGGTGTTAGGGTTGAAAACCCCCCTTGGACCCCCCAACCGGCATCAGGGTGCACGTTGGGGTCATCTGCTTTAATTCTCACCCCATCACATGTGTAAAGAAGCAGAGGTATAAGAGAATGGGGTGAGAGTTAGGACCGACGACCCCAACGCGCACCCCGATGCCAGTTGTGGGGGTTGGCTGGGGGGTCTAAGGGGGGTTTTCAACACTAACACCGAATTTCCTGACTTTTGTCGCTGTGGAACAACCCTAACTGATGCACTAAACAGATTTTTTTGGCTCTAATTTCCCTTCTTTTTGAGAAAGATAATAAGAAATAGTGAATGTAATGCAGCGGCAGACCCTGCGCTCCTGCCGCATATTGTCTTCTTGTCACATAGTAACACAGTGCCCACAAACAGAAATGGTAATGCACATGGTGCCACAAAGTGAAACACAAAGATAAACAGTACTGTAGACACAAATGGTTAAAATTACAGAAACAGAAGCGCAAATGAAAACGCAAAGAGTAACACACAAGGTGGGGTAGACAGAAAAAGTAACTGAAACAGGTACAGAACCAGAAGCAGAAGCGTTAAGGGTAAGAGTTATGGAAACTCACACAATAGTTTTCCCCAAAAGCTGCATACAGAAAGACAGTGAGTACAAAGAATGTATGCAAAATAATGGCTTTTGGAACACAAAATGAGGACTTGGAATAGTAAATTGCTTATATCTCAGGAACTGTACGACATAGAAAAAAATGTAAAAGTGATATGAATTATCAGTATCCTGGCTAGTTTTATGGGGGCTAAGCATTTTTCTGACAAAAAGTCCATATCTCGCACCGTTTCCGAGATACGGGCCCTGAAAGGTGCTGCAAACGCCATGATGTTATCCTATGGGAAAAAAAGAGAAGTTCGGAGTGCCATAACTTTGCCTCCCTGTAATATTTTTTCACCAAACTACTAAAAGGCACATCTGTGGGATGTTGGCTGTCTTCCCTCCAAATTTCAGCCCAAAAAACCAAACCACTATTTTGCAGCAAGGCGCCAAAGGATTCCTGTAATGCGTTGGATGCCGTAATGTTATCCTATGGGAAAAAGTGTCAACTTTGGAGTGCCGTAACTTTGCCGGTGTGTAATATTTTTTCAACAAAACACTAAAGGCACATCTGTGATATGCCAGCTGCGTTCCCTCCAAATTTCAGGCCAAAACACCAAACTGTTCTTCTGCAGCAGGGTGCTAAAGAATTGCTGTAATTTTCCCACAGCCTAGAAAAGTACTGTTGAACTTTGCGAAAGCTTTCACAAATTCATTCAACAGTGTTGCAAGTGCGAAAGTACTTTTTCCAGAAATTTGTAAAACATATTTCTGGGGTGTTTCATCCCAAAATAAAGACATGGCTAGCATCCCCAGGGTCCGACTAGGTGAATACAAAAAGAATTAGGTTGCTAGAGGGTCCCAAATTTAAATGCCAAGCGTTTTTCTGATCACTAACTGAAAACAAAATGGCAGATTTGAGACAGTAAAAGGGCCAATTGCGAAAGTAAAAACTGCATTTGCGACACTGTCGAACTTTTTGTTAACTTTTCCCATTGACTTATAATGGGAACTTGTTTTTTGAATAACTTTTGAACCGTTTAATATTTTTTCACAAAATCTTCAAAAGGCATATCAGGGACCCTGGCTGCATATTCCCTAAAGATTTTGGATAGGTCGCGCAAACTGTGCGACCTGTAGAGACAACCAGAGAATTCCAAAAAAGTGTAAACGCGTACACAGATCACGCTTAATAACTCCGCAGCCATATATCTGACCAGTACGAAACTTGGCAGATCCAAAGGTGTATGGGTCTTGATTGTTTATTCCAAATTTCAGGCAAATCCATTGAACAGTTGCAAAGTTACTAAGGTGCAAAATTTTAGGTTTAACATGTAAATGGCCCCTCAACCCTAACTATGGTAGCACTACCGTGCTCCATAATATATATATATATATATATATATACATATATATATATATATACACACACACACACACACATATCTTATTTTGTTCCTCCAGTAGTTGGGATTATTAGCTATTTTTTTCCTAGGCATTCTGTAATAGTTTTTTAAGGTGTGTTGGGACACATTTTTGGATGCATAGAGGAACAGAATGTGCTGCTCTAAGTTAACAGAGTTTAGGATTTCTTGATAGGCTTGACTTGCTTTCTTAGGCCTAGATTCACAAAAGAGATGCGCTGGGTGCAAGTGAGATGCGCCAGCGCAAATAGAATGCACCCACCGGATGCCGGGTGATTCAGAAATGGATGTGTCTTGGGATGCACCATTGTGAATAGCCCGGAAAGCACATGGTGCAAGTGGTGATGTGCCAGTGCAACTGGGATGTGCACACAGGTAGCGCAAGCACCCAGGGAGAGCAACACAGTGAATACAAAGCAACCCAGCAAGGCATGAGGGAGCAATAGGGGACAGAGCAGTGGGGAAAAAGAAGAGAGAGGGATGCAGGACCAAAGGGGCAAACCAGAGTGGCCAGGGGCACACCTGTGGTGGACACAGGCACAATACCATGACTGGCCACACAGAACAGCACCCAGAGGCCCAAGCCACACCCTACACAGGCCCACGATAGGCACACAACACAGATACACTGTAGCCGGCATGGTGCCACACAGCTGCAGGGGACAGCAAAGGGCACGGAGGAGGCCACAGGACAAGGCCAACACCCCAGGTGGCCAAGACTGTGGCCATGTGGGAAGCTACACAGGGCAATACCGTGTCATAAGATGGGCAGCACACAGTGCCACCATAGTGCCACCCAGCCTGACCATAAACTGACTACAGAACACTGCACACAGGGCCTCAGACCATGAGTGTGGCAGTACAGTGTATGCATGCCTCAAGCAGCACACACAGACTGGGGGCAGACATGGGAGCATCAGGCCAGGACCCCCCACACACACCACAGGCAATATGGGGCCACACGGATGCAGGGTGGCGGGGGAGAGCAGACCATACAAGTACAGGTGCACAGCAAGGGGACAGTGAGGTGCCCATGACAGTACACAAACCCATGACCATGGAAAGGTGAAGGATCACAGACACCATGTCAGATAAAAATATTTAATACAAATAACATAACAAACAACATGAAAAGCAACAACGACAACAACAGCACACCACACAAACTATATATATTATAATACTACATTCCAATCCGGTTTTAGAAAGCACCACTCCACCGCCACATCCTTGCTACGGCTGACTGATGCTGTTTCTACAGGCATGAACAATGACCTCATAACCTCTGCTATTTTTACGGACCTAGCCAAGGCCTTTGATACGGTCTCACACCCTTTACTCCTGTCATGTCTCAGATTGGCTGGTCTTTCCCCAAAAGCCACAGATTTGTTTAAGTCCTATCTGTCAGGCAGATACTAATCTGTCCGTACGGCTGATGCCATCTCCCCACCACTCCCCATGACCACGGGAGTTCCTCAGGGCTCTGTACTCGGGCCCCTCCTTTTTTCAATCTTCCTTAACTATCTCCCTCTGGCTTGCACATCGACAAACATACAAATGTATGCAGATGACACAGTACTGTATACAACAGGCAAATCAGTCCCTGATGTCACCTCCAGGCTCCAAATGGATTTCAACAAGGTACAATACTGGTTTAGAAAGTACCACCTCATCCTAAATTCAAAGAAAACAGTCTCTATGACTTTCAGAACTCGGCAGAGGCTAGTCTGACTCTCCTCCTTACCCACCTTCCACATCTTAGATGGGACTGTACTAGAAGACACCTCCTCCTTCTGATACCTTGGAGTTTGGCTGGACAAGAACCTAAATTTCTTGGTACACATCGAGGCCATTCAGAAGAAACTCTGGCCTAAGCTAGGGGTTCCTATACCGAAACAGTAAATGTATCCCTCTTCCGTCAAGGCGCGAATTGGTACATAAAATGATTATACCAACTTTTGACTACTGTGACTCAGTATATGGAGCTTCCCCCCAATCCTCCTTATCAAGTTTGGACCCTCTTTTCAACTCCTTCAGTCGGTTTGCCTTAGATGCTTCTGCCGTGTCCCACCACTGCACACTGTACCACTCTGAACTTTCCCACCCTTGCTGACAGGAGAACTATGCATGCGGCTAAATTCACCTCAAAATTCTGGCTGGGTACTCTCCCTGCCTACCTCTGTACCTCTTTAACTGCCATGCTCCCCACCAAATACTCCCTCAGATCTGATGACTCACGTTCCCTGAATATACCCCACAGAAGCACTATGTCAGGCCAAATGGCTTTCTCCCATCGACTACCTAAACTTTGGAATCAACTACCGTCCCAAATCCGACACTCCTCCTCAGTCAATTCTCTCTCTCCATATCCTTAACAAACTATCTAGTGACAAACTGCAACTGCACCTCTGGGCTGGTCTCTGCTGAGGGTCTATTTCTCCCACACCATCTTGTGGGACCAATTAACTGTCTCCATTTTCCTAAACTCTCCTGGATCCTAACGTTTTACCCTTCCTGCTCCACCCCTCTTGCTGTTATGTAAATATTCTACAGCTTGTTATCTCGTTTATTTGGCTATGTACAAGTAAAGCTATTTTTTTTTACTGTGTGATGTATACTGTTGTACTATGTAATTGCTCCCTCTCCCCTTTCCCCCGGACATACCGTGAGACGAGCATCTTGTTGCTCAGTGTAATTCTCCTGATGAAACTTTTCAATAAATAAATAAATAAAATACAATATGTACAAAAAGGGAAGGGGTGACAAGGACTATATACAAATGTGGTAGTGCAAAACTGGGCAGGGGTGGGGACAGTAATGGGGGTATGGAGGGTGGGGGACACAGGTATGAGGGAACACTATATACAATACACCACAGAGGCCTATGGGCATGACTGCGCACCACAGCGCTGCAAAGGAGACAGTATAGTGCAGTAGTTTAAGGCTGTGAGCTGCAAACCTGGAGACCTGGGTTGGAATCCCACAGCCCCCACTTGCATACGCAGTGTGACCCTGAGCAAGTCACTTAACTTCCTTGTGCTCCCAGGTTGTACCTGTAAACAAGCTTCAGCTTAGTGTGCCTCTCCTGGTAAAAAAACCAAAACAAAAAAACGGTGGCCACGTGCTGCTAGGTGCCGCAGGACAGCTGCGAATGTCCATAACAGATGGCCCTGTATGTGTTTCACAGGCTGCAGTGCAGCCCATATGGCCCTTTGTAGGTCGCGGCCCACATCCTGCTGCTGCCCATGTCATCCTCCCATGACTGCCTCAGTGCGATGATCCCAGGGACCTACAGCAAGAACACAGAGAACACATACTAAGTGCCATGTCAGACACACAAACCCCATCAAGCACATGCCCACCCCACCAGAGAGACACTGCACACACAAGGTAGCCACCTACCTGCACTTGCACAGTCACTACGCTGCGCACCAGCCTCGGCCCTACTCCGCCATTCCTCAATTGCCTTCATGGCCCGCCACCTGTCCTCCAGCCCTGCAAGACACAACAGACACAGACCACCATGAGGAGACAAGTTAGTGCGCAAAAATATCCCCCCCCACACCACTGTAGGCATGCAGTGATGGTATACACAAGCAGTGCAACACCAGTGAATGGCCATGCTAGCCACAGCTGCGCACAGCAAGGAGGCAGTATAGCGCAGTGGTCTAAGGCTCTGAGCTGCAATTCTGGTGACATTCAGCAGATCAGACCTGGGTTTGAATCCCACAGCTTCCACTTGCATACTGTGTGACCCTGAGCAAGTCACTTAACCTCCTTGTGCTCCCAGGTCGCTCCTGTAAGAAAGCTTTCAGCTTAGTATGCTATACCTGGTTAAAAAACAACAAAAAAAAAACCACCAAAGTGCCCTGCCACAGATATGCACCACACACAGTGGTCCAGCTCCAGGTGCCACACAGTGTACTAGTCCCATATACCATTGCAGTGAGGCCCACCCCATGTGGCATAAATGACAGGGCACCACAGGGCTGGGGCAGCCACAGCCAAGTGTGCATGTGGGTATGTGTCCATGTGCGTGTGATGTTATGATGTGACCCCTTCCCACCACACATGCACCCATGCTGCACACCCACACGTGACACCTACCTGGTCGTGGAATAGCACCCCTGCGTGCACAGTCCTGTAGCCTCTGAATGTGGGCAGTGTCCCACCGCCCAAGGTCACCTTAACGGTGATGGTACTGTTCACCCGTCCGGGGAACCCCAGTGTGCTGCACCAGCTGCCGGATGATGGAGGCCCACACCTCTGCCCTGGGCACCTGCAGGGATTCACCCCCGAATAGCTGGCCCTTGACCCACATCACAAGGACCACCAGGTGGAGCAGATCCATTTCGGACCAGTTCATGGCCCTTGGTCCAGTCCTCCCTTGCCTAGGCATTGCCAGAGCTACTGCAGCAACACTAGGCCTATGCAGCATACGTGCCAAATGGCGCTAAATGCACCACTACACTACGTGGATGCCCCCTTGCAAAGCAGCGTGAAGTGCGATTGGTCAGTCATGCAGATGCTTGCGCAATGCGCATTAGTGTGGCAGGAATGTGGGGCCATGGGTCATGACCGGGTCATGCATGCACAACATTTATGCGCCTGTCATGATGTGTGTGGCAAGCGCTTATGCAAGGTGCCTTGATGTGGGTAAGCATTGCCGCAGGGTGCGAATGTGCGATCATCGGAAAATCACTGGGCAGCTAGCATACTGTGTGTCGCACAGACTGACGTGGATGCGCATAAAGACAGCACCATGCAACGTGCAGCATATGCATGCCCATGATGCAACTGTTGTGCCGATCGTGCATATACGTTGTGGTGGCAGACGGTTGACAGACACAGGGCATGCGCATAGAATACGCCACTGCCCCTGAGCCCCATTCAGGGAGATGCCCTGAACGCACCACACATGCACAGGTAATGCACCATGTGGAAATGCACTCAACTCAGGAGATGCGCCATGCTGATTGAGATGAGCTGAGGGCAATTATGCAATTCACAGACAAAGCACCCAAATCAGCGTAATTATGTAGTCAGGGGCATCTCAGCTGTTTAGCATCTCATAATCACGGCTCCAAACCTCATTTGCATGCCCTGAGCCATAAATGCTCCCAACTCAGCCCACATTGAGAATAGGCGACTGAGAGGAAACACAGCCTTGAAGACAAGTACACTTTAATTCTACATGTATGTCAGCAGGGCCTGTGGGCTAGGCAACTGCAGCCGAGATTCAGGTACGTCCCGGGGGGGGGGGTTCAATGACTGCCACAGGACTGTCACACAGACACAGCTGTCACTTGACATGTCCAGTAGTAGTGTTGACAATCCACGTTGAAATGGTCAGTGGACAGCCTGTCACCGTCTGCACATGTACTGGGACACCTGCAGCATGCCATGCAGAGCCACAGAATGACCCACAGTCAGCCACAGTGTAGGGTGGGCCACTGACATACATAGTCCCTGCACATACAGTCATGGGTGCATAGTGGCAGTGATGGGTGGCTGGCTGAATGTGTATCAGTGCATGCGTCACAGGCACCACATCCGTGGCCATGCAGCTGTCCATGTCAGCTCAGCTGCACATGCCAGACACAGCAGTGACAGCCACACCACACTGTGCACCCCAACACATTTGCATGGGCTGCAGGCCTTGTTGGGCAGGTGCTGGGTTGGCCACACACATCCACAGTATGTAGCGAATGGGCACACTGGACCTACATGTTCATGGCTAATGACCATCTCCACTCTCCCACAGAAACCGCTATGTCAGGAGGCAACAGTGCCACCAGCAGACAGCAGCCAAATTTCACAAAGGACAAAGAGCAGGCTCTCATTGAGGCACACCACCTGAGGCAGGATGTGCTGTCAGGCAGGTGTGGCAACCGGATGGCATGGGAGGAGGCCTGGGAGGTGGTGGCCCATCATATAAACGCCATGGGGACATACAACAGGACCCCCTTGAGCGCAGGAAGCATTTAAACAATGGCAAGAGGAGGGCAAAGGAGAAGGTGGCCCACATAGAGGTCTCCCTGTGGCACACAGGGGGTGGACCGTAGGCCAATGTACGCCTGAGCCCCAATGAGGAACTTCTTGCAGCAACCATTGCCAGGGCACACCATACAGGGCATCCTGGGAGGGGGGTTCCAGACTGGTGGAAACCCATCATAGCACTGTCAGTAGCCATGCAAACCACCTGTGTCTGGCCACGTGTGTGCCCCAGCTGCCATGCCCATCCCATTGTGTAGTGCTGTGTGACCGTGTTCCCAGGAGATTTATTTATTTATTTATTTATTTAGTTATTTATACATCGGTTTACAACCTTTGAGCCAGAAGCTCATTTCCAAAGGTACCTCGTCACAAAGAGGACAAGGAGGACAAACACAGTACAACATATAGTTACAATATTGTGGTTACAGCATACATCTCTGAGGTTACAGTTTTGGTAGAACAGGCAGTTATAACTTAGTTACAATTTAAGTGTTACAGGAATGGTAATCACAGTTTTATCAGTCAGTATAGGAGAGCCACTCAGAGAGCTTTGTCAGGGCATTTCGAACTAGATCACCTAGGGCACCTAGGGGAGATGTACCATGAATGGTTGTGGCACATGTGTGGCCCATGCTGTGCTACACTGTGCGGGACAGCCCATGCCTGTGGTGTTACCTCCTTAGGGCCAGTGCCAAGCAGGCTGCTGGGACACACACACACACTGTTGGATGTACATGTTGTAACATTGCCACACATGGCACCATGTGGCCATGGCCAGTCCCACATGGATCAGGCACAGCAGGTGCATGGCCGCCTAACCGTTACTGGTACTGCACAGCCATGCCAGGGACTGTTATTTGCAACCATGGCAGAGTACTGTGTCATACTCTACATGTCTGTGTGTGTGTGTATGTCCATATGCCACTGTGTTGATCTGTTCTCTAACCATGTTCTCTCTTCTTCTTTTCAAAGCTCCATCACGACTCACTGGTGCAGCATTGGGCTAGGCTGCACATGATGCCCTAGCAGGTGATGATGCAGACCTGTTCCACAGGGCTGCAGGCACTGCAGTGGATGGTACCATCCCTGGGTCATCCAGTGCACCAGACCCATCTGCCCCAGCACCAGTGGTGGCGGGCCCCGTCGGACACCTTGGCAAATCCCGCCACAGCAGGCAGCGATGACACCACATGGCTGGGGTGTCTGCTGGGTTTCCCTGACAATGAACCTGCAGATGCAGTGCACATTGCTGATACCCTCATTGTGCTTGTATCTGGCATGCAGGGGGAGTACAGCGATGTCCCTGTAGATGATGATGCCACACAGATAGTGGGGGACATGGCCAACAGTGGGACACACAGCACACAGGTGCCTGTGCAGGTGGTCCCTGATGCCACTGATGGCCCTGCTGCACATGGCATGGATGCAGAGGCCACACAGCTGCCCACGGTGGTGGGTGCTGTGCCCCCAGCATCTGGTCCAGGTGTGTTGGTGGTGCCATTGGGGGTGTCCCGTCCAGGTACCATGGTACCCACACAGGTGTCGATGGAACGTGATGACACCGGCCATAGATGTGATGGGGCTCTGCATGCCCAAAGCCCAGCCATGGTACAGCCTGCCATGGTGCAACCAACACCCATTGATGCACGTGGCAGGCTGTTTCACCTCCCGCTCGTTGGTGATGCCGCCATGACCCATCACCCTCCGACGACATGAAGGGCTATGTCCGCCTCCTGTGTGACACCATGGAGGGGCAGGCAGACCTACGTGTGGAGTTGAGGAGCCAACAGGTGGTGATGGTCCTTGAACATGAGTCTGCAGCCGCATAGTGGGCCCAGATATTGACTGAGGCATGCCTTATGTGAGTGGGCATGACCACAGCATTGGAGTGGATTGCAGCCTCTGCAGAGGTGACGGTTGCATCCAGTACTGGCCGTGGCCATGGCGTGTCCAGCCAGATGTCCAGGAACACCTCTTGCACACCCAGGCAGCAGCATCGGGTGGACCTATTACTGCTGATGCCATCGCCTAACATTGCACCAGCCAGTGTCCACAGCACGGACATGGCTCGCGGTGCAACCACACCAGTGAGCACCCATTCTCTGTCTCATTGCAGTACCCCTACAGGGGTGTTGGATACACCCTTGTGGCTGGTGGTGGTGCAGCCACATCCACCAGTCATGGCAGAGGCCGTCCCCATGTCTGTGGCAGCTATGGCGCTGCCCTGTGATGTCCAGGTCCCCGTTCCAACAGCAGCTGCATGTTCCAACATTGTGTCCCATACAGCTGGATGATGATGCCTGGGGTGGCATTTGTGGCAAGCACCTGCCCCAGTCCGCTGCATTTGCGGGCCCCTGTGCAGTGCCACCTGCATGGCTGTGTGAATCACTGTTGTGCTGTGTGGCATGAGTATGATGAGTGTGGTCCAGTGTCAGCTGTGACTTTGTGGCAGCTGTAGTTCACACTGATCCATGCCACCCATGGCACTGTCAGAGTGGCACCTGTGTATGTTGCATGGTGTGTGTGTGTGTGTGTGTGTGAGTGTGTGTTTGCATATATGTGTGTGTGTGTGTGTATGTGTCTCCACCTGACGCTGCTGCCTGGGTGTGTGTGTGTGTGTGTCTCCATTCCTAGTGGTCTTTGGCATGTGTGGGATCCACCACTGTCCTGCCGACACTGTGTGACATGTGTTGTGTGTGTGTGTGTATGTGTGCACCTGTGATAGGCAGTTTGTGTGCTGTGCTGTGTGAGCTGTGAGATGCACGGCTGTGTCCACCTGTTGCCACCATTGTGTACCTCCCACATATATACCTCTGTTACTCACCTGTGGTTCCCAAAATGCTCCTCCAGCAGTGTGTTCCAGTACTGCCTCACCTGTGCGGCCAGGCATGGGTCCCACCAGTCCACTAATGATCCTGTATTTGGGCCCTGTAGCATTGCACCATCCTCCCCATCCTCCTCCTCCTCCCTGGAACTGTCACCCACACTGGCCTCGACAGGTATTCCATGGTCAATGGCCATGTTGTGTAGCATACAACAGGCCAGAATATGCCACAGGCCTTCTCAGGGCTATACTGTAGGGCCCCACCTGAACTACCCAGGCACCGGAAGCACATCTTCAACATAACAAAGACACACTCGATGACGGTGCGCATAGCAGTGTGTGCCTTGTTGTAACGCTCCTCTGCCTCTGTTCTGGGTCATCAGAAGGGGGTGAGGAGCCAGGGCCTCAGTGGGTATGCAGGATGTCCTGTGGGGGGGGACAGATGGCTGTTAGTACACTGGTCACATATGCACGGTGCCCCCCCCCGGCCCATGCTGCACTGGTGTGTGTGCTGCTCGTCCACCACCGACAGTGCCTGTCCCTACCCTGCAGTCATACTCCCAGCATCCACCTGCTGTTGCTGGGCCTGTAGCTGATGTGGGCCCCAGGCCAACATTGCCATTGGGGTCACACATGCCATGCCCACCATTGCCCTGCCTAATGTGCATTGCAGCACTGCCTGCTGTCTGCTTGTGTTGTGCATGTCCCTGCCACACATGCCCTCCCATGGCACTGCACCCCACATTCCATGGCTTGCACGTATGCCTCCCTGTACCAGCTGGTGTCTGCCTGTGTCCATATACACACCTCTGCTGTCCCACATCTGCTGCACCCTTTGCACATGGCGCATCATGCTGTCTGCGCACCTTCCCCATCCTGTACCATGCTTCCCTGTTGTGCAGCTACATGCCATGTCCCATGCACCTACTAAATGTCTGCTTGGTATGTCTCCTGCCTCAAATCTGTGACAGAGAGCGGACTGTTGCCATTTGAAGGTGTCATGTGTGCTCCCAAGGTGTGTGGCGCAGACATTGGTGATGCGCCCTGTGGCATTGCACACCACCTGGCAGTTGACAGAGTGGTATCCCTTGCAGTTTATGTACACTATACTGTCATCGCCATGTGGTGCATGGATTGCCACATGGGTGCAGTCAATGGCCCCTATGATGTCTGGCATGTGTGCCACCCAGTAGAACCTCTGCATGGCTTCTGTCCGCTCTGCCTGTGTACTGGGGAAATGAATGTATTCCAAAGCATGTGGTAGCTGTGCAGTGAGGAATTGTGTGAGGAGACAGGAAGTGGAGGCCTGTGATATGCCAGTGGTGTCTCCTGTAGGCCTCTGGAAGGTTCCTGTGGTGAGCAAGCACATTACTGTTGTCACCTTGGTCTCCACTGATATGGCATGACCGTGTGCAGTGGGTGCCTGCATTTCCTCATGGCACAGCTCACAGAGCTGCCTCAGAATGGCCCTGTTGAGGTGGTATCAGCCTACTGTCTCCGCATCTGTCAGCTGCTCGAATGACAGCCTGGCACGATACCGCCGAGGGTCCGGCCGCCTACGGTACCTTCCACCTCCCCATCTCCTCATCCTCATTAGTAGTCCCACCATTACAAAGGGTGCTGCATCCATCCTGGTGCTCTGCTATTGCTCTCTATCCCGCTCACTCTGACTCCCACTGTTTGCTGGTGCTGCTGTTCTGCCGCTGACTGCAGGTGGCTGGCAAGTCTACTTCTTTTATACTTATCTTTTCATGGTGCATTTGTTACTGACGGTGGCTTTGCTCCGTAGTTGCACCTTCAATTTGTACTGTGAATTACTTTGCACTGTATATGCATGTGCATTCCCCCATAGAATACGCTGCATGTCATTATTTTGCGTCTACGGTGCATCACGTTCGGCGCAACTCATCTGGGATGCACCCTCGCATCTGCCCTGTCTGTGAATCATTTTCTGGTGTTGATGGTTGCAATCAAGATCTTCACTTGCACCTGGCGCCTTCTCTTTGTGAATCTAGCCTTTATTGTTTTCTTTTATTGCAGGTACATGGTGTAGTTGTAGAGTCAGATATTAGTTAAAAACAGCAGCATTTGTGTCTGACTTCAGGGCAGCTCAGGGGAGTTTTGGGAGGTTGTTAAGCAAACACGCTCCCCTTCCCCCAGAAGCAGTTAGCAACTGAGACACAACTGAGGTACAAATATTTAGATACTGCTACTTTTTTGGGAAACCATACGGAGCTCTAGTGTTCTGAGCACTGGTGGCCTGACTATATCTTGAGGAGGCCTGTGTCTAATCCCACCCAGCCACCCCAAGGCTCACTTCCCTTTGTTCCCGTTTACCCCCACATCATATCCTGTTATGTCACGGGATATGAGTTATAGCACATCTGGTAGCTAGGAAGAATATACAGGACAAGACTGATATACCAGGTAGAAGATAATGTTATCGAACAGCCATAGATGCTATACAGCTATTGCATTGTATCTTACTAGGAGAGGTTAGTGCAAATGTTGAAATGTTTGGCACAGCTATTATTGCTTACAAATACATCCTATACTGTTTGTGTTTGCAGGGCATTTCTGGAAACCCCAGTATTGATATGTCTGGCACAGTGATTATACTGTAGGTTAGGATTTGCTGTACTACTGAAGTGTAACCAAGGTTTAAAGGGCAGATTACTTTTGGTTGTGCTTAGGTGACAGACTGCACTTATTGGTGGTTCAAGCTTTGTTGGTTGGCTAATTTTTACATGAGGGTAAGGTATCGGAGAGCTGGGGGACTCATGTGCGAACTGGAAAAGGGGGATGGGAGGGTTCACGGGGTGGTATGGGCATCTTTCTACTGAAAATGAGGGGCAATGCTGGTGGGCGAAAAATGAGATGGTAAGTGTGGTAGGCTGCAACAACTGTGGAGCTGCAATCTTTCTGAAAATTGCATGGAAAGTGGGAGGGTGTTTGGTGAGCAGGCAAATAAGGCAGCTTAGGAACGAGATCAGCTGCTGACAAATGAAGCTTAGGAGGGGAAGGCAGGTTGCAATGGAGAACAACTCAGTAGCTGGGGAGGGAAGGAGGGTCACTGAGGGGGAGGACAGATCAAAGAAAGCAGAGAGACTGGAAAAAGGTGGCAGATTGGGGAAGGAGACAGGGGGTCCTGTTTTAGAGGACAAAAGAGGGCAGGAAAGGGGAGGAATGGAGGATGGTAGGGAAGGAGGAATCAAACAGTCACAGAGTCAGCAGCAGTGGGGTGGCGAGCAGCAGGAAGGAGGAAATAGATGGTAGTGAAGGGACATCGAAAAATCGGTTTGCAGTACTGGCAGGTTTGGGGGATGTGTTAGGGGGAGTGTTGGACAGAGGAGCTGATGACAGACCAGGCAAGAAGGGAATGGGAGGGGGGCCAAGGGGTTGAAGGGATATGGTATGGGGGATAGATCGAGTAAGGGGATTATGGAGAAGGAGGGGAGGAATACGAAATTGTGAACATACGAATGTGCCAGCAGAAACAGACCACCCAGTCTATCTAAGTCTGCTCGAGTGTGCAGCCAACACCCCTAGTTTGTAGCTGCCCCAACCCCCCTCCCTTTTGTCATCCCACTGCCACCCCACACCCTCACTCTTCCCTGTTCCCTGTCTCATGCCCTTTTGAAGCTGTTCACAGATTTACATGATACCACCCATTCTGGTAGGACGTTCCATTTTGCTACCACCCTCTCTGTGAAATAGTGTCTCCTCATTTCCTTCCTAAATTTCCCCCCTCCATTCTTAGCCCATGCCCCTGGTGACCCTCCCTCCTTAACTTAAAGACCCCATCTGCCCCATCCTTATCAATTCCCCTCATATACTTGAATGTCTCTATCATGTCCGCCCGTCCCTTCTGTCCTCCAGGGTGTACATATTGAGGTCTCCCAGCCTGCTGTCATAGTCTCTCCCCTCCATGCCACATATCATCTTTGTTGCCCTGCTCTGCACCCCCTCCAGCAGCGTGATATCATGCCTTAGGTATGGCCTCCAAAGCTGCATACAATACTCTAAGTGCGGCCTTACTGGTGATCTGTAGAGGGGCAAGATCACCTCACTTCGCCTGGATGAAAACTCCCTCTCTATGCACCCCATCATTTTGTTTGCTTTTGCAGCCACTCTCCTGCACTGGGCAGTGTTGTTCATGGTCCCCGTTATCATTACCCCAAGGTCTTTCTCCTCCTCAGTGACCCCCAGCTTAACCCCACCCCAGCCAGTATTCTCTCCTTGGGTTCTTCACCCCAAAGTGCATAACCTTACACTTCTTTGCATTGAACCCCAGTTGCCACCTCTCTAACCACTCCTGTAGCTTACTTAGGTCCCCCTGCAGCTGCTTCCACCCCTCCTCTCCATCCACCACTGCTCTGATTTTGGTGTCATCAGCAAACAGACTTACCTTGCTCACTACCCCATGTCGAATGTCTGATATGAAGAGCCCAAACAATACTGGCCCCAACACAGAGCCCTGTGGCACCTCACTTGTCACTGGTCTTGGAGTTGAGAGCTCCCCTCTCACCACCACCCGTTGCAGCCTCCCACTCAGCCAGCTTGAAATCCAGTTCATCATTTTTGCCCCAACTCCTACACCAGTTAGCTTCCCTCAAGCCGCCCATGAGACACTGAATCGAAGGCCTTTGTTACGGTATGGGATCTACAGATGGACACAGGACACAAGGAATAAGGTGCAACCCACGGTGGTTTTTGGGATGTTTATTTAATCTTCATAAACTTTTCCTTCCTGCACCATTCAAATAACAAAAATGTCCAAAGGGAATAACAAGAAAAGAAATAACTTTGATGACAGAAAATAATATAAACAAATCCTACAGCAGGGTCTCGGTCTCGGTCTCGGTCTCGGTCTCTGTCTCGGTCTCTGTCTCTGTCTCTGTCTCCACTGATCAGCAAATACTGACCCTCTCTACTCATACCTGTTCAGGTAGAGCTTATATACCCGCCCACCTGAATCAGGTGACACAGCATCATCAAAAAAACATAACTCTTTTAATAGCTTTTAAAACAATTTTATACACATTCCTAAGTGCTTTATTCAAATTAAACAACCTGTTGTAAGGTTTAACTCAACATAATATATTGTGCTAAGGTTTTTCTACTCCACAGCATATTCCCCTGTACTTGAGGGACAGGTCTCTCATTATAAAAATAGCCCACAAGGGGCCGCTGATCCCCTATAGTCCCAGTCAGAATGCAGCAGACTCTCCCAGAAAACAGACCTCCTACATATGTAAAAGGGCTCTGCTTCAAATACAGCTACCCATAAAAGGTGTTGTACTGAAGGACTGCTTATTTTACTCCCCTGGAACATGCTAGCTTTAAAACTGTGGTATAACCCATTTATGCATTATTTCAACATACACCTAGCTTCACTTGGTGTACCAAACCTCAGCTATTTAGACATTTATTGTCAAAGGTTTTATTCCTTTCTGTAGTTTTGGACTTTCCAGAAAACTAGAACTTATTTGGACCTGTCTTGTATCTACTTGGACATATTTAAAATATACCCAAACTTCTAAAATGACACAAAACCCCATTTTGGCAAGGTTTGGAAGCAGGGGCCACCATTTTTAGAACAGAAGGACTGGACTACAGCAAAATCCACTCCGCAGGGAAAAGCTGTCGGCTGCAATTTTAAGCCGGCAACTGAGATTTCAAGCCGTCTGCTTTCCTTCTCTCTCAGCAGCAGAGGATACTTAGAGAGCTGTTTTCTCTCTTATTGGACAGTTGTGCACTGTGATTTTGTGGAGGACACATTTCCAGGAGAGCCTATATGTGGCTCAAGTCCTCAAACTAATAAAATGAATATGCGCTACGCGCTACACAAACATGCGCCCAATCGCACAGCCCTCGCGATCGTGCGAACGGTCATGCGGCTAAGTTTAGCTAGCGCTAGAAACGGGGGATAAAGTTTTCAACAGAAGGCATGCTGTTTTTAAATTCCGTTGAGATTGTGGCATACTGCTAAAACAGGGGGACTGGGTCACCTGTATGCTCTGACTGACAGACTTTTAAAAGGATTCAGTGACTTGAAAACAGCAAGTAGTCCAGAATGTGTTATATGAGCCATTTATGTACTGGCTAGCTCTTCTGTTAGCTGTAAAATTCCTAATTACAGGCAAAGTTTTTGCCAACTCCATTAACTTTATACCAATGTACCCAGTTAGAAAAATAGAGGAAAATAAAACAAGAAGAGGGTCAGAAGTTTGGGGGGCTGTGTAAGGAGGTGGCCTGCCTCCATACAGAAAATTACAGGGATAGCAGTAGAAGAGGGAATGATAGTGGTTGCAACCAGAGAAAAGATAAAGAATAGGTACATCTATGGAGTGGCAGGGACTAACCCTGTCATAGCCTTGCTGAAGTCCAAGTAAAGAACATCCACCGCATGACTCTTATCCAGTTCACCTGTCACCCAGTCATAATATTGTATCAGATTGGTTTGACAAGACTTCCCTGAAATAAACCCATGCTGCCTCACATCCTGGAGGCCATTGTCCTCCAGGTATGACACCAGCCTTTACTTTAGGCTAGGCCATTATACAAGAGCAGGCCAAGGGATGAACCAGGTAATTATCATCTGGTAAGTCTCACATCCATAGTGCGCAAACTCATGGAAACTATACTAAAGTAAAAAAAAAGATGTGTGTGCCACAATAATCTTTGACCAGCTAAAATGAATTTGAATGAAAAAAAACAATAATTAGAGCAATAGTAAGTCAAGATGTTACTCCAAGGGAGAAAAAAAACAGAACAAAGGAGAGTCATAAATACATAAACTATTGTAATCTGTGTATTGTTTTCCAGATGTCGTTCATATTCATATTTTTTTTCCTTTCATGATTCATATTTTTTTCTTGCAATTAATCATCATTCAGAAAAAAAACAGAATAGGTAGAATGTTGGGGGATGCATAGGAAGGGAGAATAGTAATCATTACAGAAGAACGATATCTAATAGGAACAAGCATTTGTCAATGCCGAATGTTGTCACACTGGCATTGGCAGTGGAAGTGGCGGAGCTCAAGACTCATAGCTCTGTGATTTTGTGAATGTGTCTCAAAAGATGTTTTGCACAGCGAGCACGCCATTGTGCGCCACAGCTGGGGAAACACATTTTGGGCAGGCTGTGAAAAATGGCAGCTGGACTGTGGATAAGGAGATGTGCACAAATGCCAGTGGTGAAAATCTGGCCTGAAAATATTGCAGATTGATGAAGTTACAAGGGTGCATGGAAACTGCGCAATACTCGCTTGCAATACAGTCATTGTATGGACTTTCGGCACCAAATTTTCAACATAGGCATTTTAGGACCTCAGCTAATGAATAGTGTCACCGTCATTTCGAAAACTGTCCGTAAACTGATTTCGCTTTGGCGACCATGCAATTCTGCGCTGGACGATGCGAAAACACATTTCGACGCTGCTGTTCATAAGTATGGAAAATGCCAATGATGAACAACTGAGTGAAACTATTACAAATTCACAAAGTCATGAGCGTGTGTGCAACCTGTGCAATGCACACTCATAAAACACTCATTTTATTGACTCTCGTTCCCAAATTTTCAACATAGGTATTTTAGGACATCTACTAATGAACAGTGTCACTGTCATTTTCATCATGTGTCTCAAACATGGGCTTTCCACAGCGACCATGCTATTCTGCGCTGGAACTGCGAGAACAGATTTTGGTCAGGATGAAAAAAATGACAGCTGTACTGTTCATTAGGAGGTGCAGAACAATGGCACTGTTGAAAATCTGGAGTGAAAATATTAGAAGTTTGTGAACGTGCGGAGTGCGAGCAAACTGCATAACGACACCGTAACACAATCATTTTTTATGGAGTATTGTCACCAAATTTTCAACACAGGCATTTTAGGACCTTCTGCTCATGAACGGTGTCACTGTCATTTTCGTAATGTGTCCTGAACACCGATTTTGCACAGCGACCGTGCTATTCTGTGCCAGAAGTGCGAAAACACATTTTGGCAAGGATGTAAAAAATGACAGCTGTACAGTTCACAAGAAGGTGTAGTAAAATGCCAATGTTGAGAATCTGGCATGAAAATATTGTGAATGTGCTAACTTATAAGCGTGCGTTGCTCAGTTGCTACACACGCTCGTAAAACAATCATTTTATAGAGTATTGTCACCAAATTTTCAACACAGGCATTTTAGGACGTCTGCTCATGAACAATGTCACTGTCATTTTTGTAATGTGTCCCAAACAACTGCAACTGCAACCACTTCATGCCTCTCAGGCCCTTCCATCGTACTCTGATGTGCCCTGCTCCCGGGCACAACTGCGTCCCTATCTTCGTGGTGGCTGTGAACCTCTCTGCCCAATATATGGAAGAGTGCCCCACGATCCATACCTGCCGCTTGGAACCTGCTGTGGGGAGAGAAAGGGACACCCATTAGCCATTGTCAACACCTCACATAATGCTTGTAACAATTTGACTTCCATCTCCCCACCCGCTTGACCTCGGCTTCCCTTGCCCCAGCAGCAGCTAGCTCCGTTGCTGCCCCAATCCAAAAGGAATGGGGATAAACCGGGAGGGGTCCTCACCTGCAAATGTCACCACCTTTTTTGGCACCGCCCCCACCTGATATCCCATCACCGGTGACCTGTCCCCACGCATGAATCAGGCCACTATCTGCAGCCCCCGTGTGCTACTGTACTCCCTCATGGCCTGGACCAAGCAGGGTTCCCCGTTAGCCTGCCTGCATATCTCCATGGTGGCCCCCCCTGCCTTCTGATCCATCTTGGACCATGGGAACTGGATGACCACACTCTCCATCTCTACCCGCACATTGTGCTCCTGTAAACCCGCTGTGGATGCCCACTTCCGTGGCACCACCATCTCCCCCACTCTAAAGGCCTCCCTGGCTAAGACGGCAAATACGTCCCTAAACAGACAAGCCTTGTTTGCGGAGCAGCAGACGTGGTCCTGTGCCTGCAGCAATCTCATGAGCAGGGTGCCACAAATGGGCCTCCTCCCATCCTGCTGCTTGCCCTGCCCCCTTTGCCACCCCATGATCATCTGCTTCACAGGCCGCCTGCCACGTCCGGCCATCCCCGCTCCTGGCACGCCCAGCTGATCCCTGCCAATTGCACCACCATGGTGGTGTGGGCCACCCCATCCTCCCATTTATTCACCACATGCCTCACTATGTGCTCATCCTGCACCGGCTCCCCCATCCCCCACCCCTTCCTCGCCCCAAACACCTGGAAGCTTCTAAGGCCCCCTCATAGGCTTTCAAAGTGTTGGCCACCCATGACCCTCCATACAAAAACCTGGCTGTCCTTCTCCAATCCCCCACATCCAGGACGGGACCCTGGTTGGGGTAGGTGCGGCCTGTGGTGCCAAGTCCCAGAAGTGATCAATCTGTAGGCGAGAGAGACAGTCAGCCACCTCATTCCGTATCCCTTCGATGTGCTGCGCCTTGAAGGATAGGTTCAAGCACAGCCCCAACAACACCATATTCCTCAGTACCCACCCCACTGATTCTGTATGCCCACTTTGCCTGTTGATTACTTCAACCACCCCTTTGTTATCACACCAGAAGCAGATGCGCTGCCCCGCCATGTGATCCCCCCATATTTCCAAGGCCACCCATATGGGGAAGATCTCGAGAAATGTGATATCCCTGGTCAAACTCCATTCCTTCCACTCCGCAGGCCATGCCTCTGATACCCATTACCCTTGAAAGTATGCCCCTGCCCTGAGTCCCTTCGCCGCATCCATAAACAGCTCGAGGTCCACATTGTGGGCCCACTTCTCCTGCCAAAATGTCACCCCATTGTGTGACTCCAAGAAAACCTTCCACACTTGCAGATATTCCTGCACCCCTTTACTAATGTCTACCTAGTGGTGTGGCTGCTTGGCCTTACCCATGGCCCTCCCTAATCACCTTGTAAAGGCCCTGCCTGGGCTTATGGCCTTGCAGGCAAAATTAAGGTGCCCCAGCAGCTGTTGTACCTGTACCAGAGGCACCCTCCACCTCCCCCCCACTAGCACCAACAAACCCTTCAAGCGGGACACCTTGTACCCCAGCAGGCAGAAACACTCCTGTTTGGTGTCTATTTCAATCCCCAGAAACTCTAGCTTGCGGACTGGCCCCTCCGTCTTACCTGCCGCCAAGGGGATCCCACGACACTGCACATGTCTTGGAAATCCCGTAACATCCTCTGAGCTTCTGCCTGGCTTTCCCCTATCAGGAGGAAGTCATCTAGGTAGTGCACTACCCTACTGTGTCCGTACCGTGACCCAAATACCCACTGCACCCATGAACGTTGAGCAGGCCATGGAGCATCCCATGGGCATTGCCTTATTAAAGTACAGTTCGCTGTTAAACTTGAAGCCTAGCAGATCCCAGTCCACTGGTCAGACTGGCAACAGCTGGAAAGCGGATTCAATGTCCATCTTCGTGAGTCATACTCCTCCAGCCACCCGTATCAGCTCGACCGCCTGATCCAGAGAAGCGTATGTGACCATGCTCAACTCTCCCAGGATCCCTGTGTTCACCGACCCCCAGGTAAGACAGGCGGTGGATGAGCCGGAACTCTCCTGCTTGTTTTTTAGGCACCACCCCAGGGGTGATACCGTAATGCCCACCGGGGTTCTTCCAGTGGCCCCTCCACGCTCCCTGTCCTGACTTCCTTCTTAATTTTTTCCCAAACTATGTCCTCCTTTCCTTTTACTGAGGCCAAATTCTTGACCCACATCCCCACCCGTGACCCCTTGAATCCCAGTGGAAAACTTCCCTTAAACCCTTCCCTCAGCAGGGCTGCCCCCTTCTTGTTGGGGTACCCAGCTGTCCACACTTCCACCACATCCAGCTTGCTAGGGGTGCAGGCCAGCATGCAGCCCCAGCACCCACTACCTGCTCCTGCCCTAACTCCAACTATAGTTGGAGGTGAACTTGCCTCTCCCCAGACCCCTGTCCTCTCCCGGGGCCCCCCGGCTGCCTTGAAAAGGCTGCTCAGCCAATTGCCCGCTGGCTTGCCCACTCTTGCCCCTTGCATGCACACCATTGCTGGGTGTGATCCCTCACATCCTGACCAAACATGCCGAAACTTGCAGCTAGGCCATGTGCACGATGCCCTGTTATAAGCCCAACATACCTTGGCGCCTCCTGCTGGGGATGCCTGCTTCCCCTGATCTGCCACCTGTCCCCCGGTTGACCCAGACAATGTCCTGACCCACAACTCGGCATGGGTACAATCCCACCTCAGGTCCCCTTTTATCGCCATCCTCCTTCAAAATGCCTCATCGTATTTGAGCCACCCGAAACCCAACTTGGCCCGATAGGCGTCCCGAATAAAGGCCATGTACGTCAACAGCGGTATCGCTAGGTCAGGCTGCTTCTCCAATACCAGTGCACTATAAAATATGAAGCCTGCTTGCCATGTTTCTATGCCCTTCTCTTTCAGCTGGGCCTTCTCCCCCTTATGCCCCACCACTGCCATTTCTGACTTGCCCACTGACTCCCTCTGCTCATACTTTTTAGCCATTTCCTCCTCCACTAGCCCAAATATATCCACATACTTCTTCCAAATATTTTCTTTTATTGAGGCTGGCACATGAGTGGCCCAGTGTAAAACAGGCGACCCTCATACAACTTTCGCAATCCCCCAGAGGTGTCCACGCCCTCTTCCCCCCTTTTCTCCTTCCTGGATGGCTTTTAGAGCTCGCTCCAACTTTGCAACCCCATCCTCCTCCATGTCCCCCCAGCAACCCCTCCATGTATTCTTTCAAATTAGCTTCATTATTCATGTTCACATCGTCCTTACCCCCATCTGGACGGGGCCAGGCAGGGACCGGGGTTGGCTCCACTGGTGGGGTGGGCACCCCCTGCTTCGACCTCTTGTTCCCTTTTCTGGGTCCAGCTCCCTCATCCCGATTCTTCCTCTTCCTCTGTGTTTCCTTCTCTGCTTCTCTCTTCTTCGCTGCCTCCACCAACTCCACCATCTGCGCCATCAGCTTTCCTGCCTCCACCAACATGGCCACGCTTGATGCTGGGGTTCTCTTGGGTGCCATTCTGTCAGATGACCCTAGACTGCACAAAAAATGACAAAACCTCATCCCACAAGCCTCCAGTCCCTTTTTTATTCCGCTGCCCCCCAGGGCATGGCCGCCCTAATACTGGCCGAGCTCCAAAACCCCCATGTCATCACTCACACCCAAAGCCATCCCGCATGTTTCGCTGCTACCCCCCCAGGCCTGCGGTGTCCGAGCCCCTCAGTCACCTCCACGAGCCCAACCACCCCTTCTGCCGCGTGGCCTCACAGGCCCAATTGCTTGAACCTGTGCCCCCCCTTTGAGGCCAAAACCCCTAGTAGCTGCCCCTTCTGCCGGTTCCTAGCACTCGCCATCCTACCTTGCAGGCAGCACCGCTGCTGCCCATTTCTCATTCCATGTGGTCATGCGCCATTCCCTTCAACGCTAGCATGCTTATCCACCTGTAGGCCCCTTGCTTCCTCACTCTTCCCCCCCAAGGCAGCCCCCCGCTTCTGCTCTTCGAAACCGAGTTTGGGCACCAATGCCCTATAATTTGATACCGGTAAGTCAGTCCCCCATGTGGCCTTTGTAGCTCTTTCACTCTTCCAACTTCTCCTCCTTTTTTTTTTTTTTGCACCACCCAGCCACTGCCTCTCACGACTCTGTGCAAGTGACACACACATTATGCCTTAATAGATAATCCCTTACGTCGGGACCCACCACTCTGCATCGAATTGTGTAGGACTACATAGCAATAGCTCCAGCAACAGATAAACACCACTCATAAAAGCACTACCCTTCCTGTAAATGCTGCAATCTAAATTTTTCCACCTGTGGAATAAAAACACCTGCTTCACTGGAGGTCACTCTGTTACCCTCTCAGCCCCCCAGGGCTGCCCATGTGGCGGAGGCCTTGCTCATCATGCTACCCGTCATTGCCGGGCCTATGCCTCGGCCGCCCCAGAGAAAAAAAACGCCCAGCCTTCGTGCACCTCCCCGCCCATCCGGCCTTCCCCTGTAAGCACATGGCCCCGCAAGGCCCAAAATGGTAGTTGACCTACCCTGAAGCCATGGCACACTTTCCTTTCGGCTGGTCTCTGTCCGCCTCCCGGCCCTTTGTCCTCACTGCTTGAAAATGTATTCCACCAGCCAGAATCGAAACCAGCTCTACCATACTTCCCCGCTAACCTGCAGGGGGTGACTCTAACCACTATGCTAGGCCAGCAGCACCTTGCTCGACCAGACCTTACCACTCTCCCCAGCGATTGCCCCCTCCACCAGCGCTGACTCCCTCTCCCCCCACCGCTGTTCCTGCTTTGGCCAAATGGCCCCCAAAATTGTCCGCAAGACGGCACACCTGCTGCTGTTGTTGGGCCAGTTCCCGTGCCTCCGGCATCCTCTGGGCTGCCTGGCTGGTGCTCCCAGGCCCCAGCCTGAAGGCTACCATCTCTCCAAATGTTGGACGCAACTGATCCACAATCGATGACCCCTTTTTGGGCCTCTGGACGCTTCTTCACCATCGTGGGATGCCGCCCGACCCCAGGCTGGGACGAAACCAACTCGACAAGTGAGGCCCATTCAGTTGACCTCCAACTGCCAAAACCAAATATAGGAGCACCAGAAAAACATGCAGAGCTCTGTGCAAACTAGCTTAAACTACAGTCACAAGAAGCGATAGCACCCGTACAGCAAAAACGGCACAAACGCTGTTTGTATATCACACTTGCGTTTTTCTGAAACAGATGCGCATACCATAAATTCACCTGGGCTCTGCATGGCTTCATCAGCTGGCCTCACCCAACATCCAACTCGCCTTGGACCGCATACTGACTACTGCGACTGGCCCTGGCCTACCTCCCTTCTCAGAGAGGCTGCCCTAAGCCTTCCTAACTCCACAAAACCGCAAAACTGTGTAAAATGTTTTCCCAGCCATCCTGGGCTGGTCCTGAGGCCTGCACCATCCTGGACCTCCACCATACCCATCCCCCACACTACCAAACAGCCCCCCAGCCTACCCTGCCTTACTTTGTCCTGCCAGCGATGTACTGAAAATTAAAACAGCAAGAAAGAGGCTAATTCTGGGCTTATCTGGCCTTAAATAGCCCCTAAGGACTCCTGCCTCAGGACCCTTGCTAGCCCCTCCCCTCGGCCAATAGCCAGCGAGCTCCAGCCCTGTCGTATGACCCCTCCTGTGAGGTCATAAACCCCACCCCCTACCCTGCTGCCCCGCCTCCTCCCTCCAAAACAATCCTTTCTGGCTGGCTATCAGGACAACCTGGCTTGCCTTTAAATGGCAAGCCCCATTGTTGCTTATTTCTTTAACCAGGAGACAGTCGTAGTACCATAAACATAGATGTTATGCATTATTTTATTTTAGTCTTTTTTATGATTTGTCAAAATGCAGTGATCTGCACAAAAGATATGAGAAAGACTTCCTTCTTTATTATTGACTTCCAGTGGTTACTAAGAACACATAGACACAAACCCGACAGTTCCTGTCACGGTTCCCGGACAAGTTAACAGTAAAACTCAAATAAAACAGATGCCTAATTGAATGTTTAACAAAAACTGTTGTATTTGAACTCAGTTTAACATATTATATCTTCAGTACAATTACAGATTTGACGTTAAGAGCACAATTTTTTTTATCGCAACTCAAGTTTACAGTGAAACCGCATAGAATGTAAGAATGGAATAGTGTAAAATTCCAACAACATCCATTCAGACTCCCTTATGCATACAGAGAATAAAGTGTATTGTAACTGTACTAGCTGCCACACCAATGCCCCAAAAGAGCATTAATTCAATAAAAGATGCTGCTTTAGTCTAAACACGTGCATTGTTGAAGTACATGACAGAAACTGCACAAAAAAACCTGAAAATCAGTGCTTGTCCCCTTAAGGTAAAAAAAAAAACAAAAAAACTATGTATCATATTTTTCTTTTGACTGGAAATAATAGGATTCGATAAGCATGTCTTGTAGATGATCCAGATGGGGTGGGCAGAATGAGAAGAGATGTGGATAAACTGGCAAAATAGTCGGAAGAGTGGCAACTGGGATTTAATGCAAAGAAGTGCAAGAGCATGCACATAGGGAAGAGAAACCCTGGAGCCACCTATAGGTTGGGAGGGGAGTTGCTGGCAGTCACAAGGGAAGAAAGAGACTTGGGCATCATCATCACAGATGACCTGAAATCATCCATGCAGACCACTAAAGCAGTAGGTAAGGTTAGAGGGATGTTGGGGTGTGTTAGTAGGGGTATCACAAGTCATAAGAGGGAGGTAATAATTCCTCTTTACAAGACACTGGTTAGGCCCCATCTGGAGTACTGCGTGCAGTACTGGAGGCCGCACCTGCACAAGGACATTAACAAAATGGAGGCAGTCCAGAGAAGGGCAACCAAAATGGTGCAAGGCTGCATCAGAAAACATATGAGGACAGATTAACGGAGCTCAATATGTATACCCTAGAGCAAAGGAGTGAGAGGTGATATGATCGAAACATTCAAACACCTTAAGGGCATTAACAAGGTGAAAGAGTCTAACAAGTTTCAATATAAAACAAGCATTAGTCAATGCCGAATGTTTGCTTGCTGGTATTAGCATTAGAAATGCAGGTGATAGACAGATGCAGAATAGGGATGGCAGTGAAGTACTGAACTTCACATGAACCCCATCTCCATCCTGTAGAGATGGACAGGATTTGGGGTAAGTTTTTGGGTCGTCATTCATGACGGTCACGCCATGTCACCTCACCCTATTCTGCAGACACCGACACGTGTTGAGCTGTGCCTTTGGGTGTTTGGCTTTACAGTCGCCCCATTCCATAAGGACATACGTTGAAATGGGTGCAGCATACAGGAATGGGGTGAAGTCTTGGGACAAAGAATCCAAGGTACACCTCGATGCCTGTCAGTGGCTGGGGGGTTGGGGTGGGTTGGCATGAGCAGTACTGTTGGCAATCCAAAGGCACACCCTGATGTCTGTCTGTCTGCACAGGGTAGGACGTTATGGTTAGAAACTGTAATGCCTCAGGCATTTGTTGGTATTCACAGTACACATTTTGAACGTGGCCTTTTTGTGACCCCACCTCATGAAAGCATTTGGGGCCTCTTGTCATGAACAGTGGCAGTGTGATTTTGTCAATATGTCCTGAAAACTGACTTCCAGCAGTGACAGTGGCATTCTGCACCACATGTAGGAAAACACAGATCGGGCAGGATGTGAAGAATGACAGCTGTACCATCCATAGGGAGGTATGAAGAGATGGCAATGTTGAAAATGTGTAGTGGGAATATTAAAAATGCTTGCATTTCTGAGCATACGCGGAAATTCACGAACGCATGCTACAAGTAACACAGTCATTTTGGGGAGTTTCATCATCACCAGATTTTCAACATAGGAATTTAACGACATGTGGTCATGAACAGTGTCACTGTGATCTCGTTACTGTGTCCTGAACACTGATTTCCCACAGCAACCACGGTATTCTACGCTGGAACTGCAAAAACACAGTTCGACCAGGTTGTGAAAAATGACAGCTATACTGTTCATAAGGAGGTGTGAAAAAATGGCAATGTTGAAAATCTGGAGTGAAAATATTACAAATGTGCCAAGTTATAAGTGTGCATGGAAACTGCGCAATGCACGCTCGTAACACAGTTATTTTAAGGACTTTCATCACAAACTTTTCAACATAGACATTTTAGGACCTCTGCTAATGAACAGTGTCACTGTGATTTTTGTAATGTGTCCCAAACAGTGATTTCCCACAGCGACTGCGCCATTCTGTGCTGGAAGTGCGAAAACACATTTCAGCCAGGATGTGAAAAATGACAGCTGTACTGTTTATAAGGAGGTGCAGAAAAATGGCAATGTAGCCAGTCTGGAGTGAGAATATTGCAAATGTGCGAAGGTACGGACGTGCGTAGAAACTGCGCAACACATGCTCGTAACACACTCATTTTATGAACTTTTCTCACCAAATTTTCAACATAGACATTTTAGGACCTCTGCTAATGAACTGTGTAACTGTGATTTTCTTAATCTGTCCCAAACATTGATTTCGCAAACCGACTGCGCCATTGTGCGCTACATGCTTGGAAACACATTTTGGGCAAGATGAGAAAAATGACAGATGTACTGCTCTATAAGTAGGTATGATAAATGGCAATGTTGAAATCTGGACTGCAATATTAAAATTGTTGCTTTGTGCTGCAGTAGAACTGCGCACAAAGCGCTCAGAACAGCCATTTTAGGAATTCTTCCACCAAATTTTCAACATAGCCATTTTAAGACCTCTGCTCATGAACAGTGTCACTGTGATTTCTTAATCTGTCCCAAACATTGATTTTGCACAACGACTGCCATTGTGTGTTAATATGCGAGAAGCACATTTTGGGCTAGATGTGAAAATGACAGCTATACTGTTCAAGTAGGTGTGATAAATGGTAATGTTGAAAATCTGGAGTGCATATGTTACAAATTTGCAAAGTTACGAGTGTGCGTAGGAACTGCGCAACGTATACTTGTAACACAGTCATTTTTAGGAATTTTTTCACCAAATTTTCAACATAGCCATTTTAAGACCTCTGCTCATGAACAGTGCCACTGTGATTTTCTTAAATCTGTCACAAACATTGATTTTGCACACAGCCTACGGCATTGTGCGCTACATGCGTGGAAACACATTTTGGGCGAGATGTGAAAATGACAGCTGTAATTGCTCTATAAGTAGGTGTGCTAAAATGAAAATGTTGAAAATCTGAGTGCAATGTTAAAATTCGCAAATTACGAGCATGCGAGGTACTGTGCAACGACGCCAGAAAACAGTATTTTTATTATTTTTCACTAAATTTAAACATAGGCTTTTTTGAGAGCCCACTCGCGTGATTCGGCACTGTCATTTCATTAATCAGTCCCGAAAGGTGATTCCACGCAGTGACTGCGAAATCACCCTTGGGCCTGATTAACGCCATGACAGTGACAGAATTCATGAGGAGGGGTCCCAAAAACCCCATGTTGAAAATCTGGTGCCAAAATTCCAAAAAATGCCTGAGATATGCTAAAAAGTTGAAAAAACCCTATAAATATCATTATACAGCTTACCGGCATTTCCTCAGTTCGCGGTCGGCTTTGAAGAGTGCAGATGTGTTCCCGGTCCACCGAAGATTGTTGCGCCGGACTCCGGAGGTAAGTATGGTGTGAGACAGGGTGTGGGGTGGCAGGGTGCGCAGTGGGTGGGTGCAGGTTGTGGGGGGAGGGGCCAGGGAGACCGCGAGGCTCTACCCACCCTCCACCCCCCCAGAGGAGGAAAGCAGTCCTATGGATGCGCGATCCTCCTCTGCCCAGCTGACCCCCAAGGCCCCGAGATCACTCCTGACCCTAGATCACCAGTGTGGTGGCAGATGAGGCTTAGTGCCTCAGCCCTCTGTGTCACCAGGCTGGCCCACTCCTTATGTTTATGGCTGCAGGGGTGGAGCCCTTCAGATGTCTTTCTATCACTTGGGGAAAAAAGGGCACTTCAGACTCCTTCCAAACCACAATTTCAGAGTTGAACCATGATCTTTCCACTACCTGAAATCACTATGCTGGGGGAGGGGGGGAGAGGAAGAATTCCTTTCCTACATGTAGCATTCTCCTGCCAGTTCAAATTACAATCAGTGGAGTGTAAACAGCAGAGGCTGCTTGTTTTAGTCTGAAAGAACACCTAAATCCTCTTTTTACACATTTTTATCTAAATAATGCATTGTTGGCAGGGGTGTAGTGCTCCCATACTTCCTAAAGTCTTCAGTTATGTTTTTTACATTCACTTGCACTTGAGCAAGGAACGCCTTGCTACAAATGGTGTTTCAGAGGTGTGTCACCTTGTGGCCAATTACAGCTGAAGCTCAAAGGGACTTAGCACTGAAGACCAATGAGCAGCCACACTGGTCATGACACTAGTCACTGCTTGTTGGGTGGAAATTTTGTGTACTTGAAAGAAATCAGCCGCTTCTATCAGACAGCGGCTATCTTCTTTCATTTACATAAAGCCGCCCAGCCAACAGCTGAATTCCCGTCTCGGGGAGCACTCTGCCAGAAATTTACTTCAGCGATCCCTGGAGTCCATTGCCAGCCCCATTCCTTACTTCACCCCACTTCAAGCTGTATGAAAATAAATAAACAAATAACATAGTGTACAGTTCTGTGCAGCTCTGGTTCTCTCCACTGCTAAATGCCTTAGCATGCTCCCTCTTTAAAGCACCTCTACATTACATGATCCTTGACCCACCAAAAACTCAGAGATGCTTACAGCATATGCATTTTTGGACCACCACAGTAACAATATATGCCTTTAGAAAAGTTGTGTGGCTCGGGTAGAGGTCTGTCAGGAGACTGCTAACGTATCACATAGCATAGCAACTTTAATCTAATGCAGTATCTGTGGGTCTCTCGAACTTTTACAAAGAACGTATACTGTTTTTTAGAAAAAAGGTTCTTGAATCGTAGCTACTTTCTGTGATTATGTGTTGTGACTCTTTGTAATACCCTATTCCTAATGCCTGAAAATGTACCTGTTCACTCTGACAAGGAATGCCTCAGAGCAGTGCTGTTATAGAGGACGCACCACAGACTGGCCGATCCACTGACAACTCGTAGTATCACTGCATATGTATTTTGTGGACCACTGTTAGATGAATATCAATCAAAGAATATCAGCTCGCAAACAAGACTTTATCCTAAATCTTGCAAAGTGATTCATTTTTGAAAATGAGTGCTACAAAGATCTCATTAAGCATTTGTAAAAGTGAATCATGGCTTGGTACATGCGCAAGAGCGCTGTGCTACTGCACATGTGCCGAGCCATGGGTTCACTTTTATATATACTTACTGAGTTGTTTGTAGCACTCGTTTTCAACAATGAATCACTTTACAAGATTTAAGATAAAGTCTAGTTTGCGATCTGATATTCATCTAACAGTCGTACAAAATATACAAATGCAGCGATACTACGAGTTGTCAGCAGATCAGCCAGTCATGTTGTGTGGTGGTGGTGTGTCTTCTATAGCGGCAGTGCATAAATTGTCTAAATATGGGGCCATGTCAGTACAGTGCAAAGTGACTTCGCACTATGCTGTCACAGGCCCAGACTGAATATGGTTGACAGGAGCGCAATGAAGGTAGCGCAGATCAAATGAGATTGTGGCAGGGCTCCTGTGGGCCATATTTAGCCTTAACATGCTAAAGACCCCTTTGGGCATAGAAGGTGCTATGGCTCATTTGCATGCCCATTAAGGGCCCATTAAGATGCGTGTATTTGCCCCCCCATTCTGTACCTGTCTTATATATTCCTTGTGGTCTAGTGGTCCCCCCATCCCGCTATTCCCTGGTGGTGTAGTGGTTCTTGTACCCCCTGACTGTCCTGTAGCTGTCTTGCATATTACTGGCAGGTTAGTGGTCTCCCACCCCCGATCACCTGTCCTGTAGCTATCTCAAATATTCCTGGTGGTATAGTGAATCCTGCACCCCCAATCCACTATCCTGTAGCTGTCCTGCATATTCCTGGTAGTCTAGTGGTCTTCACCCCTCCCCATAAGGGCATCTGATCTTGTGTCAACCCACCTGCTCTGGACCCTCCTCTCCGCACACACACACGCACACACACACACACACACACACACCTGCTCAGGTCACCTAAGCTGAAGTACGGCAGTAGTGACAGCGACCTACACAGCCCTTGGCTGTCCACCATCTGATTGCCAGTGAGCAGTACAGTAGACACAGGTGTTTGTATAATACTTGTCATTGCTAAGAGATTGTTAGGTTGAAACCAGTTGAGGTGGTGAGCAGAGGGCTGTGCCAGTCATCACTATTGCTGCAGATTGCAGTATGTGACCAGGTGCTGGGGGGAGTACCTGAGAGGGTGAGTCAGGAGGGGGTCAGATGCCCTAATTGGGGGGGCCACTAGACCACCAGGAATATGCCAGACAGCTACCAGATAGGTGATCTGGATTCTTTTACAGTGTATTTTCCCAGGACAGATCAGCTTACATTCAACATCTGCTAGTCAGTGGGGTTTTGCTGTAGGGTCCTGCTTTTACAGTTTTACAATATTTTTACTCAGGATAGCCCAGATGAGTTTTGTTATCTTGTTTGCAGTGGGGTTCTATTTAACCCAGTTTTTACACTGTATTTACCCAGGACAGTACAGCGGAGATGCAAGATCTTTTTTTTTCAGTGAGGTCTTTCTTTTACCCATTTTTATAATGCATTTACCCAAGATATCCCAAGTGAGAGGCAATTTCTGATTTTCAGTTGGGGCCAGCTTTAACTATGTATTTTTCCAGGATAGAGCAGTATACTGGACTTATTTATTTAATTAACTTATTTAATGTGGCAAAGCAGCAGTGCATGTTTAAATGTCTTCTCCATGAAGGATCATTAACTTAATAACCTGGCAGTGATAACTTTGTTCTCATCTTGAAGTTGGTACTTTTTGTTCATGTGATGATAGATCTGCAATCTAGGGAATGTCCTGCAGAAATCCTCCAACCCGGCGAGTGGCTAGCTGTACCTGTGTGACTAGAGGTGTGCTGGTACTATGCAGAGTGTAAGCAGGAAGCAGCCTACTAGTCACACCATATGTGAGGGATTTATTCTCACAAGTCGGGAGTTGGGACTTGGCTGGGACTGAGTGAGTTAGATGATAAGTGCCAACAAACCAATACGAATTAATAACCGGCCTGGCTTTGTCATGAAAGGAGGCAGTGAGGTAAGTGTGCTGTTTTGTACTAATAATTTTGTTTGTATTGAATGGCCTTATCTGATGGTGAAGGGCTGGGCTGCGCCCAGTGACTCGTGTAATCTCTCTTTCCCCCAAGCTTGTCCCTTGCCAAAAACCTCCCATTCCCCCGCTGTGAGCGAGCATGGAGCCCATGAAATGAAGTCCACATGCATCTGATAGTGGATGCCAATTCTTCAGCGTTACAGCCTGTGCAGCATTCAGATGAGGCATTAGGTCATGTGTGTTTTTTGACTTTCGTGTCTGGAATGACTTCTGAGTGGGTGTTTAGGGTGGGATAAGCCTACCACTGGCATTGCCCCTGCCCTTGCCATGTGACTGGGCTGTGTACATGCCACGGGACATGCTTGTCATTAGGTCATCTGTTACAGCTGGCTGCGCACTCCTGCAACTTGGCTGTCATGTGTGAGTTATGCTGGAGTGTTTCATGGTGTTGTGGTTCTGATGTATGACATATGGGGATTTGGGGATAGGCTGCCATATACTGGATATGAATAGGAAACTTCATCCTGCTGCAGAGCAGTGATAATTATGATCATACCATTGTCCGAGGTCTCACACAGGTTGTGGAACCCTCGCTGCATGTCAAGTCTGTGGGCTGTGATGTCACTGTATATGTCCTGTATTTCATGCAGCTGTCCCTGCTGAGCTTTACCCTCCCCCCCCCCGCTCCAACTGTCTCAGTCCCAGGTATATGCAGATAAAGCATTCATTACCTGGTATACATATGGGCCCAGATATTCAAAGGGGTTGCGCGGGCGCAACGGTATTCATCATGCACAACCCACTGATGTGCCCGGTGCGATATTTAAAGGGAAAAGTCGCCTGCACAATCCCGATGCACCGGGGTGCATCGGTAATGTATGCAGGCACAGGTGGGCGTGCCCCATGACAAACTGCACAGCCCGATATTAAGTTGGGTTGCAGAGTTATGCAGGCGCAACCCCTACCTGCGCCTGCACAACTTTATGCCAAAAAAGGATCAAGTCGAGGGCCACCCACAGGTGAGCGCTGCTGCATTGCAAGGCACAACACAGCAGCTGCACCCGTGGGTGGCCCTCCACCATTCCCGCCGCATCTGGCGGCACCCATGCCCGATCATGGGCTGAGGTTTCTCCCAAGTAGCCGATCGTGGGCATCAGACCCCAATGTCCAATATCACTGGTGGTCCAGTGGACCTAGAGTAGCCCGATTGCGGGCATAAAGTTATTGTCCCCCCCAGCCCGATCGCGGGCATTACGTTAGTCTCCCTCTCCCCTTAGCCCGATCACGGGCATTTAGGTATCCCCCTCTTAGCCCAATCACAGGCATTAAGTCATCCTCCCCCCCAAATTCATTCACATCTCTGGACTGCCTTGTACGGTATGGGCTGCACACCCATTGGCTCATGCTCTGCACCAATGGGCATGCAGCCCTACCGAGCTGTCAGTCAGCGGCCGGCGGGGCGGCAGGCGGGTGGGGTGCTGCCGCCCACCGGCTGACGGAGGGGGAGCGGAGTGGTGGGGCTCCGTGGGGGGATGGGGTGGGGGGCCACTAGATCACCAGGGTTGACATACTTGGGGGAGGATGCCACCACAATCTGGCTTCCTGCAGTCCACTAGACCACCAGGGATCTTGGACTTTGGGGAATGACTTAATGCCGCGATCGGGCTAGGGGGATACCTAAATGCCCGCGATCGGGCTAAGGGGAGGAGGGAGAATAACGTAATGCCCGCGATCAGGCTAAGGGGAGGGAGAATAACGTAATGCCCACGATCGGGCTAAGGGGGGGGAGAATAACGTAATGCCCACGATCGGGCTAAGGGGGAGGGAGAATAACGAATGCCCACGCCCGGGCTGCGGGGGACATTAACTTTATGCCCGTGATCGGCTGCAGGGCGCCGGTCCCTCGATGGCTGCTGCCTGGCAGGGCCAGGCGCAAGTCATCGGGATCGGGCGCATCTGCATGCTATGGCATGAAATGGGGCCATAATTAGATGCAAATGGCCCCTGCGTGCGCTCTTGCATAAATTATGGCCCCATTTGCATGTCACCTTTGAATATCGCGGGTGTTGCATATGGCGCAATGGAACGTGCACCACCACATCTCAATGCTCCACTCTGACCACTTATGTGGGCGCTATGCAGTGGTGTGGCCTAGGGGCGATTCAAAGAAGTTGCGCAATAGTGCAACTCCATTGAATATCACCCTGGCCACACCCCTGCACAACTTTTTTGAGCGGCGCAGGGGCTTGCGCCACACAATGGCGCAGTTTGAATATCTGGCCCTCTGTGTCAATGTTGGGCCTTGAGGGACCCTCCAGTGGGTCCTGTGTATCAGTTCTACTCTCTGGCATGGATGGTCTGTGTATGTGTCTGTTATGTGACAGAGACATGCACCTCCATGCTGGTGTTTTGTGTGCCCGTCTCACTGCCTTGTATGTTTGACTGTGTGGTGCAATGCAGTGATAGCTGACTGTACTCAAGAGAAGTGGTATATAGTCAAATGTTTGAAGGGTGGCTGAAGTGGGATTTTTTGCATTAGTTTTGACAATTATTTTTAAAGACAATAAAAAGTAGTTATTATCATAGTGATTTTGGTTGTTTGTAACTAGTCAAAGAAGGCTTTAAAAGCAGCCAAATAGGCTCCAAATTTCCCTCAAAATGCACCAGAATGCATCAAAAACCTGATAGCTTCTGGGGTCATAGGCGGCCCTCAGACCTCAGCCATTGGGGTTTGGGGACATCCTAGTTCATGGAGACCCCACACTTCTAAATTTAGCAGTGCACCACTGCCTGTTGGTCAAAACTGAGTTTATAATGAGACTACATTGCTCCAGCAGAGATTCAGATTATACTTCTCTCTCTCTCCCAACTGTGTATGTCTAGCAGTGTACAATGACTTACTGCTGTCTGTAGGGTCTGTTAACCCTTTCAGGGCTGATCTAAGACTAAATGATAAACATAGCTCTGCCATTCCTCCTCTCTCTCTACCAGACTTGTACAGGGAAATGCTGAAAGATGAAGATGACCAAACATGATAACTTACTTGACTTTTTTGTCAACTTAAACTTTTAAATTATTTCCCAGCCCTTTACAAATAAAGCTTACTATGTGCTCTGAATGGAGGCTGATGACTTGAATAAATAAATTATATATATTTTTGAAATCGCTGACTGTAACCTACAGAATATGTATGTAATGTTAATCACTGCTGGGCATGATGGAGAGCACAGTATACTATACATCACAGGTATTTAATTTGTTTTGTTTTTAGTTTAGTTTAATCCTCAAGCCCGCATCTCCTTACTCCTCTCCCCAGCAACCACCACACACATTTGTATCTAAACTTGCTCTGTAATCCAACGGCACAAGTGCAAAACTGTAACAGCTGTGTGCCTTATTCATTTGAATCGCATATTCTGTCATACATAGAAATGTAGCTCTCTTTTTCCATGGATGGAATATGTCCCTGGGAAGGGGATGCCCACAGCAACAGAAACACTTTCAGTGGCCATGTTACCTAAGCTCAGATGTCACACACAGGGTCCCTTTTCCTCGCTGATGCTGGATGAAAACAACAGATTCGTTCATATTAATAAAACCAAAGAATTCACTTGCACTCCAGAGCCAGGAGTGGCTGGGCGGCCACTCCAGTGAAGACAAACTCCCAAAATTTCAAGGAAAAATACGTTTATTGCTTGTTGACCTGGTAAAGCACCAGGATGTTGTTGTCTAATAACAGGTACCCCAAATTTAATATATGGATACGCCAAATTAATAATATTAGAAAAGCATACAAAAAATTCCGGTAATATCACTATTGAAAAGTGATAATACCATCGTCTGTGAGCTGTAATACTATCATTCAGAGCCCGTAATACTATTGTTCTGAGCTCTGAATGATAGTATTATCAGAGAACCACAACAGCACCAGCTCAAGACTCTCTTAAATTGCACAGCTTGTTGCTATGGCACCAACTGCCATTGCTAGATACACAATGCATGCTTCTGAAAGTTGGCTGCTTTCTCTCTGTGGGAGGGCAGAACAGTACCAAAAAACATGGCAGTTGCCTCTGGCTTAGCTAAACCAATTTCTTTTTACTTTTGGCATTTTTAATTTTTTTTTTTTTGCATGTAAATTTTTATCTGGTTGATGCTGTCTTCACTGAGTTTGGGAAACTAAGTAACAGCTAGCACTGGCCACCGAAGCTGATGACTGCAGACACTCCCGGAGGACAAGTACACACAGCAAGTATCATTATACAGTACAGTACTCGAGAGGCCATTTAAAGAACTCACAGCACAAGAATTTTAAATTGGATCCATATATGAAAAAAAATAATGGATGGGTTAGTGTGCATTACAAGGGAGTACTGCCATCTCAAGGTTCTGTGGACATTGGAACCTCTTGAGCTTCACTCTCAAGGTTCCAATGTCCCCAGAACCTCTCGATAGTATTATTCCCTTATAATGCACACTAACCTATCCATTGTTCTATTTTTAAGCAGTTCCTTTCAATAATGAATTGTCTACACAGAACTTGAATAAACAGGGATCCCAAATTCATTGAACACATTCACACATAGCTTTGGGTATCATCAGATAATTTGTGGGTGAACACATTCAGCTTTCACACGGCTGTTATGGCCATAATAGCAGCTTTTACCTGGACCAAGGAGGTCGCACACTCTTTAGGGTAGCATTAACGCAGGACTGCTATGGTCACAAAAGTTAGAAGGCAGCACCAGTCCCAAAACAGTTCACAGTGCCTAACAGTCCAATATTCTTCACAGGGAGCCAAACTCTCAATGATACCCATATTTCTCTCTCTCCGCACTGGCTTAGTGGGTCCCCCTTGGAACATGCAATACTCATAGCTTGGGGATTTGCAGGTTCTGTCATGACTCCTACATCCTTTTCCAGAACTGGCAGCACCTGTCCCTGAATTGAGATGGGGACACATCCCGTGGAGCTCCAAGGCAACTCACTCTCTGAGCACTAAACTCCCTGCCGCATTCTTGCCCACTGAATCCCTACATGAATTGTCACAAGCTGCCAGAGCACTCAGTGACTTGTAGCTGCTGGCTCCCCTCTCAACTTTATCTGCCCTCCAAGATACAGTGCAGCTTGTGGCTGCTGGCTTCCACTTCTTCCTCTGTGTCCCCCCATGTGCCACCGATCAGGGGCCGGAGCGAGCAATCACTCCCGCCTGGCCCTGACTCACTCTTACTCCCTTGCCATTCACTCCTCCAACTGGAATGCCCCCTCCCATGTAAACTGCTGGGCTGTATCCCCTTATGCACCTGTGGTGACCTCCCAACCCACAGGAGGCTCCACCTGAATGCTGAGAAGAATTCACCCCTTTTCCTACTGGGCCGAATTAGGCCACCAAACCCCAGGGAGAGGTGGATAAACTAGTAATCTCCTAAAAGGGGGGGTTACACAAACAAAGAAACTGATGGCAGATAATCACCACTGGGCCCATCTAATCTGCCCATTTTTAGTTCTGATCTTTTGTTTTTTGCACCTCCCCAGCTCCTGGTCGGCCACTCCTTCGGGCCGCCTAGGTCCCACTGGCAACCTGCCCCTGAGACCAGCCACCACCACCCCACATCGCAGCCCTCCCCGCAGGTAACCCAGTGTAACCCTTCACTGGCAGGTCCCACTCCTCCAAGGGAGATAGGCGCCAGTGGGGGTCGACAAGCACACTCATTGTCTTGGCCTGGGTGCTGCTGAAGTTGTCCTTGGCTGTCTCTCAGGGCTTCTATGGCAGAGGGAGTGGGCAACTGTCATCCGGTCAGCCATGGAGCACTGTTTTCCTGTTTGCTCCCCATTGGCGTGGTATGCCACTAACATCAAGGCATATGCTGACATTCACCATGCCCCTTTAATCAGTGGGTCCCAATGCACTGCAGTGCCTCCGGCTTCTGCCAGGAGTCAACAAGCGCCGGGTCATCTCCCCACCCTCCTCCCAAAAGAAGGCGAGCAGTCATCAGACGCTCATGCCTTCTCCCCCAGGCTGGCCCTCCAGTGTCCCAGGTCCATTCCTGAAACCAGGTTGCTGGTGTCACAAGTGGAAATCCAACCACTGCGCTGATGAGCTGGCATGTTACGATCACTTACCCTACAGTACTGTCTCTTCCACCTTCCACCCCTTCCTTCCTCCTAGGATTCCTTTGTGCCTCTTCCAGGCATTTTTGAAACCCACCACTGGTTTCACCCCACTGCATCCCATGGAAGGCTGCTCCAGAATCCCACCACCCTTTCTGTGAAAAACTAGTTCCTCACATCTCTCCTGAATCTACCTCCTTCCAGCTTCATATCATGACCCCCTGTTCTACAGCACCTTTTTCTCTGAAACATATCTCCCTCCTGTACCTTATTAACCCTCAAGAGGTATTTAAAGGTCTCCATAACATCCTCACTCTCCCTCCTTTCCTCCAGGGTGTATATACTGAACTCTTTCAATCTCTCTTCATAGGGCTTCTGATGCAGACCTTATGCCATTTTGACAGCCCTCACCTCTCTTCTTGCCACTTTCTCCTTTTTCCAATTGTCACCCCTTCCATAGAAACATAGAAACATAGAATTTGATGGCAGATAAGGACGGCTTGGCCCACCTAGTCTGCCCATTTCCCTACCTAACGGATAAGCTGCAGATCCTAGTTAACCAACAGCCTACTTCCTCCTACCCCCCACTAGAATTGCCTTATGTCTGTCCCATGCTTTCTTGAATTCTCCCACTGTTTTTGACTCTACAACCTCCTCAGGAAGACTATTCCATGTATCCACGACCTCTCTGTGAAGAAATACTTCCTCACATTACCTCTGAGCCGTCCCCCCTCTATCTTCAAATTGTGCCCCCTTGTTTTTGCACATCTCTTTTTCTGAAAGATGCTACCCTTTTGGACGTTGTTGATTCCCTGGAGGTATTTGAAAGTTTCTATCATGTCCCAGCCTCTCCCTCCTTTCCTCGAGGCTATACATCTTTAATTCCTTTAGTCTTTCTTCATATGTCTTCTGATGCAGATCCTGCATCATTTTGGTTGCCCTCCTCTGGACAGCCTCCACCTATCTATGTCTTCTTGAGATGGGGTCTCCAGAGCTTACAGTGACCTCAGATGTGGTCTTACCAAATCTCTGTACAGAGGGCCAACAACTTCCTGTTTTCTACTGATGATGCCTCTCCCTATGCATCCCAGTATCCCCCCAGCCCTCCTTACTGCCTTCCCACATTGCTGGCCCACCTTTAGGTCATCTGATATGACTACCCCCAGATCTCTTTCCATTTTTGTTGTTGTCAGTATCTCACCCCCCATTGTGTACTCTTCCCCTGGGTTTTTGTTTCCCAAGTGCATTACTTTGCACTTCTTTGCATTGAATCTAAGCTGTCATACATTTGACCATTCCTCCAACCTTGCCAAGTCCCTTTTCATCCTTTCCACCCCACCTTGTGTATCAGCCCTGTTGTAGATCTTTGTGTCATCTGCAAAGAGACATACTTTCCCTTCCAGTCCCTCTGCAATGTCACTTATAAAGACATTAAAAGGACTGGCCCCAGTACTGAACCCTGCTGTACCCCATTAGTAACCCTCCTTTCTTCACTGTGGACTCCATTTACTATTACCCACTGTGTCCTGTTGTCCAACCAGTGTTTTACCCAGGCTACCATCCTAGGACCCACTCCTAGGCAGGCTAATTTGTTTATTAATCCTTTGTGCGGGACTGTGTCAAATGCCTTGCTAAAGTCTAGGTAGGCCATGTCCACAGCCCCTCCCTGGTCTACTGCTTTGGTCACCCAGTCAAAGAAATCAATTAGATTTGTCTGACACGACCTTCCCGCTGTGAATCCATGCTGCCTTGGGTCCTGTACCCCACTGGCCTCTGGGTACTCAACAGTTCTTTCCTTCAGAAGTGATTTCATCATTTTCCCTACCACTGAGGTCAAACTGACAGGTCTGTAGTTTCCTGCCTCTGTCTTGCTCCCACTTTTGTGAAGGAAAATCAAATCTGCCCTACTCCAGTCCTCAGGTACCACCCCATCCTTCCATGACTTATTAAAAAGAGTAGTCAGTGGTGTTACTAGTTCTTCCCTTAGTTCTTTTAAAATTCTGGGGTGAATCCCATCAGGCCCCATTGCTTTATCCACCTTCAGTTTTAAGAGTTCTTTCAGAACCCTTTCTTCTGTGAAAGGACTAATATCAACCCCCCTATCCAGAGTGCTTCTATTGACTGGATTAGGTATTTCCCCCTGTTTTCCATTGTGAATACTGAGCAGAAGTATCGTTCAGTATCCCTGCCTTTTCACTGTTGCTCTCTACCCAACCACCTTCCTCTTTGTTCAGCCTCAGTGTCCCTGCCTTAGTCTTTCTTTGCGCTCCCTAATGTTACCTATAAAGGTTTTATCCCCCTTCTTAACTGAGTTGGCTATCTTTTCCTTGGTTTGGGCCTTTGCTATTCTGATTGCCTTACCCACTTCCTTCTGCTTTAACTGGTACAGTTCTCTGTCCTGCTCTTTCTGTGTTTCCTTATACTTCCTGAATGCTATCTTTTTTTCCCTTACCTTTCCTGCCACTTCTTTTGAGAACCATAGTGTTTTTTCTTTCATTTTGATTTTTTATTTGCTTCACACAAAGACTTGTTGCCTCTGTGATGGCAGTTTTGATGTTTCCCCATTGTTGCTCCACCCCACCTTCTTGCCTGTTTGCTAGTGCTTTTCTGAGGCACTCTCCCATTTTGACAAAATCAACCCTCCCAAGTCCAGCACCTTCACTTTTGTGTGGCTTGACTCTACAGCTAAGTTTATCGTGAACACACTGTTTGATGGTCGCTTGTTCCCAGATGGCTACCCACTTCAAGATCAGAGATTCTCTCCATCCCCATTTGAGAGCACCAGGTCCAAGATTGCTCTCTCCTGAGTGGGTTCCAAAACTAGCTGTCTGAGGCAGGCCCCCTGTAGGACATCGAGAATGGCCCTGCTCTTGGATATGGCTGCAGCAAAGGTGCTCCAGTCAACATCTGGCATATTCAGGTCCCCCATCAGCAATATCTCCCCTTTCTCTGCCACCCCAAGGATGCCTTCTATCATTTCCTTGTCCATTTCCTCCCCCTGAAACGGGGATCTGTATACAACCCCTGTGCAGATTGTGGAGCCATTTCCAGTCTCCAGGATAACCCACAGTGCCTCCTCTTCTCCCTGTTTATCCTTTAGTTCTGTTGCTTTTATCCTTCCCTTACAGAGAACTACTTCTCTCCTCTCCTTCCTCCCTGTCCCTCCTGTAGATTGTGTACCCTTGTTGCAGTGACATCCCAGTCATGGTTCTCTGTGTACCATGTTTCTGTGACTGCTACAATATCCAGGCATCCTCTTCCATCAAGGCCATCATTTCAGGGAGCTTTTACCTAGACTACGGAATTGGCACTCATTACCCTCCATTTTTATGGCTTTATTTCTTTTGCCCCATCCCTGTCCCTACTGCCTTTGTCTTTTTCTCCATTTACCCTGCCCTTCTCCTATTGGCTGCTCTATTTTGGTGTTACCTCACTAATTACCTGATTTTTGAGGGCTAGGATTTCCTTTTCTCCTCTTCAGTGCCTCCTCCTTGGCTAGTTTAAATGCTTGCCACTGAAGCATTTAAACCTATCACCAGGGATCCTGGTTCCCCTCCAGGTTAGATGCAGACCATCGCACCTGTATAGGCCTGCATCCCTCCAGGTGGAGCCCCAGTCCCCAATGAAGCCAAATCCCTGAGCTCTGCACCAGCTTTTCAACCAGTCATTGAATCCCATGGTGCGGAGTGCCCTAGCCTCATCCATCCCATAGACAGGTAGCACTTCTGAGAAAGTTACTGTGTGTGCTACTTGTCTAAGGCCCCTCCCCAACTCCACAAACTCCTGTTGCACTGCTCCGATCCCATTCTCAGCCAGGTCATGCATCCCTAGGTGGATGATGACATCCAGCTCCCTCCCCTTTGCTGCTGCTCCCATGATCCTGAGGATTCATTTCCTGTCCCTGCAAGCCTTGGCACAGAGCAGGCACTTTACCTCCCTTTCCCCTCCCTCCCCAAGTTCTACCCCCCTTACAAATTAGTCCCCCACCAGGAGTTGTTTCCTTCCCCTGTGGGGTCCTGGGCCACCCTCCTGTGGGTCTCCATTGTGGAGGTTCCCAGCATCCTCCTTGGTCTCCACTGCAGGTGCCTCCATAGGGGAACCATGCTTTGCCAGAGTGGTGAATGAATTGTGGAGAGGCACAGCTGGAGGGATGCACCTCTGTTCCACCACCCTCACCCTCCCTGAGCCCACTGTGGTCCAACCATTCCTTTTTCTTGGCAACCTCTGAGGTAGTGGCAGTGGCCTGGGTGGTCCCTGGGTGGGGGAGCAGGTTTCCCAAATCCTTGCCAGGTCAGCATGGAGACGAACAACCTCTTCCCTCAGACCAGAGAGGTGCCTACAAATAGGGCAGCAATGCAGTTTCCAGAATGTCTCCTGGAAGACTGCTGCTCCACAGCCAGTGCATTGCACCACTTCCCACATGTCTGTGTCTCTTCCAGTTACAGATGCTTTTTTTGTTATTTGTTCTTGTTTTAGTGTGTGCAAGCTTGTGAGTGTCTGTACCTCATATTCAGTGTGCTGTGCCTTTAAGGATATGAACAGGTATATGTTGTTAGCAGTTTTGAGGAAGTGATGTCAGAGCCCCTGCTATAAAGGAAGTTATGCACTTGGGGTGGGTGGGGTGAGGGAAGGGTGGGTGGGAGTAAACCTATGTTTTCCAGAAACAATCACCTACAACTCTTACCCTCCACTCCGAGGAGTGCCTTCCTTCCTTTCAGACACCTATTTCACAAAGGCTAAGTAACAGGTCTAGTCACAACTGACTGCAAATATCTCCCAGCTACAGTTCCTCTCAGGCAAATTAAAGTTAAAACTAAGAAAAGTCCACCCCAAAAACAGAATCAATACTAGTTACTTACACAGGTCCAAAAAGTAATAATTCGGTTCAGTGTAGTCTAGAAAATAACCTCCTTGATTCAAGGAAGCTGTGGCTGCTTTCTCACTCTCCCTGTCTTCAATGTGAGAAGGAGACTGCAATACCTTGAGACAAAAAAACCTTTTCAGCAAAAAAGAAATAAATAAAATAGGGGCAAACAGTAATTTTGCTTAGCCTAATGATAAAAAGTCATAAAATTTAAGCACCACCTGTAATAATTTCACAGAAGATATACCCTGTAAGAAACACTTTGCTACAGAGAAAAATAAAGCAGTAACAGAAGATATACCTTGCAAATGACAATTTGAATCAGAAGATTACAGCAGTAATCTGTTAGCACACACCTGTTGGCACACCTTGTAATAATGCAGCAGAAGGTATACCCAGCAACAGCAATTTGAATCAGAGAAAAATAAAGTAATAAAATGTTAGCAACAAACAGTAACAATCCCTGTGAGTACAAAATAAAAACAACACTCAGTAAATCTGCCTAGCCAAAAGTCTTAATCCTTTCCCTTACTCTGGTAAGGTTCTTAGTTCTGTCCTTTCAAGCAATCTAGAAGGAAAGAGCTCAGGTGAAGCTAGGTGCCTTAGCTAGCAAACCTAGCCTTCCACCTCCAAGATATTAACTAACCTGACCTTTTAACCCTTCTTTCTGTTGGAAGTTGCTGGCAGTTTGCCAGCTCCACCCCCCGATATACATCTAATCCCCTGGAAGAGCTGTGGGAGGAAAACAATTAGCTCCTTCAATGTGAGAAGGAGACTGCAACACCTCTGAGACAAAAAAACCTTTTCAACAAAAAAGAAATAAATAAAATAGGGGCAAACAGTAATGTTGCTTAGCCTAATGATAAAAAGTCACAAAAATTTAAGCACCACCTGTAATAATTACATAGAAGATATACCCTGTAAGAAACACTTTGCTACAGAGAAAAATAAAGCAGTAACAAAAGATACACCTTGCAAAAGACAATTTGAATTAGAAGATCACAGCAGTAATCTGTTAGCACACACCTGTTGGCACACCTTGTAAAAATGCAGCAGAAGGTATACCCAGCAACAGCAATTTGAATCAGAGAAAAATAAAGTAATAAAATGTTAGCAACAAACAGTAACAATCCCTGTGAGTACAAAATAAAAACAACAACACACAGTAAATCTGCCTAGCCAAAAGTCTTAATCCTTTCCCTTACTCTGGTAAGGTTCTTAGTTCTGTCCTTTCAAGCAATCTAGAAGGAAAGAGCTCAGGTGAAGCTAGGTGCCTTGGCCAGCAAACCTAGCCTTCCCCTCTTTCTCCTTTGACCATTCCTCTTCCCCCTTGTTCCTTTACTAACCTCTTGCTTCCTTGAATAACTTGTATCCTGATGGTACTCTCTCCTCTTGGGATCTCCCTACTCTCTATTTAAGCTTGTAGTGGCCCACTTTCTGCCTCTCCTATTTCTTCCGTCCCCTGGCTACTTTAAATGCCTATCGAAGTAACATTTGAATCATCCACTGAGGACTGTGGTTGCTTCCTAGATGAAAGTAGGCCATTAGCTCAGTATAGATTCTTATCCTTTTAGCTTGACCCACAGTCCCCAATGTAGATATATCTCTCCTCCCTGCTCCATTCCTTCTAGCATTACTTGAAGGCCTTGGCGCATAGCTCCCTCTCCTTCCACATACAGTACAACACACACTTGCCACTCACGTTTAAACACATAGGAAAAACAAGATCAACTACATAAGTGATCTACCTTTACCAAAAAGAAATTTACTTACGAAACTGACTATGGTAATTCATCTTTATGTTTTAGGCCATGAAACACCCTTCAGGTTAATGTATTAGCAGCCATAGTGGCTCTGACCAGAGTTTGATTTTGTGGGTTAGGAAGTATCTTGAGCAAAGTTCCTTTTTGCACTGCATTTGCTTGCAGTAATTTTATTACCTATATCTCCATCAAGAGTCTTTCTGTTGGAGTGTGAGGATGAAAGGTTTTGTGACTCTGCAGTTCGGGGAATTTTTTTGAACTGCAGGGGCAGACCTTGACTCAATATTTCAAGGATCCACTTGTCTGTGGCTACTTTTCCCCATTCCTGAAAAAAGTGAGTCATCCCCCCCTTCCCCGGCGGTGGATGGTGATCTGTGCAAGTTTGTCAGGGTTTTCCCTTGCTTGGGTTTGGGGAACTGGCACTGCATTTGCACACCTGGGGCCCTTTCTACCCCAACCCTGAAGAAACCACTATGATGGGGGATAGTGTTAAGTAATGTAAGTGCAACAGAAGTATCTCCTACCCCTACCTCCTCTTCCAGAAGGTCTGTAGGAAGTGGAGGCCTTTTCCTTCTCAGTGTTGCTCTTGTAGGTGGTCTTGTATTCAGTTACCTTCTCCATAAAAGCCTCTGTCTTGTCACCAAACAAAACATTTCCCTCACAAGGAAAATACATAGCTTTGTTAGAGTGTCCTGGGAAAGGTTGAAGGTTCTAAGCCAAATAAACCTTCTTAGGGACACTGCATGTACCATGACCCTGTATGTGGTGTCATTAATGTCCGCTGCCATGTGGAACTGGTTGACTGTCTTTGCTGTGTCATCCAAATTCTGTGCCAGGTCACCAGTAGTCTTCTCGCTGTTGCCATAATAGAGCTTCAGAGGGCTTTTAGGCACTGAGCTGTGTAGATCAAGAATGTTGCCTGCGTTAATAGCAGTGAAGCTGAAGTATGAACTTTATTGTCCATGCTATCCAGCTTCCTGGAGTCTTTCTCAGGTGGTTGGGGAGAAAAGCAACCTTGGCCTTGTCATAGGTGGCAACCTGAACCACTCCAAGAACAGGGTGAGAACAGAGGTGCATGGAGCCATGTTTGTCCACCTGATACTTTTTTTCAATTTTCTTATCTATGTCAGCAGCTGATGTGGTGCTAACATGATTTTACAAGTGGCCTTCTTGAGGGATTTGTGGTTGGGCAATAGTAACCTTTTTGTGGGAGCTACGCCCATCATATTCAAAAGTTCCACCTCATCCTTATCTTCAGCAGTCTCCTGCAATGAGATGTTGAGGGTCTTAACCATCTTCATCACAAAAGTATAGTGTGAGATATAGTCATCGGGGGTGAGGGGTGAGGAGGGGAACCAAACTCTTATTCAGGAGAACCATCAGGGTGTATGGATTCTCTTTCATCCTACTCCTCATAGTAAAATTCATCCTCCTTCTCCACGGGCATTGGGAATGGAACTGGAATGAGGGGGAGGGGGGATACATTCATGAAATTCCCCATAACCTGGAATGCCTCAGGGAATTGCCCTGCCTTTGTCATATCCTCTACTGAGGGCATTCTAGTTGCTGCTGGTGGCTCCTTTCCTTTTTCAGGAGTAGGGACAGCAACCTGTTTTTCTTTTTTCTTTTTCTTAGTAGGCACCATCTCCAATGTCTGCTCAGAGGGTCTTTTATTTTTTCTGGATTCAGGGTTCCCCATTCGGACGCCCTGATTTCTGAACCATCTTTTGAAGCCTTTTGTTTGGTGTGCCACTTACTTTGAGGGGTTGGACCCTACTCTGAGCCTTTAGGTAATGTGGCAGACTGAGAAGTCATAATATCTTCTAACATTTTAACCCTTTTCTTTTGCATTTTAGAGCAACATTTAATGCAGAGTTCACAGTTGACAAAACTGTTACCTGGACCAGGACACCTCAAACACAACTCATAGCAGTCTGCCTAAGCCAGAAGTTGAAAACAAATTTTACAAATTTTAAAGTCTGTAGTCTTGTCTTCTTTTTGGGGCCTGTCTGCCATGTCAAAACACTGACAACCCAGGGAAGATGCTCCAGTTCCCAGAATTGAACATACAAACACACAAATGAACAAACAAACACACAAAAACCACTATTAGAGTAAAATAGGTTTGAAAACATAGAAATGCAGTTCAGCTCCATTTTTAACAAGAACTGCAATAATATGGGAACAGCAAAAGGTGCTCAAATAGAAAAATGAGCCAAATAGTGTCCCAGTTCCAAAAAGAAAAGGAACTGAGAATAATAAATCAAAATACAGCACCACAAAGCAATATGCGTTTTACAGAAAAATAAGATTTTTTTGTAAATAAATAGAAATGGTTCCCTGAAAGCAGGAACTGCACTACAAAATGGCCTTCTCCAGTTCCCAGGAACTGATGTGAAACTGGAGAAAATCACATAACACACACAAAAAATACCCTAATTAATGCCGGGTAATTGAAAATATAACTAAAGTGTTGGAATTAATATAATAATAAACCGTAATTGATCTGAAGAGAAGACTGGTGTGATTGCTTTCTTCGGGCAGAGAAATAAATCTGCCATTAGAATGCAGGGATGAGTGTGGCCACACAGCAGGGTTCGGATTTTCATTCTAAGATTCTATAACTAGCATAAAGTTCTAAGCTCCAGGCAGATCATTTTAGGTGAATAAGTGAGGGATTCCTGGGGTTTAAAACATAGTGCTTAGCACTGGTGCTGATTAGAAATGCTGGAAGGCCATAAGGATCACATAGAAATGTTTACTGCTGCTATAGCATGAGCCTGATGACTGACAACACCAATAACCAATCAGCATAAACTGGAAAGGGCTGGTAGATGGTGATGCCATGGGGATACAGTAATTCTGTAATCTAACAGGCTACAGCTGTTTAGAAGAGATAACATCAATTCATTCAATGAATCTGCATGCCTACAACACCACTGGTTGGGAAGGGGGGAAGTCTTGTTTCTAAATCCCTCACTGATTACCCCTCTGAAACCCTAGAAAGCCACATTACAATGCCAACATGTTTGCAAGCAAACATAAAAAGACCAAATTAATATCTTTTGGCACATCTCAAAAATTGTCTACCACTGAGAAAATTGTAATAAATAGTTGCAGCAGAACTCTGATTTACTCTGTTAATACTGTTAAATACCTACAGTAGAAACTTTCATGGATCAGCAAATGTTCCCTGATCATACAAACTCAGTGGTCAAAAGGATCAATCAGAAATTAGGATTCCAATACAGGAATAAAGACTTTTCATCCTGTGAGGCCAAATGTGTAATTGCAAAACAGGCTTTTCTCTCTATATTGGAATATGGGTCCCATGTGTTACAGAATATGTCAATAACACTTCTAACCAAATATGCAGTAACTTTTAATAATGTCTGTATTTTGCTCTGGCAACACCATATTGTATTCACAGATGCCAGCTTTTTATAGTAAGCTAAATTTACCAGCAGTATAGATTATTCAATTCAGGAATCTCAAAACATGTTGCACTGTATCTTGAATGTACATCAACCCACTGAACTTGCTGACAAATTAAAAACAGTCATTCGCATTCACCATGAGATTCAGATTGAATGATGTTTCAGGAAAACACTGTAATTAAAATTAGTGAGTGCTCATTTTCGTATTACAGAGCCCACATTGCCCAACAACCTATCAAGTAATTTAAGTATCAGTATGCCCATACTACAGTTTAAAAGTGAACTTTTCAGAACATTAACAACTGATCTAGTTGGGCCTGTGTTATTTAACTGTGTTTGAAGAACTTGCTATGGATGTACAATGCCTTACTGTATACAATTCCTATCTGTGTGTCTACCATAGTATGCCAGTACTCATCCCTCAGGCGTTGATGAAATGGGACACATTGCAATACACCGCAGACCTTCAGTATCAGGCTGGGTGAATAACTGATATTTTTAAAAAGTATCTATATATTTTTAAACATATTTAAAAAAATAATCAAAACTATTTTCAAATAGCAGTAAATAAAAACTGTGTCAATATAACTTATCTATGTTGCCCAGACTACAAGTGCCCTCCTCACTATATATATATATATATATTATATATATATATATATAGACACACACACACACACACACACACACACACACAGAGACACATATCTATCTATCTATCTATGTTTGCAAAAGCTTTCTTAATGCATTAGTAAGGGTTGCTGTGACACAAGTAGGGAAATGAGTCATTAGGGTTTCACCCTAACATCCCCCTGCCCTGCAGAGACCAGGAGGCATCGGGGAGTGGCACTGGTGTCACCAACCCTCACATCACCCCATTCTCCTATACTGTTGCCACCTAGCTTATTTTACAATGTAATGGGGTGAGTGTTAGGGTTGGTGACCCCAGTGCCATGCCCCTCCCAACCCCTCCTGGTCTCCGCAGGGCAGGGGTTGAGTGTTAGGGTGAAACCCTAATGCCTCATTTGCCTACTTTTGTCACAGCAACCCTAACTGATGCATTAATGAAGTTTTTGCAACTAATTTCCTTACTTTTTGAGATAGTATAACAGTATCCTCATTTTACCGTGGGAGTGCAAAGTCCTTTGGACCCTGCATTCTGCTCCCTCTATTGATATACATAGTATAACAGTATCCATATGTTACAGTGGGAGCACAGGATCCTTTGGGTCCCTCCATCGAGATAGTATAACAGTATCCTTATGTTATGGTGGGAAGGATCCTGCACTCCCATCCCTCCATTGAGATAGTACAACAATATCCTTATGTTACGATGGGCGCGCAGGGTCCTTCGGACCTTGCGCTGCCATCCCTCCATGGACATAATATAGCAGTATCCTTATTTGACCCCAAATTTTCAACATAGCCTTCCTATGACCTCACCACATGTACCCAGTGTCACAACCCCACTCAGCAGGTCAGTCCTCTACTCCCAAAGTGCCAACCTCTGAGTGTAGTAATGTGAACAGTTAACAGATCAGGGTAATCCTCCTGTCTTTTTTTGTGGGTTCGAATCTACTTTGGTCTCAAGTTCTGGAGGGATTCAAACTGTTAACCTCTTGCTAGCGTACCCAATGTACGGGCTCCGATAATTCTGCTCTTCAGGGAAATGCCAGATATCTTTTGACACAGGCACTCAACCAGGTATTACAAAATGAACCCTTAAAATTCTATGCAAGACCTTAGAGAAACTCTTACCTGTTTCCCAGTTTGGTATCCCAATAAGCTTAAGCACAGTGTCACCTTTAACCATCTAAGCCTCACTTACAAAAAAAAGAAGTTTCAAGTCACACCAGGCAGTTTCTGTCTTAAAATATATATCTTTACTTTAAGACAGGTAAAAAAAGGTAAACAGTAAATACAGAGCAACATATCCCAACGCATATAATCTTAAAAACATAACAAGTTTAAAAGTGCAAAATTCCTACCAACCATTAGGCTTATTTATCTAAGGTATTTCTTATAATCTTTCAGTGCTCTTAGATATTCCTTCTCTCAGTCCAAGTATATGAATGTCAATCAATGGAATACAGACTACAGTTTAAAAATGCTATGTTTCATCCCTCTTCATGATGTCATCATCTAGCTCCTCCCTTTCAGGATATATAAAAAAATATATATATGTATATATATAAAACAGGAAGCCCCGTCAAGGTATTGAATTCTGTGACTCCAGCAAGACCCATTGTCCAAATGATGACACTCTGAATTAAGACTGTAATTTCTCAATCCCTTTGATCCATGAGCAGTTCCCTTTTTCAAACACATCAAAGGACTTGTTATGACACCAGGTGCAATCAACTGACTTTCCTGAGGACGTCATAAAATGGATATTCCACTTCCTCATGACATCAGGTACAATTAAATGACTTTCCTGAGGACGTTATAAAATGGATATGTTAGTTCCTGGCTTCAAAGCAAACTGACAAGTTAATTGCTTTCAGAGATCTGCTGGTTTAACATATATCCTGTCTTTTGAACTGATACCTGGGGGGTGGGGTTTTGTCATCCCAGGCATAGGATGTTTCATGACAGACAATCCCACTACATTTTTATATTACAAAAATCATAGAGTTATCAGAACCAGCTGTCTAAGTGTCACACCCAGTACAAAAGAGTTTCAAATTCCAGCCAAAATGTAATTCTGCGCATCCGCAATGCCATTCTATGCCACAGGTGCGAAAACACATTTTGGCCAGGATTTAAAAAAATTACAGCTGTCACATACATGAGGTGTGGTAATAAGACGCCCATATTGAAAATATGGGGTGAAAATATTGAAAATTCCCACAGTTATGAACGTGCGTAGTGAGATTGCAATGAATGACTATAACACAGCCATTCTTCCAAATTTTGACATCAAACTTTCAACATAGTCTTCTTATGACCCTACCTCATGAATAATATGACTTTCATTACACTAATCCCACCTGAAATGTGATTTTGCCAACCCACTGCAAAATCACCTTTCCGGCGATAGTTGCCTAATGACAGTCATATTGTCCATGAGGTGGGGTCCCCAGAAGGCCATGTTGAAAATTTGGGACCAAAATGTTACTTCAAATGTGACTTCAAATTTTGAGCATAGCCTTCTTATGAACAATATGAAAAGAGAGTTTTAAGGTGCACACAGGAGAAGCTCAGTGGTGTTGTATAGGGGCTGCCAGTTTCAGTCGAAATGTTCCAAAGCAAAATCACTCATGAAGAAAGCAGAATTCAAAAAGTAAAGCAAAGCAGTGCACATTTATTCATGAACAATATGACTGTCATTACACAATTTCACCGGAAAGGTGATTTCACTAACCCACCATGAAATCACCTTTCTGGTGAGAGTTGCCTAATGACAGTCATATTGTTCATGAGGTGGGATCCTCAAAAGGCCATGTTGAAAATGTGGGACCAAAATGTTAAAAAATGGCTGAGTTATGGCTGAAAGTTGAACCCCCCCATTGAAATACATACTGTAGGACCGCATTTACCTTAGTTTATGTTGCAGTCACCAGTTTCAGCAGTAAGAAGTGTCTTCGAACGTCGGACTGGCTGTCAAATCCAGGACCTCCTGAGGTGAGTGGTGGTCTGGGGGGATGTCAGGGGCATGTGGGGAGGTAGGTGCACAGTGGGTGGTCAGGTGCAGGATGCGGGAGCGAACGGTGGTGGACTTTTTTTCTATTTCAAGTAATGGGCAGCAAAAGACATTGAGTTACTTTTTTTTTCTTTACAGGAAAAAAGTAAAGAAAAGGGGACCTCATGGGGGGTGAATACCACCGCCACCCATTATTCCAGGGGAACAGAGGGAGCAGGGTACCACTGGACACCAGGGATAAGTGGCAAGCAAGCCACAAACAAACAAAAATACAAAAACAAACCAAAAACCCAAAAAATAAATAAATATAAAAAATGTAACAAAAATAAATATAGAAAAAACATATTGGAATTCAGGGGGAAGGGTGCCACTAGACACCAGGGATATAAAGGAGGGGGAAAAAACAGGGAAAAAAATTCTCGTGAAGATCACTACATTTTTATGACCGGATGGCCACAAATAAATCCTGGTCCACCAGCCGAATTTCTTGTCCATCAGTCTTTGCCTGTCCAGAATGGCTACATGGGAACCCTTGTCCATCAGAACAATTCCTTGTTTGTCAGTCCTTGTCTGTCATGGCATACAAGGAAAATCGCTGATGAACAAGTCTGACCATCTGGCTGTCCAAATTTCACTACCAGATGGCCAGACTGGGAACATAGACATAGAAACTCCTTACTAACCCTAACTATAGTGGTGTTATGGCACCACCGTAATACATATATATATATATATATATATATATATATTCATTGCAAAAAACATCATTAATGCATCAGTTAAGGTTGACATGACAAAAGTAAAGAAATGAGACATTAGGATTGAGCCCCTAACCCCCCCAACCAACATCCTCCATACACCAACAGGCATTGGGGTGTGCCATGGGGTCATTAGGCCCAACTCTCACCCCATTCCATGTGTAAACAGGGTGGCATGGTACAGCATAGGAGAATGGGGTGAATTGGGTGAGAGTTAGGCCTAACACCCCAATGCCTGTTGATGTGTGGAGGGTGAGGAGGTTAGGGGCTCAATCCTAACATCTCATTTCCCAGCTTTTGTCACTTCAACTCTAACTGATGAATTAACATCATTTTTTGCAATGAATTTCCTTACTTTTTGAGAAAGTGTAATGTAACTGGTAACAGGTATGTGTTGGTGGGACCACGGACCCTCTGGGCCCCGAGCTCCCTTCAAGCTGCCAATTTTTGCATAACAATATGTGTCTTTGGGAGCATGGGCCCTCTGGGCCCTGTTCTCCCACTTACACATAACAACAGAGCTATATAGTAGCCCTATAGGGTTAAAAAGGAACTCTTGTAACACTAATTTGCCAATATCTCAGTAACAGTAGCAGCTATGAAAAAAATTCCACTGCAGTTGTAATCATGAATTCAAAACCTCCATGCTTGCTTAGCTGCCTAGAGCAAAATGTCCGTATCTCACGTTGTTTCCAAGATACAGGCACCGAAAGGCGCTGTGGGCACTGCAATGTTATCCTATGGGAAAAATCTCAACTTCGTTATGGCATATCTATGGAACTGATTAACTTTTCTGCACCTAAACAGCATAATTCACATGTCTGGGCCACCCCCTTTATACCCTGCAAATTTCAAGCCAAAAGACCAAACCATTTATTTACAGTGCACTGGGAAAGTTTTTAAATTCCTAGTTTGTGAGGTGACAAAATTCCCATTTGAGAGGTCAATCCCCGTGCGCGAGCTGTCAAAATCGCCATTTACAAGAAATCCTTGTTCGTCAGATTTTGGTCATCTGGTCTGGAAGTCATGATCAAGGATTTTTTCAGCTTGCGAAAGGGGATTGACTTGCGAAATGAGTTTGACAGAAAGCTTGCAAACGGGGATTTTGTCACCTCGCAGATATGGGATTTAAAAACCAATCCCCTTTCACAAGCTGTTAAAATCCTCTTTCAATTTGTCCATTTGGTCTGAAATCTTCAGGGAAGATGCAGTCTGAGTCACTGGTGTGCCTTTCGAAGATTTGGTAAAAAATATTAAATCATTCAAAAGTTATTCAAAAAGCAAGTTTCCCATTATAGTCAATGGGAAAAAAATATACGTGTCTCTCGAATGCTACCACCACTACATTTTACTGTCGCAAATGTCCCTTTTACTGTCAAGTGGTGGCCATCTTGTTTTCAGTTAGTGAGAGATAAAACTGCCTAGTTTTAAATTTGGGACCTCCTAGGTAAACACTGACAGTTGTGTTTACCTAGTCAGCCCTGAGGATCACAGCACTATCTGTTCTGGGGGGAACCCCTCCCCAGAAACACCGTTTTGGCGATTGGATCCCCTGTAGTGTTGCAAATTGTGACACAATGGATGAGACACTTTTGCAAATTATGAAAGTGTTGTGCCCTCTGTCACAAAAGTTTGTAAAATTGCCGCAAATTGTGACAGAACATCACTTTTGGGCTGAAATTTTCAGGGTGCAAGCCCTGGCCCACAGATGTGCCTTTTGTTGGTTTGGTCCCAAAGCATTCAACGGGCCCATAGTTACAGCGCTCTGAAGTTGAGAAATTTCCCATAGGCTAACACTGCAGCACCCACGGTGACTTTCAACTCCCGTATCTCGGAAACGGTGTGAGATACAGATTTTTTCATTTGTGTACTAAACTCGCATGGAGGTTTTGAAGTCATGATTACAACTGCAGTGGAATTTTCTCATACCTGCTACGGTTACTGAGATATTGGCAAATTAACGTTACAAGGGTTCCTTTTGTATGGCTCCGTAGTTATGTGTAAGTGGGAGCAAAGGGCCCGGAGTGCCCGCGCTCCCACAGATGCATATCGTTATGCAAAAATTGGCAGCTTAAAGGAAGCGGGACCATGCTCCCACCGACACATACTAGTTACCAGGTACATTACACTTTCTCAAAAAGCAAGCAAATTTATTGCAAAAAACTTCACTAATGCATTAGTTAGGATTGAAGTGACAAAAGTATGGAACTGAAACATTAGGATTGAGCTCCTAACCCCCCACTCCACCCTCCCCTCCATTCTCCACACATCAACAGGCATTGGGGTGCGCCATGGGGTCATTAGGCCTAACTCACACTCCATTCTCTTATGCTGTACCATGTCAGCCTATTTACATATGGAATGGGGTGAGAGTTGGGCCTAACGACCCCGTGGACACACACCTGATGCCGTTGCTGTGGAGGATGGGGTAAGATGGGGGTTAGGGGCTCAACCCTAATGTCTCATTCCATACTTTTGTTGCTTCAGCCCTAAGTGATGCATTAACTAAGTGTTTTGCAATGAATATATATATATATATATATATATATATATATCTATATATATCTATAGATATATTATAGTGGCACGGTAGTGCCACTATAGTTACGGTTGAATATCCCATTTAAGGTTAAATCTCATATTTTGCACCTTAATAACTTTGCAACCATATGATACATTTGCCTGAAATTTGGAATGCGCGGTCTGGTACCATAGTTCTCTGGATCTGGCAAGTTATAGTTCTCTGGATCTGGCAAGTTATGTTATGGTCAGATGTATGGTTGTGGAGCTACAGCACGCCAAAAAATGCATAAATTATTGATTTGTTTCTTTGCTCGTGCCGACAGCCTGCATGGTTTGCACAATCAGTTTGAAAACTTCAGGGAACATGCAGCCAGAGTCCCTGATGTGCCTTTCGAAGATTTTGTGAAAAATATTAAACAGTTCAAAAGTTATTTAAAAAAAAATGAATCCCATTGTAGTCTATGGGAAAAGTTAACAATTGTGACACTTTTGCAAATGCAGTTTTTATGGGACCCTCTAGGAACACAATTCTTGTTGTGTTCACCTAGTCGAGTCGTGAAGATGCTAGCCATGTCTTTTTTTTGGGGTAAAACACCCAAGAAATACATATTTTAAATTTTTGTAAAAAGTATTTTCACAAAATAGTGTCGCAAATGCAACACTGTCATGATTTATTTTGTGAAAGTGTCATGATTTGCAACAGTAATTTGTGAAAGTATGGCCAAAACAACAGGAAATCTTTGCCACCCTGCTGCAAAACAACAGTTTGGTCTTTTGGGCTGAAATTTGCAGGAAAGAAAGCCAACATCCCACAGATGTGCCTTTTGGTGGTTTGGTTTCAGTATTACAGGGCTGCAAAGTTATGGCACTCTGAAGTTGACAATTTTACCCATAGGATGACATTACAGCGTCCACCGCTCCTTTCGGGTCCCTTACCTTGAAAATGGTTCGAGATACAGACTTTTTATCACAAAAATGCTTAGCCTCCTGCTAGGGGGCTAAGTACAAAACTAGCCTGGAAAGTTGTAAATAATATATATATATTTTTTTTTCATGTCGTACGGTTCTTGAGATATAAGCAATTTAGCATTCCAAGTGCTCATTTTCCTGTCCAAGGGCCACTATTATGCCCACATTCTTTGTATTCACTGTGCTTCTGGATGCACCTCTTTCGGACACAAAGCGTGTGCGTTAGCATTACCATTACCATTAGTGTTTGCATTCACATTTGCACTTGCGTTTCCATTATCATTTGCTCTACCATTTCCTTTTGCGTCACCGTTGGCATTACCATTACCGTTTAGGTGTGCGCTTCCGTTTGAGTTACCGTTAACGTTTGCATTTTCGTTACCATTTGTGTTACCATTTCTGTTCGCATTTATGTTTGCAGTTGAGTTTCCATTACCATTTGTGTTACCATTTCCGTTTGCATTTGTGCTTCCGTTGCATTACTATTACCATTTGCGTTTGCGTTACCGTAACCATTAGCATTTGCATTTGCACTTGCATTTCCATTACCATTTGTGTTACCATTTCTTTTTGCATCACTGTTGGCATTACCATTACCGTTTGCGTTTCTGCTTCCATTTCTATTACCATTGCTGTTTGCGTTTTCGTTATCATTTGCGTTACCATTTCTGTTCGCGTTTATGTTTGCACTCGCATTTCTGTTACTGTTTGCGTTACCGTTTCTGTCTGCATTTGCACTTGCATTTGCGTTACTGTTACCATTTGCATTACCATTTGCGTTTACGTTACTGTAACAGTTAGCATCTGCTTTTGTGCTTGCGCTTCTGTTATTATTTGCATTATCATTTCCTTTTGCGTTTTTGTTACTGTTTGCATTACCATTTGTGTTTGAATTTAGATTTGTGCATGTGTTTCCATTACTGTTTGCATTACCATTTACCATTTGCGTCACCATTAGCATTACCATTTACGTTTGTGCTTGCATTTCTGTTACCATTTGCATTTTCATTACCATTTGCATCGTCATTTGTGTTTGCATTTCCATTACCGTAACCTTTAGCTTTTCCATTTCTGTTCACGTATGTGTTGCCATTACCATTTGCATTCCTGTCACTGTTACTGTTATGTTTGCATTTTCGTTACTGTTTGCGTTACCATTTGCATTTGCATTTCTGTTACTGTTTGCGTTACCATTTCTGTTTGTGTTTGCGCTTGCATTTGTGTTACTGTTACCATTTGCATTTGTGTTATCATTTGCATTTGTGTTTACATTACTGTAATTGTTAGCATTTGCTTTTGCACTTGCATTTCCGTTACTGTTTGCGTTACCGTTTCCTTTTGTGTTACTGTTGGTGTTACTGTTACCATTTGTGTCTGCACTTCTGTTTGCATTACCATTACCATTTGCATTTTTGTTACTGTTTGCATTACCATTTGTGTTTGCGTTTACGTTTGCATTTACGTTACTGTTTGCATTACCGTTCCTGTTTGTGTCACCATTAGCATTACCGTTTGCGCTTGTGTTTCTGTTACCATTTGCATTTTCATTACCATTTGCATTGTCATTTGTGTTTGTATTTCCATTACTGTAACCTTTAGCTTTTCTGTTTCTGTTCACGTTTGCATTGCTGTTACTGTTACTGTTTGCGTTCCCGTCACCGTTGCTGTTATATTTGCATTTTCATTACAGTTTGCGATAGCGTTACTGTAACCATTAGCATTTGTTGTTTGTGTTCACGTTTGCATTGGCATTACCATTACCGTTTGTGTTTGCTTCACTGTTACCGTTAGCATTTGCATTTGCACTAATGTTACCGTTTGCGTTACTGTTACCATTAGCGTATGCATCTGCACTTCCCTTACAGTTACTTTTCTCATTACTGTTACCATTAGCGTTGGCATTACTGTTGGCGTTAACATTCCCGTTAGGATTACCATTACTGTTGCCATTACCATTGCTGTTAGCATTACCATTACTGTTAGGGTTATTATGCACAAACAGGCAGCATGGTGGGAGCATGGGGCCCATGCTGCCACCACCACATACCATTCACTATTTATAATGCACATTCTCAAAAAGAAGGAAAATGATTGTGTGTGATTGGCTGTGTTGCCTTGGTCCTTCCCCTACTTGCATGTATGTGTGTGTTGTGGTGGTGGTGGGGGGGATGCGCAGTTAGGGTTTTGAACCCTAACACTGAATTTCCCTGCTTTTGTCGCTGTGGAACAGCCATAACTGATTCATTAACAGAGTTTTTTTGCCATGAATATATCTATATATGACATGGGTGGGAATGAGATAGCAAAAATATCTTCACGAGCTGTCACTGAACTCTTGATAGTTCATGAATGGCTAAGCCACGAGTGGGATACAAGAGTTCAGTGACAGTGGGGGGAGATATTTCTGTTATCTCACTCCCACCCATATCATATTTGATTTGTACAACAAGGGTAGGTCTCTCTTTTTTCTGCTTAAAAGTTATTTGCATTTGTTTGTTGCAAAAAGTGAAAAAAATAAAGTTTCCTCTGTTTTTTGCTAATAATAAAAAAACCTAAAAGGCATCTGCAAATGAAACACCACTCATTTTGTAGATCTTTTTGTGCTGAATAAATTTCATGCTCACAGTACCAAGCCATCATTTTTCGTTTTAAGGTTATTCAAATTTAATTGTTGAAAAAGTGAAAAAGAAATAGAATTGTCTGCTTTTTTTTGCCAATTATAAAAAATAAAAGGTAGATATAAATGAAACATCACTCATTTTGTAGATATTTTTATGCTGAACAACTTTCATGTTCACAGTACCATGCTATCATTTTTCATTTTAAAGTTATTTGCATTTGAATACGATTAGTACTGCTACTAACGCTAAGCATTCTAAATGAGTTAATAGAAACATAGAAACATAGAATTTGATGGCAGATAAGGACTGCTTGGCCCACCTAGTCTGCCCATTTTCCTACCTAACAGCTAAGCTGCAGATACTAGTTAACCAACAGCTTACATCCTCCTACCCCCCCACTAGGACTGCCTTATGTCTGTCCCATGCATTCTTGAATTCTCCCACTGTTCTTGACTCCACGACCTCCTCAGGGAGGCTGTTCCATGCATCCACAACCCTCTCTGTGAAAAAATACTTCCTCAGATTACCTCTGAGCCATCCCTCCTCTATCTTCAAATTGTGCCCCCTTGTTCTTGCACCTCTCTTTTCTGAAAGATTCTACCCTCTTGGACTTTGTTGATTCCCTTGAGGTACTTGAAAGTTTCTGTCATGTCCCCTCTCTCCCTTCTTTCTTCAAGGGTATACATATTAAGCTCCTTTAGTCTTTCTTCGTATGTCTTCTGGTGCAGACCCTGCACCATTTTGGTTGTCTTCCTCTGGACAGCCTCCACTCTGTCTATGTCTTTGTGGAGATGGGGTCTACAGAACTGCACACAGTACTCCAGATGGGATTCCGAACCATTGTGACATAAGAGTATGAAGATATCCTGATATCTCACTAGTGGCCCATGAGATACATATCAGTGATATCTTCACTGTTCCAGACCCACACCTGTTGTATAAATATATATATATATATATTATACCAGCCCACTAGGGCCAGTATATTAGGGTTGCACAGCCACTTCTATGTTAAACTCAAAATGTTGCACTTTAATAACTTTGCAACCATTACTCCGATTTGCCTGACATTTTGCATGCACAGTATGGTACCATAGATCTCTGGATCTGGGAAGTTTTGTTCTGGTTGAATTTGCAGTTGCAGAGCTGTGGAGCATGAAAACGTGTGAAAAATCCTTAACTTTGTGAAATTCTTTGCTTGGCTCCAAAGCCCAAACGGTTTGTCCATCTAGTTCAAACGTTTCAGGGCATATGCAAACTGGGTCAGGGAAGTGCCAATTGAAGGTTTGGTGAAAAAATATTAATCCGTTCAGACGTTATTAAAGTTTAAAGTTGCCCATTATAGCCTATGGGAAAAATACATGCGCACCACGAACTGAGCATGCTCAGAACCCGGAATTTCACAATTTAATAACTTTTGAACACATTATTATTTTTTCATCATACTAATGCTGGGTTGTTCTGTAGGATAATCTCTTTCCACCCTGAAAAGTTCAGGCCAAAATATTAATCAGTTCAAAAGTTATTAAAGTTTAAAGTTCCCATTTTATCCCATGGGAAAAATATATGTGCACCCATGTTTCTTTGCCACTTCATAGGAAAAGAACTGATAGGGCTTTTGGGCTGAAATTTGCAGGGTGGCAGGCCTTTGTTTTTTGGTGGTTTGGTGAAAAAATGTACACTGGTTCCATAGTTATGGCTCTCTGAAAATGCGAAATTTCCCGTAGGATAACATTGTGCCACCCATGGCATCTTTTGGCAACCGTATCTCGAAAACAGTTTGAGATATGGATTTTTTGCTACTCACAGCTTAGTCCACACAGCTGTGCCTTTTGCTTGTTTGGTGAAAAAATTTACAATGGTTCCACGTTTATGGCACTCCAAAGTTCTGCAATTTCCCATTATATAACATTGCTCTGCCTTTCGATGCCCATATCTTGAAAATGGTTCAAGATACGAATATTTTGCTACTTGACACTTAGTCCACCTTTAGGTGAACTAAGCATGTGTGGGGATTTCCAAGTCATGATTACAATGGCAGTGGAATTTTTCCCATACTTGCTTTGGTTACTGACATATTGCCAAATTTGTGTTACAAGGGTTCCTTTTCATGTCTCTAGGCCTGCGGTATGTCTCTGTACTTATATGTAAATTGCAGCATAGGGCCCAGAGGGCCACACTCCCACATATACATACCATTATGCAAAAAATGGGAGTTGGAGGCTTGCCATTATGCAGTGCTCTGGGCCCTGTGCTCCCACTGGGACATGAGGATTCATTACAGTGTCTCTGCAATTTTGGATATTTGGTAGCGCGAGGCCCTAAGAAATGGATAACATTGCATATTAAAGGCAGCATGATGCTCCACAACCACATGCCACTTATATTACACTTTCTCAAAAAGAAGGGACATTAATTGCAAAAAACTGTGTTAATGCACCATTCAGGTTGCAACATCAAAAGCAGGGAAATTCAACCTTAGGTTTGAGAAGGGTAACACCACACCCCCACCGTGCATGCAGGAACAGGCATGATGGATGTGTTATGGTGTTATGAACCCTAATGCTCACCCCATTCCATGAGTAACTTAAATATATACATACAGGCCCAGATTTTCAAACTGCACCCAAAAAGTGCGCAACAGCAGGAGCAAGCGCAAGTCCACTGCGCCCATGCGTAAGAAGCGTGATATTCAAAAACTACGCAGGCCAAGATGCGCCTATGGCATGACTGAATATCACCACCTGTGCCATAGCTGTTAACTAGAGGTGAAGCTGAGCATATCTGATGCGCCTATACGCAACAAGGGATGTTCAGCTGAGCAGTCCAGATGCACCATAGCACAACCAGGGATGCCCCCAGCAGCAGTGCAGCAATGCAACAGCACAACCAGGGATTCAGGGGCCCACCACCCATGTCACAGATGGGCAGAGGAACACACAGCAGAACAGACATTGTCCCTCACACCTCATGCACTGCACAACCGGGGGAGAGCTGGAATAACCACCAGCCCATGGATACCAGCAACCAACCCATAGCCGGGCCATGGTGCCCCAGCACACCCCCTGGCAAGCTGTGACCGGCACACACCAGCAGACCGTGCATATCACAGACATGCAAGGGTGTCAGCTGCACAGGCCATGGATGGTCTGACAGGGGTACCATGCACACAGTGCAGGCCCCGTGGACCACTGCACACAGGCATGCAGTGCACAGAGTACAACACACAAACACAGACAGTGACTGATCCCCCTGTCCACACCATAGTTGGTTCACCTCTGCACACACACACACACACACACACACACACGCCATGCACCACACCGACACCATGCACACCACTGCAGATGAGCACCTGTAGCCCCTGCAAATCAGAGACCACCACAGTTGTTATAACAAAATGTATATATTAAAACTATGTAGAGTAAAGCTATATACAGAACTATATACAATAGGGAGGAAGGGCCACATAACAGGTGGGGTGGGTAGGAAGCAGGTGAACATATGGAGAGGGAAGAAAGGTGTGAGGGTGGGTCAAGGGGAAGGTGGTATTTGGGGCATGGGGATGTCACTGGCTGCCCCGGTCCCCTTCCTTCTGGCACCGATGGGATCTCCACCTCCTCCTCACCCCGTGGTGGTGGATGTGTCTCAGGATCTCCAAGGTCTCCCTCCTGACCCACAGCAGCTCCTGGATGTCCCACTGGATCTGCCGGAATGTCTGGCACCTAGGACGAGGGAGCAGAGTCAATAGGTGTGACTGTCCATCCCCCTGCATCCCACCCATTGTGCATGGCATACAGCCATGTGACATGCCCCTGTGATGGTGTGTGACCACCCACAGTGACCATGTCCACAAGACCTGCCCACCCAGGAAGCCACAGCCATGTGGACCACTGCACACACACACACACCGCCCATGTCCTGCACAGCACCACCACGGCTGTACAGTGACTTGGCTATGCGGTGTGAAGGCAGTGCCACAGCCATGTGCCCGGTGCACGCATGGACCACCATTGATGCACTCCAAGACATGCAGTGCTACTGGACAGTGCTGACTGTAACAAGCTGCGTGCATGGCAGTGGTGTTACTGGATGGTGGCCATGCCCAACTGCCTGCCCAGTTATACAGCATGCAATAGTAATCATGGATGTGAGGCACTCACCATCAGCAGGCTGGTCCATGCACCACAGACCACCGTCATCCCTCCTGTCCCTCTCCTCCAACATGCAGCTCCTCCCCTCCTGGTTGCGCCTCTGTTCTTCTGGCCCTAAGGTGCAAACATGGAGAGAGGAACATCAGTACAATCCAGTAGCAATGTCCCCCCACCCCCAAGTGTGTGCAATCCCACACAGCCAGACCCACCCACCCCACACCATGATACCACCACCACGGCCAACACTGGACGGCCCTCCCCATGTGCCTGACACATGCAACCATGATACCTGTATGGATGATAAAAGTGTATGTATGTTGCACCTACCTGGCCATGGCACCATGCCCCTCCTGGCACGTGCCTGCAGGCGGGCAAGCAGGTCCAGGTCCCTGCGCCTCAGGTCCCCATAACGGTGGCGGCACTGCTCCGCCGTCCGCCCCATACCGGTGGCCTCCTCCAGGGTGTCGGCCACCTCCTGCCATACTACACTCCTGGCCCTGTCCAGGGGTGCCTCCCCAAACAAAGCCCCAACATGGGGCTCGACTATGGCCACAAGGTTTGCCAGCTCGATCTGGCTCCACTGCACAGCACGCCTCCGCGCCATCTCTGCTGCTCAGTTCAAGCAAAATGGCACTCTGCAGCACAGTTCTGCCATGTGCAGATGCTGCGCAGTACAGTGCTGCCATTCCCTATTGCGCTGTCACCGAACAGCGCGACAGTGGTACACCCATGCCTGATGCATGGCGCCTAGGGGGCAAAGGTCGGGCACAGGGTCAAGGGTCTCTGGCGCACGGACAGCCGCAGTGCGAATTGAACCCAATACATGTAGCATGATTGAGTGCCACTGTGCCACCTCCTGTAGTGGCCTACCGTGCTGTTGCCCCATTGCGCCTATGACGCCCCAGTGCCACAGTGCCATATAGGTGAACAGTGCCGTAGCGCCACTGGCACAATGGTGGCCATGCCCTACATTGCCTCCCATGCACAGCACATCAGCAGCATGGCAGGCACCTGCGTCATCAACCAGGGTATGCACAGTTAGGTGTGTACTGCGTATGTCACAGAACTGCGCCCTTGGTTCAGCATGTTCAACACAATTGCGCAAAGCGCAACAGCACAATATTCAGCCGGCATATGCAAATCATCTAATCAGCCATTCAATGGCGCAGTCACTGCATTTGCATCCACTTAAAGATGCGCCTCGACTCATTTGCATGGGTTGCGCTATGAAAGTGCGACATTGGGCTGCACTGGCCATAGTCGGTTACTGCAGTCTATTGCGGTGAGTTGCATGCTGTTTGGGAGTGTGGACTGTGGTGTTTTGGACACGCATGGGACTGCACAGTCACAGGTAACACCTGTCATTCTCACAGGATGAATCATGACCGAGCGTGTGGTGGAGGAAGAGGAACAGAGTCATGGGAGGAGGAGGAGGCCAAATTTCACTAAGGCCGAGACAGATGCCCTGTTTGAGGCCTACCTAGACCAGGAGCCGCTTCTCAGTGGACACCAGGGAACAACACAGGCCAGTGCTGCTGTGTGGGAGGAGGTGGCGCGTGCTGTAAACCTGCATGGCAGCCACCAGTGTTCCATGCAGGAGTGCAAAAAGAAGATGGGCACAGACAGGTGGAGGATTAAAGAGAAGGTGGCTGCCATCAGGGCAGCATGGTCTGTGACAGGTGGGGGACAGCTGGAGGTGCTATGCCTGACCCCACAGGAAGAGCGGGTTGCTGGCAGCATGCAGCGTTGTGCCATTGAGGGTGTTCTGGGTGGTGGATTCCAGACGGGTGGTAGCCCATCACTGCATGGTAGGTCATGGTCTGTCTATTGGGGGGGACAGGGTAGGTCACATGCAGTAACACTATTTTTTTTCTCTTACAGCTCCTGATGATCTGCATGGGTCAGCGGTGGTGGGCTTCTCCACTGAGGCCAGTCACATGGAGATGGAGGAGGGCTCATCCACCTCCACAGGAATACGGGGCTCAGAGTGATAGTGGGGCCGCCTGGATGTCCGGACTGATGTTGGTGGAGCAGGTGTGGAGGAGGCCCTGCCCGTGTCCCAGCATGCCTGCGTCCATGGATGCCAGCATGCTGAGACTTGGGCTGGTGCCGGATCCGTCACTGATGATGATGGAGCTAATGTCATGGGCAGTGACACGTGTGTGCCACAGGATGGCCACACAGCAGGTGACATCGTGGCCATGGCTGTGGTTGGTGCTGCCGTGGAGGCCCGCGTGTCATCACAGTCCCAGCCTGTTCCTGTCAGCACCAGTGGGGCAGCACTGGTGTGTGTCCAGGACAGTGGGACTGTTGCAGCCACTGCAGTGGCACCATTGAGCCCTGAGGAGCGGCAGCTGGAGGGGCAGCATCAGCAGTCAGCCAATGGCCATGGGGGTACAGTGTCAGGGGCATCATCAGTGCACCACCTGTGGACATGCCCAGGCCTGGCCCTGGTGTGCAGCGCCCACCCTCAAGGGGTGATGAGCATCAGGGCCGCGAACACCCTGAGGGACAGCATGCCGATCAGGCAGATGACCTCTTGGATGAGCATACCCGCATACTGCAATCATCAGGCAATCAGCAGATGCAGCTTGTGACGGCGGTGGATGCACTGGGTGCGGCTCTGCACCAGGCAGAGGAGCATCACAGCAGAGACACCGCTCTGCTCCTGGCAGGGATGGACCGGTTGCGGGAGGATGTGACAACTGCCATTGACAGGCAGACAGAGGCATTCACTGCTGTCATGGCCATAATGGGCACACAGTTATTTGCCCATGCATCGCAGACACCACGCAGTGCAATGTCCACCCCCCATTCCCAGCGTCATGCAACACCATCCTTGTCGGCACCGGGTTCAGGTGTGGGCATCCCGAGCACGCCTGGCACAGGCATGTTCAGTGTGCTGCAGACCCTTGTGCAAGCATGGTCGTGTTCACGCAGTGGAACCCCTGGGGGACCGTACATGCCACCCCATGAGGCCAGTGGTCAGCCTGTCACTGCTGGCGGGTCTCAGCGGGGCCGCCCACGCATCCATGGCAGCTGTGGCACTGTGGCACATGACTGACCTGTCTCCCAGCATGGCTACTGTCTGATGCTGCCCAGTGTGCATTGTGTCATTCAGCAGGCAATGCATGGGTGGGTACCCAGCCCTGCACGCACACACACAGTCCATCTGTACACCCTCCTGGCTGCTGTCCGCAGTTGCGTGTGCATGATGATGCCTGCGTTGCACTGCACGCCACTGTGCAATGGTGCCCAGCGTCTGACCCACGCACAATGACAGACAGTGGGCGTGGTGGTCTATGGACATGTGTGTGGCTAGGGGTGGTGGTCTGGGTCAGTGTGCCTCCTACCCTTTGTGCATGTCTAGTGAGGGGGTGTGTGTGTGTGTGTGTGTGTGTGTGTATGACCGCGTGCCATTTTATACCTCACCCATCCCTGGCGGTGTGTGTGGTTCTATGCCCGGCCACTTCCCTTGATGGCATGCACCCTGGTGTGTGTCCATGCATGTTTGTGGGTTGTGCCTTTGCCACTGGTGGTTGCACATGGCCCCATGACTTACCTGGGTTGGCTGAAGTGCTCCTCTGTGATGGTGTCCCGGTGCAGCTGTGCCAGCCAGAGCAGTCGGGGGTCCCGTCGTCCAAGGGGGGGCTGCCCATCACCATTGCCACTGGCGTCCTCATCGTCCCCATCGCTGTCCCCCTCTTCGACCCGTATGGCTATCCCACATTCATTGGCCATGTTGTGCAGGATGCAACAGGCCAGGAATAGCCCACAGGCCTTTGAGGGGCTGTACTGTAGGGCACCGCCAGAAGTGTCCAGGCAACGGAAACGTGCCTTCAGCATACTGAACACCCGCTCAATGACATTGCATGTGGTGGCATGTGCCTCATTGTAGCGTTGCTGCAATGGGGTCGTGGGCCGCCGGTATGGTGTTAGAAGCCAGGGACAAAGTGGGTATCCACTGTCACCTGTGTGTAGAGGGTGGAGGTTAGTTTGGTGATCAGCATCGCCCTGCCTCAGGCCATGTAGGCCACTACCCATGTCACCTCTGACCATGCCCCTCCCAAGCTCTATGTTTGTCCATGTGGTTTGCATACTTACCCACTAAGTGGCCAGTGGGGATGTCCCCACTCTTGAATCTGTGGCACAGTGCTGACTGGTGCCAGATGAAGGCATTGTGTGCTACCCCAGGGTGCATGGCACAGACATTGATTATGCGCCCCCTGGCATCACACACCACCTGGCAGTTGATGCTAGCATAGCCCTTCCAATTAATATATGCAGCCCCCTCGGGGCAAGGTGGTGTGTGGATGGCCACATGGGTGCAATCTATTGCCCCTAGCATGCCAGGCATATGTGCTACTCTGTGGAACTCCTGTATGTTTGCTGTGCGCTCCGCTGGTGTGCTGGGGAAATGGATGTACTCCGCAGCATGTGGCAGCAGTGCGCTGAGGAATTGGGTGAGATGGTGTGATGCAGCTGACTGGGTTATGCCTGTGGTGTCCCCTGTTGGTCTCTGGAAGGTACCCGTGGTGAGTAAGCACATGCAAGCTGTTACAGACTTCTAGGAAAACAAACTGAACTTACAAGCTCAAATGGGCAGACTAGGTGGGCCATAGGCCCTTATCTGCCTACACTGTCTATGTACTTTAGTCTCCACTGACAGAGCATGGCTCCATCATGTGGGTGCCGGCATCACATCACTGTACAGCTCACAGAGCCACCTCAGAATTGCCGATTCAGGTAGTACCAGCCCACGATCTCAGTATCACTGTACAGCTCGAAGCTGGTGCAGGCTCGGTACTGTCTGTTGGGGCATACCGCCGACGGGCCCTTCCATGGCCGTGCTCCCCTGCTGCCCACCTTCTCACCCCCCTCATTACTGCCTCCATCTGGATGGTGGCACTGGCCATGTCCCTGGCTTGTGTTCACCACCCCAGCAGCTGTTTCTATGTTCCCCCCACTGTCCTGGCTGCTACTTCCCCTGCACCGGGAACACCTTCCTGTGGTGGCCTCTGTGCTGTGTGGCACTTCCCCCTTCTGCACTGGCTGTGGCTCCCCACACCTTCCCTGTGCCTCTCTGTTCAGGGTGCCCTTTTCCTGGCCTGCCCAGTTTGAGTTGCTATAGTTCAGTCTCATGTGCCTTCCCTGTAGCGTTCTTGCTCCTCTCCCTTGTTCCCTTTTATTTTGGCTCATTTCCGCTATTGCGCAACTTCCACTTGCTCCCCTATTGCACATGGTGAATGTTGTTGAATATCGCACTGTGCCATATATATATATATAATTATACCTGCCCAGTAGGGCAAGTATAGTTAGGGTAGCGCAGCCACTTCTATATCAAACTGAACGTTTTTCACTTTAATAACTTTGCAAGCATTTGTCTGATCTGCCTGAAATTTTGCATGCACAGTGTGTTACCATAGATATTTGGATCTGGAAATGTTTGTTCCAGTTGGATTTTCGGTTGTGGGGGTGTGGAGCATTGAAAAGTGTAAAAAATCCTCAACGTTTTTGAATTCTTTGCTCGTCTCTGTAGGCCAAATGGTTTGTCCGTCTGCTCTGACATTTTTAGGGTATATGGGGATTTGGTCAAGGAAGTGTCTTTTGAAGATCTGGTGAAAAAATATTAATCTGTTCAAACGTTATTAAAGTTTAAAGTTTCCCATTATAGCCTATGGGAAAAAATATATGTGCACCACAATTGCTTTTAAAGGCTTTCATGAAAGCAAAATTTCCTTTCGAGGTAGGCTGATTTGTTTTCGAGCTGCTGCCATCTTGTTTTCAGTTAGCGATGGACAAAAATGGCTGTAGTTCAAATTTGGCTGCAGCTAGGTAAACACTGACAGTTGTGTTTACCTAGTCGAGCCCTGAGCTATGCAGCACAACCTTTCTTGGGGGGTAAACCCCCCCAGAAATGCCTTTTCTGAGGTCGCCCCCCCATAGTGTCACAAGTTGCGACAGGATGGATGCAACACTTTCACAAATCACAAAGGTGTCATGCCCATTCTTTCCCAAATTTTTGTGACAGCGTCACAATTCTTGACAATACCACATCAAAAAACAGGAATTCTTTGCCACCCCACTGCACCTAAATAGTTAGGGCTTTTGGGCTGAAATTTGCAGGGTGGCAAGCCCTGGTCCCACAGATCTGGTTTGGTCACAAAAGATGTAAGACCCCCATAGTTACAGCTTTCTGAATTTGAGAAATTTCCCATAGGATAACACTGCGGTGCCAGTGGCACCTTTTGGCACCCATATCTTGAAAACAATTTGAGATATGGATTTTTCACTCCGGGTGGCTTAGTAAGCCTGTGTGGAGGTTTCGCACTCATGATTACAACTGCAGTTTAATTTTTTTCAATAGTTGCTATGATTACTGAGATATTGCAAAATTAGTTTCAAGTTTCAAGTTTATTTATTTTATACTGGAAAGGTATGTGACCAACAGTTGCCCATTTTCACAAACGTCCAGTTTTCGAACAGTCAAATTAAAATAAAAGATATATGTACAAATACAGAAACTTAAAAATAAATGCGGGGAGACATCAGTATCACTTGATTTGGACAACTAGGTCAAAAAATGCGTGTATACACAGATAAAATAATATATTAGCCTGTGAGTGCAGAGGTTGAGACACCTTGCAAGCAGAGAGACATTATTATCATTCATTACTATATTTGGTCCATTACTAGACTTGGTACGGAACACATAGGTCAAGCCATTCGTTATAATACTGCTAAAATAAGTGTAAGGGTGCAGACGGTTAAGCCACCTTGCAGACTGAACGAGCAAGAGTATGACATAATATAAAGTTACATGTAAAGCAGGGCCTCTTGTGACCACCGGTGAAGCTGTCCAGAAGGTGAGTAGGGAGAACCTTGGTAAGGTCCAGGCTAGTGGGAGTTGACATTACTTTTGACTACTGGATGGGTAAAATCCCCCAGAAATGTCTTTCTGTTAGTGTTACAAGGATTCCTTTTCAGCACTATGGGGCTGCTGTGTGTGTCCGTTCTTATGTGTTAGTGGAAACGCAGAGCCCAGAGGGCCCGTGCTTCCACATATGCATATTGTTCTGCAGAATTGGGCAGTGTGACGGGAGTGCAGGGCCCAGAGGGCCTGCACTCCCACAGGCAGATACCAGTTACATTACACTTTTTCAAAAAGAAGGGAAATTCATTGAAAAAAAAACTCTGTTAATGCATCACTTATGGTTGATGCCACAGCCACAAACCTTTGGGAATTCAATGTTAGGGTTAGTACCCCTACCACACACCCACCCAACATACCTAACCTTTACACACCAACAGGTGTCAGGGCGTGCCATGAGGTTGACAGATCTAACTCTCCCCACCATTGTTATACTGTAGCATGTCAGCTTGTTTAGACATGGAATGTGGTGACAAGGCTGATGTCCCCATGGCATCCCCCAATGCCTGTTGATGTGTGGAGTGTGGATACTTTTGCAAAAGTCCCCCATGTTAACCAATGGTAATTTTAAGAAACTACTTTGTAATTTCGTGAATGTACCATTAGTTTACATATGGGACTTTCATGAAAGTACTTGTTAATTTTGCGATAGTCCTCCATGTCAACCAATGGTACTTCTGCGAAAGTACTTTGTACTTTTTGCGAAAGTACAATTGGTTAACATGGGGGACTTTCACAAAAGTACCCAGTACTTTTCGGGAAGTCCCCCACGTAAACCAGTGGTACTTTTGTGAACGTACAGAGTACTTTTGTGAAAGTAGGCTGGTACAACAGGCCCAATAAAACAGTTTCTTTGCCACCTGATAGCCAAAAAATGGTTAGGACTTTTGGGCTGAAATTTACAGAGTGGCATGCCCTTCCCCCTCATAAGTGTGTTTTGATGCTCTGGTGAAAAAATTTACTGCAGTTCCATTGTTACAACATTCTGAACTTCAAAAATTTCCTGTAGCATAATATTGTGGTGTCAGTGGTGCCCGTATCTCGGAAATGAATCCAGATACGGATTTTTTGCTCCAGGCTACTTAGTCCAGGACTAATCCCCCCATGGAGGTTTAGAAGTCATGATTACAGCTGCAGTGGAATTTTTCTCATAGTTGCTATGGTTTCTGACATATTGCCAAATTACTGTTACAAGGGATCCTTTTCAGTACTATAGGGCTGCTGTATGGCTCCGCACTTCTGTGTAAGTGGGAGCGCAGGGCACAGAGGGCCTGTGCTCCCACATACGTGCACCATTAGGCAAAAAACGGTTAGCATTAAGGGAGCGCAGGGCCCAGAGGGTCTGCACTCCCACAAACACATACCAGTTACCAGTTACATTACACTTTCTCAAAAAGAAAACATGATACTGTTAAACTTCTCTGACATCATCATCTGTATTTTTTAAATGAGTATTTTAAACCAGTGGGGATTTTTTCTGTGTTTTCTGCATGATCTAGCTGTTAAAAGTATTGTTTTTCCTAAATAACTGCCATCACGCTTCTGAAGAAGGACTGGTTGATCCAAAAGCTAGAGCATTTTGTTCTTGTTGTTACATCTATATTGGTCCATTAAAAGGTATCTAATCATTTGCTTCTGGATCAAAAAGAAGGGAAATTCATTGCAAAAACTTTGCTAATGCATCAGTTAGGGTTGATAGCACAGCAACAAAAGTTTGGAAATTTTATGTTAGGGTTACCACCCCTACCACCCCAACCCCTACTCCCCCTACCCTCCACACAGCAACATACATCTGGGCAGCCAAGTTGTCAGGCCAAACTCTCACCCCATTTTCCTATACTGTAACATGTCAGCTTGTTTACACATGGAATGGGGTGAGAGTTGTCTGATGACCCTGACTTACCCCGTCTGTTGCTGTGTGGAAAACAAAGTGAGAGATAAGTGTGAAATAATTAAGCGTTGGGGTCATCAGTCCTAACTCTCACCCCATTCTCATACTGCACCACCTCAGCTTGTTTACACATGGAATGGGGTGATAGTTAAGACTGACGCATGCAACACACACCCTGATGCCTGTTGGTGGGGGCAGGGGTGGGCATGGGAGTTGCAGGTGGCAACTCTAACACCAATTTCCTTGCTTTTGTTGCTGTGGAACAACCCTAACTGATGCATTAAATGGAGTGTTTTGCCATGAATTTCCCTTCTTTTTGAGATTGTGCTCTATAAATAGTGAATGAAATGTGTGTCCAGAATTGTGAGTACATCCATTCAATGGTCGCACAGCGCCATGAGCAAACAACATAACATGCACAGTTCAGCAACCATAAGTCCCAGTGACCCAAAAATTGTCACAGTTAAAGATGTATTATTAATCTTTGCACGTTCCAAATGCCAGGCAAATCGGACACACGGTTCAGAAGTAATTGAAGTGTAATGAACCACATTTTCATTCATCAGAGTGGCATAATTCTGCACCTGTTAATGTTTTACACACCAAACCACTGCAAGGCACCTCCATACCACTAGGGCTACCTATGCTATTAATTCCAAGCCAGTAGCACCATGGAGCACTATGCGCAAAATGTTAAATGTGTCACACAGTATCTCCGCAGCAAATTATTTCTCAAACATGTAAACAACATAAGTCACATCTCCAGGACATCCATTCAACACCCTCCAAATTTCATGTGAAAAGAACAAACCATTCTAGAGATATTCAATTTTTACGTTTCTGCACCTTTAAGAAGTCTTCCACCACAAAATGGCAGAAATCACAGCTGAAAATGTACTAAAATGGCAGACCTGGTGGCCAAAAAATCAGTAACTGCAAAGTGGGCCAACTTCAAATGGCAATAACTCTGGAACGGAACAACATTTTTTCACCAAACAAAAATTGGCATATTCCTTGAACAAAGGTCTTTCCATGTGCCACGGTTCAGACCAATCAACCACACACTGGCTGCGCTATGTGTCACGGAAGACAGTGCAGACAAATAGCAAAAACATAAAGTTTTGCACTGCACTACGAAAACACAAATGGTAACGTTAATACAAATGGTGATGGAAACAGTAAGATAAAAGAAAATAGTAATGCTAACGGTAATGCAAATGCAAGTGCAAACAGTAGCACATATGGTGATGCAAACAGAAACGATAATGCAAACTGCAAGAGAAACGCAAATGCAAACATAAATGAAAACAGAAATGGTAACGCAAACGCTAACTGCAACAGAAACGCAAACGGTACTGAAAACGATAACGCAAACGCTAACACAACGGAAAAGCAAACGGTAACAAAACAGTAACAAAAATGCAAATGGTAACACAAACACAAACAGAAATGCAAACGGTAATGGTAATGGCAACAGCGATGCAGAAGGAAACAGTAACACACTCAACAACGGAAACGCTACCAAAAATGCAAATGCTAAAGCCAACGGAAACGCAAATGCAAATGGTAATGAACATGCAAAAGGTAATGGTAATGCAATTGGAAATGCAAATGGTTATGGTAACAACGATGACACCAAAGGAAACACTAACGCAAACATAAATGCAAACGCAAGCGTGTACGCAAACGCAAATGGTAATGCACACAGTAACGATAACACAATTGGAAATGCAAATGCTTACAGTAACACCAATGATGATGCCAAAGGTAACACAAACGTAAACGTAAAGACAAACACAAGCATGTACGCAGATGCAAATGGTAACGTATACGGTGAAGCAAAAGTAAGCGCAAACAAAAACAGCAATGGAAATGCAAATGGTAACAGTAATGCAAATGCAAGTGCAAACACAAACGCAAAGGGTAATGCACACAGTGACAGAAACGAAAACACTAACGCAAATGGTTATGTAAACACAAATAGTAACAGTAACGCATCGCAAGGGCAAATGCAAACGCAAAGGTTAATGTACACAATGAAGCAAATGTAAACACAAACAAAAATGGTAACGGAAACTGAAATGGTAACAGTAATGCAAACGCAAGCGCAAACGCAAAGGGTAACATACACGGTGATGTAAACGGAAACGCTAATGAGAACACAAGTGGAAACACTAATGGTAACAGTAACACAAACGCACACCTTTTTTTTCCCAAAAAGGTGCATTCAAAAGCACAGTGAATACAAAGAATGTATACATAAAAATTGCCCTTGGAGCAGAAAATCAGCACTTGGAATACTAAATTCCTTGTATCTCAGGAACCATACGGCATAGAAAAACATTTAAAATCTCATATTATTTATGACTTTCCAGGCTAGTTTTGTGCTTAGCCCCCTAGTGGGGGACTAAGCATTCTTCGAAAAGTCCGTAACTGAACCATTTTAAGAGATACGAGCCCCGAAAGACACGGCGGACGCTGTAATGTTAGCCTACGGGAGAAAATGTCAACTTTGGAGTGCTGTAACTTTGCAGCCCTCTAATATTTTGTCACCAAACCACCAAAAGGCACATCTGTGGGATGTTGGCTTTCTTCCTTCCAAATTTCAGCCCAAAAGACCAAACTGTTCTTTTACAGCAGGGTGGCAAAGATTCCCTATTGTTTTGGCCATAGTGGCACAAAGTTCTTTCGCAAATCACAACACTTTCACAAATGAAATCACAAAAGTGTTGCATATGCGACACTACTTTGCAACACTACTTTTTACAAAAATTAAAAAAATATATTTCTTGGGTGTTTTACCCCCCAAAAAAGACATGGCTAGCATCCTCAGGGCTCGGCTAGGTGAACACAACAAGAATTGTGTCCCAAGAGGGTCACAAAATTAAATGCCTGGCATTTCTATGACCACCAACTGAAAACAAGATGGCTCATTTGCGATACTACAAGGGTCATTTGCAACACTAAAAACTACATTTGTGACACTTTCGCATATTTTTTAACTTTTCCCATTGACTATAATGGGAAACTTGTTTTTTGAAATCTTCGGAAGGCACATCAGGAAACCCGGCTGCATGTTCCCTAAAGGTTTAGAACTGGTCACACCAACTGTGCGACCTGCAGGCGCGATCAAAGAATGCACAAAAATGTGTAATTTATGCATTTTTTGGCACTCTGTAGCTCCACAATAATACATCCGACCATAACTAAACTTGGCAGGTCCAGAGTTCTGTGGTACCAGACCGTGCATGCCAAATTTCAGGCAAATCCATGGTACAGTGGAAAAGTTATTAAGCTGCCAAATTTCAGATTTAACCTTAAATGCGGTACTCAACCCTAACTATAGTGGCACTACCGTGACACTATAAATAATATATATTATAGTGGTGCAGTAGTGCCACTATAGTTAGGGTTGAGTAGATAGTTTAATGTGACAAATTTTGCACCTTAATAACTTTGCAACCATTCAACAGATTTGCATGAAATTTGGAATTTGCTGTCCTGTGGGATAGATGTCTTGATGTGCCTAGCTTTGTTTTAATCAGATGTGCAGATTTTGCACAGCGCATAGTGAAAAAAAGTTGTTTTTTGCTTTTTTTGCCCATTTTTCCTGATTTTTCCTGATCACGCTGCATGCACACCATTTGGAATTTTGGCCTGCTATTTTCAGAATAAAAAGAGCTTGCCCCAGAGAATAAGTCAGCATTAATTCTGTGAAAAAATATTAATCTACTCCAAAGTTATTCAATTTTGAAATTTTGGGTTCTGAGCATGCTCAAGTTCAGTCTTTTGGATAGCTGAACAGTTGCGAAGAAGGACTTGGCCTCATGATCAGGCATAGCGAAATTGCAACAAATAGTCATAACTGTGCCATCTCAAATAATTTTCACCCCAAATGTTCAACATAACCTTCTTAGCACCTTGCCACATGTACCTAGTACAACAAACTCTCAAATCCCCATCAAAATGTAATTACGCGCAACTGTAACACTGTTTTTGCACCACAGTTGCAGAAAAACATTTTCAGTAGGATTTGAGAAATGATAGCTGTACTGTTCAAGAGGTGGTGTGGAAAAATGGCAGTGTTAAAAATCTGACGTGAAAATAGGAAAAATAGGCGACGTTGCAAACTTGTGTCGAAACTGTGCAATGCACGCTCATCACGCAGTCGTTTTTTGGAATTTTTTCTCCACATTTTCAACATCAGCATTATGGGATCTACCTTCATGAACAGTGCAACTGTGATTTTGTTAATCCATTCCAAAAGTTGATTTTCAGACAGCGACTGCGCCATTCTGCGTCACAGGTGTGAAAACACATTCCAGGCAGGATGTGCAAAATGACAGCTGTACTCTTCATAAGGAGGCATGCAAAAATGGCAATGTGGAAAATCTCAAGTGAAAATATTAAAAATTGACGAAGTTAAAAGCGTGCTTAGAAACTGCACAATGCACGCTCGTAACAGTCATTTTTGGGAATTTTTTCACCAAATTTGCAACATAGGCTTTTTGGGACCCTACCTCATGAACAGTGACACTGTCATTTCATGAATAGTCACAAAAGGTGATTCCACGCAGCGACTGCAAAATCACCTTTTGGGACTGAGAAAAAAAATATGACAGTGCCAGTGTTCATGAGGTGGGGTCCCAAGAACCCCATATTTAAAATTTGGGGCCAAAATTCCCAAAAATGGTTGAGATATAAACCTAAGTTGAAACTCCCCATTCTTTCCCATATGGCTTACCTTGATTCCTCAGATCACAGTTCAGCTTTGAAGAGTGCAGATGTGTCCCGATCCAGAGAAGATCGACGATCCCAACCTCAGGAGGGTAAGTATGGGTGAGGGGCGCGGGAGGTGGGTGTGCAGAGGGAGGGTGGGGATGGGGAAGGAGCTGGGGAGATGATGAGGGACAGTTTTCTTTATTACACATTTATTTTTAAAATAGGAAACACTGAGAACAGTTTTCTTTTATTTACAGGTATAATTCTTTATTTGGGCACACTGGGCTGGGCTCCCAATGTGTCATATGTGACATCATCATGCCGACAGGGGGATTGGGCAACCCCGTTGGCAATAAAAGTGGGCTGGGGGTCATCTGACACTGGGAGTGGGCATCCCAATGTCGGAAAGGGTTTAAAAAAAAAACATATATATATATATTCCTGAAATTTGGAGGGAAGACAGCCAACAGCCCACAGATGTGTCTTTCAGTGGTTTGGTGAAAAAAATATTACAGGGAGGCAAAGTTATGGCACTTCGAACTTCTCTTTTTTTCCCATAGGATAACATTACGGCATTTGCCACGCCTTTCAGGGCCCGTATCTCGGAAACGGTGCAAGATATGGACTTTTCGTCTGAAAATTGCTTAGCCCCCAATTGGGGGCTAAGTACAAAACTAGCCAGGAAAGTCATAAATCATACGACTTTTACATTTTTTTTCTACATCGTACGGTTCCTGAGATATACGCTATTTAGTATTCCAACTCCTCATTTTCTGCTCCGAGACCCATTATTATGCATACATTCTTTATACTCACTGTCTTTCTCTATGTAGCTTTTGGGGAAAACCAGCCTGTGCACTTACATTACTGTTATCGTTGCCCTTTCCACTTGCAGTTCCATGCCCATTTCACTTACCGTTCACGTCTATGCCACCATGTGCGTTATCCTTTGCGTTTTCATTTCCGCTTGCGTTTCTGTTATTTTTTGCCATTTCTGTCTACAGTACTGTTTGTCTTTCTGTTTTGCTTTGCATCACCATGCCCATTGACATTTCCATTTGCGGGCACCATGTCACTATGCGACAAGACATCACGTGGTGGACCGTTCCAGTCTACGCCACTGTGTGCGTTACCCCTTTCTGTTCTCATTCCCACTTGTGTTACCATGTGTGCCACTGTTAGCACTTCTGTTTGCGTTGCTGTTCCCATTACTATGTCACAAGACATCATGTGGCGGGAGCGCAGGGCCCGCTCCCGCCGCTGCATTACATTCACTATTTCTCATTATCATTCTCAAAAAAAAGGGAAATTAGAGGCAAAAAACTTCGTTTAATGCATCAGTTAGGGTTGATCCCACAGCCCGAGAAAAAGTAGAAATTTGGTGTTAGGGTTGAAAACCTCCCTTGGACCCCCAGCCCACCCCAACCCGGCATTGGGGTGCGCATTGGGGTGTTCGGTCCTAACTCTCACCCCATTCTTCTATGCTTCTGCTGCTTCACACATGTGATGGGGTGAGAGTTGGGCCGGCAATCACCAATGCCGGTGGGGTGGGCTGGGGTCCAAGAGGGTTTTCAACCTCAACACTGAATTTCCTCACTTTCTGGCGTGGAACAACCCTAACTGATGCATTAAATAGAGTTTTTGCCTCTAATATATATATATATATATATATATATATATATATATATATATATATAGGCACACTGGGGTGGTCTCCCAGTGTGCCACAATACTGGGTGGTGGGGATACACATCGATGCAGGAACTGGAAACCCTGGTGTTGGTGCAGGGGGAAGACTAGTCCAATGCAGGATCCTGCTTCAAAATGATTGCAAATTTCAATGCAGGACTCAGCATCGAAGAAAAGATATCAGGGACAGTTTTTCCTTTTTACAGACTTTCCTTGAATCCTCAGATCGCAGTTCGGGCTTTAAAGAGTGCAGACGTGTCACAGTCCAGAGAAGATCGTCGATCCCAACCTCCAGAGGGTAAGAATGGGTTGGGGTGTGGGGAGGCAGGTGTGCAGAGGGAGAGTGGGGATGAGGGAGGGGGCTGGGGAGATGATGAGGGATGGTTTTCTTTATTACAGGTTTATTTAAAAAAAAGAAAACATCGAGAACGGTTTTCTTTATTTACAGGTATTATTCTTTATTTGGGCACTCTGGGGTGGGCTCCCAGTGTACCATATAAGTTGGGGGGGGACATCATTATGCCAACAGGGGGATTGGGCACCCCCATTGGCAATAAAAGTGGGATGGTGTTCATCTGACACCGGGAGTGGGCCTCCCAGTGTCGGAAAGGGTTTTTAAAATATATATATATTGGCACACTGAGGTGGGCTCCCAGTGTGCCCCAATACTTGGGGGGGTACACATTGGGCACCCCAGTTTTGGTGGAGGGGGAAGACTAGTCTTATCCTGCATCAAAATGATGAAAAGACATCAGGGGACAGTTTTCTTTTTTACAGGCTTTTAAATAATGTCTGGCAAACTGGGGTGGGCTCCCAGTGTGTCAAATGTGTATGTGTTTGCAGGGAATACATACTTATACGGGGATTGGACACCTTGTGTCAGTGGGAACAAGCGGGTTCTCCTGACTCTGCAGCCGACAGCATGAGTTCCAGTTGCGGCTGCAGAAGTCAAGAAAATACCGGTCTTCTCAAATAGAGAACGGCTTACAAGACGTTCTCTGTATAAGCTGGACCCAGGAAAAAAATTGTTTGGGTCCAACTTAAAACACTAAAAAACATCAGAATGCACCTAAAGGGGTTCTCTTTAGCTTTTTTCTGATGTTTTTTGTACGAAAAAATGTTGGGACTTCAACTTTCTCACTAAGCGGTCAGACAAGATGGTGGCTACAACACAGCTCCATCGATCACAGGACTGTGAACTGTGCAGAAAATACCAGCATTCTTTGCAAAAAGAAGCTGGTATTTTTTTACACAGTAATCCTATTATTTGAAAATAAGCAATTTCTCGTGCCTGAATATAAATTTTCCCATAGGAAACAATGAAAAATTAAAAATGTCATAACTTTTGAATGGTATAATATTTTTTCACCAAATCTTCAAAAGACACATCTGTGATTCAAAGACTTTCTATGTTGAAAATTTCAGACCACAACATTAAGGCATTCCTGAGATACAGGTGAACAAAGAAATGTTAAAAAAATGGATTTTTCTGCTTTTTCAACACTTCATATCTCAGAAACCTTTTGACAGATTCCCATGACATTTGGCAGGTCAGGAGACCTTCCCCTAGAGATTATGCGTGCCACATTTATTGCAAATCCATGAAAGGACATCAACATTATTAAGGCTCAAAGTTTGGACTTTAACATAGAAGTGCCATTTCACCCTAACTATACTGGCTCGACCTCACCAGTATAATATGCCGCCGGTAGCGAAAACTCTGTTTCTTGCTTTGTTTTTGAAATAATGGTGCCGAAAGGTGTGACAGATACTGCAATGTAATCCTATGGGCAAAATGTCAACTTCGTCATGGCATATCTATGCAACCACTTAATTCCCCAAAACCTAAACAGCATAATTTACACCTGTAGTGCACCCCCTCAACACCCTGTAAATTTTCAAGTAAAAAGACCAAGCTGTTAATGAGCTATACAATTCTAAAGTTTTTACACCTTTAAAAAATGTTTCAATTGTGAGATAGCAAAATCTTATGCCACAAGATAAATCCTAGTCCGCGGCCTAAGAAAATCCTAGTCCAAGAGGGGATATCTGATCATGCCAGTCTGGGCCATCTGGTCATCCCCAGGGACATCTGGTTCTGAAATTCTGGCTATCTGGTTGTCCCCTTATGAATGAAATTCTGCGGACTAGGATCGTCTTGTGGACTAGGATTTTGCAGGCTTGCGAAAGAAGATCGTTAGTGAGTCACGAAAGAAGAATTTTTAATTTTCAAAAACTTATTTTTTTACAGAAATGAAGCAAACCAAAGACATGGCTTTGTAGAGGGGGTCACCCTGAACATAACGCATGCCTCATTTGGCCCAAAAGTCACCCGTGGATAAAGCTACGACATTTTGTTTGACTGGAAAACTAAAAACAAGATGGCGGCTCAAGAACTAAGAATTTTTCTGATGGACTAGGATTTTCCTTTGTGAGGTAGCAAAATTCTTGACCATTAGGCAATTCTTAGGTCGCAAAATATACATATAAATTTTGGACTGAACTGAGCATGCTCAGAACTCAAAAATTAAAAATGTATTAACTTTTGAACGGATTCATATTTTTTTTACCAAACCAATGCTGGATTGTTCCATGTCCCAAACTCTTTCTATGTTCCAAATTTCAGACAAAAGACCACATGGTGTGGTCACAGCGCCACAGCCATAAAATGCATCAAAACGGGCGAAAAGTGCATTTTTTGATATTTCACTGCACAGAAACAACCGAAATGCAACTTGGAGAATCAAGAGATCTACCATACCAGACTGTGCATTCCAAATTTCATGCAAATCCATTGAACGGTTGCAAAGTTATTAACACACTAAATTTGACGTTTAACATTAAAGTGCCTACTCAACCCTAACTATAGGGATGCGACCTCGCCCCTATAATATGCAAAAACTTTGTTAATGCATCAGTTAGGGTTACTGCAACAAAAGTAGGGAAATGAGGGATTAGGGTTTCACCTTAACACCCCACCCCTGTTCTGTGGAGACCAGGAGGCATTGGGGGGAAGGGGTGGTACTGGGGTCACCAATCCTAGCACTCATCCCATTCTCCTATACTGTTGCCACCCAGCTTATTTTACAATGGAATGGTCAGTGGTTTATTTGCCCTGTTATCATCACCCCAAGATCTTTTTCCTCCTCTGTAGTGGCTATCCATACCCCTCCCAAATTATAACTCCTTGGGTTCTTTGCTCCCCTGTGCATGATTTTGCACTTCTTAGCATTGAACCCCAACTGCCAAGTATCTGACCAGTTCTCAAGTTTAGCCAGATCAACCTGCAGCCCCTGCCACCCTACTATGTCATCTTCCACTGCCCTGATCTTTGTGTCATCCGCAAAGAAACTAATCTTGTTCTTTATGCCATGTGAGATGTCGGCAATGAAAATGCCAAACAACACTGGGCCCCATACCGAGCTCTGCGGTACCCTGCTTGTTACAGCCCTTGGAGATGACAGTTCCCCCTACACACCACTACTCTCTGTTGCCTCCCTTGCAGCCAGTTCTTGATCCAATTCACCATCAACGTCCCTGCTCTCAGGTATTCCAACCTGCAAATCAGCCTGTCATGTGGCACCGAATCAAATGCCTTACTGAAATCCAGATACAGGATATTCACTGCATGGCCCTTGTCAGGTGCCCTAGTAACCCAGACATAATAGTCAACCAGGTTGGTCTGGCAGGATCTGCCAGAGACAAACCCATGTTGCTTCCTGTCCTGGAGACCATTGCCCTCTAAAAAGGTTCCCAACCTCTCCTTAAGGACTATTTCCATTAACTTCCCCACAATGGATGTAAGACTTACTGACCTATAGTTGCCCAGTTCATCCTTACAGTAGGCCTGCTTTTGTGGAGGGGCACCACATGAGCCATCCTCCAATCCTGGGGTATGCACCCTGTTCTCAGAGAGGTATTAACATAGAATCATAGAAACAGAATTTGATGGCAGATAAGGACCGCTTGGCCCACCCAGTCTGCCCATTTCCCTACCTAATGGATAAGCGGAAGATCCTAGTTAACCAGCAGCCTACTTCTTGCTACCCCCACCCCTAGAATTGCCTTATGACTGTCCCATGCATGCTTGAATTCCACCACTGTTTTGACTCCACAACCTCCGGAAGGCTGTTCCATGCATCCACAACCCTCTCTGTGAAAAATACTTCCTTAAATTACCTCTGAGCTGCCCCCCTCTATCTTCAAATTGTGCCCCCTTGTTCTTGCCCACCTCTTTTTTTGGAAGATGCTACCCTCTTGGACTTTGTTGATTCCCTTGAGGTACTTGAAAGTTTCTATCATGTCCCCCCTCTCCCTCCTTTCCTCGAGGCTATACATATTAAGCTCCTTAAGTCTCTCTTCATATGTCTTCGGTGCAGACCCTGCACCATTTTAGTGCCCTCCTCTGGACAGCTTCCATCCTGTCTATGTCTTTGGAGATTGGGTCTCCAGAACTGCATGCAGTACTCAGATGGGGTCTCACCAGCTGTCTGTACAGAGGATAATAACTTCCTGTTTTCTACTAGTGATGCCTCTCCTATGCATCCCAGTATCCCCCAGCCCTCCTTGCTGCCCTCTCACATTGCGTGCCCACCTTTAGGTCATCTGATGTGACTACCCCCAGGTCCCTTTCCATTTTTGTTGTTGTTAGTATCTCACCCCCCATTGTGTACTCTTCCCCTGGGTTTTTGTTTCCCAGGTGCATTACATTGCACTTCTTAGCATTGAATCTAAGCTGCCATACATTTGACCATTCCTCTAACCTTGCCAAGTCCCTTCTCATCCTTTCCACCCCACCTTGTGCATCAACACTGTTGCAGATGTTTGTGTCATCTGCAAAGAGACATACTTTTCCTTCCAGTCCCTCTGCAATGTCGCTTATAAAGACATTGAAGAGGACTGGTCCTAATACTGAACCCTGCGGTACCCCACTAGTAACCCCCTTTTCTTCAGAGTGGATTCCATTTACTATTACTTTCTGTGTCCTATTCTCCAGCCAATTCTTTACCCAGGCTGTCATCTTGGGACCCACTCCCAGGCTGGCTAACTTGTATATTAATCTTTTGTGTGGGACTGTGTCAAGTGCCTTGCTAAAGTCTAGGTAGGCCATGTCCACAGCCCCTTCCTGATCTACTACTTTGGTCACCCAGTCAAAGAAATCTATCAGATTTGTCTGGCATGACCTTCCCGCTGTGAATCCATGCTGCCTTGGGTCCTGTGCCCCTCTGGCCTCTAGATACTCAACAATTCTTTCCTTCAGAAGTAATTCCATCATTTTCCCTACCACTGAGGTTAAACTAACAGGTCTGTAGTTTCCTGCTTCTGCCTTGCTCCCACTTTTGTGAAGGGGATCACATCTGCCCCCCTCCAATCCTCGGGTACCACTCCATCCTCCCATGATTTGTTAAAGAAGGTAGTCAGTGGTGTCACTAGTTCTACCCTTAGTTCTTTTAGAATTCTGGGATGAATCCCATCAGGCCCCATTGCTTTGTCCACCTTCAGTTTTAAGAGTTCTTTCAGAACCCTTTCTTCTGTAAATGGGCTGGTATCAACTTCTGTATCCAGAGTGTTTCTACTGTTTGTTTTAGGTACCTCCCCCTCTTCCTTTGTAAATACTGAGCAAAAATATTTGTTTAGTATCTCTGCTTTTTCACAGTCACCCTCTGTCCACCCTCCCTCCCCTTTAATAAGCCTCACTATCCCTCCCTTGGTCTTCCTTCGCTCCGTGATGTACCTATAAAAGGTTTTATCCTCCTTCTTAACTGAGTTGGCTATCTTTTCCTCGGTTTGGGCCTTTGCTGTTCTGTCTGCCTTCCCAGCTTCCTTTTGCTTTAACTGATACAGTTCTCTGTCCTGCTCCTTCTGTGATTCCTTGTACTTCCTGAATGCTAATGATTCTGCCAGGACCAACGGCAATTCCTTCAGTACCCAGAGGTGCCTTATCTACCTACAGCTCCCTTAAACCCTCTAGTACCCTGCCTGCTGAGATTTCCCCATGCGTCACCCCCCCGTGCCTACCCTCCCTACCCACTAAGGCACTGCCCTATCCCTCTCCCTAGTAAATATGGAACAGAACTATTCATTTAGTGCTTCTGCCTGCTCTGCTCCTTCACTGCACACATGCCATCCTTCTTGATCCTTACTATCTGATCTTTGCTTATCCTTCTGTCCCTTATGTTCCTGAAAAAGTCCTTTTCCCCATCCTTGATACCCTGTGCCAGCCTAAGCTCTTTGGAAGCACTGGCTGCCTGACTATTCTGGTCACCTCTCATGATTTCTTTAGGTACTCCTCTCTATCCTCCCCCTGAATGGATCTCTTGAATCTTCTGAAGGCTGCCCTTTTTACCCTCACCTTTTCCAACACCTCCCTACTTAACCAATTCATTTTTTTGGGACCTAGCCTTTTTGCTTTGTGTCTTAGAGCAGGATCTTGTGGCCTCCATGAGCCCTATCTTGATAACTTCCCATTTCTGGTTAGCATCCATGTGTGGGTGGATGCCTGCTAGGTGCCCAGCCACTATTCCCCATCCTACCAAAGTCAGCCTGGCTGAAGTCCAACACCCTTGCCCCTGCCCCTGCAGCCTCCCTGCCATGCTGAGTGAGAACCACACTGTGTGGTGGTCACTCCCTTCCAGCGGATCCTCCACCCCCAACTCTCTGACAAATTCCCCAATAGACAGTACAAGGTCCAGAGTGTTGCCCAACCTGGTGGGCTTGTTTACCATCTGTATCAAGAAGCTGTCCTGGAAGACCTCAAAGAGGACCTGCTCCTTTGCACTTGAGGTGGCTGGGGTGCTCCAATCTACCTCAGGTAGATTGAAGTCCCCCATGATCACAGTGTTTCCCTTCCCCACTGACTCTCCTTACCTGCTCTGCTGGTTCTCTGTCCAAGTCCTCTGCCTGAGATGGTGGCCTATACACCACCCCCATCCTAAATGTCCTGTTTCTCCAATCCTGGAATTGCATCAATAAAGCCTCTGTTCTACCATCCTCCCCTTCCTCCCTGGCACACCTTATCCCCTCCCTAACATAAATCGCCACCCCACCCCCTTTCCCTTTAACCCTGTCCCAGCAATTTAGCCTATACCCTGGGATCACCAGGTCCCAGTCCTGGTATTGGGTGGCCCATGTTTCAGTGATGGCAGCTATATCCACCTCCTCCTCTGCCATCAGAGCCTGTAACTCGGCTGTTTTGTTCCCCATACTCCTTGCATTCAAGGAGACTACCATTCAATATGCACCCTTCCCCTCTTTCCCCTTCTGAACACTATTGTTAATGACACTGCATGAACCCGCCCCTGTTCCATCTCTACTGCTATGGGGGGTAAGCCTGTTTGGCTCCCCGATCTGGAGATCTTGTTTAATTTTCACCAACTTGCCTCCCCCCACACCTAGTTAAAATCCTCCCTGGTTGTTGTGTATTCACCCAGTCTCTGTTTTAATACCTCGATCCCTCCTTGCTCAAGTGTAGTCTGTCCTGGGCATACAGGGTGCTGCTATCCCAGGTCCTACCTCATTCCCCCACCAGCCCATACCCTTTTGTCTGGCACCAGGCCCCCAGCCAAGCGTTAAACTCCTCTGTTCCCAGTTTCCTTGCAGTACTCGCTTTGGGTACTGGGAGAACTTCTGAGAAAGCCACCAAGCTCCCTGCCTCCTCACATAACTTCCCAAGCTCCATGAATCTCCCCTGTACCTCCTTGACTGAGTTTCCCGCCAAGTCATTTGTGCCCAAGTGCACCACAGTACGGGGTTTCTCCTTTCCCCTTTTTGCATACTTAAGAATAAATTGTTCCACCCTTCTTGCTGTCATTCCTGGCGTGCACTCCAGCCATATGTGACTATGCTGCTCACCCTTACTACCCCATCTCACAAAATGCCAATTGAACACCGACACCTCTACTGTGAATGACAGTTCAGTGACACAGCGAAGGGTCATTGTAATGTCACCGTGAGACCCTGGCACTACTTTCTTGGGATCTTGCACCCTCTGAGTTATCTGACTCAAAGTTGATTATATGAATTGGGGGCAGAGGCCCCTGTATGGGATTACTATAAGCGCTGCGACAGCACTCAAACCCGACATCCCGACAATGACAGACACAGTGCAGAGGTTGGCATTGTACTGTTAGGGGATACCAGTGTGTTGTTCAATTGGGGGCAGTGTTTCGGATGGATTTATAAATCGCAATTGTGGCCTATATAAATCCATCGCTGTAACGTCGCTCAACAAAATATTTGTCAAAATGGTATCATAGAGCCCCATCTCACCCCTTTTAGTATTGAATCTCCCTGAATTAATATCCCACCCCCTTTTTCATGTTTTAGCCCTCGACACTTCTCATTTTCCAAGCCCCTGTTCTGACCCTCTACCCCATCTCTCATATCTGTGCCACTCCCTGCCCTAAGAGCCTCCTCCCCTGCCCCTGCTACCAACCTGCCTCCCCCCACTCAGTCCTTTATCTGAGCTGCCCACTGCTCCCCCACTACAGTCACTGTATCCACACCATCATCCTCACCACCACTTAACTCCTGCTTGTCTTCCCCCTCCTTAGTTTTAGTCCACCCACTCTACTAGCCATTGCTCTCTTCCCATCACCCCTCACATCTCGGCCCCCTCCATTTGTCATACTGCTGTCCTCTGAGTTGTTAGTACCCCCTTTCTTCCTGTCCTATCCCTGAGTTCCACCCCCACCTTATCCTCCAGTGCAGCCAGCACTGAGAACCTATTGTTTGACACTTCTTATCTGCCCTACCCCTGGCAAACTGTTAGAAGACTTTCATCTTCTGCCTGCTCTTGGGTCACTGATGCCCCTATTCCCGACCTTCATCCAGTCCCCTAGTTCAGTACCCATAGGTTCCTGAGGAGGTTGCAATCTTGGTCCATTTACCTCACCTCTCTTTTCCCACTTGGTCTGAGATATCTGCCATCCTCTGGGGTACTCCTACATTCCCCAGGTGCCAGATGGTTCCCCCTCACTCCCCACTCTCACTCCTTAGCTCTATTCTTAACCAACAAATCTCATCCCTAAACTGCTCAAGCTGTCTACACACCAAACACCTTCCTGCTCTCCATGCCACCCCTAAAAAGATAGCTGCTCCACATCTGTTGCATCCTACCTCCTCCCCCATATCCCTACCAAACATCCATCTCCCTCCTGTGCCCACAGCTGAAGGCTGCCAGCTTCTTCCCTTATGATCTTCCCACCTTAAAGGGATATCCATGTTCATTCAGCAACACACCCACTTCCTCCTTGATGCATCCACAATATTTGTTTCCTCTCTCTGTCCTGTTCAATTCACAGGTATGATCTGTGTTTGTTAGTGGATGCGCCTGCCCATGTTTTCCACCAACCTCGATGCAACCCCTCTCCAATAAGAGTGGAGGAGCTGGGGGTGGGAGGTATGGGGGAGGATGGGTTGGGCCTACACCCCTGACTCCCGAAAGAGTCAATCAACCACTGACCCAAAATCCAAGGTCAACTATTGATGAAGGTTTAAATGCCCGATTTCACTTGTGCTTGTCCTACAGGACAATAATTTATCCCAGCGACTGTTTTCAAACTGCAGAGAACCTCCCCTCACCTCAAGGGCTGCTATAGTCATCAGAGAATGACATATAATTCCTCCCAAAGATGTGTATTTTCCCCCAAAACAGCTACACAGTACCAAATTCAGTAGTCAGAAAAACACTTATCCCTCAGATGCCGTACCTCTGCCTCCTGCTGCTAATCATAAAAGAGAGGGTGGGTAGATGTGTGAGCTGTTGTTATTAGCTTCTATAGCCTCATGGGATATTTCATTATTAATGTAGTCTATAAATGTGTCTGGTGTCATACCAGCAGAAGATAGGGACAGCTCCAGTTTGAGCTGTTGTTTTTAAATTGGGCAGCCCCATGGGATATTTCATTATTAATGATGTCTGTAAATGTGGCTGGTGTTGTAACAGTAGAAGATAGTGCTAGCACCAGTTAGAGATGTTGTTTTTAACTTGTGCAGCCTCATGGGATATTTCAGTATTAATGGAGTCTACTAATGGAGTCTACAAATGTGACTGGTGTTGTAACAATAGAAGAGAGTGCTAGTAACAGTTTGAGATGTTGTTTTTAACTTGTGTAGTACCACTGAATATTTCATAATTTTTTTTGTAAACATATTTTATTGAAACTGCTTCAACATACATCTACAGCATACAGCCATAACGTTCTTATAACAGTACATAATCTTACATAATTTATAAATACATAGTATGGTTATTGATTGATACATTTTCAGGATTACCATAACCTGTCCTGCAATACAGTCAGACCTTCTGTCCTGAGATGGTGGCTTATAAATTGATAACACCCTCCTCAATTGCTGGTAGAAATGGGTTTCAAATCTAATAAAACTGTTTCTTCTGACCATTAGCACCTAACTGACATTTCTCAAGCTTCATACACATTGCTAAATTGTTGAGGCAATGGGTTAAACTAGGGGGTGTTTCATTAATCCAGTGCTGTGCTATAGTCTTCCTAGTGTTAACTAAGACCAAGTCCCACAGCCTACACACTGCTGTCCACCCTGGTCTGATCTCTGCCCCCAACATGAATTTGAGTGGGGTGTGGGGAAAGTTAACTTTCAATGTCTTTTGCGTGATATTGTGCACTTGCAACAAAAAGGGGCAACCTTCCTGCAGAGGAGTGCCATATGGATAAAGGTTCCCAGTTCTGTGTGACATTTTGGGCATCTGTCAGATTTATGTTTGTTATATTTGTGGCACCTATATGGAGTTAAGTATGTCCTAGATACAAAATTAAGCTGTATCCTATGCAGTTTATTTGACTTAGCACAGTGCTGAATTTGTCTGATGGCTGCTCTCCCAAGTCTCCCCGTTTATAGGGACGTCCAGCTTCTACTCCCAATCTGTTCTGGCCTTTATGTCAGGATCTGGCAGAGTGCCCAGTAACAACCTATACAATGTGGTAAGTACGGAGACTGTGGGGGGAGGATCTATTAAGAGCCTCCTCAGTGGGAGACATTGGGGGGTTCTCTCCCAGCAAGTAATTCCAGATATGTAAGTAAGTAGAAAAATTGCCAGTCTGGAGACCATACTACTCCCTCAACTCAGAATATTGCTTAACCTCTCCCTCATGGTACAAGCCTTTTATGAGCTTTAATTCCAATCTTTCCCACTTCAATAGGGCCTGATGTAGGAACACGTTGTGTGGCTGTGCCCTTAATTGTTCCTGATACTGGCTATTATTGTAGAGTTGGAGGAGAGCACCTGGGCAGCTTATGATTTGGTGGGTACCTCTCCAAATCCTTGCCAACTGGTGAGTGAAACAGTTTTAATCTTCTGAGATTTGAGGTCACTTAGACTAGGAGAAAGCAGGCCATGAAGTATACCTCCATGGAGGCACTCCTCTTCTATACACACCCAGGTAATTTTTTTGTTGCTTGTGAGACAGAATAGTGCCAAAAGCTGCACAACCCAAAAATAATATTTGAAATGAGGCAAGGCTAAAATCACCCTTACTTAGTGGTGGTTGCAATATGATGCTTTTAATCCTATCTTCCCTCCCCCCAAAAATCTATTGACAATACAACTGAACTACTTAATTAAATATTCAGGTACCCTAACTGGTAGACAATGAAGCAGGTACACGCATCTAGCAATATATTAATTTTACTGTAACTATGTTTACTCTGCCAATTAGACTAATTGGGAGGCCCAATCACTATTCACCTTATTTCTTTATGCTTTCTAACAGCCTGTTAAAATTTTCACCCTATGTTAGGGAAGGTTTACTAGGAATATTTATACCCAGGTACTTTAATGATGAGACAACTCTTGGCTGCAGCATCATACCAGATGGAAGGTCAAGTCCCCCCTTTCCTAACAGTTATATTCTGCTTTTGAACCAACTCATTTTGTGACTAGAGATTTCACTGAATTCAGTTAGTATGCCTTAGAAGGCCACTAGACTAGATTTGGGGTCTGATATATATACCAAAAGGTCATCTGCAAAAAGAACTGTTTTATGCTCTATTCCCCCCCCCACTATCAACCCTTTGACCCTTTTATCCATCAGATCACTGCGGCCAAGGGTTCAAGGGCCATTATGTATAGCAAGGGTGACAGTGGGCAACTCTGCCTCATACCTTGGATAAGCTGGAGGGAGGGGGACAGTATTCCATGTACTAAAATTTGTGCAGGTGGCCCAACATATAAAGTCCTTATCCATCTTAGAAGATTGTATCCCAAGCCAAACTGTTTGAAGGCATGGAACATATACATCCACTCCACTCTATCAAATGCTTTTTCAGCATCTAGTCCCAGCACCACAGCCCTTTCTCTTTGTAATGTGGTCACATACCTCCACACAACATTCAATGTATTTTGAACTTTGTGCTTTCCCTGCCTATCCTTTATGAATCCAGATTGATCTGGTGGATAATATCCAGCAGGAATTCCTCAATACGCCTTGCTAGCACTCTAGTCAATATCTTATAATCTGCAGTTAGCAGATAAATTGGGTGATATGAGATGCATAGCTAAGGGTCCTTCCCAGATTTAGGAATCACTACTATAGTGACAGATCGCATAGAAAGCGACAGTTCACCAACCGTCAGGCATTCTTCTACCATATCCATTGGGGTTCCTGGAGGTAATCATGAAAGATTTTATAGAAATCTACTTGAAATCCATCTGGCTCAAGGGCCTTATCTCCCTTAAGGTGTTTTATCACTTTCTTGATCTCCTCCCAAGTAAATGGGGTTTCTGAATGAAGGGCCTGCAATTCAGATATGGTGGGGGAGAGACGCATGGTTCAGAAACTGCTCTGTAATGTGCTGTTTAGGTGATACCTCTGAAGTGTATAGCCCTGCATAAAATTCTTTAAAGCATTCCCCACTTTTCCGGATAACTGCTCCATTAGGACTTTGGATGGCTGCCACATTCTTTATCCCTTCTCTGCTCCTGCAATTGCCAAGCTAGTAGTTTCCCTCCAGCATTTCCTTCAGAATAGTCCCTGACTTGGGTTAATAGTAGGGCTCTTTCTATCCTAACATTATGGATAGTGTTGTATTCCCACTTTAACTTCTGTAAGCAGTAATACAAATCTGGTGTAGGATTTTTTAACATGCTCTCCTACAATTTTAATATCATTCTGCAATTCAGCTACCTTCCCTTCATCTATACATTTCTTATGTGCTGCATATGATATTATAGCACCTCTTAAAACAGCCTTTAAGGTGTCCCACCTTACTGCTGCCGAGGTGTGTCCCTTTGGCTTGTTAACTAAATGATGTTCTATCTGTCAAGCTGTGTATTTTTGAAAATCCTCCTTCTTTAATAAGTAGGGTTGCCAACTTTGAAAGAGGCAAAAACTGGACATTAAACCATACCCTAAACTCTGCCCCTAGCCCCATTCCTTTTCATGACTGATCATGCATTGCTCCCCCTCAAAAGCCAATTCTTAGATCAATGAAGACTTTAATGGAATAGTAAAGGACAACAATTAAAGCAGCAGTTCGACAAACACGTTAACATGCTGTAGCTGTTAAATTTGCTTTTCTTGGTTCTTCCTAGTTATTTATTTATATATTTATTCACTGAAATTATTTTACCAGATAAAGAAAATCTCATTTACAGATATCATCGGGGTGGGTGGACAGGGAAATACTGAAAATAGTATACAATTATATATGATAAACAAACAGCTTATTTCCTATAATGTGTACTTTATATTTTTCCTGGATCCAATTCCTTTTCATGTCCACAATACTATTTTGAAGCCAAAAGAAATCAACATACTTTTTACTGGAGGAAACAACAACTTTACAAAAAATAATTTGAAACATTTCGAAATACTTAGAGATGAAAAAGTTTACCAGAAAATAAAAAAGGAAGATAGCTGAATCTTTTACTGTTACAAAAAGTAGGGTCAGACGTTTTGCTCTGCTTTGCTGCTGTTCTGCTTTGGAGATGCAAAGTGGAAAGGATTAGATTAAGTATCTACTAATGGTCTTAATGGCCATACTATACACTTTCCAGGTTGACTGCTTTTACAAAGAAAGGGCTATATTGACAAAAAAATTTGCTTGTAACCTGGAAATGCAGCTAAAAGAATGAATGACATGACAAAATATGTTTCTAAGGTATGTTAACTCTCAAAAGGGCTCAGAAACCTGACTATCACTGAGCAAAACCAGATTACAGTACCTGATAGGGACCCTGAAAACCTGATCATCAGGTAAAAAACCTAAGAGGTGGCAACCCTATATAAGGTAGGATCCAACCTCCATGCCTTGTTAGCCACAGTGGCCCCCATGCCCTTTAAGACCAGCTGAACTGGGGCGTGATCAGTAGTAGCTACTGTCCAATGGGTCACACCTTTTAAACCAGCTATCAAAGATTGCGATATAAGTACCCTATCCAATCTGGCATATGTTTTAGCAGAATGTGAATAGTGTGTATATTCCCTACCTCTGGGGTTTAGGTACTTCCAGGAGTCAGTTAGTTTGTGGTCTTGCATTGGGAACCCCAACTCCCTACCATTCTTTGTAACTAATCCTCCTGCTCTGCAAGTGTGATCCATTATATTGTCAATCACACAATTATAGTCCCTGCCAAGGATCCACAGACCCTTAAATGTGGACATTTCCATGGTCAAGCTTGTAAAGAACTCCAGGGATTCAATGTTAGGTCTATATATGGAACCCATAGCTAGTTTTTGCCTTGAGTTCAGCTGCACCTGGACTAGTGAGAATCTGCCACCTGCAGTATCAATGATGGAGTGCAGTACAATGCCTGGACATCTGGGCCTAAGCCAAATAGCTGCTCCCCTAGCTTTGGAGGTAAAGTACGATGCATACCATTCTCCTCCCCACCAATTTTTAGACATGTGTAAACCTTCTTTCCATGTCATGTGGGTCTCCAGCAAGCACAGAACATCCACCATATGTTGCTTCACTTTACTCAATGTTTTTTTTTATTTTGTGTGAGTCTTTAGGCCATTAGTATTCCAGGAGCAAATACTCAATTCGTTAACCATTTTGAGACTGTGGTGAAAAAAAAAAGCTGAGATTAAGTGAATGCACAGACATAATGTACTTTCTAGATCTGTCATATTGAAGCTTTTTTTAAGTGTAATCCAGAAACCTAAAACATGAAAACATTATAACAGTATTGAACATAATAACAACAAACTTATGGAACAGGCCCCAAAACAAAACCTTCGCCAGTTCCAAGGTAGATAACTCCCAGCTGTAACAACTTTTTTTTTTTCTATTTACAGTTTCTGGGATTTTACGGATTTTCTCCCGGCCCATGCACCCATGCATCCCCGATGAAGCTCGTGCATGTGGAGGCATGCATGTGCACACTGTATGGTATGCCCATCCCTTCCAATCGCACCATTAACCACCTACACCGGCATCGAACCTCCATTCGGTGACAGCTGGACTATGAGTGGGTGACCCCATCCCTTACCTGGGAGAGGAGAGCCAATGCTCAATCCTGCTCCCACCCTCCCCTCCCCGTGCCAGCACCCCAACAAAGCAAGGTTGTTCCTGAACCAGGATCGCCGGCATAGCATGAGGTGTGGTGTCCAGTGCTTCAACCCTGAACACCACCGGGACAGCTGCTGTAGCCACTTTTAACATACCCTCCCTCCCCTTTGGCCCTCCACCCTCCCACCTTCTTCTTCCTAGACTCTCTTCAGTGGTATTTATCCCTCTAACTAGGGCCAGTCTGGCAGGCCTTAGGTGGGTAGCATGAGAGCAGAAGTTAAGGTCTGCACCAGGGTCCTGTGCTCAGCATTAAGCAGATGTAAATAAACGAAAATTAGTTTGCCAGCACCAGGTAAAACTAACAGAGTGCTTTGTCCAAGCCTGCCAAATAAGGTTGTGTGCTTACTGCCAAGTGAGATTATGTGCTAAAGTATGCACCGAAGGGAATCCACACCATGCCACATGCGCTTTCAAATCCAGCGTTCTTTATTTTTTCACACAACATATGAGGTATAAGTGCTCCCACTCTTCACAGACTCCTTACAAACTGCAGGCTTACAGACTGCCAACCTCCTCCATTACTCCATACACAGTGTCCTAACGCATTTCATGCCACTTGGCACTTAATCATAGGTAATCATCAATAGCTGGGTAGAGGTGCACCTTTCTGCCCTTCCCCCCTCTATGTTACAAGAGCTTAAATACCCAGTCCTGCTGGGTACTTCTATTCCTCATGCACTGGAAGTGATGTATGGAGCACACATCTGGGTCCTTAACAGATGTCAGTCTGCATGCTGTGGTACAAGATATGTACAGTCCCAGATTACAACAAGCCCACAATAGCTAAGTCCTTTGTACTTTAATAAATGAGACCTATAATGTGTGATAGTACATATTTCCGTAGCCTTTCAGCCATTCTGCAGATCTGCCACCACTCCTCCCGATACCCACAGCCCCAACTGTGATCAGAAACGTGTTTACTTAAATGCCTGACACATGGCCATTGTATGTGACAGCTATTGTACTAGATCATGGAACTGTAAGGGACTGGGAGCTGACAATATTATGCCCTGCCCACCCTGCTGGTATCCATGGCCCTTGCCGTGGTTGGGGGAAGGGGAAGTAGCAAGTAAACCAGCATTGCCCGTGTGCCTCCACTCAACCTGAAACAATGCTGAGAGATGATCAGTACAATTTGGATTGGTCTCCTGGAGCCATGTTATTCCAGGGCTCCTGCATTTACCCAGTGATATCACCTCTTACCTGCTCAGAACATACCACAGTGAAGAAATATCTGTGATCCTGGCGGGACCTGAAGAAGACAGATTGCGCAGAAAAAAAATTGCAGTCTGCAGGTTGAAGGTAATCAGAGACATCCATTCTACCCTACTAGTCTCGACCCCAAGATCTCGCATAGGCTACTCACAATTAACCATACCTGAATTGTCATACTGCCGGTCATCACATCCAGATTGCTGACAGTGGCATCAGGGAGCGCGCCAAATTTACAGTTCCATCATACATTCTGCAGGATGATCTGGCACTGTTGATCTTTCACAGTATTATTCTGTCGCCTGTCACTCAACAGCCTCTCATGCTGCAAACCCTCAACAATTGGGTGTCTGACATACTGAGGGCCATTCTAAGACGTGTTAGTGGAAACTGACCAGTTCCTCAAAAGCAAAAGAACAGACCTCATTCTGTATTTTTCACAGTCAGGTAAGCCTTTATCATTATTAATCTGACTTTACAGTGAGCCAGAATCGGAGCCAGTCATTAGCCTATATGATAACTATACATAGCCCAGGACCATAGTCATAGACTTTGTCACATACGGTCCCATTTTGTCCCAGTTGTGGGTGTGTAGGCTGTCATTGCTTATGAAAATCTGTTGTCCATTGGTCATCAGAGGTGCCAGCTCCATGGGTTTCAAATCTTGACAGCTAACTACATGCCCACAAAACCCAGGGGCACACCATGTCAATTACAAAAACCTACCAAGAGGCCATCTTTTTAGTCAGTGTCACAGTTTAACATTTCACAGACATGTAACCCCCCCCTATGAATGGGTGTTCCCAAGAAGTCTTCCTCGAGCTTGCCTAAATGCTCACTGCTGGTGTCCTACATTTTAGCAATTAAACGTTATTGCCAGAGAGTGCCTGTGTACTGCCTCTTTAAGGGATGCCTAGATTTGCAGTGGTGATTAATCTGGGAGGGGGCTGAGTGTTGTCATGCTCGAGTCCTAGTAATCGCTCCTTTTCTGCCATCGCTAATTGAGTAGAGGGAGCTCTGTTAGAAGATGTAACTGTTTGCTGAAAACCTATTAGAGTGATAATGATAATGTAGTTTGTCTAACCTGTCTTCTTTGCAGCATGGACTGTCTTGTTTATCCCCACCATTTGGCCCAGGACTGTGAATTGGACCAATCAGTTCTCGTGGGACCTAAAATGGAGCCTGACTACAGGAACTGTCTGGAGTCAAAATCCATAGGAATTGTAGTTTTGGGCTTTTAGCGCCTTTGTTGTGACTAACAGACAGATCAGCCAACCAAACCTTTTGGATTCTGGGGAAAGTCCCGGGCTTGCTGGAAGTTGAGTCAGTTCTAAGTTGGGAGCTGAAGAAGCAACAGCTTGAGACAGTCAAGCAGCCATCTGAGTAGTTTCGCGTGGGAGAACTGTGGAAAGGCCTGAGTTGTGGCCTGCATGTCTGCTTGCTGCCCCTGAGAGGGAGAGTAGAGAATTATTTCGGACTAAATCCAAGTTTGTGAGAACGAAGTAAGCCACTGATTTTTAACCAGGCTCATACCTGAAGAAGACTGAAGATTTTGCTGAATGCGATCTGCCTGTCAGGATTTCCAGCTGCTTTTGAATCCCCGGTTTGTGCAGATACTTTGCGATCGTGACCAGAGAGCGGTTTGTCTGGTACAGTAGAATTTCCTTACATGTAAATGTGCTGTGTATTGAAAGTGGGTCGTGATTTGGTTCCCCACTGTGTGAACTGTGTTCTGCTTGCTGGTACAGTAGAATCCTTTACATGTAAATGTGCTGTGTATTGAAAGTGGGTCATGATTTGGTTCCCCACTGTGTGAACTGTGTTCTGCTAGCTGGTACCGTAGAATCCTTTACATGTAAATGTGCTGTGTATTGAAAGTGGGTCTTGATTTGGTTCCCTACTGTATGAACTGTATTCTGCTTGCTGGAAGCTTTATCCAGCCTAATCGGACTGAATCAGCATTCATCTCCATTCGGCCTGGACCATGCCATGCTGGCCCTGCCAGACTATCCCACCACACAGAGAAAGCCACCAATGAGAGACCTGCTGGGGGATCAGCCCCCTGTTCCATGCTTGAACAGGAATGACGCCGTGGTGAATCATGTGGGCCCTGCTTCTCCTGGCACTCCAGATCAACCACCTGCTGTCTCGATTTTCGTCCCGCCTGTGTCCAGTCTTGGGTATCATGAGCAAATATCAGGGTAGCTCCCTGCAACAACAGCTTAATCTAAGTGTGTCATCTGATAGTTTGTTGTTTCCATTTCTTCATGAACTGAGCCCTCTGGCTCCAGATTACAAATAGTGTGTACTGTGCATGTTGTCTTTTCCATCACAGGGCTCCAACCAGCTACAACACTGGCCCACCCCGGGCAACGGTCCTAGCTAGCCCATCTCCTCGCCACCTGGGTGTCCAGAGTGTGTGACTGTTTATGGACCGCGAAGTGCATGCATAACTGTTTGATTGATACAGCCTTTAAGCAAATTAACCCGATTACTCCCCTCCCTTGTTCAACTCCCTTAAATAAATCAGATCTAACTTTTTTTGCATTTAATCTGACTGTGGTTCCAGTTTGTGCAAGAGTACTGTACTGCTGTTATTTGCTGTGTATAACCTTGTTTTACAGGGGGTCCCCAGGGTCGGGCCAGAGGAAAGCCCTGGTGGTAAGTGCAAACAGTGTGGGTACTTGTGTGGTGTATCAGGGGTAGTGTGAAAGTGATTATTGTGTATTGTTCCAGCCACTAGTAAGGAAAGAGGGGGTTACAGTGTCCCGGAGGGCTGTGCCCAGGTTAGCGTGACCACTACCAACCCTGACCTCTGGGTGTAGGCACCTGTTTCAGAACTCAGGCCTCTTAGCCTGCTACTTGTCAAGCAGGCAGGGGTAGTAGCTCTTGGGATAGTACCACCTAGGGGTTACACACAGGAAACCAAAACATGTGAAAGGGAGACGGTATTTACCTTGAGACCCAAGCCACATTATCCAAATTCTTATTATTCAACATTGCTCCCCTCTTACCTTACAATTAAGATCCCATTACTTGTTTTATGGTGATCAGCTTCAACAAAAAGAAGGCAACATAACAGCAACTCGCCCTTTAACTTCTGCATCCCCAACCTTTTACGTTGTGGTGCTCCACATCACATCACATGCTCCATATCACAAACAGTCCTTAGGCAACTGACAGAAACATGGTGCAAGGTTCATTTAGTGGATTGGTGAGAATAAATGGCCCCTGTCTAGAGCGTTGGTGGTATCTCCCATGCCTGAGATCTTCTGACACCTGCAGCTTCTTCCCTGTTAGCATACTCCTCAGTATCCTTTGGTTTACTGAAATAACATGGAGAACATCCCGGTTTGGTAATTTTCAGTTTGACTAGGTATAAAAGAGCGAAGTCCCATCCACGGTGTTGCAGGATAGTTCTCAACCCATTAAATTTTTGTCGCACCTGTTGGAGGTCCTGAGAATAATCCTGAAAAATGGAAACGCTCCATTTTTTGATTGAAATAGGGCCAGGTGCCCTGGTAGCTCTTAAAACCATCTCTTTATCTGGAAACCACAAGAACGTAATCAAATAGTGTCTGGGTTTATTGCCTGGCTGTGGCCGCGGTCCTGTCTGGTAAGCCCTCTGAATTTCAGGTCTTTTAGTATGCTCGGGCAGGTCTAATTTTTCAACGAGCCACAGCAGGACCGCTGCACTCCCCCTTCCCCTAGGTGTCCTGAGGTAGTCCAACAATTCGAATATTAGAGTGGTGGGCTCTATTCTCCTGATCCTCAGCATGCATCAGTAGTTTTTCCATTTGAGTTTTAAGCACTATGTTGTCTCGGTCCAGGTCAGATACCTTATCCTCTAGTTCTCCAATATGTTTCTCTGCCTCTTCCTACCTTATAGAGCGTGAAGCAGAGGATTCTGCCAATTCAATGATTACCCCCTGGATGTGGGCGATCTAGGCAGTAACATTTGTGAAGCCCGCTCCAACCTCATTTTGTAAGTTCGTTATTAGTCTAGACAGCACCGCAATTGTAGTTTCTTGGCGGCCCTTACTGGTTCCTGCATCCACTGCCATCTGCTGCAGTCTCACATAGGCCTTTGCTGGTACAGTTTGCTGCTTTGAAGCTCTGTCAAATTGCAGTGTAGTTTGATTTTTAGCCATTTTCTGCTGTGTGGAGGCCATTCTGCATCAAGTTATATCAAACTTCTCTGATAATCCTCAGTCAGATATACAAAAAAAAGTTGTTTGCATGCCTCGAGGAGCAAAACTTTTGCACATCTACCATGCTTGCCTGCCTGGCCATGCCCCCTGGATATTTAATTATTAATGGAGTCTATAAATGTGGCTGATGTTGTAATAATAAAAGACAGGGCTAACACAAGTTTAAGATGTTGTTTTTAAACTGGGTAGCCCCATAGGATATGTTATTATTAATGGAGTGTATTAATGGGGCTAGTGTGGTAATAATAGAGGAGAGGGCTGGTGCATATTTGAGCTGCCATTGTTAGACTGTGCAGCACCATAGGATATTTCATTGTTAATGGTGTCTATAAATGTGGATGGTCTTGTAACAATAGAAGAGAGGGCTAATACCAGTTTGAGATGTTGTTTTTAAATTACGTAGCCCCATGTGATATTTCATCATTAATGATTGCTATAAATGTGGCTTCTGTTGTAACAATAGAAAAGGAGGCTAGTACCAGTCTGAGTTGTTGTTTTTAAATTGTCTAGCTCCATTGGCTATGTTACTCTGTTACTGCAGGGCAGATACAGGCATGAGAGGGACCCCAGGAAACAGATCCTGTATCCTCCCCCAATCCCCCACCCCACCAATTCCAACTGAATTGCTCTGTTTTGCTGTGACATAATTGTGCCATCAGTTGTCTGCTCTCTGGGGTGATGTCCAGTTTTTACCCTTCATGCCACCTGGATATATCAAGCTAACCAGTTTGTCTAGCCTGAGACAGAAGTAAACCCTGCCCCCACAGTAACCATTACACTATCTTTATCTCAGCAGGCAGGCACAGGTAGAGCCTCCCAGCCCTGAACCACCATGAGGGGCATATGCCAGGAACACCTTCCCAAGGGACAGGAGAATCTGAGAGATGGAGAAACAGGGACGGCAGCAGGTAAGGAATGGGAGCACTTAGCAGGAATGGGCAGCATCTTCACTAAGTACTATGGCAAAGTATACTGCTGGTTTGAATCTTACGGTGGTATGGTTGGTTGCTGGGAGTAGAGTTCTATGTTGCTCTGAGGTGAGAGATTATTTGACGCATAGTTTTCTGGGATTGTAGATTCTTAGCCTCTTTGTGGCATGCCATCTTCACATTTGTTGAGACAGTTTCCCAGCAAGGGTGCGTAGTGGTGATTTTGAGGTGGGTGTGGTGACTTGTATGCCCCACAAATCCAATTCTTTCAATGCCGCTTCATTTGACTGGAGTATATGTTTCCCATCAAAGAAAAAAACATATTAGAGGGGTAAGGAGTCTGAAAGCATATGTTTTGAGACTGGAGCACTTTATAATAAGTATATTGGCCATCTTCAAGTTTGGATATTGGAAGGGTAGTCATTGTCCACATAACTGCTAATGTTTTGTGACAAAATCTCCTTTTGTTGCCAGACTTTGCAGAATGTCTTGTCTGTCCAGCTGGCATAAAAATTGGATAGTGATGGAGCGAGGTCTGGTGGTCGGCGATGTAGGGTGGGGTCTAAGGCCCAATTCACCCTTTCAATTTGAAAAAAGGAACACTGCTGGAATATCTAAGGCACTGTGGAAGAAATTTTGCAAGAACACATTGAGGGCCTGCCCCTCATCCCCATCCAGAAAAGTGTGCAACCTCGTTGTGGCTTTCGACATCTTCTGCTTTTTTTCAAAGGGCTTTCACTGCATGGTGGAACTGCAGGATGGTGGCCTTGATAACATCTAGACTGCCATCTGATTTTGAGAGCTGTTCTTCCATCTCCATCTCATCTTGCCACTTGGTTACCTTATCTACAGTAGGTCCATCCAGATGGATGCAGTGGGGAGTTGGACTTCCTTTCTAAAGTCCCAAAGTTCGGATAGCAAAATTTCCAGATTTTTTGTTAATGTTAAGCAAGATAGGAATTTTCTGTCAAACAAAGTGGGCCTAAGAGCATGTAGAAAAAAGGACGAGGCCTGAGAGCTGACTATGTCAGAGCAGTGGCCCTGATATTGCTCTCCATCCATGGAATCGGAGCCCTAGTGAGTCTTATCCCAACTCTTACAGGTACCCCACTCTGCTACTTTTGATGTCAATATTTGTTGATGTACTGCTAATGAAGAGGGTTATTTGTGGAGCTGGGCAGGGAGCTCGAGGTTCAGTCAGTCATATTCTGGATGGCATCACCAGAAGACCCTCTCTCATCCTTCCTCTTTGATGCACAGCTTGTGGAGGAGAATGGATCTTCCTTGTCCCTCCTAAGAGGTTGTTGTGGCCATAGAACATCACACCATCCTCACAACCAGGGAAGCTCCTGACCAATACCTCCCATTTGCTACCAACGCAGGCTCTCTCCTGTACATGGGTCCCCCACCCAGTAGTATGACTTGTTATAGTCGAGCTGTCAGGCAGCCATTACACTTGACAGTAGATTTTGTATCCCCTTTACAGCTCATGTGACTATTTCTATGACACTTTTGAACACATTTTTAAGTCACAGTAGAATTTCAAAAATGGCACTTAGTAAAACATGGCTGATAAACATGGTTAAATAGCATTTACAATATATGTTAACTGGTTCTATTATTTTTTGTAAACAGCCCTACATTTAATTAAGTTTTTCATAAACTCAAAAGTATATATAGGGTAGGTTTCAAAGATGTTTGCTCTTGCAATTTGTTTGCTCTCAAAAACTTAAAAAAAACACTATTTAGGCCACAAAAATAGCTGTCCAGAATCACTAGTGATATCACTATAATTTAAAACTCTTTTAAACTCTGGGCATGTTCCTAGAAGTTCTGGGCAGTCAGTTTTCAGCCAAACATGTGTTTTTAAAATTTGAAGGAGCAAACAAATTGCTTTTCATAATGTTTTAAAAATCTGGCCATTGGGCCAGCCCAGTGGTGCTGAGGGTTGAGGTGCTGGATGACTTACCTCGTGCCATGCTGGTGACCTGGGTTAAGAAACAGACCCGGGTCACTCAGGGGCTGGCCGGGGCAGGAAGGATTGAGCATCCAGAGGACTGCTTTCCTTCCTTGGGGTGGGGGGATTTGCGCCGTGCACTGTTGGCTGACACCTAGAGGTTGCCGGGGGTCAGCGCATGCACATGGCCATCTAAAGGAGTTGGCTCATATCCAAGACAACTGGCTGTCTCACGGAAGTGAAGACTGCTTGACTGCCCATTACAAGGATGTGGCTACAGGTGAAAATGGAGGAAAATGCCGGTGTTCAACAGGACCCATGATGGCCCGATCACTTTGGCGAGTCCACCCTCATCACCAGATATGATGTACCAGGGTAGGGGGGCTCACTGGCACCGCCCTCTGGCCCTGCTATGAAGGGGGAATCCACAGGGGAACCCTGGGAGGTGGATGATCTGGGGATTAAGGCTGGAGGATGTACCCCTCCGAGGGAGGGGTCATAACCCCTGTCAAGCATGCGGAAGGAGTAAATACATATGGAAAATAAAATCTGGCCAGTATATCTTTTGTGTAATTCTTTTAAAAGAGGACAGCAATAGATGACAAATATACGTTTACACAGGGGTGAAAGTCGGGATGCCTGTGGCTCCAAGATTCACATTTGTTCAAAATCACCAGAACTGCAGTACAAAATACAGTGCTGCCACCCAGGATGAAACACTGTGTGATACAAATGCAACTGTTCCATGCCTGGCAAACTGGGATCATTGCCATTGTAGTACACTGAGGTTCTGCAATATACTGCTTTATAAAACTGGTATGAGAAATCGCAGTTTTATTATTGGGTCGAATGGATCATATGACCGTGCACTGATTTAGCTAATGTACAGTCATCCTGGTCCTCAGTCTATTTATGCATCACAATGCACGGGAGTCTGAGCTGGACGTCATTGTCCACCTAGGGACAAATGACTTGGCTCAACATGAGATTAGAGCAGTGCAGAAGGACTTTATAGAACTGGGGAGGGGCCTAAGACAAGTAGCACACACAGTATCCTTCTCAAAGGTGCTGCCTGTCAATGGCATGAGTGAAGCAAGGGTACTTTTCACCATGCAGTTTAATGAATGGTTGAAAAAATGGTGTGGAGCACAGGGGTTTGGCTTCATTGGGGACTGGGGTTCCACCTGGAGGGACACCAGCCTATACTGGCAGGATGGTCTGCATCTGTCCAGGAAGGAACAAGTCTTTTGAGCAATCAGTTTAAATGCTTCATTGGCAAGCTTTTAAACTAGTCAAGGGAGGCACCGATAAGCAGCAGGAAAATCAGCCTCTCCCTACAAAACAGGGTACTAAATGAGAAAAAGACCGAGGTAGAAAGGTCAGTGGGGATGCTGCAACAGAAGGTAAAGCCATCAAAAATGGAAAGCAATGAGTACCAATGCCTGTAGTCTGAGTAACAAGCTTCCTGAATTAGTGGCCTTGATGGAGGAGGAACATCTGGATATCGTGGCAGTCACAGAAACATGGTTCACACAAAACCATGACTGGGGACGTAAACATACCAGGATACACTATCTACAGGAGGGACAGAGAGGGTAAAAGAGGAGGAGGAGGAGGAGTAGCTCTTTACATAAGGGAAGGAATCAGCAACAGAACAAAAGGGAAAACAGGGAGGAGAAGAAGCACTGTGGGTAAATTTGGAGACGGCAATGGCACCACAATCCGCACAGGGGTTGTATACAGACCTTCTCCAGGAGAGGAAATGGACAAGGAAATGATAGAAAGTATATTAGTATGGCAGAAAAGGGAGATATTGCTGATGGGTGATCTGAATATGCCACATGTTAACTGGAATGCAGTTGCAGCAGCCACTTTGAAGAGTGGGGTTATTCTAGATGCCCTACAGGGGGCATGCCTTAGACAACTAGTATTGGAGCCCACTTGAGAGGGAGCAATCTTAGACCTGGTTCTCTCAAATGGAGATGAAGAGAGGATCACAGATGTAGAAGTGGGTAGCCATCTGGGAACTAGCGACCATCGAACAGTATGGTTCACAATAAACACTGCAATAGAGTCAAGCCATACAAAGGCAAATGTACTGGACTTTAGGAGGGCTGACTTTGTCAAAATGGGTGAGTGCCTAAGGAATGCACTAGCAAATGGGCAGGAAGGAGGGGTGGAAGAACAATGGGGAATAATAAAAACTGACATCACAGAGGTAACAAGCCTTTGTGTGAAGCAAATAAACAAAACTAAACGATGTAAGAAACCACTATGGTTCTCAAAGGAAGTAGCAGTGAAGGTTCAAGAGAAAAGAAAGCTTTCAGGAAGTACAAGGAATCACAGAAGGAGCAGGACAGAGAACTGTATCAGTTAAAGCAAAAGGAAGCTGGGAAGGCAGTCAGAACAGCAAAGGCCCAAACCAAGGAAAGATAGCCAACTCAGTTAAGAAGGGGATAAAACCTTTATAGGCACATCAGGGAGTGAAGGAAGACCAAGGGAGGGATAGTGAGGCTTAATGAAGGGGAGGGTGGGCAGAGGGTGACTGTGAAAAGGCAGAGATACTAAACAAATATTTTTGATCAGTATTTACAAATGAAGAGGGGGAGGTACCTAAAACAAACAGTAGAAATACTCTGGATACAGAAGTTGATACCAGCCCATTTACAGAAAAAAGGGTTCTGAAAGAACTCTTAAAACTGAAGGTGGACAAAGCAATGGGGCCTGATGGGATTCATCCCAGAATTCTAAAAGAACTAAGGGTAGAATTAGTGACACCACTGACTACCCTGTTTAACAAATCATGGGAGAATGGGGTGGTACCCGAGGACTGGAGGAGGGCAGATGTGATTCCCCTTCACAAAAGTGGGAGCAAGACAGAAGCAGGAAACTACAGACCTGTTAGTTTAACCTCAGTGGTAGGGAAAATGATGGAATCACTTCTGAAGGAAAGAAATGTCGAGTATCTAGAGGCCAGAGGGGCACAGGACCCAAGACAGCATAGATTCACAGTGGGAAGGTCATGCCAGACAAATCTGATAGATTTCTTTGACTGGGTGACCAAAGTAGTAGATCAGGAAGGGGCTGTGGACATGGCCTACCTAGAGTTTAGCAAGGCATTTGACACAGTCCCACACAAAAGATTAATATACAAGTTAGCTAGCCTGGGAGTGGGTCCCAAGATGACAGCCTGGGTAAAAAATTGGCTGGAGAATAGGACACAGAGAGTAATAGTAAATGGAGTCCATTGTGAAGAAAGGGGGGTTACTAGTGGGGTACCACAGGGTTCAGTATTAGGACTGGTCCTCTTCAATGTCTTTATAAGCGACATTGCAGAGGGACTGGAAGGAAATGTATGTCTCTTTGCAGGTGACACAAACAGATGCAACAGAGTTGATGCACAAGGTGGGTGGAAAGGATGAAAAGGGACTTGGCAAGGTTAGAAGAATGGTCAAATGTATGGCAGCTTAGATTCAATGCTAAGAAGTGCAAGGTAATGCACCTGGGAAACAAAAACCCAGGGGAAGAGTACACAATGAGGGGCGAGATACTAACAACAACAAAAATGTAAAGGGACCAAGGAGTAGTCATATCAGATGACCTAAAGGTGGGCAAGCAATGTGAGAGGGCAGCAAGGAGGGCTGGGGGGATACTGGGATGCATAGGGAGAGGCATCACCAGTAGAAAACAGGAAGTTATTATCCCTCTGTACAGACAGCTGGTCAGACCCCATCTGGAGTACTGCGTGCAGTTCTGGAGACCCAGTCTTCGCAAAGACATAGACAGGATGGAAGCTGTCCAGAGGAGGGCAACTAAAATGGTGCAGGGTCTGCACCGGAAGACATATGAAGAGAGACTTAAGGAGCTTAATATGTATAGCCTCGAGAAAGGAGGGAGAGGGGGACATGATAGAAACTTTCAAGTACCTCAAGGGAATCAACAAAGTCCAAGAGGGTAGCATCTTTCAAAAAAAGAGGTGTGCAAGAACAAGGGGGCACAATTTGAAGATAGAGGGAGGGGCTCAGAGGTAATTTAAGGAAGTATTTTTCACAGAGAGGTTGTGGATGCATGGAACGGCCTTCTGGAGGAGGTTGTGGAGTCAAAAACAGTGGTGGAATTCAAGCATGCATGGGATAGTCATAAGGCAATTCTAGGGGGTGGGGGTAGGAAGAAGTAGGCTGCTGGTTAACTAGGATCTGCAGCTTATCCAGTAGGCAGGGAAATGGGCAGACTGGGTGAGCCAAGCGGTCCTTATCTGCCATCAAATTCTATGTTTCTATGTTTCTATAATGCCCCTTCTGTTTCTCAAAAAAGAAAAACAAATTGGCAGTCATGTTTTTCCTTGCTAAAAATTAGTGCCAAATGTGGTTATACAGTACTACAGTAACTACAGATTTGACTCCAAATAGGCTCGAAGTATGAGTTAAACAAAAGTCTATTAAATAAATTCTACCTAAACAAGCCTGTTTTTGCCTGTTTCTCTGTGCGCAGTACTTAGTTCTGGCAGTCTGTCTCCTGCCACTCACTGCTCTTTGCAACCATGTCTCTCTTGCCACACGTACATGGACAATTACACCTGCATTCCTCTTTATCTCTCTCTCACTATAAACAAGTAAATCAAAGCTTACTCTCTTTGCTCAGTGATACAGTGGTGTCAGGAACACAGTGTTGGGAAGGCAGCAACTTGCAGCACGTCTCTCTCTCTGTACCAGTCATTTGTTACTCTCCCTGAATAACGCTGCTCGTGCTGCACCCCCGTACTTGACATGCAGCATCTCTCTCTTGCTACAGTTTTACTACCAGCAGCTTGGGTTACTCATTTAAGTAAATAAATCTAAATTCCAAAACCATACAATAACATCATGGAGGGATAATCTCCCTGAGACACTCTCTGAGACACAAACACTAAACAGCTACAAGGACAGGCTATTAATTATGACAATCCACTAAAAGAGAAAACAACACAGCATGGAGATCCAGCAGGTGGAAGGACTACTGTAAACAGATTTATGTAAAAGTTTCTTCTGTACTATAACTGCTTTTAAATTAAAAAAAAAATACAAGTGTAATAAAACACTCCAGGGTGTGCATTGCAAGCTATGTTGATGCACTTCCTGGCTGTCTGAAGGTTATCAGCCTGCAGCCTTGTGTCCACAATTCATGTGGGAATGTGTTGATATAGCTCAATGCACACCCTGTCATGTGTTACTGCTTACATAAATCATTGGCAGAAACTATAATAAGAGTGTTTCATCATGGTGGGTGGCATTGTAATTGCCACAATTTTTGTTAGTGTGATTCTCAAGTTGTGCTGGTTATTGCAGCACATGGCACTCAACAGCTTCAATAAAATAGCAACCCAAGAACAATGGGCAGCTTTGGATAATGGGCAACATCATGGTAATAGACAAGTCCAGTACATTGGACAACTCTAGTATAAAGGACAGCTCCAAGTCAGTGGGATGCTCCAGGTCAATGAACACCTGAAGGTCAGTGAACAGCTCCAGGACAATGGGCAAGTCCAGACCAATGAATAGCTCCAGGTCAGTGGAAAGCATTAGGATAATAGACAACCCCTGATCAGTGCACAGCTTCAGAGCAGTTGAGATATCCAAGAGAATGGATAGTTACAGGTTAGTGGACAGCTCTAAGAGACTGGACAACTCCAGATCAGTGGTCAAAGTAGGTCACAGGACAGATCCAGAACAATGACAATAAACTAGACAACTCCAGAACAATAAACGTTTCCTGATTGAAAGACAGTTCCTGAATAATGGACAACTCCAGGTCAGTTGACAGCTCCTGGATAAGAAATAGCTCCTCCAGAACAATGAACAGAGCTAGGTCAGTGGAAAGCTTAAGGATGCTGGACAGATCCAGGACATAGAACAGCTCTTAGCCAGTGGACAACTTCATAACAATGGAAAGCTCCAGTACCGTGGACTACTCCAGGCCACTGGATATCTCCAGGATAATGAAAAGCTCCAGGTCAGTGAATAGTTTCAGTACAATAAACAGTTTGAGGATAAAGAACATCTCCAAGGCAATGGACAGCTACAGGCTAGAGAACAATTTCAGGACAATGGGCAACTCCAGGATGATGAACAGTTCTAGGATAATGGGCAGATCCAGGATAATGAATGGCTACAGGTTGATGAAGAAAAATAATACATTGCATTTATATTATCTTTTTATAATAACTGTTTTTCCTTTTTTCCCATAGGGAAACCATGGTGTTATTTGCCATAATAAAGGAGTATTTATAACAGCAAACATGCACATGGTTTCCCTCACTCTACGCATGCGCCCGACACAGTTCCCTGCTTCCCAACCACTCTCTGCTTGCCTTTTTGCTGAACCATCAGCTAAAGGATGTGGAGCCGCTACTCGGTGTTGGCGGTAAGTAATTAAAATGTTTTGTACCACAGGCACTAAAACTAACTTTTGGCTGCCCCCAAAATACTTTTAAATAAATGAATAAATGCAACCACAGCTGCGCACTGTAACCTAAGTGGACCACGGCTGCACTGCAACTTCCTTTTATTTTTACTTTGTATACTCTGTATACCCAATGCTGCACTTTTCACTCTCTCCCCACCCTACCTACACCCCCCCCTTCCCTCTTCCTATGACTCTGGCACTTTTTATCTGTTGTCTGTTTTCTCTGACAAATGCCACTAGCTATCTTGCTTACAATGCTACCCTTGAATTGTATTAATCTGTACTCTGTTTTTAATGTCCACATTGTTGTAATGTCTGTCTTGATGTTCCCCATAATTTATATTTCTCTGACGGGGAACCTTTGTAAAAGACCCTCGGCTCAAAGGTATTTGTAATCCTAGACTTGATAAATAAATAAATTAAAAATAAATTTTATATATTTGCTGAGGTGAAAAAAGGGAAACCCAGCAATTATATAAAATAAAATATGGGGTGGTGTTTAAACTCAAAGTTTACACACACTCTCAGGGTTAGATGCTTTTCATAAACCCCCTGAGTTTCACTCTCAGCATTTATGTAGCATCTGACTCCCTGTGTGTGTGTGTAAACTTCTTATTACACACACCACCCCATACTCTATTCTATATGTAATACACATTGTATCAAAAAACATTCTACAAGCAATATAGGAATGATGGTCTAGTGACTGTAAATATATAGTGGCAGCCATTATACTCATCAGCACAAACAGCCAGCCATAGACAATTGCCTAACCAGTTTATTAGAAGGGGAATATTGGCCAAATCACCAGGACACGCATGCATGGGACAGTCATAAGGCAATTCTAGGGGGTGGGGGTAGGAAGAAGTAGGCTGCTGGTTAACTAGGATCTGCAGCTTATCCAATAGGTAGGGAAATGGGCAGACTGGGTGGGCCAAGCGGTCCTTATCTGCCGTCAAAATCTATGTTTCTATGTTTCTATGACACATCCCCTCCTCTTGCTAAAAGTGTCATGGCTTTCATGATGTCAACCTGTTGACTCACCAGGATAGCTCCAGGACAATGGAGAACTCTAGGGTAATGAAAAGATCCAAGAAAATTGACAGATCAGAGATACTTGACATTGACAGTTCCTAAGCAAATGACATATCCAGGTCAGTGGACAGTAGCAAGAAAATGGATAACCCCAGATCAGTGAGGAGTTCCAGGACAATGGACAGCTCCAGGATAATGAACAGATCAAGGACAATGGACACTTCCAGGACAGTTGACCATTCCAGATCAGTAGATACTCCAAAGTCAGTGTACACCTCTAGAACAATGAACAACTTCAGGTTATTGGACAGCATCAGGACAGTGGAAGATCAAGGTCACTAGGCAGCTTCAAAACAACAGACAACTCCAGCACAAAGCACAGTTCTGGGATGAATGACAAATCCAGGTTGATGGACCATCCTAGGACAATGGACAACTTAAGCTCAGTGAGTAGTTCCAGATAATGAACAGATCCAAGGTAATGGGCATCTCCAGGACAGTGGACATCTCCAGCATACTGAACAGTTTGAGGATAATGGATACCTCCAAGGCAACAGATAGCAACAGGACAATGCACAGCACCATGACAATGAACAGCTCCATGAAAATGAACAACTCCAGTACAATGGACAACTACAGGATAACAACAGTTTCAAAACAACATATTTGAGTGTCTGTAATTTTTGACCAGGAATGGCAAATGTAATTTTTTTATTTGTAATCTTTGAACATGAAAGTCACACTAAGCTGTGATAGCTTGTTACCAGGTGTATCTTGGGGGGGGGGTAATTTGTGGACCTGCTTTATTGATGGGGGAGTATTGGCCATGACACTAGGGAAACTCCCCTTCTCTTCTTCAATAAATTTCATGGGGTATTTAACTTCCACCTGGACAGTGACCACAGATAGGCTTAACATCTCATCAAAAGGATGGTATGTCAACAGTGCAGCACCTCCCACACACTGCACTGCTGTGTCAAATATGGGTATTATCCCCAAGTACCTGGTGTGGGGCTAGAACTCATGACCTTTTGGAGTGAGAGGCACTACTACTTACTGAGCTACTGACATTAATAGACAGCCTCAGATCAGTGAACCAGTCTAGATCTGCCCTGCTGGCCATGCATCATCTTGGTGACCCTTCACTGTACTGACTCTAGTCTATCAATGTCTTTCCTCAGATGAGGGCTCCAAAACTGGACACAGTACTCCAGATGAGGCCTTACCAGGTTTAGTACAGCTAGTTACAGGATCAAATCATGGGACATGAGGAACACCCACTAACCTGTTAAAGGTAAGATATTACTTAAAAAGATTGCATTTGATCTTTTCAGCAAGATGTGAAATCTGGAAATAGCCCAATATCTAACAAAAGCCAACACCTGAGATATCATGGCCATCAAATGCTGAATCCTTTAAGGAAGACCAGTGTTCAGATAGGTTCGGGAAAATTAACAGCTTCTAGACCATGGACCAGCTCCAGGACAATGGACAGCTCCAGGATAATGGCAGCTCCAAGGCAATGCTTCAGAACTATGGCCAGCTCTAGAATAATAAGCAGCTCCAAGGCAATGAAAAGCACAGAGACAGTGGACAGTTCTAGGACAATTTACAACTCCAGTAGTATTGACAACTTGAGGTCAGTGGGCAGCTCCAGATAAAGAACAGTTTCAGGACATTGGACAGCTCCAAGATACTGAACAGTTCTAGGACAAAGGCCTGCTCCCAGGGCAATGGTTAGCACTAGGATAATTGACAGCTGAAAGAAAATAAAGAAATCCAGTTCATTGGACAATTCCAAAAGAATGGACAGTTCCAGCACAATAGACAGCTTCTGGCTCATGGACAGTCTGAGGACAAATGACAACTTCATTACTAAAGATTCCTCCATGGTGATGGACAAGTCAAGGTCAATGAACAGCTCCAGGACAATAGACATAGACAATTCTAGTACAATGGAGAGTTCTGAGAAAATGGACAACTCCAGGTCAGTGGATCACTCCAGAACAATGGACAACTAGAGAGCTGTGGTCGGGGTCCAAGATAATAAATAGATCTAAGACAATGAACTACTCTAAGACAATGGTCAGCTCCAGGGTTATGAATAGCTCCAAGACACTGAACAGCTCCCAGATACTAATTGGTTTCAGGACAATGACAACTCTGAGGCAATGGACAGCAATGGAATAGTGGTCAGCTCTAGTTTAATGAACTACTCCATGAAAAAAACAGCTCCAGGGTAATTGACAGTTTCAGAACAATAGAACATTACAGGTCAGTGGATAGCTGTATGACAGTAGACAACTCCATGTCTATGGACACCAGCAGGACAATGGAGAACTCAGTTTCAGTTGATAGCTACAAAACACTGGGCAATTTAAAGTCAGTGGCAGCTTCAATACAATCAACAGCTCCAGATCAATAAAAAACTCCAGGCCAGTGAAATACGCTAGATCAGCAGTCAGCTTCGAACAATGGATACCTCTGGAACAAGGGTCAGTTTGGTGAAAAATGGATAAATCCAGGTCAGTGGACTGATCAAGAACAATGGACAACTTTAGGTCAGTGGACAACTTCAAGATAAGGAATGGCTCTAGGACAAAGGACAGCTTCAGGGCTATGGACAGCTCCAGGCAATGGACAGTTCCATGGTACTGAATAGTTCCAGAACAATGGATAGCTCCAGTGCAAAGGGCTGCTTCAAAACAATTGACAGATCCAAGGCAATAGATAGCTCAGGATAATGAACAGCTACAGATAATGGAGTGCATCAGGATAACAAAGTAATGTCACCTGATTACTGTGTGCATGGCTGTAGTGCATATTTACTCTGTATTGTTGCTCTTGTTTACATCTCCAGCCCCCCCCCCAACACAAATTGGTATCTAATGCTTTAGGGTCCTACCTGATTAACAAATTAGAAATAAATAAGTAAAAAACTGATCCGATCCCATATAATGGATAGCTCCATAGTAACACACAGCTCCAATATCGTAGATAACTCCAGTACAAGGGTTAGTTTGGTGATGGATAAACCCTGGCCAGGACAATGGACAGCTTTAGGCCAGTGAACAGCTTCAAGATAAGGAATAGCTCCAGAACAATGTACAGCTTTAGGACACTGGGTAGCTCCATGGTGCTGGAACTTCCAGGATAATGGGCAACTCCTTCCTGCAAAATGGGGTGTTCCAAAACAATATACAGATCCAGAGCAATGGACAGCTTATGAACAATGGACAGATCTAGGATAATGGATAACTCCAGAATAAGAAACAGCTTCAGGATATGGTTAGCTCCAGCACAATGGGCAGCTCCTGAATACTGAACAGTTCCAGGACAATGAACAGCTCCTGGACAATGGACACTTTCAGGATACAGAACTAGTATAGGATGATGGACATCACCAGGACAGTGGACACCTCCAAGACAGTTGCCTGTACCAGGACAACAGCACCAAAACAATGTCCACCTCCAGGACAATGAAAGAGTACAGGGCATTCGACAGCTTCAGAATTCTGAATAGTTCTAGGTTGATGGACAGCACTAGGATTATCAACAGCTACAAGCCAATGGACAGTACTAGAACAATGGGCAGATCAGGGACACTGGAGAATTAAGAATAATGAACAGCAACATGACAGTGGACAGCACCAGGATAATGGATAGATCCAGGAGAATGAACAGCTTCCTGAGAATGTACAGCTCCAGTATAATGGACAGCCCTAGAACAATGGACAGTTCCAGTTCAGTGGACAGTTCCATGTCAGTGAACAGTTCCAGACAAGTGGACAGCTCACAGATAATGGGCCATGTGATGCCAGTGGATATATCCATGGCAAAGGACAACTCCAGCTGTGGATAGTTACAGGGCAATGGGCAACTCAAGTATGATGAACAGTTCCAGGACAATGGCCAACTCCAATCAGTGGACAGCTCCAGAACAGTGAACAACTCCAGGACAATGGACAGCTTCAGGACAATGGACTACTCCAGGGTTATGGGCAGCACCAGGCCTATCGACAGCTGTAGAACAATTAACAGCTTCAGGACAATGAACAACTCCAAGGTAATGAATGGTTCCTGGATAATGGACAGCTCCAGGATAATAGACAGCTTCAAGATAATTAACATGTCCAGATTAATGGACAACTATAGGACAATAGAGCACCTCAGCATGCTATACAGGTCCAGATTTATGGACAATTGCAGGTAAGTGGCCAGCTCCAGGGCAGTGAACAATTCAGTGCTGGTGGGCAGCAGTGAAACAATGGAGAATTCCAGTATGATGAGCAGTTCCAGGACAATGGACAACTCCAGGTCAGTGGACAGCTCCAGTACAATGGCAGTTTTAGGACAATGGCCAGCTCCAAGTCAGCTGACAGCTCCATCACAATGGACAATTTCAGGCTGGTGGAGAGCTCAATCACAATACACAGCTCCAGCAGAATGAAGACCTCCAGGACACTGGGCAGTTTCAGAACAGCAGTTTCAGAACAATAAAAAAATCTAGTTGTGGGGGGGTCTGGGCAAAGGTAGTCATGGTGAAGGCACTTAAAGCCCTGCTAGATCTTTGCTTGTTCCCAACATAATCTGTTTTTTTTGTTACCCCCTTTTCACTTATGGTTTCCCCCATCCCCCATTCCTGACAATCAGGGGTTATGATGGCTGCACCATTCCTTTGGCCAAGAGAGCAGGCAAGGGACTACTTTCACAGCCAGCAGCACGGCTGCTTCTTGATCTGCTGACTATGGATGCATGAATATCCAATGGTCAACACTCTCCCTTCCCAGGAGCTGTGCATTTTACCTATGTAAAGTGCTCAAACCCCAATGGGCCTCAGCATGCGATTGATAGGATGGCATGCAAACCCCAGTCTCCCTGGTGGCAGTACAATGTCCTGTCACTTTGCCAGTGCACAATTTTATATTCTGATGTTGGAGAGTTTCATAATGGAGATTTGCAGGGTGCAAAACATTTGAGTAGTTAGTTGTATTGGGAGCCTATCCTCTACAGTTAGATAAACCACTATTGTTACAAATGTTAAAAAAATCTGTCTGTGAGCAATTCCATCTAGATGGGTGATGCTACAATAGATGAGTCCAACATTGTTGAGAAATTGCAACAGCTGTTCTCTCTGGTTGTGAAAGGCTGAAGCAATGAAGAAAAAAAAGGCACAGTGAAAATTCCCTCAACAGTCGGTCCTTTCCCCAGTGTTCACTTGTTCATGGTATATATGCTGCAATTGGTAGTTACCATTAAGAACTACAACTCTGAGATTCAGTGCTATAAAAATCATACCAACATGTACTTTTCCTTCACACTATACCAGGGTGTGACCTTGCTATTGTCTGAGCAGTGCTTGATGGAAATCAGTAAGTGGATGGCCTCCAACTGACTAGTGCTGTTTCCTGGTAAAAAGAAGCTGTTCTTTTGCGCTCAGACCAGCAGGTGTCAGGTCTAAGGGGTTTCTTCAAGCTAGCCATCCTTGACAGGGTTCCGTTTGAGAAAGAATCCCTTCAGTCCAGAGGTAGTCCTTGATGGAAGCTGACACTTGAGCCTCAGGTGTCAGCAGTAGTTAATGGAGAATTGTGCGAAACCTGTAAGCCATTAACCTCTGTATAAGCTGTTTTTTTAAAATATTGGTTCAAATTCTGTTACTGTTCCATCTCTACAGGTTTTTCAGTTATCATTGTGGGTATTTCTGATTTACACACAGTAGCTCACTAGAGACAGGGATAGTACCCAAGGACTGAAGGATGAAAAGTGTAGTTCCCCTGCACAAGAGTGGGAGCAGGGATGACCTGAGGAACTACAGGCCTGTCAGCCTAATATCTATTGTTTGTAAAATGCTGGAGATCATAATAATTGTTCCACTTCACCCTTGACTGTCCCCCCCCCCAACATTCATCACTGCTCCTTTTACTCTTCTCTTGTTCTCTCCTCTCCCAAAGCCAGACCCCACTACCACGGTGTCAAATTTATTGTATCTCCAAATTCTGGTTTGGCTGCCTCCCCACTTGTATTAGACCCTACCTCACTTGTCCCTCCTCTCCTTCTTACTCCCTTTGAAACTCAGATTCTCTCTCTTCCTCTCACTAAATCATCTGCTGGTCAAGCTGCATTCTCTTTCACATTTTTTAAGCTTTGGTCTAATCTCCCCATACAATCTGCTCCATCTCCTCTACTTTGTGTCTCAAAATCCTCCTCCATGACTTTACAACTCACTCTTGCAATGCTCGTGACCCCAACTAATCCACGTGCACTCTCTGTTAATCATCCCTTTTCCTGTTTGCACCTTACTGCTGTCAGTATCATTGTGGGATTCTTTTTCTATGCTTGTTTCATCATTGTTAATAACCTGTACAAATGCTGCATTATCTTGCAATGCACACAGTGTTTCGTTGTATTGCAGCTATTCTTGGTTCGCTACCCTATAGTTGTCCTCATGATTACACCTTATTTTACTGACAATTCTCACTGTGCAATTACTGAGACCTTTTTGCAATGCCACTGATTTGTGACTGCTTTGGAACTAAACTGATTATCATCACTGTGCAGCCTTTGTGACTTCTCTGCACCTTGTCCGACCCTGTACCTTTAATGTGTTACTGCTCTTGCTGCATTGCTAGTTGGGTTTTGTAGCAGATACTTCTTATTCTTCCTACCTAAAAGATATTAACAGTATGCTTTAATAATGCATTTGCACCTTTTGGCTGTACTGTTTTATGTACTGTTTACACCCTACTCACCTTCCCCAAGGACACATCTACAAACAAGCTGTTACCAGCTCAGTATGTCTCTGTTATGTAAATGATTGTAAGTGTTCAGCAGCTGAATGGACTTCAGGACACAAAAAATGGGTTATTGGGAGAGGTCATGTCAAACAAGCCTGACAAAGGCAGATGACGAGAGTTGGGCAGTGGACATTCCATACCTTGATTTCATGATAGCCTATGATTCTATCCCTCATGGATGGTTGATTAAGAAGATGCTGGTCCTTGGAGTCAGGGACCGAATTGCTAGGTGGGTGGGAAATGGGTTAAATGTCAGAATCCAGAGGGTTGTAATAAATGGGGAGTTCTTGTGGTCAGGGCTATAAGTAGAGGTGCAGTGCAGTAAAATTCCGCCCATGAAGAGGCCATGAAGTGGCCACGTCACATTACCATTCTGCTATGCAAAATGCCCATTCTAACATAGAAACAAAGAAACACAGAATTTGACGGCATATAAGGACCACTTGGCCCACCCAGTCTGCCCATCTCCCTACCTAATGGATAAGCTGTAGATCCTAGTTAAACAACATCCTACTTCTTCTTACCCCCACCCCCTAGAATTTCCTTATGACTGTCCCATGCATTCTTAAATTCCACCACTGTTTTTGACTTCACAGGCCATTCCATGCATCCACAACCCTCTCTGTGAAAAAATACTTCCTTACATTACCTCTGAGCCACCCCCCCCTTCTTCAAATTGTGCCCCTTGTTCTTACACACCTCTTTTTCTGAAAGATGCTACCCTCTTGGACTTTGTTAATTCCCTTGAGGTACTTGACAGTTTCTATCATGTCCCCCCTCTCCCTCCTTTCCTCGAGGCTATACTTATGAAGCGCCTTAAGTCTCTCTTCATATGTCTTCTGGTGCAGACCATGCACCATTTTAGTTGCCCTCCTCTGGACTGCCTCCATCCTGTTTATGTCTTTGTGGAGACTGGGTCTCCAGAACTGCACACAGTACTCCAGATAGGGTCTCACCAGCTGTCTGTACAGAGGGATAACAACTTCCTGTTTTCTACTGGTGGTGCCTCTCCCTATGCATTCCAGTATCCCCCCAGCCTTCCTTACTGCCCTCTCACATTGCTTGCCCACCTTTAGGTCATCTGATACGACTACCCCCAGGTCCCTTTCCATTTTTGTTGTTAGTATCTCACCCCCCCATGTGTACTCTTCACCTGGGTTTTTGTTTCCCAGGTGCATTATCTTGCACTTCTTAGCATTGAATCTAAACTGCCATACATTTTGACCATTACTCCAACCTTGCCAAGTCCCTCCTCATCCTTTCCACCCCACGTTGTGTATCAACTCTGTTACAGATCTTTGTGTCATCTGCAAAGAGACATACTTTTCCTTCCAGTCCCTCTGCAATGTCGCTTATAAAGACATTGAAGAGGATCAGTCCTAGTACTGAACCCTGTGGTACCCCACTAGTGACCCTTCTTTCTTCAGTGTGGACTCCATTTACTATTACCCTCTGTGTCCTGTTCTCTAGCCAATTATTTACCAAGGCTACCATCTTGGGACCCACTCCCAGGCTGGCTAACTTGTATATTAGTCTTTTGTGCAGGACTGTGTCAAATGCCTTGCCAGGTAGGCCATGTCCACAGCCCCTCCCTGATCTACTACTTTGATCACCCAGTCAAAGAAATCTATTAGATTCGACTGACATGACCTTCCTGCTGTGAATCCATGCTGCCTTGGGTCCTGTGCCCCTCTGGCCTTCAGGTACTCAACAATTCTTTCCTTCAGAAATGATTCCATCATTTTCCCTATCACTGAGGTTAAACTAACATGTCTATAGTTTTCTGCTTCTGCCCTGTTCCCACTTTTGTGAAGTGGAATTACATCTGCCCTCCTCAAGTCCTCAGGTACCACTCCATCCTCCCATGATTTGTTAAACAGCGTAGTCAGTGGTGTCACAAGTTCTACCCTTGGTTCCTTTAGAATTCTGGGATGAATCCCATCAGGCCCCATTGCTTTGTCCACCTTCAGTTTTAAGAATTCTTTCAGAACCCTTTCTTCTGTGAATGGGCTGGTATCAACTCCTGTATCCAGAGTGTTTCTATTGTTTGGTTTAGGTACCTCCCCCTCTTCATTTGTGAATACTGAGCAAATATATTTGTTAAGTATCTCTGCCTTTTCGCAGTCACCCTCTGCCCACCCCCCTCCCTCCTCTTTATTAAGCGTCACTATCCCTCCCTTGGTCTTCCTTCGCTCCCTGATCTACCTATAAAAGGTTTTATCCCCTTTCTTAACTGAGTTGGCTATCTTTTCCTCGGTTTGGGCCTTTGCTGTTCTGATTGCCTTCCCAGCTTCCTTTTGCTTTAATTGATACAATTCTCTGTCCTGCTCCTTCTGTGACTCCTTGTACTTCCTGAATGCTTTCTTTTTCTCTCAAACCTTCCCTGCCACCTCCTTTGAGAACCATAGTGGTTTCTTACATCATTTTGTTTTGTTTATTTGCTTCACACAAAGGCTTATTGCCTCTGTGATGGCAGTTCTGATTATTCCCCATTGTTCTTCCAGCCCTCCTTCCTGCCCATTTGCTAGTGCATTCCTTAGGCACTCACCCATGTTGGCAAAGTCAGCCCTCCTAAAATCCAGTACCTTTGCCTTCGTATGGTTTGACTCTACTGCTGTGTTTATTGTGAACCATACTGTTCGATGGTTGCTAGTTCCCAGATGGCTACCCACTTCTACATCTGTGATCCTCTCTCCAGCTCCATTTAAGAGTACCAGGTCTAATATTGCTCCCTCTCGAGTGGGTTCCAATATTAGTTGTCTAAGACATGCCCCCTGTAGGGCATCTAGAATGACCCCACTCTTAGAAGTGGCTGCTGCAACTGAACTCCAGTTAACATCCCCTTTTTCTGCCATTCTAAGGATACTTTCTATCATTTCCTTGTCCATTTCCTCCTCCGAGATGGTTATCTGTATACTGTACAACCCCTGTGCAGATTGTGGTGCCATTGCCTGTCTCCAAATTGACCCACAGTGCTTCCTCTCCTCCCTGTTTACCCTTTTGTTCTGTTGCTTTGATTCCTTCCCTTCCCTTATGTAGAGAGCTACTCCTCCTTCTCTTGTACCCTCCCTGTCCCTCCTGTAGATAGTGTATCCTGGTATGTTTATATCCCAGCCATGGTTCTGTGTGTACCATGTTTCTGTGACTGCCACAATATCCAGATGTTCCTCCTCCATCAAGGCCACTAATTCAGGAAGCTTGTTACCCAGACTATGGGCATTGGTATTAATTGCTCTCCATTTTTTGATGGCTTTACCTCTTAAAGCAACATCCCTGTCCTCGCTGACTTTGCTTTCTCTATTTACCCCTGTCCTGCTCCCCACTGACCTTTCTACCTTGGTCTTTTCCTCATTTAATACCCTGTTTTGTAGGGGGGGACTGGGAATTCCCTGCTGCTTATCAGTGCCTCTCCTCTTGACTAGTTTAAAAGCTTGCCAATGAAGCATTTAAACCGATCGCCCAGAAGACTTGTTCCCTTCCTGGACAGATGCAGACCATCCTGCCAGTATAAGCTGGTATCTCTCCAAGTGGAACCCCAGTCCCAAGTGAAGCCAAATCCCTGTGCTCCACGCCATTTTTTCAACCATTCATTGAATTGCATGGTGCGAAGCACACTCGCCTCACCCATGCCATAGACAGGCACCACCACTGAAAAGGATACTATGTGTGCTACTTGTCTTAGGCCGCTCCCTAACTCCACAAACTCCTCCTGCACTGCTGTAATCTCATGTTGAGCCAAGTCATTCATCCCTAGGTGGACAATGACATCCAGCTCAGTCTCCCCTGTAGCTGTTTTTGTGATCCTGAGGATGTGCTTCCTGTCCCTCCAAGCCATGGTGCCAGGCAGGCACCTTACTTCAGTTTTCCCTGCTCCCCCCAGCTCTATCCCCTAATAAGTGAGTCCCCCATCAGGAGCTGCTTTCTTTCCCTGTAGTGTCCTCTGCCTCCTTCCTGTGGGCCTTCCTTGTGACAGTTGTCCGCAACCTCCTTAGTTTCCTCTGCGGGTACATCCATAGGGGAACTATGCTCCACCAGAATTGAGTATGGATTGTGGAGTGGTACAACTGACTGGGTGTACCTCTGTTCCACCACCCTCACCCTCCCTGAGCCCACTGTGGTCCAACTGCTGTGCTTTCTTGGCAATCTCTGAGGTAGTGGTGGTGGCCTTAGTACTCCCTGGGTGGGGGAGGTTCCCTTACTACTGTCCAGTGTGACCTGAAGACGGGCAACCTCCTCCCTCAGGGCAGAGAGTTGCCTGCAAATAGGGCAGCATCTGAGTCTCCAGAAAGACTCCTGGAAGCCTGGTCCCCCACAGCCAGTACATTGCATTACTCCCCACATGTCTGTATATCTTCCTGTTTATCCTGTGCAAGTTTTTTTTCTTCCTCCAGTTATTGTTTTGTTATATATAAATATATATATATATATATATATATATATATATATATATATATATATTATATAATGTGTACGCCTCTATTGTCAGTGCAGTGTGCTGGAAAGGATATGACAGTGGTATGCACCTTGCCCTTTTGAGGAAATGATGTCAGAACCCCTGGTATAAAGGAAACTGTGCCCTCTTGAAACAATTATTTAAAAGCTCTGACCCACCACTATGATGAGTGTTGACCTTCCTGTCAGCAAGACAACCTACACTACATTTTAACAGAGAAATTACCCTGCTAAACAAATAGAGAAAAATCAAACAGCTGAGTCAAACACAGGTAAACCTCCCCTGCCCCAATACAGCCTGGTGATTTGTGCTCTGAAAGCAATCAGCCCCTAAACAAGTCAGCCATGTACCAGGAAAGAAACAGTAAACCGTTATTTCAATCCCTCTGGGTTTAAACTCACAATCTCCGAAGCAGTACTGAAAACTTCACCCAGAAACACTTGACTGACTAGTGTTACACCTGTGATGTAAGCAGACCTTTTTGTGAAGATAGTCTGCTCTGTCTGGGTTGAATACACAATCCGTCCACTGAATCCAGGAATAATAATTAAATCTAATCTCAGCCAAATACAATTCTAAAAAGTGCAAAAATATCCTTACAATACTAGGTCTCCACTCCAGCGATCAATCACAGCGAAAAGCAAATTCAGTAGTAATTCACTCCCTCTGCTTATAATATTAACACTCCTGAAATTGATTCCTGCAAGCCTCTTCTTAATTCAAATAAGCAAAAATGAAAGTATCAGCAAAACTGTGTTTCAAACCTTCCTCACAGGTCCCAATCAATATTATGCCTTTTCAGCTCCCAGTTCTGAAAAATGAGAATGATTGTGTTCTCTGCAGTATAGTAAAGTTTTCCAGACTCCACCAAAAAGTCAAGGCTTACCCTCACTTCACCGCTTCACATTGTAAGTATGACTTTGCTTTGTTGACTTGACCTTACTTCACTTTAAGTTGGAGTGAGAGTTCACAGGCAGCCCACACACATCACATGGCTTACACAATGTAGGTCACATGCTTCAGGCAGGCAGGAAGTGACTCATGCTTGAAAAAAAGTTTCACTTTCACCTTGTAGTAGGAGAAAGAGGTTGTGCTGGTTAGAGTGAGAGAGGCAAATCTATTGAAAAAAACACTTTAAACGTTTTAGTTTTTTTGCTATAGGTGCTTATTTTTGAGCATTTGTTGTCTGGATTTGTGTTTGTACAGTATTTCACTTTAGTATTTGTTTATTATTAATTGTTTTTGTGTGTCTGGGTGTGTGTCATTGTGAGAGAGTGAAAGAGAGCCCAGAATGGAGGGGGAGAGACACAGGGGTTTTTGTTGATGTGGCGGTGATCAAGTGGGCATGCACACACGTGATGGCTGGCTTCATCTGGACTGGAGCACCATCCTGAGTGTTCCCCCCTCCGTAGTGAGATATAGTGGAGTTGGTGCCATGGAAGCACCTCCTCCTGTGGCATCGACCAGTGGCTCCCCCCAGTGCCAGCAGCACCTGCTATGGCCCCTGTGCCACCAGCTTAGCAGCAGGTTTCTGCACCCCCGGCCCAAATGTACAGTTGCAGTCCCTGGCTCCAATAACACCAGCCCTCCGTCTGTGCCTGGTCCTTCCCACACCTCATTAGTATGGGAGTTTTCTACTACACTGCCTGGGGACAGCAGTGTAGTAAAGTGCAATTTGTGCGGTGTTGAGGTGTGCTGTGACCCCAGAGGAGGTCACCTTGGCACAGGGGATCAGTGCACCCACATGAATAACCCACCACTGCCTAGAGTAGCAGGTTTGTCTTGCACTTTTGGAGCTAGCTACTCTGTACCAGCACCCGTCCACAGTGTTAGTGCAGTGTGCTTCTGGCAGCCCTGTTATATTCCTACTTAACAATGTCTGTTTACCATGAAATATTTTTGGTGCCTCAGTAATGTTTCCTTTCTGTCATGGTGGTTTGTTTGTTGAAAAGCAGGAGTGAGCAGTGCAATAATCTGCTAAATAGCATGTGTGCACTGTTAGGTGCACACTGTAAATACCCCTGAAAACATATATGATAGCTAACTTGCTCCACTGTTGATGGTATAAAAAATATATAACCGCTGAAGCACAAGGGTCATTTGTGTGCCTTGTTTTGCCATCAATACATTTGTACTAGCAGTGAACATTTTTTCTTTCTATTTATTGCTCTGTAGTGCTGTCTTTCTGGTTTTGGCTTGCACTTTTGGAGCTAGATGCTCTCTACCAGCACCCATCCCCAGTGTTAGTGCAGCGTGCTTCTGGACCTTGTGTTTTCCTACTTAATAATGTTGGCTTAACGTGAAATATATTTTGTGCCTCGGTAATGTTTCCTTTCTGTCATGATTTGTTTGTTGAAAAGCAGCAGTGGGCAGTGCAATAATCTGCTAAACAGCATGTGTGCATTGTTAGGTGCACACTGCCCAGCCCCCTGAAAACATATATGATAGCTGACTTGTTCCACTATTGATGGTAAAAAGAATAAAGAATATACAATGTATATTTTATTTGCACCATCAGTAACAGTGGACCAACTCCTATAAAATGTTTTTAGGGAGCTCAGTGGGCAGTGACAACCTGACAGTGCACACATGCTGTATAGCAGATTATTGCACTGCTCACTCCTGCTTTTCCACACACACACACAGCAAGACAGAAATAAAACATTACTGGAACCAATAAATTAATTTTGTTTTGGAAACAGAGATTATTAAATTGGAATATAACAAGGAAGGGAAATACACCACTTTTTATCTTATTTTCTGTAGAATGTTTTTGTCCAGTGTTCGTACAAATCTTGGGCTGCTGTCTTATGTCCACAAAATTCCCGACTCCAGATGAAGAGAAATGAGAGAATAAAATGGAAAGAGAAGTCTCCATTAATTCATACCACACTCAGTCATGCGTGCAGTGCACCCCAGTCCCCAGAATTAATGTTCACACACAAAATGCTGCCGTCTTATGTCCAGAAAATTCCTGACTCCAGATGAAGAGAAATGAGACCATAAAATGGAATGAAAAGTATCCATTAATTCATGCCACACTCAGTCATGCATGCACACACTCCAATAAGAACCATGTCCCCAGCTGCTGCTGTTGGAATTTCATGTAATGCTTCTTGACCTGACTGGGCTGATGCACAGTGTCTTGCCAAATGATGTTCTAGAAGGATGACCCAACCACAGATTTAACTATCCATGATAATGTGGTAATGCTGTTGGTTGCCCAAAGTCTGCTGCACTGACCCCAACAGGAAGGATGCCCTCTGTGTGTACTCTAATACTACCCTTGGTAAGTTAATGTACCTGGCACCATTATGGTTAAATGTTTATACATATATATATATATATATATATATATATATATATATATATATTATATATATACATGTAATCATTGCTTTTTTGTGTCATAGGTCATATAAGTGAACTTGGGATGTGCATTTCTTGGTTTGATGAGGAATTTTGGCATTGAAATACTGTCAAGCTAGTGAAGGTAAGTATTTTTTTTGTGGGGGGCATTATTTAAAAAAAGTTAAAAAAGATTCATCAATGTTTTGGTCATCTTTACAGGTCTTCAGCATATCATCAGAACTGAAAAAGAATGTGACTGCTGTGATCCATGGAGAACGTGATCTATCTTGTGATGAGTGACTGGTGTGACATGACTAATGAACTGTGTGCAAATACCTACAGCTGTACTTCCCTGACCTGTACCACAAAAAACTCCCAAATTTGAAAAGTCATATTAATGACTACAATGGTCATGCCGAGATACTACAAAACAGGCTTACATGCAACTAACAACCCCAAAACTTAAAGTTTTGTAATTCATGAATTGTGACCGTGAACATGAAGAATGTAATTTGTCTCGGAGTCATGATGAGTGGCTGGTGTGACATGACTAATGATAATAAACTGTACACAAATACCTACAGCTGTACTTCCCTGAACTTTACCACACAAAACTCTCCTATTTGAAAACTCATATTAATGACTATAATGGTCAAGCCAAGATACTACAAAACAGGCTTACATGCAACTAACAACCCAAAAACTTAAAGTTTTAGAAACATAGAATCTGATGGCAGATAAGGACCGCTTGGACCACCTAGTTTTGTAATTAATGAATCATGACTGTGAAGATTAAGAACGCGATTTGCATCGTGAGTGACTCGTGATGATCGCCCTGACTTAAAAACGTACATTAATGTGTACAGTGTTCATGCCAAGATATGCAACACAACAGTACTCTGAAGGGAAGCCAAACAAACAACTGTGACTTAAGTTACAGATGGAGACTGGGCCCTAAAGACATGCAAATGCACAGACAGATTAAGATTGCACTGCGCACTCAAGAGATGCAAACGCAAAGGCACAACAACACATAACCAGTGTTCACAAGTCACAAATCCAAATCTGGAAAAGAATACCTTTTGCCAGTTGGGGTGGGGGCAGTGCACTGCAGTAACAGTCCACTACCAAGATACCACAAAGCAGTACAAAAAAAATCACACAGGTGCAGTGGATAGCAGGTTCACTCTGCTGAAATTACTGTGTGGCACAATAAAAGGTGTCTGATTTGATGGCACATGTCGTACACACATACTCACACACACTACAAGTAATGCGCAGCAAATTGAAAACTTCATTAATATAACCAAATCTTTTAAACAAACTAAAATTATGCACTGCTGCACCACAACTATCAGCAAAAAAAGTAAAAAAGTAATGAAAATATTACTGTGTGTACATTAACACAGTTATACAAGAAAAATATAACCAAAACAGAAAGACTGCCTTTTTCTCCCAGTTAATCTACCTCCACCACAAATACACCCCTCCCCCAAAGCCCACTCCAAGTGTCTGTCAGTACACATACTGAAAGTTCTAAATTAACATTCAAAATCCACACTCAGACAATAAACACTCGATATGAGCACAGGAGGGTTTCCTACAATCAATGTACTAAATTTTGAGCAAATAAAATGGCTCAAAAAGGCTTTTTAGCAGCTTTTAGAGGGTTTGAATAGCAGAGCTCTGAGAGCAAACTGTCTCCAGCTACCGCTACACACAGTACAGAGAACTGAGGCTGTGCAGAACAATCTAGAACCCATGTGACCTGCATTCCCATGAATCACTGCAAAATTCACCTTGGAGCTCAACAACAAGGAAAAGTGATGTGAAGTACATTGATTTCTATGTACTTCACATTAAAATTGGTTTAGACATGGCTGGGGGAAGGCGGAGTAATGTGAAGTCATTGTTATCAATGGACTTTGCGTTCCTCATTATGACGCGAAGTACTCCGCTTTGTATTGTGGATTACTTCTCGGATTCCTCATTGCTCCGCGAATTGCTTTGCGGAGTGAATTTTGGCCACTTTGCCCACCTCTAGCTATAAGTAGCGGGGTACCACAAGAATCAGTATTAGGACTGGTCCTCTTCAACATCTTTGTTTGTGACATAGGGGTAGGGATTTAGGACAAGATATGCTTTTTTTGCAAATGATACAAAGATCTGTGGCTAGGTGGGTAGAGAACAGGTTGTCAAAATTATGAAAGCGGACCTGGGTAGCTTGGAAGGGTGGTCAAAGGTATGGCAGTTAAAATGTAACACCAAGAAGTGTAAGGTGATGCATATGGAATCAGAACATCCCAACACTGAATATAGAATGGGGAGGGAATAGAGATAGCAGTACAAAGAAAAGGCCTTGGGGATATTAATTTCAGACAGTCTAAAGGTGTCTGCACAATTCAATAGGGCAATGGGCAAGGCAAATAGGATATTAGGGTGCATAGGGAGGATTGTCACTAGCACAGGAAATGAGGTGCTGCTGCCGCCGTATAGATCACTGGCTCATGCTCACTCGGAGTACTGTGTGCAGTTTTGGAGTCTGCATTTAATGAAGGACAGGGACAGAGTGAAGGTAGTGCTGAGGAGGGTAACCAAGATGCTCCCGGGACAGCAGGAAAGGATGTAGGAGGCGAGGCTGGCAGATCTGAACATGTACACTTCTGAGGCGAGAGGGGAGAGAGGGGACATGCCTGGAACATACAAATACCTCCATCGGGTAAAGAAAGTGGATCTTATAGAACTGTTCAGACGGAATGGGAGCACAAACACCTGCGGCAGCTCCGTGAAGCTGGCAGGGGGAAAGTTTAAGTGAGATGCCAGAAAGGACTTTTAACAAAGAGTGTGATGGAGTGGTGGAATAGGCTTCCTGAGGAGTGGGTCGGTGCAAAAGCATTGTGGGGCGGTTCAAATAAGGGTGGGACAGATACAAGGCCTTGGTAAAGACCACACTAGAAAGGGAGAGAAGGGGAGGGTAAAGAGACTGTAGTGCTTTCTCATTCAACATTAACTTGGTTGGAATAAACAGACATGATGGCCCAACTTACCTTTTCTTGCTGGTAGATTGTATGTTTCTATGATGTTGGACAATTGGATTTCTGGCTACTGAGCAGATGGCACAGGACACTTTATATGAGATATATAGAAAATAAGCACACTATATCTGTGATACAAAATCAGAACCAGTTGTCTATTCAGTCCATGCCCTGCTCTTGTCAGTTTTTCATGTTTTTCTTTCATCTAACACTCTGTTATGTCTTACTTTAACACAATGCTCAGTCTGCCATGCTAGTAGATATTTTCTCCCTTCCCTCTAAATCCACTTTCCTGTCCTTTCAAAAGTCCTCCTTTATTGACGTGGTCACCTGATGACCAAACATGACAACTGTTTTACACTCGGTGCCCAGTAAGAAAAGGACAATTATAAGATCCCTTGACACCCAGTATAAACTGTACCTGTGTGCACATTTACACAATTGGCCATTGAAGGTTGGACACAGGACAGAAGACGTTTAGTATAGGAAAAAGGATATATGATCATAGAGAAACTGGCTCTACAAGATGAAACATCTGGAACAATGTCCCTCTCCAAGTGAGGAATGCTTCTAGCCTGCAAGTGTTCAACTCCAGTCTTTCTAGCCACCTTAGAACTCCCTGTATTTGTTTTGGTCCAGAATCCTCCTCTCTCTGCCCATGGCCGTGTTGCATAACAATGCTCATGTTCTTTGTTTGCTGTGACATCACTTTGTTAGTTTGTTTTGATTAATTTGGCTGTACTTACCTTGCAATTTGTTTTCCTGTTAATATTTTAGCCAGTATGTAACTATACCTGCTGGACTATGTTAACCTTCTGACTGCTGCTATCTGCTGACTGCTGTTGTCCTCCCTGGAACCCCATGAAGAGAAGATGCTGTTATTCATATGGTTATCCTAGTTGGAATAATTGCAAATAAATAAATAAATAACTCAGACCATTAGTCTAATTTGTCCCCTGCCCTCATGGAAGTTGCAACCATGTTATTGCAGAATGTGACTGGGAATTGTTCCCTTCCCACAGTAACATAAAGTCAGGAGGGACTCTGTTTTCATTCTTTCTGCCCCCTGCTCCACGAACCACAGTGAAATAAGTACTGTATGCTGTGCAGAAATGTACCAATTTATAGGGATTCCTTACCCACTCTACTACCAAGGTACTTGGGGATTTTCTTGGTAAGGTTGTCAAGAAGGACTGTGTCCAGGCTTACCTTAAAAACCTGCACTGCCTCCATGTCCACTGGCTCTGCTGGTAGGCAGTTCCACAGGCTCATTGCCCTCAATGACAAAGTGCCTCCTAATATCACAAGTGAATATACCACCCCTGAGCTTCAGGGCTCATGTTGCATCCTGTTGTAGGACATCACATCAAACACCTCTGACCATTCAACCTTGTTGATACCCAGGGCAAAAGACTTCTGCACCACCATTATCGGGCGAGTGGAAAGGAGAGCAGGGTCATCCTAAAGCCTGTGCTGTTCTGATTTACTCTCCTATTGTTACATTATTTGCTTAACCTCTATCTTTCCTTTCTCAGATACCTGTTCTGACTTTCCCCAATAAAACCTAGCCAGTTTGACTGCATTCCCTGAGTTCAGTTGTATTAGTGCATGTTGTGTTATTTTCGTCGTTACCGTATTGCCAGTGTGAGGACTGTGGGAAGGGTCTGCTGGGTGTCAGATAGTATTTTTCGGGGGTTGGGGGCTTATTATACTGGCTGCTCTTCTGGTAGGTCAGAGGGCTCCCTGAATGGAGAAATAACCATTGTGCACCTTTTGAAGACCCAAGAAACCTCCAGTGATGCAACACACATTGCCCAGATGTCTGAAGACCATGTCCCAACCACTATCACTGGATTGAGTCATGTAACTGGTAGGTAAGGGGTGGCATCATAACTAAGACTGTGTTTACTAAAGACACTATAAAGCAAAGAAGCCTGCCTCAGGCCACGCTGTGGCCCAACAAAAGCATGTCATGCTTCCATGTACTGTAGGCTCAATGGCTCTGGGATGAAACTCAAGCATTTAAAGCTGGGAGGTCAATGCTGGCAAGAATCCTACCTCTAGCAGCATGCCCCAGACCAGCAATGGCTTTGCCATGGGCTAGGGAGATTCTCCCTCACAAGGGTTAATATCCACTGCCATCACTGCAGCATACCAGGTTATGGTAATCTACATTCGGCATTAGTGGAGGTGGGAGGGACCAAGAAAATGGTAGAAAATCCCTGCCTCTTTCAAGATGGTGGATGGTATTCTTGGGCCCAGCTACTATGCATTTACAGGATCCACTGCCCAACCAGAAGTGATCCTCATGGGGGGGGGGATAGGGAACCCTCACTGATCCTCCACAGGGGATAAACTGTGGAGGACAAAGTCTTGAGGCCAGTGACTGATTGGTATGGGAGGTCGCCAGACTGAATGTAGACTGTGGGCAAGGGTCATAAGAAAAATCTAGACTGAAAAAGACGTCTTTCTGGAAGACAGCCCAATAAAGCAAAAAGAAATTGGAGACTGTGCAATCAATATATAAATGGTTCTAATATTCTTCATTTTGTTAGAGTGACCACCAAGCAAAATTAATGTTTCTCCAAACCTGGCTTAGTAATGATAGGTGGTCCTAATAGTCAAGGTTTTCAAGCACATACTTGAGGTACATAAATACCTCCTGTATATTGCCCTTTGTCTCTGCAGGGAATCCCTGTGGGCTTTTTTATTTGGCTTGGACACAAAATAATGTATTTAAGCTGGGCACTCCCATCAAACACTGAGAGTACATTATTCCGTGTACAAGCCACAACTTTGCACTTAATGCTTGAGTTGCACAGTGTGCCTGCACTTTCAATATTTGCACATGTTTATTTAGATATTAACTGTTTAGCCAATCACATTACACTTTTTTTATTTTGGAGGGGTATTTATGTGTGCCAGTACTAGCTAGCTGTGCCCCCGAGGAAGCCTCATTTGAGGCAATATGCAATGCTTCCTGATCGGTTTGGCCTTTTCCCTGTAACTCCAGGGCAGGTTTCCTAGGTTTTCCTGTAGGTTACATTGTTTCCTATGGAAGCCTAATTGTTGTATTTTTCCATATAACCAATGCAAGCCTATGGGAACAATTCCCCTGTAGATGGCTCCATGTCCCAGTAAAATACAAGAAGCGCTGTAAGTCTGGGAGCCCTGAATAGGTAGTGGTAGCTAGCCAGATGTCCTCTGGCAACAGAGTACTATTTACACAGACTCTGAGCTGGTGTGTGCACTGCTTCATCCTTTTATTTTGTCTGTACCAGCAAGCTGCATCTTTAGGGGTTGCAAAGTTCATTCCTTTCCTACTTCTGATGAGTTGGGCCATTGGATTCAAGATATTCTACCAGCAGGGCTGGTCTGCTGATGCAGCATTAGCACTGGCAATTAGGGTTTGGGAACAAGCCTGGAGTGTCAGAGGGCCGGCTGGGGAGAGGTAGGATGAGCATCCCATGGACTGCTCTCTCCTCCTCAGTGCACAAGTTACACCTAGTGGAGGCTAGCAGTGTACTGGCTGGGACCATGTAGTAAGGGGTGGAGATGACAGTGGATGTCTGCAGGGCATGTGTGGGAGCATGTATGTCCACGTGCTGATGTCATTACTCGTCTGCATTTCCAGGGGAAACTAAAGAGAAAAGTTCTCAGGAACAGGAGCAGAGTGATGCTCTCTTATTCCTCCTGAATGATACCCCAGCGCAAGTTTCTGCTGGGATGTAAGGCTGATCTTGGTCTCTCCCCTCAGGGAGCCCCGCTGTAGGGGATAAGCTGCAGGCCTCCCAGTCATGGCAGCTGGAATGGGATGCCACGTGAAGGGAGTCAAAGGGGACTGATATGGGGTACATTCCTGCCTGAACCTGGGTGACTGAAACAGAATTGAGAAAAAAATACTCTACCTGCCTCTCCTTAAGCAGGGTTTCCATTAATTTCCCATCACCAAAGTGAGACTGACTAGCCTATAATTGCTAGCCTCCTCCCTGCTACCACTCTTACATTGAGGAACCATGTCTGCTCTCCTCCAGTCCTCTGGAACTACACCTGTTTCCAGTGAACTGTTGAATGAGGTTATCAGTGGGACAACTATTGTAGGAGCTACCTGAGTTCCTTTAGTACTCTTGGGTGTATCCCATCCAGATCCATAGCCTTGTCCACCTTCAGAGGTGCAAGTCCCTTCAGGACTCTGTTCTGAAAATCTACTTGTGTCCACCCCACCTTGGTTCCTGCTGCTCCCTGGTGGTCCATTTCTCCCTCCCCCATTGTGAAGACTGAGCAGAAGTACTTGCCCGGGATGGCAGCTTTTTCTTGGTCCTCTTCTGCGCAGTCTCTCCCTGCCACTCTCTTTATCCTCATTATGCCTCCTTTTGTCTTTCTCGTCTCACTTACTATATGTACCTGAAGAAAGTCTTATCCTCTTTAGCTACTGCTTTGGCTATCCTTTCATCTGTCTGTGCCTTTGCTCTCCTCATTGTCTTTCCTGATTCCCTACATTTTACTTGGCACACCTCCCTATCCTTCTCCCTCTGCATTTTGTTATACCTCCTGAATGCCACCCTTTTTTCCTTTGTCACCTTGGTCACTACCCTAGGGAATCACAACAGTCTCCCTTTCCTTCTGCTTTTACTCACTTCCTTCATGCAGAGGCTGGTTGCCATAAGTATTTCCTCCCTTATTTTTCCCCACTGTGTCTCTACCCCTCCCTGGCAATTCCCCCCTACAAGGTTGTTTTTGAGGCAGTCTCACATTTCTTTAAAATCTGCCCTCCTAACATCCAGGACCCTCCTCCTTATGTAGTTTGTCTCTGCTTTCATATTAATATTATACCACACCATATAGTGATGACTGGTATCTAGAGGACTGCCCATTGTGATGTCTACAATGCTGTCCCTGTTTGTAAGCACCAGGTCCAGCACTGCTTCATCCCTAGTGGGTTCTTTCACTAGCTGCCTGTGAGAAGCCCCTAACAGTAACCAGTGATGGGTAGACAGGACCTTGAATTAATGTTTCAGCTGACAAACAGTATTTGGTTCTTATAGGCACTCCTCAGATGTTTTGCTAAGGAGCACTCAGCTTTGAACCTCATGTCTGAGCACTTGTATAAAGAATGCCCGTATCTCACCACAGATGCACATCCTGTTATGTAGTATTGCCCAGATATTTATATCTATCAGTCATCTAATATATTCACATATAGGTACACATTCAGCAAAAATACATAGAATCATGCATGGGGTATTGTACATTATGAGTTTTTTTACATGCCTGAGGTGTGAAATACCACATAACCCATGAGTGCAAAGCACCAGTGGTTTGTGATATTATTACAAAATGAAGGTGTATAAAAAAATGAAAAATGTAACACCCCATACTTTCTATTTTATATAATTGCTGGTCTAAAAGTAGAAAAAAACACACCGTTAGGAAAAGACTGGCGCATGGGAGTGCGAGAGCGGAGCTGATGGCTTTCATATTCGATGACTGGCTGCTGTCAGCCCACTTGAACAATTTAAATACAGTAGTTTTGTAATACCATTGTCATGTCAAAAAGAACCATTTATTTTCTGTTATTTTGTAGAGTAGCATTATTTAAACAACTTTTCAGTATTGAATAAGTGGCAGGGCTGAGACGGCAGTGGCTTTTACCTTCACACTGACTTTGTTTCATTTTGTCCTGTTGACTGGCTGACACCCATAATGTAATAACAGGCCATTTATTACAGAATGGAACCAGGTTATTAGGGCGTCAGAAAGTGGTGTCAGTCCAGTCAATAAATGGGCTCACCAGCAATTAAAAAGAACCTCAACACTAAAGCACTGAGGTAAGGGTTGGGTTACCCATAAAGGGTATCAGCAACAAAGTCAGGTTTTCAAGAAATGTAAAATCACTATCACCAGTAATTATATGTGTGTGGATAGACAGATAGATAGATAGATGGACAGACAGACAGATATATATATATATACAGTATGTATATATCTATACAGTATATGTATATATATATAATATATTCATGGCAAAAAACTCAGTTTAATGCATCAGTTAGGGCTGCACTAGATCTTTATACATATACATACATATAGATCTTTGTGTATATATATATATATATATATATATATATATATATATATATATATTTATATATATACACAAAGATCTAGTACAGAATAGTTACAAATCTTGATACACTGTAGTTTCTTTCACTTGACTGAATGCCAGCAGTGATGAAGGATAAAGAAGGATGACAGTGTGCTTGGCAGGGGGGCACTCCAATGGAATCATTTAGTTAGACAGCGGCATTGTCATCTAGAGTATATCCCCTCCGGCTCACACATCCGTCATAAGGCAGTTCCGTGAATCCCACTGTCAGACTGTCCCAGAAACCCTTCTTGACTTGCAAGGACAGTTCTGACTGCCATAAACCATGAAAGTAAAACACTTCAGTGTACAAAAGATACTTAACAAGTGGTTTTATACACTCAGCTGAAGCCTGTGTTGGAAAAGAGTTTGGTTTCCTAAATGTTTTAGGAAACAGTTATAACTATTTGTACATTCAGATAACTTCTTGTTTATTTCTTTCAGTCATATTCAGTCTGTTTACATGCTCTGGCTATTCTTTCTTAGCAATGCAAGAATAATATTACTTTTCTGCTGGTACAGAATGTGCTTTGCATTGTGCCTCTTCAACATTGTTTGTTTCTAGGTATTCTGGACATTCTGTGGTGTGACTTTACACTGTTCCACTATATACTGTGTAACCCCCCTGTTACCCGGGGTTACTAGAATCCCAGTAAGAACTAGTGGTAGGCAGGGAAGGCAGCTTGTGAAACTCCAGTTAAATGGATATCGCACTGTCTCACTCTGTTCTCAGTCTCAGCTGAGACTGAGGGATGACATCACCATAGAACTATCGCAGCTGCATGAGCCACATTGGAATCTGCAGATGGGAGTTAGGTTAGAATGTTGGGAGTTTTTGAACAGTGAGCAGCAGCAGTTGTGTGTGAGCAGTCTTAAAGAGATGAGCACAGCTGTCTGTGCACAGGATCTTGGAGCCTATGCTCTGATATAGAGCTACCTTTGGGGAAAGGTGTGTTTTTCTGCCTAAAGAGGAACACAGTAAGCTGTTCTTGAAGTGGTGGAGACCGCTGATACTGATCTCTGTGCCCCATCCCTGAGGGGATGGGGGTGGAAGGTTTGCCTTTTATTCCAGGGGCAACCTCCTGGTTCCAGCTAGGGAAGAAGCTGCCTTATTTTTCTAAAATGTGTTGTGGCACAAGAAGCTGTCAAGATTCGCATGTGGGGCACCTGCAACCAAAGGGTGAGTTCTGCTCTTGTCAAAGGGCCTATGTTTCACCTGAACCGTGTTAAAGTGGGGATTGGACTGCTGAATTAGTGGGAGGCCTAGAGGAATAGGCTTAGCCAAAGTAAAAGTATGTTCAAGTCCAGCACAAGGGGAAAGCCAAGACATGTAGAGGAGATGTGCTATACATTTACCCTTTAATCTACACTGCCAAGCTTTTCAGGAAGAGATGTTTAAGTATGTTCGAGTTTAGTACAAGGGGAAAGTCAAGACATGTAGAGGAAATGTGCTATATGTTTACCCTTTAATCTATATTGCTAAGCTTTCAAAAAGAGTTGTTTAATGTCCAGAGAAATGGCCGGGTATGGATTGTGGAAGCTGGAGGTGGGCGACCTCCCCACCTTTAGTAACCAGGTTCACCTCTACGGATTTGCTCTGTAGCCCTTTTACTTTGCCTCAGGCAATTGGCCAGTGCTGAGGGAAGTACCCAGACGTGGGATTGAAAGGAAATTTCCCTTAAGGAGTCGAAGGCTCTAAGGTGGTTTGGGGAGCCACCAACGGAAAATGTGTCCACTGCAATGTGGACAGGGATTGGGTGGCCGGCAGGGGAGCCGGGCCAGGAAAAACCCAAATAGGTACAAGTCGGGCTGTGTACCCAAAGCAGCGTGCAAGTCTGGGCTGTGTGCCTGGTGGGTTCAGAGCCTGAGGGCTGAAATGTTGAAGAAGTGTTCTGTATCTCTTATCTGCATTACCAGGAATGTAGCCCCATGGGGGTCCGTCTATGCTTTGTTTGTTCAGTTTGGATGTGAATAAAAGCCACACTTTAGAATCCCATTCCTGGTTTTGGACATTACAGTTATTGCTTCTTGTGTTCGGATTTACTTGGGTGCCCCTGTGCAGAGTAGCCAAACCTAGGCCCCTTGTGCTTAATAACCTAGTCCTCCCCGAACCCAGTCCCTACTTGGTACTGCTACCAGCTTCAACAGCATACCACCTGTCGTTTGCAAAAAGGCAGGGGTGTAGGGGTTACAACTGTACTGTACATTGTTGTATACTGTACTGTTTGGTACTACATACTGCACACTGTTCTTTACTGTGTTGTTCTGTACTATATACTGCCCTACTTATACTTACTATGTATCTTTGTACTCCTCCCTCTCCCTCCCTTCCCTTGATGCTAGACGAGGCACCCACGGCATCTCCTTCAATCCAAATTTTGGTTTGGCACTCGACGTCCCTATTTTTCTGACCTCATGTCTTTTCCTACTCCCACCTTTACCCTTGTGCAATACTGCTTCTCATTCCCTCTCCCTCCCCACTAGGAAAACTTCTACAGGCCAAGCTGCCTTCTCATATCATTTTCCTAAGCTCTGGTACTCCTTTTCCCTATCTGTCTCTGAGCAGCCTTGTCCCTCTTTTCCCTCAGGTCCTTCCTCTGTGACTTTACTACCCCCTCCTGCAACTGGTCCTGACCCCTGGCCCTTATATTTCCCTCCTCCTCCTCTTCCCTCGCTGTTGGTCTGCCCACTACACCCCTCTCCAGGTGTGAGATGTTTCCTACCCCCCCAGCCCTTGCTCTGTGTGGCCCTGAACTGCTCCTCTTCATTGACTCAGTTTGGTAATTGTTTAGCTCCTGTACCTACCTTAAGGGATACCTAAACAACATTTTGACAACAAACTATTCAAAAATCTGACTCTCTAGGTGACTAAAGGAAAGGCTGCTGTATTCATTAATGCTAACACTACATTTATATAATTTACCTAAATGTGGTTCCAGAGATTTTGAAAATTGTAAAATCAACCTGCCAATTTCAAAAAAACTGTCTTACCTGCTTCCTAAAATGGCTGCCAAATGTATTATATGATGACATAATTGGAGCCAAAGTCAGAGAGATATATATGGCTATCTATAGTGCTAAGTAGTTCTTTTTTCCCTTTGTATAGAATTGTTTCACCCAAATGGTCAAAACCACGTGCATTATTTTGTATAATACACATGTTAGGCTATGATTCTGTTCATTTTGTTTACTTTAACATGCTGAAATTGTGTTTTAATCCAACCAACTTTCTCTGTGGCAAACCACAGTGCTGTACAGATATTGAATAACCTGGTGGTCTAGTGGTAATGGTGGATCCAGGATGCTACATCGAGGGTGCTGGGGTGGTGTGCATGCTTAATATGCACTTTTAACATTTTTATTAAACCTTTATATTTTCTGCTATTATTCTTTTCTAGTACGTTTTTGACAGAACCTACAAATGTAATCCATAGTTTGAATGTAACATTTGTATAATCAATAAATCAGACTTCTTCAACAAAGTGAAATGCAGCAGCAGCAGCAGCAAACAAGTACGTTACTATGTGTTGGGGGGGGGGTGCAGCCACACTCTTCACAACCCCCTGGAGCCACCACTTTTTTGTAGCAAAGTTCTTGTGCAGTCCAATGTTAGAGTTCATACTTTCTCGAAACTCAAATATATGCTTGTCTCGTCTTCTTTTTCCATGGGAAATAATAATAATAATAATAAGAATCAGCATTTATATAGTGGTTTTCATACACATTGTATCCCAAAGTGCTTTTCAAGCAATACTAAACTGGTAGTGAAGTGACTGAACGTGTTGTGGCAGCCATTTCATACATTAATATCCACACACAGCCTCAGACAATTGCATGAACTGTTTTTATGAGAAGGGGAATGTTGGCCAGGACAACGGGGTCAGGTAGTGATCAAGGTGCTGGCAGCCCCACATCTTATTTCTCACAGTAATCTGCTCATATTTCTCTCCTTCTGTCTTTCCCCTTCCCTGGATATAGCAGTATCTTGCAAGTGTGGCCTTCTCAGTCCCCCTCTGGTATTCATTCTTCACTCCTTCTCCCCACACCAAAATCTGGTGAGCTCATCACCCTTCTGCATCATGAATGCAGGTAGTACAGTCTCCATTTTATTTTGGCATATCAAATATAAACATATCTTTCCAGTAAGTCAGGCTGATAGCAGCAGGGAACAAGGGGAATGATGAGCTTTCCTATCCTTAAAAGGACACAAATTTGTGGGGAACTGGCAACAGTTTTGGGAGCGAAAGTTCTTTAAATTTGGTGGACTGCATCTGACTAAGGAGGGAATCAGTGCATTGGGGCAGAAGTTTGACGTCTTTGCAGAATATTTAAACTAGCAAATGAGGAGAGGGGTGCAGAACCCCATACGTCGAATGGGAAGAACATCCCTCCCCCCTCAGCTAGTGGTCAAACAGGAGTTCAGCATGTTTGTAGTTCATTTGCATCACCAGGTAAAGAATAAGGTCTGGCTCCCCATACAATGCACAGGTCAAATGCTGTACCTCGCCCAACAACTAACACACTGAAATCTGGCCAATGGAAAATCATGTACATAAATGCTCACAGTCTGGGAAACAAGATCCCAGACCTGCAGGCAATAATGACAGAGGCTAAACTGGACATAGTAGCCATTAGCGAGACATGGTTTACTAGTAACCACACTTGACAGACTTCAGTACCTGGCTATGTACTGTTCAGAAGAGACCGAGGTGCAAAAGGGGGGGTGGAGTGGCCCTTTATGTCAATGAAAATATCAAAGCTACAGAAATTCAGAATACACATAAGGAGCCAGAAGAACTGTGTGTCACCCTGAAAACAGGAAATGGGACAGCCATACAAACTGAGGTTGTGTATAGGCCTCCAGACCAGGGGAGGACATAGACACGTTACTGTTAGAAGATGTACAAAACATGACAGCTAAAAGTGAGGTTCTGATAATGGGAGACTTCAACATGCCAGACACAGATTGGTCAATACCAGCAGGGACATCTGCCAGAACCAGACACATGGTGGATTCCCTGCAGGGGGAAGGCCTCAAACAACTGGTACAACAACCCACAAGAGACAGGGCTATCCTAGATCTAGTACTAACAGGGAAAGGATCACAGATCTCCGGGTAGAAGGTCACCTGGGTGCCAGTGACCATCACATGGTATGGTTCAGTTTGGCCACTAGAACAAAATCATTCCATTCCAAGGCAAAAATATGGGACTTCAGAGGAGCTGACTTTGATAAGATGGCCAACGGAGTTAAGCTAGCCCTGGCAAAATGAAACACAGGTGAGGGAGTACAGGCAAAGTGGGCAAGCATTAAAGATGCAATACGTGAAGCAACATCCCATTGTGTTAGTGAGAAAAGGAAGTGCAAAAGAAGAAGGAAACCACTTTGGTTTTCAAACATAGTAGCAGAAAAGGTCAGAGCCAAAAGGCTGGCCTTCAGGAAATATAAGGGAACGCAGCAGGATGAAGATAGGGAGGCATAGCAAACTTCCCTAAGGGAAGCAGGGAAGGCAGTAAGAGAGGCAAAGGCCCAAACCGAGGAAACACCAGCACGAACAGTAAAAGAAGGTGACAAGACTTTTTATAGATACATTAGTGAAAGGAGAAAGTCCAGAGAAGGTATTGTTAAGATCAAAGGGGATAAGGGTGTGTGTGAAGAGGAGGACCATGTAAAAGCATCTATCCTAAATAGATACTTCTGCTCAGTATTTACTGAAGAGAAGGTAGGGCAGGGCCCACAGCTCAGCACCATGGACATGGGGAGGGGGGAAGGAGGTGTGCACTAGTCCCTTCACAAAAGAAAGGGTCCTACAAGAGTTCGATAAGCTCAGGGTGGACAAGGCAATAGGACCTAATGGCATACATCCCAAGGTATTAAAGGAGCTAAGGGTGGAACTAGCAGAGCCATTATCTGAACTGTTTAGTGAGTCTCTGAGCACAGGAGAGGTCCCAGAAGACTGGAGAAGGGCTCATGTGATCCTGCTCCACAAGAGTGGTAGCAGGGAGGAGGCAGGGAACTACAGACCAGTCAGTCTTACCTCAGTAGTGGGCAAGATTATGGAGACACTCCTTAAGGAAAGGATAGTGCAACACCTGGAATCCACAGAAGCACAGGATCCAAGACAGCATGGGTTTACAAAAGGAAGGTCCTGTCAAACTAATCTCATAGATTTATTTGACTGGGTAACCAGAGTGGTGGACCAAGGGGTAGCAGTTGATGTCACCTACCTTGACTTCAGCAAAGCTTTTGATACTGTTCCACATAGAAGATTGATTAATAAGCTGGGTAGGCTTGGGGTGGGTCAGACATTGGTCAACTGGGTGTCAAACTGGTTGATGGGCAGAAAACAGAGAGTGGTGGTAAACGGTATACAGTCAGAAGAGATGCAAGTCACGAGTAGGGTACCTCAGGGATCAGTCCTGGGGCCAGTGCTCTTCAATATCTTCATCAGCGACATTGCAGATGGACGGGAGGGTAAGGTTTATCTGTTTGCAGATGACACCAAGATCTGCAACAGAGTAGATGATCCAGATGGGGTGGGCAAAATCAGAAGAGATCTGGATAAACTAGCAAAATGGTCGGAAGAGTGGCAACTGGGGTTTAACACAAAGAAGTGCAAGATCATGCACATAGGGAAGAGAAACCTTGAAGCCACCTATAGGCTGGGAGGGGAGTTGCTGGCAGTCAAAAGGGAAGAAAGAGACTTAGGCGTCATCATCACCGATGACCTGAAATCATCCAAGCAGATCACTAAAGCAGTAGGTAAGTCTAGGGGGATGTTGGGGTGTATTAGTAGGGGTATTACAAGTCGTAAGAGGGAGGTAATAATTCCTCTTTGCAAGACACTGGTTAGGCTCCATCTGGAGTACTGGAGGCCACACCTTCACAAGGACATTAACCAAATTGAGGCAGTCCAGAGAAGGGCAACCAAAATGGTGCAGGGACTGCATCAGAAAACATATAAGGACAGATTAACAGAGCTCAATATGTATACCCTAGAGCTAGAAGGGAGAAAGGTGATATGATTGAAACATTCAAACACCTTAAGGGCATTAACAAGGTGAAAGAGTCTAACATGTTTCAATATAAGAAAAATAGCAGGACAAGAGGACGCAGCATGAGATTAGAGGGAGGCCGATTAAGGGGTAATGTGAGGAAGTTCTTTTTCACAGAAGGGTGGTGGATGCATGGAGCGGCCTACCTCAGGAAGTGGTGGATATGAAAACAGTGCAGGGATTCAAACAGGCATAGGATAGGCATAAGGGAGCAATGCAGATGGGTATGAATAGATAAGCCATTGACAGAGCAAAGGCCAATGGCACATTCATAAGGAGAAAAATAAATGGTCAGACTGGATGGGCCTTGCAGTCGTTATCTGCCGTCAACTTCTATGTTTCTATGTTTACCTTTGATTAGGCACTATTAAATGATGGGTGTGCACATCATTATGCATGTCATTTAATAGTGCCTAATCATAGGTGGCTTAGATCTTATATGGGTAGAAAAGCCTATTTTTCCACTTGTGCCATGCTGCTATCAGCCTGGCTTACCAGAAGATCATGTTTATTATTAATATGTAAAAATAACACGGGAGACTCTACTAACCATATTCATGATGCGAAAGGGTAGTGAACTCACCAGTTTTTGGTGTGGGGAGCAGGTGAGAAGAAAGAATGCCAGAGAGGGACTGAAGAGGCCATTCCAGCAGAGTACAACTATATTCAGGTTAGTTGAAGACATGAAAGAGGACATTGAGCAGATCACTGTGAGATCTGTAATGTGGGGCTGCCAGCATCGTGATCACTACTTGACTGTGGATGAGAGTAGCCAGCGATGACAAATACTCAGAGTGGCAGGGCTGCACCTAAACTGTTACTTGAATTCAGTGTAGGGAGATTATCCTCGGGTGGGGGGATGTTGACATTTGTTAGGACAGTATTGAGGGAGTTGTGTATAGCTCATTCAAGATTTGGAAGGGTGGTAGCCAGCCAGCTCACATTGTGGAGTAGAGCATAGAAAAGTACTGGAGAAGAATTGCTGGGAACTGTCCTGTGGGGTTCTGCAGATCACAGGTAAAGGAGTAGACTGACACTGGAAGTCGGGTGGATTCACTCAAGGTATTAGTATACTTCTCCGTTAATAATATTGTATCCATTGTAAGTGCAGCCTTTATGAGGGCACGAACAGCAGTTTTTCTGGTGATTCATGATGCTTATTGCTTGGCCCTCCAGGAAGATCTAGTTGTTGGTTAATGAGGTGGGAAAAAAACACAACAGGGGAACTGTACATACTACCTTCACTGTGCAGAAGGGTGGTGATCCACTCAGTGTTTACTGTGGGAGCTGAAGTCAGACATTGAGAAAGTGGACTGGAGAGTGATTTGGGAGGCATTTTTTAACAGTGCCACCTGATGAAGCATATCGGTATAGGTGTACACAACTCTCTGAGGTACAAGATTACAATCTGAGGTGTGATAATTCTCTTCATGAGACCGTAGGCACATATGCAGCCCCAGGCAGTACTAAGGACAGGGTATGAATGGCGGGGTGTTCAACAGAAGGCAGGCTAGGTGCAGGGGATTCACGAGAAAAAAAAGCCTTATTTGTGAATTAACAAGAGAGCATAAGCTTTGGAACTGAACCAGACTGATACTTTGCTGTGTGACCCTGAGCAAGTCACTAAACTTCCTTGTGTTCCCAGACCACACCTATAAACAATCTTTCAGCTTAGTGTATCTCTCCTGGTTAACAAAATACAAAATTCAGTGCATCACATAACCACTAGATCATCAGGTATTTGAAGTGTTGTACTTTAATGCAGTTTGCCAAAGAAAAAGTCGGCTGGATTGCAAAATATTTTCCGCAAGTTAAAGTAAACAAAATGAACAAAATCATAGCCTAACGTGCACTGATCAAAATAATCTATGAGTGAATACATGATGTTGATCATTCTGGTACAACAATTCAAAACAAAGAGGGAAAGAAGAGCTAATTAGCACCGTAGAAATATATTTGGGTCTCTGTCTCTGGCTCCGATGTTGTCATCATGACTCATCACTTAACACACTTGGCAGACATCTTAGGGAGAAACCAAGGCTGTTATTTGAAAGTGAAAGGCTGATATTTACATTTTTCAAAATCTGTGAAACTGCATTGATGTTATTTACATAAATGCAGTTTTAGCATAAATGTAAACAGCAGCCTTTACTTAACCTCGCAATGAAGCCGGATTTTGGAGTTTGCAGTTTTAAAAAACTACTTGTTTAGGTACCCTTTAATCCACTGGCACTGTTAACTTCAGCACTTTCATAGATTGGGTGGTACTATACTGCTCCTTTCTGGATTGCTCCCTGTACTTTATTTGTACTTGTATCTTAGGCCATTGTGTTATATCATTATTATGTGTTAGAACTATCGTTTGTACATTATAACTGCATAATTGTTATGTATTTTACTACTGTTTTACTATTTTTTTGCATTGCATTTTTACTGTATTTTATTTTCTATCACTATTGTTCCTTCATTATTATGTTCACCTCGACATTCTTGTATCGTGTACTACTGACAGTATCCCCTTCCCTAGGACACACTTGGAAACAAGCTATTGTCAGCTCAGTATGTCTTTCCTGGTTAAAACTTGGAAATAAATAAATATACTGTAAACTGTTCTATACCATACTATGCTGTTCTGTACTGTACTGTGCACTGAACATGGTCCTATACCATATTGCACTGTACTATATACTGCACATAGTTCTCTGCTATACTATTCATTTGTATATGCTATTCACTGTTTCATATTATACTGTTTTAAATTGTACTGTAATATACTATACTGTACACTGTTCTATACTGTACTGTACACTGTTCTATACTGTTCAGTACACTGTTCTATACTATACTGTTTGCTACTGTATATGGTGCACAGTTGGACTATCTACTGTAAAATGTTCTAAGTTACACTGTTCTGTGCCGTATACTTTATACTGTTCTATACTATACTTTCTGGTACCATATACTGTGCACTGCTCCATTATATATGCTATACTGTTCTATATATTTTTATTTTGTGCTGTATACTGTACACTCCCTGTACTTTAGATTCCCATGTTATAGTCTATGCAGTGTTTCACTATATACTGTACACTGTTCTATACTATACTGTTTAGTAGTATATACTATTTTTTTTAATTTGTGTTTATTAAACTATTCCTTGTTCTGTTTACAGGTGCATTGTTCTCCTTACAATATGCAGCTATTTTACATCACATACATCAGAAATTGACAGAGTCAGAAGAGAAAACAAGAGCGGAAGCACAATCATGCCATTATCCTATCTTATAAAATGGGAAAAAAAAACAAAGCCAATGATTGGCTGTTTGACCCTCCAAGCCGTGTCCTTAATGCCTGGTATTCTACCAACCGGCATTAAGCTCTACCACACTGCCCACTGACAACGACAAATCAGTGAGCAGAGGCAACCAGAAAAAAAAAAAGACAGGCTGGCACAGCTGAGCGCGAAATCAGCAATACACGCTGACAGAAAGGCAACCGACAATCTTCCGACAGCACGAGCACTCTCTTGAAAGTAAAGCTACCATATAGTAAACCGTTACAAAGCGCTGTAATTTCCGATCCTAAAAATGGATATTAATTTTGCGCTGTCATTTGAAGAGATACTCACCGATCTATCTCCTCAGCGAGATGACGACCGTCTTCAAACTGCCTCAGCTGAACCAGTTTCCCGCAGTGACAGTATGGCCGGAACGCAAGGCACAGCACCTCATCAGCAGGTCAATACAACGTCAGACATCCATAATGAAGCAGCGATACCTAAAAAGAAAAACAAAAGCGTAAAAACACTGGCAAATTCCAACCTAACTTCAGAAGAGCTGGATCACATAGAACAAATGAAAGATGAAATCAACACTCAAAACAACATCATGGGCAGTAGCAGTCTTTCAAGGTTGGTGCACAGCAAAGAAAATAGCCATAGATTTTAAAGAAATAGACATACACCACCTAGCAGACATCCTCCGTAAATTCTATGCAGAAATCAGACAAACAGATGGCACAGAATACAGTATAGCTAGCATAATTTCCCTCAGAGCAGGCCTAAACGCCATTTAAATGCACCACCACTGTCCAGAAATATAAATCTCCACAACCACCCTGATATGCAACCAGCTAACAACATGTTTTCAGCAGTCTTAAAAAGTACAGGAGAGAAGGTAAAGATCGAGCAGCCCACCACCTGCAATAAATGAAACGACTTACAAATTTCACGATTATCACCAGTCCTCTCACCAAACACTGCCGAGGACTACTGTACAAAGTTTGACTTGATATACAGCTGTGCATGGCGCAGGGGGCAGAGAAGGTCTCAGACAGTTGAAACCGGAACATTTTGAAATAAAAAAGATGAGCAAGGCTATGAATATGTAACACTCAGCTTCAACGAATATACTAAAAACCATAAGAAAATGACTGCACAAAGCAACAGCATAGAGGCTACATCTATGAAATTCCAAACAGCCTTTATGTCCAGTTGCTTCCTTTAAAAATACATATCAAGCTTCCACCTAACCCTCCTGCCTTCTACTTACACCCTCGTAAAATAGCCAACAATCTACTGGCAACCTCAACTATCTGGTACACCCGTGAGCCATTAGGATTAAACTACTTAGCAAGCCTGATGCGAAAATCAGTGAAGAAGCACAGCTCTCAACACGCTACACAAACCACTCAGTGAGAGCTACAGCTGTACAGTTACTGTCTACAGCAGGCCTAGACTCCGCCAATGGCAGTAACGGGCCAATGCAGAAAGCAGCTTACGCCATACTGCTGCTACTCAAATGACCGACAGTTGTGGAGCAATATTTTAGCCAACAAAACAAGAAATCAGTGTTTGCATTCTAACAACCTGTCCACAGAACCGCAATGTGAAATCATGCCCGACGATGAAACTCCATGCTGCAGCAAATCTCTCCTGCAAACACAGCAAGCAACACAGAAAGCCTGTACAGCTATTTTCCTCCGACTACAGAAACCCTCTGCACCTATTTTCCTCCGACTAGAACAAATCAGCAACAACTTCAGATCAATACCTTAAATCTGGAAGCAGAACAGCCAGAAACTCCTGATGCACAGCGCCATGCTTCAAAACTGCCAAAAAAACGGAAATCTGGCGTCCTCAACCACAAAGATACCAGAAGCACCAGACTATCAGAAACCCAAGTCATCCAACAATTTAAAGAAACAAGCAGCACTTCTCCTTACATTATACAAAATTGCTATATGGAACATGTTGAATTTATTAACTACACAAAATAAAAAAGTAGTCACATAAACATCCTGCATTACAATAAATAGTAGTTAAAAGCGTTGTAACTTGACAATTTTAATTTTTCAAACATTTAAAGTTTGTCTTCAAATGTTTACAATTTCTTCTGTTTAAATGTAAAAACAATGCTTTACATAAACCTTACCAGTTCATTTTTTGAAAACATTACAACAATATAAAGTGGGACTATTTTATGTCTACATGATTTAAAAACAACAACTCTGTCTCTGTTTTAAAAGTTACAAATAAAAAAACCTGTTCAATTAAGTAAAGTGTCCTACCATTTAATAAAACCCATTTTATAAGCGCAATAACACACTCCGAGGTGTGGTTTATCGCATGATAAGAGCACGCCCAGTGGCATAAGGCACTCGGCGCAAGCGCCTCGTGCCTTAGTACACCCCTTGGCGTGCTCTTATCAAGCGATAAACCACACCTCGTCGTGTGTTATTGCTTGCTTATCCTATCCTATCCTTGTTAATAGCTTTCCTATTTATGCATACCCTTCCTTTTCTCTGAAATAAACCTTTAGCTTTAAAGAAATCTTGTCTCATTATACCTTTCTGATTCTAAAACATAAAACTGTGTATAGTTAAGTAAGAGGTGAACTTATTAAGTATACTTCTAGCTCACAGTTTCATGTGATAAGGGTGAGTATTTTAAGTTGCCTACCAAAAAGAGCAACAAAAAAAAATGCCCAAAGTCAACAGTGTGAGCAATATCAGATTGACCGCCACAAACAGTGACCGCTCACTGCTACACTCACTATAAAGTACTCCTTAGTGATTTCTGACACTCATTCTTACTACAAGCGCTCCAACTGAGATGCTCAATAAAACTTGCTCAGACCCCTTCACACCCTAGCTTAATAAGAATATGAGTATCCCAGAACATGAATAATTACTGTACGTCCCTCCATCAATCCCCCATACTTGTAACTATGTGCTGAGTTTTCACCTTTCTACACTATACCATCCTCTGGTTTCTTTCCCTGTTGATATATATTGTAGTAAGAATCTGGTTATATTTTTTAAGGGACCACATCAGGATTGATGTGCCATTATCCACGTAATCCACCTATTCCACTGGTTAGTGAATTTGGAAAGGGACTGCAGGTTATAGCTAAGGCTTGCTGTTAGTCTTTCCATATTGTACATGTCCATCACAATACCTTGCCATCCTGTTGCATGGAGTTGGTGGGTCAGGTGTTAGTCAATATCTGGTTATTGACTTTTTTTGAGGCCATTAACCAAGTTTCTGATTGTTTTTGATACAATTTAGTAGTATATTCTATTAACTCTTCTGCTATATACTGTACATTGTTCTATACTATACTGTTCTGTACTATAAACTGTACACTGTTCAGCTATATACTGTACATTGTTCTATACTATACTGTTCTGTACTTTAAACTGTACACTGTTCAGTTATATACTGTACATTGTTCTATACTATACTGTTCTGTACTGAAAACTGTACACTGTTCAGGTACATACTGTACACTGATACTATACTATGCTGCAAAATATGCTGTGCACTTCTGTTCTGTACTATACTGTTCAGTACTATATACAGTACACCCTTCTAAGCTATATACTTTACACCATTCTATACTGTACTGTTTGGTTCTATATACTGTGCACTGTTCTGCTATGTACTTTACACTGTTCTATATTATACTGTTCTGTACTATATACTCTATCTGTTATAGTATATACAATACTGTCTGTTATTATACTGTGCACTGTTTTGCTACACTGTAAACTATTTTATTGTATACTAATTTGTACTATAAACTTTACACTGTTCTATACTATGCAGTTGTGTACTATATACTGCGCACTGTTCCACTATATACTCTGCACTGTTATATATTATACTGTTCTGTACTACATACAGTACACTGCTCTATACTATACTGTTCTGTACTATATACTGTATACTGTTCTTCTATATGCTGTACATTCCTATATTGCTTGAAGTGCCTTTTACACCTGTAAAAGTGTATCTTCGCACAATGCTGAGCAGTTCTGGCACCCTTAGGACACAAGAGTTGTTATAATTTGTTGAGCTACCTTAAAAAATGCTGTTCATATTTTGTGGATGGGAGCTACAGTATTTATCCTTTTGTCTGAAAGAAAACAAAATCATAGCGCATTTCTTGAAAGTCTTTTTGTATTGTTCCTCTCATGTTCCATATGAATTCCCACTGAAGGATCTCACTGCCCCCTCTGCTTCAGGATCAGTGTACTGTCCTTACTGTGCCAGGATCAGTTCACTACAGTACCATTCTTCTCCAATATGAGTTTACTATCACTTCTACTTCAGGATATGTTTATTACCACCATTGCACCAGGATCAGTTTATTATCACCACTGCACCAGGATCAGTTTACTATAACAGCTGCCTCAGGGTTGGCTTACTATCACCACTGCTCTAGGATCAGTTTACTATCACCACTGCTCCATGATCACTTTACTATCACCACTGCTCTATGATCACTTTACTATCACCACTGCTCTATGATCAGTTTACTATCATCACTGCTCCAGGATCAGTTTACTATCACCACTGCTCATGGTTTAGTTTACTATCACCGCTGCTCATGGATCAGTTTACTATCACCACTGCTCATGGATCAGTTTACTATCACACTGCCCCATGATCAGTTTACAATCACCAGGAGCAGTTTACTCTCACCACTGCTCCAGGATCAGCTTACTATCACCAGGATAAGTTTACTATAACAGCTGCCTCGGGGTCAGCTTACCGCTACCACTGCTCATGGATCAATTTACAATCATCACTGCTCCATGATCAGTTTACAATCACCAGGCTCAATTTACTATCACCACTGTTCCAGGATCAGCATACTATCACCAGGATCACCTTACTATCACTAGTGCTTCAGGATCAGTTTACTATCACCACTGCTCATGGATCAGTTTACTGTCAGCATTGCACCAGGATCAGCTTACTATCATCGGGGTCATTTTACTATCACTAGTGCTTCAGGATCAGTTTACTATCACCACTGCTCATGGATCATTTATCAGCACTGCTCCAGGACCAGCTTACTATCACCAGGATCAGTTTACTGTCACCACTGCTTTGGAATTCATTTGCCATCACTACTGCTTCAGGATCAGTTTACTATAACTACTGTTTCAGGATCAGTTCACTATCACTACTGCCCCGGGTTCAGTTTACTTTCACCACTGCCCCAGGATCAGTTTACTATCACCACTGCTCCAGGATCAGATTATTATCAGCACTGCTCATGGATCAGTTTATTATCACCACTGTTTATGGATTAGTTTACAAACACCACTGCTCCATGATCAGTTTACAATCACCAGGATCAGGTAACTATCACCACTGCTCCAGGATCAGTTTACTATCACCACTGCTACAGGATCAGTTTACTATCACAATGCTCCAGTATCAGTTAACTGTCCCTGCTGCTTCAGGATCAGTTTACTGTCACTGGATCAGTTTACTATCACCACTGCTACAGGATCAGTTTACTGTCACTGGGTCAGTTTACTGCCACCACTGCTACAGGATCAGTTTACTGTCACACTGCTACAGTAACAGTTTAAGTTTACTATCGCCAGGATCATTTTACTGTCACCACTGATTCAGGATAATTTTACTATCACCAGGATCAGTTTACTGTCACCAGGATCATTTTACTATCACCATGGATTCAGGATCAGTTTGCTATCACCAGGATCATTTTACTTTCACCACTGATTCAGGATAATTTTACTATCACCAGGATCAGTTTACTATCTCCACTGATTCAGGATCAGTTTACTGTCACCAGGATCATTTTACTATCACCACTGATTCAAGATCAGTTTGCTATCACCAGGATCATTTTACTTTCACCACTGATTTAGTATCAGCTTACTGTCACCAGGATCATTTTACTATCCCCACTGATTCAGGATAATTTTACTATCACCAGGATCAGTTTACTATCTCCACTGATTCAGGATCAGTTTACTGTCACCAGGATCATTTTACTATCACCACTGATTCAGGATCAGTTTGCTATCACCAGGATCATTTTACTTTCACCACTGATTTAGTATCAGTTCACTGTCACCAGGATCATTTTACTTTCACCACTGATTCAGGATCAGTTTGCTTTCATCAGGATCATTTTACTTTCACCACTGATTTAATATCAGTTTACTGTCACCAGTATCATTTTACGTTCACCACTGATTCAGGATCAGTTTACTATCATTTCTGCTACAGGAGCAGTTTGCTATCACCAATGCTCCAGGATCAATTTACTGTCACTAGGATCAATTTACTATCACCACTGGTTCAGGAACTGTTTACTGTTACTGCTGCCACAGTATTAGTTTACTATCACACTACTCCAGGATCAGTTTGCTGTCACCAGGGTCACTTTACTACCACTGCTGCTACAGAATCAGTTTACTGTCACAACTGCTTTAGGATCAATTTACTATCATCACTGCTCTAGGACCAGTTTACAATTCATTTACAACTCATTTAACCAGGATTGTCCAGCTGAGATGCAACACATTGTTTCCAGTGGAGGGTCCTACTTCTACGTATTCCCAAAGCTGGGTGGGCTGGATCACTGGGAAGTTAAGTGACTTGACCAATGTCACACAGTGAGTATTTTTCTTGGGGGGGGGGAGTTGACCCTGTGATTTTTGTAGTTCCCAAGCTGGTTCTCTAACTACTAGACCACAGTGCCTCTACTTCATACCACACTGCCTTTGTCAGTTTACTGCCATCACTGCTCCAGGATCAGATTAGTTTGAAACTACTGTTAAGAACTTATTTTTCTGAAACGTAATGCCCTTCAGTGCAGATTTGCAATTCTAACACCACACTGCCATGGATTACCACTCTGGTGAAATCTGAGGAAAAATGAAGGTTTTAATATGTTAAGGATTTTGTTTGGATTCAAAAGCTGACTGTCTGGTTCACTAATATGCTCTAACTAATATGCTTTACTGGCTACTGTTCTTGAAGCTTGTGGTTAGATACATCTCTGACACAAAGTGATCCCAGATCATTTTGGCTAGTAAACGGATCCAAGATCAGTTTGGCTTAACTGGTATACTGATGCAGGTTTAATGTGGCAGCTAAACTTCTCTTGAAGCAGTTGTTATGGTACAATCTACCTGGGTCTGTGGGTATAGATCCCTGTCTCTATACTTGGGGTGGTGTAATGCTCAAACTGGCCAGAACTAAAAGACTTGGGGCTGCATTTTCAAAATGATGCTCTGATCACCAGTATGGTGTCTTTGCCTGCATTTGCAGCATTGCATGTGATGGCTGCCCAGATGCATTGGAGCTATTTCAAAGGCTCTACACATCTGTGGTATTTCAATATAATTTAAGGTAATCTGCCTCTGAAGAAGAAAATTCTTTCCATCAGATATGTATGAGACCACGTAAAACAAGATCAAGTACAAATATGTTGGACACCATTTAAAATATTATCAGATGTAGCCTGGGTGTAGGGCTTTGAAAATCATGTCCCCAGTATGTCCACAATAGATAGATACATAGACATTGACAGCAGAAAAAGGCCTACAATATGTGCCCATCCGATCTACCCACCCTACCGAAATACTTCGCACTGACATTAGTGACCATACCACTTCTTAATTTCTACACTCTGTCTCCTCTGAATAAGCCCACATGCCTGTCTCATCCCTGCTTGAAACGGATTACTAATTTGGCCTTTACCACTTTTTCTGGCTGCTTATTCCACTTACCTACCACTTTTTCTGTAAAAAGTGTGAATGGATGCCTTTCTTGAATTTCCACCTGCTAGATTAAGAGAGTTACCCCGCGTCTGTGTACTTCAGCTCAAGGAGGAAAGTTCTCTGGCATCCACCCTGTTTATCCTGTGCAGGTACTTGTATGCTTCTGTCATGTTACCCCTTCTCTTCTTGAGGGTATACATGTCCAGGTCCTGCAGCCTCTACTTGTATGACTTGCCCCCATGCCCCTGGACCATTTTGATGCCTGCCACTGTACTGCACAGTCTTTCCTCAGGTGTGGACTCCAGTTCCTTGCACAGTACTCCAGATGTGGTCTCACCAATGACCTGTACAGTGGGAAGGCTGCCTTCCAACTTCTGTTGCTCATCCACCTCCTTATACATCCCAACATCCTGTCTACCTTTCCCACAACTTGGTTACCATGTGCTGCAGCATTTTAGGCTCTCTGATATCATGACCCCTAGGTCCTTTTCCTCCATGGTGCTTTCCAGCACCACACCCCCCATTTTGTACTACACTCTTGGGTTCCTTTTCTCAGTGTACACCCCTTTACATTTTTTTCTGTGTTGAAGCACAGCTGCCAGATTTTAAACCAGCTGTCCAACCTGCTCAAATCTACCCTGAGTTTCCTTACTCCTTCCTCCATGTTAACCATTGCACATATATTTGTGTCATCTGCAAAGAGGCAGACCTTTTCTTTAATGTCTTCCCCTGTGTCACAAATGAACACACTGAAAAGGATGTGGTGCGGCACTGATCCCTGCAATACTTCACTTGTTACCTCCCTTACCTATGAGAACTCCCCAGTTACTATGACCCGTCATGTCCTTCCCTTCAGCCAGCTTTCCACCCAAGACATCAATTTTCCTCCAACCTAAGTCCCCTAGCTTCTTGATCAGTTTGCTGTGGGTGACAGAGGCAATGGCCTTGCTGAAATCTAAGTACACCATATCAGCTGCCTATCCCTTACCTGCCACCCTCACCACCCAGTTGAAGAAGTCAATTAGTTTCATCTGGCAAGACCTCCTCCTCATGAGCCCACGCTGCCTGGGGTACTGTAAACCATTTCCCTCCAGGAAGTACCCTAGTTCCTCCCTCAGTATGGACTCCCTTATCTTTCCCACTATAGATGTCAGACTGACTGGTCTATAGTTCCCTGAATCATGTTATCTTCCTCTCTTGTACAGAGAGACCACGTTTGCTGTCTCTAGTCCCTAGGTACAACCCATGAGGTTAGAGAGCAATTGAATGTCTGCAAGTAGCACTGCTATCATGTCCACAGCCTCCTTGAACATCCCTGGGTGAAAACCATGAGGTCCCATAGATTTATTTACTTTAAACTCTTTTAGTTTTTCCAACATTCTTTATACTATAAGCGGATCCTGGTACTTGAATCAAGTAGTGATTCTGAGCTTAATACTGCTCAATCAGCTACACATATTATTAATATTCCAACTGATCAGATTACATCTAAATCCATTTTAAGTACTTCTCCTGAAACCAAAAAAATGAATGAGTATAACTGTACAACATTGACCTCAATTGTTACTAATTCTACAGATGTTTCAAAAAAAAAGAGAGTTAGAGAAGAAGAGTCAAGTTCAAGTTACAGTTCGGAACATAGTAACTGGTATGATATACAGGGGTCTAAATGTACAAAAAAAAGAAGGCGCAAGGCTGATCAATTTATCATTCCAATACATAATAGTTTTGATCCATTGTCTATTATCTCTGTAGATTCTAATGATACCCCAACTGACTCTACAAATGTAGGTTTTAGCTCTACTGATATATCCGTAGTTAGGGATAATATGCCACATGTTTCCAATTCATTGTTCAACTCCCCGTCTAATTCTCCTTTGATAGATTTTGTTACCAATCATACTGACAAAGAAGCATCACCCATGTATGGTTCCGATAGTGATGTTCCAAATACGAGGCAGTTATACGTTTTGGGTGACTCTTTAGTAAAACAATTGGATAGAGCCTTATGTGAGCCCGACAAACACAACAGAACTTGCTCTAGTTTCAGTGGTGCTAGGATCACTGATCTTACATTAATGGTTGACAACATTATTGGATCTCACCAATCAAATCCATTGTGTATTATTCATGTTGGTGCAAATAATATCTACAGGGATTCTGTTCAGAATATTAAACAGGCCTTTGTTTCCAAGACTAATAAATTGGTTGAACTAGGGTGTGATATTTTTTCTGAGATATTACCAATTCCACAATACTCTACTTTTCTTAACCATAAAATTAAAATAGTTAATAACTGGCTCAGGCTTTGGTGTCTTAGACAAAATATGCAGTGTTTAACCCATTGGGAAGAATTCATTAACAGAAATGAGCTTTATTGTCCTGATGGCTTGCATCTAAGCAAGTTAGAGTATGCCCTGTTGAGTCAGCAACTTCTACACTCTATAAACTTCAATCTAAATTTAAACTGACTTATGGGGGATGGGGAGAATTAAAATTACAAACCCCATCATCCTTTTCCCATAAAGTGTCTAGTAACCTATTGCAATTTCTTAGTTTTAATGCAAGGAGCCTGACACATAAATTTGATGAGTTATTAACTGTTATTTCAAATAAGGACTTAGATATAGTTACGGTAGTTGAAACATGGGGCGATCAGGACTCGCCTTGGATTAAGCAACTTCCAGGATACACTTCCTTTTATTTAAATCGAAGTGAAAAAGGGGGTCGTTGCCACATTTATTATCAACAAATTCAACTCCATTAATATATCTAGCCTTATTAAAACTCATAACCTCTCTACTGAGTCTCTTTGGCTTAACATTTTTCTATCTGAATTAGACTTTATTATTCTTGGGACATGTTATTTCCCCTCCACCTCATCAAGTTCACTTATGGATGCTATTCTATCCAAATTTGAAACAGCTACCCAATTGGGATATGTTATTATTACTGGGGATTTTAATCTCCCAGAAATTAATTGGCAGTCACTAACTGCATCCAGTTGTATTAGTAATAAATTTATGTCTACCTGCTTGGCATTGGATTTACATCAATGGGTAAACACTACTACACGGGGCAATAATATACTTGACCTCGTTCTTAGCAGTTCTACCATAGATATTAGGGATATGCGCATCTCTACTCCTATTGGTAACAATGATCATAACTCTATTTTATTTAATTTACATAGACACGTTGTCTTTAATAATAATTCTTCGATTATCTATCTGTATGAAAAAGCTGATATTCATAGTATCAGTCTTTACTTAAATAAGGTCAATTGGTTATCTTTGTTTAAGGATCAAACTCCATTACAGAGCTGGATTCTTTTTAAAACTATTATTTTGACTATACGTGACACCTATATTCCATCAAAAAACAAAAACTCCAACGGGAAACAGTCTCCTAAATGGTTAAATAAAAACATTAAACGTTTGATAAATTTAAAAAATGAAAAAACATAGTAACTATTTAAAAAATAGGACTGTTTCAAATTGGGAATCCTACCTGACAATAAGTAAGCAATGTAAATCAGCTATTAGGAAGGCAAAGTCTAAATGGGAACTTTATTTAGCATCCTCAGCAAATAAGTCTAACTCTAAATAATTCTATTCCTATATTAACTCCCTTAGGAAAACTCCAAGTATGGTAGGGCCTTTAACATCTGACAACATACTTATTCATGAGCCAAAAGCTGTGGCAGACGTCTTTAATAACGAATTTTGTACAGTTTTTTTTTCTGTACCTAAGGCTCAATCGTTCGTTTATAGCATAGTACCTACAGACCCTTCTATTCTTTTTTCAGTGGAGTCTATCCTTAACAAATTATTATTATTAAAAGGTAAATTTTGTCCTGGTCTGGATCTAATTGCAGGACATTTACTTTATTTAGTGTCCACACATATTGCTTTTCCATTAAAAATTTTATTTGATCTTTTTTTTACTACATAATTTTATTCCTTGTGAATGGAAAGAGGCATTTGTAGTTCCCATTCATAAGAAGGGTCCTAAACATTTATGGGAAAATTATCGGCCTATTAGTTTGACGTCATCCATTTGCAAAGTACTAGAAAGTTTACTCAAGGATATTGTGTCTCCAATAATTGATGAATCTGACTGGGAACAGTACGGCTTTAAGAAGGGCAGAAGTTGTCTAACTAACTTGTTCTGTTTTTATGAGTATTTTAGCTCTTTTTTGGATAATCGGTTAGCATGTGATGTTATCTTTATTGATTTTAGTAAAGCTTTCGATTCCATACCACACTGGGCTCTTATTCAAAAGCTTTCTAGTCTTGGTATTAATAGCTATGTAATTAAATGGATTCAAAACTGGCTTTCAGATAGGACTCAGAGAGTGATGATTAATGGTTCATTTTCTGACACTGGTAAAGTGCTTAGTGGTGTACCTCAGGGATCAGTTCTCGGTCCCTGTCTTCTTCAGGCTTTCATATTTGATTTAACTAATTCTTGCCTCTCCTACACTATTAAATATGCAGATGATGTTAAGATCGGAGGTCCCAGCTCCAACCTTGATCAAATATTCAGCATGATCTTGATGTAATTAGTACTTGGGTTACACAATGGGGCATGAAGTTAAACACTGCAAAATGCAAGGTTATGCATTTGGGAACCAATAATCTAAATTTCCAGTATATTTTGGATGATTTCCCGTTGTGTACCACTGTTGACGAAAAAGACTAAGGTATAACAATATCAGATAACTTAACCTATTCTAAGCATATGCTTTCTGTTATTAGCACATCTAATAAAATTATGTGGTCTATCTTGCGTAATATTAGATCTCGAGATCAGGAAGTGTTGTTACCTTTATTCAGATCTTGTGTTCGACCCCATCTTGAATACACCTCACAATTATGGTGTCCTTTAAAAAAATCAGAAAATTATTCTCTTGAAAGGGTCCAACGTAAATAAACTAAAAAAATTTCTGGACTGGAACTGTTATCTTACGAGTCTAGGTTGGATATATTAAAATTAATGCCACTCACTATTAGGCGTATTCGAGGAGATCTTCTTCTTTTATATGACATCATTCAGGATCCATATATTATGTCTGAATTAGGTTTTTCTTTTAAAAAATCTGTATATAATACAAGAGGTCATATTCTCCAGTTAACTGGTAAATCTTTTAAACACAACAATCGTAAGTATTTTTTCACTGTTAGGATTAGTGGGTCTTGGAATCGGCTTCCATCCGATGTAGTTACTAGTAATACTAAAGAGACTTTCAAACATTGTCTTGACAATTTAATTATGTCAGGGTATGATCTATCTTACTATTCTATGGCCTAGTATAGGAACATTATGGACCTCGGCCTACTAGCTTCTTCATCCTACCTTAGTATGAACACCCGTTCCCCTGTTATTTTGCCCATGCTACTTGTGCACCCGCTCCCATCCCCCCACCCCACATTCTAGCATTGGAGCATCCTTCTCCCTTGTAAATACGGAACAAAAGTATTTGTTCAGCAGCTCTGCTTTCCCTTTGTACCCCTCCTCCCATCCTTCCTTTCTCTCTCAAGAATCACTGTTCCCCCTTTAACCTCACACTTTTCCCAGATGTATCTGAAGGATGACTTTTCCCCTTGCTTCACTCCCATTGCTAACTAGAGCTTTTTGTCTGCCTTGGCCTCCCTGCCTTCCTACTAACTACCATTGCTGCCTCACGATACTTGTCCTCTCCTCCCCTTTGGCTTCCTTTATATTTAATGAACACCCTCCATTTGGCTCTTACCAACGTCTTTACTTCTGCCATGAACCATATTGGGCCTCTTGAACTTTTTCCTTTTGATACCCTTCCAAATTAGCTTTCTGGTGCCTCTAGCTTTCCTTGTTTAATGCTTCCCATTTTTCCACTACCCCTTTAAGCTACCCAGTTGTTTCCTTGTTTTTACCCAGCAGTAACCTCATCCTGTAAAAATCTTCCTCCTTGAAATCCCACATATTTAATGTACTTGCCCCTTTGGTGGTCCTATTTGGACGTCTAATCTCACTGTCTTGTGGTCATTGGACTCAAGCATTTCTGGACTTCTACATTTTAAATCATCTCACTCTTGGTGAGCACCAGATCCAGCAGAACTCATTACCATGTCAGGCAATGGAGCACCTCCTGGCATGTACTACTGTACCAGGAGATGGTTCCTAATGATTGCCACTAGCAGATCGTTGCAGTCCATATCCAGCATATTAAAGTCCCCTACTACTGCCACCTCCCTTAAGTTGGCCACCTTCCTTACCATCTCTCCCAGTTCTTTATCTACCCTCTGGTCCTGGGCTGGTGGTCTGTAGACTGCCTCAAGCTTAATTTGTTTCCCATCCCCTGTTGCTACAAGCATCCACAGGGTTTCTAGTTTTAATGAGTCCCTCAGGCAGTCTGTTTCCATTGCTTCTGTCCTCCTCTTATGTACAATGTTACTCCTCCACTACCCTTTTTTCTGTCTTTCCAGCAAGTATTGTGGTATGGTCATGTCGAGCTCATGATTTAAGGTTGCTCACATCTCAGTGATAGCCACCAGGTAAAGGGCCTTTTCTGTGATCATCAATTAAGTTCCAGCATTTTGTTGCCAAGACTTCTTATGCTGGTGCAGATCATTCCCCAGTAACTTGCTCCACCCCCTTCCCTTTACCCTGGCTATGGTTGTCTTCATTTCATTGCTTGGTGGGGGGAGGCCAGCATGGTTCCATGGTTTATGACATTAAATTTGTACCTTGCCACACAAGCCCCCCCCAACTAGTTTAAACAGGCTATTTGTTTCACCCACCTTTCTCCTAGAACCAGCCTACCCTCCTCATTGGGATGCAAGCTGTTCCCTTTGAACAGCCTCCAGTTCCTCTAGGTAAGGCCCCACTCCCTGAATAACCAAAATATCTACACCCTGCACCATCCCTTTATTTATTTATTTATTTCAAAAGTTTCACCAGGAAAGACATACTGAGCTGCAAACAGCACCTCCTGGGGGTAGGGGATGTGAAAAATCATATACAGCAAATACAATATATTAAGGAGCACAATCAAAAATTGAAAACCAATCAGAATAACGTGTACAGGTAATGAAGGAAACAAATTACCATGGCAGAACTAGTGAGGGGAGGTGAGGAATAGAGTTATGGACAGTCGCTGGAGGGAGAAGAAAAGTCATGAAGGAGAGACTTTAAGAGAACGCTAAAGAGGCAGAGTGAATTGACAAGGGAAGGGAGGAACAATGTTTAGGAAAGTGGTATAAAAAAACAGCTTGATCAACAGTAGATTTTCTATAAGGAATAGTGAGGGGATGGGAAGTATTACTGTCATGTACAGAAATGGAAAACATGGACCTGTTCCCTCTCATACAAATCCAGTATACTGTATGAGAGCGCACTTACAGTATACAGTATGAGAGTGCACACCACTAGAACATATTCAAAAATAACCTAATTCACCTTTGGGATTGTGAAAACCTCTTTTGTTTCAGAGTCAGCACATTTGTACGTAGGTGCATATCCACATTGTAATCAACTTATAGAAACATAGAAACATAGAAGTTCTTGGCAGATAAGGGCCTTCGGCCCACCAAGTCTGCCCTATCATCCCTAAGAAATGTGCTTTTTCAAATTCTGCTGATAATAAGTTGTCCCCTTCCCCCACATACCAGCAGCTTGCTATGCCTATCCCAAGCTTTTTTTCAAACCTGTAATCATTTGTGTCTCCATGACCTCTGCTGGCAAGCTGTTCACCACCCTCTCTGTGAAGAAGTACTTCCTCATGTTCCCCCGAACCTCCCTCCTTCAAGTTTCTTCTCGTGCCCCCTTGCCCTTGAGCATCTTTTTCTTTGAAAAATATTATTGTTCTGCACTTTATTTATCCCAGTGAGGTATTTAAATGCCTCAATTATATCCCCCCTCGACATTCTCTCCTCCAGAGGATACATATTTAATTCCCTCAGCCTATCTCTGTAAGGTCTGTGATGCAGTCCCTGCACCATTTTGGTTGTCCTCCTCTGAACTGCCTCTAGCCTATCAATGTCCTTTTGTAGGTGAGGCCTCCAGAACTGGACACAGTACTCGAGGTGTGGCCTTACCAATGATCTATATAGTGGAATCATCACCTTCCCTTTTCTGCTGGTAATACCTCTGCCTATGCATCCCTGCATCCTGCTAGCCTTGCTTGTTGCCTTGTCACATTGCCTACCAACCTTGAGGTAATCAGAAATGATCAACCCCAGGTCTCTTTCTTGTTTGGAGCATTGGATTTTCTCCCCCCAGATGATACAGTATATCACCCCTGGGTTTTTGTGCCCCATGTGCATTACCTTGCACTTTTTTGCATTGAACCCCAGTTGCCAATCCCTTGACCAATCCTCCAGCTTCTTTAGCTCTCCCCTCATTCTCTCTACTCTCCCCTGGTGTGTCCACCCTGTTGCAGAGCTTGGTGTAATCAGTGAAGAGACATAGTTTTCCTACTAGACCCTCTGCAATATAACTGATAAAGACACTGAAGAGGACTGGACCCAAACTGAACCCTGTGGTACCCCACTGGTCACTTTATCCTCTGCAGAGTGGATGCCATTTATTTATCACGACCCTCTGTGTCCTATTACCTAGCCAATTCCCCATCGTTTTCACTACCCTCTTTCCCACCCCTTGTTTTCCAGCTGCTTAACAGCCTTCATTGTGGCATGGTGTCAAAGGCCTTGCTGAAATCCAGGTCGGACACATCCACTGCCCCCCTGATCAACCTCCCTGGTTAACCAATCAAAGATCTCAATGAGGTTCATCTGGCATGACTTTCCTCCCATAAAACCTTGTTGCCTTGGGTCCTGTAGTCCGTTGACAACCAGGTGTTCCACTATTGTTTCCTTTAGCAGTGTTTCCATAGCCTTTTCTACTACTGAGGTCAGGCTATAGTTTCCTAATTCCTCCTTGTTCACACTTTTGTATAGAGAGACTACATCGGCCCTCCTCCAGTCCCTGGGCACTTCCCCTGTTTCCAATGACAGGTTGAATAGGGTAACCTGAGGCTCTGCCAGCATGTCTCTTATCTCCTTCATTATTCTAGGGTGTACTCCATCTGGTCCCATCACCTTATCAACTGTTATTGCCGTTAGTTCCCTGAGCACCCTTCCCCTTGAAAAGGGACCAGTGTCCATCTCTGTGACGTTCATGCCTTTATCTCTAACCCCTGAGGAAGACCATGCCTTGGTCGAAGCACTGGGTATATTGGTTTGGAGAGTTACTTCATGTTAGATGTGAAAGGAAAACCTGTCAAGAATTTTCTACCAAATTAAAGTTTGGAATAAAACTTGGTAAACAGAGTCTGTCCCTCTTTTCAGCTAGAGTGCAGTGAGTTTACTGGATATGTATCTCTAACTGCTGGCCCAGTTCCTGCTCCCTCTTCCATAAAAACTGAACAGAAGTACTTGTTCAGTATATCTGATTTCTGTTGGTCATCCTCTATATTGTCCCCATCCTTCCCCTTCAGTGTCACAATCCCTCCCCTTGCTTTTCTTTTTTCACTGACGCACTTGTAAAAGGTTTTGTCCCCCTTTACCACTGAGTTTGCTATGCATTCCTCTCTTTGAGCTTTGGCTACTCTAACTGCCTACATCTGCATCCCTTTGTTTTCCTGATACCAATCCCTATCCCTTTCATCCTGTCTTCTTTTGTATTGCCTAAACAAAATTTTTTTTTGCTTTAACCTTTTCTGCTATCTCCCTAGAAAACCATAATGGTCTCTTCTTTCTCTTCCCCTTACTAGCCAATTTGACACAGAGTTGCATCACCATTGCAATCCCTGATTTGATTACCTCCCACTGTTCCTCAACCCCCTCCATTTCCCCCACTCCAACTAGTGCTTCTTCTAGGCATTTTCCCATGTCTTTGAAATCTGCCCTCCTAAAGTCAAGGATTCTTGTCTTTGTGTAGCTTGGTTTTGCTCACCCAGTGGCTTGATTCTGCTCCCTCAGTTATTTCAAACCATACCATTCCATGATCACTGTTCCCCAGGTGATCCCCCACCGAACCCCCCATTACACTGTCCCCATTCGTAAGCACCAGGTCCAGTAGTGCTCTTTTTTCCATATGCGTTCCATGACCAGCTGTTTAAGGCATGCCCCTTGCAGTGAGTTTAAGATGTTCCTGCTCCTAGTTGTAGCTGCTGCGGGATGGCTCAAATCCACATCTGGTAGATTGAAGTCCCCCACCAGTAACACCTCTTCTTTGTGCCTCATCCCTTCTATTGCTAGTGACATTTCCTTATCTACATCCTCCCTCTGAGCTGGTGGTCTGTATATTACCCCTGTGTGAATGGATGTCCCATTTCTCCTTTGTAGTGTAAATCACAGTATGTCCCCTACTTCCTGTTCCCCTACAATTTCTGTGGCCTTTATGATTTCTTTCACATCTGTCTTGGTGACACTGGGGGATTGGGAACCCCCAGTGTCAGTGTTATGTTTGTGTGTGTGTGTCTGGGCGGTATGTTTGTGGGGGATTGGCTTTCATCAGTTTTACAACCCTTAGAATAAATAAATGGTTCAATTCCAAGTAGATCACATTATTTCTTTCTCACTACAATTTGTGATATAAATTGCTTGGCAGTGGCCAGTACTTCACTAAAAACATCTGGTTGTCATCTTTGTTCCTAGTTGCAGGATTGCCCAACATCAGGTAATGGAAGTGTGTCCAAGGGAAAACAGCAATCCCAGTCATGTCAGCCTATATCTTTGTGGTTAAGAGCACCAGGACGGTATGCCAGTAGGTCACATTATTTCTTCTCGCTACAATTTGTGATTTAAATTGCTTAGCAGCGGCAAGTAATACACTAAAACGCATCTGGTTATCATCTTTGTTCCTAGTTGCAAGATTGTGCAACACCTGAGAAAGAAAGTGTGTCCAAGGGAAAATAGCAGGCCCAACCATGTGAGCCTATTGTTTAGTGGTTAAGAGCACCAGGACATATTCTGGGGGCCTGGGTTCAAATTGCAGTAGGTCACATTGTTTCTTTCTCACTACAATTTGTGATTTAAATAGATTAGCAGTGGCTAATACTATACTAATACTGTACTAAAGAAACAAACATCTGGTTGTCATTTTTGGGGCTGCAGTGTGCAGACCTCTTGTGATCAAAAAAGGACTCACCGGATTCTGACTGAAGAACAATGTGTCATTCCATCACAGTCTCATCCGTGGTCTGTGAAGCACTCTGCTCTCTCCATTGACTCCAGCAACAGCACTATTGTTCACCACTCAACGAAGTTCCACTCGTGGAGGTCACTGTGGAACATGGCACAGTTCTCTGTGTCCAAGATGACCATCAAACTGTATTGCTCATGCACAATAGAGTTCGGTGACTGTCTTGGACATGGCGTACTGTGCCATGTTCTACCATGGCCTCCACAAGCAAGACCATGGATGAAACTAATGGCAGAAGTCATGCAGTGTTGTGCTGTGGGACCATCCTACCCCCCAAACAAAAACATAACTCTGACACTAGGGCTGCCCAATTCCCCCAGTGTTGCCAAGATGTCAACTCCTAAGTGAACCCCCATCCACTACCGCGCATGTGCCATTATTCATCTTTTTATATATATTTTTTTTCCTCCCACCAACCTGACCATCCCTCTCAACACCCCCCCCAAACATAACAGTCACACTGGAGGTGGCCAATCCCCCAGTGCCATGATTATGAAGCCTCAGTCCTTTTTTTAACCCCGTAAAAAGAAAAATGTCCATCAATGTATTTTGCAGCCATTATTGCCCCACCACCATCTCGCACCCCCCAAGCCCTTACTTACCCATCGGGGGTCCAATGCCATAATTCTGGACCAAAGACACATCTTCACTCTTCAAAGCTGGACCGCTAACTGAAGAAACAGGTACAGTATGTGGTTCAATGTATTTCAATTGTGTTTTGAACTTAGTGGCATGACTTGGCCATTTTTGTATATTTTTGGCCCAAGTTTTCAACATGCTTTTTTCTGAGATGCCGCCTCATGAACAGTTGCACTGATACTAGGCAAATCTGTCCCGAAAAGTGATTTAATGATCCCTGCATGAAATCACCTTTCGGCAGGAGTAGAAAATGTTATCTGCCCTTGTTCATGAGGTGGGATCATAAAAAGGTTATGCTGAAAATTTGGTGTAAAAATATTAAATAACAAGAAAGTTATGAGCCTACATTGAATTTTGCAAATGCAGACTCATAACTTTAGTAATTTTCAATATCTTTACCCCAAATTTACAACAATGCCATATCTTTACAGCACCTCATGAATGTGATGGCTGTCATTTTTCAAATCCTGGCCAAAATGTTTTTTTACATCCTGAAATGTGATTTCACAGTCCCTGCACGAAATCACCTTTCGGACAGGAGTTGAACATTTTCTCTGCCCTTGTTCATGAGGCAGGGTCATAAGAAGGCTATGGTCTATATTTGGTGTAAAAATATTTAAAAAAAAAAGTTATGAGGCTATGCTGAATTTTGCAAATTGCAGGCTCATAGGTTTGGTAATATTCAATATTTCTACCTCAGATTTTCAACATAGCCATTTCTTTACAGCACCTCACAAATGTGACAGCAGTCATTTTTCAACGCTTGCTGAAAATGTGTTTTTGCATCCTGAAACATGATTTTACAATTACTGTGTGAAATTACCTTTAGGCCAGGAGCTGAAAATTTTATCTGCCCTGTTTCATGAGTCAATGTCATAACAAGGCTATGTTGAAAATTTGGTGCAAAAATTAAAACAACAAATTCATGAGCCTACATTCCATTTTGTGAACGCAGGCTTGCTACTTTGGGAATTGTCAATATTTTTACCCCAGAATTACAACATAGCCATTTCTTTACAGCACCTCATGAATGTGACAGCTGTCATTTTTCAAATCCTGCCCAAAATATATTTTTGCATCCGAAAGGTGATTTCACAGTCCCTGTGTAAAATCACTTTTCAGACAGGAGTTGAACATTTTGGGCCAGATATTCAAAACTTTGCGCCGGGCAGAAACCATTTGCGCAGGTTTAGCGCGGGATTAGAGCGGGTCTGCTATATTCAAAAGGCCATATAGTGCGGGCAAACTGCATTAGCGCTGGGCAAAATTATAATGTATGCAAGGGGCAAACTGACATGAATACAGGCGCAATGCTATATTCAGCGACTAGCGCCGCGCTAAGTGGTTTTGCGTGACTTAGCGCGACACTTATCGCGGTGTACATTACCGTCCAGAAAAAGCTTGTCTTAACCCTGGGCAACCAGCTTTGCATGACACTATGGCTTTGCGCGGTGTTTGCGCGGGTTTAGCGTGGGTTTTGTGCGACCCTAACAAAGAAATATGACACATAGATAAAGCCAAACATAGAGGAAGCATGCTGCTAACTGATGGCATCACAATGATGCCATCATCTGCCACCAGTCCCAGCCATGCCAGGCAGTAAGTGGTGACCCAGCTGCCAATGGACAGCATGGCAGTGTGGCCATACAGCACACACCTGTGGACCACACTTCTGTGGACACCAACAGATGCCAGCACACACATGCAGCACTGTGGGCATGGAAGATGTTGAGGGGAGTATGTATGGGTGGTGAGGTTGTGCCACAGACCAGATGTGGCCACAAGGCTGGGACACATCATGCAGTTCACATGGGCCAGTATTGGGAATACCCCAACACCAGTGTGCCTTTCGGATAATATATGCCCCGGCCACATACCGCACAGCTGTACAACTGCCACAGCACACAAAGCCAGAAATGTACATGTCACTGTGAGCATCCCATGCCACAGGTACAGCATCTGTGGGTCACACAACAGTGTAACAGTAATGTCCACTGTCAGTAAACACCTGCAGGTTGGGCCTCTCACTGTGTATAGCACTGTCATCATCACTGCCCTACACACCAGAGGCAATGCTGTGTCCACACACTACTGGCCCCCTTGCTACTGTAGTTTCTGCTGTGCACTGTAGCATGACCTACAATGTGACAGTTGCATGCAGCACCACCACCATCTGTGCCTATGCTGTGTTGTCCCAGTACAGCTCAGGCAGCGCGCGTAATAAGTAGTGTTCAAAACTGTATAATATTTCCCAAGCTGTTTGCTTAGCGCTAACACGTTCTTGTGGGTTTAGCGCAGGGCTAAACAAGTTAGCCGGTGCAAACTGCATGCAAATCAGGTCATAATGAGATGCTAATCTGGATGTTTGCCCACAGACTACCTAAGTAGGCTCATTGGCATATCACTTTTGAATTTGGCAAAGTTTAGCTCCAGACAAGCGTGTTTGCTCGGCTAACAGTTTAACCCTGCGCTAAACCAGCATAAGCGATGTTAGCACTGCGCTAACAGTTCGAGGAATATTTTACAGTTTTGCACACTGTGCTTTCACATACACTGCTGCCTGCTGTGTACTGGGTCACGCGTTGCTTTGCTTTTATTGGCCACATAGTTCATCTCTACCTACCTTCATCGCTGTGCACTGTGTTGCTGTTGTGGTTTGCACTTCCTGGTTGCCATATTCAGAGCTGTCTTATTCCAGGGCTAAGTTTGCCCTGCACTCCCAGCCCAGTTTGCCCGGCCTCATTCCCATGCTATATTCAGAAGCTGTTTGCCCTGGGCTATTCCTTTTGAATATAGCTTGCTCTGTGCTCCGGGCTAAGTTTGCCCGCCGGGCAGTGCTAATTTTGGCCCGGGGCAAAGTTTTGAATATCTGGCCCCTTCTCTGCACATCTTCATGAGGTAGGATCATAAGAAGGCAATGTCAACAATTTGTGGCAAAATTATTACAACATAACAAAGTTATGAGCCTGCGTTCAAATTTACAGACATAGAGCCAGATATTCAAACCTTTGCCCTGGGGCTTAATTAGCACCGCCCGGCATGCTAAATTAGCCTGGACCCAATAGCCCACTATATTCAAAAGGGATAGCCCCAGTGCTAATCCTGCTGAATATAGCTTGCTAAGGAAGACAAGCAATCTGGGCTGGGAGTGCAGTACAAACATAGCGTGGGAATAAGACAGCTCTGAATATAGCAACCAGGAAGTGCACACCACAACAGCAGCCAAGTACACATCGACGTGAAGGAGGGTAGAGGTAAACTATGTGGCTAATGTGTGTGTGCCAGGAAATGCATGGACTCAATACAGCTACAGGCAGCAGTGCATGTGAAAGTACATTGTGCAGAACTGTACAATATGTCTGAGACTTTTGCCCAGCGCTAACACATTTGCGCAGGTTTAGCGTGGAGCTAAGCCATTTGCCTGGTGCAAATACGTTTGCCCAGGGCTAAACTTTGCTATATTCAAAGGTGACACGCAAATGAGCCTACTTTTATTTATTTATTTATTAGGTCTAGGATTACAATATCTTTGAGCCAGGGCTTTTTTACAAAGGTTCCACATCAGGTTACAATTCAAAACATAAGACATGTAAGTCAGATTACAAATTTAATACATGGGACAAGGTTACAAAAGTGTAAGCTAAACAGAGTTGCACAGCATCTGAGAAACAAAACAAGTTTTGGAGGCTAGGTTACAAGGAGATAGTGGATGAGGTGCAGAGAGGATAGAGGACAAGAGAGAGGAAGAGTAGAGGGGGGCAGAGAGCTATAGAGGAGGAGCGCAGCCAGAGGCATTGTCGTAGACATAACATGGAGAAGTGCATGCTAAGGGATATTCAAGTGCTAATCAGAGAGAGAACTGTATAAAGTTAGGGAAATATTCATGGGATCAGCTAGTGGAGGCAGTTACAGGAGCTAGAGGCAGTGAGTGAGAGAGAGGTGTAGCCTTGATTTAAATGCACCAAGGTTGGGAATGGAGGAGATGTAACTGTTTAGACCATTTAGCCAGCTGGGTGTCCTGTAGGCAAAAGATCTTTGACCTTGTGAGGTACGACAACATGGAACCTGCAGGAGCTGTGATTCAGATCCCCTGGTTGAGCAGGGGTTTTTGCTAGGGTGCAGGAGTGCACACACTCCAGGGGGCGCAAGGCCCATAGTTATTTTCTTCGCCATGGAGCAGGTTAGGTACTTTATCTGATTGGTGAGTTACAGCCATCCAGTTTGTGCATAGAGGTCACACGTATGTGTGAGGTGGTGGGATCCAGTAAGAAGTCGGCAGACCTTATTAAGGGAGGTGGATATGCATCTGAGAGTGGTAGTGGGGGCAGAGCCATAGATGATAAGCCCATAGCCAGTAAAGGAGACAACAGAGCTCTGAACGGTGACAGTCAGGGCTTCTGGAGTAAGATGTTGCCTATGCTGGAAAAGAAGGCCAAGGCAAGTATTTGCTGCTTTGGCTACAGAGTGAATGTGGGCACTGTAAGTTAGATGAAGGTCTAGAGTGATCCCAAGGTACTTAAAGGCTTGAACCTGTTCCAAGGTGACTCCATGACTGGTTTTGATGGATAGAGGGTGCAGCTTATGCTTTTTATGAGAGATGCTAAACATCATAGACTTTGTTTTCTTATTATTGAGGACCAGATAGTGATTTGAGAACCAATTTCCAACAGATGTGAAGCCAAGCTGAAAGTTGTCTTGTAGAGGCTTAGAATCCTTGTGGGAGGCAAGAATTACAGCATCATCTGCATAAAGGATGATTGTTTCGGAGCAAGAATTTGGAAGGGAGTGCAGGAACAAGCTGAATAGTAGTGGGGCCCTTAGGTAGGATTACTTGGGTAGTCTCTGGGCAAACATCCAGATTAGCATCTCATTATGCCCTGATTTGCATGCAGTTTTCCCAGCGTTACTGCAGGTCCCATAGCTCCAACTGTAGGTCAGTCTGGAAGTACAGAGGCTAGCTGGGTCTGCCCACAGCTCCACCTGTAGGTCAGTATGACAGTGCATGATGGTAGCTGCAGGCTGCAGCTATACAGTACAGAAGAGCATAATGTGCCCCAGGGGACTACACAGCACAGGCGCAGATGGTGGTGTTGCATGCAACTGTCAAACTGTAGGTCATGCTACAGTGCACAGCAGACACTACAGTAGCAAGGGGACCTGTAGTGCAAGGGACACAGCAATGTCTATGGTGTGTAGGGCAGTGATGACCACTGCTCTGTGCACAGTGACAGGCCCAACTTGCAGGTGTGTGCTGACAGTGGACATTACTGTTATGCTGTTGTGTGATCCACAGATGCTGCACCACTGGCATGGGATGCTCACAGTGACATATACATGGTTGGCTGTGTGTGCTGTGGTGGCTGTACAGCTGTGCGGTATGTGGCTGGGGGGACCCATACGATCAGACAGGCACACTGGTGTTCGGGTATTCCCAGCACTGGCCCATGTGCACTGTGTGATGTGTCCCAGCTTTGTGTCCGCACCCAGTCTGTGGTGCAGCCTGGCCACTCATACACCCTCCCCTCAACATCCTCCATGCCCACAGTGCTGTATGTGTGTGCTGACATCTGCTGGCATCCACAGAAGGGTGGTCTGCAGGTGTGTGCTGTATGGCCTCACTGCCATGGTGTCCACTGGGAGCCAGGTCACCACTTACTGCCTGGCATGGCTGGGACTGGTGGCAGATGATAGCATCATTGTGATGCCATCAGTCAGCAGCATGTTTCCTCTATGTCTGGCTTTTTCTATGTGTCATACTTATTGGTTAGGGTCACGCAAAGCTGTGCAAAAGCCACGCTAATGCCACATAAAGCCACAAAGTCACTACCTTTCCTGTGTGGCAATTAACACCATGCAAAGTGTTGCATTAAGTCACACAACATCACGTTGCGCGGCGCTATTCGCTGAATATAGCATTGCGCTGACACGCCCCCTCACTTTGCCCCTTGCATACATTAAACATTTGCCTGGCGCTAATGCAGTTTGCACATGCTATTTGCCCTTTTGAATATAGTGGACCCATGCTAACCTGGTGCTAAACCTGCACAAATGTTTTGCGCCCAGCACAAAGTTTTGAATATCTGGCCCACAGGCTCCTAACTTTGGTAATATATATTCCACACAGTGCACCTGTTCCTAGCCATCATCTGAATACCTTTTAGATAAATTAGTAGGGATCAGCATTTCAGAAGGGAACAGAAGATCACTAAGCTTTTGAGGCACATAAAAGAAGATTTACATAGACACATAGAAACTTAGACTTTGGTAGCAGATAAGGATCGATTAGCCCACCCAGTCTGCTCATTTCCCTACCTATTGGATAAGCTGCAGATCCTAGTTAACCAACAGCCTACTTCTTCCTACCCCCCACTATAATTGCCTTATGTCTGTCCCATGCATTCTTGAATTCCCCCACTGTTTTTGACCCCATGACCTCCTCAGGGTGGCCATTCCATGCGTCCACCACTCTCTGTATAAAAAAAATTCTTCCTCACATTGCCCCTAGGCTGTCCCCCTTTATCTTCAAATTGTGCCCTTGTTCTTGCACACCTCTTTTCTGAAAGATACTACCCTCTTGGACTTTGTTGATTCCCTTGAGGCGCTGCAAGTTTCTATCATGTCCCCTCACCCTCCTTTCCTCGAGGGTATACATATTAAGATCCTTTAGTCTCTCTTCATACGGTTTCTGGTGCAGACCCTGCACCATTTTAGATGCCCTCCACTAGACTGCCTCCATCCTGTCTATGTCCTTGCAGAGATGGGGTCTCTAGAACTGTATGCAGTACTGCAGATGGGGTCTCACCAACTGTCTGTACAGAGGGATGACAACTTCCTGTTTTCTACTGGTGATACCCCTCTGTGCATCCCAGTATCCCCCAACCCTCCTTACTGCCGTCTCAAATTGTCTGCCTACCTTTAGGTTGCCTGATGTGACTACCCCCAGGTCCCTTTCCATTTTTGTTGTTGATAGTACCCCCCCCATTCCGTACTCTTCCTCTGGGTTTCTGTTTCCCAGGTGCATTACTTTGCACTTCTTTGCATTGAATCTAAGCTGCTATGCTTTTGACCATTCCTGCAACCTTGCCAAGTCCCTTCTCATCCTTTCCACACCCCCTTGTGTATCAACCCTGTTACAGATCTTTGTGTCGTCTGCAAAGAGGCAAACTTTTCCTTACAGTCCCTCTGCAATGTCACTTATAAAGACATTAAGATGAATAACACAATCAGTAACACTGTGGGCCAGGATTAGTGTCATTAAAATGAATGTGCTCCCCAGGATCCTTTGCCTGCTAAGTATGCCTAGGTTTTTATCCCTAAGCAATGTTTTTAAAACTAAGGTCTCTCCTCTCCACTCCACCTTCCTGTGGCATGGTAACCCCCGAGGAGAGCCTACAGTAAACTGACACCAGCCAGACTCAGTGGTGGCTTGCAGTTACCAGACTTTTTCCTGTAGATGGAACTACACACATGTATGCAACATGGTACTGGTATCTGATCTCTCCCTTGGTGTAATCTTTTCTAATTGCCCAGCTCTGTTAAGCACAGCCCAATCAAGGTCTTAGTACAAGTATGTAAACAACTGCATGAATTCCTGGGCATGATGCCCCTCTTTGCCCTATCCTGAATAAATAGATTGTAAATTTGGAAAAAAGCAGGACTCCTTTGAAAATGAGACATTACATCTCAGCTTGCACATTCTCGGTGTGACTGCAAGCGGTTCCATGTCTCTGCTCCACCGGCCCCTCTTCCGTGACCTCGGCTGCAGCTGTATCGGCTCTGGCCACAGTCTGTGTTCCTTGTTGCAGGATTGTGCAACACCATAGGAAGAAAATGTATCCAAGGGAAAACAACAGGCCCAACCATGTGAGCCCATAGCTTAGTGGTTAAGTGCACTGGGAAGCTATTCTGGGGGCCTAGGTTCAAATCCCAGTAGGACACATTATTTCTTTCTCACTACAATTTGTGAGAAGAATAAATGAAGTAATTCTTGAATATTTTCTAGTGGTATGCCCTCATGTATACTGAACTTTGCCACATTTTTCTCCTCGTGTTTTAATATAGTAGGCATATTATTGACATGATGTGTAGCACAGTCACCTATAAATACATTATTCATTATTCTAAATGACCTGAATACAATTTTTTTTTTAAAATTCAAGTTTATTGACAGACATTTGGCACACAAGTAAAAGAACCGAACCTCACAGGAAATGATCCGTGACCACACCGTGCCACTTACAATATACCATTAGTACATGACCAATACATTTCAAACTAATAACACCCCCACCCAAATCACCCAACTAACTTCCTAGCCCACCCCCCCCGGGGTTGCAAAGACTGAGACAGGTCTGCCTGTGAGGGAACGAGCCAGGATCTATTAACCCCACAAAGGCTAGCTATGAATGGAGCAAGTAAAGGGCCTGGAGGGGGCCCCACACTCAGTCAAATTTCGAAAGGCTGCCCCTCTTCGCGGCCCCGAACTTTTCCATGCTTAAATTGAAAAGCAATTCCTGTAACCATTCCACATAACCGGGTGGGGTATTGTCCAACCAGTGCCTTAACACAATTTTCTTGACCGAAGACGAAATCAAAGCCATATAGTATCTTCGGGTCTTAACAGCAATGTCAGTGTAGTCCCCTATGAGACAGATTTTGGGAGTGAAGCAAAGCTCAATGCCCAGTATTGAGTCCGCCTTGTGCTTAATTTGGTCCCACAACTCTTTTACCGGTGGACAATCCCAAAAAATATGCTTGAGATCACCCACCGCTTGATGACACCGGGAACATAGAGCGTCTGGGGCACGCCCAATCCTATATAACTTGGAAGGGGTCCAGAACAAGTTATTTAAAAAATGGAATTGCATAATCGTAATCTGTCCTGGGTGATATGCTGGTACGTGATGGGCGCCAGACACGGGTCCGTTTCTCATTCTGGTCTCCTAAGCGGGTTCACTCAGAACCTCGGGGTTTATTTACCAATGTCTGTATAAACCTGTTCAAAGAGTACTTTGTAAACCTTGAAACTGCATCGGTTCCCAGACCCAGCGAATCAGGGGTTCAAACCCGTCCCATTAATCTTTCCCTCTTTTAATTTAGATTTGAACATCCCCAACAAATGAGTAAATTGGTATATTTTAAAGGATTGGTTAGGCCCTATATTATACTTTGTTAGTACCTCTGCAACTGTTAAACACCTGTCACCTGCATGAGATCCGCCACCTTTAACCCTTTCAAAAAGAAGCCAGGGTTCCTTTATTGTGTTCCCAATCCTCATATAGGGTTAAGACATATAGGCTGAAGACTATCTGCACATGGGGGAGTAACGGAGAGAGGCAATATGCTGGATGTGCGCACATAGAGAGCTTAATTGGGGTAGCTGCTAGGGCTAGAGGAGAGATTTGTAGGGATAAAAGAAGAGCCTTCGGTCCACGCCGCCTCCTTTATTAAGTCTGTTCCAACTTAACCAGGAAGGAACATACGGTAAAAGTTCCAGATCCCTGGGGGCAGGAGCCAGCGTAATATTTACAAAGGTTACTTGCCCAGTGATATAGTCCGAAATGGGGAGCCTTAAACGGCCTTTTCCTGGGAGCAGCAAGTTTGTGATAAGCTCTACTGGGGTGTTTTCTTTTCCCAAATGAAGTCCAGTGGGAGCTCTGTACCACTAGGAGTAACCATACATTAAGCATATTTAAAGGGTACAAAATCCTCGGCAACACATTCATCTTTATTATATTGACCCTTCCCCAGAGAGGCGGAAGTTTGATCCACCTCTCCAGATCTTGCTTTATAGTTACCTTAAGGCTCAAGTTAAGTCTCACCATTTTGGCTTCTGAAATAGTCAAAATGATGCCAAGATATTTCAAGGCGTGAGGGTCCAATGAATCCCCAGCTGCAAGATATCTGACTTACAGGCCTTAACATTAGCGGGAAGAACTGAGTTTTCCTATGTTGATTTTATAGTTGGATAGTTTGCCATAAACAATAAGATTGAGCACGACTGGAATGGAGGATCGAGGATGGCTAATATAGTAGGATGTCATCTCGAATGCAGAGACCTTAAACTCCAGAGATCCAATTTTTATCCCTTTGATTCTGGATTCCTGTCTGATACTAAACAACAGCATCTCTAAATAAATATTGAACAAGAGAGGGGACAAAGGACAGCCCTGCTTAGTCCCCGATAGCAAAGGCAGGCTTGCCGAAAAAACTCCATTGCAGTATATTTTTGCAGACAGCGACCTATATAACGCAAACACCATGTCTATAAAGTGGGCCGGGAAGCCGAAATGCTCCATGGTCAAAGACAGGAACCTCCAATCCACCCTGTCAAATGCTTTCTCAGCATCGACAGACAACAAACCACATGGAGTTTTACTGTCTTTGGAAGCCGAAAGATGTGGGATAATTTGCGGAGATGATCTGATGCCATTCTACCCGTCATGAATCCCACCTGATCCGGATGGATTAGCTAGGAAGCACCCTCGCTAAAACTAACAGCTAGTAACCTCACTAAAATTTTTATATCATAGTTAATCAGGGCTATGGGCCTAAAGTTTGGAACCTTGTCTCGATCCTTCCCATCTTTGGGGATAAGCACTATCAGGGATTCAAAGGTGACCATCAATGTGTTCAGAGGTAAAAATACTGTGAAAAGACGTTTTAATCCTGGAAAACTGTCTACTAAAACATTTATAAAATTCGGAGAAAACCTGTCGGTCCGGAGCTTTATCAGCAGGGAGCATCTGAATCACATTTAGGATTTCAGAATCAGAGACCAGAAAGGTAAGCATTGCTTTCTGTTCTTCCATTATCTGAGGTAAGTTGCACCCAGACGAATCGCCCTAATTACCTCGTCTCTTGGTCTATTAGGCATGGGACTATATAAAGCCTATAGTAGTCTTCAAATTCTTTGGCAATTTCATGAAATTGGTTTTAATCGACCCATCGGTGAGGATGATATACTTTGAATGATTCTAGATGTTTCGGTCTCTTTAGGCATGGCCAAAAGATGTCCGACTTCTTCCCTGATCTAAATATAGGGCTTTCGTTTTGTTAATGGCATATTCTGCCTTTTCTCTCAACATGTCATCATATTGGTGTCGAGCCTGACCAACTTTTCTTACTGCCAATGGTGTGTCTTTGAAAGAATATTCTCTATGTCCCTGATCTGGGTAAGCAGTTGCTTAGCCAAAGTCTCTCTCTTTTTCTTTCTGGTGGCAGCTAACTTGATAAGCTCCCCCCTTAATACACATTTTAGTGCACTCCATTCCATGTCCCCCCTACCCGTTGTATTACAGTTCTCCTGCTCGTACTGCTCTATAGTCTGGCTTATACTGTCTCTAATCTCCGGTACCCTGAGGAGCTGATTATTTAACTTCCAGATGGTCTGCTTGGGGGTATTAGATAGAAGATTTAGGGAGCATCGGATCATCGAGTGGTCGAGATGACCCCCGGTGTGATTGTGCAATCGACCAAACCAGGGAGCATGCAGTGACTCATTAAAAAATAGTCAATGCAAGACCTGGTTTTGTGAACCTCAGACAGGAATGTATACTCCCTTCTAGGGGTACAAGACCCTCCACGGATCGCACAAGCCCAAATTGTCTGCCAACTCCCTGAGGGCTCTTTGAGCCAGAGAGAGGCCCCTGTCTCGCCTGCCTTCTCTATCCAACTCCGTATTAAACACCAAGTTCCAATCACCTCCCAACAACATTGGGAGATGGATAAAGGGGGACAGAACATTGAGTAAGTCAGCGAAAAACCGGGGCGAGTCTCCATTTGGACCGTATATACTACCTATCACCATCCTAGTTTGACTAATAAGCCCGACTACTAATATGTACCGACCCTCGGGATCTGCCAGTTTTTCCTCACAGACAAAAGGGGTGTTCCTGGATATTAGAATGGCTACTCCCTTGCTAGTGGTGCTATCCCTGCAGCATATACCTGGGCTACAAATTGACGTCTCAAAGCATTGGCTCCCCTCTCCAATAAATGTGTTTCCTGCAAACATATTATCTGGGCTTTCTGCAGTTGCAAATGTCGCAAAACCTTGTAATGCTTCAAATCCTTCCTAGCCCCTTTGATATTCCATGAGATAAACTCTTGGATACTACCCATGGTCCCTGCGCTCTATTTTGAAGCTACTCAAAGTTGACTGGATTCCAAATCCACCTACCACCCTAGGCTTTCCCTCATGAGCAGATCCTCCCGAGCCATTGCCTACAAGTCTTGATGCAACCCAGGTCCCCTTAATCTCCCACTCCCCTGCTCTAATCCCTGCAAAACCCCCCTTTGTCCCCCACCACTCCCCCACGTCGAGTAAGCAGTGCCTTAACTTAGATTGATAAAAAGGCCTACACTCCCCACCCACCCAAAAAACATCCTCCCGGCCCATGAGTTCGCAAGTTCCAAAGCTCCCGATTCCCCTCCAGCCTCCCCCTCCCGCTGTGCGCAACAAGAAATTGCCTAACGGAAAATGAAAGACTACTCTCCTACAAATCCCTTAGCAATGCCTTCCCATGCCCAAAAAACTTACACCCCCCAAGAAAAAGCCACCCAGCATTCCAGAATACGACCCACCTGGGGCAAAACTGCTCCAATTCTACTGCCCTTCCGAGTAGGAGACTTAACCATCTGACCATCCCCCAACTTGACAAAGTGTTAACTGTAAAGTGTAATGGGATGGTCGCCCCACGCTGACTAAACTACACTGCCCCAAGTGCTCTACATACACCAATAAAACCACGCTACTAAGCCACTAAACTATTAGCCCATTTACCAGGCCATTAAACAACTCTACAGAATACAAAACACATTAACAATTTAAACATTGAAAATCCAAGTGGAAAATGTCCAGAAGCTCATGTCTGTGCAGTCCCATAGCAGACAACTGATGGGGAGAAACACACATGGCATATTTTGAACGCTCCCCAAAAAGACTGATTTCCCCAAATGAGAAACAGCGACCCAAGAGATCCCCAGATACATGAGTGGGAATGAACAAAACAACAACAATAAAGATTGAAAAGGGGAAAGGTGGAGAGTGGCCCAGGGAGTAAGGCACCAAAGTGTAGCTTGCAGAAACCAGGGAATGCAGGGCAATTAGGCTGTCGAAAATCCCTTGCAGAGGCTTCCCGGTGAAGAAACATGACACTGAAGGTATCTCTGGTGGCTACTGGACAGGACGACCGAGCCAACTTCCAATAAGACCCTGCAGGAAAGTTGCGATCCACAAATTTCCGTAGACGGGATTTCCCAACTCCTGATCCAGACAGACGGGCAATGCCGGTGGCGAAAACAGGCGCACATTCCCCCGAGTGAACTTTCGACAGTCCCCCAGTAAGCTTGACACGCTAAAAGATGACACCCTGACATTTGAAGCAAGTCTCAGCAGGTCACTCCGATGCTTAAATAAAGCTTCCTGGGGTATCGTGATGCACTACCACCTTTCCACAGGATCGCATTTCCCAAGAAACTTAGGCGTGGACCGACCAAATCTTGGGTTCAATTTACAGTTCCAGGAGGATCAAGGAAGAAAAAGAAACAACATAAAGGAACATCCCCTGGGGTGCACTTGAACAGTCCTCCGCTTGCAAGTAGAGCAGACTAGTTCAGGGTCTCACAGCGTTAGCTGCCGCAGCAAAATCTACGAACAGCCCCACTAGAGCAACAAATTCTCCACTACGGGCTACAGTAATGCGTCTCTTTGCACTTCTAGGCGAACCAGCAGCACTACCTTGATATAGCATTTACTTTTTTTTAAACAAATCCGGAAGGGCCTCTTGCAAACCTTTTTCTGCTGCTTGAGCACTTTCAAAGCTGGTCCACTGGCCAGACAGGACCACCTGCAGACGCACTGGATACCCCATACGAAAGTGGATGCCTGCGGCTATCAGCTTGGTAACTGCCTGGTGGTACTCCGCTCTCCTTTGTCGTACCGATAGTGGGAGATCCTGGGCAATTCTTAGTAAGGACCCCTCCCAACGAACTTCCTTGAGGTATTTAATTTTGGTTAACACATATTGTCTCTCCTGATAGTTTAAAAAGCGGAAAATCAGGATACGAGGCGGAGAACCGGCAGGAGGCATGGCTGTTAACGCACGATGGGCCCGCTCTATCGTGTAATTGCCCCCAAAAGGCGTGGGGCCTGCAATCGATGAAGGAACTCTGAATGAACGCGATAGCGTTGGGGCCCTCCTCCTTTTCAGGGAGACCGACAATAATCATGTTGTTGCGCCTGCTTCTTCCTTCCAGGTCCTCTAACTTCATCTCCATTTTATTCAGCTTTTGCTTTAATGAACTTAATTCAGGCTCTTGTTTCTCCACCCGTCTTTCTAATGAGGTGACCCTGACTTCCGTATCTCCCGTTCGGCGGGATAGGTCCTCCAATGCCTGGGTAACTGCCTTAAGCTCCTCAGTCATAGTGCACAGCTCGGAGCGGAAGGGTTTAATCTCGGCTAGAAATTGCGCCAGAGTCAAGGGTTCCTTATCCAGTGCCACATTCATTCTCTGGCCCGCCTGCCTGTGGAAAGTTCTGGCTTTTAGGCAAGGCCTTAGCTGGGGACGCCGGCGGGGTGTGTTTCGACGGGGGCTTTTTCATCTCAGCATCCATCGGCACCGGAGTCTCTCACAAGGCTCTCAAGTAAGCTTCAGACTCACAAATTATAGTGTAGTGGTGTTGTAAATCCCTCTAAACTGGGCAGATTAAGCTCGTAATGGAGCGGGAGGCCGGGACAAACGCAATCAGGCAGCCGCCATGAAACCTGCACCACGTGACCCCTGAATACAATTTTATAGTTCATTGTTAAGGGACTTTAGGAAAGGAGTGCAGATCTGTTAAGATGAATCCGTTTGTGATTGTTCGACTTCATAAGTGTTCTTTTATTGTTATTACTTTTGTTTTGTTTTGCAGTTTGAGCCATAAACTTTGTGTTCATAAATGTATACCTGTCAACCCCCCTGGAGTTGCTGCAAGTGTGAGGACCTACTATTTACAATGTGAAAAGCACATTTTTCATTGACAGCACCAACATTTTGGAGTCAGTCCCAGTGAGCAGACCTAATAAGAGCAGAAAAAAGTACAGTTTCCACCAAAATTGATTGAGAAAGAATTTTTTTAATTTATATTGGATGAGAAGTGAAATTAAGACCAAATAAAGCATGACAACACTATGAAATAGTGCTCGTTGGTAGCTGTGACAACACTACGGAATAGTGCTCGTTGGTAACTGTGACAACACCATGAAATAGTGCTCATTGGTAGCTGTGATAGCAGTATGAAATAGTGCTCATTGGTAGCTGTGATAGCACTATGAAATAGTGCTCGTTGGTAGCTGTGTATCACAGAGGGACTGGCAGCACTGGAAGTTGAAGCTATTGATATTGGAGTTAATGCCTGTCCCGGTCTGACAAGGACAGCCCTGGTTTGCTGGGCTGGGTCCAGACAAAAACTAGAAACTGCAATTTTCACAGATTGAGCACTTAGTGAGTTTACATGTTATTTACAGCACCCTATGCTACACCACAGAGCTTTTAAGAAAAGCTTCAAAACTGACTTTATATCTTACTTATGTTTCTTCATATTGACACAGATTTATAAGAAAAATCCCTTTGACTGATTTTAAAAAATGTAGTTTATTGTTCTTCTGAAAAATATTGTTCCTAGTTATAACTGAATGCCAGCAACAAGCAAAACACTAACAAAACATAGTTGACAAGTTGTTGAAATTCACTGACAACTGTAATTAATTGTTTTGTAGAAATATTGATGCAAACTTACATAAAAATGAAATGCGATTACACTTGTAAACCTACATCAGTATGAACAACAAAAAGCCCATCCACAATAATCACTCTGTGAAGTTTTCTTAAAACAAGAGAAACGCTGAAGAACTATTTGATGCAGTCATATCTTGACCATGGAAATAGAATGTTGGCAAAACTGCTGTACACTTTTTAGCTTTCACTGCACCTATTGTAAGCTTCCAAAATGGTGTCATTGACTGGCGATCACATGATGCTTGAGCGCAGGTGGTAGCATTGCACTTCGGCTCCTACTTCTACCTGCCTTAATTGAGCCTTTTCATTATCTTACTGGAGGAATTTACCTGTTTGGAATACCAGAACTGCTGCATTAACATCTGCGACTGTTTACCATCTCTGACAGTGTTCCTAGCTACAGCACAGCTTGCAGGATGGAGGCAAATATGAAACAGGCTTTGCCACAGCACACGCCACCCTCCACGCCGGAGAAGGCTGCAAAAGAATCTAAAGCCCAGGGCTCCCAAGCAGGTCAGCAGTCCAACACTACTACATCAGCTATTCCTTTCACTAAGCATCGATTTCTACAGGAGCTGCAGCCCTTTAGAGAAGCGCTACAGGACATTACCGCGGAGCTCAAATCGTTGCGGGTAGACCTCAGTGATCTGGGCTGGCATGTTGGCGATACAGAATCCCAGGCTTTCTCCTTGGAGCAATGAAGGAAAAAAGTTAACTCTGAAATAGTGCACCTGAGACAGCAAATGGCCAAGCTTCAGGGTACAATGGAAGATTTAGAGGGGCGAAACTGCAGAAATAACTTGCTCATATTCAGCCTCCCGAAATCAGCTGAAGGCCCCTTCCCAGTACCATTTACTCAGAAACTCTTGGCAAAGATTGCGGGGCCCTCGCCTTACAACCCTTCCTACTTAATAGAAAGGGTGCATTGCTCTCTTTGCCCTCACCCTGCTACTGGATCGCCCCCCACCCATGCATATTTAAATCTTTAAACTACCTTGAAAAACAGCATATCTAGCAAAATGCCAGAGAACTGCAGTCAATCACTTGTGAGGGTAATTCTTTATGTATCACCCAGGACCTCCCCTCTTAAACTTGGAAGAAGAGAGTGGCCTTTCATCCCACTGTGGTCAAGTTACTCGTGGCTGGCATCCATTTTAAAATGGGATACCCTGCTCATCTGCAAGTCCTAATACAGGATCAATGGCACTATTTCGACTCACTGGAGCAAGCAACCCAGGAGTTTGCGGCACTCCTACCTGACTTACAGTATTCAAGGGTTCCTGAGCACTTCTAACTGCTGGACTAGTTATCTCCTACGTGGGGTATGTTTTGTCCATGATGGACATGTATCTTCACTTAAATGTTTGATTCTATATGGTGGACAGGACTTTATTTCAGGTGACTTTGTTTACGGGACATGATGTGTCATTCCACCTGAAGTCTGGTGATTCCATGCTCAGGCTTGTTAACCAGTATTGCAAACTGGAGTTTTCTTCTATTTTTTTTCTATGTATCTATTTCTGCAACACAGATATTTTGGTTAAGTATGCATTTTAACTGTTGCACAGTAAGTGGTTCTGTAATATCGCTTTCAGGCCACTAGAGGGAACTTTAATTATGCATTTCAACCAGTGTAGTGGTCCTGGGGTGAGTCCCCTATTAGTTTAGGATTGGAGTGAGAATTCTCTAATTTAGCTCAGAAGAGGCCTATTAAGCTATCTCCCTCCACGAGCAGCTGTACCATATTTTTTCTGTCACTAGTATTATGTATCGGTGCTTAATGAACCACCTTACATTTACTTCTAAGGCATGTTATTTGATTACCCCAGTTCCTCTTGGCTTGATTTTGGTTGGAGAGGGGCTGATTAGTATGATTTGCAACCATTAAGCTGGGGCTTATCATGTCCTGGAGAGACAGGATGGGACCCTTAGTCCTTTGGGAAATGGGAGTTTTATTTGGCTCCTTTTTCTCTCCTCAACCTCACTGCATCTATTTATTATTTCTCTTAGGGGCAATGATGGAGGACTCAGGGATCATTTTCAGAGGACATCTTAGTTTTCTGTTAGATTGTTGGTACTATGTATACGGAGGGCAATCACAAGTTTTGACTGTCATGAGAACTTCATGCCTGTGCCTCCTTACACTGGCTGTTCATATAGAAACTGGACTAAGGCAACAGGGGTTATTCATGTTTAATGGTATAATTATACTTAGTATTATATTAGTCATGGGGATATGGGAGGGTTTTTGTAAATATCAATATGCACGGGGATTGGGTGGTGGGCGGGAGTCTTCATATCTCTGTATTATTATTAGGCTTCAGTGTTACTATAAGGGGTGGTCTTATTAGGTTGGGGGGGCAACATTCTTTACTATTTTTGCAGTTTCTATTCACATTTTAACCAAGTTATATAATATCTTGCCGCATTGTAAAGAATGTTTGCCAAGGGTTCTGGAGGGGGGGGAGGTTGACGGAGTGTCCTCATTTGGGTTTCCAGCTTTGTTAGTTACTATGCAATATAGAGATAATGGCTAACTACTTAAAGTTTGCATCCAGGAATACTAGAGGTGCAAAGGACCCAGATCAAAAGATATCAGGTCCTTAAGCATATATCTCAACTGCAATGTAAGGTAATATTTTTGCAAGAAACTCATCTGCCTTCTGAAGAAAACTGGTTCCACAGACAAGCAATTGGCCAGGTTTTTGCTGCAGGTTACAACTCATCGAGCAGAGGCATAGCCATATTACTCTCCAGAAAATATAAACTTTCAATGCACACAATGTATTTCTGACCTACAGGGATGGTATATTTTGGTGAAAGGCTATCTTGACCAGGTAGAGGTAATACTAGGTAGTGTCTATGGCTATAACAGTGGCGATCCTGCCTTTTTCATGGAACTCACAGACCTCCTGGCCTCTCTCCTACCAGCCCACATAAATCTTGGGGGTGATTGTAACATTACACTTACTCAGGATTTAGACCAGTCAGGTAGACCATTAGTCCCATTGTCACCCTCCCAACATGCGATCCGGGATATGACGGAGTCATTGGGACTGTGTGATCCATGGAGGATCCTTCATCCCCAAACCAAAGAATTCTCCTTTTATTCTACTGTTCATGGCTCCTACTCCCATTTAGACTTTATTCTAATTAGTCAAACAGAGATGAGAGGTGCCCTGGACAGTGGGATAGATCCCAGGGTCCTATCAGATCATGCTTTGACTTGGCTGACGCTTTCCCTATCCCCAATTATACAGAAGGATACTTCCTGGAAACTAAACAACCAACCCTTGAAAGACTCATTCATTGTTTCCAGGATCAAATCTCAGATCCAGTCTTGCACAGGTATTAATGCTGACTCAGTAGCTAGGAGTGACCATGAGTGGTGTGCTTTCAAGTGTTTCCTCAGGGGAGAATTTATACGTTTGGCCTCTAAGTGTAAGAAAATTTGGGAACAAGAGGCAAATAACCTGTTACATCAGATTACAGAACTAGGACAATCTATTTCCCCTTCTGCCTCTGAGGAAACATTGAAAAAGCGTATGTGTTTAAGAGACAAATATGCTGACTTATGAAGAGAGAGAGCTGGGTATGCAATCTTGAAAACCCACTCTAAATATATTGAGCAGGGAGAGAAGGCAGAACGACTCCTGGTTTTACGTTTGAAGAAATGTGAAGCCTCTAGATTAATTAATGCCATTCTTTCTGGAGACGGCCTAATCAGGACACTACCAAGAGATATAGCTAAAGAGTTTGAGAATTATTACAAAGATCTGTATGGGGTCAGGAATCCTAGATCTGCTGAGGAAAGAATCCAAGCTTATCTAGATACGGTCCAGCTACCTCGGCTATCAGAAAATCAACAGTCCTTTTATCCCAGCCTATCTCTACAGCCAAAATTGTCACCGCCATTAATAGTCTAGTTCTAGACAAAGCTCCTGGCCCAGACGGCTTCTCATCAAACTCTTACAAGGTGTTTTCCACTGAATTATCACCTTTACGTCACTGCTTTTTTTCAATACATACACAAGGCTGAAGTCCTAGACCCAACAATCCTGGAAGCCTTAACAGTCCTCCTACTGAAGTCGGGTAAACCTTCCAATCAGGTTTCAAGTTACTGGCCTATCCCATTACTAATTTATGATCTTAAGATCCTAACCAAGATTCTGGCCTCCAGGATTAACAGTGTATGGTTGGGTCTCCTCAATCCAGAGCAGGTTGGTTTTCTCCCAGCTCGCTCTTCCTCCGATCACTTTCATAAGTTAGAACATATTTTCTCTGCTGCTAGGGATTCTGTTTCTCTTATGGTTTTGGTGTCCCTAGACGTGGTGAAAGCATTAGACCAGGTGCATTGGACTTTCCTTTTGACTGCCTTACAAAAGTTTGGATTCCCCCCCGGCCTTTCTGCGCTGGGTCATAATATATTCCTCACCGGCTGCAAAAAGTTACTGTAACGGGGTTTTCTCCTCTAGATTCCCTCTGTTTTCTGGTACACATCAAGGATGCCCACTGACTCACCTACTCTTCAGGCTTTATCTAGAACCTCTAATCAGGCAAATCAAACTCTCCCCTAATATCTCTGGGATTACAATAGGTGGGATGACTCAGACAATCTCAGTATATGCAGATGATATTTTATTACATCTCTGTCAACCACTAAGCTCAGTCTCTGCAGCTTTGACAATTATTAAAGAATTTGGGATTCTTTCCAATTATAAACTTAATTTAGAGAAAACTGAAGTACTACCCCTTAACCCCTACACCTTAAAATCAGATATTGCCCATTTTGGTATGCATTGGGCCCCACACTATATTAAATATCTGGGTATTTACTTGTCTCATGATGTTTCTGTTATGAGGAAACATAATTTAGAAGACCTAGTACTGGTCCTCCAACAGGATTTAGCCAGATGGAGGTCACTCTCTCTTTCCCTCTGGGGTAGAATCAACATAATAAAGATGAATATTCTTCTGAAATTGTTTTATCCTCTCAATATCTTGAACTTTTGGTTACCCCTCTCCTTCTTCAAACGTATACATTCCCTTATCACCAGATTTATTTGACTGGATAAAACTCCTAGACTGTCTTACAGGAAACTTTCCTTACCTCAAACACAAGGAGGGCTTAAACTTCCTCATTTTTTGTTTTATTAATGGGCAAGTCACCTTCACAAGTGTCTTAAGTGGGTCTCTCCAGCCTCAGCTACTCAAACGTCAGACTACGTCCCTATATGGCTCAAGCTGGAACTGGATTTGATAGATAGGTCTGGTCTGGCCGGGCCTTCCTTTTTTTACTCCCTGGAAATCTTTACCATCTCTTTTGAAAATCTCGGTGATTGGCACTTCCCTAAGAGTATATTTTCAGTTCTGTGTTGCCCTACATTATCAACCATCCAAAGACATTTCTCAGCCTCTCTTCTATAATAATAACTTTCAAATTGGTGGGCAGGTGATTCCCACTACCTGGCTACCACAGCTATCTAAGGCATTAGTTTCAGACCTGGTCTCAAGGTGTGCTGCTTTCCTCTCCCTCTGTCTTGCAAAAGTTTCAGTTGGGGACCTCCCTTATCTTTAAGATTTTCCAGCTAAGACACCTTCTGCTGCAGGTGTTATGGTCTGGCCTCTGGCAAGTCGATCAATCTGAGCTTTTCCTTTCCCTTAAAGAATTAGTCTTCAAACCACATGGAGTTACTGGAATTTATTCACTAATTCTTCCTAAGCTTACTCCACATGAAATAAGTTTACCAGTATACTGGGCTACCCTCTTCCCTTCCTCTTCTCCCAACTGGCACTCCATATGGAAAGATTTATATATATATATATATATATATATCTCCCAGGATAGGCTCAGACTCACCCAGTTTCATATTTTGCATGACCTTTACTACACACCCATAAAACTTGTTAAAATGGGCTGGACTGCCTCAGACACCTGTAACAGATGTGGTCAAGAGATGGGCTCCCTCTTGCATATTTTCTGGTCCTGCATTAAGGTAGCCCCACTTTGGGGTCTTATTGAGGTCAAGGCAGACCCCTTATTGGGATTAGAAGGTTTTTTTTAAAACCTGAAATTTGTATCCTTGGTGATTATAGCTCTGTCCTGGTAAGAGAGAAAAGATATCATATCTCCATGATTTCCTTGACTGTGAAAAAACTAGTTCTTAGACATTGGCTAGATCAGTCCTCTCTCCCCTACCAGGAATGGCTGCAAGCACTTCTGTTCAGTCTATGGACTGAGCATATGATTGCCGGTCTCCGTCATAATCCACTGCTTTTTGATAGGAAATGAGGTAAGCTGCACACATTATACACTATCTGAAATAAATAGCCTTATGTAGTTCTTGTACCTTCCTAATCTAGGATTTACAGGCTGAGGCACTCTGTGGGGAGGGGGGATTGGGTTGGGTGGGGTGTTTTGTTTTCACGACATTGATCTTTCTGTATTTGTCACAATTTTTGTATTATTGGAAAATTAATAAAGTTTTCTGAATTTCAAAAAAATGGTGTCGTTGACTGGTATGCAACAATATTCTGTGTATGTTCCACCCAGACTACCTAGTAAAGGAGGAGCCAGTGAGGAGCAGAACAAGGATCCACTGAGTGGCCTCTTAATATTTTATTTCAGCTCCCAGACTGGGAGTCCAGCATTTATGTATGATATAAAATACCTGGAGAGTTGCATACCAACTTCAAAATGTTTCGTAACAAGAAATTAGTCTGTTTTTTGTTTATTCCCACCGTAAGTCCAGGACCCCTCCTTTGGGTCCCCATATCACCACCGCTTCTCCTGCCATACTCACCTCTCGACTGTATCTTGCTAGGACACATGCCAATCCAGACCTCTGGAAGCCTATGAGACCAGCTTATCCCTGCTGGGAGGCCTCCCCTCACCATCGCTGCAGATTGAACACACCTAAGAGCTCCTTATTTCCCTCTCCATTGACCAGCCTGTCTCTGCCAGGGCCCATGCCTCAGCCTAATGGAGGAGCATTGCTTTCGGCATCCAGAGGGAGCTTGTCCATCGACTGTGTCAAGGAGGGTCCAGGCATTGGGAGGGGCAGAGAGGCCATCATCCAGCATACTGGTGTGGCATTTTTATCTGTTCATGTCCTGCCCACCCTCCTTGCCATTCACAGGTGCACATGCAGGGCTGGCATGGGGGGGAGGAGTGCCTGATGATGCATGGTCATGCATGCCATCATCGGCACCTCCACCAGTCACAAACCAGGAGCCACTAAAGAGTGGCACTATGAGCTTCCCTCCCCCCAAGGAGGACTGCAGGTAAAGGACATTATTTCATCCTCCCTGCCGATCTCTGCTACTCATGTCCTGGTGCATGGCAGTACCTTGGTCTTCAGTGTGCCAGACATATCTCACATCGCCCGGTGCCATGGAGCCTGCGTTGAATCTGCTTTCTAAGCGCAGTTGAAGTTGATTGCAGTTTCACTTATGAAATTGGTTTTGTACTATGTTTAGAGTACTATATGTAGAGGTTTTAGTGAAAAATGTGTCTTTGTGTCTATGTATATATACAGTATGTTTTGTATGGAACTGCATTTCTGGATGTTTTCAGTGTTTCAGCTTGGTGTAGGTGTACTGCATTTATTTTCTTTGTCTTTGATGGGCATCACTATTGACATATAAAATATTTTGTATAGTAAGAATGGCTTTCTTAGGTTTCAAAGCTAAGCACTGCATATTGCCGTCATGAGTGCTACAGTATCTGGTGACATCATCACATTGCATGGCCGCCTGAAGAGGGAGCTCAATTTCTGATATCTAAATCTACCTCGCCTTTGTTCAGTTTTATAACTGAAATCCACAGCACTCCAAGGTACCTCACATGAGCAACTCCTGGGTAAATCCAGAGCACTCACCACAGCACTCAAGAATGCAGCTACAAAAGAGGATGGTGCAGGATTAATAACCTCAGATGCTGAGAGCGAGGCCTCTGTGGCCTTCAGCCAAAAGACATCTGAGCAGGTCTCCCCATCTAAGCCACTGAAAAAAATCAAAAAAGGGAAAAAACTCAATTATATAATAAAAAATTTTTTTTTGAAACACTGTGATCTAAAATTGCATGACTTGAACGCTGGATATATAACATTGACAAACAGCTAACCGAAACAGATGCCCACACATCAGCTCTTGAAGATACAGTCCTATACCTCTATGATCAGCAACAGCAACTTGCTGGCAAACTCAAAGTTCCAGAGAGCTGGGAAAGATGCAATAACTGTACCACCTATGTAGTAATAGATTAACTCACTACATCTGTTCTTCATTTTTCACAATTTTATTTTATAACCATTGGTCGCAGCGCTGTTTACAGTTGCCAGTGTTTCGAATGATAAAATCCCTTTTCCTTAGGGCAAACAGGTACTCGAATGTCAGCAAAATGTATATTAAAACTTTTTTAGAAAACTGGTTGTAACTCAGTCTCTCATGATTTTGTCATATTCATTTATTATATTAACGTATTCATTTAACTGCAAAGTTCTGAAATTTAAACACTAACCAGTCTGAATGATACACACACTTTTCCACTAAAAATGAGTCACATGTTTAGTAATTTTTTTTATCTTACTATGCTTTTTTCCTGCTGGCATCCCTGGCCCTGCGAATGGACTCGCCCTGGGCTCGTCGATCTGTACCTTCCTGAACATCTCCTTTTCTGAAATATGCTACCCTTCAGTACTCTATTTATGCCCTTTAGATATTTGTAGGTTTCTATCATATCTCCCCTGTCTCTTCTTTCCTCCAGGGCATACATATTGAGGTCTCCTAGTCTCTCCTCATATGACTTTTGGTGCAGGCCCTGCACCATCTTTGTTGCCTTTCTTTGAACTGCCTCCACCCTGTCTATGTCCTTACAGAGATGTGGCCTCCAGAACTGGACACAATTCTTCTGCTGGTGATACCTCTCTTTATGCATCCCAGCATCCCACTGGCTCTCCTCACAGCCTTGGCATATTTTTTGGCCACCTTTAGGTCATTAGATATGATTACCCCAAATCCCTTTCCTGTTTGGTGACCATATCTCCCCCCCATCATGTAATCCTCCCCTGCGTTCTTGCACCCCAAATGCATGATTTTGCACATTTTCACATTGAATCTCAGCTGCCACAGTCTAGACCATTCTTTCAATTTACATAGGTCCCTCCTCATTCTTTCCACCCTTCCCAGAGTATCCACCCTGTTGCAGATCTTAGTGTCATTTGCAAATGTAACCCCCCTGCAAATGGGGTTCCCAAAAGTCTTCCAGGAGCTTGTCTGAATGCTCCAAGTCTGGGCGGTGTTCAGCGTCTGAGCTGTTTAAATGTGGTTTGTATGGGGGGACTGTGTATTTAATGCTTGAATCCCACCTGAGCTGCAGAGTAATCGCTCCATTTTGTGGTCACTGGAAGTGCAAAGGGAGCCCATCTAAAAGCTGTAACTCTTTGCCTGTAATCATTTAAAGCATTAGCAAAATTATAGTTTGTCTAACCTGCCTTTATTGAAGCTGGGACTCTGTGTGTGTTACCCCTCCATTTTGGACCTAAACTGCTGTGCTGGGCCAATTGGGTTAAGGGAGCCCTAAAATGGAGCCTGTGGGTGAATCAGAACTTGGACTCTTAATTTTGAGCCAGCCACAAGGGGATTGTATGGGCAGTGACTCTGGGAAATGTAGTTTTGACCTTGGTGCCTTTTTCCACCAACAGAGGGAGTCTTATTGTGAGTGACAGCCGAACCAACCAACAGAATGATGTGGAGCTAAAGAAAATGCCCTGCTCTGTGACTAGAAAGCTCAGATCAGTTGTGACAGTGAAGAGAGAAGGAGCTCTGTGCTTCTGCGGTGTATAGTTTCTCGTGGGAAGCGCGTGTGAGGCCCTGAGGTTCGGCCTGCAGCCGTTGTAAGTGCCATTTTGGACTGAATCCAGTTTGTGAGGAGAAAGAAGGAGATCTGAAGAGTAGAAATGAGGCTCACCCTGTAGAAGACTGGAGAAATTGCTGAATTGCGCTTGGTCTGTCAGGAACTGAAGCTGCTGTGTGTGCTCCCGGGTATTTTGCAGTAATTGCGAATGGGATCGAGGAGCAGCCTGCCCGGTATAGTACTTTCCTTTTACATATGAATGTGCGTAGTGCTTGTGGGAAATTGCTATTTCCAATCCCCTGTACTGTGTGCTGTGTGTTGAAGCTGGAAGCAAACCCCAGCTTGTCTCTGGCTAAATCCATTTGTTATCAACTGCAGTGGGGTCCAGTTACAAGGACCTTGTCTCCATGCCCTGTTGTTTCTGGCAATCCAGAAGAACATCCACCATTCAGTTCTCAGCTTGGGTATTGTGAGTACAAATCAGGGTATTCCCCTGCAGCCTGTTTTCAATTACAAGTGTGTCATCTAATTATTGTTGTTTTACTTCTTCATGGACTGAGCCATCCAGCTCCGGATTACAATTGGGTGTTGTGCATATATTTTCTTCTACAGGGCCCTATGTATCTGCACCTGCCGGTCAACCCTGGGCAATGGACCTGGCTAGCCTCCCCCCGACCTGGGTACCCAGAGTGTGACTTTTCAGACCCTGTATGTGTGCACAGTACTGTGATTTAATGCCACTAATTAACCTGATTTCCCCCTCCCCTGTTACTGTTCCCTAAATAAATCAGATTTGTTGTTGTTAAACTTTAAACTGTCTGAAGTAACAGTACTTTCATGCCAAGCACTGTATTGGTTTGTGTATGCTGCTTAACCTTATTTTTCAGGGGGTCCTCAGAAATGAACCTGCGAATCAGTCTTGAAGGTAAATGGTACCTTATGAATGAACAGTGTGTACATGTGGGGTATTGGTACTGTAACTCCTGTGCATCATGTGGGCCATTAGAGGGATTAGAAGGGGGTCTCAGTGTCCCAGAGGTCTGTTACCAAACTAGACCAACCATTACAAACCCTGACCTCTGGGTGGAGGCACCCACCATAGAACCTAGGCCCCTCAACCTGTCAGTAGCCAAGCAGGCAGAGGTAGTAGCCCTTGGAATAGTGCCACCTGGGGGTTACACAAAGAGGCACACCTTCCCTTCCAGACCCTCCTTCATGTCACTTATGAAGACATTAAACAGGACTGGCCCCAGAACTGATCCCTGTGGCACCCCACTGGTCACCCTCTTTTCCTCAGATTGAGCACCATTTACCACCACCCTCTGTCTTCTGTCACTCAGCCAGTTCCTAACCTAGTTTACCACCTTGTGACCCACTCTCAGACTTCCCAGCTTGTTCACAAGTCTTCTGTGTGGAATGGTATCAAAGTCCTGACTGAAATCCAAGTAGGCGACATCCACCCCCCCCGATTCACTTCCCTAGTCACCCAGTCAAGGAAATCAATTAGATTTGTTTGACATGCTGTGAATCCATGCTGCCTCAGATGCTGTGCTCCACTGGATTCAAGGTGTTCCACAATCCTTTCTTGAAGCAGTGATTCCATCATTTTCCCTACTATTGAGATGAGGCTGACCGGTCTATAGTTTCCAGCCTCCTCCCTACTCCCACTTTTGTGAAGGGGGACTATATCTGCCTTTCTCCAGTCCTCTAGAACCACTCCTGCATTAAGTGATTCATTGAACAGGGCTGCCAGTGGTGCTGCCAGCACCTCTCATAGTTCCCTTAATATTCTAGGATGTATTCCATCCGGTCCCATTGCCTTGCCAGCTTTCAGTTCTAAGAGTTCTTTTAGGGCTCTCTCCTCTGTAAATGAACTGGTGTCCACCTCCCTTCCATATTTACTTTTTTTTTCAAATCAAAGTTTATTGCTTTTAGAATACAGAGAACAGGACCAGTAAAAACAATCTGTATGGTACATTGAGTCAGAGACAAAGCAATTCTATATACACTGGAACTGTCCCCTCCTCCCGGCCCTAAACTCCCACCCCAACCCCTAATATGACCCTCCCTCCCAATTCAGCACAGTCTATATCAATCAACATAGTCAGCAGACTCTACCCCTAATATCAAAACATTATGTGTTAGATGGTGAACAGCGTGTGAAGAGGCTCCCATATCCTTTTGCATCTGTCCATTCTATTATTGAAACTAGCCACCATCTTTTCCGTTCTAAGGTTGTCAAGTAGCTCTTTCAACCATTCGGAATATGAGATATCAGCACTGTCTTTCCAATGATGGAGAATAACCTTCTTAACAGATAGGGATATCAGAGCTATATGATATCACCTGATGGTTACTGGAATCATGGCAAAATCACCTAAAAGGCAAACCTCAGGGGTAAAAATATCCGACAGCCCTAACAAGGGGTCCGTCTTCCGTTGGATATCTTCCCAAAGTGTAGAGGCCTTGGGACAAGTCCAAAATATATGCTACATAGAGCCCTCTGCCTGCTGGAAATGAGAACAGGTGGGCAAAACAATAAGCCCATATTTATATAATTTTTAAGGAGTATAATATATATTATGTAGTATGTGGAATTGAGTAACCCGTAGCCTATCCTGAGTAATATATTTATGACAGTTGCACCATAAAATTGTCCATTCTATTTCTCAGTGAGGAAAAAATTAATCCCAGAACTTCTCCAGTGCAAAACAAGTTGGGTATACACAATTATATAAAACCTTATAAATATTAGATACCGAATCAGCGAAGTTGGACGTAAGGGCCAATTCTTCCAGGAAAGCTTTAGTTCCCTTTGGGGGAGGTGTCACACCAAATACCTCCACTATTAGATGCCTTAACTGAAACACCTTAAATGTAAACTTAGTAGAAATATTGAGAGTTTTCAAAATGTCAAGTGGTTGAAGACCATAAATTGTCTGACGTGACTAAATTGGGGAGCCGTTTGTCTTGCAATTGGGAAAGCCATTTAAGTGTGATCGGCTTGTTATCTATTTTTAAATTTGGATTACCCCTAATGGGTTGTAGTAGATCAAGAGTGTGGTTATACTTCATGAAGGCACATATCTGAGTATGTACTCTAACAGAAGTTGCAATAGGGGTTGATTTTAAACTTGAGGGAATGGCATGGGGATTGATATTGAACAGAGTGGCCAGAGTTAAACCATTTACCTGAATAAGAGACAATTCAATTTTAAGCCAGATATGAACAAATACCGAAGGACTAACTTCTTCTGCGTGTCCCAATGACTTTATATATTTAACAATGTGACTCGCCCAATAATAAAATACTAAATGTGGGAGACGAAGACCTCCTTTATCCTTGGGTGCCGCTAACTTGTGAAAAGCAATCCTAGGCTGCCTGTTGGACCAAATGAATTTTGTAATCAGGCCATTAATTTTATGAAACCACGCTAATGGTAACCAGATGTTGAGTAAGTACAGGGGATAAGAAATCCTGGGAAAGACATTCATTAAGTTCACCCAGCCCCATAATGAAATAGATAATTTGGACCATCTGTCTAAATCTGCCCCTATGGTATTTACTGGCACATCTAAATTTAATTTTTGAAGTGAAGCTGAATTTCTGGTAATTTGAATCCCTAGGTACCTTAAGGAGTTCAGCGCCCAGGCCAAGCCCAGCTCTGTAATAGAGGATTTAAGAACCTTATAATTAAGAGGAAAAAACAGAGTTTTTTCATCTGGCACTAGGGTTAATATCCCAGTACTGACACTGTAGTGCAGCATGAGAGGGGTGCTGCACTTCTGAGGTGCCGCCTTTCGGATGAGACGTTAAACCGAGGTCCCATCTGCCTGGATTGGTGGTAGTTCAGGTGGATGTTAAAGATCTCATGGCACTTATCGAAAAGAGTAGGGGGAATTTTTTATTAAAACTGGAATATATACAATGATGTTACTGTACACAAAATCAGAAATACAAAAACAGATAATAAACAGAAATGAATATCCCATCCTATGTCTAATACAAAAAAAATATCTATTATGTAAATTCTAAAGCTGAGTATACAAAGGCTAAGCCCCTCCCCCCCACTATAGGAGTAGGGGAGATAAATAAACTAAACTAAACCCTAAACAAGGTTATACAGATCAGTAATATGACATGCATAATATTATTAAAAACAAAAACATAGATGAATGAGAAATAACTCATACCAAAACCATATACATACAAGAGATATTAGAAACCCATCCTCTCCTCCATTATGTAACGTACCATTAATTAAAGCATCATAATCATACAACAACCGCCCCATCCCAAACCCCAAAATTTAAGAACCGAAAAACAATTATCCAATCGAAAAAAAGAAAAATAACTTATTAAAGTGGAGGAAGTCCCCCTTTCCAAGAAAAAATATAAATAAATACTTTTTTTTGTCCAATGCAAAAATATCGAAAAGACAGAAGGGAAAATTAAATGCCCAATCATACATTCCTGATCACTACAATTAAGAAAAAACAAACCCCCAAGAAATACATTCAGTTGAAAGCTTCTCTTGAAACTAAACTGATTTATTTTGCAAAAAGAAAAAGCCTTACTCCCTATAATCACTCATTAAACCTGAGTTTAAGAAAGAACAAAATCATCCCACTTCTCTTTCCATTTCTGTGGAGAAAAGCATTTACGTTCTTCACATTTTAAAGATTGTAAATCAGTCACAATCATGTGTACCAAGTTAATTTCTGGTATATCCTGTTGTTGCAAAACTAAACGACATCTACTGAGCCAAAGCCAATATAGAAAATATACACGAATGACTTGTAATGTGCTGAAACAAATTCCTACATTAAACGCTGGGTAAATGCCATAATATAATAAATCCAGTAAAGAGGGAAGTGTTAACCAGCTCATACAGTTCAACCATCTATTTTTTAAAGCATCCCAAAACCTAACCGCATACGGGCACTGAAAATACAAATGATTCATGGTTTCTAACTTGCCCAGACAGTCTGTCCTTGGGCAAAAACGCTCCTGTAAAGCCTTATGTTTCTGATTACTCTTAACATTTATCTTATTATGAATTGCTAGCCAAACAGTATCCCACATATGGGCTGGGATCCTATTGTTAGTAATATAACTAGAAATCTGCTTTTGTTGAATCACTGAGAATTCTGCAAAAGGGCAATCTGTAAAGTATGTGTTCATTATATCCACATATAAGACTTTTCTTTATGTTTTTAGTGCACTCGTATAACTAATATTCCATAATTTAATTTTATCAAAGACAGATTCCCATATATCTAATAATCTGGGGTTTCTTTTATTTTTATGTAAAAATGTGGCATTCCTCCATTCACCTAAAACACTTTTAATCTTTGGGAAGCTGAGCACTATCCACCATTTCGAATCTTGCTTAATAAGAGGAAGCATATTTATGGGAAAAAAAATTGTAAAATAAAATACAACTGGATTAATCATATCCAAGCCCCCTTCTTCAATTGTCTTATACAATATATCCCTTCTGACTGGATTTAGTCTACTTCCCAAATACAAGTGAAAAAAACCCTCAAAACCTGCATCTCTAACTGCTTTTTTAATGGAAAGATAGCACTTAAATAAAGAAACACCAGAATCTGAAATTTTTTTTCATAATACACTCTTTTCTTTTTTGCTACTTTCCAGCGATTCCACACCTCCACCTTTCCTTTTGCTATCTCTAATGCATGCTCCCAGTTAAAAAGGGACATGTCCACTCCACCCCAGTAAATCCCCAAGGTTTTACAAGACTGTTGCGCCACCGGAAAACCTCCTAAGAGCTGAGGAGTATCAGTAAACCTGCTTACACCCAACATTTTCATTTTAGTAAGGTTTAAAGTAGCCCCTGTTGTTTTCCCCACCTCCTGGATAAGATCCATTGCTAAGCGAAATGAATGTTCATTATTTAACAGCAAACACACATCATCAGCATATGCTACCACTTTGCAGTTGGAAACTAAAGGACGATTTATTCCCCTTATCAGTGGGGAATTATTCAAAATCCACAATAAAAGGTCTAAAACAAACACATACAACAAGGGACTCAAAGGACATCCCTGGCTTAAACCAGTGTATATTAAATGAGAGCCACCTTTCCATCCATTCTCATAAGGAACTACAAAAGCCAATGCGTAACATAACTTTATCCAACTAATAAATTCTATAGGCAAGCCAAAGGCTGACAAACAATCCCACAAAAAAGAATGCGAGACTGTATCGAAGGCCTTGGCTTGATCCAAACTAATTAAATACCCTGGATTTACTGACGAAACATTGTCTACTGTTGAAAAATGAATAATCTCTCTTATCATTAATAAGGCATCAGAAATGTTTCTCCTTGGGACAGCACAGAATTGCATCGGGCTTATCATTGAAGGCATTATCTCCACTAGTCTGTTCCCTAGTAACTTTGCAAAGATCTTAAAATCAACGTTTAACAAGGTCAAAGGCCTCCAATTATTTAAATCCTTACTATCTCCGACTTTATGCAAAAATATTAACAGCCCCTCATACATCTGGGTAGGCAAAGTATTTTCCTCCAAAAAAAATTACAAATGCAAAGAAAAATAACCAGAATTACAGACCATAATACTTTATATAATTCACTTGACAGCCCATCAGAACCAGGTGCAACATTATCATGTAACGAGTGTATTACTCTACTCATTTCTTGAGATGTGAAGGGACGAACCAGGAGAGAATTCTGAAAGCCTGTAGACTGCGGAAGTGACACCATCTGTAAGAACATATTAGCTAGTGGGTCAAATCCCTGCAAAGTCCCAAACTTCTCTTTGATGTAATCTTCAACTACCCCCATAATACCTTTATTATCACAGTGCTCCACCCCAGAAGAATCCACTAAACCCGTAAAGACCCGTTTATTTGTCCTTATCTTACTGGCTAAAAACGGGTTAATCTGTTCTAATTTACCCTGGGTACCAAACATTTGTTCCTTATGTAGGGACTTCATTTGAGAATACTGGTAATCTTCCATATTATGTTGTATTATAGATATACTGTCCTTTAAATCAATTCCCTTCAAACTTTGCCTAGATAATAATGTCCTCAACTCACACATATAATTTAGATATATTTCCTTATTTGATTTCACTCTATGCGAACCCACCATTTTAAAAAACCAAGATAAACATATTTTCAAATCAGACCACCAAAGGCCTATATTTCCATAATGGTCCAAGGTAGTTACTTTATTGTGAATTACCTCTTGGAATTCCTGAAGAACATTTTCATCAGACAAAAGAGAAACGTTTAACCTCCAAATTCCTTTCCCAGCTATATGTTTTGGAGGGGATTCAAACCAAATCCCTAGTAGCCAATGGTCTGAAATCTCAATAGGAACCAATTCAGGAGAAATAACTTGAAAAGATTGATTAACAAAAAAGAAATCTATACAAGAAGAAAGGGTACCTTTATAAAAGGTAGACCTCTTTAACAATGGAGTGTCTACAAAGGCGTTCTTTAAATCAGCCTGGGAAACCAGTTGTTTTAAAAATTTTTAATCACAATACTGTTTGGCAACCTCTCTTTCCTCCTTAAAATTAATATTGAAATCACCCCCAAAAATTAAGTGGTACTTGGTGTGTAAATAAGACTATTTTTTTTAGTAAGTCAATACGGGATGATTTTATTTGGGGGTTATAAATGTTTATTAAACGTAAGGGAAAACCTTGGAATTCAATACCTAGCATAAAAGCCCTACCCAGCTCTATTTCTACTGATCTAATAATTAATGCATCTGAAGTTCGAAAACAAAAACCCACCCCACTACAGGGATCTATTCCCGATGACCAACTAGATAAACCCCATCCCCAGTCCTTAGTGGACTGCTGGATCTCAACTATAGACTGTAATCTTACATCTTGTAAAAACAATATACCATAACTCAATGAATGCAAAATACTGAACATAGGGAATCGGCGTTTCCTGTTCTTAATATTATTTACATTTAAGCTTGCTATAGAGAGGGTCAACATCTAAGGAGGGTTTTTTTTCAGTTTCCCACTCGACCTTGTAACCCGCTTTGAGGTAGAAGGTACACTACTCCCTTCAACAGACAAAACTACCTCTCCATCCTTCTCCTGTGGCTGGGTAGGCATATCTTCAACCCCCTCTAAATCAATGGGATGGGTCTGTTCCATCTGTTCACTCCAAGAAGGAATTGGAGAAAACCTGTCTGAGAGTGTTACTGAGGGTTGATTAGAAACAACGCCTGCGCCTTTAATGCTCCCCTTTTTTTTTACTAACACAAAAGGCTCCTCTTGCCTTAAAGTTCTTGAATTGTCTAAAAGGACTAGAGGGTTTTCCACATTCTGATTGGTCACCTGCATATTATCCATGGAACCACTGAATAAATTTGTCTGAGGCCTGATTGGAGATCCCTGTGGGGTAACAAATGGAGTGTCTTTCCCCATACCCTGAACCTGCTCAAAACTTGCTCTCAAAGAATCTAAATTCTCTGAACTGAACTGAAAATCAGACTGAGAGGGAACAAAACCCCTATTCACCCCCCTAGCAGCCCCTTCCCACGTCTCACAGACGACTGATTTCCCATACTCTGATTCGTAGGGGGGTTCTTAGCTTTATGCAAAAAATATGCCTGATCAGAAGCCTCATCCAAATCATCCGTGCTCCATGGACAATCCTCAAAAACATGCTCAGAATCCCCAAGCAGATTACATATGGGGGGGCCTCACACTTATTTGCCACATGCCCAAGAACTCCACAAGAGAAACATTTAACCTTGTCACAGTCTATGTTTAAATGATCCAGTGAACCACACTTGTAGCAGCTTTTAGGCTGACCAGCATAAAAGATTATTCCCCTATCCCTTCCTAAAAAGAAGGAAATGGGTATATGCTGTATCCCAGAATCATTATGGGACAGTTGAACTCTAAAAGTCCAACCACCCATCCAGAAACCATTGTCATCAATTATAGGTCTGGGATTATCCATTATTTTGCAACGTTTTTCAAGCCAATACATTATATTCACCACATTAACTCCTTCATTATGAAAAAGAATAGTTACTATTTTAATCGTAGGTTGGGTGACAGGAATTGCCAAAAAATCCTTCCATATATCCTGATCTTTTACCTCATAATACCTTCTCCAAAACTTATCCAGTAAATGCATAGAACAAAAACTTATATCGTATTGGGAGTTCCCTGGTGAATGAATGAAAGCATAAACATCTGAGGGTACAAACCCCAAACTGTCAAGTAAAAGGGTTTTTCCCACCCATATTCTGTCCAGGACAATCAGAGCTAACCTCTTGTAGCGTAGTCTAACCAGAAATCTTTGTTGCGCTTCTTGTGCAGGACGTTGAAATAACCCAGCAAAGGATTTCTTCTTTCCTGTATTTGTATTCCCTTGGGAGGCACTATCCTCCTCTCTTTGTGAACTGAAGTCCTCACTGTCATTAACACAATTATCCGTACTTTGAATTTGTGTACCTGCTGCTGAAAGTGGCCTTCCATTCCTTTGACAACTGTCTGCCACAGCGTCTGATGTAGTTTTGTTCATAACAGCCTCTCCCTCAGCTGACAGTTGAATACTCCCGCAGTTCTGGGACTTTGTTAATTCTGGCTGAAAGTCAGAATTCGCTGAACAAGATTCATCCTGGGCTAAATCCTGGTGGACCCCAGAAACAGAAAAATTTGGGTCAGGGACCCAAATGTCATTTTGCCAGATCCAACCTGCTTTGATAAGAACCTCGTTTTTTGACCGCATACCTTCTTCTCCTGTAATCGGGGGAAGTTTCCCATCATAAAAGATCTCTTTACTCACACGCTCAACCGGGAAGGCAGACTGCACTCCAGATGACAAATTGGTGGGTAGCCTTTTGTTACCTGCAGATAAGGGGCTGGCAAGTCAGTGTTTCCTTTTCTTCTTCTCATCTAGACGCTTTTGACAGAGACCATAATCTCTTTCAGCCACCTGTATTAAATCCAATAGCTGTTTCTTCTTTATCTCCATTTCTTCTTGTAATAAAACTTCTCCTTCATTTTCTGATTCAGACATATCCAGGAACATATCCTGGTCTTCTATCTGTGAAGAACTTTTTTGAGCTTCAGAACATACTGCTTCCTTCTCAGTAGCTGTAAAAACGTCCAAAGGCTCCAGAGCTCCAGAGCCTGAACCTTCCTCCTCCACTACCTCCTTCAGACTGAGGTCCTCCATCTCTACAGACAGACGGACAGTGCCACCAACCTACAGAGTAGGGGAATTTTTTACTAACAAAACTTCAAGGAAAATAAAGCATGTACATTGTTAATACACAATAGTACATGAAATGAAACTCAAAACCCAAAAAGAAAAAGGAAACAAAGCTAAAAATAAAAAAAAACAAAGAAATAAGCATGAAACATCAGACCTAGATGATACAGAAAAGAGCTCATGTAACAGAATGTCATTATCAAATCACCCAGGTGATTTCTCCAATTTGATATTAATTGGGCTTGATGATATCTGCCCCTTTCATATTTATAAATATTCAATAATTCAGATTTTATCTTTTGTAAAAGTTCTTTATATGAAAACTCTTTTTGTAAAGTAAAAGACACCTGTTTTATCAGATAAACCATTTAAAGACTGCAAAGATAACATGTAAGGTGCCAGTATCCCATTTGTCCCAATGAACAGTATAAGAACCATAAATGAGAACATCATAAGTAACGAAATCAAAAACTGGTTCATTCCGACTAGTGGCAACATAACTCCAAAAGTTGGAAATATATGGACAGAAGAAAAATAAGTGATTCAAGAACTTGAAAGCAACCAGGGCGGGAACAGTAACGATCTTGCAGTTGTTTATGAAACTGATTGCCTTTGACATTCAGCTTATGACGTACATAACAGGTAACATCAGGTTTAGGAGGACTCCTGGTATGAGCAATTAAGTTCTGTACCGACAAAATCAGTTCTTCAGGACATTTTGGAAATAACAAGGATTCTGAAAAACAGGACTCTAGTACAGAGAGATATAAAGATTTTTTACATTTGAAAAGTATCCAATCACTGGATATTTTCCACTGTCGTAATTTAAGGAAAATTTCGCGTTGATAGAGTGGAACCATAGAGGAAATAATAAGACGTCCCAGCTTAACAGATACCCAGTCGGTATACCAAATCCCCATTGCCTGTAAGGTAAGACCAGTCCATAATTTGGGAAATAGTTTTAACAATGGCAAAAAGTTAGTAAACAAGAATTGACAATAAAAAGAGCAAGGATTAATCATGTTTAGACTGCCCGGGACACTGGTAAGTATAAATATTGCATTTAATGGGATTGAGGCAGCTCACCAAACTGCTTGAAAAAGACACTAAATAAAGTTGCTTCCTTTGTTTAGGTGGGGAAAATATTACTCAAAATAAAAATATTGGAATTAAATAGGTATGTATCAAGTGGATACGCTTGAGTTTGGAAAACTGCCATTTATTCCAATTCTGTACCACATTTAATTTTACAATTTGAGTATCCAGTAGTTATAGACTCGGTGTAGAAGAAAAAAAAATACCAAAATCTTAATGGGTGTCAAAGTAAAGCGGATATCACATATAAGAGATTGGTGGGGACAGCTCCATTAAATCAAAACCCAAGCATTTAGGCACATTAAGGACATACTGGAGAGAGAACCAAAGGGTGGCATAAATCCACAACCAAGGGACAGAAGAAGCAGTGAGGTGCAAGCGCAGATATCATCCGCATAAGCAAGGGCGAAAGGGATAGAAACTCGGGGACATGAATAGGGGTATTAAATTGTTCAAAGTGCACAACAAAGGATCTATACTATATATTATAATAATGGACTATGAGGCAGACCTGCTGAACACTTTGCTTTACTGGAAGCATAGGCTCAAGATGCCCATTAACCAAAGGGATACTGTTGCTGTTTATATAGTTTCTGCAACCTAGTAAACAAAGTAGATGGAATACCATAATGAAGTAAAGTGAGCCACAGAAAGTTATGATTCACAGAATCAAAGCCCTTTGTTGATCTAAGGATAAAATGAAGCCAGGTAACTAGTGAAGTAGAACTATCAAAATACTATGCAAAAATAGCAACTGGTCTATAAGAGGTCTATTAGGAAGTGCACAAGACTGTGCGGAGAAATTAAATAGGAGATACAGTCAACAGTCTCGTATTTAAAATTTTCATCAAGAGTTTCAAATCAACATTCAATAGCTGATAGGTCTCCAGTTGGAAAGAGTTTCTTGTCACCTTTTAAATAAAAAATCAAACTCCCTCATCATTTCCAAGGACAGTCAAAATGCATCAATAAATCATTATAAACATCTGCAGGTTCTTGGGAACAGGCGGATTCCTAACAATTTGTAAAATTCAGTAGTGAGACCATCTAGACCTGGTGCTTTTTAGCATGAGAGAGTGTTAAGAACTGTAAGAACCTCCTGTGGTGTAATGGGAGTAAGTAATCCATCCAAAAGAGATTGTGAACAATCCGAACTGCAACATTGAAGGTAGCTCAGAGCGAATCCAGGTCAATTGGGTTTTCGAAAAGAGTGTCGGCGCGTGAAGACCTCAGTCATTAAATCTGCTAGTAAATGTTTAACTTGACCGTCTTTCCCCATTAGACTGGTAAAAATGTTTTACAAACCTGCCTTGTTTCCCAAAAAAGGCAAATAGTGGCAAAACTACCCTTTGTACAGAATTGTTGTTGACATTTTAAAACTTGGGACTGCGTCTATGAAAGGGTGCCATTTTGTCCTTAATAATATTCATTTGGGATGAAAAATCATGCTTTTGTAGTCTGGGCTAGGGACATTAATTTCTGCAATTGATTCGAAGTAGTAAATAAAACATAAAGCAGCTGAACGTTAGAGATTTCCGAGGATTTCAACAAGGAAACAACATCTGACTTAGTATCCAACCACGAAGCAGTGGGTCATCATACATGTCATCATAGTGGTATCTTGCCATCTGAAAGCTTGTAAATGTTCAAAATATCCTGACGAGAAAGCAATTGAGAATTTAATTTCAGAGACCTCTACCAAAGGAACAGGCAGCTGGAGACCTAACCCGTATGCATAGAGCACTGTGATCAGAAAAATCCACGGGAGTAACCCATGCTGAATGCAATGGTAAATTCTGATTAACAAAGAAAAATCAATCCTCGTGGTAATGCCTCTACGAAAGGTGGAACAGGAGCCACATGAAGATGAACATGGCGTCAATCAAACTAGCTGTCTGACCCACCCCGCTAAACAGGACATGTCACAAAATTTTTGTAGTTTTACTCCCTATCTTTATCTTTATCTTTATTGGATGGCTTAATTAAAATCTCCAAAAATAGCATTATGGAGTATGCAATCTGATTTGTAAAGTCTAAACAAATCCACCATTGGTTGCTTTAGTTTGGGGTGCATAGACATTTAGTATCGGTAACACATCCCAAGGGCACAACATCTAAAAGTAATACTGACCAGGAACTAAGTCTATTAGCTTTAAAATTTTTACCTCTGAGGAAAAAAGAATTACAGCCTTGTACACCTGTCAAGGCCCAGTGATCAGTATGAAAACCCCGCGAGACCAACGCCGTGAGGCACCTTTAGGTCAGCAAGTAGCAATTGTATGGATACGTGATCTTGTAAAGAGATATTACAATGCAAGGTTTGTAAGAGGGAAAAAAGCAGCCTGTCTAAGCTGATTTTTAATGCTGTTCACATTAAGTGAAAAAAAAGTCAAGGAAGAAATCATTTAATCCTTCATGGTGGTTTGCATTTATTCTTTTTCCTTTTTGGGACTGGCATTATTCTTTTGAGGGAGGGTGGGGTAGAAAACCCTCAAGTCACATCCACCGATTTTCCTATGGGGTCAACTCCAGACTGGAGGATTCGGAATCAGCATCAGACACATCTTGTGCTAATAGGAGGGAGAAATCGGTTAGTAGTGGGGGTGTTTGCCAATTTAGGAACTTTTGAAGCAGGTTGAGCATGGTAGGACTTACTCCGAGTCGCTCTAGTTGGAAAAGAGAAGACCTGGGGAGGCGGGGGGCAGAAAGGTCTTCTATGGAAGAAGAAGTCTGAGGGTGGAGGGTCAGGTAGTGGCACATCTAGGTCAGAGGCCAACAAAGAAGGGAGGCAGGGGAGGAGAGATCCCGAGAGGCAGGAGGGGTGTCTGTAGAGGAGGGTATCTTAGTAAGAAAGGGCGTAGCACGGATGTAGAAAGGATGGTTCTGGAGCATTGTGCAATGGCTATCAACAAACGTTGTTCTTCAGAGTCCTGAGTGTCCGAGTGTTGGTGAGCTGCCTCTGGGCAGGTGGCGTACGTGTGGCCGCAAACAGCACATAGAGAACAAAGAGCCGTATTACGACAATGTTCACTTACATGTCCTAAGGAATTGCAAAGGTTACAACGCAAGTGGTCACAGGCACTACTAATATGACCAAATTTGCCACACCTGTAGCAGGATTTAGGCTGGCCTGCATAAAACAGTACCCCTGTCTTGTCCTAAAAAATACAATTTGGGAGATGTTGTAAACCATCTGCAGTAGAATGCAATAGTACCCGAATCCTCCATCCCCTGTCAGATATCTTCTGAGTCAAAATTGCCTCAGGTTGGCCTAGTAAAGTACATCTCTGGTGTCACAAAAACAGGTCTGTAACACTAACACTTTCATCCGAAAAGGACAGTGACAGTTTAATGCGGTTTCGTATGGGAAAAGACTTCAAAGGGGACCAAAGTGGAGTTTGTTTCACTAAATGAAATCTAGACCAAAATTTCTCTAAACCACCATGCAGCTTAAAACTAATATCAAAGCTGTCTTTTCACCAGATACATGTATTAATGCATAACAATTCAGCTGAAGAAAACTGCAGACTATCTTTTAATAATGATTTTTGCCCATATTTCCTATCAGGAAAACCTCAATCCTCCTTTATAGATTAGCGAACTGCGTTATGTCTTTTGGCAGTATAAGAGGAGAACAAAAAGGAGGCATAGGAGTGAGATGCAGGACAATCTGGGCCAGGCAAGAGTCAGTGAAGGGCCCTCAGTGTTGCAAAGACCCCTGGGTCCAGGCAAACACCTGCTACTGAAGGAGTGTAAATCCGTTTGGCATCGGGTCAGGGGGGTGCACTTTGTCGTGGAAGAAACCTGAGTTCAGGAGACTGGGTGAAAGAAAGTTCAGGGTAAAGTCAAAGGAGAAGCAGAAACTTCTTTAAGGTGAGTGTCAGTGTCAGCAAGGGAGCCACTTGAGAATCAGAAGGTTCGTGCAACTGTGCAGGAGAAGCGTTAGCCTGCTTCCGTGAAACCCTGGAATGGTGATTGGCATAAAAGCCAGAGATCCATTCACCTGAGTCTGGATGACATGCCTAACCCTGCAGACTTCAGGGCTTTAGAAACCAAACTCAAGAGGCCGGCGCCTTCAACCTGATCTGCCCAGGAGCGGGTTTGTCAGCCTGAGATTGTTTAACAGCTGGTTTACAGACTCGTGGACATTTTGCAGCAAAAGAAAAGACTGATGCAGCACTCTGGTCAGTGGGCATAGTAACGTAAACAGTACCTGTGGGAGAGAGACCAGATGGAGCTTTATTCCGTAGTTCTACCAGAGCAGCAGTCGCCTGAGAGCTGGTATCGTTTACTGGATGCGTAGCAACCTCGCTGTCAAACAGCTTAGGTTCAGCTGTCATTGTAGTTCCAGAGGTTCTGCATTACGCGGTCGAGGAGAGTGATTAGGAACAGTCGATGCTGAAAACTGAAAAGTAGAAGGTAAAATCTCCAAAAACGGAGTCGTAGGTAGAGAAGCCACACGTAGTTGTTCTGTTGTAGTCGGAACTTCCAAAGGAGTATTCAGTGCAGTAGTCAAGGCAGGTTCCATCGGTGCTTCAAAAAAAATGTCAGAATCTGCAGTATCCATCAATGTAGAAGTAAGTGGCCCCATGGCCTGTATGCACATCCTGCTGCAACAAAAGCAGCTCAGCGACTAAGCCTTCCATCCTGAGAGTCAGCAAGTCCCTTACTGGCCACAGAGCGCCAGCAGAGTAGGGGAATTTCCCCGGTGTCCTGGCCAAATTTCTCTCATTCACTAAAACTACCACTGACAACTTAATGTGGTTCAAGGTCAATTGGCATTCATCTGTATCCCCCTCCCCGGGGTTGTGCCTGAAAATAGGCAGGATTTGTCTAGTGCACTTACCTGGTCAACAAAAACTAAATAAAAATAAATAAATAAAAAATAAAAATATTTAGTTTGTAATCAGATAACTGGGAGTATTCCTCTATTGTAGATAACATGGGGGGGATTGATGTATTTGGATACGATAGTTGTAGCTAGAGATCATCAGCATAAGCCGATACTTTTATATTATGCCCTTGAATATTAATGCCTTGAATCATCGGGGAGAGGTTTAAACGGCATATAAGGGGTTCCAGGTATAAATTAAAAAGCAAAGGGGATAACGGGCAACCTTGTCTGGTTCCTGAATGTAACATAAAAAGCTTGAATACAGCTCCATTAGCCATCACCCGAGCCGAAGGAGTACTATAGAGGGCCCTAATCCAATTTAGAAAACGTAAAGGAAACTTATAAGCCTCAAGAGCGCAAAATAAAAAATTCCAATCGACCATGTCGAACGCCTTCTCGGCGTCCAAAGAGACCAAAACAGCTGGAAAAGTAGCATCTCTGGACACTGAAAGGACATGTGACAGGGTCCGAAGGTGGTCAATCGAGGAATGACCCTTTATGAACCCAACCCTTTCAGTTCCAATAAGGTCAGGCAAAACTAATGTAATACGATCAGCTAGCATTTTAGACAATATCTTGATATCTTGATTCATCAGGGAAATTGGGCGATAACTAGTGGTTAATTCTGGGTTCTTAACCGGCTTCAATATAAAAATTATTAAGGCCTCCCATAATGTATAGTCAGTAGGCTCTCCCAACAAAACATGTTGAAAGAAGGGAAGTAATAAAGGTAGCAACTGCTTTTGAAACACTTTATAGAAATTAGCCGAAAAAGCATCAGGACCAGGCGATTTGTCAGAGGGTACGTTATTAGTAACACCGAGGATTTCTTTAGAGGAAATCGGGGATATAAGTAGATTCTGTTGAGAATCAGAGAGCGAAGATAAACCAGATTCCTCTAAATAAGTATCGAAATTCTGATCTGATAATGGATTCATCTTAGCACTATATAACCGTGCATAGTACTCTTTAAATTCAGATACTATCTCCGTGGGGGATTGGGGGATGTTTTTAGGGTACCATCTGACTGGGAACGAATTGAAGAGATGTATCTGCTGGCTTCCTGTTGCTTAATCTGAAGCGCTAATAGTCTCCCTGCCTTTTCTCCCTGATCCAAGTAACTCACCTTCATTCTCAAAATAGCAAGTTCTGCTTTGTCCCTCAGTATCTCAAGATAAGCATCCTTTAACTTAACCAGATCATGCTGAAGGGCATCCGAAAAACCCTGAGAGAGCCTTAACTCAATCACACGAATTTGCACAAGTAGGGTATTTAGCTCTCTTTCCTTCACTTTTTTCCTTTGTGTAGCTAAACTAATTAAAATTCCCCTAATGAACGCTTTAAATGCTCCCCATATAAAATCTGGTCAGGAAATAGAATGGAGATTGGTTTCAATAAACTGCTCAATATGCTTATTAAGAGTTTTTACTATGTGGGGATCTTTCAGCATTTGATTATTAATTTTCCACTGGGTAGTTCTCTTGGGGAGAAATGAAAGGGTAAGTTGGCAGGTTACTAAGGAATGATCGGAGGGGGGTCCCGACTGTATAGAAGCATCTATAACCCCGGGAAGAAAGGTTTGAGAAAGAAAAATATAATCGATGCGTGAAGCTGTTTTGTGGACTGGTGGTAGAAAGATATATTCTTTCTCCGAGGGATGTAAGACCCTCCAAACATCACACAAAGCATAATGTTCTACTAGCTCCTGTAGGGCTTTTTGAGCCGGTGATCGAGCTTTACTCAAACCAGAAGAACGGTCCATTAGTGGATCCATGACAGTGTTTATATCACCCCCTAAAATAATTGGCAGGGACAAAAATGGATATTGGAGCTCGACCAGCTGCGTAAAGAAATCAGGAGAGTCTATATTGGGCCCATATAGACTACCCAACAAAATTTCCGTCGCATACAAAGTACAATGAATAAAAATGAACCTGCCCTGTGGGTCTTTGATCACCTGTTTAAGAACAAAAGGAACATTCCTATTAATTAATATCAAGACTCCAGCCCTATTGGAAGCAATCCCTGCGGAAAATACATGGCCGACCTGCTATGGTCTCATACAACTTGTCTCTGAGTCTAATAAATGTGATTCTTGAATTAAAACAACATCTAAAGATAATAATGCCAGGTGTTTAAGAACCTTGTACTGCTTTACTCACTGATGGAGTCCTTTAACATTCCATGTTGCAATCTTAATGTTGTTGGACATCATTGCTTATACATTGTAAATTCAACAGTGCTAGAAGTTTGTTCAGCTTTTTGACCACCCAAAAAATATTTTAATAAGACAGTGCTGAATCTCCCCAAATCTTTATATGCCCCTCCCCTTCACCCCAACAACAAACAATACACATCACTAAGCTACTAACACAACCCCCCTCTCCTTCCAAGTTACTACAGGCTTCGATCCGCAGACTACCTACACCATAACTCCCTCTCTCCAGCCACCCTTATATAACATTAACATATCATTTGTTTATGGGGAGTATGAGAAATAATCCATTAAAATCAATATAGCTAGTATTTAACTGTGCCACCATCCATTTTTAACATGAATGGGACTATTATAGTAATTCCCTAACAGATTCCTCTCCCCTGAGCCTATTTCTCTTGGGAGATATTATATTCCTCTACATTGTAAAAAGATAACGCAAGTAACATTATTTTGCTTAATATGCAATATATCCATTCAAAAATATAACTTATAGCTAATACTGTATAACTGCCTTATGCTTACAACACAATTATTCCCTAAAGCTAAAAAAAAAAAACTGGTCTGCTGGCTCCCTCTAGTGGTCACTCCAGGAAGCCAGACATGACCTGAATTAAAAGGCAGAATTAAAGCTTAAATCTCCCCCCTTAAAAGCTCAGAGAGAAAAAAAAAAAAAACCCTGTATACATCACCTCAAGTCCTGAGCAGCCCATTTAAAGATGAACAGGTTAATCATTTTAAGAGCAAGCTTAGTTACCACCCGCTATCGCTCTGCAGCAAACCAGGAAGTAGATGAAAAGTTCTCAGGTAGAGCAGTTCCAGCGATCTCATCTCGAGGCGAAGGCAAGCGCATTCTTAGGCTTCAATGCACAATTGCAGTTTTCAGAGCTACCATCCAGCTGCAAGCTCGTCCCACAAGGCTGCTCATGTCTCCCAAAATAAGTCTGGTAAGGCTTTCTTCAGCCCAGCATGTGCTGCCTCAGGGTCCTCATAATTAAGCCAAACTCCAGAGACCAAAACTTGTAGCCTTGCCGGATAAATCATTTTAAATCGGATCCCTGCCGCTATTAGTTTTGACACCAATGGGTGGAAGGCAGTGCATCGCTGTCTAACCGGAGCTGGGAGATCCTGGGCGATCCTTACTTTAACTCCCTCCCAGCTTAGCTCTTGGACTTCTTTAACTTTCTTTAGAAAGTGCTGCCTTTCGAGGAAATTAAGGAAACGGAAGATCAGGGGTCTCGGAGGTGATCCAGCTGGGGGAACTGGTCTAAGGGCTGTATGCGCCCTCTCAATGGAGTATTTAGCCCCAAATGGCGAGGGTCCTGCAATTTTTTCAACTAATTTTTGCATGAACAGGATGACGTCTTGACCTTCTTCGGCTTCAGACAACCTAATCAGGACCGCGTTATTCCTTCTACTATGACCCTGTAAGTCTTCCAGCTTTGCCTCCATCCTAGCAATTTTCTGCCTTGTTGCCACGATCTCCGGGTCTACTTTGTCCAGTCTTTTTTCCAGCGAATACACTTTTGCTTCGGAGTCCGACGTCCATTGGGAGACATCCTCCAGTGCCACAGAAATAGCTTTGATCTCTGAGGCTAGAGATCGCAATTCTTCTTTAAAGGGCCTGAATTCAGCTAAAAACCTTGCTAGGGTTAACGGGTCCTGATCCACCGACGTGGAAGGCATTTCTGATGGGTCAGTCGAGCTTGTAGACCTAGGCTTTTTTGGGCCTTTCTCAGGAGTGGAGGGGGCGTTCTTTTTGGGAATGCTTTTCTCATCTCCACTTCCATTCAAGGTTTTATTGGTAGTATTCACCACTCAATCGCTTTAGATGTCTTGCAAAGTCCTTTTTAGGTGTATTTTTAATAATAAGCAAAAAGGATGTAATCGCGAAAAACCAAACGGGCGGCTGGAGCAAACACAGGGAGCTTGCACTCAGCTGTCTACATCACGTGCTCTCCCTTTCCATATTTACTCATGTTGCCTAACTGTGGTCCCTCACTTTCTCCTTCATCTGTGAATACAGAACAAAAATATTTGTTCAGTATTGTTGCTTTTCCCAGGTCCTCTTCCACACACTCCCCTTCTTCCCTTTTAAGCCTTACAATCCCACACCTGTTTTTTCTCCTTTCACTAACGTACCTATAAAAAGTCTTGTCCTCCTCCTTTTTTTACCTTCTGTGCTAATTTTTCCTCCGTTTGTGCCATTGCGCTCCTGATTGCTTTGCCTGCCTCCCTCTGCTCATCCAGGTACACTACCCTGTCCCCCTCCTTCTGTGTTTCCTTGTATTTCCTGAAAGTCATCTTTTTCACCCTTACCTTCCTGGCCACTTCCTTTGAGAACCATAGTAGTTCTCTCTCTCTCTCTTTCCCTTGTTTACTTGCCTAATGCAAAGGTTTGTCACCTCCACTATTTCTCCTTTCAGATGGGCCAACTGCTCCTCAACTGAAATGTGTATACAACTAGGCAATTTGTTAGAATGATGATTAGAGTGTGTAAAGGCTGGTTCCATGACACCAATTTGACAGAAATTCTGTTGACCGGCATTACAGTCACGGCACAATGTCAACTGTGATCACGGTCGGCATTGTGTCATCAAGAGAAACAGTTGTTTTTAGTTAGGGGCTGTGCCCCCTGCACCCCCCAGATGTTAATATAATCAACTCCAGGTCAGAGTTGTTTTGGAGAGGGGGCACAAGACCCAGAGAAACAGTGCCGGGGCCCCGCTCGACCATTACAGTGACTTGTTGTTGTCACTGTAATGGTTATTGGCAAAAAGTTTTTGCTGCAGCAACATGATTCCATAAAAGTCAGCTCTGTGGAAAAAATAAAAGAGTAATTTCTCATGGCAGAGTTTCTAAGGATTTTTCCAAAGGAGTTGAGAATATGGTTGCTGAACTGGACTCCTGGTTCTATAAAGGTGGCAGCAGGGCCGGCCTTAGGGTATGTGGCGCCCCTAGGCGAACTTGCCTCCCCCCATTTTATTTTGTCTTCTCACCCCAACAAATGTCCTGGCATGCACCCTCTTAAATTTGGCAGTTTAAGTCAGTAGTAAACAGCAGGATTTATTTATAATCAGGAAGGCTCAGTGGAACAATACAGGTCCCTTTCAAAGGAGAGCCCTGGGACTACAGAAAAAAAAATGAATAACTACAAAAGTTGGATTTAAATGCTAAATAAAACATGCTGCCATTGTCAGTCTAGTTTCCCTGGTTCCTGATTCATCTGCCCCAACATCATACTGACTGGCACAAGCATTGACACCACAGAACTCAAAAAAAGAGACTAGTTGAATGGGAACAACACCCTTGCGTCCCTCTGTGTCTGTGCTGTGTGACAACACTAAGGGTGAGGGCAGCTGGCTGTCTGGCCTGGGACACCGCCACGACGTGCATGGCACCTGGGAGGATGGATGGATACCTCTCCTATCTGACTGCCTGCTGGAATGGGAGACGGCTGGGATTGGGACGGACCCCAGACCCGGAGGAGACAGGCAGACTAGACATCACATCACACCACTACATACACGGGGACAGTCAGTGCTATAGTACTGACGCTGTCTAAGAGTGAGAGAGCCAGAGCCTGAGACTCAGTCAGACAGAGACTACCAAACAAACAATGAATTTTTCAGTCTGTCTGTGACTGTAGCTGTTTAACAACAAAATCTATTAGTAGGCTAGTTGTGGCTGCCTGACTGGTAATAGCAACTTCATGAAGCTTCAAGCAACAACAAGTGAACAAAGATGTCAGGGGTCTACAGGTCAATTAAGGTGGAGGCAAAAACTGTCATGGCCAACAAAATACACACACTTCAGTTCAGAAATTGAATAAAAAAAAAAAGGTAAAAACCTATTTACTCGCCTGCCTCACTCCAGCCTCCAGTCTGTGTACAGTGACAGTCCAGCCCTTGTCAATGATGGTCGTCGGTCTACCTCACATGGTCTGGACCTGGATGGACTAGCCCTCCTCTCCTTGGCTTCTTCCACTGGAGTCCGGCACTGACCACTCCTGGTGACTCCCGGCTGTGCCGTCGACCCGTGCACCATGGACTTCATCATGGATGATTTTAAGCCCCTGCTGTTGATGTTGACCTTACCCCCGCCCCCAAAAAATCCACAATCCACTCCCTGGCTGCGGCTGGCCTGGCTGGGGCTCTACCTCTGCCTAATTCTGACTGACTGGCCTGGCCTATCAATTTAATTAACCCTGTCCCCGTCATACTTAAATTGGGCTGCAATTGGGTGGGGCAACAGGCTGCTCCTTCCCTTCCTTCCAGTTCCACACATGACTCAGCACTCAGCAGTCACATCAGGAGGAGACAGTCTGAAGCAGACTACCACCAATTTGCGGTTTGGGATCAGGATTCACTGATGATCGATCGAGCCTCAGCTCAAGGACCCCAGCCACCAGCCCGTGGCCGCCAGACATTGTTTGTGCTGAGTGAGTGACTGAGGAGGAGGAGGATTCCACGTCAGCGCATGCACAAGGCAAGCCCAACAGTTGGCTGGCTGGGTTTCTGATGGCAGTGGCGTGCGGCGTGTGAGTGGCTGACGCGCTGTAGTAGGGAAGGGTTACTGCTACATGGGTGGGTTCTGAAGTTCACTGTCCATGAGGTTCTTCCTTGGCTTGCTGCTGGGCAGCCCGGGCCCCGGGCTTTGCTGCTGCTTCAGGACGGAAATAGTCAGACTGTCTGGAGACAAACAAGACTGGAATGCACCCGACCCTGCCACCTGGCTGCCGCCGCCCCCCAAAACACATCAGATTTGGTTGGTGCTTTTCAGAATCACAGCCGTCAGTGCTCCGAAAAAAAAAAAGGACATAAAAAAAAAAAAATAACCCTTCTGTCACACTGGCGCCTCCTGCTACATGGTGCCTTAGGCGACCGCCTAGTTCACCTATCCTTAAGTCCGGCCCTGGGTGGTAGCTGAGAGGGCTGATCAGTTTGTATCCAGCTGTTCATGCCCTCAGCACAAAAACAATAGGGGATGGACATCAGGTGGTTTAAGCAAACCCCAGGCAGGCAACCTAAGGCAAGCCAGCTTGTGCTCAAACAAAAAGGGAAGCCAAATGGTTTTTAAAAAGTTAGGGGAATGCAGGTGGTATATGTGCCAAAAACTGGGACACCTGTTATGACTTCCAAAAAATATAGCAAAAATGGCAAGTGCAGCTGGAGGGTGTGGCTCTGGAAGCTCCCGTCAGCTAGTGACCTGTATCCAGAGTGCAGTTCTCACTACCTCCACTGCACACGTGCACTCTTTGTTAGTAAACAGGATGGCAGCTCAGGGACTAAGGGACACTGGGGTCTCCATTTCAATGGCAAAACAGGATCTGACTCAGAAGGAATAGCTCTTGCCTGGCCAGTTTTCCAGATTTAGAGAAGTGATGGGTCCTGCAGTCTCAATCCCAATGGCCTGGATCTTTCTAAGCTGGGAAGGTAGCCAGAACATACAGTATGGGAGAAAGGTGTGTTGTACCAGACTTGCCCATTGCTATAATTATAGGTAATGACTTTTTTCAAATTTAATAAACTTTATTGAAAATATAGAAAACAAGACAACTAGCAAGACCAGACAACAGAACAGGACGTACTGAAATTAGATACATATCCAAAATCTGTATAATAGCGTACAATATATACAGTATCCCAGGAATAACACTCCCCTTCCCCCCTCCAACCCTACCACACTCCCCTCGCCACCACCGGAGGGAACCCAGGGGTAATCCACCATGCCACCATAAGGGAAGAAATGTCAGATGCCACCTCCGCTATTATATGCAAGGGAGGCTATTAGGAGAAATAAGGTAGTATATTTGAGGTATTAAAGTGTAAGTAAAGTATGTAATGGTTCCCAAACTCTGGTATATCTAGATGAATTCTTCACCAAGTTGGCAAGCATATGCTCAGCTTGAAGGGCAAACAAAATCTCCCGGTACCATTCAAAGGCTGGTCAAGCCAATGGCGAAGAATTACTTTTTTGGCACAGGCCGAAATCAATGTCATGTGAGGTCTTTGGTTGCCCAGAAGGTTGTCCCCGTAGTCCTCCAAAATGCATATTTCAGGAGAAAAAGCGTCGGACAGCCCATGTAGGGGATCTAGCTGTGCCCGGATAGAGTCCCAAAAAGGGATTACCTTTTCACATGACCACAAGATGTGGAGGAGAATACCACGTTCCTTCCCACATCTCAAACAGGAATCCTTGGCTAGTCTGCCCATTTTACATAACGGAACTGGCGTATAATAGCGGTATAATATGTAGGATTTTAAATTGCATATAGCGATATCTGTCCCATTTAATGACAGAGTAGAGGTGTTTCCAAATAACTGTCCAGTTTCTAGAATTAGAGGGGCTCGGGAGAGACTGGTCCCAACAATAAAACCTCATCCCTTCCTGGACCACCAGAGATTCCTGTAATGCATGATAATAATAAGAAATGTGATGTGTGGTAGGGGCTTGCCTGAGAAGGGAAGAAAAGAAATTACCGAACTCATTATCCCAAGGGCCAGGGCCAGAAAAGTATGAGAGCATACATACTACTTGAAAGTAGCAGAAACAAGCTGAAGTAGGCCAATGGTATTTGGTCTGGTCCTCCTGAAAAGATAACCATTTAGAATTAATAATGAGCTCCCCAACTGTATAAATTCCCATATCTGGCCAAAACTGCTTTGAATGAGATCAACCAGCTATACAAAGGTTGGGGTTCCCTAACAAGGGTTGAGTTATATCTTTATAGGGGCAGAGTTTAAATAAATTGCAAAGTTGTAAGTGCATCAGAAGTGAGGCCGCAAGGGGAGTGTTCCACAGGGGCAAAGGTAAATTCTTCCTGAAAAGATAGGGAAGTGCCTGGATATCCAAGCCATTTGTAGAACAGAGATCACGTTCCAAGTCCACCCATAGTGGAACATAAGACTCTGAGGGGGCATGCTAAGCTTCCCTTACCCAGAAAGAGAGATCAGTAACATGCAAAGCCAGATAATATAAAAGGGAATTGGGAGCCTGCAGATCCCCATCCAGTTTGGCATGCATCAACTTGACCAGGGCCCGATGGGTTGCTTTGCCCTGCCACAAAAAAGAGGAGACAATACGATGAACCTGGTTGAACCAGGACAGGGGAAGAGTGAAACTGTACATCTGAAGGGGGTATAACAGTCTAGGTAACACATTCATTTTGATAATATTTATACGGCCCCACATAGAAAGAGGTAGGAGAGACCATCGAGGTCCACTTTAAGGTGGGTCACTGTTGCATCAAGATTGTATTGGTGCATTTTAAGGGGTGAGGTACTGAGATATCTCCCCAGGTACTTCAGTTTGTCCCTCGTCCAAACTAGGCCAAAATGTTCAACGTCCGCTTTGAATGTGGAACTGTTGAGAGGCATGATCTCGTTTTAGTGAGATTCAATTTGTAGTTGGAGATGGCACTAAACTGAGATATGACCTGTAGGGCCACAGGCAGTGAAGTAGTGGGGAAGGAAATATGTAATAAAATATCATCTGCATGTGCCGATAATTTATACTCTATGGAACCAATGGAAATACCCAAGACCTGGGGAGTGAGATTAATTTTACAGATGAGGGGTTCCAAGAAAAGGTTAAACAAATAGGTGAAAGGGAGCATCCCTACCTAGTGTCTTGATAAAGGAAGAAAGTAGACAAAAGAATTCCATTACACAGTACTCTGGCTGAGGGAGAAGAGTAAAGGACTTCAATCCAGCGTTAAAATTCTGGAGAAATGTGGTATTTAGGAAGTAACACAAATAAATAATCTCATGAAACCCGGTCAAATGCTTTCTCGGCATCCAGGGACACCAGCACAGCTGGAGTAAAGGAATCCCTGGACCTCGAGAGAAGATATGACAACTTCCTAAGGTGCTCCGCCGAATGCCTGCCTCCAACGAAGGCAACTTGTTCCCTGCTAATAAGAGAGTCCCATACCAGCCCCAACCAACACACCAATACTTTAGCGAGAATTTTAATATCTACATTAATAAGTGAGATTGGTTTATAGTTGGAGACCAGCTGGGGATCCCAACCTGGTTTGGGGAGAACCACAATGGTTGCCTCTGTGAGACATACATCGGACAAGCCTTCCTGAAAGACATAGTTGTAAGTGTCCAGAAGGATAGGTGCCACCTGGCTCTTACAAGCTTTATAGAAATTGGTGGTGAACCCATCTGGGCCAGGGGATTTATCAGAGGCCAAGGAGTCTATAGCCTGGGAAATATCAACCAGAGACAATGATAGGCAATGACTTTGATAGTTGGGCCAACACGGTGTGTGTCACTAATCATAGTAAGGATAAGGATCTGGCTTCTGAGGACACAAAGGGGGCAGTGCAGCTGGAAGCAACCCCTCCTTCAGCAGCAGAAGTTGCAGCTGAATAAAGAACTGAGAGCAGCAATTCTGAGCCACAGCTACAGACTAGGGAGAGCCCAGCCATGGATGGCTTTCCCATAGGAGAGTGTGTTTTAGGGAAGGTCAGGTGCATGGAGCTAGAGAGAGCTCAACAAGGTGACCTATCTCTACAGAAATTAAGGGAGTTGGCCAGCTGGGCAGACAGTAACTCTCAGGGCTCGGAGAAAAGGGAGCTATACTGGGAGAATGGGTTCCTATATCATGAGTGGGTTCCAAAGGGAGGACTGGAGGAAGGGATACTCCAGCAGATACAGTCGTAGTTATAGGAAACAGTTTCTGGCCTTAGCCCATGATATACCCTTTTCCGGACACTTAGAAGCCAGATATACAGAAAGGCAGTGGACTAACAATTCTTACTGGCCCAGTATCGTTAAGGATGTGGAAAACTACTGCCAGAGTTGTTCATGGTGCCAGAGTGTGAGTAAGCTTGGGGACAAGGCTGAGGCAGTTTTGATTCCCCCGCCTACAACTGAACAGCCATTTTGGCAAATTGCTGTGGACATTGTAGGATTACTCAGATCCCAAGTTGCACAAGCAAGAGGTACATTTTGGTGGCCTTGGATTATGCCACAAAGTACCCAGGGGCCATGGCCTTGTTCTCCGTTGAGGTGGAAAAAATGGCCAATGAACTGCTGGGGGTTTTCAGTCGTGTGGGTTTTCCCTAGGAGATTCTATCAGACAAGGGCACCAATTTCATGTCTGCCCTAATGGCTTGTCTCTGGGAGAAATGTGGGGTGCTGTAGCTCAGGGCCTCCCCATAACACCACAGAATAACGGTCTGTTCAAGCGATTTGATGCGTCACTTAAATCTATGTTACCCACATTCACCAACCAGCATGCGAAAGAGTGGGACAAATACTTATCCCATCTCTTATTTGCATATAGGGAGGTCCCCCAGGAGGCCACAGAGTTTTCACCCATCAATCTCCTGTTTGGTCATAGAGTAAGAAGTCCCCTTGATTTAATAAGGGATGAATGGGAGGGTGAGCCTGCTTCCCAAGCAGAATCTGTTGTGGAGCACATCCTGAATTTCAGGTCTCAACTCAAGGAGCTCATGGGGTTCACCCAGGAAAACCTAGCCACTGCACAACACAGACAGAAGACATGGTACAACCATGGAGCCAGAGCCCAGGAGTATGATGTCAGGTAACTGGTGACGGTACTCATCCCCACCTGACAGAATAAATCACTGACAGCTCGGGAGGGTCCTTACTTGTTGGTCAGGAGGGTGAATGATGTTAATTTTGTGGTGGAGCTACCCGACAGGAGGTGCAAGCAGTGAGTCTACTAAGTAAATATGATGAAGCCCTACCATGACCAGGGTGGGATGGTTCTGGTTGTGTTCAGCTATCCAGAAGAGGAGGCAGAAGCAGATTTACTGTTGGATCTCCTGGGAGAGGTTAAGGGAGAATCCTCAGTGTATGCTGTCATCCTCTAAGAGTGGCTGACACTGGCCCAGGCATGCCAAAATACGTGGGGTGCTGCACACATTTAGGAAATATTCACGGGGAAATCAGGGTGTACCATACTAGTGGAACATCTTGTGGATACAGGATTCCAGGCCTCTGTAAGGCAGCCATGCTACAGAATCCCCAAGGGAGTGCATTTCTATGGGGTCCTCCTTATAGCCAATTTTACAGTTTATTTACCTGGGACAGCCCAGCTGAGATGAAATATTTTGTTTGCTGCAGTGACTTGTTCATCCCATTTTCACAGTTCATTCACTTGGGCCAGTCAAGCTGAGATGCAATATTTCATTTTCTGTGAGGTTCTGCTTCTACTCATTTTTATATATATATTTTTTTCTACTGGTATAGCCCAGCCCAGATGCCATATGTTGTTTTTTGAGGGGTTCTGCTTTCACTCATGTTTCTAGTTGGTTACGTAGCATAGCCCAGATGAGATATAACAGCTCACTCTCTGAAGGGTCCTGCTTCCACTCATTTTCAAAAGTCATTTACCTGGGACAGCCTAGCTGACATGCCAAATCTCATTGTCTTTAGGGTCCTGATTCTACTCATGTTTACAGGTTATTTTCCTATTATCTCACTTTCTGTGGGCCACTGTTTCTATCCAGTTTTACAGTGTATTTGCTGAGAAAGCCAAGCTTTTCTGTGGGGTGCTGCTGTTACTCATGCTTGTACTTTAACTGGCTATGCCCAGCTGAGATGCAGTAACTCATTTTTTATTGGGTTCTTGTTTTAACCATTTTAAATCCTTGTTTTTCTTTTGCCTGGTCAGCACATCTGTGATCCAATATCTCATTTTCTGCTCATAAACTGACCCCAGATCACTGCTGCTTGTAAACTGACCCTGGATTATTGATGCTCATAAACTGACATCTGATTAGTGCTGCTTGTAAACTGATCCTGGATTATTGATGCTCACAAACTGACATCTGATTAGTGCTGCCTGTAAACCTGATCCTGGATTATTGATGCTCATAAACTGACATCTGATTAGTGCTGCTTGTAAACCTGATCCTGGATTATTGATGCTCACAAACTAACATCTGATTAGTGCTGCTTGTAAACCTGATCCTGGATTATTGATGCTCATAAACTGACATCTGATTAGTGCTGCTTGTAAACCTGATCCTGGATTATTGATGCTCACAAACTGACATCTGATTAGTGCTGCTTGTAAACCTGATCCTGGATTATTGATGCTCATAAACTGACATCTGATTAGTGCTGCTCAGAAACTGACCCCAGCTCACTGCTGCTTATAAACTGACCCTGGATATTTGATGCTCAAAAACTGACATCATATTAGTGCTGCTTGTAAACTGACCCTGGATTATTGATGCTCATAAACTGATATTTGATTAGTGCTGCTTGTACTCTGGCTGTGGATTATTGATGCTCACAAACTGACATCTGATTAGTGCTGCTTATATACTGACCCTGGATCATTGATGCTCATAAACTGGCACTGATTAGTGCTGCTCAGAAACTGACAGTTCCAAGTGTCACACAGGAGCTGCAACTTTACAGGAGTGGTGCATGAAAAACAAGGATGGCTAATCCCCACATATAAAACACCATCTCCACCCAAGAAAATATTGCATGCACTTGGATGCTTCATGGTAATACTTGTAAAATTCTGGCCAGATTGGCTATTGCCTGAACAGAACATATTCTTCTGTGAAAGAAAGTCCAGATGCAAAGATGAAGTCTCTAAAGGCTTTATTTTTTTTGCAATTAATCACACTCAACAGCCTTCAGTTCATCATGTCATAAGGCGCTAGTTATTTTAAAGTGCTCAGGCGTAAAGGCAGTGGTGGAATTCACAATGTAAAGTGCAGAACAGCATTACCAGTATCCTAGTATGACTTGCTTCCATGTACCCCAATGCTTTACTCCTCTTGAGCTGCATCAGAGGTAAGGCTTGGTGGTAGTGTGAGCTTAAATAGGGCACCATAACTAATGGTTACCAGGGCACCAACATCTAGGCCAAAATAACGTTGATTTCTCATAAGACAGCTCATAGAACTTCAGACTGATACAGGTGCTCCCCAAAAGTGAAAATACATATGCATCAAAATATGTATTGAAAACATATAGACAAATACACTACATGTAATTATGATCCATACAAATAAAAAAAAGTGGCTAAACCAATGAAGATTCCTGGGTTAATACACTGCTATGTAAAAAGATTCCATGTTCAAAAGGAATGGAGTTTCACAAGCCCATAACCGATGGGCTGTAAATCAGAGCTGTTTTCATGTTAATATCCTGTGCATTGCTAGTGCAGGAGCTCCCTTCTGATAAATCAAACTTCATACTGTAGATGCAGTCGGTATCTCTGGTGCTGCATTGACAGCATTTCCTACTAGCTCTTATAAACATCCCCAGCCTTGGAACTGGTAAACATCAAGATTCACTTTACTTTAGATAGGTAACCCTTACAATAAAGACAAAGCAACAGTGATTATGCAAATAATAAGCATGTATGGTGCAAAATCCACAGTCTGTGAATCTGTAATATTATTGTTTACATTCTTATTCTTATGGCGATGGTGGTAACAAAAATAGACCTCTGTTTTAAAACAACCAATTGGACACACTGGGCTACTATATGCATCATGCGAATACAGAAACTTTAAAAACTTTTCACACATTGGAGAACCATGGTTGATAGTGATGGACAAGCAACTATTACATCATACACAGCCTTTTATAAAAATGACTTATAGTTTAGATCTTCATTCAAACCTAAATGGTTTCAAGCAGTTTAAATGAAAGATCCCTTCTGTCTTTCTGCAGCAGTACTCTAGGGCAACCCCCCCCCCATGGGTTCTGATTCACCTGATCCAATCCCATAAAGTACAGCCTTTGTGGATCTGAATCATGAAAGCTTTTAACGTGACTGCCAATTGGACTGTCCTCTCTTTACAGAATTGTATCCCTGATGTGGTCCTGCAACCTTTTCTTTAATGGTCTTACTGTCCTGCCAACATACAGTTTTTTGCAGGAGGACACCAGATAGACAATGAATTCAGTGTCACAGCTGGTGAATTCTCTCAAATCAAGCTGTTGACCAGTGATGGGATCGACATACCCTTTAGCCGGCTTACACAAAGTTCAACTGTTACATCTCTTACAGCAGTGAAGGCTTTTGGGGGAATGGGGGAACCAATTATGGGGATTCTGTGTTACTGGCAGTTGGTACCTACTGTGAACAGTTTTATCCTTGATATTGGGGAGATGTCTAAACTTAATTCTTGGTTTTTCACCCTAATCATTTTTCAGAGTTTCCTCAGCAATGAGAATTCCCCAATATTTATGCACAATACAGTACATACTTCCAGCAATCAAACTGAATTCAGTTAAGATTGTAACCAGTTGGATGCTTGTAGGTTTCCTTTTGGGAGGGCTTTAAGCCTGTGGTTCGATGGATGGAGCAACAACGTCACTCCCCCATCAAGTTTAAAGGTCACAACATCCTGGGCTTTGCCAGGATTCTTTTTCATTACATCCAGAGGCACCTCTCCTGGTTCCCCCTGCCTTTCTCTCACTCTGTTCGTGCTTTTGCAGCACCTCCAGCCTCCTGCTTTGTTCCCTGCTGCTCCCTGGGTCCGCTGCCTTCAACAATTCTCGGAGCTTCGCTCCCTTGCTTCCTCTCACTGGCTCTCCCTGCTCCATTCCGGCCCTGGTAGCGGGGCTGTGTACTTCCTGTCTGCCCCTACTCATCGCTCCCTCTGCCCTTGACCTTCACTGTCTCTTTCCTCCCGTTGTGTTTTTCTCCCTCCTCACTCTTTGCCCACTCATTTTCCCCATCTTCTTTCTGCATTTTTCAGCTGCCTGCTCCTTCTCTGCCTTTTTCATTGTTTCATTTGCTGCCCTTACTTCTGCTGTTCTCACTCCCAGAGACTTGCCATCTGACGGAGGAGGGGAGCAGCTGGCCATCTGCAGTTCTCTGGCTAGCACTTGCTGCCCCCCCCCCCGCGCAATGTCTTTGGTTTCCGTCCGACTATAACACGCCCTTCATTTTGGCTCCTGCTCCTCCCAACCATACCGCAGCCTGCACCGGACCCCGACCTGGCTTCTTCAAGGTATGTCCCACACCGTTGTATTGACCTTTGCTTTGCTTCTGTAGGGGATTGTGCCTGCAAGATTTGCGGCAGTGGCTGTGGGTGGGGGTTTACTGTCCTCCATTGTTATTTACCTTGTCCCTCCTTCCTACTCGCATCTCAGTTTTCCTCTGCCTTTCTCATACCTCATCTTTTGTTTTGGTCCCAGTCCTCTTTCCTGTAATTTTGCACTACATTTTAGGCTGTCTGTTCTGTGGGGTGGGGGTTGGATTTAAATTTTTCCCAGTCACTGATTTTGAGTTTGCTACGTGTTGTTCACCTCTCTCCAAGCTCTGTTTTGGTCAGCTTTCCTGTTTGGGATTCCTCTGTTTTGGTGGGTGGGGGTGGGGGATTTCCACCTGTCTTTCCCCTACTGTTTTCTCCATATGTTACTATTTCCCTTCTCCGAAACCCTTTCATCATCCTCTCTGACATTAGGATTACTGGGTTGCACAGTTCTTCCCATGCTGCTACCTCAGTCATGTCCCCATCATTTGATGGCTGTCCTCGTTTGGCTTCTGGTGTGTTTGTGATGTGTGTTGCCATAACTCTGTCGGGTGGCCTGTGTCTGCCCCTGTTCCTCATGGACTCTGGTCTTCTGTGCTGTTGTCCGAACCCTCCTACTAGTTTGCTCCTGCCCCGGCTCACCTGTTGCCCCTTGCTGGGGTCCAGCTAGATTTTATCCATCCTCGTTCATTTTCTGTCTCCTCTGCTGCCCTCATGGTTCTCATGTTTTCCTCGCTCCTACAGTGAACATCTCCTTACCGCCTCTGCTACGATGCACCCTGGGCAATTCTTTGAGGGAGTTTCCCTATCCTACCATCACCTTCCCCCGTTCCAGCCTTCAAGGCTACCCTCCACCGTTGTACCTCGTCCATTTCCTATTTTCCTTCTGGTACTAGCTGGCTGGTATCTTTCGCTAATTCAATCACTCTTCCGATCTGCTTTACTGCAGTTCTCACCTTGTACTGGCTGAGTCCTATTCCCTTCACTTTATCATTGTACCTATCATGGATCCTATGCATCCTGCTCCAAGGGGTTCCCTAATTTCTTACTGATTGGACTGGCTCCTACTTATCTGCTCGCTGTGTAAAAAAAAAAAAAAAAAAAAAGGCTGCATTTCCTAATCGTCCATCATCCTTTCATACCTCACCCATTCTGGCTGTGCCAGCTTCCCTATCTCATCCATTTCCTCTTTTACCTTACTCGTCCCAGCCATACCGGATTCCCTCCAATCACCATGTAATCGATCACATTTTTCGGCATACCTATCATGAATCATATACCACTTCATCAATCAGTGGCCATCTCGCTGTACATATCAGATTCCTGAGGCATACCTATTATGACTATTATGCCACCTCATCCGACTCGCTCTGCTGCAGTTCTCATTCCATACAGGCCATCTCGGATTCACTCCAGTCATGGCCTGCATTCGATATTTCTTTTGGGCCCTTCTGTGGGTCTGTTACATTGCATCTGATACCTCGAATCACCTCAATATCCTATCAAGGATGTGCCCCTTTTCTGGTGCCAGCCTTCTGGAATTCACTCCACTCATGGCTTCACTCCTTATCCATCCCTGCTGCTGCCTTGAATTGACTCCATCTCTTCCCCAGGACATTCACCTCAATTTGGCTGTACCTCCACTCATGAGCAATGCCTTCCTGTCCGTTGCCCTTTGCTATGGGCTGGCTGGCAACTCTCCACCATCATTCAAGTTCCTTTCACATCCCTTTCCGGCTCAACCTCCTTTCGAGGAGCCTATTTCATTGACTCTTCTGTGGGGAGTCACCGGAGGGGTGGGCGGCTTGTTGTTCTGGTGGCCTGGCTTTTTTCGGGGTGCAGTGTGCAAGCCATGCTTCTGTGCGTGCATCACTACAGTGCAGAGTGTCAGCCGATGTGCCAGGTCACTTAGCGCCTGTCCAGGATGCGCTCATGGAGTGCCAGCGTGGTTTCTTTTGCTTCAGCCATCCATGTGCAGTTGTTTATGTATATATTTATTTTATTTTATTTTATTACTCTCTTGTCCTGTACCTGCTGGATTTATTTATGGACTTCCAGCCACTCAGCAATTTAAAGCTCGTTTAGTCAATTCTTTGTTTTCATATCTTATTTATTACCATTGCACTTTCTGCTGTTTTGGACTCCTCCACGCCTCTGCTGGTGAGCACTTTCCCAACTCTTACCAGGACATGCATCTTTTCTGGACCTTTTTGGTGTGTTGTTTCAGACTGCTTGTTGGGCTGTAGTAGGCCCATGCTGTGCGCTGATATTTATTTGTGCTTCTCTTGGCGCTCTGCTAACATCGTGGCTGTTGGGGGGGTTTGTCTCGCTGCCGTCCTGGAGCACCAGTTTCCTTCCCATTTTTATTTCAAGGTCTGGCTATGTGCCCTCCTGCCGCATTCATCCGGTCATGACTTCGGTCATCATTTGGCATCCTAGCCCTACCAGATTCAATCCCCTCATGGCCTGCATTCGATACTTCTTTTGGGCATGCCTCTCATGCCTCCTATGCTGCCTCATCGACCTGCAGCCCTCCTGCTGTGCCAGCCTCCAGGGCTTCCCTCTTTCATTGTACCTAGCATGCTCCATTCCACTCTACCTCACCTCGACCCACTCATCTAATTTAATCCCTACCATCCTACATCCTTTTGCCTTCTGGGCCTTGAAGCCTGCCATTCTCTCCCTCCTCCGTCCTTTGTTCTGTCATACCTCGCTTTCCTCTACCAGCATCCATGGCTTTAATGCATCATTGTACCTCATCCTTTTCCTAATTTTACCTTCCTTGTCCTAGCGCCTTTTCTAGTTCCAGCTATCATGGCTTCACTCCACTCTTAGCTTCACTCCTCATCATATTTCATCTGGTTTTGCGCACTCCTCTTCATACCTCATCCAGTTTTGTTCCTCAATCGCTCAACCTGAGTTGCGATGAATGCCACTCCTGCATCAGTGTGTCCTCGTTCTGCTCCCTCTCCTCAGCTCTCTCAACAAACTCCTGTGCTACCTCGTCACCCTCGGCATCAGGGTCTAATTCCCCTCATGTTCTGCATTCGATATTTCTTTTGGTGTATCTATCACAGATCATATTCTGCCTATTCCAACTCACCCCATGCGGTTCTCATCTCGTACCGGCTGGATCCTATGCTACCCTATTGACCTCCCTACCATTCTTCATCATTTCATACCTCAATTTCTAGTACATGCCTTCATGGTGTCAAACCCTCATCGTATCTCATCCGTTCCTGTTACCTTATTCAGCTTAGCGCCTCTTCTCGTCTTGACCATCGTGGATTCTTTCCACTCATGGCTTCCCTGCTCATCTTATATTGTCTGATTTGGCTCTTCTTGATCGCCCATCCTGAGCTCACACCCTCTGGTTCCAGACATGCCTTCTTGGCCTCGGAGTCTGCTTCCTTTTGAGGAGCCTCATTGCTCCCTTTGCTCCATAGAGCATACTACCTTCATTCCAGTTCATTTCCAGTTCCTTCCTGTCTCCTCGTATTCCATTTCTTACCAACCATCATGGATTCACTCCACTCGAGGCCTGACTTTGATATTTCTTTTGGACCCTATCTATCATGCATCTGATACAACCTCCTCGAACTGAGGCACTTGTGCCGTATTCATCAAGTTCCTGACTTCGGTCATCATTTTGGTGTCCTTCTCATTATACATATGCCACTTCATTAAACCATGCCAGCTTTGACTACCTCACTATGACTTGTACCGGCTGGATCCTATTCTACCCGTTGACCTTCCTATCATCCTTCACAGCCATACCAGTCATCATTCCCTCAGCATTAACTCAAGGTTCATCTATTTACATCCCTTACTCTTACATTCCTATCATCGAATTCTCTGCTGCCTCATCGACTACAACCTCAGGATCTAACCGTTCAGGGTTTAATCGTTCACATCACATAATCCTCTCGCTCAATCAGGCGCATTGTTCAGTCACTCACATCGCTCAATCAAGCAGCCTGCATTTTCATCCATCTCTTCAGCACATCTGGAATCTCCTCGTAAGCACATCTGGATACCCCTTGCTCCTCCGACTTGCACATGGATCTACTTCTTCCCATCCTTGCTCCTCTGATATACCCTCTCCCATAGATTACTCGAGCATATCCTCCTCGGGTCCCTGCTACCTCATGTTCCTTATTTCTCTGTGCTTCTTTGGGGTCTTTTCCCTATCTCTTCATTATCCTACTTACTTATATCCCTCATCTATGAACCATTCTCTTTACAGACATACGTCCTCAAATCAAACCTTGTCAGCCTGGAGGTAAGGCGACCTAGGCCTTGGATCCCCAGAGGTTTCCTCCTCAAAGGGGGTTTTTCCTCTTCTCCATCCCAATGGTCATAATATTAGTTAGAGTTAGTGCTTTCTTCTCATTAGTTAGTTAGGTTCCGCTGTTGGATGGAGATGGATGGTGGCCATGGCTTTCCCCTCTCTCCTTAGGAAGTTAGCCCTTCTCTTCACAGAAATTATTCATCATCCTCTCCTCTTCGATGCTTGACATCTTTAGGTATTCTTTTTGGGCTTCTTCCTACCCTGCCTTTAGCTGATGCTTTCATTACTGGCACCTGTAAGGGGGGAACCCTCCTCTAGGGTTCCTTGCATCGTACTCCTACAGGGTGGTATATCCCACGGATAGAGAGGCAGAAAGCCAAATAGAAAACTCAAGTTACACAAGCATTATCTCATGCCACAAAATAAATCAAGTTAAATAACTACCTCATATTATCCCATTCAGTTGCATCAGCACTTCGAATGGGAGGGCTTTAAGCCCGTGGTTCAATGGGCAGAGCAACAACGTCACTTCCCCATTGAGTTTAAAGGTCACAACATCCTGGACCTTGCCAGAATTCTTTTTCGTTACCCACCATCCTCCCCTCCTCCTCCAGCGGCATGTCTCTCTTACCTGTGGGCTCCTTTCTACCCTACCTTTAGTCGACGCATTCATTCCCGGCACCTGTAGGAAGGGAACCCTCCTCTAGGGTTCCTTGCGTCGTACTCCTACAGGGTGGTATATCCCACTGATAGAAAGGTGGAAAGCCACATAGAAAACTCAAGTTACACAAGCATTATCTCATGCCACAAAATAAATCAAGTTAAATAAGTACCTCATATTATCCCATCCAGTTGTGTCAGCACATTAAACGTTCAGTTTGAGCAAATCCATCCTCTGAAGCCCTCTGTCTTGTGTCAGCTAATTGGCTGTTGTCATATCACTTCCCTCTAAATCTCTTTTCCAGTTTGCCTGCTTGGAGCTCAAAATCCACCATGCTGCTGCAATTTCTCCTGACACATAGGAACCATGACTAAGGAATTGAGTTTTTGAGCATCAAGGGATGTGCACTTCTTGCGTAGAGTAACATATTTGTGGTAATGGGTTTTCTAAATCCCCTTGTGGCTATAGGTTTTCCTGGTTCTCCTTTCACTGGGAGGTCCAAGAAATCAGTCTCTCTTTCCTCAGTTCTTGAGGTGAACCCGAAGTTGTCTGTGTTGTTGTTCAGCCAACCCACAAACTCAGCGGCCCCATTCATGTCACCCATCCATATGCAGATGATATCATCAATATATCTGCACCATACGATGATGTTGTTTGCATATGAAAAAGATTCTATGTGATACGGGTGACTGAATAACAGCGAGCCCATAATCGTGACTTCATTGCAACAAGGAAAAAAATGGTGACAATGCTTTTCTGTGGGGGGCTTCACCCCCTTGTCCCCTTGCATCCTCCCTTTGTGGGGGCTTTGCCCCCCATACCCCCTTACTTATAAAACCAATTCTGAGGTCGTAGCACCTTGGGGAGGGGGAAAAGCATCATTTCCAGGGGTTGCTTGGTATTATCACCGTCAGATGGAGGCACTCTGTCACTGATCCCATCTCCTCACCCGAACAATGATGTCTCAGGCGAACCTTACAAAAAAACTTGAAGAGGTCAACTGTAATCTCAGACTTACTAATTGGTGGTGTTGGAATAAATGGAAGACCTTTATTTAACACATTTTGTTTTATTCTGACTGAGGTTGATGGAGAAGCTGTTAATAACAAGATCCACTTAGAGGCATTAAACGGGTGTCTGCCTGACTGAGATCCAAGACTGGATGTCCTCCAGCTTGCTAAAGCTCAACCCGGGCAAAATGGAGGTACTGGTGATTGAACCAGGTCACCAGTGGGAGGTAGAAGCCATTGGGTTTAGTCCAACTTTGATGTGGACTCAACCCTGCTGATGGCTACCACAAGGGTAAAAAAACTGACGTTATTTTTGATGACAGATTGACATTTGAGGCTCAGGTGTCATCCATCATCTAGAGAGGTTTTGTCACCTGAAGGATTTTTAATCAGATTAAAGCCCTTATCCTGCCAGAAGACCTGCCCTCACTACTGCATGCATTTGTGGCATCTAGACTTAATTAGTACATATTTTTCGAAAGTAATGATGTCATACATGGGGTTCAGCTCACTTGCCATCAATCTTTCCACCTCCAGAAATGAGTGCCTGAGGTCACCTCCCTCTAGATTAATGACATCTTATAGAATAGAGTCTTGTCAATTCTGACTCTTCATTAGTCAGGACCCCATCACATGGTTCTGTGTTAACCTAGCATATACTCCTGCTCAGAAGACATGGTAGGGCTGCATTAATCGAGAGCACAAGCAGTGTGGATCAAAAAGGTCACAATGCAAATCAAACAACACAGCAACATCAAACAGAAATCATGCAAATAAAAAAAAACAACACATGACCCCCCAGCAACATTGAACAAGAATCACAAACTATAAAAGAAATTCATCCAGCAACTTTTAAAAAATGTACAGTACTTCCTACGCACAAATTCAAACCCAAAAAGCCTCACTGCTGTTCACAGAAGAAACACATTTTAAACACCTATTAAAAACACAACATATACAGTAGAATCCCGATTAGCTGAACTGCTTGGGGGACATTCAAATAGTTTGGATAATCAGGAGTCCAGATAATCGCAATTCCAGTGAACCCTTATAGAAACGCAGTAGACACGACTTAAAAATTATGTTAAAACTATGTTAAAAGCAGTGCAAAAAAGCAAACACAGTGAATAAACATCCGACTATTGCACCTTAATAATTAAATAGTTAAAACTTCCAAACTGTGCTTGGTAAACTTTAAAAAGCATTGTACTATATACTGCACAATTATTTTTTAATTGAAAGATCTGTGACCTGCTTCTGTTTCAAGCCGAAGATTCGCTTCTTACTGGCACGGCTCTGAAGATTTCTTAGCAGCATCAGTCTGACAGGATTACAGTCAGGCTATGATTCCATGTAATGGAGGCAGTGCTCAAAGTAAGCCATTGCTTCGGCATGCGTGGGTATTGGTGGAGATGGCGGAGCCTCTTTGTCCTCTTCATCAATGGTCTCCGCCTCTTTATCACCCTTGTTTTGGACCATATCCATGATAGACTCTTCGGTCAGATGTTCATGCCCCAGGTCTGCGCTGTCACAGGACACCCACTCGGCAACATCATCTTTGGTGAAATTTGCACCCAGAAGTGCGGCAGGCAGCTCATTCAGTTCAGGATCCACAGAAGTAATGTACACGTCCTCTGCCCCTTCCATTTCTTCCTGCTCATCAGGTAACAAGACGCAAGATTTTTTCCAGGATTTAAGAATGGTGTCACTACCGACGTTGTTCCACGCAATTGCAGCCATATACACAATGTCCTTTAGTGTGATTTTTTTGATAGTGGCAGTCAAGGGGGTTTCAGCATTTTCTTCTGCCAACACTTGCTGCAGCAAACGCTTTCTGTAATTTTGTTCAAAAAACTCCAGTATGCCCTGGTCACAGGGCTGGATTTTGGAGGTTGTGTTTAGTGACAGAAAGAAACATTTGTATAAACCCATTTTGTGTTTTGACAGGGCGGATCTCTGGCTGTGCGGGTGAGTTGTCCAGCAAAAGCACAGCATGGATGGGCAGTTTCTGTGTGCTTAAATGTTTCTTGACTTGGGGTACAAAGTGTTCTGTGAACCACCACTTAAACAAGCCTGAGTCTATCAAGGCGTTTATTTGGGATGCATAAGAACAGGGAAGACTGGCCAATTTGACATGTTTAAAACATCGAGATTCCCTTGATTCACCAATGAGGAGGGAGGGGACAGCTTGCGGTAACCAGTTGCGTTTGTGCACCCCAGGATAGTGACTCTTTCCTTCATTTTTTTTGAACCCTGGTGCATCTTTTTCTGCTCCATGTGTCAGGGTTTTGTCTAGAAAACATCTCCAGAACGGACTCATCTCAACTGCATTATAGATCTGTTTGGCAGAGACACGGTCTGTTTCAATAAACTGCTGGATTTTCTCTATGAAGGGGGCTCATCAGCCCCAGTAGAGGCTTCCATGGTGGAAGCAAAGTCCCACAGCTTGCTCTTAGCTGCACTGATATCCAGAATTGTAGACTTCCCCACAGCAAACTCAGCAGCCAGTGCCACTGCTCTTTCTCCATTTTCCAGTCTGGATACAATATGGAGCTTCTGAGCTATTGTTAAAACATTCTGCTTGTGTTTAGCAGATTTAGGAGAAGGGAGAACTGAAGCAGCCTTCTTGGAAGAAGACACCAGGAGAAAGGACTGCTGTGTGACTGGACTTCTCTGCTGGGACTAAAGTAGAAGAACTTTTGTACTTGGACCTTTAATTTAGGGTAAAAAAAAACTAACATACAAAAAAAATAGTGTGTGTTTGTCTGGGTTAACTGAACTGAATTGGTATCTGAACAGTTATCTAGGTGTGAATCTCAGGTGATTGAAAGGACTTAACTGCTGTGAGATTTAAATTACTTGTAGAAAGATCTAGTAAGTAGGGGGAGTGGCTTAGCTAGAAGGAAGCTACATTTAAAGACTGCCTTAGAAAGATTCTGCTAATAGCTTGGAAGAAGACACCAGGAGAAAGGACTGCTGTGTGACTGAACCTCTCTACTGGGACTATATTGCCCTCCTTCCCTCCCCTCCACCCCCCGACCCAAAGCTAGTTCTATTTTTATAGGCACAGGATTTGACTGACAACAGGAACTTCCTGTTTGGGAGCAGGAAGTGAGTGATCACAGAACCACCAAAGACCCACCATCCTAGAAGGGCAAGAGTAGCTCTCGGCCCTCCCAGCTGCTGGAGGTCTGCCTCTGAGCAAGTAAGTGGTCTACTGAAAATAGGATATTCTTGTCTCAGAACAGGACAATCAGGGAGCTTAAAGGGCACACAGGCAGAAAGTAAGGAGAGAGAGAGAGAGAGAAAAAAAGAGGAAAGAGTAAGGATTGCAAACAGTTAAGGGGCCAGAAATAAGACATGGTTGGAGTGGTGCAGTGCAGTGGCTGTGGAGCAGCAGTCTTCCGGGAGACGTTCTGGAGGATGCAGTGTTGTCCCATGTGCAGGCACCTCTCTGGGCTGAGGGAGGAGGTTGCTCATCATCAGGCTGAGTTGGCCAGGATTTGTGGGACCTCCTCTTCCATCCAGGGACCACCAGTACCACTGCCGTTGCCTCAGAGGTTGCCAAGAAAGAGGAGCGGTTGGACCACAGTGGGCTCAGGGAGGGTGAGGGTGGTGGAACAGAGGCACATCCCTCCAGTTGTACCGCTCCACAATTCCTATGCCATTCTGGCAAAGTGTGGTTCCTCTATGGAGGCACCTGCAGTGGAGAACAAGGAGGATGCTGGGAACCTCCACAAAGGAGACCCACAGGAGGGTGGCAGGCGACCCTGCAGGGGGAAGGAAACAACTCCTGGTGGGGGACTCCATTGTTAGGAAGGTAGAACTGGGGGAGGAAGGGGAGATAGAGGTAAGGTGCCTGCCTGGCGTGATGGCTTGGAGGGACAGGGAGCGAATCCCTAGGATTGCCGGAGCAGCTGCACAGGGGAGGGAACTGGATGTCATTGTCCACCTAGGGACAAATGACCTGGCTAAGAAAGGGATTAGAGAAGTGCAGGAAGAGTTTGTGGAATTGGGGAGGGGCCTTAGTCAAGTAGCCTACGGTAACCTTCTCGGGTGCTGCCCATCTATGGCATAGGAGGAGGCTAGGGTGTTCCGCCATGGGATTCAATAAGTGGTTGAAAACTGGTGTGGAGCTCGAGGTTTGGCTCATTGAGGACTGGGGTCCACCTGGGTGATGCATGCTTATACTGGCATGATGGGCTGCATCTGTCCAGGAGGGAACCAGGATCCTAGGTGATGGGTTTAAATGCTTCATTGGCGAGTATTTAAACTATCCAAGGGGGGAGGCACTGGAAAGGAGCAGGGAAATCCTAGCCCCCCCCAAAAAAAGTCACAGTAGTAAGTGCAGTAAACACCAACATAGAGATGTCGATAGGGAGAAGGTTGGGGTAAATGGAGAAAGTGACAAAGGCATTAAGGACAGGGATGGGGAAAAAAGGAGTAAGGCCATCAGGAAATGGAGGACAATGAGTACCAATGCCCGTTGTCTGGGCAACAAGCTCCCTGAGCTGGTGGTCTTGATGGAAGAGGGATGCCTGGATATCGTAGCAGTTACAGAAACATGGTACACAGAGAACCATGACTGGGATGTACATAACCTACAGGAGTGACAGGCAGGGGAGAAGAGGGGGAGGAGTAGCTCTCTATGTAAAGGAAGGGATAAAAGCAACTGAACAAAAGAGTAAACAGGGAGGAGAGGAGGCACTGTGGGTCACCTTGGAGACTGGAAAGGGCACCATAATCTGCACAGGGTTGTGTACAGACCCCCATGTCAAGGAGGAATGGACAAGGATATGACAGAAGGCATTCTTAGAATGGCAGAGAAAGGAGATACTGTTGATGGGAGACCTGAATATGCCAGATGTTAACTGGAGCACATCTGCTGCAGCCACATCCAAGAGCAGGGCCATTCTTGATGCCCTACAGGTGGCAGGCATTAGACAGCTAGTTTCAGAACCCACTTTCATGAGGAGCAATCTAGACCCTCATACTCTCAAATGGGGGCAGTGAGAGGATCTCAGATCTAGAAGTGGGTTGCCATCTAGGACAAGTGACCATCAAACAGTGTGGTTCATGTTAAACTCAGCTACAGAGTCAAGCCATACAAAAGTGAGGTACTGGACTTTAGGAGGGCTGACTTTGTAAAGATGGGAGAGTGCCTCAGAAAAGCACTAGCAAACAGGCTAGAAGGAGGTGTGGAGCAACAATGGGAATCATCAAAACTGCCATCACAGAGGCAACAAGCCTTTGTGTGAAGCAAATAAACAAATCAAAATGAAAGAAAAAGCCACTATGGTTCTCAAAAGAGGTGGCTATGAAAGTCAGGAAGAAAAAGATAGCATCCCAGAAGTATAAGGAAACACAGAAGGAGCAGGACAGAGACCTGTACCAGTTAAGGCAGAAGGAAGCAGGGAGGGAAGTCAGAATAGCAAAGGCCCAAACTGAGGAAAAGATAGCCAACTCAGTTAAGAAGGGGGATAAAACCTTTTATAGGTACATCAGCGAGCGTAGAAAGACAAAGGGAGGGATAGTGAGGCTGAATAGAATGAACAGTGGGTGGGCAGAGGGGGACAATGAAAAAGCAGGGATACTGAATGAATATTTCTGCTCAGTATTCACAAAAGAGGAGGGGGAAGTGCCTAATCCAATTAACAGAAGCACTCTTAATAGGGGGGTCGATCCCAGTCCTTTCACAGAAGAAAGGGTTCTGCAAGAACTCCTAAAACTGAAGGTGGACAAAGCAATGGGTCCTGATGGAATTCACCCCAGAATTCTAAAAGAATTAAGGAAGGAACTAGTGAAACCACTGGCTGCTCTTTTTAATAAATCATGGGAGGATGGTGTGGTACCCGAAGACTGGAGGAAGGTGGATGTGATTCCCCTTCACAAAAGTGGGACCAAGACAGAGGCAGGAAACTGTCAGTCTGACCTCTGTGGTAGGGAAAGTAATGGAGTCACTTCTGAAGGAAAGAATAGTTGAGTACCTAGAGGTCAGTCGAGCACAGGACCCAAGGCAGCATGGGTTCACAGCGGGGAGGTCATGTCAGACGAATCTAATAGATTTCTTTGACTGGGTGACCAAAGTAGGAGACCAGGGAGGGGCTGTGGACATGACCTACCTAGACTTTGTAAGGCATTTGACACAGTCCCACACAAAGATTAATAGTCAAGTAACCAGCCTAGGGTGGGTCCCAGGGTGGTAGCCTGGGTAAAACATTGGCTGCACAACAGGACACTGAAGGTAATTGTAAATGGAGCCCACTCTGAAGAAAGAGGGGTTACTAGTGGGGTACCGCAGGGTTCAGTATTGGGTCCAGTCCTTTTTAATGTCTTCATCAGTGACATTGCAGAGGGACTGGAAGGAAAAGTATGCCTTTTTGCAGATGACACAAAGATCTGCAACAGGGTTGATACACAAGGAGGCGTGGAAAGGATGAAAAGGGACTTGGCAAGGTTGGAGGAATGGTCAGAAGTATGGCAGCTAGGATTCAATGCAAAGAAGTGCAAAATAATGCACCTGGGAAACAAGAACCCAGGGAAAGAATACATAATGGGTGGGGAGGTAGTAACAACAACAAAAAGGAAAGGGACCTGGGGGTAATCATATCAGATGACCTTAAGGTTAGCAAGCAATGTGAGAAGGCAGTAGGGAGGGCTGGGGGTATACTGGGATGTATAGGGAGAGGCATCAGCAGCAGAAAACAGGAAGTTGTAATCCCTCTGTACAGACAGTTGGTGAGACCCCATCTGAGTACTGTGTCAGTTCTGGAGACCCCATCTCCTAAGGATATAGACAGGATAGAGGTAGTCAGAGGGAGGGCAACTAAAATGGTGCAGGGTCTGCAAGAGAAGCCGATGAGAAGAGACTAAAGGAGCTAATATGTATACCCTTGAGGAAAGAAGGAGAGGGGACATGTTAGAAACTTTTAAGTACCTCAGTGGAATCAACAAAGTCAAAGAGGGTAGCATCTTTCAGAAAATGAGACTTGCAAGAACAAGGGACACAATTTAAAGATAGAAGGAGGGCGGTTCAGGGGCAATGTGAGGAAGTATTATTTCACAGAGAGGGTAGTGGATGCATGGAACAGCCTTCCTGAGGAGAGGTTGTGGGGTCTAAAACTGTGGGAGAATTCAAGAATGCATGGGACAGACATAAGGCAATTCTTGCGGGGGGTAGGAAGAAATAGGCTGTTGGTTAACTAGGATCTACGGCCTATCCTGTAGGTAGGGAAATGGGCAGACTAGATGGGCCAAGTGGTCCTTATCTGCCGTCAAAGTCTATGTTTCTATGTTTCTATGCTTCGTGGGAGAAGGAGAAGAGGGAGGGTCGAGCCTCCCATTCTGGTTACACCACTGTGTCTGTCTGATACAACCCCACCAGGTAAGCCTTAAGTGCCACAAAGTTGGTAGGTGTGAGTGTGTGATTAACACCGCAATCAACACCTAATAAAAATTGCATTGTCTGACCATGGCTGAAAGAAGATGTTGGGTAATGTACTAAACAGCAAAAACAGTTAACTGAAATCACCTTTACTGAATTACTCAATGCCTTACTGCTTGTGGGACTGGGGGACACAACAATGGTCCATTAGATAAGGTGTTCCAGATAAAGGGGGTTTGTATATTTGGGATTCTGCTGTATTTCAAAACTATGATTTTACACAACAGAAACATGCATACATACATCACTAAACCATCAGAAAAACTTCCACAAACATTGCTCAAAAAAGCTAATAAAATATTCACGTACCTAGAAACAAACAAAGGACAGTTCAGGCTCTTTGCTTAAATCTCAGCTGCCCAGCAGTGCACCTGAATGAGGTCACATGACCTCTAATCAATAGCCTAGGCTACCAAGTCTGACTCAAATCAAATGGAAAGAACAGGAAACACAGCCCCGGTTTTCAGCTTAGCCTCACAGATCACATGAGAAGTACAGAAAGTTAAAAGTCAGGAATACCTATTTAAAGCAACAAAATAACCCGCTCTCCTGCAGTATAACCACACCAAACTAGTGCAGTTTACCATCTGCAACATAACCCCTTCCGCATATGCAATTATATTAATGCCCTAAGGGCAACCATTCAAAGAAACAGTACCAAATTACAACACTACTTCACTGCTAAAAAACTAACATTGTTAAACATTTTCTAAGTGGAATTAGGAAGTTCCATTAGGGGGATTATGCTATGTCAATGTACCTCATGTTGGTTGAAGTCGCTTGTCCTCTGGGCTCAGGAATTCAACCACCACTTGATACATTAACATAGCGTAATCCACCCCTCTGTTATGCCTTGTTTCTTACATCAATTGCATGCCCTGTAGGAGATAAATTGCTCTTTGTTATCTTCCGTCCCACGGTGTTATTGATTCCCAGACTAAATGGCAAAGTCACATTGCTGGCTGCATCTGCATTCCCTGTTTGACTCATAATAGTAAATCAAGCAAGTTAAATCTCAGCAGCATAAATTTCTGCAGGGGCAACTACAGGTAATTATCATTAACTGGCAGTGCTGTGGTAACAATTAACACCCAGGCAGTGGAGTTGAACCCCGAAGCTCACGTTGTTCAGCTTTTTTATGAGAAATTATATTCCTTCATATCAACTAAACGGCTCCCACTGCTACAAACACTCGAATAAAGCCCAGTGCAACAGCAACAATTCCATGTGTCAAGCATGAGCTGATGTTTCACGGGGGTGATGCATGACAGATTAGGTTGGCTAATCCCTGTATATAAAACACTGTCTTATTTTACTCAGTGATCGATTAACCCAGTAATCTTTACTGGTTTAACCACTGTTTTTTTTATTATTTGTACAAGTCATATTGATATGTAATGAATTTATCTATATTTTTTTCAACTGGATTTTCATGCATATATATTTCCATTTCTGGGGAGCAGTGAAAAATAGGATGAGCTTTAATGTGGAGAAGTGCATTATAATGCATATGGGGAGACACAATATTCAGCAGGATTATTACATGCAGGGCTTAAAGTTGAAAGTCTTGAATTGTGAGAAGGACTTAGGTGTCTATGTACAGAAGGATCTAAAATGTGGGACCCATAGTAAAATCACTGCAAACAAAGCAATGCACTTTGTAAACTGTATCAGAAGGGGGTTTCAGTCTAGAAGTGAAGGGGTACTGCTACCATTGTTTAGATCTTATGTCAGGCTGTGTTTGGATTATTGTTCTACGGTCTGGAGTCCATACTTAAGGAAGGATATAATGCTGGTTAAAAAGCCACATGGATCACTTACAAAAATGATATCAGGGTGTAGGGAGAAATGTTATGAAGATAGAGTAAATACACTGGGATTGTGGTCATTGGATATCAGATGCTCAAGGGGGGATCTTTTGTTGCTATATAAGATATTGAAACAGGAGGATCTAAGAAATGAACTCGAAATAGTATTTAAGGAAAGTAAATACGAATTGAGAGGGCATAACCAGCAGTTGGAGGGAGAAAGGAGCAGGGCAGATGTGAGAAAGTATGGTTTTAAGTGCAGGGTGATACAGTTGTGGAATAAATTACCTACAAATGTTATGGAGGCAGTAAACATGCATACATTTAAAACAAGGTTGGATCAGTATTTTTCTTTAATTGGTAACCTTTGTTACCTCCACTGAAATGGTGGGAATAGCCTATATGGGCCACACCGTTTGGCTATCCTAAATCTCCAATATGATCTCCAGTATAAAGTTCTGTGAGCTATCTCAAGAGAAATCAGCTGTATTTTAGTCTATCTCTTTAAGTATATGTTGCTGCCCTGGTAACCATTAGTTATAGATGTTCTATTTAAGCTCACAGTTTACCACCAAGCCTTGCCCCCCAATGAAGCTCAAGAGGAGTGAAGTTCTGGGGTATAAGGAGGCATGTTGGATTGGGATACTGGTAATACTGTTCTGCACCTTATGCTCTGATTTGCACCATTGCCCTTACATCGGAGCACTTTAAAATAACTAGAACCTCACAATATGGTGAATTGTAGGCTGTTGAATATGATCACTTGCACTACAAATAAAGCCTTTAGAGACTTCATCTTTGCATCTGGGAATTTCTTTCTCTAAGTCAAATGCTCTTTTCATACACTAGGCAATCTGGCCAGGATTTTACAAGTATTACCATGAAGAATCTGAGTGCACGAAACATTTTCTTAGGTGGAGACGCTACTCATAAACTGATCCCAGGTCAGTACTACTCATAAAAAAACAGACCCATATCAGTAGTACTCATAAACTGACCCCCGATCAGTGCTGCTCATAAACCGACCTCAGATCAGTGCTGCTTATAAAACTACCTCAGGTCAGTACTGCTCATACACTGACCAGTACTACTCATAAAGTGACCCTAGATCAGTACTGCTTGTAAACAGACCCTGGATCAGTATCGCTCAGAAACTGACCCCAGATCTGTGGTGCTCATCAACTGACATCAGGTCAGTGCTTCTCATAAACAGACTTCAGGTTGGTGCTGTTTATAAATGGACCCTGGATCAGTGCTGCTCATAAACTATCACATCAGTGCTGCTCATAAAGGGACCCCTGGATCAGTACTACTCATAAAGTAACCCTGGATCAGAGCTGCTCATAACCTGACCTCAAGTCAATGCTGCTCATGAAGGGAACCTGGATCAGTGTTGCTCAAAAAGGGACCCCCAATACATGCTGCTCATAAACTGACCCCGGATCAGTGCTTCTCATAAACTGACCCCAGGTCAGTGCTGCTCATAAACTGACCCCGGATCAGTGCTTCTCATAAACTGACCCCAGATCAGTGCTGCTCATAAACTGACCCCAGGTCAGTGCTTCTCATAAACTGACCCCGGGTCAGTGCTTCTCATAAACTGACCCCAGGTCAGTACTGCTCATAACTGACCCCAGATCATTGGTGCTCATAATCTGACCTCAGGTCAGTGGTGCTCATAAACTCACCCCGGATCATGGCTGCTCATAAACTGAGCCCAGATCAGGGCTGCGCATAAGCTGACCCCGGATCAGTGCTGCTTATAAACTGACCTCAGGTCAGTGCTGCTCATAAACTGACCCTGGATCAGAGCTGCTTATGAACTGACCTCAGGTCAGTGCTACTCATAAACTGACCACAGATCGGTGCTGCTCATAAACTGACCTCAGATAAGTGCTGCTCACAAACTGACCTTAGATCAGTGCTGCTCATAAACTGACCTCAGATCAGTGCTGCTACCCTGGATCAGAGCTGCTTATGAACTGACCTCAGGTCAGTGCTACTCATAAACTGACCACAGATAGGTGCTGCTCATAAACTGACCTCAAGTTAGTGCATCTCATAAACAGACCTCAGGTCAGTACTGCTCATCAAACTGATCCCATACAGGTGCCACTGGAAAAGTGATCCTGGATCAATGCTGCTCGTAAAGTGACCCTGAATCACTGCTGATATTAATCTGATCCAGGATCAGTGCTGCTCATAAAATGACCCTGGTTCAGTGCTTCTCATTAACTGACTCCAGATCAGTGATGCTCATAAACTGACCTCAGATCAGTGCTGCTCATAAACTGACCCCAGATCAGTGATGCTCATAAACTGATCCTGGATCAGTGCTGCTCATATACTGACCCCAGAACAGTGCTGCTCATAAACCAGCCCTGGATCAGTGCTGCTCATATTCTGACCCGGGATCAGTGCTGCTCAGAAACTGACCTCGGATCAGTGCTGCTTGTAAAGTGTCCTTAAATCACTGCTGCTCTTAACCTGACCCGAGATCAGTGCTGCTCATAAACAAACCCCCGTTCAGTGCTTCTAATTAACTGACCCAAGATCAGTGCTGCTTGTAAACTGACTCCAGATCAGTGCTGCTCATAAACTAACACTGGATCAGTGCTACTTGTAAATTGACCCTGGATCAGTGCTGCTCAAAAAGGGACCCTGGATCAGTGCTGCTCATAAACTGACCCCAGATCAGTGCTGCTTATAAACAGACCCCGGTTCAGTGCTTCTCATTAACTGACCTCAGATCAGTGCTGCTTGTAAACTGACTCCAGATCAGTGCTGCTCATAAACTGTCCCTGGATCAGTGCTTCTTGTAAACTGCCCCCAGATCAGTGCTGCTCATAAATTGGCCCCAGATCAGTACTGCTCGTAAACTGACCCCAGATCAGTACTGCTGATAAACTGACCCCAGGTCAGTGCTGCTCATAAACTGACCCCAGGTCAGTGATGCTCATAAACTGACCTCAGAACAGTGCTGCTCATAAACTGACCTCAGAACAGTGCTACTCAGAAACTGACCTGAGAACAGTGCTGCTCATAGACTGACCTCAGAACAGTGCTGCTCATAAACTGACCTCAGAACAGTGCTGCTCATTGACTGACCTCAGAACAGTGCTGTTCATAAACTGACCTCAGAACAGTGCTGCTCATAGACTGACCTCAGAACAGTGCTGCTCATAAACTGACCTGAGAACAGTGCTGCTCATAGACTGACCTCAGAACAGTGCTGCTCATAGACTGACCTCAGAACAGTGCTGCTCATAAACTGACCTCAGAACAGTGCTGCTCATTGACTGACCTCAGAACAGTGCTGTTCATAAACTGACCTCAGAACAGTGCTGCTCATAGACTGACCTCAGAACAGTGCTGCTCATAAACTGACCTGAGAACAGTGCTGCTCATAGACTGACCTCAGAACAGTGCTGCTCATAGACTGACCTCAGAACAGTGCTGCTCATAAACTGACCTCAGAACAGTGCTGCTCATAAACTGACCTCAGAACAGTGCTGCTCATAAACTGACCTCAGAACAGTGCTGTTCATAAAGAGATCTCAGATCAGTACTGCTAATAAACTGACTCCGGATCAGTGCAGCTCATAAACTGACTCTGGATCAGTGCTGCTTGTAAAGTGTCCCTAAATCACTGCTGCTCTAAACCTGACCCCAGATCAGTGCTACTCGTAAACAGACCTCGGTTCAGTGCTTCTCATTAACTGACCCCAGATCAGTGATGCTCATAAACTGACGCCAGATCAGTGATGCTCATAAACTGACCCCAGAACAGTGCTGCTCATAAACTGACCCCAGATCAGTGATGCTCATAAACTGACCCCAGAACAGTGCAGCTCATAAACTGACCCCAGATCAGTGATGCTCATAAACTGACCCCAGAACAGTGCTGCTCATAAACTGACCCTGGATCAGTGCTGCTCATATACTGACCCCAGATCAGTGCTGCTCGTAAACTGACCCCGGATCAGTGCTGCTCATAAAATGACCCCAGTTCAGTGCTTCTCATTAACTGACCCCAGATCAGTGCTGCTCATAAACTGACCCCAGATCAGTGATGCTCATAAACTGATGCCAGATCAGTGATGCTCATAAACTGACCCCAGAACAGTGCTGCTCATAAACTGACCCCAGATCAGTGATGCTCATAAACTGACCACAGAACAGTGCTGCTCATAAACTGACCCCAGATCAGTGATGCTCATAAACTGACCCCAGAACAGTGCTGCTCACAAACTGACCCTGGATCAGTGCTGCCCATATACTGACCCCAGATCAGTGCTGCTCGTAAACTGACCCCGAATCAGTGCTGCTTGTAAAGTGTCCCTAAATCACTGCTGCTCTTAACCTGACCCCAGATCAGTGCTGCTCATAAACAAACCCCGGTTCAGTGCTTCTAATTAACTGATCCAAGATCAGTGCTGCTTGTAAACTGACTCCAGATCAGTGCTACTCATAAACTTACACTGGATCAGTGCTGCTTGTAAATTGGCCCTGGATCAGTGCTGCTCATAAACTGACCCCAGATCAGTGCTGCTTGTAAACTGACTTCAGATCAGTGCTGCTTATAAACAGACCCTGGTTTAGTGCTTCTCATTAACTGACCCCAGATCAGTGCTGCTTGTAAACTGACTCCAGATCAGTGCTGCTCTTAAACTGACACTGGAGCAGTGCTTCTGGTAAACTGACCCCAGATCAGTGCTGCTCATAAATTGGCCCCAGATTAGTGCTGCTCGTAAACTGATCCCAGATCAGTGAGGCTCATAAACTGACCTCAGATCAGTGATACTCATAAACTGACCTCAGAACAGTGCTGCTCATAAAGGGATCGCAGATCTACTGCTAATAAACTGATCCTAGATCAGTGCTGCTCATAAACAGACTCCGGATCAGTGCTGCTCATAAACTGACTCTGGATCAGTGCTGCTCGTAAAGTGTCCCTAAATCACTGCTGCTCTAAACCTGACCCCAGATCACTGCTGCTCGTAAACAGACCTCAGTTCAGTGCTTCTCATTAACTGATCCCAGATCAGTCCTGCTTGTAAACTGCTCCAGATCAGTGCTGCTCATAAACTGACTCTGAATCAGTGTTGCTCGTAAAGTGTCCCTAAATCACTGCTGCTCTAAACCTGACCCCAGATCACTGCTGCTCATAAACAGACCTCGGTTCAGTGCTTCTCATTAACTGATCCCAGATCAGTGCTGCTTGTAAACTGACCCCAGATTAGTGCTGCTCATAAACTGACCCCAGATTAGTGCTGCTCATAAACTGACACTGGATCAGTGCTGCTTGTAAATGAACCCTGGATCAGAGCTGCTCAAAAAGGGACCCTGGATCAGTGCTGCTTATAAACTGACTTCAGGTCAGAGCTGCTCATAAATTGACCTCAGATCAGTACTGCTTATCAAACTGATCCCATATAGGTGCCACTGGTAAAGTGATCCCAGATCAGTGTTGCTCATCAAATGTCCCTAAATCACTCCTCCTTTTAACCTGACCCCTGACCAGTGCTGCTCATAAACAGATCCCGGTTCAGTGCTTCTAATTAACTGACCCAAGATCAGTGCTGCTTGTAAACTGACTCTAGATCAGTGCTGCTCATAAACTGACACTGGATCAGAGCTGCTTGTAAATTGACCCCAAATCAATGCTGCTCATAGCAGACTCCGGTTCAGTGCTTCTCATTAACTAACCCCAGATCAGTGCTGCTTGTAAACTGACTCCAGATCAGTGCTGCTCATAAGCTGACCCTGGATCAGTGCTTCTTGTAAACTGACCCCAGATCAGTGCTGCTCCTAAACTGACCCCAGATCAGTGCTACTTGTGAACTGACCCTAGATCAGTACTGCTCGTAAACTGACCCCAGATCAGTACTGCTCATAAACTCACCACAGATCAGTGCTGCTCATGAACTAACCCCAGGTCAGTGATGCTTATAAACTGACCCCATATCAGGGTTGCTCATAAGCTGACCCTGGATCAGTGCTTCTCATAAACTGGCCTCAGATCAGTGCTTCTCATACACTAGGCAATCTGGCCAGGAGTGCTGCTCGTAAATTGACCCTAAGATCCTTGCTGCTCATAAACTGATTCAAGGCCAGCTGTCAAGGGAACAATCACTTTTAAGTGGTGTAAACAGACACGGATTCCCAAATGTGATTTATTTTCAATAATTGCTCTCTGGTTCATATTCCCTCCATTAGGCTCCTGTCAGTGACCTCTGACTCTCAAAAAAGCAGCTCTGCAAGTCCCCCATGACTTACCACCCCCATGGCTGGGCCAACAAAGAGGCGTACTTCTCCTCTGCAACATACAGTCCTGCCAGGGAGAGTCGGGTCCATTAGTACTGATACTGTTTTCTTGCCTGGATGCCATTTTACTCATGGACTTCCCATGTCCCTTGCCCCTCCCACCACCTCGATGACATAGTGCACAACCTGTGGAGCCCCATGCAGAGGAGCAACCTCTCCAGCCCACTATATGCAATTGCTATGGCAGCAAAACACAGTGCCACCCCTCACCATGTGGGACATGCTGCCATTGGCAACACTGTCCCAGCCTTGGCTGCCCAAACTTAGGCCACCAGCATGGTAACCCAGAGAGCTATACCTGCACTAGCCATTCCCCATATAACAGTTACTAACAGATTTTCTAAGTGGCTAAAGGAATTTCTAAGTACCGTAGTTCACCACAGTGGCTAAAGCCTTAGAGGCAGAGAATGTGCAGAATGTGCAGTCTATTAAAATCAGAATTTTCTGTTATCAGGACTATGGCAGCAATTTAATTATTTTGTGTGACTAAAGTTCATTAGATTGTTTTAGCCACAGTGGCTAATAAAAGAAAAATCCTGCTGGGAAAATAGGTGTGCACAGTGTAGACAGGCATATTCAGATTCCTTCCGTCCTATCTAAGTCACCCCAAACACATGTTTTAGATATACCTATCACCCCAGCATGACTTATAAAGTGACCTTCGGCCACTTAAAGAGCTACAGTAATAGCAGCAAAATAGCAGGCAGAAATTGTAATTAATTTTTAAAAGTAATCAATTCTATTTATTTTTGAAGTGATTTTCTTATTCCTTTTACTCATTAGAAAGTTTTCTATCTGATAGTGTTAGGTGTGAAGAGCAGTACTTTACCTTGCAGCTGATATATCTAGCTCTACTCTTGTCATACCTCGTCAGAGGCGAAGTTCCACTTCTCCCACTTTGAAAAGTTGTTACTGCAATATGAATTAACACTTTACAATGCAAATGAACCTTGTGAGGTTGCTTTACTTTGCAAAGTAATTCACAAACTGGACTTTGCAGCCATTGCCGCGTCATGATGCAATGAAGACCATGACTGAGATATAGCCTTTCTGGGCTATACTCTGCTCAGGAAGGACAGAGAGGGAAAGAAAGGGAGAGGAATGGCTCTTTTTGTGAGGAATAGCATAAAAGCAACAGAGGTACAGGGAATACAGGGAGGGGTGGAGGTACTGTGGGTCACCCTAAAAATTGGGAATGAAGCCGCAATTTGCACTGATGTTATCTACAGATCTCCAGTGGGGGAGGGTTGGACAAGATTCTGGTGGAAGCCATCCAAATGATGGCAATTAAGGGAGGTGCTGCTGGTAGGGGACTTCAATCTGCTGGACGTAGACTGGAGTATCCCAGCAGCAGCTTCAGCTTGGAGCGGGGACATCCTGGATTCACTGCAGGGGGCTTCCCTCAGGCAACTAGCAAAAGAGCTCACTTGTGAGGGAGCAATTCTGGACCTTGTACTCACCAATGTGGACAGTGTTTCAGGCATCACAGTGGGTGGCCACCTGGGTACCAGTGATCACCCCATACACTGTGGTTTGATATATGCATTGAGGCAAAATCAAGCTACAGAAAGGTGAGGGTCCTGGACTTCAGAAGGGCTGATTTTAAAAAGATGAGGGAATACCTCAGAGAGGCCCTGGCAGGGGGATGACTTGGGTGGAATGGAGAAACAGTGGGTGAAACTAAAAGAGGGGATAGTGAAAGTAACAAATGTTTGCGTCAGGCAAGTAAGCAAAAGCAAGAGGAAAAAAGACACCACTATGATTCTCAAAAGAGGTTGCCAGAAAGTGAGGGGAAAAAAAGTTAGCATTCAGGAAGTATAAGAAGACACAGAGAGAGAAGGATAAGGAGGTGTATCAGGAAAAACAGAAGGAGGCAGTGAAAGTAATCAGAAGCGCAAAGGCACAAACAGAGGAGAAAATAGTCTGGACAGTAAAGAAAGGGGACAAGACCTTTTTTAGGTATTGTTGTGGGGTTGTGGGATAACAGATGGACCAGACACCAAACTTCAAGTTTAACACACAATCTCTGTGTGATGTTTATTCGAAATAAAGGAAATAAGCTCCAGCAATGGAATATTCCTTCTTCCGTATATCAGTTTGTAGTAACATACTATGTATGTCCTTTCTCTGCACTTAGCCAACACCTGCTGACACTGATCTCTGATCTAAACATTTTTAGTGAAAACCCTTCAGCCCTATGTGGGCCTTGTTTGCTTGAGTATTGGGGGCTCAAAAAGGAAAAAAAATGAGCTGTAGACAAAGAACCGCAATGCAGAATCACTGAAAAAAGGGTTACCCCATAGGGCATTGGCAACAAATCAAGTTTCAAAAAAATACAACATCATACATACTTCTGTAATGTGAAGCATCAGGGGATATATGCAAATCACCATGAAATTGCAGACTTGTTCAGTTTACAGCAATCTACATGCATTTTAAATAGCACAACTAACTTAATTTCTATAATAGTCACCTAGCATTTTTTTACCATTACCAAAAACACCTAGTGCCGTGGTATTTTCAACATTTACAGGTTTAATAAACATAAGGTATATAAATCAAGGTATTTTATGACATAGTGCTATTACATACTAATGATAAACACAACCTGTTTTACATGTGTTTGGAGATCACCACAATATCCTCCCTATATGAGCACCTGAGAGGGAAAATGTAAATTAAAGAGGACGTTATAGCACAGTCAAGAAAGGGAAGGGGTGCCCATAGGTGGCCACCCCTATGGACTAGAAATTATAAAGGATAGATTAGGCTAAGAAATAGAAGAACTGTTGCAACAGATTTAAGAAAAGGTCGGTCCTCAAGAGTGGCAGGAGCTCCCTGTCACAGGTATGTATGTGAAAAGAGAAAGACCAGGGGAGGGATAGTAAGGTTTGGAAGGTAGAGGAGGAGTGTATGGAGGTGGATCAGGAAGAAGCAGACATCCCAAACAAATACTTTTGTTCAGTGTTCACAGAGGAAGGGGAAGGCAAGGGCCCACAGGTAAGTGCTAACAGCATCGAAGGAAGGAAGGTAGACACTAGTCCATTTATAGAGGAAAGAGTCCTAAAGGAACTTGCAAATCTGAAAGTGGACAAGGCAATGGGGCCAGGCGGGGTACATCCAAGGATATTGAAGGAGCTCAGAGAGATGCTGGCTGCACATCTGGCAACTCTTTTCAACCACTCACTGGAGATGGGAGTGATTCTGGAAGAATGGGAGAGAGCAGATGTAGTCCCACTTCACAAAAGCGGAAGCAGGGAGGAGCCTAGCAAATACAGGCCAGTTGCAGCCTGACTTCAGTAGTGGGGAAATCAATGGAATTACTCCTGAAGGAAAGGATTGTGGAATGTCTTGAATCCAGTGGCTTATAAGATCTGAACAGCATGGATTCACTAGGGGGAGGTCATGTCAAACAAATCTGATAAATTTCTTTGACAGGGTGACTAGGGAATTTGATCAGGATGGAGCAGTGGATGTGGCTTACCTAGGTTTCAGTAAGGCCTTCAACACCATTTTACATACAAGACCAGTAAACAAGCTGCATAGCCTAGGTATGGGTCCAAAGGTGGTAAACTGGGTAAATAATTGTTTAGGGGACAGGAGTCAGAGTGTGGTAGTTAACGGAGTTCACTCTGAGGAAGGGAAGGTAACCAGCAGGGTGCCACGGTGATCAGTGCTGTGACCGGTGCTCTTTAATGTCTTTACTGATGACATTGCAGAGGGGCTAGAAGGGAGGGTATGCCTGTTTGTGGATGACACTAAAATCTGCAATACGGTAGAAGCTCTGGGGGGGGGTGATTAGAAATTTAAGTGTAACCAACCAGTCCCCTAAGGTTACTAGAATCCCACTAGTACTAGTGTTAGGCAGGTAGAAAAGGCAGCTAGTAAGGAGCTGATTTAGGGTCTTCTTACATAATGACATCATTGTTTACTCAACTAGCCTGAGTGGGGATGATTATGTCATTTAGAATTCTCGTAGCAGCATAACCATTTCTGAGTCAGTTGCTCAGGGGACGTTTAGAATGTTCAGTGAGTCTGAGTTTGGAAGCTAGAGTGGCAGGAGGTCTGCCAGTTAGGGCTCTGCCGTTGAGGACCCTGTGTTTCTCACCCTACTTTGGATTAAATCTCCAGTTGCCAATAAAGTGGCAGAGACCTTTTCCAGCAGGATTCCTTGATTTTCACTCCAAGAGAAGTGAGAAGGACTGCTAGTTTAGTGGATCCAAGGGGCAACCCCCTGAAGGTCCTAAAGTGTGTACAGCTGCCTTTGAGAAGGACATGTGTGAGAATGTCTGACAAGCTACCATGGAAAAAGGTGCTTTCTGGTTGTTTCCATGCCTAAAGGAGGGAGCAACTAATCTGTGAGTGCAAAATGGGAGACAAGTCTCAATTTAGGAGATTGTCTGGGGGGGTGTCCAAGATAAGGCTAGATCACACCAGCCAGGACCCCTGTTCACCTGGGTGTGAAGTTTTAAGTAAAGGTCGGAGTCTTTAGCAATTCAGTGGGGACTGAAGGCTTCCTTTGGTGTAACTCTGAAGGAATGGCAGAGACTGTCGGTTGGAGCAAAGGGTGGGAGAAACGCCATCTGGAGTCTACAAGGCAGGGCTAACTGGTTCATTGATTGGCACCAGGTTTCCCTGGGCAAAGGCACTGTCACAGGAGGATGTTCTGAGTGTGTGGATCAATCCACAAAAGTGCACTCACTGGGAAAAAGAAGATGTTTTGAGTGTGTGGCAACAGTACGCGAGCATACACTCTTGGGAAATCGAAATGTTCAGGTATTTGGTTCAATCCACGTGCATGTACCATGGGGAAAAGAAATGAAATGTTTTTATGAAAAACTGTACTGCCTAGCAAAGAGAGTTTCTGGAAAAGTATGTACTTGTTTCCCATGACCAACCATTGGGGGTCCACTTTGTGCTTTAGTAACATCTATGAATAAAGCCATACTGCACAATCCCAGTTGCTGCAATGGACAATATGATCATTGCATTCTGTGTGGACTTAATGGGGCCCCCTCAGCAGTTAGGTTTAGCATACGCCTAGCATCCTCTTCCCTGGACCTGGTTGTTTTTATAAAGGTTCATTTTGGTAATTGTACCCCCAACCCCTTCCTTTAGAAGAGTCTGGTATACACTCTACAGCTAGGGGTGGTACCGATCTGAGTATTTCTGCCAAAAGTAAATGGTATGTCATATGTGGGTACTAATTCTATTAATGGGGGGCTGCCAACTTGCTAAAAGTGGCATGGGGGTTACCAAAAACGTGGGGGCTCGTCCAAAGGGATATGTTTTTGGGTGAGAGGTAAATGCTGAGGTTATGTCTAGGATCTTCCTGTCTGGTGTTGGTGCACCCAAACAGAAGATTGTTGAAAGAAAAGCAAAGTCTGTGCCAAGGAAAATGCCATCTGACAATATTTTTCTGCCTATGGTTCTGTGAAAGAAAATTTAAAAAATGTGCTGATTGTGTGTTTAAACTGGAAAAATGAACTGTTGAGCTGAGCAATGATTGCCTTTGCCTTGTCATTTTAAATGCTTGAAAAACTGTTAAAAGTTGCAAATTTACAAGAAAAGGTATTTGTGGACTTTAATAACAGTCATTTCTAAGTGCCCAGAAAGTTTCATGTGTGTACAGTAAAAATTGGGGGAGTTGCTAAGAAAAATGCACCAAGAACGGTGTCAAAATGCCTTAAAAGTGCTTTGCCCCACTGAAATTTCCTGCCAAGAAAAAAGTGACAGTTTGTTTTTTAAATTTGCCTTCTCACTGATCACCATGCAGGAGTGCAGCTGAGAGAGAGAGAGAAAGAGCTCATTTGCATGGCGTCATGTGATTGGTCCAGTAACCCTAAGCCCCACCTTTTGCCTGAATCTCAGTGTTGTGGTGCATTTGAGGAGGAGCAGCAGGCAGTGTGAGAGCAGTGTGCTAGTTCGAGTAGCCGCAAGAGGAATCACTGAGAGAGAGAAGCATTCCTAAAACAGCATTTTTCGAACTTTCACGGTGAAACCCGGGCTCAACTCGTTTTCTGACCGCAAGTAGCAGTGATCGTAGTTTTGTTGTGACTGGTCTGCGAGTCTGCCAGCCCAGTCATCAGAAAGGCCTACAAACTGGCAGCAGGCCATTTACCATCAGCAGAGGGAATCAGCTACTGTCTAGTAAGCACCAAGTGCAAAGTTAAATGAACTGTGGTAAGAAAAGTCAGAGGACTGTAGAGCAATGCAGCAAAGTAACAAAGAGTTTGTGAACATTTAAAATTGTACTGTGTGTATAGTGACTGTTTCAAGGGAGAGAGTTCCAGGGCAGTACCAATCCAACAGGTCCAGAGAAATGCAGACAGAGTATGAATGTGCTGAACTGTGCAAAAAGTAAAATTGAAGTTGTGCATTAAGTAAAATAGTTAAATGCAAGATTGGACAAGCATTCTAGCAATTTTGAAATGTGTGTGTAATGGAGAAAAAGTTACAGCTACCATTTTGGAGTATAGTCAGCAAATGTAAACAAAGCAGCTGCATCTTGGACTAGTGTCTCAAATGCAGAAAAGTTTCAAGTGGTTGTGCTAAAGTTGTGGAACAAAATTCAAAAGTCAGGCAGCCTGTTAAAGAACTGTTGCAGTGTGTTTAGAGCTAAATCTCAGTTTGATTGCAAAGTAGTAGCTTGGGACTTGTGTGTTTATTTACAGAAAATGGCACATTAGCACCCCCACTACACACTCCATGCCAGAGTGTGGACTGCACAACAAGAAAAAGAGTTTGCTAACTTTGAACAACTGTACAATTGTGAATCAACACCATCTGATGTGGCCTTACTGAACTTTCTGGTCAATGTATGCATTATTTGTTGAAGCCAGGGAGTGATGTTCTGCTAGTCCCTCATTGCAGACTGTCGCAAGCAATTCGGGATGTGTGAAGCAGGTGGCACAGTAGTAGCAAAAGCAAAAAAAATCTGCTTAGGTCCAGCATGAACATTGGCAGGGGACCCTGCCAGATCAGAACAGTAGCAGGCTGGGTGCAGCCAGAGGGACCCCACCAAGTTTGCCAGGGAGTTCTTGGAGAATGTTTGTGAGAATACTTTGCAAAGCCAGGAAGAAATGGAGTTTTTCACATTGCAGAGGGTGGATCTGGATGCTGCAGATGCTGGTTCTGTGGATCAATGGGTTGAAGGCATGAGCCCCAGTCTAGTGGGTGAAGATGAGCTGAATGAAGCTCTGCATTGGGAGGCCAATGCCTCCATGTGCAGTGAGGAATGGACAATTTCAGGAACTGGTGCAACTGTCAGCTCCTGGGTAGAGCTCATAGAACAGGAAGAAGCTGCAATGGCTATGGTGGGGTCCTGAAAGTCACCACTAGCATTGGCTTCAGTGGAGCCTCCTGAGACCAAAATGGAGGAGGGTTCTACAGATATGCCAACGAATGCAGAGGTGGACTGTTTTTACTCTGTGTTGTGTGTTCAAAGCTGGCTTAACCAGGAATGGCAACCCCCAATCCATGCCACTGGGATGGAGCTAGTCAAAAGCAGCAAAGATGAACGAATAATTTGAAGATATGTTATGTCCGAATATGGACAGACATACCCTTTCTTCCCTCAACAAATTTGGGAGGAAATATAGGAGAACAGGCTTGCCTGACTGTGGAATGAAGCTAGTGCCAGCCTGCACCCAAAAGTAAACAAATTTGTGAGAATAAAAGTATGCAATGGGAGACTTCAGTTTTGGAAGCGTGGCAGAACTTTGCTAATTGATTCAGTGCGAATCATGAACAAGGCTGGCCAAGAAACATTTTACAATGTTTCTGTGGTTTGTCCTGATGGAGAGACAGTCTTCACTCCACACCCTAAATGGTACTACCCATGAATGGTGCCACTCATCAGTAAATATGCCCAGATGCCAAATTGAATGCAGCAAGGCCAGAGTAGCAATCTACCACGAAAGTGGCAGCAACCAAGGAGGAGGTACCTTTCTTCTGGTGTTCCAGGTTCGTCTGCGGCAGCATCCAGGGTCATCTGTAGCAGTTTCCAGGTTCATCTGCAGCAGTATCTAGCCTTGTCAGCCCAGCAGTAGGAGAAGATTTTCCATCTGGGTCCAGTAGGAGGTCATGGAAGAACCTGATCCGAAGAATTTGTCTGTCCAGTAGCAGAAGATCAGCAGGCCACAGGTCCAGAGAGGTGATGTTGACATCCATTTGTCACCTAGAATGTGGTAAGATGCATTTTACTTTATAATTTGACTGTTTTGCCTACATTTGAGGATGTCCCAGGAACTTTGTTTCACCAATAGACACTCTTGAACTGAACTGCAGTGCTAGCAGGCCTCGTGCCTGTCCAAGAACTGCATTTCAGCAGGCTTCAGCGTAGGAGAGACTCTATGTATAGTGTCTTGGCACTCTGGACTTTCTCCTTAGACCATCAGACTTGTAGGGCTTCCTTTCCCCCAAAATGGTTTTGTAAATGCTTTTATGTTTTCTATTTTTTAACTTTTATAGAAAAAAAAAATTAAATTAAACGTCTTGGGATTGTGTGATATCTGCAGTGGGAGGTTTGGTCACTGTGTGGTTTACAGGTTGGGTTTGCAGAATGTGTTTTGCAATGTTTTCTTTTGCAGGTGTTCCTGAAAGAAGACAAGAGGATTTTTAGGACTCATCGGAGTCCTCTTTTTTAGGTTGCTAGGTTTTGTGTAACTGAGCAGTACAATGCTAACCATTTTTTCTACTTTGCAGGTGTAGAGTTTTTGTAGTTCTTAGATTTAGGGAATGTACTGGTAAATGCATGTTTCTAAAGTGAGCTACAATTCTTTTGGTGTAAAATGTTTTTGGATATGGGCACCTGGTAGGTAGCATAGGTCAGATAGCTTTTCCCTAGATGGCTAGAGGGGAAGGCAGGTTGGTGGTCCTGAATCCAAATAGGGGTCATCAATGCTGTCTGTCAGGACATGCTTCAGGCAATTTCTTGGAGCCACTGAGAATCCACAGAAAGTACCATAGTAGGGTAGGAGCTGAAGTTTCTTTAGCAGGCCTCTATCCTTTAGTGTTACCTGCCTGTGTCTAGCATATGGCAGAGGAGGACCTGATCAACCCTCTCTGCAGGGAACACAGAGCTAGGACAGGCTGGTACTGGGCCATAATCTGGCTGTGGACAGCCAGTGGTCTGGTTGCAGTGAGTGTAACCACCCAGTCCCCTGGGGTTATTAGAATCCCATTAATACTAGTGTTAAGCAGGTAGAAAAGGCAGCTGGTAAGGAGCTCATTTAGGGGCTTCTCACATAATGATGTCATTGTTTACTCAGCTAGCCTGAGTGGGGATGATTATATCATTTAGAACTCTCACAGCAGCATAACCATTTCTGAGTCAGTTGCTCACGGGAAGTTTAGAATGTTCAGTGGGTCTGAGTTTGGAAGCAAGTGTGGCAGGAGGTCTGCCCATTGGGGCTCTGCCATTGAGAGCCCCATGTTTCTCACCCTAGTTTGGATTAAATCTCCAGTTGCCAGTGAAGTGGTGGAGACCTTTTCCAGCAGGATTCCTTGATTTTCACTGTAGGAGAAGTGAGAGGGACTGCTAGTTCAGGGGATCCAAGGGGCAATCCCCTCAATGTCCTAAAGTGTGTACAGCTGCCTTTGAGAAGGACATTTGTGTGGGAATTTCTGACAAGCTACCATGGAAAAGGGAGCTTTCTGGTTGTTTCCATGCCTAAAGGAAGGAGCAACTAATCTGTGAGTACAGAATGGGAGACAAGTTCAGAATTTAGGAGGTTGTCTGGGGGCTCAGTGGGGATTGAAGACTTCTTTTGGTGTAACCCTAAAGGAATGACAGAGACTGTCGGTTGGGGCAAAGGGTGGGAGGAACACCATCAGGAGTCTACCAGGCAGAGCTAACTGGTTCATTGATGAGCAACAGGTTTCCCTGGGCAAAGGCCATTGCTGCAGCAGGATGTTCTAAGTATGTGGTTCGATCCACAAAAGTGCACTCATTGGGAAAAAGATGTTCTGAGCGTGTGGCAACAGTCCATGAGCATACACTCTTGGGAAATGGAAATGTTCAGGCATGTGGTTCAATCCACGTGCATACACTATGGGGAAGAGAAATGAAATGTTTTTGTGAAGAACTGTACTGCCCAGCAAAGAGAGTTTCTGGAAAGTATGTACTTGTTTGCTATGACCAACAGTTGGGGGTCCACTTTGTGCTTTAGTAACATCTATGAATAAAGCCATACTGCACAATCCCAGCTGCTGCAATGGACAATATGATCATTGCATTCTGTGTGGAATTAATGGGGTCCCCTCAGCAGTTAGGTCTAGCATATTCCTAGCATCCTCTCCCCTGGACCTGGTTGTTTTTACAAAGGTTCATTTTGGTAATTGTACCCCTACCACCTTCCTTTAGATAATGAGCCTGGTATATACTCTAAAGCTAGGGGTGGTATTAATCTGAGTATTTCCACCAAAAGTAAATGGTATGCCATATGTGGGTACTAGTTTTGTTAATGGTGGGTGCCAACTTGCCAAAGTGGTGTGGGGGTTGCATAAGAAAGCTAGAGGAGTAGGCGAGGGTGTGACAGCTATGTTTCAATGCAAAACAGTGCAGAGTCATGCACTTAGGGCACAGAAACCCAGGGGCAGAGTACAAAATCAGGGGTGTAGTATTGATGAGCTCAGAACACAAAAGAGACCTTTGGGTAATCATATCCGATGACCCAAAGGTGGGCAGACAGTGTGACAAAGCAGTGGGGAGAGCTAGTCAGATGCTAGGTTGCATAGGGAAGGGTATCACCAGCAGAAAGAGAGAGGTGGTACTGCTGCATAGATCACTGGTGAGACCACACCAAGAGTACTGTGTCCAGTTCTGGAGACCACATCTCCGGAAGGACATAGACAGAGTAGAGGTGGTCCAGAAGAGGGCAACTAAAATGGTGCTGGGTCTGCATCAAAAGCCCAATGAGGAGAGACTATAGGACCTCAATATGTACACACTTGAGGAAAGGGAGGGTATGATAGAGACTTTAAAATACCTCACAGGTATAAATAAGGTTTAAAAAGGAAGTATTTTTTCAGAAGAAAAGATGCTCAAAAACAAAGGGACATGCTATGAAGTTGGAGGGGCTAGACTCAGGGGAGATGTGAGGAAGTACTTTTTCACAGGAAGGGCGGTGGATGCCTGGAACAGCCTCTCAGTGGAGGTGGTGGGGGCAAAAACAGTAATGGGATTCAAGATTGCATGGGGCAGGCATATGGGAACCTTAGTGGTAAGGAAGGGGGGGTACATCTGGAGATCAAGTAGGGCATGTGGTATTACAGTATGTAGGGAAAACAGCTAGACTAGATGGGCCAAGCAGTCCTTGTCTGCTGTCAGATTCTATGTATCTGTGTATCTGTTTTGTCATTGCCACTGTGCTTAGCTTGTGGTACAGCTCAGACCATTCTAGAGCATGCTGTAAGGTTATAGCAGTACCCCTGTATTACAGGTCTTCTAAATAAACTCTATCTAGGGCACCCTAATAGAGCAGTTTCTGAAGGGGATTAGGACAAGTCCCACTAAGCAAAAGGCTGGGGAGACTGCTAGTATTATTTTTACTGAAAGCACTATAACCGAATGGTGGGGTACTGCATATCGGGAGCACTCATATTTCAAGGGTACTCATTAAGGGGGTTCTAGATCATTACGGTACCCACCCAGCTCAATTCCCACTCCTCTAATCTCACTGTTCTGAACTGGGTTCTCTCCTTCCACCCACACCATGTTATTTCAGCAGGTATTCTGCTGGATGCCTTCAGCAATTACTGCATGATGTTATGCATCAGGAAAGTCCAGGGTCCTCCCTCCTCCCTAAGTACATTGGGTCTAGAGCTCTCTGGTCACTTAATATTGATACTCTCTTGAATGACCTTGCTGCAACTGACTGGTCAGCCATCCACTCCACCCCTGATGTTCACGTGGCCTCTCCCCATTCCATTCCAAATTTTTCTTTGTCTGGGACAAGCACCACCCCAGAAGGTCCAGGATTAAATTTTCCCACTATCCGTGGATTACTGCCAGATTCATTGACATGTGAACCGTGATCATGTATGGGTCCATTAAAAATGATCCCACTCTCTGTCTGACCTCTTTTATAGGGCACTCAGAGATTTATGTGCTAAGGCTGTCCAGTCTGCTAAATTTCTTTGTTTTAAAGCCAATCTCTAAAACAATCTTAACTCCTCAGCCAAATTCTGGAGGGTGATTCACTCCCTTTTTGCCCCCCCCCCACCCAGTCTAGTCCCCCAGTCTTCATAGTTAATCGTTCATCTGTCTCTGACCTTCCCTCTGTAGTGGCTCACTTTGATGAGTTCTTCACTACTTGTGCTATCCCTTCTCTCCTCTCCTCCTCTCCTCTCCTCTCCTCTCCCCTCTGCTCTACCCTCCTCCCTGCCACAACCCTCCCTGGGTTTTCATTTTCACACTGTTACTACCCAAGAAACCTCGCTTGCCCTTTCCTCCCTCAACTTGTCTAAATTTAGCCCTAATGGGCTGGATCCTAAACTCCTCCAGCTTTCAGCTCTTGCCATCATTCCCAACCCCCATCCCCACCCCTTACTCACCTCCTGAACTTCTCCTCTCCCTCTACACTGTTCATCAGTCTTTGAAGATTGCCAGAGTTCTCCCTGTTCATAAAGGGGGTAACGCTTCCTCCCCTGGAACTTCTGTCCTATCTTCCTCCTCCCTTCTCTTGCAATGCTGCAAGAGAAGCCTGTCTACTCTAGGCTTGCTGATTTCCTATATTCATCCAGTTTCCTCTCCTCTTTCCAGTCAGGTTTCAGGAAGCAGCACTCTACTGTCTCCTCCATGAGGCATGTTACTGACTCCATCCTCATTGGAAAGGATCAGGGGCACATACCAGTGGCCATTTTCATTGATCTGGCCAGCGCCTTTAATATGTTCACCCATCCACTCCTCCTGGACAAGCTGAGCACTGCTGGCCTCTCAGCTCCTGCTGTTAAATGGTTCAGTTCCTACCTCATGGGCTATCAACAGTCTGTACAGGTTGGAAGCATCCTGTCATCTCCACTACCCATCCAAGCTGGGGTCCCAGAGGGCTCCATCATTGGTACCACCTTCTTCTCCATTTTCATGAAAAACCTCCCCTCTCCATGAGCCAACTCACATATCCACATGTATGCAGATGACACAGTTATCTTTACCTGTGGTTCCTCAACTGAAGCAGTGGAAGTCATCCTCTAGCAAGACTTCCACAATGTCCTGTGCTGGTTTCACTGCAACCAACTCCAGGTCAACACTGAAAAATCAGTGTCCATGATATTTTGCACCAGCTCTCCCCTTCCCTGTCTTTTCCACCCTTGGTTGCACCAACGTTAAGTCATTTTATATTTTTAAAATTTGGTAACTGGGAAAAGCACACTGAGCAATGACTCATTTCCAAGTACGACCCAGAAAGGGGGAGATGGAGCAGAAACAACAGTAGACAATAGCAAAACAATATTTGAATAGACAGATGAGCAATGTGTTACAATAATAGAATAAATAAGGAGAATTTGCATGTACCACAATTAAACAAAGTGCAGTGACTTAAGCAGCGCTTAGAATCATGACCCAAAACTTGTATGGGTTAAAATCAAGACTTCAAGGGTAACCGGAAGAAGGGCAGCAGGAGCAAGTTGGGGGGGACATAGGGAGGATGGGAGTTTGTTCGTGAGAGAGGGAAGCCTATATGAGAATGCAGATTGTCCTGCAGAGGAGCGTGGGTGAGGAATGGCAAAAGTGAGATGGTCCCTAGAGCAGAGGGAGTGGGAGGTAGGGGGGGAATTCAGGATAAGAATGAGGAGAGGTAGGAGGGAAGGGTGTTGCACCAATATTTGGAGATGAACATAATGCAATTGGCCTACTGGTGAGAAGGCAGAGGGAGGATGGAAAGGGAGAAGTAAAGTGAGCAATGATGTGTGTGTGGAGGAAAGTTAGCTGCAAAACGGCAGAAGGAGTTGAGGAGGGTATGCAGTCAGGTGAGGGAAGTGGAGGGGGAAGAGCCATAGACTACCTTTGCATAGTCGAAGACGGGGAGCACCATTTTAGTAATCAGCTTCCTGTGGACATGCAGAGAAAGGCAGTTTTTGTAATGACAGAAGGCACCAAGCTTGAGATGTAGCTTGGCATGGAAGGTATCAATGTGGGCTGAGAAGTCAAGTTATTGTCAAGCCACACCACCAGGTACTTAAAGGAATGAACTACTTCAACTGGGGTACCATCCAGTGTGGTGAAGACAAGGGGGACAGTGAGTCTGGCTAATTTCTGATTGGTACCAAAGGTCATGGAGGCTGTCTTGTTAGTGTTAACTCTAAGTCCGTTAGAATGGAACCAGTGGAGAACATTGTTGAAGTCCCACTGGAGCAGGTTTTCTACAGCTGCAGAGGAGGAAGCAGAGATAAAAATGACTGTGTCATCTGCATACATGTGTATATGTGAGTTGACACAGGCAGAGGGGAGGTCATCGAGGAAAATTGAAATAAGTAGGGGTCCAAGGATGGAGCTCTGTGGAACCCCAGATTGGCTAGGAAGGGGAGGTGATAGGGAACCACCAGCCTGTACTGATTGTAGATGGCTGGTTAGGTAAGAGTTAGACCAAGCAACAGCGAGGGTAGAGAGGACAGTATTTCTCAACTTGTCCAGGAGAAGTGGGTGGGACACAGAGATAAAGGCTTTGACCAGATAGACAAAAACTGTTGCAGTAATAAGCCCCTGGTCCATCCTGGAGAAGATGGCATCAGTGACATGGAGCAGGGAAGAGGCTGTGGAATGGTGCTTCCAGAAGCCAGACTTGAAAGGTGATAGGAAGTTAGTAGATGATAAGAAGTTGAGGAGTCTGGTATGGACCAGTTTCTCTTGCAGTTTAGAGAGGGAGGGGAGGAGGGAGATGGGACAATAGTTACCAGGAGAAGATGGGTCACCCCCTTTGTGAAGAGGAATAACTTTGGCCCTCTTCCAAGACTGGAGAACAGTGCAGAGAGTGCAGGAAAGGTTAAGCAGATGAGTAAGAGGAGTTGCAATACTAGGAGCTGAGAGATGTAGTAACTTGGGGTCGAGATTATCAGGACTGGACCTTGATGGGTTGAGGGAGGAAAGGGCAAATAGGGTTTCCTGGACAGTGATGGGGAATCGGTAACCTGGAGAGGTATGGGGGAAGGGAGAAGTGGGGGGAGTTAGTAGTGGAGGAGGACATAAGGGCACAGGTTGTGAAGAACTTTGTTAAAGAGAGCCACATCATAGGCATGGTCAGACGCAGGTGAACCATTTTTCATGACAATGGGTGGGGGGCCGGGGTTGACTGGGCAGGGGGGTCAAAAAGGGAGTGTATAACCTTCCAGCATTTAGATGGGGAATTTAGATTTGACTGGAGGTTGGCTTTGAAATACTGTGATTTAGCTACCTGACAGCCTTAGTGCAATTGTTCCTTAGAGTCCTGTGGAAGATGTGGTCAGAGGAGGAGCAAAATAATTTGTAATGGACTCAAGCATGGTCCAGGGACTTACACAAGTCTATGATATCAGAGGTAATCCAGGTATGGTGGAATGATTTTACTCTGAATTTCCTGAAGGGGGTGTGTCTGTTCCAGATGGCAGAAAATTTGGAATGAAAAAAAGTAAGGGCAACATCGATGTCCGAGGCAGTTAAGTTGTCAGACCAGTCAGTAGTAGTAAGGTTGCTCAGTAGAATGGCAATATTTAGTGACCAGAGAGACATAGCCCAGATATATTTAGGTAGCAAGGGAGGGTGTCGGATTTTTCTGATATAGAAGGTCATACAGTGGTCACTAAGGGCAGCTGGCAAAATACCAGTAGCCACGATGCGGTTATGGTGGGATACTGGAACACAGTCCAATAGGGAATGGTTAGCAGAGTGGGGACTGAGCTGGGTGGGTTCTGAACTAATCTGTGTCAAATTAAGTGACTCAATCTTGCAAATGGTAGGTCTGGAGGATGGACAAATCCAGTTGATACTGAAGTCCCCGAGGAGGATGAGTTCTCCTGTGGAGGAAAAAGAAGCAATGGTGGAAAGAGAGTCTACTAGGGAATAGTAAGAAATACTAGGAGAGGCGTAAAGAACTCCAATGAAAATGGGTACTGAGAAGTGGAAGGAGTGTTCAACTAAAATATATTCAAGGGAGGAGAGAATAGCCTCCTTGCTGGCCACAGTACATTTCAGACTTTGGCAAATGTAAATGGCCACCTCTCCACCATGTTTACTTCTATCCTGTCTGAAAAGATGGTAATCAGGAAATGACAAGTAATGACTGGAAATTCTTGAGGACAGCCACGACTCAGTGACACATAGGACATCAGGGGAGTGTAACAGCAGCCAAATAGAGAGGAGGTCAAGTTTCGGAAGGAGGCTTCTAGCATTTTGATGGAAGACACTGTAGCCCCTTGGAGGTAGCAAAGGGTGGAAGGGGAGGGATCCAGGACTGGGCTCCACATTATCAGACAGGAGCAGAAGTAGGATTGTGAGGAGAAGGATGAGGTGGAGCTTCTTATCCTTGGAGTGGTAAGGAGAGCAAGGTGAGGGAGGTGGCAAGGGAAAAGGAGGACACGGTGGAGGAACTCCAGGTTAAGGATGGGGGGAAGACAGGAGAGCAGGGTGAACAGAAAGAGAGGAAGAGAAAAAGAAGGCCGAGCATGGGGTGTGTGGAGAGGAGGATGAGCGAAAGGGAGTTGGATGGGGAGGGAGGGAGGAGGAGGGAGAGGAAGGAGAGGTGGAAGGAGGAGGGGGGGAAATGGAGCAAGCAGAATGGGATCAGGAACATTATGGCTAAAGGGGAGAGGAAGGTAGCTGACTGTACGGAGAACACTGTGATTGAACAAAGCACAATGGTAATCAGAACACCAATACAGGCTAGTAAGCAGCAATGCAACAATATTAAATAGAATAGCATATGAAGTGAATAAACTGAGGTAATGAACAAAAACTGCAAAGCAAATAGGTAGCAACACAGGTGAAGCAGTAGACTACAAGATAAGACAGCGCATTACATGCAGCAGTTTAGCAGTGAGGACAAGGTTCAACAAGCAGCAGACAACAGTTCCGTAAAACTGGTAGAAGTAACTCAGCTGTAGGCACCAGTAATGAGCAGAGAGAGACAAATGACAAGCTGGAGTACACCAAGTCTTGGGAACTGTGGCAGGAGGTAGTAAGCAGAGGGAGTCTAAGAGTAGCACACCATAACTGGATGTACAGTCACCTTGTAGCAGGGTAGTCGAGTAGTGTCCAGATTTGCAGTGAGGTAGGAATCAGGTAAAACGTGAGGGGAGCAGAGTGGGAGTCTGACGGCTGACCTCAGGCTGACTCCAGGCAGACTCCTCTGTGTCCTTAGCACTCTAGTCCTTTGCATGGAAGGGCTGCTGCTTGGAACAGCTGCTTGCGCTGTTCCCGAGAAGAAGGGAGAAGGAGGGGATGCCCCACCCTCAAACCCACCTAATTGGTGGATCAGGCTGCCAGTGAACAAAGGCAGTCACAACTCTGCTCAGGAGAAAGTCCAATGGCAGGGGAGAGGGAGAACTAAAGATGATAGGCAGGCTCCATTCGAAAGCCCTAGTGTCCTCGAGAGTAGCAGGTGAAGGTATGTGTGAAGTTGGGAGGATGGGTGGCACTTGAAAATTGCACTGATCCTCTATTGTCCTGCCCTCAAACCCACTTAACTGGTGGATCAGGCTGCTGGTGAGCAAAGGCAGTTGGGGCTTGCTCAGGTGGGTAGCCTGTGATGTGGGCGACTGGTCATAAGGGCGACTGCACATCGGCGCCGACAATCTGAGCGACCAGGGATTTCCCTCTTTCCTGATTTCGCCCCCTCACCTAAGTAGGAATCCTAAGTAAGGGGGGTGTGGGGGGTGAAGCCCCCCGCATTAAACAACATACTGTTTTTCAGTCGCCCTGGTGGTTTTGTGCCCTTCCTCAAGTCGCCGTCCTGCAGTCGCCCTTGTCACATAGCACCCTCAGGTGGAAATCTGGTGGCATAAGGAAGGGAGAACAAAAGATGGTTTACAGGCTCCCTCTGAAAGCTCTAGCATCCCAGAGAGCAGCAGTATGTGTGAAGCTGGGAGGATGGGCAACAACTTAAAATCATGCCAATCCTCTATTGTCCTGCCCTTAAACCCACCCAATTGGTAGATCAGGCTGCTGGTGAACAAAGGCAGTCGGGACTCCACTCAGATGAAAGACTGGTGCCAAGGGGAGGGAGAACAAAAGATGGTAGGTAGGCTTTCTCCAAAAGCCCTGGTGTCCTGGAGAGCAGCAGGTGAGGGCATGTATCACTGTATTCAGGTATCACTTGGCAGAAGAAAGTAAGAAATAGAAAGAAGAAAGTAAGAAATATCCTAAATAGGGAATTACTGTAAGTCAAGATATGTAATATAATAATCTTGTCCAAGAGACCAGGAGTCAAATGATGAAAAATAGATCCACAGGAAATGGTGAACTGCTGGGGACCAGTAAACTGTTGTTACTGTAGATCAAAGACATAGAATGTGTTAAATTCATGAAGGTGATAAACGGTGACCTGTGATATATGCAGGATGTGAAGAACCATGTCAGTATCTCCACATTGTTCTCCAAAATGGTTGTAAATGGAGCTCAAAGACTAGTCCAGATCCTTTAGGAACAGGTCAGATGAAAATGTGGATTCATTGCGGGACTCAATAACGTCAAACTTAGTTGCTGGAAGTAGTTTTGCTTGTAATGACTTCCAAAAAGTTGATTTATAATGAGAATCACCTGGTGGTGATGTTTTGCAGTAATTCAGTCCAGGAGACTTTCATAGACATCATGTCCAAGAATGGCATATTTACTCCAAGCAGAAACACATGAAAATCCACAAAAACTAAAATACTGCCAGAGACAAACACAAACAGAAAGCCACACATGCCGAGGAGATGGTCCCATCCTTTCAGAATCTCAGTGAGAAGCTAGATAGTAAGCTTGATTTCTCTTCTCATATGGGTGTCATTCATGCCAAGCTCCACCCCAAACTTGGTGCCTTTTACCACAACACAGACTGCGTGTCTCCTCAGGTTCGCCGGGAACTTGTTTCCAAGACAGTGCTCCCGGTCTTTGGCTATGCAGATCTGGTCTATGTCACTGCCCCATCCTCTTCCCTTGACAGACTAGACGCCCTCTGTAATATCTTTTATCACTTTGCTACCACCCTCCTCCAAACTCACCACTGCTCTGTCTACTCCTCCCTATCTATTGTTCCCTACCTTTACATCACCAGTCCCACTGCACCTTTGTCATCTCCAAATAATGGTTTGGGTTCCTGCCTTCTTACCTATCCTCTCTCCTCTCTCCCATTTCTCTCTGCCTCATACTCCATCCACTCCATGGATCCTAACACCTTCTCTCTTCCCCACCCACACTCCTCTGCTGAACAGTAAGACTTCTCCTATTGCCTTCCCTCCCTCTGGAACCTGCTCCCCTCTGCTCTGCTCTGTTTCTCCCTTCTTCTGACTAGCTCAGGCACCAGCTAAAACTCTCCTCATCCCCGTTTGCTCCTGTTAGCCCTCTCTCTGACCCTCCCCTGTTAGAGCCCCTACCATCCCTGCTGCTGGGCCTCCTCCTGGGTTCTACCTGAGTCTGTGTCAGGCTCCTTCCTACTCTACATCTGCACTGCCATTATTCCTTCTGCTTTGGTCTTTATATTTGCACATGTAATCCACTCATTGTACCTTGCTTAGCTACATGTACTTTTTATTTGCACTTGTACCATGTTAAATTATATTCTGATTGCATTTTACCATGCACCAATGAGCGATACGATGTATGTTTGATTGTATTTTCCTGTTCCATTCCTCTGGGTCACACCTGGAAATGAACCTTGACTCAGTGTACCTTACTCAGTTACCAGTTTTCAAATAAATAAATACATACATACATGCATACATATTTACATACATACAGTACATGCATACATACAGACATACATACAGTACACACATACATACATAAAGGGTACTAAGGTAGAAGGATGAGGAATGTAAGAGGGTGGTAGGATAGTTGAGGAAGGGGTCTAGTGTGTTGCAACAGATGTGGGGCAGCCAACTTCAGAGGGATGTGGAGATGCTTTGAAAGAGAGGCCGCCGCCTGTCTGCAATAAATTTTCAGCACTCACTATGGCATGGGTTGCAGTGAAGGCTGAATTAGAGTTTCTCCATAGCAGGGCCAGATAGGGGCTAGAGCAGGTGGCTGCTGTCCTGCTTCTGCAGTGGGGGAAGATAGTAATCTGCAGTGGGCGAGGGAGAAGGGGATGTCCTATGGGGAGAGCTGAAAGGCTTGATAGTAACAAAGAATTGTTTTGCTGCCCTCACCAGCTCAATTCATCCCATGTTTCTCAACTGGGAGACAGTACCTGTTACCTTATAGCAACCAGGACTGCATCTAGATTGGTAGCTGAGATGGTTTTGGAGCCCAAGGAAAGAAAGGAGGCTAGGAAATGGCTGTTAACAGGAGACTCCATCATCAGGGGGATGGAGGGAAGGAGTGGTGTGTGCAGGCAGCCAGGAAGTTAGGATGATCAGGAACTTCCTGGAAGTATAGGCAGAGCCCCTGGTGTTCTGCTGCACTTTGTCCTCATTTCTGTGTCAGGGTGTTTTGGCCTTTATGGCAGCACTTTCAGATTTCTGCAGCATGATTTATTCATTTCTGTAGCAGAATGCAGTCCTGCCATTGGTTAAAATATGATGTGATGTCTTTGATTACATCATATGCTGAGCATAGAGGAGAGGCTTCAGGATAAAGGAGATGAGAAAGGGAGCTGGGCATTATGGAAAAACTGTATATTTAAATAAAAATTCAATGAGAACAATGAATTCTGCAGCACTACATATATTCTGCAGCATGATGCAAATTCTGGAGACGATTCCATAGCTGCAGAATTCTCAGGGCTTTGGGCATAGGCAGAGAGGTTGCATGTAGAATTAGGAAGCTTGTTAAAGGAGTAAAGGAGGGAAGGTGCTAGACGTAATGCTCCACCTGGGGACAAAATACGTACCCAGTAGTCCTTGTTAGAAGTTAAGGAAAAACTCAAGGAGCATAGCAGGAGACTTAAACTGGACAGTGTGCTTCTAGGGCAAGGCTAGGCTTCTCCTGATCTCTTGATTTTACCAAATTACCAGCAGTTGAAAGAGTAGTGCATGGAAGGGGGTTTTGTCTCAGTGGAGTCTGGGGACATACCACAGGTGGGAACAAGGCTTTGACCCAAAAATTGTATGCTTTCATCACCGGCTATTTAAACTGATGGTGGAAGCAGCAGGCAGGGACAACCAGGGCATTATAACAGCCAAGGGAGACCAATAAGGCACTCTCTTTGTAGTGGGAACGTGCAGGGTCCTATAGGGGATGATGGAAAACAATTTAAGGGGGCAGAAGTGAGAGTCCATTGGGTAAAAGGGAGGCAAGGGGCAGACACTGACTGTTTTCTTGGGTATTAGCTAACTTAGATTACAGGAGTCTGAGAAATGAGCATAGCCATAGGAGGATGGGAGAGAAAAAATGAGAAACAGTAAAGGATGAGGGGAAGCACACAGTGAGTGGGGACTAGGACAGGCAGTAATGCAAGGCAGAGAATGTAGTTCTGGCAGGAGGAAAGGGAAGAAAAGGAGCCAGAATAACACAGAGGGGAAGGGCTGCATAGATGAAAATAACAGGAGACAAAAACAAGCACTCACGAGAAAGAAAGCAGAAGCACTGGAGAGCAGTATACATTCATTTGTTTATTTGTTTTTGGTAACCGGGTTAATACACTAGACGTAGGATATGCCTATGTTCAGGAACAACCTGGGAGAGTACAACAAGTAAAAGAAACAGCAGACATAATACAGAAGAGAAAAAGTAATTATAACATACACTGCCAAGAGATCAAGTAATTACAATATACACTGCCAAGTAGAGTGTACAAGGCAGTTAAGAGACAGTAATACATAGTAACTTGAGAGAAATAAGGATAATAAAAAAACAATAATAACATGGCCTGGAAAAGGTGTAATATGTACCATGATTTACCATATGTGTACCATAATTCAGTGCAACATGTAGAGTCCAGTGTAAACAAGAATACAACGTCAATGACACAAGCTAAAAATGCAATGCTACAATTGCAAGAATACAATATCATGTCAGAAGGTAAAATTGCAGTGCACCAATTGCATGGAAGATAGGGAAGAACAATAAACAAGTAAGCAGTGCTGGGATACCTTATGAACAGGAAAATGCAGAAACAAGGACAAGCAGTAGCAGGGAGGGGGAAGGGCAGATAAAAATAATTACAGCTAGAGATGAAAATGGTGAAAGAGGTGGAAATTATGTAGTAGAGGAGCAAGTACATGAACAGGGGAGAGGGAGAGAGAGAGAGAGAGAGAGAGAGATGACAATGAAGTTCCCTTTTAAAGTGACCATGATAAGTAGAGAGTCTGACTGAGAATGGCAGAGAGTTCCAGAGCTTGGGGGCAGAATGGGGAAGGACTGAGAGCCCATGTTCGTAAGGCATCTGGGGACTGAAATATGGACTGCTCCCTAGAGCAAATGGATATGGGAAGGAGGGGAAGACAGTAGTGAGGCAAGGCAGAAGGGAACTATGGTACAAGCAATTTTATCAGTGATGGCACCAAGGGCATATGTGTGGTAGGCATCGGGGGACAGCCAGTTTTATTCACTATAAAGCCAACAGCAATGGGTAAGTTGGTGTGATGATAGTGCAAAGTGACAAATATTGTAGGTGGTGCCCCATCTCAGAAGATGTGTTTTGGTAGCATTAGTGTAGACTGCAGTGCCATAAGTAAGGGCAAGAAGAAGTATACCCTGAGCAATGGCCTTATGGGCAGAGGGTGTCAGGGCATAGCTAGTTTTATATGCGAGGCCAAGTCTGAGGTTAACTGACCTGCATGCACTGGCAATGTGTTAAGCAAAGTCAAGTGAGGGGTCCAGGGTTAGTCCAAGGTATTTAAACTTGGAGACATTATCAAGAATAGTGCCCTCAAGATTGCAGATGGAGAGTTGTCTAGGGCACATTCTTAGTCTGAGGCAGAGCCAAATAACATGGAGTGTGTTTTGCTGGAGTTAAGAGTAGTTGATAGTGAGATAGCCGGGAGTGACTTTTATGGAATGCAGAGGCAAGAGTGGAGTTGAGGTCTGACAGGTTATCAGAGCTAGAGTAAAGAACTAAATCATCTGCACAGAGCAGTGAAGAACATGATGAGGGATTAAGGGTTGAATCGCTGATTAAGATTGTAGAGAGGAGCGGGCCAATAATATTTCCTTGGGGTACACCTATCTTGGCAGTGGAGGGAGAGGATACTGCAGTGTTATATTTATCAAATTGCTGTCTGTCAGTAAAGTAGCTTTGGTACCAGCGGATTACAGTAGAGGAGAAACCAAGGGAGATCATCTTATTTAGAAGAAAGTGGTCGATAAGATCAAATGCTTTTGTAAGGTTGATAAAGATAGCACCTATTAACTGGCCATTTTCCATAGTAACGTTTGTATCATTAGTGAACTTTAGTAGGGTAGTAGAGGTACTGTGGTCACCATGGAAACCATGCTGGGAGTCAGAAAGAGAACAATGATCATTTAGATAGCTGATAATTTGGATTGATCCTGCCCTTTCAAGGAGCTTACTTAGTACCAGTAGGATGGCAATAGGGCAGTAATTTGTGATAGATTTAACGTCCCCTTTCTTAAAAACAGGAAAAACTTTGTCCCTCTTCCATATATCAGGGACCAAACCAGAGCACAGGGATATGCTAAAAACATGGGTAAGAGGGGAGGCAAGGAGAGGGACAGCAAGTTTAAGTAGCTGAGGTTCAAGACCATTTGTGTCAACACTGCTACAGACAGAATTGAGAAGTCTGCGAACTTCAAGTGTGGAGATTGTACGCAAGCAGAACTGGGGAAGAGTGGGAGGAGCTTCACATGAATAGAGTTAGTATGTGATGTAGTTAAGCTGGTATATTTGGAGAGGTCAGAAAAATAAGAATTGAAATGATTTGTAATAGTGGCAGGGTTGCTGTAGTGGAAATCATCAATCACAAAGTCATTTGAAGAGGGAGTTGGGCTAGCACCAACAAAGTTTTTTATATGGTTCCAGAACTTTTTGGGATCATCGGCAACACCTAGTAGTGGTAGATTTTTACAATAGGAACTTTTAGCATGGTATATTGCTTTTTTGCTGACATTTCTCTTGGTCTGATAGTCTACCAGGTCTGTGTGTAGGCCAGATGCTTTACATTTAGTCCTGCACTTGTTTCTGTTCCTTAAGAAGGCTAGGAGGTCTTTGTGGAACCATCTGTTTGGAGAGCCCTAAATCCTGCATGTTACTACAGGAGTATGTATGTCCTGGAGAGTGCAAAACTGAGAAATGAAGTAATTTAAGGCATCATTTACATTATTGGTGTAGTAGAGGGGTCTCCAATCTATGTAGGATAAGTCTGCCAGAAAAGCCTTAGGATTTAACTTGGAGAAATCACGTATGGAGATGACTTTTGGAGGATAGAATGGAGTATGGGCCTTCTGTATGCAATATACTGGGGAATGATTGGAAATAGCGTCAGCTAAGGTTCCAGTCGCCATAATCCTATCTGTTTGGTTTGTCAGAATAAAGTCAAAAGTAGTGTAAGTTCCTGAGTTTGAGGAGAGGCAAGTGGGGCCAGGGATGAGCTGGTGAAGCTGGTGTTTTTGGACAGTAATGTCAAGGGATTTGGATGATTTCCCACTCCAATCTAGGTTGAAATCCCCTAGGAGAATGTTTTCATTTTTACATACTTAGAGCTGGTACGAGTGAGGATTTCTTCAAGTCCAGCAATACCACCTCATGGGGGCTTGTAGACACAAATGATTTGGAGTTTTTGGTACCACCCAGAAGTAGGATATTGTGCAGGGCCTCACAGTGATCAACATTAGGGGAGTGGAATATGGAGAGATTTAGATGGGACTTATAATACAGTATATTGCTACCTCACCACCCCTTTTAGAGGAACAATGATTACGTCTGAGTATATGGTAATTTGGAATATAACAAGCATAGTCAGGTATGGCATATTTTAGTGAGGTTTCAGAGAGGCATACAGTACCCAGGTTGTATACGGATAGCCAAGATTCCAAGTCGAGAAGATTATGGAGAAGGCTCCTGACATTAAGGTGTGCAATCTTGAGGTCCTTTGTATCTGACCAAAGAGGATCCATGTGTTTTGAGGATATAGATGTAGGTGGTCCAGGGTTAGGTTCCATGTCACCAGCAGCAAGTAATAAAAAGAAGGTTAGGAAGACAAGAGCACATGATATAGGGCATTTCTTTTTCTGATACTAGGATATTTGAAGTATATTGAGATAGTGTAAATGTGGCTTCAGGAGTTCCTGGTCATATAGACCATGAGTCAACAAGGGTTTATGGACAAGAACTAGGAGATTTGACATGGTAAAGTCAGAGGAGGGGGTAGAGTGTGTCAAACTAAGAGTAGAGAAGGGAATGCCATTAAGCACCAATAGAAGGGCACAGAGAGAGACAAGACTGGTGAGGGCAATCAGAGGGAAACTGGAGTGGAGTGTAAAAGCCATGTCAGAGAGAGGGAGAAGAAAAATAGAAGAGGGGAGGAGCAGTGCAGTAGCACACCAGAGAGACTGATAGTGGCAGGAAGAAGGCTGTCAGAAACTACTGGGTGGCAAAGAAGCAGCTGATAAGAGTGAGACAGGAGGGAAATGTTGAAACAAATAAGGATAGCCCACTAAGGCAGAAACAGAGCCAGACAGAAGGGTAACAGGCAGGGTGAAGGGAGAAGGCTATCAGAAAAATGTGGATGGCAAAAAAGGGTAAAAGGGAACAACGTTAAGATACCGGGAAGGAAGTGAGTTAATAACGAAGTGTATTAGAGGATAAGAATTGTTTAAATAACAAGCAGCAGGTGCAGTGGCTAGGTAGGGTCAGAGGCACCAAGAAATGGAAATGAGGAGAAAACTCAGTGAGCCCAAGAGCAGGTGTAGCCTGTCAGAGACCAGACTGGACAAATGGGAGGATAGGGGAGTATAAAGGCGGTATCACCCAGGGTGGGTGGGAGGAGGGTAGGGTAGGGTAAAGTTTTTCAGTGTGGCGTGACATGTTTTTGGTGCCACAAAAAAACAATCAGGGAACCTGGTGTCCTTCTCATACCTCCTACTGGGGTAAAGGCAGCATGGGGAGGGCAGGGAAGCGGGAGCCCTCTCGACCCTTCACAGAGCAGATGTGGCTTCAGGATGGAAACGAGGTCAGAAAGTGCCTGGAATAAATAAATACAAAGCAGGTGAGAGGGACTGGGTGAAATGTGAGACTGCTAGCCTAGAGGTGAGCAGTGGGGGAGGTTACATAGCCACAGCTGTGGAATGCAAGGCAATTAGGATATTGAGTCAAACAAAATAGTGGGGGCACTTTAGCAACAGTAACATCCTGCACAGAGCTGTAATTCCAGCACTTACAGCAGTAAAATACAAAGTCTATGGGGCAGTTCAGCACAGCTCTTTCAACATTAATGTAGTTGGTTCAGGAACTTTACACTGCTCAACTGAATGCCAGGAACCTGGGGAGTAAGATTTGTGATTTACAGGCAATAATAGCTGAAACCCAGTTAAACTTGACGACTATTACGAAACATGGGCTACACAGCACTGACTGGGAACTATCAGTTCCTGGCTGCTCACTATGTAGGAAGGATAAGAGCAGGGGAAGGGTAGAGTAGTGGCCTTGAATGTGTGAGAATGACATAAAACCTATCTGGCCACTGCCCTGAGTGCACACTTTCACTGATTACATGGGTGGATCCCAAAGGGGTGTGATTATAGGACTGGACTACATTACACCGCATGAATGAGGGGGTAATTGTGTTTTAGATTTTGCTCCAGAGGAAATCTAGACTCATGTTTAATGTTTGTTGTTTTGCCCCGTGAGGTCTAAATCAAGAACTGGAACTCACACTATTGTTATAAGTGATTTACACTTATTGTTGTATCTGTTCGAGACTGTCCATTGCTGACTGATTATTTATTAGTTTCCCATTGGTGACGTAAACTGATATTATATTTCTTTTTTTTGTCTAGTTATTTAGGCAATCATTTTTCATTTAAATACATTTAGTATTGAATTTATTATTGTAGTATATACATGGATATGTATGGTAGTATATACATGGATATATATGGTAGGAAGTATAAGGGCTGTAGTTTATGCATATGGATATTTGTAGTCCTAAGGTATAAGTTCCTGTCATGGCCAGTGCGTTTTTCTTTGTGTATGTCCAGTAATGTGTGTCCACTATCTCTAAGAAGAAATAAAGATGGCTACTACAATAGACCTCCTGCAACCGAGTCTCCCTGCACGGGACCCCAGAATATATTACACTGGCGACTGAGGATGGAAGCAAAACAACTCAGATGAATGCAAGAAAGGTTATGTCAGCTAATGCATGTTTTTGTAACTGCTATAAATCCTGCTACCTTGCGTGGGTTCGACTGGCTTCCCATCCTTCCCTACCTGACAGGCTATGGTACACTTCACAAATGTGTCTGCTGATGTATCTTGCTTAAACTCCAGACATCAAGCAAGCCTAACAACAAAACTCCACTAGTGTGGACTGTCTGTTTATCTTGCTGGGTTTAAAAAAAAGACAGCAGCTATTCCAGTTCTGCTCCAAGGGAAGCCAGAGGAATTCCTGATATATGGAAACTGAAACCTAAGGAAGGCAGCAATAAATCATGTTGTGGCCTACAGGAACAGCATAGATTCCTGACCACAACAGCAAAGGCAGCTCAGCAGCAGCCTCTTGTGGCATAACAGAGAAATCACAACACATTCTGAAAAGCCTTTTTTTTCTGGAAACTGCAAATACAGACCAACCTGCCAAGGAAATGGCACAAATTGGAAGAGTTCCTGAATTCAGTAAATCAAAGGAAATATTTGACTTCTATCTCGAATGTTTCCAACGCTGGCTTAAAGCAAACAAAATTGAAGAAGACAACAAAGTAGATGTCTTCTTAGCAGTTTTGCCACCGCACATTTATTCCCTTCTATGTAATCTAACTGCACCTGCTTACATCCTGACTCCAACATATGCGCAAGTCATTGAGAAACTTGCACAGCATTTCAAACCTCAGCTCCTTCTCATTGCTGAATGTTACACCTTCCATCATCGCAACCAAGAGGAGGGGGGACCTATTGCTGACTACATCATTGCATTAAAGCATCTAGCATGCACATGTGCAATTGTCCAGTCCCTGGATGGTGCCCTCCAGGATCACTTTATCTGCAGTCTGAGAGGTGAAGCTTATCAGAAAAAGCTTTTGCAAGAAAAATCCCTAGACTTCAAGTCAGCTTGTGATATTGCAATCGCTATGGAACTTGCTCAAAAAGGCTCCAGCGCACTAGCGGGACATTCGTAACACCAAAGAAGTAAGGTCACCCATACTCTAGAACCCAAGGGACATTCCAACACCACGGGGTGGTCCACCACTTGTTTATCGGCAAACCCAGCCATTTTGGAAACCAGCACCACAGGGCACTTCTACAAAGTCAACACCATGCTACAGATGTGGAAGTAACCAACCACCATCAAAGCACATGCCGATTTCGACATGAGAAATGCCGCAGCTGAGGAAAGGTGGGTCACATACAGAAAGTGTGCAAAAGCACATCACAGACTGCTGCTGCACGGTATGTCACTGATGACACTGCAACTACTGAAACAGAAGATGAGGCATTGCACCTGTTCATGGTTTATGCAACCTGGGCAAATGCAGCAGAAATTTACCTCCAAATTCAGTTAGCTAGAAACCCGGTTAGCATGCAGCTTGACACCGGAGCCTCAGTATCTCTTGTGCCAGAGCACATCTACAGAGAAAAACTTCAGCAATGCCAGTTGAAACCATCATGTATTCAACTCTCATCTCACTCAGGAGACCCAATCCCTGTGCTGGGGGAGATTCAAGTACCAGTCACCTATGAGGGAGGAATGTTGACCTTGCTTCTGGTGGTGGTACAAGGAGAAAGACCTGCATTAACGGTAGAGGCTGGCTCACACAGATCAAATTGAACTGAGAAAAGATCTTCAGCTTAAATACTGTGACCAAAGCACCACAAGATGAGCTAGAGAAATTACTGGACAAACATAGTCCTATTTTCCAGGACAGTTACGGCACAATCTGGTATTTCAAGGCGAAGATTCGCGTGCAACCGGGAGCCACTCCAATTTTCTACAAGCCTTGACCAGTATCTTATGCTTTAAGGGAAGTGGTAGAGAAGGAATGTGACCATCTCAAAAGCCATCGTATCATCTCACGAGTGAAAAGGAGTGACTGGGCTGCCCCTATAATTATGGTACCGAAATGAGACAAGGCAGTGAGGTTGAGTGGTAACTACAAGGTTACAGTGAACTATTGTATACAGCAAGACCCACACCCATTACCCAGTGCAGAGGACTTGTTTGCCACACTCTCAGGGTGCAAGTTCTTTAGCAAGTTGGACTTCTCTTTTTGCCTACCAGCAGCTGGAATTGGAACCAGTCAGAACCATATGTAGCCATCAACACCCACAAGGGACTTTACTGGTGTCATCACTTGGCAATGGAGTTTCCACAGCACAAGCAATTTTCCAGAACACAATGGACCAGATACTGCATGGATTGAACCATGTAGTATGCTTCATGGATGATATCTTGGTAACAGCACCCACAGTGGAAGAGTATCTCACAGTCCTGGATCAAGTCTGACCAGACAACAGCAGTATGGACTGAGAGTAAAGCTAGCCAAATGCCAATTTCTTTAAAATTCTGTTGAGTAACTAGGTCGCCAGATCGACGCCCAAGGCCTATGCCCAACAGAGAGCAAGGTGAATGCTATAGTCAAGGCACCTGCACCAACACATGTAACAGTTAAGATCATTCTTAGGACTCTTGAACTACTATGGACAGTTCTTAGCTCAATTGTCCATATTGTTGCAACCACTTCATGACTTGCTACAGAACGAAGCTCAACAGAATTGGTCACCACAGTGTGAGGAATCATTCCAGGCTTGCAAGAATTTATGAAGATAGCATGTAATGCATCACCATATTGAGCTGGGGCCATCATCTCTCATGTGCTACCTTCTGGGGAGGAACACCCAATTGCTTTTGCTTCCAGGACCTGTCCCCAAGCGAAAGAAACGATCGAGAAAGAAGCTTTAAGCATAATTTCAATCACTCTGCTAACAGATCACAAGAGTCTGCTGGCAATTCTGGAGCTAAAGACTGCAATAGCAACTCTAGCAGCACTCAGGATGCAGTGATGGGTCCTGATTTTGTTGGCTTATGACTATGACATCAAATAAAGATGTTCTCAAGATCATGCAAATGCAGATGCGTTATCGAGACTGCCATGCAAAAATGCTACAGAGAAGGAAGACGATGGGGCAGTATTCCATCTTTCACATCTTGAGGAATTACCCATTGCTTCACAGGATGTCACAGCAGATATACAGTGAGATTCTGTCCTCCCTAAAGTCCTAGATTTCACCCCTAAACGATTGGTTCATGAGAGACCTAACTATCCAACCTTTCTTAGACCAGAAGGAGCAGTTGTCCACACAGCAAGGTTGTGTTCTGTAGGGAGCTTGAGTTTGAATACCTCCAAAGTTCCACAAAAGATCACTTTCTGACTTACACGACAGCCATCCCGGAATCTCTCGAATGAAGGCATTGGCCAGAGGATACCTCTGGTGGCCAGGACTTGATCAAGATATCCAACATTTTGTCAACCAATGTACGCCATGTGCGGCTGTCCGCAACCAATTGTCAACCGCACCCCTGCATCCTTGGTCCTGCGCTACCACACCAAGGGAGCGCATCCATGTAGACTATGTTGAATTGGACAAACAATATTTCTTAGTAGTAATTGGTGTCCACTCTAAATGGCTGTAAGTGTTGACCACACAAGTCACAACTACTGAAAAGACTGTAAACCTTCTGAGACAATTTTTTGCCTCACATGGCCTACCACAAGAGTTAGTGTTGGGACAATGGTCCCCAATTGTCTTCCCATGATTTCAAACTGTTCTTAAAGCAGAATAGTGTCTGACATATAGTATTTTGATTCCTCTTTACTATCCAGCATCCAATGGTGCAGCCAAAAGAGCTGTATAGACATTCAAAAAAGCCTGTAATAAACCCAATGCACAGCAAGTACCTACAGTTCAAAGGCTGGCTTGCTTCCTGTTCATTTACAGAAACACTCCTCACACAGTCACAGAATGAACATTAGCTGAACTGTTCCTCCAACATCAACCTCATACCTGTTTGTCATTGTTGAAGCCAGACTTGGCTGATAATGTTGCAAAACATCAACTACAACAGCAGAAGGGTCATGACAAGTCAGCCAAGCCAGTATGAATTTTCCATCCTGGAGAGAGGGTGATGGTTCAAGACTGTAGACATCCCAAGATTTCTTGGATTCCTTGGGTGGTGACTGAAACACATGAACCTTTGCCCTATGCAGTTCACATGGGACATTGACTTGTTCACGTACATGTCATCACCCGCTGCATTCCAAGGTTCTAGCAAATGCGGCAGAAGATGTCACTCCAGATAAGGACAGTAACACAGAAGACTTTGCTCTTGCCTGTGATGTTCCACTGGGGCTGGTGCCAAATAATAACAAAACCTCTATCTCACCAGCAGTGGTTGTTCCAGCCTGCAGATATCCCATTAGGCACCAAAGACCACCACAAGGACTTGACCTTTAAGTCATGTACTGAACTTGTTCCTCTGTGCAACTGAACTCTTAACAGTACTGTAACTTAGTTAGTGACAAGTTCTCCCCAAGGGGCAGAATAATCTCCTGAACTTGTTTCTGGGTACTGAATAGTCTACTTCAGCCTGGAAGTTAGGAAATGTTACTGTTGAAGTATTTTAAACAAGTTTCTGTCTAAGGGGAGGAGTGTAGTATATACATGGATATGTAGGCGGGTGGGCCAAGTGGTCCTTATCTGCTGTCAAAGTCTATGTTTCTATGTTTCTATATACATGGATATATATGGTAGGAAGTATAAGGGACACAATTAGGGCTGTAGTTTATGCATATCGGTATTTGTAGTCCTAGCTAAGGTATAAGTTCCTGTCATGCCCAGTGGGTTTTTTTTTTTTTTTTTGTGTATGTCCCATGATGCGTGTCCACTATCTCTGAGAAGAAATAAAGAGGCTACTACAACAGACCTGCTGTAACTGAGTCCCCCAGCTCAAGACCCAACAATATATTACAATTATATTATTTAATACACTTACTACTGAATTGATTATATTATTTTTCATTACAGATTTTTTCTCACTAGACTGAGGGCGGGATTTTCAAAACACTTAGATCACCACAAACCCCAGCGTGACAATGATACGGCACATGGGGCTTGTGGTGATCTAATGGGATTTTTATCCCATGCTGGCAATTGCCACAAGTTGGACCAACTTTTTCTGGTCTAATGTGTGGCAATCCTGGGGGCTGTTTTACGGAGCTTGCTCCAGATATTTGGCGCAAGCTGCCGTAAATCATTGAAACTGTCGCAACTGTGCCTGAGACTGTAAAATCGGGTGCAGTTGCAGCAAAGGGTTCGGCACAGCGCCTGTTGAGCTCTAGAACCTAAATGCGGTGCTGCAGGGTTGGATGCCAGCCCTGCGCCTCCCTTTGAAAATCTTGCCCAGAGTGTCTTGAATTCTTATATATGTATTTCACTTCAGGAATTCATCTACTTGAAGTTTAAACAGTTCTTTGCCAAACTGTTCCTGTACCACTATTTTGAGCTTGTTAATAGCTCTGAGAAAGGAGTTACCTTTACTCCAAAACAGCACATTTCCCGATGCCAGTGAGCACTGCACCTGCTCCTAGCGGCTGTTCTTAGTCTGGGGAGCCCCGGGAAGCCTGGCTATTACAATGTTCTGAGTAATCTTTCAGGTTCTGGTATGGTGCTAGCAGCTAGTAGCACTACAAAAATGCACCAGAAATACAGATTAGGCAATTGAGCCACAAATAGCATTTAAACCACGTACAGACTGCTGGAGGATGTTGCTTTGAAACGCCACTTGTAGCACTTGGTGGCTCCGAATTAAAAGATACATTGGGTAAGCCAGCTATGTCCTGTGGTATCTTTCCTGATGTGCTGATAGACTTGATTTGTGGGTAACTTGTGACAATGTTTGTAGTACTGATCAATCATATTTAGTTTATGTTACCTGCCTAAATGGTGTCCACATATTATATTATTGTATGGCTAATATATTTATTACAAGTAGCAATAGCCTTGCTTACCTTTTCCTCTAGCATTTTTCTTGTCTTTTATACACATAGGGCTGTATTGTTATTTTTTTTTAATTTATTATACTTTTTGCGGTACCTGGCCATCAGAAGTATCTGCCCTGGTCACGGACCCCCAGGACCTCCACCTCCAATCATAGCCTGCACTCTTCCCACAGTCACCCCTGGCTTGCCCCCCAGAAGGCGGGGGTGTGGCACCGGCCCTTAATGCCACAATTCTGGTATCTGGTAAGGGGGAGCCGGCATCAGAGGTGATGAGAGGCCCAGGGGCAGGGCATCATGAAGATGAGCCAGGCGCAGGTTTTTTCCTCTGTAAGCAGGGGCAGGGACGTGCAATGACGTCTGGCATCTGCCCCGGCCCTGAGACATCCAGGCGTTGGTGTGCTTGCTGCAACCCAGCCTCCACTGGGAGTCGCTGGACACCAAGCACACTCACCCACCCTCCCCCTGGAGAAGGAGAGCATTCTAAGGATTCTCAATCCTTCTCCCCCTGGCCGGACCTCCAACGACCCGGGTGCGTTCCCGAACCCTTGTCACCAGCGTTGCAAGCGGAAATCCAACTGCTGCGCTGGTGGGCCAGCTAGGGCTGGATTTTCAAAGGGTGGTGCGGGTCTTGCATCAAGCCCTGCATCAAACCCTTTCTATGCACCATGCACCATACCTGTTTGCCATAACTGTGCCCAATTTTCAAAGCTGGGGCACAGTTGTGACAGTTTACCTGCTTTACGCAGCTTGTGCCAAATCTCAGGCGCAAGCTCAGTGAAAATGTTCCCTAGGATTGACGCAAGTTAGACCACAAAAAAATGGTCTAGCTTGCTTCAACTGCCACATAGGATAGAAGATCAAGTTAGATTTCTGCAAGCCCAGTTGCCATATCTTTGGCGCACCTGGGTTTGTGGCAGTATAGGGGGTTTTGAAAATCTGGCCCATAGTCACTTTTTGAATCGTTTGTCATTTGAAAAAGTGACACTTTTTTCATGTATTCAACATTTTACTATGCAACTGTTGTACAATTAATGGTAACCTTTTAGGTTTCAGTATGTCCACTATGCTTACTTTCATGTGTGGGTTTTTATTGTGACGATCAGGTTCTTTTGGGACATTACCACTCTTCATTTTTACTGTGGTATTCAGGCATATTTACACTTTCTAGTTAATTTTTTTTTCAGTTAAATGCTTTATTAAATTTTCCAACAGTACAACATATACAAGAAAATACACTGCTGTTTACAGAATAACAATTACTGTACAGCACTGTAGGGTAACAGTACATTAGGCTCGCATATTTAAAATGACCAGGCTAATACATACATAGAGTATTGATTGTCACATAACTGGCATTGTGTTACTTGAGGCCTTGACCATGTATGAAGTGCTGCTGCTGGATCTATGTCATGGCTTCAGTGTGATCGGAAAGATGTACCTTCCAGTGGTCACTCCTGACGACTGATCTGTAAAGGAATGTCCCCACAGCGTAAACACAGAACTAAAAACAAAAACTAAAAAACATATACAAAACAGTTAATAACTGTACAACTGAAGTTGTGCAGTCCTGCTACTGTACAGAACATTGTCTTCAACTTGCCTAAAGCACACCATGTCGTCCATGTGATCCTGTCGTTATAGCAGTGCTTCATTCATCCGATGCCTGCTCTGGGGGCTAGATAAGCAAGATATGGTGCCCAGCATTTCAGAAACGTCCCCTCCTTGACTAGTGCTAGGTGAGAGCACCTATCCAGCTCATATACTGTTGCAAGTGCTACAAAAACTTCATTAAGTGTGTGGGTAATGGTGCTCGTCTAGTTTCTAAGCAGTGTGCGTGTCACCTGCATGCTCAGTCGCATCGGCCATCGAATCTCAGGAGCGGCTAAATGGGGCTGCCTCTGACCTCATGCCTAACAGTAGTAGTGGTGCAGAAAGGGGCAAGGGCTTTTGAAGTATCCTGCTGTCCTCTTGCAATACTCGTTTCCAAATGGGATAGATTAGGGGGCAGCCCCAGAGTATGTGATGCAGGTCCCCCCTTGTTTTTGGCAGCACCAGCAGTTGTCCTAGGCCAAGAGCTTGGCCTTCTTAAGCACTACTGGGATCCTGTACCAGGAGTGTAACATTTTGTTATGAATCAACCTGCTTCTGGCGTCCCTGTGAACTTTATGGCCCAGAGCCCAACACTGTTCCCACTGACTATCAGAAATACATACATTTAGTGCCTGTTCCCACTTGTACTTAAATGTTGAGGCCTGATTGAGCAGGTTGTCTCTAACTAATGAGTATATGGCACCTACAGTGCCCTTAGGGAGCTTAAGCCAAGTAGAGAGTTGTGAGGGGCTTTTATATTGGCAATTTTCGCAGGATAAGAGTGATTTTACCGCATCCCTCAGTTGTAGGTATTTCCAAAAGTCTGTGGGTAGTTCTGATTTTTGCTGGAGGTTTTAAAATATATCTACCAAACAGGTATTGGGCACCAGTATGTCCCTGATGAAGTAAACCCCTCTGTCTATCCACTGCGGCCACAACACTGACTGTCTATCAATAGTGATAGCTGAGTTGCACTATAACGGAGTATGTAAAAGGAGTCTAGAGGGCCCATCGATCTTCTTGTGCAGCTGTTTCCAATAGCAGATTGTGGGGCCTATGGTGGGGTGTGCTGAATAAGTGTGTGGGGGGTCTGACCACAGAAGGGAAGCCAAAAGGGGGGTCTCTCCTTGCACTTGCTCTATGTGTTTCCACTGGGGGGGAGGTGTCCGAGCCCGGCCTAAATCACTTCAGTGTTTGTGAGTTGTGGAAGGCCATCTTATACCCTTCCATCCATGGAAGCTCCCAATCCTCCCTCCTTCCAGTGTGCCCTGAGCATATTGCAATTGCAGCTCGGCTTATTGTTTTCCCAGAGGAAGGAGCCAACCATTCTGTCTATTTTCTGGTACTGGGGTGGGGGGGGATATAGTGGGATATGCGCAAGTAGATAAAATAATTTGTACATCATGGACATTTTGAAGGCGGCTATCTTGCCTGCCATGGTTAGACAGAAACGGGCCCACCTCTCAAGTTCTCCCTTGCACTCTAACAGTGGCCCTAGGTTCCTGTCCCACATTTTGTCCAGATTTGCCCCTATCCTGATGCCAAGGTATGTGATTGCTTCTTGGGACCCTTGCAGGTCTTGAGTGGGCAGCATCTGGCATTGACATGCCTTATTAAGGAGAAAGTATCTCTATTTTATTCTGGTTTACCTTGAGGCCGGAGATGCCTGTATATTTACTCAAGAGGTCCATTAGTGGTTTGATTGTGTGCTGCATGCCTGCCAGGGGAGCCAGAAGGTCATCAGCATACATCAGGGTGGAGTATTGAGTATTCCCTATACATAACCCTTTGATGTGCTTATCCTGGCAGATGGCAGACACTAAAGGCTCAGCTGCCAGAACAAACAGCAGGGGTGATAAGGGGCATCCCTGCCTAGTCCCCCTGTGTAGCTGAAATGGGCCAGATAGCAGAGAGTTGGTAAGAACTCATGCTTGAGGAGAGGTATATAATGCAGTGATGGCTGCCTGAAACTTGGGCCCAAAACCCAGGTGTTCCACGGACAGTGTGAAGGTAGTCCCATTCGACAGAGTCAAATGCCTTCTCAAAGTCTATTGCCAGCACAGCTTCAGGGGTACTGGCCCCTTTGGGTGTAAGTATTAGGTTGATAAGTCTTCGGATGTGGTCAGTGCTGTATCTGCCCTGTACAAAGTTGACTTGTAAAGGGAGCATCAGGGAGGTAAAGAGTGGGTTCAGCCTAGTAGCTGGCGCCTTAGCATAAACTTTGCTGTCTGTGCTTATGAGAGATATGGGGTGATAACTGGCAGCAGCTGAGGGATCCTTCCACTTCTTGGGGAGGACTGTTATAATTGCCTCTCTAAGCGTGGGGGGGAAGCGTACTGTGCTGCTTAGCTTCTAAGTACACTTGGCAGAGTAATGGGGATATCAGGAGGGTCATGGCCTGGAGGAAGTCAACTGAAAAAACGTCCCCTCCTGGGGTCTTCCCCTTTTTGAGGGATCACAGGGCTCTACGCACTTCTTCTATACTGAGAGGAGCATCAAGGGCATCTCTCTGCTGCTTGGTGATCCTAGGTAAGGAAAGGGTGTCTAGGAATGTCTGTGTTTCCCCTTTATTTTCTGTACGGGAGGAGGTGTATAATTTAGCATAAAATGCTGCCATTATTCTATTTACGTCTCTCGGCTTGGTTTGTACCTCCCTTGTTCATAGGTCCATGAGTCCTGTGATATATCTATTAGCTTGCTGTTTATGGAGCTGGTATGCAAGTACTTTCCCGCTTTTGTCTCCCCCCATCCAGTATGTGTGTGTCTCAACCTCAGGAGGGCCAGATCGGCCTCCCTCAATAAGAGCTCTTTCGTTTCCATATGAAGCGCAAAGACCTTACGGCCTATGGTTGAGTGAGGGGCTGAGTGGGGCATGTCCTTGTATGCCTTCTTCACAGCAGTTAGCTCCTCCTCTAATGCCTTCAATTTTTGTTCTCTCTTTTTCCTCCTGTGCACAGCAAATCCGATTATTTTCCACCTCATGGTGGCTTTGCATGCTTCCTATGTGGTTCCAGCTGAAGTATCAGAGATTGTTTTTTTTTTTCATATGAATAGCTGTCTCTACCTTGGCCTATATCATGAATTCTGGGTCCCTAAGTAGGAGAGGATCTGAATCTCCATGTGTGGGGGGACCCATGCTAATAGTAGTTGTACCAGGACATGATCAGAGATTACGGTGGGGAGGATAGTGGAGTCAAGTACACATTGGGCAATAGTTTGGGATATTAGCTAGAGGTCCAGTCTGCTGAACATGCCATGTACCCCCAATTGAAATGTGTAGTCACACTCTTTGGGGTGTAGCAGGCGCCAAATGTTCACCAGGTGGAATTCTGTGCTCATCCTTAGTGTGGCCTGTACTCCTCTTGGGTGGGCCTCCTTACCCTTGTCACTTCTGTCCAGATTAGGTATCAGTGTCAGATTAAAGTCTCCAGCTATTATTGGGGTGTTTCCATCATTCATGGCTTCAATCTTGTTTGTGAGGTCTAGGAAGAAAGTGGATCTGTCCTCATTTGGGGCATAGACATTCACCTATAATACATGTCCCTTGGGGGTACCCATTAGCGCCAGTATCCATTTACCTTGTGGGTCTGAGTTACTCTTGATTAGGGACCATGGGAGGGCCTTATGCAGCAGTATGACTACCCCTCTTTTCCTGGATGGCACACAGGCATGTAGTTCTGTCCCCCCCCAGCACCTCACCAGATACGAGTGGTCACTCTTAATCAATTTAGTTTCTTGCAAAAAGGCTATGTGAGTCCTTGCTCTCTTCGGGTGCATCAACACCTTTTTCCATTTTATGGGTGTATTAAGTCCTCTGACATTCCAAGTGACAAATGATATTTCATTCATAGTCCGACAGATGGCGGTGAATAGGTATTTTTTGTTGTGCACACACCGGATGAGAGTGGGGTCCCATCTGTTGGGCCTCATACTCAGTTTGGGGATATATATTGGAGACAGTAATCATAGTTCAACAGGGCATGGTACCAAGGATTGCTGTGATATGCATGGCTAGACAGTGTTAAATAAACATTCACAATATTAAAATAAAGATTTGTAGCAGTAATAAAACAACAAACTGTAACATATATACAAGCTTTGCGCCCTTCAGCACATAAGAAAGTGTCAGTTTAGCAGACCGAGGACTCAAGGTCCCCCGAGGCCTAACCCACCCTTTCTGAGGGGGTCTGGTCCAAGTTGGGGCTCCACTGTTAACCAGGGGTTCCTTTCCTTTCTATTGTCTTACGACAGTGGGGGTATGTACAAGGCGAAAATAACCTCTGACTCTGCCCCGGTAATGTTCATATATGTTTCCACACCTTTATCATTGCCAGATGACTGAAACCTGGGGCATTGTAGCTGGCGTGATATCTACAGGTATTATAGTGTCTGCTACTTGCTGGGGAGGGAGTGAGGGGGTTAAGCCTTGCAAAATAGAGACTTTCCGCTCAACATCTGCATGAAGCCTATATGACTAGGAGCCCCCTTACCAGTAGATGGTGTGGGGGGGTGAAATTCCACTGTACCTCCCTCATCTCATTGAGGGCAAGCAGTTTATATCAGATAGCCTTCTAGTTGGGAGGGGAGAGAGAGAATATGATCAGTGCCCTAGCTGGGGTGTTTCCTCCACAATGGCATGCTGTGCACCTCTGTAGCATGTCAGGCTTGGAATGAACCCTCTTTCCCCATGGGGTGCAGGACTTTGCACAGTAGTTCCCCCTTACTTGACATGTAGAGACACTTTAAATATGTGGCTGAGCCATCCAAGTAGAGTTACTACTGAGGTATAGAGTGGTCATAGGTCATGGCCGTCAAAATACATCACTCTGTGGCTTCATCCACTGTAAAATTGTATACTTCTCTGTCTGCCAGCAGGGGGATTTATCTTACTGGGGATCCCTGACTACCTTATCTGTGTATGGTTGGCACTTTACATCTGAACACAGGATAGTAGCAGCTCTGTATACATTACTGGTCAGAACATCACCCGTTTGCCACGGCCTGCTTCTGGCCCTTGAACTCCCCCTTCCCCAAGGAGGCATCCCCCTCCTCTGCAATCTACATTTACAAAAACACCATAACATTATATACCAAGAACCCTTCTACATTGTAGTATCCAGCTAGTTGTTTCTTGTGTATCAAGGCATAGTTTAAGCTAGTTGTTGTCCATGAGAGTGTTCTTACTGAGGAATTGGGGAAGCTAAGTACCAGCTGTGTGCCCCCTATGCCCAGAATTAGTTGTCACTTAACTGTCCATCGGGTGTTCCCCTTCCCAGCCCTTCCTATGCCTTGACCCTTAAGAAAAAATGAACAGATCACTTATCTGAATCATTGCTGGGATCCTCTTTCTTGGTTGGCTCTGGTGCGCCTGCTTCAGAGGGCCAGACTCTGTAGGCTCTAGTAGTTCCTGGGGCTGTGGCGAGGTTGCTCCAGGGATCTCCTCCACAGTCCAGGTCCCAAGTTCGGCTTCAGTTTCAATGGCTACCAGAACCATTTCTTCTTCCGGATAGTCAGGAAAATCTGTGGTTTCACCAGAGTCTGTGTTGGCCAGTGCCTCAAACCTGTTGTAGGTCACGTATGGGCAGGGAAAAGTCTCAGGCCTCTCCGGTGTTCCACTCCTCCTCCTCCTGGCCCACTCCCATTCTTGTTCTTTGGGGTGTTCCCATCTTGAGTGCCTACTGGACTGTTATCTCTTCCCGGATCGTGCTGGATGGCCCCAAGCATTCTCCTTCTCATTCTGGCTACCCAGATCCTCTGTCAGTTTGTGTGTCTAGTGGCTTCTGGTGCCTGGGCCTTCCGCAATCCAGAGTGTCCTTATGTTGTTTCAGGCCCTTCGATCTATTATGTTTTGTCCAATTCCTATTAAGGTAGTTCATGAGGGCTTCAGGAGTTGCACTACTTCAAGGCACATGGTAGTTTAATGTGAAGCGGATCCCGACAGAGTGCATCAGGTGGCAAACCTCAGTGTATTCCTTCCTTCTACCCACTAATTCCCAAGATTAGTCCTGGAAAATTAAAATTGTATTTCCTTTCCATGTTAAAGTGCCCAATTCTTGGGCTCTATTCGTGATCAGTCCCTTGTCTGCAAAATTCTAAATTCTTGTCATGAGGGACCTCAGCCTCTCTCCTGGTTTGGAGCCAGTTTCAGTGTCCGATGAGCCCTCTCAGTCGCCATCCCGAGTGGTAACGCATGGCGGAGGATCTCAGGCAATGCATTATAAAGGAAATCTACCAGATTCCCCTGTTCGACACCTTCTGGGAATCCCAGGAGCCACAGGTTGTTGTGGCAGCTCTTGTTCTCTAGGTCATCCTGCTTACTTTGGAGTTGGTGGATAGTGTGTTCCTGCTCTCTCACATTAGTTGTAAGGGTATCTGTGGCAGCGGAATTCCTGGATACTTGTGCTTCCATACTGCACACCCTAGCATCCATCTGCTGTATAGCCAGGGTGGTATTATTATTGGATGCCAGGGTGACTTCTGCCATCCGTTGCATGGGAGCCCTGAACATCTTGTTAATTTGTTGCATGTTGAGGCCTATGTTTGCATTGGGCACCATGCTGAGCGCCATGCTTGCAGTTATGTTCTGTCCCAGGCTGCTCTGTTTGGCGCTCACTGCAGGAATTTACAAATAGATCATCCTGCTCCTGGTGATGTGCAGAGTCAACAGAACTGTTCAATTCTGTGGTTTTCCAGAGATAAAATGGTGAATTTGTACAATTTAGTCCCCGGGTCAACGGTGTGCATGGATTATGCCGCCGTTACACTCAGAGTCAAGCCACGCCACCCTTTCTAGTTAATTTTAATACATTTTGTTGGACACATGGACAGAGGTTTTTCAAAGCAGTACTTTTGCCAGCCCGCTGGCACAGCAGTTGGATTTCCACTTGCAACGCCAGTGACCCAGGTTCAGGAATGGATCCAGGTCATCAGAGGGCCAGCCGGGTGGAGAAGGATAGAGCATCCCTAGGACTGCTCTCCTTCTCCAGGGGGGAGGGTGGTCTGTGATCGGGCAGGAGCAATACCTGGCAGAGGCTGGGTTCATCGCCCTGCACCAACGCATACGCTATTCTGGGGTGAGACAAACATAGGCCGTCATTGCATGTCCCTGCCCCAACTTACAGGAGGAAAATCTCTGCAGCCAGCCATCTCAGTGAAGCCCTGCCTCCAGGCTTCGATTAGCCTCCCAGACGGCTCTCCCAACTAGTCCCAGTATCGCGGCACTGGTGGCCCGTACAGTGCCGCAACCATGCCCTCTGGGAGGTAAGCCAGGGGTGACTGGGAGAGCACGGACAATATGGGAAGGTGGAAGCTCAAGGGGTGCCATGACTAGGACAGATACCCGACAGTCAGCACAGCAAAAAAGCACACTAAATACAAAAAAAATAAAATAAAGTAATACTTTTTATGTAGTACCCTATTATGCTTAGAATGAGTTATAAATCGACCCCACCCACATGATATGCAGCAGTTTTCCTGATGGTCCTTTGCCTTTTGAATTAGCCATTTTGCAGTGGTTTCCATAGACTGAGACCCAATTTACTTACCAGATTAATCAGTAAATTGATGATCTTCAATTTCTGCATTTGAATTTATTGAAATAGTATTTAAAAAGTGAACTGTGTTTTTTATCTCCACCCCCTGACAAGCTTCTGAGTAAAGAAAAGCTCTGGGGTTCAGTGTTTGCGCCAAGATGTACAATAAATGTTACATGCACGTTTGCACTGAACCTCATAGTTTCATAGTTTACATCCTGTGTGCAGCATTGTTTGGTATACCCTTGTCCAAATATACCTTGTATTCAGTGGTACCCTCACACCCTTCCTTCCCCATGTCCAAGTATACCTTGTGTCCAGTGGTACCCCACATGTTCCCCATGTCAAAGTATTCCTCATGTTCAGCTGTACCCCTACACCCTTCTCTATGTCCAAGTATACTTAATGTTCAGTGGTATCCCTACACCCTTCCTCATGTCCAAGTATACCACGTGTTGAGCTGTACCCCCACACCCTTCTCTATGTCCAAGTATATCTCAAGTTTATTGTACCTACTACCCTCACACCCGTTCCCATGTCCAAGTATCACAAGAACTACCTCAGGAACTCAGGACCCTGTAATAAGTAAAAACAAACTAATCATCACCGAAGACTGTCCCATTCCAGTTTAGACAATCAGAAAAAATACTTGAGACCGTCTTACCCACCACATGTTTATTATTTCATGAGCCATATTTAAAAAAAAAAATCAAAATTCAATATTTAGTGACTTTAAACTTGTCACTTCATCAGGACATTATTTATGCTTCATTGGCTTCCTACAATACTATCAAAAAACAAGTGCATCACAGAAATTATTTACTGTGCCCGTGTTTACATAAATTATTGCCCAAGATATAATTAGCCAACAGGATACACTTACTATTGGGTCAGTAAAAATATCCTTTATTCTATGCAGTTAAAAAATAAAATGTACAAATAATGTACTTAAATATTATGTGCTTTGTATTATTGCACTGAATAATATCACAGTATCCCTTACATGATATTTCAACTCACCACATTAACTTTCATGAGCGAATGCATTTAATATTGCTTCCTTCAAGTTTGTTTAAAACATTCTGAGGTTAATCTGCATGCTACCCTTAAAGAAATACTGTATATGTCTTATCGCAGACTATTTGCAGCAGTGTTACATATATACACTACTTGAACGAATACTATAACAGTATCACCTGCACAATTTAATTTGGTACTTGAATTCACCAAACTGAATTTCATGTATAAATGCATGCAATGTTGCTTCCACACTTTTTGTAAAACCTTCTGAGGTTAGTCAGCATGCTGCATTCAAAAGAATAAAGTCTTAAATCAGACTAGTTGCAGGTAATATTGCTCATTCTCCAAATTAACAAGCTTTCTCAGAATGGATAAAACTCAGGGAAAGTGGCTGAACTCACAACGTATAATGTTTCTGACGTCTTATCTTAGTGGGTGCAATGTGACTTCCGATCTAAGACAAACCAAACAATGCATATTTAGTGTTCGGTCATTGTTATTTTATGAAAAGATACATTTTTAAACTACTCAGATTAGCTTACCATTTTAGTTCATCACGGCAGATGCGGAACATGTGCCGCCATGCTTCCTGTGCTAATTTGCACATTTCTGGCTCACTCACTGAAGTTTCTTTAAATAGCGAACTCTGCATCCCTATACAGCCAGGTCAGCCAATGATGCTCAAGGTGTCACCACATCCTCGGTCCATGACATCATCCTAGGATGATGTGCAGGCAGAGCTCTGGGACACACTTGTCTACCTGGCCACCCTGGAAACCAGGACAAAAACTCACTACTGTGATTGAAATTCAAGTATTGCACCAAGGTGCTGTGAGTCCTGCAAAGAAGATAGTGCACTACGCCTACAGTTTATGTACACTAAAATGGACACATAGAATTAAGTTGAATAAATCCCATCAATTGAAGAGGAGCCCACATAAGGGAACAGACCTAGGAAACTTAACAAAATGGATTTGAAGCTCTTAATAATAATAATAAGAAAAAAACAGCTGTTTTTTGATAATGATTATCTTAAACGGATGTCCCTAATGTAAAGTTCTGAATTACAGGACATTTAGGAGGGAAACATAATTCTCCTCCCCAGCCCCTAGCTCTTAGTTCAAATTCAAGTGGACTACATAAATGTCACCCAATCTATGCTATAATTTAAGCCATATCCTGAGTTTAATGTCCCCAAGGTTATATTCCACCATGCTTCTCTTTTTAGAAGTCTGTCCCAGTCACTTATTGGTTTATTCACTTTTTCAATGATGAAAAATTTTAAACTGGCAACTGTGTGTGTATTCTGATTAAAATGTCTCACTAACAGAGCCTTAGTGTCCATATTCCTAATTGAGCTCTTATACTCTGAGATACGCTGTTTCACCTGTTTCATAGTCTTTCCAGTATATAGCAGACCACAAGGGCACATTATGCAATATATTACATGATCCTCAGCAGTACATGTTGTAAATTCCTTAGTGGGACTATTAAACTCTTTCAGTTTAATGGCACTCCTGAACATTGTGCACAGTTACCACAACTGCTGAAACCCTGGGGTCTTGTGCCAAGCCAAGTAATCAGTGCGGGATCCTTGCTCAAATATTAGGTTTTAACTAATTTACTTTTAAAGTTATTGGTCTTTTTTGCTGTCACCTATGGCCTATTGGTGAATGTATTCCTCCCTTGCTTTGAAGCTTTCAAAACATCCCAATGTTTAAATATATTTCTTATGCTGTGGAACTGGTCAGACTACACAGATACACAGAAATTTGACGGCAGAGAAAGGCACCACAGCCCATCTAGTCTGCCCAACAACCTACCTCCCCTTTCTGTTATGCTTCCACCCTCTTTTCCCAACCCCTTAAATCTATCCCAATCTCTCTTGAACCCCTCTACCATTTCAGCTGCCACTACCTCCTCTGGCAGCTTGTTCCAGGCCTCCACCACCCTCTCCATGAAAAACTGCCCCCTGACATTACCTCTGTATTGCCCACCTTCCAGTTTGAGGCTATGTCCCCTCGTGTTCACTCCCTTCTTCAATTTGAACAAGCTGTTACCCTCTACCTTATTTATTCCCTTCAGATACTTAAAGGTCTCAATCATGTCCCCCCTCTCCCTCCTAGTCTCCAGAGGGTACAAATTCAGCCCTTTCAATCTTCTCTCATAGGGTACATTCTGCATCACTTGTACCATTTTGCTTGCCCTTCTCTGCACCCTCTCCATCAGCTCAACATCTCTTCGTAGGTGAGGCCTCCAGAACTGCACCCCATACTCTAGATGCGGCCTAACCATGGTTCTGTATAATGGCATTAGAACCTCCCTCTTCCTGCTATTAAAACCCCTCACAATGCAGGCCAACATTCCATTTGCCTTTCCCACTGCCCTGCTACACTGGCTGCCCACCTTGAGGTCATGCGATACCATAATCCCCAGGTCCCTTTCTGTTTCCTTCTCCTTAATCACCAACCCCCCAAGGGAGCAAGTTTCCCTCCTATTCTTCCTCCCCAGGTGCATCAGTGAGCACTTTTTGTTTATTAAACTTCAATTTCCAGGTGTCAGATCACCTCTCCAGCCTCTCCAGGTCCTGCCTCATGGCTTGCACCCCACTAGGTGAATCTACCCTATTGCAGACTTTTGTATCATCTGTGAACAGGCACACCCATCCATCCAGACCCTCTGCTAGGTCACTAACATAGATGTTGAAGAGTATTGGTCCTAGCACTGACCCCTGTGGCACCCACTGGTCACCGCCCGTTCCCTGGAATGTGTCCCATTTACCACCGCCATCTGACTCTTTCCCTTCAACCAGTTTTCCACCTACCTGGTGATCCCGTTGTCCACCCCTAGTCTGTCAAGCTTATATACCATTCCACCATGCAGAACAGTGTCGAAGGCCTTATTGAAATCCAGATAGGCCATGTCCACTGCTCCTCCCTGGTCCACTATCTGTGCCATCCCATTGAAAAACTCTATCAGGTTAGTCTGACAGGATCTTCCCTTGGTGAAGTCATGCTGCCTGTCATCCTGCATGCCATTCATCTCCAAGTATTCTATCAACCTGATCTTGAGTAGTGTTTCCATTACCTTCCTCACCACCGAGGTAAGACTAATAGGATGGTAGTTTTTGACCTCGTCCTTCCGCCCCCACCTTATGTAGTGTGACCACCTCTGCCCTCTTCCAGTCCATTGGCATCACCCCTGTGACCAAGGACAAGTTAAACAGCCTTGATAGATGTGGTGCCAGTTCATCCTTCACCTCCTTGAGAACCCTTGGGTGTATTCCATCAGGCCCCATTGCCTTGTCTACCCTAAGTCTACCCAGCTCTTCCCTTACTCCTTCAGCAGTGAATTCTGCCACAGCCACCTGCCTGTGGCTGTCACCCTCCCCAACCCTTCATGGTCCCCTACCCTTCCTTTCCTCTGTGAAGATTGAGGTGAAATAGCTGTTTAATGCCTCTGCTTTTTCGAAGTCCCCTTCCAGTATTGTTCCACTTTCCTCCTTATCCTTCCAGTCCCATGTTGTGCCCTCCTCCTTTCTCCAACATACCTAAAGAAGGTTTTGTCCCCCTTCCTTGCCTGCTTTGCTATCCTCTCCTCAGCCCTCCTTATCTTTTGCCCAGCCTCCTTTCTTTTTTACCTGTCCTCATCCTTTTGTGTCCTCCTGTACTTCTTGAATGCTCTAGTCTTCTCCTTGACCCCTAACGCCACCTCTCTAGTGAACCATAGAGGTCTTTTCTGTCTTCTGTTCTTTTTTACCCTTCTTATACATGAGTCCATGGCTTTAAATACCCCTCTCTTGATGGCTGGACTATCTTGTGAAAAATGAAATTCTGTTCTTAGTTTCTCTACTAATAGTTGATTGTGGTTGCAGTAGACTTTCTCTAGTTGTACCCTCAACCCTTCTTTTGATTTTGCTAACAAGCTGGGAACATAGACTCTTTTAATAAATCTTTCTATCAGTTTCCCAGACTTTTTCTCAAATGTTTGTTCTTCTCCACTACTACATTTACAACAGATGTACTTACTACAAGGGATGCTCCTTATTCATTTTTTTCTGATAGAAGCTTTGTGCTAACAAAATGGTATTTCTGTCTTCTGGCTTTTTAAAAAGATCAGTAGTAAGTTTTCTGTTTTCAGTATTGATCACTAAGTCCAGGAATGGAATTTGCTCCCCCAAACTCTTCAATGTGTCCAAGTGTACCCCATGTTCGGTGGTACACCCACACCCTTTACCATGTCCAAGTATATCTCATGTTCAGTGATAACCTCCATACCCTTCCCCATGTCCAAGAATACCTCCTGTTCAGTGGTACCCCCACCACACCCTTCCCCATGTCCAAGAATACCTCGTTTTCAGTGGAACCCCCAAACACTTCCCTATGTTCAAGTACACCTCATGTTCAGTGGTACCATCACATCCTTCCCAATGTTCAAGTATACCTCACGTTCAGTGGTACCATCACATCCTTCCCAATGTTCAAATATACCTCATGTTCAATGGTATGCTCCCCAAACACTTCCGCATGTCAAAGTATACCTTGTGTTCAGTGGTACTGCCATACCCTTCCCATGTCCAAGTATACCTCGTGTTCAATGGTACCCACACCCGACCTGACCCCCACCAGTCAATGGATTCACCCTTTCCTACCCTCTTTCACCCCTTACCCTCTTCTACCCCCAAGCACCCCCAAAATAATCTGTTATTTACCGTTAAAAGGAAAACTGTCATGCTTTGCAGAGAGACATCCTCTCCATTCAGTCAGTATTGGATGAACACATCCAATAAATCATGACTGGTGGAGGCATGGGCAGTAAAGAATTTTAACCTGCTAATAAGGGATACAGAAAATGTTAGGGGTGGTGTGTCAGCTATGTGTGTCAGAGATTCTTTCATTGTGGAGGCAAACAAGTCCATAACAGAAAGAGGGGAATATATATATATATAGTCTGGGCCGAACAGTGCTGATGAGGATTTTGATCTTCTAGTTGTAAACTGGAATACTCCAGTAGCCAAGAGCCAGAGAAGACATAAAGTTGTAGATTTCAGGACTCCTTTCTGCACCAACAGATGATGGTGATTACTAGGGGAAATACAAATCTGGACCTTTTATTGTCTAAACAAGACATTAAAAGTGACATAAGAGGCCGGCCCAGTGGGGTGGAGGGCTGGGGTATGTTGTGCCTTACCTCCTGCTGCACTGGCAACCCAGGTTCAGCTCGGGTCACTGGGGGTCAGACAGGAAGAGAGAGGATTGAATGCCTGGAGAGCTGCTCTACTCTTCCAGGGAGGAGACGACTGGTGTCTCAGTCCTTGGCTTCCCCCAGGTGGAGGTCTGGGGGGCAGTGCAGTGACCAAGCACCAAGTAGGGAGGGAGCCATGGTTCCATGATGTGTGCACACCTCCACGCATGCACACCAATATGATGTCTGGCAAGGAGGTGGCAGCAAGAACATGGAACAGACTGGGGCTCCATGCTCCATGACATCCCACCTGCTCTGTCCCGACCTGCATCACCACCCAAAACAAGATGACCCACTACTGGATAATGTTCCAAGTGGCAGGAGGACAGCCCTTCCCTTCCGTTCCTGGCACCACCACGGGGGGGGGGGTCCGTGGGGGTCCTGGGTCAAACGAGTGTCTGGGAGGTGGCAGCCGGTTGAGAGGAGCAGGGACAGGACTGTGATGCCCATGCCCAGATGCCCCATGGGAACAAACCAATATGAAGGAAAAAAAAGTGACATGAGGGTAGGGGACCACTTGGTCAGTGTGACCATGTCACTGTGAAGTTTAACAATTTTCTATAAGTTCAATGAATAAAATCAAGTGGCATGGTCCTGCACTTTAGGTCTGCAGACTTCAGCAGCATAGTGGGTATATGCCAGGATAGGCTGAAGGACATTAAGGGAATAGAAGGGGTCAAGAATAGATGGGTAGACATTAATGGTGCTATAGCAAAGGCAACACAGAAGTGAATAAAATGTCAAAAAGGAAAGAAATCTAGGTAACCATCTAGTCCAATGACCAGGAGAGGACAGCAGTCAGGGATAAAAAGATGTTTAGTGCATATAATGTGAATCAGACTGAGGCAAACAGGAAGGAATATAAAGTCAAATGAAAGGAGTCACGTGATGTCTAGCTAAGAGGAAGCAGAACACTCGTCCTTCTCCCGCTATACGGCACAGATTTTACGCTTTAAAAAAATATAACAAACTTGCCTGGATAAATTTCTACTTATTCAGCAACCTGATTATAAGACATCCTGACTTCAACTTACTGAAATTCAAGAATGAGGAACCCGTTATGGAGGCGGAGATGAAGCAGGAGCTACCACACCATACCCCTCCAGCGTCTCCTAATAAGGCCACCAAGAAATCTAGGCAGCAGCCAGGGAAGCCAGCGGTCTCTCCTACAATCAAATCCATTACAACCTCACTCACTAAAGAGTGCTTTCTGTCCAAAATAAAACCACTTCGAGAGGCACTGCTACTTCTGACAACCGATATACAGTTACCTTAAAGCAGGACCTGAAGGATATCTCGAGGAAAGTAAGGGACATGGAGGCAAGAGCTGTGTCATTGGAGAAGTGGTGATTGACGGTGGACCCAGAATTAGATGTCCTCAAGAAACAAATGAATAAAATGGAGCTTAAACTAGAAGACCTCAAGGGGCACAGCCGCCGAAACAACTTAGTTGTCATAGGGCTGCTGGAGGAAGAAGAGGGCTCCCCTCCCATAGTCTTCACCCAAAAATTATTGGAAAAGGTTGCTAGCCCCTCACCTAATGGGCCTACATACATAGTGGAGAAGGCCCACCATGCTCTCTGCCCCAAGCCAACTCCTGGCTCACCCCTGAGGCCCTTCCTACTGAAGCTACTAAATTACTTAGATAAGCAGCACATCTTATACAAACTACAGGGCATACAAGCACTAATGTGGGAAGGCCATAAGATCAGAATCTCACAGAACCTACCAGTATCCATTAGGCAAAAATGGGACACCTTCCATCCTACGATATCGCACTTAATTTCTGCTGGAATTCAGTTTCGTATGCAGTAGCCTGCACAACTCCAGGTTCGGGTTCAAGAGCGATGGCACTCCTTCGAAAGTAACGAGCAAGCAGGTGGAGGAGCTACAAAGGCCTGACCTGTTTAAAAAGTGATATGGATCAAGGGACTCATTTCTTCAGCTGAAGATTGACCCTTTATTCAATCATGGAGATGGGGGAGGCTCTCGGCTTCAGTAATCTTTGAGCCGGGTAAGTGTGACTCCTCACAATGATCCAAAATAGAACTTAAAGAGCTTTACATCTAATTCTGAGGAGTGTTTAAGTTCAAGAAAGATTTATAATTTTCCCTACAACTGTCGGACCCATCACAAAAGCACTTCATTCTCTTACCAGATCGACCTTGGGAATACAAATGCGTTCCAACACTGTTTGCCCCCTTCAGTTCTCATTTTTAGTGCGACAGCTAGGATGGGCAAGAAGGAACGGTGCTCCTTGATAGTGTGCACAATCGTGAAGATGTAGCAGCTCAGGCTTCGGTGCAGCATCATGTCAATTGCACAAACATTTGTGGAGCTGCAACCAACGCTGTGCAGACTCGCTACAATTGCTCTTACAGCAGCTTCGACTTACTTTCCCTCATTTTTTTTTTTTTCTCAAAAAGTTGCTCAAGGACATCTGGAGGATTTCTCTTTACTTGTTCTAACTTGGACTGGGCTGATTACAATTGCAATAACTGGATTGTAGCCATGGTCACCGTCCACACAGTTTAAATGAGGGGACTAATCAGTTAATGTTAATAAAGGTTTATCAGCTGTTTCTAGGGTACTTAATGATACCTTAGTTCTAAGGTCTTATAGGTGGATAACGGTTTGATTGTTGGGTTGTTTTTTACCAAGTTTGTAAGATTTCACACTTGCTCTTTGCTCCAGGCTGTTTGTCAAAAAGTTTCATAAGCTTAGTCTTTAACATTAAACTGTTTAATAAGGGAGGGGGGATGAGTGCTTTGAATGCTCCGGCTGGCAGCATTGCATACCACATTGAGGGGAAGGAGTGCCCTTTCACCAGTGATAATAGCTATATTTATGTTGTGTGGGTGGAAGGCCTATGTCTATATACTTTATATAAGGGTATTTACCTGGTGGGGAGGTGGGGCGAAGAAGGGGGGAGCAAAAGCTGTTGTTTGTACATAAGGGGAAGAGGGGAGGAAGAGGGAGGGTCCCTTGATATCAGAGTAATGGGCTTAGCAGAAGATTTTGGAGTACTTTGCAGCACTTATGGTTATCCAGAGGATTGTGGTTAGGAATGTGACTATGGTGTCTTGGAATATTAAAGGGGCATGAAATAAAAAAAAAAGATACAAGTTATTGAAACATTTACAAACAGTTCAGAGTCAAATTTCTTTCTTGTAGGAAACACATCTACTGGAATCAGAGGCCACATGGTTCAGGAGACTGCACGTTGGGCAAGTCTTCGCTGCAGGGTCTAGCTCACAGAGCAAATGGTGACGATCCTGGTGTCTAGGAATCTGGCCTTTACATGTAACAAATGCATTTCAGATCCCCTAGGCAGATATGTATTGGTGGTTGGGACATTGGAGAGGTATGAGATTCTCCTGGGCTCCATATACGGGCCGAGCGCAGACACCCCTTCATTCTTCATGGGGATCCTTAATCTCCTACTGCCATTCCTCTCGGTTCTCCTCTTGTTAGTTGGGGACTGGAACCTCCCTTTCTCTATGGACATGGACAAAATGGGCAGAATGAAGTCGGGTCTCTCCCCGGCTAAAAGGGCTATCAGGGAAATGGTAGATAGCCTGGGATTGTGCGACCCTTGGAGGGTTCTGCATCCAAACCTGCAAGAACAAACGTTCCGGTCTCTGGTACATAAGACTTCCTCCTGGAATGATTACTTCTTGGTTAGTAAACAACTCCTCCCAGTCCTCATCGCAGCCCACATATCCCCAGAAGTGATCTCAGACCACTCCTTGGTGCTTAGCACATTCTCCCTGACCCCACCCCAAAGGGTGGAAACAGTGTGGAAGATCAATAATAGACTCCTGAAGGATAAATCGGTATTAGATAAGCTGAAAGCCTGTATCGCACAATATACACAAATTAACTTAAATTCTACGGGTCGTCCTGAGGTGGAATGGGGGGCCCTTAAGTGTTATATCAGGGGAGAACTAATCAGGATTGCCTCAGTACAGAAACAGAAAAGGGAAGGCCAGGCCAAGGAACTCCTGGATAAACTTCAGCATCTGGAGAAGTTTACTTCCCCATCTTCCTCCGACACTCTCTGTCAGGAACTAGTCAGGGTTAGGGCACAATATAACGAATTGCTAGCAGTAAAGGCAGAATACGCAGTTTTAAAAAGGAATTCTACCTATATTGACCAAGGTGAAAAGGCAGGCCATTTGTTAGCCATGAGGGTAAGAAAACAAGAAACCTCGAGGCTGGTTACTGCAGTCTGCTCCAGTGTTGACTGTCGTCTTCTGACCGAGCTGGCAGACATAGCTACCAAATTCCAATCCTTTTACAAAGTACTACATGGACTCAGACAGAACCCCCCTTCGGAGGTCCAGATAGACAACTACCTGGGTACACTTGACCTGCCAACCTTAAACAGGGAACAACAATCCCTTCTGATTTCCCCACTCTCTGAGGAAGAAATCAGAACGGCTATCCATAGCTTATCACTGGATAAAGCCCCTGGTCTGGACGGCTTCTCAGCTAACTTTTACAAAGTACTTGAGAAGGACTTAAGACCATGGCTCTATGCCTCTTCCAGACAATCCTGGCAGGAGAGTGCCAGGACTATCGCCTCTTTGAAGCCCTAATAGTAATATTGCACAAGGAGGGGAGGGATCCAGACCTGGTATCGAGCTACCGTCCGATCTCACTTTTGGATTATGACATTAAAATTCTAGCTAAAATTTTAGCCAGCAGACTAGGTGGGGTTATACCCTTCCTGATCTGTGCTGAACAAGTGGGCTTTATGGCATGTAGATCAGCCTCGGATCATGTGAGGAAATTAGACCACATTTTCACTACAACCCGGGCCAATAATGCTCCTGCAGTACTGATGTTCCTAGACGCAGAAAAAGAGTTCAGTAGAGTAGAATGGAATTTCCTTTTTAGGACACTGGTACGGTTTGGCTTCCCTCCCCTCTTTGTTCAATGGATAAAAGCCCTGTATACTAGCTCCACTGCCCATATGTATTGCAACAGAACATTCTCCCCTTATTTCCCCCTCTATTCAGGTTCTAGGCAATGTTGCCCACTATCCCTTCTACTGTTTAATCTGTACCTGGAACCTCTCCTGACACAAATTAAAGTGGACCCAGCAATTAAAGGAATTATGATGGGGAGGCAGGAACTCAAACTTTCAGCATATGCTGATGACATTCTTCTCCACATCTCCAACCCAAAAGCATCAATCACCAGAGCCCTAGAATTAATCCAAGAGTTCGGTACCTTGGCCAACTACAAGCTAAATCTAGAAAAAAACATATTATTTCCTCTTAACTACCACACTTACTGAACAGTAATCGAAGGATTAGGGCTAAAATGGGAACACAAAAAATCAAATACTTGGGCATATATCTAACTAGAGACTCTAAATCCCTCAGACATCTCAACCTGGATACATTAGTTAATGTAGTTCAGCAGGACCTAAACAGATGGAGGGTACTATCACTATCCCTATGGGGAGAGTGAGCTTAATCAAAATGAACATTCTGCTCCAGATCTTTTACCCACTCAATATGTTGAACGTCTGGATTCCTCAGGCTTGGTTCTCCAGACTTCACTCGTTGATCACCGAATTTTTATGGAAGGGTAAGCAGGCTCATAGAGGTCTGAAGCTCCCCCACTTTAAAATTTACTATTGGGCCAGTCATGCTGCGAAGTATATGAGATGGTCGGAGAAGCTCTATAACCTTACACCGGATCAATACATCCCTATTTGGTTAAAGCTGGAAAGTGAACTCATCTCTTCAGCAAACATCTCTGCCCCCGTCCTCTACCATATTTCACTCAAATCAATTCCCCAGGCACTAGCGTGTACTCCGATTGACATTTCGATCAAAGTATACACCCAGTTATGTGCCTCCCTCAGATATAAGCATATACTAGACCCGGTCGAACCTTTGATAGGTAACCCAAATTTTACAATCGGGCGGAGATTGGTGTCTGCTGCCTGGCTTCCCCAGCTTGCACAGGCTAAGATTACGGACTTTTGGCATGCAGGGCAAGTCAGGTCAACAGGAGAAATCCTCAGCAGATTCCATCTAGGCCCTCATTTGAGCTTCAAGGTGTTTCAACTCAGGCACATGTTAATTGCATCCCAAATACAAGTAACAGGATGGAGGTAGTTTCCTGCAATCACTCAGTGTAGGTTTCATCCAGCAGCATGCAGTCTCTAACATGTATAGGTTCCTGATAGATACAGCCTTTCCAATTCAAGATGGGTCCTCTCGTTATTGGAATTCCCAATTTCCAGAGGCTGCCCTCAACTGGGAGAGGGTCTGGTCAGACACCCACCATTTTATATCGCAAGATAGACTACAGTTGATGCAATTTCAGATTCTTAACAATATGTATTGCACTCCACTCAAATTAGCGAAAATGGATAAGTCCCTCTCTCAGAACTGCAGATGTTGTAGGCAGGAAGTAAGCTCCTTATATCATAGCTTTTGGAGCAGCCCCAAAGTAGCCCCCTTATGGGCACTCATAAGAAAGAGACTCGATCCCCCACTGGGAATTGAGGAACATATAGAACCACAGGAGTGCCTAGTGGGTGACTACTCTAACATAGATGTTAATGAAAGGAAATACCACTTGGCAATGATTGCAATGTCAGTTTAAAAAGTAGTACTAAGACACTGGCTAGATAATGAAACCATCTCCTATACTGAGTGGCTACAGGAGCTCTTGTTTAATCTCTCTGTCTCTTTGTAGAGAGGACAATTGCTACATACACAAAAAGATGCCTAAATTTGAAAGATACTGGAGTAAACTGCAAACTCTATATTCTCTTTAACAAATACTGGATTTGTCCGTGAAGTTATATTCTATAACATTTCTGATACCACGGGAAGGGTGGGCTAAGGGTAGTTTTAGGCTTTATGCACTGTACCGTATTGTCTTGTCTTTTTCTTTTTCCTTTTTATTTTACTTCTTTGTATTTCAGCAAAACGGCCTTTTCAGGCTGCCTGTGTAAAATAAATAAAATGTGTTGAATTTCAAAAAAATAAAGTCAAATGAAAGACTGCCAAGAATGTAATCAGAGAAACCGAGGCTAACATAGAACGTTGAATAGTAGAGAAATAAAGGATAATGATAAGGGGGCCAATTCCAAGATGAATGGCGTAACTTACTCACTATCATGAGTTACGCCATTCACCCCTATGCCAGGGACCCTATGCCACATTCCAAGAGCAGCAGGGTCCCGGCACTTGCGACATGTGAGACACACCATGAGCGAGCTACTGCCACACGCATGGCATATCACAGCTGCATGTCGAAACTCGTGGCCGCTGACAGGTGGCCTCCCGAAGCCCCCCCATTCTGGACCACTTCGGCACACACCAGGTGGCATGGGGGGCAGGACAGGTGGCACAGGTGTCTGGGGGTGCACCAGAAACAGACTCCAGGGGGTCCCAGATGATCGGGGGGTTGGGGGTAGGGGTGTGGTTGAGGGACAGTTTGGGGCCATTGCTGTGGTGCTGCATGGTGGCTTCCAATGGTGCCAGCCATTGGATGCCACTTAGGACAGCTCAGAGCTGTCATAGCTTCCGTTCACCACTGCACCTCTCGGAATGGCAACTGCGGGTTACAACAGTTGCCCTCCTGGAATTGGGCATTCTAGCTGTTGTAACTCACACTTGCACCAGCCGTTGCAGACTGCGATGTAGTAGGTGATGTAACACATTAATGTTGTAGCCTGCAGCCACCATGGCGCATCTCACAACTTGGAATAGGGGCTGGTGTATCGCCTGGCATAAATAGCGAGATACGCCATGGGGTTTGGCGTATCTCACCTTATGCCAGCGTATTTTCTCCTGGAATTGGGCCCCAGGTCTTTTTAGGTACATCAGGGAAAAAAGCAGATGACAGGAAGCTTTGAGAGAATGAGTAAGGACAGGGTTAGTATGGAAGATGGAATAGGAAAGGCAGATCTTATGAAGGCATATTTCGGTTCTTTGTTTATGATTGATGCCACGGGCCTCTTAATTGAAAGTGGAATGGCTTGGGAGTCTCAAGGAACAAAAGTTGGAAGTTGATGTAATATCGATAGATAGTGTGTTATAGGGGTTGCTAAACCTTGAAGTAAAAAAATCCCTGTACACCCAAGGATGCTTAGCAAAACATAACTGGCCCTGCTGGCTCCCCTACGAAACCTGTTCAGTAAGTCTCCAGAAATGGGTGAAGTTGCACTGGACTGGAGGGTTGCAGATGTGGTGCCTCTCCACAAAGGCAAAGATAGAGATCAAGGGAGTTGCAGACCAGTGAGCCTGACTTCTAATGTAGGTAAGCTGCTTGAGTTATGAACAGACAGTGGAATTCTTCGAGGCACAGGAACTGCAAGATAAAAGATAGTGTGGGTTTACAAGAGGAAGGTAGTGTCAGACAAATGTAATGGCATTTTGTGATTTGGTGACAAGAGAGGGGCCAGGGTCCTGACAATGGTCATCTTTTACCTGGACTTCAACAAGGCCTTTGATTCTGCACTGCACAGAAGGCTGGTAGAAATGTTGGGAGACCTGGCACTAGGGGGAAGGACTGACTAGATGGTTAGAGACCCTGTTGGAAGGCAGGAACCAGATGTGCTCCTTTATGGTGTATTCTTAGTTGTGTGGGAAGTGACTAGTGGGGTCCATCTGGGATAAGTACTAGGTCCAGCCCTCCTCACTGTGTACATGAACGACGACAGGGTTGAAGGGCTACAAGGAAAGGTGAGTCTTTTAGGGATGACACCAAAATCTGTGGCAGACAGGGGACTGGAAAGATTGGAGGGGGTTAAAGAAATAAATAACTTATTTAGACTTTGGTAACGGGGCATATCCCACTGGGACAATGTCCATTTACAGGAGTTTCCTGGCCATGCCCAGAAACTATACAGGATGATGACATTCTAGAAAAGAAGTATTTTGTTTGGCAGCAGAAGTTCAAAGCCAAAAGAAGCAAAGTCCTTCAGGAACCCACAAACAGTGCAGCATTGATGGGGTAAAACTTGAACATTATATGGAAGAAAAGGATTAAGAGGTAGTAATCTATGATACCATGAAGTCCTCTTCCCAATGTAATAAGGCATATGTTACGTCAAATAGGATGCTGGGGTGTATTATGGGGATTTACCAGTCACAGGAGGAAGGTGATTATGCCATAGTACAGACTGCTGGTGAAGCCACACCTCCAGAACTGTGGTCACTGACAGATATGGAGTGCACACCTAACAAAGGACAGGGATGGGTAGGAGATGATACTGTGGAGGACAGCCAGAATTATACAGGGGCCTCAATATGTACTTCCTGGTAGACAGGAAGGAAAGGGTGGACATAATAGAGACATTACTCAGTATTACTCAGTTATGTAAGGACAGGAGAAGGCACTAGGCCCATCGGGACTGTCCTCCCCACACATGTGGGGGAAATATTATTCCTATCCCATGAGATATCTGTCTATTGCATTTTTGAATCTCAGATAGGAATTGATGTTAACTAACTCTTGTGGGAGCGAGTTCCGCAATCTGCAAGGTCAAACTGTAAAATAATATCTTCTTTTGTTTGTTGCTGCCATTTGAATTCTCAGCTGTTTATTATGACACCTCAGGTTAATGTGCTTTGGTGCTAGTGTATTGTTACATTCCTCTGCAAGTCTTGCATACTACGTAAATCGTTAAGTTTTAATGTTTTTACTCTATCCTGATATAATAGATTCCTAACTCTAGGATTTAATTTTGTAGTACTATGAATACTCTCAATCAATTTTACATCTTTTAATAGGTATGGAGCCAAAAAGGATACACCATAATCCAGCTTTGGCCTGATATAGGATTTATACAACGGGAGTATGCACAGCTCACTTCTTGTGACAAACGCTCTCCTGATTGATGCCAGGAGCCTGTTCACCACAATTGCAACCTTCCTGCAATGAGCCCCAGGAGAAAGAATGTTATTCACCAAGATGCCTAAATCTAATTTAGAGGTAACTGGTTTCATTTTATTACCATTTAAGCAATACTCAGTCTGAGGATTCTTTGATCCTAGATGAATGACTGAGCATTTCTCCACATTAAAGGCCATTTTGTTGTCCCGTGCCCAATTCTCTAGTCTCTTTATATTACATAGGTTACATAGGTAGTTTCAAGCCATAGTAGACTTTCGTCCATAGTGCTTGCCAGATTTATGCTTAAATCACTGAAGTTTTGTTTATACAATAATTGTCCAATCTTATTTTAAAAGTTTCCATTTTATCACTTGTCACCACTTCCACTGGCAGCCTATTCCATAAATTTGCCACCCTCTGGCTAAACCAGTGCTTTCTTTTCAGATTATTCCACCTCCACATACTAAGCTTCAGTGAGTGACCTTTTGGTGTATGTACACTATTTTTCATTACTAACCCAAATTCTCCCCATAAGGTGTTGTCATGCAGGGCCTTGTACAGCTTGCACATATCTCCCCTTACCCTTCTATATTGCAATGCATACAACTTAAGCTGTTTTAGCCTGTGCTCATATGCTATATTCTGGAGTGACTTCACTGCTTTAGTTGCTCTTTTTTGGATTTTTTCTGTTTTAATAATATCCTGTTTTTTATATGGTGACCAAACCTGGGTGCAATACTCAAAGTGTGGCCTCACCAATGACTTATACAGCGGGCATGATAACCTCGCTATCTCTACTAGTAATGTGCCTAAGAATACAGTTTAGTACCTGATTAGCTTTTTTGACTATCTTATGACAGTGAACATCAAATTTCATATCTGCCATTATGGTAATTCCAAGACTCTCTCCTCTACTGAATTTTTCATTTTAAAGCCCCCTAAATTGCAATGGTGATGTTAATTTTTTTACCCATATGTATAGCCATACACTTTCCTAAGTTTAACTCCAATGTATTTATTGTAGTCCATTCGAATATGTAGTCCAGCATTTGTCGTTAGATTTTGTATGTCAGTAAAGCTGTCTACTACTGCCCCTATTCTGCAGTTGCCTGCAAATCTGGATATCCATGCATTAGGATAACTGGTTTGTAGTGATGCTATATCTATATTGAAGAGACAAGGGCCCAGCACAGATCCCTGGGGAACCCCACTGCCCACCTCTGCCCAGTCTGACATCACACCATTCACCGTCACCCTCTGTCTCCTACCACCCAGCCACTCTTCAGTCCACCTCACTATATTATTATTTTTTTGTGTTCTTACTAATTCTCTATGGGGAAGTTTATCAAATGCCTTAGAGAAGTCCAAACACACCACATCCCCCGAACTCCCACCATCCAGTGCCCTGCTCACCCTCTCATAGAAAGTAAATATGTTTGTCTGACAAGATCTTGATTCGGTGAATCCGTGTCGTACTGGATCTATAAGATTATGATTTTCTAAATATACCAGCATATTACTTTTCAGTATTCCTTCCAGAACCTTCCCCACCACTGAAGTCAGACTCACAGGTCTATAGTTCTCTGGTCTTGTCTTTGCTCCTTTTTTACACAGTGGAACCACTGTTGCCTCTTTCCATCCCTGTGGCACCACCCCATTATCCAGTGATTTTTGATAAATAAATGCTAGTGGGGGCGTTATGTCCATGGCCAGTTCCTTGAGAACCCTTGCGTGAATATTATCGGGGCCTGGTGATTTATTAATGTCTAGTTGTTGTAACCTTTCTTGGACTTCATTTGGACAGATTTTAATTTGCCCTGGAGTGGTTTCTATAATTGCTTTTGCCTTGACATCATCATCTTTATTATATACTGAAATGAAATGCTTGTTTTGTAGGTCTGCTGTTTCCTTATTATTTACCAACTCTCCATCCTTATTAGCAAATGATGCAATTTTATGGGGAACTTTTTTTTTGCTGTTTATGTATGTAGAAAAGGATTTATAATTATTTGTTACCTTAGATGATAATGTCACCTCATAGTTTAATTTAGCCCTTTTAATTTCCTTTTTTACGTTAGCTGCCGTATCCCCACAGTATGACACTTATTGGTTTCCTGGTTTGGATTATGCTTGAATTCTTTATATTTTTTGTTTTTTAGCGTTATCATTTTTTTTTATGTTACTGTTTAACCATCCTGGTGCGATCTTCTTGTTACCAGTCCTTTTCTTTTTGGATATGTGTAAAACTGTTACCTCTTGAATTTTGTCCAATAATATGTTCCATAGTTTGTTTACACTTTTATTCTGGAATTCTAATTCCCATTTCCATTTTTCTATATCCTCTCTTACGGAATTAAAATCTGCCCATCTGAAATTTAGCTTATCAGTATAACTTTTACCGGTTTCCTTGTTTATTTCTTGAATAGTAAAAAAGATTGTTTTATGATCTCCATTGCCTAATGGTGCTCCCACTTCTATATCTACAACACCATCACCCATGTTTGTCAGAGTAATATCCAATGTATTACTACCTCTAGTATGTTGTAATACTTTCTGTTCTAGTCCTATCTGGTCAAGGACATTCAAAAATTCCCTTTCATTTTTAGTGTTTCCTTTCATTTCTTGCCAATTTATGCCAGGCACATTAAAGTCCCCCATCAGTCTGATTTTTTGGGCTGGGTCCAATCCAGCTATATGGCCTAATAGTATAGTATTCAGCTAGAGGAGAGAGAGAGAAAGGGCCTTTAGATGCTGAGTGTGTTTGTAAGTTGATTTAAAGTAGTTTTTTAGCTGCCATTTCGGTGTGTTGGAAATTGTATTTGAAGTCTGTTCCTAACTGCCTTTTTTTGTACTTTTAAATTTGGTTTGGGCAGGGTTAAGGGATTTTAGCAGACAAATTGGTGATTGTGTTTAAATGTTGCTCTCTGGCCTGTAAGTGCAGGCATCATATTACAGGGATTAGTGCTGTTAGTATATGATGGTTAACTGCCCTCTCAGTCAGTCTTCAACTAGAGGAGAGGGAGAAAGGGCCTTTAGCTGCTGAGTGTGTTTGTAAGTTGATTTAAAGTAGTTTTTTAGCTGCCATTTCAGCGTGTTGAAAATTGTATTTGATGTCTGTTAACTGCAGAAGCCGTTGGGGTCTGGCAGAGGTTGTCTGAACCTTCTTTTGCTGAGCAGTTGGGGAAAGAATTTAGTTGCTGGATAAGCATTACATTCTTTTTTAGTTTGTGGACTTTAGGGCAGTAGTGTGACTTGTTTAATACAGTGTTTGTGTGGGACCTTCCTCCAGAGGAGGTTGCAGTGCTTGGAGGTACAGTGAGGGGCAGACACAGGGCTGATACACTCTCATGAGAGTTGGGTGTGGGTCCTAATCCCACCCTCCCCCACCCCTCACTCCCTCCCCTCAGCTCAGCTCCTTTATAGGGGAATGCCTGCCCTGCAATTGGAGGAAAAGGCTTCAGGTGCAGCTCATGTAGTTCTAGCCACTGTGGGTTGGGTTTATAGGCCATGAAAGAGGAGCTTAGGGAGTTGTACACTTCCCATATAAGTTTATTGTGTAGTACTGCACCTAGTAATGGGGGAACCTGTTTACTGTGGGACTGTATCTAGGATTAGTGGGTGACCTGATTAGTGGGTAGGGGTGTATCTTGTACTAGTGGGGAACCTGGTGGTTCACCCAAGGAAACCTACTTGGGGGGATGGAACCACACGTCATTGGGGCTGGCATCTTTGGGAAGGTGCTGGGGTGCACAGGGTGTGGGGCAGCTATGGTAGTGGACTGGGCTTGGAAGTTCAGTGGTTGCCCAGTGTGCTACCAGCTGACATAGCTTAGGGAGGAGGTTGAGGGGATTAGGAGACAGCTGGAGAGAGGGGGGAGGTATGGTTGGGGAATAGGGCAGGGACTCTCCCACAGGGTTGCACCAAGCACCAGGGGCAGGGGCATAGGAAAAGAAGTGCAGGAGAGTACTCTGGGGTCACATAGGGACACTGACAGAGGGGGCCCTAAAGGAGGACACTACCAAGGGAGCAGAGTGGTATCTGAGGACCCTCACAGAGGGGGGCCAAAGGGAGGACATTCTCAGGGAAGTAGGCAGATGGCTGGGGCTGGACAGAAGGAAGCAAGGTGGGGAGGTGGATCGGACCTTAAGCTCAGTAACCTCTTCAATTCTCTCTTCTGATTGGGGATGAGGGGGGTGATGTAGCCATGACAGGGGCCGTTAGAGATGGAAAGGGAGGCAGGAGGTGGGGGCTGGATAGCAGGAAGAGCAAGGGGAAGTTGGAATGCTGAAAAACGGGGGAGTGGGGGATCAGAGCAGGAGGAGGAGGGGGTAGAGGGAGGAAAGGGCAAGGAGAAGGACCAGAAGTACAAGGAGAATACAGTAAAGGGAGCTGAGGGTTTAGGCCAGAGGAGCACGACAGACAAGGAAGGGCTGAATGGAGATGGGAAGGAAGGGAGGGCGAGCCAGGCTAGTTTAGCAGATGGGGGGAAGGGCCAGTCACAAGCAGTGACTGGGGGGATAGCAGGGTACAAAAGGATACTCGGGAGGAGGAGAGGCATATGATTGGAGGTGAGGTGGCCAGGGTAAATAAGGAGGGGTGGCAGGCTGCATCCAGATAAGGGGATGAGCAAGGAGCCGGCTGGGGGGAGGGGCCAGTAGAAAGGATGAGGGACATGGGGTTATGGAGGGAAAGGAGCGGTCAGAGTGTTTCTGTTGGGTGATTTCATGATCAGGGGTATCAAATGGGATACGGAGGGGGAAGCCTGCCTGGTTAGAACAAAATTCTTCCCTGGGTTAATGGTGCACAGGGCCAAGAATGAGGTATATCAGCTGGCAAAGGATTGTGGAGGTTCCCTGGACATACTGGTGCACATGGGTACCAATGATATCGAGGGAAATAGTGAGCTAGAGATATAGGCAAGGTTCAGGGAGCTTGCCAGGGTCTGTTATGACATAGGATATGAGATTTCCTTCTCAGAAATCCTGCCGGTGCCAAGGGCTAGTGGGGAACACAAGAGAAGACTAGGGAGATAAACAAGTGGCTCAGGGAGTGGTGTGGGGCCAGAGGGTATGGGTTAATGGGGGATTGGGGGAGACCTGGGAAGATAAGGGCTGTATGCTAGAGATAGGCTCCATCTCTATTTTGAGGGGAAGGAAATCCTTAAGTTGAAAATAGAGGGGTTCATTGGCAAAAGGTGGGGTTTAAACTTGTGAAGGGAGGAGGGATGGGAGAAAAGGCTGTTGAGGAGGGTCCGATAAAGGAGGGTCTCTGTCTCCACCCCCCTTGGGAGCTGGAGGAATGCGGGAGAAGGCCAACTGGTAAGGTGCAGACTAGGGGAAGACAGAATCCCCATGGGAACACGAGCAGGGGAAATGGAAGTATAGGGAAAGAGTGGAAGGTAGTCTTGCTAAATGCCAGGAGCTTGGGCAAGAAAATGCCTGAGCTCCAGACGATGCTAACTGAGGGAGAGGTGGATGCGGCAGTGGTCACGGAGACTTGGGCCACCACAGGGCATGACTGGGACCCGAACCTGGAGGGTTACACCATGTTCAGGAAGGACAGGGGAGGGAAGGAGAGGGGTAGCAATAATAGTCAAAACTGCATTGGCATAGGAGGAGTGGAGGCGGCTAAGGGAACTGTGGAGGCGATTTGGATCACCTTGATAACAAGGGGGGGGCAAGAGAGTAAAAATAGGAGTGGTGTATAGAGCCCCTGCACTGGTGGAGGAGCTGGAGGAGAGTCTGGTGGCAGATGTTGGAAGACACTGCAGATTGGGCAGGAGAAGGGTGGTGGTGTTGGAAGACTTAAACATGCCAGGAATGGACTGGGAGACTATGACATCCTCAGTGGACAGGGCACAGAGGTTGTTGGATGTCTTTCAGGACGCGTTCCTAACTCAGCAGGTAGGGGAACCAACCAGGGAGGCACGGATACTGGATGTGGTCCTGACAGACAGTGACCAGATTGGGGGCCTGGAGGTAAGGGACCCATTGGTGGGGAGCAACCATGCCACGGTCTGGTTCTGCCTGGTTCTAGGAGGGGTAGAAGGCTGCACAAAGACGGAGGTAACTGACTTCAGGGGGCAGATTTCAAGGAAATGGGAAGCATCCTTAAGGAGCATTTGGATGGGATTGGGCCAGACATGGACGCTGACAGTAGGTGGGAAATCATCAGGAGGGGAGTGCAGGATACTACCAGAACCTGTGCAAGAGTAAGACAAAAATGTGGTAGGGCCCAGAAACCCTGCTGATATACCAGGGAGGTTCAGGAGGTGGTGAGAGGAAAGAAGGTGGCCTATAGGCATTTCAAATGTTCAATGAGTGAAAGAGATCGAGGGGGATATGAGCTGATGGCCAGGTGGGCCACTAGTGTGGTGAGAGTGGCTAAGGCAAGGAAGGAGCAGAACCTGGCCAGGGCAATTAGGAGAGGGAACAAGGGGTTCTTTAGATACATTGGGGAAAAACAAAGGGTGAAGGGGCAGATTAGCAGGATTAAAACAGGGGAGGGATGGGCACAAGACCTGGGAGAGCAGGCTGAGGTGCTAAATGAGTGCTTTGCCTCAGTTTTCACCAAGGAAAATGGGGGGGCTGCATCATACATGGGAGGAGACAGTGAAACTGAGGAGGGGGGACCCTTATCGATCAGGGTCTGGGGAGAAAGGGGGCCATCACTGGCAGGAGGGGGGGTAGGCAAAGCAGGGGGATGAGTAGTGGAGGTGGAAATCACAGCAGAGAGAGTGAGGGAAGCCCTCAGGTCCCTTAAGACGGAGAAAGCACCGAGGCCAGATAAATTACATCCCAGAGTGCTGAAGGAACTGGTGGATGTCCTGGTGAAACCCCTAGCAGAGCTTTTCAGCATCTCTCTGAGTACAGGGTGGGTTCCCCAGGACTGGAAGGTGGCGCATATAGTGCCTATCCACAAGGGGGGATCAAGAAAGGTGGCAGGGAACTACAGGCCCATCAGCCTGACATCGGTGGGGGGCAAGGTGATGGAGGGTATTGTGAAGGAGAGGCTGGGGGGGACCTGGAAAAGTTGGGTGCCTGGATGATAGACAGCATGGATTCGTCTCATGGAAATCGTGTCAGACAAACCTTGTGGAGTTCTATGACTGGATGACGAGTGCCTTGGACCTGGGTAGACCAGTGGACATCCTCTTTCTTGACTTCAGCAAGGTGTTTGACTCTGTTCCTCATGGGGGCCTGTTGGATAAGCTGGGGAGAAATGGGGGTGGGGAACCAGATGATCAGATGGATAGGCAATTGGCTCCAGGACCGGACCCAGAGGGTCATGGTTGGCGGGTTAGTCTCATCCCCAAGGAGGGTCATTAGTGGGATCCCTCAGGGATCAGTCCTTGGGACCCTCCTGTTCAACGCCTACAGCTCTGACATAAGGAAGGGTATCAGGAGTGAGATGAGTCTCTTTGTGGATGACTCAAAACTGGGGGCGGTGGTGGATGGGGAGGAGGGGAGGGTGGCCCTACAGGGGGACCTGGAGGCTCTAGAAAGGTGGTCTAGAAAGTGGAAGCTGAGGTTCAATGCAGGGAAATGCAAGGTACTGCACCTGGGAGCCAGAAACCTGGGCCAAGCATACACGCTGGGGGGGAAATGCTACAAGTCTCGATGGCTGAGAGGAACCTGGGGGTGGTGGTGGATGTCAAGATGAACAACTCTGAGACTTGTAGGAGGGGAGCGGCCAAGGCCAACAGGATGCTGGGATGCATCATTAGGGGGATCACCTCCAGAAGGAGGGAAGTGATACTCCCTCTGTATAACTGCTTGGTGACGCTGCACCTAGAGTACTGTGTGCAGTTTTGGAGGCCACACTTAAAGAGGGACATTGAACTCCTGGAGAGGGTCCAGAGGATGGCAGCCAAAATTGTCTGGGGCTTGGGGGACAGGACCTATGAGGAGACACTCAAAGAGCTAAACATGTACACATTGGAAGAGAGAAGGGACCGGGGGAACATGATAGAGGTCTTCAGGTACATGAAGGGGGTAAATAGGGGAGGAGCAGTCAGGGTGCTCCGAAGGAAGGAGGGGGGCAACTAGAGGGCATGGGTGGAAGCTGGAGTGGAGGAGATTCAGGAGAGAAAGGAGGAGGTGCTACTTCACTGAGAGGGTTGTGGAGCCATGGAATGCGCTGCCCAGGGGGCTGGTGTAGGCAGAGACCATGGAGGGGTTCAAGAGGGGGTGGGACAGGTACAGGGGAAGGGTTCTGGAAGCAAAGTCCAGTGCAGCGAGAATACCCGGGACTAGGAAGGGAGAAGCCAGAGAGGGCAAGGGGGGCAGCAAGGTCAGCTCCCAGGGTGGGGGATGACCAAACGAGCAGACACGAAAGACCGTTAGGCCTATTCTGCTTGCATTTTAGTATGTTAGTATTATTTTCTGGTGATGTTGATGGAGGCTGATAAACCAATCCTAAATTTTATTTTAGTTAGGGTCTGGGGTATTAATTTTAACCACAATATTTCTAAATTGTTTTGGTCTAAGGCTACCTCCTCACATTTCAGTGATTCTGCAACATAAATTGCAACCCCACTACCTCTCTTATGTGTTCTTGATTTGGAAAAAAGGTTATACCCTATTATGTTTTTGTCCCACACATCATCCTTCTCCCACCAAGTTTCAGTAATTAGAGCCACCTGAATGCTACTCATTTCAAGGAGGTACTTGAATTCTTCAGATTTATTGACTAGACTCCTAGCATTAATAAGGACCCCTTTTAACCCTTGACTGTACTTTCATCTTTTATTAGTTTTGTTAGGTTGTTATTCTCAGATTCCCACCCTTTTTCCAGTTTAAATGAAACCTAGCCACTTCCTTCATTTTTTCCCCAGTATTCTTGTTCCCATTTTATTGAGATGGAGACTGTCTTGTTTGAACAATGTTTTATTCTGAAATGTCTTTTCATTGTCCATGAAGCCTACATTGTGTGCAACACAAAAAGATCTTGTCCAACAATTTATATTTTTTATTTCATTATTCTTGTATTCATAATGTCCATGTGCTGGTAGTATACCCTGCATTATCACCTCACCATTTTTTTCCTCTATTCTATTAACTAGTGTTTTTATATTTTTTTGAATTTCTGTGTCCTTTTTCTTACTTATGTCATTTACTCCTACGTGGAGTATTACTAGGGGATTTACTGAATTTTCTATTAACCATTCCAGCATACTATCAATATCTGACAACCTATATCTTCTGTTAGCTGTTGGATTTCTTACTAGAGTCCACCAGAGGAGGGCAACTAAAATGGTGCAGGGTCTGCACCGGAAGACATATGAAGAGAGACTTAAGGAGCTTAATATGTATAGCCTCGAGGAAAGGAGGGAGACGGGGGAAATGATAGAAACTTTCAAGTACCTCAAGGGAATAAACAAAGTCCAAGAGGGTAGCATCTTTCAAAAAAAGAGGTGTGCAAGAACAAGGGGGCACAATTTGCAGAGAAGATCGAAGAAATGACGCAGGGGAAGTAATTTAAGGAGTATTTTTCACAGAGAGGGTGGTGATGTAGGAATTGCCTTCCAGAGGAGGTTGTGGAGTCACAAACAGTGGTGGAATTCAAGCATGCATGGGACAGTCATAAGGCAATTCTAGGGAGTGGGGGTAGGAAGAAGTAGGCTGCTGGTTAACTAGGATCTGCAGCTTATCCATCAGGTAGGGAAATGGGCAGACTGGGTGGGCCAAGCTGTCCTTATCTGCCGTCAAATTCTATGTTTCTATGTTTCTATAATTTGGTGTCATCGGCAAATTTGCTAAGTATACATTGGACCTTCTGATGTAAGTCACTAATGAACACTCCCAACAGTGATTCATAGGATTCATAGGATCATGCAGGGCATAGAAGACCATAGTCCATAAAGCTTGCATCAAATTTAAATTTAATACCCATTTAAGTGCTTAATTCTACAATATGTATCCAATTTAGATTTAAATTCAGACATATTTTTACTACCTATAACTGTTTCAGGAAAAGAGTTCTAAGTCGGCACTACGCTTTGGTTAAACCAGAACTTCCTTTTATTAGTTCAAACAGACCAACCTTACCCTCCAGTCCATCTGCAATGGCACTGATGAAGATATTGAAGAGGACTGGCCCCAGAACTGATCCTTGAGGCACCCCACTTGTGACTTACATCTCTTCTGACTGTATACCATTTACCATCACTCTCTGTTTTCTGCCAATCAACCAGTTTGCCACCCAGTTGACCAACATCTGACCCAGCCAACCCAGCTTATTAATCAGTCTTCTATGTGGAACAGTATCGAAAGCTTTGCTGAAGTCAAGGTAGGCAACATCAACTGCTCCACCTTGGTCCAACACTCTGGTTACCCAATCAAAGAAATCTATCAGATTAGTTTGATAGGACCTTCCTTTTGTAAACCCATGCTGTCTTGGATCCTGTGCTCCTATGAATTCCAGGTGTTGCACTATACTTTCCTTAAGGAGTGTCTCCATAATCTTGCCCACTACTGAGGTAAGACTGACTGGTCAGTAGTTCCCTGCCTCCTCCCTGCTGCCTCTCTTGTGGAGCAGGATCACTTGAGCCCTTCTCCAGTGTTCTGGGACCTGTCCTGTGCTCAGAGACTCACTAAACAGTTCTGATAATGGCTCTGCTAGTTCCACCCATAGCTCCTTTAGTACCCTGGGATGTATGCCATCGGGTCCCATTGCCTTGTCCACCTGGAGCTTATCGAGCTCTTGTAGGACCCTTTCTTTTGTGAAGGGACTAGTGCACACCTCCCTGCCCCGTGTCCATGGTGCAGAGCTGTGGGCCATGCCCTACCTTCACTTCAGTAAATACTGAGCAGAAGTATCTATTTAGGATAGATTCTTTTACATGGTCCTCCTCCTTACATGCCCCCTTATCCCCTTTGATCTTAGCAATACCCCCGCTGAACTTTCTCCTTTCACTAATATAGCTATAGAAAGTCTTGTCACCTTATTTTACTGTTTGTGCTAGTGTTTCCTCAGTTTGGGCCTTTGCCTGCCTTACTGCCTTCCATGCCTCCCTTAGGGAAGTTTTTTATGCCTCCCTATCTTCATCCTGCTGCGTTCCCTTATATTTCCTGAAGGAAAACCTTTTGGCTCTGACCTTTTCTGCCACTGTGTTTGAGAACCAAAGTGGTTTCCTTCTTCTTTTGCACTTCCTTTTCTCACTAACACAATGGGATGTTGCTTCACATATTGCATCTTTAATGCTTACCCACTTTGCCTGTACCCCCCTCACCTGTATTTCTTTTTGCCAGGGCTAGCTTAGCTCTGTTGGCCATCTTATCAAAGTCAGCTCCTGTGAAGTCCCATATTTTTGCCTTGGAATGGGATGATTTTGTTCTAGTGGACAAACTGAACCATACCATGTGATGGTCACTGGCCCCCAGGCGACCTTCTACCTGGAGATCTGTGATCCTTTCCCTGTTAGTCAGTACTAGATCTAGGATAGCCCTGTCTCTTGTGGGTTGTTGTACCAGTTGTTGAGGCCCTCCCCCTGCAAGGAATCCACCATGTGTCTAGTTCTGGCAGATGTCCCTGCTGGTATTGACCAATCTGTATCTGGCATGTTGAAGTCTCCCCATTATCAGAACCTCCCCTGTAGCTGTCATGTTTTGTATATCTTCTAACGGTAACGTGTCTATGTCCTCCCCCTGGTCTGGAGGCCTGTACACAACCTCAGTTCGAATGGCTGTCCCATTTCCTGTTTCCAAGGTGACCCACAGTTCTTCTGGCTCCCTATGTGTATTCTGAATTTCTGTACCTTTGATATTTTCATTGACATAAAGGGCCCCTCCACCCCTCCCCCTTTTTGCACCTTGGTCTCTTCTGAACAGTACATAGCCAGGTACTGAAGTCTCCCAAGTGCGGTTACTGGCAAACCATGTCTTGCTAATGGCTACTATGTCCAGTTTAGCCTCTGTCATTATTGCTTGCAGGTCTGGGATCTTGCTTTCCAGACTGCGAGCATTTGTGTACATGATTTTCCATTGGTCAGATTTCAGTGTGTTAGTTGTTAGACAAGGTCCAGTGTCATTAACTCCTACGTGCAAAATAGTAACAGGATTTTCAGAATGCTCCATGAGACCTGCCAGCATTGCTTTAATGTCACAAATTTTGGCACCGGGAAGTGTACTGACCATAGTATTTTCTTTCCTGTCCTTACAAAGAGTATAATCTGTATATTTAATCATAGGATCTCCGATAATTACTATGTCCTTTTTTTCTGCTTGAGTTTGCATGTGTGGACCCTTAATGTTTTGCTGTTCCCTCTGACCATTTTCTCTATTTAAATTTGCAACTGACTGCTTTCGTGCCTCATTTGTTATTGTAATTGGTGAACTATCCTGCCATTTACTTGTGCTTCCTAGTGTATCAACCTGAACATTTGTTCTTTCATCCTGTCTGCTTCCTGATCCTCCTTGCCTGGGTTTTATTAGTGTCCAAGTACCCTTAGCTACAGTTTCCTCTACAGGTTCACTAGTTTGATCACAATTAGGCTCCAATACTGCTATAGTCTGCAAATCATCCATGGCCTGGCAACTGTATCTATTATGCACTGGAATCTGGCCTTTTTCGAGATGTCTTCTTTTCCTTCTTTGTGCCCCACCCTGCACTAAGCTCCAGGTCTCTACTTCCTCGTCTTCATAATGTTCTCCCTTTTCCATTTTTCAGGTACATTATCCTTTATACTAGTGATATTAGCCTGTCCCTCTGTACCATGTTCCTGATGAATTATATTTGAAGTACCTTTTAGGTCACTTACTACTTTATCGAAAAATTCTTCTAATGTAATATCATTATGTACTCTCAATCTATCATTAAGCCTTTTAATTTCTTGTTGTAGTGTATCTGTCAGCAAGCATTTATCACATGTGAACTGCTCAATGCATTTACCTGATGCATGCATCTTACAGGAGCTACAATAATTCATTGTGTCAATGATTTTAGTCCAATTTCCTACTGTTAACTACTGGTTACCGAGGTTAACCGAAGCTTCTAGATTTCCTGGTCCTCATCCTTCTCATCCACAGTGGACACAGCAGACATGCGCTCAGACCAGACATGTCTTGGCGTGAGGCTCCATGTATGGTGTGTGTGTGCTCGTCCAGCTCGAGCTCACCCCACTCACTTGGGGCAGCTGTTTTTATAGTGTGAGACCTGGAAATACCACTGGGTCATGTGACCAGCCCACAGTAGTGAGCGCTACAATAAAAATGCATAAAATAGCCCCCCAAACCCTGAAAAGGACTTAAACAAGTGGAGGGTTAGAGAAATTTCACCTCAAAAGTGGCTTTGTAGCCTGAAGTTGGAGATGTAGTTCCACGTTTGGCTATGTGGAACTACAACTCCCTATAAACTTCCTATCTGGTTGCTAGGATACCAGCCCTGGCTTCAAAGTCATTCTGAATACTGCAATTGCTTTTAAAATAATAATCAGTGCTCCCAGTACCTTGCCAAACCTGTCTCCCTGCAAATGCAGTCACACAGTATATGGACAAGGTCCTAGCAGAGAACCCTGAGAAACCCCGCTTGTCACTGCAATTTTGTTTGATAATGTACAGTATCTGATATTTTCACATTTTGGGTTCTATTAAACAGCCACTCCTCATCCATTGTATTGTATAACTGTTAAAACTAAGCTTTGTCATTTTGTTTATAAGTATTGTATGTGATACAAGATCAAAGGCCTTTTTAAGGTCAAGAAAAATAATATCCACTGGAATTCCCTTATCAAAACTCTTACTGATTTTTTCATAAAAAGAAATTAGATTTGTGGTACAGGATCACTCTGCCACGAACCCATGCTGTATCAGATCCTGTAGCCCTTTGTTATGTTTGCTTGCACGCATGTGCAAGAAACATAGTGTCATCATCCGAGTTTTCAGAGGTGTGGCAGCCCTCTTCCAATTCAGTCAGTGTGTTTGCAGGTGCGGCCGCAGTTCTCCAATGCCTGCTGGAGCTGTCTATGACAGCAGTCCAAAATGCAGTGGAGTACAGTTGAAAGGGGGAGCTACGCTTCAGTGAGCAGCGATAAGATATCGCCTGCTCATGCGCTCCCCTACACACACACACACCACGCATACTGCGTGTTTGTCTCCCCCGCACACACTGTGTAGCCGACAGGTGCCTAATCTCGCTGGTGCTAGGCGCCTCCAAAACAGAGTTCCATATGCCACGCTTGTGCCCACCCCAGCATGGCTACTCATTAAGAGCCGACGGGGTGCCCAATCCCGGTCGGCTCCACTGGTCCCCCACTCCAGAGTACAGGGTGCCACGCTGGGAGCCCACCCCAGCGTGGCAACAGATACTCACCAACGGGTGCCCATTACCCGCCGGCTCCACGCCTCAATTAGCTATCCTTGTGCCATGCCGAAGCCCACCCAGCGTGGGCAAACGCCTGCCGCTGTCATTTAAAAAAAAAAAAAACCTGAAACTGAAAAACGGCCTCTCGTTGTTCTGCCCCAACCGCGCCACCCACTGCGCACCCACCTCCCCCACCCCTCACCCCATACTTACCTCCTCCGACCGCGCGACGATCTTCGGGGACCAGGAACACGCCTGCACTTTTCAAAGCCGATCGCGAACTGAGGAAATGCCGGTAAGCTGTATAATGGATAGATAGGGTTTTTCAACTTTGCAGCATATCTCAGGCATTTTTGGAATTTTACACCAAATTTTCAACATGGGGTTTTTGGGACTTCTCTCATGAATGCCCTCACTGTCATGAGCAAGACCGTCTTCAAGGGTGATTTCAGTCACTGTGCAAAATCACCTTCGACTGAGTAATGAAACGACACTGCCACTGTTCATAAGGTGGGCTCTCAAAAGCCTATGTTGAAAATGTGGTGGAAAAATTTTAAAATGACTGTTTTACGAGCGTGCGTTGCGCAGTTCATACGTACGCTGTAAGTTCGCGAATTTTCAATATTTTCACTCAGATTTTCAACATTGCCATTTTATTACACTTCCTTATATGCAGTATAGCTGTCATTTTCACATCTTGCCTAAAAAAATGTTTTCTTCATGTAGCGATAATGGCGCAGTCGGTGCGTAAATCAATGTATGGGACACATTAAGAAAATCACAGTTACACTGTTCATGAGCAGAGGTCTTAAAATGGCTATGTTGAAAATTTGGTGACAAAAGTCCATAAAATGACTGTGTTACGAGTGAGCATTGCACAGTTTCCACGCACCCTCGTAAGTTCATGACTTTGTAATATTTTCAGTCCAGATTTTCACCAGTGGCATTTTTCCACACTTCCTTATGAACAGTACAGCTCTCATTTTTCACAAAATGGCTGAAATGGGTTTTCACACTTTCAACGCAGAGATGCGTGGTCACTGTAGGAAATCATTGTTCGGGACAGATAAAGAAAATGACAGTGACGCTGTTCATGATCGGAGGTCCAAAAATGCCTGTGTTGACAACCTGCTGTAAAAAATCCCCAAACTAATTACATTATGGGTGTGCGTTGCACAGTTTCTATGCACGCTCGTGACTCCACCAGTTTTTTTTATATTTTTACTGCAGATTTGCAACATTGCCATTTTTTACACCTCCCCATGAACAGTACAGCTGTCATTTTTCACATCCTGTTCGGAAAGTGTTTTTGCACCTGTGGTGCTAAATGCCATAGTCGCCGTGCATAAGCAGCTTTCGGCTAACAAACTGATATTGCCACTGTTCATGAGGTGGGGGTCACAAAAAAACCATGTTGAAAATTTGGAGTGAAAATACCAACGAATGCCTGAGGTGTTAGGGTTTCCAACCATAACACCCCACCCTGTAGAGAATGACAGGCATCAGGGGTGTGACTTGGGATTCTTGCCTGTAATGCTCATACCATTCCACACCCTGCAGCCACTGAGAGGCATCGAGGTATGCCTTGGACTCTTCAGCCCCAAAGTTCACCCCATTCTCCTATACCACACCCATCTCACCGTATTTCCTGATGGAATGGGGTGTGCATAAGGGCCAAAGACCCCAAGGCACACCATGACACTTGTCAGTGTCTGCAGGGTAGGGTGTGGTGAAATGGCATGGCCGTTATGCCTGACGACCCAAAGGCACACCCCAGTGCCTGTCACTCTCTGCAGGGTGGTGGTGGGGTTAACTTCAGTTCAATACTTCACTGCCATTTCAGTTATGCAGCTCTGTAACTTCTACACTACCAATGCCAATGCCAGCAAGCAAACATTCGGCATTGACAAATGCTTGTTTTTTATTTCCTCATCAAGTCTGAGTTTCAGTATTTTTTCCATGGTTTTGCAAACTATGGAGGTCAGACTTATGGGCTGATAATTTTCTATACTTTTTTTGCTTCCCTTTTTATGGACTAGGACAACATTAGCACTTTTCCCATTATTCAGGACTGTCCCTTCCCTGTATGATTTATTGAAAATTATTGTTAAAAGTGAGTATATTTGGTCAATAGTTTCTTTAACGAAGGTTGCGTTTATATTGTCAGGGTCTGGGGATGTATTAGCTTGTAGGGATTTTAATGCCTTTTTTACCTCATCCCCTGTGATCTCTATATAATCTGATGATGTATGGAACTGAGTTCTTGTTAAGTCCTTTGTTATAAAAATAGATCCAAAGAATCTGTTAAATGCATTGGCTACATCATTTGTATCAGATATTTCTACCCTATTATCAATTATTGATGTTATAGTTGTCATGTTTTGTTATTAATATTTATACACACATAAAATGCCTTATGATTATCTTTAGACACTGACAGTTTCAATTCTAATTTTCTCCTCTCTTTTATAATCATGTCTTTTGTTCTTTTTAGTTCTTATACTGTGCTTTGTTGTGATTTGTTGCTGATTTTTTAATAAGCTTTGAACACTCTTTCCTTAGTTTTATTTGTTTTGTAATTTTGTCTGTTATCCAAAGTGGTGCTTTCCCTTTTTTATTCCTTCATTTTTTATAGGTATGCATAAACTTTCTAGGTCATCCATTATAGATTTAAATATGCCCCAGCATTCGCTGACTGACAATTCAGTTAATTGTAGCTCACTATATTCCTGTAATGCAGTCTTTATTTCATTGTGATCCCCCTTTGTATTGTCCTAGCTGTAGTTTTTATGCCCTTGATATCTTATATGTCTGTATAGTGTTAACAGTACTGTGTTATGATCACTTGTCCCAAAAGGGGAAGTGGTATCAATTGTAGTTACGTCAGTAGGTATATTTATCAAGACAATAACCAAGATATTCTTTCCCCTAGTTGGTTCCATTACTATTTGCTTGAAGTCTGATATTAATATTGTGTCTAAATAAAATTATTCTGCGTGGTATTAGCAGTGAGGTTCTCCCAGTTTATTCCAGTAAGGTTAAAATTACCAATGATAAGCACATCTGAATGTTTTACTATTTCTGAAAAAAGTTAAGTAATATTTGGTCATACTCCATAGTTACAGATGGGGCTCTATAAAAGTTCCCTAGGGAACTTTTGGTTGCATCACACAAGTAGATGGCAGTCTAAAGAACGGCTCCCAGCCCCGGTGAAAAAAACATTGCTGCATCAGTCTACATCACGAGTGCTATCAGCCTAAAAAACAAATATTAAAGTGCCTTAGTAGCTCTCAAAGATGGGTCATACAAAAAAGTCCCCCTTTTGGCGCGATGGGCAAACAAACCTCCTCGGCCAATCGTCGGCCTGAAAGCCTGGCTCCCTCCTGCTCCTCTATTAATACTGGCTCAGGTGAGGATTCAGATGGGTTGGGTTCCGACACAGTCTCCAACTTTACAAAAGCAAACGGGCAAAGAATGATCAAAATACTGCACCGCATTGATGCGAGGATCTCTGGAATCCAGAAGGATTTAAAAAAATTAGAGAACAGAATCGCAGTGGTGGAATCGCATATGCAGGGTTTGCAGGCCAAACACATGGCCTTCGGCAGATCCCTTGCCTATCCGCACAAGAGGGAATGGGAGCTAACGCTGTGGGCAGAAGACGTGGAGGCCAGAGCCCACCATAACAACATCAGAATTTTTGGGGTGCCGGAGGGAGTTGAACCCCCAGACATGGAAGAATACATAGATTCCTGGCTCCACAAAGAGTTAAACATGTCAGAAGATTGGGGCTTAGAAATCGAGAGGGCCCATTGAACCATAGCACCTAAGCCTAAACAAGTGGCTCCACCAAGGTCTATAATTGTAAAGTCCCTAAAATATACAACTAAGGACAAAATCCTAAGGCTTGCCTGGGCTAAAAAGGACTCAACCTGGATGGCCAAAAAATCTATGTCGATCAAGACTTCCCTCCTCAAATGTTAACAAAGAGAAAGAAGGTATTCCAAATAGTAAAATATCTAAGAGAGAGAAGGGGTTTAAAGTTTATTTGAGATACCCTGCTAGACTATGGGTCCAAGGCAAGGAAGACATTAAAATATATTACTCTTTGCTGGAAGCAACGACCTTTCTTACTGACTTGGAGATCCCCCTGCCTGATCTAAAAGAGGAGCTTGCAGAGAAGGAGATCGAGGAGCTCCTCTGGTCAATTGCACCGGGTCAAAGGAAGAGATCAGGGAGAAAGGGCGAAGCCTTGTTACCGCTTCACGCCAACTGTTCAAGATGGCTTGCAAAGGGAAAGGACACCTGAGGATTTCTGAAGCAGTATTTGGATCAAGTTGTTTTTTCTGGCTTAATTCAAGAGCTAGCACTCATCATCTGAGGGTATTTCTGCAACAAAGCAACTTGGTTCAAATTATTTACTTTAATTCATTTCTCCTGTTGAGAACTAACCTGCCTGAACTTTCTTGAATGTTCCATTCGATGGCTTCCGAGCTGGGGGAAGGGTCAGGAGGTTTGAGTACTCCCCGGTTGGTAGCATGCATTCACCTGGAACAGATCTGACAGAGGGCTGGATTCCACGGGAGTGTATTTTCCTAAGCACATGGCTCATGGTCTGTCCCTCATAGATTCCCCCAAAGGTAGCTATTTCCTCCTGCATGAGTGGAGTTACAACTGCGACTCCAAAGAGCTTTAATCGGAAGACCTGAATGGCTGAGACTCTATTAAACTGAGTGGAGGAGCTGTAATGTACTGTTATTTGTTATCTTCTGTTTTTATTTCACTGCAAAGCTCTCATATTTTCTGAGCTCTCTTCAGGACATATATATATAAAAAAGCCTACCTAATGTTTAATTGTTGATCAGGGGCCTCCTGCATTCCCCCTCCATCACACTATTATATAATGGTGTTTACAGGTGTGGGGTGGGGAGAAATGGGAAGGGGTTTCCATATGACTCCAGGTCTGCTTTTCGAATGCATGGGGACCCAATTCATGGGTTCGGGGTGGAGAGAAGGACCAGGGATGCAAAAGTTAAATGACATTTCACCTATTTTTAAATATATTTGTTTGGAGATCGATTACAAATGGGGACTGGCACTCTGGAGTGCTGGGGGAGCTAGCAGCTATGTTTATTTCCCTGATAGGGGATCACTTAAGATGTGGGGATCGATTCCCTAGCTCTCCATATACCGGAATTTCACCAGGGCGTGCCGGTTTGGCCACCAGTGCTTCTGGAACTCACTTTGAGAGAAGGGTCTGAATTCCTAGAGGATCTGGGAGTACAACCCTCAGTGTATGTGCGCTGTTCAGGTCTTTACAAGGGACTCTTGTAGTCCATTTTTCAGGGGCTTAGTAGTTAGCCCCATCCTGTACTGTTTGACTAAGGCAGTACATCCTGCTGGTTTATAAAGTTTTTATCTACACTCCCTTCGGGGGCTCCCACTTGGAGTCTACAGGGGGGTTGGTTTGGACCCAATTTGTGGTCCCACAAGTTTCTGTTAGTTGTTGTTATGGGCACCAAGTTAGGTACTCATTTGATTGTTCATATCCCAGCTCCAAAGTCGGAAGTTGGGTTTGTCTATTTGTGCTTATCCTGTTTTTATTTATTTTTCTTATTTTTCAGGACCATATTATGTGCAAACAGTTATACTAGGAGATATTCTGCACAGGGAGGTAGGGCTGAATGTGTTATAAGGGAGTTTGAGGTGGTTGGATGGAGAAAACAGTGTTCTAACTATGTTAAATGGCCACCTTAAAGATCTGTTTGGTGAATGTTAAGGGCATCAATAGCCCCATTAAAAGAATGAGAATTTTAACCGAATTAAGAAAGGTTAATTATGGCCGGCCCGGTGGTGCTGAGGGTTGAGGCGCTGGTCGCCACACCTCGCACCACGCCGGCGACCCGTGTTCAGGAACAGGCATGGGTTGCCGTGGGTCGGCAGGGAGAAGATGGATTGAGCATCCAAGGGACTGCTCATCTTCGGGAGGGACGGGTGGACGGGCTTGCCTGACCCATGAGGCTGGGGGTCACAGCACGTAGCTGCAAGCTTGGGGGGCGGGTCAAGGAAGACGCTGATTGGGGCATGCACGGAGTGTATGCACTAGTCGCTGGCGCTATTGTGACGCCATGACCTGCCAGGAGGAACAGCGAAAATGCAAGCCCAGCAGCGGTTGTTCCCCACGCCGCCATTCCTGGAAAGGCGCCTCCCTGGCATGGATCCGTTGGGGTGGGTTGAGTCACTCCCCACCACCCTGCCGCGAAGGGTAAGTCGCGGGGTGCATAAGGGAGGGGGTCTGATGTCCGGGAATGGCGCCGAGGGGAACAACTGAGGGCGGGGGTCGCAGCTGGTGTTCTGGAGGAGAGAAAATAATACCCAAAAAGAAAGGTTAATTATGAGATTGCCTGCCTCCAGGAGACTAGACTCTCCAATATAGAACATTTGAAGTTGCGAAGATCTTGGATTGGGGCGGTTTTTGCTGACTCCCATCTGAGGGAGAAAAAGGCAGGAGTGACCATTTTGGTTCAGCGTGGGATCCCATTCGAGATAGAGAAGGTGACAAGGGTTGGCTCAGGGAGAATAGTAGCCCTCTCTGGTTTGTTTAGCAGCCATCCACTCCATATATTGTCTATATATGCCCCCATACCCCCTAAGGAGGAATTTTTTAGATCCCTGTTTAGTTTAATTGTGGGACTCCCCGAAGGCCAGGTAATTTGTGCAGGGGATTGGAATTGTGTTGAAGACCTGAGGTTGGGCAGGAGTCCTCTGGCTCCCAAGGGCTTGAGGGCTTGTTCCCGGCTTTTAAGAAATTTGTGTAGTGATGGAGGGAGGTATGTCTGACCCATGGCGGTTACAATACCCCAACAAACTTGATTACACCTTTTATTCAGCTTCAACAAGATCATACTCAAGACTAGATTGATTTTATACACAAAAAGGTTTATCCCACATTTTTACAGATCTGATGATACATCCAGTCAGTTTTTCTGATCATGCCATGATCTCTGCAACTTTAAATTGTGGGGGAGAATGGCCAATGGCATTTTGACCCTGGCTTGGTATATGATAATACTTATGTTGATTCCACTAAAACAATTATTAGGAATTGCATACAAGAAAATACTGCTTTACAATTTGTTTGGGAAGGGTTGAAAGCAGTGGTCAGGGGGCACACAATCTCACATGCAGCCTATAAAAATAATCTACATCAGGCTGCATTAAAAGCAGCGGAAGTAAAGGCTGCTGAATTAGAGGCAGATCATAAGAAATCCAAAAATCCAGACTTGTTGCCCCAACTTAGTGAGGCCAGAGCTAAATACAATGGCTTAATGTTGAGACGGATGGAGAATTTAATGAGATACTCGGCTCAGAAGCATTATACATGACATTAAACAGACTCCTGGCCCTCCAACTTAGGAAGCAACAGGCCGATAGATATGTCCCAGCTATTAAACCATCTGACCCGACCAGGCCTACGATCTGTCACCCAGAGGAGATAGCAGAAGAATTTTATAAGTTTTACAAACAGTTATACAGTATGGGGAAGAAAGGGGTCCAGATCACCTACACAAAATAACAGATTTCTTGGACTTACCAACATTATCAACTACCCAAAAAGAAGGCTTAGAAAGATTATTTGTGGAGGGAGAGATACGTCACACCATTAAAAGTTTAAAATCTGGTAAAGCCCCAGGCCTGGACGGGTTCACAGCGGAATTTTATAAATGTTTTGGGATTGATTTGGTACCCCTTATGGTTAAAGTTTTCAATGAGGCCCATACGATGGGGTCATCCCCAGATTCTTGGGGGGGGGGGGTGAGTGATGGTTTCTGTGATTCCTAAGCCAGGCAAAGATTCCTCCATATGTGCCAGTTATAGGCCTATCTCCCTATTAAATCAAGACACCAAGATTTTTTCGAAAACAATCGGAACTTGTCTACAAAATATCATATGTGAATTAGTTCATCCTGATCAAACCGGATTTATGCCGAGGAGGCATATCCAAGATAATATTCAGTTACTTCTTAATTCCCTTTTAACCCCCATGTCCCCTTTAATTAAATCCCTAAGGGCAGTGGTCTCAATGGATGCTGAAAAGGCATTTGACCATTTAGATTGGCAGTACCTTGATAGTACCTTGAATAAATTTGGCACAGTGGACACATTTTGTGGTTGGTTTAAGAACTTATATTGGGACCCCAAAGCCTAGGTTAAGGTTAATGGAGTCTTGCCCTCAGCCTTCACATTGCGTAGGGGGACCAGGCAGGATTGCCCGCTCTCTCCCCTTTTATTTGCTCTTTGTATGGAGCCATTGGCTGCTGCCCTACGTCAGTCAAATCTTTTTCAGGGAATAAAACTAGGGGATACAGAATTAAAAGTCTCACTGTATGCGGATGATATGCTTCTATATGTCACCGACCCTGTCAAGTCACTGCCTAAAATCTTTGATTTTCTAGAGGAGTTTGAGGTGTTCTCTGGGTACAAAGTTAATGTCACCACAATTGAGATAATACCGGTGGGAGTACCACCTGGTGCTCCCCTGCCAGATCTGGGTAGGATAAAATGGGCCAAGACAGGGTTCAGATATTTGGGGGGGTTGGGTGCCAAGGGAACTGAGTAAATTATTCACAATGTACTATCTTAGACTTTTACAGGAGGCATAGATGGACTGTAGTCAATGGATAGAACTTCCATTATCCCTCTCCAGTAGAATTGAGTCAATGAAGATGAATAGTCTTCCAAGGTTCTTATTCCTTCTTATTACACTGCCAGTTAGGTCCCCTAGAAAATTATGGGTGGAGCTAAAAAATACTATTTCCAGATTTGTGTGGAATGGGAAAAAAAAAACAGGATTAGGTGGAGTGTGTTATCAGCCCCCAAAAATAAGGTGGGGAGGGGGTTGGGACTCCCAAACATTCACAATTACTATTAGGCAGCTCAACTTCAGGCTCTGATTCTGTTGTTAAGAGAGAGTGAGTCCCCAGTTTGACCAGAAATAGAATCTTTTAATCAGGAACTAGCAAAGGTGGTTGGGTTCCTCCTTCTGGATGAGAAGAGGTTGTCCAGGGTGTTTTTTTAATAATCCCTGGACTTATACTCTGAAATAAATATGTTTGGAGGTATGTCAAGCAAATAAGTTTTCCCTGGCTTTGAATGTTAGGACACCTCTTACTACTTGGATTTTACTCCCTATAAATGGGATGGGGCTTTTAAACATTGGGCCAGGTTGGGCCTGTCCTCTCTGGTTCAGTTTTTATAAGGAGGGCAACCTTAAGTCTTTTCACCAATTGCAATTGGACTGCGGGGTGCCTCAAAAAGATTTTTTTAGGTTTTTACAATTAAGAAGCTATCTAACCCTAGAAAAGGTGTCAACCCAGATAGGTGGACCCCTGAATCCTCTACAAGCCTGTTTGCGTGACCTGGCCGAGGTGAGCAGACCTTTAAAAACAGTTACTCCGATTGTGATAGCATTGTCCTCCACAGATGTGGATGACGTTGGTCATGTTAAGGAGAAATGGGAGGAGGAATTGGCAGTCTCCCTTTCGGAAGCCCAAAGGAACCAGGTGTCGGGGAGAGTACACCATACCTCGGCGTCCCTATTTTGGAGAGATTTCAGTTGTGTTAGATAAGTTACCCAGTTGCCCCTGGCTTATCAGTTTAAATGGGAATCAATTATTTTGGCAATTTTTTTTCCTAATACAGTGCTCCCTCTTTTGCTCAAATGCAAGTCATCCCAGCAGAGGTACAACAAGGTGGACCACACAGAACTGTTTCAACTGAAATGAAAGTTCACCCATCAGGGAGCATAATTTAAAGTTTGTGGGGGTGGCAGGCAATTTAGAAAATATATTAGGAAGTACTTTTTCACAAAAAGGGTAGTAGATAGGTGAAATAGCATACCCAGTGCTGTAGTCAAAGCAAATGGTTGAAATAGCTACAAGGAGGATACTAACCAGGGGAGAGTAAGGAGGAGTACAAAACAAAATAACGAGCACTTAACTCTCAGTCACTCAAAGGATGACCTTGGGCAATACAAAACTTTATTTTAAATTAAAGGTGCATATCATTCAGGTGGAGCATATCCCCCAGACCAGAAGCTGCCCGTTTCGTGCCAGAATTGTGAGCTTTGTCATGGTGTCTGGTCAAAGGTGATAGTGCAATTTGTTTTAGAGATTTAAAGTGACAGGTGCAATATTAACCAAAACATACCACAAATATGGTGTCCTGTCAAAACAGCGAGTGAATTTCAGTGAATGAATAACAGCAAGGTAAAAATAGCCAATGTTATATTAGCGAAGTGGTCATTACAGCGCTTGGTTTGTTCAGTGATGTAGGTAGTTGTTGGCAGAAATGTAGTTCAGTGATGTAAGCCGGCTGGTTTGTGCTGCCGAACAGTGCGGGCAGTGTAGCCTAGAGGCTAGAGTCACTGCCTGGGTGTGTGATTGCTACATTTGGCAGACCTGGGTTTGATCCTTGCACTTTCCGTTTTTGTTTTTTTTAAAGGTTGCACCCACCTTCTCACTCCCACCCAGTTCTGTCCCACACCCCAGAATTGTAACATGAAATATGCGCCCCCTCCTGACTTTCTCCCCCCTCCCTGAGTTGCATCCCTCCTGGAGTGAGAATATTTTATCTGCCCCTCCCGACTTTCTCCCCCATCCCCAGTTATGTCCTCCCTGGAGTGAAAATATTTTATCTGCTCCCGATTCTCTCCCCACCCCGAAAGTGCTGTTCCCGTACTTGCAGTAGTGAGTTTCTCACTTTGAAGTGTTTGCCGCTTTTAGTGCTTGATGCTATTGCTAGTTGCTATTTTTGTTGGCACTGATGTTAATGAGCTGTTTTTGTGTTCACGATTTTGTTTTCGCTGTATTGACATAGCACACACAAATACAGTATGACAGACACTTAAAACAGACTCCGTGCCAAAATCCTAAGCACAACTGAGCGTATAAGAAGATCAAGTGCCTATTGAATTTCACACTGACAAAGGCAAACAGCCATTACAGTAAGTCAGGACCATTGCACACAGAAAACTGATTATTGCACATAAGTTTTGGCAAACCAGAAAAATGCATCAGCTACCATATGATGTGTGCTGTATTACTGATTTGCTGCCTAAGAAGTCTTACGGAGAAGACTCTACCTACTTATAAAAAATTGTATACTTGTATCAATGTACCTGTATATGTACTGTATAACCTGTACTGTTCTACTTGTATTGTAATTGTACCTCCCAGGTCGTGCCTGAAAATAGTCACTTGCTGGCTAGTGCACCTACCCGGTTAACAAAAACTAAATAAAAATAAAAATTGCTATTGCTGTAAAAAAAAAAAAGTTTCTACAATATGGGACCCCCTAGCTTATAAGTTAATAAGTGGGTCCCATATTGTAGAAGAGTTTTTTTTTTTCACAGCAATAGCATTCTTAAGCACGCTTCTTAGGCAGCTAATCAGTAATATATCACTCATCATATGGTGGCTGCTGAAGTTTTCTGACTTGCCAAAATGTATGTGCAATAATCAGTTTTTTGTGTGCAATAGTCCTGACTTACTTTCTGTTTGCCTTTGTCAGTATCAAATTCAATAGGCACTTGATCTGATTTGTGCCTAGGACATTGGCACTGAGTCCGTTTTAAATGTCTGTCATTCTCTATTTGCAGTATGTTTTGGTTAATGTTGCACCTGTCACTTTAAATTTGTAAAATATATTGCACTACCATCAAACACTTTGACAACATGCACAATTTTGACGCAAAACGTTGGGCGTTTTCTAGTTTGATGGATATGCTCCACCCTGGGTGATATGCACTTTTAAATTTTTTTTTTTTTATTTAAACATTTTATTACAGATCCAAAAATGTATCAGGCACACCACTGACAATGCTTAACACCAGTGAAATTATTCCATGGATGTATTAAGAAAAACAACCTACTAGCACAAAAACAGGCTTGGCCTATATAGTTCTACTGCCTTAAGCAATTTGTATTATTGTGTAAGTTCACCCTTTGAGTGAGTATGAGTTAAATGCTTGGTATTTTGTTTTACACTGGACTGTTTATTTATGTAAAGCACTTCCTGGATTTGGAGTGGCCCTTTCTCTTGTAGATGGTGAGGAGGACCAGGGCAGGAAGGTGGGGGCATCTCAGAGTAGCTTCAGGTAGGGGTCTAAGGCAGATGGAAGAGATGCCAAATCTTGCACTGTACTTATCTTTCTATATTTCTATGTTTCTACAAATCAACATGGGTTTATGAGAGGAAGTCCATGTCAGATTAACATGATTGATTTTTTTGTTTAATTTGGTGTCACAAATGTTTGCTAGGGACCAGTAATCCCCATCATGTAGCTGGATTTCAGTAAGGATTTGATTCAGTGCAGCAGGCTGTGGGAGGCTAGTAAAAAAGGTGGCTGACCTAGGTCTAGGCGATGTGTAGCTAAATGGACTGGGAACTGGCTGACAAATAAGACTCGGACAGTGGTCCTAAATGGCATGTTCTCTGATAGCAGGGAGGCAACTAGTGGGGTGCCTCAGGGATCTGTTCTGGTGCTGCAGTTTTTTTAAATGTACATGAGGGAGATCAGATAGGGTTATAGGGGAAAACTCTGGCATCCTCAGTGGGGAGTATGCCATTAACAGCTTTCATATCCGGAGGCCAAGCTGTAACTGACTATAGCCAATCAAGGGGTCTATACGTTTCCCAATAATGTTTATGATAGTAAGCATTTAATACAATAGATAATGACAAATCTTGTTATGGGCTACCCTTATCCTTGTTTGTGCACTGTCAGCTGCCCCCATGTAAACTATCAAACCAGAATCAACCAAGGAAAACAGCAGATCAGAATCTATCTTTTTTTCTTGTGTCCTTGGTGAAATGTTTATTTTGATAAACAGCACCCTAATATCAGCTCATTTTTTTAACCATGTGGTTGACATGGTCTGCAAAAGACAATGAAGTCTACATGCCCTATATTATTGAATTCAGTCCATTTCTATCAGACTTTTAAACTCTAAACACCTGACAAAAAAGAGATATCACATTGGTTCGAATAAACTATCCCAACTGCTCCTATGTTGTTATTCTCAACTTGATATATGAATTGCCATGTATGATGACTGTTGCCTATGAATTGTTGAACAATTTATTATATTGTCTATTGTTTTCAGTTTACTGTTCGCTGTTTCGCACTGTGACATACTTGTACTAGCATTTTGGACACCATTGTAAATAAGCTTTTAGCTCAATAGTCTTATCCAAATAATAAAAAATTGAAACACTAAAAAAAATTGAACATTTCTTGGTGGACAACCTAGGGATGGGGCAGTGACCACTGCCTGAAAGTCCCTGGTGGGACTCTAGACATAAGAGAACGTGTTTGTCAGTGTAACCCCCCTCCTGATGTTGGGAGCATACCTGGGCCCTGCAGATGTCCAGCTGCCTCCAGTGTCTTGCAGCCAGTGAGCCACTCTCAACTTCACTTCCCTGGCCCTCTCCTGGACTGATTCCAGGCCCGGAGAGCATCTGGAACAGTTTTCTGTGCCTCCTTGTGCCCGATGGTGTGGGCAGTGAGCCACCACCATACTTCACTGCCCCATCCCCTTGAACAGTGCAAAGTGAGGCGGAGAGCTGGAGAAAAGGCCGCAGTTTGTTTTTGGTGCCTCAGAGCCCCCAGGAAAGTGTGGAAGAAGTGCGCTGCTTCCGATTCCATTTCTCCAGCCCCAAAGGGCACAAGCAGGGGTCTAGGAGGGGGGGTTTATACAATTACAATAAATGAATGTGGATGGCTCACCGACCCAATCCAAGCCACCAGTGGGCTGAGGAGAGAATGGGGACAAGACTGCACTGGGGACTACATGTTCCACGATCCTCTGAGGCATGGGAATAGCTTTCCTGATACTTGCTCCTGCTGGGGAGCCCACAAAACAGAACTTCCAATGGAGCTCCTATTCCCTAAACATGCCCATGGTCCTGGCAACCCTCAGACGGGACTAAGAGGGTCTTGACTCTGCAGCCAGAAGCTACCAAACAATTTTAATTTAGAAGACATTTGATGAAGTTGAACAGGACTGTGTGGGGGCGGCTATGTTGAAAGTGGTCTGCCTGAAGAACAGCAAGGATTCGATTGGTAGCTGCAGTAGTCCAATCAGGGTTGGGGCTTGAGCCTCCCTTCCAGCCAATGGGATGTCGAGATTTTCAAACAACATTCTGACAGTTAACCCTGAGGGAGTTTGAAAGTGTTTTCTGAGGAGAAAGCAATGTTTTGACAGCTCTTAGTGCTGTCACTCACTGAAACTTTGAAGTTTGTTGCTGAACAGACTTATAAATCCCAGAAACAGGGGGATGTACCTCAGCCGAAGTGAATGCTAGGATTTTAGCACCAAGAAAGAGCAGGGGATGCTGTGAAAGCTACTTTTATTCTGAGACGGTGAACAGCCATTGCCTCTCAGAGCCTGACACATCTATGTTTCTGACAGGGGACCAACTCCCTGTGGTTGTAACTGCCTGCCTGTTGAGGTAGGTGAAGACAAGTCCCTCTGTGGGGTGCAGATTAACTGCCTGCCTGCCTGCTGAAGTGGCTGAATACAAGTCCCTCTGTGGGGTGAAGATCGACTGCCACTGCTGTCCCATCTTTTGAGGTGGATGAAGACAAGTCACTCTGTGGGGTGAAGAGCCACTGTTGGCCAATCTTTTGAGGTAAGTGAAGACAAGTCTCTTGTGGGGTGAATAGTATCTCTGACGTCATCTACACCAGCATGAACAGTTTCATCTGACTGTCAGACAGGAGAGAGGTCCCCCAACGCCTGCAGAACCTGGTCATCTAAAGGTCGTGAGTACTGGCTTTACCCAACCTATTGCTATTTTAATTGTCCAGCTAGATAGCTAGTTAATTTATCACATGGGCTTCCTGTGTGGCCTTAACCTAAGCCCACAGCAACAGTTACAGACATGATCATCTGTGTGTTTCTATCCACTGGTGTAATTTGTGATTAGCAGCTGCAGCTCCACCCAACTGTAACGGTACCGCAACCAGTGTCCAGTCATCACAGGCCTGCAACTCCTCATTGTGTGCACACTAAGGCTATTGGGAGCTCCCACAGGGACTGTGGGGTTAACTGGTGCATCAGTGGGGGGAGAGGGACTGGGACACAGATCACATTGTACAGTGGTTGTGTTACAATATTTATTTATAGCTGATTGGTTGATATTTTCACTCCCCTTGTTTCCCTTGTCCCCCACCTTATTTTCCAAACCCCATAATAAACCCATCTGGTTATTTGTTTGCAACTGTTGAAGTAGTTGTCATTATTGTGCTAGAGTAATATTTGCCTGTTTAGAGTGATAAGTGGGGAGGGGATTGTGTTACTAATCTACCTGTCACAAAGGGAGGGGGCTATATTAATTTCCTGTGGGGAAGCACCCTGGCAGCACACTGCTATAAGGACCCCCACAGATGGAGGCACTGCGCCATTTACTAATCCAGTTCTAACCACTAGCCCAGGTGCCACCTACATCTAGCATGCAGCACCACATGTGGGTGGTTGTGCAGATACAGTAGTAGTAGTAGTAGTAGTAGTAGGGGTGGTTACATCAGTCTCTGAGTGGTTGCCACCAATCAACAGAAATAGGAGAGGCAGAATAAGGGCTTGTGGAGAAGAAGCACAGGAAGTAGCATGTGCATTTTATAGGGTACAGCTGAGCCCTTCTGTATCTGAGAAGCCAGTGGTAGAACATGGGAAAACTCTCCTCAAAGCCTACAGTAGAAGCACATACAGTACAGACAGGCCAAAGTGAGAGACCAGGGAGTGGTTTCTGGTAGAAAGATTGGAGAGTGGCATTGGCAAGTGTCTTATTCTGGGTGGGATGATGACTTCTCCTCTTGCCTGTCAGCTTGGTTGCCATTTTAAATACTTTTTTTTCCCTCCTAACTAGGGACAAAATGAAAATCCCCTGGTTTAGAGGAGATGCTGTCAGACCCTTTGCTTACTCCTGACCACACAGAAAAGTTAACATTGTAAAGAGGACAACTTAAGCATTCGAAGGTGAAAGCAAGTAAATGCACCAGTGGAGAAACTCACTTTGAAGCTGATTTCTTGCAGTTTTTTTAAGAATGCTGGTGCAGCATAGATACTAGAAAGTGGCTCTGCAGGAAATAACTGCCTCTGACATTCTGAAGGATGAATGTAACTGCTATGCTTGAACCTGCTTACTGTAATCATGTATATTCTCTCTGACTCCTGGCACGTAATCCTCCCCCTACTTCCCCACTTCCCCTCTGGGCCAGTTTGCTTCCAACCCCTCTATTCCCCTCATCCAGCACTAGTACTAAGCACTTGTATATCATCCACCCTCTGTGTCTCCCCCCCTCGATGCTTCTTAGTATTCTGCATTCTTCATCCCCTCCCTTCCCCCACACCTTCTCTCCTCTCCCCCCTCCTGTTATATTTCTGCAACCTGTATTACTTTTTCTGCCTCTGACCATCCTTTGTTCCTATAAAATCCCTTGACCCTGCACTCTATGCCCTATTCTGTTGTTCCAATTTACTTTTTGCACCTATCATTTTTCATAATTGTTGTACTCAACTAGCTTTACCTGTAAAGGCACCTGTATTAGACTTGGAAACATTTTGCAATTCAGTATTGTACCTAGTTAACTTCCTTTTGTCTGCTTTTCTTGTATATGGTATCTCAGCTGTATTTGTATTGTAACACTGTAACTGTTCTGTATTTTGTATTGTACTTATGTCCCCCCAGGACCTCCTCGCAAATGAGTTGTTTCAATGGTGTTATCCTGGTAAAATAAACTTTGAATTGAATTGAATTGAATTTTGCACTTGTGCACTTTATCAGGGAGTACACTGATTTCTTAAAGAGACAGTAGTATAGCAGCATGACGTCATAAACACAACAGTATACAAATTGCATTACCTGACTCATAGTGGGCAGAAGTTTATATGCTGACTGTATATACAGATCATGGACTTGTAGTAATATCAGACTTGCTATGCAGCATGTAAAAGTAATAAGCAAATACTTTTCCGTGATTGTATGATTGCAATATGTATTCAACAATTGTTTTTATCTGTCTTTATCACGTTTTATCACCTTGTTGTCACTTGCTTATTTGATTTACACCATCAGTTCACTTGTGTATGTGTATGAGTACTGTTGTGCTTATTACATGTCATGCTGCTACGCTACTATCTCTTTAAGAAAACAGTGTATACAAATGGAGACTTGTACTGTCATGGCAACTCCTTGATAAACCACAAAAGTGCGAAATGTCTGAAGCAGTTTTTTCCTGCACAGCCATTTTCCTGTATCTCTGCTGCACCATCATTGTTAATAAATCAAGCGGAAATCAGCATCAACGTGAGTTTTTTCATTTCCTGCAAATACTAGGCGTAGGCATGTGCATGTTGTGGTTTTGTGTTACTAACTTTGCACTTTGTTTACTGCCTGCACCACAACGCCAGTCTGAGTGGCCCTGTAGTTGTCTTGGTAAATGCACCAGACTGTAGTGAAAGGCTAAGTATTAAACACCACAGCATGTTGTAACTGCAGTAATTTGTAACCTCAATCTCAGTTACTGCACAGACAGCCAGACAGCTCACATTATTGTGAGTTGAGGCTAAGGAAGTTAATCCCAAGGACTGGAAAGTGTGTCCATTGAAACTAGGATGTAGGGCCTTAGTGTAGGGTTACCTGCCATAGCTACCCAAAGTGTTTACTGAGATCTTGGATAAGGATCACAGTACAAGCATCTACAGTATCTCAAGGCTAATGAAGTATTGAGTTTAGCATCTAATATGCCAGTCAAGAGTTTTGAATACCTGTGGCTTGATCTGTAATGATGTAGGCCTAGTCCAGGACAATCAGAAAATGAAATGTGCTGTGGATGGTACTACATGGAAATGCCATTTCGGAAATGGTGTAAGACTCTTCACAGTAAGAGACAGAGAGTACTGCTTAAACCATAAATCACTTGTGACAACTGAAATCTTTAGAATTGTTGTGAAGTTTTATAATCCTCAGCCAGCCAGTCAGTACACCAGTTGCATTGCCTTTTCTGCCACCACCTATCTGGGTTCAGGAGTCAGTCTGGAATGTAGGAAGGCCAGCAGAGGAGGAGAACTGAGCTTCCAGCGGGACACTTGTCTCCTTGGGGAGGTGGTCATCTGTCTCATGCTGCACTGGTGGCACCTGGGGGGCCACAAGTAGTGCAGGCAATGGCTGTGTGAGGGGAGATGTTTGGCCATGCTACGTGCATACCGATTGCTTGCTTGTATAGCATGTTTTGTGTATATTTCAGGGAAGGGGTATAGTAGGAAATGCCTCCCAGCCTGGCAGGAGGACATGTTGGCATGCTCCAGGTCCATGCCACCAGTCTGTTCAGCCACCTTTGGAATTGGTTTTGGAATGGAATGTAGCGGGTCATTATGTCACACGACATAAAAGTGTGCGGCATTATGACGAACCCGGACTTATGCGCACCGAGTTGGAACTCCCCGGGAGTTGAGATTCTTTAGTGGAGGGGTCCGGGGGCACAACCCCAAAAATATAGGTGTGGGGACACCCCTACAGAACAAAGATTTATGCCTCATGGCATCAATCACGCAGCCTGATGTGCCATCGGCCATTATGTCGCATACATAATGACCCCAGCCATCAGTTTGTATGTTCAAGTGCCCCCAGCAGCTGCACTGAGAAAATAAAGAACTTGAGTTGGCCTATTCTCAAAGGGGAGATTCTATCCTGAGAAAGACACTATATCAATAACCTTTAAATGACATCTGATTGCATGTTTGAGTCCCCCCAGCACATCTGTTGAGCAAATAAAGAACCTGGGCTCTTGAAGAGAACATTCTACCTTGGGGATCCAAGTTACATTCTTATGAAGGGCACTATATGACACCTAATTCCTTTTCTTCCTTCTTTTCCTTAGTAACAGACAGCTTATGGAAGTGTCTTGCCTCCCCTTATCATCACAACGCATCAGGTGAAAGGAAGTCTGCACCCTCTTAATCTGAGCATTGAAGGGCACCTGTGAAAGTGTAGAAACATGACTCTCTCATTTCTTTTTGCTTTAGCAGTATCAGTTTAGCAGAGTCAGGGGCTCAGTAGGTTGCATGTTCACCTCTGGGGCCAGGAGACTGGAAGGTCATAGGTTCTAGTCCCATACGAGGAACTTGGTCTAATACCAAGTTACTAACACTGTAGTGCAGCCCTAGTGTGATACTTCTCCACTGAGGTGATGTCCATCAGATGAGATTTAAAACTGAGGTCCCTTCTGCCCATCTTTTATGGCTGTCAAGGTAGAAGTTAAAGATCCCATGGCACTTACCATAAGAGTAAAGATTTTCCCAGTGTCCTGGCCAACATTCTCCTTGTCGGTAAAACAGGTCAATGTAGCAACCCCCACCACTACCAGGACACACCAGGAAATGAGCTGTCACAGTTCAGTGTACCTTTCTTGTCAAAAATTATAAATAAATATTAAGGTTATCATTTGTGGCTTTTCCACCTACTATATACTTTTCTTGCTGGACCAAAAAGAAATAAAACTAAGGTGTTGTTGTAGTTACAGTATCTTAATTTATCTATATTATGTCAAGTTACCGCATTCATTCATTCATTCATCCATTCACTCATTCATTTCTTTCTTGATTTATTGTTTGCTACATGGATGTGCTGGACTCTGTTATTGAGTCCTTTTTACACCTTTTTACTCTACATCAGTCTGTGTTACTGTGCACTTAGTGGTTGTGAGTCTCTTTTACAAGTCTGGTTTTGTTTCAACAGCATCCAAACTACATGGAAAGTCACAGAGCCGTAGGAAGGCATTTGGATGCCCTGGGCAAGAGACAAATTTTCGCCCCCAGCCGAAAAGAGCCAGAAGCTCTGGAGGGTTTACACACTCCAGCTCTGTGGTGAGGTTTGGGGCTTTTCTTGAAGAAAAAAAAACTTTTGCTACATGGTCGGTCCCTAAATTTTCCTGTCATGAATCTGAGGTGTGGGAAGAATCAGCATTTATATAGCACTTTTCATATACAGTGTATCCCAAAGTGCTTTAGACGCAATGCTAGACTAGTAGTGAAGTGACTAAATGTGTGGTGGTGGCCATATCGCACATCAACACCCACACACAGCCTGGACAATTGCATGAACTGGGTTATGGGAAGGGGGAATGTTAGGCAGGACACTGGGAATGTCTGCTGCTCTATGCAAAGAGTGCCCCTTGGTTCTTTAACTTCCTCCTTGACAGCCACCAGGACAACGCCAGGATGGGTAGAAGGGACCTCAGTTTAACATCTCATCCAAAGGACAGCACAGCCCAGCAGTTCAGTACCCCCTACCACTGCACTCTGATGCCAGCATTTTAGGTGCAAGTCCAATCCCAACACGAGCAGAGAATTCACAACCTTCTGGTCCATAAGTGGATGTGCTACCAACTGAGCCAGGAGACTCTGGCTGGCTAGAAGCACATTTAGACAGGCAGTATTTTTTTTAATTTTCTTTACAGTTTACTTTAAGTAGGGCATATTGCAGCTATGTTTCTGAGGTCTAGGTTGGAACGTGGTCCCTGGAAATGTGTCAATCTATTGGGGAGGTTAGTTTGATTCTTTATTAAAAGCAATGCACTGCAGATGAATGATTCTTGTAGCATTCATGGGTAAGAGTGACAAACTATTTTTCAGCATACTAAACATTTGAATGAGATAATTGGGCTTAAGAAAACACAGTACACATATTTTCCTATGTCTCCATTTTGAAGATATAGGAATTTCCTATATCTTCAAAATTGAGACATAAGGAAATACACGTGCACTTGCTGAGGAATCCTCTGAAAATGAAATACTACAACACAGCTACTTCTGTATGTGACTGTTGCTAGAGATGATTTCTGACCTATCTCCATCTTCAGGGGTCAAGCGACCAGTCATTCAGAGACCACAGTCTGCACAGTGTCTGTAACCTGGCATCCAGTCCCAATGGATGTACAATAAAGAAAAAAAGCATGTACCAACCAACTTGAGGGAGACTAGTCAGTGCAGTGCAATGGAGTTGCAGTATGACTTTGGTCTGACTGCAGGCTTTGCTCTGACTGGGTCTGTCTGTGCCATCCCTCCACCACCGCCTGCATGGAGTAGAAGGAAACAGCATGGGGTGGGACTGGGGGAGCTTCCTTGGTGTGGAATTGAAGTGCAGGAGGAATGCAGGTCAAGATGAGAGAAAACAATGTGGTGGACTGGAGTGAGGGTGCCTGTGGCCTGCCCACACCATGGCAATCAGTCAGCACACAAGCAGCAGATTGGAGGGCGTGAACGTCTTCACTCCATCCCAGTCCCATGAAGTACTAAGTCATCTTATCACACCTGAGTCAGGCCTGGGCCGTTGGTCCCTTAGCCCAGTCCCACAATTAAATTAAAAATCAGATCCAATCCTTCCTCCCGATCACTGAAGTGCAGTACGTTTTCAAATTCAATCAAGAATCCCTCCCCAGTGGCACGCCACTATCACAGCCATGAGATACATTAACACACTCACACCTCATTCATTGACACTGCCACATAGACACAACAAACTAAACAGTAAACAGATTTGAAGAATTAATTTTCATTTTAAAACAATCTGGAATACAGAATCACACAAATACATAGGAGGCGGCTGGGACGCACTTGCACATACTGTAGCGGACTACTATAGTGATCGCTACATTACTTTGCTTAAAAATTTTCAAGATGGATTTCTCTTGTCTTCTCTATCATCTCTCCAAATCTTCTCTCTACATATACTGTATCACTTTTTTTTGCTGCTATAGCCACCCCATTCTAGGCTCTACTGTCAACAATACGCATTGTCTCCGACTCCAAGTTTAACTGCCTCTCCATGCTACATACACATCCATACCTTTTATACTATTGGCGGCACTGGCCACCACAGTTTCTCTTTCTTTCTCATCGCAGCAACACCACACCACATGATTATTTGCCTGCAGCTCATGTGACCCCCTCAACCCAACCTGCTGGTCTTTGGTCCACAGATGCGCCCCTACTGAAAGCCAGACATAATTACAGTTTATCAAGCCAAAATAAATTTAAAAAAAGCAGTAGTACAAGTTAATAAACAAATGAACTTCAGTTGAAAATTGCACCCCCCTGAGGGTTGCGCCCAGTGCCAGAGCACCACCCGCCCCACCCTTCCTACAGTACTGGAAAGTCACCTCTGGTCCATACGCTAGGGCATCTGTCAAGGGAACTGGGTAAACCACCTTTTGATTAGGACTGTACCAGATGGCGTAGTATGCTCAGCATTTTGCTTCTTCATTAATTGTTTGTTGATTTTTTTTTGATCCAGCAACCAACATGCAATTAATTTTCTTATTTAATGTTATTATCATGTGATAATATTGCTGCTTCCACAAATATGACTTTATTTGTATTTATTTTCACATTTGCTTTCATTTGTTTTTTCTTTGCCATGTATTTGATATTGTACAATCACTGTTACCTTACTGATTGTGATATTTACTGGTCATCTGTATTGCTTGTATTTAACCCTCACCTCTGTTATTCCATCTCTCCAGGTTACACTTGGAAATAAGCCTAAGCTCACGGTGCCTGTTCCAGTCAACAATTTTCAAAGAGAGAGAGAGAAAGAAAGAAAGAAAGAAAGAAAGAAAGAAAATAGAAGACTGTTATATTGAACAAAGGAAAAATTAGATACAATTCTGCTGCTAAAAAAAGGAAAAGAAAAATCCAAGGGGTGTGGAAAGTTGGGAGCATTGTTTCATATAAACTCAGTCTGTCTTTCACATGGACGGTACCAAAAAAGCAGTATCCTTTATAGAACACATCTCGGTGCCCCAGGCAGAATTTACATTTTCTGTGAGAACAGAGGATGCCTGGTTTTGACTTGGTAGATGGACTTAACCTCATTATTGATTGCCAGCCTCTGTCTACCCTCATGTTGCTTTGGCAGTTGTATCTCCCTGTTTTTTATCATTCACATGCAGCTTGCAGTCCCTTAATGCAGCCCTTGCTCAATGTCATATCAGTAAATGGGATTCTGTGAGAGACTCACAAGGGACTCTCAACATCAGACAGGGAGCCCCGAGTTAAAACTCATTCAACAGATGAGGTGACTATTTTTACTTTGAGAGCTATGCCTTGAGATATGGCCTCTGGGAACTGGCAATGCTTGGAAGCAGTGCACAGCCAGGCTGGTCACTTTGGGAAGGGGCTGGGCAGAGTTTCAAATCAGGATGTAAGTACATGAACCCAGGGGTCTCACAGCTCCATTCACAGCAAGCAGTGTCTGACATCACAAATCAACTCATATAAATATAGCAATGCTTCTATAATTCAGTAGAGCTTCTATAATATGGCATAATGTATATAATATAAGCAGAGCTAAAATAATACAGTACAATTTCTACAATATGGCACAACTTATGTAATACAGCAGAGCTCATATAATACTGCACAACTCCTACAATATGGCACAGAGCAGGAGAGAGGAGGTTATACTGCCCTTGTACAGGTCAATGGTAAGATTGCATCTAGAGTACGGAGTTCAGTACTGGAGCTCACACCTCAGAAAGGACATTAACCTGCTGGAGAAGGGCCAGAGGAGGACTACAAAGATGATAGTGGATCAGCATGGTAAAGCATACGAGGAGAGGTTGAGGGCACTGAACATGTACTCCCTGGAAGACAGGAGAGCTAGAGAGAGGGGACATGATTGGGACCTTCAAGTACTTGAAAGGAATAAATAAGGTTGATAATAATAGTCTCTTTATGCTGAGTGGCAACCATAACACTAGGGGGCACAGTCTTAAGCTGGAGGGTGGGAGGTTTAGGAGGGAGGTCCGGCAGCACTTCTTCACAGAGAGGGTGGTGGACACTTGGAATGTGCCGCCAGAAGAGGTCATCTCATTGAAGATAGTGTGCAGCTTTAAGAGAGGCTGGGATAGGCATAGGGGGAATGTAAGGATCATGGATAGGGAGGATGGGAGGAGTGGGGAAGGAGGGCAAGGACATTAGTTCAAGCTGTGGACCCTGCAATACGAGCAGACTTGATAGATCAAAAGGCCTTCTTCTGCTGGCTTCTTTGTATGTTCGTATGTAGCACATATAATAATACATCAGGGCCCGTATAATACAGCAGTGCTCCAACAATGTTTCACAACTCATAACATCACACAACTCATATAATACAGCAGAGCTCATATAGTAAAGCACAGCCCCTACAGTATGGCATAGAACAGAAGTATTAGAATTATAATATAGCACAGTTCTGACAATATGTTACAGCTCCTACAATACAGCACTCCTCATATAATACTGCCTGCAGTCTTACCACCTTGGTGCCTGAACCCGTCAGAAGCCAAGCAGGGTCAGGCCTGGTCAGGAGTAAGATGGAAGACCTCCAAGGAACACCAAGTGCTGCAGGAAATTATGTTGGTAGCTCTGCAGGGTGCACTCTCCCTGTGATTAAAAGTAGCCATACCAATACCCCAGCAATAGCATGGTATTTGGAGGACACCATGCTGTCAGAGATGCCACGTTTTGGATGAAGAATTAAACAGAGATCTCATCTGACTGTTCTGGTGATCGTTCAGGTGTCCATTAAGATTCCATGACATTGCTGGAAGAAGAGTAGGGACTTTTTGTTTAAAAGAAATGTGAAAACCATAAAAAATAATCACAAGAGACTTACAGCAGATATAAAGCAGATACAAGAAATTACACCCATCAGTAATGAAAACGTATCAACTGTTGCAATCCTGAAAGAAACGAAAACAAATCAAGAAAAAATAAACTAACCTAAATCAGAATCTAAGTAGAAATAAGTATGCTGTGTCCCCAACCTTGCTGTACCTCAAATTTCAGCATGTAATCCACACAAAGTTTTGCCAGAGGAAAAAACAACTTTTGTCTAGAGAATCTGTATTGTTTCTCCTGATAAATAGATTTTAAGGTTCAGTATCTGTTGGTTTGCATCTGTGTCCCCATCCCCTGGGATGAGGCTGAAAGCAAGAAATATTTCCAAGCCTTCCTTTTCTGCTTAACAAAAACTAAATAAATACAGCTGGACCCATGAAATATAGTAGAGCTCCCACAATAGGTACAACACTTGTATGATACAGCTAAAACACAGCAGAGCTCATAAAATATGGCAGAGATCTGAAAATATAGCACCATCCTGCAATATGGTACAGTTCAAAAGTCTTGTAGTATACTTTGCCTAGGCATGTTGGGTAGGGAAAGGACCACTATGTCCATAGAATCAGGGGCAGGGGAGGGGAAGCATCCAAATTCCCATTCAAGTGGTGCAATGTGGGTAGAGGAAAGGTTGGAAAAGTTAAATTCCATGCCTTATCGGAATTCTTTTGTCATGACGTCCCAAAAGTTATGTGGCTGATGGCTGTGCCCATTTACAAGATTAACACAGAATCATAGACAATGTCGGCAAAAAAAGAACTCTGGTCCACCTAGTCTGCCCTGTTATGCTCTAGCTTATGCCAAGACCTGCTATCTATATGGGTTTGTTTGCTCATCCCCTGTTACTCCATGCCTTACCGATACCCCTTGAGTGACTAGTAAGCCCTTAACTCTTTCCCAGCCATGCTAGAAGTCATTAATGGTTTTGGTGCCTACCACCTCTGCTGGCAGGCTACTCCACTGCTCAGCCACTCTCTCTGTAAAATATTCTTCCTCATATGCTTCCTGTGTAGGACTCTGCAATTTCAGCTCTGATATCTAGCTGGTTCTGCTTTCACAGATGGCTTTTTTTTCTCATATACTGTACAACACAACCAGTGGTAGATCTGTGATGAGGCCTCCAACCAGCTCTAAGGGACCTATAAGCTACAGACACCCAAACCAACCCTAACCTAGAGAGACACACTTACAATCCTAAAGAAGGAAAGCAACTTGGCTTATACAGCACTTTGCATACAGACTGTAACCTAAAGCGTTTTACAAACCATGAACAATTGCAGAACAAATTAGGTACACATAGAGTAGTTAATTGAGAAGGAGGGAGAGTAAGGAAAGTTTGGGGGCATTTAAGCACAGCAAGAGTGAGAGGATGAAGCACAGAGAGGTTAAGTGATTGCTGTGGGTCACAGTAAGGAAGGGCCAGAGGTGAGATTACAATTAGAGTCTCAAGGTACATGGTTCTGTGCTCAAGCCAGTAGGCTGTTCTGCCTCCAAGATCACCTAAGGGCTTCCCACCTCCTTTACATAGTAACATTTAAGATCAGAAGAAACTCTTGGTCCACCATTTCTGCCACTGCTACAGGTATTTCATACACAATGCAAGCACATACCAGTTTATAGACATTCCCTACCCATTCCCTTAACAGCCACAGTGCATTGCTCGTATCTCACATCTAGGAAGAAAGATGAATGGCTGCTACTTCAGAATAACTACTAATGATACCCACTAAGCAGCCAGTAAGGGGTGTGCTTGAGGGATGCTGGTGTGACCTCACCTTCTCAGACGGTACCAGCTCCACCTCTGCAATGCACCTACAGTAACTTGTACCAATTCATTCCAAACCCAGTTTTCCCACATGTAGTGAATTACACAGTTGCCATGCTATGAGCCCGCCAAAAAAAACAAGTGCTTTGGTCATCTAAATACTGGCTGTACTTTTTTTTCATATACAATGGTGCAATCAGTTAGCCAACTGTGTATTGTTGTTTGTTTAGATCATTGTGTGATGTGCTAGTATTCTGTTTATGTGATGTTATGTAATAATTATATTTTACACCAAATGAATGTTTAACTGTTACCTGTTTACCTGCCTGCACCCCTGACCCCTATAAAAAGAGAATTATTTTCTCATTAGGGCTCTTCCTGTGTTGAACATTTTAAATACATAAATGAATAAAAGAAATAAATAACTAAATAGGCCTAAATTGTTTGGGGAATAATAATTTATTAAAAAAAATGTATATATTTTCCCCACATTTGCTACAACGTATAGAGCATTATATAATACAGTACATGAATAGGGCTTTTCCCCAAAAGAAAATCCCATAACGTGTTTCCCTGCATACCAAGGCAATTAAAGTCATGTACCACAACAGTAAAAAGCATATACCCACAGTATATACAATCCTATGGTACCCTGCTAATTATAGCTAATTACCAAATCAATCTAAAATTTAAAGCATCAATTAACATAGCTACCAAACCAATTATATCAATTCTCAGCCTATAAATCCAGAAAAAAGATGAGTTGATACCTTTTATTGGACCAACATAAATGTTACAAAAGAAAATAGGTGCTTAAGCTTTTGGACTATGCACAGTCTTTCATCAGAACATCGTGTGTATCCTGAAAGCTTAAGCACCTATTTTCTTTTGTAACATCTATGTTGGTCCAATAAAAGGTATCAAGTCATCTTTTTTTCTGGATTGTTTGTTACAAGGACCAATATGGCAACAAACATATTTTTCTGTGTCATATCAATAAAGACACTCAACACAGGACCCACTCAGAACACTCCTAGACCTACAAAAAACTCTGTCCGGACAACATTATAAATCATATAAAGTATGATGGGATTTCAGCCACAGCCTCTTTTATTTTGCAGAGCTATACTTCAGTAGAGCAAAAGGTTGACACTAAGGGAAACAGGGCTGCACCAGAAAAGAGTGCAACTGTGCAGTCATTGCACAGCATATATATTCACTTTTTAAGCACTGGTCAGCTAAACAAAACCCCTTATACTGCTGGAGGTAGTTTACTCCTTTGAACAGTATATAGAGGTTATGTTTAGCTGACCAGTTCTCTCAAGTTGCTCCTGCCTTCTGTAATCACTGTGTATAATGTGCAATAAACCAGGATGTTTTTAAACTTCAAAATATAGTCTTTTGATTTTTCATGGTGAAATAAAAGCAGTGAGGGAGAGCACAGTTTTTGCCTTTCACAGAGCTATGCTACACAGTATGCCAGGCAGTGTCATCAGCCTGACTGCATGCACAGCTACTCCTGAAGTAGCCTGTGATGAATGCACTTCAGGGACATCAGATGCTGTGCACATGTATCTGACATCGAGTGTTGCTGTTAAGTTTTATGACTTCAATGAAACTGTCAAGAAAGTACTGTACTCACAGGAGTGATACAAATATACATACATATGACAATGCCAGCAGAATTAGACCACTCAGTCTATCAAGTCTGCTCAAGTGTGCAGCTAGCATTTTTAATTTGCAGCTGCCCCACTCCCTCCTCCCGCTTCCCAGTTACCACCCCTCTCACCCTATCCCATCCCTTTTAAAGCTACCGACCATCTTGCATAAACTACCTCCTCTGGCATAGAATTCCATTTATCTACCACCCTGTCCATAAAGTAGTGTCTCCTCATTTCCCTCTTAAATTTACCACCCCTTCAATTTAAGACTATGTCCTCTTGTTTACCTCCCATTCCTGAACTCGAATATCCCGTCATTACCAGTTTTGTTTGTCCCTTTTAAGTATTTAAAAGTCTCAATCATATCTCCCTGATGTCTGCTTTCTTCTAGGGAATATAAATTCAGTTCCCTTAACCTAGCCTCGTATGACCTAATACACAGTTCCGGGACAATTTTCTTTGCCCTACATTGAACCCCTTCTAGCAATCTCACATCCTTCTTTGGGTACAGGTGGCAGAATTGCACACAGTTCTCAAAGTGCAGCCTGACCAGTGTCTTATAGAGTGGCAGGATAACTTCTTTGCTCCTAGAGGAGATGCCCATCTCAATATAGCCCAGCATCTTGTTGACTTTCACTGCTGCTCTCCTACACTGCTCAGAATTTCTCATGTTTCTCGTAATCACTACCCCAAGGTCTTTCTCCTCCTCAGTAGTATCTATCTTCATCTCCCTCCAGCTGATAACTCCATCTAGGATTCCTTGCACTAAAGTGCATTACTTTGCATTTCCTCACATTAAACCTCATTTGCCACACTTCTGACCACTTCACCAATTTATCTAGATCCTCCTGCATCCCACGCCAGCCATCTATATCATCCACCACTGCACCCAACTTTGTGCCATCTGCAAACAGACTTATCTTATCCCTAACTCCATGAGAGATGCCCGCAATAAATATTTCAAACAACACTGGCCCCAACACTGAACCCTGTGGCACCCCAGTAGTCACTGATCTCGGAGATGAGAATTCACCGCCAATCACTAAAATCTGATGTCTATCCTGTAACCAGTTCTCAATTCATTTCACCAATTAAGTCCCCCCCTGCAGGTATATTAGTTTACCACCCAACCTCCTATGTGGCACCAAATCAAAAGCCTTGCAAAAGTCCAAATAAACAACATCCACTGCATGGCCCCTGTCCAATTACCTTGTAACCCAGTCATAGTACTTGACTAGGTTGGTCTGACAAGATCTTCCAGAAACAAATCCATGCTGATTAGCGTCCTGAAGACCATTACCCTCAAGGAAAGAAACCAGCCTCTCCTTAAGTATTGTCTCCATCAGCTTCCCTACAATAGATGTTAGACTTACAGGTCTGTAATTCCCTGGCTCATCCCTGGGACCATTTTTATGTTGGCTTGCCGCGCTTGCACGGCAGTCAACATATTGGGAGAGTGTAGCTTTGGGGGCGTGGCTGCTGTTGGGAGAATGCAGGGCACGCATCAGTAGGTGCGTAACTCATTCCCCAATAAGCCAGCATGCTAGCGCTGACACCAACATTATGTAAAGTGGACAAAACTTCTAAACAAAGTGCCGCTGCAATCAGAGACAAGCTCGTCATGCAGCATCACTTTGTTTAGAAGTTATGTCAACTTTACTACGATGCCATCCCCAGTACAGGGTGCCACGCTGAGGCCCACCCCAGCATGGCAACTGATGCCAGCGGCAGAGGTGCCCAATCCCCACGGCTCCACTGTCCTCCCAGAACAGGATGCCACACTGGGAGCCCACCCCAGCATGGCAACTGATGCTATGGCCGACGGGGGTGCCCAATCCCCCGGCGGCTCCACGCCCCCCCAACCGTCCTTCTGCCATGCTGGGAGCCCACCCCAGCATGGCAAATGTCACGCGTCATCTTTTTTTATTTAAAACCTGCAAATTAAAAACAGTCCCAGCGCTTCTCCTGCCACCCCACAACCGCACCCACCACTGTACCCTGCCTCCCACACCACCCCACACCACCCTTACTTACCTTAGTCTGGCGCAACAATCTTGGTGGACCAGGAATACATCTGCACTCTTCAAAGCCGACCGCGAACTGAGGAAATGCCGGTAAGCTGTATAATGGGCTAGATAGGGTTTTTTCAACTTTGTTGCATATCTCAGGCATTTTTTGGAATTTTTGCACCAAATCTTCAACATGGGGTTTTTGGGGCCCCTCCTCATGAATTTTGTCACTGTCATGGCGTTTATCGGCCTCAAAAGGTGATTTCACAGTCACTATACAAAATCACCTTTTGGGGCCCATTAACGAAATAGCAGTGGTGGCGTTCATGAGGTGCCCTCTTAAAAGCCTAAGTTCCAAATTTGGTGGAAAAAATCCAACAAATGCCTGTTTTATGAGCGTAAGTTGCGCAGTTGCTACTCAGGCTCGTAACTTCACGCATTCACAATATTTTACTGCCGGATTTTCAGCATTGTCATTTTTGTACACCTCCTTGTGAATGGTACAGCTGTCATTTTCCACATCCTGCCCGAAATGTGTTTCCGCACTTCCGGCGCACAATAGCGCAGTCACTGTGGAAATCAGTGTTTGAGCGAATTATGAAAATGACAGTGACACAGTTCAAAACAGGACCTAAAATGCCTATGTTGAACATTTGCTGATGATACTCCATAAAATAACGTATTACTGCAGTATGTGTTGGCAGATTGCACACGCCGTACTGGCCATGCATTTGTGATATTTTCAGTCTGGATTTTCACCATTGCCATTTTTCCACACACCTCTTGATGAACAGTACAGCCATCATTTGACATATCATGCCCAAAATGTGTTTTCACACTTCCGGCGCAGAATAGCGTGGTCGCTGTGCGAAATCATTTCTTGGGACACTTTGAGGAAATAACAGTGACACTGTACATGAGCAGAGGTGCTAAAATACCTATGTTGAAAATTTGGTGCTGAACGCCCATAAAATGGCAGTGTTGCAAGCGTGCATTGCATATTTCCCACACACCCTAGTAGCTTCACAAATTTGGTATTTTTACATGCCACATTTTCAACACTGGCATTTTTTTACACCTGCTTATGAACTGTACAGCTGTCATTTCTCACATCCTGCCCGACATGTTTTCCCACACTGCACTACCAAACACCCAAAGGGACACCCTAATGCTTGTCACTCTCTGCAGGGTGGGGTGGGTTGGCATCAGTTCAATACTTCACTGCCATTCCTATGGTGCATCTGTCTAACTCCTGCACTACCAATGCCAATGCCAGCAAGCCAACATTCGGCATTGACAAATGCTTGTTGTAGATAGGCACAACATGGGCTAATCTCTAGTCATGAGGTACACACCCAGACTCCAGGGAAGTATTGAATAAGTCTACTAGTGGACCCGCCAATACTTCCACCAGTTCCTTTAGAACAAATAGGTGAATGTCATCTAGTCCTGGTGCTTTATCCACCTTCAGAGCTTTTAAACCTTCCAAAACCCTTCTCTCAGTTATCTCCCCATCCATTATCTCATTGCCACCTTTCCCAGGCATCCCTACCCCCTGCGGTAGTTCCCCTTTTTTCTCAATGGTAACAAAAGAACAGAAGTACTCATTTAGTTCCTCTGCCTGTTCCCTTCCATTTTCTGCCCCGCTAATCCTCACAATCTGGTCCTTTCAGTGCCTCTTCTTCCATATATACCTAAAGAAGTCTTTTTCACTACCCTTGATGCCCCTCACCAGCCTCAACTCTCTGCAAGCTTTAGCATTTCAAACTACCCTGGTGACTTTTTTGGATTTTTTCACATACTTGCATTTTGTGACAGGATTACTGCAGTGTGTATAGTATAATAAATATTAAACTGTATAAATTTATATTCTTTGAATCCTAAGACCACCTTGCTTGATATAGCTTTCAATGCAAAAGCGAAATGTTGGGGATATGCTGTTGAAGATAGCCTGTTCAAGTTAACTTTATTTGTTCAACTAAAAGTCTTTATAAGTTACAAACCATAAATATTAATAACAAAATACAAGACCACATAATCAATTCTAATAGTCCAGTGATAGCCTGAAATAATGATTGAATAAGTTTGAAGAACTATAAAATTCTTGGTGCTGTGGGGGTCTTTTTCAGGCCTTTCAATTGCTACCATGTTAAAGATAGGACTGCATCAACTAGTTTAGCAGAGTTCCCTCTTGTTTGAGAGAAAATTCATATACAATGATTACAACAGATGGGTTGTGATGCTGCAGCTCTCTAAAAATACCACCCAAATGAATTATATAAAATAAAGAATGGTGCATTCACTTACCTGAAAGAGCTCCTGGTCCCTTACTGCCGTGGACGATCGCTCTGTTCAGCTGATGAGGGGTTGCTAGAGATTTCAAGGGTGTGTTTGAAATCATCAGGGGTGAGAGCACTTATGTATGCAGCCCCTATCCTTTGGAATTCTCTACCCCGTCGGTTACGGGAGTGCACAACTATGGAGGGATTCAAGCAAGTTTTGAAAACTTTTTTGTGGCACCAGGCATTCAGTAACTGATTTTTCTGATGGATGGTATGCTGTCATTTTAATGTTACATGTGTTTTGATGTCTGATTTGATTTTAAAATTGTTAGGTGCCTTGGTTTCTGAAAAGGTGCCATATAAATAAAGTTTATTATTATTATTATTATTATTTTAGGGGCTAACCCAGATCATGAAGTCCCTTGCCCTTCAGGTTCATGGTCTTTTATGATCTGGTTAACCCCCTCAATGATTTTATTTCTTTGTTTCCCACACATACCCATCATTTATTCTTTCTCTCTATATATGTATACATATACATACACAGTAGGGGCTTGGTATTGCCCCATATTTGGGGTTGAGTAGGGTATTTAATGTTAAACCTCTAACTTTTCACCTTATTAACTTTGCCCCATTCAGTGGAATTGCATAAAAGGTTGCACACATGGTCTGGGGGGGGGCAAGGTCTCTTGAATTTGATAATTTTCATGACAGTTGAATGTCCAGATTCTGAGATCTGGAGGGTGCAAAAAGTGGAAAAATTTGTGGTTTGGCTTTTTTTTTTTCTCTCATCTATAGCCCAGACAGTTTGGAATTGTCCTCTGGGGCTTGCCCAAGAAATATAAATTGTTTTAGTCTGGTGAAAAAATAATAATTAGTTCCCAAGTTATAAAGATCTGAACATTCAGTTCTGAGCATGCCCAGTAGGGCCTTTCATTTACTGAATATTGAAACCACATAAAAATGATGCCCTAGAAAAAAAAACATGAATCTAGCTAAATGGGACATGTTTAGCCATTTACCTTGATTCTAGAGTTTGTTTTTCAAAAAGCGACCCAACATGGTTTTGGGACATCCCTAAAATCCTAGGTGAAAGGCTTAGTGAGAGCTTCCTATTCTTCTTTTGTGTGCTAAAATTCATCATTTGTGAGTCTCACAAAAGAAGAATCTTGGCTCACAAAAGAAGAATTGAATCACACAAAAGAAGTAATGTATTGTTTTGTAATCTTTTGAATTAAAAGAAGCTCACAAAAAAAGAATTTAATCTCACAAAAGAATAAATTTTGGGTTTCATGATGATCTTTTGCATCAAAAGAAACTCATGAAAGAATTTCTTCTTTCATGAGGTGGGATTCTTTCGTCACAATCTTCTTCCTATCCAAAAGAAAAATTTGTCATGAAAGAAAAGACATTTCTTGTTTCATGATCTTCTTTTATATCAAAAGAAGCTCACGGAAGAATTTCTTCTTTCATGAGGTGAGAGTCTTTGTTTGTGATCTTCTTTCGACCCAAAAGAAGAATTTGTCACAAAAGATTTTTCGAAAATGCCACAAATTGCACATGATATGTTTTTACATTTTTAAAATGTGTAATAGAGTTCAGATGAAATGCATTGAGTGTTGTTTGAAGCTGATACTGAGGTGCCCAATCTCCAGTGTTGGAGCCAATATTTTTTTAATTTAAACCTGAAAAATAAAGAAAAACATCCCTTGATGTCTTTATTTTGTTTTTACCTGTGAGAAAGAAAATGCTCTTTCACTGATCTGCCCCCTCGTACCCCCATCCTCCCTACCCCACTCCCCAACTCAGCACCCACCATCACACACCCAACATACACCCTCACTCACCTGAACATGTCCCACAAAGTAGATCCATGCTCTGATCAAAGATATGTTTTGCTGTTCAAACTGGTGACTATGATATGAGAAAATAAGGTATGTTAAGTTTAATGCATTTCATTGGGGTTTGAACTTTTACTCATAACTTTGTCATTTTTTAAATATTTTTACAGCAAATTTTCAACATCACCTTTTTGGGCCCCCTCCTCATGAACAAGGGTTGTGAAATCATTCACATATGCCCCAAAATGTGATTTTGTGGTCGCTGTGTGAAATCACCTTTCGGGCAGGATTTGAAAATTTTTCGTCTTCCAGGTTCATGAGGTGGGGTCATAAAGCTATGTTGAGAATTTAGAATACAAATATGGTAAAATGACCAAGTTATGCGTGAACATTGAACTTTCAACAATCACTTATAACTTCACTCATTTTCAATATTTTGATGCCAAACTTTCAACATGGCCATTTTTTTAACCCTCCTGGTAAACATGACAGGTGCCATTTTTTAAATTCTGGATACGATGTGTTTTCACACTTGCAGTGTGAAATAATGTTTTGTCCAATATTCTATAAGTGACACATGTCATGTTTATAAGGGGAAGTCATAAAATTACTATTTTAAAAATCTGGGGTCAAACTAGAAAAAAATAATAATTACTAAGAAACATTGTGTGTAGTTGTTGTGCCTGGGTTATGCCCTCTATTGTCCCACATACACCTTACAGTGTATTCCTGGTCCATTATACTGTGATACTGCTATTTTGTACTAACATGTTGATTTAGGTACCCATCATACAAGCGTGAGTGCCAGGCATGTGCTTCGCTGCTAATATATGCTAATGTTTGCATCTTTTATAGGATTATATCATGCATGATCATTATACCTCACTATAATGCATTACGTTTGTCTTTTATATATATTTTATATATAATCTACCTGATCACTGAGAAGATGACTCTTATGGATCGTCAGTGATTACTGTATACACTTATATTCTCATATAATCATACGTAGTGTGTGTGTCTTGCACTTAGGCTAGTAAGCCTCGTGTAGTTGGGCCTGCCAGCACTTCTTTTTGTCTAACTTCATGCTGACAGAGTCAAGTCCTTTGTCTCACATTATACTGATTAGTAATTCTGTCGCCTAAGTAATTATCCAAAGAAGACCACCTTGTTTATAATATAGAACCAACACATTATGTTTCTCATATCTGTAACTCTGAGGTAATCTCTGTTGCTATGGTGTTATCTATGGTATATAACCTTGTTTAAGCCAGCTCCTCACAGAGATTCTGTACATTCTTCCAGGGACTGGTGAGAACCCATCTCCCTTGTGATTTTCTCTGTCACATGCTTGGTGTAAGTATTGTAATAAATGATCATTATTACTTCTGCTTGTTTGGTTATTTCTTTGGCTGACACTGTAGACATACAAGAATCTGATTTATTTACCCCAGAGCTGGTGTCTGGGTAACATAGCGTAAGCCTTTAACACAGTGAGTAGTGCTTTGTGATCCCATTCCGGTGAGCTGTATTTGGCAGTGGTCTCAGTGAGCCAGCTGGATGGGACAAGGCTGGGGGGATGTCACTATTATGCATCACCACCCCCAACCAGGGAAAGAAAGGTGCAGGGTGGCCCACATGAGCCCAGGTACCATATAGTGAAGAGAACTCTTCTCTTGGCATAGGGTCCTGCACATCTGAAATTGTGAGTGCCAGAGGGCCCTGTGCATTGGCTGAAAGATGGACTCTTTGTCCTGTGTATCTGTATCTGCAGCCACATGGAAGTGCAGGAACCAAAGGGCCCTGCACTTCCACAGGCCACGAGTCAGCCCCATGAATTCTTGACATATGTCACTGCACTTACATAGACAGAAGGAGTCTTTCCTTGGCACAGGCCCAGAGGGCTCTACAAGTCTGCTTCAGTTCATGCAGGTACTTTAATCAGAATATGATTCCACTATCTCAAAAAGAAAGGAAATTCTTTGCAAAAACCTGCCTTAATGCACCGGTTAGGGTTCAAATTAATGCTACAAAAGTAGGGACATGTGGTGTTAGGGTTTCCAACCCTAACACCCCCCAAGCAGCAAAAGGACAATGTTATGAGCTGGATAAATGAATTGTGCCCCCGAGTGACTGCAACAGAACTGAGACGAGTCAATCATTTCTTTATAAAAGTTTTCCTTTTTTTCTTTTTATTGTATAAGAAAAATATAAAGATGCATCATACAACTACACTTTGCCACACTACCTAGCCTGATGTTGTAAGGAAGGCCTTTTTGAGCAAGGGTTGTGGTCTTTTGCATCTATCCCAACAGAGGTGTTTTATTCCAGCAGGAGGGAGAGCTCTCAACTTGCTCATTCCACCTCCCATCTTTATACTCTATTGTGACATAACATGTACCATGATGTCATCACAAAGTAACAAAACATTCTGCACTAAGTGGAACAAAATCATCTTACAGAACAAAAACAACTTTCACAAAGTATGCTCAGAGCTCAGATTTTCCAGGAAGACAGGTGTTGAGGTGGGTAGGTGTAAACCAGTCAGAAATGGTTATAACCATTATGTCTGTTTTTCTCAAACCTCAGAGCGACCCACCTTTTACCATTTGAGTCCTACTTTTGTAGCTAAGTAGAGTGTCCTACTTTTGGCTTTCGTGTTCTGCTTTTATGGCTGACTCTTACAACTAAGCAGAGTATAGACCTTAGCTGAACATAGCTTTACATACATATTATCCATACATATATATATATATATAAAATAGATAGCCCACGTTTAGGTGTGCGGTCACACTGTGATATACGCATACCTTGGTGTGTGTTGTACTCATAGGGCCGCAGGCCGAGTGAGTCAACCACCCAAGGAGTGCGTATATCAGAGCACAACCGCACATCCTAGAGTGGGTTTTCTATCTTATAAAATGGCAAAATTGTTTTTTAGGGGGGGTTAAAATGCAGTTGTGCAGTCGCGCTCTGATATACGCATGGTCATGTGAGATTTCATAGTTTGTTGTTCGAGTCCTATCAGCCATAGGCCATACACGGACTTGCAACTTCAGTGGAGATACTCCCATCTTTTTACATGCATATATTCATCTAACTTATGTTTAAAAGTATGCATTGTTGGAGCTTCTACCACATCACGTGGCAGCTGATTCCATACTCCAACCACCCTTTGATTGAATCATCTCCCCCTTCTCTGTGTTCTATATATTTCACCTAGTAGTTGGTATGGATGTAGTCTAGTTGCCCTGTTTGATACTCCTTTTATTCTAAGTCCAGCACATTCCCCTAATATCACATCATGGAAACATCTATAAGTATAACATAGGTCTCCTCTCAAATAATGGTATTTCATGGAATAAAGGCCTAACCTACGCAATCTATCCTTGTATTTCATATCCTTGATGACATGTATTTTTTTTTGTGTATCTACGCTGTACTTTTTCTACTAGTTTGCCAGTTCCCACATCCTGTGCGGAAATAGGGGTATTCCATGTTCAACAATTGGCCTTACTAGAGATCTATACAAGGGCAACATGTCTTCCTCGTGTCTACTTTTTATATTTCTCAGTATATTTCCTAACACTCTGTTTGCCTTTTTTTACCATGTCTGTATTGCGTTTACTAAAAATTAATGTGTCTGTTATTACCACTCCCAGGTCCCTTTCAGACTTTGTACTAGCTATTACTACATTATTTAGTTTATATTCTGCCCCCATGTTGTTCGTTCTAAAGTGCATGACCTTACACTTCTTTACGTTAAAGCTCAGATAATGTTTTTCAGCCCAGAATTCCAATTTAGACAATTGTTCCTGGAGACTGTCTATTGCCTCCTGGTTATTTATTACAGCTCCCACCTTTGTATCATCTGCAAATTTGCAGACCCATGCACCATCAGTAACCTGCATGGACCCAGTGAACAGTTTAAATAGTGGGGGACCCAGGACCGAGCCCTGGAGCACCCCACTCATCACTCTTCCCCAGTTTGAAAGGAACACCCGGAGTTGGACCCTCTGGGTCCTATCAGTAAGCCATTCCATTATCCATGAACCCAACTGCCAATGCACTCCCAGGTCCATCTGGATCTGTATTAGTGTTCTATGGGAGACTGAGTCAAACGCCTTGGCGTAGTCCAAATACAGGACAGCCACTGGGAGCCCACCATCCAACGCCTGACTTACCATCTCAAAAAAATGAGGCAAGTTGCTTGTACAGGATCTACCTGTCTCAAATCCATGTTGACTATTATCCAGTACCTGGAAATTCATTGTATTTTGCTCCAGTAGGTCCTCAATACAACTTTCCATTGCTTTCCCCACAACGGAAGTAATACTAATAGGCCTACAGTTGTCTAAATGTGTTTTATTTCCAGCCTTACGTATAAGTGTTACGTGTGCCACTCTCCGTCCATCGAGCACCAAACCTTCTCTCAGAGTCCTGTTAAACAACACACACAATGGTCCAGCCAATTCATTTTCTAGGGTCTTAAGAAACAGGGGATGATATCCATCTAGTCCATTTGATTTAGAACTTTTTAAGTTTCTTAACTTCTCCTTGATCTGTTTTTCTGTAATTTGCCACTCTATATGTTTTTTACATCCCACTTGTAATCCTACATCTGGCTCTTTGCCTGGTATATCTAGATTAAACACTCACAAGAAGTGTTCATCTTCCTTTGTTAAGGTACTGTCACCTACAGCTGTATTAGTTATTTGGTTATTATGTTTTTTAAACCCCCAATATAACTATAAAAACATTACATTGTGCCAATCTTTGTTCTGCTTTTGCCCTTGCTCTCCTTATACTTTGTTTACACTTCCTTGATATTTGCATAAATCGTTTTTTTCTAATATCTGATGGATTAGCCCTAAATTTTTGTAAGCTTTCTCCTTCTGTTTTACCAATTTCTTTATTTTTATGTTGCTTGCATGCATGTGCAAGAAACATAGTGCCATCATCTGAGTTTTCGGAGGTGTGGCACCCCGTCTTCCAATTCAGTCAGTGAGTTTGCAGGCGTGGCCGCAGTTCTCCAATGACTGCTGTAGCTGTCTATGACAGCAGTTGAAAATGCAGTGGCATACAGTTGAAAGGGAGAGCTCCGCTTTAGTGAGCAGAGCTCCCCCCCCACACACACATGCTAGCATGCATATTGCATGCTGATGCACTCCTCCCCGCACACACTGTATGGCGGGGGTGCCCAATCCTACCGGCTCCGCCTCCCCCAAAAAGCTGTCCAGGTGCCACGCTGGGAGCTCACCCAGCATGGAAAAAATGTTATAGCTGATGGGGTTCCCAATCCCCGTTGGCTCACGGCTGCGCCCCACCAAACCTTTCTAGGTGCTGCGCTGAGCCACCCCAGTGTGGCAAAGCGTCCCACATTGTCTGAATTAAAAGAAAACCTGTAACCAAGAAAGTGTTCCCTCGCCGTCTCCCTGCTCCCCAAACCCACACGCACCCTCGCACCCTGCCTCCCCCACCCCACCCCATCGTACCTCCGGAGGCGGCGCGACAGTCTTGATGGACCAGGAACCGTCTACACTCTTCAAAGCCGACCGCAAACTGAGGAAATGCTGATAAGCTGTATAATGGAATAAATAGGGTTTTTTCAACTTTGTTGCATATCTCAGGCATTTTTGGGAATTTTGGACCCAAATTTTCAACATGGGGTTTTTGGAACCCCTCCTCATGAATTCTTGCACTGTCATGGCGTTAATCGGGCCCGAAGAGTGATTTCCTGGTCACTGTGCGAAATCACCTTTCGGGACCGATTAATAAAATGACAGCACCAGTGTTCATAAGGTAGGCTCTGAAAAAAGCCTATGTTGAAAATTTGGGTCCAAAATTCCTAAAAATGACTGTTTTATGAGCGTGCGTTGTGCAGTTCCTATGCACGCTCGTAAGTCTGCGAATTTTCAATATTTTCACTCCAGATTTTCAACATTGCCATTTTCCCACACCTCCTTATGGCAGTACAGCTGTCATTTTCACATCTTGCCCAAAACATGTTTCTGCCCATGTAGCGTACAATGGCACAGTCGATTATAATCAGAATCAATGAATGGGACACTTAAGAAAATCACAGTGACACGGTTCATGAGCAGAGGTCTTAAAATGACTATGTTGAAAATTTGGTGAAAAATTCCTAAAATATGGCTGTTTTCATGTATGGTAGCCAGTTCCTACGCACGCTCGTAAGTTCGTGAATTTTCAATATTTGCACTCCAATGACTTCCAAATACCTAAACAGCACATACAAGCAAACAACATTCGGCATTGACAAATGCTTGTTATATTAAACCATGTAGGTATACGACCTTTATCATTATATTTTACTACTTCTGGAACGTAGTTTTGTATACAGTCCTGAAGTTTTGTGTTTATTATATCCCAAGTGGTATGCAGATCCTTTTGTTCTAAATCTGTCTCCTAGGTCCAGGCCTGTAGGGTCTGTTTTATTGTTGAGTAATCTGCTTTGGAGTAGTTCAGAAACTTTATTTTTCCTTTTATTTTGTCTACCTTGTTATTAATCTCAAAAATGATTATATTGTGGTCACTGCTTGCCAGAGAAGGGGCTATCCTAATACCTTGTAGCAGTATATCACTACTTCCAAAACAAGATCTAATGTATGACTTCCCCATGTTGGCTCATATACAAATTGATTTAACCCATTTGTAAAACATATTTTCTAAAAATCTCTTGTCTAGGCTAGTTTTACCTAGATATGTTGTCCAGTCAACAGAAGGCATATTAAAGTCTCCCATCAATAAGGTAATAAGGTAATTTCTCTTTTGTGTCCTTTCTTCTATAATATTCAAAAAGCTTTCATTTCCAGCGTCAGACAGTCCAGGAGCTCAATAGCATAGTCCTAGTGTATGGGTTTTGTTTCATATTTGAAACCTCATCCATAGCTGTTCTTGGTCTGCCACATTATTTCCATTATTTTCATAGTACTATGCTTTCAAATCACTTGAAATATATAAACACATGCCTCCGTCTCTCTTGTTTGTTCTAACTTTTTGGAAGTAGTCATACCCTGCAAGACTGATTCCCCAATCTCCTTCTTTACTCCATATCAACATGATTCCACATATGTCTATCTCATCTCTTACAACAATATACTTCAGTTCTTCCATTTTATTTCTTATACTTCTTGCATTCAGTAATACTATTTTAAGTTCTTTATTCTTCAGTTTACTAATTCTGTCTCTTCCCAGTCCTTTATATTTTGGTATGATATTTTTAACTATCCCTGTACCCTGTCTCCCCATGTTTATCAGTTTAAATCACTTTCTATCCTTTCCCTAAAAAGGTGTCCCAGTTCTTTACTCCCCTTCCTACTTGGGTGTTTTATACAATCAGAACAATAATGTATCACTTCATGGATGCCCCCGAGATGCCACTTAGGTAGATGCCACACTCCTACTTTGTGGCACGCATGCTTCGGGGTCACCAGGGTTACTGGGTATTAAACAGGATGTACAAGGCACCTTACTGACATCCTGCAGCTGCATGGCACTGCATCCCTATGATGGGGGCTGGTCAGCATCCATTTGTTCCTCTCTCAGCCCTCCAACTGCAGGCTTCCTGCCTCTTCCTCTGTCCCACACACCATGAAATCAGCATTTCCCCCATATCAGCCCCAGCCTCCACAATAGTTACCATCCCTAAAAAACAAGTAAAAGTTAGCACTTAGCTGCTAATCATTGGCATCCCCACTGCTCTCGCTCTTCCATGCAGAAACTGGGAAATGAGGAGAGGCACAGGACTATAAGGTTTTTCTACTACACACTAAAGGTGCCCTTTTGGCATCTTGCAGCCACGTGGCACTGTGCCCCTCCAATGGGAGCTGTTCAACACCATTTCTTCCTCCCTCAGCCCTCCTACTGTAGGCTTCCTCCCGCCTCCTCCTCTGTCCCACACACCATGAAATTAGCATCTCCACATAACAGCCCCAGCCTTCACAACATTTACTATCCCTAAAATGCAAGTAAAGGTTAACACTTAGCTGCCAATCAATGGCATACCCCCCCCCCCCGCTCTTGCTCCTCCACTAAGACACCGTGAAAATTTTGCCTTATGCTCTTTGAACCCCTCAACACTTTCTTTCAAGCTTTCCTTCCATTGCATTTTCTGGATTGGGAGACATACAGCATATCAATTAGCTTGATCATAAGCAGTGGACAGCAATGAGCAAACAGCATCGTTTTGCTCCACAGTGTCCATTTCAATATATTCTACTTGACACCGATTCAAGTTGGCATGGCATGCATGACAAGCAAATGCATTTTGAAACAAGAGCAGCGAGCAGCATATATAAACAATAAAAGAGACAGATCATTTTAAATGTGTTTGTTTTTTGTAACTCTAGCGAGGCATAAGCATGCATTTGAAATGGTACAACCTATTGCAAAGCATCAGGGGTATGCAAATCCTTGTGTTGGTGGGGGAGCTGAACAAGTGTCTCACATAAATGTGAAATCTATACTATTCGAAAATCCATGCAGTATTATTAATCAAACTACCAAAGGTGCCAAGAGATGCCAAAACAATTGTTCTCATGTTGCTGTCTATTTTTTTCCATTTCATTTCCTGGATGGTAGGCCCATAGTGACTGTAGATTTACTTACTCAACAACAGCAGCTAACAGTGAACAATTAGTGTGTGCAAGCACTGCCAGTTGCATTACTAACTCAGTATTTTACAATGTACAGTTTTGCTATAAAGCATCCATATCAATCTATCTGACACCCATTAAAGTCAGTATGACATACACAAGAAGCAAAGGCACTTTGCAACAAGGGCCATATGTTGAATTCATAAAAGATGGGTACGCTTTAATTTCTTTTATTTTTGTAACTCTCTCCAAGGCATATTCTTGCATTCTGAAGCATTAAAACCTAGTGTAAAATAGCATATGTGTGTGTGTGTGTGTGTGTGTGTGTGTGTGTGTGTGTGTGTGTGTGTGTATTTATGAGGTGTATAGGAAATCGCTCAACTGGTATTACATTCTGCTGGCCATGTCACTACTTGGACATTACCTTAGCTGACACAGACACACTGACTGACAATTCTCTCTAAAATCTGCACAAAAGAGTACGCATGAGTACAAGAGGAACTGCAAGCTACTGCTTGCTACCTAAAAAGGGAAAAGGGTTCAAAGATTGTTTTCTCACAACTGTGGTCCCCCTCTGTGACCGCAGGAAAATACACTGTATTGGAGTCCTGTGAGTGTTCTGCCCCAGCAAGCCTTTGAGAATGCTGTGTAAAACCGAGGGCAGAAGGACAGAAAGGTTTTATTGAAAAGAGAAAGCCCTACGCAGACATTTGGTGCTTCAGGAAGGTAGTGCTGCTGCCCTAAAGGCACCAAACATTTTTAATTGTTGTACACTTGTTCCTTATAAATATTTGAAGCTTAAAGCATAAATATATCTATATTTGAACACACTGTAAAGAAACACACATAATTTGTTTCAAACAAGAATTACAGTATTTTAAGGTAAAAAAAGCTTGAAAAATAGAGACAAGAAGGCTTAAACATATCAAAATGGCTACCAGAGTTTAAAAAGCCAAGAGCAATTATTCTTACCTTATATCTGCTTAATAAGGATTCCTAAGGTACACATTGACCTGCCTGTCCCTGTTTTTATGGGAAAGTGAACAGAGAAGGAGGAACTTGGGAGGAGTCAGAGGTGAGGTTTACAACCTCATTATGAGTGTTTTTTCATGACTTTGTGAATAAAAATAAGTTCAGTTTAAAGTTTTATGTTTACACTCTGGAAACAATCAGTTATTGGTTGTGATACTAATGCAGCGATCGCCCAGAGCCCCCAGGATCTACCTCTCCCAACAATCTGAGAGAACCAGCCTGACTTGCAGATGTGCTACACTGGGCATTCAGGTCTAACAGTGTTGTGCTGCCTCATAGTTATAGGGGTACCTGAATAATGCACACAAGGCCATCACTCCCCAGGAGCAATAGAATTACATTTGCCCACACAGCCCCTCCCCAAAACATGTGACAAACAGCAAAAACAACCCCCAAACAGGGAAATGTAGTTTAAACAAATGATTTATTTAAAAAGGGAGGGTAAGGGTAGAACAAAGAGACAGCAGGGAAAAATGGGAGCAGTGGGGTAGCAATTAAATCCTTATACGCTACATTTTAACAATAACCCCACACAATCTGCTCAACTTCTGATAGTCCCACAAGTCCCACAGTGGGTGAACCTGACTTATTTTCTCTCACAGGCCATGGTTGAAGCCAGGACTGTGTTCATATTGTTGGGCACATTACTCATTTGTGAGTCAGGTGGGGGTGATTTGGGAGAGCCAGCAGAGAAACTGGTCTCTCTCTCTCTCTGTGCACATATGTACACTTGCTGCTCTTGTTCCTGGCCCCACTGCCTGCCCTGATCTGGCAAACCTTTATTTTTGCACCTGATGGCACTCCCATCCTTTTCTCCCAGCTCAGCAGCCTGCCAAGGAAACATCACCACTGCAGTTCTGGGCTAATGGCCCAATTTTAATGGAGCTCTGGCTCCTTTAAGATGCCACACACATGCATGGCCATGCTTACTTTATCGCCGCCGGTGCTGTTCTTTGTCCCTGACCCTGCTGCCTGCCTTGGGTCTGGGGCTGCAAAGTTGCACCTTACAGCATCTTTATTCTGTCCCAGGTCTGACCCTGATGCCAGTCCTGGAGCCAGAACATGGGATCATTCAGGTGTCTCCAGGTGCAGTGAGGAAGGGGCCCACACTTGACTCCCACCTAGAGCTTCTGAATGCAGCTGCTACCCTGCCAATTCTCCCTTGCAGAAGTCTAGATCAAGAGGGACTGGAGATTGAAGAGAGCCAGAGTGGTCCAGTGAGGGGGACTATAGCTGCTGGGCCTGTGAACCCATGACATAAGCCCCCCATACTGGGGCTGCTTACACATATCTGTGGAAGGGAGGTCTTCCAGAAGGTATTAGATTTTATTTCTCTAAATTGATGTCACATGGAATGGACTATAAAAGAGATCATGGAAAGTCAGCGAAGGAAGGAAGGCAGTCCAAATAAGAAGTGGAAGCTGAGCAGAGCAGATATGTTACAGAGCTGCAGAAAGAAAACCTAACTTTAACCTTTGCATTAATTTTAGCTGTAAATGAATCAATCCTCTACAGCTTTGAAAAGGAGGTCTGATATCCTTTATAATAAACTTCTCATGCAGCTCTTTTTTGTTTATTATGTTGTTTGGTTACCTTGATTAGATTCTTTCTTTGTCTTTTTTCTATACAGTACAGGGCATTTAATTATATATGGATTTAATCATATATGTAGTCTACCTTCGATTGTAGTTTTTACAATTATAATATTTAATTGATGTTATCATATGTTAACCATATAATTGCCTGCATTACATATCATATTATGTATTCTTCTATTTGTATACTGTACCATGTTCTGTATTCATTGATATATGTAATAAGCTTCAATAAACAATTTAACTACAGAAAAAGAGGTCTGAGAAGGAATCTGAACAAACTACTGGAAACTTATTACATTCCATTGAGAAAGACTTTGCTATCCTGAACTTTAAAGAGTTGTGTTATCTTGATTTCAAAGCCGTAAGTCATCATTTTGCATTAACTGAATGTGCACTATAACTACACGTAGCAGTGTATTGTACCTGAATTGTGGACTGTCTGCATCCTTCTCCTATTAGCCTCCAGTGACATACAATACTTTATGACAAAGAACCTCAGTGCGCAAGCACTGAGGTAATGGTTTCCCCAAAGGGCATTGGCCGGGAAGCCAAGTTTCAAAGAAATACAAAATCACACATACCCCCATAATGCAAAGCACCATAGCCTGCATATGCAAATCACCACAGTATATTATGCTGGTTCAACTTTAAGCAGAAATGCATGGTACCAAAAGGTCTCTCACACAGTCTGCAAAGGGTGCTAACAGAAGACACATACACGTGTTTCATCCTACCAGGACTCATCAGTGTGACATAACCCAGATAGACCATCTTAGGGTAGCTGGTTCATTCCACTGGGGTGTCACATAGATGAGGCACACTGATGAGTCCTGGTAGGACGAAACACATGTATGTGTCTTCTGTTAGCACCCTTTGCAGACTGCGTGAGAGACCTTTTGTACCATGCATTTCTGCTTAAAGCTGAACCAGCATAATATACTGTGGTGATTTGCATATGCAGCCCATGGTGCTTTGCATTATGGGGGAATGCGTGATTTTGTATTTCTTTGAAACTTGGCTTCCCGCCAGTGCCCTTTAAAATCCATGCCCTCTCAATACTTGCATGCTGAGGTTCTTTGCCTTTTAGCTTGTTTTTTGTTTTTTTGGGTTCACCACAACATAACCCAGATAGACCATCTTAGGGTAGCTGGTTCATTCCATTGTGGAGTCACACAGACGAGGCACACTGATGAGTCCTGGTAGAATAAAACACGTGTATGTTTCTTCTGTGAGCACCCTTTGCAGACTGTGTGAGAGATCTTTTGGTACCATGCATATCTGCTTAAAGTTGAACCAGCATAATATATTGTGGTGATTTGCATTATGGGGGTGTGTGTGATTTTGTATTTCTACAATACTTTATAATGGATTTCCTTGAGATGTTACATATATATCTTCTGTAGAAGCTCTTCATTGGCAGGGTAACTCCTTGATCATACAGGTAATGCATTTTTGAGAAGTCCTAGTGACAACATGACTTTACATATCAGTAAAAGTAACACATAACAACAATAGGTCAGGTAGAATCTTCAGTGCACAAAAGTTTAGGAGCAATGTGTCTTAGCCACTCATGAGTCATTGGTCTTGCTGTTACATATGGGGGTCAAGGTATTATTCCACTGCAGCCCCTTGTATGTCCTCTGTATACACCTACAGCTAGACAGGTGAACAGCACTTCCTGTTAAATGTATGCTTGATCCTGAAAAAAGAGAACATATGTGCCGGACACATGGGTCTGTTACTGTCCCACACTTTGCCACCCAGCTTTTCCCTTCTCAGGCCCTGGTGCAGGGAGTTACATGTCTCTCAGACTGACCCAGTTGAGGCTGACATGCATAGCTGTTCTTTTCATTGGCATGCAGCTGCCTTAAATCCACATTGGATGCTGGTCACATAGTGTGTCCTCTTAACTCATATGTCCCTCTTGCCTTTGGTAAGCTTCCAGCAACTGGGACAGGAATTCCAAAACATTCTCTTGTATAGTCCCCACATGTTCAAATACATGTGATTTACAAGCGGCTGACTTGAACATATCCACACCCATATGTGAACTGTGATGAACACAGGAATGTAGTAGATTTATTGGTAACATAGTTACAGGTCAGTGGTTCAGCCTACACACTCTGCTTACATACAGTACTTTGGTTAGGGACATTTCACAGAAACAGAATCATATTGCATAATTCACAGACCTCTCTTCATGTCAGACAATATAAATGCCTACTGCCTTCTGCAAAATGTGCCTCTTTATGGAAGACACCAAGCTCTGTGAGAGGGTGGACATGAAGGAGGGGGTCAAGGACCTAAGAATGGATATTGCAAAGTCAGAGAGGTGATCTGGCAGCTGGGGTTCAAAGCAAACAAGTGCAAAGTCATGCATATTGGCTCCAAGAACCTGAAAGCCAAATACAGATGGGATGGGGGGAAGGGTAAAGATCATGGTATCAGAGGAAGAAAAGGATCTGGTGACAGCTATGACTAGCAACCTAAAGGCATCCACAGAATGCAAAAAGGCAGTAGTCAAGGCTAACAGGATGCTAGGACTCATAGCTAGGAGGTTCACCAAAATAAGGACGGAGGTGATCCTGCGGCTTTACAGATCCATGGTGCATCTGCACCTGGAGTACTTTGTGCAGTACTGGATCCCATATCCGAGGAAGAATATAAACTAGCTTGAGGCAGTGCTGAGAAGGGCTACAAAGATGATCCAGGGTCAACAGGATACTCTGTTTGACAAAAAGATGATAAACCTTAATATGTACTCGCAGGAGGAGAGAAGGGGGAATATGATAGCAATCTTTAAGCATCTTAAAGGTATAAACAAGGTGGATCTTAGGAATCTCTTTAGCTTAAGTGAAAACAAGAACACAAGGGGACACAGTAACAAAGTGGAAGGGAAGGTTCAAGAAGGAAGTCAGGATAAACTTCTGTAGGTGGAGGCTGTCAATCAGAAGATGAATGGTGGCTTCAAGAGGGGGTGGGACAAGGTAAAGGGAAAGGGTACGCATATGGGAGGGGCACCAAAGTAAACACAAGTACATGGGACTCTGCATCGGTTAGACTTGATAGACCTTAATGCCTTCTTCTGCTGGCAACCTCTTATGTTCATATGTTTGTATGCTTTCAACGTAGCATTTCTCTGTGCTTCAATCTGCTGCCACATAGACTTAGGGTAGCCATCAAAAAAATACACCTTTCAGACAGATTCAGGGAAGCAAACCTTCAATTTCCTAAGACAGACAAGAAAACATTTTACACTGACAACCCATTAAACTTCTACAGAATTATTGCAGGCTAGTCTATTGTACTGCTAACCAAAAGGTCCAATTGGGATTCAGCTGTCTGTGATAAATTGATGTGGTTCTATTTCTAAGAGGAAAATATTTTCTGGCACAGATATAGAGTCTAAAACTGTAACATAAATCAAAGCATCACACTATCCAATTATATTTCAGACTTAGCATTCCACAATGCAAAGTTGACTGTGTACCCAGAACCCCTGTGATATTCTGGGATGGGTCCTGCTTTTTAGAGAGATAAGACCTGCAAATGTAAGTAATTATTGACCACATTAACACATTCTGTTTTTCAGTGTATTTATTTCTATTTGACTATTTAAGAAGGTGGTGCTGTGCAGGGGCTACAACTTAGAGCTGTGAAACATGAGATCAAAAGTTCAAATTCCACCACAGCCCCAATTCACAGTGTGACTTTGGACAAGTCTCTTAACCTCCATGTGCTTCAGTCCCACCTAGTTGTAAAACCTGATAAAAGTGGGACCACACAGAAAATGGGGCATTGCATCTCAGTTGGGTTATTGTGGATAAATCAATTGTCAGAAGAAATGTTTACACTTCCCCTTAGTATTTGTCTGCTGGCTGACCAGACTGCACCAAAGATGTATGCATGGCCCACTTGTCTCTAGAGGTGGTTTGATTTTTCATCTTGCCGTGAGACCCATGCAAACAACCATCATCAATGAGTTCACCCTTCTCCTTTCCCCCAGAGCCGCTGAGACTGGGGCACTCTTGATCTGATGACATAATCACTCTGACACAGGGATATCTAGTTCTTGACTCTCCTTTACTGAGGCAGATGGTACAGGTGGCACACAATCAATTCGTACAGGTCACAGAGACCCAAATCAGTTTGACTTCTGACAAATTAGTTATGGTAACTTCCTTGATATTTCCTTGTCCCCAGTACTGCAGCCACAGCCCAACCTATTCCATTGTCCTGTACTCTTCTGGTCCCTGTTTCCTGGCCAGTTCCAAGCCTTCTCAAACATTCTTGGTCTCATCTTAGTTAGGCTTGAATTAGGGGAGCAGATTTCCAACAATTGATGCCATGTCTAAACTTGGATGGCTTATACCATTGCATGAATTTATGCTGCCATGCTGCCAAGGTGCCAAAACATTTGGGGTGAATTGCTTTAATTCCCTGGGGTCCACCAAACCAGCATTCCTAACTGTGCCCCAGGGTCCAAAAGCTTTCAATGCGTACACCCGTGGTAGGGTCCACACCAGCCAAAGCTGTACTGCGTCACCTTGCAGCCTGCCCCACCAGGGACTACCTCCATGTGTGGCTTTTTACAAGTGCAAAAGTTACAAATTTTCCATTTCCAGAGATGATCTCCTACCTTAATCCGTGGAGACTCTTTCCTTTACTTAACCCACCATGCAGCTTCACTTCTGGTTTATTACATCCTCACAGTTTTTGGATGACCTGACCTGTGTAATTACTGAGTTCACCCCCCCACCCCATTAGCCACAAACCCATACATCCCTCTTTCAGTGAATTCTTTTCAGGCCTGCAGGCCATTAGGTGGCACTCCTTGAAGGCATATCCCCAGGACTCCCCTACAGTCCCTGGGATCCTGCTAACTGTTCCTTTCTAGGGCCATTTGGTTTGACTCCTTCCTCTGATCCTGGAGCAGTGTAATATCTGAGTGTCTGAGGTTCACCTTGGTCATCTCAGGCCTTCCAGATATACTCTACAATGCCCCCATTGGGCAGCATGTCTAGCCCTCATGCCAACCCCCAGCCCAGAGGCTGGAGAGGCACTCATATGCCCAGGCTGGAGCCACAATGGAACTATACTCCCCTGGCCTTGTTCTGAGCCAGCCACTCAGTTAACCTGTGTGTGGCATACTCCAAAGAGCATGTCCGCACCCCCATTTTCACCCAGTCATGAAGCTGAGATGTATCCCAGATCCAACACCCCCACTAGGGCACAGCACTGGTCACTTGCCTGTTGCCTGCAGGTGACTTCGCAGGGAGGCTAGCCTTGTTTCTCCTCAGACCCAGAATTGTTGAGTACCTAGAGGCCAGTGTGGCACAGGACCCAAGGCAGCATGGATTCACAACGGGAAGGTCGTTTCAGACAAATCTAATTGATTTGTTTGACTGGGTGACCAAAGCAGTAGACCAGGGAGGGGCTATGGACATGACCTACCTAGACTTTAGCAAGGCATTTGACACAGTCCCGCACAAAAGATTAATAAACAAATTAGCCAGCCTGGGAGTGGATCCTAGGGTGGTAGTCTGGGTAAAACACTGGTTGGACAATAGGACACAGCGGGTAATAGTAAATGGAGTCCACAATGAAGAAAGGAGGGTTACTAGTGGGGTACTGCAGGGTTCAGTACTGGAGCTGGTCTTTTTTAATGTCTTTATAAGTGACATTGCAGAGGGACTAGAAGGGAAAGTATGTCTTTTTGCAGATGACACAAAGATCTGCAACATGCATGATACACAAGGTGGGGTGGAAAGGATGAAAAGGACTTGGCAAGGTTGGAGGAATGGTCAAATGTATGGCAGCTTAGATTCAATGCAAAAAAGTGCAAAGTAATGCACCTAGGAAACAAAAACCCAAGGGAAGAGTACACAATGGGGGGTGAGATACTGACAACAACAAAAATGGAAAGAGACCTGGGGGTAGTCATATCAGATGACCTAAAGGCGGGCCAGAAATGTGAGAAGGCAGTAAGGAGGGATGGGGGGATACTGGGATGCATAGGGAGAGGCATCACCAGTAGAAAACAGGAAGTTGTTGGCCCTCTCTACAGACAGTTGGTCAGACCACATCTGGAAACAGAAACATAGAAGTTGATGGCAGATAAGGACCGCAAGGCCCATCCAGTCTGCCCATTTCTTTTTCTACCTTATAAATGTGCCATTGGCCTTTGCTCTGTCAGTGGTCTATCTATTCATACTCATCTGTATTGCTCCCTTATGCCTATCCCATGCCTGTTTGAAGCCCTGCACTGTATTCATAGCCACCATTTCCTGAGGTAGGCCGTTCCATGCATCCACCACCCTTTCTGTGAAAAAGTATTTCCTCACATTCCCCCTTAAAAGGCCTCCCTCTAATCTCATGCTGTGTCCTCTTGTCCTGCTATTTTTCTTATATTTAAACATGTTAGACTCTTTTACCTTGTTAATGCCCTTAAGGTGTTTGAATGTCTCGATCATATCACCTCTCTCCCTCCTTTGCTCAAGGGTATACATATTGAGCTCGGTTAATCTGTCCTCATATGTCTTCTGATGCAGTCCCTGCACCATTTTGGTTGTCCTTCTCTGGACTGCCTCAATTTAGTTAATGTTCTTGTGAAGGTGTGGCCTCCAGTACTGCGCAGTACTCCAGATGGGGCCTAACCAGTGTCTTGTAAAGAGGGATTATTACCTCTCTCTTACAACTTGTGATACCCCTACTTATACACCCTAACATCCCCCTAGCCTTACCTACTGCTTTAGAGGTCTGCTTGGATGATTTCAGGTCATCAGTGATGATGATGCCCAAGTCTCTTTCTTCCTTTGTGACTGCCAGTAACTCCCCTCCCAGCCTATAGGTGGCTTCAGGGTTTCTCTTCCCTATGTGCATGATCTTGCACTTCTTTGCATTAAATCCCAGTTGCCACTCTTCTGACCATTTTACTAGTTTATGCAGATCTCTTCTCATTCTGCCCACCCCATCTGGATCATCTACTCTGTTGCAGATCTTGGTGTCATCTGCAAACAGACAAGCCTTACCCTCTAATCCATCTGCAAGGTCACTAATGAAGATATTGAAGAGGACTGGCCCCAGGACTGATCCCTGAGGTACTCCACTTGTGACCTGCATCTCTTCTGACTGTATACCATTTACCACCACTCTCCGTTTTCTGCCCATCAACCAGTTTGCCACCCAGTTGACTAACTTCTGACCCACCCCGAGCCTACCCAGCTTATTTATCAATCTTCTATGTGGAACAGCGTCAAAAGCTTTGCTGAAGTCAAGGTAGGCGAGATCAACTGCCCCTTGGTCCACCACTCTGGTTACCCAGTCAAAGAAATCTACGATTAGTTTGACAGGACCTTCCTTTGTAAACCCATGCTGTCTTGGATCCTGTGCCCTATGGATTCCAGGTGTTGCACTATCCTTTCCTTAAGGGTGCCTCCATAAACTTGCCCACTACTGGGGTAAGATTGACTGGTCTAGTTCCCTGCCTCCTCCCTGCTACCACTTTTGTGGAGCGGGATCACATGAGCCCTTCTCCAGTCTTCTGTGACCTCTCCTGTGCTCAGAGACTCACTAAACAGTTCTGCTAATGGTTCTGCTAGTTCCACCCTTAGCTCCTTAAGTTCCCTGGGATGTATGCCATCAGGTCCCATTGCCTTAGCCACCCTGAGCTTAGCGAGCTCTTGTAGGACCCTTTCCTTTGTGAAGTACTGTGTACAGTTCTGGAGACCACATCTCTGCAAAGACATAGACAGGGTGGAGGCTGTCCAGAGGAGGGCAACCAAAATGATGCAGGGTCTGCATCAGCAGGCATATGAAGAAAGACTAAAGGAACTATTTTCTCAGAAGAAGCCAGAAGGGGAAGGAAACATACTCAATTCAGTGCTTTACAGTGACTGGTAATTGCTATTTTTCTTTTAAACTTAGATTGTGGGCTTTTAGTGACACTGTACTTTCTTTGTTGTCTTTACTTAGAATTGTTTTGGGGCTGTTGAAAATTTAATTTTGCCCCCCCTCCCCTTCCCCATCTCTTAATTATATGCCCTGTTAAATCTGATTGACAGGAGCTAAACACAGGGTATAGTAAGGGGTGTGGAGTAGGAGGGGCATAAGGGCAAAGAAGCCCACCCTCAGCACGACAAGTGTTTTGATTCATTTATTTATTTCTTGGTTTATTTTCTTTTTTTAAAAAGAAAAGTATCTGAGGATCAGTGGCAGGATTTTTAGGACAGTAAATTAATAAAAAGGGAACTAGGAGAGCTTCAGTAGCAGACAAGTAGTGTAAGAGCGGTATAATTGCAGTATAATGTGGGGAGTGGTGCAATACAGTGGCTGTGGGCAGCCATATTCAGGCAGACCTTCTGGACACTGAGGTGCTGCCCTATCTGCATGCATCTCTGGACTGCGGGATGAGGTAGCCAGACTCCAGAACGGAAGTAAACTGGGTCAGGAGTACCATCACCCTATCCAGAGACACCCAGTCAATGCAACTGCCTCAAAGGATGCCGAGAACGAGGAGCACTTGGATGACAGTGGGCTCAGGGAGGTTAGAGCGGTCAGGCAGAGGCACATCCAGATCCTATTCCACTCAAGAACTCATATGCCACACTGGCAAATGGGGACAACCAAATAGAGGTACCCAGAGAAGTGGAAGGAAAGGATGTGGAGGTTAGCCAAGGAGGTGATCTCAGCGGGGAAAGCAGTGGACCCCAGAGGAGGAGGGAGCGAATCCTGGTTGGGGAATCCATCATAAGAGGGATCCAGCTAGGAACACAGGAGGGGGAGGACAAGGAGGTGAGGTGCATACCAGGTGCCACAGCATGGAGGGATGGAAGGCAAGATGGGAGGGTGAGCTGGATGTCATTATCCACCTAGGTACTAATGACCTGGCAAATGGGGAGCCAAAGGAAGTTCAGGAAGAGTTTAGGAAATTGGGGAAGGGTCTCAAGCAAGTAGCTACTTCTGTCACTTTCTCAGAAGTACTACCTGTGAGAGGCAAGGGAGAGCATAGGAGTGCATGCACCAGGAACTTTAACTCATGGTTGAAGAATTGGTGCTGTGGAGGAAGGGTTTGGATTCATTGGTGACTGGGGACCTACCTGGAGGGATGGAGGTTTTTCAAGCCTGACGGCCTGCATCCATCCTGGAGGGGAATCCAAGCACTCAATGATAAGTTTAAATGCTACATTGACAAGCATTTAAACTAGCAAAGAGGAGTGGCAGACCAGCAAGGATGGTACCTACTTGCTCACCCCCTACAGCTAGCAGTGGAACCAGTGAACCAGAGGAGTGGCTATATCTACAAAGCAGTGTGCAAAAGATGGAGATTAGCACCCAAGAGGTGAATAGGCAGAAAAGGGGCAAAATTCAGCAGAAGGGCAGACAGCAAGGAGAACCAGGGATAAGGACAACAAAGGAAGGGGCTGGAGTAGAACAGTGAAACAGTCTGGGAGGTCAAATCATGGAAAGCCATGTGCAAATGCCAGGAGCCTTAGCAACAAGATGGAAGATCTGGAGGCTGTCATGGTGCAGTCAGACCTGGACATTGTGGCCATCACGAAACCTGGTGTAATGATAACCACGACTGGGAGATGGCCATACCTGGGTACAACATATTCAGAAGAGACAGGGCAGGCAGGAAGGGAGGAGGAGTGGCATTGTATGTGAAAAATGACATAAGGGCCACAGAGATCCAGGAGGAACAAAATGGGGGAGAGATACTGTGGGTTAAGCTGGAAAGGAAAAAGGGGCCAGCCATCCACACAGGTGTGGTCTGTAGACCACAAGCCCAGGAGGAAGAAACAGATAGGGAGCTGATGCTAGCCATCCAAAGGATGGCAGACAAGAGTGAGGTAGTACTGGTTGGAGACTTCAATATTCCCGATGTGGACCAGAGCATCCCAGCAGCAACTTCAACTATGAGCAGATTTATCCTGGACTCCCTTCAGAGTGCCTTGCTCAAGCAACTGGTTATGGAACCAACTCGGCAGAAGGCAATACTGGACTTTGTGCTCACAAACAGGTACAGTGTGATGGGGGTAACAGTGGGGGAGCACCTGGGGAACAGTGACCACCAGTCATTGTGGTTTGAAATCACAGAAAGAGCAGAACCAAACCACACAAAAACATGTATCCTGGATTTTAGGGGGGCAGACTTTGGGAAAATGGGGAGATACTTGAAAGAGGCATTAAGGGGAATGGGGCAGGAATCAGGGGTTGAGGAACAGTGGGCAGTATTTAAAATGGGGATTACAATAGCAACAGAATTATGCATTAAGCAGGTTAGCAAGAGGAAAAGGAAGAGGAGACCATTATGGTTTTCCAAAGAGGTAGCAAAGAAAGTGAAAGCCAAAAAAATTGCATTCAGGCAATGCAAAAAGACACAGGCAGAAGGGGATAGGGAGAAGTACCAGGAGAAGCAAAGGGAGGCAGGGAGGTCAGTAAGGGAAGCCAAAGCTCAGACAGAAGAACACATTGCAAAATCAGTGGGTAGAGGGGACAAAACCTTTTACAGGTACATAAGTGAAAAAAGAAAGGCAAAGGGAGGGATAGTGAGACTGAAGGGGGAGGATGGGGGCCGCGTGGAGGATGACAACAGTAAAGCTGACATATTGAACAGGTATTTCTGCTCAGTCTTTACTGAGGATGAGGAGGGTAATGGGTCTGAAGGGAGTACAAGGGGTGAGAATGGTGCAGAAATGGACACAAGTCCCTTTACGAGAAAGGGTCCTGAAGGAACTGGAAGTAATAAGAGTTGATAAAGCAATGGGGCCAGATGGGGTGCACCCCAGGGTCCTTAAAGAACTAAGAGAGTGGTGGCTGAACCTCTGGCTATCCTGTTTAGCTGATCACTGGAAACAGGAGGTACCAAAGACTGGAGGATAGCAGATGTAGTCCCTTATACAAAAGTGGGAACAAAGAGGCGAGGAACTACAGACCAGTCAGCCTCACCTCGGTAGTGGGAAGATCATGGAAGCACTACTGAAGGAGAGACTGGTGGAACATCTGGTTGTCAGTGGACTACAGGACCCAAGGCAGCATGGTTTCACCAGGGGAGGTCATGTCCAGACCAACCTGGGTTGAATTTTGACTGGGTGACTAGGGGAGGTGGATCAGGGGAGGGCGGTGGACATGGCCTATCTGGACTTCAGTAGGCCTTTGACACCGTGCCACATGAAGACTATTACACAAACTGGGGAATATGGGTGTGGACAGGACAGTAGTGGTGGGTAGGTAACTGGCTGGGGCAGGACACAGGGGTGGTGGCAAATGGCTGTCACTCCACAGAGGGAAGAGTAACCAGTGGGGTACCACAGGGATCAGTACTGGGACCGGTCCTATAACATCTTCATCAGTGACATTATGCAGGACCTAGAGGCAGAATTTCACTGTTCGCTGATGACACAAAGCTCTGTAACAGAGTAGACACCAGAGGTGCAGACAGAATGAGAAGGGACCTGCAGAACCTTGAAGAATGGTCAGGGGTTTGGCAGTTGAAATTCAATGCAAAGAAGTGCAAGATAATGCATATGGGGTACAAACCCTGGCACACAATATATCAGTTGGGGGTGAGGATAGCATGCACCAAGCAGGAAAGGATCTTGGGGTTATCATCTTTGATGACCTCAAGGTAGAAACAATGTGACAAGGCAGCAGGTAAAGCAAATAGGATGTTGGGATGCATAGGCAGGGGCATCACCAGCAGGAAAAGGGAGGTCATAATTCACTATACAAGACACTAGTGAGGCCCCACCTGGGTACAGTGTACAGTTCTGGAGACCTTACCTACGTAAGGACATAGACAGGAGTAGAGAAAGTTCAGAGGAGGCAACAAAGATGGTGCATGGATTGCATCATAAGTCCTATGAGGACAGGTTGAAGAATTGAACATGTACTCGCTGGAGGAAAGGAGGAGAGAGGGGATATGATAGAGACATACAAGTATCTTACAGGGAGGAACAGGGTGCAGGGAATACACTATTTTAAGCGAAAAGATGTTCCAGGACTAGAGGCATGGGATGAAGTTGGAAGGAGGGCGATTCAGAGGAAAGCGTGAGGAAGAATTTCTTCACAGAATGGGTGGTGGACAAGTGGAACACCCTGCCAGAGGAAGTGGTGGGGGCTGAAACAATCACGGGATTTAAGAATGCATGGGATAGACATAAAGGAATTCTGGAGGTCGGGGTAAGGGGCAACAGACTTCTAGGAAAACATAAACTGAACTTACAAGCTCAAATGGGCAGACTGGGTGGGCCATAGGCCCTTATCTGCCGACACTGTCTATATATCTATGTATCTATGAACTACAGATGTATAGCCTCAAGGAAAGGAGGGAGAGGGGGGACATGATAGAAACTTTCAAATACCTCAAAGGAATCAACCAAGTCAAAGAGGGTAGCATCTTTCAGAAAAAGAGATGTGCCAAAACAAGGGGGCACAATTTGAAGATGGGGGGGACGGTTCACAGGTAATGTGAGGAAGTATTTCTTCACAGAGAGGGTTGTGGATACATGGAACAGCCTTCCTGAGGAGGTCGTAGAGTCAAAAACAGTGGGGGAATTCAAGAATGCATGGGACAGACATAAAGCAATTCTAGTGGGGGGGTAAGAGGAAGTAGGCTGTTGGTTAACTAGGATCTGCAGCTTATCCGTTAGGTAGGGAAATGGGCAGACTAGGTGGGCCAAGCAGTCCTTATCTGCCATCAAATTCTATGTTTCTATGTAGACCTTGTTTCCCCCTCTCTTAGACTACTACTGTATCTAGTCCCACACTTACAACCCTGAGCTCTTCCCATTACCACGATTACCACTATCGCTATAGAGGGTGAAGCACAGAAATATATTTAATGGGCATGTCTAGTATCAACTCTGCCACCAACCGTCGGGGAGGAGTTGTTAATATTTTTACTGTTTATTAATATTAATGTTTGGCAGCCACTGATTTGCGTTTATTGATGTTAATGTTTGGCAGTTGCAGATTGGTGTTCATTGGTGTTAAGTTTGGCAGCCACTGATTTGCGTTTATTGATGTTAATGTTTGACAATCACAGACTGGCATTTATTGGTGTTAATGTTTGGCAATCAGAGGTTAGATTTATTGGTGTTAATGTTTGGCAGCCACTGATTCACATTTATTGATGTTAATGTTTGGCAATCACAGATTAGCATTTCTTGGTGTAAATGTTTAACTGCCACAGATTGGCATTGATTGGTGTTAATATTTGGTAGCCACAGGCTGACATTCATTGGAGTAAATGTTTGACTGTCACAGGTTAACATTTATTAGTGTTAATTTTTGGTAATCACCAATTACATTTATTGGTGTTAGTGTACTGTTTGGTAGCCACAGCTTGGCACTTATTGGCAATCATGTTTGGCAGTCATATATTGATATTTATTGGTGTTAATGTGTGGCAGCCACAGACTGACATTTATTAATGTTAATGCTGAGAGCTACAAATTAATATTTATTGGTGTTAATGTTTTGCAGCCACAGACTGATGTTTATTAATGTTAACTTTGACAGTCACAAATTGATATTTATTGGTGTTAATGTTTGGTAGCCACATAGATTGATATTTATTGGTGGCAATGTTTGGCAGCCACAGCTTGGTGTTTATTGGCATTAATGTTTGGTTGCTCATATTGCATTTGTTGGTGTTAATGTTTGAGCACCAAAGATTAGCATTTATTGCTGTTAATTTTTGACTGCCACAGTTCAGCATTTATTGGAATTAATGTTTGGCAGACAAAGATTGGCATTTTTTGGTACAGTGCAGCCCACTTATAACAGATATGGATAACCTGGAAATTTGGATTTAACAGACAAAAGCCATTTGCCAAAAGCCGTTTTCATAGAGCTCAATTGTAAAAGCCTTAAAACGAACTAAGCAGCCTTTGTATTATGGACAGCTGTTGGCAATTCATGGCTCACTAAGTGTAATACTAAAATCTAAACTACAATGTTTGCAGGTCCTTTACTTCAACTGAGTGGCTTAATAACATGCTTAACTGCATGAACTGCAGCTGGGCTAGAAATCAGGTGCCTAATTAGGTGATAACTACTTAAAAGTGATGTGTCACATTCTTCATTCATTCACTAACTTGTTTCTGATGAGCAATGGCTCCTAAGAGGAATGCCTTGTCTCTCACATGGAAGGTCGAGATCCTAACCAAAATTGCACAAGCAGACTCTTCATAAGTTATCACTCCATTTTGCCATGCCAAAGTCTACCCTGTCAGACTTACAAAGGGGGCAGGGAGAAGGTCTTAGCATCATAGCATACAAACCAGAACCCCGAACGCAAGCGTAAGTGGGAAGGCAAGGACATTGTGATTGAGGAAGCCTTACTCACTTGGTTTTCACATGCTAGAGGTCACAGTGCACTGATCAGCGGACCTCTGCTTATTGAGAAGGCCACTTAAATTGCTACTGCTTTGGGGAAGGAAGATTTTGTGCCTACCATGGGCTGTCTTCACCGCTGGAAGGTGAGGCACAACATTGGATTCAGGAGAGCGCAAAGTGAAAAGCAAAACACTGACATAGCAAGTGTCGAGCAGTGGCTCTCCAATGTTCTGCCTAGTCTGCTTGCAGGGTACGAACCACAGAACATTTATAACTGCGACAAAACAGCCTTTTTTACTGATGTGTGGGATCAGGAACACTGACATTAAAATCAGAGCTGCCTGTTGGTGCAAAGAAAGCTAAAGAGAGACTCAGTGTTCTGTGTTGCTGCAGCATGGCTGGGACTGATAAGTTAGACCTTCTGGTCATAGGGAAATCAACCCAGCCATGTCGCTTTAGAGGGGCTCATCATCTGCCTGTGATGTACAAATCTAGCTGCTCTGCGTGGATGACAGGAGGGCTTTTTACAGAGTGGGTAAAAGAATGAGACCATAAACTACGGGGTAGGAAAATTATTCTCCTACTTGACGACTTCTTGGGACACCCAGCTGTGGAAGGACTGAGAAACATTAAACTAATGTTTCTCCCAGTGAACACAACCTGCCTGATTCAACCGCTTGATCAAGGCATAATCTATGCCTTCAAGCAGCATTATGTCAGAGCAATGAGATTAAGAGTGTTGGAATTAATAAATGGCTCAGAGCTGTCTGCTGCTGACTGCATCAAGCGTATAAACTTACTGGATGCTGTGCGTTTAATAAAAACAGCTTGGGATGCAGTTAGCAGGGAAATCATCATAAGCTGCTTTAGGAAAGGTGGATTCATTCTCCCTACTGATGATGCTGTTGACATTGATGAAGAGCAGCAAGAAGATGAGTAACCGCCACCTGCCAGGCTAACTGAGGATGAATTCGATGGTCTGTGCCATCTAGGGGACAACGTGGAAGTGGGGCCTGAAGGGCCGATAGTGCTGCGGCTGTTTCCACGCTCTCTGTAACATCGCCTGTCGAAACCAAAGATGAGGAGGAAGATGGTGGCTTTCAAGCTACTGAGCCAGTTATGACAGCTACCAATGTATGTAATGCCCTCACCACTCTAAGAATAAGTGGAGAGCTGACTTAACACAAGACTGATCACTTATTCAGAGCACAGAGGAGGAGTGAGCAAGATACTCTATCACCCATTCCCACCAAGCTAGCATCACTGGCTACTTAAATAAAAATAATAAAAAATTAAGTACACAAAGCACTACATGAAAAAAACACACAGTCCTACTTGTACACTTGAATTTGAGCACTGAGCACTTGCACACAGCAAAAAAAATGAACAAAATCTATTGGGAGTCCAAAAAGCCGCAAAAGCCGCTATGAGATAGGTTCTAATGTTAAACACCTCATTAAGGATTAGCTAGACATCCATCATACTGGAATAAAATCGGCTGCATGGCGGTGTCCAACATAAGCAGGCTGCACTGTATTAATGTTTGGCAGCCACTGACTGCATTTGTTTGGTTTAATGTTTGATTGCCACAGCTCAACATTTCTTGGAATTAATGTTTAGCAGCCACTGATTGGTGTTTATCGGTGTTAATGTTTGACTGTCACAGATTAGCATTCATTGGTATTAATGTTTGGATGTCACAGATTGGTATTAATTGGTGTATTGGATACATGAGGTGCTTGACCTATCAGATATGATGAGTGCTTGCGACGAGCCAGGGGAATTGGTTCTGACCTATAACAGGGTTGTTACTGAAGCCCTAAACTCTGTTGCACCTGTCCATGTTTGACCCCTCACTTCACACCAGAGATCCCCCTGGTTTGATGGAATTCTCACAGAGTTGAAGATGAGGGCATGGGGTCATAATGTCGCAAGACATTATGCCACAGTAATATACCGCACTGCCAATACAGAGCGATATATTGCAAGTGGCACATGCCTTTCTTTTGTTTATTAATTTACAATTTACAGTGTTTGACCAGTAAAGACAAACTAAGCTGAGGATGTCATGGTCTCACAGTATGTAAGTGGTGACTGCGGAATTCAAACCCAGCTCTCTTGGTCTCAGTTCAGTGCTCTTAATGACTACACTATACTGCCATCATTTAGGTAAATATCTGCTCCCGAACCCCCTCAACTAAAATAACCAACTCCGGGGGTTAACTATAACTTTGCAAAAGTGTGAAAAATAAAAAGATGTCTTGCATCTGGGACCGGGAATCAAAACCCAGTCCCAAACGCACCGCCTCCCTCCCATGCTATCTGTGGCTCATCCTGTTGAGCCACAGCAGCTGCTTGCCAGCCCCACCTCCCAGCACATGTCTCATCCCCTACCTGGGAAGAGTGAGAGTGTGCACTACCGTGTATACACCCTTTCGCAGTTTTGCACCCTCTCACTCTACCCTACCGTGCTATTCCTGTTGCATGGTTCTAACATACGCTATTAAACATACAAGATATTGACCCAGTAGGGAAGATGAGAGGTCAAAGCTTGGAGTGGCATTAGTGGAGATATGGGTCTAGGGAGGATAAGCTCATATTGATGTCTCATTATAGAGACTATCAATCGGCAATCTCCTGTAAGAAGGCAGCGTTCATGTCCAAGGAGATTGCTGCAGCAATTAACAGACCAGCTCAGCTCTTCTGCACTGTTGATATTATTTATTTATTTACTGAATATTGATAAACGGGTAAGCCTGCTGGGCCCCAAGGGGTCCCTTTTTCAGGGGCGACCCGGAGAGACATGATGGTATTACATATAATAACATGGTATTCATGGTGAAACGACATTACACAGGTATTAGCTGGTATACAGGTACAATAATTACAGCTTTGACAGTGATTCATAACAGTAGAGGCATACAATCCACAGAGGTTTGGCACAACTCTTATCGGTAAGGTTATTGGCCTAAGTCGGAGGGGGCCCGTCAGGTGCCATGACATAGGCAGGTGCTTGCCTCAAGTAGATGATCCTTGAGCCTGGTATGGAAGTTCCTGAGCGAGGGGGCTTTCTGAATCTCTGGTGGAAGTTTGTTCCACAGATGTGGGGCTGAGTAGGAGAACGATTTCTGGCCTGCGCTGGTCCTGACCCTAGGGGTTTCAAGTAGAGTCCTCCCTGTGGACTTCAGGGTTCGAGGGTTATATTTGTTGGCTAAGGTTGATGAGAGGCTGGGTGGCGCTGTGGTGCTGAGAAGTTTAAATGCAAGGCAGAGGAGGGGATAATGGAGATGAGCTTCAAAAGAAGACCACTGTAATTTGGCAAGTGTGTCACAGTGGTGGCTTCTGAAATGATCCTGGGTAGCGAACCTTGCTACCTTGTTGTATAGGATCTGCATCCGATGGACCTCCAGCTTGGCCATACCCTGTATTACAGGGGCTGCATAGGTCAGTGTGGGGAGTAGGATGCACGAAGCAAAGGAAAGCCTGGCTTCCAGAATAAACTAGTCCTTAATCCGATACAAAATGGCAAGTTTCCCGTGGATGGTCTTGATCACTTGTTCCACATGATTCTTGAAAGTGAGACCTTGGTCAAGCGTAAGCCCTAGATATTTTAAGGATGGCACAACATCAGTGTTGGTTCCAGCCAGAGACTTAAGCTGTAAGGAGCTGGTCCTGTCTTGCCCTAGGGATCTGGCCCCGAACAGCATGGCTTTTGTTTTGCTTGCATTCAAGACCATTCTGTTTATGTTTAACCAGTTCTCCAGTGAAGTAAGGTCTGATTGGAGTAAGTGTCTGAGAGCCCCTAGATTTTCAGAGGAGCGGAATATAACAGTGTCATCCGCATATTGAACTACTGTGCATCCTCTGCAGTGGAAGTTTAGATCTTTGGTAAACAGCGAGAAAAGTAGGGGACCAAGGATCAACCCCTGTGGTACTTCCTCCTTTAGGGGTAATGGGTCAGATTTTGCACCCTTCCAGTTCACTCTTTGGGTGTGGTCAGCCAAATAGCTCTTGAACCACTTAAGAGCCAGAGTGTCTAGGCCTATCTTTTTAAGTTTTTCTAGTAGGAGGTTATGGATGACAAGGTCAAAGGCCTTGGACAGGTCTATGAATACCGTGCCAGTGGGGGTCCCTTTGTCCACGGCACTGAGTACTTCTGTTGTTAGGTATGTGAGGGCAGTGTCAGTGCAATGGTTCATTCGAAAACCATGTTGTGATGAGGCCATTAGTTGGTGCGTCTGCAGGTAGTCTCGGAGTTGGCTATATACTAGTTTTTCCGGCAGTTTAGCAAGCAGACAGAGCAGAGAAATTGGTCTATAATTACTCGTGTGCTCCCTGGTTCCACCCTTGTGGATGGGAACCATTTTAGCCTGTTTCCACCTGGTTGGAATGGTGCCTTCCAGCAGAGATCTGTTTATGAGCCAGGTCAGAGGTCTGGCAAGGAATTGGGCACCATCCTTGAGTAGCCTGGGATTAATTCCATCAGGTCCACCTGGGCCTTTGGTTTTGAGGGCCCTCAGAAGGGCTAGTACCTCATTGGTCCTGACCAATCTGAGGTGTAAGAGTGGCCAATGTACTTTTGGGGGTTCAGTGTCAGTGGGTGCCAAGCGGTGATGGAATAGTCCGGCTGAGTAATCCTGCCTGTCTTCAGTCCGGGGGAGCCTTTTCATAGTCAAGGTGTGATTAGTTTTCTCTATTCTTTGCTGATAAGATTGCTTCCATTAGATCGGGGATCTGTTTGGTGCCCTCTAATGGGGCATTCAGTGGGAAGCTGGAGGCCACGGGCATTCAGTCTGTCAGGTTTGACTCCAACCAGTTGGCAGCCGTGGATGTTGTGAAGGTCATCCAGTAGTTGAGGTCAACCCACTGTAGTTTGTACTCGGGCCCAACACGCCTCTTAGTAGGGTGTGTTGATGTCATCGGCCCGGTCCTAGGCAGGATAGTCCAGTGCTCCTTAGTTGCAGGGGTCTTCCCTGAGTCCTTAAAGAAGGTGGTGGTAAGACCCCTTTTGAAGAAAGCTTCACTGGATCTGGACTGCCTGGCCAATTACAGACCTGTCTCTAACCTGCCCTTTGTGGGTAAGGTTATTGAGAAGGTGGAGGCCCATCAACTGGAGACCCATTTGTCAACCCATGACATCTACGACCCTCTCCAGTCAGGTTTCAGGAAGGGGCATAGCACCGAGACATCCCTTGTTCAGGTGCTAAATAATCTCCTGGTGGAGAGGGATCTAGGAAGTTGTTTTATTCTTATTCTCCTTGATCTCTCAACTGCACTGTGGACCATGGGGTACTTCTGAAGCATCTACGGGTTTGTTGTGGACTGGCATGTCCAGTACTCAACTGGTTTCAATCATTCCTCACTGGCAGGATGCAGTGGGTGGTGTCTGGGATTTTTTCCTCGGCATCTCTGCCCCTGCTGTGTGGGGTCCTGCAGGGCTCCATTTTGTCCCCCATGTGTTCATGGTGTATATGCTACTGCTAGGGGATGTTATAAGATGGTATGGGCTGAGTTTTCACTACTATGTGGATGATGCTCAGCTATACCTGTCTTTTGCTCCTGAACAACAGCAGGCAGTCTCAGTGTTTAATCAGTGCCTTGCTGAGATCCAAGACTGGATGACAGTCTACTGGTTGAGGCTGAATCTGGATAAAACTGAAGTACTAGTGGTGGAATCTGGTTGCCCGGGGGCAAGTGTGCAACCTGGCGAATGTCTGGGCTTAGGCTTGGAGACTCCCAGTTGCTCACTTCTATTAGGGGTGAGAAATCTTGGCGTTGTTCTGGACTGTGGCCTAACACTTCAATTTCAGGTGTCAGCCATGGTCCAGAGTGCTTTCTACCATCTGAGAAACATCACCAGGATTAAACACCTGATACCCCCCGGTGATCTGCCATCACTGATCCATGCCTTTGTGACATTGCTGCTTGATTATTGTAATGAACTTTACCTGGGGCTATCAGGGGTTGATCTTTGCTGCCTGCAGCAGGTGCAGAATGTGGCAGCCAGGTTGTTGACTTGACTTTCAAGATCATGTCACATTACACCTGTGCTGCACTCTCTGCACTGGCTGCCTGTTCGGTGGTGTATCACCTTCAAGGTCGGTTTGTTGACCTATAAAGCCCCACACGGTCAGGGGCCCGGCTACCTGCAAGACCTCCTATGGCCCTACCACTCTCCCTGTCCCCTCCATTCGGCAGATGAGGGATTTTTGGACGTTCCAAGGGTGTGCTTAAAAACATCAGGTGCCTGTGTTTTCTGTTTTATGGCACCAACTCTGTGGAACTCTTTCTCTTGTTGTATGAGAGAAATTCCCATGTTAAAAGCTGAATACATTTTTATTCAGGCAGGCTTTTCCAACTAGCCAGATTTAGCTGACTTTAATAATAATCAATTAGTATATTATGTATTTAAATTTTTTTAGATAATTCTGCTCGCTTGTATAGCGCCTTGAGTCAAAATGATAAAGAGCGCTATATTAAATGAAAAATGACAATGATGATGTTGAAAAGGTTTGTTGGAGTCAAATAAGCCTGATTTATTTATTTATTTATTTTTGTATGCTTGTCTGTATGTATTTTTTGCATAGCTATATAGTTTGTTTGCTTTAATCTTAAAATCAAGCCAGTGGGTGCAATCTAAATTTTTGTTTATATTGATACGTCATTTTGTCCTTTTTTTGGTTAGGATCTGTGCAAGATTTTCTTTACCTCCAGATATAAATTGCAGATAGCATGGGCAATAATATTCACATATTTACTTATTTATTTATTTACAATTTACAGTGTTTGACCAGTAAAGACAAACTAAGCTGAGGCTGTCATGATCACACAGTATGCAAGTGGTGACTGCAGGATTCAAACCCAGTTCTCTAGGTCTGCAGTTCAGTGCTCTTAATGACTACACTATACTGCCACCATTTAGATAAACATCTAATGTTACTGGTGACTTTTGTCCCCAGTTGAATTTGCTAACTAAAGATGTGTACTTGGCTTTCAAAATGAAGTGCAGGTACCAATTATCCTTTACTAAATCGACTTGTATTTTAGTTTTAAACTGAGTGAAAGAAATAAAACCACCCTAACTATAAGATCCAGCCAATGTATAAACACGTCTTTTACCAGGACTTCTAACCACCAAATAAACTGCCCCTTTCAGAATTTGGTCCAGGGCTGCTGCTCTGTTTAACAGCTGGCATTCAGTGGTTCTTGATTACAGCTTCAGTCAGGACAATTTGATTTGTACTGCATATTAGAGCACTACATATAGAATTTGTAGTGATATGTGTAATGCTGGACCTAAATGTGTTATGTGTGGAATTATATGCCTGGATATGTACAACTGGAAATGCTTTAACTTGATGTGTATGTTGCACTCAATTTCCTTTCTTTGTCTTTGATGAGGAGCATTGCTGTCAAGATTAGTGTTATATCATGTCTATTGAGTGGTACAGTTCTTACATTATGGGTAAAGTTGGTGAAGAGCTGTAGTCAGTGCAAACTATTTCTGTCTAAGCATATCCCATTTAAGCAGCTGTCAGGAAGGACTTGGTCAAACTTTTGTGTGCTATTGTGGGCGTTGCTGCAGAGTGTCCTGTATACAGGTATTTGTTGATTAGTTTAAGTGCTTGCTTAGTTTGTAACACAAAGAATGTATACTATTAAGTACAGTCAAGGCCAACAGTGTATTGTTTTGCCACCTTATGGCCCCCCAGACCCCTGTGGCAGATCACGGCACTGTGCGGCGCAGCGCAAAGAAGAAAAGGGCCTTTGTTGTCCATTTGTTCTTTTAAAGGGGAACAGTCAGCACAAAGGGCCCGACAACCAAGTGTGGGTTTGGTGCCAGTGTGCACTTTGTGTGCAGAAACATTTTTCTTTACTTACTGTTTAATGTAGTACAGTAAGTTGTATCAGAGTAATTTTAAATTTCAGAATCCCCTGCAGCAGACTATAAATTTATTTATTTAGTATTTGGTAATTGGGTAAACCACACTAGGCTGAGGGCCTACTTTCAGGTGTGACCCAGACAGAAAGGACAATACAGAAACAAACAATATACATTTCAGCAGGACTGCAGCAGCTGGAGATTCAATAGCCTGTAGTGCATATTAGAGCTTTTATAAGCTCTGATCAGATGTTTTCTTTTCTGCTTTTCTCCAGGGGCTAAGTACAGTTCTGTATAACTCTACTTAGCCCTGGCAGGACAGTGGGAACAGCAAACAAAAGATCAAAGCTTATATAAACGCTAACATGCATTGCAGGCTATTGATTCTCCCACTGCTGCAGTCCTTCTCCAATGTTAGCCGCAGGGGATTCTGGGATTTGTAGCTGCAGCTGTACTACTGTGCTACAGCGAACACTAAGTAAAATCAAATGTTTTTCACATAAAGTGGGACCATTGCTGACCTATGGGGACCAGGAAAAACAGAACATGGGGCTGCAGCATGATGCTCATCCAGCTCTCTGACCCATGCTGCCACCTGGGACAACTACCTCATCTGGATGTGGTCTCCAGGAGGGACAGCCTGCCCTCTCCTCACCCCACAATGAAAGGCAGTCTATGAGAGATTGTGAGGTGGGATCCTAGGGGAGGCATGCACTGGTTGGGAGTGGGCTTAGGCTGAGCACAGCCTGCCACAAGGGGTAAAATGTTATATGGAAAAAATAGCAGCAAAGAGAGAGGTCAAAATATGGTATGCTGTCACTACAGCGACAATTTTACTGCAACTGATGCTACAGCAACAACAGAGCCAGGCCGCTATAATGTCGGCAAGGGACCCCGGCACTGCTTTCTGGGGGTCCTGCACCACCACCCCGAATTAACTCCAACTCGGAGTTGATTATCTTAGTTACAGGGGGTGCAGGGGCAGAGCCAGCCCTAAGAAAACACAGTTAAAAGTGACTGCCTTTATGCAGACGCAAGTGCGGTCGACATAAAGGGTGTCGCTACAATGTCAGTCAACAACAAAGTTGTCAACTGACTGTCGTGGATCCCAAAATATGACCCGTGATCTTTTGTTATTAAAGAAAGTATATGTCATTGGGGTGGAACTGCTGAGCTGGGTGTATAAAGTGATAGGTCTGTTATAAAAGTTTTCTTTAATATTATATTTATTCCATATCATATGTAGTTCTTAGTTCCACCCTTCTATAACATTACAGTTGAAGTCTACCCTGAAGTTTACCCTGACATGCTTCTAATAAACCAGGAATAATTTAAAACCTTTCTGTTTCTGTGTATGACATAGGTTAGGAAGCTGTTACAGTGTTGCATCACACTGTGCAATAGATATGAAATGATGACATGTTGTTGTGATGAGGGTCTGTGTAAAGTGCCACTTTGCCAATCTTGACTGAAATTAAGGGTGTTAGGTAAGTATAAGAGCCTTTGCTACTATATTGGGTCTGCTTTTTCTTAACCTGTTGTCAAAGGTAAGCCTGGGGAAACTTTTTCCTTTTTTCACAGTCTGTTTCCCTCCCTCTGCAGTAAAATACATATCAGTATGATCCTGTTACACAATTACACTACCTACCGGGTCATAATGTTGCACGCTTAATAGCATACAACATTATGGCTAACCCAGTACAGTGTAGGATGCTAGCGCTACTGGTGCAATACCACGTATACTGCTGTATGCGGTATTGCACCAGTAACATTTTCCCAGGCAGGGGTTAAGACATCTGCTGGGAGTGGGTTCTGTTGAGCAGCTGCCGTGGCTCACTGGACTGAGCCACAGCAGTAGGAACCCAGGGTTTGATTCCCGGTCCTAGAAACTTTTATTTTTTGTCGTCTTGTGCACTCCCCAAGTAGAATCCCCCCCGAGGTTGAGAATCTTTAGTGGGGGGTTCTGGGGGCACAGCCCCACATAACGAGGGGTGTGGGAGCAGAGCCCCCCACAGAAAAAAGACTTATGACTGTATTGGCAGTGCGATTTTGCCATGAGGCATAATGTCTTGCGACATTATGACCCCGTGCCATTACACTAGTACTATTAATGTTACACTGGTGGGACCTTACAGTGATCTAAAACTGTTTCCATCAGCATGCTTGGATCTGAGGATTCAGTTATATACGGTGGCTTTGCATAGAGGGAGAAACTGTTTCAGTTTCATGGAGAAAAGAAAGTTATTTGTGATTTAAAATTATCAAAGGGGCTTGAGCAGCATAGCCTAAATGTTCAACTAAAAACTTAAGGTTCTGCAGCTGACCTTTTCTACCAGATGGTTTGCTATTTAAAGATTATGTGTAAAGGTTTTGCATATTGTTACTAAAGCTTGAATTCTAGTCCCCGTGTCATGATTAGGGTTTCCTGAATATTTCATGCTGTTTGGTTTTGTGGTTTTCTTTAAATCAGCATTTGAGAACTTGCTCTACAGTGGCTGAAAACAGTGGAGTTATTTCTGTCTCTCTCAGTCGGGCTTGAAGAGTGATGGCATCATCTTGGAGTACTGTACTGCAGCTTGCTGCTTCAGATTTCCAGTCACAGCAGGCTGCAGATTTAATGGTTTGCTCACCAGATTTCTTATAAACTCAGTCTGTGGTTTGTGTTTAGATAGATTAACTTAAAATCTATCATTCTCTTATAAAAATTTGATCATTTGACTTTCAGTGCTGAATTGAAGTAGCGGAAATCTTTCTATGTGAGAGATCAGCTTGTCTGTATCACAGCACTCAGTTCTTTCTCATCAAAACTCTGATTTCTTCCAACTGTATAACCCAGGGTTGTTTAATGAATCCCCCAAATGAGCTGGGCTGCTGCACCATGTGCACCCTATGCCATGGTTAGGGCTGCTATCCCCTAATGCTCACCTGTGTCCTGACCCACATTCAAGGCTTCTGCACCATGCCACTGTGCTCTGCTGCACTGTGGAGCCCCTTGCCTCCACAGTTAGGGTTATTGCACTATGCTGCTCCCTCCTACAGAAACAGGGGGCAACAGGGTGCCATGACCATGACTGTGAGGGTGAAGATAGAGGGCAGCAGGGTGCAGGAGCCCCGACTGTTCAGCCAGGAGATAGGGGTGTCATCAGGGTATGGCAGCCCAAACTGTGGGACAGGATGCAGCAGCCATATCTGTTTAGGAAAAAGGATGTGGGAAGCAGGGTGTAACAAAGAATCTGACTCTGGTAACAGGGGGCAGGAGGGTGCAACTGCCTCAAATGTGGAGGCATGCAACAGGGTGCAGCAAATGTCCTGACCCTTGGCAAAAGCATGGTGCAGTAGCCCTAACTACAGAGGCATGTGGCTCTAGGGCACAGCAGGCCACAGCAACCCCAACTGAGTAGACAGCAGCAGGGTGCAGCAGCCCTAGCTGTGGTGACAGGGGACAGAGGACAGCATGGTGCAAAAGCCTCAACTGTGGGGATGGACACAGGGGGGCATCAGGGTACAGCCGCCCTGACTGTGAGACAGGGTGTGCATGGTGCAGTAGCCCTGCCCATTTGGGGCAAAGGAAGTGTTTAGCAGGGTGCAGCAAAAGCCCCACCTCAGGTGGCCTAGGTAGCATGGTGCAGCAGCCCCAACTGTGGAGGCAGGAGGACCTGGGACTCTAAGGATTAGCAGAGCATAACAGCCCTGACTGTGGAGACTGGAACAAGGTGCAACAGGTGCAGCGTCCCTGACTGTGGAGGTGGGGGAGAGAGGGCAGCAGGGTGCAGCAACCCCAACTGTTTTGGCAGGGGGAAGCAGGGTGCAGCAACCCTGATTTTTTAGGCAGGGGATGGAGGCAACAGGATGCACAATCCCCAACTAACTGTGTGGGAGAAGACAGTGGGCAGCAGAGTGCAATGGCCTCAAATGTGAAGCAGTACAGGTGGCTTGTGAGGCAGGGGACAGGTGGCAGTAGAATGCAGCTGCCTCAACTGGGGGGAAGAGACATGGTGCATTGAGATGCCATATAGTGTTTCTGTTTATACACATATGTAATGTATTTTTACACTGAATCCACCAATGAACTGAAATTTGTGAGTTCAGATGGTACATGTGCTTGAAATAATAGAGTGTGACAGGCCCCTGTTTGTCAACCAGACATTAAAAAAAACATTCTTACATGAATGTATTTATGAAGGCTACATTAAGGACAAACTATTTCTATGAATGAACAAAATTTAGATTTATTTTATATTCATTAAACAACCCTGTGTTATATGGTTAGAAAAAAATTTGAGTTTTGATGAGAAAGAACTGAGAGCTGAGATACAGACAAGCTGATCTCTCACAGAGAAAGATTTCCAGTACTTCAATTCAGCACTGACACTCAAATGATTAACTTTTATGAAAAGAGAATGATAGATTTTAAGCTAATCTATCTAAACACAAACCACAGACTGAGTTTGTAAGAAACTCGGAAAGAAACCATTAACTCCACAGCCTGAATCTAAAGCAGCAAGCTACAGCACTCCAAGATGATGTCATCACTCACCAAGCCTGACTGAGAGAGACAGAAATAACCCAACTGTTTTCAGCCACTGTAGAGCAAGTTAACAAATGCTGATTGAAAGAAAACCACAAAACCAAACAGCATGACATTTTCAGGAAACACTAATCATGAAACGGGGACTTGAATTCAAGCTTTATTAAAAATTTGCAAAAACCTTTGCACATGCTCTTTAAGCCAATTAATTCAGGTTGTATTACACTAACTAGCTTGCAGTACAATTCAAAAGTATTCAAAAGTTTGTATTCAAATGTGTGCTGTTCAAGGCAAAGCGCTCAGCAAAGTAGGGACTGGATACAAAACTGAGAGCACTTGCAATCAATTGAGTTGTTGACCTGTCAATTAGGCTGACTATAATTATAAGGCTAATTACACTTTTTAATTTGGTTATTGGCTTCTGGCAATTCTGCACAGCCATGCAGGAATACTAAGGAGATCGACTGAAGCCACACATAATGCAGATTGGATAGGTACTCAGTGTTGATTTGGTCTCTTATTTTTAGGACCTATAACATCTTCCTTCAACACAACAAAATATTACATAATTTTGTTATTTATCTGGAGAAGCCCACATGAAATGGAGTCTCTCATTTACTGGGCTGTCGTGCTTCTACACATTTTTGCAATTTAGATACCAGACACAGCCTAGCTGAGATGCAATATTTTGTTCCCTATAGAGTCATGCTTCTATCCATTTCCACAGTTTATTCAGCTGAGCAGTCAAATTGAGATGCAATATCTCAGTTTCTGTGTGGTTCTGTTACTACCAATGTTACAGTTTATTTACTAGGATAGCCCAAACTGAGATGCAATAGTTCATTTTCTAAAGGGTCATGCTTTTAACCATTTTAAAATGTTTTTACTGTACCTCAATGGCCTAGCTGAGATGCAATATGTTGTTATCACTGACGTCCTGCTTCTACCCTTTTTTTATGTTTGCCATGTGCACATGCACACAGCAATCATCTTGCTATAATAGGGAAGGGGAAAACCCAGTTCCAAGGAAGTTTGAAGAAGCACAGTTACTAGCGTTCAAGGGCAGACTAGGTGGGCCGAAGGCCCTTATCTACCAACAGCAGCTATGTATCTATGTACGTATCTACAGTGGTGATCGTATAAAATTTGGAAGTGCTGAGGTATGCCTCAAGATACCTCAAGGTACCACTGAGGCATTCACGTTCACGTGGTGATTTTATAAAAGTTTGGCAGTGCTGAGGAGGTGCCTGGTACCTCGAGGTATACCTCAGCACTGCCAAACTTACAATCTGCGACTGTCTCAGTGGTACCTCGAGGTACCTCGGTATACCTCAGCACTCATATGTATACACTGTATGTGACTTTTAAGGGGTGTGACACTGTCCATCCAATGCAAAGCAGCCTGCAAGGGGTGCATTAGTGCCACACCAATCATCAGCCAGGCTGATCATGACAACGCTTCGGCTTGCTGGGCAGAAAGTTCATGTATTTCAAAGGAAAGAGCTAACCCAATCATGGATCAGCTGTTTCCATTGATCTGCATGACACCGCCCAGCAAACAGCTGATTGGTGTCCTAATCAGCCCGTCTCACATCACCCACTTTTGGTTTGCTTGGTCTTCCTTACAGGGGTTTAACCATGCATTCTTTCAGTACACACCAGCATACAGAAAGTTCAAAGTAACATCTTCATACTGGCTTTAAAAAAAATAATATTGAATAAAATCAAATACTGATTAGCTGCGACTCTGCAAAGACTCGGTGACAGTCTTGATCACTGATCAGTCATCTGAGTCCTTGCTTAGAGACTGGCCTGGCAGCTTGGAGTAATTGGAGAGGAGAGGAGTTCTTTCTAAAACAAAGAAAAGGTAAGTAAGCAACTCGCTGGTCCCACCCGAGGAACTTTTCTTGCTAAGGGCATTAAATCAAATCATGGACCTAATGCCTCTGCGATGAGTGGATCATACAGTTACTGTCCATGTTTGCTCCCTCTCAAATTGCCTTGATTGTAACCCCAGGCAGTCACTCTTTATGGTTTATTTTAGTGTATCTCTTTTGTTCTCCTGAATTAGCAACAGCAAGAAATGTGTGAGTGAGGGAAAAGGGGAGAAACGTGTGTGTGTTTGTGTGTGTGTGTATGTGTGTGTGTGTGTGTGTGTGTGTGCATGTGAGCAGAGCTTTCTGTAAGAGAAGAAGAAGAAAAAAATGTGTGTGTGACAAATTATGCTGCCAAGAAACAACATATAATTATCCTTTGGGGCTCAGTGAGTCGTAACGAGAGTAATAGGAAATCCATGGTCAGGGAGAGAAATGGTTGTGCATAGCCAGTGGAGAGAGACCATGCAGGGGGATGGATGCTGGTGAGACTAGCAAAATTATGGCTCAAGGCTATTGTAAAAATTGTCGCGGGTGAATGACTGCAGTTTCAAACATATTTGGAAGAAAAACAGGAAAAGGCTAGCCCCCCCTTCTTCTCTATATCAATTCAATTTTTATTGTTTATGGCTCAAAAGCCTTTACAAAATAAGCACAACAAGTGGCACTCAACAGTCATATACAAACGCATTAAAATAGACATAAATAATTCAAATACTAATACCTTGATGGAATACCATCATAATAAATAAAAACTGAACATGAGCCAGATTAGGAATATATTCCCCCCCATATTTCATTTGTGTTACATATAAACAATTCAGTACTAATAAGGTATTTAGTACTATCTAAACACTATCCTAAAATTAAAATTCCTATAATGATCTATATTATGAATATCCTACTTCTTAACTTGTTTACTGAGTTGAGATATTTTGCTAGTCTTTCCACTGACCATACATCTTTAGTATGAAATAATATGTTTGTTAATGTAGATTTATCTATTTGATAAGATTCATTTAAAAAAGGGTTTAACCAGTATCTCCTTTGGGTTATATACCATGAGCAATCCCATAGTATATGCATTAAATTTTCCTCTCCCCCCTTGTTACAATCACAATCCCCAGACAAGATGTCTTCCTTTTTATAGCGATATGATAACATATTACTTTCACATTGTTCAAATTTATAGTTAGACATTAGATATCTTAATTTTGGATCTGTAAGAATTTCAAGATACGGTTTAAACCCAAAATAATAATTGTTTAGTGAGAACCATCTTAAATATCATGAATTTTTTATTGATTGTAGGTCCTGAGTGTTCCATTTTGCAGTTATTATTTTTGTAATGTACTTTTTATATTTTATGCTAAGTATAATCCCTTTTTCTGTAGCCTGTTTTAAATTCTTCATTTCATTTTTTTCCAATATATCTGAAATTGTAGTATACCAGTAATCTTTTTGGTATCCCAAAGCATACCATGATTGTTTTTCCTTAAGTGCCATATTTGCCAATGTGTAATTTTTCTGTCTAAATACTCTACTCCAGTAGTTAACTTTTCTAATTTCTATCAGAGCGTCTATATTCACAATTCCCAGTTCTGAACGTATATATGCTGAAGGGAAAGAGTGACCTACTTTTAAGATTGTTTGAAGGACTTTTTATAAAGGAGACATTAATTTGTTTAAGTTTCTTGATTCCCATATTTGTGCTCCGTATAGAAGTTTGGCATTAGCTTTTGTCTTAATGACCTTTATTAGTGGCTTTATTGTCATACTGCCATACTTTATGTTAAAATGTGACACTCCTGCCATCGTCTGTCTTAATTTCTGTACTAGCATTTCTATATGTTGTGTCCAATTACCGTTCTCTTGAAATTGAATTCCTAAGTAAACATAATTATTTACTTTTTCTTTTTTTTTCTGTTCCTATTTTCCAGAATGTTGAATATTTCTTTTTCCTTCTCCAAAAATGAATACCTTAGTTTTATTCAGATTTATTTGCAATTTCAAATCTTTGGATTTATTATAAATAAAATCTAAATTTTTTTGAAGACCAGATTTTGAGAGGGAAAATATGGCAAGATCATCCACATAAGCTGGTAAGGAGCATGACATAGATGATATTTTTGGTGAATCTATACCTATAGATTCACTATCTGTTAACATTTTGTCAAGATAGAGGGAAAACAATAATGGTGCCATAACGCAACCTTGGTGCTGTTGTATTTCCTTGCCTTCCCATTCTAATCTTTGCCCAATTTTCATTATATAATTGTGCAATTATACTTATGAGGTTGCCATCAGTCCCTCTCTCTCCTAATATACACTATAATTTCTTTCTAGATATATAATCGAATGCTGATGAGTAGTCTATAAATACTACATAGAGTTTCTGATGTCTTAGTTTCACATATTTTTCTATAAGATGTTTTAATACAAATATGTTATCTGGAGTAGAGTAATTAGCTCTAAATTGTGCCTGATATCTGGAGAGACCACCTGTTTTTTGCACCTCATTCTTTAATTTTTCTAATATCACCTTTGTCAGTATCTTCAAGTCTATGTCCAGTAGGCTAATAGGCCTGTACATTGTGGGATCTGATGTACTACCCTTTTTTATGAACTGGTATAATATTAGCTCCCTTCCATGTTTCTGGAAAGGAGTTTGATCTTATGCATTTATTGAAATAGATAACCAGAAACTTTACCCATAATGAGGGTGAACATATATATATATACCTCTGCAGGAATCCCATTAGGACCTGCTGCTTTTTGTTTTTTTAATGTGGCAATTGCCATATAAACTTCTTCGGAAATAATTAATACAGAACCTTCCTGAATTATATAATGTTCCTTTAAAATGTGTTCTTCATTATTATCATAAAAGATTTTAGAGAAATATGCAATCCATTTATCTTCAGATATAAAGGTATCAATTTCAGTCTATAATTTTTATTACCTCTAGCTACCAGATTCCAAAAGGCCTTAGTATTATTTTGTTCGACAGCAGTTAGCATTTTTTCCCATGATTTCTCTTGAATTTTCAGCTTTTTTTTTGTTTTATCATATTTTTATAATTCTTCTTTTCTTGTTTTAATTCGATCAAAAGTTGTTTTGACCTGGTTCTCCTATAGAGTTGTTTTCTTTTTCCGTATAACCATTTTTTTTTTTACAATCTGCGTCAAACCAATTCAAAGTATTTTTAGGGTAAATGCTGAACTCACATTCTAAACATTTTTGTATTTCTGAATAGAGGTAATTTAACATCTGAGTTAGGGATTGCACATCCTCTTTCCATAATTGTACATACTTGTATATAAGAAAGGATTTTTGTAGCAATGATATTATAACCACATCTGTGTTTTTTTGCCATATTATTCTTTTTGCAGATCTAACTTCTATAAACAGTAGTGGGGTCATTTCTGGTATTGATAAACTTTGTTCCAGATTATTAAATTCTAAACTAATGGGATAATGGTCACTTTCTGCTCTTACCAGAATTGATAAGGCTTTCCACATGTTTATTTGTCCTGACCATATAGCATAGTCAACCATGGAAGCTCCTCTTTCAGATACATATGTAAATTCACCCTCCATGTCCCCTCTCAATCTCCCATTTAATGGGTATAATACATTTTCCATCATAAAGTCTATACATTTTGTTCCAGCCTTATTAATTTTCATATCTTTTGTCTTTCTTTTCACAGATTGAGTATCTGGATGCATTGATTTATATAACAGATTGTCTGAAAAACCATCATATGATCCAATGTGGGCATTAAAATCTCCCAATAACAAAATTTGGGCAGATGAGCTTTCCTGATAGATATGCATGACTTCATCTGTTAAATCATTCCATACTGTATCAAGATAATAACTTGAAGTTTCTGGAGGTACATAACAGTTTAAAACATACAATTCTATATTCTGATATTAACATGTATAGTCAGTATATTAGGCAATATTGTAAATCTTTTTGTTTTGTTGAATTTGCCCACTTTTACTAAAGTTATTCACCCACCAGAATTCCTGCCATATTTAGAAACTTTCTTCCCCGGAATTGAGTAGCTTTCATATCCATTTATCTTAATTTCATCATCCCCAGAATGCCAGGTTTCCTGGAGGCAGATAAAAATCATGCATTTCCAGGAAGGTCATACATTCCGTATCAGAGATTTGTGATTGCCAACCAGCGATATTACAAGTCAACAAAATTAAACCATATGTTTCATTGGACTCCTTTTTTGTTACTTCTGTATAATTCAGTTGTAGTGAATTGTCCTCATAACCTGCTAGCTTCATAAATGTGTAATTTAAGGAGATATTATGCTCTTTTGAGGAGTTCCCCAATTTTTTATTACCAATCCTTGAAGTATTAAAGATAGTTGACTCCACAAAGTTTAAGCCCAAATTATCCAAAACATTAGTTTTCCTCATAATAAGGTCAGCTAATTTTAGATTAGACACAATGATATCAATTTGACTATTTCCCCCCACTCTGGTTGCTGAAATATGTCCTAATTCATCCACTGATATTCCTAAAATTTAGTTTGCAAATCCTTTATAGAGTTGGTTAATTTGATGTTAGTTTCTCCTTTCAAATGAGCCATACCAAAAAGACTAAGAGTAGTTTCAGTCTCCTTGTCTACTATCCTCTTATTGAACATTATTCCATTTGGAAAGGTGATAATTAAATCAGATTCCTGTATCACCCATCTATTAATCCAGATATAGCTGGCTAACCTTGGAGATATAAATAACACATATATCAATGTAGCTTCTGGTATAGGTATATCTTTTATCTCCAAGATATCTTCCTCCGTTATCTTAATATCCAATTTTGTGTTTAGAAATTGCATCATTCCATCTCAATTTTACTCAAATTAAAATTGCCCCAATTTAATGGGCCATAAAACCTAATTAAAGGATAGTCATCTGTCCAATTAGTTTGCTTATTTCTTACACCATTGTCTATTATCTGGTTTGCCTCTCTATTTACTTGAGTACATGGGTCTTTTTTGCAATCACTTTTCTGTTTTTGTGTTTTTTTTTATTTTCATGTTCGTTTCTTTTCCTTGTCAAAAGGGGATGTAATTACAATGATCTCATTTCCTCTATCAATGACTGAATTCACCTATTCTTGATTCAATTTTGCAATTTCTTGTTCTAATATTTCTAACTTTGACATTAATTTTGAACCAATGGGTTTTTCCTTTAAGTTCTAATTGGTTCTCATTCAATGATTGACTATTCTCTATCTGCCTAAAACATTGTATTTTTTTCTATTCCTTCTTCACTTGTACTACTATCTATACTATGCTGTAAGGCTGTTGGAAGGGATTTTTGTTTTGTTTTCATATTACCCCCTTTGTTTTTATTTGTCCTTTTTTTTCTTCTTTTTACTTTAGAATTATTCACAGACTTTGGGAATTCAATTATACTAAAATCCAGTCTTATTTTATTTTGGTCCAATACTGTGTTTTCTCTTGGAATTTATACTTCTTCTGTCTTTGTCGTATCCGCCGTCTCCTCTGCTACTCCTTCTTTTACTAATATCTTGTCTATTTTTGCTCGATTTAGAGCTATATCTGCTTGTTCATTTTCCAAAATATCCTTATTAATAACCATCTGTTCCATTATCATCAGATGGGCATTATAAGGATCTTTCAATTGATACATTAATTCTCTACTTAAACACAATTTGGACAATTATTTGAGGAGTCAACAGGGACTGGAGATACTTTACTCCTATCCAGCTGTTTAAGACCATTAATGGTCTGTTGGAGTTCCTGCATTACCTGCTCTATCTTAGAGCACAATCCCCCAATTTTTTCATAGGATTCATGGGTTTCCTGAACACTGAGGGGCCATTGAAAGATTTCTCATAAGATGTTTCCTCCCTAATAGACTCTCTCAGTGATTGATTTTCATTAGTCAAGTTCACTAGATTAAGAGAATTAGGGGTAAATATTAGATTATTAGAGACATTTATTTTCACTTCCCTCCTTACTTCTTCATGTTCTATCAGTAATTGTCCCCCCTCTTTATAATCATTGGAAATTGTGATGTTGGATTCCAACATAGATCTTGATTCTGAATTACCATCTTGAACTTTAATATACTTTTTTCTATTATTTCTACTAGCATTTCCCACATCATCTGATGCTAAAACTGTTGTTAGAGCTGAATTAATTCCAGCTCGAGGTGTTGAGGTTTTACCTACAGCCTTACTAACAATCAGAAGCTCTGTTATTTTAGACTGTCTACTAGCCACTTTCTTTCATTTTGATGGTAACATTAATTAACACATAGGAGAAGAATTGTCCTTTTGCAATCTTTGTTGCCTAGTGGAAACCATATTTACCTCTAAAATAAAAGTAAAAATATGAGAATAGACAACAGGGGCACCACTCTTAAATTAAATTCCTAAATTCTAGTATTTAATTTTCCAAAGATGAAATATAAATTCCTTGATCTTGGGTCTTATATCTCAAATTCCGCCACTGATATAGTTATTCGTGGAGAGAATAATTTTCCAAGATTCACTTGATTTCAAGTCTCAGGTCACAGTATTTAGACCACAATCATTCCACAATAGTTCCAAAAGTTCTAAGGAAGTTCCAAGGAAATACTTCAAGTACAAGTTCCAAAGTTAAATTTTAGTAATGTAGATATATAGATTTATGGAGATGTATTCTGATGTTTTTGAGTCAATAACAAATGATCCAAAATGACCCAAAATGTCCATTAGTCAGCATACAGACCAAATCTACTGCAACCTAATCAGAAAGAGATCAGCTGTAAAATAAAATACGTATCTTAGTCTGTTTTTTTTTTCAACGTAGTTCTCTTCAAAATTCTTCAAAAGAGCCAAGCAAGCCAGACAGGCTGGTGGAACCAACAAATAGTCCTATAGAGTCCATAAATCCGTTGAATAAAATATAAATGCTCCTTATTATGTGCAATCAAATGCTGAGCCTTCTGTAGCGCCACTAAAAACAAAATAGATAAAAGGTCAGCAGTCAGACTGTAACTAAATCAGAAAACATTTGACAAATATAAAATCTGAGATACAGAAGGGTAGGAATACTGGAATACTGGATATCCAGTGCTCCCAATTCTCCCACGGTATCTCTGTAACAATCTTAAAATAACACTTGTTTTAAAATACAGGAATGCTTGCAAGAGCTTGAGAACGATGAGATAATAAATAAAATCATAAAGAGAAATGCCTCAATATGATCAGAATCTTCTAATACTACTAGAAGCTATACAGAAGCTATATATAAATAACTTAAATTTAATTTTAAAACTTACTTACTATCCCCAGATTGTACTTTTGCTATACTGCTATACTGTTGCAGAAAGATTTCAGTCGCAGAAAAAACAGGTCCCACAGATCTTAGATCTTAGATCGTGTTCTATCCTGTCCATTTCGGGCTGTCTCAGGCCGCATCAGTGCATAAAATGCTATCGCTATTGCTAATGTGCCTGTCTGTTACCAGACTTTAGGCTATGCAACAAGGAAGCAAGCGCTAAGCACAATTCACTCTTCACTATTTTAGAAGAGTACAGGGCTTAGGCAATACTAAAGAGAACAAACAAAGTAGGATGCCAGTAATAAAAAAAAACACCCTCCTTAGTCGACAGTGGCGCTGAAGCAAGTATGAATGCCAGTTTGACACCTGCACACTTATAAATAACTATCACACATGCACAAAGACTTCAGCAGAGCATCAGACTGGCACGAAAAAAATGAATTATAACTTTATATATTACAATGTCAACAGAACAAATATGTAAAACAGATATGTAAAATATCATTAATCTATTTTCCCTTTATAAATCCCTCACAAGCACACAAGATATCACATGATATCACATTAAATCACATCACAATAAAAGTAAAAATATAGAATAAAATAAATAATAACAGCCCTTTTTGAACAGAATTTGCAGCAGAGATGGAGCTGGAGAATCTAGATCACTGTCACCAAAGTTCTATTCTGTTCTGTTCGAACTTTTATTTTTGCTGGGTAGGACAGAGTCTTTAATCTTTAATCCTCTTTAGCCATTCGACAGGCCACTCTGCTTCTTTCACTTTTTGCTGTCACCCAGTAATGGGTTGGCAGCAACTACAAGAATACAGAGAAAAAGAGGAAAGACGTTCTGACCAGACGGGAGAGACAATAAGCTGGACTGGTAAGGTTACACACTACATTTTAGGCACGTGATAGCATACCTTACATAAATTAAAACATGCGGTGTAACCCTGCTTCCTGCAGCTAACTCCACAACCACAGGAGTGCGTAGCTCTCACGTCCTCAAAAAACAGCGATCCAAAATCTCTATAAAGAACCATCAAGTTTTGATGTGCATTGCCTAATTAGTCAATTTCTCTCTGCCTTGGCTGGCCCTGAGGTGCTGAGGGTTGAGGCGCTGGATGCCATACCTCACATCATGCTGGCAACTTGAGTTTGGGAGTGAGCTTGGGCCACTGTGGGTCAGCTGGGGGAAGGAGGGCTGGTAGAGGATTGAGCAGCCAGCAGAAAGCTCGTCTGTCCTGGATTGGGGAGGTTAGCATTCCCTGCTCTTGACTGCTACCAAGTGGAGGCTCAAGGGTAGTGTCAGGCAAGTGGGGGTCTGGCACTAGGCCAAGGGATGGTGAAGTGTGGTCATTGGCACTTCCGGTGCACATGCGCACCTCCATGCACATGCGTGACTGTGTCTGATGGGATTCCGGGGAGTTAAGGGGAGAAATCAGGAAAGAGCCTATGTCCCCCCCATTGCCATATGTGACAGCTCTCTGGGTAGCCCCCCACCCAGGCCCAAAGGCAGTAGTAGATGGCGATGGGCAGGCAAACAACTCTATGAAAAAAAAATTTTCTCTGCCTTTACAGGCTGGTGACTTTGGTGCTGAGCTGAAAATGTTAATTTCTGTTACCAGCTGTTTTTTTAGCTGTGATGAACAGCTGTCTCACACAGATGAAAAAAGAAACTCTAATCCTCCCAAAATGTGTAATACATCTCTCTCTCATGCATAGGTTTATGATCTGTGGTGTGCCCTGCAATATGCAATCTTTTATTGGGCATATGCTACTTCTGTTAAGAATCCAACAATTGTTTCTTCTGCTATCTGAGAGAAACCACATCTGGTCTCTGCAGACTGTTTCCATACTTGTTGCATATATCACTGGCCAAGCTTGGTAGCTAATGTAAGAGCTGGGGAAGTCCATATGTTCACATGTGAAATAGTTCAAATATTTAGATAATATGGGGTGGTTGCTGAAACCTTTTTCTCAACACTTTATTCTGAAAATTGATTTCATGTTCCCCTTATATATGTCTTCCTGTATTAAGAGTATATGGGCATTGTTTTAAAGGGGATAGAAATAGATTTTAAACCCCTAGAAGCCTTCTAGTTGTTCTTTTATTATCTGCCTAGTATTCTGATATATTTTTGACCTTTTTTGTTAAATTAATCATTTAATTTTGTTGCCTTTTTAAGGACCCTGAATCCTGTTCTCCTCAGCAGTTGCTGCTCTTTCTTTTCACACTGCCTGAACATTTTATGACATCACAGACACCTTTCCAGGCCATTCAGATGAATAGCATGGAATCGGATGTTCTGATGTCATAGAATGTCCTAGAAATATGAAAATCAAGAGCAGTAGCTGGTGAGGAGAGTGATACTCTATGTAGATATGAGGGTACCCCAAATCTAGATTATTTATTTATCAAAAAATCATCAAAGCATATCAGAATACATAACTTGCATGGAAAGGAAGATGGAAGGGCAGTTAACTATGTAAAAATAATGTCCTATCTCCTTTAACTGGTGCTTTTCATTATGAGATCATTGTCCTGTAAAACAGAAAAACGTCCAGTGATGTCAGTTGCTGCATCATTGTAACTTCCCCCCCTCCAAAGCCCAACCCATAGTAGTATTCCAGCACAGGGTGCCCAATACCCCAGGCCAGCTTCTACCCCCCACCCTGTCCAATATAACAGTGTTATGACCTGAAATAAAGAAAACCTTCCCTCATAGTTTTTTGTTTAAACAAACCCTGTAAAAAAGAAAATCATCTATCGATGTCTGTTGTGACCGTGACTGTCCCCCCACCTGACTCTCCCACTCAACACCCCCCCAAGCCATTACATACCCACCAGGGACCCAACTCTATAATTCTTTCTGGACCGCAGACACCGAGACACGTCTTCACTCTTGAATGCTAGATCATGAACTGAGGAAATCAGGTATGCGGTTCAATGCATTTTTTTTATTCTTTTTCTCCCCTGTCCAACCACTCCCCTTCTGCCAGTCACCCCAGCCTTGTCACCCTTGCCTCCTCCAGATGTACAGCAGCAATACCAGTGGCGAACATCTGGCATTGACAAATTCTTGTTTAAACCTGGGATAGCCCAGGGTTCCATGTCAAAACAGTGCCAGCAAAATGACACGGACCAAAATAGCGAAGGTAAAACAGCCAAAGTAAAAACCACAACCAGCACTACAGCACAGACCAAGAAGCCAAAACCAGCAGCTACAGTAACTGTCAATGGGGGTGCTATGCTCCCTTGCACCCCCTTAATTTATATAACCATCACCAGGGGGATGCAACTTGGGAACAAGGAGAAAGTTGGAGGGGGGAAGCAAATAACATATTCCTACTCGGGGGTGGGAACAACTCAGGGACATAGAAACATAGAATTTGATGGCAGATAAGGACCGCTTGGCCCACCCAGTCTGTCCATTTCCCTACCTAATGGATAAGCTGCAGATCCTAGTTAACCAGCAGCCTACTTCTTCCTACCCCCACCCCCCTAGAATTGCCTTATGACTGTCCCATGCATGCTTGAATTCCACCACTGTTTTTGACTCCACAACCTCCTCCGGAAGGCCGTTCCATGCATCCACAACCTCTCTGTGAAAAATACTTCCTTATATTACCTCTGAGCCACCCCCATCTTCAAATTGTGCCTTTGTTCTTACACCTCTTTTTGAAAGATGCTACCTCTTGGACTTTGTTGATTCCACTGAGATACTTGAAAGTTTCTATCATGTCCTCCCTCTCCCTCCTTTCCTCGAGGCTATATATATTAGCTCCTTAAGTCTCTCTTCATATGTCTTCTGGTGCAGACCCTGCACCATTTTAGTTTCCCCTCTTCTGGACAGCTTCCATCCTGTCAATGTCTTTGTGGAGATTGGGTCCCCAGAACTGCACGCAGTACTCCAGATGGGGTCTCACCAGCTGTCTGTACAGAGAGATAATAACTTCCTGTTTTCTACTGGTGATGCCTCTCCCTATGCATCCCAGTATCCCCCCAGCCCTCCTTGCTGCCCTCTCACATTGCTTGCCCACCTTTAGGTCATCTGATATGACTACCCCCAGGTCCCGCTCCGTTTTTGTTGTTGTTAGTATCTCACCCCCCCTTGTGTACTCTTCCCCTGGGTTTTTGTTTCCCAGGTGCATTACCTTGCACTTCTTAGCATTGAATCTAAGCTGCCATACATTTGACCATTCCTCTAACCTTGCCAAGTCCCTTCTCATCCTTTCCACCCCACCTTGTGCATCAACTCTGTTGCAGATCTTTGTGTCATCTGCAAAGAGACATACTTTCCTTCCAGTCCCTCTGCAATGTCGCTTATAAAGACATTGAAGGGACCAGTCCTAATACTCAACCCTGCGGTACCCCACTAGTAACCCCCCTTTCTTCAGAGTGGACTCCATTTACTATTACTCTCTGTGTCCTATTCTCCAGCCAATTCTTTTCCCAGGCTGTCATCTTGGAACCCACTCCCAGGCTGACTAACTTGTATATTAATCTTTTGTGTGGGACTGTGTCAAATGCTTTGCTAAAGTCTAGGTAGGCCATGTCCACAGCCCCTCCCTGATCTACTACTTTGTTCACCCAATCAAAGAAATCTATCAGATTCATCTGGCATGACCTTCCCGCTGTGAATCCATGCTGCCTTGGGTCCTGTGCCCCTCTGGCCTCTAGATACTCAACAATTCTTTCCTTCAGAAGTGATTCCATCATTTTCCCTATCACTGAGGTTAAACTAACAGGTCTGTAGTTTGCTGCTTCTGCCTTGCTCCCACTTTTGTGAAGGGGAATCACATCTGCCCTCCTCCAGTCCTCGGGTACCACCCCATCCTCCCATGATTTGTTAAAGAGGGTAGTCAGTGGTGTCACTAGTTCTACCTTTAGTTCTTTTAGAATTCTGGGATGAATCCATCAGGCCCCATTGCTTTGTCCACCTTCAGTTTTAAGAGTTCTTTCAGAACCCTTTCTTCTGTAAATGCGCTGGTATCAACTTCTGTATCCAGAGTGTTTCTACTGTTTGTTTTAGGTACCCCCTTCATTTGTAAATACTGAGCAAAAATATTTGTTAAGTATCTCTGCCTTTTCACAGTCACCCTCTGCCCACCCTCCTCCCCTTTATTAAGCCTCACTATCCCTCCCTTGGTCTTCTTTCACTCCCTGATGTACCTATAAAAGGTTTTATCCCCCTTCTTAACTGAGTTGGCTATCTTTTCCTCGGTTTGGGCCTTTGCTGTTCTGACTGCCTTCCTAGCTTCCTTTTGCTTTAACTGATATAGTTCTCTGTCCTGCTCCTTCTGTATTTCCTTGTACTTCCTGAATGCTTTCTTTTTCTCTTGAACCTTCACTGCCACTTCCTTTGAGAACCATAATGGTTTCTTACATCGTTTCATTTTGTTTATTTGCTTCACACAAAGGCTTATTACCTCTGTGATGGCAGTTTTATTATTCCCATTGTTCTTCCACCCTCCTTCCTGCCCATTTGCTGTGCATTCCTTAGGCACTCACCATTTTAGCAAAGTCAGCCCCCCTAAAGTCCAGTACTTTTGCCTTTGTATGGCTTGACTCTATTGCTGTGTTTATTGTGAACCATACTGTTCAATGGTCACTAGTTCCCAGATGGCTACCCACTTCTACATCTATGATCCTCTCTCCATCTCCATTTGAGAGAACCAGGTCTAAGATTGCTCCCTCTCAAGTGGGATCCAATGCTAGTTGTCTAAGGTATGCCCCCTGTAGGGCATCTAGAATAACCCCACTCTTCGAAGTGGCTGCTGCAACTGCACTCCAGTTAACATCTGGCATATTCAGATCACCCATCAGCAATATCTCCCCTTTTTCTGCCACTCTAAGTATACTTTCTATCATTTCCTTGTCCATTTCCTCCCCCTGAGAAGGGGGTCTGTATACAACCCCTGTGCAGATTGTGGTGCCATTGCCTGTCTCCAAATGTATCCACAGTGCTTCTTCTCCTCCCTGTTTACCCTTTTGTTCTGTTGCTTTGATTCCTTCCCTTATGTAAAGAGCTCCTCCTCCTCCTCCTCTTTTACCCTCCCTATCCCTCCTGTAGATAGTGTATCCTGGTATGTTTATGTCCCAGTCATGGTTTTGTGTGTACCATGTTTCTGTGACTGCAACAATATCCAGATGTTCCTCCTCCATCAAGGCCACTAATTCAGGAAGCTTGTTACTCAGACTATGGGCATTGGTACTCATTGCTCTCCATTTTTTGATGGCTTTACCTTCTGTTGCAGCATCCCCCACTGACCTTTCTACCTCAGTCTTTTTCTCATTTAGTACCCTGTTTCATAGGAAGAGGCTGGGATTTTCCTGCTGCTTATCAGTGCCTCACTCCTTGACTAGTTTAAAAGCTTGCCAATGAAGCATTTAAACCGATTGCTCAAAAGACTTGTTCCCTTCCTGGACAGATGCAGACCATCCTGCCAGTATAGGCTGGTGTCCCTCCAGGTGGAACCCCAGTCCCCAATGAAGCCAAACCCCTGTGCTCCACACCATTTTTCAACCATTCATTAAACTGCATGGTGCAAAGTGCCCTCGCCTCACCCATGCCATTGACAGGCAGCACCTCTGAGAAGGATACGCTGTATGCTACTTGCCTTAGGCCCCTTCCCAACTCTACAAAGTCCTCCTGCACTGCTGTAATCTCATGATGAGCCAAGTCATTTGTCCTTAGGTGGACAATGATGTCCAGCTCAGACTCCCGTGCAGCTGTTCTTGAGATCCTGTGGATGCGCTTCCTGTCCCTCCAAGCCATGGCACCAGGCAGGCACCTTACTTCAGTTTTCCCTGCTCCCCCCAGTTCTATCCCCCTAATAATTGAGTTCCCCACCAGGAGCTGCTTCCTTTCCCTGTGGTGTCCTCTGCCTCCTTCCTGTGGGCCTCCCTTGTGACAGTTGTCCTCAGCCTCCTTAGTCTCCTCTGCAGGTGCATCCATAGGGGAGCTATGCTCCCCCAGAATGGTGTATGGATTGTGGAGTGGAACAACTGATTGGGTGTGCCTCTGTTCCACCATCCTCACCCTCCCTGAGCCCACTGTGGTCTAACTGCTGTGCTTTCTTCTCAACCTCTGAGGTAGTGGTGGTGGCTCTGGTGCTCCCTGGATGGGGGAGGTTCCCTTCCTACTGTCCAGTGTGGCCTGGGGGAAGGTTCCCTTACTACTGTCCAGTGTGGCCTGAAGATGGGCAACTTCCTCCCTCAGGGCAGAGAGTTGTCTGCAAATAGGGCAGCATCTCAGCCTCCAGAAAGACTCCCAGAAGACTGCTGCCCCACAGCCATTACATTGCACTACTCCCCACATGTTTATCTACTTTTTCTGTTTTTTTGGGGGGGGTTGTGTGTGTGTGATTGGTTTGTTATATAGTAATACATATATTATACAATGTGTATGCTTATATTGTCAGTGCAGTGTGCTAGAGAGGATATGACAGTGATATGCTTCTTGCACTCTTGAGAGAAAGTTATGTCAGAACCCCAGGTATAAAGGAACTATTTCCAGGGGTGGGTGGGGTGAGGGTGGGCAGGGGTTGGGCCTAAACTGTGTCCTCACAAAACAATCAGCTAAAAGCTCTGACCCACTGCTGCGATGGAGTGCCTTCCTGTCAGGAAGATGCCACACAACAATTTGACAGAGAAAAATACCCTGCTAATCAAACAGAGAAAAATCCAGACATCCAAGTGAGACACAGGTAAACCTCCCAGCCCCAAAACAGCCTGGTGGTTTGTGCTCTGAAAGCAGTCAGCCCCAAAATAAGTCAGCTGTGCTTTAAACTCTTCCTGCACTGAAAATCTTAAGAATTGTAACAAAAGTAAAGCTAGATCCACCTCCCTCTGTTGCTTGAAAGACTGTCTTTTCCTGATAATTCTAAGTTCCTTATTTCACCTTTCAGTTAGAAGTAGCCTCCACCTGCAGAATATCTGCTACAAACCAAAGACAATTGTAAGGTTCACCTCCCTCTGTTGTGAGCACAACTCGCTTTCTTACAAATCCTATGTTCAGTATTGCAGCTTCCAGCCAGAGATAACTTCACCTGAAGAATATTAGCTGTTCTGATGAGTTTGCTATAAAACACTTGCTTATAATACTATTGTTCTCAGGTCTGTAAGACTCTTCCAAAGCTATTGGCTGATAAGTAGCTATGATGTAAGCACTTCCTGACACAGTCTGGTCTGGCCTTTTAAGACACACACAGATAAACACAAAAAACAGTTTCCACCCCCTAGGGCACTGTCTGGGTCAAATACACAGCCTGTACCTGCACTTACTTTAGGACTTACGACAAATAATTAGCCCAGGGTTTAAACTCTTCCTGCACTGAAAATCTTAAGAATTGGAACAAAAGTAAAGCTAGATCCACCTCCCTCTGTTGCTTGAAAGACTGTCTTTTCCTGATAATTCTAAGTTCCTTATTTCACCTTTCAGTTAGAAGTAGCCTCCACCTGCAGAATATCTGCTACAAACCAAAGACAATTGTAAGGTTCACCTTCCTCTGTTGTGAGCACAACTCGCTTTCTTGCAAATCCTATGTTCAGTATTGCAGCTTCCAGCCAGCGGTAGCTTCACCTGAAGAATATTAGCTGACAGGGAGAAAGTCAGCGGGTGAGCAAATAAAATATTCCTACTCGGGGGGAAGGCACGACTCAGAGATGGGGAAATAGTTGAGAGGATAAAACCAGCTGCAAACTTCAACAGACAAAGATAATAATTAAAAAAAAAACACCACAGCTGCAAGTCTTGAAACCAGGTCTGGCGGCTGTAGCAAACAAGGACACAGGCATTGACTGTAACCTTTAAGCTACACTGCCAGCACAGACTCTGGCTCACAAATCACTGCCTACATGTACACAAATGTAACAAACTACATTGCTCACTCCTCACTAAAAATACAATCGCTATGAAACCATCCTTACTGATATCCCACGTGCTATATTTCACTTGCTCAAATTGACTCACTCAGATTTACTCACTGTTTTCATGGGATACCATAGCCCAGCTGAGATGCAGTATCTCATTCTCTGTGGGGTCCTGCCTTTACCCTTATTTACAGTTTTTTTACTTTAAATAGCCCAACTAATGTGCAATATTTCATTTTCCATTGGGGTTTGCTTCTACCCATTTAAAAAACATTATTTACTTTGGACAGCCCAGCTGCAATGTGATAACTCATTTTCTGTGGGATCCTGCTTCAATTCATTTTTACAGCATATTTAAGGGGGAAATGTATTGTTGAATGGAATACATGGCTACCATCAGCTGCTGTGCTGTGTAGGTGAGTGTTGCATTCCTAAGCAATGCTCTTTTCTCTCTGGAAACTGCTTGAAAATCCCAGCAGTTGTAAGTTGGTGGTTCCAGCAATAATACTTGTCTTCGATCGGAGAGTGGATCTTTGCCCTGGGACATGTTCAGGAGGAACTCCGCATTTGGGTAGTAATGCTGAAGTTGGATCTGCATGCAAACAAAGATGGCCAGTTTGGTGGTTTGGACAGGGGAGTTATTGTTTTTACCCTCTGAGCAACCTGTTCTTTGAAGAAGTTTTCACGAAAGGAGTCCGTCAAATTACTGAACTACCAAACTGTGAGCTGTGAATGTCTTGAAGCACCAAATTACCTATGCCCTTTGGAAAAAATCTAAGCAAGACAGCAGAATGATGGTAACATTATCAAAGTATTACCAAGTGCTTCTTAAATGTACAGAACTATCCAATCTTCTGTGAATGTACTACTAGTACACAGACAGGTCATGCTCAAGTATTTAATAGCTTTGGCATAAGAATTTGACCAACTTACCAGTTTGCATACAAGAACATTCTAAGAGCATGTTAAGAACTTTTTAACATTTTAACAGTGTGTTTTAACCGTTGTGTTAACCGTTATGTTTTAACCATCTGCTCTCTCTGTTGTTCTGTCGTACATTTTATTCCATATTTTGTATCCCTTATTTGTTAGCTGTTAGCTGGTAGTGTTGATTGTGGCTGATTAGATTTTTTATGAGCACATGTAGCTTTTTTGCAGATGCAGTGCCACTTTTTTGAATCCTTTTAACAATAAGACCTAGTGATTCAGTCTTCAGATTTGTACCCAGTCTATTTAATTTTGACCCAATACAGTTGTTTCTGTTTTATGGTTACATCCATACTAACATCCAAATTCTACAAACAGTGGTCTCCCCTGTGGCCCTCTCTGATACACTAAAATTGCAGAAGGACCTGAGTCAGATTTTTTCACTGGGGGGCTAGGTGCCTTGCAAAGATTAAAGGCCCCACTTCTCTGTATAGAGAAAATTTTCTCAGCTTTTTATTTTTGAAAGTCTGTTGCAGCCTTATAGTCATTTTTCCCAGGTGCATAGTATTATTATAATTACATAACTCTGGATTTGGACTTTTAGCTTTTTATTTTAGTTTTTTCTTTCAGTGCATGAAAATTATATGAAACTGTTTTTTTAGCTGAAGTCAGATTGGTGATTTGCAATCAGACTCCAATGTTCTAATCTGAATGTTTGGAATTTATATGCTTTTTATTTGGTCGTTGCTGGTTAGTTAGCAGCAAGAAGCTGCACTTTAACTTGTATTTCAATTTAAATGTACACCAGGAGTGGGAAAATGCTCCCTGCCAGTGGGGAAAAAACCCTAATGAAAGTGTTTATGAGGAGTCCCTGCTTATTACTACCTCTACCCCATCTGATGTTAAGTCAGATGAAAAATGTCTTTCTGATGCAGAGGCACTAAAATCACATACACACACTAAGAAGGCTTCCGATATAAAAAAGACAAAACAAACAAACAAAAACAGCACGAAAGCTTTAACCATACCAAATAACAAGGATAGGGAGGAGGAGCATAGCATGAATTCACAGGGAGTACCCCCTAAAAAGATCAAAAAGGAAAAAAAAAAAAAGGGGCAAAGAGTAGAACTTGTGGATCAAATGATGAGGCACAGGTTATTTCCCAGAAAATCACTGAATACTTTTCAGCTAACCATCAAAAAAATAGCAGACTGAAATGTGCAGGATGCCATATAACTCCCATCTTAACTCATTGTCTCCTAGCCAACGCCTGTAGGCGTCAGTAAAATACACTGGTGTGTCCTGAGGACTCCTACAGAAGTCAGCTACTGACTTCCTGTGTGCACTGGCAATGTCTGGAGAAGTCACTTATATATTTTAATATATAATGTAACAGAATATAATATATATTTGACTGCATAGCACCGTTGGAAAGGTAATTTTGTGCTGAACAACTTTGCCACTGATATTCTGTGTATATCATGTATACTTTAGGAGTTATTCGTATTTGTTTATGGTATGGTGTGTATGGCCTATGTTGCCTGTTTTAGTGAAAAATAAAATGTTTTTGCTGTTTCAACCAGCATAGAAAGAAAATGAAATTGCATATTATTCTTTGCATACCACCACTGGAAAGGCAATTTTGTGCTGAATAACTTTGCCACTCATACTTTGTGTCTAGCACTTACTGTTCTTGAGCTATTAGGATATGTTTATGGCATGCTGATCATAGCTTGATTTTGCTTAGAAAGTCCCAGGATTTACTATTAACGGTATACAGGAGACAAGTGGTGCAACTTCAGAGAGCTCCTGTGGAGGCAATGAGTTAAAAGAAAAATCTGAGGCTAACTCACCTAGCTTGTCTAACTCTGTTTTTGATAATCCACAGGCCACTAATATGGAGCTTTTTAGCCCCCTCGAAATGTCTTCACGCCTCAGAAATACTAGATCAAGAACAACCCCAAGTGAATGACAATGTATCCATTCTGGCTAGTTCTCCCAACACAGTTTTCCCTAGACTTGATAGGGAAGTTGAACAAATTGAACTGGAAGAAGATTTCCTGGCTCAATGTCCAGACACTCTGTCAAAATACACGATTAAGGCATTGGCACACACTGCAATAGCTAATGTTGTTCTTTTAGAAGCCTTGAAGAACTAAGAATTAGTATGGAAGGCTTTATTAGTACCATTTATACTAAGATTCACAGTCTAGACAATAAAATTGAGACCCTCATGCAACAAATGAAAACAGAAAAACCTTCTTTTTCAACCATCTATATCCCTGAAACTCCCCAAAAAGGGTCAAGGAAGAAAAAGAGTGCTAGACCTAAAAGGCAAAAAAAGGGTAAAGGCAAGGGTTAGAAAAAATGGTGCCCACGGACAATCGGCAACAGTTAACCAGTTAACTAAAGTACTAAAGTTCCCCATATTAGAACCCAAGACTTTTGAGAAAACTTCAGAAGTAATTCAAAAAAATTAAACCTCTATAAATAATCAGCAATTTGTGGAAGGGCTTAGAAAAACAGAGATAGAAAGGACAGAGAAAAAAGAGGTAATCACATAGGCAGAACTAAATACTGAGAAAAACAATACAGGACAAGGGATGGAAAAAAATCCAGGATATTGACAGGACATGGTCTGTTTAAGAATTGATGGATTTTTTTTTAAACACATCTTTATTCATTTTCCAGGCAAGAGACAAAGCAAACAGAAACCTGGGAACCCCAGGGCACACAATCCAAAACTGACTGTGTAAACTATATACAATCCAACCATATACACACACACAGAGGTAGCACCACCCCCTCCAACTAAAGTCTAAACCTGTTTCATCAATACACTAAAATAAAAATAGCAGGACTGCATACAAATTAAGCCCTCTCCCATTAACCCCAGTAATAACAGATACTCTCTGACCCAGGCTCCCCTTTAGGTGCAATCTATTTAAGAGGTGGCACCCCTCTGTGCCCCCTGGAAAGAAAGAGAGTCCCCATCCCCCCATATTAACCCGGCAGACCCCTAACCTCTTACTATTAACCATGTCCAAGGACCCTACCTATTCAAATACAATCACATAACAAACACTTAAATCTCTCTAGTGTCCCAACTGTCTATTACTCATTCCAGCAAAACTTTCTCCCACTAATTGCAGCCCAGCAGGCAGACCTGTGTCTGAGCATATGCACCCTGGTGGGAGTATATCGCCTCTAGTGCCACCCATCTTTTAGCATATGACCCTTTTCTCCCCTCTGAGTATAGATGTCTCTTTATTCTACCCAGGGCCCCCATGAGATCTGCTGCCCACTGCTTATAAACATAAGCTTGGTCATCCTTCCAATATTGTACCACAAATGATTTAATTACCGCAACCATCAAGGATAGATGATATTTGGGTGTAGCACCAGAGATTTGCAACAAATCACCTAGAACAGATATCTCTGGTGTTATAAATTCTGAATAGTCTAGCATTGGGTCCATCTGTCTCTTTATTTCATCCCAAAGGGGCAATATTTTGCTACAATCCCACAGCACATGCAAGAGCTCTCCTCTCTCTAGTTCACACCTAAAACACAGGTCTGTTTGCCTAAGGCCTCTATCACATAGTTTCACAGGGGTAAAACATATATTAGAAACAATAAAAAAAAATATATAGTCCTGTACTTAGGTATAACTACAGTATATATTTGCTGTTTTTCCATATGTTGACCCAATCGAGGCTTCGAGGGGCCAACACATTGTCCCAATATGGTACTGTTATGGGAGAGTTCGGACTAAGAAAATCCCAAAGTACTTTATATATTTGCGATAGCGACCTAGATTTCGGATCGACCTCCTTTAGCATGCCCCATTTAAAAGAGCAGTCTGTGAGACCCCCTGATCTCTTTAGCACCCCCTCCAGCATTCGTGTAAGCTGCAGCCTTTGAAAGAAGGGCATCCCATCACACTGAATTGGGAGGACCACCCTATTATCCTGGATAACATCCTTTACTTTCAAGCCCAAACCCTGCCTAGCCCACCTCCCCCTGATTACTTGACCCCCATTGACTAAGTTGGGATTGCCCACCAGTGGTTACTCTTGGGCCCTCATTTGATCCTTTTTCTGAGTTGGGGTCAGAAATGACCACCAAGCTTCTGCCGCCTTCAGAATTGGGTTCCCCAACCCCTTTTTAAAACATTTGCCTATGTTGGCATACAGCGGTGCCTCTGGAGAAAGGCCAGCATCTTTCAACATTTGGATCTCTAGATGCAACCAATCTGGAGTATAGGTCTTGCCCTCAGTACTTCTACCCCATTGAGTCATCAGACCCAACTGTCCCGCAACATAATATATATGGAGATCTGGCAGCTTAATCCCTCCCAGCGAATATGGTAGTCGCAGATTGTTATACTTTTTCCTAGGGGGCTTAGAGTTCCATAAAAAGTCTAGGAGTAGTTTCTTAATTGTTTTAAACCATATTTTGGGGATACTATATGGGGCTAAGTACACCGGGTATAGCAGCCTAGGTAGCAGATTCATCTTAATAAGCCCGAGTCTAGCCATAAAATTCAAGGGAAGCTTATTCCATCTTACTAAATCACCCCTGATAGCTGATATAGTCCCTTCCATATTTGTTTCAGCCCCCATCTCAATATTCACTGTGATCCAAATACCCAGATATTTGATCTTGTCTGCCACCCACTGGACTCGTAGCGGAGCAAAATCTGCCCTATATACATACGGTGTCAAGGGGAGAATTTGAGTTTTAGTCAAGTTTAGTTTGTAATTTGAGACTTTAGCAAATTGCCCTATTAATTCTCTTGTCCTCTCAAAACCAGCCACCGGATCTTGTAAATGCAGGAGTACATCGTCTGCAAAAACTGAAAATTTTAATCCTTGGCCCGCTATCTCAACTCCCTTTATATACCTGTCATTATTAATTGCACTCAACAAGGGATCTAGATAGATGTTAAATAATATCAGAGAAAGAGGACATCCCTGACGGGTCCCATTCTCCAGCTGAATTTCCTGCGAAATATAGCCAGTACATAAAACTCTGGCCGTCGGGGCAGCATATAAATTCTTAATACCTCTAAGCAGGCCTTCGGGGAAGCCCATCCTCTCCATTGTGGCAAAAAGGAAAGGATGGGAGACCCTGTCGCAGGCCTTTTTGGCATCTAAAGATATCAGGGCTAGGGGTAATTGAGAATCGGATGCAAAATTCAAAATATGATGTAGCTTTCTCAAAGCATCATGCGCCCCCCCTCCCTGGCATGAATCCCACTTGTTCCTGGCTGATTAGGCTAGGAGCGATCTGCCAAATTGTGTTGGCCAAAATTCTTGTAAGAATCTTGATGTCCTGATTCATTAACGCTATAGGCCTGTAATTACCGGGCAAATCCCTGGGCTTATCTGGTTTGGGGATTAATGTAATGTATGCCTGATATAAAGGGGGGTGAAACACTCCATCCTGCATTATAGTATTTAAGAATTCTTGAAGCATAGGTAGTATAATGTGAATATGGGCTTGGGAAAACTTCGCCATGAGGCTGTCTGGCCCCGGTGTTTTACCAGCGGGCAGAGACCTCACTTCTTCAATAATCTCCGCTGCGCCTATGGGAGCCGCTAGTTCCTTAGTCTGAGTAGGGTCTAACACAGGTAGAGGCACTCCCTCCAGATAGATTTTAATTTCTTTCTCCCCCATGGTATTCCTAATCTGGTATAGATCTTTGAAATAGGACGCGAAAACGTCTGCCAATTCCTGGGAGTCAGTTATAAGCTTCCCTTCATACCGAATAGATGTCACCATTCTACTCACTTCCCACTCCTTGACTCTAGCCGCCAGCAAATGTCCAGGGATGTCTCCCAGCAAAAGATATTTAGTTTTAATCTTTTCCAAACAAAAATCTACTTTGCCATAAACAATACCCGCCAATTCCCTTCTTAAACTTTTAAGTTCCCTGTCGATTTCCCCTGTGGACCCCTCCAGCGGTGTCAGTGAACTAATTGCCCCTAGAATAAATTCCTGTTTTGCCCTCCTCTGCCTACTTCTTTGTGCTGCCAGCTCCTGAGCCACTCCTGCATATAGCACTTTACGAGTTGGCCACGCCAGCTTTTTATTTTGCAGCGTAGGTAGCTGTTGCTGTATAATCTCTAGCAGTGCCTCCTCGAGCTTACCCTTAGTTGAGGTCTCCATCACTAGGGAGTCATTCAATCTCCACCAATATGGTCTAGGAGGGCCTGATCTAGATTCCCAGATCAATTTAATTGGAGAGTGATCCAAGAAAATTCTACCCCCCCTGTTGTCATTTCCCTGATTTCCATGAGTGCCTCCCTGTTAACCAGAAAGAAATCAATACGAGATTGGGTCTTATGTGCAGCTGAGTAAAATGTCATAATATTGCCCCCAGTAGAGTGGGTCCGTATTGGATCCACCAGAGCTGTGACCTCTAGCAACCTATTTAAAGCAATTTGAGCCTTCGTTAAAGGCCCTGTGGCAGGTGGGATCCTATCTCCCTGGTTATTAAAGTATGTATTCCAATCCTCTGCCAGAATAAGGGAGTGCTCGGGAAAAACAGCTATGTCCCTCTCTATTGAGGCAAAGAATTCCGGATTGGGGAGCGTCGGCCCATAGATGGAAGCGACCGAGATCACCTTGCTATATAAAGAGCCAGAGATATAAATCCCTCTGCCATCATGCCTTGCAACCACTTGCTCTACTTTATATGGACCAGTTTTCTTTATTAATATCGCTACTCCCCCTGAGGCCCTTTCCTTACCTACCCCATAGACTTGCCCCACCCAGAGTCGCTTGAGGGTATTCAGCTCCTCCATCAGTAAGTGTGTCTTTTGTAGAGCAGCAATATGGGCCCCCATTTGTTCCATATGTCTCAGGATTGCCATTCTTTTACGTCTGCCCCATAGTCCTTTAACATTCCAAGAGATTAGTCTAACACTTGACATAGACAGTGCCAAAAACTTATTATGGATAAGCTAACCCTCTGAGCACTATCAGGGTCTGCCTACTTCACTTCTACCATGGTGGACTCTCTCTCTCTTTCCAGCTCCCCATCACCTCCCACCTCCCCCCCTGCCCCCAATCCCTAGATCGCCTGCCTTCCAATTCTCAGATCATAGATGAACTCCTTCTTGTGCTACCCCCCAGCCCCTCCCTGACATAAGCAACTCCGGGATCTAATCTAGAAACAAGAAAAAATTCTGCTGTACAACTACCTTACTCTCCTAAATCCCCCTCTTCTCCCAACCCATCCAACCATCCAACCTTCTAACCTCTCCCTTCCTCTAAACCTCGTATGTACAATTTAGGAGTAATCTCATCGTCATACAAAGAGGATATTGACCAACTTCGTCTCCACTCCCGTTTGTTGGGAGACAGAATTGACTGTACGTTTCCCCCATCAGTGTTCCCCACCATTTATGTGGCCCCTCCTAATTCCTACCCAGAGGCCCTTGAGCCTTTGCCCCCCTCACCCAAGCTTCACCTAACACCACCATAAACCTTTCAATACAGTAGTGCTAGCATTGGGCTGTCTTATAGCCTAATGTCAGTCCACACCCAGGGGATAAGACACCCTCTGGAGGTGCTATTGGCCAAAGTCTATCACCCATGATTCTACCGACACCCTACCCACCTCCTCTTTCCTTTCCCACAAAGCAATCGAGGTAGAGGGCGGACTAGGATTGCCTCAGGGAGCATCGGGTGAGAGAAAAGGAAAAGAAAGGAGCTCCCGTTATTCTCCTCCCCCTGAGAATCCAAAAATAGAAGGTGACTGCCACTAATTTAAGCTCCCTTCGTATGCGGAATCCAGACCCTCTTCTTGTGAATGGCCGGTGATTTGCCGGGCCCCACAGATTGCCCCCTCACCTTATTTACTCCCCTAATATCCCCTCAATGTGTTGCCCCTTTCCAATTACCTGAATTCCCAACCCTCGCATTCTGCCCAATTGACTTTCTCTCTTCATCCACCTTACAAGGGATCCTCATTCAATTCCCAACTTAAACTGTTCCCCCAGCCACCCCTCATGCTCCAACACCTAATCACCTGCCCCCGCTACTTGTATGCTCATTTTCAACTCTTCTCCACCACCCATCTCTATAGTAAAATCATTCAATCTTTCCTTCCCCATAGTTAACCCTCTCCGACCCCATTTGTTTTAATAGAGCTCTTTTCGCCCCAGCCCAAATATCCATTAATCAAGCAGTCTGACCAGAAAATTAAGTTTAATAGGCTTTTTAAGCCTCTACAGTCCCAATCCGGTCAGTCAGAATAGCTCCCCTTTTCATCTGGAGCAGTTCAGCTCGGCGATCTAAATAGCTCAGAGAGCTCCACTCGTAGCCCTTCTAGAGCATCCTTTGCTGTGAGCAACCTCTTTTTCCCTGTTTGAAGCCGCACCACCAACATTGCAGGGTATTGTAGCCAAAACTTGATTCCTGCGAGGTATTATTTCTTCTTAATTTCCACGTATTCCTTCTGCTTTTCTCTCACCACAGGTGTTTGGTCTTGAAATAACCATAAGGAGGCACCATTCCATTGTATTGACTTCTTTTGCCTTGCAGCAGACAACACATGGGCTTTTTCTTTGTAGTTAAGGAAGTGCATAATAATTACCAGAGGTCTTGCCCTGGTGGTGGTAACTCTCTCAAGGGCCTATGTGCTCTTTCTAAATTATATGCATCCCCATATGGCATGGGGCCAAACAGCTTAAGCAGCATATCTTGTGTATATGAGACGCAGTCTGACCCTTCAGCCCTCTCAGGCAGCCCTGCCAAAATCAGATTATTCCTTCGGCTCCTCGATTCTTGATCCTCTAGTCTCTCTTCGAGTTTTTTAACTTGCTTTCTAACCACCACAAGCTCCTGTTCAGTCATTGAAACTTTCCTTTCCTGGGAGGAGATCCGAACCTCAGCGTCCCCCATTCTCTGTGCCAATGATTGCAATGCCGGTTTCACTGCTGCAAAGTCCACTACGAGCCCCTGCAACATTTGCTTAATTTCTTGTATGTCCTCGCTGTTCAAGTAGGCTTCCCCTTCCTTTCTTGCCACCTCCTCCTGCTCATTAGGGGTGGGGAATTGGGGTTCTGGTCTTTTGGTAGTGGGGGATCTCCCCGCGAGGGGCTCCACCATCTCAGTTTCCATCTCGGTGTGTTGCCGCGGCCTAGTGCTACCGCCAAGCGCTTGCAGCTTGCAATGTCACCGCTCTTTAATATCTCCCAATTTTAGAACACTTCACCACAAATCAGGCCCACAGCACCTCACCAGCTGAATATGTATGTTCAGATGCGATTCGGACTGATCCCGGAAGATTTAGAGCCTTTTAATTAACTTAGGACCTCGGAGCAGCACAGAAGACGTCTTCTCCAACTTAGCTCATCACGTGATCCTCCCAAAAACAATTCTTAACATGTAAATCTTAGCAGTAGGAAACCCCAGTTGTTCAAAAAAATCAAGAATTGATGGAATTTTTGAAAAACATTATGAAACTGTAGAAACCCTTAGAGATATCACTGAGTATTTAGTGACAACATAATTAGGTATTTCTCAGGCTAAGGGAAATATCATTTTGACCTGCAGGGACCATAACTTTTTTTTTTGTTGGCTCAGCGTGTAGGTGCTTCAATCATCGTATCCACTCCTGAAGTCTTATCTCTTTATCATAGCCAACTTCCCCCACCAAATTAAATTTCTCTAATTATTCCCTACTTCCCAAGTAGTTTATAAAGGGTATCCAAATCAAATTAAATTTTTCCTTTTTCTCCCTCTAAAAAATACAATGATTTATCAACCTTACTAATGTATAGCATCTGACCAGCCCACTCTTTATAATCTGGAGTCCCTGGGTCCTTCCAGTGCTGCAACAATACTTTCTTTGCCACAGTTAAAGCTGTGTTCAAAAAAAATCTTCTGATATTTCATATTATTCCTCTGGTGTATCTGATAACCAAATATAACAATTCCTGGATCAAAAGGGGTATCTTGTCCTAATATTATTCCTATAGTTATCCTTTTCTTATCCCAGTAAAGTTTTATCTTATCACATTCCCACAGCATGTGGATAAGAGTGCCCTTGGTCTTAGTGCATCTCTAGCAAAATGGTGATACTGTATTTGCTATTTTGTGTAACCTGCTAGGGGTCACGTAAGTCCTATGATATGTGTTGAAATGAATTTGAAGGAGCTTATTGTTCTTTATACCCAAGGCCTCTACATTACTGACCCGAGTCCATTTATGATCAGGAATAGAAACAGAAAATTATTTTTCCCATGTGGCTTTGAGAGAAGGATCAGGAAATGCTGATTCCCCTCTCAAAATACCATAGTTTCTAGACAACAAATGTTTATCTGAATCTAATTCTTTGAAAAAGACCTCCAATAATGTTCCTTCTACCTTAAAGGAATTTTCATTTTTTTAAAAGATGAAACTCTTAACTTGCAAGTATTGCCATACATGCCTATCTAATAAATCAAATTCTGTTTTTAATTGATTAAATGTTTTAACTAAATTTTGAGAGATAAAGTCCTAATAATATGGGTCCATTCCCAAAAATACCACAGCTGGTAACTGATATAATTTCCTGAAGGTGGAAAAAGTTTATTGTTAAACATTGGGGTTAGTTTAGATAATCTATCTTGGATCTTACATAGAAGTATTGAAACATAGAATCTGATGGCAGATAAGGACCGCTTGGCCCACCTAGTCTGCCCATTTCCCTACCTAACGGATAAGCTGCAGATCCTAGTTAACCAACAGCCTACTTCCTCCTACCCCCCCACTAGAATTGCCTTATATCTGTCCCATGCATTCTTGAATTCTCCCCACTGTTTTTGACTCTATGACCTCCTCAGGAAGGCTGTTCCATGTATCCACAACCCTCTCCATGAAGAAATACTTCCTCACATTACCTCTGAGCCGTCCCCCTTCTATCTTCAAATTGTGCCCCCTTGTTTTGCACATCTCTTTTTCTGAAAGATGCTACCCTCTTGGACTTTGTTGATTCCCTTGAGGTATTTGAAAGTTTCTATCATGTTCCCCCTCTTCTTGCTTTCCTCGAGGCTATACATCTTTAGTTCCTCTAGTCTTTCTTCATATGTCTTCTGGTGCAGACCCTGCATCATTTTGGTTGCCCTCCTCTGGACAGCCTCCATCCTGTCTATGTCTTTGTGGAGATGGGGTCTCAAGAACTGTACACAGTACTCCAGATGTGGTCTTACCAACTGTCTGTAAAGAGGGCAAACAACTTCCTGTTTTCTACTGGTGATGCCTCTCCCTATGCATCCCAGTATCCCCCCAGCCCTCCTTACTGCCTTCTCACATTGCTGGCCCACCTTTAGGTCATCTGATATAACTACCCCCAGGTCCCTTTCCATTTTTGTTGCTGTCAGTATCTCACCCCCATTGTGTACTCTTCCCCAGGGTTTTTGTGTCATATATTTTAAAGTCTTAGACCAAACATATTTAACTGTTTTGGTTGTCTCCAGCATTTCATCATTCTGAAAAAATGCAGTAAGAGAATTTACTAACTCCAATCCCTTAAAAGCTTTATGCTCTACACACAAACCAGCCACTAAGGGGTTATCTGTCTTATGAAACCAGCGATAAACAATCTCCAATTGAGCTGCTACAGAATAAAAGTGGAAATTTGGACAGTTCAAGCGCCCTTTAGACTGATGCAAGTGTAATTTTTGTAATGCAATTCTAGGATGTTTTCCCTGCCAAAGAAAACTTTTAATTGTTCTATCCAATTTAAAAAAAAAGGTTTCCTTCAGGATTACTGGAATAGTCTGAAATAAGAACAGCAATCTAGGTAACACATTGATCTTAAGAATGCTTACTCTTCCCTTTAATACTAATGGAAGGTGTTGCCACTTATCAAGATCTTTTTTAAGGGTATCTGTTAATAGATCATAGTTCAGCTGAATCATTATATTCATTTTCTGAGTTAATTGCTCCCCTAAATATCTCATGTTTTCTCTATTTAATATTAATAACTGAAGATTAGTTATATGTGAGGGAATCCCAAGATATAAAGCTTCTGTCTTGTCCCAGTTCACCCGATATCCAGAAACCCCCCAAATTCCTGTAGAATCCCCATAATAGTGGATAATTGATTATTAGGATTTTTTATTGTAAGCAGAATATCATCTGCATAAAGCATGATAATACTAAATACCTCTCCTATTGGTATACCCAATAATGACCCTTGAGATCTGATTTTAATAGCCAACGGCTCTAAAAATAAAGCAAACAGTAATGGGAAAAGTGGGCACCCCTATCTGGTCCCTCTAAATAACTGACAAAATGATGAATAATTTTTATTTGTCTTAACTCTTGCTTGTGGGTTTTTATAGACTAAAGCAGCAGTGCAATGAAAAAAAGTTATTCCAAAAAGCTAATTTTCTGCTATGGCTATAAAAAATATTGGCAGAACTGTTGATTTGGGTTTTCTGGCTGCTTTCTATGCTGTGTACTGTACATTTGCATTTTTGTTCGGACTTTGTCCTCCTTGGGTCCTCGGTATTATTTCTATGCAAAAATGAGGTGGCCATCTTTTTTTCTTGAGAAATAATTACTTTAAAACATTCATAAAATTCTTAAATGATAATGAAAACTGAAAATTTCACCACCAAAATAAACTGGAAGACATCTGGCATTAGTTAGGAAGAAAAAAAGTAGAGGTCAAATTTTAACCTATTTTCGTTGCACTGCTGCTTTAACCTTATCTGATCCAGGAAATTTCCCTCCATCCCACAACTTTTCAAAGTTTCAATCAGGAAAGGTCACTGCACTCTGTCGAATGCTTTTTCTGCATCTAACGAGAGAAGTGCAGTGTCCGTTCCTGCATATGCCTGGATCAGATTGACTGCTCTTCTTATATGATGGTGTAATCTCCAGTTTTCCACACACCCTATTTGATCTGAATGTATAATTTTGCCCATATCTTTTGCCAATCTTTTTGCCAATATTTTTGTATAGATTTTATAATCACTATTTAACAAAGAAATGGGGTGGTAAGAGCCACACTGATCCTGAGCTTTCCCCGTTTTTTGAATTAATATAATTTCTGCCTGGTTAAAGGATGGTGGTAACCTTTTGCTCTTACATATGCAAGAAAAAAACTCCTTAAGTTTTGGTACTAATGAATTTGTTAAATATTTATAGAATTCAAAATGTAGCCCATCAGGGCCTGGGCTCTTACCATTAGGGGAATTATTAATAGTAGTTGTAATTTCTTCTTCCGTTAGATCTTTATTTAACACTTCCGTCTCCTGTTCAGACCCTGTGGTAATTACAATGCTCCTAAATATTCCCTGATTTGAGTGTTATCCATTTGATGCTCAGGGGAATATAACGTTTTATAAAACTGTGTGAAAATCTCATTGATGCCCTGTTCTGTTGTTATTAAAACTTGTTTTTCATCCCTTATTTCTGGAATTGAGTTTTTCTTTGCCTCATTTCTAAGTTGATAAGCTAAACGTTTACCTAGAAGATCTCCTGTATGATAATATTTGGCCCTTACCCAATATGTGTCATTATCAACCTGTTCCTGTAATAATTTTTCTAATTTATCTCTGACTATCATCATTTTAATTTCTATTTGTTCTGATCTACTAAGTGCATGCTCATCTTGTGCTGAAAGTAATTCCTGCTCTAGTCTTTGGACCTGTGATACCTAGGATTTTACACCTACCTGTGCTACTATCCAGCCTCTAAGATAAGCTTTCATCGAGTCCCAAACCATCAACAGATTTTGTTCTTGAAATGTATTAATTTTCCAGTTCCATTCTATTTCCTGTTTTATTTTTTCTATAAATCCTGGGTAATGCCACAAAGAGTTTTCCATAAACCATTTATACATAGGTAATGGGTGTGCTGAAGATATCTTAATTTTTAACCAAACTGGTGCATGGTCTGAAACCCCAATAGGTTTGTATGTTATATGTACAACATCTTTGATTAAAGACTGAGAAACCAGAGAAAAATCCAGCCTGGAATAAGTATTGTATACTTTTGAGAAATGTGAGAACTTTTTCAATGTTGGAAAAAGGGATCTGAATGGATCCCGAAGCTGTTGGTCCTCCATGATCTGTTTTAACAGCCTCAGATCCCTATTCTTTCTATCCAGTGCAGGAGGTACTCTATCCAAATAGTGAAGAGTTAAATTAAAATCCCCCCCAATGATAAGTGGTGAGTCAGACTGAACTGCTTCCAACATAAAATCTGAAAAAAGCCTGGATTCTAGGTGTTTGGACCATATATAGAGGCCAATGTATATTTCAGTACCAGAAGTAGAAGTTCAAGTATTACAAATCTACTCTTTTGGTCCACCACTGATTTACAAAGATTGTAATCTAAATGTTTTTTCAGATACATAGCCACCCCTCTAGCAGAAGCAGAAAGAGTAGTAAAGTAACCTGTAGCCTTAAATTTATTTCCAAAAAACTTTGCATCAACACTTGTGAAGTGTGTTTCTTGAAGAAATAAACAATCAGTATTCCTTTTAATAGCAATTTTGATTATCTTTCTAATTTTCACTCTATCCCTAGCCCCGTTCAAATTCCAGGACAACACATTAAAGTCAGTCATCATAAAAAAAGAAAATTAAACCCGCTCTCCTTTATACCCTCAGATCTCTATTTACTCCTCTCTTACTAATATTGTTAATGTCTCTGGTAGGACCCATGACCTTTGATGATAATTCCCTTTTATGACTATAATTTTTGAGTTTTGATGTAACATAAGAGAAAAAATAAGTTTTCTTTATTTTACCAAAAACTTTGAAAGATAAGCAAAAATACAAAGCAAAAAAAAAAAAAAAAGATAAATAAACCAGTGCACCCATGCTCAATTTTTTCTTGTTTTTTTATTATTCCATCCTATTTTTGGAAAAACTAAGTTAGCCAACAAAAATAAGAACATTTCTTGAAACAAAGCCCTTCCTCTCCTCCCTTTTAGGCATCCTAAAAGCAAACGGACATCCCTTACCCCCCCATTGAAGTTGCTGGAACCTCACTGAGCATCAGAAAACAAACGGAAGAACTTCTATTCAACCTCTCCAAGGGTCATTCGGTATCAAATACTTTTCCCCTGAATCTTTTCTCCCCACTTCTCTCCCCCAAAGCCCCCCGAGCCCCCCCAGTACACAGACCACACTAACCAATCCCAACTTTAGTTTATCTATGATGTTGGCTTCTAAGGTTACTGTTCTGAAGTGTTATTGAAATATTTTGCCCTAGAAGTTAAAGCCTCTTCTACCTCCTCTGGGGAAAAAAAAGCATTGTTTTACCATCAAGGTTTACCCTAAGTTTTGCAGGATACAACATCGTGGACAAAATACCTTCCTTCCTAAGTCGGCCTCTAATGTTATCAAAACTTTTTAATTTTTGTAAAACTATTGGGGGAATATCTGGATAAATCTGCAATTTCAAACCTTTGTAATATAAACCTTTATCTATTTTTGCCTTTGAAAGTATTTTCTCCCTATCCTGATATCTCAAAGTTTTTACATATAGAAATCTGGATCTGGTTTGATCATTTTTTGATCCAAAGGCTCTGTGGGCCCTATCCAATTCAATTTTTTTGTTGAGGGTATTGGAATCCCATGGCTGTGGTTAACAACTCTTCACAATATGAGAGTGGGTCTAGGCCTTCTGACCCCTTTGGCAAACCCCTGATCTTTAAGTTTGCCTGCCGAGATCTTCCCATTTCCACATTCTTAGTTAGCCCAGGTATAGTATCTTCCATTTTCCCTATGCGATCCTCACATTCTGCAGTTCGTAAAGCCAGTTCCTTAAATTTCTCCACAGCCTCCAAAAGTTTGTTTGATAATGAAGAAACAGCTATATTGACTGAAGAGAACCCTTTCTTCATTTCCTTTAGCAGAGTTTCCTTTATGGTCTCTTCACTTTCACTAAAAGTTTCATCTGCTATATTTTTTTCTTCTTTATCCAACTCTGAAATCCCCCCTTTTTCCCTATCATTATTCTGATTTCTTTTAGATTTCGATGTGGTAGTCATGAATACTGTGTTTTCCTTCCCCCCCCCCCATCAAAAATGTCATAGAAGCAAGTCGGGGACGCTAAAATTTCAGCTGTATGTGGAATTTTCAATTTGTTTGCTCCAAAATCTTTTGCTTTTATATTACTTTGTTTCCCCTTTTTCTTTGCTTTTATACTAGGCATAAGGTTGTACATTTTTTTTATCATCCAGGGGTAAAGCAATATTGTCCAAAGAAATTTTATAATAAAGTGTATCCCTGTTCTGGATTTCCCATAGCAGGGGGTTACCTGTCCCATTAACAGCTAAGCTTGAAGAAACTTTCCTAAGCTGCCGTTGCTTATCCCTATCATTATTCTGATTTCTTCTAGATTTCGATGTGGTAGTCATGAATACTGTGTTTTCCTCCCCCCCCCATCAAAAATGTCATAGAAGCAAGTCGGGGACACTAAAATTTCAGCTGTATGTGGAATTTTCAATTTGTTTGCTCCAAAATCTTTTGCTTTTATATTACTTTGTTTCCCCTTTTTCTTTGCTTTTATACTAGACATAAGGTTGTACATTTTTTTATCATCCAGGGGTAAAGCAATATTGTCCAAAGAAATTTTATAATAAAGTGTATCCCTGTCCTGGATTTCCCATAGCAGGGGGTTACCTGTCCCAATAACAGCTAAGCTTGAAGAAACTTTCCTAAGCTGCCGTTGCTTATCCAATGAGATTATCATAGAGGGCTCTTCAAAGTCTGAATTCTCTCTGCTGAAAGATGATGAAATGGTTCTTTCTTGGTTGTGTAACACTCTTGAAATCTCTGCTATACGGTGATACTGTTTTGACATACCCCACCGTTGCAAATTGCAAAGAACTTGAGGAACGCAATAACCGAGCATTTAAAAGGTGCTTGCCTTTTTTTTTTTGGAAACAACCATTTGTCACAGCCTTAACTTAAGAGAGCAAACACTGCCACAGCATACTGAGAAAGGGGGCGCACCCAGAGGGGAAGGAGAGAGGTGGAGAGACCAAAACGAGCAAAGTTTCTCTTATAAACCAGTACATCTTTCCTTCTACCAACAGCTCTCCCTCAAAGAGGCTGTGTTCTTCACCATGCAGTGAGTTTCAGCATGAACGCCCTGACATGCACAGTCGGGCATGACTCATCTCACCCCCTTACTGCATTCTTGCAGGGACCATAACAGTGAACATAAACCAGTACACATTCTTGTCTCTGATATGAATCTAGCCAAGGTCATATGGACTAAACTGTCTAGATTAAACCATTTAGGACTTGAATTATGGGCCCAGATAACCTGGAAAACAATTATTTTACAATTATCGCAGAGCAAGGCTCAAAGTTGCTTACTAGACCAGAATACCTTTACAAAAAATCTTATGTCCCTTAAATGGGTATTTAAGACTCCTGAACCATCTAGGAAACACAAGGAAACCCTATATTCTTTCATTATTTGGAGTCAATAAGTTGCCAGGGGAGAATGAGGTAATACTGTCCTCTTACAATAATTCCCTGTTTGCCTCCAAATTTAATTTTGATATTGAAAAGCAGTACATTAATCATGTTGTGTGAGCCATCCAAGATGGACAAGGAAGACAGATTGACCTGTTCTGTGAAACCCCTGAAATTTATTACCAAATTAAAAACCGTGGGGATGAATTTGATAGCAAGGGTTTGTTTATGGTTGATATGCATAATCTCCCAGTGGGAGAAATACATGACCCAGAATCAAATCAACGACTGGAGGTAATGAGTAACCTCTCCTTAGAAACAGGAATGGGCTCAGAAGAATCCAAGACTAACTCATGAAATTGTAACTTACTGTCTTGGAATGTAGCTGGGCTTTCTGGCAAAAGTACAGATTAGGGGCAGGATTCTCAAAGCTTTCAGAAGGTGCAAAACCTTCCCTAAGTCCCCAAAACTTCCTCAGCTATGGAAAAAAGGGGAGTTTGCTCCAAGTGCTATTCACAAAATCCTCCGCAGCTGTGGGGAAAAACACTATGGACTGTGGAAAAAAGTGCAGCTGTGGAAGTCCCTCAGGACAAAAAGGTGTGAGATAAGTAAGGTACAGCCCCTGAAAGGCTATTCACAGCCAGTTTTTTTCCACAGTTGAGGAAAGAATGTTACACACAGTGGAATGAGGTGTAACTCTCCCTCAGCACACTGCAGTAGTGCCCCAGCAACTGGAATCAATTAAGGTGGAAGTGAGGCACAGGTAATAGCATCCCAGATAGTATAGCAGTGGCTGTTGGTACAGCAACAAATGCACACATTGTCATGATATGGCAACAGGCAACAACTACCAGACCCAGTACAGCACATGATGGACCCCTACAGGCAGTAGAGCCTGGCCAGCCTGCAGCAAGCACTACCCCCGCAGGCCACAGGAATGCCCCAGGAAGGGACAACCAGCAGTGACAGTCAGCCACTGTGGTACCATGGTATCACTGATATCTGTGCTGCTGCAGTGGTTCCAGTTGAGGGACTGATTGCAGGTCTCTTTGTGTGTGCTGTCAGCTTCATATTATGGCAGCAATGTTAAAGTCTGCTACTTCAGCTACATATATTTACTATTGCTGTGCTTTCTCAGCCATTTCCACAGCTGCGGATTTGCAGCACTTGCAGGATTCCCGCAGCTGCTGCAATTCTGCAGCTGTGGGACTTTTTGGGGAATTCCCTCAGCTGTGGGATTTTCTTTAAGAATACCACGCAACTGCATTTCCGCAGTGCTGCAAGCTTTTTTCACGCAGCTATGGAATTTTTGCTGTTTTTTGAGAATCCTGCCCGATGGATGCTGCTCTTTTATAACCTCACATGTAATAATCTTGTTTTCAAGAAACTTGGGCAATACAGGATGTAAATCTCTATATGTACCAGGCAATTATAAATCCTGCCATAAGGATGAAGAAATTTGGCAGGCCAATTGGAAGGCTGGCAATTTACATCAAAATTGGTCCCACGCTTAAAGTAATAGAAGTACTTAAAAACATACAGAATTACATTATATCGATAATATCTTGGGATCAATCCCTTTTCATTCTCATCAACATTTATTTCCTGCCAAACAATTCCTCCAATAGTTCCAAAATAATCTGGGACTCTCTTAATGTAGATACTGATTTTGCCTTTAAAAAGTGCCCGAATGGTACCTTTGTGATAGCAGGGGATTTTAATGCCCGTATTGCCAAATATGATAATTTTATTATATTAGAGTCCCAGTTAGATCTGAAGGATTGTAATACAAGAGAAAGTAAAGATAAAGGGATTAATGAGCAGGGGAAGGGATTCAAGAAATTTATTGAGGAAAATGCCTTGCTAATACTAAATGGTAGACTTGTGGGAGACAGGGAAGGAGAAACTACCTTCTGCTCATCAAATGGGCAAAGCACTATAGATTTTGTACTTACTAACCCAGAGAGCTATGAAATAATAAAATTACTCAAAATACAAATAAGAACAGAAAGTGATTATGCCTCCTTGAGCTTGTATATCAAGACAAACAGGGAAAATGAAACTATTTTAGTGGATACAAGAACTCCCTTGTCACAATTAAGTTCTGAGAAAAAGTAGCATTTAAAATATAATCGCATCTAAGGTGAAGTATTAAGAGACACCCTGGGCAAATACGAAGATACCCCATTTTTTTGGGGAAGATCCTCATTTGGATAGTGCCCAATCTTTTGATTTAATTTTAGGACAAATGAATCAACAAATAAGGAGCCTAATTTATGCCCTTGCTAACTGCAATTTAGCTTTAGAAATAAAGACTTGGTTTGATCATGAGTGTAAAATAGAAAAAAGAATCGTAGAAAACTAATTAAGTGGACCAAAAAACATCTTACAAAGAAATATTACAATACTTTAAATAAAGCTAGAAAACAATATAATAAGTTCCTTCAAATTAAGAGACTGAGATTTCAATACAAAACATGGGACTTAATGTACCAAATTATTTTGGGGAAAGATACTAAGGCCTTTTGGAACATAGTGGCAAAAGGAACCAACCAATATAAACCTTCCTTGGCAGTTTACGTTCCAAAGGAATCTTGGGTGAAACACTTTAAGGATATTTTTTTTCAAAATCCCTTCGGTTACATTAGAAGATAACAAACTGAAAGATTATGCAAGGACATTGGTGCCCCTATTGTTTTTTAACAGGGGAAGTGGAATTGGCTATACTTACATTAAAAAAATAATAAAGTCCCCAGTCCTGACTTCAGCCCCCCCAGAAGTTTATAAGGAATACTAAGATTTTTGGGTCCCAGCTTTAACTATTTTCTTCAACTTATGTTCATCACAAAACTACATCCCAGTATTATGGACCCAAAATATAATTGTCCCTATTCATAAAAAAGGGTCAGTGTATGGCCTTATTAATTTCCGGCCTATCAGCTTTCTAGATATAAATTCAAAAATCTTCTCTAGATTATTATTAAACAGGTTGATCCAGTGGTTGGACTCCACCAAGCAGATCTCTCAGTTCAAAGCAGGTTTCAGAGAGGGTTTCTTGGCCATAGACAATATTTTCTGTCTGGCCCATCTTATTGGAAAATATGTCCACCTTAGAAATTCAAAATTATTTGCACTGTATATAGAATTTCCCTCAGCTTTTAACTCTATTAATAGGGAAAAACTCTGGAAATACACCAAGCTAGAGGCATATAATATAAATTACTTAAGTCAATAAAGCTACTTTACTCAGGCACTTCTACAGCAATCAGATTTGACAACAAAGGCTTATTAACACAATTCTTCCCCACAAATAGAGGGGTAAAACTAGGATGTCTTCTTGCTCCAGCATTGTTTAATTTCTATATTAATAATCTACATGGATTTCCCAGACCTTCAAAATTATTTCTTATCTATACAGCAGAGATATAATAGCGACTGGGTATATAAACCAAGAGTGGCCAGCTGGGTAGACTTGGAGCAGGTTGGATGTCAAGACAGGATCACAGCATATCTGGATAGGAGAGGGCATAGGGCACATCTAACCCATTGATACTGGCAGTCCTAGATGGGTTGGACCAACTAATGAAAAGTAGGAAAATAAAGGGCGTGGACAATTGTTGTTACTGATAGCCAGGAATCCCTATTTTTGCCAGATCTGGAAGATCCAGGGTTTAGAGTATAGGAGAAGAAGGGAATATGGAGTATTGGAAACCTCTGTGTGAGGGGCAATTTGTGTTCTTTTGCTGACTTATGACAGTGCCTGGGCTTAGAGAAAGGTCATCTCTTCAGATACTTCCAGGTTCGGGCCTATATTATGGGTCTGGATGGAGGAGTAAATGGGACCCAAGAGCTGGGGAAGATACAGTACCTAATAGCTCAGGCCAAAAAGGATCCTAAGTGCTTCATACAGAAGGCTGCATGGGAAGGGAAACAAAATTCCCCTGACCTAACTCTTAAAACCAAGGGATTGTGGGAAATGGACACAGGGTTTCAAATAGAGGAAGACAATTGGAAAATGCTACTCACCATGCACATGGGCATAATGGTATGCCATAGGTTCAAAGAGGCCTTCTATAAGTTTGTGCATAGACCCTACTGTCCACCAGCCATAATGCATAAGTTCCACCCAGCAATCTCCTCCAAATGTAGTAGGTGTGAGAAAGAAGGAACATGTTTCCATTGTTTTTCGGCATGCCCAATTTTAAAAAGGTTTTGGAGGATGATAATACCAGAAGTGGGGAAGATGATGGGCAGAATGTTGCCAGTGGATCCGTTGGTGTGCCTGTTTGGGGTAGAGAATGTAGGAGGGGAGGAATGGAATCCGCTGCCAAGGTGGGTGAGGATCCTATTTATACTGGCCAGACACTGTATCCAAAACACATGGGTCTCAAATGCAACCCCCACAGTACAGTAGTTGTGGACACTTTCCCTCCAGATTTTGGCACTGGAAAGGTTCACGTTGACAGGGGGAGAGAAGAGGGATTCCTCCATAGTTGGGCACTATATCTAGCTGTATCTAGCTAATTTGATCCCAGCTGAGGCCCTGATATTACAGGAAGGCTGGGATGCCTAAAGAAAGGGAAGTAATAACAGGGCAGCTGGAGGGAAGGACTGCATAGAGGGATCCTAACCCCCCTTGTGGTTCGGTGAAGGATAGAAACATAAGGAAAATGATTTATACCTACCCAATAATGTATCAACTGCAGATATCAATTGTAAGAAATAAGTAACTGTGGAATGTTTTTTTTTTCCTCTATGATAAAATAGGTGCACCTAGGGATGAATTGTATGAAGCATTGCTGGCTATGTTCTTTTTTTTCTGAGTGTTGTATAATGTTATATGCAGATGTAAACTATAAAACTTCTAATAAACAGATTATGCAAAAAAAAATGTACATGAATATCCAGTGAGTGACACATTGGATTCCCCCAAAATAGATAATCTATCAGTGTATTCGTTAGCATATGCGGACGATTTGGTAATTGTTTCACTAACTAAAGCTGGAATGCAAAAATAATAATAATAATAATCTCTTTCAGAAATGTAATCTCCTTGAATTAAAAGTAAACATTAACAAAACTAAAATTGTATTTTTGAAAACATCTTAAAAACTATAACAAACTTAAATTCACAATAGGGCAGGAAAATATTGAGGTTATCAAGGAGTACTGCTATTTGGGAGTAACATTTGTCTCATCAGCACCATGGTCAAAACATATCAAGGAACAGATAATGAAAGCTAAACTTACAGTAAAAGCTCTTTTAAAATTTAACTTCCAATATTGGGGGGGATTCTATTATTCCAGATTTAAAGGCAGGAGAAGCAAAAATACATCATTTATTACTATATGGATCTGAAATATGGGGCTATGCAAAAGATGAAGAATTTGAAAAGCCCTTATCATATTTCTATAAAACCCTACTTATGGTCCCCTATACGACATCAAATGCAATGGTTAGGGCAGAACTGGGAAAAATCCCAATTAAATAGTTAAGAAACTAACACTTATTTCCTGCTGGTTAAAAATAATCAATACTAATGAAAATACTATCCCAAAAAAATGCCTTCTGGAAAAAATTAAATGGCAGGAAGAAGGACTTCCTTCTCTGTGGCTCAGCTCATTGAAGAATAATTTGAAAAAAAAAATGAAAATACTCCACCTCTGGAATGATTATAAAAAACAAATCTTGATTTATGTATAATACAGGAAAAAATTAAAAATAAATTGGTCCAGTTAGGAAAAAACATGGATATGGAAATTATAAAAAAAAAACCAAATGTGCCCCGTGGTTCAAAAAGAATAAAATGGTTAATTCATTAGAAAACTACTTGACCTTTCCTTTGAACCCAGAGTAAAGGAAACTGATTACATGGGCAAGGTTTGAAATTATTAATTCAAAATATACTTACTTTAATAACAATATAGACAGTGATATTGATAAATTAAGCTCCTGGGAAATTTCTTGCCCTTGCAAAAGGGGTTTCTTGGAAACCTTAAGCCACATAATACTGATTTGCCCACTGTATAACAAAGTAAGGAATCAACTCTTACTGAACCACCTGGAAATATATGAAAGCTCAAATTACGATGTGGTTTTTATATTGCTGCACCCACAAGTTCAAGAAGATGCTGAACTAATTTCAGATTTATTGTGTCCATTGTTAAAGTTAAGAAAAAAAAGATGTAGGATTTTGGATGATGGAAAAGCTCAAAGAGACATGAATTTACACATCGGCTCCCTTAAGAATTAAATCTCGGGTAGCTCTTTTTTTTCTTATTATATAGATGAATGCTTGTTTACATATTCCATGATACTACAATGTATTCTATGTCTTTGACTTTTGGCACTTTGTACACTGTCTATAATGTCCAGAATGTGTTTTTCAGACTGTTTTTCCTTTTGATACATTTTAAATACTTTTATTGTGAAAAAAACAATATTTGTATTATCCTGGTTGATCAAATAAACTGAAACTGAATGGAATATTTCCCTTTCTGAGGAGTCCTGCTTTTTTTCATTAGTACAATTTATTTACCTGTGATAGCTCAACTGAGATGCAATATCATATTATCTGTATTGTCTTGCCTCAGTCCATTTTTAGAGAGCTGTGGCATCAAAACCAATCTATTGTTACTGTATCACTCTGTGAATTAGTCCCAAAACAAGAGGAACTGTGAGGAACTATTTGATGCAGTCTTATCTTTGCCATGGAAATAAAATGTTGGCAAAACTACAGCACACTTTTTGCCTTCCCCTGCACTGATCTGAGGCTTCCAAAGTGATTTCATCAGCATGTGTGCAATGATATTTTGCATGTGCACTGCCAAGACTTCCTGGAAGAAGGAGGAGCCTGACATTTGCCATTTGACTGCATTGAGGAGCTTAACAAGGCAAGTAAAAACATTTTTACACAACACTCACCACCCAACACCCAGTACCCCTTCTCCCTTGTTAACAAAATCCCTTCCTCTGTGCGTTCCCACCTGCCAGTACCCGTCCCACAACTCAACACTGACAGCATCCAAATGGCCCTGACCAGGCCTCCTCTAGTGTTGTTGATGGTGGCATGCAGCACACCCTGATTGGTCCTCCTACTGCCTCCAAGTCAGAACATCTTCTATGCCACTCCCAGTCCTGGTGGAGAGTTTCCCTTTTGCAGTGTCACTGCTGCATGTTCTCTGAGCTTGGCAGGGACTTCCCATTTTGCAGCACTACTGCTCTAGGCCCAGTGGAGACTTTCCTTGATGCAGCTGTGTTGCTCCTTATCTCTTTGGCCAGATGGTGACTTTCCCCTACAGTGGCTGTGGTGCTATGTGCCCTCTGGGTCAACTGGGGACTTCCCCAATGCAGCTGTGCCACATGTGTTTCTCAGGCCTGGCAGGGACTTACCATTATTTGGCTGTGCCACTCTGTTTCCTGTATGCCTGGTAGCACATTTTCATTTTGTAGATCTGGGCTTTTCAAAGTCCTGTGGACCAGACTGGGTCTTTTTTTGTGTAGCTCTACCTCTCCATATCCACTGGCCAGGCCAGGACTTTTCATTTTATGTGACTCTTCTGCTCCATGTCCCCTAGGCCTGGAAAAATGTTTCATCTTGTGGCTCTGCCACTTCATGTCTTCTGGGACAGGAGAGACTTTTGATTTTGTGGTTCCATACTGGTCTGTGTTCCCCAGACCCAGCAGGAACTTTTCTTTTGAAATTGCTGCTGCTGAGTCCCTGGGCCTGGCAGGGACTTGGGACTTTACCTTTTGCATCATTGCTGCTCCCATGTCCCAAGGCTGGGGGAAGGGTGACTATATCAGTTGCAGTTCTGTGATTGCTCCACAGTCCTGTGCCTCACCAGTCTACCTCTCAGCCTATTGGTCTGAGATCCATGTGAGACAGAAGTGTGGCATGCACCAGAAATCAGGACAACTGTGCAGATCGAGTAAATGTTTAGTCAGTGAGACCCAGCACTTGTAAAACAACATAATATTTTGACTGTCATTGATTATGGTGCTTTAATAGTCGATTCTGTAATTAAGTCTATTTTAGCGAAGAAAAAAATACTTTGCAATAAAACTGTTAAACTTGCTGCAGTTCATGTCCATAGAGTACAGTACTGTAACCATTTTCAATGTACTTTGCTTTTCGATTGCTACACAAAAATCAGCCCCAAAGTTTGGTTAAGCTATTAAAACTACATGACAATGGTTTCTACTGTCATTCTGCTTGTCAAAATGTGTTTGCAAGTACTGTCCATGCCAGCCAAAGACAGAGATATTTTTTGAAATTTCTGTGATATTAGTGGTGGTAGCCATTAATAGAGTTCTCACTGGGACGGTGGTGCTCCTGATACATTTGACTTAGAAATGTGATTTATATTTTAATTTCTGTGATATCTCCAGAGAAATTCTTTGCCTGCCAGCAGCCCATTGTGGGTCACTGGAGAGAATTTCTTTAGATATATTGTGAAATATTGGGAAATATCTGAATGTATCTATGATTGAAACTGTACCTCTCTTGCATATTAACATGGGACAACAGCCTTTTAGCTGTCGAGTTTATTTATTTTAACTCTGATGACCGGGTAAGCGCACTGGCAACAAGTGCCTTTTTCAGGCATGACTGGGTACGATCACACAGACAGGGTTATGATACAACATTTTACAAAGTATGCAATTTACCATATGTACAATCGTTTACGGAAAGGGCTATATACATACATACATATGGGATGCATACATTCACTTGCAATATACATGAGCAGTAAGGCTTCAATGAATAGAGCATAAATACGTGGGAGGGTGTATTTGTAAGGGATAGTTCAGATGACAACAGATAGTTACAAGCAAGCAATGCAGGTGCACGAACAGTATGAGCAGGTAAGGACGGGGGGGATTAGTGAAAGCAATTGGAGATGTTGAGTGAGGAATAGTAGTGTTTCAGCAGATTTGTAAAGGCAGACAGTGTAGATTTTTTTTTTTGATTGGGGGGGTATAGAGTTCCAAATTAAGGTGGCTCGATAGCAAAAAATTGTCCCATGTTGGTACGGAACAGTGGGATCACAGTGTTATTGTCTGTGGCTGAGCAGGAGGTGGGAGAATGTATGAACGAGATCTATTTAGCTAGATAAGCAGGGGCACCTGTTTGCAAGGTTTTTTAAATGAGCCTGGTTAGAGTTAGGTTGGCTTTGAGGTCAGGGAGTCTCCAGTTTAATGGGAAGACATTAAGCCTGAGGTTCAATGGGGAAAACAACTATGTCACTCCCCAATCAGGCCTTAAAAGGCCAATCTTCCTGGACTGTTCCAGGATTCAACTCTTAATTGTGGCCAGAGGCACTGCCTGTCTGCCTTCCTCTCCCTGTTATTCTACTTCAGGCTTTTGCCCATGAGTTTGCGTGACCTCCAGTGGCTGGCTAGCTGTTTTTACCCAGTCCTGTTCCCTGCTTCAGCCCCACCCCCCCCGGTACCTTGTTATCCTCTTCTGGATCTGCTCACTCATTCTGTTTCACCTGCCCCTCCTGTCTACCGCTTTCGTGGTCAGTCTTGCCCTTGTCCCTGCTGTTAAGCACAGCTTCCCAGTCCTCTCTCCTGTTTCGTTCTCCCCCTCCATTTTGTCTCTCTCTGCCATGACTGTTCCATGTTGGACAGCCGTTCTCATCTCGGGCTCTTCTGCACTTCTTGCTGACCCTGTGGGTCCTGTACTCATCGTCTACCTTCGGGCCTCCTGGCGTTGCTCCTTTGGGTGTTGCCTTTGGCTTATCTCCTGCAGATGCTGGCTCAGCTGGCTGCTGACTTTACCACAGACACTGTTCCCTGTTTTCATTTGTACCAGTCCTGGTCCTCCCATGCCTCCTCAACTCACACCGTGTTCTTCGTTGGTGTGCCATCTAGCCACAGGCCTCTGCTGCTGTTACCTCTGCTCCCTCTGTGATGGCCCTCTCCCCGCTATACCTCCAATCTAGCTCCAATGATCCTCTTCGCATGGCATGTCTTGCCTTTTCCTGCTCCACATTCTTTTGTGCCGGTGATTTATTTGCTGACTACTGCTCCATACCTCTCGCCATCTTGTCTCATGCATCGAGAGCATGGCGTCGAACTCGGGGTCACAGTCCCATATTCTAGCCCTCATCTTATCATTCTTTGCTATTCTCTCTTGAAGTTTCTGAGGTAACAGCATTCCTGTTCACATGCATTTCTTACACCACCCTGGTCTGTACCTTTCTCGTTTGCTCCCTGGCCATCCTCTGCCCTCTGTACAGCGTTGCTTTTCTCCTCTATTTTCTGCTTGCCTGAGGTTGTGTGGGCACTGCAGGTACTTTTCGGTTGCCCTCATAGTGCCCTTGTATTAGGGTATATGCAGTTCATGTATGGTCTGTCAGGGCCCTGAAGGGGTTCATTCCTCAGGGGTCATTCGTCCACTCTTCCTTTTTGGGGGGTTTTCTGCCCCCACTTCTATTTGAAATCTCTCTCTCTCTCTCTCTCTCTCTCCTTTACTAATCTCCCTTTAACTTCTCGTCTCCCTTACTACCATGTTGCAATGGCATCTCCATCTCTGCCTCAACTTACTCCTGTTAGCTGTGCTATGAATGTAGTGTCCTTCACAGTGGTACAGCATTCTATATGCACCCCTCCTGCTGTTGGAGCTCTTAGTGGTCGCAGCACTTGTTCCATCATCGACCTCAGTTGCTGCCATGGTCCTTCCCTCTATCTGTTTCCACTGTCTCAGGGGTGTCTACCCTGTCAACTCCACTTGTTGCCCTCCTCTTCCCATTCCCCCCACCCTCCATTCCACTTCTTCTCTGACCTTTGCTTTCTTTTGGGGTTTTCCCTATCCTGCCTTCACCTTCCCTATTTGTATCCTCCTATTACCCTAGTCCATCTGTCCCTATCCTGCCATTACCTTCCTTATTCATATCCTCCTCCTCCTACTTTAGTCCATATGGTGTCCAGGTGCCTGAGTCTGGTTCTCCTTCACTCAGTCTGCCCTCTGGGTCTATTCATTTACATCACTTAATGAGGCATACCTCTCATTGGGTCCTATGCAACCTCATCGAACTGCTGTACTGCTGCGGTTATTACCACCATCAGTCTTCTAATGCCTGCATCTTAGTATCCCTCGCTCATCCAGCCTCTATATGGGTCTAGTCCTTCACATCGAACACTTGAGCATAACCTTCTCTGGTCCATGCTACCTCGACTCAACCTACTCTCCACTCAGAGACATGCCTTCATGTCTGTTGCCCCTTTGCTAGGGGCTGGCAGGCTTCATTTCCATCATTGTACATCATTCATTTCATGTCTCACCTTCAACCATTCAGGCCTTCAAGGCTTCTTTCCATCATCGTACTTTCTGTCTTGCTTTTGAGTGTCTACTTGCAGACATTGAATGCATCCCTCGACATTTAGAAGGACAGAGTGAGAGATTTCTCTAAAATTGGACTTTTTTCTCCTTCCTTGATCTCTTCTTTAACTTGCTGTAGTGGTGCTGTCCCTAATCAAAACATCCTTCAGCCCTGAGGGAAGGCAACCTAGGCATTGGATCCCCAGAGGTTTCCTCCTCAAAGGGTTTTTTTCCTCTCCTCCATGCCAATGGTCATAATATTAGTCGGGGTTAGTGCTTTCATAGGTTCCTTAGTTAGGTTCCGCTGTTGAATGAAGTCGGATGGTGGCCCTGGCTGTTCCCTCTCTCCTTAGGAAGTCTGCCCTTCTGCATTTTGTCAAATTTCCTTTCATTCATCATCCTCGCCTTTTCTCGTTCTTCTCCTGTCTTTCCTATCTACATCCGTCACATTTAATTCTGGTCTAGACATCTTCTGATTTCTCACCTCTTCGATGCTCAACATCCTTTTGGGTATTCTTTTTGGGCTTTTTTACGAAGCTACCTTTAGCCAAGGGAATTTCCCATGGCACCTATTGGGGGGGGAATCCTCCTCTAGGGTTCCTTGCATTGTACTCCTACAGGGTGGTATATCCCATGGATAGAGAGGCAAATAGCCACAATGTATCAAAGTCACACAAGCATACATCTTATCCAGTTGCATAAGCACAATTGAATGGGAAAGCTTTAAGCCTGAGGTTCAATGGGCAGAGCAACTATGTCACTCCACTATCAGGCCTTAAAATGCCACTCTTCCTGGACTGTTCCAGGATTTGTCTCTTCATTGCCCCACCATCCACCCCTCCTCCTCCAGCAGCTCATCTCTCTTTCCTGTGGGCTTCTTCCTAAGCTACCTTTAGCCAAGGGAATTTCCCACAACACCTATGGGGGGAACCCTCCTCTTGGGTTCCTTGCATCGTACCCCTACAGGGTGGTATATCTCACAGATAGAGAGGTGAATAGCCACAGTATATCAAAATCACACAAGCATACATCTCCTCCAGCTGCATAAGCACAACTGAAGGTATGTAGTGTGAGGCAGTGATGAGTTTTGCAATTGCTGCCAGATGCGAATTTGGCAATTTTAACATAGAAACGTAGAAACATAGAAGTTGACAGCAGATAAGGACCGTAAGGCCCATCCAGTCTGCCCATTTCTTTTTCTATCTTATAATTGTGCCATAGGCCTTTACTCTGTCAATGGCCTATCTATTCATACTCATCTGTACTGCTCCCTTATGCCTATCCCATGCCTGTTTGAAGCCCTGCACTGTATTCATATCCACCACTTCCTGAGGTAGGCCGTTCCATGCATCCACCACCCTTTCTGTGAAAAAGAACTTCCTCACATTACCCCTTAATCGGCCTCCCTCTAATTTCATGCTGTGTTCTCTTGTCCTGCTATTTTTCTTATATTGAAACACAATAGCAGGGGAGGTACTAACAACAACGAAAATGGAATGGGACTTGGGGGTAGTCATATCAGATGATCTAAAGGTTGGTGAGCAATGTGAGAAGTCAGTAAGGAGAGCCAGGGGGATACTGGGATGCATAGGAAGGGGCATCACAAGTAAAAAAAGGTAAGTGGTTATCCCTCTGTACAGACAGTTGGTGAGACCCCATCTGGAGTACTGTGTGCAGTTTTGGAGACCTCATCTACGCAAGGACATAGACAGGATGGAAGCAGTCCAGAGGAGGGCAACTAAAATGGTGCAGGGTCTGCATCAGAAATCATATGAAGAGAGACTGAGAGAGCTTAATATGTATACCCTTGATGAAAGGAGGGACGGGGACATGATAGAAACTTTCAAGTACCTCAAGGAATCAACAAAGTCCAGGAGGGTAGCATCTTTCAGAAAAGAGATGTAAGAACAAGGGACACAATTTAAAGATAGAGGGGACGGCTCAGGGGTAATGTGAGGAAATCTTTTTCACGGAGAGAGTGGTGGATGCGTGGAACTGCCTTCCCTGCGGAGGTTGTTGGGGCTAAAACAGTGGGGGAATTCAAACATGCATGGGAGAGACACAAGGCAATTATAGTGGGGGGTGGCAGGAAATAGGCTATTGGTTAACTAGAAACTGCAGCTTATCCAGTAGGTAGGGAAATGGGCAGACTGGGTGGGCCAAGTGGTCCTTATCTACCGTCAAAGTCTATGTTTATGTTTCTATGTTAGACTCTTTCACCTTGTTAATGCCCTTAAGGTGTTTGAATGTTTCAATCATATCACCTCTCTCCCTTCTTTTCTCTAGGGTATACATATTGAGTTCAGTTAAGCTGTCCTCATATGTTTTCTGATGCAGTCCCTGCACCATTTTGGTTGCCCTTCACTGGACTGCCTCAATTTGATTAATGTCCTTGTGAAGGTGTGGCCTCCAGTACTGCAAGCAGTACTTCAGATGGGGCCTAACCAGTGTCTTGTAAAGAGGGATTATTACCTCCCTCTTCCGACTTGTGATACCCCTACTAATACACCCCAACATCCCTCTAGCCTTACCTACTGCTTTAGTGGTCTGCTTGGATGATTTCAAGTCATCGGTGATGATGATGCACAAGTCTCTTTCTTCCCTTGTGATTGCTAGCAACTCCCCTTCCAGCCTATAGGTGGCTTCAGGGTTTCTCTTCCCTATGTGCATGATCTTGCACTTCTTTGCATTAAACCCCATTTGCCACTCTTCCGACCATTTTGCTAGTTTATCTAGATCTCTTCTCATTCTGCCCACACCATTTGGATCATCTGCTCTGTTGCAGATCTTGGTGTCATCTGCAAACAGACAAACCTTACCCTCCAGTCCATCTGCAATGTCACTGATGAAGATATTGAAGAGGACTGGCTCCAGGACTGATCCCTGAGGTACCCACTTGTGACTTGCATCTCTTCTGACTGTATGCCGTTTACCATCACTCTCTGTTTTCTGCCCGTCAACCAGTTTCCACCCAGATGACCAACATCTGACCCACCCTGAGCTTACCCAGCTTATTAATCAATCTTCTATGTGGAACAGCATCGAAAGCTTTGCTGAAATCAAGGTAGGCAACATCCACTGCTCCCCCTTGGCCCACCACTCTGGTTACCCAGTCAAAGAAATCTATGATATTAGTTTGACAGGACCTTCCTTTTCTAAACCCATGCTGTCTTGGATCCGGTGCCCCTATGAATTCCAGGTGTTGCACTATCCTTTCCTTAAGGAGTGTCTCCATAATCCTGCCCACTACTGAGGTAGTAAGACTGACTGGTCTGTAGTTCTCTGCCTCCTCCCTGCTACCACTCTTGTGGAGCGGGATCCCATGAGCCCTTTTCCAGTCTTCTGGGACCTCTCCTGTGCTCAGAGACACACTAAGCAGTTCTGATAATGGCTGTGCTAGTTCCACCCTTAGCTCCTTTAGTACCCTTGGATGTTTGCCATCAGGTTCCATTACCTTGTCCACCCTGAGCTTATCGAGCTGTTGTAGGACCCTTTCTTTTGTGAAGGGACTAGTGCACACCTCCCTTCCCCCGGTGTCCATAGTGCAGAGCTGTGGGCCCTGCCCTATCTTCTCTTCAGTAAATACTGAGCAGAAGTATCTATTTAGGATAGATGCTTTTACATGGTCCTCCTCCTCACACACACCCTTATCCCCTTTGATCTTAGCAATATCCCCTCTGGACTTTCTCCTTTCACTAATTTATCTATAGTAGTCTTGTCACCTTCTTTTACTGTTCGAGCTAGTGTTTCCTCAGTTTGGCCTTTGCCTGCCTTACTGTGTTCAAGAAAGGAGGGTTACTAGCGGGGTACCGCAGGGTTCAGTACTGGGACCGGTCCTTTTTAATGTCTTTATAAGTGATATTGCAGAGGAACTGAAAGGAAAAGTATGTCTCTTTGTAGACGACGCAAAGATCTGCAACTGGGTTGATACACAAGATGGAGTGGAAAGGATGAGAAGGGACTTGGCAATGTTGGAGGAATGGTTAAATGTATGGCAGCTCAGATTCAATGCAAAAAAGTACAAGGTAATGCACCTGGGAAACAAAAACCCAGGGGAAGAGTACACAATGGGGGATATGATACTGACAACAGTAAAAATGGAAAGGGACCTGGGGGTAATTACATCAGATGACCTAAAGGTGGGCAAGCAATGTGAGAAGACAGTAAGGAAGGCTGGGGGGATACTGGGATGCATAAGGAGAGGCATCAACAGTAGAAAACAGGAAGTTGTTATCCCTCTGTAAAGACAGTTGGTGAGACCCCATCTGGAGTACTGTGTGCAGTTCTGGAGACTCCATCTCCTCAAAGACATAGACAGAGTGGTGGCTCTCAGAGGAGGCAACCAAAATGGTGCAGGGTCTGCACCAGAAGACATACGAAAGAAAGACTAAAGGAGCTTAATATGTATACCCTTGAGGAAAGAAAAAGAAGAGGGGGACATGATAGAAACTTTCAAGTACCTCAAGGAATCAACAAAGTCCAAGAGGGTAGCATCTTTCAGAAAAAGAGATGTGCAAGAACAAGGAAACAATTTGAAGATGGGGGATGGCTCAGAGGTAATGTGAGGAAGTATTTTTTCACAGAGAGGGTTGTGGATGCATGGAACAGCCTCCCTGAGGAGGTCGTGGAGTCAAGAACAGTGGGGGAATTCAAGAATGCATGGGACAGACATAAGGCAGTCCTAGTGGGGGGTAGGAGGAAGTAAGCTGTTGGTTAACTAGGATCTGCAGCTTATCTGTTAGGTAGGAAAATGGGCAGACTAGGTGGGTCAAGCGGTCTTTATCTGCTATCAAATTCTATGTTTCCATATTTCTATATTTCTACTGCCTTCCCTGCTTGCCTTAGGGAAGTTTGGTATGCCTCCCTATCTTCATCCTGCTGCGTTCCCTTATACTTCCTGAAGGCCAGACTTTTGGGTCTGACCTTTTCTGCTACTGTGTTTGAGAACCGAAGTAGTTTCCTTCTTCTTTTGCACTTCCTTTTCTCACTAACACAATGGGATGTTGCTTCAAGTATTGCATCTTTAATGCTTAACCACTTTGCCTGTACCCCCTCACCTGTATTTCTTTTTGCCAGGGCTAGCTTAACTCTGTTGGCCATCTTATCAAAGTCAGCACCTCTGAAGTCCCATATTTTTGCCTTGGAATGGGATGATTTTGTTCTAGTGGCCAAATTGAACTATACCATGTGATGATCACTGGCCCCCAGGTGACCTTCTACCTGGAGATATGTGATCCTTTCCCTGTTAGTCAGTACTAGATCTAGGATAGCCCTGTCTCTAGTGGGTCTTTGTACCAGTTGTTTGAGGACCTCCCCCTGCAGGGAATCCACCATGTGTCTTTTATAGTATAGGATGTACTTTTTTGCAGTGCTGATTTACTGGCAGCGTCGACTATCTGTGAGTTGTAATCTAGTGAGTGGATTAGGTTTACCTGGGCTATTCTGATCCTGGTGTCAGGTAATAGGAACTGGTGGATTCTTACAATGAGCCCAGCTTCTGATGAAGCAGTGGTGGTGTGCTAGATCTGCGTTTCGAAAGAGATGGTGGCTATAGGTGTACTCCTAGGTATTTAAAGGAGCTGGCCTTTCCAGGCAGGTGCCATTTTCTGCTTTGATGGAGAACATTGCGGATAGTTTGTTCAGGTTGTGCCTGATCCCGAATAACATCATTTGGGTTTTCAGGAGGCTTAGAGCCTTTTTCTTTTGTGCAAACTGCTCTTGTGGCCTTATGAAGCTGTTGCTACGTGTTTGGCTGATTGTGTCAATATCATTGCAGTGGGTGAATAGGATGACATCATTTTCATTGGGGAGAGTGTGTACCAGTTTGCTGTAGACAGGTTGTTTATGAAGATGAAGTACAGAAGTGGCCCTAAGATGGAACCTTGAGGGACACCACTGCTGACAGTATTTATGCCAGATAAAGTGCTGCCAATTTTAACAGCCTGTTTTCTGAGACACAGGTAGTCCTTGAACCATGCAAGAGCAGGAGGTCCAAGGCCTCATTCGAGTTGCCTATGGATTAATACTTAGTGGTTGACCAGGTTGAAAGCTATGGTCAGATCCACAAACACAGTTCCAGTCACCAGGCCCTTGTCCATTTCATGACAGATGGCATCAGTGAACATGACCAGGGCTGTGTTAAAGCTTTGCTATGTGCTGTGAGTTGTTTTAGCCTGGAACTCTGTCTCTGTTTCCTTGTGAAAGTCTTCATCTGTTGATTCTTTTACCATATATTGGAATCAGTATTATTGTACAATAAATGTTTGTTTATGCATAAATTAATTATTCTTTTTATTTATTTTATTTACACTTTGTATCTTCCATACTTGCTTGTCATGTTGTGTTTGAACTTGTTTTTGTGTTGTACTTTTATACACCGGATCATGCCTGAAAAATAATCCTGTGGCTCCAGTGCACTTACCTGGATAATGAGAGAGAGAGAGAGAAAGAGAAATAAAGAAAGAAAGAAAGAAAGAAAGAGAATGAAGGAAGAAAAGAAGGAAAGAAATAAGGAAAGAAAAGAAATGCTGAGAAGTAAAATGAAGAAATTCCTAGTAGGACAGCTAGACATGCAGATGTATATTTTAAGGCATGACCTGGGAGAGTTACAGAAGAATACAGTAAGAATTTCAGTAAAAATACCACCACCAACCTAACCTGATTCAGTATGTCAGTTTGCATCTGTATCCCCCTGCCCCGGGACAAGGCTGAAAGAGGCTGAACTGTGGAGCCCTCCTTTCCTGGTCCACAAACACTATTATAAATCATGACATCATTCTTAGTGAATCAGGATTGTTTATTTCCAAACAGTCCAGATATTATCACCATACAAGTTCCCAGAATGTTTAGAGATAAACAATCCTGATTGGTTAAGAATGATGGCATGATTTGTAATAATCGTAACAGACCCTGTAACTGTACATATAAACATATAAATCAATTAGATAATCAAGGTACAACAATCAATGGTCAGTGTGACAGTTACAATCAGGAAAGCAAACTCAACAAAATAGACTAGGTAACAGCACAAGGACAACATAATCAATCATAACATCAAACAACACGAGAGGTAAGGGATTCCTTGTAACAAGCAAGAATGCAATATGGGTTAGCTACCAGCTGAGTATTTATTTAGTATATCTACATTTAATTGGTATAGTTGATATAGTAATTAGATACGGTCTTAATGTGTTTGGATGACAGTCCCCTTAATAAGGTATTATTCCCCCCTAGACTCCGTGACCTCTGTCCCTTTGACTGTCCCCCATTGCCAGTGTACATCTATACATGATGCAGAGCTTTGGGTATAGTTCGTGAGGGAGAAGGAAATGAAGGTCGGCAGGATCTATTGTGGGAAATGAAGCTGGGAGGGGCAAATTGGGGTGGTGGGAACTAGGAGGCGCCCTGGGGAGAAATGGGTCCAGAAAAGGGGTCCTCCCTGTTAGTGGGCAGGTATCCAGACCAGCCCCATCTGCCTATCCTTCTCGAGCAGAGATGAGCAATACCAGATCTATTAAGAACAAGATGGCAATTAGTGCCGATCTTGTTTCAACATCTGATCTGGCGTGCATCACTGAGACCTGGTTGGATGAGAATGCTGCAATAGTTTTGGAATTGGCAATTCTGGCTGGGTACTCAGTGATTCACTGCCCGAGAAAGGATCATAGGGGTGCGGGTGGGGCAATTTGTTTTAAATCAGATCTGAACCACGCGGCCCTCCCGGCAGGAACAACGGGGTCCTTTGCATGTGTAGCAGCTTAATAGGCTGCAGGTGTAGGTTGCTAGATCCTTCTCATCTACTACCCTCTGGGGGATGGAAGGGAATTTTTGAAGGAAGTTGTGGGTTTCATCATCAAACTGGTTTTGGTGTCGCCCAGATGGATTATTCTGGATGACTTCAATGCCTGGGTCAATGACGAACTTGCACAGTCTGGTCAAGACTTTGTACAATTAATGTATTTGTTAGGCCTAACCCAGGTTGTTACTTCTGCAACCCATATACACGACCACTCCTTTGACCTTATTTTCCTGCTGGGAATGGAGGTCACTGACCTTATGGTGGAACAGTCATTTGGTCGGACCACCATATAGTGAGGTTCTCCTTTGAAGCCCCCCAATAGACCTTCCCCTATGGAAATGGTCCAGTACCGCCCTTTAAGGGGCTTGACCCCACAGGGTCTGATGGCAGTGCTGGATCTATCCAGTATGATGAGTGCATTGAGGAGCCAGTGGGATTGATTCTAGCCTATAACAGACCTGTTACTGAAGCCCTCGACTCCATCATACCTGTCCATGTTTGACCCCTTACTTCACACCACAGATCCCCGTGGTTCAATGGGACACTCAGGGAGATAAAGATGAGATGTTGGAGCGGTGCTGGCAGAGATCTGGATCTGGGGAGGACAAACTTATATTGATGTCCCATTACAGGGATTATCAATCAGCAATCTCCTGTAAGAAGACAGAATTCCTGTCAAAGGAGATTGCTACAGCAACTAAGATGGGCTCAGCTCTTCCACACTGTCAACAGGCTGTGTAATCCTACCTGTCTTCAGTCCGGGGGAGCTTTTTCACAATCAAAGTGTGATGAGTTTGCTTAGTTCTTTGCAGATAAGATTGCCTCCATCAAGTTGGAGATCCAGTCAGTGCCCTCTAAAGGAGCATGCAGTGATTGGCTGGAAGTCATGGGTAGTCAGTCTGTCTGGTCCAGTTTCAACCAGCTGGCTATCATGGATGTCGTGAGTGTCATCCAGAAGATGATGCCAACCTACTGTAATCTGGACCTGGGACCAACGTACCTCCTAGTGGGGTGTGTTGATGTCATCAGCCCAGTCCTAGGCAGGATAGTCTGGTGCTCCTTAGTGGCAGAGATATTCCCTGCACCCTTAAAGAAGGTGGTGGTAAGACCCCTTTTGAAGAAAGCTTCACTGGATCCAGACTGCCTGGCTAACTACAGATCTGTCTCTAACCTTCCCTTTGTGGGTAAGGTTATCGAGGAGGTAGAGGCCCATCAACTGGAGACCCATTTGTCAACTCATGATATCTACGACCCTCTCCAGTCAGGTTTCAGGAAGGGGCATAGCACTGAGACTGCCCTTGTTCAGGTGCTAAATAATCTCCTGGTGGTGAAGTATCTAGGAAGTTGTCTTATTTTTATTCTCCTCAATCTCTCAGCTGCATTTGACACCACTGTGGACCATGTAGTACTTCTGGAGTATCTGTGGGTTTGTTGTGGACTGACTGGTACAGTCCTCAACTGGTTTGGATCATTCCTCACTGGCAGGATGCAGAGGGCATTGTCTGAGATTTTTTCCTCTGCACACCTGCCCCTGCCATGTGGGGTTCCACAGGGCTCCATATTGTCCCCCATGCTGTTCGTGGTGTATATGCTGCCTCTAGGGAACATTATAAGACTGTATGGGCTGAATTTTCACTGCTATGCAGGTTTATTTATTTATTTATTTGTACAGCAGTTTGAAAACCTTTGAGCCAGAGGCTCATTTACAAAGGTACCTTGTCACATAAAGGCAGATCACAATACAACAGCATGTAAACAGTAACGGGTACAAAACAATGGGTGGCACATCAAGTTGATGCAACAGAGGGAGACAAACAAAAATATCGTGTGGCACTCTAACTTCAATAGTCATAAGCAGCTTTCAAGTGGCATTGTCATATTGTTAGTGCCAGGCTAAAACTAATAGCAATTACAGCTACGAATACTAATTAGGTGATTTCGTAGAGAGGTTTTGAAGCAGAGATGGATGGGGGCAATGTGTTGAACCAGGAAGGGGCTCTGTAGCAGTAGGCTCTTTGACCGTGCGAGGTCCTAGCCCTAGAGATCGATAGGGTGGTTTTGTCAGAGGAACGGGTATGCACTTGAGAGTTTGCACATTGTGTGGTGGCCATCAGACCTGGGGGGGATAGCACAAGAAGGGTTTTTTTAGTTATGATACAGGTCTGATATTTAAGCCGTTCATCCAGATCAAGCAGTACAGCTTTCTCATATAACTGACAAGTGTGCGTTAACCTGGGGGCCCCATTGATTAGCCTACAGGCTTTGTTTAGTATGGTGTGAATTTTGTTGAGAGCGGTCTGATCAGCAGCGCCATACACAGGCAGCCCATAGTCCACTAGTGACAGGATGGAGGAGGTGACTGCGAGTCGAAGGGCCTCAGGGTGGAGACACTTTCTGTGCCGGTGTAATATGCCTAGTCTGATATTTGCCACTGTGGCAAGGGCTGAAATGTGGCCATGGAAGGAAAGAGAGGGGTCAAAGTAGATCCCAAGGTATTTATAGGAGCAGACTTGCTCAAGCATGAGCTTGGAGCTTGAGTGTATGTGGAGCTTAAAGTTGCACAACTTGTTTTGTGGGTGAGCAAAGACCATGGTTTTAGTTTTTTTGAGATTTATCACCAGTCTACGTTCCTTGAACCATCCCTCGGCTTCATTAAAGGATCTTTGCAGGAAGTCTTGGAGAGCGATAGGGTTACAATCAGTGGCAAAGATAATGGCGTCATCCACATACAGTAATATATTACCACTACAGGAACCTGGGAGTGAGTTAAGGTAAAGGGAGAAGAGTAGAGGTCCAAGAATGGAGCCCTGGGGAATGCCTTAGAGGATGGGATGGATGTCAGAGAGAGCGCCCCCAATTTTTCGCGCTGTGAGCGGGCTGACAGATAACTGGCGCACCAGGAGATAGGCCCAGTGGCAAAGCCAGAGTAACTGAGGGCATCCAGAAGGAGGGGATGGGAGACAGTGTCGAATGCTTTAGAAAGGTCTACAAACACAGCAGCAGCCAGGTAGCCCTGGTCTAGGGAGGAGTGGAGGAAATTAGAGAATTCTAGGAGGGCAGTAATGGTACTGTGGCCAGCACGGAAACCGTGCTGTTCAGGGCAGAGAATGTCATAGTTGGAGAGGTAGTCAATTTGGGAGGCCACTACTTTTTCCAGGGCTTTGGAAAGAGGGAAGAGAATGGAGATAGGCTGGTAATTTCCGGCCATGGACCTGTCTCCACCTTTAAGAATGAGCGTGACTGTGGCAATTTTCCAGATTGACGGGAATTGCCCCAGGCAGAGAGATTTATTGAGTAGATTGGTAATTGGCGTAAGGACCAGATCTAGAACTTGTCGAAGGATACAGGGGTCCAAGGTGTCACTACCCGTACTATTGCTCCTAAGGGCGTTGACTAGGTGAGGTCTGAGTTCTTGAGCAGTGACCTGGCGGAGGTGAAATTACGGGCGTGTAAAGACCAGTGCGGGCGAGGGGGGGAAGGTTGAAAAGTCCTTAGGGAGGATAGGGCTAAGATCCGTAAAGGAGGTATTGAGGCAGTTAGCAATAAGGGCAGGATCGGAGGAGATAGTGTCATTGATACTGATCTGGGAGGAGGGGGGGCGCGTACTACCATTTAACTGTTTGATACTATCCCAGAAGGTTCTAAGATTCTCCCCAAGAGGAGGTAAGCGAGGCCTGATAATGATCAGCCTTGGCCTTTCTTTTGGCCCAGGTACACTTATTTCTGGCAGCCGCATACACCTGTCTATCGCTAGGCCAGCCAGTCTCAGTAGCACGGTGCCATAGATTATCCCTATGTCTGAGTTGTTGGATCAGGGCTGGGGTCACCCAAGGAGCATTTTGCACCTCGGAGCAGCGGACTGTCAGAGGAGCGAAGATATTGCAGGCTTTATTGAATGTTTGGATAAAGAAGGTTAGTTCTGTATCAGTGTCGGGGGCATACAGAATAGGTGACCAGTCAATTTGGGACAGAAGTTCCTTGAGTTTCTTCAGGCCACCGGGCTTCAGGTACCGCCAGGGACAGGACTGTGCAGATGACTTGGATACTGTGGAAGTCCAGTGAAAAAGTATGGGTGAGTGATAGCTAAGCGAGTCAGGAAGGACTTGGATGTCGATGATCCGATTATGGCGATTGGAAAGGACCACATCAAGAAGAGTACTAGTGCCTCTCTTTGGGTTGGTCCTAGTGGGGTGGGTGACGAGTTGGGTCATATCGACCACAGCAAAGGAGTCACGGGCAGAGGAGGAAGAGGGCTAAGCCAATTGATGTTAGGTCACCCACTAGTATTTGGTCTGAGGGTGAGACAGCGGAGGGTATTCCGTAAGGGAGGCTAGAGCCGGGGTTTGGTTTCTAGGGGGTATGTAGGCTGTTGTTAGATAGAGCGGGCCCTTTAACGGGTCAGGGGTCAGCTTCAGGGTCAGCGCCTGAGCCCCAGAGTCAAGGGTAGAAGCTGGTAGGACAAGTCCAGGGAGGTCTTCTTTAATGTAGATGGCACAGCCACCACCCATTACCAGCCGGTCCGCCCAGAAGAAGGGTATCCAGGGAGAGAGACAAAGGTCAGGGGTGTATTTTGTCAGCCAGGTCTCAGTCAAGGAAATAGCGTCTGGATTGTGAGTTGACCCAGCACTGGAGTGAGTCAAATTTTTTTCATGAGCTACAGATGTTCATGGAGACCATGCAGAGTCCAGAAGGGCCTGTGGCAGGGTTGTCATGAACAGGGCTAGGGTTGGGGTGAATGTTACCTGACAAGAGGAGTAGCATAACTAACACCCTGGTCAGGTGGCAGAGAAAGGTATTTCTGTGACAGACACGGGGGAGTTTCTGTATACAGAGAGTGGGCAGGGTAGCACAGGATGGGAAAGCAAGAATGATAAGTCTTACATGTGCGTCAGGGGTGGGACCTAGGCAGAGGCTGCTGGGCAGGCATGGTGGGCAGCAGCACCCAGTGGCTGCCAGGTGCCTGAGAGCCAGCACAGATACATAGGAGGGGTCCAGTACCTGCCCAGAAAGGGGCATAGCCACATGGCTTGTTTTCAGTAGTGATGAGATAGTTGGGTATGACAGTGGTAGTAGACATGGGCTGAGCATGAGACATGTCCAGAGGTGAGTGGCAAGCATAGTGCTAAAGAGCTAAAATAGGTACGGAGGAAAGAAGTGGAGATGGATTACCTGAGACCGTTAGTGCCACTTTGGTTCAGTGGTAGTGACACCGCCTCTGGTATACAGGGTACCAGGTTCAAGACTCACCCCGGGTATTAGGAAAAGGGACCAGGGGAGAGGTCAAGGAAGTCGGTGTCCAGGCGCCGGGGCAGTAGAGGTTGGACCTAAAAATAGGGAGCTCGGTAGCGACTCCTAGTGGTCAGTTGCAAAAGGCTGGGGTCGTAACCAGAGGGGGTCCAGAGGGGTAGCAGTTATAGATTAGACTGGAGGCTGACAGACAGGGAGAGTAGAGGCGAAGGGAGGGGGGAGATGTTGCAGACGGGTGAGGAGGTGATGGAGAGTTAAGGCCAAAGGAAGGGGGAAGAGAAGCTGTAGGTAGGTGAGGAGAGCCAGCCAGGGGACACAAGTGCTATCAGGGCTGGAAATAAAGCTAGAGATCGCTGAGTCCCTCTGGTGGTCAGCAGTTATAACCTGCAAATGGGAATGTGGGGAGATAGAATTTCGGTGGCAGGAAATGATGTCACAGGGGAGGCACTATAAATTAAATGCTGCTGGTGGTTGCAGCGGGCAGGGCAGATGACACGAAGTATCATTGGGCTAGCACCCCACAGCAGGAGTCAAGCAGGAGGGTGATAGAGGTGCTCTTTACCTCTTCGGCTGTTTCCTTGTAAAACACTGGATTCAGCCCCTCTGAAAGGGGCGCTGGTGTCCTGAGCCTGCCGCGGTCACAGATGACACTCAGCTCTACCTGTCTTTTGCACCTGAGCAGCAGGAGGCAGTATTGATGTTTAATCAGTGCCTTACTGAGATCCAAGACTGTATGAGAACCAACTGGTTGTTATTGAATCTGAATAAGACTGAGGTACTAGTGGTGGAATCTGGTCACCTGTGGGTGAGGGTGCTATCTGGTTGAGTCTCCGGTTAATGCTTGGGGACTCTCAGTTGTTTACTGCAGCTGGTATGAAGGATCTTGATGTTATTTTGGACTGAAGCTTGACACTTAAATCACAGGTGTTGGCTGTGGTCCAAAGTGCATACTACCATCTAAGAAACAACGCCAGGATCAAACATCTGATGCCACTGGAAGATCTGCCATCCCTGATCCATGCCTTTGTAATTTTGCAGTTAGATTACAGCAGTACCCCCTACCTGGGCCTATTGGGGGGGGTGATCTTCGCCACCTGCAGCTAGTGCAGAATGCAGTGGCCAGGTTGTTGACCGGTCTTTCGAGATCATGTCATATTACACCTGTGCTACGCTGTCTCTGCAATGGCTGCCAAGTAGGTGGCGGGTCACATTCAGGGTTGGTTTGCTAACCTACAAAGCCCTGCATGGTCAGGGGGCAAGCTACCTGCAAGACCTCCTGTGTTCCCAACAATCTGTCTACCCCCTCTACTCTGCTGACAAGGGTTTCCTAGAAATTCCCAGTGTTCACCTTAAGACATCGGGCACTTGTATATTTTCTTTCAGTGCACCGACCCTGTGGAATTCCCTCCTTCGTCATGTAAGAGAGAGTCAGTCTTTAGACATTTTTAAACCAGAGCTAAAAACCTTTTTGTTTAGCCAGGCTTTTTTATCTGACTAATTTAGCTGACCTGTTATCAATAATTTATATTGCTTTTATGGTATGTTTTTAGTGTTATTGTGAATGCGTTCGTAAAGCGCCTTGAGTCCCAGTTGATAAAGTGCGCTATAATAAAGTATGATGATGTTGATAATGGAATAGATTATGCCCCCAGAGATAGCAGAAATGAGACAGAACTACTAACAAGGGTTGTAAGTGTGCAATGTTGAACAGGTGCACCTCATTGTTTGCAGCAATATTAGAGAAATGGTAACTAGATCTGACAGCCAGAGAAGCAAGTCAGGGACTGAAGCAAAGACCAGAGAGGAGCACGGCATCCTTTAGGACTCTGCAAAGCTGCAGGTGACTGGGAGAGCTGCGTACTCTGGAAGGCAAGGAGATCTAGCATTTTGGACATAAAAGGCATAGGCAGTGTGAATTAAGCCTGTGGAATGTCTGTGCTTTTGGAGAAGACGTGAGTCTACGGATCTCAGCCAGCAGAATGCAGTGGCCTGCTGCAGGTGGATGGCTAGTGCAGCTGTGGAGCTACTCCAAAGCAATCTGTCAACAAAGGAGCCCAGAAAAAATTAACATTGACCTGCTGAGGTGGGACAGCTGAGGCCAGTATAGAGTTGGCAGTGGGGGTTGACTCTCAAGGTTGCACTGGCAAAGTGACATATGTTGTTAAAAGTTATATTCCATTTAGAAAGGTTGGTTTTGCTTGTTTTTGTTTCTGCCAAGGAATTGCATCCAGCCATAGGTGAGACATGGAAGCAGCAACCTTGATCAATGGCCAGATGTGCTTTGGGGTACAGGTGTGGCTAACACACAGACCATGCCCAGTTTAGAAGTCACAGACTTACAGGTTGTTACAATATGGAGGCAGAAATTTAGAGCATAGTCAAGCATAATTCTGGGTGCTTGAAACCACTCACTTCTTCCAGTGGGGACCCATAAGCACAGGGAATTGTGAGTCAGGACATGCTTGCCCAGAGATTAGGCCTAAGACCAAAAAGCATAGCTTTAGTTCTTTTACAGTTCAGTATTAAGTTTGTTGCTAGATAGCTATGATGGAATGATGGCAAAAGAATCTAAGATAGTCAGCGGACTGTCTTAGATAACAGTTGCACTGTGATATAGGAAAAGGTTACCTGCACACAGCATAATGTTACATTTCAGGGAAATTGTTAATGTACATTTATGTGAATGTAGTGGTGTGTGTGTGTATATGTGTGTAGTGTGTGTGTAGTGTGTGTCTGTTTATGTAGTGGTGTGTGTATGTAGCATGAGTAGTGTGTGTCCATGTATGTGGTGTTGTATGAGCGCACATCTGTGCATTTAAAAGTGCTGTATTTTTACAACTGTCTGTATAGTGCTGTGTGTGTGTGTGTGTGTGTGTGTATGTGTGTATGTGTGTGTGTGGTGTGTCTATGTAGTGCTTTATGTGTCTTATGTATCTGTTACCTAGTGCTGTGTGTACAGGCACTTGTTTATGTAGTGCTTTATGTGTGTGCATCTATGTATATGGTGCTGTGTTTTTACATCTGTCTGTATAGTGCTGTGCTTATGTGTAGTGTGTGTGTGTGTGTGTGTGTGTGTGTGTGTAGTGCTTTATGTGTCCATGTGTCTATGTTGTGCTGTGTGTGTAGTGTGTGCCTGTGTATGTAGTGCTGTGTGTGCAGGCAGCTGTTTATGTAGTGCTGTATGTGTGAGCATCAGTACATAAAGTGCTGTTTTTACATCTGTTTGTATAGTGGTGCGTGTGTGTGTGTCTGCGAGCACATGCATGCACACTGTGACAGGGCTGAATAAGGCCCTGCCCCATTTGTTATGCAAAAAGAGTTTAAACGCAAGGGTCTCTTCTTTCCTCTCCTTTTCTGTCTCTTCTCTGTCTGGTTGCACAACCAAATTTTCTTGTGAGACCTAGGAACTAAACACTCCAACAGTTTCGCAGTTCTCCGCCTCTCACTATCTCTCTGCCTTCCCATGCTATTTCTGTCTTTTCTTTCCCCTTGCATATCTGCAGTTATGAAAAAATATATGTAAATCTTTGTGTAAAACTGCCACTGATACTGGAATCCCTTTGTTTAAAACAGTATTTAGTTATACTGTTGAAATGAATGCAAAAAGCTATTTGGAACTCAAGGTGTTAACCTGAGATGCAGTTGTTTTTAAGTCTTTTGCAGAGCTGTAAACAAGAGGTCAGTTCTGGCACACCATGTACTGTTTTGCTGCACCTATAAGAAATGAAACAGACAAGAACATTCTGTAAATTTACAAGAATATTCTGTGAGAAGAAGGCTGTCTTAACAAGTTCCCATACAAAGACTTATAAAAAGAACAGCAATGCTTTTGCTAGAGAGACAAGGAGAGTGAGAGACTGAAACTTGGAATTAAGAGATACCCTCAGAAGAAGGACTTATTTTCTCTGTTTGTACTGCCTTTGTAAATAGCTATACTGATTTTTTTTATTTTACTGTTATTGAAAAAAAATAAAATACTTTTGTGAATTTTGAAACTGCTCCTGGTTTTCCTATACTTCCTGACCTGTGCCTAGACGACAGATGGTGTCAGACTAAATGGGACTTACGCCATGCATACTCTAAGCCAGGAGTTTTGTGCGTGAGTACGAGACCTGGTACCAGGGAAGCCTAGAAGAAAGGTATGGATTCTGAAGCAGCAAGTCCAGTAGTGATTACCAGAAGAATGGCAGCCAAACTAGATGCAGAAATGAAAGTCCAAACTGAGACTGTTGCAGCAACAGGAGCAGCAGAGAAAAGAAGAGGAGCAGCTAAGAAAACAAAAGATGCAATGACAGGAGCAGTAGAGAAAAAAAGAGATGCAGTGACAGGAGCAACAGAGAAAAGAAGAGATGCAGTGACTGGAGAAGCAATGGCTGGATGCCTTGCAAGCTATCAAAGCTGGAGGTTCTGGCAAGGTGCAGCAGAGCAACAAAACACAAGCAACTTAAAAAAACATTAAACTTCCAAAGTTGTGTCTCTCGGATGATATCGAAGCATGCCTGATAACTTTTGAAAGGGTTGTCGCAGCCTGCCAGTGGCCAAAGCAGCAATGGGCAATCAGACTGGTACCTTACCAGACAGGTAAAGCCCAGCTTGCTTACAACAATATGGACACTGCACAATCAGAAAACTGTGACCTGATGAAAAGTGAGATCCATAAAAGCTATGATATCGGGGCTGGCCTGCCAGCGCAGCAGAAAGATTCACTGCTATGGCACCGATGACCCCAGGTATGGGAACAGACTCAGGCATTGGAGAGCCAGCCAGGGAGAGAAGGCTTGAGCAGCCGATGACTGCTCGCCTTCTCTCAGGGGAAGGGCGGGTTAGAGGACCGGTGCCTACTGACCCCTGGCGGAGGCCAGGGGATCAGCAGTGTATCTGGTCCTGCTATCCAGGGGAGAGTGACAGATGCTGGCATCTGCCTTGTGTCCTGCACATCATGCTCCTGTGGGAGAAAACTGGAAAAATGGTGCACGAGCCAGTCAGGTGACGTCCTCTTGGCCCCTCATCGCTGGGGCTCCTGATCCATGAGTTGCCACCTCAGCAGCACCCAAGACCACTGGAAAGGTCAGTAAGGCACATTCTCTTCACAGGAAGGGGACCCACCTGATGAAGGGATACATCAGGGTATCCTTGGTGGCTGCGACATGGGGTGGTGGGTGGATGGAAGTAGCCTGTGGATGAGAATCGGTCCTTGAAAGGCCCAAAAGAGTGATTGGCAAGTGTGGGAGGGAGCAAAAAAAAAAAAGATATGATATCTCAGGAGAGACCTACAGGCAAAGATTTCAGTCTCTGTCAACTCAATCAACAATCTTTGAGAAGCCTTTACCTGACTCAGAAAACTCCTTATGAAATGGCTCCAACCAGAAGGCAAAACACTCTCACAATTCACCAAAACATTTGTAATAGAGCAGATCATCAACATCCTACCCACAGATGTGTAGCTTTGGGTAAAATAACACCGACCAGAAAAGGAGGAAAAGGCTGTTTCTTTGGCTAAAGACTACCAAATGGCCAGACAGACGCCACAGCAGTGAAGTAACAGACAAGCACCAATAAGACACTCTTTTTCTGATTTAAAAGCTATGTCAGATGAAAACTCTGGTGGGGGTAACAAATCTGCATCCAAAGACTATATAAATGTAATAAGCCAAGCCATATAGCAAGAAGTTGCCGTAGTGAGAAGTGAAACATAGAAACACAGAAACATGAATTTGATGGCAGATAAGGACTGCTTGGCCCACCTAATCTGCCCATTTCCCTACCTAATGGATAAGGTGCAGATCCTAGTTAACCAGCAGCCTACTTCCTCCTACTCCCCACTATAATTGCCTTATGTTTGTCCCATGCATTCTTGAATTCCCTCACTGTTTTTGACTCCACAACCACCTCAGAAAGGCTGTTCCATGCATCCACAACCCTCTCTGTGAAAAATACTTCCTCACATTACCTCTGAGCTGTCCCCCTCTATCTTCAAATAGTTCCCCTTGTTCTTGCACATCTTTTTCTGAAAGATGCTACCTTTTGAACTTTGTTGATTCCTTGAGGTACTTGAAAGTTTTATCATGTCCCCCCTCTCCCTCCTTTCCTCAAGGGTATACATATTAAACTTCTTTAGTCTCTCCTCGTATGTCTTCTGATGCAGACCCTGCACTATTTTGGTTGGCCTCCTCTGGACAGCCTCCACCCAGTCTATGTCCTTGTGGAGATGGGGTCCCCAGAACTGCATGCAGTACTCCAGATGGGGTCTCACCAACTGTCTGTACAGAGGGATAACAACTTCCTGTTTTATACTGGTAATGCCTATCCTTATGCATCCCAGTATCCCCCCAGCCCTCCTTACTGTGTGTCACTGGAGCAGATTTGTCCTTAGCAAGTACTTAAAAGATGTGAAGGTGGGAAATAAGACTGTGAAGAGACTTATAGATTCGTGAAGCAGACAGACCCTAGTGCATGTTAAAGTGCTGGGAAAACAATGTCCAAAAGGACAAGGTACTGGTGTCATCTGCATCCATGGAGACACTCGATACTATCCCACTAGCCAAGTGACTCTGACTATTAATGGGGTGTCGCACCAAATGAAAATGGGGGTTACACCCAAGTTACCTGTTCCTGTGATTATTGGAATGACTTTCCAGGATTTACTGAGTTAATCAAAGAGGGAGTAAATCCTGATGTTTCAGTAGCTGTGGTGACAAGAGCTCAGGCAAAGAAATCTTCAGTGGTGGGGACTCTTTTCCTTTCTCTGCTTTTGATTCGGACTTGTTTGAGCACAGTTCCAAGATCCAGAAGTCCAGGAAGGAAAGATGACACCTGAAGAAACAGTGGCAACAAAACACTGAAGGACATAAGGGGTATGAAAATGCTGAAACTAAACTGATCACTGATTGTTATTTTCTTTCAGAACAAGCTAACAATGTTTCTCTCTGGGGTTATTTCAAGCAGGTGGGTGTGAAACCAGAATAGGGTGAACCTATGTTTAAAAACTGCAATGGGCTACTGTACAGAGTTTGGATTAAACCTCAGACACAGGACCAAATAGAACAACTGGTTATACCACAAAAGTATAGCTCTGAGTTGTTACAGATAGCACATAACAGTCCTATGGCTGGTCACTCTGGGAGGGATCACACCCATGCCAGATTGCTGTACAGATTTTACTGGCCTGGAATTCATGAAGCTGTTGTTACCTATTGCAGTTATCGTGCTGAGTGTCAGAAAGTAGCACAAGTGACTAAAAAACACAATGTGCCCCTGGTGTCCATACCCTTGATAGAGGTGCCTTTTGAGAGAATTGCAATGGATGTGGTTGGTCCCTTAGACAAAAGTAAAAAGGGTGATTGATTTGTTTTGATAGCATCGGACCATGCTACTCGATACCCAAAGGCAGTTCCAATGCATACTGTCACAGCCCCAAAAGTGGCAGCAGAGCTTGCCAAAATTTTCAGCAAGGTGGGCATACCTAAAGAGATTATTACTAATCAGGGTAGTAATTCTGGTGCTGTACTACTGAAGGAGCTGTACCGACTACTGGGTATCACTGCCATAAGAACCTTCCCTTATCACCTTCAGACAGATGGGCTTGTTGAGCATTTTAATCAAACCTTAACACACATGTTAAAAAGATTTGTAAAAGGGGAAAGGAAAGACTGGGATCAATACTTACCTTACCTGCTTTTTGCTTACATAGAAGTGCCACAGGCCTCAACAGGTTTTTCACCATTTGAAATGCCATATGGTAGACAATCTAGAGGGCCACTAGATGTAATAAAAGAAACTTGGGAAGATAACTTCCATGAGAAGGAATCTACTACTTCTCATATGTGTGCCCTAAGAAAGAAGCTGGCAAAATATGTTGAAATCACCCATAATAATCAGGTAGATGCCCAAATCCAGCAGAAGGTGTATTATGACCTTTGGGTAAAAGAAAAAGTTTTTGAACTAGGTGAAAAGGTCTTGCTAATGTTACCCATTACAGAAAATAAACTGTTAGTGAAATGGCAAGGGACTTATAAGGTTCTTTGACGTACTGGCACAGTTAACTATGAGACTAAGACCCTGATAGGAAAAATCCTACTAAGATATACCATGCAAACCTCCTCAAGAAATGGGTTGAAAAAACACCAAAAGCTGTTTTGCTGGTTTTACTAGAAAGTGGTAAATAAGATATTGATGTAGCTTATGATAGACTGGAACAAACTGTAACTGCTGGTGCTGCAAAGGTGAATGTTTCCTTAACCTCTGAACAAACCGCAGAAATTTGTAACTTGCTAAAGATATTTAACAGTACTTTTACCACAGTACCAGGCCGAGCAAAAGGGGTCGAGCACGTAATAGTGATAAGGAATGCTCACCCTATTAGACAAAAGACATACAGGTTACCAGAGTGGTTAAGAGCAGACGTGGCTAAGGAAATACAAAAAAATGAAAGAACTGGGTATCATAGAAGAGTGGAGAAGTGCTTGATCATCACCAGTGGTGATTATAAACAAAAAGAAGGGAGTGTAAGAATCTGCCTTGATTGTAGGAAACTTAATCAAGTGTCAGAATTTGAGTTATCCTATGCTCAGAATAGATGACTTGGTGGACAGACTGGGAAGTTCAAAGTATATCAGTACCCTAGATCTCACAAAGGGTTACTGGCAAATCCCCCTAGCTAAAGAATCCAGAGACAAAACTGCATTTACCACTCCTGTAGGATACTTTCAGTTCACCACCATGCTGTTTGGTTTACATGGTGCACCCACTACATTCCAGCGGTACACGGATCTAATTTTATCTCCCCACACTGGTTATTGTGCTGCATACCTGGATGATGTCATGGTGTACAGTCCAGCCTGGAAAAGCCACCTGGAACACCTATAAGCAGTTATCTAATCAATCAAAAAGGTAGGTCTGACAAATAGTCCTACCAAGTGTGCAGTGGGCATGCAGGAAATCAAATATTTGGGCTATGTTTTGGGAAATGGAGACGTCAAGCCAGAGGTTTCTAAGATAGAAGTTGTTGCTAACAGCCCTGTCCCTAGAACAAAGAAGCATGTCAGGTCATTTTTAGGGCTGGCTGGGTGTTATTAGAGATTTGTTCCCAGCTTTGTTGCGTTAGCTACTCCTCTCACTGAACTCACAAAGAAATGGTTCCAGAATACTGTGAAATGGACACCAGAGTGTGACGTGGCTTTTTGGGCCATTAAGGCTGCATTATGTTCTGCCCCTGTTTTAAGAAGCCCAGACTTTGAGAAAACATTTTTGTTACAGACAGATGCATCAGAGGTAGGCCTAGGTGCAGTCCTAAGTCAAAATATCAATGGGACAGAGCATCCTATTCTATATATCAGTAGGAGGTTGCACGGCAGAGAGAAAAGGTACTCCACCATTGAAAAAGAATGCCTTGCGGCAAAGTGAGCCATGGAGTCCCTTACGTTTCACTTACTAGGAGCTGACTTTGTACTTGTAACAGATCACAATCCTCTCTGTTGGCTTAACCAAATGAAGGATACAAATTCTAGAATCACACAGTGGTACCTGGCACTACAGCCATTTAAATCTAAACTGATGCACAAAGCTGGGAAAGAGAATGTCAATGCTGAATTTCTGTCAAGGTATGGATCAGGAAATGAGAATTCTGAAGGTTGAAAAAATGTGAGTTGAAGCTCCTCCGTTTGCTATGCTACATATGCACTGAACTGTAAAGGTTATAAGCTAATGTTAGACAGGATTTTAATAGAACATTTTGGAAACCTGTTTTTGTAAAACAGGTTCCCTCTTAAAGAGGGGTGTATGTGACAAAGTTGAATAAGGCCCTGCCCCATTTGTTATGCAGAAGGAGTTTAAACACAAGAGTATGTTCTATCCTCTCCTTTTCTGTCTCTTCTCTGTCTGGTTGTGCAACCAAATTTTCTTGTGAGACCTAGGAGCGGACCACTCCAACAGTTTCGCAGTTCTCCACTTCTCATTATCTCTCTGCATTCCCTTGCTATTGCTGTCTTTTCATCTCCCTTGCATATCTGCAGTTATAAAAAAAAATGTATGTGAATCTCTGTGTAAAACTGTCACTGATACTGGGAACCCTTTCTTAAAAACTGTATATACTGTAGTTTTACTGTTGAAATGATTGCAAAAAGCTATTTGGAACTCAAGGGGTTAACCTGAGATGCAGTTTTTAAGTCTTTTGCAGAGCTGTAAACAAGAGGTCAGTTCTGGGACACCATGTACTGTTTTTCTGCACCTGCAAGGAATGAAACTGACAAGAACATTCTGTAAACTTACAAGAACATTCTGTGAGAAGAAGGCTCTCTTAATGAGTTCCCAGACAAAGACATAAAATGAGCAGCCATGCTTTTGCTAGAGAGACAAGGAGAGTGACAGACTGAGAGACTGAAACTTGGAATTAAGAGATACCCTCAGAAGAAGGACTTAGTTTTTTCTGTTTGTACTGTCCTTGTAAATAGTTATACTGAAAACATTTATTTTTTATTTTACTGTTATTGAAAAAAATAAAATGCTATTTGTGAATTTTGAAACTGATCCTGGTTTTCCTATGCTTCCTGACCTGTGTGCCTCGATGACACACACATCTGCCTATATAGTGCTGTACGTATCCATGTGTCTGTTTATGTAGTACTGTGTATGTAGTGTGTGTCTGTTTATGTAGTGATGTATGTACTGCATCTGAGTACTGCATGCAATTTTACATCTGTAGTTTTCTGTGTGCATGTCTATCTGTGTAGTGGCATGTGTATCTATGCATCTGTTTTTGTGGTGCTGTGTGTGTGCATACATACATGTCTGTTTATGTAGTGCTCCACCCCCCAACCTGGGTTGTCTATCCTCCCCTGGCCCCGGCTTCCTCTTTCCTCCCATCACACCTCAGGAGGTCTACAACGCACTCTACTCCCTTAACTTACCCAAATCTAGCCCTGACGGAATCCACCCAAAAATGCTCCATATTTCTGCGGCAGCCATTGTAGCTCCACTGACACACATTCTGAACCTATCCATTAACACAGCTACAGTTCCAAAGGCTTGGAAATCCACCAAAATCATCCCTCTCCACAAAGGCGGTGACCCTTCCCAGCTAGGCAACTATAGGCCTCTCTCGCTCCTCCCCTTACTCGCCAAAGTCCAGGAGTCCCTCATACTGACCAAACTATCCGATTATCTCTCTGCCAACAACTACCTATCACCAATTCAATCCGGCTTCCATAAACACCACTCCACCATAACCACCCTTCTTAGGGTAACCGACTCCATCCTCACAGCCATGGACAGTAGCCACATCACTGTAGCCATTTTCATTGACCTGGACAAAGCGTTTGACTCTGTCTCCCACCCACTTCTACTTAACAAACTTAGCTCTTTCGGCATCGCCCAGCCTGCCATTGCCTGGTTCCACTCGTACCTCCATAAAAGACAACAATCAGTCCAAATGGGTGACACTCTCTCCTCTCTTCTCCTCATTACATCTTATCTGGCGTCCCCCAAGGATCCATACTTGGCCCTCTCCTCTTCTCTCTCTTTATTAACAACCTTCCCTCCTCCTGCTTAGCCTCTAACATGCATCTTTACACAGATGACACTATCAGCTTTGCCTCGGGACCCTCCTATGACAGTGTCCTCCCCACTCTCCAAGACAATTTTGACAGAGTCCAGTCCTGGTTCCTGGATAACCTGCTCACACTAAATGCAAAAAAAATGGTCACAATGGTCTTTGGCTCAAGACAGAAGCTGGCCTCCTCCCAGCCCTCCCCGCTATCACCACCAGAGATGGCTCTCCCTGGAGCAAGTCTCAGCCTTCAAATACCTGGGAGTTTGGCTGGATAGCCACCTCAATTTCTCTAGTCACATTGAGGCAATCTGCACAAAGCTCTGGTCCAAACTCACCATCCTCTATCGCTTCCAATCCCCACCCATTGTGAACTGGTTCGTAAAAGTATCCTACCAGTTATTGACTATGCTGACATAGCCTATGGTACGGTCCCAGCCTCCTCTCTCTCCAGACTTAACATACTCCTAAATTCCTTCTGCCACTTCACTACTGCCTCACCCCCTCTCACTCACCACTGTCAGCTCTACACTCCCCTATCCCTGGCTCTGCTCTCCCACAGGTGTACCATTCATGGCACCTCATTATTAGCTAAATACTGGCATGGGTCCCTCCCCATCACCTCACCTCCCTCCTCATCCCAACCTCCTCCCTAAGCTACCCTCTCCACCACAGGGACACCCACACTTTCCACCTCCCTCACCCTCACTCTCTAACCAGCCAAGCTGCCTTCTCGTACCACCTGCCCCTTCTCTGGAATAACCTCCCTTCCAACCTTTGACTGGCCCCTTCCTGTTCCGTTTTCACTCGACTCATCAAGCGCCAACCCACCCCACAATGCCCTAAATGTTCAAATGGTCCCAAAACACAACCGATGCACCACTCATCCCCCACCCACCTACCCCAGCCACTTAGAACAAGATGATTTCATCTCCCTTCTCCCTCTCCACTTGTAATTGTTTTACTGTTTTACCAACTGATTCAGTGTATTTTACTGTTGTAAAATGTTGTACAGATTGTCTGTATCTGCAATCTACTGCTAATCTCTGTACAAACTGTACTCGGGTCACACCTGGAAACAAGCCTCAGCTCAGTGTGCCTTTCCTGGTCATCAAATTTTAAATAAAAATAAATAAATAAATATGTGCATCTGTATATGTAGTGGTGTGTGTACAGTACATGTGTAGTGCTTATTTGTGCATTTGTGTATGTAGTGGTGTGTGTATATGTGTGTATTTTATTTGCTTCAGCATGGAAAAAGATCCATTGAGCAATGCTCATTTACATGTGCAATGCCCCTCCCCCAAATATGGGGGCTTACCTTATGACCGTTTTTCCCATTCTGCTCCCTTCTTAGGAGCGCCTCCCATCTGCCTATGGGTGTTTTCCTGTCATGTCCCCCGCTTTGACCACCACAGCCCAGGTCCCAAAAGGAGCCCCAAGGGTCCCCAGAACAGCACCAGTGTGATTTTTGCCCATTTTGGGTCTCCAAAGTCAAGCCACGATCAGCCACTTCCTGTAGTAGCACTCTGGTGCTAGCAGGGGTTGTGCATGCTCAGAATCGCACTTTGATCTCCCGATCTCTCAGTTTGCGGTTAAGCGGGAGAGTGTTCTGTGATCCCAGTCCCTGCATTGGGCAGAGTGGGGACTGGTGATCTCAGCTAGGGCCAAGAGAGCCCTCATTCTATTTTAAATAAAGAACGTCATAAAGTGCTGTTGATCAGGGCTCATGAATATTAATGAGGATAGCCCCAATCCTTTATAAACATTAATTAGGACACTGCTGTTTCAGGGATAAGAGTTTGGCAGCTGCTGAAGGGTACAGATTGTAAATATAGCTAAAACATAGGCAGCAGCTGCCATGGGCATCCAGGGGAGAATGTATCCAAGGGAAAATCATTTAAATAAATAAATGTTTCTTGCTGCACCAGATGCTAACACTAATGCCTGTCTGCTGCCTGGGGGGCACTAGATTACGGCAGCAGTGACAGGCTTTAGACTAAAGCAAAATGTTAAAGTGGGCAGTGTTTAAGAGGGCACATGAAGGGCTATTGAACTGTGGGGCAGGTGAACCAGTAAAAAGTTTAATCTGGCTGCACCAGGACTTTTATTTGGGACTGTGTGACTCTGCAAGGGGACTGTGTATATTAGCAGCCATTATAGGGCAGCAACAGCCAATCAGAAAGCCAGGATTTTCAGCCAGGATTTATGGGACTTTTGCCAGAGCTCATGGGACATAGCAATGTTCTTATGGGGAAGCTACAGGGACCTAATTCAGGTGCCAAAACAGGGAGCCTATAGTGCATCAAGTGGAGTTAATGAATATTCACTTCCTGGACTGACAGACAGGATCGGCCAATTGTTGTAAGAGCAACAAATAGCTTCAGCCAATTGGGATCTCAGAAGAGTTCCATTAAAGGCAGAGTTTTTGGGGCTGTGTGAGCAGATTTGAGCAGGAGCCCCCCACAGGGGTGGGGGCTCAGGCCCTCAGCAGAGTGAAATAGGCCTAATGATCTAGTCCAAGGCCCTCCACAAGGGAGGGGGTTTTCCTCTGCCAAAGAGAGATATAAGTGACTGCCTGAAACAGAAGTCACTGGCCTGGGGGTTGCCACAGAATGTCCTCCAGGGCTAGTGCAAGCCTTTTCAATGTTGAGGAAAAATGTGGGCCAGTAACCTGATGAATCCAGCTATGAGAGAGCTGAATCTGCCTCAGCAATGAGAGTGCTGATGAATCCAAAAACCTCGGAGGAAAACAATTTCTGCCAGACACCTGAGTGAGTAAATTGCTTTTGCCAAGTGCAACTCTGAGAAAGTCTTTAAGGGGCAGAGAAGCCCAAAGCCTACCAAAAGTATCTGTCTGTCTGCACCCTGCATTCACAGCAATGCCCAGGGGGTGGACATCTGCTAAGTGACCAGGAAGGGTCCAAGTATTGTGTATAAATGTGTCTGATTTGAAAGTGCCTACAGGACTGGAAGGGGAGTACTCAGAGCTAGGGCTCTTCCTAACTTTGGCTGGGAGGTCCATTATTTTGTCTGGGGAAGCTGCAAGCACCAGTGTGTACCACAAGGGACTGCATGTTGTATTACTGAGCTTAGAGAGCTACAGCCAAGTGCAAGTGTGGTGTTAAAAGAGCCTAGACAGCTAGAGTAAACAGTTTACTGCCAAGAGCAAGTGTTTGCATCAAAAGAGACTACTGTGTCTGTTGCTAGCCAGCGAAGTCTGCAGAATGGTAGTGGAACTTGCCACAAGCTCAGTCAATTTAAAGTATTTCAGTTGGTAGCGAGTCCAGCCTCAAGTTTGGTATAGTGTGCTAACCAAAGTTGTGCTTTAAGCTCCATCTTTAATCAACAAGGAAGATAAAAGTTGTTCAACAGACTGTGTCCTAATGTCCATGTGGGAGCCGTAACCTGGGATCTGGTTGTTCACTCTGCTGTGTTGAGTATGGGTGCTTGCCCCTAAAATCATTGGGAATGTGCCTGATTCTAAAGTTCTGGCCAACCAGAAAAAAGGGTCTATGTCTGCTATGATCAACTAGGACATCTGGAAAAGAAACTGCAAATAAACTATTGTAACTTGGTAATAAATTACCTTTCTCAGGTTCTTGGTAAAACAGCACAAAGGAAGAGACAACAGACAAGTGGTACTCATGTAATAAATGACATTTATTACAGATCAATAATATAGGCTTACTGCCAACAGTGTAATCACTGGGAGAACTACCAGTTTTCCCTTACATAGGTAAAGTAGTCTCATCTCAGAAAACCTATGTGCTACAGAGGGTCTTATACCCTGATAATCACTACAGTAGCTACTAAAGAAGATACATAAAAAGTATATTGGCTGGCAGTATAGCCTAGAGGTTAGAGGAACGAGGTGTGAATGAGCTTGATACATCCAGCAGACCAGAGATGAGTTTGATTCTCACAACCTCCACTTGCATACTGTGTGACTCTGAGCAAGTCACTTAACCGCCCAGTGCTCCTAGGTCGCCACTGAAAACAGGCACTTGTGCCTAGTGGGTCTTACCCAGTTACCAAAGACTAAAATAAAAAAATACATATAAATAATTGGCCAAAAAAAGGTGGCCTGAGTAACTTTCCTAACTAACATAAGAAGTTGTTTAGCTTGCATAGATGACATAATACAATAGGATCTCTATAAGTCCAAGGTCAGTTGCAAGTGTAGTGATGCATGAGCACTAAAGATGGCACTATTGCCTTACTTATAAGTGTCACAAACACAGTCTGCAGGTCAGGCCCTCTGCTCCCACAGTGCCAAACCTTGAAGTGCAATATGTGAATAGGAGACAAACAGGGTAACCCTCCTGTCTGTTTTGGGCCTGAAACACCTCCTAGTCTCGAGTCTTGAGGTAAAATATGAACCCCTTTTCGTTAGCACGCCCAGTTAACAGCATCAAATATTACACCATCTTTGGGGAAATGCAGTGCAGTACTTAACCCAGCGGACACCCGGCCTGATTCACAATTCTACCATGTTGACTCAATTTGAGACTTAGGTATTTTCTTACTTTTTGTGCAAAATGGTTACACTATAAGCCCTTTAACAGTTATGTCAGTAATATCAAGACTGTTCCAGCATTCACACGCAGAAATGAGAAAAATGCAAAGTTTTCTCCCAGCTGGCTGATAATATGTTGTCACAAAACTCCTCTTCCTCCCTGATGACACAGCTCACAGATGCTGGCTGTGAGGACACTCAAACCTGAGTACTGAATTAATTTATCAGTCACATGTCTCAGCCCACTGCTCAAACATTCAAAAAAAAAAAATATATATATATATATATATATATATATATTTATGTATATCTTTTTCTTAATTAATGAGGCCTTATGACAGACAGCATTACCCATTTGATGTCTTCAGAAGCTTCCTGAGGAACTGTGTTTACCTAGTTGTGAAATCAAACAGAAATCAGTTAAAAATTGCGTTTTCCTCAGAGGTCATAAAATGCATGCTTTGTTCCTGCATTTCAAAGTAAAGGGATAGTCTACAATATGTTATAACCTGGCCTTCGAAGGAAGTCTTTAATTAGAGTTTCCACTGGGTCATGTAGAGTGTCATTTCCCTGGCTACACTTGAAATTCTATCTTCCAGATGGCTGTGCTGCTGTCAGCCATATTTTCCCAAGCAGACATTCAAATAAACATATATTTGTATCACAAATATGATACACTATAATGACAAGTAGATAGGCAGAGCGTCACAGTCCTCCCTCCTAGACTGAATTTGGGGGTATCTATTCCTAGGCATGGGATGAGTTCCCCAAAGTCAGTTCACTGCTCAAACTGATGCGATAGCCCATCTGCATTTTTGTTTGCTGCCCCTGCCCTGTGTGAGACAGTCATGTCGTAACCCTGCAAGGCAAGGCTCCATCTTAAAAGCTTACCATTTGTTTTACCTATGTGTGCCAGCCAAACCAGGGGGTTGTGATCTGTCTGTACCTCGAAGTGCTGCCTGTATAGGTATGGTTCTAACTTCTTTAGTGCCCATACCATTGCCAGGCATTCTTTCTCCACTGTAAAATAAGCCTGCTCCCTGGGAAGTAACTTCTTACTGAGGTACACTCTTGGGTGATCTTTCCCTTGGTTAGACATTTGACTAACCACTGCCCCAATACCCACATCTGCAGCATCAGTCTGGACTACAAAGGGTTTACTATAGTCTGGATTGGCTTATACAGGAGCACTGCACAGTGCCTCCTTTAACTGTATAAAGGCTTGTTCACAGGCTGGTCCCCAGTTAATCCTTTTTGGCATCCTTTTCATTAACAGGCCAGATAGGGGAGCTGCCAGGGCACTGTAGTTTGGTACAAATTTCCTATAGTTCCCTGTAGTCCCTAGAAAGCTCTGAACCTGCTTCTGTGTTTCAGGTCTGGGCCATGCCTTGATTGCCTCAATTTTTGCTTGAATAGGATGGAGCTGTCCCTGGCCTTCTACATGCCTGAGGTATACCACCTCAGCCATGGCCACCTAGCACTTCTCAGCTTTCACAGTGAGCCCGGCCCTCTGAATCCTGCCCAGTACTTCCCTAAGGTGGGCCAGGTGTTCCTTCCAGCTGGCACTAAGGATGGTAATGTCACCAGGTATGCCACGGTGTACTCTTCAGCACCATTTAACACCTGGTTCACTAACCTTTGAAAGGTGGCAGGGGCATTCTTCATTCTGAAAGGCATTACTTTAAACTCAAATAGCCCTATTGGAGTGATGAAGGCCGACCTCTCCTTAGCTCTCGCCATTAACTCTACCTGGTAATACCCTTTCATCAGGTAAATAGTAGTAAGGTATGTCACCCCTCCCAACTTGTCCAGTAGTTCATCTGTCCATGGTACTGGGTGGGCATCTGACTTTGTGCCTGCACTGAGTCCACAATAGTCCATACAAAATGAGTAGAGCCTCTGGCTTGGGAACAAGGACTATGGGTGAGGCCCAGGGGCTGTGGGTAGAACAGCACAAAGGAAGAGACAACAGACAAGTGGTACTTATGTAATAAATGAAATTTATTACAGAACAATAATACAGGCTTACTGCCAACAGTGTAATCACTGGGAGAACTACCAGTTTTCCCTTACCTAGGTAAAGTAGTCTCTCATCTCAGAAAACCTACATGCTGCAGAGGGTCTTATACCCTGATAATCACTATGGTAACTGCTAAAGAAGATACATAAAAATCATATAATTGGCCAAAAACAGGTGGCCTGAGTAACTATCATAACTAACATAAGAAGTTGCTTAGCTTGCACAGATAACATAATATAATAGGATCTGTATGAGTCCAAGGTCAGTTGCAAGTGTAGTGATGCATGAGCACTAAAGATGGCACTATTGCCTTACTTATAAGTGTCACAAACACACTCCCCAGGTCAGGCCCTCTTCCCCCACAGTGCAAAACCTCGAAGTGCAATATGTGAACAGGAGACAAACAGGGTAACCCTCCTGTCTGCTTTGGGCCTGAAACTCCTCCTAGTCTCGAGTCTTGAGGTAAAATATGAACCCCTTTTTGCTAGCACGCCCAGTTAACAGGATCAAATATCACACCGTCTTCAGGGAAATGCAGTGCGATACTTAACCCAGCGGGCACCCAGCCTGGTTCACAATTCTACCCTGTTGACTCAATTTGAGACCTAGGTATTTTCTTACCTTTTGTGCAAAATGGTAACACTATAAGCCCTTTAACAGTTATGTCAGTAATATCAAAATTGTTCCAGCATTCACATACAGAAATGAGAAGAGACTCAGGCAGGATTAAGGAAACCAAAATGTTTGCTGAAATGAAAAATAGTAAATACATACAAAACACCAAACCTTTATACATTAATACTTACAGTCAAAAGAAAAGGGAATTTCAAAAACCAAAAAGTCTGGTAACTGATCTATCTGACTACCCTAAGTTTCAAGTAATAAATAGGTGGTTGAATTTACCTATCATCTCCTTGATTAGTGAGGCCTTATGACAGACAGAATTACCCCTTTGATATCTTCAGAAGCTTCCTGAGGAACTGTGTTCACCTAGTTGTGAAATCTAACAGAAATCAGTTAAAAACTGCCTTTTCCTCAGAGTTCATAAAATGCATACTTTGTCTCTGCATTTCAAAGTAAAGGGATAGTTTACGATGTGTTATAACCTGGCCTTTGAAGGAAGTCTTTAATTAGAGTTTCCACTGGGTCATGTAGAGTGCCATTTCCCTGGCTACATTTGAAATTCCATCTCCCAGATTGCTGTGCTGCTGTTAGCTATATTTTTCCAAGCAGACATTCAAATAAACATATATTTATAGCACAAATATGATACACTATAATGACAAGTAGATAGGTAGAGCGTCACAATAAGAATATAGTAAAAACAGAGTAAAAAGCATCTCTTATAGCTAATATATCAGTAGAACATAATGAAGCATCATATGCATTAGTAAAACATAGAACACAGATCCTGACACTTATGCTTATATGATAAGTGTCTTTGCCCTAAGGTTAGTACATGTACCTACATATATGTTGCTGTCCTCAAGGTGGGGGTACAATCAGGGGTGCAGGGCCATGGATAACATCCCCCCCCCCGTTGCCTTCAGAAGAAAAGGCAACAGCCACAGGAAAGTAGAGGGATGGAGCTATGAAAGTTATTTACAAGCCCGATGCATGAGCCTTGTTCTCAGTGTTGTCTTAGAGTTCATAGCAGACAGTAGTAGAAGTAGTAATATATTTTATTCAAAAATGGCATGAATTGGATAAAAACACCATTGAGTGAATTCATTTTCAAGGTGATCCAGGATACATTCATACAGTTTCCATTCTTACTTCTGACATACATAAATAACATTTGTAGAGATACCAGAGAGTACATAAATAACATTATACAAAATCTGTAAAGGTGAAATACAATTAAAATAGTCCAGAATTTTAAGTTATTGCAGACAAACAACACAACGCAGGAGGTTTAGTGTCAGAAAAACAAAAACATCAAAAATGCTTGAATAATAACAAAAGCTTTAAAGGTGATTTCTAACCAAGTAGTGGATAGCGCCTTACCCATATGATTAGCAGTGAACTGATGTGTCTTCATGATGTCCTCACAAAGTTTTTCAACATACTTATTTACAGATACCCTATGTACAGTAGGGGTGTGGAGGTCAATCAACAGGTGCTCAGGTAATCTCATGGCTCTACCAGTCATAACCTTGTAAGGTGTGCACTGAGTAGTTGCTGCAGGAGTGCCCCTGATTGCCATCAGTAGTAGTGGCAAGAGGGAATCCCAGTCCTTGGGATTGTCATTGATGAATTTGCATAACATCTGTTTGATTCTTCTGTTTGCTTTTTCTATCTGGCCTAAGGATTGAGGATGGTATGGGATATGGAATTTCTGATCTACTCCAAACAATTGGAGTGTCTGCTACATCAGTTCAGCTGTAAAGCTGGTTACCTGGTCTGAGTCTACCTTAAGGGGCAGGCCCCACCTGGAGAACAATTGATCCAGCAGGATCTTGGCAGTTGTCTTTGCCATGTTATTCTTAGTGGGGAATGCTTCTACCCACTTAGAAAACAAATCTGTGACAACAGGTGCATACTTGTTCTTGTTGGAATTGGTCAAGGGGCCGATGAAACCAATTTGTATCACATTCCAAGGTCCAGTTTGCTTTTGTGAACTTTGTTCAGGCACTGAGGATTGCTGGAGATTCCCAGGGTCTGTTTGAAGTAATCTGGGGCCAGGGATTTTTTGTTTGCTGCACCGACCCTGTGGAACTCTCTACCTCGGTCGGTGAAGGAGTGCCCGATCATACAGAGTTTTAAATCGGCATTGAGGACTTATTTATTCAGACTTGCTTTTTATGGAATCATGATAATATTTTTAATGAATTTTATGGTTTTAAGTGTTGTAACTTGTTATATGTGTTATCTAGGGGTGTTTTATTTTGTACAAGCACATAGATATTTTGATTTGCACTTTTAAATAAATAAAGTTGATGATGATGATGATTTGGCATTTCTTTTGACTGAAATTGGATTGTTCTGGGCACACACTATGCAGTTGTCCGCATAGTGCTCTACATCTTTGGCCATACCAGCTCACCAGATGACGGTTTTGAGTCTATGGAGGATATTGTCTGCCCCCTGGTGTCCACCAGTGGGGGTATCATGAACCATATGGATGAATTCAGTTCGCAAAAATTGTGGTGCAACCCACAGTTTGTCACCTGTATCTTCTTTTTGATACCAGATGAGCTTCTGATCACTGGACAAGTGTATATTATCTGAGTATCTCTTGTATGGACTACCAGCCGGTAGTTCCTGTTCAATTCCTTCATCTAGAAATTTGGACACATCTTTTAGTTCTGGGTCTGATTTCTGTGCAGCAGAAAGGTCCAGTGGGAGTTCTGGTACTGGTTTCTGCCTGGTGTTGGCAGTTAAGAAAACAGCTGCCACAGTTACTGGGTGAGTCTTTGTCCGTGCCCCTCCCCCGAGCACCTGCTTTGGCAAGCAAGTCCGCTCAATCATTGAATTCATGGTAAGGGTCAGATTTACAGTGAGCCTTTACCTTGTGGATGTACAGTTTGTGAGTAAACTGCTGTGTCAGGGTGTGTATGTACATAAACAGATCCCTGTACTTGACAGGTGTGCCATTAGAGGATGTAAAGTTATTTTTTCTCCCAGAATGGTAGAAACTCAGTAGGGGAAGAACAGACCCAACTGGAGTCTGCAAAGATGTAGGCATCCTTGTCACAATGGGGCATGACCTCTAAACCACAGGCTACAGCTGCTAGTTCGGCATACTGTGAGGAGATGACACTGCATTTCCTAGAAATGTGCCTGAAATCACCATCTTGCTCTAATATGAGCACACCAAATCCTGCTACCTGCTTTCCATCCACATAGGAGGTGGAGCCATCTTTAAAGACACGATACATGCTGGTATCCTCTAACACATCTGGTGTAGCTGGTAAGAATGGTCCTGGCTCAGGTAAGTCAGAAGGCTGGAGTGTACAGTCATGGGGTTTACCTGTGTAGGGTAGGCCATAGGCCAAGATAGATGGCATTTTTGCAGGTAGTACTTTGATGTCCCTGTCCTGCAAAAGTAAAGACCAGTGAGTGAGTCTGGTGTTAGAAACTGAATCATCTTTTACTTTGTTTGAAAGTAAGAAGTTGGTTGGGGTATGAGAGGCATGCAAGACAATAGGTGCATACCCAATGATGTACATGACATGTTTGACAGTCCAATAGGTTGCCAAGAGTGTCCTTTCACAGAGACTGTATTTCCTCTCTACTGGGGACAGCATCTGAGATGCATAGGCAATGGGCCTGAAGTACCCATTGTACTTTTGTGCCAGCACTGCAGACATGGCCACAACAGAAGTGGCAGTTTCCAGATGGAATGGGAGGTTTAAATTGGGATTGATCAGTGCTGGAGCTGAGGCTAAGGCCTGCTTGAGTTGTGTGACAGCTTCAGTATGGGTGGGCCCCATGTCCATGGGACATCCTTTTTCAGAAGTTCGTACAAGGGAGCAGCCTTCAGGGCAAAGTCAGGGATAAAATCTCTAGAATAGTTTACGATTCCTAAAAAGCATCTGAGTGTTGCCATGCTGGTAGGAAGTGGCAGATCTTGTAAGCCCTGCATCTTCATGATAGCTGGGCTTCTGCCTTGGTCTGTAATCTGTAGGCCAAGGAAGATGACCTCTTTTTCACACAATTGTGCCTTAGAGGGGTTGCACTTGAGGCCTGCTCTCTTGCGGAGAGACAGAAGTTCGTCTAGAAGGGCCAAATGCTCTTCTTTCGTGGTGGTTGCTAGAAGCAAGTCATCCACGTACTGCAGGAGACACTGGGGTGAAGAGAACCCCTGCAGGGCATCCATCACATGGAGATGGAAGAGGGAAGTGCTGTTGTGAAAGCCCTGTGGAAGACAGGTCCAGGTGTACTGGCATCCATCAAAGATGAAAGCAAACTTGTATTGGCTTTCCTGTGCTAATGGGAGTGACCAGAAGCCATTGGAAATATCAAGAGCTTTGAACCACTTTTTGTCAGGTGTCAACAGCTTGAGCACATCAGGTGCTGATGTTACTGTTGGGGTGCAACTAGGGGTAATTTGCTTAAGTTTTCTGTAGTCAGTTGTGAGTCTCCAAGCTCCTTTTGGCTTTTGCACAGGCCAAATAGGTGAATTAACAGTGGAAACACAGGTCCTAATCACTACTTGTTGCAGCAGTGATTGGATGGTCTCCCTCTGTGATGGCAAGGCTTCAGCAGGAAATAGGTACTACTTCTGCCTCACATGGTCAGGCCCTGTGATTTCAATGGTAGTATGCATCCTACCACAGTCGTGTTTGTTGGTGGCAAACACATCAAGGTGTTTTTGCAGCAAGGGTGCAAACTCAGAATACAGGTCATGACTTTTGAACAAAGCCATGACGTCATACTCCTTGTTATGGGAGATGGCTGCCACCATGTGTGAGTCTGGAATGGTGACAGCATAACACTGTCCTTTAATCTGAAGTAGTAGCCTATTGGCTAGGTCCACTACACAGCCATGTAGTGCTAGGAAGTCAATTCCCAATATGCTGGGGTGATGACGTAATACCATGAGATCAAAAGCAAAATCAGTCCTGAGGTGACCTACCACCACAGGTAAAGAAACAGATCGGTAGGTGTGTAACTGAGTACCATCTACACCCTGGGCACTGGTCTTCCAGCTGGTAGGCCAGTCAGATGAGACTGGGTCCTCATCACGGAGGACTGACATGGCTACTCCGGTATCTGGAAGCATGGTAAGTTGGCGGCCCCAGACCTTGGCCTTTACACAAGACCATCCATTTGTGTTAACAATCAAGTCACACAATCTGGATTGGGACCTGTAATTGTCACTTGGTATTGTCAGAATCATCATCATCACCCTGTTCCTGGAATCTGAGGCCTGCAGGATATTTCAAGGCTTCCTGTATGTCTTGCACATGGTACAAGTGTACCTGTGATGTCACTGGCACTGCGACAGCCTGCATGCATGGTTCCTCCTTGGTTGTCGTATCGGCCTGGCCAGTAACCAGTGCCACAAAAGGATTCTTCCCTCGGCTGTTTGTTTGGCAGCCGAGGCCAGGAAAGGGTTCCCCTGACCGCATGGCTGTCCAGCAGTCAGAGCAAGGGCTGCTACAGTTTGTGTAGTCTTGGCCGCTCTCTTGGCATGGATCTCCTCCAGCAGCTTGTAGAGGGTCTCGTTCTCCTCTTTGATCTGTCGGCAGTTAGGACCATTGTGATTCTGGCTATTTTGCTGGGCATTTGGATTGCTTCTGTCTCTGTTCCTGTTGTTTCTATAGTTCTGGTCCCCCCCTTGTGTGACTGCTGGTCATCAGAAGGGGTGTCATTTTTCTGATTGGTGCCCTCCAAAGTGTAGTGGGTAGGTGCCTCAGGGAAGGGCTGCATCGCAGCCACTTTGTTGGATTTACCGGAAGCAAGGTTACGGAGGTAAACCTGATAGGCATGCTCTGTTTTGGTGAGGATAGCCACAACAATATTGGTACTCAGGTAAACATTAAGCTCAACCTTTCCCACAAGGCTGGAGTCATGTTCCAGATGCACAAATCCTTGTACTCAATTTGGTCTCGGTCCGCAAGTTCTCCTGCTAGACCTTTGCCAGTACTGTATGCGAGTCATAACTATTGGTGGTAGACCGCAAGGCTTTCTTTTGAGTTCTACTTAACCTTGTAGGCCAAGTGGGATCCCATGATGCCTGGGCAGTTGGCCGCTATTAGGGCCATGGCAATGTCATCAAAGGTAAGGGTCTCCGAGTTATGTACTGTCTCTGAGAGCTTGACCCTGAGGGTAGGTTCAATTGTCTGTCGCAGAGCTTGAACCTGGTACTCAGATTAGAGAGAGAGCTTCTCATAGAGGGAGTACACCTTCTCCAAGTGGCAACTGATATTGTCAGTTGGGCCCATCCGTCCAATACTTTGGACAATTTACTGGACAGAATGAATGACTTATAGGGGATTGGTAGTGTGCATAGATGCGCAAAGTTCATCATGCTCTCGGACTCCATGAAGTGCAGCCTCCACTGCCGCATCAGCGATAGCTCTGTAGGTGCAGTCTTGTTTGACCGACTTTCTAAGCAGTTTCTCAATTTGTTCCTGGAAGGCTCTCTTTTGGTCCTCTGGGATAGTGATTCTGTTAATCACATCATTAATCATGCTGCAGATCTCCGACTTAGCTCCCCTGGTGAAAGGCGCAAGTGGAGGCGCACTACAGAATACAGGCCCTCCACCTGTGTCATGGGGACCACCATCTTGGCGTTGTATGTGGCTTCTGCCATGTTTGTGTAGATGTGGTGATGCAGAGTGCATGCCAATGTAGGTGCCATCTTGTAAATGGCTGGCGGAAGTTGCTCCACCATGGGGGCTGGACTTGCATGTGACATGGCATGCCACATCATCAAAGTCGGAGTCGTCATTGCTGAATGATGCAATCTCAATGGGCATATACTGAAATCTGTTCTTGGCCTCATGATGGCCAGCAAGAACCTCCCATTGATGGCACAGCTTCGCCATCGTTTCTCTACACTTCTTGTGACAAACTCTTGCAGTGCTCTGCTCAATACCTTTTTCAACCTCTCACTGCAACACTCTATATGCAGTGCCCAATTCAATGTTTTCTCTAAGATCTTTCTCCAACTCACAACTCACACGCTTATAATCCTCTTTTAACTCAGCATTCTCCTCTCTCAAACCTTAATTCATATTGCTCAAAATATCATTCAAATACGCTGTTTCTTATCACATTTTAACCTTTCACAATCATCTCTCAACATGCAAATTTCTCACTCAGTGTCTTGAGCAGTACAGTGCAACAGTCTGTTATTGGCATTGTGTAGTGACTGTGTGTCTCCTCTGCTAGTTTCTTTTTCCTTTTTCTGTAACTCTGATGCCTGCAAGCCCATCTCTTTTTTAAGAGATGCATTTTGCAGTTCAAGGGAGGCACACCTCACTGTGAGACTCTCAACAGCTGTATATAGAGCAGCAACCAAAAGACCTTTAAGGTGATATTTTTTGGTCATTGGTTTGGACTCTAAGTACTGGTCTGATATGAGCAGCAATGTTTTTTTTCTGCAGATTTTGCATCCAGCGTGAAATCTGTCCATCTGCCATCAGATGTGAGGTAGTTCGAGACATCAAGTCTCAGTTCAGTGCAAAGATCAGACATGACAAATAATGACTAGACAAACAAACAAAGAAGCAGTTGGAAAACTGGCCAAAACCCTAGGTGCCATCACCAACCGCTTTCCGGTCCCTGGTGGGTGAACGGTGATGCCAAGGTGGTACGCTGTCACTCGCAGAGGGAGTGTAGGGAGGTCCAGTGTGGGTCTGCCAAGCCCAAGACCAAGATGGTGTGGGTCCGCTACAACCACTACCACTGTAATTACGAGAAGGTCCAAGTAGGCAAAAATTGCACTACAGTACTCAACATTCAAATAAGTTGAATGGAATCTTCTTTTGTACCTTCTACCCTGCACACGGTCACCAAATGTAACTTGGTAATAAATTATCTGTCTCAGGTTCTTGGTGGAATGGCACAAAGGAAGAGACAACAGACAAGTGGTAGTCATGTAATAAATTAAATTTATTAAAGATCAATATTACAGGCTTATTACCAACAGTGTAATCACTGGGAGTACTACCAGTTTTCCCTTACCTAGGTAAAGCAGTCTCTCGTCTCAGAGAACCTACGTGCTACAGAGGGTCTTATACCCAGATAATCACTATGGTAGCTACTAAAAAAGATACATAAAAAATATATAATTGGCCAAAAACAGGTGGCCTGAGTAACTATGCTAACAGAAGAAGTTGCTTAGCTTGCATAGATAATGTAATATAATAGGATCTTTATAAGTCCAAGGTCAGTTGCAACCGTAGTGATGCACGAGCACTAAAGATGGCACTATTGCCTTACTTATAAGAATATAGTAAAAATAGAGTAAAAAGTATCTATTATAGCTAATATATCAGTAGAACATAATGAAGCATCATATGCATTAGTAAAACATAGTACAACACAGATCTTGACACTTATGCTTATGCGATAAGTGTCTTTGCCCTAAGATTAGTACATGCACCTACATATGTGTTGTCTGTGAGGTGGGGGCATGATCAGGGGTGCTGGACCATGGATAACACTATAAATGAGCTGAATGTATAAATGTGCTGAATGCATAAATGTGCTGAATGCAAACGACTGAATTACTCAGACTGGCTGGTCTAATAAAAAAAAGTGTTCTCAGCCCAGAAGAGGGGCCTAGCCTTCAAAATGTTTAAAATGTTGTTTTCCACCTGCAAAATCAAAAGAACTTTACAGTCAGTACTGGGGACTGGCTGACAGCTTTGCTGCCAGCATTTTAGCCTTCGGGGACCGAGCCTACCTGCTGAAAGTACTAGATTCTGCCTTGTCTAAGTCTATGAAGACATCTAACTGTAAGTAATGCAGGGTCAGCCCTGCACCACCATGGAAAGGGACTTGTAAATAGTTCAAGTTTGGTAAATTCTGCAAGCTGCAGGTAATTTAGGATGCAAACTAAAATTAATCTTCTTAATTTTCTTAAAGGCACCAACTAGCTGGCCAACATGCAGCTGCACCGTCCATCAGGCCTGCACCATTTTAAGAATTGTAATTACTGGGTGCCCAGGTTGTGTGGGATTGTGGGGTCTTATGCAATGGGAAACTGGTACCAGTGCAGGCATTAATAATAAATATTATGTCTTAATGCAGCTAGATACTGTAGTCAGGGACCTGACTACTCCAGAGGTTGGTGGGTGGCCACTGTGATTGCAACTGATTTAAAATGCAAAATGTTAATGCAAACCAAAGCCAATCTTATAAATAGTATAACCTCTATTCCATCTCACCCTTCCTAGCCCTTCCCCATGAAAATAAGCCTGTTGTTTGTTCTTGCAGATACCTGTGTCGTGAACATATTAGTAGTAGTAAGGCACTAATTACCAGAATGGTCTGAACTGGGGAAAATGTTACTGGGTCATGCTTGGGGTGGTATCCTGGTAAGTAAGTGGGTATAGCTTCCCAGAAGGCTGTAATAGACTAAACTCTAGCCCACTAAAAGGTAAACTCTGGGTGGCGGTACTGCACAATGTACTAACTTGGGAAGATACCTGATTAATGTTAAAAATGGGAACCCAGGCTCCTCAACTTTGTTCAGGCCTGCAAGGCAGGGGTAGTAGCCCTTGGTATAGCTCCACCTAGGGGTTACACATGGAAGTCCTGGTTAGGACAGTCAATAATACAACAAATCAAAAGTACAGAGCATGTAATAGAGTACAGAGGCAGCAAAACAAAAATATGCATTATATACAGAGGGCAGAACACAACAAGAAATACATAATAGTGAAAGGCTTATATACAGAACAATACAATGAAAGATAAATACAGAGAGCAAAAAAGACAGGGGAAGTAAATCATAACAGAACTGTCATGTGGGCAATGTGTCTTACGGCAGGAGCACTCATCCACAAAATGACTTTCCAGTAACATTTTGAAGGACCTGAGGCTAATCAGAGTGCTCAGCTTAAGGGTGGCTTGTAGTTTATTCCAATAAGTGGGGGCAATCCAACAGAGTGCCATTTTGCCAAAGTTGGATAGGTGCCTGCAGACCTCAAGGTGTATTATATTGCTCATCCTTGTACTTGTACTGGCATGAGTACATGTATGTAGTGCTGTATGTGTGCATCTGTATATTTAGTATTGTATGTGTGGCCATCAGTGTGCATAAATGTATGCAGTGCTGTGTGTGCATTTGTGTATGTACAGCTGTGCTGTATGTGGGTGTGTGCACACATCTGTGTTTGTAGTGTAGTGATTGTGCATCTACAGTATGTAGTTCTCTGTATATGTGCAGGTCTGTCCATGTAGTCATGATTTTTAGGAGCGGAGAGATTGGGGAGCTGCAGCCGGAGTGAACATACCAGCAAGGGAATGGAGCAGCAATAAAGGATATTCTTTTATTGCAGTCTTACGAACATACGAACATACAAAATTTGCCAGCAGATAAAGGCCTAGAGGTCTATCAAGTCTGCTCGAATGTGCAGCTAGCACCCCTTATTCTGCAGCTGCCCCTCCCTTCCACCCTTCCCCTTCATTAACCCTCCCCCTTGTCCTGTCCCATCCTCGTTTGAAGCAGTCCACTGTTCTACTGCATACCACTTCAGCAGGTAACGCATTCCACCCAGCCACCACCCTCTCTGTTAAAAGTGTCTCCTCATCTCCTCCTGAACCTTCCTCGCCCAGTCTCATATCATGGCCCCTGGTGGCCCTCCCTCCTTACTTTGAACAGCCCCTCTGTACCCGCCTTGTTTATTCCTTTCATGTATTTAAAGGTTTCAATCATGTCACCCCTGTCTCTCCTCTCCTCCAGTGAGTACATGTTCAACTCCTTCAACCTCCTCTCGTGTGATAAGTCCCCAGCCCCTTGATCATCTTTGTCGCTCTCCTGCACCCCTCCAGTAACTTAATGTCCCTCTTCAGATACGGACGCCAGTACTGCACGCAGTACTCCAGGTGTGGTCTAACTAATGACCTATACAGTGGCAGAATCACCTCCTCCCTCCTCGAGGATATACCCCTTGCAATACAACCCAGCATTTTGTTGGCCTTTGCAGCTGCCTTCCTACATTGTGCCGAGTTGTTCATTGACCCTTTAATGAGCACACCCAGATCCTTCTCCTCCTCTGTCTGGGCTAGCTGCACTCCCCCTAGCTGGTAACTCCTCCTTGGGTTCTTCATCCCAAAATGCAGCACCTTGCACTTTTTGGCATTAAAGCCCAGTTGCCAGGTGTCTGACCAGGTTTCAAGCTTTGCCAGATCATCCTGCAACCCTGCCATCCCCTAGGTCATCCACCATCGCGCCTACCTTGGTATCATCAGCAAACAGACTGATCTTGCTCTTGATGTCCCATGATATGTCTGCAATGAATATCCCAAACAACACTGGTCCCAACACTGAGCCCTGTGGAACACCGCTTGTCACTGCCCTTGGCTGTGAGAGCTCCTCACCCACCACCACCCTCTGTTGCCTTCCCTGCAGCCAGTTTCCTACCCATCTCACCAGCTTTGCACCTGCCCCTGTGCCTACAAACTTCCTTCTCAGCCTTCCATGTGGCACTGAGTCGAATGCCTTACTGAAGTCCAGATACAGGACATCCACTGCATGGCCTCTGTCCAGTTGCCTAGTTACCCAGTCATAGAACTCGACCAGGCTGGTTTGGCAGGATCTGCCATGTATGAAGCCATGCTGTCTGCTGTTCTGTAGTCCTTTGGCCTCTAGGAGGGCCACCAGCCTCTCCTTCAGGATAGTCTCCATTAGCTTACCCACGATGGATGTGAAGCTCACTGGTCTGTAGTTTCCAGGTTCATCCTTGGGGCCACTCTTGTGGAGGGGCACCACATGAGCCATTCTCCAGTCCTGAGGTACACACCCCGAATGTAGTGAGGCATTAAATATGTCTGCCAAAGGTCCTGCAAGGACCTCTGCCAGCTCCTTCAGTACCCTGGGGTGGATGCCATCTGGGCCTGGTGCCTTGTCCACCCTCAGTGCCTTCAAACCCTCTCGAACTCTGCTCTCCATGATTTCCTCATCTGTCACCACTTCCCCCCCTGCTTCTGCCATTTCTCCCACCTTGGGTGTCACTCCCCTCTTCCCTTTAGTAAATACTGAGCAGAAGTACTCATTTAGTACTTCCGCCTTATCGCACCCTGCTTCCACCCAACCCCCCTCCTTCCTAATCCTTACTATGTGGTCCTTACAGCTCCTTTTCTCCCTGATGTACTTAAAGAAGTCCTTCTCCCCCTTCTTAATGCCTTGTGCCAGCCTGAGTTCCGTAGATGCTTTGGCTCCCCTTACTGCCCTTGTCACCTCCTTCGATTCTGTCAAGTACTCCTCCCTGTCCTCCCCCCTCCCTGTTTTCTTGTACTTCCTAAAGGCAGCTCTTTTCCTTCTTACCTTTTCCATGACCTCCTTGCTCAGCCAGATCGGTTTCTTAGCCCTAGCCTTCTTGCTCTGGGCTTTGCAGCAGGTTTTGGTTGCATCCACTATCCCCAGCTTTATGAGCTCCCACCTCTGGTTAGTGCCCATACTAGATTGAATTCTGGCCAGGTATCCTTTTACCACTTCCCCCATCCTCCCAAAGTTGGCCCTCCTGAAGTCCAGCACTATTGTGCCAGATTCCACTCCTTCCTTTGCTTTGCAGAGGAACCAAGGGACCGCAGCAGTAGTAACTTAATAGAAGGGGTACATTTATCTGAATTCCTACCCTTGCTAATTTTTTTCTTTGCTGTTCTGAGGAGAAGTGTCCAGTACAGGAATTGGGGCACAGTGATACAGACATGACATTTTCTTTGCAGCCGGAGTGTATAGATTGTTTTTAAAGAGCAGAGGCTTAGACCCACCTGGAAGGATGGAGGCCTGTACAAGGGTGATGACCTTTATCTATCCAGGAAGGGGACAGCGGTCCTCAATGAATGGTTTAAATGCTTCCTCAGCAAGCATTTAAACTAGACAAGGGGGGGCAGATGGGAGCAGGGAGACTCAGGCAGCTCATTCCCACAGGTTAGAGCAGCCAGAAAGAAAGATCAGGAAGTCAAGTTCTTGACAGGTACACCTGAACCCATCGTAAGGGGTGTAACAGAGGTGGCGAGGCAACATTGGAAAGTAACCAGGGTCAGGAGAAGGAAAAAAGAAGGTAGAAGCAGAAATAAAAGGTGGCCAGGCAGTGGAAAGTGGAAGGCCATGTGCACAAATGCCCGCAGTTTGGGAAATAAAATCCCAGACCTGGTAGCCTTGATGGCAGAGGCTTGCCTGGATATTGTGGCAATAATAAAGACATGGTACACTGTAAACCACAATAGGAAGGTAAGTGTACTGGGTAATGCTCTATTCAGGAGAGATAGGGAGGGTAAAAAAGAGGGGGAGGCCTGTACGCTAGGGAAGAAATAAAAGCTACCATGGTACAGGGTAGGCAGGGAGAGGCCAAGGCACTGTGGGTCACTCTTGAGCCAGGCAATGGCACAACAATTTGAACAGGGGTGCTCTACAGGCCTCCAGCTTGGGGGAGGAGGTAGATAGGAAGCTAGAGGAAGAAATACCTGAGATAGCAGCAAAAGGGGAGGTACTACTGATGGAGGATTTTAATATGCCAGACGTATTGGACCACATCGACGGCTGCCTCTGCCAGGAACCAAGACATCCTGGACTCCCTGCAGGTGGCAGACCTCAGGCAGTTAGTGCTTGAACCCACCAGGGACAAGGCAATTCTGGATCTAATAATGACCAATGGTGACAGAATCACAGACATCTGAGTGGAAGGTCAGCTGCGATCCAGTGACCACCACACAACTTGGCTCAACATGGGTACAGGATAACAGTCAAGTCACACTAAAGCGAGGGTCTTGGATTTTAGGAGGGTGAATTTTGCTAGAATGAGGATATGCATCAGAGAAGCCCTGGTAAGGAAGGAGGCAATGGGGATTAGAGGACCAGTGGGTACACCTAAAAGCCATAGTGGAGGTGACAAACCAGTGCATATGGCTGAGAAGCAAAGGTAAGAGAATGAAGAAGCCACTATGGTTCTCAATAGATGCAGCAGAGAAAGTAAGAGCCAAAAAGTTGGCTTTCAGAAAATATAAGGGGATGCAGAAAGAGGAGGATAGGGTGGTGTACCTAAATAGCCTGAGGGAAGTAGGAAAACTGTTAGGAGTGCAAAGGTGCAAACAGAGGTAAGACTATCACAGATAGTTAGGAAAGGGGATAAGATATTCTATAGATACATCAGTGAAAGAAGGAAGGACAGAGTGGGATTGTAAGGCTCAGAGGGGATGAAGGTGTGTGTGTGTGGAGGGAGACTTGGAAAAGGTGGCAACACTAAATAAATGCTTCTGTTCAGTTTTCACAGAAGAAGTTGAGGGACAGGGATCACAGCTAGGCATCAGATACAGAGGGGGAGGGAGGGAGGGAGGAACACCAGTCCATTTACAGAAGACAGAGTCCTAGGGGAGCTCACAAAACTGAAGGTGGACAAAGCAATGGGCCTAGATGGCACACATCCCAGGATATTAAAGGAACTAAGAAAGGAGACAGCAGCAACACCACTGGCAGCCCTGTTCAGTGAATTGCTGAGAACAGGAGTGGTTCCAGAGGACTGGAGGAGGGCACATGTAGTCTCTCTTCACAAGAGCGGAAGCAGGGAGGAGGCAGAAAACTATAGGCCGGTCAGCCTAAAATCAGTAGTGGGAAAGATTATGGAGGCAGTGCTCACGGAAAGGACTGCAGAACACTTGGAATCCAATGGAGCACGGGATCCAAGACAGCATGGATTCACAGCAGGAAGTTCATGTCAAACTAATCTGATAAATTTTTTTTACTGGGTGACAAAGGAGGTGGATAAAGGGGGAGCAGTAGATGTAGCCTACCTCGATTTCAACAAGGCCTTTGACACCATCCCACATAGGAGATCGGTAAATAAGTTGGGCAGCCTGGGTGTGGGCCACAAGGTGGTGAACTGGGTTAGCAACTGGCTGAGGGACAGGAAGCAGAGGGCGGTGGTTTGTTTGCTCATTTATTTGTTTAATTGTTTATTTAAAATCTGGAAAAGTTCATGGGCAAAGACCCGTTTGCCTAGGCAACCAGATGACAATACAAAAAAGAGGTAAACAGGTATAAACATACAAATCAAGTAAATAAAACATCATACAAAATTACATTCACAAACATTTGTAGTAACTATTTCTACAAATCAATAAATAAAAAAAATCATACAAGATTGCATTCACAGACATTTGTAGTAGCTAACCATTTCTTTAAATTGGCTAATGGAATCCAATCCAAGGAAAGGGGAGGTGACCAGCGGGGTGCCTCAGTGGTTGGACCTGGGGCCAGTCCTTTTTAATGTCTTCATTAGTGACATTGCAGAAGGGCTAGAAGGGAAGGTGTGCCTATTCGCAGATGACACCAAGATCTGCAACAGGGTGGACACTCAGGATAGGGTGGAGAGGATGAGGAGAGACCTAGAAAGGCTGGAAGAATGGTCATAAGTGTGGCAATGAGGTTCAATGCAAAGAAATGCAAAATCATGCACCTAGGGTGCAGAAACCTTGCAGAGAGCTACAGGTTGGTGGGGGGTTGGGGTCACCAGGGAAGAAAGGGATTTGGGGATTATCAACTCAGAAGATCTAAAGGTGGCCAAACGGTGTACAAAGGCTGAAGGATGGGCCAGAGGCATGTTGGGGTGCATAGGTAGGGCTATCACTAGCAAGAGAACAGAGGTGGTGATGCCACTTACAAAACACTGGTGAGGCCACATCTGGAATACTGTGTATAGTTCTGGAGGCCACATCTTTGTAAAGTTGTAGACAGGGTGGAGGCAGTTCAGAGAAGGGTGACAAAGATGGTGCAGGGCTTGCAACAAAAGACATATGAAGACAGACTGAAAGGCCTCAATATGTATACACTGGAAGAGAGGAGGAAACATGGAGATATGATAGGAACTTTCAATTATCTTAAGGGCATGAACAAGGTGCAGGTGGGTGATATCTTTCAGTATAAGAAGGGTACAAGAACAAGGGGGACCGAAATGAGATTGGAGGGGGGCAGGTTGAGGGGTAATGTCAGGAAGTTTATTTTCATGGAAAGGGTAGTGGGTACATGGAACAGACTATCACAGGAGGTGGTGGGGGTGAGCACAGTGGGGGGATTCAAGCATGCATGGGACAGGCATAAGGATACCCTAGAGGGGGGAGGGAGAGGCTAAAGCCACTGACCGAGTAGGGTCAGAGGGCACTGATAAAGGTTGGGTAAAAAGGCAGACTGGATGGGCCAAGTGGTCCTCATCTGTCATCAGTTTTCTATGTTTCTATGTGTTTGTGTATGTGCACGTGTGTGTGTGTGTGTGCGCGGCTTGCATGCATGCGCATGCGTGTGTATATGTCTCATACCCAGTGTGTTGCACTGGGAACAAGTGAACAGCCAGGAGTGGTAGACAGTGGCAAATATAAGCAAGTTTCAAGAAAGTGGACCAACAGCTATCTTTTTTTTTTTTTTGTACATTCTGTTTATGCTCCTACCTGTCAGGGCATCTCTCTGGAATCCACACTTGGCACTGTAGCTCCTAATGCCCATCTGAACTGCTTCACCTGATGATTATATTGGGTTCAGGATTTCAGTGTCTCCTACCTCCCTGGAGAGGCCCAGAATCCCCAAGGGAATTGTCGGGTTCTACGGCAGACATTGGGCGTGTGAGCCCAGGCCACTGGTGGTTCCATCACCTCCCCAAAGATAGGGTATTTTCTTGTTTTTGTCCCTCATCCCGCCCCCCAGAGCTCGGTTGTGCAATGACATCTCGAGACGTCTGCCACAGCTCCACCCCTCTATTTTGTGCCCAGACATGTGCACGCCCCTCTGGCTTCCACTGGAAGCTGCTACTGCACTGGGCAGTCCCTGGCCCCAGTAGCTATTTTTATCAGAAAACTTCGTATAAACTAGGAGACCACACTGATCATGTACAGGAGGAGTCCTGGCACCTAAGTCCCCACACATGCGGCGACCACTCCTGTGTAGTAACCACATGGTGCATGGGAAGGGCATGCAACAAATGCTATCACCCCCCCAATCCCCAAGGTTGCCCATGTTAATATAATAAAATATACATCCCCTTCCCATGTAATATTGATCTCTCCCCTTCCCGATCCCCAATGCCACCATTGGTTCAGTAATAATAAGCCCCCTTCCACAATCCCTGAAGTCGTCCTTTTATTTCAGTTATAATAAGCCCTACACCCAATCCCTGAAGTCATCCTTTTATTTCAGTTATAATAACCCCCTACCTGATCCCCAAAGTCATCCTTTTATTTCAGTTATAATAAGACCCCCACACTGATCCCTGAAGTTGTCCTTTTATTTTAGTTATATTAAGCCTCCTCAACCCCAAAGTTGCCGTTGTAATACCATAACATAAGACCCCCTTTCCCTGGTGATCTAGTGGCTCCCCACCCCTCACCCCAGCAGGTAGGTGCCCACCACCTAGATCCCCCCCATCCCATAACAGACCAATATGCATACACAATACAGTACAGTACTCAATGACAGTTCAGTCGGCACTGGCAGTGGAGGTGAAAGGAGGGCTGTGCCGGTGCCAGCTCTGTTACGGGATGGGGGAAGCTGGGTGGTGGGCACTACCTGCTGGGGTGGGGGCTGGGGGGCCACTAGATCATCAAGGAAAGGGGGTCTTATGTTATGGTATTACAACAGCAACTTTGGAGATCGAGGTGAGAGGCTTATTATAACTTAAATCAAAGGGCAATTTCAGGGATCGGGGTGGGGGCTTATTATAACTTAAATAATAGCACGACTCTGGGGATCGGGGTGGGGACTTATTATAACTGAAATCAAAGGGTGACCTCAGGGATCAGGGTGAGGGCTTATTATAACTTAAATCAAAGTGTGAATTTGGGGATCAGGGTGGGGGACTTATTATAACTTAAATCAAAGGGCAATTTCAGGGGTCAGGGTGGGGAGCGTATTATAACTTAAATCATAGGGTGACTTTGGGGATTGGGTGGGGTTTTATTATAACTTAAATCAAAGGGCAACTTCGGGGATCAGGATGGGGTGCATATTATAACTTAAATCATAGGGCAGCTTTGGGGATTGGGTGGGAGCTTATTATAACTTAAATCAAAGGGTGACTTTGGGGATCGGGGTGGGGGCTTAATATAATGTAACTAACAGGGCGGCATCGGGAGAAGGGATGGCCACTCAACCACTAGTGGAGGGAACATTTATTTATTAAACTTAATGGAGCCATTGGTATCGGGGAGGGGGTCTGCAGCTCATTGCCGCAAGGTGCAACACAAGCACCCAGAGAGATGTGTCCAAGTACTCTTAGACCAGCCCTAGCTGGTCTAAGAGTACTTAGAAATTCTCCCTGTGGGTGATCTTTGATGAGAATCAAATGTTTGGGGATGTGGCAGCTTGCATCTGCCTTGTGCCCCCTTGCACCTGCCACAGCCCATTTTGGGAAGTATGGGTGGTGCAAGCATTGTTTGGGGCAGGCAGCCTGTGGTTGATGTTGGCTGCCTTTGCAAATCGCTCCCAGTGCATCTTTTGGTGCAAGGGGTGCTTTGTGCCTTTCTTTGTAGTGCAAGCCCCTTGCGCCCAGCTGGGAGCTTTGAGAAACGGGCCCCTTGAGATCTTAAGGTCCTCATGCAGATCTGTTGTCTTGGATGATCTCCTGATCAGTGCATAATTGGAGCCATCAGTCAGAGTCCCTATTCTTTGGACAGTTGTAACTCTGGAGGAGATTAGCTGGATATTTGTTAATGAGAAGAGTTCACCCAGTCATTCCAGAGCCTGGAGTATCTAGCAGTGCGTTTTTTTTTCAGATGGATTTACAATTAGTTTTTTTATCTTCACATCAAGGGGAGGGAGTCTCTGACAAGTCTCCAGACAGTCTAGATTGTAGAGGTTGGTGTTAACCCACAGATTAGGTCAGGTGCTGGGAATGATGAGAGCAGTAATACTATCAATCATTCGGATTCCCCTCCACTTGAGGGTTGTCCAAGAGCATCTCCTTCCCAACTGGTTACCAGCATTGGAGCAGTATCCGATTCCAGTTTTTACCCCCTCTTAAACAACAAGCAAATGATGAAATCCTAAAGATAACTACAAACATTATTTATCTGGATCACAAAATAGAAGCATAAAAAGTGCCGCACAATATCCTCGTGCTTTGTGTCATAGATGTGACGCTCTGTCACGTGGCGGATCCCTGGCTGAAATGCACCAGTTTAATGCAGAGCACTTTTGCTGGCCCGGCCCTCTTTAACTTGCTTCCTAGCTCTGTTAGGGAGGCCATGATGGTGGAGGTATTCAACAGGGGTCTTAAGACTCATCTTTTCAAGCTGGCTTTCCCAGACTAACCAGAGTTGTTTTTATATTTGTAAGACTGTATTTATTGATTATTTATTACTGCACTATCAATTGTTTTAATGTATTTATGATATGTAGTCTGTCTTACTATTTTGTATTACCCTGCCTACTACTGTGTAAGGCGACCAGAGCTTCCAGGATTGGGCGCCATATAAATAAACTTTACCTTGCCTTACTTTCAACTGTACAAACATGATTTATGATCATCCATCATCAGTAAGGCAGTTTACAATCAGGGATGGTGTAAGCCTAGAAAAATATAAAACATCAGAAGGATGCCAAAACTAAACACAGAACAATATGGATAGAATATGAAATTAAAAAATTAAAATCATGGGACCCCCAATACAAGAGGAAAATAATAAAATAACCTGAAAATATTGACTGATTAGCATTAGTGTTGCATGGATAGTATCCTACCAGGTTGGATACTACCGTATAGGTATCCTGTGATAAGGGCATCAGCTATTAAGGACTTACAAAAAGGGTGATTCAGTAGCGGTACCTGTTCACAGGGCTACTGGATGGGGGGACAAATACAGATATAGCGATATCCTGTCACTATATTTATGCATGCGGGGGGGCGAGCATACCATGTGATGGGTGAAAGGGGAGGGAAGGTTTGTGAGATGTAGTGCAGTGGTGGATTGTCGAGCTGGCCCTGTGGCATGGTGGGTGGCAGGCTAGGGTTACGAGGGGGCTGGGTTCGGTTCCGGGCACGTGTTCGTTTTGTTGCATGCCCGGCTAAAAATTTTTTCTCAGTTTTGCACCCCCACCCCAATATGCTCCTCCCTGGAGTTGAGAATCCTTTAGTAGGGGGTGCAGGGGTGCCCTTTTGTCATGTGCTGGGAGTGTACATCGGAGAAATGGATTTTTGATGATGTACATTCACCCTAACGGCAATCGCCTTTCCACGATCACCATTATCATACGTATTACATAGAACCCACTGGATACTATCATTTTGGCTGGACTGATTTCAGATAGCCTCAGATGGAATAGAAATGTGATCAAGGATCTGACCTCCTAGGATCCACAGGAAGTATCCAAGGTAGCTGTGAATCTAACCAGGATCTACTGGGTCCAACCATCAGATCCACTATCCAACCATAGGATCCATCTATGTCAGGTTGTATATTTATTTATTTGTTTATTTTATTTAATTAATGAGTCTCGGATTACAATACCTACAAGTCAGGGACTCTTTTACACAGGTTCAATGTCAAGGTAACGTTAAAAACACAGTAACAATATTATTACAACACATAAACAAAATAGTAACTGATATATACAAGTTGCAATTGAGGCTAACAGTAGTAAATCTAGTTAGGGATAAACAAAATGAGCAATGACGCAACTGCTTCAGTCAGGAGTGGGGTTATCGCGACTGTAGGTGGTACAGGGCAGCCAGAGAATGGCTTTGTCAGGAGGTAGAAACATTCCAAGCCAGGCAAAGTTAAGATGGGAGTGCATTGAATTCTTCTAAGAGAGGGCAGGCAAGGGGAGAACAGGGAGGGGGTAATGGGCTTTGAGCAGGTAATGGTGAATAGGGTATGAGCCGGAGGAGAGGGGTGGGGAAAGAGGGTAGAAGGGGGCAGTTAGGCAGAGCAATCACAGGTACTGCTGAAGCTCAGGTGTTGTTTAAGGAGATGCTTGAACAGACCAAGCTTGGGAACAACAAGAGTGATGGATGATGGATCAGACCTTGGATACCTGACTCTGACCTCGGATCCACAACTATCCAACTGTGGATCAAAAATCCAACTTTGGTTGGATCATGGTCAGATTCGAAGGTGGATACCAACACTATTGAATGGAGGGTAATTGGATCCACAAAGGCACTATCAGAGAACCACTAAGTAGTATGAAAAGATGAACTGATACAGAAAAACATGCAATAAACAGAAAACAGATTCAAAAGTTACAGATGCACAGAGTGAAGTAATTAGCAGTAAGTCGAGAACAATGCATCATGAAAATGTAAGGAAAGGAAAGCAGAAAATAACTGGAGGAGAGGGAAGGCAGAAATGGTGGGTTAGTAAGGCAAAAATGAAAAGAAAAGTGAAAAAACAAAGGAAAGCAAAAAAGACCAAATAGAGGGAGAGGAAAAGGGGGAAGGTAGGAGGACAGGTGGAAAGGGGAATAGACTCATACATGGGCAAAAAGTAAACTGTGAAGTCACAGTGTCGAGGGCCAATGAGGAATCCATCCTGGGAATAAAAGGACCCATCAGCAATAACCTAAAGGACCTGATGCACCAACAACATGTGTCTCTGAAAAGTCAACAAAGATGCAGACAGAGGCCTGACATTCACCATGGTAGCCACCTGAGGACTATGAAAAAATTATTGATAATACAGAATAAATATCAAGGCTGAATTATTAATGATGTAAGTAAAAGTCCTACAAAATTACAGCAATGGAATAATATCAAAGTTGTAATCGAATTTGGCAACTTGCAAGGTATGTAGTATGAAAACTCACCTTTTTTATGTTTCAGCAAAGTCCTACAATTGCCCCCTCTTGCACATTAGAACACGTTCACGTGCCCATATATTATAGATAGTAAGTGTTGCTGTTATGAAAAATGGCAAAGTGAGTACCTGGGGGATATTGGAAATGACCTAAGTGACAGAGTGGACCTACTCCTGGATCCATTTCTGAAGGGCAGGGGGAAACAGTGCACCCAACATAAAGTTTAGGGTAGGATCATACACAGTGCCCCCAGTTGAAGCGCCAGTCAAAGCAAAACATAGGGGTGGTTTTTCTTCAGACTCCTTCTGGTCTCTCTTTTTCGCTCATCATGTATAACTGCGAGTCTTCATAAAATTTTCCTTTTTTTGCATTCATGCAATATTCTGTGTGGTTCATTTACCGAATTCTGATTGACTGTCTATTTGGTATATAATAACATGGATTTTTAACTGAACCACATTGGTGTGCATCTTGTATGCCACTCCTTTTCTTTATTTTATTATGGCACGCACTGACGTAGAAGGCAGATGATGTCTGAAAATTTATAAACTGCCTGACTTGTACAAGTGGTTCACCATCAGGATGTCTAAACTGTTTGCCCTGCAGGCAGTGCCTTCAGATGCTGCACCTGCCACAACAGAAGCACTCAGCAGGTTTATTTATTTATTTTCTTTTGGTAACCGGGTGGGTGCACTAGGCATAGAGATGCCTATTTTCAGGCATGACCAGGGAGGATACAAGTGAAAAATACATGAACAGTACACTGTGACGCAGCACAAGGAAAGGGTAAACAATGGGATGATCAGAAATACAACAACTTGGCAACTGGATGATATACAGAGTTAGACAATGTCAAAAATATAAACAGTACAGTTAGGAAAAAGTCAAAATATAAACAAGTACCAACAAGTCAGTATAGGTACAAACAGGAAAGTACAGAAATACAGTAAGTGCCATCGTGAGGCTCAAACGTAGAGAAAGTAAAAGAGGAGAGGGGAGGAAGAGGGGGTGGTAGGGAACAGGGAGAAAGGGGGTGAGATGGATGAAGGCATGCAGGGGAAGGGTAAGAAGGAGAGTGCAGGAAAGACAAGGGTGAAGATGGAAGAAATGAATGAGCAAAGGTGGATGGAAGCATGTACAAGGATTTGAAGCCAATAGATGTTCACAGTGGAGTTTCTTGAAACCAGCATGGGTAGGAGCTAGGCGAATAGTTTGAGGGATACAATTCCAGTACTTAGGGGCCACGTAAGAGAAAGCACATGTACCCATAGTGGTTTTGCATCTGGGGATGAAGAGAGGGGCATGGTCATTAGATCTGAGACCATAGGAAGGGTTTTGGGAGTGTAGCAAGGAGGTGAGTGATTGGGGGAGGCCTGATCTAGTTATACCATCGATTAGAGAGCCATAGGACTGTAGCCGGTGAGCAGCAGGGCTGGGCCATTTTAGGTCGGCATAAAGCTGACAGTGATGTTTGAACCGTGGTGATGCAGTGGCATAGCGGCAGATGTTATTATAGGTGGTGTCCCATTTATGGAGGGAGGTCTTAGATGCCCCTAGGTAGGTGACTGAGCCATAAGCCAGGACCAGGAGCAGTAGGCCTAGAGCTACAGCACGCCTGGCAGATGGTGTGAGGACATAGCTAGTATGGTAGGCACCTCCGATTTTAGCATTAATAGATTTGCAGGTGGCAGTGATATGGAGGTCAAAATCCAGGGATTCATCTAGGAGAATGCCCAGGTATTTGAAGGAGCTAGTGCTAACTACTGGGGAACCATCGGCACTCTATATTTGAAGGGAGTTGAGATTTGCTTTGTCTAGCTGAAAAGCCAAAAAAAGCATGGAGTGTGTTTTGATTGCATTAAGAGCAAGGTTGTTTTCTATAAGGCAGGACTGAATGCTTAAGAAGTCAATGGCTAGGGAGTGGTTAATATCCACGATATTACTACCACTGTGGTAAATGACAGGGTCATCCACATACAGCAAGGAAGAGCAGGCTGGAGCAAACGATGGGAGGTGATTTATAAAAATAGAGAAAAGTAGAGGGATGAGTATGGAGCCTTGGGGAACCCCCATAAGTATGGGAGAAAGATTGGACATGGCTGAGTTAAAAGCTACAGCCTGCAACCAGTTGGATAGATAGCTATTGAACCAGGCAACTGTTTCTGTGGAGAAACCAAAAAAGTGGAGTTTTGTAATGAAAAGGGTATGGTTAACCAGGTCAAATGCCTTAGTTAAGTCAATGAAGATAGCACCTGTCAAGAGACTGTATTCCATAGCAGCATAGATGTTGTTTGTATGTTTTAGGATGGCAGTGGAAGTACTGTGGCCTTTGCGGAAACCATGCTGGGAACCTGAGAGGAGGTCATGCTTCTGTAGGTATGCTATAGTTTGGATTGCCACTAATTTTTCCAGGATTTTACTGAGCACGGAAAGAATGGCAATAGGTCGATAGTTAGACATGTGTAACCCCTGGACCCCTGCCTTTTAGCAAAACAACAGGTGGTATGCTGTTGAAGCTGACAACAGTACCGGGTGGGGACTGGGTTCCGGGAGGACTAGTTTACTCAGCACAGGGGGCCTAGGTTTGGCTACTCTGCACAGGGGCACCCAAGTAAATCCGAACACAGGAAGCAATAACTGTAATGTCCAAAACCAGGAATGGGATTCTACAGTGTGGCTTTTATTCACATCCAAACTGAACAAACAAAGCATAGACGGACCCCCATGGGGCTACATTCCTGGTAATGCAGATTAGAGACAACAGAACACTTCTTCACATTTCCAGCCCTCAGGGTCTAAACCCACCAGGCACACAGCCCGGACTTGCATGCAGCATTGGGTACACAGCCCGACTTGTACACTACTTGGGTTTTCCCCACTGACCCGGCTCCCCCGCCGGCCACTTGATCCGTGGTCCATTATGGGAATGAACCAGTTTTCCAATTGGTGGCTCCCCAAACCACCTTAGAGCCTTCAACTCCTAGAGGGAATTTTCCTTCCAATCACACGTCTGGGTACTGCCCTCATCACTGGCCAAGTGCATGAGGCAAAGTAGAATCCACAGAGCAAATCCGTAGAGGTGGACCTGGTTACTAAAGATGGGGGGTCTCCCACCTCCAACTCCCACAATCCATACTCGGCCATTTCTCTGGAAACTAAACAACTCTTTTCTGAAAGCTTGGCAATGTAGATTACTGGGTAGACGTATGTCACATCTCCTCTACATGTCTTGACTTCCCCTGTGCTGGACTTGAACATACTTTTACTTTTGGCTAAGCCTATTACTCTAGGTCTCTCACTACTTCAGTAGTCCAATCCCCACTATCACACAAGTTCCAGGGTGAAAACATGGGCCCTTTAGAAAGAGCAGAAACTCACCCTCCGGTTGCAGGTGCCCCACAGGTGAATCACGAACTCTTCTTGTTTCCCATACTCCTGGACAAAATAAGGCAGCTTCTCCACTAGCAGTAACCGGGGGGGTTGCCCCTGGAATATGCAGGCTAAACTTTCCTGCCCCATCCCCTCAGGGATGGGGCACTGAGACCCGATTCAGCGGTCTCCACCACTTTAAAACTAGCTTCTATGTCTCTCTTTAGGTGGAAACACACACCTTTTTCCTAAATGTAGCCCTATGTCAGGGCTGAGGCTCCAAGAGCCTAACACAGAGCTGCTGTGCTCCTCTCTCTACAAGCACCAAACTCCAACTGACTACAGACTACTGTTCAAACCTCCCAACATTCTACTCCAACTCCCTGCTGCAGATTCCATTGTGGCTCATGCAGCTGCGATAGTTCTATGGTGATGTCATCCCTCAGTCTCAGCTGAGACTGAGAACAGAGTGAGACAGTGTGAAATCAATTTAACTGGAGTTTCACAAGCTGCCTTCCCTGCCTACCACTAGGTCTTACTGGGATTCTAGTAACCCCAGGTAACAATGGGGTTACACATGTCTTTAGGATCACCTTTCTTAAGGATGGGAGTAACTCTAGCAATCTTCCAGATGTTGGGAACTATGCCGTGACATATCGACAAGTTAAAGACTTTCATTAAAGGGGAGGCAATGAGAGGGGCAGCAACTTTCAATAGCCTGGGTTCCAGTCCATCAGCACCAGAGCTAGTGCTATCAGAAACAGAGAGTAGCAGCTTTAGAACTTCAGTTCTGGTATTGGTCCGAAACCAGAACAGTGGATGAGAGGGCACCGGTTCTGTGTCCATGGAGCTGGAAGTGAGGGGACCGGGGGGAAGGAGGCTGAGTAGCTAGATAGGTCCAAGAAGTGGCAGTTTAGTGCGTTGGCTATGGTCACCGGATTATTACAATGTATGCTATTTAGCAGCTTGTCATTAGTAGTGAACGATTTATTGGCTCCAAGGAGAGTTTTTGTGAATGACCAGAATTTCTTGGAGTCACCAGCAGATTTCATTAATAAGTCCTTACAGAATGAGCTTTTAGCTAGGCGAATATTCCTTTTGCAGGAATTCCTCTGAACTCTATAGTCATTATAATCTGCCTATAGCCTTGAGGCCTTGAAATGTCACCAACTTTTATCCCTTGCCCTGAGTTGAGTAAGAAGATCTTTGGTGAGCTACTTCGTTTGTGTACCTCGTATATGGCATGTGACTCGGGGAGCATGGACATCCTGGAGACATCCAAACCTTGCAAGGAAGTAGTCAAGAGCTGATTGAGCATTTGAGGAGGTAAAGATGGGAGACCAGTCGATCACTGAGAGATCATGCATAAAATGTACCTGATTAAGATTGGCCAGATTGCGGAAGGTGATGAGTTTTTGAGGAGGAGATGGTTGTCTAGCGGAACGCCAGATGCAGAAGATTGGGGAGTGATCACTTATAGCGTCTGCTAGGGTACTAGCAGCAACTATACTGTTGAGGCGGTTTGTAAGGGCCCAATCAATTAGTGTACTGGAACGAGGGAGGCCATGACCCTTGTAGGGTCAGTGATTAGTTGGTGGAGGTCATGGCCATGTACCACGGTGTGGAAGGACTGACTAGCTTTACTAGTCCAGTTTAGATTTAGATCTCCCATTATGAGGACCTCTTTACATCCAATGGCTGTGTTCACCTGGGATAGGAGTTCCTTGAGACCAGCAATGCTACCAATAGGAAGGTTATAGGCACACACTATGTGCAGTTTCTTAGAGCCTAGTTGCAGGGTAGCATGAATAGCTTCACAGTGAGAGAGGGTGAAAGAGACATTTTGGTGCAGTGATAGGTGAGGTTTAAAGAGGACTGCAACACCACCACCACGTTTAGATGTGGGCCTATCTTGCTGGGGTATTTTGTAGTTAATTAACATGCATAGGTGATCGGGGTGGAGGGTTTTAGCCAGGTTTCGGACAGACACAAGATGTCAGGGTTATACTGAGTAGCCCAAGCCTCTAGTTCAGTTAAGTTATTCACACTAGGATTCATACTAGGACTGATAGGGAGCTAGAGAGTGGTGAGGCTCATAGATGCTCCCATTTGTTAATAATAATTTAAAAAGGGATGAGACAGAATATATTTATCCAACCGTTTTTTAAAAATAACCTTAGTACTGCTAGCAATAACTTTTATTGGTAATAAATTCCAAGGTTTGACTACACGTAAAGTATAAAAATACTTGTGTTCTAAATGAGTGAAACATTTCTGCTGTAACTGTAGCAGATGGCCGCTGAGATTAAACTTATCTTCCTTAAATGAAAGCCCTAGATTTACCAGTAACTGAGGATCACTAGTAATGTCATACATCATGAGGAGATCTCCTCTTAATCTTCGAGTAGATAATGACATCAGGTTTAATGAATGAAATCTGAGATAATATGGGACCTCTTTCAATCCTTTTATAAGTTTAGTGAATCCCCTTTGTACTCTTTCCAATTTTACAATATCCTGTTTCCTATATGGGCACCAAAACTGTGATGAAAAATCCAAATGTGGACGAACGTAAGCTCTATAAAGTGGCATCAACACTTCACATTCTTCTGATTTGAAGTTCCTCTTAATGGCCCAGATAACACCATTTGTCTCGCATATAACTGCGTTAATTTGTAGATCTGGAAGAAAGTTATTAGATACAATAACCCCCAGGTCCTTTTCTATCTCTGAACTGACTAATGCCATATTATCAAGGGTATATACATGCTTAGGCTTATATATACTCCAAAATGCAGGCTCTTCCATTTATGAGGAAGGCTGCTGATATTCAGGTGAACAATACGCAGCCTCTTAAAGTCGTTTCAAGCTGTATCATTGTGGGAGATGTTACCTGCAGGTCTTGGATTGAGTTCAATATCTCCTGCCAATATTAGTGATAGGAGGAGCAGGTACCACAGTTTACGATGAAAGAAAGGGGAGGGGTTTAGAGGAGAGGAGTTATGGAGTGTATATGCAACGTGGTATGTGATCCTGTTAGAGACAAAAAGAGAAAAGGTGGCAAGGGGCAAGTGGGATAGTGTAAGCATGTTGGGAAGAAATAACATTAGGGTGTGAGGAGTTCCATCCCAGGAAGGTGGGCATCTTAACAAAGGCATCCATATGGGAGGAGCAAGAATAGAGACTAATAGAAAGATTGCACAGGGATTTGGGGCCCTGTAGTTAGATAGAGAGTAGGCCATTTTAAGAACCGGGTATGTGATAACGTAATAGCTATCTGATGAGGAAAATACTACTAATATTAGAGGATTTTAGGTAGAAAAATACACTGACTGCACACAAATTAACAAGAAAGTGAGAACTCATATATAATTGCAGCAGGTTTCTGAGAGCCCTCTAGTGGCAAAGTAGTATAGGCTGCAAGTGAGAAAGTGAGGAAACCGTTAAAATCCTCACACACTGGGCATAACAATAGGCGGGGCACTGAGCACTATATAACAAATTCCACCCAAGGGTGGGTGTGGTAGGGGGCTGCTGGGGAGCAGCCATGTAGTGGTTGCGGGATAGAGTACTTAGGAGCAAGGGGTAAAATTTATGGCTGAAATTGCAGTGGGGCTGTAGTTTAAAAGGCTACCGAGACAGTGGCTGCCTGAGGACTCCAAGTGACAGAAACAGCCTTTAATCCAGGACAGTACACTATTTTTCGGCAGGTAGACAACTTCTGGTATCTCCAGGGATTCGGAAAGCAAACACTTCAGGGCAGTAGGGCTGTAGCGAGTGCTGTTAGGGGAATCAGAGTTTTAAAACTGGCGCCCAATTCCTCGCTATGGTTTTACTTAACTTACTCAAGGAAAACTCATTTAAAATGTTAGGTCCACACCTGGTGAGCAGAACAAAAGCAGTTACAGTTAATTTAGCAAATGGAGCAAATTCCCTAGACGTTTAGAGGTGGTTGGATGAAGTCCGAAAAAAGGTGCCAATATTTAACTTGAGGAAAAGGCTACCGAAGCTTGGTGAAGCGCAGCTCAAGGAGCAAGATCTGACAAATTACCTTGATTGCCTTTGGGCGATGGCTCGACTTGCTCCAGGGCAGGGTGCCCTCCTGAAGCAGGGCTGGGGAGAAAGAAGAGAGTGTGCAGACAGTTTAAATAGGGTTCAGAAATTATCAGGAGATAGGTAATTGGAGGAGATAGAGGGCATGGGTGGAGAAAGGAGGCGTATGGTAGAGTGAGCAAGCAGAAAATCACAGGGAAATCAGAGGCTGTAAACTGTATCAAGCTAATTCTAAGTAAAAACTGGTGGTACATTATACATTATACATCATTTCGGCAGCACCATGAGACGGAATTTCCCACAGCAAAAATAAACAAGTCTAAGGCTGTAAAATATAGGTAGAAACAAACAAGAGAAGGTTCAAAACATTCCAGGCTGTAAAATTGTCTGTGTAGCTTCTAACACAAACTCATTTTATTTTTACTTTAGCCCACCGTCTGCTCCCAGGAGTGAAAATGACCTAAGGGGACCTAGCCTGGCTGAGAGACCCATCGAGGGAGGATTCCCCGCTTAAAATTGTCCAAATCAGTGCTACAGATGATGTTAACAGCCTGATTCCAAATTAGATTTTAGATTAGGAGCAAGGGGTAAAATTTCCGTCCGAAATTGCAGTGGGGCTGTAGTTTAAAAGGCTACCCAGATAGTGGCTGCCTGAGGACTCCGAGTGAGAGAAACAGCCTTTATTCCAGGACAGTACACTATTTTTTGGCAGGTAGACTACTTCTGGTATCTCCAGGGATTCGGAGAGCAAACACTGCAGGGCAGTAGGGCTGTAGCGAGGGCTGCTAGGGGAATCAGAGTTTTAAAACTGGCGCCCGATTCCTTGCTACGGTTTTACTTAACTTACTAAGGAAAATTCATAGGAGGTAGCCAGTTGAGATGGATAGGGAGTGGGGAGCCAATGTATAAACTATGGTAATAAGCACCCATAGATTTTTGGCATAACAGTAAGTGACAGCTTGGCAGAAAACACCAGGAGAAAGGACTGCTGTGTGACTGAACTTCTCTGCTGGGACTAAAGTAGAAGAACTTTTGTATTTGGACCTTTAATTTAGGGTACAAAAACTAACATACAAAAACAAAAACAAAAAAAAAAGTGTGTGTTTGGGTTAACTGAACTGAATGGGTAACTGAAAAGTCATCTAGGTGTAAATCTCAGGTGACTGAAAGGACTTAACTGCTGTGAGGTTTAAATTACTTGTAGAAAGATCTGGTAAGTAGGGGGAGTGGCTTCGCTAGAAGGAAGCTACATTTAAAGACTGCCTTAGAAAGATTCTGCTAATAGCTTGGCAGAAGACACCAGGAGAAAGGACTGCTGTGTGACTGAACTTCTCTACTGGGACTATATTGCCCTCCTTCCCTCCCCTCCACCCCCCATCCAAAGCTAGTTCTATTTTTATAGGCACAGGATTTGACTGACAACAGGAACTTCCTGTTTAGGGGCAGGAAGTGAGTGATCACAGAACCACCAAGGACCCACCATCCTAGAAGGGCAAAGTGAGAGCCTCCGCGCCCCTCTAGGCTGGAGGTCTGCCTCTGAACAAGTAAGTGGTCTACTGAGAAATATAGGATATTCTTGTCTCCAGAACAGGACAATCAGGAGCTTAAAGGGAACACAGGCAGAAAGTAAGGAGAGAGAGAAAAAAACAGAGGAAAGAGTAAGGATTGCAAACAGTTAAGGGCCAGAAATAAGACATGATTGAGTGGTGCAGTGCAGTGGCTGTGGAGCAGCAGTCTTCCAGGAGATGTTCTGGAGGATGCGGTGTTGTCCCATCTGCAGGCACCTCTCTGGGCTGAGGGAGGAGGTTGCTCATCTCCAGGCTGAGTTGGCCAGTTTGTGGGACCTCCTCTTCCATCCAGGGACCACCAGTGCCACTGCCGTTGCCTCAGAGGTTGCCAAGAAAGAGGAGCGGTTGGACCACAGTGGGCTCAGGGAGGGTGAGGGTGGTGGAACAGAGGCACATCCCTCCAGTTGTACCTCTCCACAATTCCTATGCCATTCTGGCAAAGTGTGGTTCCTCTATGGAGGCACCTACAGTGGAGACCAAGGAGGATGCTGGGAACCTCCACAAAGGAGACCCACAGGAGGGTGGCATGGGACCCTGCTGGGGAAGGAAACAACTCCTGGTGGGGGACTCCATTGTTAGGAAGGTAGAACTGGGCAAGGAAGGGGAGAAGGAGGTAAGGTGCCTGCCTGGCGCCATGGCTTGGAGGGACAGGGAGCGAATCCTCAGGATTGCCGGAGCAGCTGCACAGGGGAGGGAGCTGGATGTCATTGTCCACCTAGGGACAAATGACCTGGCTAAGAAAGGGATTAGAGAAGTGCAGGAAGAGTTTGTGGAATTGGGGAGGGGCCTTAGTCAAGTAGCATGCACGGTAACCTTCTCGGAGGTGTTACCCATCTATGGCATTGGAGAGGCTAGGGTGTTCCGTACCATGGGATTCAATCAGTGGTTGAAAAACTGGTGTGGAGCTCAGGGATTTGGCTTCATTGGGGACTGGGGGTCCACCTGGAGTGATGCAAGCCTATACTGGCATGATGGGCTGCATCTGTCTGGGAGGGGAACCAGGATCCTAGGTGATAGGTTTAAATGCTTCATTGGCAAGCTTTTAAACTAGCCAAGGGGGGAGGCACTGGAAAGGAGCAGGAAAATCCTAGCCCCCAAACAATCACGGTAGTAAGTGTGGCAAACACCAACATGGAGGTGTTGATAGGGAGAAGGGCAGTGGTAAATGGAGAAAGTGACAAAGGCAAGAAGGACAGGGATGGGGCAAAAGGGGTAAGGCCATCAGGAAATGGAGGGTAATGAGTACCAATGCCCGTAGTCTGGGCAACAAGCTCCCTGAGCTGGTGGCCTTAATGGAAGAGGGATGCCTGGATATCGTAGCAGTCACAGAAACATGGTACACAGAGAACCATGACTGGGATGTTAACATAACAGGGTACACTAACCTACAGGAGAGAGACAGGCAGGGAGAAGAGGGAGGAGTAGCTCTCTATGTAAAGGAAGGATAAAAGCAACTGAACAAAAGAGTAAACAGGAGGAGAGGAGGCACTGTGGGTCACCTTGGAGACTGGAAAGGGCACCACAATCCGCACAGGGTTGTGTACAGACCCCATGTCAGGGGAAGGAATGGACAAGGATATGATAGAAGGCATTCTTAGAATGGCAGAGAAAGGGAGATACTGTTGATGGGAGACCTGAATATGCCAGATGTTAACTGGAGCACATTTGCTGCAGCCACATCCAAGAGCAGGGCCATTCTTGGACGCCCTACAGGTGGCAGGCATTAGACAGCTAGTTTGGAACCCACTCGTGAGGGAGCAATCTTAGACCTCGTACTCTCAAATGGGGGCAGTGAGAGGATCTCAGATCTAGAAGTGGGTTGCCATCTGGGGACAAGTGACCATCAAACAGTGTGGTTCACGTTAAACTCAGCTACAAGTCAAGCCATACAAAAGTGAGGGTACTGGACTTTAGGAGGGCTGACTTTGGCAAGATGAGAGGTGCCTCAGAAAGCACTAGCAAACAGGCTAGAAGGAGGTGTGGAGCAACAATGGAGAATTATCAAAACTGCCATCACAGAGGCAACAAGCCTGTGTGAAGCAAATAAACAAATCAAAACAAAAGAAAAAGCCACTATGGTTCTCAAGAGAGGTGGCTGTGAAAGTCAGGAAGAAAAGATAGCATTCCGGATGAAGGAAACACAGAAGGAGCAGGACAGAGAGCTGTACCAGTTAAGGCAGAAAGAAGCAGGGAGGGAAGTCAGAATAGCAAAGGCCCAAACTGAGGAAAAGATAGCCAACTCAGTTAAGAAGGGGGATAAAACCTTTTATAGGTACATCAGCGAGCATAGAAAGACAAAGGGAGGGATAGTGAGGCTGAATAGAATGAACAATGGGTGGGCAGAGGGGGACAGTGAAAAAGCAGGAATACTGAACGAATATTTCTGCGCAGTATTCACAAAAGAGGAGGGGGAAGTGCCTAATCCAATTAACAGAAGCACTCTTGATAGGGGGTCGATCCCAGTCCTTTCACAGAAGAAAGGGTTCTGCAAGAACTCCTAAAACTGAAGGTGGACAAAGCAATGGGTCCTGATGGAATTCACCCCAGAATTCTAAAAGAATTAAGGAAGGAACTAGTGAAACCACTAGCTACTCTTTTTAATAAATCATGGGAGGATGGTGTGGTACCCGAGGACTGGAGGAAGGCGGATGTGATTCCCCTTCACAAAAGTGGGACCAAGACAGAGGCAGGAAACTACAGACCTGTCAGTCTGACCTCTGTGGTAGGGAAAGTGATAGAGTCACTTCTGAAGGAAAGAATAGTTGGGTACCTAGAGGTCAGTGGAGCACAGGATCCAAGGCAGCATGGGTTCACAGTGGGAAGGTCATGTCAGACGAATCTAATAGATTTCTTTGACTGGGTGACCAAAGTAGTAGACCAGGGAGGGGCTGTGGACATGGCCTACCTAGACTTTAGCAAGGCATTTGACACAGTCCCACACAAAAGATTATTAGTCAAATTAACCCTCCTGGGAGTGGGTCCCAGGGTGGTAGCCTGGGTAAAACATTGGCTGGACAACAGGACACAGAAGGTAATAAATGGAGTCCACTGAGGGAAGGGCAGTTACAGTGAGTGCAGGGGTTCAGTATTGGGTCCAGTCCTTTTAATGTCTTCATCAGTGACATTGCAGAGGGACTGAAGGAAAAGTATGCCTTTTGCAGATGACACAAAGATCTGCAACAGGATTGATACACAAGGGCGTGGAAAGGATGAAAAGGGACTTGGCAAGGTTGGAGGAATGGTCAGACGTATGGCAGCTAGGATTCAATGCAAAAGTGCAAAATAATGCACCTGGGAAACAAAACCCAGGGAAGAATACACAATGGTGGGAGTAGTAACAACAACAAAACAGGAAAGGGACCTGGGGTAATCATATCAGATGACCTTAAGGTTAGCAAGCAATGTGAGAAGGCAGTAGGGAGGGCGGGGTATACTGGGATGTATAGGGAGAGGCATCAGCAGCAGAAAACAGGAAGTTGTTATCCCTCTGTACAGACAGTTGGTGAGACCCCATCTGAATACTGTGTCCAGTTCTGGCGACCCCATCTCCGCAAAGACATAGACAGGATAGAGGCAGTCCAGAGGAGGGCAACTAAAATGGTGCAGGGTCTGCAAGAGAAGCCATATGAGGAGAGACTAAAGGAGCTTAATATGTATACCCTTGAGGAAAGAAGGGAGAGGGGGACATGATAGAAACTTTCAAGCACCCCAAGGGAATCAACAAAGTCCAAGATGGTAGCATCTTTCAGAAAAGAGACTTGCAAGAACAAGGGACACAATTTAAAGATAGAAGGAGGCGGTTCAGGGGCAATGTGAGGAAGTATTATTTCACAGAGAGGGTAGTGGATGCATGGAACAGCCTTCCTGAGGAAGTTGTGGGGTCTAAAACTGTGGGAGAATTCAAGAATACATGGGACAGACATAAGGCAATTCTTGTGGGGGGCAGGAAGATATAGGCTGTTGGTTAACTAGGATCTGCGGCCTATCCTGTAGGTAGGGAAATGGGCAGACTAGATGGGCCTAGCGGTCCTTATCTGCTGTCAAAGTCTATGTTTCTATGATAGGTCGGGGGACAATGGAATTAAAAGAGGGAAGGGTCCCCTTGCAGGACATGCCATTTGTGGTGCCAAATACTTGTACTTTGTGATGAATTTGGCATGTGGTTCATCAGTCACCAGAGGACTGCAAGGTTGCAATAGCGGGGAGCATTCCAGGCTTTTGGCTCATAAACAAGCATCATGAGCCACTTGTGCTGAATAGCCTCGCTCAAGGATCTGATGCTGCAGTTCTCTATCCTGAGTGTCAAAGGCTGTCAATAAGTAACAGTTCCTCCTAAGTCAGATGAGCTGGCCATAAGGTATACCTTGTTTGAGATGGGTAGGGTGGGCACTGCTGTCCCTTAAAAAGTTATTACCAGAGTCAGGTTTCCTGTAGACATCACTGTGGATTGACTGGCCCTCCTTAGCAGTTAAGTGTAAATCAAGAAAGGTAATGACTTCAGGGTTACATCTTTTTTATTTATTATGTTATTTATTTCAAAATTTTGACCGGGAAAGACATACTGAGCTGGTAACAGCTCATTTGCAGATGCATCCTGGGAATGTCTAAAAGAGAACGGTATCCAGTGATACTGGCGACTGCAAATGAGTGATTGTGTTAACAGCGACTCATTTGCAGCGCCTGACATTTGAGCTACCCTGTAAGGGTAACAAGGGAAAGGTACAGTGAGAGTAGAGATGAGTGAGGGAGGGTTACTGGTAGTGTAGGATGGCGACTGGAAGGGGAGGGATAGGGAAGAGGGTTTGTGTGAGGCAGTGTGGCATACTGCTGCATGCTGCTGCTGAGTTAGCCATGTGGTGTGGTGGTCAGGGTGGCTAGCTTCAGTGCAGTAGGTACAGGGTTTGGGGCGGTGGAGGGGTATTTTTTTTTAGCTTGCGTTTGAATGTTTTTATTTTTGGGGACTGTCTTCCCCTCCCCGACATGCGCTCCCATGAGTTGGTAATCTATAATCAGGGGGTGCAGGTTGTGAAGCCCACCACAAGGGGGAGTGTATGGGGGCACAGCCCCCCCACATAAATGCTTGTTTTGGTTGCCAGATGTGGTGTTGCTGATAAGTGTACATCACCGATTTGCTTTTTGGCAATGTACACTCGCTGTAATGGTGACTGCTGTTTTGCAATCACCGTTATGACATGAAACCAAATAGAACACCTAAAAGAGAAACTCAAGCTGATGCTAAGAAAATGAACAAAATCTGCTACACATTCTCATGATCCTTTCCTTTTTTATTTAAAAAAAAAATGCTTTTTATTAAAAGGACTTTTAAACATTTTCCGAGATGGGACATTCATAACAAAAAACATACACGTTTGCCTTAAGATATCCCAACATTGGTAAATGCAGTAATTGTTTGATATCAGATGTTGATTAAACTACACAGCATTTTATTATGAAGCTTAAATGTGTAGCTAACAAAAACAAGTAACATCAATAATTGACACATATTCAGTATTGTAGCTCATAACTAAGTTGGCACTGTTCTTTATATAAAAAAAGAGAATTCACCTGGTATAAGTTAATAATCTGCCCCTATCCCTACCTGGTCAATATGTCATATGCTCTACAGCGCATGACTTGACCGCATAGTAGGCATAGTGTGGTAGGGAAGAGCGAGAGAGTGCAAAACCACGAAAGGATGTATGCACGGTAGTGCACCCTCTCACTCTTCACTGTACAGGATAAGGATCCTGTTGGGATGAGGGTCCACGGAGTAGCTGCCGTAGCTTAACAGGATGAGCCACTGGCCACAAGGGAGATAGGCAGTGTGTTTGGGACTGGGTTTTGATTCCCGATCCCAGACACATGGATTTCTACATTTGTCATACTTTGTGAGATTTTCACTGTTAACCCCCCCGCCCGGAGTTAGATATTTTAGTTGGGGGGATTGGGGGGGGCGCAGACCCCCATAACAGGGGAAGCGGGGGACAGAGCTCCCCGCAGGAAAAAAAAGACATGCCGCTGGCAATATATTATGTTATATTGGCAGCACAATATATTGCTGTGGCATAATGTCTTGCGACATTATGACCCCGTCCTGCCCACTAGCTACTGTTACATCTGCCTCCATTTTCCCCACGCCTTCTCCTGGGCACAGAACCAGACCACTGACATTTCAATTGGTGACAGAGTGTCACCAATTGCCAGTTCAATTAACCCTCCCACCTTCTTAACTCATAGGTCAGTCATTCCAGGAGTAAACTTTTGAGCATTAGATCTTTCCAGAGGCCCAGAGTGGGTGTCATGCACGATACCCAGGTATTCTGAATGCATTTTCTTGCTGTTATACTTAATACATATCACTGTAGGATACAACTCCTAATTGTTCCCCTCCCTACTTTCTGTATCAAATAGAGGCAACGGCTGAATAGATACATCTAGTCTCATTACTTGTTCTATATATTGTGCCATTTCCAACCTAAAGGGATGAAGTGTTGAGCAGGTCAAAAAGTAATGTATACAATATATGTCTTCCATTTAGCCTTACACTGACCACATAGTAAATTAGAGAGACCCCTGTCAGAAATTTACTAACTGTATCGGGGGCATATATAGTATCTGAAAGAACTTGTATTGGACTTCCTTATATAAGCTGCAGATAAGCAAGCCCATATGGATCTCACAGATCGTGGCCCAGGCCTTCTCAGGGATTTGGTACTACAGATCCCTCTCCCATTGAACTCTTACCTTGGATGACATGTCTGGTGTACAACCCCTTAGAACCTGATATGCCTTGTACAAAGAACCCTTAGGATTAGACCTGGCCTGTAGTACGTTTTGTCCCATCTCTTGAATCTTGGCCTCCTTGTGGTTCAGTCTCCCCATTGTTTGTGCCCAGTTTCTAGCCTGTAAATTGCTAAATCTATGTGTCTGGGGGAGGCCCAGCTCCTCAGTCAGCTGTTGATAGGTTTTAGATCTTCCCAATATGAAGAGTTCCCCTAGACACCTTATTTCTGCTTTCTCCTAGTCCTGGAAGCCCTGATTTCCAACCCTGGTAAGAACTCTGGGTTGTCATATATAGGGCACAGCAAAGTATTCTTCATCTTCTTCCATGCCTCCAGGAGCATTTCTGCCAACTCATTCCTTGTCCTTGAAACACAGGGTGCCTTTAGTACCTCATGATTCAGATAAATCATCATAGCATGAGGTACCCCACCTCTTTCCATGGATGCCCAGCTTGCACCTTGAATCCCCTTCACCTATTCAGGTAGCAGTCTCACTTGAGCCACCAGGTGATAGAAGGCAAAGTCTGGAAATCTGAGACCTCCCTGTCCAACCTGATCTATCAACCTCGCTAAGCTCACCCTTGGTCTTCTCCCCGCCCAGATAAAATCTGAGTAGCTTCTCTCTAAGGTCTGCAAGTTCTGTTTCCTCAATCCCATGGGCAACATCTGTATGGAGCATAAGACTCTGGGGAGAACATTTATTTTAATGAGATTGACCTTCCCAAGCTAAGAAATACTATATTTAGTCCTTTCCATCTTGCCAGATCTGCTTTGATTGTACCTTGCAAGGGCCCATACTTAATGTCATATAGAGAGGACAATATGGATCCCACCTTCACCCCCAAATACTTAATGTGCGATTATACAACTTTGTATTGTTGCCCTTCTATATCCCTTATTGGCATTTCCCTAACCCCCATGAGTTCTGATTCACTGAAATTTATTTTATATTCTGAGGACTCAGCTAAGACTTGTATTATGTTGGTCACCGTAGGGATTGACATCCGGGGTTGGGTCAGAAACAGCAGGACATCATCCACATAAAGTGATATTTTATGCTCTGTGCCCTATGCTCCCACTATCCCCCTCACTGATCATTCCACTTTAATTCTCTCTGCTAAGGGTTCCATTGGCAGTGCAAAGAGCAAAGGTGAGAAGGGGAAGCTCTGTCGCATACCCCGTCTCAAAACTAAGTTATTTTGACAATTCCCCATTTATCAGAATACTCGCCTATGGGTTAATATAGAGCAAGTGGACCATATCCAGAAACTGTTCTCCAAGTCTAAATCTCTTCAGTACCATGAAACGATAACTCCATTCAAGTCTACCAAAGGTTTTTTTGATGTCCAAGGGGAGCACCCATACTCCCCGTGGACCCTGAGCCACCCTCCCCCCCCACTGGACCACATTATTCAGGCGTTTTACATTGTGGTATGAGTGTCACCTCTTGACAAATCCTCTGTGGTCACTAGCCACCAGCAGGGGCACACTACCTCCAACCTCTGGTCCGTCATCTTAGCCAGTACATTAAAGTTGCAATTAAGTGGAAAGATTGGCCTATAGGCCCCATAGTCCATGGGATCCTTTCCCTTCCTGTGAATTACCGTAACTGTGGCAGTATTACTAACTTTAGGGAATTCCCGCCTCCTTAAACAACTCATATATATGTGTCCACACTGTACCCTCCACTGTTCTATAATATTCAATGGGTAGCCCAGATGAGCCTGCTGCCTTACCCTTGGCAAAGGTGGCCGCAGCCTCTTTGATCTCTCCCTGTGCAATTGGCTGCCCTAATTCTCATAGCTGTTCTGGGGTAACTTACACTCTTTCAAGGAACTGTGCCATCTCTGTCACCTTACCTTTGCATTCTGCCTTGTAAGGCTTCATGTAGAAGTCTGCAAAACAGCTCTGAAAATCCTGTGTGTGGTTGATAAGCTCCCCTCCATGTCTTTTAACTGCTGCAATCAAGTTGGACTTGCATCTACCTCTTGACAACCTGGCTAGGATCGTGCTGGACTTATTGCCCCATTCAAAAAATATTTGGTTGGCATAGAATAATGCAGCCATTGCTCCTCCCATCAAGATTTTGTTCACTGCCTCTCTAGCCACTTTGAGGAGCCTATGATTCCCTTCTCACAGGTCAATGTAATTCAGTTTTTAAAGTTCTTTAACCTTCTGCTCCAGGTCCCTGAACTGCTCCTGTTGCTTGTTGTGTTTAGCAGCCATAAACGTGACCACCACCATCCCTGTGTAGGCTTTTCCAGCCTCCCAAAAAGTAGCTTTGGAGGGTGCAGAAACTCATTTGTGGCCACATATAGCTGCCATTGTTATCTCACGTGCTCTTGCAATTGTTGTTTCATGAACATGCACACAGGGAACAGTCATGTTCTGCGCTGTGGCCAGGCCCAGTTCAGCTCAAAGATCATTGTAACCCTGGTGTGGTCTGGTACCATTATCAGGCAAACTTTATGATGTCCACTTTCTGGTACCAAGGCCTCAGGGCCATCAGGTAGTCAATTTATGGATTTAAGTTGTACTGTATTAGCTAGAGTTTTATAGCACAGTCTTATTCTGGGTGAATTTGAGGAGACACACTCACGAACCAAATCCAACGCATTCTTAGCCAATGCCCTGATTACAGAAATGGCAAAATGCAGAATCGGCAGACATGGTACTGCTCAGTGAGAAAGAGTCAGTGTGGTTCAATTATCTGAAGGTGGGGGGGGGGGGTTCAGTTCAGCTTGATTCCTCTTCGGTTCCAGTGGTAGCCCATCCCGAGATCACTGCTTGTTACAGTAAAGGGAAGCCTCATTAGTCCCAGCAGTTATGCACAATATGGTGTCTTGGGATTCTTCTCAGAGTACCATTACATGAGCTGCAATCAGGAGGGGAAGGCGGGTAGCCATCATAGTCACATGGATTCAACTTAGTCACAGGAGCAGGTCAGGTGTAAAGGCAGTTCTTTACACGCAAAAAAAGTCATTCAGTGAGCTTTTTGTCTTTGCAAAACTTCTTGACCTTTTCCAACTCCTAAAAAGAGAATGACTGTCCCTCCAGTTTCAGACATTCCAGTACACAGCTGCAGTTTTGTGGAACCAGGTACAGGTACAAATTTTATTGGTCGACTTAAAAGCCATTACAAAAATTAAAATGTGTTATACAGCATACTAAGAGTAAGATTTTTCCAATTACATAATTTAGTATTCATTCAGAAATATAGACAATTATACAATTTCTCAGCCTTAGAACATTTAGGCCATTCTCAGGAAAAATTCTTAATCTTGCACACAAACATCTGAATATAGCGATTCTTCTGTTTCTTATTATAATGACAGTATTGCACAGTGCCATACCTAAAATGTGTCAAAACATGATATTGTCTAATCTATAAAATAATTATCCAGACACAACTGTCACTGTTCAGTAATTCCAATAGTTTCAAGGGGAGTCCACAATGACAAGCACATTCAAATCTTTAGGATATTAGTAATCACAATATCACATCTATAATATATCTCAAACATGGTATGATCTAATCTGTAAAATAATTAACTATTCAAGTGCAACTGTCTCTGTTCTATAATTTTCAGAAAAGAAGCCACAGGGACCAGTACATCTGGGTTTTGAGATCTCAGCAAATAGGTCAATAATTGCGGGGGTTCATATTGTAACCTTTGTAGAACTGTACCTAATAATAATGTGCGATATTTATCATACAAAGGGCATAATATCACCAAGTGCAGCAAAGAGTCTTGTACCAACCCACATTTGCAGATAGACTTGAAATCCCTTTTTCCTTCAAAAATGGCTTTCTGCCCATTAGTCATAAAGGACTCAAATCTGAATCTTACAAATTGTATCTTCTGTTTTGGATTATCCAATAGGACAAGATATTTTTCTAATTTGTATGTTCTTTTATTTTTTGCTAACCAAGGACAGGCAATGGACGTTTTTCCAATTTATAGATCTTTTTAAATAAAGATATCTCTTTTGTGGCACCAAATACCCCCCACAATAAGGAATCAACACTAGCTGTCTACTTTTAAATCAGCAATTGATATATTCTACCATCAAGCGTGTGTTTGCTTTTAATTGTATTTAACATTTTGATGTATTGCATTTTGTTGACAATTGTTATATTGTCACCATATTTATGTATGATATGTGTAAAACGTATATGTATTGTTTTGTACTTATATACACAGGACAACTTTGTGTATAGGTCCTTGGACCTAAAGTTCTACCCTGTCAAAAAATAAAATTTTAACAACATTAACAGTAAACACCACTGGGTAGGTGAAGCAGAACTCAACCTTACTGGCCTGCAGATCATTCATTAATGGTGCAAAAGCCTTCTGTTTGTGTTGCATCAACCTTGAAAAGTCCTGAAAAAGAAGACTTGGCTGTCCCTGTTTTCACCATTCCAGCTTTCTTACACTGTTGCAGGATTAGCTGTTTGTCTCGAAAGTGGTGCAAACGCAGCACCACCTACCTCAGGGGAGCCCTCTCAGCTGGCTTCAGCCCAGCGATCTGTGTTCTCTGTCAATCTGGATCTAATTCTTAGGGCAGTCCATTTTCAAAATTTTAGGGATCCATGCTCAAGGGATATGAGCATATTTGGGCCTTTCATACCTTCAGGTAGCCCTCTGATTCTGAAATTGATGTGGCATTGTCTTCTTGTGCATCCATGTGCTCCCTCAGTTCCACTATTTCCTTCTCTGACTTGGCTACTTGTGCTGGCAGGGCCTGGCAGTCATCTTGTGATGTGGAGAGTTGGTTCTCTACGGCAGTCACCCTGGCTGCTTGCTCCTTGTATTTCTTCCCGAGGGAGTCCAATTTATCTGAAACCTGCTCCAGTTTAGGCACTAGAATGGCCAGCATCTGAGCAGACACTGTCCTGCCCAATGTCTTCATTGTCTGGCATCTGCCTGGCCCTGGCCTGCTTCGTGTGCAACTTTTTCAGTGTTCTGGCAGATTACGGCACCGTTGCTGTAAGGTAGGTGTCCATTGTTAGTTGTATGTTGATCTTGAGCATTACAGCAGATGGATGCTGATTTTAAACTTTTAATTGCCATGGGAGTCAGGATCTCAAGGGGTTGTATATATCCTTGACAGGCACACATGCACAGCCCCCCATGGTCCTTTCCAAATTACCAAAATGTTATCAATGTATCTGCCCTCAGAAAACAGTCTGGGGCAGATAAGGGTTACAGGTGTGGTTAAACGCAATCCCCCTCTCCCACCAGCCCAAAATTAGGTTAGTGCTGAGGGGGCCATTATGGTCCCCATGGCAGTTCTACAGGTTTGCAGGTAAAAATTCACTATCTTACATTTCCTTTTCTAGTGGCACCCACTCCATGTCCATGAGTGAATGGTTTTGTGCTCTCTCCTAAAAACAGATCCATGTGATAACGGCGATACCAGAATAGCAATCGCCGTTAGGGCGAATGGACATCGCCGAGAAAATATTTCGGCAATGTAGTCCCCGACGCACAGCAAAAGGATGCTGGGGACTTACATTTTACATGTTAATGCAGGGGGCTGCACCCCTCACACACCCCCACTAAAGAATTCTCAACTCCAGGAGGGTGCATGTTGGGGGGGGCAAAAGCAAAAAATATATATTTCAGGCCAGGAGCAACAAAAGGTACCTGCGCCCGGCCCCCTGTGTTTTGCACAGATCTGTACCCACCCATGACACCATGGAAGCAGCTCGGAAGCTTGATGCTGCACCACCCCTCACAATCCCTCCCACCCCTCGCTGTGCACGTTCACTCCCCCCCCCCGCATGTGTATACATGTAGTGACAGGATGTTGCTATAGTCGCACCCCCCATCTGGTCACCCTCCCTTCCTACTCGCTGCAATGCGAGTTGCCGCAATTGAGTCACTGTTCCAGTAGGCACCCAATCGCGGTTGCCCAACTCACGGGATACCCCTAAAGACAGCTCCTCAAGACAGCTCCTCTCTGTTCTCTTTTGGAGATTATTTTTATCCCAGACACTAGCCTCCTTGGTAAGGGGTACAGTTCTAAACCCTATCAGTTCATGTGTCTGTAGTTCAAAGATGTTTCTTTTTATTTAGTTGTTTAACCAGGAGTAGCACACTAAGCTGAAAGCTTTTTACAGGAGTGACGTGGGAGCACATGGAAGTTAAGTGACTTGCTCAGGGTCTCACAGTATGGAAGTGGAAGCTGTGGGATTCAAACCCAGGTCTGGTCTGCTGAATGTCACCAGATTTGCAGCTCAGAGCCTTAAATCACTGTGCTATACTGCCTCCCTAAACGTTTTCTCTGGATAAACATTCTAGAAATGGGGCCTTTTTTATCTTGCTCTCTACATTTTCAGAAACAAATCTAGTTCCAAACAGCGAAGTTATGCTTAGATAATGCAGTGTGGCACTCATATGCATAAACTTGTAAGACAGTAAAAGGAATGTAAACTTGGTCACAGCAGCCCTAAGAGTGCTTCAGTCAGTGAAAGAAACTATCCTGTCTCCATTACCCATTTATCTAGTGAGAGAGAGCTTAATGTTTAGACAGACTGGCTCAGTTACTGGATCATGCATCCCAGAAAGTAGTCTCTGAAATGAGCCATGTTTCTTCTCCTGTGCCAACGCTTCAGGTTGCTGTGGAATGTCTTTTTGCTTCCTGGGGTAATGCTGAAACTCTCCAGTTTTTCACTTTAGATGCCCGCAGGCAGAGGTGATGGTTCCATTATCTCTGACATGGGAATCCAGGATAACCCACTATCATTGCTTCTAACGGTACTATGAAGGGTTGGGACATCAAAAAGAAACTTCCTCGTGATACAGTAGCTCTGGAGTGGCCTAGATGGTTTTGATTCTCATATCTGACAAACCTATGAACTCAGAAATGGTTTCTTTTCCTCCCAACATGAACCTGCTGGAGCAAGATTCCTTGTTTTTGCCTGAATATAAGACTCTACAATTAACAGCCTGACTCCTGAAAGGAGGAGACCAATTACATTTGCTAATTTGACTAGGTGGAGGACATGATCTTGTCCTACAGGAAAAACTTCATATGCTCTGCTTATTAGAAGGTATGTGGAACTCCCTTGCAAATTGAGCAGAACTCTCTTTCCGGTCAGCTGTGCCTTCATGAGATCTCTGTTTTGTCTTTCAGAGCTTTCTGTAAATCATTTTTTTGAGCTTTTGGCCACTGTGTGTGTCTTCATCACTCCATCAAGGTGTGTTTTCTGGATAGCACTCTGTTTCATCAGATGGTTCAGTGAGCTTCAGGCTCTTTTCTATGAAGGGCCTTATCTAATTTTTCTCCATGGCAAAGTCATCCCTCTGGACTCTCTGTCCTCTCTTCTCCTATAATTGCCTACTGCCTTTGATGTGAACCAAAACTTTTTCCCAAAGCTGGTGAGCTGGCTTCTGCCATTGTTGTTTTGGTACTTTGCCCATTTCTGCCTTGTGTTTGATCTTATCACTGTATCTACTGATGTACTTATATACACTAATATGTAATTATATTGTTATTTACTGCTGTGTTTATGTACCCTACTGTGCCTTGTATCAAGTGTATCTGTTGTGTTTACGAAGTATTCTTGTACCTCACGCAATTTGGCCCAGGTTGTGCCCGAAAACGATCCTTTGGATCAGTGCACCTACCCGGTAATCAAAGTCATAAATAAATAAAATCCCAAATAGAACCTAGTGCACAATCCTGGTGTGTGCAGAGCAGTCAGATGTAACTACTAAGGACACAGACTTTTCACTGATTTGCCAGTGTTCCATGCTCTAAAGCATAGGACAACTGCAGCATAGTGCATACACTACGAAGAGTGTACTGCTTGATCAGTTGTCTGACCAGATACTACTGTCTTGCATTTGTGGGATGGGTAAATACTGTCTGTTGTGATAAATGGCAACAGGCACTGCAAGAGCAACATCTATGGCAGCCAAGAGGATGGGGAGGAAATTCTGAGAAGCTTGGGCAGGACTAGAAGTAAACTGCCTCTGCACCACTTGATCTTAAATACATCTTCCCTTTCTATACACTACTCTGGGGTAGTCAGCACTGAATGGAGAGAAATCTGGATCCACTATAAGGATGTGCCAGAATGTCTTCATATTGCCTGCCATTCTTAGTGTAACAGAAAGAAAACATTCATTCACTAATAAATTTCCTTGCAAACGGGAAGGATGAATTATTTTTTTTCTTACTTTTACTAAAATTTACCCTGCATGGTGTACCTTGTCTTTGTCAGCTGGCTATATCGAGTATTTTGGGACTGTGGAGCATTTTAGGGTAAATAAGATCTGGACTTCCTTGCTGACTTCATGACGTATACTGCACGCCCCCCTCACCCTTAGTATGGGGAGGGCTAGATGGTTTCTGTTATTATTTATTTTGCAGATGTGAAGATTCAAACTTTTTTTGCTGGGACCACTTTTCTTAGTTGATGTACAGTAGTTGTTCAGTTTAAGTGGGTCACAGTTAGGATATATTTTGGAATAATAGGTTAATCTTCTTTAATAATTGGTTTATTTCATGGTTTGGGGGTTATTATAAGGCTGTCCTCCTCTTCCTGTGAAGAGTGCGTGCTCCCAGTTTGCACTGAGGTCCATTGGGCACTCTTACAGTATCTAAAATTTTACTATTTTATATGGTAGGGTGGTGTGGCAGGTAGGACACTCAACAGCTCTTAATTAATATCTCTTTCCCAATGGGTGTTGAATTCATCCTCTTTTCCTCAGGAACACATTGCATTGTGCCCAAGATCAGTTGGAGATTTCCAGTCCTTCTCCTCACTCCAGGGGAGTTCACCTGATCCTGGGCCATAACGTACATGTACCTGGAAGTCAGGGTTTTGGTTTAAATATGCATTGTCTGTAACATGTATTGTTTCTACACTTTGTTCTGCCCTTGTTGGACTGTCTGTTTCTTTTGCCTTTTTTTGCACAGAGTGCAGCAGTAACCAGTATTGCCCTAGGCTTTTTGCAGTGATTGATACCTCTGTTTGTGCTCCTCACTCTCTCACTCTCTTGGTTGGGTGGAGCCTGTGACATGCTGATTCATTATAAAGGGTAGTTTTAAATTACATTCCCATATCCTGAATGGGCTTACTCACCTGGTAGAATGGGCTAAAGTTATATGGGAAGTTAGGAAGCAGAAATCTATGTTGTTTTTTTTTCTGCAGAAGATAACTAGAATAGATGTGGTATGCTGCAAACAATTGAGATGGGGATGAGGATAAATATTGGGTCAGAGCAGAGGAAATAAACATAGAAATATAGACCATGATGGCAGAAAAAGATCAAGAGTCTATCCAGTCTGTCTAAAGTTGCCCGGGACCAACTATCAATCTTGGGACCTAACCCCCCATTAGCTCATCATCTTTTGTCATCCCAGTACTTGGAGCAGAGCTAATTGTTTGTGCCCTTACTCTGGCCCACCCGTGCTTGAAGCCCGCCACAGTTTTGGTACCCACCACCTCAGCAGGCAGACTGTTCCATGGCTCCACCACCCTTTTGGTAAAGTAGTACTTCCTCAAGGCTCTCCTAAGCCCACCCCCTTCAGTTTCCATTCATGCCCATGTGTTGCTGAGCTGGTGCTTCTATTAAATAGCTCTGTGTGGTGCACTTTGTCTATGCCCTTCAGAGACTTGAAAGTCTCGATAATATCCCCCATCTCCCTTCTGGCCTCTAGTGAGTACATGTTCAGTGTTCTCAGATGCTTCTTATAGGAGTCCCCCTGTAGGCCCTGTATTATCTTTGTCATCCTTCTCCGGCCCGCCTGTCCTTATCCTTTCTGAGGTGAGGGCTCCAGAACTGGACACAGTATTCCAGGTGTGGCCTCACCAAGAAGTGATAAAGGGGGTGAATTACCTCCTTCCTTCTAAGATATATATATATATATATATATATATATATGTATATATGATACATGATGGGCACGAGTGTGTTATGGAAAATATTTTCACTCCTTTAGAGTGACCTCTGAATCTTCACCATTCGTGACTATCCAGAGGTCACTGTGCAGGAATGAAAATATTTTCCATATATCACGAGTGCACATCATGTATCCGATTTATACAATAGGAGTGTGTTTTCTGCTGTTTTTTGGTTTGATGACATCACCACAGTGAAAATAAATGCAGGTGACATCACCACAGTGAGAATAAATCCATTTATTTTCACATTTTCACATTTCACTGTGGTGATGTCACCACAGTGGTTATTCCACTGCAGTGAGAATACAATGTTTTTATTCAATGAGTTATTTGCTCACCTCATTGTGTGTGTGTGTGTGTGTGTGTATATATATATATATATCAACATTCTGCATTCTTTGCTGTAGGCTTTGTTGCACTGGCTGGACTGATTTAGGATGTCACAGATAATTTCCCCCAGATCCCACTCTTTTGAAGTGGTACTAAGTTTAACCTTGTTTAGCCAGTACTCTGTCCATGGGTTCCTTTTTCCCCAGGTGCATTAACTTATGTTTCTTGGCATGGAACTTCAATTGCCACACATTTAACCACCCGTCTCCAGCCATTGGAGGCTGTGTTGCAGTTTCCTAACTCTCTCACTGCTATCCACCCTTCCTCAAAGTTTAGTGTCATCAGCAAAGAGTGCAAGCCTACCCTGGTATCCTTCACCAATGTCACTAATGAACATGTTGAAAAGGCCCAGGCCCAGGACCAAGCTCTGTGGTACCCCACTTGTGACTACCCCCTCCACTGACTTAAACCCGTTGACAATGACCCTCTGTTTGCCTAACCTTGAGCCAGTTTCCCACCCATCTAACTATATCCCTGCCTGTCCCAAGGTCCTCCATCTTCTTCAGCAGGTGCCTATGCAGCACTGAGTCGAATGCCTTACTAAAATCAAAGTAAAGAAGATTTACTGCATGGCCCCTATCCAGCTCCCTTGTTGCCCAGCCAAAGAAGACAATAAGGTTGGTCTGGCAGGACTTCCCTGCTATGAACCTGTACTGGCTACTGTCCTGGAGACCATTCTATTCCAGGTAGTCAATGAGATCTTACTTCAACTCCATCTCCATCAACTTTCCCACAATAGATGTGAAACTAACCAGCCTGTAGTTTCCTGCCTGTTCCTTATCCCTCCTTATGGAGTGGGACCACATCTGCCACTCTCCAGTCTCTAGGTACAATGCCCAACTACAGTGAGCTGTTAAACAGATATGCTAGAGGATCAGCCAGTTCTTCTGCCAACTCCCTTAGCTCTCTCAGATGCATCCCAGCTGGACCTGGAGCATTATCTATCTTGAGTGCTGCCAGACCCTTCTGGACCCTGTCCCTAGTCAATACTGGAGTTTCCATCTCTGGGATCCCCCTAATGGCTGCATGGATGCCACTTTCAGGTAGAGGGCCCACATCATCCCTGGTGAAAACAGAATAGAAGTAGTTGTTAAGGACGGCGGCCTTCTGTCCATCATCCTCAGTTACTCTTCCCTCATCTGCCAAACTAACAAATGGAGGATTGTCTTTTTCCTAATGTAACAGAAGACATATTTTTCTCCAGATTTGATCCCTTTGGCAATCTGCAGCTCTGTGTCTGCTTGTGCCTCCCTTACTGTCCTCCTTACTGCTCTCCTTGCTTTCCTATTATTTTGAATGTATTCCTCCCACTTTTTCTTCCCTTGACTCTTTTTAAACCTATAGAATGCTTTCCTTCTGGCACTGACCACTTCCCTAACCTTCGCTGAGAACCATATGGGTCTCTTAACTTATTTCTTTTTATAACTGACCTTACACATAGTTTTGTTGCCTCGAGGATGGCTTCTTTTATAAATACTGACGTTTCTTCCACACCTACTACCTCCCTTACTTTGGTTAGTTTATCCTGCTCCAGCATTCTCATTTTGTCAAACTCTGTCCCCTTAAAATCCATAACCTCTGTCCTTGATAGTGTTCTTTCAAACCCTAGGGTTAACTCAAACCAGACAAAATTATGGTCACTGTTTGCAAGTGGTTCCCCTACTCTTACTGCCATTACTGCATCTGAATTTGTGAGAACTTCGTCCGGAATTGATTCCTTTCTGATAGGTTCCTTTACCAGCTGGGCCAGTAGACAGTCCTGAAAGGAATCCAACATAGCCTGACTTCTAGAACTCTTTGCTACTGGAACACCTCAGTCTAATCTGCCAGGTTTGAATCTCTGATTACAACTGTCACAAACCCACTCAGCAGGTCAGCCCTGTACTCCCAAAGTGCCAACCTCCGAGCGCAGTCTTGTGAACAGTTTACAGAAACAGGGTAACCCTCCTGTCTGTTTTGTGGGTTCAAATCAACCTTTGGTCTCAAGTCTCGGAAGGATTCAAACTGTGAACTTCTTGCTAGCGTACCCAATGCACAGGCTCAGATAATTCTGTCTTCGGGGGGCCAGATATCTTTGCCTACAGGCACCTAACCAGGTGTACAGAAATGAACCCTTAAAAACTGTAATAAAAGACCTCAGATTAAAAACGCTTACCTTTTTCCAGTTTGGTATCACCATTCAAGCTTATGTACAGTATCTGCTTTTACCATACATACTCCACTTGCAAAAGGAAAGAAATCAAAGACAGACCAAGTAGGCTCTAAAAATAGAGTTATACTAAAATAGAAACAAAATATGTAAAACATAAAATACAGAACCAATAGCACAAGAACCATACAAATCTTTTAAAAGAACAAGATTTAAACAGTGCAATTCATACTACAGTACTTAGATTTGTCTCTCTCTCTAAATACCTGCTTAAAGTGCTCATAGATATTTCTCTGTCAGAGTCTGGATAGAAGTGTCTCTGTGAAGTAAAACAGAATATTCCTTAAAGAAAACTGTATTTGCCAACTCCTTTGTGTGAGGTCACCTAGCTCCTCCTCTGTCAGAATACATGAAAAAATATATCTATACAAAAACAGGATGTCTATTCAAAGTATTAAATTCTGTAATCCTCAGCACAACTCATTTTCTCTTTCAAATGACATTTCTTTGATCTGTGAGCAGTATCCTCTCACACAGACACCAAAGCATTAATGATTTCGCACCAGTGTACTAAACCTGGTTTCCCCCTTGAAACGTCATAAAAGGGATACTGATTTTCCTCTTAGCAGTCAAAGCTATAATTAACTTAGAAGAGTCTGTAATTAGCTTCTGGCCTTCCAGGTAACACCTTGTATCTAAAACCTGTGTGCATGTGTGTGCTTGATCTCACATGCTGTTTCAGCATTTCTCAAGAAAGACAGTCCATAACCCATTTTTTATTACAAAAAATGATACAGTGACAGAACCAGCTGTCCAAGTGTCACAATTCCTCCCCACCTAGACTGAATTTGGGGGCTCTATTCCTTGCATGTGATGAGCTTCCCAAATCAGTTCACTCTTCATAGACCCTAGACAGCCCATCTGAGTTCTGATTTTTGGCTCCAGCCCTATGTATGATTGTCATATCATACCCTTGCAAAGCAAGACTCCATCTTAGCAATCTACCACTGTTCTTTCCCATCTGCATCAGCCAAACCAGGGGGCTGTGGTCAGTCTGCACCACAAAATGCTGCCCTTATAGGTATGGCTCTAATTTCTTTAGGGCCCACACTATGGCAAGACACTCCTTTTCCACCATGGAGTATGCTTGCTCACTGGGAAGTAACTTCCTACTCAGGTACACTACTGGGTGATCTGTCCCTTGTCTGGATGTTTGACTCAGTACTGCCCCAATACCCACGTCTGAGGCATCAGTCTGAACTATAAAGGTTTTGCTGTAGTCAGGACTTGTCAAAACAGAAGCACTGCACAGTGCCTCCTTTAATCTGGTAAAGGCTTTCTCATGGGCTGGGTCCCAGGTAATTTTCTTAGGCATCCTTTACTTTGTAAGGTGAGATAGGGGAGCATCCAGGGCACTGTAATTGGGTACACATTTTCTGTATTACCCTACTGTTCCTAGAAAACTCCTGACCTGCTTCTGCGTTTCTGGTCTGGGCCATGCCTGGATTACCTCAATCTTTATTTGGTTAGGACAGAGCTGTCCCTGGCCTACTACATGCCTGAGGTATGCCACTTCTCCCATGGCCACCTGGCACTTCTCGGCTTTGAAAGTGAGCCCGGCTCTCTGTATTCTGCCCAGCACTTCCCTAAGGTGGGATAGGTGTTCCTCCCAGCTGGTACTAAAGATGGCAATGTCATCCAGGTATGCCACGGCGTACTCCCCAGCACCATTTAACACCTGGTTCACCAACCTTTGGAAAGTGGCTGGGGCGTTCTTCATTCCAAAAGGCATTACTTTAAACTCAAATAAGCCTATCGGAGTGATGAAGGCCGACCTCTCCGGAGTGATGAAGGGCAACCTCTCCCTAGCTCTGTCTGTCAACTCTACCTGCCAATACCCCTTTTGTCAGGTCAATGGTTGTAAGGTAGGTCGCCCCTCCCAACTTGACTAGGAGTTCATCCATCCGGGGCTTCGGGTGGGTGTCTGATATTGTGACTGCATTCAGTCCATGATAGTCCACACAGAAATGAGTAGAGCCATCTGGCTTAGGCACAAGGACTACGGGTGAGGCCCAGGGGCTGTGAGGTCTCTGGATTACCCCTAAATCCAGCATCTCCTCGACTTCCCTCCTAATGTCCTTTTGGACAGCCTCTGACACCTGATATGCTGTCCGCCGTATGGGTGTCTGTGTCCCTGTCTCCACATCATGTGTCACTAAGGGGGTTAGTCCAAGCTTGGCGCTAAAGAATGGGGCAAACTCTGCTAAAACCTCCCTTACTTCCTGGATCTGGTCCCAGGCCAGCTGGGGAGACAATTTTACTGCCTTCACAGATGACTCCCACTTGCTTTCCTCCAGCAAGTCCAGAAAGGGGTCTCTTTTGTCTGTCCCCTTCCCACGACTACACACTGCAAACATCATGTCAGCCCTATTTGCATATGGCTTCATAATGTTGACATAGTACATCCTTTCTGTCTGTCTTCTGTCAGGTAACTCCACAATGTAGTTCACACCATTTACCTTCCTAACCACTTTGTACAGTCCTGCCCACTCAGCCTGCAGTTTGTCTTTCTGAACCGGAATAAGGACCATGACTTCCTGACTCACCATGTATGAGCGAACTCTGGCTCTGCGGTCGTACCACACTTTTTGTTTCTGTTGGGCAGCTGCTAGGTTGCTCTGGGCTCTCCTCATAAGCTCCTTTAGCCTTTCCCTAAACCTAAGGACATAATCCACAATGGGAGTTCCCTGGGTGGCGTGCTTGCCTTCCCAGTCCTCCTGGATCAAGTCTAGGGGCCCATGTACCTGACGTCCATATAAGAGTTCAAGGGAATCTTATCGACTCTTGGGGCACCTCCCTGTATGCAAACAACAGGCGGGAAGGTATTTCTCCAGTCCCTCCCATGCTGTTCAGCAAACGCCCGGAGCATTGACTTTAGGGTACCATTGAATCTTTCCACAAGTCCATTGGCTTGTGGGTGATACGGTGTCATGCATCTCTGCACCACCCCACACTTCTCTCAAAAACATTTCATCAGGTCCGACATGAAGGAACCCCCTCGATCGGTGATTACCTCCTACGGAAACCCAACATGGGAGAAAATCCCAAGTAAGGCATCTGCCACTTTGTCCGTCCTTGATGAGGATAGGGTGACTGCCTCTGGGTACCGGGTGGCATAATCCACCACAGTTAGTATGAATCTGTTCCCTGAGGAGCTGGGGATATTTAAAGGCCCCACAATATCCATTCCCACCCTCTGGAATGGCTCCTCCACTATGGGCAATGGAATCAGGGTGGCTTGGGTTTTCTTGCCCGCCTTCCGTATTTCTTGGCACCAGTGACAAGACCTGCAATACTCCTTCACCTGCTGTGTGAAGTTAGGCCAGTAGAAATTCTGGGCCAGCTGCTGCATCATGCACGTGATTCCCAGATGACCAGACAAGGGAATATCATGTGCAATCTTGAGCAACTGCTAACGATACCCCTGAGGAACGACAAGCTGCCTGCCTAGCACCCCTCCCTCTGTCCGTACTGCCTGAGTATACATAAGTCTATTTTCCCAATAAACCTTATGTCTGCCATCACCTCCCTGTGCACCGTCCGAGTCTGCCCAAGCCCTCAGCTTCTCTAAACTAGGGTCACTTCTCTGAGCAGCTGCAAACCCCTCACACATTCCCAAGGCATGGGACAGGTCCCCTTTAGTAGCTAAACTAGGGCCCCTAGCACTAGCATCAGGACACTCAGGATCACTGTCAATCCCAACCCTCTGACAATGGGTCACCCATCCCTCTTTGGAGTAACCCTCTGTAGCTGTGTGGTTACTTGCTACTGAGGAAATTTCTACCCCCTTTTCATTAGTCTCCCCATCTGGAGACACAGGCTGGGGAACCAGCCTCTCAGTGGTTTCCACAATGGCTTCTGTGGGGTTCAAGGAACTACAATTTTCCCTTGCCACTTGGATATGGGTAACTGCACTTACCATCCCCTGTTTTAGATTGTTGCCCATGATCACATCCACTGCTAAGGTTTTGGCTATAGCCACCTGCTGCACAGTTCCCCCTGTTTCACCCCAGTCTAGGAGAACACTAGCTGGGGCAAGGTTTTCACCTCACCAGTGAAGTCCTGTACAGTGACGTATTTATTGGGTATAAGCTGACCAGGCTCTACCAGATCCCCTTTTACCAAGGTCAGGGATGCCCCTGTGTCCCTTAACCCTTGCATCTGTACACCATTCATCATGACTAGGTGCATGTGTTCCCTCATGTTCACTGGCATGCTTTCAGGGACACACAAACAACCTACTTCCTTTCTAGCACCCTGTAGTGTATTGCTCACCTTTTTGGGACACTATCTGGAAATATGCCTAGTTTCTTTACACAACCAACATTAATTTTTTCTCTCAGAGAAATCTTTTCTCTGAAACCTGGGGTTAACTGGTTTCGGTGGAGGCAGTGAGGGTTTTAGCTGCCCTGAAGGTGCACTTTTCCCTTTCTGCACTGCCATGCCCGCCTCATTTGGTCTCAGAGCAGGTCTGCTCTTGGCATAGCGGTCCGAGAGTTCAGCAGCCTCTTGCACTGTTTTGGGATCTCGGTCCTTTAGCTAGGTTTTTAGCTCGGCTGGGCATGCCCAATAAAACTGTTCCAATAAAATCACATTTTCAATTTTATCAACAGTTTGCCTCAATTCCTTCCCACCAACATTTTAAAAACTGATGTTGTTTCATGGCTAGCTCCTCGTAGCTCATATCAGGGCTTCTCCTGAGCTTACGGAATTTAGCTCTGTACAATTCAGCAGTTAATTCAAACTTTTTTAACAGTGCAGCTTTAAGTTTGCTGTAATCATCACTGTCCTCATCATCCATTTGACTCAATGCATCCTGAGCTTTCCCGGTAAGTAGTGGGGATAGCTGGACTCTCTAGGAATATTAGCCTGAATACAACCTTTTTCAAAAGAATTTAAAAAGGCATCCATATCCTCCTCCTCTTTAAATTCAGCTATTAATTTGGAATTCAATTTGTAACCCAGTCCTGTAGTCCCAGTTAAACCCAAACCACTTACCTGCTCTGGTGCTGCTGGTCGGAGTCGTATCTTCTCCAGTTCATGTTGCCTCCGGCACTCCTGCTCCTCATGGTCTGTGTCGTGGCATTCTCACTCCCTCTTCTCCTCTGCAGCTTGCTGGCACTCAAGCTCCTCATGGTCTGTGTCTCTCTGTTCTCGCTCTGCCTCTCAGCATTCTCGCTCCCTCTTCTCCTCTGCCTCCCTCTGTTCATGGTCCCTCTCTCTCTGGAACTCCAGCTCCATCCTGCACAACTCAGTTTGCAGCCTGAGTACTTCTGGATCCAGGATACTGGTGACCATCCCTTGCTGCTGTGGCCCTTCACTGACAGTGGCCCTGCTGTCATCCTCACCAGATCTGGACACTGCACTGGCTGCTAGCCCTGCCACACTCAAGGTTTGGTCCCTTTCAGTCATGGTCTGTGACTCATTGCTCTGGGTGTCTGTTAGCATCAGGGCATCTATGAGGTTCTGCTTGCTGGCTTTCACCACAAACGGGACTCTTCTGTCCCTGCACAACTGCTTTAAGGAGTCTATAGTGTGCCTGCTGTAGTCGGAAGCCATCTTCTTCCCTCACTACTGCTACTCTGACTTGCACTTTAGGAAAAAAAGTAAAACGGGTAGGAACTTGACTGTACGCCAGTAAGTGATATAGTTCTATTTCCTTTTTAAAATAAATCGCTGCTTTTTTCTTTGCAAGTGAGCTTACAGTCTCAAGCTGACATTTCATTTAATTTCATTCTTTATTTTTAAAAGGCGCTTTTCTCATAACCAAAGCGCCTGTACAATACATAAAACAATGAATAGACCAAAATTTAAAACTAACATAAGTCATTAAAAGCTATACTAAAAAGATGTGTCTTCAAAGCTCCTTTAAAGCTTTGGACAGTTGGGCAATTTCACACCTGATGAGGTAGAGAATTCCACAGGGTCAGGGCCATAAAGCTAAATGATCTAGCCCCAGAAGTTTTTAAACGAACCCTGGGAATCTCTAGCAATCCCTCATCAGTGGATCAGAGGGGGCGGGGAGGACAGTAGGGGCACAGGAGCTCTTTCAGGTAAGTAGGTCCCTGATCATGTAGGGCTTTATAGGTCAGCAAACTGACCTTGAAGGTGATTTGCCAGAACACTGACAGCCAGTGCAGTCTGCGGAGCACAGGCATTATGTGGCTGGATCTAGAAGATCTAGTCAACAACCTGGCCACCGCATTCTGCACTAGCTGCAGATGGCGAAGTTCAACCCCCGGTAGCCCCAGGTAAAGGGCGTTGCAATAGTCAAGGCAGGAGGTAACGAAGGTGTGGATCAACGTTGGAAGATCCTCTGGAGGAACCAGGTGCTTCACCCGGGCGATGTTCCTCAGATGGAAAAGGGAAGTTTTGACCACCGCTGACACCTGAGATTTAAACGTCAAACGGTCATCAAATATTACGCCCAGATTCTGCATCTGGTCTGAAGTCGTCAGCTGGACACCCCCAAGCCATAAGCCTGAGGGCGATTCATCCAGCAGACCCGCCTCACAGTGACCCTTGTCCACGACCAACACCTCAGTTTTCTCCGGGTTTAACCGCAGCCAACTCCCATTCATCCAGTCTTGGATCTCGGCAAGGCAGTTATTAAATATCGAAAAGGCAGCATCCCGGCCAGGCACAAAAGACATATACAGCTGGGTATCATCTGCATAACAATGAAAACCCAAACCATATTGTCTAATTCATGCTGAATAATAAAAGCTTGTAATACCAAAATGAATCCCACCTCTGCCACCAATCTGTCACAAACCCACTCAGCAGGTCAGCCCTCTACTCCCAAAGTGCCAACCTCCAAGCGCAATCTTGTGAACAATTTACAGAAACAGGGTAACCCTCCTGCCTGTTTTGTGGGTTCAAATCAACCTTTGGTCTCAAGTCTTGGAAGGATTCAAACTGTGAACCTCTTGCTAGTGTACCCAATGCACAGGCTCAGATAATTCTGTCTTTGGGGGGCCAGATATCTTTGCCTATGGGCACCTAACCAGGTGTACAGAAATGAACCCTTAAAAACTGTAATAAAAGACCTCAGATTAAAAACACTTGCCTTTTTCCAGTTTGGTATCACCATTCAAGCTTATGTACAGTGTCTGCTTTTACCATACATACTTCACTTGCAAAAGGAAAGAAATCAAAGACAGACCAAGTAGACTCTAAAAATAGAGTTTTACTAAAATAGAAGCAAAATATGTAAAACATAAAATACAGAACCAATATCACAAGAACCATACAAATCTTTTAAAAGAACAAGGTTTACTACTATTCCTACTACAGTACTTAGATTTGTCTCTCTCTCTAAATACCTGCTTAAAGTGCTCATATATTTTTCTCTGTCAGAGTCTAGCTAGAAGTGTCTCTGTGAAGTAAAACAGAATATTCCTTAAAGAAAACTGTATTTGCCAACCCCCTTGTGGGAGGTCACCTAGCTCCTCCTCTGTCAGAATATATAAAAAAAATCTATACAAAAACAGGATGTCTTTTCAAAGTATTAAATTCTGTAATCCTCAGCACAACTCATTTTCTCTTTCAAATGACATTTCTTTGATCTGTGAGCAGTATCCCCTCTCACGCAGACACCAAAGCATTTATGATTTCGTACCAGTGTACTAAACCTGGTTTCCCCCTTGAAATGTCATAAAAGGGATACTGATTTACATCTTAGCAGTCAAAGCTATAATTAACTTAGAAAAGTCTGTAATTAGCTTCTGGCCTTCCAGGTAACACCTTGTATCTAAAATATGTGTGTGTGTGTGTGATCTCACATGCTGTTTCAGCATTTCTCAAAAAAAATGATACAGTGATCAGAACCAGCTGTCCAAGTGTCACAACTACCTCCCCCTTTCCTGTCACTGTTTTTATTTCCTCCTGTAACTTCTTGTCCCTCCCCTCTCCTTGTCCTAGAGGTCTGAACAGCACTCCCAGGTGCAGTTTTTTGCCCGAAGCTGCTGTGATCTGCACCCACAGTGACTGGATTTCCTCCATTTCACTCTTGATGTTCCCATCTTCCACTGCTTCAGTACCCTCACTGACCTAAAGGGCTACACCCCCTTACCTCCCCTTCTATCTCTCCTGAATAGCAGGCATGCTGGTATTGTGAGGTCCCAGTCATTGTTGTTTGTGGTCCAGGTTTCTGTGATGGCAGCAAGGTCCATCTTAGTATTTGCTACCATTGCTTGTAAATCACAAATTTTGTTGCCCAAGCTCCTGGCATTCAGGCAGCCCCTTCCAGGTACACTCTAAACATGTTTTGCTGCAAGTTAGGAGTTCTTCCTCAACCTCTCCATCCCCTCTGTCCTGTGCTACCAGCAGCACCCTTTTTGTACCCCCTTCCTCTGCCCTACTTCAGCCTCGATCTTGACAGTACATTCCTGCCTAATATTTTTGTTTCCAGCCCACATTTGTGGAGGAGTACCAGCTAGGTTCCCCCTTCTCCCATTAGCCGTGATGGTCCTCCTAGCGTTAGACTCCCTCTCAGTCAGTTTAAATGTCTGATATAGATTTTAAATGTCATCGTCCCAGAATAGCCTCCATTCCCAGAAATCTCCCCAATCACCCACAAAGTGAAACCCTTTTTCTTGACACCACCCTTTAAGCCACCTGTTAAACTCATCTATTTCTTCCTGTCTAATTTGTCTCCCCTCTACCCCAGACAGGGAGGACCTCAGAGAAGTCCAGGGAGGCCTAGTACACTGTGAACCATTCCCCCGGTCTCTCAAAACTCTGCTTTTCTGTTTCCACTGACTGATGTCAGATCATTGGTTCCCTGGTGAACCAGCACTCCCAGTTCTCTGCTCACCCTGTCCACCATCCTTCCTATGCCCTCTATGTTCTGGTGTGCTCAGGCACCAGGAAGGCACCGAACCATCCTCTCTTGTTGCATTTCCCCATCCATTTTTGACTCTACATCTCTGACCATGAAATCTCCTACCACTAGAATTTGCTTGACTTTTTTAGTTTTGTTCTCAGTTTACTGAGAGGTTTTAGAACAGGGAGTACAACAGAGAAATCATTTTAAAAGCCAGAGATCAGGTGGATAGAATACCTAGACTGGAACTCCTAGAGGAGAGAGTTAGGAGTCATACATGTGACCCAGATAACTTTTGTATCTACTTGTAACCCAGAGTCACAAAAGATTGCAGCCATTATTAAAAAATATTGTCACCTAGTGGGGAGAGATCCAGGGCTTAAGGTAGCCTCAGATTAGTGTATTGCAGGGCAAAAACACAAAAGTTGTGGCTATACATTCAGTGCAACCCCTATCAGATAGACTATGGCTATGGCTACTGGAGAGAAGGGATGGCTGCAGTAAGTGCGGTAATTGTAAGTATTGTTTGGTTGTTGGAACAACCAGGTCTTATACCAACCTAGCCACCAATAAGGATACTAAAGTGAGGGGTTTTATCACATGCAATACGAATGGTGTCATTTATTTGGCGGAGTTTAAAAATGGAAATTTTTACGTTGGTAAAATGAAGAGAGCTTTTAAATTGTGTACTGGGGAACACATGGAAGCTATTACTAAAGGAGACCTCACAAATGCATTAGCAGCACATATGTGGAAGACGAAAATGAAAAACTGAGCATGACTTAACTGGTATTGAGAAACTGATTAAAACCAGGAGAGTGGGAAGCTATGAGGCACGGGGTCAAACGTCACAAGACATTATGCGGCATGCAAAAATTGTGCTGCCAATACAGCACGATTTCTTCCATGCGGCATGTCTTTTTGGGGCACCGCCTCATTACATGGGCGAAGCCCTAACTACATAATGATGCTCAACTCCAGGGTGGTTAACATTGAAATCGCACAAAGTGCAAAAAATAAAAAAAAATGTTCTTGCGTTGGGGACTGGGAATCAAACCCGGTCCCAAACACAGCACCTGGGTTTCTTGCTGCCAGTGGCTCACTCTATCAAGCCATGGCAGCTGCTCGGTGGAATCCTGTCCCAGCAGAGGTCTTATCCTCTGCCTGGGACAGTGAAAAGGGTGCAATACCACGGACAGCAGCATTCACGGTATTGCACCCTCTAAGCTGACATTTACAGTGCTATTTCAGTTTAATAGCAGTTAAGTACCTCTTAAGTGATCACGATATATTGACCCGGTACGAAGCTATGATAATATATTACTTAGGAGGGAACAGTATAGGATTTTTTTCTTTGAGGGGTATGGAAAATAGAGGGCTAAATGGCAGATTAGAAGTTATTCCCTTTTTGGATAAATGAAAGGCTCCACGAGTCTGAGGCATTTAGTTCATGGGTCTTGAGTATTGATTGCTGATGTACATGTAGTAACTTGGAAGCACACTGCTTATTAAATGTATTTTTGCCCACAGTTTTTTCTCTGAGTCTTCAATTTCAGACAAGCACTTGTGACTGCCCCTAATTTTGAGAGTTCATGTTCCATATGTGATGGACATGAAGGATCATTAGTTTTGCAAGCTGGCTTAATTAACTGGCAGCATGATTGATAATTATTTCTGTAGTGGTGCAATGATAACAAATCAGAGGTTCCTTGCTGTCCTTGAAATAAGATTCTTGTTGGCGCAGAGAAAAAAATTGTGTTTAAAACATATGTTTTTTGTTATGGTTTGCAAAGTATGTTCTCTTATCTTGCATGTATGCTATAATAGCATTTAATTTTTTTTATTATTTATGTTGCTGAGCGCGAAACTCATTGCACCATGACAGACTTGTTTTTGACTCCTTAAATACTTTCAGACAAATGGGTGCTTGGAACTAAGTACGTCAGCCTTTGAAAAAGCACCTACCGCATGAAACACATCAGGTGACATCAGTTTGCTTGGAAGGGATTCAAGCCACCGTGCCAGCCGGCATTTGGATCTGTTTAAACAACTTTTTTACTCTGTGCTTCAGGCAAGAATTTTATCGCTGTATGGATTCTATAAATGGTTTACAATTGCATCTGCACTTTGGAGTGAATCTTGCTCAGAATAAAATGATTTGTTTTGCACAGGTAATTTGAATGGTTTATGTCTTAATGGCGAGTACTAAATCTCACCGACCTAAAAGAGTGACCAAAAGACCACCCCATGTCAAAACAGCGACCAATATCAAAGCAACCTTAGGCTTGCCATCACCTCATCAATACTGTCCCTAGTGGACTATGGGCTCCCTGTATACGGGGCAGCAGATAACTCCGCACTCCAGAAAATCCAGGTCTCCCTAAACAAGGCCTGCAGGCTCTTAACTGGCGCACCTAGGCTCACTCACACCTGCTCCCTCTATACCTCTGCCAATCTTCTCAACCTCGATGAAAGGCTCCGCTACCAGACCTGCATACTGTCCAAGAAAATACTGCTAGGACTCTCCCCCACTGGGGTCACTACCTCTCTTCATCCTGCCACCCCCACTATCTCCACCCGCAACTCAGAGAAAGCATCACTGGTTGTGCCCAGGGTAAAAACCTCCCTTGCCCAGAGATCTTTCCACTACAGGGCCCCTACATGGTTTAATGCACTCCCAAACACCATCACTAGTGCACCCAAGATCGCCCACTTCAAAACCACTCTTCGCAACCACCTCTTCAATGTCCGCTCCTGTAACTGCAAACTAACATTTCACTCTCTCACCCACTCTGATCCAAATTCTCTGACAAAGTCCATTTGGATTGCAACCTCCATCAACAATACCAAACCCACGAATAGGACAGACTACTCTGCTTAGATGCTTTCTCAAGCTAATAATGTCTTTCTGCTGTGATGATGTAAATATCGTCATCCAAATAATGTAAATAATGTCTGAAAATATCTACATCCAAATACTGTAAATAATCTCTGTGACAAATGTCTGTAACACGTGCTTAATGTAATTGTTGTTATACCCTGTCTGTATTAGTTTCTGTCTTACATGCGACAAGGTACCTTTGTAAATGAACCTCTGGCTCAAAGGTCGTAAACATGGTATATCAAATAAATAAATAAACCGCCACAAACAGCAGCGGTCACTTACATTCCCAAGCCTAATAACAATAAAATTAGTTTTATGTGGGGGGGCTACACCCCCTGAACCCCCCCCAAACTTAATATAATTAACTCCATGGGTGGGGGTAGACAGACCAAACCAGACATGAACCCAGGTTAGCTGGCTCCAGGGGCGGTAGCTTATGCCACTACGCTAAACAGCCAGCTCAGCAGGGCTTGGCCAAACAACTCACTATATCCTGCTTTACTGAGTGTAGCTCACTGTTACACTCACTCTACAGGACATAACGATCTCTTCCACAATTCGCTCTAACTAGGAGGAGTTTTACTGGGTCACTCATATTGATACACTCAATAAAACTCACTGATATCACTGTACACCAATCTGACCTGTCCACAGATCTTTTTGTTGTGGCTTTGTGGAGTATTGTATAATCATATGCCTTCAGTAGGTGCTGGTGGTTCCACCAAGCTGCATCGACATCAAAGTTGGCAAAATGTGGCTTGGCAATGAAAACAATGTCAACAGGCAAAATTTCCTGGTTGGAGTTTATTCGAAGGATGGCGGGAATACTCAAAATCAATGAAATGTTGCCTTTGGGTCCAGTACAGCAACAATCATAAGGTTGTTGCTGTACTGGATTTCCAACATCATAACATGATACGGGTGCCGGTTCCCCTTAAAAATCCTCCCTAATCTGCAAACAACTGTACACAGCAAAATCAATTTAAATTTACAAGGGTAGGAGGGCTATAAAAGACAGTAAGGTTATGTAGTACTCCCTGCAAAAATATTTTGAGAAAGAAATGTACTATAGACTATAAAATAAGCACCACCCCTCATGATTAAGCCTAAACTGTGGATGAAACATTGAGCTTCTTGGTGGCTGTATGACAAGAGTTTGTCTAGAGTTTAAGCAAACCAGAAAACATTCAGCAGTGATAACCATCTCCTATTTTTCTGAATTTGGAATTGGTTTTAAGGAAGGCAGCTCTCCTGCATAACAACATTGATCAATAGGGCCGAAGTCATACTGGTGAACTTTTTTGCATTCCTTCAGGAGACTCATCTTTCCCAATCAGAACGTGATTCATTGGGTGCATGTGGTTATTCAGATGTTGTGATTCCATTCTACAACAAGGGAAAGAGGAGAGGTGTGGCAAGTTTGGTTTCTCAGACTACTCCTTTTATAGTACTGTACCTTGTGCAAATGCAGACAAAGATGGGTGCTTCTCCCTCATCCAGGAAACACTACATGAGAATAAATACACCTTTGCTAATGTTTCCTTTCCACCTGAAATTATAGGCTTCACTTATTAAAAGGCTGTTAGGTTTGGTCCATCAATATCTTTGGGGCATTTGGTCATGGCTGGGGACATAATTTGGTTCTGGATCCCCAGGTGGACATAGCCTTTGCCCCGGGGCATTACTTTACTCAGTCAAAGAGATACTTAAAACTCTATACTTCTAGGGTTTATTGCTATATGGTGATGTCTTAATAGAGGACAAAGGGATTATACCTGCTATTATACCGAAGGTGTCTAGTTTTAGCCAATCAGAACACAGGAAGCTGGCAGTTATTATCACACAAACTACTACCTACTGTCCCACAGTAGGTTATTCATATTCAGCCATGCCCACAGTAGGTTATTCACCTGTTAACCACACCCACAGTAGATTACTCACCTCTAACCATGCCTACAGTAGATTATCTTTATCTCTGCTTTCCACACTGCCTGCCCACTCTGAGGTCCGGTCACACTCACATTCCCTGAGCTTCTTACATGCAGTCCTTCAACACTGCAGCTAAGTTTAGAATTTATATTTTGAACAAACAGTATTTAATATGTGAGGCTGAGCAAAGAAGACCAAGGTTGAGAGAGGAGCGAGCAAGAAATTTCTTGCACAAGTAAGCTGGGCATGGGGAGAAGTGGAAGACAGACAGAAAGATGGAGATTGAGTGAGGAGTGTGAGACACATTTCTTCCTGAGGAGAGAGACAGAGAGACAACTTTGCAGATTGGGGAGAGAAGGTCAGCAATAGCAACATTTACAACTGTGTCTTTTTTTTTAATCTGCAGCTTTGTCACATTGTGCACCTCGAGCAGAGTCAGTCTGAAAATGGGCTTTCAAAAGTAAAGACTCTTGGCACACCTACTAACACTGGCACTAATGCGCATGTTCAGAGTCACGGCTTTACTTTTCAAAGCCTGACTTCTACACGTAATAGTGCTTGTTTTTCACTGGGAGTTACATAAAAAATTCAATGTAAATCATAGTGGTATAATAGTAATAACATTCATCTTGTAGGAGTATACTCACAGTAACCAACTTCTGTGGTGATTAAATGCCTCAGCTTCACCTCGGCATTTAATCATCCACAGAAGCCAGTTATTGCTTCATATACTCCTACAAGATGAATGTTATTGCTTAATTCTCCTTCAGAGAAGTCATATTTCTGAATTATGTTTTTATCTTGGCAGGAAATTTTTCGGAAGTTTTGGGGGTCAGAATTGGTCCTATAATTTTATCTGATCACAGCCGCTTAGAACTCCTTTTGGAGACAGATATCACATGCAAGCAGACAGCCTGGAGATTAAATGCTGCCTACTGTAATGATTTGCAGTTCACTGCCCTGATTACATCACAACTGAAAGTTATTTTGAAAAATAATGATAGACCCAATACTACTAGAGCTATACTCTGGGACACAGTTAAAGCTGTTTTGCATAGAGCAATAATCTCTTATGCTGTAGTGCAAAAAAGGAAAATATCTCTGGTCTTGCATGAGCTCTATGTTAAATGAGCAATGTTACAAGAGTTTCTTAAACAGGTGAATAAATCTTTGGGACCGCAGGAAAAAATAGTTCAAAATCAGATCCATGAAATGTTGAATTTTTAGATGGAACAGGCACTGTAGTATTTGCGTAATTCATATTTTATGAGTGAGATGTGCTAGGGAGCAGACAATTTTGGCCCAACGTTTCAGCACAGAGTGGCTCAGAGCACAATAGTGCAATTGAGGAATCACACTATTGATGTATTAATAAACTGACTGCTGCACATTCTGGCCAATTTACAAAATTACTATCTGCAATTATGTTTCTGTCCCTGAGGCCCTACCAAACAGTGAATGCAGGAGCGTTTTTCCCATATTACATGCCTGACCCTTACTACGGAGCAGGCTGACCTTTTACCAGCCTCATCCAATGTTAACTGCTCACCCTTGCTCATTCACAAACTATAAATGGGATTCTAAATAAGGGGTGCTATTGTATATGGCACACGTCAACAGAAACAACAAGTCAGGGCACACCCAGACCCCCCCCAAAGTTAATACCAAGAGACCCCCACTCCTTTTGAAATCAAGTTAGTAAGTTGCCAATCCAGGCTGAAAAAAATATATTTATTGTTACATTTATCTCTATGTTGGGGGGGGGTCTGGGTATGCTCTGACTTTTTTTTGAGGTTTGTAAATGAAGAAGTATGGTTTTCTCATTTGACTAGCTCCCCACCAGTCGCCTGCTCTTGGCTGGGGACAGCTCCTTAATTAAGCCAATTTTAGGCTGATGCACCCTATAAAGGTAAGCCATTTGAGGCAGATGCAGTTTAGAGAAGGGACGCAGCTGATGAGTGGGCTACTTTAACGTTGATAGCTGGGTGACTTCACAGCAGGGCCCTGAGATGAGTACCAAGAGATCCCTACTCCTTTTTAAATCAAATTTGTAAGTTGCCAATCCGGGCAGAAAAAGTATATTTATTGTTACATTTACCTTTGTGTTGGGGGGGAAGGGTCCCGGTGTGCCCTGACTTGTTGTTTTTGTTGACCTTTTACTAGCTTTGGTGACCACATTAGAACTTGACCTGTCACTCCAGCATTTGAAAAATTGAATATTTCTCAGCCCTGATGGGTTTATATGAGAATTTTACAAGCACTATATGGAAATGCTCTCCCCATTATTACTGTTCCTTTTTTGTCAGCTGCAGGTGGGGGGTTCTCTTACTCCTTCCTGGCATGTTTCTACAATATCTGCCATTCCTAAACCTGATAGAGATCAACTGTTAGTGGAACCTTACAGCACCATTCCAGTTTTGAACAGAAATTATTACACTGTGATAACCATACTGTACTTGTCCACTGACTAGACAATATAATGCTATTTTAATTGCTACAGATCAGACTGGTTTTATTTCCTGCTGACAGGTATTAGACAATGTAAGGTGAATGCTCCATTTTATTCAACATATCCATCAACGACATCTTCATGCCTTGTTTAATAGCCATGACATAGACAAGGCTTTGACAGGGCCTCCTTGGTGTTTTGCAAAATTTATTGCTAGTGATGGGATTTTCTCACCCCTTTCACAAAATAAACATGAACCTTTATTTGGCCCATCATGCCTGGGTTAGGGCTAATGGAGCACTTTCTGATAGATTTTTTTTCCCCTATGTGTGCTGTAAGTAACAGTGGCACATTGAGGAGTAAGGTGTGCTTCCCCTCCTTGCCTTTCCTACTTTCTGATAGATTAACTCTGCAACACGGCATCCATCAAGGTTGCCCTTTACCCCCACTTCTTTTTACCCTGTACCTGGAACCCTTGGTGCAGATGCTCTCACAGAACCCAGCCCTCCTGGAGTATCACTGTGGGAATAGGAATATAAAATAGCTTTGAATGCTGGTAATACACCTTGGTGATGATAATTCATCAATAGAAATTGTTATCTGAGTTCTGGCGAGGGCTGTTGAGATTCAGGGAATTGGCAGGATATACATTTTATTAAACTAAGACAGAAGTACTGAGTTTTTATTATGACTCTTCACTGAACCTGAAGTTAAGGTTTCTTTTTCACTGGAATTAAGCTACCATCAAGTATCTAGATGTACAATTCCCCAGAGATCTTGCTAATTTCAAACTTCTTAAGAGATAAGTCATTTGTTCCCAGATAAAGGAAGATTTGAATGAGTGGTCTCGATTGCTGCTTCCCTTTTTTCTTGGATTGAAGTTATCTGAATGAATATCCTCCCTTGGATTTTATATTTCTTGCAGACTTTGTCAATTATTTTGGATTGCGATTATCTTAGGCAATGAGACAAACTTATACCTAGGTTTATCTGGGGGAGGAGCGATACACCCTGATTAAAATGTAAACTCTTACAGTTGCCTAAAGATCAAGGAGAGGTAGAACTCTCCAATTTAATGTGGAATCATTGGGCTGTAGTATTATATAGAATAGTTTAAAGGTTTCGGAGTACCCATCAACCAAGTTGGAAACTTATTGAATTGATAAATGTCTCCCCTGCTGAGTTATTCCAGTATTGATCTTCCTGTCCTCCTACTACACTTGGGTGTGGCGAGGTGAATGAATGTATACCATTAATATTCTTCTGTGTGGCCTAGATACGTGTCGACCAATGAAAATATTTAATTTCTTTTCCATTTGATTGCTTGAAATCCAGATTTCTGTCCCTCCACATTATACCATGGATTTTGACAGTGGGGAAAAGTGGACTTTTTTCCCGTATATCAATGTATAATCAAATGTAAGACACTATTTACACTACAGAACCCAGCTTTGGGCACCCCATACCAAATAGAATGGTAAAATCCATTGTTTCTCCTAGTACAGAGATACCTGTCTAGGCTCCAAAGGGTTAACATGGTCAAGGAGGTCCAAAAATAACTACTAACATAATCTAGGGTTTTAACAACTGTCCATACCATGACAGATTATAACAGCTGCATGTTTCGATATTAGATACAAAGAGAGGAAGCAGAGATCTGCTCTTTTGTATGCTACAGTAAGTGATGCTGAACTAATGAGGAAGCTGAACCTAGAATTTAAGATACATAGATACTGTACATAGACAGTGATAGCAGACAAAAGACCTGTCAGCCCATTCAGTCTGACAACCCTAACTACTCTGCGCTAGCCCTAGAGACCATCCCTTCCCTTTGTACCCTCCCCAGCTAATCCCATATGCCTGTCCCATCCCTGCTTGAAACTGCTCACTGTGTGCCTGAAAGCGCCAAAGTGTTTATATATACTGGAGATAATAAAAGAGCATTTTTTGGCACACAGAATGTGAGTGAGTGCTGTACTTTTTCTGCATTGCCCCCGTATTTGGCCTGTACCACTTCCTTCAACAGCTTGTTCCACTTGCTCACCACTGTTTCTGTGAAAAAGTGCTTGTAGACATCCTTTTTTAATCTCGCCCTGTGGGTTTAAGAGAGCTCTCTCTCGTCCCTACATTTGAGCTCATGCAGAAAAGTTCCTTGGCCTTCAGCCTATTTGTTCCATCCAGTTACTTGTATGTCTCGATCACGTTGCCCGTTTTCCTTCTTTTCACAAGGATGTGCATGTTCAGGTCTTGCAGCCTCTCCTTATATGTCTTGTCTCCTAGTCCATGGACCATCTCTCTTGCCTGCACAGTACTTATTTCCACCTTGCCGCAGTCTTTCTTCAGGAGTGAAATTTAAAGATCAAACTTCGTCACGGGGTGGGGGGGGATCCCTATCAATTTACATGGGGAAACTTTAGGAGGACATACTTTTACACACAGAGAGTGGTGGATCTGTCAAATAGGCTTCCAGAACAAGTAGTAAATAGTAATACTAAACACTCATTCAACACATTATTGGGCATCTATATTTTGTAGGGTGGCTATATGGACTTTTACCTGTGAATATTGGGGAATAGTTCATATGGGCTCCATGGTATTTGTCTACTTTAATATATACCTCAGTATAGGACCTGAGGGAATAATCTATTTTTTCATATCTTTGGGAGAAATCTAATATTCCTCAGGTAGATTTACATCGCCGTCTCCAGCTTTGCTTTTCTCTCTTCCTCCCTCAGCTACAGGTCATTACAAAATGCTTTCAGCTCTGCATAGACTGACTTGACTCCAAAATGCACTAAAAGGTATTACGCAGCAGCATCTGATCTCAACTCTTTACAAGGCCCTGTAGACACTGGGGGTGGTGCTGGAGGTGGTGGTCATGCTGGGAACTGGAAGAATAAATGGTGCCAGGAGGCAGATCAAGATTTCATGGAAGTGCAATGAGCAGCATCAATCCTCCTCCACCCTCCCATAGACTCACTTCTTCACAATGGTGGAGGGAATATGCATGGAAGGGGTGGGTTCATTTTTTTAGAACCCTAGTGCCAGTGATGTAAGGTAAGTAAGATATTCAGGTGGGTGGTTTCTGTTTGAGAAAGTGTGGGGTACAAAAGGACCATTTAACACACATCATTTTGAATTACCTGAATCTTCAGGGCCATTGGTCTCAAATATCAGCACATTAAATGATATATTCTTCACCACTCAAGACTGTAGAAAGTTGCAGGTCATGTTATAAAAACATAGAATTTGACAGCAGATAAGGACTGCTTGGCACACTTAGTCTGCCCATTTTCCCCTACCTGCAGTGTCATTGCAGATCCTACTTGAACTCTACCCCCCCCTTTCTTTCCACTAAGATTTTGTTATACCTATCCCATGCATTCTTGAAGCCCACCACTGTTTTCACCCCCACCACCTCCACTGGAAGACTGTTCCAAGCACCCACCACTCTTTCTGTGACAAAGTACTTTCTCGTATCTCTCCTGAGTCTAACCCCCTACAGCTTCATTGCAGGTCCTCTCATTCTTGAGCATTTTTTTTCTGAAAAATACTCCCCTCCTGCACATTATTTACTTCTGTGAGGTATTTAAAGGACTGTATCCTTCCCTTATCCAGGGTATGCATATTGAGGTCCTTTAGTCTCTCCTTGTAGGGCTTCTGATGTAGACCTTACATCATTTTAGTTGTCCTCCTCTGCACAGCTCTACTCTGCAATGTTCTTCCAGAGATGTGGTCTCCCTCTGCTATAACTCCATCCAGGGCAGAGGATGGGTAATTCAGAGGTAAATCCATACTAAATATTGATTTTGGCAGCAAAAGAGGGGTAACTAAACAATGGCTTAAAGACGAGGTTCCAAATATTGAATTACAGTATGAAGTTGTTAAAAATATTTTTCAAATGGAGAAAACTATTGTTAAATTGTGCTAATGAACAAGGCAGTTTGAGGAGCAATGGAGCCAGTGGGTAATTCACATAATTAGCAAGTATACATTGCTTGATCTGCAGAGGGGCTGGGGAGTACTGCAGCGGGGATACTATAAAGAGAGGGGGTTCCCTCATGAAGTAGAGAACATTCATTATTGTGCCTTCAGTTATTTCTTCCCTTTGATGCTGGATCCACAGGATTGGTTGATTTACACTGTATAAAACAGTGTAGCTAGCACTATTTTGTTTTATTGGGAATGTATATTTAGTACTGGACTCTGACTGCTATATAGCTTTTTCAACAATACCATTTTTCCTGGCAAAAAATATATAAATACATTCATTTTTGTGTTTTTTTTTTAATTCTTGAACTAAGACTCAGGATTTTTAAGTTTTTAAAAATGTCCTGTTCTCTTTGCCATGCCCATCAACAAAACATTGAATATCTTGGTACGGTACAATGCCATTTTCCATCAGATACATATGGTGACACCCTCCTAATACATTCACGGTGGACGTCTAGTATGCACAATCATATATTTATAAATTTTTGTATTTATTATTTGTCGGATTATAATACCTTTGAGCTAGAAGCTCATTTACAAAGGTTCCACGTCAAAGGAATACAACATTTAGAAGACATACAATTGTTTACAAGCAAAACACACAAATCTTAGGTAATGGTACATGTTAAGTATAACAATCTTTGGTAATGGTAGTAGGCAGTCAAATAAACAGTGGGATAATTGAGAAGATTAAAGAACAGAGTAGTAGTTACTAATGGAGGTTAACAGCGCATACGATCCAGCCAGGGGGGCCGGGGTCATAGAGAGAAAGATGAGGTAAGATAGTGAAGAATATCTGCTGCACGGTCTTTGTCCTAAGCAAGTGGGATGGAGGAGAGGAGCAGAAGTAGGGATGGAGGTGGTGGGAAAGGAGGAGTAGGGATGGAGGAATGGTGATTTACACTGTATAAAATATTCAGCCCGTAACCTCCACAGAACAGATGTTGAAAAATGGCGAGTGACAGACATGTTTAACTATGTGAGTCACTAATTACAGAATTAACTATAAAAGCTGTTTAACAAATATCTGAGAAAACTAAAATACACGATGATGACTCTAAGGATGTCAGAAATACGTTTGTTCTAGAAGACTAGATGATGAAATGTTTTGCCAACTAACAAATACTGCTGTTTTTTATGTTGGCGCACTTGCGCAGCCAACATCTTGCAGTAGTGGAGATTTGGAGGCGTGGTCGCTGTTGGGCGAATGCAGGGCACAGACCAGTTGGTGTGTCCCTCATTCCCCAATCAGTCTGCATGCCGGTGCCACACCACCTGGGCGAGCACATCTAAGGAAAGGTCCACTGCAATGCGAGCAAAGCGCATCACACGCAGGGGACCTTCCTACGTGCTTGCCCAGCATCAAACATGGCAGCACAGTGGCCGCTAAACTGCTGACTTAGGGGGTGCCCAATCCCCCAATCGGCTTATCCTGTCCCTCTTGTATGTGCCGATGGGGGAGCCCACTTCCCATCGGCATAATGTGTCCCACCCTCTCCTTTGTTAGTAGCCAAGGGGGTGCCCAATCCCCCTCGGCTCATGAGACCCTTCCCGCTTCGTTGTTTGCGATGGGATGCCCAATCCCCATCAGCATGTCCCCACTCCCTATGTGCTGATGGGGGTGCCCAACTCTGTTGGCTACTAAAATTTCCAAAAACACCTGTAAAAAAAGAAAACCATCCGCGATGTGTTTTTCTAACACCTGTAAACAGAAAATGGTCCTTCCTAGCCTCACTACCACCCGTACCCACCCACTGCACACCCTGCCCTTACCACACACCCCCACCCCATACTTACCTCCGGAGTCCGGCGCGACGATCTTCGGTGGACCGGGAACACGTCTGCACTTTTCAAAGCCGACCGTGAACTGAGGAAATGCCGGTAAGCTGTATAATGGAATAAATAGGGTTTTCTCAACTTTGATGCATATCTTGGGCATTTTTTGGAATTTTTGCACCAAATTTTCAACATGGGGGTTTTTTGGGACCCTTCCTCATGAATTCTGTCACTTTTATGATGTTAATCGGTCCCAAAAGGTGATTTCACAGTTACTGCGTGGAATCACCTTTTGGGACCAATTAACGCAAGGACAGTGGCAGTGTTCATGAGGTGGGCTCTCAAAAAGCCTATGTTGCAAATCTGGTGGAAGAAATCCAGGCTGTTTTATGAGCGTGTGTTGCACAGTTGCTACGCACACTCGTAACTTTGCGAATTTGCAATATTTTCATGCCAGATTTTCAACATTGTCATTTTTCTACACCTCCTTGTCAATAGTACAGCTGTCATTTTTCACATCCTGGCCAAAATGTGTTTCTGCGCTTCTGGTGCACAATAGCACGGTCACTTGGGAAACCAGTGTTCAGGGCAGAGTATGAAAATGACAGTGACACTTGTTCATGAGCAGAGGTCTTAAAATGCCTATGTTGAAAATTTGGTGACAATACTCCATAAAATGACTGTGTTACAAGTGTGCGTTGCGCAGTTGCTATGCACGCCAGTAACTTCATGAATTCGCAATATTTTCACGCCAAATTTTCAAAATTGCCATTTTTCTACACCTACTTATGAACAGTACAGCTGTAATTTTTCACATCCTGGCCAAAATGTGTTTCCGCACTTCTGGCGCACAATAGCGTGGTCACTGTGGGAAATCAGTGTTCAGGGAAGATTACAAAAATGACAGTGACATGTTCATGAGCAGAGGTCCTAAAATGCCTATGTTGAAAATTTGGTGACGATACTGCATAAAATGACTGTGTTACGAGCGTGCGTTGCGCAGTTTTCACGCATGCTCGTAACGTTGCATTGTAATATTTTCACTCTGGATTTTCACCATTGACATTTTCCACACCTTTTGATGAACAGTACAGCTGCATTTCACATATCCCGCCCAAATGTGTTTCGCACGTCTGGCGCAGAATAGTGCGGTCGCTGTGCAAAATCACTTTTTGGGACAGTTTGAGGAAATGACAGTCACACTGTACATGAGCAGAGGTGTTAAAATGCCTATGTTGAAAATTTGGTGCCGAAAGTCCATAAAATGACTGTGTTGCAAGCGTGCGTTGCACATTTCATACGCACCCTTGTAACTTCGCAAATTTGCAATATTTACATGCCACATTTTCAACACTGCCATTTTTTTACACCTCCTTATGAACAGTGCAGTTGTCATTTTCACATCCTGCCCAAAATGTGTTTCCGCACTGCACTACCAAAGCCAATGCCAGCGCGACAACATTCGGCATTGACAAATGCTTGTTTATTATTCCTTTGGTAACTGGGTAAGGCCCACTAGGGACATGTGATTGTTTTCAGAGGTGACCTGGGAGCAGTGGGGAGGTTAAGTGACTTGCTTAGAGTCAAACAGTATGCAAGTGAATATCCAAGTCTGCTGGATTTACCAAGTGATTCACAGCTCATTCCCCTTTCCTTTATCTAGTTATGTTTTCTTTAACAACTTGCAGAATTCTGTTCCAGTTAAAACTTTCAGATAAAACTTGGTCTAACTGCAATTTTTTTTTTGCATTTGATAACTACTAATTGCAACATTATCTGCATCTACTGTATATTTAAGTAAAATGAAGGATAAATTGCTTTGACAAGCTATCTGCTTAGCATTATTTGCAGCTTTATAGAGTGAGGAAGCACTGTTGACCAGTTAGAGCACTCCCTTTTCCTGCAAGTGAGACACTCGTATTCTGTACAGAGTATCTCACACCCTGAAAATAGATGTGTACAGAGGAGGAGTAGTCTTAGATTTGTACTCGATCAATAATATGTCCTCTGTGACCATCTTGTGGTTTTTGGGTCACATCCCCTAAGAATGTATGTGAGACCACTTTTATAACCATAAGAGTGGTCTCAGAGGACACATTAACATACAGAATTACTGCATTCGAGTGCTATTGGCACATTTAGGCATGTGCTTTTGGCCTGCCCTAGGATCATCCCCTTCTGGGGTGAAATTCGTACAATAATGGAACACCTTTTGAAAAAGTTGCTGCCTAATAACCTGTAGAATGGTTACTAGGAGCAAACCCACTACACAGGGTTAAAGGTGATCTTTTCTGGCAGTTGATCTTGATAAATGCTAAAAAAAAGTTGGCACAATTTTGACTGCACCACCCCTTGTGCACTGGATTGCAAACCTAACATACTGCATAAGACTAGAGAAAGCACAGCTGATGGTTAATGTGGAGGGGGACAAATTAAGGAGTTATGGCAACCCTTGCTGGATGTCATAGAAAGTGGGATCATCTCAGGATGGAGTGTTATAAATAGGTCTAGGATTTTTTTCCCCTCCAGGATTACTGTTTTTCAAATACAGGACTTTTTGGCTATTGATGGTACCAGGAACACTGGACTGGACTGGTTGACTATGCTGTACTAGTATCTCATCATTGACCATGCATGCTGTTGTATGCAGTGCTGTACTGTGATGCGATCTGAGTTGAGTCCACTCATTGTAGTTGCATATGCTGGTCTATGTTTGTCATTTTATCACACTGTCTGATTACTACTACCAAAACTGGTAAATATAGAAACACAGAAACATAGACAATGACAGCAGAAAAAGACCAGAGGTCCATCCAGTCTGCCCAAGTTCCTTATAATCCCTGGAACCTATTGTTCCTCCAGGGTACTAACCCTTCCCGTCCTCTCTCTCCTCCTTGGTCCTGTCACCACCGGTAACTATTCCCTTCATTATGTCCCAGCCCTGCTTGAATCCCCTGACTGTTTTGGTACTCACCACCTCAGCTGACAGACTGTTACAAGGTTCCACCACCCTTTCCATAAAGTAACACTTCCTCACATCTCTCCTGAACCTACCTCCTGTTAATTTCCATTCATGTCCACGTGGACACAAATTGGTATTTAGGCTAAATAGTTCCCCAAAGTTCACTTTGTTAATTTCTTTGAGGAACTTGAAGGTCTCTGTCATATCTCCCCTCTCCCTTCTGGTCTCCAGTGAGTAACTATTTAGTGCCTTGAATAAAGTTTAAAAAAAAGTTTTATCAGCTGTAGTGATATTTAATACAGTTTTATTCTATTCCAAATAAAAAACAATTTCTGACCTTTTAAACATTCCTGTTGTTGGTTGTGAAAATATTTAGTTTTAACTAATCTGCTTTTTACAACGGTTTCTTAAACAACAATATTCTAACCATATTTTTTCTGTTTTAATCATTCTGTTTTTTCTGTGACCTATCATATTACTTTAGTAGAGTTAGAAATACTAAATCAACTCATTTATTATTTTTTTTCCCTTTAAGCTACATTTTAAAAATAGTGCATATTTGACAATTATTGTTATACATTCATACAAAAGAAGGTGAATGCATAATAAATATTAGTTACTGCATCAATAAAAGTCCAGTTTACAGTTTTAAAATTCCTTACAACAGCTTGAAACTTACAGGAAGTAATCTTTTGCAATTTTATCATTTTAAGGGGGGGGGGTCTGATTTATTGCTCCAAAACCCCACCCAGACCCAGAGCCCAGTTAACCCTAGTGAATTTCACGCACAGAATTCTACTTGGAAGTGCTCCCCAATGCCTATGCAAGCGAGTCACTTATGTGTACATCCCCGTCTCTCACTCCTCTGCAAACAATCGGTTGAAAGTTCCATCCATGCACACAGACATGGGACAGAACTCTTTCAGATACAGAGCAGTGTCATTCTGGAACGCAGTTCCTTTCACTATCAGAGCTGTCCATTCCCCTTAAAGGTTTGCTACCAAGTTGAATGAACATCTCCAAGGCTCTACGACGCCGGTTCGACAATGCTTTTGTCAACCGGCATCACATCGACAGGATTTATGTCAACAACAGGTTGCGGTTGACATATATATCTCATTTGTTTCCCAGTCCATTTTTTTTCATCTGGGGGGCTTCTCACCCCCAACCCCCTATGCAGGGGGCTGTGCTCCCCTGTACCCCCCATATTATAGATTCTCAACTCCAGTCAGAGTTGATTCTGGGAGGGGGTGCAGGACCAGGAGACAGTGTGCCCATGTCAGGCGCACCAACACAGCAACCTGTTGGCAAACTGTCAATTTTGTCGACAGGTATGTAGGTCGCTGTGTTGGTGTTGCTGTCGGGGGGGGGGCATACCCATCTCCAAGATTCTAATGTCTTTACCTGCTTTGCATGAGTTGAAAAATGCTATTGACTTAATGTGCCATCTGAATGCCTTACACTTGCACCATGTCACTTCATTTTGTATTATGACACAGTACTTATGTGGTTGTACCTGTTCCACTGTCTTCTTGTGCACTCTTCTGTACCCCAGTCATGCCTGAAAAAGGCACTTTGATGCCAGTGCACTTACCTGACCATCAAAATAAATAGATAAATGTGAAAAATTTGAGCATGGTTTATTTTATTTTATTTATGAATTGAAAACTTCGGAGAATATCTTTGAGCACAGATGCTCATTTACAAAGGTTCTACATTAAATACACAGTCACAAAAACAAGTACAATAAGCAGTTCCAGAGGAAATACAGCTGAGTCAGGCTCAAAGCACCTCTTTGAGTGTTGAGTATGTGTGAACGTAAATAGATTCTGCCTGTGTATATACTCCTATAGTACTATAAGGGTTAACACAGATCAATTACATACAGTTTTGAAAAAATCCATGCAGATCATAGAGGATAATCGATAGCCATCGGACAATAACCATGCTGTAATCACTTCGAGAGGTTTCCATGACAACATGGTAAACCTCGAGAGTGCAGCTCAAGAGGTTTACTGTTGTCATAGAAACCTCAAGACATGATTGGGGTGCAGTTATTGTCTGATGGCGATCAATTATTTTTTATAGTGTATGGGCACCACTCACCTTACTAGCTGCAAACATCTTAACAAAATTGTCTGCTATCCATGACAGAGTGGCTGCAGAGTATGAAGAACAAAGTCATTTTAAATTAAAAATGTGGAAACCATCTGATTGGTAGCACTGATCACATGGTTACAGGGGGTACTGAACCCTGGGTAGTGTCACCAGGTCACGATCAGGATGAGCTGTTGTCCCTGCTGTGAGAAGCGATCTACTGCTTGTGTACCTGCCTGTACTTCAGGTAACTAGAAAAAATACACTTTGAACAACGTAATCCCCTGATGGAATTGCTTTAGTTCACATATCGTTATGGTTGTCTGCCTCTGCCCTGCTGACTCTGTTATAGTATCATTGTGACGTAGTCAAGAGTGGTTAACAACCTCTTGACTTCACAACGATAACAAAGCAATGTTATAAACTGTTTGATTTTGGTTGGTAATAAAGACTCCCCATACATTATAATGTATTAAAAGTCACAGGATATGCACAGACAGAAACTGTATAAAACAGTTTAACAGTCACAGTTGCAGTGGACTGCAAAGACAGACCACAAAGATCTCTTAAACTGATTAATCTTGGGGAGATTAAGGCAGTTAATTTAACCAGTTAGCAGCCCTGACAGCAAATGACCACTTGTCCAGCTAAGTAGACCAGGAAGGAGGATTAAGGGCATTCCTGGCCATATTCCAGGTATGGTATTGATTGGAGATGATATGGAATACAATTTGTTAAAGCAGGGGGTGGTAGGCCCAGGAGCACCTTTTTGGCTAGTAAACAGGTCTGCAACTTTATTCTGCAGGGTAAGGGTAGCCAGCAGTGAGTGCGTAAAGGGTACAGCTATGAGTGCGCTTATCTGCAACAAGTACAAAGTGGCATGCCTTATTCCAGATCAGCTTTACTCTGTTTAGCACCGTGTCACAGGCAGCTGCGTAGACAGGAAGGCCATAATCCATAAGTGACATTATAAAAGGGTTTGTGAAATGGAGCCTTTAGATTGACTTCAGGCGTTCCTAAACCCTTATGTTAATTCTTTATTAATATGCTAGTAAAGATTCATCACATGCGTAGAAGTTTAGAGAATACATTTCTACCTTGAAAGAATTTGTTCTAGGAACCTCAGCTAGCACGGCACACTCCCTGAACACACACACACACACACACACACACACAATTATGAAAAAAAAAAACATTGTTTACTCATTTAGTTGTGTGAAAGCACCTTCCTCCTCATTCAAGTCCACATCGCAAGCAGCAGCAGTTTCAGCTGTTGAATTTGCTGGGGATGATGGAGATTTAAGCAGGACATCAGGAGCCAAACACTGTTATAATCAGGTGGCACACCAGTGAAAAGTATTACTAAGAAGTTACAACTCAGACAATAATGAAGTGGTCAGCTTCAGCCCGAGTTTCATCAATGCCCACCAGTGAGTTCCCTTCACATGGTCATAATCTTTCTCTGTTTCCCAACTGGATCATTCAGCATGGCATGTCTGACCAATTTTTAATCGGCTTCCTCTGTTTCTTGTTTACATCTACTGGAGCTGTGAAAGTGAAACTGATGTCAATGGTTATGGTGGCAAGCAGGGTACATATTATTGTAGACAGAGTTGGTCCATGCTTCTTAAAGTTTAAAACAATCTGTTCAGCCCACCTTGTAAGTCTCATTGCATGACAAAGGCAATCACAAGAACATGCATTCAAGAACACTGACTAAATAGATATATCTGACTCAGCAGCAGAAATTGTAACAGTAAGATCTTTTTTTTTTCAATAATGTTGTCCACACCCCTTTATATTGTGTCTTGGCTTTAAAATGAATGCCAGTGCCATCAGCCACAGAGACAAAAAAACTCAGCACTATAGCAACTCCTCATAAACATGCGCACACTGAACACTCCTCACAAAGTCAGGCAACTTCAATCAGCACAGATGGACTATTTAGGCACAGAAACTTGAAAAATATAAAATACAATGATTATACCTAATGGTGCAATTATTTTTTTTATATTTCTATTTTTATAACAGCAATGAGGTACTCACAGAGTTTATGTTAATGTTCAAGTTAATCACCCCGGGCATGTGGCAACAGCGGCAGGGGGGAATTCAGTGGCCATAGCCAGAAGGACTGGGCTATAAAAGGCCGGAGCCCAGCTGCACCTCCTCTCCCTTCAAGGTGAAGTCGGGCTATGTCCATGGATGAGGAGAAGTCGGAATGTAACAGCAGCCAGGAGGAATTCAGCAGCCATAGCTGCAAGGATTATGAGGGCCATACCTGCAGCAGGGAAGGAAAGTCGCATCTGCAGCTGAAGAGAAGGGCTCCTGACTGGAGCACCAAATTTTATTTAACTTTTTCTCCCAGTCACCCACCCACCTTACACCACCTCCATATTAAATGAGCTCTGGCACCACGCCCAGCAGTGGGTCTGGCCAAGAAGGAGCAGGAGAGGGCAGAGTAGTAAGGAGAGGAATTTAAGAGAGCTCCATCATCGGCCAGTGTAGAATTCTTCAAAAATAAGGTACTATATCTATGTTTTGATAATTGCATTTCTGGTAATTGAAGAGTGCAATTCTAATAGGTAGACCTATGGTGCAATTGTGGGTAGGCATTGTTTCATTTTTGGGGCAAACTATGGTGGAGTACATTTCTGTTAATTGCATGTCTGTTAATTGAAAAGTTACTTGAAAAGTGAAGTTCTGTTAGGTAGCATATGGTGCAATTCTGGGTAGGCTTTGTTTCATTTTTGGGTAAAACTATGGTAGGACCTAGATAAGTTTAGTGTAGTGTTTAATAAGCTCTAATTGGGTAAGGGGGTGATAGACCTTTCAAAAGGAGGCTGCTCAGTAGGCATAACAACTTTCATTGTGATACGGAGGATAAGGAGTTAAAGTATAATTGTGGTATAGACAGATGCTCTATTGATTTTGACAGCTCTAAGCTGGAATAGGAGGGGTAGGAGTTTAAAGAAAGCTGCTCAATCATTTTAAATTTAGTGCATGAGAGAAGAAAATAGGAGTCCAGAAGGAACATGATTAGGAATGGTGAGGGGATCGGGTATGATGGGGGGGTCGCTGGTGGGTGAAAAGAGAAATAGGACGGGTGGTGGGCTGTAACAACTGTGGAGCACCAGTCTTTCTTAAAATTGCGTGGAGAGTGGGAGGATGTTTAGTGTGCAACCAAATAGTAAAACATGAAAAAAAGAGATCATGGCTCTGCAGGAGGAGCTTAGGCAGGCACAATGAGCTGCAGTGGGATATGGTCCAGCAGTACATGGAGATAAGAGGAGAGCTGAGGAGGGAGGGCAACTTAAGCAGCCAGGGGAAGGAGAGGAAAAAGGTTAGAGGAGGGGATTCTGAGCCAGGGAAACCCAGTCCTAGGTTCAGTGAGTCGGGGGGGGAACCAAGGTAGTACAGCAGAAAAAAGCAGATAGGAGGAGAAACGGTTTGGAGGGAGGAGGGGAAGGGGTGACTGACAAGGAGTCAGAAGGGGGGATGGGCTAGCAAGAGGGAGGTAGAAGTAGGCCTAGGAGAAGGGTCTTCAGAAAAGAAGTTCACAGTACTGGAGGGAAAGGAAGAAGAGAAAGGGGATGAGCTTGGAGATCAACTAATGGTAGTCAGGATGGAAGTGATATGGGGAGTACAGATGGGAGAATCATAATGGGGTGGAAGGGGGAACTAATGTGCAGGAGGAAGAAGAGGTGCCAGGGGTAGGGGAGGGAAGGAAGGAGAGCAAGTGGTTGGAAAACAGGGTGGAATCTTAGTGCTGGGGGATTCAATACTAAGGGGAGTCAAGTGGAGTAGCAAGGGGGAGAGGTACAGCCGCATATCGGTGGAGGCCATACCAGGAATGACAGTGAAAAGGGTGGGACCATCTGTTCTGAAGTATGCTAGAAGGGGTAGGGAAAAACCTCACTTAACTTTGCATTTGGGGACAAACGACCTGGCTGATAAGATGATAAATGTAGTTCAGAACAGGTTTGAGGAATTAGGAATAATATGTGAGGGGGCAGGAAGATCAATAACTTTCTCAGACATACTTCATGTTCCCAGGGTGAGCACGGCAAAAAAATGGAGACTAGAGGAATTTAATAAATGACTAGGAACATAGTGTCAGGCCAAAAGGTATGGGCCAGTTGAGGGAGTGAGGAGGGACCTGGGCAGACAGTAGTCTTTACTCAAAAGATAGACTGCACTTAAGCGAGGATGGAAAGAGAGTGTTGAAAAAGGGGATAAGTGATTACATAGAAGCATAGAAGAGGCTGAGTATTTAAACTAGGAGCAGGGGTGGCAAGTGGACAGGAGGCAAGCAGAGGCCACAGGATGAGCAGACACATGAGTTTAATCCCCAAAACAGAGACAAGAGATTAAGGGCAAGTACTAGGGAGAATGCTAGAATGGAATGGAAGGAGGGGGATGAAGATAAGGGGGTGGCGGGTTGTCACCTTGAATGCTAGAAACCTGGGGAATAAAACTGTGGAGCTCCAGACCCTCATAGCGGAGGGGGAGGTGGACATGGTGGCCATTACAGAAACCCGGGCTACCCATAACCATGACTGGGACCTGACAATATCAGTACAGTATATTCCGTGAGGATAGAGAAGGTAAAGGGGTGGCGCCATGTGAGGGAAAGACTGAAGTGTGTATGGGAGGAGGGGGAGGAGGCTAGTACCGAGGCACTTTGGATGCAAATCCAGGACTCAAGAAATAGGACTATGAGGACAGGAGTGGTATACAAGCTGCCCTCCCAGATGGAAGAATTAGACAGGAGACTAGCAGGATAGATCAGGAGGGCCTGCAGAAAGGGGAGTGTGGTGATCACGGGGTACTTCAACCTGCTGGGAGTGGACTGGAGTAATCCTGCCACAAAGAATAGAAGGGAGCAGGTATTACTGGATGCCTTCCAGGACAACTTCCTGATGCAGATGGTCAGCGAACTAACTAGGTTAGGGAACACCCTGGACCTAGTTCTGGCAAATGGGGAGTTTGTGAGGGAACTGAGGGTGGAAGAACCACTGGCAGGGCGCGACCACTACTCGGTATGGTTCACGTTAAATATGGGTAAGAAAGGGTAGCATCTGACAGAAAGGTGTTGGACATCAGGAGGGCCGACATCAAGAGGATGGGGAAATAGTTAAAGAATATGTGGCCAAAATACACCCTAGTATGGACACTCACCAGAGGTGGGAGCTCATAAAGCTGTGGCTAGTGGTGGCAAATAAAACCTGCAGCAAGACCAAGAGTAAGAAGGCCAGGGCCAAGAAACATAGCTGGGTGAGCAAAGGAGTCATGGACAAGGTAAAGAAGAAAAGAACCGCCTTTAGGAAGCACAAAAAAACAAGGAGGGAAAGGACAGAGAGGAGTACCTGAGGAAGCGAAAGAGGTGACAAGGGCAGTAAGGGCAGCCAAGGCATCAAAGGAGCTCAGGCTGGCACAGGGCATTAAGGAGGGGGAGAAGGAATTCTTCAGGTACATCAGGGAGAAAGAGAGTGGTAAGGACAATATAGAAAGGATTAAGAGGGAAGGGGGATGGGTGGAAATGGGGTGAAAAGGCAGAAGTCCTGAATGACTACTTCTACTAGATATTTACCAAAGAAAAGGGGTGGGGGATACCGAAGGGGAGGGGTTAAGGTCAGGAACAGAGGGCGAGGGGGTGACAGACAGGGAAATCACAGATGACAGGATGTTGGAGAGCTTGAGGGCACTGAGGGTGGACAAGGCTCCAGGGCCAGGTGGCATTCATCCCAGGGTACTGAAGGAACTGGCTGTGGTCCTAGTGGAGCCTTTGGCAGACCTATTCAATGCCTCACTGGATTCAGGGTGTATGCATCAGGATTGGAGGATGGCTCACATGGTACCTCTCCATAAGAGTGGCCCCAGGAATGAACAGGGGAATTATAGACCAGTGAGCCTCACATCCATTGTGGGTAAACTGATGGAGACATTCCTAAAGGAGAGGCTGGTGTCCCTTCTGGAAGCCAATGGGCTGCAGGATAGTAGACAGCATGGCTTTGTCACTAGCAGATCCTGCCAGACCAGCTTAGTGGATTACTATGATTGGGTAACTAGACAACTGGACAAGGGCCATGCAGTGGATGTCCTGTACCTGGACTTCAGTAAGGCATTCAACTTGGTGCCATATGGGAGACTAGGAAGTAAGCTTCAAGGTACATGGGTGGGTGTGAAGATGGTGGACTAGATAGTGTACTGGCTACAAGAAAGGCAGCAATGAGTGGTGGTGGGTAGGGACCTGTCATCCCCAAGGGAGGTAAGCAGCAGTGTTCCACAGGGCTCAGTGTTGGGACCAGTGTTTTGGGGATATTCACTGCAGACATTCCGGTGGGCATCAAGAGCAAAATCAGTCTGTTTGCTGATGACACCAAGATGGGAGCAGTGGTGGATGACCTAGGGAGTTGGCAAGGGTTACAGGAAGAACTGTCAAAGCTGGAGACCTGGTCGGACACCTGGCAGCTGGGCTTCAAAGCCAAAAAATGCTAGGTGCTGCATTTTGGGGCTTTAACCCCCAAGAGGAGCTACTAACTGGGGGTTGAGCAGTTAGTTGTGACTGAGGAGGAGAAGGATCTGGGTGTGCTTATTACAGGAGCAATGAACAACTCAGCATAATGTGAAAAGGTGGCTGCAAAGGCCAACAGGATGCTGGGTTGTATTGCTTGGGGTATATCCTCAAAGAGGGGGCAGTTAATTCTGCAATTGAATAGCTCACTGGTTAGGCCACACCTGGAGTACTGTGTGAAGTTCTGGTGCCCATATCTGAAGAGGGACATTAGGTTACTGGAGGGGGTGCAGTGCAGGGTAACAATGATGATCACTAGTCTGGGGGACTTACCTTATGAGAGTAGGCTAAGGGAGCTGAACATGTACTCACTGGAAGAGAGGAGGGAGAGGGGAGATATGATTGAAACCTTCAAGTAAATGAAAGGAATTAACAAGTCTTTATGGAGGGGCTTTTCAAACTAAAGGAGGGGAGGGACACCCGATGCCCTGATATGAAAATCGAGGGGGGAGGATTCAGGAGGGAGATGAGAAGACACTTTTTTACAGAGAGGGTGGTGGCCTGGTGGAACATGTTACCGGCAGAGGTGGTATCCAGTAAAATAGCAGGCCGCTTCAAAAGGTGATGGGACAGGGCAAGAGGGAGGGTCAAGGGAAGGGGGCAAGAAAGGGAAGGGCATCTGCAGAAAAAGGGCTGCTAGCTGCACAATCGAACAGACTTGGTAGATCATAAGGCCTTTTTCTGATGGCAATTTTCATATGTTCGTACATTACACCCCCATGGGGTGATTAACTAGAACATTAACATTACCTCTGGTCATTCCTTACTGCTTAACAATGGAACTAGCTATAATAAAGTGTCTAGCATCCTCAATGAGTTTGGTCCAGTTCAGTCTTCTGTTAACTATAGCCACTAGATAGCCAACTTGGGGGGGGGGCGAAAGATAAGGTGTCATCCAGAGTTACTCCAAGGTATTTGAAGGTCTCCACCTGTTCAAGGTTTTGTTCCTGACTATTTTGAATGACAGAGAGTGGATCTTTTCTCTTCTGTGGGAGACTACAGAAGAACATAATCATGTTTCATGTTACTGACTGGATGAAGCTGAAGATGGCGGCCATGCTGGGCTGCAGTCGGCAGCAGCTCTGACAGAACTCCTCTCTGTGCCTCTGAAATCTTATCTTGCTGAAACCTTTTTCGGGAGAATCAAAGCTTTTAAACTTAAAATTTCTGTTACTTTAGCTAGTTTGAGTGTAGGGACATAGTGTTAGGCAGGGCTACAACAGTGAGCTAGATTAGGAGCACAATGGGGTCATTGGCCCTAACTCTCACCCCATTCCATGTATAAGGGAGCTGAGAAGAATGGGGTGAGAGTTAGGGCTGATGACCCCAAAGCACACCCCAACACCTGTTGATTTGTGGAGGATGGGGATGTGGTGGGAGAGGTGGAGTTGGCTGTGGGGGGGGGGTGAGGTGTTAGGGTTGGAAACCTTAACACTTGATTTCCTCCTTTTGTTCCTTGAACCCTAACTGATGCATTAATGAAGATTTTGAAATGAATATCTATCTATCTATCTATCTATCTATCTATCTATCTATCTATCTATCTATCTATCTATCTATCTATCTACAGATTATACCTGTATGATAGTGAAGGTATAGTTAGGGTTGCACAGCCACTTCTATGTTAAATCCAAACATTTGCAATTTAATAACTTTGTAACTGATTGTCCAATTTTCCTGAGATTTTGCAAGCACTGCTTGGTACCATAGATCTCTGGATCTTGCAAGTTTCATTCTGGTTGAATGTGCGGTTGCGGAGCAGTGAAGTGCCAAAAATGTGAAAAATACCACTTTTTACAAATTCTTTGCTCGGGGCTATGGCCCAAACAGTTTGGGGATCTGGTCTGAAATTGTCAGGGTATGTGGGGTCTGTGTTACTGATGTGCCTATCGAAGGTCTGGAGAAAAAAATATTAATCCATTCAGAAGTTATTAAAGTTGAAAGTTTCCCATTATAGCCTATGGGGAAAAAATATATGTCTGCCTCAAAAACACTTTTTGCTTTCGCAAAAGCACTTTTGACTGCTGCAAATGGGTTTTGCACTTTTGCATTGTCACCATCTTGCTTTCAGTTAGCGACAGCTAAAAATGGTGTATTTAAAAAAATACTGCCCTTTGATAAACACTAACAGTTGTGTTTACCTAATTGGGCCTGAGGAACACGATTCTGACAATAGATTTTATAAATAATGCCTGGAAATATGTTTTTTCAATGTTTACATTGGAAGTTTCACAAATTTTCAGCACTATTTTTGCAAAGTGCTGCAAATTGTGGTAATTTTGGCACAACTAATGGCACAGCAGCGTGAAAACTGCCGCTAATTGCGACACTGTTTCATGAAAATTGCCAAAATTTGCATCACTACTTCAGTGGAAAAAAATATTGGCCCCAGTAAAAAAAAAATAACCTTTACTGGCCACTTTTTGGGTCAAATGACATCAGAATCATGTTCCTTGGCCCCCATTTGGGTGGTGTTTACCTAATAAAATAAGTTTTTCTCCTTTTACTGTCTCTAAGAGGGCCGAGGCATATTTTATTTAGAAAAAAGGTTTCTGCTGACATCGGGGTGCCCAATCCCCATGTTGGCAGTAGAAATAACCCCCCCCCGCCAGTGTGGGACACTGGGTAGCCCACTCCCAGTATCCAGATATATTTATTTTTTTAAAAATGTTTCTGCCAACATCAGGGTGCCCAATCCCTGTGTTGTTAGTAGAAATCCACCCCCACCTTCCCCGCTAATATGGTACTCTGGGGAGCCCGTCCCAGCATACCGAAATATTTATTTTAAATTACCTGGGTTTTTTTCCAACATTGGGGTGCCTAATCCCCGTGTTTGTACTACCCCGCCAGCAGCGTGGGATACTGGGTAGCCCACTCCCAGTGTCCCCAGTTATGTTCTCCACTGGGACACTGGGGAACCCACCACCAGTATCACGATATATTGCGTATTTGTAACTGTCAAAAAAGAAAACAGTCCCCTGATGTCTTTTTTTTTTAAATAACCTGAAAAGAAGAAAACAGTCCCCCATAGTCTCTCCCATCCCCATCCCAACCCTCCTGCTGAGCAACCCACCTCCCCACACACCCCCCTTGCCCTATGCTTACCATCAGAGGCTATAGACTGCCATCTTTTGTTGACCGGGACACATCTGCACAGTTCAAATCTGAACCATGAACTGAAGAATCAAGGTAAGTGCTGTATAATGGCTATCTATGGTGTTTTTAACTTTGATTGATATCTCAGCCATTTTTTGCAATTTTTACACCACATTTTCAATGTGGGCTTTTTGGGACCCTACCTCATGAACACTGCCACTTTCATTTCATTAATCGGACCCATAAGGTGATTTCACAGTCGTTGTATGAATTCACCTTTCAGGAACAAGTGATGAAATGACAGTGCCGCTGTTCAGGAGGTGGGGTCCCAAAAAGCCCATGTTGAAAATTTGGTGCAAAAATAGCAGAAATTGCCCAAGTTATGTGCAGTCATTTACATTTTCTATGCATATTCATAACTCTGGCAATTTTTATTATTTTCACTCTAAATATTCAACGTTGCCAATTTTTCACACCACCTCATGAACAGTACAGCTGTCATTTTTCACATCCTGCCTGAAATGTGTTTTCACTACTAGTCTGTGGTGCAGAATGGCATGTTCACTGTGTAAAATCACCTTTTGGGACTGATTAATGAAATGACAGTGCCAGTGTTCTTGACATGGAGTCCCTAAAAAGGCCATGTTGAAAATTTGGTGAAAGCATTCCTAAAATTGCCCAAGTTGCAAGTGATAATTGAATTTATTCTATGCACGTGCACAACTTTGCTATGTTTCAATCTTTTGACACCAAATTTTCAATATAGCCATTTTTTCACACCACCTCATGAGCAGTACAGCTGTCATTTTTTCACATCCTGTCCAAAATGTGTTTTTGCTCCTGTGACGCAGAATGGCACTGTAGTTGTGCATAATTACATTGTGCCTTGCATTTCACGATTTCTCTGTACCGAGGTACATGAGATGGGGTAATAAGATGGCTATGTTGACAATTTGGACACTGGTGTTCAACACATGGAAGCAGAGGACCCTGCACTTCCACACCTACATACATATGCATATCTAAGGAGGGACTGGAGAGCAGGGTCCGAAAGACCCTGCGATCCCACAGTAAAATAAGGATTTTATTATACTATCTCAAAAAGTAAGGAAATTCATTGCAAAAAACTCTGTGAATGCTTCAGCTAAGATTGATATTAGAGTGACAAAAGTCTGGACATTTGGTGTTAGGGTTCCCAACCCTACCACCCCACCCCCTTCCCCACCCTCCGCACACCAACAGGCGTAGGGGTGTGCCTTGGGGTCATCAGGCCTAATCCTCACTCCATTCTCCTATGCTGTACCATCTCAGCTTCCTTCATGTGGAATGTGGTGAGAGTTAGGGCTGATGACCCCAATGCACACTCCAACATCTGTTGGTGTATGAAGGGTGGGGGGTGGGGTGGTAGGGTTGGGAGCCCTAACACCAAATTTCCAGACTTTTGTCACTCTAATATCAACCCTAACTGATGCAGTAACTGAGTTATTTTGCAATGAATATATACAGTATCTATCTATCTATCTATCTATCTATCTATCTATCTATCTATCTATCTATCTATCTATCTTTCTAACTGTTGAAGCACAGGGCCATCCAGGCAGACAACAGTGACCAAATTGTCAGCATAGCCACCTTATTACCCCACCTCATGTACCCAGTACAGAATATTTTTGAATCCCCACCAGAATATAATTCTGCACAACTGCAATACCACAGGTGTGAAAACACATTTTTGCAGGATTTGAAAAATGACAGCTGTGATATACATGAGATGGGGTTATAAGAAGGCTATGTGGAAAACCTTGAGTCAAAATATTTAAAATTTCCAAAGTTACAAGCACGTGCAGCAAAATTAAAATGAATTGTTATAACTTTGGCATTGTTTCATATTTTGACCCCAAATGTTCAACATAGTTTTCTTATGATCCAACCTTATCAACCCCATAAGTGAAAATTTTAAAGTCTGTGCCAAAGCGTCATTCCATGCCACAGTGCAAAGACATGTTTCAGATGGGATGTGAAAAATGACAGCTGCACTATTCATGAAGTATTGTGAAAAAATGGCTATATGGAAAATTTGGAGTCAAACTATTAAAAATTCCCAAAGTTATGCACATGCATAGAAAAATGTTAATGCATGCTCATAACTTGGCCACTTTTAGGAATTTTTTCACCAGATTTCTAACATGGCCTTTTTAGGACCCTGCCTCATGCACATCTGTAGTTAAATTTCATTATTTGGTCTTGAAAGGTGATTTTATGCAGTGACCACAAAATCACCTTTCGAGCTAGGGTTGTGCAATGACAGTCCTACTGTTCATGAGGTGAGGTCCCCAAAAGGCCATGTTGAAAATCTGGGATCACAATCTCAGAAAAAGGCTAAGTTATGCATAAATGTTGAAACCCTCATTGAAATATACTGAAACACATTTACTTTATTTTCTCATATTGCAGTTGCCAGTTCCATCAGCAAGACGTATCTTTGATTGGAGAGAGGATCTCAAACCTGGGACCTGTTAAGGTGAGTGAGTGTGAGTATGGGTGTACTGGGGTGTGTGGGTGGTGGATGCTAAGTGGGAGGTGGGGAGACACATCAAGGAGGGACTTTTTTTTTCTTTACAGGTTTTATAGAAAAAAAAATTGAGGGACTGTTTTCTTTATTTCAGGGCTATGCCTGCAATGAGAGGGTGGGGGGTGTCACTAGACACCAGGGAATGAAAAAGTTAATGGAGATGGTAATCAGCAGGTGGGGGTGCCTCTAGACACCAGGAAATGAAAAAGGATGGTGATTGGAGGGTAGGGAGTGTCACTAGACACCACTAAACACCAGAGAATGAAAAGGGATGGTGATTGGAGGGTGGGGGTACCACTAGACACCAGAGAATAAAAAAAAATCTCCCACAACAATGCAACACCCAGGGGAGGAGTCAGGAGTGAGGAGGTAGCAGTAGTGAGAGTGGCAGGTGCCGCATATTGAAAGCCACACCGCAGCATGTGCAATGGCCGGTGGGCTAATTTTAAATGTAATTAAAAATTAAAAACCTGCAGGGATGCAGGCAGGAAGGAGCACTCTCCAAGGGGAGAAAATCAGAAGAGCCACACTGCTGCTATGTGCAAGCTCCAAAGGGTAGAAAGAGAAACTGGGGGGGGGGGATGGAAACAGTGGGCTGGAAGAGTCCACAAACAGCACAGCCAGCAGCAAATGCCCAAAGGGGCAGAAACCATAAATAAATAAATAAAATTATGTATTTTGAAAAAAATAAGATGCTACCTGTAAGGAAGGCAGGCAGGTGTTAGAACAGAAAAGAAGATGGTTGGGCTGGCCCGGTGATGCTGACGGCTGAGACACTGGATGCCTTATCTCACACTGTGCTTGTAGCCCGAGTTCAGCAATGACCTCAGGTTACTTGGGAGCCAGCATGGGGGTGGGCGGGACTGAGCAGCCGCGAGGGTAGCTCTTCCCTCTCGGGTGGATGCCCGCACCTCGTGAGACCCACTCCCTGCAGGTGGAGGTGGTGGAAAGCGTAGGTGTGAGGGTACAGCGGTGATGGCCAGGGGTGGGATGGAAAGGGCTGAGCCGGTACCTGGTGTGTGCATGCACCTCCATGCACATGTACATATGTGTCTGCCAGGGTTCTGGGCATGGAAAAAAAAGGGGAAATCAATAAAGTACAAATTAAAAAAAAAAGAAGATGGCTCATGAAAATGGAATTTTGGGGGGGTGGGGTGCCACCAGACACCAGGGAATATAGCTGTTCTGTTTATGGGGGCAGTGATGGGGGGGTTGCTACTAGATACCAGGCCAAGAAGGCTCATAGTTCACACTGCAGATGGCAGCAGGAGTTCAGCTGTGGCTGCAGAAGTCAAGAAATTCCTCCCCGGCCCATAGGGGCAGCGGTTGGATTTCTGCTTGCGACGCTGGTGACCTGGGTACGGGAACAGACCCAGATCACTAGAGGGCCGGCCAGGGGAGAAGGATGGAGCATCCCATGGGCAGCTCTCCTTCTCTGGGGGGGGGTGAGGTAGTGTCCGGCACAACGAGGATCCCTGGCAGAGGCCAGGAGTCACTCAAGCTACCGGCACTTGAACGTAAGGGAGGCGGGGTGGACGCTGGTATCACTGCATGTCCCCACCTCCAGAAAACTGAAAAAAGGGGTAGGCAGCTGGGTACACTGTCTAGGTGAAGCCCTCCCTGGGGCTTCGATTAGCCACCATCACCATACTCCCCTGACCAGTCACTAGTTCCGCAGCTCAGATACGGGGGTCCATTGCCGTGGCCCCGCCCTCCGGGGGGTAAGCCGGGGGTAACTGGAGAAGAACGGCCATAGATGGTGATGGAAGTCCGAGGGGCCATGACCAGGGCTGAGGGTCGACAGTAGGGACCCACCAGATAACGAATGAAAAGTTAAAAAAAAAAAAAAAGATATTCCTGCTGTTCTCATAGAGAGAACACAAGGGAAGCTCTCCTCTTGCTAAGCTGGACACCTCGGATTTTGGGTGCCCAGACAAAGTATTTCTGGAACTAATTGTGAAAAATAAACATCAGAATCTAGCTAAATGGGATTTGTTTAGCTAGGTTCTGGTATTTGATTTTTAAAATGACAACATTTTTATGTATTTTCCACACTTTTTAGTTCCTGGGGAAAAAAAATGGTAGCTCATAAAGAAGGAATTTTTCCTCATGAAAAAGCAATGGATCTTCCAAGAAAGAATCATTTTTGCAAGATTAGTCCTTTGTTAAACATTCTCCCTCTATCCTGGAAAATGATCTTCCCATTGAAAACAATAGGAATTTAAAAATTGAACAACTTTGCAACAGATAAATATTTTTCACCAGTTTTGTTACCCAAGCTGTTTCTACCATAAAAATGTTCACACAAAAATTCCACACTGTCTGGGCACAAGGCAATGGGGAAAAAACTGCAAAAAGTTGCATTATCTGGATCTCAGAATCTACACATCCATTCGGAATGAAACTTGTCACTTCAAGAGATCTACCCCATGGGATAGCACATGCCAAATTTTGTGCAAATCCATTGATCAGTTGCAGAGTTATTAAAGTACAAAATTTGAGCTTTAACATTGAACAGGCTACTCAACCCTAACTATAGGGGCATGACCGTGCCACTGTAATGATGAATAACTGCCAACCATGACCACTTTAATGTTTATGCTTTCAATGTTATTTCTTTTAAAATTAAAATTTCTTACCATGTGCATCAAATCTTCTAGGCTTCAATGATTTTGCCACCTTTCATAGACAGCATATGTAAGCCCCTTACCTGCTCCAGATAGCAGGATGCTGTCTTTACCCTCTGGTCCCCCTGGACTGCAGAGGTGAGGACCAGCAGGGCACTCAAGTTCCAGCCAGGAGCCCTAGTGGGATGCAAACCAGGGTTCAACTCAGGATCTTTGAGGACATTGTTGCACAGCTCCCTCCTGCTCTTGAGCCCTCAAGATTGTGTGTGGGTCTGAGGCAGGAGGCAGGAGGCAGGAGTGTGAAGCAGTAGTAAATTGTAGGTACCCTGAGCCCAGGAGAGGCAGCACACCAAAGAACAAATCTGCAAGGAGTCTGGTGGCTTTGTCAGGCTGCCACACGTGTGCTGAGGCACATTGGAGAGCTGTAGCTCCTTTACAACAACTGGACCATGTGATTACCTCTATGAAGACTCCTGGCTCCAGGAAGACAGAGGAGCTGGGACCAGAGTTAAATCATGCTATTAGGTGCATGTATACATGTTTGCTGGCCCAGGGCAGGCAGCATGCAATGAAGGAAAAAACAAAGGTGCATATGAGCACCTACTCACTAGAGTGGCACAGAAAGTTACCTCCCACAAATCTGAAACTCCCAACTCTGTCATGGTGCTAATGCCTAGAGAAATGAGCCTATCCCCGGCCTCAGGACAGTCAGCAGGGCCAGTGCAAGTGAAAGCAGCCTCACAGGACTAAAAATGAAGCAGCAGCAAGTTGCGAAAGAGAAATATGAGCTGCAAACAAAAATGACAGCAGCCCCCATGACTCCACAGACAGCTAAACCTTATGGGAAAGGGATCAGGGTTAGCACTAGATTGCCCGTGAATTTTGGCCAATCAGAAACCAGCAATGTGAAGAAGACTGGTTGCCCAGGAACAAGCCTGACCAATCAGGCATTAAGTTTCATGCCAAATAAAAGCAGCAGTTCTGAGGACTCAAGGCCAGTTCAAGTCAGACTGCCAAGTGAGTGACTGTGTAGTGAGGTGTGGGGCTGTTTGCCATGGTCTGTCCAGGCACTACAGACATGGCAGACTTGAAGAGTCTCGGATCGCTGTGAAGGTGTTCATGTAAGACAAGAAACAGTTTTAAACAAAACCACAGATTAAAGACAAGTTTGGAGCTGGGGTTTTCCATCTTACACCATAGACTTTCCCCTCTGGGGGACTAACTTCTGCAGCATCTACAGTCCAAGAAAGTTACTGCATTGCTCCAGGTCCTCAGCCTCAGAGAAGGAGAGAAAGAGTGAGGGCGAGAAGTGAACCTGGTAAGAGACCACATTCTATCCTGGTACAGCCTCCAGCCCAGCCAGGAGTAACTACAGTACATGCATCCTGCCTGTCTCTGCAACCACACCAGAGGTATCATTTGAGGCATCATACTATGAGTAAACACTGAGATGTCACTGCTGCAACTGAAGAGAAAGTGTACTGTGCCAGGAACTGAGGGAGAAGTCCTAGGTGGGACTTTACCAGTGTGAGAAGTCCAGGCAGAAGACCTGTGGATGCCACAAAACCAGCCATTCTCTGCCAATTATGAATAGGGGCCCCTATTCAAATGTAACCCCTCACCCCTGCCTCTTTAGCAAAATGACAGGTGGCATGCTGTTGAAGCTGACAACAGTACCAGGTGGGGACTGGGTTTGGGGAAGATGAGGTTACTCGGCACAGGGGACCTAGGTTTAGCTACCCTGAACAAGGGCTCCCAAGTTAATCTGAACACAGGAAGCAATAACTGTAATGTCCAGAACCAGGAATGGGATTCTTCAGTGTGGCTTTTATTCACATCCAAGCTGAACAAACAAAGCATTGATGGACCCCCATGGGGCTACATTTCCTGGTAATGCAGATTAGAGACAACAGAACACTTTATCACTATTTCCAGCCCTCAGGCTCTAAACCCACCAGGCACACAGCCCGGACTTGCACGCAGCTTTGGGACGCAGTCCGACTTGTACACTACTTGGGTTTTCCCCACTGGCCTGGCTCCCCCGCCGGCCACTTGATCCGCAGTCCATTTGATGAATGAACCAATTATCCTGTTGTGGCTCCCCAAACCACACTAGAGTCGACTCCTACAGAGAATTTTCCTTATAATCCCACGTCTGGGAACTTCCCTCATCACTGGCCAAGTGCCTGAGGCAAAGAAGAAATCCACAGAATATATCCGTAGAGGTGGACCTGGTCACTAAAGATGGGGGGCCACCCACCTCCAGCTCCCACAGCCCATACCCGGCCATTTCTCTGGAAACTGAAAAATTCCTTTGCTGAACTTTCAAATGTAGATTCTGCGTAGACGTCTGTCACATCTCCTTTACATATCATTTGCATCCCAACAAGCTCTGGACTTGAACCTACTTTTAATTTGCTTTGCCCATTACTCAAGGCTTCCCAATATTTAGAAGTTCAATTACCACATTGTCACACAAGTCCCAGGGTGAAAAACATTGGCCCTTTTAGCAAGAGCAGACACTCATCCTCACGTTGCAGGTGCCCCACAGGCGACTCACAAATCTTATTCTCCCAAGTAAACACTGAAACACATAGGCTGCTTTTTCTTCACAAGCAGAACTAGGGGGTTGCCCCAGGAATCTGCAGGGAAACCTTCTCCTGCCCCCTCCAAAGGGAGGGGCACTGAGACCCGGAAACAGCAGTCTCCACCACTACAGTAATCTTCTGTGTCTCTCTTTAATGTGGAGACACACACCCTAATAAACTAAAAGTAGCCCTCTGTCAGGGCTGAGGCTCCTAGAGCCTTTACTAAGTTGCTTTCTCAGCAAGCTCCCTACTTCACACTCACTCACTGAAGACTGACTTCAAAAATTTCCAGCGTTCTACCTAACTCCCTTTGCTGCAGATTCCAATGTGGCTCATGCAGCTGCGATAGTTCTATTGGTGATGTCATCCCTCAGTCTCAGCTGAGACTGAGAACAGAGTGAGACAGTGTGAAACCCATTTAACTGGAGTTTCACAAGCTGCATTCCCTGCCTACCACTAGGTCTTACTGGGATTCTAGTAACCCCGGATAACAAGGGGGTTACACTCGCCCTTGACCAGGAAAATGACTGTCCACAGTCATTGTTTACCCGGCCTTAGGCCATCCCACCCTATGTGCTACCTGCAAAGGAGGGTGATCAGGCCCCCTCCTACCGTGTGCAAGCACAGGCAGGCAACACTAAGGGCCTAGAGGCCTTTAGCTGACATATCAGCCTCTACTCTATCCACTTACTATGGACAACTAGTGGCTCTGGTAGAACTATCCAGAGCATAGCCCTGATAGATTAGCACTGTGGTCCCAATGACCATTCAGGACCACAGCCTATCTATCCCCCCAACCCTCTAGGGAAAACCTATCTGCTTCTAACCCAATACCCCCAAAACAAAAACAACCCGGGGACCTCCCCGACCTTGGGCAACCTGCAACCACACACCAAGAAAATACCACATTTTATACCATATTACTGTCTCCTCCCTACCCCCACAACCACAGCTGTGGAAGGAAAGGGTTAATATAGTAATAACAACAATAACACCACAGTACTTTAAATTTTTACACACTGAAGCACTGATGAGGATCTCTGATGAGTCCCTCCTCCTCTTCTTGCTGTCACTTCTGTCTTCCCAGGAACACCTGTAAGAAAAAGAAAGACTACACAAACTCCTAATCTGCATACACAGTCTACCTAGACCCCTACCATCAAAACACTGAATAATCCCCAAAATATTTTTTTTTTAGAAAAGGTAGAAAAAAAACAGTATTTACATTAGAAAACAAATGACATTATTTACAATACACATTTGGGGGATGGAGTGCCCTGAAAGTCCCAACTAGTGACCACAATGCCCGAAGGCTAGTCCAATAAAGAGTCTCTCCTGGGCCGGAGCCCCATGAAGCACAGTTCTAACAGGCCAAAGTCCCGAAGGGGAGAGTCTTTGCGGACAGTTCACACATTTTGAAGTCTGCTAGTGTAGGGTGTGTACTGCAATATCATAAAGATAGAAAAGTTTGGACTTACCAGCCACTTGTAGAATGGAAATTTTGGGACTGACCTGCACCTCTGATGAAGACTCTCCCTGGCAGCATTTCTTCCGATTCAGCTGGGTGGACATCTTCCGAAACTACAGGAGGGCACATCTGGGAACTGCTGAGATGATGTCGTCTCTGGAGATGGAACCTTAGAACAGGAACAAAAAGAAAACAGCTGGTCCGATGTCATCCGATTACCAGGCAATGAACAGGATACAGCTGGGCTGGTGTCCTCTCTGGATCTGAAGTCATCTGGTGGGCCAGTCGATGGTTTCTGGAAAGGCCAGTACACTGTAGACTGATGAATGTGGGGCACCTGAGTCCTGGATGTCCATATTGGCGGATCAATAAAGGCACTTCACAGGCTGGTGTGGCAGTATTGACTACCACTGCTCGGCTGTCCATTTAGTAGGCACAGGCACATTTGCTGGGAGGTCCTTGCGCTGAGGCCAATAGTTCCGGGGGTCAGGAGCTTGAATTATTACCCCATATGGGCGCACATAATTCACACAGTGGGTAATTTCATGTCCCTCTCTGTCTACTATTCTCAGTCTGTCTATAAACAGTGTCCTTCTTCTCTTCCACTGGGTATACTTTTCATGAAACAGTCTGTTCTTTACATGCTTGTTGGCCCCAGGATGCACACTTTTCATTGCTTCATCCCAGATCCAGGATTTCCTGCAGTTCTCAATCTCCTCCCAGACTTTCCGAGGAAAGGTAGGAGAGGTCATACCATAGATCTCATTCGCCTTCCTACGAACCAGTCTCTCCTCTTTACTTTCTTTGGTCAATCTAAGACCGCTGGTCTGGCTTGGGGGTGGCCAGTCCTGGTTCTGCCAGCTTCGCATCCTTAAAGAAAGTAGAAATGGGTCCCTGACTTCTTCCTCTTGTGAAGCCAGGGCAGTGGCATCACCACTTTCTTCCATACATTCCTCCGAGGCAAGATCTTGAGGCTGTGTACCCATTCCTTTTTCACAAGGCCACATAGGTTCCCCCTCATCTTCCTCTTCACTAAGGATCTGAGCCCAGGAGTGAGCAATCATTCTCACTCCTGAGACTATCCACTCATCACTAGGCGCGGAGGTCGACACCTCCCACTCAATAGCCTCCCGCATCTCATCTTCGCCTAAGAGACTTGGGCTAGGCCCCCCAACCCAGGGGTCTATTGATGCTTTATCCGAACTTTCCTTCTGGAATCCAGCATCTGAAACTTCAACTTCTGGTTCTGTCTCTAACTCTGCACCCTCTAGCTTTGTGCCACACTCCCCTGAGGGGCCTTCCTCCACAGGCTCCGCCTAGTGCTGTGTGCTGCCAACTGCAGATTCCTGAAATTTTGTCTATGTGGAAGCCAACCGGATTTGAGGCGCTTTATACAAGCCATATTTTTCTAGGCATCCAGCACAGTGAGGAATCATGAAGACGTCCCTTCTAGTTCTCAAGCATATTTGACATACATGCACTGGAAAACCAGGAATCGCCACATAAGGAGGCAGTTGCCCTCCAAAGCACCACTTTTCAATATCCCTCAGTCTATTTACTGCTGCTGTTACTGCAACCCAGGCATGATCCGGGTAACGAGCTGGTACTGAGGCCATAACTGCAGAAAAACAAACAAAAGTTCACTGTAACTGAAAGTCCCACTTTACTGAACACATCTCTTTAGTTGTAAAATGGCTCCTCTGCTGCTGTGTTTACTTTACCACCCCACCTTGTAATGGCGGCGGCAGCACTCCTGTGCATCAACATTCAGCATCTGGGTCCAGCCACTGGGCACCCGATTTGCATAAACTACTGATAACTTTTGCTCAAACTGCATAACTTGCTCTGTTCTTGCTTTAAACACATTTACAGGATTTTCCACGGACTTTTTACATGCTGGTAACATTTCTTTTATTCACAGTCCCTTAAAGCTTCAGGTTTTTAGCACAGGATTACCTGTATAACTAGTGCTGCACTTTGGCTACAACCCACAGTCTCTCTCTGGCTTCAAACTTTAAACTGAGGCTGAATTCATTACTATGCACAAAGTCAATGGCTTAACAGACTGGCACTTGCTGGCAGGACTTGACACAGTCATTACTGGCAAAGCGACTACACTGCTGCACACACATTTATATGGCATAGGGCAGAAAATCACTGTTTGAGCAGTTTTTAGGTGGTTACTTACTGTTATCAGTAGCAGTTTGCTGTGATGGGGAAAAACGGCCTGCAGCCAGTTCTTGGAGGCCTCAGAACAGAAACGAGTGGGCAGTCCTGCCGATCATCTTCTTGACCACCAAACTTGCAATTCCAATGATCAATTAGTGGGTTGAGCCCAATTTTAAACTAGAAAGTCTGTTTTTAACAAGTTTACAGTGATTTTAACACTCCACGATGCTCCTCCACTGCCAGTACACGCACTCCACTCACACTCCCTCTCGAATGCTGGGGCAGTCACTGCAGAGCTGGCTGAGGGGCGGGACTGATCTCAGCCTGACCAATCAAATGACACCATGCAAATGAGCCTCTTCTTCCTCGCAGAGGGCTCTTCTCCTCGCAGCGATCGTCGAGCAGGCAAATTTAAACTGCAGAATGCAACTTTTTTTCTTTTATAACTGACTCCATGGCGGGAACCCATTTCAGCCATTTAACATAGCCATTACTCCTGCAAGTCTCTCATTCCATTCAAAAAGCATTTCCAACATCCAGGGCACAATTTTCCTCTTGCTACCCCTAGTCTTCCGCACTTTTCTTTACACCACTTCATTTTAAAGCATTTCAAACATCCAGGGCACAATTTTTCTGTTGCTACCCCTAGTCTTCCACACTTTTCTTTACCACAGTTCATTTTTAAAGCAGGCAAAAACACTGTAAACAATTTGATGCAAGACAAGGGCACACTCTTTGGCTTTACTGCTCCTTGGTAAACAGTTGGTGATTTTAAACAGCAGCATAAGATCTACAGCACACAGCAACACACTAGGGAAATTGCTTCAGCTTTTTGGGCTACCCACTGCCAGATAGCCAAAACGCTAGCCCCCTTGCCCAAGTACCTTCCTCCCAAAACAAAATCCAAAGCAGTGCCTCCATTTTTGTATCCCCTCACCCCTGCCTCTTTAGCAAAACGACAGGTGGCATGCTGTTGAAGCTGACAGCAGTACCTGGTGGGGACTGGGTTTGGGGAGGATGAGGTTACTCGGCACAGGGGACCTAGGTTTGACTACTCTGAACAGGGGCACCCAAGTAAATCCAAACACAGGAAGCAATAACTGTAATGTCCAGAACCAGGAATGGGATTCTTCAGTGTGGCTTTTATTCACATCCAAGCTGAACAAACAAAGCATAGACGGACCCCCATGGGGCTACATTTCCTGGTAATGCAGATTAGAGACAACAGAACACTTTATCACTATTTCCAGCCCTCAGGCTCTAAACCCACCAGGCACACAGCCTGGACTTGCACGCAGCTTTAGGACACAGCCCGACTTGTACACTACTTGGGTTTTCCACACTGGCCCAGCTGCCCCGCCGGCCACTTGATCCGCTGTCCATTTGACGAATGAACCAATTATCCTGTTGTGGCTCCCCAAACCACACTAGAGTCTTCAATTCCTACAGAGAATTTTCCTTACAATCCCACGTCTGCGTACTTCCCTCATCACTAGCCAAGTGCCTGAGGCAAAGTAGAAATCCACAGAAGAAATCTGTAGAGGCGGACCTGGTCACTAAGGATGGGGGGCCACCCACCTCCAGCTCCCACAGCCCATACCCGGCCATTTCTCTGGAAACTGAACAATTCCTTGTTTGAACTTTCAAATGTAGATTCTGGGTAGATGTCTGTCACATCTCTACATATCATTTGCATCCCAACAAGCTCTGGACTTGAACCTACTTTTAATTTGCTTGGCCCATTACTCTAGGCTTCCCAATATTTAGTAGTTCAATCCCCACATTGTCACACAAGTCCCAGGGTGAAAAACATTGGCCCTTTTAGCAAGAGCAGACACTCACCCTCACGTTTCAGGTGCCCCACAGGCGACTCACTCATCTTTTTATTCTCCCAAATAAACACTGGAACACATAGGCAGCTTTTCCTTCACAAGCAGAATTAGGGGGTTGCCCCAGGAATCTGCAGGGAAACCTTCTCCTGCCCCCCTCAAGGGAAGGGCACTGAGACCCGAAAACAGCGGTCTCCACCACTTCAGTAATCTTCTGTGTCTCTCTTTAAGGTGGAGAGACACACACCCTAATAAACTAAAAGTAGCCCTCTGTCAGGGCTGAGGCTCCTAAAGCCTTTACTGAGCTGCTTTCTCAGCAAGCTCCCTACTTCACACTCACTCACTGAAGACTGACTGAAGACTGACTTCAAAAACTCCCAGCATTCTAACTAACTCCCTTTGCTGCAGATTCCAATGTGGCTCATGCAGCTGCGAAAGTTCTGTTGGTGATGTCATCCCTCAGTCTCAGCTGAGACTGAGAACAGAGTGAGACAGTGTGAAACCCATTTAACTGGAGTTTCACAAGCTGCCTTCCCTGCCTACCACTAGGTCTTACTGGGATTCTAGTAACCCCAGGTAACAAGGGGGTTACACAAACAAGTTACAGCTTTGTTCTGCAACAGTTGTGTTTAAAGTGTGTTTTATTTGCAACTATTTAAAGTGCTCCACCAAGCTCCACCCTGCTAACAGCATCAGCATCCCCGGTGTGGTACCCACTACAATATAAAACAAAACAGGGCTCTCGCTCATGGCCTTTGGGAGGAAGTAAGTCGGGTGCACCATGTTTGGAGTTTAAAGAACTGCCAGGCAGTGGGTAGATTCTGTGTGGTGAACAGTTGAACTGTTTTATTGTTTGCCCCAAATATTAGCATTTACTGCACAGAGTGATAGTTTACTGCTACTGTCATTGTTCCCATGTTAACGTTCTACCCCCTTTTCTCTCTGTAGCGCCATTTTTAAATAAATTATTTTTTGAACAGCACTTCTTGATTTGGGGGTTGTCACAGCTTACCGTTGCATGTTTTGGGATTTGAACTGTGTAGGCAGTTTATGCACTGTTTCCTGGGGGAATGATAGCCTTGGGTGTCAGTATCCAGGTACCCCATATTTCCACCCCAGTCGTTAGGCCTAGGTACCCAGTGTAGCACATCTTTAGGTAACCTGGGCTGGCCCCCTCAGTAGGTGTGGAGGAGAAAACCTTGAGGGCCCTAGGCAGTCAGCTACATATGCACAATCTATAATAACTGTTTTTTTAGAGTTTTCCAAAGTTTACAGTGAGAACAGCCACTCATGTAAGGAACCAGTTAGTGTAGGCAATTATAATAGGTGTAATCATCAAAAGCTTTTATTGTTTGATTTGATAAAGTCATTACAAGCACAGACACATACAAATAAACATATATTACATGCAAATTTCAGTAAAAATTTATAAAAAGGCAAAGCTTATTACCTACACAATAAGTATCTTGGGTTTGTAAATACTCTCTACCTATCAGCTACTAGGATACATAATGGAGATATTTCGCGATTAAAAACTTTCCCAAACAATTTGTGTTCAGTATTAAAAGTGGAGCAACAGACATCTACAGTAATCATTTACCACACTCTAAAGGACATGTTTGATTTCTAAAGCATTATATTATTAGCTGCTACTTGCTAGGTGGACCTCCCCCAATGCACGAACTGCAGCAGACACTGGGAGCTTGAAGAGCTCGGGGACTTTCTATTCAGTTGGAGGATCGCTGTAAGGACTTGTGGCTCCATACCAGAGTCTTTGGTAAGACTGGCACAAACAGCATGATGAGTGATGAGTACCAATGCCCGTAGTCTGTGTAACAAGCTACCTGAACTAGTGGCTTTGATGGAAGAGGGTTGCCTGGATATTGTGGCAGTCACAGAAACATGGTACACAGAGAACCATGACTGGGATGTCAACATACCAGGATACACAATCTACAGGAGGGACAGGGAGGGTAAAAGAGGAGGAGGAGGAGTAGCTCTTTATGTAAAGGAAGGGATCAAAGCTTCAGAACTAAAGAGTAAACAGGGAGCAGATGAGACACTCTGGGTCACCCTGGAGACAGGAAATGGCACCACAATCCGCATGGGGGTTGTATACAGACCCCCATCTCAGGGGGAGGGAATGGACAAGGAAATGATAGAAGGCTTCCTTAGAATGGCAGAAAAAGGGGAGATACTGTTGATGGGGGACCTGAATATGCCAGATGTCAACTGGAGCACCTTTGCTGCAGGCACATCCAAGAGCAGGGTCATTCTTGATGCCCTACAGGGGGCATGCCTCAGACAGCTAGTACTGGAACCCACTCGGGAGGGAGCAATCTTAGACCTGGTACTCTCAAATTGGGATGGAGAAAGAATCTCAGATTTAGAAGTGGGTAGCCATCTGGGAACAAGCGACCACCAAACAGTGTGGTTCACGATAAACAAAGCCATACAAAAGCAAGAGTATTGGACTTTAGGAGGCCTGACTTTGGGAAAATGAGAGAGTGCCTCAGAAAAGCACTAGCAAACAGGCAAGAAGGAGGGGTGGAAGAACAATGGAGAGTAATCAAAACAGCCATCACAGAGGCTACAAGCCTTTGTGTAAAGCAAATCAACAAAACACAATGAAAGAAAAAAATGCTATGGTTCTCAAAAGAGGTGGCAGGGAAGGTTAAGGAGAAAAGGATAGCATTCAGGAAATATAAGGAAACACAGAAGAAAAAGGGATTCTGAGGCTTAATAAAGGGGAGAGAATGTGGGCAGAGGGTGACAATGAAAAAGCAGGGATACTGAATGAATATTTCTGCTCAGTATTCACAAAGGAAGAGGAGGGGGAGGTACCTAAACTAAACAAGAGAAACACTCTGAAGACGGGGGTCGATACCAGTCCATTTACAGAAGAAAGGGTTCTGAAAGAACTAATAAAATTGAAGGTGGACAAAGCAATGGGGCCTGATGGGATTCACCCAAGAATTCTACATGAACTAAGGGTAGAACTAATGACATCACTGACTACTCTCTTTAACAAATCATGGGAGGATGGGGTGGTACCTGAGGACTGGAGGAGGGTGGATGTGATTCCTCTTCACAAAAGTGGGAGCAGAACAGAGGCAGGAAACTACAGAGCAGTTAGTTTGACCTCAGTGGTAGGTAAAATGATGGAATCACTTCTGAAGGAAAGAATTGTTGAGTACCTAGAGGCCAGTGGGGTACAGGACCCAAGGCAGCATGGATTCACGATGGGAAGGTCGTGTCAGATGAATCTAATAGATTTCTTTGACTGGGTCACCAAAGTAGTAGACCAGGGAGGGGCTGTGGACATGGCTTACCTAGATTTTAGCAAGACATTTGATACAGTCCCACACAAAAGATTAATACACAAGTTAACCAGCCTTGGAGTGGGTCCCAAGGTGGTAGCCTGGATAAAAAATTGGCTAGACAACAGGACGCAAAGGGTAGTAGTAAATGGAGTCCACAGTGAAGAAAGGAGGGTTACTAGTGGGTACCAGAGGTTCCAGTACTGGGACCGGTCCTTTTAATGTCTTTATAAGTGACATTGCAGAGGAGCTGGAAGGAAAAGTATGTCTCTTTGCAGATGACACAAAGATCTGCAACACGGGTTGATACACGGATGGAGTGGAAAGGATAGAAGGGACTTGGCAAGGTTGGAGGAATGGTCAAATGTATGGCAGCTCAGATTCAATGCAAAGAAGTGCTAGGTAATGCACCTGGGAAACAAAACCCAGGCAAGAGTACACAATGGGGGTGAGATACTGACAACAGTAAAAATGGAAAAGGACCTGGGGGTAATTATATCAGATGACCTAAAGGTGGGCAAGCAATGTGAGAAGGCAGTAAGGAAGGCTGGAGGGATATTGGGATACATAGGGAGAGGCATCAATAGTAGAAAACAGGAAGTTGTTATTCCTCTGTACAGACAGTTGGTGAGACCCCACCTAGAGTACTATGTGCAGTTCTGGAGAACCCATCTCCACAAAGGCATAAACAGAGTGGAGGTTGTCCAGAGGAGGGAAACCAAAATGGTGCAGGGTCTGCACCAGAAGACATACAAAGAAAGACTCAAAGAGCTTAATATGTATACCCTTGAGGAAAGGAGGGAGAGAGGGGACATGATAGAAACTTTCAAGAACCTCAAGGGAATCAACAAAGTCCAAGAGGGTGGCATCTTTCAGATAAAGAGATGTGCAAGAACAAGAGGGCACAATTTGAAGATAGAGGGGGGATGGCTCGGAGGTAATGTGAGGAAGTATTTTTTCACAGAGAGGGTTGTGGATGCATGGAACCGCCTCCCTGAGGAGGTCATGGAGTCAAGAACAGTGGGGGAATTCAAGAATGCATGGGACAGACATAAGGCAGTCCTAGTGGGGGTAGGAAGAAGTAAGCTGTTGGTTAATTAGGATCTGCAGCTTATCTGTTAGGTAGGAAAATGGGCAGACTACGTGGGCCAAGCGGTCCTTATCTGCCATCAAATTCTATGTTTCTATGTTTCTAAGAGAGTTTTTGAAAAAGGTACAAGTGCTTATTGGTCGGGACGGAGCCGTGACGCTGGGCAGCCCTAATAAAAATGCTGCAACCCAGCTCAGCGGCTAAACCTCCTCCGTCCAAAGAAGAATTCACCAGGGGCAGTGAGGGTGACCTCCTGAAGTGCCCCCCCCACTACAAGCATCTCTAGTTAGAACTGTACCTCGGGGTTGAGATGCCGGCTAGCTGCTACTTGCCGGGCGGACCTCCCCCGACGCTCGAACCGCAGCAGACACTGTGGAAGTTGAAATCCACCCGCCTCATTCCCTCCTCCCATTAAATGCACAGTTGCCCCGCCCACTACTCTTAAGAGCCAACAGAGTGGGCTGAGGTCAATATACTAGGCAGAGTTTCATTTGACTCATCGACAAAATAAGCTCCTCCTTACTGACACTTCACTGCCTAGTCGTTGCCACACAAGCTGGTTCATCTGCTCGCAGGTGCTTGAATCTAGTTCCTTGTCTTTGAACTTGTTCATATTTGCCTTCTAACTGACTGTAACCTGACTTGCCATAATGTATGCTGCCCTTATTTGATGTTAGCCTGACTAATATATCATATGAATTAGAGTATTCCTATGTGATCTAAGACTAGCGATAACACAGACATAGTGAGGGCTGCTTTTGGTGGATGTTGTTGTTACCTAGAAAATTGTTAGCCTATCCCTATGTGATCTAAGACTAATGATAATACAGACATAGTGAGGGCTGCTTTGCTGGCTGTTGTAAGGAAGTTAACTGTTAAGAAGGTAACAGGGGTAACCCTGTGTACTCTCCTAGTACAAAAACAATATTGTCCTGAACCTTACTCTGTTTCCCTCCTGTCATTTTTGCCTGGTAACTGTCCCCCTGCAGAAACTACACTAGATCTAACTGCTTTTTTGCCAGGTTAAGGCATGAAATCACATCATCACCACCCTGGTGCAAGGATGCCTAGCCAGTGATCAACATGGCTCTGCAAGCTGTGTTCCAGTAAACCAAACAGAGGTCTCCTCCTCTCTACCACCTATATTCTTGCTGTTCTTTGGGAGGACTGGCTCACTAGCCTACATGACCCTAGTACCCATGACCCACAGGGACCAGCTACACACCCTACTAGCCACTGTTATGCCCCCTCCCCCGAGAGCACTATCTCTCTCTCCTAGTTGCCTATGAAGCCACAAGAAATGGGATCTGCTACAGGTCACTTCTCCAAGCCAGGAGAATACCCTTAAAAGTGAGGCCTCCCTCTCTTACCCTAACCCTGTGTCTCCTGCTAACAGCTCTACTGCTTCTTCCAGGTGATATCCAACTGAACCTTGGCCCTGGAATTACAAACCTCTCAATATCCTCCCCCCAGGACCAGACCTGGCTATCATCGAAGGAGCTACGGATCACTCATATGAATATATGTAGCCTTCAGCCAAAGATACATGAAGTACAAGCATGGCTTGACCTTTATAAACCAGACATGCTAGCAGTCTCAGAGACCTGGCTAAAACCCCTTGTCCTTGAGCACGAAGTAGCTGCCTCAGGGCATGTCCACTACAGAAAAGACAGAATAACAAGAAGGGGGGGGCAGGGTGCTCATCTATGTGAAGGACACCCTAATCTCCTCCTAGATCATCATGCTGCCTAGCACGTCCCCTGAGAATGAATCGATCTTTATACGGCTCATCCTAGGTGGTGCCAAGCACCTTACCATTGGGTGTCTTTATAGCCCCCCTAAGAATGCTCTCCAATCCCTGGATACTCTCACTAAATCACCAGCCAATGAGGTCTCATCTGAACTCCTCATACTGGGGGACTTTAACCTGAAATGGGCTCAGGAGTCAAAGTCATCAATCAATGGCCTGCTACATGAGGTAAATCTTGTGCAGATTATTACTGAACCCACCAGAATGAATCATAGAATGGGAAGGCACTTAACCATCGACTGGGCTCTGGTGTCAAACCCAAAGAATATTCAGTTGGCTGGCACTATGGCCGATGCCCTGAGTGACCACTCTCTGATCTACTGCGTCTGGAAGAACAGGGCAGACAGGATTCCACCTAGAATCCTCACATCGAGGGACTACTCTAAAGTCTCAACTGAGCAATATAATACCTTTCTCAGTTAAATCTATTCGAGTCCGCTACAATGCCTCCCTACCCTGGATGGGGCCATTGCCTTCTTCCAGAAATCCCTCATGAGTGCTAACGATCTCTTTGCTCCAGTGAAGACCAATCATGTTAAAGGTAGTTGCTACAAGTGGGTCACTCCCCCCCAAAAGCCCTGATGATCCGCCGCGACAAAGCCTAGAAAAAGTTCAAGAGCTCCTCACTCCCAACTGACCTGGAGACCTACAGATCTCTTAGAAACCAAAGTAAGCATACAGTCAAACTGGCCAAAAGGGCATACATCAATCACCTCCAGAAATCTAACCTAGGCAATCCGCGGTTATTCTGGTCTCACATCAACAAGCTGATAAAGGGCAAAAGCAAGGCAGCCCCAGGCCCCATTGAGGCCGATGGGCAGCTACTGAGTGATGGTACCCTCATTACTGAGACCCTCAATTGCCATTTCACGAACCTTTACAATTACAAGGCTGGGCTCCCAGTGACTAAAAACATGTCCCCCTTACTGGAACCTCCTAACCTAGACCACCCATCTTTTCGTCTTAGGTTAGCTAAGGTTAAAGAAGTCCTCTCCTTACTAAAGTCCTTGAAAACCAGAGGATCTGGTGGGGGGAAAGGTATCCAAGCTAGACTACTCAAGGACGGTGCTCCAGCCCTAGCAAGACCTCTTACCTGGCTCATAAACAGGTCCATTCTAGAAGGGACTGTCCCAGAGCTGTGGAAACATGTACATGTGGTTCCTATTCACATGGGTGGGCCTGCGGAACCCATTGGCAACTACGGGCCAATCTTCCTGCTTTGCACCCTTGCAAAAATCCAGGAAAAACTGGTGTACATTCAACACTGGGAATACTTAGAGACACACCAGCTTCTTTCCCCAGCTCAACATGGGTTCAGAGCTAAGCATGGGACAGACACCACTCTAAGTTCTCTGCACATGTGCTTGGAGAACTTGACTCAGGGTCCAACATGGGTGCGGTCTTCATTGACCTTTCCAAGGCTTTCAACTTGGTTGACCACTGACTCCTACACCACAAATTGAGTAACATAGGCCTGAACACTCATGCTCTCAGGTGGTTTGAAAGCTACCTTAACGGTCACTCTCAGAGGGTCAAATGGAAGGATAAGATCTCTGATCCACTGCCCCTTAAGGAGGGGACACCTCAAGGGTCCATACTCAGTCCCCTCCTGTTCTCCTTGTTTATAGATGATCTACATAACCATTGTGGGAGCAGTAATGTCATACAGTATGCTGATGATGCTGTGATTTACAGATCCTCTGATAACCTGAGTGACCTAGGTCCAGCTCTCCAAGAGGACCTACTCACTATGGAGAACTGGCTTACTAAGAATAAAATGGTTCTTAATACTACCAAAACCAAGGCCATGGTGTTCGGACCCAGATCCTTAGGTCAAAACACATCACAACACCTACAACTCACTTCCAGGGTGGGTAACAAACTTGAAGTGGTTGCTTCCATGAAATACCTTGGCCTTACTTTGAACCAAGGTTTCACTCTAAAACAACATGTTGACCAAGTCACCAAAGTCATTCACGGTAAACCTGCTACACTCTATCGTCTCAAGGATCAGCTGATCCCTGAAGCCAGGACTGCCATTGCCTCGAGTGTCCTTCTCCCAACACTCACCTATGCTATCCTGATACTTCAGGGAATGGCCAAGCTCGAGTTCAATAGGTTTCAGGTCTTGTACAATAAGGTAGTCCAGTTCACCACTCAGTCCCACTCTAGGAGCCACCACTGTGACTCTCTAGCACTTCTCAGTTGGCCTTCATTCGAAGCCCATCTCAGGTACCCAGTGCTCTGCCTAGCACATAAGCTAATTAGCCCAGCACTTCCCCAAGCCTCGAAAGGCTCATAACTGCCAAGTGAAATCTTCATAACCTACGGACCTCAGGCCAAACTCTTCTCAAAGTCCCTAGGGTAAGGACCAAGACAGGGGGCATGTCCTTCTCCCACATTGCCCCTTCCCTATGGAACAACCTTCCTCCTGAGGTTCAGGAAGTTCCATCACCTGCGAGCTTCCGAACAAGACTCAAGGCACACATGCTTGCCATGAGTCAATGCCATTGCAATGTTACCTGACACTTCCACACTACCCTACTACCTGAGCACTTACCTCACTCCAACCTGAGCAGGGAGCCCCAACCCTTCTCTACAGGCTCTCCTCCAAAAATACTTTACTCGGGTAATTGTGACCCAGGTGCTGCTCTGGCTGTCCTCCTTTGTTTCACTTTGCTAATCTTTGTAACATGTTATGCAACATGTCATTGCTATATATAGATATTCACCTGTTTACATGCAATAATCTACGTCTGTAATAATTGTGTATCCTACTAGTCCTGTAACTCCCGGGTCGCCCTGGAAAAAGGGACCTTCGGGGCCAAGTGGGCCTACCCAGTCATCAAAATTCAATAAATAAATAAATAAATTATAACAGAATAGGATAACTTTTTGTTAGCCACAAAATATTTCCATTGGATTAGTAGCTCTTACTAATGCAGTCCTTCATTTCGATATGACAATGTTGACTAAATGTAAACAGGGCATTCTGAATGCCAGGACTGTCACTACAGTGTGAGTAAGTCTGTAATCCCTAAATATCCTGAATAGGATAAAATAGCCTCAAAAGTACTGGCTTATAAAAAGCTAATCTTCCAATGGATTTTGTGAGAGCTAATTAATTCAATAATAAAAATACATTGGTCTGAGCATTCATGCACAGACATCATTTGCATGTTAAAATTAACATTTTACTATCTCTGTTCTATGAAAGGTAGCTAAATATGCTTTCTAACAGTCTTCACTTTGTTTTTGTCATACAGAGAAAATATATTGTAAACATGTTATGACATCGCTGAGTACAATTTCCAAAAATGGATTCATAAGACCTCTGAAGAGGGCCTCTGGAGTGCTGGGTAATCGCAGTAAATATGGATAGAGACATTAATTTCTGATATGTGAGAACTTTTGACAATCCAGAACAACATCATATAATATTTCATAGTCTCTGTTACCACAGTCACATTTCAGGTCTAACATACTGTAACCCCTGTAGATTGACCTTTATCATATCTGTACTTTGGGCTCCAGCATATTTACACAAAAACTGCTCTCAAAGTTAGACATTTCTTGTAGTGTTAAAATATTTCCACACCACACTGAAACCATTTGGAGTTAATCAAATACAAATAAAAATGCATCGCTAATAGTTGGCCTTTGTTATAAACCACCTAAACCACTAATTAATTGTTGGTGGAAGATGAAAGAGCTTGCAACTTGGGTGAAATCATATTCTTGGGGATCTAAGTTTGATTAAATAAATGGGGCTATAAACTCTACCCAATTAGCAGCAGACAAAAATGTAATCTCTATCTGTGAACAACTTCGCATATATCAATGTGTGACTGAACCTGCTAGAGGGTCTAAGATACTGGATATTATCCTGGGTACTGAAATTGAAATCATTGAGAGCAGTCAGACTGGTCTTCCACTGAGTAATAGTGATCACAATACTGTATTTTTTTCTGATTGCCTCAAACTTCAACCAAAACAAAGGGGTTACAGAAATCCATCCTTACAATAATACTAATTTGTCTAAAATCAATGCTGATCTAGTGATGGCTGACTGGCCTTCTTTACTTATGAACAAAAACTCACAGGAAGTGTGAGTAACATTAAAATAAACTATTATTTCAGTCAGCAATAAATAAAACACATTTGAAAGTAACAGAATTAAACCAAAGTGGGTCTCTTAAAAAAAAGAAATTGAAAAGTTAATCAACAAAAAGAACAAATTATTCAATTTATATCACGCCACTAAAAGCATTGAAATTGGAAATACTTTAAAAAACTTCAAAGGCAAATTTAAACTATAAATTAAACATGCAAAAAAGAATATGGAAAGTACATTGGCTAAAAACACAAAAAACAATATCAAGGCATTTTCAGCTATATAAATTAGACATGGCTGGGTACTGAAATATCAGACCCGAAATTGTACCCACAGGTACCTTAGACTACCCCAAATTACCCTAAAAATACCCTAATGAAAAATGTGTTGTTGGTTTGGGTCAGGTAGGTACTACCCTATTCTACTACCCTACCCTGATCATAACAAAAATGTGAAAAACTCTTTTTGACTATAGGATGTAGATTATTACACTGTTTGTTAAGTACCCTGAGCCTTATCATTTATAAGACAGGTAGAACAGGCACAGCTGCTGTGAGTATGCCTGCTGCTGTTTACAAAAATAATATCCATGGTGAGCATTGCTGAGGCAGATACGAGAGGCACAGCTGCTCACAGTAAGCCTGCTGCTGTTTTCAAAAGTTATACCCATGGTGGGCACTGCTGAAGCAGACACACCAGTAGCAGCTGCTGTGAGTGAGCCTGCTGCTGCTTCTAAAAATTATACCCATGGCAGGCATCGATGAGGCAGATGCGAGAGATGCCACTGCTCTGATTGAGCCTGCTGCTGGTTCCAGAAGTTATACCCATGGCAGGCATTGCTGAGGCAGGTAAGGGAGGTGCAGCTGCTCATAGCAAGCCTGCTGCTGTTTTCAAAAATTATATCTATGGTGGGATCTGCTGTTTCCAAAAATTATACCCATAGCATGCATTGATGAGGCAGATGAGAGAGGTGCTGCTGCTCTGAATGAGTCTGCTGCTGTTTCAAAATATTATACTAATGGTGGGCATTGCTGAGACATGTACATGAGCCACAGCTGCTGTGAGTGAGCCTGCTGGTGTTTTCAAAAATTATACCCGTGGCGAGCATTGTTGAGGCAGGTATGAGAGGCGCAGCTGCTCTGATTATGCCTGCTGCTGTTACCAAAATGTATACCCATGGTGGGCATTGCTGAGGTATATATGAGTGGTGCTGCTACCCTGATTGATTGCTGCTGTTTCCACAAATTATACCCATGGTGGGTATTGCTGAGGCAGGTACAAGAGGCACAGCTGCTCTTAACAAACATGCTGCTGTTTCCAAAATTATGCTCATGGTGGGCATTGCTGAGGCAGGTACAACAGGTGTAGCTGCTGTGAGTGAGCCTGCTGCTGTTTCAAAAACTTATACCCATGGTGGGCATAGATGGGGCAGATGTGAGAGGTGCAGCTGCTCTGAATGAGTCTCCTGCTGTTTCCAAATGTTAAACCCATGGCAAGCATTGCTGAGGCAGGTATGACAGGTGCAGCTGCTGTGAGTGAGCCTGCTGCTGTTTCCAAAAATTACACTCATGGTGTGCACTGATGAGGCAGATATGAGAGGTGCTGCTGTTCTGAATGAGCCTGCTGCTGTTTCCAAAAAATAGACATATGATAACAGGAGGTCTGCATGGCTCTGCCCACTGCAGTCCTAAGAATGGGCTCAGGAGCACCCAACAAATAGTGTGATACAGGCATAAAAGGCTTTCACTATGATGCTGAGACAGACAGTGTAATGTCTCAGTAATACAATGACAGGGGCTTGGAAGCATGGAAAAGATAGTGTGATACAGCCATATGCTGCTGAAAGAAGCAGTGTAGCTATGTCACAGTAATAAATGGGCTCAGGGGCACCTAACAAAGTGTGATATAGCCGTAAAAAGCTTTCACTGTCCTGCAGAAACACACAGTGTAGCACTAGCTATGTCACAGTAGTAAAATGACAGGGGCACCTAACAAACAGTGTGATACAGCCATAAAAGGCTTTCACTCTGCCATCAGTGACATCAGACAGGGACAGTAACACTGGGGGATTGGATACCCCCAGTGTCAGTGTTATATTTGTGGGGGGGGGGGTTGAGAGGGAGGGTCAGCTGCCACAAAAATATGTATTGGAATAGCACCAATGAGCAGTATGAATCTGCATTTATACATAATAATGATCCACTCATGAATATTAATGAACCATGCCAATGAGCATGAAGGGGCAAAAGGAAGGCAGGGTTAATTGTTATTCATTAATGGGTCATTATTATGTATAAATTCAGTTTCACACCATTCATTGGCACTCTTTAAATTAATATTTTTGCAGCTCTTCCACTGCAGCCTTAGTGTCTGCAGACCTAAGCTAACTGATCTTGGGATATGGGACCACTGGAGGAGCTCCTGATGTGCTACTATCATGGTGAGAAAATGGATGCACGCTACTGTGCATGCATGGACTGCCAGCTTGCACATTCTTGGTGCAGCTGCAATCTGCTTCTCCAACCCCTCCTTAGAAGAACAAATCTTAGGTTTGCTAGGCTTGCCCTGGACACATTGCTGTACGAGTACAGGTCTTTGAACTAGATTAACTCAATGGAGCATAGACATTTGCATACAATGCATTTGATTCATCAGTACATAAAGAAAAATACACTACCCTACCTAGATAATTTATTTAAGATACATGTTCCTAGAGCAGATTTGCAAACAGCACAAAACCTAAACTGGTTATTCCCAACATGAGAACAGTAAAGAGAAACTCAACTATAGTTGCCAGTGGCCCAAGTATTTTGAGCAAGTTGCTAGACTATTTGAGACCAAAGGTGGTTGTCTCATGGAATAGGATTAAAAGTTGGTTGATTCAAGAATTTGTACAACCAAAAAATTGTTGTCATTGCTGACATTCTGCATTTTTATAGTTTTACCCATTTTTGTTAATGTACGTGACTGTTTAAGTCTTTTTAACATGTATTTTTATGCTGTATATTTATTAAAAACTTGATATGTATGAATGTGGACCCCATTGAAAATGAGGCAACTCTCAAATAAACAATTCTTTTTCTTGTAATGTTCTCAAGGAATAAACTTTTACATATGCAACACATATACACAAACGTTATGTGGGGCTGGACAGAGACTCAGTCAGCATCATGGAATCAGGCCAAAGTGGCAGTGAGAAAATGGGGCAAAGGGGACCTCTACCACACTTGCATGGAACTGACAGGATAAAAATATTGCTGTGGAAAGGGTGCATTGACAATACAGAGTGCTTCACAGATGCAGAGGCAACTGTGATGCAACTCCTGAATGTTTTTTAGTAGGAAAAATCTTATCTCCTTTTTTGATCACAAGAGGTCTGCATGACTCTGTCCACTGCAGCCCTAAAAATGGGCTCGGGACACCCAACAAATAGTGTGGTACAGGCATAAAAGGCTTTCACTATGCAGCTGCTGAGACAGACAGTATAGTTATGTCTCAGTAATAAAATGACAGGGGCCTGGGGGCACATACCAAACAGTGTGATACAGCCATAAAAGGCTTTCACTATGTTGCAAAGACAGACAGTGTAGCATTAACTATGTCACAGTAATAAAATGACAGAGACTCGGGGGCATGTAACACACAGTGTGATACAAGGCTTTCACTATGCTGCAGAGACAGACAAACAGTGTAGCAATGTCACAGCAATAAATGGGCTCGGGGCACCTAACAAGTAGTGTGATACAGCTGTAAAAGGCTTTCACTATGTAGCAGATACAGACAGTGTACTGTAGTTATATTCACAATCATAAATGGGCTGAGGGGCACCCAACAAACAGTGTGATACAGACATAAAAGGCTTTCACTATGCTGCAGAGGCAGACAGTGTAGCTACAGTATGTCACAGTAATAAAATGGCAAGGGCTTAGGGGCACCTAACAAACAGTGTGATACAAGGCTTTCACTATGCTGCAGAGACAGACAGACAGTGGGGTTATGTTCATAGTAATAATTGGGTCAAGGGCACCTAACAAACAGTGTGATACAGTCATAAAAGGTTTTCACTATTGTAAGAGGTCTAAACCTCGCTTTCAGATTCTTGACGATATTGGGAATGCAAGTAATCACAAACAAGTTGCAGTCAAGTAATAAACAAGTTTATTACTACAAAAGGGATAAATCACAGTTGCCCTAAGCAGTTCCTACCAATACGAACCGGGAGCCAGTGCTAAGCATTCCCTACACCTCGAGGTTCCTCTGTTGTCTCTTGGGATCTCGCGGGTCTCTGAGGTGAAAAGCCTGTGCATTACATTATATACCTGTAAAAATTAACATGGTTACTAAAAGATATAAACATTTCTAGTTACAGAGATGAGCCCTATTGGCTAAATTAGAGGTGGCTCCATGGTCCAAGATAACATTATATAATTCTGTAAAGTCATCAGCTTTAGAACAAAGAAGTTCTTATACAGAGTCTTACATAACAAAGTGTAATGGTGCACATCACCAAAGGATGGCAATGTTGCCTTACATATTATAATTACTTCAAGGACAGGTGTCTTGGCATCTGACAAATAAGAAATAAACAGAAAATACATGGTATAATATGTGTGCATTAGCAAGCAAAGTGGATTACAACAATATGCATTCATATCTTGACATCTACTCTTGTACAGTAGATGCCCTTAGCCCTAGGTGTTAGTATAACCTATGCCTAAGCATTAGTGGTCTACGGTATACCTCTGAGGGTATCAATTAGGATGCAGGGACCTCATGTAACACTATGCTGTACGGACAGTCAGTGTAGCTATGTCACAGTAATAAAATGACAGGGGCTTGAGGGCACCTAACAAACGCTGTATACTTTAATTTCAAAGCAGCTATCCAGTGCCTTCTGTTTTTGTCTATATATTTCCCTCTATCTTCCATCTCTGTTCCTTCCCCAGTCCCCAGCACCACCTCCTTGACTGAGGCTGGCCTGACCCCCCTAGTTGAGATAATTTTTCAGTCCCCTACTATTTCTCATGGTTGCTTTGCTCCTTGTAGTGTAGGTTAGTTAACTAGTTAAAAATAAAACATTTTGTTTTTGAACTTTTTCAACTTTATGTATTTTCCCCAACCTTCCTTCTCTGTTCTCTTCCCAATCCCCAGCACCACCTCCATGACTGAGGCTGGCTGAACCCCCCCTTTCATGGCTGAGATCATTTTTCAGTCCCCTACTATTTGTCCTTGTCCCTTTGCTCCTTCATAAAGTGTAGGTTAAGTAAAATAAAAAGGTCTTTTTAATCTTTTTCAATCAACACATCAGCAATTTGTGCTGTAGAGCAAGCACCCACATAAAGCTGTTTCCACACACCTCAGTACACTCAAACAGGCTTCTTCCAGCTGGATTCCATGCAGCAGATGGAGCACAGACACCACTGACCAATCAGCCTGATGTTACGTGCTCCCATTCTGCTGCAAGTTCATGAAGGACCCCACAGGCTGCCCTTAATGCCTATTTCCAAGTCCTTTACATGTTACCCATGTCTAATTACCTGACTTGAGAATTATACTGTTATGTTGGGTAGGGTATTACATTATCTAAACCACCCTACCTGGCCAAAATAGGTAATACCCGCATTACCCAATCCACCTACCTTGTGAGTAATCCGAGTCTAATATACTGTACATTATTTCAAAAGTCCACAGTGTAAGGTGGGTCTGCTGGTTATTAATGATAAAATGATCAATTATCCATAGGAAATGACTGAAATACTTAAGAGATATTTTTGCAGGACATCTGCACCAAAAATTAGAACTAGAACTGTTGAGGACACCAGTCTCTGTAATAAAATCAAAATGACCACAGTTGAAATCCAATAAAAAATTGAAAAGTAAAGGACAAATTCTTCCCCATGCCCAGACAACATTTCTAGCTACATGATTAAAATTATAGTAGCACACTTACTCCACCCATTAATGCAGTTATTTGAAAAAAAAAAAAAACAATTAATGCGGGAATTATTCCAAGTGATTGGAGAACTGCAGACATGGTACCCCTTTTTAACAAGCTCTGGCAGAGCCACTATGACTGTGAATGCATTAACTAGATAAGGGTGTTTCATGGGCTTAAACATAAACATTTATTTATTTATTTAAAAAAATATCAGATTTACAAATCTTTGAGTCAGAGACTCATTTACAAAGGTAACTCATTGAAATTAATGCAAAGACAGCACAGTTAAGTCCAAAAACAATGGCTTGGACAGCAGACAGTTATAACAATAATTCACTGGAGATACATGGGTAACAGTAGATAAACAGATTACATAGTTTAGGCACACAGACACCATATCAAGAAGACCAAAGCAGTTCAAACAATAAACAACAGCTAAAGCAAATAGACATCAGGAGTCAAAGAAAAGCCCAGAGTGTTCACATGAAGGCTGTTGCATACACTAATGGAATCAAAGTGTAGTACATTGAGAAAGGGCATATTTAAGCAATAAGTCATGACAAGGTATGTGTTATCATGTAATAATGTTACTCCTAGGGTGGGTTGAAGCATGAGGCAAAGCCAAGTATTTATTTATTTATTTGCATGTATTTATTTGATCCACTGTATCAGCAATATTTCACAAACTGTTCCCAGTACAGATTTTACAGCCCTGGTCCTGGTCTGGTGATTTGGGTTTTACCCATACCACACTGCATATGGCTTAGTGATATACTGTACAGATGGCTGCAAAGTCTAACCCACTGCAGGCTGAAGTTTCAGAAATCATTTTGCTACAAATATCAAGACTCACTCCATCCTTCACCCCCCAGTCACAATTAATCTACTACCAAAGTCACGCATAAATACTGGTTCCTCTACATACACACCACTAAGCTTTTAATGCCAATGTGCTTCTTCTGCTGCTGTGAGTTAAACTCTTTATTTAAAAACATTTTGTTGAGAAATTTTTGTTTTAGTATATCCATGGCCAGGAAAAATTAATTTGTAAAATAAACCAAAATCCCCATTTATCAGTTCATTGAATCACAATACAGCATGTTATGAATTGTTCAGATTCTATGTGTAACCTACAGTAAGTCAAACAGAAATTAGACACAAATGCCTACCCATTTGCAAGTGAAGCAAATGTGGTTATTATCATTCAGTTGTAAACACCTGTAGTCACAGCCAGGATTCACATTGCTAGACTCTGGATAAGTATGACAAGTTTTCTAAGTACTGGTACCTTATCCAGCTGTGTTCTGCTGTGTGTGTGTGTGTGTGTGTGTGTGTGTGTATGTTTAAACATGTAACTTTCTATAGTATGTTGTATAGCACTTTGAATCCTGGCTGCAGTGTTTTTTCTCTGCTGTGGCTAAGCAAGACACTGTAACAAGACACTGGCCTGCTGTAGGGGCTATTAGACATCAAACCAAAGGGTACACTGTGAAGACTAATGTGGAGAAGATTCAACAAAACAAACTTGAATGACAGCCCCCAGACATCATAAAACACATAGGTAAAATTAGAAAAACTCCTCTAACAGCCTAGGCAGAAACAAAACACTGGACTGAAGTGAGAACTGAGAACTCAAAACAGCTGCTAAATAGCTCTAATTCATTATTTGTGTTTTTGATGTTAAAATACTCCTGTTAGCTAGACCTGATGCACAGAGAAAACAAGAATAGTGAATTAGAGCGATTTAGTAGCTTTTGTCTTACAGAAACCCCAGTTAGCTTGCTCTCAGGTATCTGCTAAACTAACTGTTGACATGTGTGCTCCCTGGATAAGAACAGTTACAAGGCTCTGCTGTTGCTAAACTAATTTTAAAGCAGTACACATGCAGAATCTAAGGGCATGGCTACATCACTGTCACGTGAGACAGGGGGCATCATAGGAGAAATAGAGCCAATAAAACTATTTGTTATGGAGATCCCCAGGGGTCATAAAACTACCATGGAGCTAGCAAGCTAATTTAGAAAAAAATCCTAATAGCAAACAAAGGGAAGGACACACTAGGATTTAACATACATATCAAAACACTCCATAACATATGTTTTTTGCACATCACAAACTGTGTTTACCAAGAACTGTGCCCATGATTAAAATAATTTGAACCCCATCCCCTCAAAAATGTGCCCTCACATGAACATGCATGATTTATCTGTAAAGACATTTTAAAAAAATGTATTTCTAAATGCATTACTAACACCAATGCTTTGAAGATTATCTGTAAAGACAATTAAAAATATATTTCTGAATGCATTAGTAACACCAATGCTTTCAAGATTTTGAAACTACTAAAAAGACAAACTATATATGTATATATATATAGATAGATAGATAGATAGATAGATAGATAGATAGATAGATAGATAGAATATGGTAAACACATATTGTTAATCCCAAAAGCTGAACTTTGTTTTTAGTATATAAATGTTTAAAAAATACCTGAAAGCTGTCCATTTTCCTTAGTTTTTAGACACTTCTTAGTCTTTCATTCTGAGACACCAGGTGACTCTGATAATCATTTGTTCCAAGGGTTTTTAAATCAGTTTGAAGGCATTTTAAGTATTTTCTGTTTTAGTCCTTAACAAAATGCAGGGACTCCAGACTTGTTGTTCTGTTCCTTGGTCCACATCCCAAACATGTGAGTGTTCTTTCAGGATGATAGATCCACCTCATGCCCCTCCCACATGAATTAAAAAAAAAGGTGGGATGGACCTTTTGGAGCTTCTTGGGTGGAGGTGGGGTGGACCTTACTTCCCCCCAAAAAACAATGCTGCCTCCCACTACTCAGGTTCCAATTCTTGTACCACCCATTTAAGAAAGAAAATAGTACCCTACAGCCATTGACTAACATGAAAGCATATTTACTTGAGGGAGGAAAACATTTCTTGGGGGAGAGTAAGGCGGAAGAGACTATTTACGTCTTCAGTCAGTTCCACGGACAGAAAACATGACATCACTCCTTTTGTACATGTAATACTCCTGTAGGCTCTGCCCACAGTCATAAAAAGCAAGGAAAAGTAACTATAGGCCGATTGGCCTTACTCCCATTCGCTGTAAAATCTTGGAAAGTATAATCAAGGACAAAATAATATCCAGTCTGACGGATCAGGAGCAACATAGATTTACTAAGGGAAGAAGTTATACTACTAACCTTCTGTGCTTTTACAAAAAAAAATAGTCAACACCTAGAGAAGAAAGTTCCATGTGATTTAATATAGCTTGACTTTAGTAAAGCATTCAGTTTGGTTCCTCATATTGTCTCAAAATTGAAAAACACAGATATTAATATCAGGATAATTAACTGGATATTGAACTAGCTTGAGAACAGATCTCAGAGGGCAGTAGTTAATGGCCATCATTCAGATACAAGTGCAGTTTCCAGTGGTGTCCCACAAGGCTCTGTGCTTATTCAAGTGATATTCCAAATTGTTATATCTGATCTTACCAAACATCTTAACTGCTGGGCAGTGAAATACGCTGATGATTCTAAACTGGGAGGCCCCCATAAAACAGAAGCACAATTAGTCTACAAGCTGATCTTGATCAAATTACACACTGGGCAGCAACTTGTGAAGTATGTTTTAATTTGGATAAATGCAAGGTGCAGCACCTAGGCTATAAAAACAATAATTGCTCATTTCATTTATGCAGAAATATTCTGTCACTACTAATGAAAAGGACCTTGGTGTTATTATAACCAATAATTTAGAATGCACAAAAAAATCTAACAAATCGATTGCTTGAGTCAAAAAAATCATGTGGGTAATAAAAAGAAACATTCCATCAAGAGATTGCACTGTTTTAGCACCTTTGTACAGAGTTTATGTACACCCCCAGCTAGACTATGCATCCCAAATATGGAGTGCCTTCAAAAAAGGAGATATAAACCAACTAGAAAAGGTTTAAAAAAATGTACATATACCAGGACAGAATAATGAAACTTAACTTTTTAACATCAGAAGTGAGGTACAGGAGAAGAGATTTACTTCTTATGTTTGATGTCATTAATGATCCATACATAAAATACAAACTAGGATTGACATTCAAACACAATTTAATATAAATGAGAGGTCATTTACTTCAAATCATGGGAAATAACTTTAATACTAGAAAAAGAAAATATTTTTTCACTCAAAGAGTTATTAAACCATGGAATTAACTGGCATTAGATAGTATCATAAGCAAATCTAAAATGGAATTCAAAAAGAAGCTTGACAAATTAATTCTAACAGAAGCACTCAATAATATTATAGTTGATTGTTCAAATAGGAGCATTAATGGGTAGATGCCTACTTGTTCCTGCAACTACCATAGTGTGAACCATAGTATATGATTTATGTTGTTTTTACAGTACCATATATAGCTATGATTTACACTTTTTTATGTGTATTTTCTGAGATAATTTTTAATTGTGAAAAAATTATTGTAATATATTGAGGTGATATGTTTTTTTTTTTCAGGTAATCAGCCCATAAGTGATGTATGTCTGCTACTTCCAACATTTTCTTTATTTCCTTTATCCAAGGTGATTGTGTGCCATTATTTTACCAGATGATCTTTTCTTCTAAACACTTTTTTTACCAGTCTCTTGGGGTCCATGTTTATACATTTTATTCAAGATGCTGCCTTTCTACACCTATCAAAGGCTTCTATTTTAGCTCTACACAACTTTGCCCTGACAAAGCCTACTGGAGTTGACCTTGAAACTTGAAGTATGGCCCTATAAAATTGTGTAATAGGTTGTTGTATTTGGTGCATATTATCACCATTCGAAATCTCTGCCTTGTATAGGGATACACCATTCATTTTTCATCTTGGCTACACATAAATCTGGTAACAAAGAATGCTCTTCATAGCTTACACTGAATCTTAATAGGGCATTTTTTACTTGTGTTAATTAAATGCTCACATAAGTCTTACATTTCAACCAATTATTAATATCTGAAAAATAATTAGGCCGAGGTAACAACAGGATCTTAGAATGTTCAAGATGTTCTTATCAATATGACACTTCCATCTGGGAATTCTTTTACCATAAGCCATTATCTTACTTATGACTGCATTCATTTTTAGCTTATTTTTCTTACAGTAGTTATCTAAGATCGATAATTTCCTGCTTAAACCTATTGAAGTAACTGACATCAAGGTTAAATTATCATCATACATTAATGCCTGGATAGATATTCCTTTAATACAGGGAGAATGACTATCATCAACTAGAAAAGAAGAGGGAAAATCAATTAAAAATAGGTTGAATAATACTGGTACTAGCAAGCAGCCTTGCTTGACATCAATATTCAAAGTAAAATTATCTGAAGTACAGTAGTGAGCCAATTATCTGTATACAAATTTATTATGGTTCTAAGTATAGTGTGATTCATCAAATGCCAAAAATACTGGTGTGTGTGTGTGTGTGTGTGTGTGTGTGTTTAATTATTTCTTCTAGCCACGGTGGGCATTACCACCACTACCACACCATACACAATCTCCCCAGCTACTTAGTAGCTTGGTACTCCCACAAATTTTACCTCCATGGCAGGGTTAGTGGAGGGAAGGCCATCCTCCATTCTCCTCTGATTTTTTCCCAAAACTTGAGGTTATGGCAAGCAGTAAGTGCATGTGCTTAGAGGGATACATGCTCTTCCAGCCCACTTCTCCTTCCACCCTGCCGACATTACGTCAGCTTCCCTACAGTATGTCCATGCTCTAACACCCAGCCTCCACTAGGTGTCAGCCAAGATGGGGACAGCTAGTCATCCCTCCCCAAGATAGGAGAGCTGCCTAGCGACTTGCTCAATCCAGCTCCCACTCTCCCCCCTGCTGACACCTGGCAACCAAAGCTCAAGACCAAACTTGGGTCACCAGCGTGGCAGGAGGTAAGGCACCTGTCAGCACCTCAGCCCTCAACACCACTGGGCCGGCGCTTGTTATGTGTTTTTTTTTAAATATATTTCTCCACAATGTGATTTAATGTAAAGTTGAGATTTATTGTTGAGCATCTTTTCCTGAAACTTGCCTGACATGGATGTTATGTATTTCCTGTATCTAACCACCTATTTATTTTGTCAAGAATAACTCTAGTAGAGATTTTACTTAAACAGTTCTTTGGTCTTATAGGCCTATAATTTTCTGGAAGGGCCGAATTTCCTTTTTTGAATGTTCAAATGATGATATTACCTTTCCTTTGTTTTGTGAAGTAGTCATCCAAAATAATTTTATTAAACAGAATCTCAGAAAGGTTACTCTACCACTCTTCTTTAAATTTGTAAACAAATCGGGATGTTTATCTAGGCTTGGGGTTTGTTACCTTTTGTCATATCTAGAGCACTTGCAATTTCCTGTTGAAAAATATCAAAAGGTCCTGAATGCAGATGAAATGTATTCAATATGTCATTGTAAATTTAATGATTGCTAGTACAATAGAGATTTTTTGGATGATAAATGCTTGTTATTGGAGTAATATGAGCTTAGATATTTATTGCATAATCTGTCCCTTCAGCCAATAGCTGCCAGAAGGGTTTACTATCATTATTGTTTATTACCTGAAACATTTCCTGCTATTGTCTATTTCCAAAAGCCTTTTTTATTTCATAAAGGAAAATTGTATACCGCTTCCAATATTTGTTTAGATATGATTAATTCTCTCGAGTTCTACCTTACATATTTGATAACTTTTAATAGATTTGCTTTATATATTTTAGAATCATTTGTAAACCACAGATAATTTTCTTAACTATTTGTTAGTTGTACAAAAGTGGCAAGATACCATCACATATTTCCTTTATGCCTCTATACATGTCTTGGGTGGTGGGACATAATGTAAAAGCGTGTAATTTTTCAGCAATATAATTACTTAAAAATACTTGCAAGTCTAATTTCTAAGACTTCTGAGAGATATACTCTCCTGTTCAGGGTTCAGGTGTGAGCGTAGAGTGGAAGCAACGTGCAGGCAGAGACAAGTACACCTGCTGAGGATGAAGAGGCCAAAGCCTCCCACCCCCCTCCCCTTTTAGATCTCAGCTGCAGATTCTACCTTGTAAGTTGCTACCTACACCTGTATATTAGCAAACGTAGATCCTACCAGGGAGTTTTTAGAATTGTTATGCAAAGAAGGTTCAATTACAAAATATAAAGAATGTAGCATGTATACTTCTGCTCTAACACAAGAACCAACCAAAAGATACATATACCCCAAATGTTCTAGTACAGAGGTGCATACTCAAGAGTTAGATTTAACTGACCCTTAGGCTGCCGACAGAATTAGAACATATAGGAATTTTTGACTGATATATCAGTCTGCAGCCCTGCAAGGGTTAAGATAGAGCTATATAGTGCCATAGAAATCATTAAGACTGAAAACTTTGACAATATCAGTAAAACAAATCCACTCCCACAGAATACTGCTTCAAAAAAACAAAATAAAAAAAACAGGAAGAAGGTAATGAGAATGTCATTCTTAATTGAGGAGGGAAAAACCACCACGATGGGCATGAAGATGTTGCTAATACTAGAAATAAATGTTTTTTAGTCCAAAAAAGAGTCAGAAAACAAACAGAAAAAAATGCCAGTTACTGAAAACAACAGGGGAAATTACTTTGATTAATAGATTTACTCAGTTCACCCATTCCCAGTCACAGATTGAACAGTCTACTTTGGCTGCATTTAACACACAAAACCCGCCAACCCTGAAGCCCACAGTATCAAATAAGAGCAAACATTTGTCATGGGTGACTCCATAATTAGATGCCTGCAAGGCAGCTGAGACAGTATTCTCCTATTAATAACTTGTCCTCAACTACACACACACAAAAAACATCTGTTTTTCACTAGCCCCTAGATAAAGAGTAAGCCCACACTTTGCAACCTCATTAATAAAGGTTAGAAGCTAGAACACGTAGAAATGTTCAAATATTTCAGAGTGGTGCTAGATGACATTGTACCTTTTATTTTAATCGTTGGTAACTGGGTATGGCCCACTAGGCACATTTGCCTTTTTTCCGGGGTGATCTGCGAGAACTGTGGAGGTTAAGTGACTTGCTCAGAGTTACACAATGCACAAGTGGATGTTGGGGGAATCAAACCCAGGTCTGTCTGCTGAATATATCAAGCTCATTCACAGTTTGTTACTTTAATTCTAGGATATACTTCCAGCCCTGAGTCAATAATCTGGTGTCATTTGTAAATGGAAGGATGGGTGCCCTTTTCAGAAAATGGAGCAACCTTACAGCTGACACCAAGTGATTGGCAGTGTCCAGCTCCATCCTGTCACTACTTAACTATGGCCTACCCATATACACAGCAACCTGTGACCTGGTACTAAGCAGGGTTAAGGTGGCTTGCAATAAAGCCTGTCAGTTTGGCCCTGTCCACACTACAACATGTAGTGCTGTAACCTTCTCAAAAACGTTGCTGCCCTTACCGTTACGATGCTTCCATACTGTGACAGCAATGTTTTTGGAAACGTTACAAGCTGGTGCTCTTACGTCTGCATTGATGAAAATAGTCCATGTTTGCTACCGGTTTTAAGAACGGTATTTCATGTTATGCGGTATTCTGGTAGCAAGGAATACTGTTTCACCTATGAGACTAGCATCCACACTGGTAAGCAAACCATTAACAACTGTGTAACGGTTCTCATTCCGATCTCAAGACTACTTCCGAACAGGTCTTGAGATTGGATCTAAAAACGGTAGTGGTAACGTTACAGATGTGGACGTGAACCATTTTAACAAAACTCTGTAAAGGTTTAGGCACTCTGTAATGTTACAGAGAAGGCAGTGTGGACAGGGCCTTTGTGTTAGGGGCTAACAAGCACAGAACCTTGTACAACAGAAAAAGATATGGACTCCACTGCTGTTTACATTTTCTTCACATTTATTTCCCATTTACATAACACATATTCACATTAGTTTATAGGTGATGTTTTGCAGCCCCTGCTTTTTCATCTGACCCACTTCCAATTTCTGTGTTATCTGTGGTCATAGATATGTAGTCCAAATTAATCAAAAGCCTTTAAAAATTACAGATTCAGAATTCTGTGCCACCACCTCCAATCACAACAGTGTTCAAAACACCAGACCTCATTGTCTGTCTCTGACTTACTCAGTACCACTATGCATAACATTTCCCTTTTTTTTATTTTCTAGTGCAGGCTGAAAGTGCAACCCCCTATCCAAGTATGTCATGGTCATTGTTAAAAATCCATATCTTCTGTTACTATTAATCTTAATCAAGCATCATAAAATTCACTTGTTCCCGTGCATTCCAAAATCATTTTTATGTTGTCTTGCGCAGGTGCAAGCAATATCTTGTGGTAGTAGGAGAAATGCAGAGGTGTGTCAGTGTTAGTGAATGCAGGGCACACTTTATTAGGTGTATCCCTCATTCCCAATGAACCAGCATGCTAGCACTGACACAAATATATGCAAAGTGCCACCAGCTTGAAACAAACATGCCACTGCAGTCAGAAACAAGCTCATCATGCAGCGGCACAGATGACATGCCTCCCATGCGTGCCTTTCCTGGTGCAACATTGCAATAAACATAGTGGCAGCTCCACCGCCACACAATCACCAAGGAAGGCTGACATCAGGGGTGCAACCCCCGTTTAGATATGTCCGGAGTGGGGTGATGTGGCACACTGGGAGGCCACCCCAGTGTGCCTTCACTTAACAGAAAGCCAACCGCGTCGGCATGTTCCTCCCCCTGCCCCAACCCCATTGTGTGGCACACTGGGAGCCCACCCCAGTGTGGCCAACATCACCCCCACCCTGAAAGTCAAGTGTGGCCAACATTTGTTTTCTTTCACCTGTAAAATGAAAACCATCCTGCGGCTCAGTGTCTTTTTTTTTTTGTACCAGAAAAAAAGAAAACGGTCCATTGTCCACGGCACCCTCCTCCCCCAACCTGCACCCATCCTCTACATACCCCACCTCCCCACACCCCCCTCACCCCATACTTACCTCCGGAGGTCTGGCGCTGCAATCTTCGCTGGAGCGGAACACGTCTGGACTCTTCAAAGCCGAACTGCAAAATGAAGAAATGCCAGTAAGCTGTATAATGGCATAAATGGAAGGATTTCAACTTAGGTGGATATCTCAGCCATGTTTTTGAGTTTTGGCTCCAAATTTTCAACATGGGGTTCTTGGAACCCCAACTCATGAATACATGCACTGTCATCTCATTATTCAGTCCATAAATGTCTTTTGTGGTCACTGCACAGAATCACCTTTTGGGACTGATTAATGAAATGACAGTGCCACTGTTCATGAGGCGGGGTCCCAAACAGCCTATGTTGCAAATTTGGTGAAAAAATTTCCCAAAATTACTGTGTTATGAGCGTGTGTTGCGCAGTTTCCATGCATGCATGTAACTTCGATAATTTTTAATATTTTCACTCCAGATTTTCAGCATTGCCATTTTTTCACACCTCCTTATGAACAGTACAGCTGCCATTTTTTACATCCTGCCCAATTTGTGTTTTCACACATGTGGCACACAATGGCATTGTCACTGTGGGAAATCAATGTTCGGGACAGATTAACAAAATCACAGTGACACTGTTCATGAGCAGAGGTTCCAAAATGCTGATGTTGAAAAAGTGGTTAAAAATTCCCCCAAATAATTGTGTTACAAGGATGTGTTGCGTAGTTTCTACGCACGCTCGTGACTTCACCAATTTTTCATATTTCCTCAGATTTTCAACATTGCCATTTTTAACATGTCCTTATGAACAATACAGCTGTCATTTTTCACATCCTGCCCGAAATGTGTTTTCACACATGTGGCGCACAATGGCACGGTCACTATGGGAAATCAATGTTGGAGACAGATTAGCAAAATCACAGTTACACTGTTCATGTGTGGAGGTCCCAAAATACCTAAGTTGAAAATCTGGTTAAACAAATCCCCAAAATAATTGCAAATGGGTGTACATTACGCAGTTTCTATGCATGCTCATAACTTCACAAATTTTTCATATTTTCACTCCAAATTTTCAACTTTGCCATTTTTTTACACCTCGTCATGAAGAGTACAGCTGTCATTTTTCACATCCTGCCCAAAATGTGTTTTTGCACCTGTGGTGTCAAATGGCTCAGTCACTGTGCAAAATCATCTTTCGGCTAGCAAACTGATAGTGTCACTGGTAATGAGGTGAGATCACAAAAAGCATATGTGGAAAATCTGGAGTGAAAATACTAACAAACACCCAGGGTGTAAGGGTTTCCAACTGTAATGCCCCACTATGTAGAGACTGACAGGTGTCAGGGGTGTGACTTGGGATTGTTCGCAGTAATGCTCATGCCATTCCACCCTCAGCACCACCCTGCAGCCAGTGACAGGCATTGAGGGGTGCCTTAGAGTCTTGGGCCCCAAAGCTCACCCCATTCTCCTATACTACACCCATCTCAGCATATTTCCTTATGGAATGGGATGAGCATAAGACCAGAAGATCCCAAGGCACATTGCAGCACTTGTTGGTGTCTACATGAGCATTATGGCTGAGGACCCAGAGGCACACCCCAATGTCTGTCAGTCTCTGCAGGGTGGGGGTGGGTTGGCATCAGTTCAATACTTCACTGCCATTCTTATTATGCATCTCTCTGACTCATGCGGTACCAATGCCAATGCCAGCAAGACAACATTCGTCATTGACAAATGCTTGTTCATTTTATTTTCATTGTTAAAAACTGTCAAACATAGAGTAAATGTTCTAAATCTCAGTTAAAATTCAAATAAACATTTACAAATAACTCATATAAAACTGGATACCTTCTTAATCCTTTATAAATAATCCAACAATTGCCCTCACAATACATATATTTCCCCTCACGTCTGAGCCCTGTTGTAAGTAGTACAACAGTTAGCATGCCATACATATGGCTTTCAAATCTATACAAATGCCATTGCTTGCACTTATTAGTTTTCCCTCGTACTTCAATTTTTGACAAGCAAACCCATAACTGTACTCTAGAGCTGAGATATTGAAAGGGATTGCGCATGGCACAACTGAGTTGCACCAGCGCAAAACCAGAAATGCACCCTGGGGCAATAGTCAAAGTGGGAATTGGGAATGTCCAGCACAATTCCTAATGTACAGGGGCACAATGATAATGTATGCACCACATCTCCAGGGGGCGTGCCCATGCATATGTTCAGCCCGGAATGTGCAGTGCATCTGCCGGCACATCCCAGAGATGTGCCGCATACCTGGGCACTAAGATGAGTCCATAAAAAATGGCTCAAACTGCTAGCCACGCACAGGTGTGCTGCAGTATTTGCAATGAGCAATGTAGCAGCTGCCAGCCATGGGTGGCTACCATCTCGAACACCGTTCTCAAGCACCCACATACTTCCCCGGTAGTCTAGTGGTACCCCTTCCCCTCCCATACCTCTGATCACTGTGGAAATGGCAATGTCCAGTCCCTGGTGGTCCAGTGGCATCCCTCACCCCCAACCCACATAGGACCCCCCCACCCAGCTCCCCCCATCATCAGCGGGCAGCAAACCCACTCACATACCTCCATGGCTGCCCACTGAATAACAGCTTATAGTATCAGCTGCAAGCCCACTGATCCACATTGTGGATCAATAGGCTTGCAGTGCATACTGTAATAGTCATTCACAACTTTGTGAATTAAGTCATTCATTCATAAAGTTGTAAATGACAGTTACAGTATCATTGCAAGCCCATTGGTCCACAATGTGGATCAATGGGCTTGCAGATGATACTTTAAGCTGTCATAAGGTGGGCAGCCATGGAGGTATGTGGGTGGGTTTTCTACCCACCGATGACAGGGGGGAGCTGAGTGGGCTTGGGGTCCTGTATGGGTGGAGGGTGCCACTGAACCACCAGGGACTGGACATTGCCATTTCTACGATGATCTGGGTTACAGGATAGGGAGGGGGTATTACTGCGCTACTTGGTACAGGGGTTGCATGCTGTGCAGGGCGCCAGGTGCATTTCACTGGCCAGCCCTGCACAACACATGCAAATGGGGCCATAATGACATGCAAATGGCCCCATTTGTGCCTTGTATGCATAATGGCCCCATTTGCATGTCCAGGTCTGAATATCTTAAAATTGTGCCCAGCGCAGCTCCAGTTGCGCTGGCACATTCCCATTCCAGGTATGTAGGTCTGTCTGAGGGATGCACTAGTGCATTGTATTTGCACCACATGCATACTTTGATATATTCAGAAGAGATGCGCCATCGCACGTCTCTTTTGAATATATTCCTTTGTTGCTCCAGCACAACTCATTTGCTCTGTTCAACCACTTGTGCCATTGCCAGGTGCAATTCTGAATATTGGGCCTTATATGCACAAACAAATTGACTGCCTTTAACTGGTAGTATTAATTTGCAAACCTGTATACTAGCCAAGAAAGCACTGCTAGGTCTAACACCCCTTGCTGTAAAAAAATGTTTCTGCCCCATTGCAAATCAATACAATGCAAGGCATATAGTCAGAAATGCCCTTGAACTACTTTTTATTTATTTTATTTTACCATTAGAGGTACACTAAGCTAAAAGCTTGTTTACAGGTGCAGTCTGGAAGCACAATGAAGTTAAGTGACTTGTTCAGGGTTACACATAATGCAAGTGGGGCGGTGGGATTCAAACCCAGGTCTTCAGCTCAGAGCCTTAAACCACTGCCTCTTTTGCTGTGCTATACTACTTCTTTGAAGAATTCAGCTGGGTAAACGCTCCTTTACTGTTAGGGCTGCAGGTAGATTAAATGAACTGCCTGGATCCGTGCTGAACTTCTTAAAGACTGACTAATTCAAAAGATCTCTGCAAGCTGCATTAGCAACTTGGTACAGCTGCACCAGTTAGTGAGCCAGCTCTATCGCTCTGTGTTTATACCTACTGTCTCTTCTGTCTTGAACTTGTTCTTTTTTAATCTGAATGATTTTCAGTATTATGTATGTTTACTGACTGCTTGACAAATATTTCCTTTGGAATTTGCCTTGACTGCTTGGTTTTTGGTTTGAATATAATAATGTAATCTGACATGGAAACTCTGTAAAAAGGCATGTGTGCTTAAAGTTATTGTCTGAATTTTCCAATAAATACATTTACAGACTCCTTTCTTACAAAAACTGATATGGAAAACACAACTATTTCCTGTTTTCCAGGAGCAAGAATTAAAGACATAAAAACAGTGGTAAATAAACTTGTGGATAAACTTGGCCAAAGGATATCTATCAGTTTTCATGTGTGGACTAATGATACAGGAAAATAAAATAAAAAGCATATATGTCAAGATTGGGAGACATAGAGAAAAAACATACCATCAGGTTGTTATTCAGTGGCAAATTCTGGAATTCTAAGCTAAAAGTTATGTATTCAGGTTGCCCTTTACATAAAGAACTGTGTGTTAATTGGGCCATCCACTAGCATCAGAAATTGAAATTCAAAATAAAACAGATGAACTGCACTGGAAATAATCACATATAAATCTTTTATTTTCAGTGAACACAATCCATTAATGGGGCAACAGTTTTGTGACTCTGCCACTTCCTCAGGCCACACATGTCTCTAGTATAAAGAAAAATTAATTTTTTAATATATTAAAGTACATACTTGTGTAAGATTTCCTATTTCACAATATGGTGCTTCCCTCCACCAAGCCAACATCAGTCCTATGCATACATTCACCGTGATGTCTTAATGTCCAATGGCAATTATCTCTAAATTTTATTTTAATATTTATAACCAAAATCTGTAATAAATATAGTGACCCTGAGAGCACTAATCTGAAAGACTGTACAACAAGGTATTTTCTATAAGCCATATTAGCTTTTTACCAAATACATGCAAGAAATAATAGATTTTCTTCAGGAATAAATATATACATCAGTGCTCACCCTAAAGTTTGGGTGATTTTACATTTCTCAAGATTATTCTGTATTTTTATTGTTCACCATCAGAGACTATAAAGAAAAACAACTTAGATTTACTTTAATGGACTTTAAAAACAATAACGATGTTCAAAATATATCTTTCATAAAATGCTAACTCATCTTAAATAATTTCAGTATTTCTTTTTTTCACTCAAAGGTCAATTCTGTATCTGTTCTATAAGGCTCTCCTATAAGTTGTCAGCAACCTGTTTAAAGTCATAAAATGCTGTATCCTACACTTGCTAGCACATCATTTATCTCTAGTACATAGTGCTGTAAGTGTATAGTGTATGGTAGAATGTTGTTATGGATAGCAATTCATAGCTAGAATGGAGTTGTTATGCTGCAGTAGCTATGTCATCACAGCTGTTATGCTGCTCTAGCTATGTCACTACTGCAGCATAACAACTTGGAATGCTACCACATATTTGCTTTCCTCAATCCAGTTAAGCTGGAAGTTGCGTTTTTTTTAACTTGAACTTGCAGAAACATCTGCAGCACACTGTCAGTTAAAAAAATGTTAAATTCTGCTCTCTGTTGTCTTCTCCAGCTGGTTTTGTGTGATTTTCTATGCTGTGATTGCCCATACACTATAAAGATGTGTATGAGCAGTCATACACAAACAAGGAAATCTTCAGTCTGAGAGTTCCCTTGGTAATAGAGGTACCTTCGGCGCCTCGGCGTAACTCCGTTACCAAGGAAACCTCTCAATACAAGAATATCCTTGTTATGTATGACTGCTCATACACAATCCTCTATATTGCAAACCACCTTACTTTAAATATCTGCTGGTTTATTTAGTTCATCATGAACTTCTAATTCTGGTTGCTCAGGAATCCTATAAAAATATAGTGAAATGTTTTACTTTTGTGTGTTTTATCATTAAGAATTTCATTCGCACCAAGCTTATGCTTCCCAAAAAAGTGATAACTTAATTTTCTCTGTGCCACAGAAATGCCAACTCCCCATGCAGAGAGACTGGTTCTGGGCTTGAGCTGTGACTTTAATCCAGCGGGAGGTGGGGGGTAAACAACATCATTGCCGATGTCACACTGAGTTGGTGCCTCAGTGTGGGCTAAAGGCTATCTGAAACAAACAGAATGGTGTATGCTCTGGTGACTCAAGTGGTAAAGATGGTGAATGGAGAACCTGAGTCAACGCACACAATTGCAGTGGTTCACCCCCCACCTTGGGATGAAAGTCGTAACAAAAACCTTTTATTATATGAGCATATTCTTCTTTTATATTGTTTTGACTATATATGCCAATCATTATTACAGGTAAAAATTATTCATAACTTAAGTCTTTTTAGAATAAGAAATGAGTATGCTACAGAAAAGATATCTTGGGGGTGACCTCGTCAGGACGGATGTGGTTCTTTTTGAAATATGTATTCTAAGATATCAAAGTCTTTATGGCTGTGTCAAAGTTCTTATTAACCACACCAATCTTTTATCCATTAACTAGACTTCATTATCTTTATATGCCAAGATAAAAAAATCGACCAAAATATGAAAACAGTGAACGACCAGTCTGGTGGTGCCTCAGATAGGTACCTAGTAATATAAATTCCAATCACATTCTTCACTGAGACTGACATTCAGATCTAGACAGTTCACAGTATATATCCAGAAGACCTCTCATTTCCTGAGTGCAGTGTCCCAATGTGCTTTCACACTCAAAGGGACAGGGACCTATTCGAGCCCCCAAAACTGAAGTGAGGTGGCTGAATGTCCTGCCTTCATGTAGTGTCTTGTGACCAGTGAGCACTTGTTTTTTTAGAAGAATGTCACTTCTGTGTTCGCTGATCCTATTCCATAGTGCTCTGGTGGTCTTGCCCACATACAGTTTATTGAAGGGACAATGGAGAAGATAAACCACATGGTCACTTTTGCAGTTGATGTGCTGTTTAATTGGAAATTTCTTGTTGGTATATGGAACCTAAAAAAATGTTTTCTTGCTGGTATTGCTGCATTGGAAGCAGTGTCCACATGGAACACTGCCTGGTGCCAGTGGACCCAGTAATAGCCATCTCTGCAGTGTCTCTTTGATATAATGTTGTGTGTGAACCAATCTATATTTGATTGTTTGACCTCTTCCTCAGTTCAATTCAATTTTGATAACCGAGTAAGCCCACTGGGCCCTGAGGGTTTCTTTTTTCAGGGGCGACCTGGAACTAGTTATATAAAATAAGATCTTATCGTAAAATACAGTACATGTGTGGCAGACAACATTAAGGTACATTCAAGACATTTCACTACAGAGAATCAGACAGTTCCCTGTGGGTAAGTCCATTGTTTAATCACACTAGAACTAGATCTTCAGCCTAGGGTGGGTTAGTGCAGAACCTGAGCAGAGGGTAGCTAGCTTTCTGCTTGATGCTATGGGGATTCTGTGAGACATTTCAGTAATATGGGAAGACTAGGTTGTAAGTCTGTGGTGTAACTAATAGCTTTGCTGTGTTTTGCATTCAAGTGCAGGAGCAAGTACTCTTGTCTAGCAAGTGCTCACATAGTCCCTTGCAGAAGGTACTCAGGGAGGCAACACTCTGAAGGTGGTCAGGGAGCTTGTTCCTCAATATAGGAGCTGTACAGGCAAAGGATTTGCTACCAGCTGTGGTCCTTATCCTGGTTTCTTCCAGGAGGCATCTTCTGGAGGTGTGGAGCAGTCTGCCTGAGCACTTTGGGGCCAGCAGACCAGACAGGCTTTCTGGGGGCTGGTCATTGATGATCTTGAATACATAGCACAGATGGGGATATTGTTGCTGGAGGCAAAAGGCTGGCCAGTTCACGGAGGCCTGCACTTTGCAATGATGTCACCTTGGATGGGACATTGTGGCGAAGTGAGCAATTTTGTTGTATAGCATTTGCAGCCTGTTTTGCTCCTGTTTACCAACACCCTGCATTACCAAGGCAGCATAGGTCAGGGTTGGGAGGAGGATGCTGTTAGCTATTGTGATCCTGGACTCGGGTATCAGTTGGGCATTCAGGCGATATAGTAACCCCAGCTTCTGGTGTATGGTTTTTGTTACCTGGTCCACATGGGATTTTAGTGTGAAACCTTGGTCCAGTGTCAAGCCCAGGTACTTCAAGGTTTTCACTACCTCTATTGGAGTGCCTGATGAGGAAACCAGAAGGAGTAGGGGCTTCTATCTTGGCCTAGGGTTCTTGGCTCAAACAGCATGACTTTAGTCTTTGTGGTATTTAGAACCTGTTGTCTAGGAGCCATCTTTCTAGGATAGCGAAATCCACTTGAAGTTGCTGTCCCAGGTCTGAAGGGCTAGATGAGGATCTGTAAATTACAACACCGTCAGTGTACTGGACCACTGAGCTCCCTCCACAGTGGTTGTTCAGGTCATTGACAAACAAGGAGAACAGGAGGGGGCCCAGTATTGATCTTTGTGGTACCCCCTCCTTGAAAGGGAGTGCTTCTGAAGTTGTCCCTCTCCATTTGACCTGTTGGGACTGGTTAGTCAGATAACTACAGAACCAGTTTATGGAGCGGTGATCAAGGCTATATTACTCAGTTTACTTAACAGGAGTCCATGATCTACTAAATCAAAGGCCTTGGTCAAGTCTATGAAGAGTGTTCCAGTTGGGGTACTATTATCCAAGGCAGTGAGCATATCATTGGAGAATCTGATGAGTGCTGTGTCAGTCCCATGCTTATGCCTAAAACCATACTGGGTATCCACCAACAGTTGGTTCACCTCCAGGTAGTCTCAGAACTGGCAGTAGACTAGCCTTTCCTGTATTTTGGATAGGATGTATGGGAGGGATAAAGGCCTATAGTTGCCTATTTGCTTCCTTGGGCCTCCTTTGTGGAGTGGTACCACATGAGCCTGTTTCTACATGCTTGGCACTGTTCCTTCCATCAGGGACCTATTAATGAGCCATGAGACAGGTAGTGCAATTGCTGGCACGGCAGCCTTGATTAGTCTAGGGTCAAGGCTGTCCAGCCTGGCTGAGCCTTTTGCTCTGATGGACTACAAGAGGGAAAGGACTTCATCTGGTCGTACAAGCCGTTGGTGGAAAAGTGGGCTTGGGGAATCCAGAGCCCAGGGCTTGGCTGCACTGTGGTTCTGGGGGGAGGCTAGTCTTATATACATCAAGGTCTGTGAAAAACCTGTTGAAGGCTGCAGCTGCCTCATGGCCATCGCTAATTGGCCGCTGCAGTGTATATAGCTTTGGGCGGGTTTGCCACTGCCTTTTATCAAGGCATTGATGTGCGATCAGAAGGATCTTGGGTCGGTCAGGTTGGCCTGCTGGAGGTTCTTGACATACTCCCAATTTGCTTCTTTTGCTGTGCGCTTGTATTGGTTCCTTAGAGACTTGTAGGTTACCAGGTCCTCAGGGAGTGCTTATCACCATTGTTTTTAACTTGGGAGTAATCCACTTGTTACAGTGACCTTTTGCTCGAAGTCTCTTTAGAGCAGCGTATAGGTTGGCAGCAGAGATGAAGGTGTTTTGGAAACATTCCAATGCTTTGTCTAGGCTTGGGAGAAGTCGGACAGGGCTCCAGTCCAGTCTACTCAGGTATTCCTGGAAGACTTCAGCAGAGAACTTAAGAGTAATTTCTGGCTGTTAGGAGTCTTGGAGGAACTCTGAACACCCTGTTCTTCCAAACACAGTAGATTGGCGAGTGTCACTCAAGGCATCTGCTAGAGTGCCTGCCACTTGAATGTTAGTTGGGTTGGAAGCCAGTATCCAGTCAAGGATAGAATGGTTCCCAGTCTTGCAATTGTGCCTTGTTGTTTCTGAGATGATCTGAGTCAGGCTGGCATCCAGGAGGGTAGTCCTGAGGGCCTGTTCAGTGTCAGGTGCCCAGTTCAGGGTAAAGTCTCCCAGCATTAGCAGCTTGGGTAGGGTGTTGTCAGCCAAGGCTTTGGTTAGTGCCTCCAGGGCTTGGGGGGCAACCTTGGGTGGGGTTGTACAGACAACCAATCGTTAGGTGTTTGGCATGGCCGAGGGTGACCCTGATGAATACTGACTCACATCCCGTGAAACCAGTATTGGAGAGGGGGGCGGGGAATGCATCAAGGGAGTCTTTGATGTAAATAAGTACCCCGCCTCCTTTTTTTCCTCCCTATCATTTCTAAAGGCATTGTATCCTATGAGTTCAATTTCATGGGTTTGGATATATGGCTTCAACCACATTTCTGACACTGCCAGAATGTCAGTGTTGCAGAGGTCCACCCAGCTATGGAGCTCATGTATTTTGGGGCACTGGCTGCAGATAGTCATATGTACTATTTTTAGGCCCTTGGGAGAAGTCTAGTTAGGGTCGTGTGGGGAGCCAATAATGTGGCTGGCCACGGGGGTCCAGGGTTGGATTCAATGTCTCCTGCTAGGAGCAGTAACACCGAGATTAGGGTTAGGACTTTTGGCATTATGTTTAATATATCCTTTGCCCCGTGACCCCTTGAGCTGCGGAACATTAAATAACAGCCCCCCCCCCTTTTTGTTAACTCATGCATTGCTAGCAGCAAGTCAGATATTGGCACAGTAGGCTGATAGAATGGGTACGACTGGGGACTGTTCAGCGAGCCCCGGGAGGCGTTGCAGTTATTGTGTCTACACATATTATGGAGCAGATATATACCACTTCTACGACTATACCCTTGATTGGCAGGCATTTGGGGTTAACTAGAATGTGTGGAGGGGCTGGGGGGACATAGGCTTCATCGACTCAGGAGTTAGTATTCTCGGACTGTGTTAGGTGCTGAGTTGGAGTATGCCAACTCTGTTTGACCTGCTGTGATGCAATAATTACTTGGCTTTCGCCAAACCAGGAGCTGGTCTCCAGCCCCTACTGCATTGCATCAGCTGAAGGGCTAGGTTCGTCTGCTCCGTGATTGTTGTATTTGATCCCGGTCACAGACTTAGCTAAGTAGTAGGGAGCCTAACTAGGATTCAGGCTAGTGCACAAGTTTGCATAACTCCCTGACTTTTGTGCAGCACTGCTAAGCTCTTTTAAAAAAAACCTTGGTTATGTCACAGTTTGTTACACAAGCATGCTTGGGATTTCTGGCTATAGTGCAGTGCCTGCCTGGCTCTTAGTTGTACCTGTCTCTAGTGACTATGACCAATCAGCAGCATCACAATGGTATTAGAATTCAGCTTTAAACCTAGGTTAAGTTACAGAGTGTTACACAAATTAGCTGAAACTCCCTATCTTTTTATTTTTGCATAATACGTTTATTCAAGTTTTTATAAAATCAAACATCAATCACAGTTTTAACAATCAGTTCAGCCAGACACAACAAACATGGAAATCAATTACATTTAAAATGTTTAACATGGGTTTAGTTCATCACAATTAAAGTAAGTTATACATCAGTTGCTAACATTTCATGATCCCTGCTTCTTGTCACTTGGTACCTTAGCATCTTGGTATGTGTTATCCTTCACATTCCATGCTTTCTGATACGGGGGGGGGGGGTCATAATTTGGCTTTTCCCTGTCTAAATAGGCCTCACTCCCTTACCTCTATCTCTTGCTGTCTATATTAGGCCTCCCTTCATCAGCTGTGCCTCTCCCGGGGACAGCGAGCCCAGGAATGATTTCCATGTAGACAAGAATCTTTCTGCCCGACCCTGGGCTTTATATGTTAGTCGCTCATATGCTAGGGTCTGGATGTCCAATGTGCACCACCATTGTATTTTCAGCTTATTTCCAGCCACCCATGTGTTCAGGATACAATATCTTGCTAAAGCTAGTAGTATCCTGATCCATCTGAGTAACTTCTACCATCCCTCTGTCCCTAGGTCCTCTGTTCCGAATAGCACTAGGAAGGGTTCTACAGGGAATGGGTGCCCCACCATTGCCCCAATTTCTGTTGCTGTATTCTTCCAAAATTCTTGTATGACAGGGCACTTCCAGAAACAATGGTAATAGGTCCACATTTCCACCCCACATCTCCCACAAGTCAGAAGCACACCAGGATTGAATTAATGTACAAGTGGGCAGTATAATCTGTGGATAAATTTGGAGAATGATTCTTTATACTTGTTGCAACTTAATATGCCTTTATGTAGGCCTAACATAATTTCCAAGTTATCTTCTTGAATACTTATCCCCATATCTCTCTCCCAGAGTAGCCTGGTTTTCTGAGCGAGATCTGGAAAGAACTGTCTTCCCATCCAGGCGGCTTTTCCTATCAATCCCTTTGTATCTTTCCTAGCAGAGTACACAATATGTTCCACCTTATCCCAGTCCTTTTATATAGTCTCGTACTTGCAAATATCGAAAGACATGGTTTTGGGATAGACCAACCCCCTTCCGTAACTCCTCAAATGTAAGTACTTCACTTCTCCTCTTCAGTAGCCCTAGGCTTGTCAGGCCCTTCTGTTCCCATTCTCAGTATCCACCTTCCTCTAAACAAGGAAGAAAAAATGGATTTATGACAATGGGTAGTAGCCAAGTCTCCTCCTCCTCCCATGCCCCTACCCTCTTCCTGATCTGGGCCCAACTCTTCAACACTGCAGCTACTATCGGGTTCCTTTGCCCCAATCTCTTGTAAGCCTTCTGTCCTCCTCTTGCTAGGTATGCCAATAACCACTCTAGGGCAACTTTCTTCTTCAAGGACTAGCCACCCCGCTTAAACTGGTTGATTAACCCAGTCCTGGATGTATCTGTACTGTACTGCCAGGTAGTAGTTTTTGATAGCCGGAAAGTTTGTACTCCCCCTCCATTTCAGTGTCTGCTTTGAGGCACTGGAGACTAATACACGGGCGCTTATCCTACCATAGAAAATCAGAGAAAGCTTTCTCCATCTTCTTAATGTCTGTCCCAGTTGGCACAACATGCACTGTCTGCATAACATAAAGGAGACAGGGCTGAAAATTCATTTTCAGCAAATTCTCACATCCCATCCAAGATATAGGCAATGCCCACCATCTCTGTAGTTCGCTGTCAATGGATCTAAACAGAGGGGTATAATTCATTTGGTATAGTGACCCCAGCTCCCTCCCCACAATTACACCTAGATACGTAAAGGATGTGGTGACCTCTTTTAAGCCCCATATATTGGTCCATTGCTCCCCAACCTTCCCTTTTAATAACATATGCTTGGATTTGCCCACATTGATCTTATATCCTGAGAATGCTGTGAACTGGGCTATCAGGCTTAGCAGAGGTGGTATTGACTTCTTGGGGTTCTCAGTAAACAGTAACATATCATCTGCATAGATTGTTACCTTATGTTCATATCCTGTTTTACCTACCACTCCCCTTTATGTTCTGGTCTGCCCTTATCCAAACAGCCAGTGGCTCAATAGCCAATGCAAAGAGCAGGGGGAAGAGGGGGCATCTTGTCTATACCTCTGTACAAGGCAAACTTATCCAGAAAGGACCCATTCACCAGAACAGAGACTACTGGGACATTGTAGAGCGCCCAGACTAGTGCCATGAAGCAGTCCCCCAGGCCAAACCAGGGCAGGACCTCAAACAGGTATTCCCATTCTATTCGGTCAGAGGCCTTCTGAGCATCCATGGACAACACCGAAGTGTTCCCCCTGCACCAAAAGGCCCCCACATGACGTTAAGCAACTTTCTCATGTTATGATAGGAGAGACGTCCCTTAACGAACCCAGTCTGGTCCGAGTGGACTAGCTCCGGTAGCAACTGTTCTAAACGATTGGCCTCGACCTTTGCCAAGATTTTCAAATCACTGTTCAGCAATGAGATAGGTCTATATGAGGCACACTCTGTTATATCCTTACCGGGTTTGGGCAGCACACATATCACCACCTCACAACGGCAGCTCCCCCTCCTCCCTCGCCTCCCTAAATACCTCCCATAGGGACTCAGTCAATACCCCAGACATGGTTTTATAGTAATCCCCTGGGAAACCATCTGGCCCACTGGTCTTTCCTCTTTTAAGGTTTTGTATCGCTAGTCTAATCTCATCCCGGGTAATGTCCACGCCCAACTGCTCCTGCTGTGCCTCCAATAGTTTTAATAGTCTTACCCCCTCCAGGAACGATCGTGTTAGATCCCCTTTTCCCCTGCATTCAGCAGTATACAACTTCTGATAAAACTGGCAAAACTGTTCTTTAATGCTATTTTTGTTCTTCCTGAAGTTCCCTCTATCATCCTTGATCCCCGATATCATTGTCCCTCCCTTCCTCCCTTTTATTAGCTTTACTAGCAAGGGGCCTGGTTTATTACCCCATTCATAAAATTTCATTTTGATAAAGAACCATGATCTTTGGGCCTCCCCCATCAACATGCCATTTAAGGCTTCTCGTGCCACTGTCAGTTGCAGGAGGGTGTCCCCTTTTTTCTCCCCCTGCCACTTTCCTTTCCAGTTCTTTTATCTGCTGCTCCATTCTCACCCTTTTTTCTTTCTGTTCCCTCTTATGCTTAGCCACATAACTTATAATTGCCACCCTCATGAATGTTTTTCCGGCATCCCAGAATTTCCTGGTATTTGTGGCTGTGTTCTTATTTTCTGCACTGTAGAGTACCCACTGGTCTTTTCGGTACTTCTGGAAATCCTCCCTACTTAATAGGTACTTGGGAAATTTCCATCGTGGAGAGTCTCTTTTGCCCTCCACCACCTTATGTGACAGGATTATAGCGTGGTCAGACACCTGAATAGGACAATGTTTCACCAAGCCCAGTCTATGATACCAGCCCCTTGGGATGTATATGTAATCTGTGCGGAACCAGGTTTTATGGGGTAGGAACAGAAAGTGAATTCTTTCCCTGTAGGGTTAGCAACCCTCTAGCTGTCAACCAGGTCTAATTCATTCATACCCAGCTGCCATTGCTTCATATTTCCATGTCCCCTACCCCGCCCTTCTGAGTGGTCTAATGTGGGGTCCATAATAGCATTCAGATCCCCTCCCAGCACCAGTCCCAAGAACATCTCTTTGACAATGACATCCAAAATCTTCTGATAGAACTCAGGGTCCCAGTTTGCCAGAGCATGTATACTTGCGAACGTCATTTGCTCCCCTTGCAGGTCCCCCTCCACAAGATGTATCTTCCTTCCCTAGGGTCCTCCACCACTCTGGTTACTTGGAACTGGAGGTGTCTATTACATTAAGATCACTAGTCCCCTCTTATGGGAGGAGTACAAAGCCGCATAACATGCTCCCACCCGTCCCTGAACCAGTTTTTGGTGTTCGTGCATTGTGAGATGCGTCTCCTGGTGCCACCTGTGCTCCCTGGTGATGCAGGGCAGTCAGTAGGCAGATGCACTTAACTGGAGAGGAAAAGCCTTGAACATTCCAGGATGCCACCCTTATTTCATTAGTTTTTGCCATCTTGCAAAGAAATCCTGTCCCTTCCCCCAATCTCATTCCCCACGTCCTTCCGCCCCATCTTAAATCCAGAGACCTCCAATGAGTATTACTTATTTTTTCGAAATCGGACCCATCTGATTGAAACAGTCTCAGACAATAACAACAACAACATGAACAATAAACTTCTCCATAATCCCTCCTCCCTTTGTCCCCCCAACATTATTTTCTTGACAAAAAATCTTTTCTGTGCCATTCATACAGTGGAATGTCAGTACAGAAAAATCCCCGCTTACCCACAGTGTGAACATGCCTTCCCGCCCCCTCTCTCATGATGGTGACATTTTGGCCCCCAAGTAGTGGGCCTCTCCCTCACAGCTTCCATTGCTACATTCTAAAGAAAAAACGAGTTTAACCCAGTTTTCCTCCTTTCTTTTCTCTCTTTTTTTTCCCTTATTCAATTCTATCTTTTTTCCCCCAGTTCAGATGATTATTCATGGTCTGTGCCAGCAGTAGCCACAGTAAGTCTCTGGCTCTGTGTCATTCCCTCTCCCCCCCCACAGCTACCTGGTCAGGTGCACCTCTCATGTTTTGGGGTGTTTACAATCTCCTGCCTTTCATCAATGATATTCTCTCCCCCTCGCCCAGCTTTCCCCTCGCGCTTAGCACCCTTCCTTCACCAACCACACAGATCCATTGTGTCTATATCTGTGCATTCTCCCCATATTTCCAAACATCGCCCCCCCACCCTCTTCCATTCTTATAATAATGTACCCTGTCTGCCCGCTGTTCCAGAAACCTGACATTTCCCTTCTTATACTTCCCATCCCTCCCTCAGTGTTCTTAAGACTTTTATTTCATTTGGGTCCCCCCCAGGAACTGCACAGGGAAACTACCATGCAGTCCAAGTGAGGGACACTATTTGCCTCATGGGATGAAAGGAGCTCCAGGCTGAGGGCCACAGGACAGCACAGCATAAAAACTAAACCAGTGCTATGCCCTTCCCTGCCCTGCCCTGCCACCCACCTCCCAGCTTGCCTCCAATCCTAGGGCTTCTTCATTTTGCACCTCCATATGTCCTCCAGGTCTCTGGATCCCACGTTACCCCTACAATAGGCAGTTCTGAGGCAATGTTCGAGGATGAGGGGGTCCATTGCAAATCTGATTTTTATTCCCAGTCTGCACTTGATTTTTGTCCCTTCCACAATGATTTCATATCTTTATGTAGTGAGTGGAGGTCAGGAGGTTCCAGAGATCAGTCTATCCTACTTCAGCACAACCACTAGTCAGTCCACGCCATCATCAAATTCAGTCTTGAGCAACCAAACAGCAGTCCTATGGGCCACACCACCCACACATTTATCAGTGCTTCGCTTCATTTAGCCCACCTTCTTCCTTAGATCCTGGACAAAACTTGCTGCCTTGTCAGCCTCCCAGAAGGAGTAAGTTGCACCCTCGTGCTTGATTTTAAGGATTGCTGGGTACAAGTTCAAGTTCAAGTTCAAGTTTATTGCAGGAAAGCTCCGTTGAGCAAGCTCATTCACAAGGAGGTCCTGAGACTTACATACATTCACAATGAAGTCCTGCGACTGACTTACAGACAAATAGTTAAGTGCTTACATCATAAGAAACAGAATTCATAATGATAAGAGCTTACAACATAATACGCAGTGGGCAAAATGATAAAGAGCTCCCAGGATGCTCTCGGTTCATGAAGAGAAATTTGTACTGTTTATAAAGGCAATTCATTACATACATTGGAAAATAACAGTAATTCCATAACAATTCAACAAAGATTCCACCTAAGGCACTGATAGTGGTGCGAAATAAAGTTTTAAGGAAGAGTAGGAATGGAGCCTGGGATATCATGGAATCACTAGTTTGTGTCCTAGTGAAGGCAATTTTGATTAAAGACAGTTGCAGGTGTCTTTTAGTTTAGCCATAACTATCCTTTTAAAGAAGTTAACAGAGACAATACTGGCTAATTTCAAAAATGATTGTAGTCGATTCCAAATAGTTGGCAGTGAGCATGAAATAGCACATTTCCCAAAGGAGGTGCGGGTCCTAGGTACGTCAAGTAGGAGAAACTCGGACTTCCTAAGTGAATAGACACTGTGCGCTATATGTATTAAGCAGGATAGGTATTGTGGTAGTTTGTTCTGGAAGAAATTTTAAAGTCCATGTACCTGCATGGACTGTCCGTCTAACAGAGAGCGAGGGCCGCCCAACTAAGGCATATAAATCACAATGATGAGTTAGAGGGAGGGAGTTTGTTATAAATCGTAGGGAGCAGTGGTAGAGGACATCTAATTTCTGGAGATTAGTAGAAGCTGAGGAATTGTAGATTACATCGCCATAATCAAGGAGGGGGAGGAAAGTGGCCTGTACCAATCTCGTTCTAATTTCAGCAGGAAAGAAAGATATACTGCGGAAGAAGAAAATTAACCTGAATTTGAGCCTTTTAGCCAAGTCATCAATATGATCATTAAAAGAAAGCCTGTTATCAACCAGAAACCGAGATATTTGAACTTTGAAACTATTTCCAGCTGCTCACCTAGGGTAGTATTTATGAAATCATTGGGCAGAGCAGGGGCAATAGCGTACAGCATGTAATTTTCAATCCGTAGTTGTCATAGCTGGGCGACCACCACATTGAATGCTCTTCTTTTTTCAGCAGCCTAGCAGAGTAATCCTGTGAGAGAAGATTCAGGTACCTTCAAACTCCACTTCTTTCTTTTGTCAGAAGGCATTCAAAACTACTTGCCTGTTCTGAAAATGATGGTATCTAATAACGATTTGCAGAGGAGGTTGCCCTTCTGGTGGTCTGGGCATCACTGCACGGTGAGCCCTCTCCAACATTTGTCTCTCTCCCTTCTGCTGCAGTCCTTGGATATTAGGGAGCTTCTCCAGGCAGAAGGCCAATATATCTCTTCCTTCTCTCTCCTCTGGTACACCCATGATGTGCAAATTCAGGCGGTGGGCATAATTTTCCTGATAATCGAGTAATTCTTAAAATTCTCTGAGTTCCTTCTCCAGAACCAATATTCAGGATTGGAGTGGGTGCACCACGTCTTCCACCTGTGAAATTCTTTCCTCCGCATCAGTTATTTTGGCTGTTTGTGCCACCATTTGTTCTGCAATTTCTTGAAGATGCCGGTCCAGCCATTGTTCCATTTTATCTAGGCGTGGTGTAAGCTCCACTAGTACTTGCACGGTCACTTCGCGGCCTAGCACCGCTATTTCCATGGCTGATAAGAATATTGGACCTATCGGCTCAGCTTGTGGTGCAGCACCTTGCTTCTTTTTTGTTCTCTTGCCGATCTTGAGGTTTTGCCTGTATTTTGCATTAAATATTCATCCATTGTTAAGTGCTGCATGTTTTAAGCACCAAATATAGGATTTTTTTCTATAGATGCTGTGGATGTTTTACTGATTTAAATTTCAAGAAAAGGAGCTGCAGGAAGCAACATCCTTACTCCTCGCTGCTCATCAGCACCCAGCACCCCCCCAACTCCCTAGCTTTAATGCTGTAGTTGCCTGGCTCTTAATAGCATCTTTTGTTTGTGTATGTGCCCTTCAGCGTCACACCCAGATAAGCTATGTTCAGATAATCTGGAACTGCTCAGCCTAGTTACCACTTACAAAGTTACTCAGTTGTAGGTTAGGCTGTTGAAGCTTGTCTAAGGTTCAGTTAAGAGTACTGGTATGCAAGTGTTCCAAACTTGGGGGTTGCAGTCTTGCTTTGGCACTTTTTTGTGGCATTAGTCAGCTGTTGCTAGCTGGGAAGCATTAGCCCAAGCATGGCTGAGTAATTACTATCCTCCAAGTTAAACATGCCCAGAAACAGGGAGATTGCTGCCACCTGATTGGGTGTCTTGGAGATAGGAGGAGTTAGGAGGCCCTTTTAATAAGGGAGGAGGAGGGGGTGGGTGGTCTTCAAAAAAATCACCACATCAGTTCTTGTCCACTAAGTTGGTGCAGGGAAGGACCACAGTGCTGCGATCAGCTAAACCCCTGTGTTTGGCTCCCGCTGCGGACTTGCTCAGCAGCATTTGGGGGCAAGAAGACTCACCCACTAACCCCGATGCTCCTTCTGAAGACTCTGGCAGTGACTGGTTGTTTCAGAAGTTCAGCATGGCTTTTTAAGCTGGGCCAGCTGAACTCCCAATCAAGTCTTTTATTTTGCTCCTGTTTAAATTTTGGCACCAAAGAGGGATCGAGGAACACTTGGCACTTGCCCCGGTCTCTGTTCAGTGAAAAAAAATCACCCCAGCAGTACTTGTCCAGTGAGTCGGTGCAGGGGAGGACCACGGTGCTGTGATCAGCTCAACCCCTGTGTTTGGCTCCCGCTGTGGACTTGCTTGGCGGTGTTCTAGGGGGGCGGTGGCAAGAGGACTCCCCACTATCCCTGATGCTCCTTCTGAAGACTCCAGTGGTGACTGGTTGTTTCGGAAGTTCAGCAAGGCTTTTTAAGCTGGACCAGCTGAACTCCCAATCGAGTCCTTTGTTCTGCGCCTGTTGGAGTTTTAGCACCAAAGAAGGATCAAGGAACACTTGGCACTGGCTCCAGTCTCCATTCGGTGAAAAAAATCACCCCAGCAGTACTTGTCCATTGAGTTGGTGTGAGGGAGGACAGCGGTGCTGCAATCAGCTCAACCCTGTGTTCAGCTCCCGCAGTGAACTTGCTCGGCAGCATTTTGGGGGGCTGCAGCAAGAGAACTCCCCCACTACCCCTGATACTCCATTGGTGACTGTATGTAATTAATGGTCTGTTGTTAAATCTGATGTTTATTGTACCTGTCTGTAAAATGTACCAATGTTAATTGAAAATAAATTATGATTTATAAGATATTATTTCCAGAGGAGTTCATCTGTTGTATTCTGAATTTCAATTTCTGGTGCTAGTGGATGACCCAATTAATACATAGTTCTTTATGTAAGGGGCAACCTGAATACACAACTTTTAGCTTAGTTATTTAATGGTCTGACCAACCATTTATTCAGTGGCCCAATATTATAACTCAGCAGAGAGTTCTATCACTCATTTATTCGTGATATTTACATCCACCACCCACCCTTCACTTTTTGCTGTCTCCTCCAGCACGCCTCACCCTACTTACCTATCCTCCTCCTCCCCCCATCCTGTTATATATACACTATTATATTCAATTAACACAGGATTTATAAATATACCGGATGAATCAAGGTACAAGTACAGCAGCAGGGGTTATGGGTCCTTTCAGATCCACACCTCTAAAAGTTACATATTTATTGCTGAAGAAAATCTATTATTTCTTGTACTGTATGTACTGTATTTGGTAAAAAGCTAATATGGCTTATAGAAAAAAACCTTGTTGTACACGCCTACAGATTAGTGCTCTCAGCGTCACTATATTTATTGCAGATTTTGGTTATAAATATTTAAATAAAATTTAGGGATAATTGCCATTGGGCATTAAGACATCACGGTGAATGTGTACACAGGATTGATGTGGACACTGCTTCCAATGCGGTAATATCAGCAAGAAAACATTGTCAACCAATGGGCTTGTACTGCATACAGTATGTTGGCATTCAGTGACAGTTCAGTCAGCGGGCAGCCGTGGAGGTGTGCTGTGGACCGTACTGCCTGCCGGCTCCCTGGACATGCTGGGACGAGGAAGTGGGGTGGGATGTAGTTGCCTCAGTGGGTGGGGGGTTAGGGGTCACTATGCTATGTAAAAGGTGAGGGTTATGATCTGTTATGAACTCAGAATGGGGATCAGTATGGGGGGGGGGTACAGTGAAATATGGCCAGGGCTAGGGCACTATTCTGTTACATCTTTGGAACGGTGATCAGTATGAGGAAGGGGGTCCACTACACTATGGAAAAGTGGGCAGGGGCTTTACTTATATTTATTGCAAATGGGGATCAGTACAGGGAGGGGGGCAATTACACTATGGAAAAGGAATTGAGATGAATACTATTTAGTACTGCAAACAGGGATCAGGATGGGAAGGGGGGCCACTACACTATGGAAAAGGGATCGGGCTGAATACCATTTAGTACTGCAAATGGGGATCAGATGGAAGGGGGACCACTACACTATGGAAAAGGGATCGGGCTGAATACCATTTAGTACTGCAAATGGGGATCAGATGGAAGGGGGGCCACTACACTATGGAAAAGGAATTGGGCTGGATATTATTTACTGTTGCAAATGGAGATTGGGATGGGGATGGGGGCCACTACACTATGGAAAAGAGGTATGGGTTATGTTTGGGGGTCGCTGGATGGGAGTGGTTCACTACACTGCCAGGGCACATTGTAAAGGTGTGTGTCCTGCAGTACACCGTGATCGTGGTAGGGTGATGGGGGGCTGCCACTGGGCTACAGGGGCTGGCAGCTGCAGTGCTGCTGTGTGCAGTACAGCTGCCCACCTGTGGGTGGTTATGGGTTAGGCGTGTTTCTCACATGCCTAACTTTGTCAATAACCATCTCTGAATATAGAACTGTACCAGCACACTGTCTCATTTAATATGGGATGTGCTGCGTTTTCATGGGCACACCCCCGGAGATGCACCGCATACATTAGCGCTGCGCTTGGGCACAGCCAGAGTTGCGCAACGCTTCTCCACTATTTGAATATCGCACTGGTGTGCATTTCATGAGATGCACTGGCGCATCTCCTTTGAAAATGTACCCCAGGATATTTAAAACTTCAGACAGCATAAAAAACAAATGTTTACAGATTTATTTCTAAAGAGAGCTCCATGTAAATACAACAGCAACAACCCTAAAACATAAGTGAAGAACGATCCTAACAAGTTTTAAAATTTGATATAATAATAATGTTTATCCAGAAAATAAAATCCAGAAGTAGATCACAATTATGATCGCTCTGGTAGGCAGTAAGTCTGCTTAAAAACCTATTACCTTAGTTAACTTTTTTATATAGATTAGTAGAAGAATTAGATTCATTTAAATAGTTACAGTTCCATTCATTATTCCTTATTTTAATTCTTCCCTGGATTCTTTTTTAGGAACTTGGTCTCATCTTGAGGCAGTGCATAGCTAACTTTGGCCCCTATGCGCAAATGTGCGGAGTGCCTACGCACCATGTATCTAACATACTAACATACTAAAATGCCAGCAGAATAGGCCTAATGGTCTTTCGTGTCTGCTCGTTTGGTCAGCCCCCACCCTGGGTGCTGACCTTGCTGCCCCCCTTGCCTTCTCTGGCTTCTCCCTTCCCAGTTCCGGATATTCTTGCTGCATTGGATTTTGCTTCCAGAACCCTTCCCTGTACCTGTCCCACCCTCTTGAACCCCTCCACTGTCTCTGCCTCCACCAGCCCCTAGGCAGCACATTCCATGGCTCCACCACCCTCTCAGTGAAGTAGCACCTCTCCTTTCACCTTGAATCTTCCCTCTCAGCTTCCACCCATGCCCTCTAGTGGCCCCCTTCCTTCAAGCACCCTGACTGTTCCTCCCTATTTACCCTCTTCATGTACTTGAAGACCCTATCATGTCCCCTGTCCCTTCTGTCTTCCAATGTGTACATATTTAGCTCCTTGAGCCTCTCTTCATAGGTCCTGTCCCCAAGCCCCAAATCATTTTGGTTGCCCTCCTCTGGACCCTCTCCAGGAGTTTAATGTCCCTCTTTAAATGTGGCCTCCAAAACTGCATGCAGTACTCAAGGTGCGGCCTCACCAAGCAGTTATACAGAGGGAGTATCACTTCCCAGCATCCTGTTGGCCTTGGCTGCTGCCCTCCTACAAGTCTCAGAGTTGTTCATCTTGACATCCACCACCACCCCTAGGTCCCTCTCAGCCATCGAGACTTGTAGCATTTCCCCCCCCAGGGTGTGCCCTTGGCCCAGGTTTCTGGCCCCCAGGTGGAGTACCTTGCATTTCCCTGCATTGAACCTCAGCTTCCACTTTCTAGACCATCTTTCCAGAGCCTCCAGGTCCCCCTGTAGAGCCACCCTCCCCTCCTCCCCATCCACCACCACCCCCCAGTTTTGAGTCATCCATAAGAGACTCATCTCACTCCTGATTCCTGTCCTTATGTCAGAGCGTAGGCATTGAACAGGAGGGGCCCAGAACTGATCCTGTGGGACCCACTAATGACCCTCCTTGGGAATGAGACTATCCTGCCAACTATGACCCTCTGGGTCCAGTCCTGGAGCCAATTGCCTATCCATCTGATCATCTGGTTCCCCACCCCCATTTCTCCCAGCTTATCCAACAGGCCCATGTGAGGAACAGAGTCAAATGCCTTGCTGAAGTCTAGAAAGAGGACGTCCACTGGTCTACCCAGGTCCAAGGCACTCATCACCCAATTATAGAACTCCACAAGGTTTGTCTGACATGATTTCCCCGGGACAAATCCATGCTGTCTATCATCCAGGCACCCTGACTTTTCCAGGTCCCCCCCAGCCTCTCCTTGACAATGCCCTCCATCACCTTGCCCACCACCGATGTCAAGCTGACAGGCCTGTAGTTTCCTGCCACCTCCCTTGATCCCCTTGTGAATAGGCACTATATCGCCACCTTCCAGTCCTGGGGCACCCACCCTGTCCTCAGAGAGATGGTGAAAGCTCCACCAGGGGTTTTGCCAGGACATCTGCAAGTTCCTTCAGCACTCTGGGATGTAATTTATCCGGCTCCGGTGCTTTCTCCGTCTTAAGGGAGCTGAGGGCTTCCCTCACTCTCTCTGCTGTGATTTCCACTTCCGGTACCTCTTCTCCCTGCTTAGCCCTCCCCCCTCCTGCCAGTGATGCCTCCCCCTCTCCCCAGACCCACCAATCGGTAAGGGTCCCCCCTCCTCAGTAACTCTGTCTCCTCCCATGTATGATGCAGCACCCCCATTTTCCTTGCTGAAAACTGAGGTGAAGTACTCATTTAGTACCTCAGCCTGCTCTCCCGGGTCTTGTGCCCATCTCTCCCCTGATTTAATCCTGATAATCTGCCCCTTCACCGTTCGTTTTTCCCCAATGTATCTAAAGAACCCCTTGTTCCCTCTCCTAATTTCCCTGGCCACGTTCTGCTCCTTCCTTGCCTTAACCACCCTCACCACCCTAGTGGCCCTTCTAGCCATCAGCTATCTGCGGTGCATAGCCACCTCGCACCCAATTAACTCCCCGTGGGGGATGCATGAAAGGGGTGTGCATCATGTACGTACCCAATCCCCCAGCCGCACAGTCAGCAAAGCGCCGGGGTGGGCAAGGGATATGCCTGCACTATGCGCCATTCACAAAGACACATAGGGCAGCTCACAGGGGGGAGTAGTGGTGGGCAGGTTACAGCAGCTGGGACTCTGCCATAACCCACTACATGCCCCCATGGACTGCACCTGCCAGTCATGGTTGGACTGGGTAGCAACCCACCATTCTGCCCCAGCCCACTAGATGGATGGGAAGGGCCTGGGCAGCAGATCATGCAAGTGCCTGTACCCATCATTGGAGTGTCCTGTGGTGCCATTCACCCCCCCAACACAGGCCTGCCCCACCCCATTATCCCCAAGCATCCCCTCCCCATAAACATGGCGGCCCCATCCCAAAACTGCACATATCCCCTCCCACACACATGGGAGCTCCGTCCCAGGTATGGCACTGCATCCCTCCCTTCCCAAACACATGGCTGCCCCATCCCCATTAGTGCCGATCAACCCCCCTGAACACAGGTGTGCCCCAACCCCAGCACTGCCATGCATCCCCCCACAACATATATGCCCGGTGCCCTTGTGGAACATAAGTCATCCCCCTGCACACCCAGTGGTGCCCCAGTCACACATACCCAACCCCCGTACCCCAGCACATTCATTGATGGACAGTGGTCCCCCATCCTACCACAACATTGACACTTTCCCTCCCTGTACCTGCATACTGGTGCTGGGGCTATTGCTGGCAAGTGGTGCAGCCATCCACACACCTCCTCAGCCGCCTGACATCCAACTGATGCTGGGAGCACGCTGTCCTGGGGGGGGGTTGTTGGTGTCACGGGGGGTGGAGGGACCACTGTCCACCAATGAATGTGCTGGAGTACTGGGGTTGTTGTGATGTCCAGGCACCTCTGGGTGTCGAGGATGGGGGGACCACTGTCCACCAATGATTGTGCTGGGACACCAGGTGGTGGGACACTGGCATGAGGTTGAGGGATGGGGTGGTGTTGTGCACTGGGCGGGTGGTCGCTGCTAGAACCGGGGAAGGGGTCCTCTTCTGATGTGAGTGTGGGGTGTTGCATACAGTACCATGGGGACTGGGCGACAATGTGTGGCGGGTTGGCGGGGGGGTTGCATCTGACATCGGATGGGGTTGGAGCACTACTGTCTGTGTGAGGGCGTCCCTGGCATCTGGGGTGCGGGGTTGCTGCTGGAGGGGGACTGCTGGCTGCTGAGGTGGGTCTCATGCAGGGGGGGACCGCTGGACAGTGTGGCGCGGCCATGCGGGGCGGGGCACCTGCAGGTGCTAGTCATGCACCCGGACCTGCGCCTTCCTGCGCAAGGGATCCACTCCAGGACCTGAAACAGGTATCTAATTGGATGCCCACATGGGTCCGCTACTCTGCCCCACACCCTGGCCACCCTGCATGGTCCTGCTCATGGACAGGTGGTGGCCATTCATTAATACTGGCCTGTGTGCACCTGTTCGTGAGTGCGGAGCTACACGGGTGGGGTACGTGCCTTAGGTGCATACTTTCTGCCCATTGGTGCGTAGGCACCAATAAGAATACCTGCTCAGACTACAGTAATTACTGCAGCTTTTCATTGCACAAGAAAAATGAGTAGCAGGTGGGAAAAAAAGGAACAGCCAAAATCCACTTCATTATGATAACAAAACTTTTAAAAAAACTGGCAGAAACTTTAATAATTATCAGTCAAGATATGTCAAAAAAATTGCAGCAGCTTTAGACAAGTGCGTCCCATGATGCTGAAACCAGTGCTGAACAGGACATGCCTAAAATAGGGTGCTGGGTGTGCCTGATGACATCACAATAAGTGTGGTTTCTTATTGGCTGTTCATGCTCAGCACAAAATGTGAAAAGTAACTGCACAAAGTTGCTATTAGTTTCTGTTAATTTCTATTAGTTGCAGATTAAAGGATAATGAGGGTAATCGACTCAAAACCAAACCAGACAGCTGATATCCTAGCAAATGCATGTCAGCCTTCTTAGCCAGGGCTCCTTACAGTGATTAGCCGGGTATTCAGTAAATAATGCAAGAGAATATAGAAACATATATAGAGTATAGAAACATAGTAACAGAATTTGACAGCAGATAAGGACCGCTTGACTCATCCACTCTACCATTTCTTCCTACCTGTACTATTACATCAGCCCATGCCCGATTTACAGCTCTTTCTCCCTTCCTCCTTCCTTCCCACTATGTGCCCTTTGTGCTTATCTCATGCATTCTTGAACCCCACCACTGTTTTCACCCCCACCACCTCCACTGGAAGGCTGTTCCAATAATCCACCACTCTTTCTATGAAGAAATACTTGCTCGTATCTCTCCTGAATCTACCCCCTCCAGCTTCATAACATGTCCCCTTGTTCTTGAGCACCTTTTCTTCTGCAAAATACTCCCCATCTGTACCTTATTTAGCCCAGTGAGGTATTTAAAGGTCTATTATATCACTTCTTTCTCTCCTCTGTTCCAGGGCGTACACACTGAGATCCTTTAGTCTCTCCTCATAGGGCTTTTGATGCAACCCAGCACCATTTTAGTTGACATCCTCTGAACTGCCTGTAATCTGTCTATGCCCTTCCAAAGATGTCTCCAGAACTGGACACATAACTTTAGGTGGAGTCTTACCAGAGATCTGTACAGAGGCAACACTACCTCCATCTTTCTGCAGGTGCTACCCCTCCATATGCACCCCAGCATCCCACTTGCCTTCCTACTACCTTATCACACTGCCTGGCTACCTTTAGGTCATCCAATATAATTACCCCCAGGTCTCTTTCCTGCTTGGTGGTTGTTAATACCACTCTACCCATTTTATACTCCACCCCTGGGTGTCTGTACCCTAAGTGCATTATTTTGCATTTGTTTTGCATTGAAACCCAGCTGCAATAGGCTTGACCACTCCTCTAGTTTTCTCAGGTCTCTGCTTCATCCTTTCCAACCCCACACCCCTGAAGTGTCCACCCTATTGTAGAGTTTAGTGTCATCCCTAAACAGGCAGGCCTTCCCTTCCAGTTCCTCTGCAATGTCAGTTGTAAAAATATTAGAGGAAATGTCCCAGCACTGATCCATGAGGCAGCCCACTGGTCACCCTCCCTCCCTTCCTTGGAATGAACTCCATTTACCACCATCCTCTGTCACCTATCCCCTAATCAATTTCTTATCCAGTTTACTACCTCTGGACCCACTCCTAAGCTACCCAGTTTGCTTACTAGTCTCGTATGTGGAACAATGTCGAATGCCTTACTGTAATCTAGATAGGCCACATCCACCGCTCCACCCTAATCTAGTTCCTTGGTCACCCAGTTAAAGAAATCTATCAGATTCATTTGACATGACCTCCCCTTTGTAAAACCATGATGCCCTGGGTCTTGTAACCCACTGGATTCAAGATATTCCACAATCATTTCCTTCAGCAGTGATTTCATTAACTTTCCCACCATCAATGTCAGGCTGACTGGTCTATAATTGCCAGCCTCTTCCCTGCTATCACTTTTGTGTAATGGGACTACATCTGCCCTCCTCCAGTCTTTCGGAACCACTCCTGGTTCCAGTGAGCTGTTAAATAGAACTGTCAGAGGTGCAGCAAGTATTTCCCTGACCTCTCTCAATACCCTTGGATGCACCCCATCTGGCCCCATTTCTTTGTCCAACTTCAGATTAGCAAGTCCCTTCAGGACTCTCTCCTCCAAAAAGGACTAGTGTCCATTTCCCTCCTTCCAAAGCGTTTGCTGCTTTTTTGTGGCCCCTCCCATTCTCCTTCCTCTGTAATTGCTGAACAAAAGTATTTGTTCAGGATGTCTGCCTTTCTGCCTTTTTCTGATCCGCCCCCCCTGCACAGTCCCCCTTCTCTTTTTAGCTTTACAATTCCAACCCAGTCTTCCTCTTTTCACTTACAAATCTGTCCCCTGTTGTTACCACCTGGGCTATTCTCTCTTCAGTATACACTTTTGCACTCCTTACTGCTTTCCCCACTTCCCTGCTTCCCTGTTTCCCCAATACACCTCCCCATCCTCCCTAGTCTGCGTCTCCTTATACCTACTGAATGCTACAAGGTAGAAGTAAAAGAACCCATGGCACTCTTCACAAAGAGTAAGGAACATTCCCGGTGTCCTAGCCAACTTTCCCCTTCACATAAACCTGTTCATGCAATTGTCCAGGCTGTGTCTGGGTGTTGATGTGTGACTTCAGCCGAGTGGCCCCGGTGCTGATCTCTGCCGGTGGCTGCACCTCTGCATCCAGCCCGCCCTCCCCAACCAAGGAAAGCAGCCACAAGCCCAAATTGGGCTCTCCACTTCAGACAAGCAGCCCTGCCGCTGATCCTTGCCAGCGGATGCACTTCTGCATCCAGCCCGCCCTCCCTGACCAAGAAAAGCAGCCACAAAATGAGCCCCAAATTGGGCTCTCCACTTCAGCCGAGTGACCCTGGCGTGATCCCTGCCAGAGGCTTCACCTCTGCATCCAACCCGCCCTCCATGACCAAGGAAAGCAGGTACGATCGGTCAGCTCCTAGCCCGGAGCTGCCTGGCTTCAATTCCTGTAATTTGACTGGCTCCTGGGGACTGTGGCCTCTTCCCAATTGGACGCCGCAGATCCCCATTGAGAAAGCAAGCACTCAAGGTGCCTTTTCCAAATCACAGCTCGGCCTCTGCCTTGCTCTGCTACTCTCTGGACAGGTTTTCGGAGAATTTACTGCTACTGTGGAAATTATTTTTCTCTTCTTGGAATTTTCTGCTGTTTAACCTGCTGTACTAGCTAGGCCTGACTTCTACATAGCTTATGGCTTGTACTGCTGAATATTTTGTTTTACTGCTTAAACATTTTACCTTTAAACTACTGTACTGTACATGTAGGGTTTGCCTTCCAGAGTATAGCAGAGTTGTAGCTAACCTTAACTGATTGCCTCACTTATATACAGCTAACTGCTTGTACTACTGATTTTTTTACTGCTGAACAAATTACCCAATATTATAGGATAGCTTGAACAACTGCCTACTGCCTTCTGTCTTTCTGCCACGCTCTATTCCCATTACAGCTGCCCTAATTTCTCCTCAGATTGCCTTTTCTGTTCCCTTCTTCCACTTGTTCTTTTCCCTTCTGCATTTCTTCTTCTCAGTTCCTCACACTGTTTCTCTGCCAGCTCCTGGACCCCTGCTTCCATCTCCCTACACCCCCGTGAACCAGCATATTTTTTAAATATTGCCTGGCACCTTTAGCCATCTTCTCTACCCCTGCTCCTGGACCCCTGCCTCCTCCCTCATCAACCTCTTGAACCAGCCTTGTGTTTTGCAAAAATCCTACCTGGCACCTTTGACCAGACCTCTCTGCAGGAACCCTTTCTCTCCCTTCACACCTACTATTTGCACCTACTTCTGCCCTGAGCACTAAATTGCCCACCGATTTACCTGTGCTTTGTCTTGTTTGTTTTTTAACTAACAGCCTGCCTTTTTCCACTCTTTTTTAGCCGCGAGCCCAAATCGGGCTCTCCACTTCAGCCGAGCAGCCTCGGCACTGATCCCTACCAGTGGCCACACCTCTGCATCCAGCCTGCCCTCCCCAACCAAGGAAAGCAGGTTCAATCGGTCAGCTCCTAGCCCAGAGCTGCCAGGCTTCAATCCCCATAATCTGACTGGCTCCTGGGGACTGTGGCTGCTTCCCGATTGGACGCCGCAGATCCCCATTGAGAAAGCAAGCACTCAAGTTGCCTTTTTCAAATCACAGCTCAGCCGCTGCCTTGCTCTACTACTCTCTGAACAGGTTTTCTGCCCACCCTGCCACCCCCAACTCCCTCCTTTATTTAATACACTTCCCCACTGATCCCCGCCCCCTGAGGCCTCATATTAGTCAATTACAGCAACTTCCTAAAGAGGTACTCCTCTCTTGCAGCTTCTTAAAGGGGCGGTCCTCTTTCATGGTCAAATTTGACAAATACTGCTGATTGCCCTATCTTAATCACACGCTGTTCTCAACAGCCTCCCACTACCAGTGCCTTACCACTGCTCTACCCCTGGGCATAGTTTCTTCTACCACACTCAGCTGTGTACCCCACTTCCCTATTCCCTCACTCATTACTGTCCTGTCATCTCCTCTCTTTCTGGCCGCCAGCATGGAGTGCTCTAAGCAGTTCCACCTCCCATATTTACTCTCACTCCTTGTTCTTCACCTCTGCCCCCCTCTACTCAACTCCCCTCACCTTGCCCCTCCCCCTCCCCACCAGTTATGCCCCCCAAATCCTTCTTACACACTCCCTCATTTCTCTCACTCTCCTCATCCCACCTCCTCGCCACCCTCCCTTTCCCCACCTCCACTTGTGCATCAAAATCCATCCCTGCCCCTCCCCATGCGAGCCCTTCATCAGCCTTTGCCTGTTCCATGAGTTCTCTCCTTTCCACCACAACCATATCTTTTCACCCACCACTACACCAGGTTATACTCCACCAAGCTGTCTTTGCTTGTGAATCGCAGGCACTTAAGGCTCCTCCTACTACTACTACTCCTTATCTCAGGCTCCATTCATCGTAACCCCAGCCCCACACCCTCCACTGATTTCACCCCTCACTCATCCCCTAAACAAACTAAACAGCTCATTTTTGCTCACCTTAATGTGCAAAGCCTTTTGGAAAAAAAAACCTTAATTGAGTCCTGGGTGACGGCTAACGCTTTTGATGTCATTGCCCTCACCGAAACCTGGCTGAAGGAGGACATCTCCCCCAATGAAATCCTCCTTGAAGGTTACTCAGTCTTTAGAAAAGACAGGGTCAGGAAGCATGGGGGAAACTGCCTTATCTGGGTTGCCGATCACCTCCTTGCCACTGAATTCGACCCCCCACTTCCCACCTCCTCCCCCAAGACCATCTCGATTAACCTCCTCCTTGGAGCGGCTAAATGGTCACAGTCGTGTGGTGTACCTGCCACCCTCCTCCTCACTATGTGATTGTGACCTCTTCCTCAGTATCAAGACCTCCCTCCCCCAAGGGAGAGATTGGATCATCCTAGGGGATTTTAAACTAAACTGGCTGTCCCCTCACTGTGACTCCACCAAGGAAACCTTACTTGGCCTTGGCCTACACCAGCTCATCACTGAACCTACCAGAACTAACTACAAAACTGGATCTCAATTCCCTCATTGATTGGGTTCTTGTCTCACACACCTCTCATGCCATTGCCTCCAGAGTTCTTCCTGACTTAGTGACCACTGTGCTGTTTCCTGCCAATGGTCCACAAAAGCATCCTCCTGCCCACACAAATTCATCCAAACCAGGCAATTGAGGAAGCTGGATGCCTCTGAGTTTTCCAAAGCTGCCCTAGCCCAAGACTGGTCCTTTACCGAAAACATTTCTGACATCTGCAAAGCACTTGAAGCCTTTAGCAATAAATTCTTTGCCCTCTGCGACCATTTCATCCCACTTAAAAAAATCTGGGTTAAGGTTCTAGCCAAGAATGGGTCACCCCCAAGCTTTGCAAACTAATGAGAGATAGGGACTGAGCCTGGAAGTTGTACAGAAAACCCAAAACCCCCCAATTCCTCCAAGACTTCAAAACTCTCAGGAACAGGTGCAAATCTTCCACAAGATCTACTAAATCCTAATTCATCCTGGAAAAACAACGTGCTGCCCAGGGGAACCCTAGGAGGACCTGGAACATTCTTAACAACCTTATTGATAGGGGAATTGCTGAAGAACATATTTGTCTCACCTCTGAAGGGACAACCACCACCGCACCAAGTGAAATAGCCTCCCTTTTCAATAAATACTTTGGTGACCTCGACCAGTACAAGCCCAGCTCCACTCCTACCCCATTTACCACTGCACCCCTCCCACTCTCCCACCCTAAGTTCCATTTTGGGTACCTAAGCCCTGGTGAAATGGTCAAGTTAATCAGAACAAAAGAACCAAGATCATCCAAGGGCGCTGACAACATTGACTTCAGAGTTCTCCGTTTTGTCTGTGACTCCCTGGCCATCCCTCTCACTAACATCTTCAACCACTCCCTCTGCATGGGGTCCTTCCAGAAAGCATGCAAGTGTGCCATTATTAAACCTCTTCACAAATATGGTTCCAAGGATCTAGTATCCAACTACTGTCCCATCTCCCTCCTTCCCCATCTCTCCAAAATGTTTGAGAAAGTGGTCCACAAACAAACCACGGAATTCCTCTCAAAATACAACCTGCTCACAGAGGCCCAGCATGGGTTCCGTGCTTGACACAATACCAAAACTGCACTCATCAAGCTCACCCACTCCATAGACAAAGCTAACAATGAAGGCCTCTACACCGGTGCTAAGCCTTCAACCTCATTGATCATGAAGTCCTCCTCCATACTCTGGCTGGCCTCCATTTCTCACCTGAGATCTGCCTCTGGTTCAAGGATTACTTAACGGGCAGATCCCATTGCTATTATTGAAGGTGTCTCTCTGAATCCTGCCCCATCAAATACGGCATCCCTCAAGGGTCCATCCTGGGTCCTCTTCTCTTCTCTCTGGTTGTTATCTCCCTGCCTGACATCTGCACCTCCTCCAAACTCATTCTCTATGCTGATGATGCAGCCCTTTTCTGTCATGACAAAAACCCCAACACTCTCATTAACAAACTCCAATTCAATTTCAGCAGACTTCACACCTGGTTCACATCCAAAGGTCTTGTACTCAACTCCAAAAAAACTAAGTTCATGGTTTTCTCCAACCCTCGCAAACCCCTTGGCTTTGACCTCTCACTCTATGACAACCTTGGTAACTCCACTGAAAGAGTAAGTGAATTCAAGTACCTTAACTTACTCCTGGATAGCCACCTCATTTTGATGTTCACACTAGCCTCACAAACAAAAAAGCCCACCAACACCTTGGTATCCTCCACAGAACCAAGTATTACATTAATAGGGAATCCAAATCCCTCTTGGTTTCCAGCTTCCTCCTTTCTGTCTTTGACTATGGTTCACTTGTCCCCCTCCCCTGCCTCTCCATCAAAAATTTCTCCAGACTTCGGAGCTCCTACCTCAACGCTATCCGCTTTGCCTCTGGTCTCCCTAAACTTCACACAACTGTGACCTTTATAAGCTCACCAGTTGGCCCTACCTTGAGGCCCGCCTCAGCTGCAAGATGACCACCTTCTTCTTCAAACTCTCCCACAGACTGCTCCCTGATTGCCTCACCTCTCTCTTCCAGACAGCCGCCACCACCAGGACCACTAGACTGTCCTCCACTCTCTCTTTCACTGTTCCTTTCTGCTGGACCATTCAAGGTCAGAAAACACTCTCCTTTATGGGACCCAAGCTCTTCAACTCTCTCCTCCAGAATTAAAAACTCTGTCCCTCCACAAATGCCTTCAAACACAATATCAGGAGACAATTCCTCACCTGCACCTGCTTGCAGCCCTAACCTGGCTCCCCTTCTGCACTCTTTTCCCCTCACCCTCTGGCTATCCACCTCTGGCACTTACCCTCTCTTTCTAGCACTTGTAGTATTGTTAATCCACTTAGGCTAGTTGTTAGATTGCACTTAAATTTTTTGTTTCCCACTGTTATATTTGAAAACCCCCTACAAATGGGGGTTCCCAAAAAGTCTTCCTCGAGATTGCCTAAATGCTCACTGTCAGGCTGCTGTCCTGCATTTTAGCAGTTTAAATGTGATTGCCAGAGAGTGCCTGTATAGCCTCTGTGTACTGTCTCTTTAAGAGCTGCCTAGATTGCAGTCATAAGTAATCTGAGAGGGAGCTCTGTTGACAAATGTAACTATTTGCTGAAAATCATTTAAAGTGATAATGATAATGTAGTTTGTTTAACCTGCTTTCTTTGCAGCAAGGACTGTTTTGTTTAGCTCCACTATCTTGGTCCTGGACTGCGAATTGGACCAATCACTACTAGTGGGACCTAAAATGAAGCTGGACTACAGGAGCTGTCTAGAGTCAAAATCTGTAGGAATTATAGTTCTGGGCTTTTTGCGCCTTTTTCACATCTGAAGGGGGAGCCTTTGTTGTGACTGACAGAAGGATCAGCCAATCAAACTTTTTGGATGTTGGGGAATTTCCCAGGCTGCTGCAGCTAGTTTCAATTTGGGGCTGAGAAGTGAAGAAGTAACAGCTCAACTGATTTTTGAGCAGCAGTTCTGTGTAGTTTTGCATAAGAGAACTTTGAAAGGGCTGAGTTTTGGCCCGTCTGTCTGCCTGCTGTCCCTGAGAGGGAAAATAGAGTTTATTTGGACTGAATACCAGTTGTGAGGACTATTTAAGCCACTGGACTGTGACCAGGCTTTAACCTGAAGAAGACCAAAGATTTGCTGAATATGATCGGCCTGTCAGGATATCCAGCTGCTTTTGAATCCCTGGTTTGTGCAGAGACTTTGCGATCATGACCAGAGAGCATTTTCCCAAGTACAGTAGAATTTCCTTACATGTAAATGTGCTATGTATTGAAAGTGGGTCGTGATTTGGTTCCCCACAGTGTGAACTGTGTTCTGCTTGTTGAAGCTTTATCCAGCCTAAATGGACTGAATCCGCGTTCATCTCCATTCGGCCTGGGCCATGCCATGCTGGCCCTGCCAGACTACCCCACTGCACAGAGAAAGCCACCGACGAGAGACCTGCCTGGGGATCAGCCCCCTGCTCCACGCTTGAACAGGAATGACGCCTCGGTGAATCGTGTTGGCCCTGCTTCTCCTGGCACTCCAGATTTACCACCTGCTGTCTCGATTTTTGTCTGGCCTGTGTTCAGTCTTGGGTATCATGAGTAATCCACAGGGTAGCTCCCTGCAACAACAGCCTAATCTAAAAGTGTGTCATCTGCTTGTCTTGTTGTTTTCTTTTCATGAACTGAGCCCTCCAGCTCCAGATTACAAATAGTGTGTGTTGTGCGTGTTGTTTTCTTCCATCACAGGGCCCCAACCAGCTGCAATGTTCCTGGCTAGCCCATCATTCTTCATCTGGGTACCCAGAGTGTGTGACTGTTTATGGACCCTGAAGTGCATGCATAACTGTTTGATTGATAGAGCCTTTAAGCAAATTAACCTGATTATGCCCCTCCCTTGTTCAAGCCCCTTAAATAAATCAGATCTACTGTAACTCTTTTTTGCATTTACCCTGACGGTGGTTCCAGTTTGTGCAAGAGTACACTACTGCTGTTATTTGCTGTGTATATCATGTTTTACAGGGGGTCCCCAGGGCTGGGCCAGAGGAAAGCCCTGGTGGTAACTGCAAACAGTGTGGGTACTTGTGTTGTGTATCAGGGGTCTTGTGAAAGTGATTATTGTGTATTGTTCCAGCCACTAATAAGGAAAGAAGGGGGTTACAGTGTCCCAGAGGGCTGTGCCCAGTTTAGCTTGACCACTACCAACCTTGACCTCTGGGTGGAGGCACCCCATTTCTGAACTCAGGTCCCTTAACCTGCTACTAGCCAAGCAGACAGGGGTAGTAGCCCTTGGGATAGCGCCAGCTAGGGGTTACATTTTGAAGGCTCATCGCTGGGTTTTTGTGCCTTCTAGTGGCCAAAAATTATGAATTATTGTTAAAGATTAATGGCTACCCCAGTTGAAATGGCTGTACACCAGTTGGTGGGGTGGTGTACTGGGCAGGAGATTGACCCCTAAAATTCTCTACTTATACTGGATATTCCCCTGGGTGCCAGTAAAGACACTGTAGAGGAGCACTCTCCAAAGTTCAATGTTTAAAAACCCTGTGGTGGTGGGTCGACAGGCTGATTTGATCTCCCAAACTTTCATAGTCTTGGTGGAGTGTAGTGACCTTGTGGACAGCTCTAAAGTGCCACAGACTATTGCCCCAGAAGGGGTTCCAGATGCCTGGAGAGTGATAACAAAAGACACGAAAGACCCCGGGAAGGATGAGCCCCCACCATTATCTGAGACTTTTGAGGAGAAATTTGCTAAGTTGTTGTTGGAGGAAGGGGAAACCATAGAGGACTTTAAGAAACTGTTCCTGCCGGCCCAGTGGTACTGAGGGTTGATGCGGGATGCCACACCTCATGCTACGCTGGCGACCGGGTTCGGGAGCGAGCCTGGGTCATCGGGGTTAGCAGGGATGGAAGGATTGAGCATCCCTATGGACTGCTCTCCTTCCCTGACAGGGGGATTTCACCAGCTGATGCACTGTGACCTCTAGCAGAGGCTGGAGGCGTCACAGTGCACAGACGCTAAATGCTGGGGATTGAAGCTGTGGCGGATGTCATTCGGGGGTGTACAGAAGTGTGCACCAGCTGAGCTGGACATCATTGCACGTCCAAAGCTTCAGGGAGAAAAACAAAGTAAAAATCCCTCTATCGGCAGGTGAGGTGACTGCAACCATCAGTAGCCCAAGGCCACACGTTCAATGTCAGCCGTACCTTCACTCCTCTCCCTGGGGATCCCGGGGCCTCTCCATGGGGTCTGGTGAGCCCAGAATATCGGAAGATGGTTCAGGTGGGCAGTGGAGCTGCAGAGCTGAGTGTGGAAACCTGAGAGATGCCTCGAAGGTAGTGTCGACCAAAAAAAAAAAAAGAAAAGAAATTATTCCTACCACCTGGGGGTTTCCTTCCCAAGCACCCCCTCCCACTCCAGCACCTGTTTCTGCCCCACCTTCTGTGCTTATGCCAATGTTGGCCCCTATATCTGTACCTGCCATTAGTCACGACTCCTACCGAAGGCTGAGAATCTTCTCAGGTACCCTCCTCACCCCCCAGGGTGAGGATGACTGGGAGACCTGGGTAGACTATGTTGCCCCTCTAGTATTTGAATGGCAATGCTCAGAAGCAGAGAAACAAAAGAGGTTGAGTGAGAACCTCTGACGTCTTGCCTGGCTACCATCCATGCCAAGCGGGCCAATAACACCAAAGCAACTGCACAGGACTATCTTGGTGCATTGGAAAATGTGTATGGAGCCCAGATTCAGATGAGGTCTGTGGTGGAGAGTAGAAATGCTCAGCAGTACCCAGGAGAGCCATTGTCTGTGAATGTACCTTGGCTTGAAAAGCTGCTACAAGAGTCCCTCAGAAAGGGTAGCGTGCTGTCAAATGAATTAGATTGAACTAGGCTGGACCGTATCCTTAAGTCTGCTCCATTTCAGAATTCTTACTGCTTGATTGCGCCTTGCCACCCAACTGGAATTGCCCTCCTATGATGAGCTAATGAAAGAAATTTGGGGTTGAGCAAAAGTGACCCCATGGGGAATTGCACCCATATCTGCTGCTGCTGGCAGTGACCGAGAGTGATCAGCCAAGTGAGGCTCAGGGTAAAAGTCAGCACTTAACAAGCACTCTGAGAATGCAAAGGACTTCCTGCCCTGGGCCCAGCATTGGAAAGATGAGCTACTAAAGGAAGTCCAAGAGTTGAAGATGGGTGCCCTCAAGGATTTCCCCATGGAACAAGATTCTGATCCATTTCAGGATGTGACTGCCATGGGGTGGGGTGCACCCTCAGGCATCCGCTACGAGTGACTCAAGGCTGAGATCACGGATTGACTGCCACTCTAAAGGGACTGCTAAGACACGTTGCACTACTCTCACCACTACAAGCAGATACTAGACCCCAATCTCTTACTACTGCTTCAGTTCCTCAAACAATGTTCTCTCCCAGGATGACCCAGGAGTCTCTCATTTGTCACAACTCTGGATAGGATGGCCATATGAGAAGAGAATGCCGGTCTCAGAAGGACTTAGAAAGAGTAGTAAACAGACTCCAAGGGGAGCTCCAAAAAGCAAATCAGTCGTCAAGGGATGCCCGAAATGACCACAGTGAAGGTTCGAGAAACCGTAACTCAAATTTCTTTATGGCTAAATCGTCTGTCCAGACCTCTGTTATGGCCTCTCCAGACTGGTCCAAAATAGTGGGCCCTTCAATGGAGACTATGGTGACTGTGAATGGTATTCATACTTGGGCTGTGCTTGACAGTGGGTCATAAGTGACCATTGTATTCCAGGACTGGAATGACAAGCACTTATCTGATGTGCCTTTGCAATCCCTGGAAGGCCTACATGTGTGGGGCCTGAGCAACAAGTCTTATCCCTGCCTAGGGTATGTCTGTCTCTGGTTGTCTTTTCCTGCAACTGTAACAGGTGTAGATGAGCGAGTAGAGACATTGGCCCTAGTGTGTCCCCCCACCGGACTGTATGATGGGGTCCCCCTATAAATTGGGACAAACGCCCATATGTTTGGGAGACTGGCACAACTCTGTCATTAGAAACAAGGGCGACAGACTGGGAGGGCCCCGAGAATTCTGGCTCTGATCAAGAGGGCCTATGAATTGCAACAGAAACCTGAGGAAGTAGACCAGGATGAACTGGTGGGGATCATGTGGAAGAAAGATCTCGATTCAATGGTAATGGCCCCCTAATGCCCAGTGTACCATTCAAGGGGAGGTCCGCCTCCGGAAAGATGTCAAGAAAAAAATACTGATGTTGGATGCACCAGGCAATGGAAAATTGCCAGAAGGATTATTGATCAAGCCCAGCATCTTGCCTGCTTATGCCCATGCCTATGCACGATGAGTGATGGTCCAGATTCACAATGCGTCAGATCGGGAGATCTGGGTGAACAGGGGGTGCACCCTAGCTATGGTACACTGCGCAGACACTGCAGTATTGCCTAGCAGCAAGCACCCTGATGAGAAGGAGAGAGTGACTCTAGACTTGTTTGACTTTGGTGACTCCCCATTGCCAGCTGAATGGTCAGTATAGAATTAGCAAGAGACTTGCCCAGAGAGACCAAGTGTTTTCATTGAAGGAATGGGATGTGGGATGTGTCCAGGGTGCAAAGCATCACATACTGTACACCTGCACGATGAACAGCCATTTCAAGAGAGGTCGATGCCTAGCCCGTAGACATTGATGATGTGGAAGACACCTGCAGGAAATGCTCGCTGCTGGCGTGATGCAAGAATCCAGGGCCCATACACCTCTCCCATTTTGGTTGTGCATAAGAAGAATGGGTCTGTGAGATGTGTTGATTATCAGACCCTGAACCGCGGACCATCCCAGACCAATACACTATGCCTCGTATACAAGATGCCCTGGACTGCTTGAATGGGAGCAATGGTTTTCCGTGTTGGATCTTCGCAGCACATACTACCAGATTCCGATGGCCCAGAAGACTGTGAGAAAACAGCCTTCATCTGTCAATTGGGGTTCTACACGTTTCTGAGGATGCCACAAGGGATATCGGGCACCCCAGCCACCTTTCAGCAACTGATGAAATATGCGGTGGGAGATATGAATTTGCTGGAATGCCCGGTGTACTTGGATGATGTCATTGTGTTTGAGAGCACCTTAGAGGAGCATGAGAACTGACTGTTTAAGTCCTAGACTGACTGGAAGACGTCGGCCTCAAGCTGTCCATTGACAAGTGCCAGTTTTTCTAAACCTCCGTGAAGTATGTGGGGCACATAGTATCTACAAAGGGATAGAGACTGATCCCAGTAAGGTTGAAGCACTGACTACTTGGGCCCAGTCCCATAATCTGAAAGAACTACAACGTTTCCTGGGGTTCTGTGTCTACTACCGCAGGTTCATAAAAGACTATTCAAAGGTGATTCACCCACTCTTGAACCTTACCCAGGGTTACCCTCCTTCCAATTGTAAATACAAAGGGGCCATTAAAGAACCAGAAAACATATACTTCCACCCAGATGAACTCTTTGGGCCCCGCTGGATGCCCGACTGTGAAGCAGCTTTCCAGCGAGTCATATACCAGCTCACCCATGCCCCCATCCTCGCCTATGCTGACCCCACCAAACCCTATGTGCTGCATATGGATGCTAGTCTGCAGGGTCTAGGAGCAGTGCTGTATCAAGACCATGAGGATGGCCTGTGACCAGTAGCTTTTGCCAGTAGGAGCTTGACACCGTCCAAACGAAACTACCCTGTGCATAATTTACGGTTCCTTGTGCTACAATGGGCCATCATTGACCAGTTTCATGAATACCTCTATGGGGCAAAGATATTGGTCAAGACTAACAATAACCCGTTGACCTATGTACAGACTTCAGCTAAGGTAGACGCCACTGGGCACCGGCGGCTTTCTGCATTATCAACCTATGATTATGCTGTCGAATACAGACCGGGCCTGAACCATATTGATGCTGACACCCAGGGACACTGGTTTACCGTGATTGCGAAAGGGCAAATTCCATTTTGCACATAGTAAAAACCGGTATTGCCACCGGTGTCTGCCAAGCCAAAATCCGTTTTTACCGGTGTTTTGTTTTGTGCACTTTATTTAACAATTTTTAACTGTGCTAACATGCATTTTAGCAATTTTTACCTCCACTATTAATACATCTATCCATCCTTGTACCAATTAAAGTTATTGTAGGTACAAGATGATGGCAGCAGCAGCACTATGGCTCACATCCTTCAGGTTCAGTAGTAGCAACAACACTACCCCCCACCCCTCTGGTGTGACAGAAGCAGCAGCACTGCAGTCTCCCAACCTGCAGGTGTGACAGCAACAGTACTACGTTCCCCATCCCTCAGGTGTGATGGCAGTGAATCAGCACTATGGTCCCTTCCTCAGGGGTGATGGTGGCAGCACCACCAATACTTCCAGCTCCCTCCAACACAGTGAATATAGTCAGCCCTGGAAAACAAACACTGCAAGTATGCCACCACACCTAAATAAATCCTGGCTGAATGTACCTATTTTGTACTGTGTGTCAATACTACATTATGGAAAGGAGCATAGGGCACATTGCCAATGCTGGCTCTGTATGCCTTTTCATGTCACCAGGTACTTAAATAAAAAGAGACAAGCTAAATTAAATAAAATTTAGTTTATAAATGTGCAGAAAGTGGTGCAAAAAGTAGAAACATTCCAAAAGCATATACATTAAAATGTGCAAAATTTATAATCAGCAAAAAATTAAATACGATAAGGATAAACCCAATACTGTAAGAAATAACATTTAAAATGTATATAAAAATAGTAAAAGTGCAGAAACAGTGGAGAAAACTAATTTTGGATTAAAATCCACATACATTAAAATGTGCAAACGTGAAACAAAGTAAACTGTGCAAAAGAATCAGTTAATCTAAAGCCCTTACAATTTAATTGAACATTTTGTTAACTAACAAAACAGCTAAGCAGTGGCAACCAATACATAAAGTACCCTATTTATTGAACATTAGCATTGAAAACAGTCGCAAATTGTCCACCCGCAGGTTTCTTCTTTGATCCGTATGGATCTGACCATATACAGAAAATGACCTTTCAACTTCAGCACTGGACACTGGGACCCAAATTGCCTGCTGGGCAGCTCTAGCCAGCACTGGTAGCTGAGGCTCCACAGACTTCCAGTACTGACCCAGATCAAAGTCCAACTTTGCTGGCAAGTCACTGAGGTCTTGTCTTACGTAGAGATCCCAATCCTTTTTCAAAGCTGCTGTATTGTGAAGTCCAAACATTGGAATGTCCTCTGCATATATTGTATTCCTTGTTCAGTTTAGGCAGATTGAATGGGTCTAGTATGCGACATGCCTTGAAAACTGTAGCGAAGGATTTGACCCATATGCTTGCCGAGTTTGTTTAGCGCCACACTGAAAGCTTTTGAAATACCAAAACTTGATCCTGCTTGGCCCGCCTCTAAGCTGCTGAAGCTGCTCATCAGTTCTCTCCAAAGCCATCGGTCTTTAACACACCAACCTCAAATCTGTTCTTGATTGCCATTAGTGTATCGTAGATAGACACAGCCAGTGGTTTATCTTTCAATTGCAGCATGTGTATTGTCTCTATTATGTCCATACTATTTTCTGCAATAAATGTAGTCTGAATTTGGAGCTCTCCCATCCATTCGTAAATAAGTTGCGTAGCGATTTCAATGAATTTGCATCACTCTGGTCTTCCTGCAAGAAATCTAAAAATATTGCAAGTGGGTGGCATGGTATTTCACAGCCTCAAACCATGTGTTCCAGCGTGTCAGTACTGGGACAGGAGGTAAAGTGTTGTTCTCCACCCCAACTCTGTGATGAATGCCAGGTACTCCTTTTCTTTTTGGGGACTGCTGGAACATGTATTTAATCTGAGCAACCAGTTTGTTCACTAACTCAAATGGTCGATCCATGTGTCACCTACAAGTGACAGGACATGTGCCCAGCAACCGACATGGATGACATGGTCCCCAATAACTCCCTGTAATGCATCATTGAAACATTTAATCATGTATCTGGCATTGTCAGTGACAAAACCCACAACTTGCTCCATCTCCACCTCATATTTCTGCAGAGTTTTTAAAATGGCTTGCGCAACAGTTGAATGGTTCACTGCGACCAACTCCATGGTATTTGCAATGTAAGATTTCCCACCATCGATAACAAAAACAATGTTCAGTACACACCGAGCATCTGAGTCTGTGGATTCATCACACATTACTGTGATGCTCTTTCCTTTCACTTGTTGGCGAATGGACTCCTCCATCTCATTCTGCAGTTTTGGCAGGTAGTTCTGTGGAGGTGTCTGCCTTTGGAAGTGCACCTATGCTCTTAATATACTTTCCCATCCAGTCTCTGAGGCAGGGTTGATCAAGTTTCTCAATTGGAATATTGGCCCCACCAAGCCCTCAACGTTGTCGAGAACTGTTTCTTCCCTTGAAGCAGCAGCAGAAGTGGTGGCATTGAAACTCGTTTGTAATGTTACCTGTCTGTTCTCACTTTCTCTTTCTGGCTCCTGTTTTTAAATGCTTTTGCTGTTGCAGTGGTCTCTAGCGGTATCCTTCGGATGTGGTCCACTGGATGGGCACAAAACCGGCAGAACATTTTCCCTCCATCTTCATACATTCCCATTGCCTTGAACTGTAGTGCACGGTCTTTCACAGTAATGCTGGAGATTTTGGGCATCTTTCGTGGTGGTGGTGTTGCCATCTTGATGGTATAGTGAATGCAATATTTCCAAAGAACTAAAAGTGACAAAGCAGCAGATCACTAACACCACTTTCACAGATTGACCTACAAAAAAAAAAAAACACACACAGTAAGGAATAGTTCTGCAACACCAACCAAGCATTCACAATTTTCGCATGGAAGACCCACTAGTGGGCAAAAAGAAAGCAAACTGTACCTTTTACGGTGGTCTTGAATACACTTGCAGCAGATCACGTCCAACAGCACTTCAAGGCCTGAAATCATAATTGAAATGTTTACATGCGGCCCACAGATAAATGTACACATAACTGTTAAAAAGATCATCATCCACATCCTCATCCTCATCAATGCATTCTCCAATCACAGCTTGCCACCAACACCCACACATACTTACTTGAGTGGCCAAGGGATAAGCGTGACTGCATGAGGTGCTGGTAGCAGTGTTGCCAGGTGGTTCAACAGCAGCATGAATTTGCAGCAGTGCACAGGCATGGACCGGTGTTTATGAAGACTTCAGACTCCCAGCAAGATGGAAACAGCAGTCTTGATGATTCTTCAGGCGTGTGACAGCCAGTGCAGCCCCCACCCTCAGGCGTGACGCAGCCGTGCAGCCCCCACCCCTCAGGCGTGACGGCAGCCGGTGCAGCCCCCACCCCTCAGGCGTGACGGCAGCCGGTGCAGCCCCCACCCCTCAGGCATGACGGCAGCAGAGGCAGAATGATGGTACTCACCCAATGCCATGTACCAAAGCTTGACAGAGCTCAGACGTGAAGTAAGCCGAACCACCAGACGCCAAGGTGGACTCCGTCGGTTCAGTCCCTAACATCTAGCTGCCTGGATTGGTTTATTATTATATATAAACAAAGTGCATCCAATTAAAACAAATCCAAAACTGATTAATGAGGATTGAGGATGCTAATGGAGAGATCAACAATCTGTACCAGACAATAAACCAACCAGGAATTGCACCCACAGTAAATTGGGCACTTTCTAACTTGTCCTCATGAAAATGGAGCCTCTTAGTTTTCATGTCGGAGCTCAAACTCAGGAAAGGTGTTCCACCAGCAAAGGTACAGCCGCCCATAGAGCATAACCACTGTGTAGTTCATGGCTTCATGTCCCTATCCCACCTGCAGTCAACAGAAATAAATTGATCTTTGCACCCAATCACCAGTTTGAGTGATCACTCCAGGTGCAAAGATTATTTTGAATATAGTGCCCTACGGGGGGGACCAGAGATGTGAAGCCCCAATCCGTACAGTGGTCAGGGCATCACCGCTGCTGGTAGTTCACCTTTAAGAACTCATCAATTCTCTGTAGTTCCCCAACACTTCCAAAAATATTCCATTATTCCTGCAAAAGTCCAACTTAAGTGGTAAGATTACTACATGCAGTTATACAGTTTATCAACTTGTCTTCTTTGTTTACCCCCTAGGTAACTAATCCGATGCCTACATCCTCCACAATTGATCAAGGGAGCCAAGAAGGAAACTCTGCAGTTGTCAGTTTTGAAGGGCACAGATTAGACATGGAATGGTTTATTAAATTATTTAGTTTGATGTGGCTTAATAAAGTTATTTTGTCCGACTGTGTCTATTATTCCACACACACACACACACAGACACACACACGCATGCACACGCATGCACAGACACACACACGCATGCACAGACACAAACGCATGCACAGACATGCACAGACACACGCATGCACAGACATGCACACACAGACATGCGCAGGCACACACACATGCACACATTTTGTACTGTATTTCTTTCATGGAGAGTACAACCAACAAAATATAAAACACCCCTCCCTCCAAGGCCAGAACCATTTTTTCCCCAGCATGTGCACCAGTCCGCCCAGTGTGCCCATCTGCCGACCATCAAACAACAAACCAGTGGAGCGTGGCACGGATCCGGAAGCCTGGTGCACATGCGGGAAAAAATGTTTCTGTGCCAGTCTACCCCTCCCTCCAAGGCCAGAACCATTTTTCCCCCAGCATGTGCACCAGTCCGCCCAGTGTGCCCATCTGCCGACCATCAAACAACAAAACAGTGGAGCGAGGCACGGACCCAGAAGCCTGGCGCACATGCTGGAAAAATGTTTCTGTGCCACTCTGCCAGTCCACCCCTCCATCCAAGGCCAGAACCATTTTTCCCCAGCATGTGCACAGTCCGCCCAGTGTGCCCATCTGCCGACCATCAAACAACAAACCAGTGGAGGAGGCACGGACCCAGAAGCCTGGCGACATGCTGGAAATGGTTCTGTGCCACTCTGCCAGTCCACCCTCCCTCCAAGGCCAGAACCATTTTCCCCAGCATGTGCACCAGTCCCCAGTGTGCCCATCTGCCGACCATCAAACAACAAACCAGTGGAGCGAGGCACGGACCCAGAAGCCTGGCGCACATGCTGGAAAAAATGGTTCTGTGCCACTCTGCCAGTCCACCCCTCCCTCCAAGGCCAGAACCATTTTTCCCAGCATGTGCACCAGTCCGCCCAGTGTGCCCATCTGCCGACCATCAAACAACAAACCAGTGGAGCGAGGCACGGACCCAGAAGCCTGGCGCACATGCTGGAAAAAATGGTTCTGTGCCACCTGCCAGTCCACCCCTCCCTCCAAGGCCAGAACCATTTTTCCCCAGCATGTGCACCAGTCCACCCAGTGTGCCCATCTGCCGACCATCAAACAACAAACCAGTGGAGCGAGGCACGGACCCGGAAGCCTGGCACACATGCTGGAAAAAATGTTTCTGTGCCACTGCCAGTCTACCCCTTCCTCCAAGGCCAGAACCATTTTCCCCCAGCATGTGCACCAGTCCGCCCAGTGTGCCCATCTGCCGACCATCAAACAACAAACCAGTGGAGCGAGGCACGGACCCAGAAGCCTGGCACACATGCTGGAAAAAATGTTTCTGTGCCACTGCCAGTCTACCCCTCCCTCCAAGGCCAGAACCATTTTTCCCCCAGCATGTGCACCAGTCCGCCCAGTGTGCCCATCTGCCGACCATCAAACAACAAACCAGTGGAGCGAGGCATGGACCCGGAAGCCTGGCGCACATGCTGGAAAAATGGTTCTGTGCCACTCTGCCAGTCCACCCCTCCCTCCAAGGCCAGAACCATTTTGCCCCAGCATGTGCACCAGTCCGCCCAGTGTGCCCATCTGCCGACCATCAAACAACAAACCAGTGGAGCGAGGCATGGACCCAGAAGCCTGGCGCACATGCTGGAAAAAATGTTTCTGTGCCACTCTGCCAGTCCACCCCTCCCTCCAAGGCCAGAACCATTTTCCCCAGCATGTGCACCAGTCCGCCCAGTGTGCCCATCTGCCGACCATCAAACAACAAACCAGTGGAGCGAGGCACGGACCCGAAGCCTGGCGCACATGCTGGAAAAAATGGTTCTGTGCCACTCTGCAGTCCACCCTCCCTCCAAGGCCAGAACCATTTTCCCCAGCATGTGCACCAGTCCGCCCAGTGTGCCCATCTGCCGACCATCAAACAACAAACCAGTGGAGTGAGGCACGGATCCGAAGCCTGGCAAGACATCCGGAAAAAATGTTTCTGTGCCAGTCTACCCCTCCCTCCAAGGCCAGAACCATTTTTCCCCAGCATGTGCACCAGTCGCCCAGTGTGCCCATCTGCCAACCATCAAACAACCTATCCTGATACTACCCAGCAACAAACCAGCCCCACCAGCTTACATGGACAGGCACACTGCCATCAAACCACAAGACCAAACCTGGACCCACCTGTCCCAAATGCAGACTGTCCCCAGCAAAAACATTAACAGTCCCCATCTCAAGCAACCCTCCCAGACACCCCACAAGCAAACTCCCCAGACAACAACCACCCAAATCACAGCCAGAAAACACCCAGCCCCCTGCAAGAAACCCGACAACCAGAAGCAACCACACCAGGGCATGGCCAGAACACCTCCCACCTAGGACACAGACTTGAGTAGCACCCTCCCTGGACGCAGACATGATTGTTCAGCACTCATGAAGGACACATGGTGGCCAGACCCCACCCATCAATCAAAGTAAAATGGCATTTGGTAGCAGTGTGACCTCCAAACAAAAACAGCATCTTCAATGTTGTGTTTGTACAGTATTTAGGGACAGCTAAAACTTATGAATGGATGGGCCTAGCATATCTTTTAATGAAAACAGTGATCCAAGCAACTATTCAGGACACACACACCACAAAATCGGTGTCATAACAATTCCAATTTTTGTACAGCAGGCAAGGACAATGTGATCCCACTCACCCACCGCCGCTTCATTAACAAAATTACGCATACTACGGACAAAGAAGCACAGCATTCAAATCATCATCATCGCGGTAATCGGTCGCAAACAATTCCAATTTTTGTACAGCAGGCAAGGGCGATGTGATCCCACTCACCCACCCGCCGCTTCACTAATAATAAAATCACGTCACGGACAAAGAGGCACAGCATCATTTCATCATCAATCTCATGCATCAAAGTACAAAGTATTCTTACTTGCATGGCACAGCAACCAGCGGCAGGAAGGCAGGAGAAAATGTGAAATTGGACGGTTTCGGGTTTAAGTGTGTGATCAGTTTATAAAGCTAAGTGGTGAGTTTGTGTAGTTGTAAAAGTGTGTCGACAGTTGGTATACAGTTAGTGAATGTGTGTGACCAATCTATGGAGTTTGTGGAGGTGTGTGAGGACTCTGTGTAGTCTATAAGGCATATCGTCACCCTGTGTAGTCTGCAAAAAAAAAAAAGAGTAAAATGTTTCACCCAGTCAACTACTGGGCTTCCTTAGACTTCTTCTGTGTCCGTTTAATAGTAGGCTCCTAAATGAACCAAATACAGAACTGTGCAGCAAATAAACTTACCGGCAGTGCGATTTCTGTTCAGACGATCCAGATGATGACCGCGGAAACACTGAAATGAGAAGGCAGCAACACCACAACGAGCGAACAGCAATGAAAAAGAAACCCACGCCGTGTTTGCTTTAAGGGGCTAAGTTCACGGACACTCCGTGAACAAAGCGCTACTTCCGTTTGGCGGCTGAAATAGCAGCGGACCAATCAGGATTCGCTTAAACCTCCGTTATTCGGCGCGTCGAAACCAATCGTCCCTGCTGACACCCTATCACGAGCTCACTTCCAAGAATGATTGGGTCAGGCTGTCTGAACTTGGCATTCGAGCATTGTGCCAAAAGTTTAATAGAGATGAACAGATGTCTGCGAACACAGTGGACTGTTTAGTAGATTGCTTGGGCCCTTCTGACACCTGCATACCAGCTGCTTATTGCCACTTCTCTGCTCTAGATATTAGTGCACTACCTCAATTTGACAATGACAGCATTCAGTGGGCTCAATCCCAAGATCCTATGATTCAGCCAGCACTGGATGCCCTGCGTGTGGGGAAAGATGTGTCTAAGTAACGTTCCACTGACTTGAGAACTGCTTTATTGTTTAAAGAAGGCCCCAGATTGAAGTTGCTCAATCAGTTGTTGTATAGAGAGACAGTAGATCATAGTGGCAAAGTAGACAAGCAACAATTGGTCCTGCCCACAGCCTTTAAAGATTTGGTACTGAGGCCCCTCTGCAATCACACGGGGCACCTCAGTATTGACAGAACCCTTGACTTGGCACAATCTTGCTTCTACTGGCCTAAAATGGGGGCTGATGTTGAGCACCATGTAAAGACTTGTAGTCGCTGCCTGCAAAGAAAAGCCCTGCCTCAGAGGGCTGCCCCTTGCTAATATTACTACCAGTGTCCCCATGGAACTAGTCTGCATAGACTTCTTGTGTTTAGAACCTGATCAGTGGAACATTGGCAATGTGTTAGTGGTTACGGATCATTTCACACAGTATGCAGAAGCTTTTTCCACCAAAGATCAAAAGGCATCTACCGTGACCAGATGCTAGTGGAACATTTCTTCGGTCACTATGGTGCCCTACAAATGGATTCATTCTGATCCAGAGCAGAGACTTAGAGAGTCAGTAATCAAAGAAATGCTCTCTCATAGAGTTGTAAAGTCAAGAACCACCACCTATCACCATGAGATACCCTCAACCAGAATGTTTTAACTGCACCCTTCTAGACATGCTAGGCACCCTCAGCCCAAAAGAAAACATAAATGGAGCCAGCAGATTAGCACCTTGGGACATGCATACAATTGCATGAAAAATGATGCTACTGGTTCTCCCCTACTGCCTCATGTTCAGGAGAGAGGCCTGGCTGCCAGTTGATGTCTGTTTTGGGGTCTCTTCAGATGGGGTCCGAGATGAAAACTACTTGCAATATGTACAAAAACTGAAAGTTCAATTGAACCATGCCTATCAACTGGCCCAGACAATGGCCGCCAAGAGAAATCTAGCCAACAAAAAGAGGCATGATGAAAAAGTAAAGGCTGAAGAGCTTCGACCTGCAGACCGTGTGTTGTTACACAATTTGGGACTGCATGGTAAACACAAAATTGCTGATCGGTGGCACCATTCTCCCCATGTAGTAGTTGGAAAGTTGGATGATTTACCTGTGTACAAGGTGCGCTCAGAAAACAACTCCAAAGCTGTCAAGACCATGCACCGTAACCACTTGCTACCTATCGGCCAAGGCATGATTGAGGCTGAACCCCCAGAAATTGAGCCCCCTGAGCTGGTGACTTGTGCTGCTGCAAGAAAGAGACAGAGTCAACCTACCCCAGTGGTCATAGATTTAAGGTTTCCTCTGCAGCAGGCCCAGAATGATAGTGACTGTCAGTCCACTTCTGACGAAAGTGAATACGACCATGCCTGTTGCCCCTCTTATGAACTGAGTCAGCTGTTTTGAGGTAACCCCCTGATGAATTGTGGGGATGAAGCTGGGCTTTCTGGAATACCTTAACCCCCAGCTTCATCCTTGGAGCCAAAGCTCCCAGAAAGTGAAGTGCAAAGTATCATGTCTGAAGATGTTGAGTCTCTGTGTATTGTGGAACTGTATGATTTGCCTGAAGAAGGGGCTGAGGGTCTGAGTCTTTCTGGTGACATACCAGAACTTGAAGAACACTATGAGAATGCTGACCACCCCCCTTCAGTGCCTCAAAGCTTGATTGTGCCTGAGCCTTCACAAAATGAGTCAAGTGTTGTAGAAACAGAGCCTGCAGAGCAAGGAGCCGGCAGTGCCCCAAGTTTGGATGTTCCCACCCAGGCAGAGGCACCCCTCACAAGTGACGAGAGCCCCCTGACCAGTGCTGAGAGCACAGAGACTATAGTTGTCCCCCTCAGAAAGACCGGCTGAGCTGTCAAGCCAGTAGTACGCCTCAGTTATGATTCTCCCAGGAGGCCAATGGATTTGCCTCTCAATGTGGTGCACAAAGGTGTTTATGTCTCACTAAGCTCACAGCCCAAATTGAGCTTGACAGCCAATTCCAGGTTACTTGTCTTTCCCCTCTCACCATGGTTACCCTGCCCCCTCTAGCCCCAAGTTAGCTGATAGGGAAGGGCCCCCTCATGCATTGTTTAAGGTACAAGAAGTTATTACCTGATTCAGTATAGTAATGTTCAATTTACCTGTGTGAAATATGCACAATGTGTTGTCAGAATGTATATAGTATCGTGAAGTGTAGTGAATATGTATAGTAAAGTAATAAGTTTATGTTAACTGATGCATGATGGTACAGACTTGACGCGGATGCCAAGTTTTCTCCAGGCAGGGAAGGGTGTAACCCCCATACAAATGGGGGTTCCAGAAAAGTCTTCCTCGAGCTTGCCTAAATGCTCACAGCCCAGCTGGTGTTCTGCGTTTTAACAGTTTAAATGTGATTGCCAGAGAGTGCCTGTATAGCCTCTGTGTACTGTCTCTTTGAGAGCTGCCTGGATTGCAGTCATAAGTAATCTGAGAGGGAGCTCTGTTGAAAGATGTAACTATTTGCTGAAAATCATTTAGAGTGATAATGATAATGTAGTTTGTCTAACCTGTCTTCTTTACAGCAATGACTGTTTTGTTTATCCCCACTATCTTGGTCCTGGACTGCGAATTGGACCAATCAGTACTGGTGGGACCTAAATGGAGCCAGACTACAGGAGCTGTCTTGAGTCAAAATCTGTAGGAAATGTACTGTAGTTTGGGGCTTTCTGTACCATTTTTGCACCTGAAGTGGGAGCCTTTGTTGTGATTGACAGGAGGATCAGCCAACCGAACCTTTTGGATCTTGGGGAGTTTCCCAGGCTGCTGCAGCTAGTTTCAGTTTTGAGCTGAGAAGTGAAGAAGTAACAGCTCAAATGATTTTTGAGCAGCAGTTCTGTGTAGCACAGGACCCAAGGCAGCATGGATTCACAGCGGGAAGGTCATGCCAGACAAATCTGATAGATTTCTGTGACTGGGTGACCAAAGTAGTAGATCAGGGAGGGGCTGTGGACATGGTCTACCTAGACTTTAGTAAGGCATTTGACACAGTCCCACACAAAAGATTAATATACAAGTTAGCCTGCCTGGGGTGGGTCCCAAGATGACAGCCTGGGTAAAGAAATGGCTGGAGAATAGGACACAGAGAGTAATAGTAAATGGTGTCCACTCTACAGAAGGGGGTTACTAGTGGGTGCTGCCAGGGTTCAATATTGGGACAGTCCTCTTCAATGTCTTTATAAGCGACATTGCAGAGGACTGGAAGGAAAAGTATGTCTCTTTGCAGATGACACAAAGATCTGCAACAGAGTTGATGCACAAGGTGGGGTGGAAAGGATGAGAAGGGACTTGGCAAGGTTAGAAGAATGGTCAAATGTATGGCAGCTTAGATTCAATGCTAAGAAGCGCAAGGTAATGCACCTGGGAAACAAAAACCCAGGGGAAGAGTACACAATGGGGGGTGAGATACTAACCACAACAAAAATGGAAAGGGACCTGGGGGTAGTCATATCAGATGACCTAAAGGTGGGCAAGCAATGTGAGAGGGCAGCAAGGAGGGTTGGGGGATACTGGGATGCATAGGGAGAGGCATCACCAGTAGAAAACAGGAAGTTATTATCCCTCTGTACAGACAGCTGGTGAGACCCCATCTGGAGTACTGCATGCAGTTCTGGAGACCCAATCCCGCAAAGACATAGACAGGATGGAAGCTGTCCAGAGGAGGGCAACTAAAATGGTGCAGGGTCTGCACCGGAAGACATATGAAGAGAGACTTAAGGAGCTTAATATGTATAGCCTCGAGGAAAGGAGGGAGAGGGGGGGACATGATAGAAACTTTCAAGTACTTCAAGGGAATCTACAAAGTCCAAGAAGGTAGCATCTTTCAAAAAATGAGGTGTGCAAGAACAAGCGGGCACAAGTTGAAGATAGAGGGGGGGCGGCTCAGAGGTAATGTAAGGAAGTATTTTTTCACAGAGAGGGTTGTGGATGCATGGAACGGCCTTCCAGAGGAGGTTGTGGAGTCAAAAACAGTGGTGGAATTCAAGCATGCATGGGACAGTCATAAGGCAATTCTAGGGGGTTGGGGTAGGAAGAAGTAGGCTGCTAGTTAACTAGGATCTGTAGCTTATCCATTACGTAGGGAAATGGGCAGACTGGGTGGGCCAAGCGGTCCTTATCTGCCGGTCAAATTCTATGTTTCTATGTTTCTAGCTTTGCATGAGAGAACTGTGAAAGGGCTGAGTTTTGGCCTGCCTGTCTGCCTGCTGTCCCTGAGAGGGAAAATAGAGTTTATCTGGACTGAATCCAGTTGTGGACTATTTAAGCCACTGGACTGTGACCAGGCTTTAACCTGAAGAAGACCGAAGATTTGTTGAATGCGATTGGCCTGTCAGGATTTCCATCTGCTTTTGAATCCCCGGTTTGCGCAGAGACTTTGCGATCATGACCAGAGAGTGGTTTACCTGATACAGTAGAATTTTCTTACATGTAAATGAGCTGTGTATTGAAAGTGGGTCATGATTTGGTTGTGTTAATTGTGTTCTGCTTGCTGGTACTGTAGAATCCTTTACATGTAAATGTGCTGTGTATTGAAAGTGGGTTGTGATTTGATTCCCCACTGTGTGGACTGTGTTCTGCTTGCTGGAAGCTTTATCCAGCCTAATCGGACTGAATCTGCATTCATCTCCATTCGGTCTGGGCCATGCCACGCTGGCCCTGTCAGACTACCCCACTGCACAGAGAAAGTCACCGATGAGAGACCTGCCTGGGGATCAGCCCCCTGCTTCACGCTTGAACAGGATTGACGCCTCGGTGAATCGTGTAGGCCCTGCTTCTCCTGGCACTCCAGATTAACCACCTGCTGTCTTGATTTTTGTCCAGCCTGTGTCCAGTCTTGGGTATCATGAGTAATTCTCAGGGTAGCTCCCTGCAACAACAGCCTAATCTAAAAGTGTGTCATCTGATTGTCTTGTTGTTTTCTTTTCACGAACTGAGCCCTCCTGCTCCGGATTACAAATAGTGTGTGTTGTGCATATTGTTTTCTTCCATCATAGTGCCCCAACCAGCTGAAATATTCCTGGCTAGCCCACCATTCTCCATCTGGGTACCCAGAGTGTGTGACTGTTTATGGACCCTGAAGTGCATGCATAACTGTTTGATAGAGCCTTTAAGCAAATTAACCTGATTATGCCCCTCCCTTGTTCAAGCCCCTTAAATAAATCAGATCTAACTCTTTTTGCATTTATCCTGACTGTGGTTCCAGTTTGTGCAAGAGTACTGTACTGCTGTTATTTGCTGTGTATAACCTTGTTTTACAGGGGATTCCCGTGGCTGGGCCAGAGGAATGCCCTGGTGGTAAGTGCAAACAGTGTGGGTTCTTGTGTGGTGTATCAGGCATATTGTGAAAGTGATTATTGTATATTGTTCTGGCCACTTGTAAGGAAAGAGGGGGGGTTACAGTGTCCCGGAGGGCTGTGGCCAGGTTAGCTTGACTACTACCAACCCTGATCTCTGGGTGGAGGCACCCGTTTCAGAACTCAGGTCCCTTAACCTGCTATTAGCCAAGCAGGGAAGGGTGGTAGCCTTGGGATAGTGCCACCTAGGGGTTACATTATTTTATTGTTAAACCCTTACTGAATGCTTAATGTCACATTGTAGTGGTTAATTCACCAAGGCTAGTTCATGGTTTGCCCTTTATTCTATATCATCCTGTTTTATGTACCATTGTATTAACCCTCGCTGTAAGTTAAATGTTTTAACCTATGTCATGTCTCATGATTGTTGTATGTAACTGACGCTTGTGTAAAGCGGGCAGCAATGCTCACATGCTTTTCCAGTATAACCAATAAAAATGAAATGATATGGTACCACACACATTTAGTCACCTCACTACCAGTCTAGCATTGCTTGTAAAGTGCTTTGGGATACACTGTGTATGAAAGGCACTATATAAATGCTGATCCTTCTTCTTCATCTTCTACCCTTTTAGCTCTTACTTTTTCAGCCACTTCTTTTGAGAACCATAGCGGTCTCTTATTCCTCTTGCTTTTGCTCACTTGTTTGATGCTGAGGTTTGTTGCCTTTACTATGTTCCTTTTTATATTTGCCCACTGTTCCTCTACCCCAACCAGGTCACCCACCCCTGCTTGGTCATCTCTGAAGCATTCACCTATCTTTTTAAAATCTTTCCTTTTGAAGTCCAGGACCCTCACCCTTGTGTGGTTCGATTCCGCAACCATCCTTATGTTGACCCACATCGTACGGTGATCCCCGGTCCCCAAGTGGTCTCCCATCTTAAAGCCTGCAACACTGTGCCTTTTAGTAAGTACCAGGTCCAATATTGCTCCATCATGAGTAGGTTCACTGACTAGATGACTGATGAATGTCCTCTGCAGAAAGTCCAGGATGTCCCAGCATCTTCCTGAAGCCACTGCTGGGAGACTCCAATCCACATCTGGTGGGTTGAAATCCCCCACCAGCAGCACCTTCCCCTTTTCTGCCATCTTGCCAATGGCCTCCACCAGTACCTTACCTAATTCCTCCCTCTGTGCTGGAAGTCTGTAAATCACTCCACTGCGAATAGTGGCTCCATTCACCATCTCCAGGGAGACCCACAGTACCTCTGCCTCCCCCTGCATTCCCTGTATCTCCATGGCTTTTATGCTTTCCCTCACATATAGCACCACACCCTCCTTTCCTTCCCACCCAGTCCTTCCTGAACAGAGTATAGCCTGGCATGGCCATGTCCCAGTTATGGTTTTCAGTGCACTAGACTCAGTAATGGTCACAATATCCAGGTCAGCCTCCGCCATGATGGCTTCTAGGTCCAGAATCTTATTTCGTAGACTTCTAGCATTTACACACATGGCCTTCCAGATTTTGATTCCACTCTGCTTGTTGACCCCCTTTTTTGCCTTTTGCCCTCCCTCCTTCCTACCTCTCTTTTTAATTTATTTCCCCCTTTATCTCTACCACCCTGCTCCCTTTATTAATTTGCACCCCTTGGGATTCCTCTCCCCGCGGCTTTTCCTTACTCTACTTCAGCCTTTGGGGGAAGGCAGTTTCTGACTCCCCGATTCCTTCTACCACCCTCCCCACCGTGGCTAGTTAAATGTTCATCAAAGTAACATTTAAACCATCCACTAAGGACTATGATTCCCCTCCCGGGTGGATGCATCATCACCCCTGTATAGGCCCTTATGCCCCCAGGTAGGTCCCCAGTCCCCCAATGTAGCTGAACCCTTCCCATCTGCACCATTCCCTGAGGCATGAGTTGAAGCTCCTGGTGCAGCGTTTCCTCTCCAACCCCCTGTTGTAGACATGCAGTACCTCAGTGAAAGTCACTGATCGAGCTATCTGTCTAAGATCCCTTCCCAGCTCCCTAAACTCCCCCTGCATTATCCCAGCCCTGTCCTAAACCAGGTTATTAGTCCTCAGGTGGACAATGACATCCGGCTGTCCCAGCCATCCTGTTATATAAATTCAACATAAAAAGTTTCAGTCCATATTAATAACCAGGCAGTGATTTTTCAAGGTTTTAACTTAAGTATTTTAGCTGTACTATTAAGATACACTGGACCAGATATTCAAAACTTTGCCCCGGGGCTAAATTATCACTGCCCGGCGGGCAAACTGAGCCCGGAGCACAAAGCAAGCCATATTCAAAAGGAATAGCCCTGGGCAAACAGCTTCTGAATATAGCATGGGAATGAGGCCGGGCAGACTGGTCTGGGAGTGCAGGGCAAACTTAGCCCTGGAATAAGACAGCTCTGAATACGGCAACCAGGAAGTGCAAACCACAACAGCAACACAGTGCATAGTGATGTGAAGGTAGGTAGAGGTAAACTATGTGGCCAATGTGTGTGCCAGCAAATGCGTGGACCCAGTACAGCTGCAGGCAGCAGCGTATGTGAAAGTACAGTGTGCAAAACTGTAAAACATTCCCCAAACTGTTTGCGCAGCGCTAACACGTTTGCACGGGTTTAGCGCAGGGCTAAACCCTTAGCCCAGTGCAAACACGTTTGCCCAGCACTAAACTTTGCCATATTCAAAAGTGACATGCAAATGAGCCTACTTAGGTAATCTCTGTGCAAACATCCAAATTAGCATTTCATTATGCCCTGATTTGCATGTAGTTTGCACCGGGCTAACGGTTTAGCCCTGCGCTAAACCCGCGTAAACGTGTTAGCGCTGCACAAATTTGAGGAATATTATACAGTTTTGAACACTGTACTTTCACATGCACTGCTGCCTGCAGCTGTACTGGGACAACATGGCACAGGCACAGATGGTGGTGGTGCTGCATGCAACTGTCATGCTGTAGGTCATGCTACAGTGCACAGCAGACACTACAGTAGCAAGGGGGCCAGTAGTGTGTGGACACAGCAGTGCCTACGGTGTGTAGGGCAGTGATGATGACTGCATTATGCACAATGAGAGGCCCAACCTGCAGGTGTTTACTGACAATGGACATTACTGTTATGCTGTTGTGTGACCCACAGATGCTGCACCTCTGGCATGGGATGCTCACAGTGACATATACATGTCTGGCCTTGTGTGCTGTGGCAGTGGTACAGCTGTGCGGTATGTGGCCGGGAGGGGGCATACATTATCAGAAAGGCACACTGGTGTTGGGGTATTCCCAATACTGGCCCATGTGCACTGCATGATGTGTCCCAGTCTTGTGGCCACACCTGGTCTGTGGCACAGCCTGGCCACCCATACACTCTCCCCTCAACATCCTCCATGCCCACAGTGCTGCATGTGTGAGCTGGCATCTGTTGGTGTCCACAGAAGAGTGGTCCGCAGGTGTGTGCTGTATGGCCACACTGCCATGCTGTCCACTGGCAGCAGGGTCACCACTTACTGCCTGGCATGGCTGGGACTGGTGGCAGATGATGGCATCATTGTGATGCCATCAGTTAACAGCATGTTTCCTCTATGTTTGGCTTTGTCTATGTGTCATATCTATGTACAGTATAATGTATGGTAGAAGCTGTTAACCTTAGAAAATCATCATTTCCTAAGGTTGTTAACCTATCGATGTGGCGTAATGTTGTTAACCTATCGTCTTTCACGATCACGCTCGATGGAATTAACTAACAGTGATCGATCTGCACGTAATGTAGCACCTTTTTAAAAGGCGAGCTGACAGATGAATGCAGCAGTTAGGAAGGACTGAACGGCGCATGGCGGTGACTATTTGTCAAAAAGTAAGCCGTTTTACTTTTTACGTGGGGCCATACACTATAAAAAATAATGTGTTGTCCCTCTATCAGCAACCGGTCACTGTTAACCGTCTCGAGGTTGCCATGGTGACGTAAACCTCTCAAGCTTCGCTCTCGAGGTTTACACGGTTGCCTTGGCAACCTCTCGACAATTAACAGACCGGTTACCGATAGAGGACCATACATTATCCTCTATGTTTGGGTTGCACAAAGCCATGCAAAAGCTGCGCAAACACTGTGCAAAACTGATTGCCCAGGGTTAAGACAAGCTTTTCCTGGGCGGTAATGTGCACCGCGCTAAGTGTCGCACTAAGTCGCACAAAACCATTAGGAGTGGCACTAGTCGCTGAATATAGCATTGCACCTGTATTCATGTCAGTTTGCCCCTTGCATACATTATGATTTTGCCCAGCGCTAATGCAGTTTGCCCGCGCTATTTGGCCTTTTGAATATAGCAGACCCCCGCTAAACCTGCACAAACGGTTTTTGCCCAGTGCAAAGTTTTGAATATCTGGCCCACTGTATATAAAATGTTTAAAAAATAGATTAACACATTTAAATAAAAGCCTGCTGCAATTTCAGCTGTCCATACTAAGCCTTTTAATCCTACAATCTCTTTTGTAATGTTATTCTTCTCCTCCTGCTTCTTCAGAATCTCTTCAGTCTCACATCTCCAAGCCCTTTATTTTTTTTCTACTCAAACTCTGAGTTCCAGCTTCTCCTAGCTTCTCACAGTTTCTTCTTTCTCTTTCTTCTAATATATTTCACATTCCATTCTCTCCTCCAGCTGAGCCCCGTCAAGCCCCCCAAACTTCGCTAGGTGGCATTTACAGCTGGGGGTTCGATTCCCAGGAGCTCCCAACTTGTGTGGGTACCTGACTAGGAGACACAAAGAAACTCCAAGGATGGCTTTCACTAAAACAATGCAATAAAAAAAATAAAATGTCACATCAATGGGGCAATCATGGCATGCCATTAATAAGATTTTAAAAAGCAAAATCACAGAAGCAAAGGTCCAGGTCCCACTCTCCTATCCCTGGGTCCAGCCTCCTCAGCTCCAATGGAAGCCTTAACGGGAGTACTGCTAAATGTCCCCCCAATATTGTTTGGCCAAATTGAAGTCTGTATGACAAAATGTCAGCATGTTTAAGTATATTTTCTTGAGAAGTTTAACATTTTTACACAGTTTCAGTAAAAAATTCAAGAAATTGCCAGAAATCATAAATGTTTTGTAGCGAATGGTAACTGTTGTAGATTTTGCAATAAGATAGTGGGTGTAACTGTATAGTGTCTTTAATACTGGGTGGACATTTAGTGGTACTAATTGGTTTGCTGCTAAATGTACCCCCCATATAAAGAATACTATAAAATTACACCAGTAATATCATTGTAAAATCCACAATTTTCACCATTCTCTGCAAAAAATCCACAATTTCTTGTAATTTCTTGAATTTTTGGCTTACAATATGTAAAACTATTGAAATGCTCAGGGAAATATACTCATGCATGCTGACAGTTTGACATGCAGACTTGGATTTGGTCATAACATACAGTGTGAGGTGAGAAGGGATAGCATGTAACTCTGCTTCCATCTGTTTCACTTCCATGGCTGGGCTGCAAAATCCTCTGGCCATGCATATAGTAAAGCACTTAACACCTATGTTGAAGCAGAATATCAGAACACTTTTTACTGCCATAGAGAGTGAAAATATAGGTGAGAGTAAAGGTGCAAATTGTCCCATTCACCAAAATGAAGTGCTTACTGCAATGCTTTATTTATTTCTTTTTATTTCTTATTTTGAGTGGTAGGGTAAGTTTTCCCTTGTATGAATACTTTCATTTTTAATGGGGTTTGGTTCAAACGTCTAAGGATTTTGGATGGCCTGTTGTTTATAAATTCAAATTTGAATGTGCTTCTGAGGGAGTTGGTGACAATGATCTCACATAGCATCTAGGCTCCAGCCCAGATCAAGCTTCACGCCAACTCCACAGCTGTGGCTAGAGATACCAGCCAACCACACCTTCTCCTGCTGCCCACTCTCAAGAGCACCCTTCCAGGCTCCAGCCCAGAGTGGGCTTCCTGCGGACTCCACAGCAGTGGCTGGAGATACCAGCCAGCTGTATCTTCTTCTGCTGCCTGCCCTCAAGAGCACTCTTCCAGGCTCCAGCCCTGATCAGGCTTTCTGCTGACTCCGCAGCTGCGGCTGGAGATACCAGCTGGCTGCACCTTCTTTTGGTGCTTTCCCTCGGGAGCACCCTTCCAGGCTTCAACCCTGATCAGGCTTCCACTGACTTCCACAGCTGCAACTGGAGATACCCGCCAGTTGCAGCTTTTTCTGCTGCCAGCCCTCGACAGCACCCCTTCCAGGCTCCAGCCCTAATCGGGTTTACCACTGCCTTCGTGGCTGCAGCTGGAGATACCAGCTGGCCACACCTTGTCCTGCTGCCCACCCTTGAAAGCATCCTTCCAGGCTCTAGCCCTGTTCAGGCTTCTCACCGACTCTGCAGCTGCAGCTGGACATACCAGCCAGCTGAATCTTCTCCTGCTGCCTGCCCTTGACAGCACCCTTACAGGTTTCAGCCCTGATTGGGCTTGTCACTGGCACCATGATTGCGGCAGGAGATACCAGCCTGCAACACATTCTCCTGCTGCACGCCCCACAAGAGCACCCTTTCAGGCTCCAGCCCTGATCAGGCTTTCCGTTGAATCCATGGCTGCGGCTGGAGATACCAGCTGGCTGCACCTTCCCCTGGTGTCTGCCCGGGAGCACCCTTCCAGGCTCCAGCCCTGATCATTCTTCCCGCTGACTCCATGGTTGCAGCTGGAGATACCAGCCAGCCACACCTTCTCCTGCTGTCAACCCTTGAGATCACCTTTCCAGGCTCCAGCGCTGATTGGGCTTTCTGCCGACTCTGTGGCTGGGGATACCAGCCGGCCACATCTTCTCCTGATGCCCACCCTCAAGAGCACTCTTCAAGGCTCCAGAACTGATCGGCTTTTCATTGACTCACTGCTGCTCCTGGAGATACCAACTGACCGCACCTTCTCCTGGTGCCCACCCTCAGTAGCACTCTTCCAGGCTCCAGCCCTGATCCGCTTCCGCCTGCTCCATGGCTGCAGCTGGAGATACCAGTCAGCCACACTTCTCCTGCTGCCTGCCTCGAGAGCACCTCTCAGGCTCCAGCCCTGATCGGGCTTCCCACCAACTGCGTGACTGTGACTGGAGATACCAGTCAGTTGCACCCTCCCCTGCTGCCAGCCCTCGACAGCAGCCTTCCAGGCTTCAGCCCTGATCGGGCTTCCTGCTGACTCCGAGGCTGCAGCTGGAGATACCAGCCGGCCACACCTTCTCCTGCTGCCTTCCATCAGGAGCACCCTTCCAGGTTTCAGCCCTGATCAGGTTTCCTGCCAACTCCGTGGCTGCGGCTGGAGAAACCAGCTGGCTACACCTTCTTCTGCTACCCACCCTCAGGAGCACCCTTCCAGGATCCAGCCCTGATTGGGCTTTGATGACTCCATGGCTGAGGCTGGAGACACCAGCTTGCTGCACCTTCTGCTGCCTGCCCTCAAGAACACCCTTCAAGCTGCAGCCCTGATCAAAATTTCCACAGACTGGAGATACCAGCCAGACAGACCTTCTCCTGCTGCCCACCCTCGAGAGCACCCTTCCAGGCTCCAGCTCTGTTTGGACTTCTCGCTGACTCCATGGCTGCAGCTGGAGATACCAGCCAGCTGAACCTTCTCCTGCTGCCCGCCCTCAAGAGCACCCTTCTAGGCTGCAGCCCTGATTGGACTTCCCACCAACTCTATGGCTGCGGCTGGAGATACCAACTGGCTGCAGTTTCTCCTGCTGTCTGCCCCTTGAGAGCACCCTTTCAGGCTCCAGCCCTGATCAGGCTTCCCACCAACTCCACAGCTGCAGCTGGAGATATCAGTCAGCTGCATCTTCTCCTCCCGCTTGCCCTCAAAAGCACCCATCTAGGCTCCAGCCCTGACTGGGCTTTCCGCTGACTCCACAGCTGTGGCTGGAGATACCAGCTGGCTGCACCTTCTCTTAGTGCCGATTCTCAGGAGCACCCTTCCAGGCTCCATCCCAGATCAGGCTTCCTGCTGACTCCGTGGTTGTGGCTGGAGATACCAGCTGGCTGCACCTTCTCCTGCTGCCAGACCTCAGCAGCACCCTACCAGGCTCCGTCCCTGATCAGGTTTCCTCCTGACTCTACAGCTGCAGTTGGAGATACCAGCTGGCCACACCTTCTCCTGCTGCCTGACCTTGAGAGCACCTTTGCAGGCTCCAGCCCTGAATGGACTTTCCACTGATGCTGCAGCTGCTCCTGGAGATACCAGCTGGATGCATCTTCTCCTGATGCCCAAACTGTAGTGATAGTATAATATGTTGATTATTGTCACTCCATTTTGTATGCTATTTCATGTAATGTATGTCATTTTATACTCCATTTTGTATTGTGTGACTCCATTTTACATGCTGCTTCATTTAATTGGTGTTTTGCTCTTTAGATAGCCTCATTATTATGTTTTTGCTTCAGACAGTGTATTTTGCTGACTTGAAGGTCGCATATTATCAGGCAACCTGTTTTTGTACTTTTGTTTAAACTTCTGCTTAGCTCATAGTGTTCTAGGCACCCGGCCAGTGTTTGGAGCACAGTGACCTAGCAGGTGTAGGGAATTCTGAGCAGTCCTTGTCGTGTGAATTCGCAACATCCTGGGAGCCCGGCCAGCTTCTAGAATGTGGCGAGACAACACTATGAAGGCTGCACGGTTATTTTTAGCATAGAATAAGATATAAATGTAGCTTTCTCGACGCCTGGTTAGAAACCTCTCCTGCAGGGTGGACACATCGCTGTGGGGCCAGTTCCCAGTTCAAGAGACTCCTAGCCAGGCTGACAAGGGGGCTTCCCAGCCATTGGAAGAGGGCTTGGATGATGCTTTATTGAATCGGTGATGTATAACCTTTTGTATTATATTTTGTTATAATAAAGCTTTGGCTTGCTGTACTTATTGTATTGTTATTGTGTGTATGTAGTGTGAGTGAGTAAATAGCTGCCTGGTTTGAGTTGGCAGAACATTTTGGTGTAGTCGGCAGGATTCGAAAATAAAATGTCTATTTTAGGAAAAGGATGAGTTCTTTTCTTTTTACAGGTGTATTAAGGCTCAAACAAGCAAAGCAACTGCCCTTTGTACTTGTAATTTGTGCTTGCTGCAAGTATATACTGTTAGAGCCAATGATGGCTTTCACAGTTCAGGCTGCTTTTAGGAGAAAAGCAGCGGCTGGTTAAGTAAAGTTAGATAAGCAACATCTAGAAAAAGAAAAATAAACTACTGTGGATGTACGCACAGTAGGTGACTACAGATGGGATGATTTGAAAATCCCCCATGTTGCCTATCTGTGTAGTTTCAAGTTTTTCTGTATCAATTTCAAGTTCCCTTGCCTCCTATAGAGGCTGAAACATTTGATCCTAAACCCAAGTACTGGGACCTCTACCAGATGGATCTCAACCTAGTACTGTTAGAGATTTATGTTTGTTTTGTTTTTAAACTGCAAACCAGAGCTCTGGAAAAGACTTGGTTTGGCAGGTTACTAAAATGGCCAAAAGAAAACCTTTGAAAGGGTTAAAACCTTTGAAAGAGTTAATAGCTGCAGCGTTTGGAAATTATCATGAAGGTCCTGCAGTCAGTTTTCTTACTTAGACTAGTGTATCGGAAAGAAGAAGAAAAATACCTTGGCACCGGGTAAGTCTGAATTTTTTTTATTCAAAGTTGTTTTATGTCTGTCTGTTTTATTTCTGTAATACAGTATACTAAACAAGGTAATGCTCCGTCTTTCTCATGCATATTTTCTAGCTTATATCTGTGTTCTGTAATTATGTTCTGTTGTCAAGGTTGCGAGATAGGATTGACTGCCTTCAGTGCACAACATGTTACAGTAAAAAAAAAAAAAAAGAGAGGAAGCTTCTTTGCCTCATAGCTGACTGTTTTAATTGGCTTTGTTTTAATGGAACATTTGTGCTGCCTAGATAGGGTCAGTGAAGAACTTTTGTTTGCTTGGAGCAGGTAGTGTTGATGGTGAAGAGTTATGACGTCATATAGATTGCAATGTGCAGAAAGAGTTGTAGTTTGCAAGCAACGTGCCAAACCACTGCTAGGTGAAAATGTAATGTGTTAACAGCTATAAATGGCTTTATCATACTTCCAGTTAAAACCAGAAACTTTTTGCAAAATGGCAGAGTGCCATATTTTAGTTATGTGCCAAAGGTGTAATCATGTTATCTGAGATGTGTTCACTTACAGATGATGTGTTTAAACAGTGTTTTGTTCTGGAAAGATTTGGCATGGCAATATGTATAAATGTGTTGGTTTAAAAATTGTCAGTGTTACAAGACAGGCAGGAGGCAGCACATATATCTAAACCACGTACAGTTTTCTAATGGAACTATGGGCCTTACCTCAGCAAATTGGTGTGAAACAATGTCAGTCTTATTTTGTGTTAAGTATTTCTTTTTGTGTATGTGTATGTGTGTGTACTGTTTTGGCCAGCAGTTTTATTGTGTAAAGATATTTTAATATTGGTGGTGTTCAAGGACACTACAGGAATGACTGGGTTTGAATGACCCTTGCATGCACACTGTGACCTTTTGCACATTATTTGACCTTCTTGTGTTTCAACATTTTATGTTACTACCAGTTCAAACTTGATGTGTATTCCATGCCTAAAGCACAACTTTTCACACAAATGTATGTTTTCATGAAAGACACCAAGTGAACCATGTAATTTGACTTTTATTGCAAAACTAGTATTCTAAGTGAAGAGGAACAAACTTTTACAATTTTGAAAAAAGGACTATTACAGCTGTTTTGAGAGTTTACCATCTACAGAAATACGTAGTCGCAGGTATTACCATCAATCTGGACATTTTGTCATGCTTAGGATAAAGGAACCCAGGGACGCTTGGCTTCTTTTATCCTATGGAAATAATCTTGTTTTATTTTTAAACTGATGTGTGTTTGTTTTTGTTGTTTGTCTGTGTTTCACAGCTAACCTTTTTATTGCTACAGTATTCGAGCTGTCTCTTGCACCTCGAGCTGTGTCTTCCACCAGTAGAAGCTTGGAGGGAGGGGGTAAGCTACCCTTCCTCCCTTCCAGTGTAATACCCACAAAGGTTGCAAGGTACATGTCATATTTATACTGATTCATGGTCTGTAGCCAATGGTTTAACAACCTGGCTGCCCACTTGGGCTAAGGATGAGTGGAAAATTTATTCGAAAGAAATATGGGGAAAAGAACTGTGGCAGGAAATATGGACTATGGTGCAAAATACTCAGACCACTGTATTTCATGTTGATGCTCATTGTGCTTCAGATACACTAGAACGATGGTAAGAACTCAAAGTCAGCAGTTGTCAGGGCTGGCAAAATGGGCACATCAAAAATGTGGACATTTGGGAGAGAAAGCCACTTACAGGTGGGCATATAGTAGGGGTGTACCCCTAACATTGGATTTGGTTAAAACTGTTATTGCTCAGTGTCCTATATGCCAACATGGGCAACAAAGACCAATCCCTCATATTGTGAAAGGACAATTGGGGGGGGAGAGCCTACGAAAATGGAAAGAGAATTTGCATGAAGCATTACAGATTTTAAATAATAGACCAATTGGAGAATCTGAGACCCCCTTAATGCGAATGATAACTCCTAATTTGCAAGTGCAGGCTTACTCAACTACAGAAACAGTGTTATATTGGGAAATTACACCAGGAGCTCTGTCTCCTTGCAGGGCAACCCCAGAAGCTGCTGGACTTGATTTACATGCCCTTCAAGAATATAGAAACTGGTATTGGAATACAAATTCCACCGAGACATTTTGGTTGGATAGCACCTAAATCAGAACTAGTCCTCAAGGGAATACAAATTTTGGGAGGGGTGATTGATTGTGATTACCAAGGAGAAGTGAAAGTAATTTTGTTGAATAGTAGAGAACAAAATCTGTTAATTCAACAGCATGACAGAATGGCTCAATTGTTAATTATTCCAGTTAACAAAATGACCCTATAAAGAGACAAGCCCCACACTCTTAACAGCAAGGGGGATAAGGTTTTAGATCTACAGGAGGTTTTAACAATGGTGCCAAAATATGGGTTACAAACCCAAATGGCCCTCCTGAACCAGCTAAGGTGATAGCCACCGGACGAGACAACACAGTGTTAATTATCAGATCAGGGAAAGAAAAATGGAATCGTGCCTGCACATAAATGTTATCTTCGAGAATAATGAAATTTGTGTCTTTCTAGGTCCAGCAATGGATTTTAAAAGGAATGCTGGTGTGTCTTATGGTCCATTTGGCAGAGCTAGTTACCCTGGAGGAAGGATTCAAAGGGTTAGCTGTAATGACACTGGTTGTAAAGGAACCTGGAGTTGGAAAAATGATACCAAAGATAGAACCCAGGGAACTTTAGCTGCCCATCCGGACAGAAGTGTGTGGTACTGAACATGACATTTTCACCAGGGTCAATCTCTGGATGACAACTGGTGGCCCAGGACAATATGCCTACGAAACAGATGAAATCTCTTTGCAGAATAAGACTGCTATTAAATGCTGCAACTTACCGAATAGTTGCATGGTGACTGTACAACATAGACTTGATTGCTGCATGAATCAGACATTTTCAATGCAAGTATTACTTTGATTGACATAGACACGTTATTCTGCATGAATGCTACTGCAATAACTAATAGAACTACTTGGGCAGATCACATTACAGTGTTGAAAATCATCCTGTAATTAGCAATGATAGTATAGTTAAGGTTCCATCCACATGTACATCAGTAGCGCAGTGATATCAGAAAAATGTAATCCATTTTAACATAACGTTTATGTTTAGTAAAAAATGCAAATATAAAAGAGCTTGGTATGATATGCTATTAGGTGGAGCAGGGGCAGGCATGGGAATTTTAAATAGTGTTGATATAGAAACACTGACTAACAGGCTTCAGGCAGTAGGAATTGATGTATTTAGCTTAATTAACTTACAAGCTCAATGGATGCCAACTGTTTTCTTATCCCAAAGATTAACTTTGAATTATGATTTTGAGTTCTTGCAGTTATTTAATGCTTCACAGGTATGGGGAATGGGAGTAGCAGAAAATATTTCGCGATTTATTGATTGGACAGAATGCACAATCGACATATGTATTCTATAATGCAAGAAATAAGACCCAGAGTGATTTAATGAGTAATAATGAATATGTGTGGAGGACCGTGTTCAAATCATGGATTCCTAGTAATCATTGGATTGTAATGTCATCCACCACAGTAAAATGCACAGGTCCCTGATAATGAGCAGAAGCTTATTTTGTATTGGTAGCCCAATATTTTAGATCAATCAAGATTGAGTATCTTATTAAATAAAATTAAACAGATAATTCAGGAAACAGATGTAATGCAGGCTCATTTGGCAATAAGAAATAAATCATTAGTGCAAAGTCAGGTGCAAACTACGATAGTTAAAAATAAAATGATTGATTTAAGTTCCAAGATTCAACAAGAGACTACTCATTATTGGTGGGATATTTTTACAGGATGGTCTCCATCAGCTACAAAGTGTTAAATATTCTGATACATCCTATCATAATCATTGCTGTAGTGACAATTATCTTGCTTATTTGGACTTGTTACTTATCATGTTATATTAGTAGTAATTTGCTATGGTACCAATATCATACAAATCGTATTCACAATAATCAAAGGACCAAATGTAGTGATAGTATAATATGTTGATTATTGTCACTCCATTTTGTATGCTATTTCATGTAATGTATGTCATTTTATACTCCATTTTGTATTGTGTGACTCCATTTTACATGCTGCTTCATTTAATTGGTGTTTTGCTCTTTAGATAGCCTCATTATTATGTTTTGCTTCAGACAGTGTATTTTGCTGACTTGAAGGTCGCATATTATCAGGCAACCTGTTTTTGTAGTTTGTTTAAACTTCTGCTTAGCTCATAGTGTTCTAGGCACCCGGCCAGTGTTTGGAGCACAGTGACCTAGCAGGTGTAGGGAATTCTGAGCAGTCCTTGTCGGGTGAATTTGCAACATCCTGGGAGCCCGGCCAGCTTCTAGAATGTGGCGAGACAACACTATAAAGGCTGCACGGTTATTTTTAGCATAGAATAAGATATAAATGTAGCTTTCTCGACGCCTGGCTAGAAGCCTCTCCTGCAGGGTGGACGCATCGCTGTGGGGCCAGTTCCCGGTTCAAGAGACTCCTAGCCAGGCTGACAAGGGGGCTTCCCAGCCATTGGAAGAGGGCTTGGATGATGCTTTATTGAATCGGTGATGTATAACCTTTTGTATTATATTTTGTTATAATAAAGCTTTGGCTTGCTGTACTTATTGTATTGTTATTGTGTGTATGTGAGTGTGAGTGAGTAAATAGCTGCCTGGTTTGAGTTGGCAGAACACCAAACTCAGGAGTACCCTTCCAGGCTCCAGCACTGATCGGGCTTCCCACTGACTCCACTGCTGCAGCTGCAGATACCAGCCAGCCACACCGTCTCCTGCTGCCTACCCTCAAGAGCACCTTTCCAGGTGCCAGCCAGGATAGGGCTTCCCACCGACTCTGTAGCTGCAGCTGGAGATACCAGCTGGCCACACTCCTCCTGCTGCCCGCCCTCGAGAGCACCCTTCCAGGCTCCAGCCCTGATCAGGTTTCCCACTGACTCCCGTGGCTGTGGATGGAATACCAACCGGCTGCACCTTATCCTGTTGCCAGCCATTGACAGCACCCTTCCAGGCTTCAGCCTGATCTGGCTTCCTGCTGACTCCGCGCTGTGGCTGGAGATACCAGCTGGCCACACCTTCTCTGCTGTCTGCCCTCAGGAGCAGCCTTCCAGGCTTCAGCCCTGATCAGGCTTCCTGGCGTTCTGTGACTGCAGCTGGAGATGCCAGCGCGCTGCATCTCCTGCTGCCCACCCTCAAGAGCACCCTTGCAGGGTCCAGCCCTGATTGGGCTTTGCTGACTCTGCGGCTGTGGCTGGAGATACCAGCCAGCTGCACCTTCTGCTGCCTGCCCTCGAGAGCACCCTTCCAAGCTCCAGCCCTGATCAGGATTTTCACCAACTGGAGATACCAGCCAGACACACCTTTTCCTGCTGCCCACCCTCAAGAGCACCATTCCAGCCTCCAGCCCTGTTTGGACTTCTCACTGACTCTGCAGCTGCAGCTGGAGATACCAGCTGGCCGAACCTTCTCCTGCTGCCCACCCTCGAGAGCACCCTTCTAGGCTACAGCCCTAATTGGGCTTCCCACCAACTCTGTGGCTGCGGCTGGAGATACCAGCTGGCTGCACCTTCTCCTTCTCCTGCTGCCTGCCCCCTGAGAGCACCCTTCCAGGCTCCAGCCCTGATCGGGCTTTCCACTGACTCCGCAGCTGTGGCTGGAGATACCAGCCAGCTGCACCTTCTCTTCATGCCCACCAACAGGAGCACCCTTCCAGGCTCCATCCCTGATCAGGCTTCCTGCTGACTCTGTGGCTGCGGCTGGAATTACCAGCCGGCTGCATCTTCTCCTGCTGCCAGCCCTCGACAGCACCCTTCCAGGCTCCAGCCCTGATTAGGTTTCCCCCTGACTCTGCAGCTGCAGCTGGAGATACCAGTTGGCCACAACTTCTCCTGCTGCCCACCTCAAGAGCACCCTTCCAGGCTCCAACCCTGATTGGGCTTCGCTGACTCTGCGGCAGTGGCTGGGGATACCAGCCAGCTGCACCTTCTTCTGCTGCCTGCCATCAAGAGCACCCTTCCAGACTTCAGCCCTGATCGGGCTTCCTGCTGACTCTGCAGCTGTCACTGCAGATACCAGCTAGCCACGCCATCTCTTGCTGCTTACCCTTGGGAGCACCCTTCCAAGCTCCAGCCCAGATAGGGCTTCCCACTGACTCCATGGCTGTGGATGGAGATACCAGCCGGCTGTACCTTCTCCTGCTGCCAGGCCTCGAGCACCTTCCAGGCTCCAGTCCTGATTGGGCCGCCAACTCTGGCTGCAGCAGGAGATACCAGGCAGCTACATCTTCTCCTGCTGCCTGCCCTCAAGAGCACCTTTCAATGCTCCAGCCTTGATTGGGTTTCACTGACTCCGCAGCTGTGACTGGGGATACCAGCCGGCTGCACCTTCTTCTGCTGCCTGCCATCAAGAGCACCCTTCCAGGTTCCAGCCCTGATTGGGCTTTGCTGACTCTATGGCTGCGGCTGTAGATACCAGCCAGCTGCACCTTCTTCTGTTGCCTGCCCTCGAGAGCACCCTTCCAAGCCCCAACCCTGATCGGGATTTCTGCTGACTCTGCAGCTACCACTGGAGATACCAGCCAGACACACCTTCTCCTGCTGCCTACCCTCGAGTGCACCCTTCCAGGCTCCAGCCCTTTTTGGGCTTCTCACTGACTCCACAGCTGCAGCTGGAGATCCCATTCGCCACACCTTCTCCTGCTGCCCTCAAGAGCACCCTTTCAGGCTCCAGCCTCAATCAGGATTCCCACCAACTCCAGCTGCAGCTGAAGATACTAGCTGGCTGCACATTCTCCTGCTGCCAGCCCTGAGAGCACCCTTCCAGGCTCCAGCCCTGATTGGGCTCGCCAACTCCATGGCCGCAGCAGGAGATACCAGCCGGCTGCACCTTCTCCTGCTGCCAGCCCTCAAGAGCACCCTTCCAGACTCCAGAACTGATTGGGTTTCACTGACTCCATGGCTGCAGCTGGAGATACCAGCTGGCTGTACCTTCTTCTGCTGCCTGCCCTCGACAGCACCCTTCCAAGCCCCATCCCTGATCGAATTTCTGCCGACTCTGCAGCTGCCGCTGGAGATACCAGCCAGACACACCTTCTCCTTCTGCCCACCCTCGAGAGCACACTTCTAGGCTCCAGCCATGTTTGGGCTTCTCACTGACTCTGCAGCTGCAGCAGGAGATACCAGCTGGCCGAACCTTCTCCTGCTGCCCACCCTTGAGAGCACCCTTCCAGGCTCCAGCCCTGATTGGGCTTCCCACCAACTCTGTGGCTGCGGCTGGACATACCAGCTGGCTGCACCTTCTCCTGCTGCCTGCCCCTTGAGAGCACCCTTTCAGGGTCCAGCACAGATCAGGCTTGAAGCCAACTCTGCAGCTGCAGCTGGAGATACCAACCAGCTGCATCTTCTTCTGCTGCCTGCCCTCAAGAGCACCTTTCCAGGCTCCAGCCTTGATCGGGCTTTCAGCTGACTCTGCAACTGCGGCTGGAGATACCAGCCGGCTGCACCTTCTCTTGGTACCCACCCTCAGGAGCACCCTTCCAGGCTCCATCCCTGATTGGGCTTCCCGCTGACTCCGCGGCTGTGGCTGGAGATACCAGCCAGTTGCAACTTCTCCAGCTGCCAGACCTCTACAGCACCCTTCCAGGCTCCAGCCCTGATCAGGTTTCCCACTGCTTTCGCGGCTGCAGCTGGAGATACCAGCCGGCCACACTTTCTCCTGCTGCCCACCCTCGAGAGCACCCTTCCTGGCTCCAGCCCTGATCGGGCTTCCCGCTGACTCCGTGGCTGTGGCTGCAGATACCAGCCAGTCATGCCTTCTCCTACTGCCTGCCCTTGAGAGCACCCTTCCAGGCTCCAGTCCTGATTGGGCTTCACTGACTCTGTGGCTGTGGCAGGAGATACCAGCCGGCTGCACCTTCTCCTGCTGCCAGCCCTTGAGAGCACCCTTCCAGAGTCCAGACCTGATTGGACTGCCGACTCTCGCCTGCGACTGGAGATACCAGCTGGCTGCACTGTCTCCTGCTGCCCGCCCTCAAGAGCACCCTTCCAGACTCCAACCCTGGTTGGGCTTTGCCTACTCTGTGGCTGCAGCTGGAAATACCAGCCGCTGCACCTTCTTCTGCTGCCTGCCCTTAAAGCACCCTTCCAAGTCCCATCCCTGATCGGATTTCTGCCGACTCTGCAGCTGCCACTGGAGATATCAGCCAGACACACCTTCTTCTGCCCACCCACAAGAGCATCCTTCCAGGCTCCAGCCCTGATTGGGCTTCTCACTGACTCCGTGGCTCAACTGGAGATACCAGTCAGCTGAATCTTCTCCTGCTGTCCATCCTGAGAGAACCTTCCAGGCTCCAGCCCTGACTGGGCTTCCCACCAACTCTGTGGCTGCGACTGGACATTCCAGCTGGCTGCACCTTCTCCTGCTGCCCGCCCCTTGAGAGCACCCTTTTAGTCTCCAGCCCAGATCAGGCTTCACGCTGACTCCACAGCTGCAGCTGGAGATACCAACCAGCTGCATCTTCTTCTGCTGCCTGCCCTCAAGAGCACCCGTCCAGGCTCCAGCCCTGATCAGGCTTTCTGCTGACTCTGCAGCTGTGGCTGGAGATACTAACCCGGCTGCACCTTCTTTTGGTGCTTGCCTCAGGAGCACCCTTCAGGCTTCAGCCCTGATCAGGCTCCCGCTGATTCCACGGCTGCGACTGGAGATACCAGCCAGTTGCAGCTTTTCCTGCTGCCAGCCCTCGACAGCACCCTTCCAGGCTCCAGCCCTGATCGGGTTTCCCACTGCCTTTGTGGCTGCAGCTGGAGATACCAGCTGGCCACACCTTCTCCTGCTGCCCACCCTCGAGAGCACCCTTCCGGGCTCCAGCCCTGATTGGACTTTCTGCTGACTATACAGCTGCTCCTGTAATACCAGCTGGCTGCACCTTCTCCTGGTGCCCGCCCTCAGGAGCACCCTTCCTGGCGCCAGCCCTGATCGGGCTTCCCCTGACTCCCGGCTGTGGCTGCAGATACCAGTCAGTCATGCCTTCTCCACTGCCTACCCTCAAGAGCACCCTTCCAGGCTCCAGCCCTTGGTGGACAAGTGGAACACCCTGCCAGAGAAGTGGTGGGGCTGAAACAATCACGGATTTATGAATGCATGGGATAGACATAAAGGAATTCTGGAGGTCAGGGTAAGGGCAACAGACTTCTAGGAAAACATAAACTGAACTTACAAGCTCAAATGGGCAGACTGGGTGGGCCATAGGCCCTTATCTGCCGACACTGTCTATGTATCTATGTATCTATGATTGGGCTTCACCGACTCCGTGGCTATAGATGGAGATACCAGCTGGCCGCATCTTCTCCTTCTGCCGCCTCAAAGTACCCTTCCAAGCTCCAGTCCTGATTGGGCTTTCATGCGGCCTCTGTATCTGTGGCTGGAGATATCAGCCAGTTACGTCTTCTCCTGCTGCCCGCCCTCAAGAGCACCCTTCCAGGCTCCATCCCTGATCAGGCTTCCCGACTCTGTGGCTACGGCTAGAGATACCAGCCAGCTGCACCTTCTCCTGCTGCCTGCCCTCGAGGCATCCTTCCAGATACACTATTTGGAAAGCCTGGAGACTGATCCTCGGCTCCCATTGGACACAGCTTCTGCTTTAGCCCCTATTGGCTGGTGCTGCTGCGGCTTGTGCTTTTACCCAAACTTGTACTATGGATTTCCTTGAGCTTCTGGCTCCTCAAAACTCTTGTCCTTCTGTCTAAAATTGTTTAATGCTCAAATTTTTATTTGGGGAACTGTGTAGTTAAATGTGACATTCAGTTTTTAACCTTGCCAGTAGGGTAATGCTTAGAGGGACTTGTTGTATAATTACTAAGTTTCACTGCCCCTGCCTGATAATTACTTGCCTTCTGCTACTTTTATTTCTCTTTTTTCTCTCTTTTTCTGTTGATCTAGTGTTGCTTTGCCCCAACCATATCACTGCTAAGCCCTGCTCATTTTTGTTGCTGTCTCCCTTCCTCTACTCCATTTTAGGCCTTAATTGCAGCTATCATGGGCATAGAGTCACTGGCACCTGCCTAATGACCTCCCATTTGATTGTCTAACTCTCCCCTACCATTTTTTCCATTGTCTCAGTTCTTCTCCCTGCCGATCCCCGAGTTAACCTCCTGACTGTTTTTTTTTTTGTTCTCTCTTTCTCCATTCCTGCCCCTCCCCAATTTAATCTCTGCTGATTTTAGCCTGAAATTGTAACATCCTCCCTCTGTTCTCTCCCCTCTAGGCTCCAGCCTGATCCAAGCTTCCACTTAGCGCCATGGCTCTGGCTGGAGATAAAAGCCAGCTGCACCTTCTCCTGCTGCCCGCCCTCGAGAGTACGCACCCAGGTACGCTGTTTGAAAAGCCCGGGGGATGATTCTCAGCTCCCATTGGACACAGCTCTTCCACTTTAGCCCCCTATTGGCTGATATTGCTGCAGCTCACGCTTTCATTGGAGACTTGTACTATGGCTTTCTTTGAGCTTCTAGCTCTCCTCAAAACTCTCGTCCTTCTGTCTAAAATTGTTTAATACTCTAATTTTTCTCCTGCCAGACCACCTCTGCCCTGATCACTTTTTAAATACCCTGCTTCCCTGCCCATTCTGCAGTGCCTGCCAGCCACTGGCGCACCTTCCCTGGAAGTTGTGTGTTAAAGGGATGGTCATCTCTTTACCCTTGGTCCTCTGCTGAATGGATTTTCCCTTGTCCATAAGCTCCTTGTGCAGTGTAATTGTCACATGCTTTAGGGTCCTCTGCCTTTGGCACTGCTGGCTCCTAGTTAACATTTCACAATTTTTGTGACCTCACTTTTACTACTTCTAGTCTCATTATGCTGCCCAACATAGTAACCTACTGTTGCCTTGCAGGCATGCTTCTTAGCACCCTCAATCCTCACTCTGATTGCATAAATGACACCTTACAAAATATCTTAAGTGTAAACGAGCCCAGTATTCTCTCTGTCACCACCGCCTCATTCTCTGTGGGGTTATTTATGCAGTCCCCTTGGCACCATGGTACTCTATTCATTACTTGAGGTTTATTCCTCTAACCATCTTACATCCCTCCTCTTATACATCCTCCTCCTGTGAAGCACAGGTACTCTTGTGTGCATCCTTGGGTTCATCTGGCCCTTGTCCTAGTTATTCCCCTTCCTCCTCCTCCTACTACTATCATAAAAGGGGATGGATTTGTCGCTTCAGGCTAATATTAAGTTCCTCAGATATTTGCTGTTGCTGATATTACTATGCTCAGACAATGCTGAACTGAATCCAGGTCCAGTCCTCCCATTTCTGAACCTTCTGAGTTGGTTCAGTTTAAGGCTGAGACTCACCCATATACATGCCTGTAGCCTATTAAGGAAGTTTGACTCATATAATTTTGGATATATCTTACACAGCCAGATGTTCTAGTGGTTTATGAAACTTGTCTCCGCCCCTCTACCCTGGATCATGAAATAAATATCCCCTTATACAATGTCTTCAGAATGGATAAACATGACAGAGGGGGAGGAATTGCTATACAGTATATGTCTTAGACAAATTGAATGTATTTATTAATGTCTCTGCCACCAAGCCTAAGGAATTCAAAAGCCTTTCTATCAAGGTTCAGCTCTCATCTTCCTTACCCATTTGCATCATCGGATGTTATAGACCTTCCTCGGCGGGGCTAAAGGTGCTGGATCATCTGAGCAATACCCTGTAGTCATTGTCCTCAGAGGTTATCATTATGGGTGACCTCAACTTTGATTGGCTCTCAGCCTACTCTAAGCTCCTTAAAGACCTCTGTGATATCTTTGGGCACCCAACTTATTGAGGAACCTACCCATCCGAATTTGAAAAATCCTTCCTATAGTAGCCTACTGGATCTCATCTTAGTGAACAAACCCCACCTTTTTTCTCTCTGTGGGGTCTTTTTCAATTACATCAGTGACCACTGTTCCATAGTCTGTGTGCGGTCGGCACCCAAACCAGTTTCTGCCTCCAGGTATATTTTTAAAAGAAACAGACACAACCTTGACCTAAGCACCTTCCCTGCTGACCTGCAGTATTCCCATTGGCAAGATTTCTACCTTGTTTGAACTGTTTTGGAAACATATGAGGTATTTCAGAACATTGTCCTTGGTGCTATCAATTGTCATGCTCCCCTAGTCAGAACCCGCACCAGGAAAAAAATCATGCCCTTGGTTTACACCCAACCTAAAGACTGTCTTGGTAAATAGGGATACACTGTGGAAAAAAGTGCAGAAAACAAAACTTCCTTCTGACTGGTCAGCTTTTAGGGTAGTTAGGAACCAATGTACAAAACTTATCAGAGCAGAAAAAGCTAGATTCTACCATTCTGAACTGGATTCCTCGTCTAACTGTCCAGCAGAATTCTAGAAAACCTTAAAGTCTATTGAGGGCCATAGCCAACCAACTCTCTCCCACTAAAATCTTCATTGGAGGTTTCACCATCACTGATAAACAAATGATACTTGACCTCCTCAACAATTACTTTGCTACAGCTGGGCTAGCATTTGATAGCTCTCCTGCCTATAATCTTCTTACTCAGCTTTGTCAAAGGACTATAACTTCCCAACCTCTGATTCATCTGACCAAGATGCAGTCTTCTCATTCCGCCCTGTCATGGTGAAACAAGTAGAAGATCTACTATTGGAGCTTGATACTAGGAAGAGGCGGGCCTGACCAAATAGATTCCTTCTTCCTAAAATTGGCTATAATGTCCTGTCTGTTCCTATAACCCATCTCTTCAACTTGTCCTTTATGCAGGGTGTTCTTCCCCAATCTGAAAACAGCCCACGTTATTCCCTTGTTTAAATCTGGTGATCCAAGTGATTTAAATAATTAAGACCTATTTCCCTGTTTCTGATCCTTTCAAAATGCTAGAGAATTTAACAGTCAGCCTAGAGAACACTAGGACACCTTTAAGTTACTAATCCTTTTCAATCTGGTTTTAGACCATGTCACAGTACTATATCTGCACTTGCAAAGTATACAACTAGCTGGTGTCCCTTGATGCTAAAATTATGTATGTGCCTTATTCCTGGACCTGAGTAAGGCTTTTGATACAGTGGATCATGATCTCCTTCTGGTCACTCTTCAAAGTATTGGTTTAGATCCCTGAACAATTAAATAGTTCACCAAATATCTCAACAGTCGATACCAGCAGTTCTAAGCCGGCGGTGACTTTTCACCCATGAAAACCTCAAAGAGGCATACCACAGGGGTCCATTCTAGGACCTCTGCTCTTCTAATATACATTAACAACATTAACCACAGTATCAAAATGCAAATATACACCTTTTACCAATGATACTGCTCTCTATATTGACAGACCTACCCTTGAACAGGCCTGCCAGAACTACAATCAAATTCTGTCACTTGCAGCAAAACCTATTACATTTGAAATGCCTTCTAAATGCCAAATAAACTAAAGCAATGTTCTTCTCACCCTTAGTCAATGCTCCAGACCCCTCACCCTAGGGCTCAGATATTCAAAGAGTTGAGCCATGTGCAATAGGGTTGTGCCTGCATAAGTCGAGTGCGCCATTCAGCGATATTCAGCAGGAGGCAGTTGCGCCCCCAAAATCATGCTGAGCAACAGCACAGTGATAATGAAGGCATGCACAACCGAAGTGGGAGGAACCATGCATAAACTGCACAGCCCGATATTCAGCCCGGGCCGTGCAGAATTATGCAGGCACAATCCCTACCTGCGCCTGCACAAAGTTATGCCAAAAAAAAGGGAACAAGTCGAGGGCCACCCACAAGTGAGCTGCCAAATTGCAAAGTGCAACACAGCAGCTGCCACCTGTGGGTGGCCCTCAACATTCCGCCCACTAGCGGTGCCCCCATGCCCGATCGCGGGCATCAGTATCCCCCCAAGTCCAATATCCCTAGTGGTCCAGTGGACCACGGTAGTAATCGTGGGCATAACAGTATTCTCCCCCAGTAGCCGATTGCGGGCATAACTGTAACTTCCCCATTAGCCCGATCGTGGCATCAGTAAACCCCAAAGTCCAATATCTCTGGTGGTCCAGTGGACGAGCGAATCCGATCGATGGTGGCATTCCTCAACCCCCAAGTCCGAAACCCTGGTGATCTAGTGGACCCCACCCCACCCTCCCACGAGCCCCACCACCCGCCCCCATCAGCCAGCAGGCAGAAACACCCACCGTCTGCCACCCGCCACCCACCGACTGATAGCTCTGTATGGCTGCATGCCCATTGGTTCAGAGTATGAGCCAATGGGCGTGCAGCCCATACCATACTAGTCAGACCAGATATGTGAATGAATTCACCACACATAAGACAGCCTGAGCTTCCATGGGTGCCCCCCCCCCCAGGTTTCAGTGAAGCTACAGGATATGTACAGGACCAGGAACCATTTAATTAACTGGCTTACTTCAGAATGGCATTTTATTACCTTTTTATGAACATGCCTAGTCTCTTTGATGTGGAAACGAAATGTGACTTTATGAGTCTGCCAGAGGATGAGTCTAATAAACTTTTATGACATCTTAAGAGGAAGAACATTTTATACCAACATGGTGTTAAGAGTTGTAAACCCTTTGGTGTTCCTTGGGAAAACAGGAACCAGCCACCAGTTCAAAGGAAAGGCTTGATTAAGGACTGTCATAACTTAGGAAATGTATTTTTCCTTCTGAAGTCACATTATTTAAAATATCTCCTGACAGGAAATCATTTGTTTATAATTTTATATTCTAAAAGGAGGACTAGATGACTCACCAAGGGCGTAGAGACAGCGTTAAACTAATACTTGAGTCTGAAATGTTTGAGTTATACCATTTTGGGACTCAAGAGACAGAGCACTCTGATATAACTTAAGCACTTCCAGAGGTAATACCTTAGACAGCAAATGTCTAAATGTATTGTGTAGGAGTTTTGTTTGTAATCTTCCTTTGTTCTTTTGTGATTGTGAGCTCTTTGATATATTGTTCTGTGTTTACATTTTTCATACTTTTATCAACTTTTAGTAAAGTACCTTTTTTTAAAAGACTACCTGGGTGTCTGCCAATTCTTTTTGCATGTGATGTATAAGGGGTTTAGTCTGACAAAACTGTTCAACAGCTGATGGAGTTACTATGCTTGAGAAAAGGTAAGAATATACCTAAGGTCTCTTATAGAGTTAAAAGGGTTCATTTGGAAGCCTGGCTGGGTGCCCCTGTAAGATTGTACCAAAATCCCCAAGGAGGGTATGTTTCTGAGCCTGTACATTGGGTATGCTAGCATAAGGTTCACAGTTTGAATCCACCCAGAACTTGAGACTAAAGGTGATTTTGACCCAAAAGCAGACAGGAGGTTACCCTGTCTGTTACCTGTTCACTATTGCACTCGGAGATTGGCACTGTGGGAGCAGAGGGCCTGACCTGCGGAGTGCATTTGTGACAGAGACTAAGCCTTTTTTTCCAGATCAAGCACTTTTAACGCAGGAAGCCAAAATCAGGTTGGCCCAAACCACTTTTATTCCACTCTTGGAGTATGCAGACTTCCTTTATGGTCATGGTTCTAGTACTGTATTGTCCAAACTGGACATACTCTACCACAGAGCACTTAGATTTATCACTGGTGCACCTTATTCTACCCATCACTGCTCTCTCTATTCACTTGTAGGTTGGACATCCTTAAATATAGATGGCAAAAAGTGTCCCTTTGGACATATAGAGTAATCACTAATTTGCTTCCTCAGTACATATCAGACTGCCTACCTACCTGTTCTGTTGGTATCTACTCCTTAAGAAGCCTATCCATTTATCTCCCTTGTCATTCTTAAAGTTAGATCCCATTTGGAAGATCCATGATAAATCCACGCTCCCTGTACTGTGGAATACCCTTCAAAAAACCCTCAAGCCAGCCGTTTCAGTAAAATTGTCCATGTTCAAAACCATGTTCGTTCATTCCTTCAAGGAGTCCTGTAGTTGTTTTACTGATGTGCTGTAGTTCGGTGCATGGCAGTCTGAACAGCTGCTGCACTCGTGCGAATGGCTGTCTTTCCATCTACTACTAATTGTTTGTCCATTCTTGTACTTCTCTCCTGCTCCTCCATCCTCTCCTCATGTGGTCCCTTCATGTATATTGATTATTTTTCATTTACTCAGTGCAGGTTATGCCTTCAATGCTGTATTAGTGAATCATCCTACTTGCCATGAACTTCTAATGTCAATCCACAGGTCCATAGTCTGGTCACTAATTTATTTTATAATGTTGTATATATCATGCATATACCGTTGTTTACTTTATTATGTACATGTTGTATATATTGTATATTTAATGCACATTGTGTTCTGCTTTCATTATGTGACTTATTATGCTCTGTGGTAGAGTGTGTCCAGTTTGGACAATACAGTACTAGAATCATGAGCATAAAGGAAGTCTGCATACTCCAAGAGTGGAATAAAAGTGGTTTGGGCCAACCTGATTTTTGGCTTCCTGCGTTAAAAGTGCTTGATCTGGAAAAAAGGCCTAGTCTCTGTTACAAACGCACACCGCAGGTCAGGCCCTCTGCTCCCACAACCTTTGTAAATGAGCAGTTCCTGCTCAAAGGTACTTGTAATCCTAGAATTTAATAAATAAATAAATACTCGGTCTCATTCTACTGTATAAGGTACTTGTTTTATTTTATCATTGATCATTGTGAAGCTACCCAGGTCCAGCTTGTAAATAAGTTGTACTCAAAAATGTTTTGCCTGGTAAAATAAAGTGATTGATTGACTGATAATCTGCCATCTACTGTACATGTTCACATACTCTCTGAAGACTACAAAAACTTGATTAAGATTCCTAAAAAAGCCAATAAAACATGAAATACCATATATTTGAACAGCTATAGTATGCTAAATAAACAAAACTCATTGCAGCCACAGTAAGACAATGGTGCCATGCATTACAGACTACTGAATGATATAGTAATAAGATATTTGTATGATTGAATGTGATTTGATAAATTTTAATATCTGCAGCGCAGATTAAGAACAATAATCATTTTAATAACATAAACAGTTCATTTTGAATGAAAACTTGATTAGGCACTCCAGCAGATAGAGGAGCACTATAAGTAGTTGTTAAACAAGCTTCACTATTTCACATCTAGAAACTGAGCAAAAATATGTTCCTTCAGGTTTATTTAATATTGACATACTGAGAAATATTAAATACAGTCTAGTTAGCACTGCATGAGGCAGGTGTTGATTTTATAAGATATGCAGCATATCAATGAATTTGCTATTCATTCCAAGAACGCAAACGTTTCTTCATGTGAAAGCATATACAAGAAACAATATACTGTATTTATCTAATGATGATCATTACACACTGCAGAAAACATTAAAAGATTAATTGGGGAGTAATGGATGTGTACAGTAACCCTCTGCAATTTCCCCACAATTTCTGAAAATAAAAAAACTGCATTTTGGAGTAACCTTTCTCTAATTTTCCATCCTGCCCAATATAAAAACAAAGCCCCACCCTTTTCATTTTCTATTCATGATCTTCAGTGGATGGTTTATGCCAAGACTCACTGATTGCCAATAGATCAGGGGCGGGATATTCAGACTGCGCCAGGCTGTGGCGCAAGCCTGAGTGCAGCGCAACTGGGATGCGCATGGGCATGGACAGGGTGATATTCAACGGAGCAGCACCATGGCACAGCATCATTGAATATCACCCCTTGGCCACCCGCAGTGTACATGGTGCAGTGGCACTGCGCCAGCGCAAGTGGCCAGAGTGGAGCAGGGGGATGCGCTAGTGCAAGTGCCATTGCAATAGGTGCAATTACCGCGATATTCAAAAGTACACATGCAAATGGGGCCATAATGTATGCAAGGCGCAAATGGGGCCATTTGCATGTCATTATGGCCCCATTTGCATGCAGGTGCGCCGATCCACAGCGACTTGCTCCTGGCGCCCTGCCAGGCTGCAGCCGTCTGGGACCAACGCCCCCTGCACAAGCGGCAAAATTCTCCGACGCCTGATCGCGGGCAGATGAATAAAATGTAAACATCCCAAATCCCTGGTGGTGGAGTGGACCGCTCACAGCCCAATCGCAGGCAGAAGTACAATGAAATACACCTTCCCGTATCCCTGGTGGTCCAGTGGACCGCTCGCAGTCAGATCGCGGGCATATGTACTGCAATAATAGTCCTATATCCCTGGTGGTCCAGTGGACTGCTCGCAGCCCAATCGCGGGCATTAGTAATGAATTATGACTAACCAATTCATCCTTGGTGGTCCAGCGGTACCCCCCTCCCCACTCGCCCACTGAGCCCCACCGCCCTGCTCCCCCCAGTCAGCGGCGGGCGGCAGCTCCCCACCTGCTTGCCACCCCTCCGCCCGCACGACCGACTCCGTGCAGTGGGCTGTCGCCATTGGTGCACAGCATGAGCCAATGGGCGCTGCAGCCCGCATCGCTCTACATAGTCCAGAAATGTGAATGGATCCATTCACATATCTGGTCTGTGTAATTACAGTGCAGGCTGCATGCCCATTGGCTCACACTGTGGACCAATGGGCATACAGCCCACCATCTCCAGTCAGTCGGGTGGCGGGCGGCAAGTGGGTGAGGCTGCCGCCCGCCGCTGACCAGGGGAGCGGGCGGTGGGGCTCAGTGGGCGGATGGGAGGGGTACCGCTGGACCACCAGAGATGGGTTGGTTAGTCATAATACATTACTGATGCCTGCAGTCGGGCTGTGAGCAGTCCACTGGACCACCAGGGATATAGGATTATTATTGAAATACATATGCCCCGCGATCGGGCTGCAAGCAGTCCACTGGACCACCAGGGATATAGGACTATTATTGAAGTACATATACCCGCGATCGGGCTGCGAGCGGTCCACTGGAGCACCAGAGATATGGGAGGGTTAATTTCACTACATATGGCCGCGATTGGGCATGGGGTGTCTCTACCACGCAGGAGCTGCTGGAGCTCGGGTGGCCACCCACAGCTGGCAGCTGCCATGATGCACCCTGCACATCTGACAGCTCACCTGTGGGTGGCCAGCTGTTGCTCCTTTTTTGGCTCACATGTGTGCAGCAAAGTAGGGTTGTGCATGCATGGGCTCCAGCACATCCGGGCTGAATATCGAGATCTGTGAGGTATGCATGGGCACACCCCCACTTGTGCCACATACATTACTGATGCGCTCCGGTGCACCGGGATTTGTGCCAGGCACATTCCCCTTTTGAATATCACGCCAGGGTGCATCAGTGGGTTGCGCACACAACCCTTCTGAATATTCCGCCCCAGGAGTATAAATTGTTCTACAAACTTGTAATTCAACCTTTTTTTCTAACTCATTGCATGTGTTAATATTTTTCATTTTGAGAACCAAACAAATTAACCTACTAAGGCCAGATATTCAAAACTTTGCGCCGGGGCTAAATTAGCGCTGCCCGGCTGGTAAACTTAGCCTGGAGCACAAAGCAAGCTATATTCAAAAGTAAATAGCCCAGTGCAAAACCAGCTGAATATAGCAAGCAAAGGAAGCCAGGCAAACAGGGCAGAAGTGCAGGGCAAAATTGCCCAGAAATAAGACAGCACTGAATATAGCAACAGGGAAGTGCACACTGCAACTGCAGTTCATTAACTCTGGAGCAAGCCAATGTTGCAGGTGGAGAACATTGTGTGTGATTGCTGAGAGATGTCTGACATCTATTGCAAACAACAATGTAAGCCACACACTGCAGAACTGTGCTATGCTGAAGTGAGGTTTGCCCAGGGCTAACCTGATTGCACAGTGCTAACACATTAGACCTGTGCAAACTGGTTAGCCCGGGGCAAACGGGAGCTATATTCAAAGCTCCCATGCAAATGAGCCTATTTAGGTAATCCGTGGGCAAACAGGTACATTTGCATCTCATTAAGTGCTGCTTAGCATACATTACCATGCGGTTTCCCGGTGCCACTGCATGGAGCACAAAGCTCCCCCTTTTGGTTGGAATGGAAGTACAGGCTGGATGCTGCAGGCCAAGGCATACCCACAACATCCCCTGTTGGTCGGAATAGAAGTACAAGCCGGAAGCAGCAGGAACTGTGTGCTGCCAGGCACAGTCAGTGCATACATACCCCACATCACCTTGCCTCCTGAATCAGACACAAGGCTTAAACAAATCAGGGACAAAGGACCACAATCAGGGATACATCTTCAAACGTAGCGATATCCACCCAGACAGCTGGTAGAATATGGGGCTTAGTGCAAAATGCAGTTTCTAATAAGAAGAACAAGACTGTAACTTTACATGACATTATTTTGTGCTACAATTTCACTGTGTAGCCAAGGAACACAACTGTGAGGAGGAACAGAGTAATATTCTGAGGCAATTCAGGACGTCCCTGAAAATCAGGGACAGTTGAGAGGTATGCTCCTGACCCATTCACAATTGAATTAAAGTCCATTTAGAATTAAATACAATGTAATTTCCTAGTAGTCTAGTGGTTCCCCACCCCTGCATGACTCAGACCCATTTAGAATTATGTTCAAAGTAATTTCCCTGATAGTCTAGTGGTCCCCAACCCCTGCGACTCTGACCTATTTAGAATTATTTTCCAAGTAATTTCCTGGTAGTCTAGTGGTCCCCCACCCCACATGACTCCGACCCATTTAGAATTATTTTCAAAGTAATTTCCCTGGTAGTCTAGTGGTCCCCCACCCAGCAGTGACACCTGCTTAGCCCAGGGACGTTCTATAAACAGAGCCAGTGCGGCTCAGCCCTCCTCTCACCACCGCCCGGCAGCTGACTGAGGTACAAAGGAAGCTCATTTGTACCTCAGTGGGGTGGCGTCCGTGGTGGTGAGAGGAAGAGATGAAGCCAGCGACAGCTCTAAACCGTAGAATGTTCCTGGGCTAATAAGAAACACTGGACAGAGAGACCACTGAAACACTTTGAAAAACAATTAAAAAATAGATAGGGAGAGATGCAGAGGTTGGGGGACACTAGACACAGTACTTGATAATAATTCAAATGGAGTCAGGAGAGGCATGCAGGAAGTCGAGGACCACTAGACTACCAGGGAAATGAAATTGAATTTAATTCTAAACGGGTCGGAGTCATGCAGAGAATGAGAACCATGAACTACGAAAGCATTCTACTGTACTACCATGGCTCGGGGGTCCATGATGGAGGCACCACTGCTGCATTACCACCAAATTACCGCCAGCTTTTGTTTGGCAGTATCTAGCGCCATGCTACAGGCTGCTCTAATGCCTGTAGTGCTGCACTAGACCTTTGAATATGCCATGCTGCTGGCATTCATGGGCGCTCTCCTAACCCCACCCCTGCATACTATTATCTATTAGCATCGGCGCTACCACACAGCACCGGCATTAATAAGGCTTTTGAATATTGCAGTCTCGCGCAAATCCAACGCTATTCCAGCGTTATGGTTTTGCGCTAGGTGCAATGGTTTGAATATCTGGCCCTGTGACTCATGAGACATTAGGTTAAAATACCAAAGCTCACCAAGACCTGGATTTAGTTCTATATCTCCCGATAGTAATAGGAGTACTAAGATAACTATACAGGTATTATTTGGTTATTGAATCTTTTTTAAGATTCACTGGTTTCAAATAATACCATATTTTCTATAGGAGATGTGTTTTCTTTTTTTTTTTTATTAAAATAACTCTCAGTTATCATTTGACACCAAACTATAATCTAATTTTACTTTGTTCCCAAAATGGATATTGCATGTAGTTTTGCCCTAAGATTTCAAGTTGCTTGCAGCATCTCATCATCTAACAGTACATACAAGATATAAACAGCACCAGTATGTCTTCCAGAAAAAACATTTTAGAAGGCTGTACCAAATAAATAAAACTATAATGAAAACTTAGTTAACTCCGAGTTTAAAATAGACACAGATTTTTACTGGCCCTCCACTGGAACTGCAACGGGAACTCCACCTCCTTTTACTCTGCTCCTGGCTATTCCACCATGGATCGCTTCCTGGAGAGCTGCCAAGTTTCATGAATATTTTACAAAGTTAACCTATTCCCCTTTCATTAAGCCACACACCCTCAGTTTTCATGGATTCCCCTCACAGCTCTTTCAAAGGCACTTGCTGGGGAGAAAAGGTAGCAGTAGATGGAAAAGTTCAGGTCTTATGCCCAGGTCAATATAGTCTCGGCAGAAGCATGCTTCAGGCTGTTCTGGTTGCTGACAGCAATTGGAAAGCTGGAAAGCAGAACTGGGCTTTTTAAAGATAAGCTCTGTTCCCTCTGACATCAAGTCATACCCTCTCAACTTGCTTCCATGGTTGTCTTCTTGGCTCTTTCAAAGACACTGGCTGGGGGCAAAAGGCAGCAGTAGATGACACAGTTCAGGTGTTACTCAGAGCTCAGTATTCTCAGTATCAGTCATAGGCTTTAGGTTTAGACTTGCCTGGTCCCTGGCAGCAGTTGGAAAACTAGAAAGTGGACGTGGGCTGTTTAGAACAAAGTCTCGCCCCTCTAACATCAGTCCACACATGATGTAAAAAAAGAGAAGGAAATACAAACATACGTATGAACATACAATACTGCCAGAAGAAGATGCAGTAGTCTCTCAAGTCTGCACGTGTCGTGTGGTCCTAAGTGGCAACTAAGTGCTCTGCTCCCTCCCCAACTGCTACCCACCTTACTGCCCACTCTCCCTTGAGCCTGACCTTCCCCTCTTACCTGTCTCACCCTCCTTTGAAGCCTTCTGCTGTTTCCAGTGAGACCACTGCCTCAGGGAGCTCATGCCACACTGCACTCACCCACTGTCATGCCTCCTAAAAACTTTCCTGAACCTTCTCCTCTTCGGTTTAAAGCAACATCCCCTCATAGTTTTACTGCCTCTATGACTAAAGAGGATTCTTGTTTACCATGTTACTTTTAGCTGAAATGATCAGTTAGGATGGTGACATCTTCTAATTCTGCAGCTGAGCAAGAGGGCTGCAAGTACTCATCCTGAGTCCCCACATTTGTGAATTGGCTGTAGTACTAGGGAGTGCTCAGTGGGTGATGGAAATGGTGGCAGCCTCAAAGGGACATTTTAGCATACTGCTAACCATAATACTCCACACTGGGTTAGAGACTTTTGAGCATAAAAGTGGGGTTGCAAGAAAGACCCAGTAACAAAACTATTTGGGCATTTGGTCTTTCTAGGTTTTTAAGACGCCTACACATTGCTCTTCTTGCAGACTGATTCTCCTGTATGCTACCTCTGAGTGTATGTGCTGCCTGTGAGAAATAAGCTGAAAAACAGCAGACCAGTCAGCACTCCTTTAGGCCTCAGCAAATGTCATATACTCCATTGGAACATTCACAAAGGGCTTAGTCCATATAATCAGGTGCAAAAAGCCATATTTATTCCGCAATATTCCACAGTATTTCAGAAGCACATAAGCATACAGGTAAAACACAGGTAAAGCTAGGTGCAGGAGACAGTCAACATCGCTATCAGGCAAACTTAATGGTGCAAACTTGCAATTTTAAAGTGTGATAGGAAAATAGCTGCTTTCCTTTGCAGGTCATCTCATACTCCACCCCTTAGCATACCTGATTGGTTACGCTACTGACGATTCAATGTCGTACTGACATCTTCTTCAGAGTTCAGTATGACGTTGATTTTGATTGTCTTCTGCACTTAGCTTTACCTGTGTTTTACCTGTATTTATTTATTTATTTAGTTAAACATCAGTTTAGAAACCTTTGAGCCAGAGGCTCATTTACAAAGGTACCTCGTCACAAAGAGGACATCAGAACAGTAGTACAAGGGACACAGTACTTACAAACAAAAAAGTTACAGTTCAATTACAATTTTGTTACAATAGAGTATGCTTATGTGCTGCCAAAATACTGTGGAATATTGCGGAATAAATATGTTTTTTTTGCACCTGATTGATTATATGGACTAAGCCCTTTGCAGATGTTCTAATGGATTATATGACATTTGCTGAGACCTAAAGGAGTGTTGACTGGTCTGCTGTTTTTAGCTTGTTTCTCACATTTACTTCACCTCAGTAAGTGCACCCTTGAGCTTGGTAGACAATAAGTTTGTCTTTTTTTGAGCCACTGTCTCCTTTGTTTTTTGTATGTGCTTCCTGTTTGGATTGTTTCTTGGATGACAGCAGAGGAACAATGAAAATCAAGAGAATATAAAATGACAAAAGCATGACAGGGATGCCAGGGACTACAGAGGGCACCATTTACAAGTGTCATGAGAGCAGAAAACAAAATAGGATCAGCACAGAAGAGAAACAAAATTTATATCTGGAAAATTTTGAAACAGATGAAAGTGAAGGAGAAAGAATGGAAAAATCAGGTGGCAGGCAAGAACAACATGTTTTTCAGGAGGAATCAACAGAAGTCCCCATCAACAACAGGAGCGAGGAGGAGGAGGAGGTGGGGGGGCAAAGGAAGATGCAACACAGGGAGAGGAAGAGAAGTAAGAGGAACTATGGAGGATATTAGGGAATGGCCAGGACCCAAAGAGGTCAATAAGAAAGACAAAATGGAAGTCATACACCTCACACAGGAACCTCTAACAAGAACAAGAAACAGTACTGGAAAGAGGCCTAACATTTGTTCCAACAAATAAACTAAATTTCTGTAAAATGAAAATTGATAATTATAACCTCGTCACAGACAATTCCACTTGAAAGTACATTTCTCAGAACAGCCAGAGACCACCTCCACAGTTTCCAGATACATAAATGTATTAGAAAACAAGGCAGAGGATGGTAATTAAATAGAAAGGTCATACTTAAGGGAAAAGACTCCATTCAGAAAAAATCTTCATTTATCCCTAACAATATTCCAAGTGTAGCAGTAATAGCATTCAGCATGTGAGTGAATCAGGACACACAAGCTATCTTCTCTGAGATTAAGCAAAATAACCAGCATAATTTAACAAGAAAAGACAGAGAAGCCATTAGAGATCTGAAAACTGACAAAACATTTCTTATAAAAAAAGCAAAAAGGGTGGAAGAGTAGTCCTGTGCCCTAAAGAGATGTGTTTAACTGAAATGAAGAGGCAATAGGAAAATTAACATCACTATAAGAAACTGCCAAAGGATCTAAGTGAGGAATCAGAAAAAGGCATAACATATTTTAACATGTGCTGCAGAAAAAGATGGATTACTCAAACAGAAAAGACTTCCTCACAGTCCAATACTGGATCAAGCCCACCACATACTTGCTCCACAAGGTCCATAAAAATGCCACATGCTGACCGGGAAGGCCAACAGCCAGCAGTACTGGGTCTATTGCAGAGCCCATGTCAAAATACATGCACTTTTTCAATCAACCTTCTGCTAACAAAGTTAAATCTCTTTGAAGACACACGGGCGGTGGTAAACATGCTGACAGGTAAAACAACAAATGAAGACACAATTTTGGTCATGATAGACATTGAGAATTTGTATAATAATGTACTGCATGAAGAAGGAACTGAGATACTAAAAAGAGCTCTGGATACCAGAGAGGCAATGTCTTCCCCCAATGGAATTTATCATAGTCCTTGCAGGGTTCACATCAAAATCAAGCTATTTCCTGTCAGATGGAGAATTTTTCAACCAAGTGCATGGCACAGCAGTGGAATTACAACGTTTGTGCCTCACTTGCAAATCTATACATGGGGGATTGGGAAGAGATATTCATTTATCTGCCTGTTCTAGTGGTAGCGCAGGTGGATGTTAAAGATCCCATGGCACTCCTCGAAAAGAGTAGAGGAATTTTTATTATAACTTCAAAAACCAATTAAAATACATACACTACATATATTGCATATTAAAAAGGAGTCATAATAAACCATAAGAAAAATAGGTGTTTAATGCAAAAGGACCATGACCTCCCCCCCCCACACTACTTAAGAGTAGGAACATTTTTATACATATTCAACAAAATCATAATACATCACTCCATTTCTATTCAAAAAAATAGAAAAAGGAAAACCTTAAAGCAAAATAAGTATTAATACATACTGATCCCTACTGTAAAGTAAAACTCTGAACATTTTCTAGAATGCAACATGAAACCAAACAAACAAAACTTAAGCTAAAATAAGTATTGATTCGTACTTCTCATATTAACCCCCCCTACCCCCGCCCCTAATAGTAGGGGAGAGAAATTTTGCTTTCCAGAACATTCTACAACAAAATTACATATGTTATACTGTTCTGATTTAAACTAAAAGAAAAGGAAAAGAAACCTTAAAGCTGAAAAGTATTTAAGCATACTGTCCTCTCCTGTAAAGCCTAATACTAGACATTCCTTAAATAAAATCATGCTGTCTCTTACTCAATACATAAGCTGTTCAGGATTTCACAATACCAAAAACTGTTAACAACTAAAAAAATCCAAGGTTAGGCTTCATTATCCCACAGTTTGGATTTACATTCATATAGTCTCAGTTCAACTCCTCCAGTGGATGTTACCCCACAGAGAGTGAAAGTTTTGTTGAAAGACTAACACTAACTCTTTATGTTTAATATCTACAACTGAATTCCCCTACTGTACTGTACATGTAGGGTTTGCCTTCCAGAGTATAGTGCAGAGTTGTGGCTAACCTTAACTGATTGCCTCACTTATATACAGCTCAACTGCTTGTACTACTGATTTTTTACTGCTGAACAAATTACCCAATATTATAGGATAGCTGAACAACTGCCTACTGCCTTCTGTCTTTCTGCCACGCTCTATTCCCATTACAGCTGCCCTAATTTCTCCTCAGATTGCCTTTTCTGTTCCCTTCTTCCACTTGTTCTTTTCCCTTCTGCATTTCTTCTTCTCAGTTCCTCACACTGTTTCTCTGCCAGCTCCTGGACCCCTGCTTTCCATCTCCCTACACCCCGTGAACCAGTATATTTTTAAATATTGCCTGGCACCTTTAGCCATCTTCTCTACCCCTGCTCCTGGACCCCTGCCTCCTCCCTCATCAACCTCTTGAACCAGCCTTGTGTTTTGCAAAAATCCTACCTGGCACCTTTGACCAGACCTCTCTGCAGGAACCCTTTCTCTCCCTTCACACCTACTATTTGCACCTACTTCTGCCCTGAGCACTAAATTGCCCACCGATTTACCTGAGCTTTGTCTTGTTTGTTTTTTAACTAACAGCCTGCCTTTTTCCACTCTTTTTTAGCCGCGAGCCCAAGTCCCGGGCTCTCCACTTCAGCCGAGCAGCCTCGGCACTGGTCCTGGTGGCACCTCTGCATCCAGCCTGCCCTCCCCAACCAAGGAAAGTAGTTCAATCGGTCTGCTCCCAGCCCAGAGCTGCCAGGCTTCAATCCCCATAATCTGACTGGCTCCTGGGGACTGTGGCTGCTTCCCGATTGGACGCCGCAGATCCCCATTGAGAAAGCAAGCACTCAAGTTGCCTTTTTCAAATCACAGCTCAGCCGCTGCCTTGCTCTACTACTCTCTGAACAGGTTTTCTGCCCACCCTGCCACCCCCAACTCCCTCCTTTATTTAATACACTTCCCCACTGATCCCCGCCCCCTGAGGCCTCATATTAGTCAATTACAGCAACTTCCTAAAGAGGTACTCCTCTCTTGCAGCTTCTTAAAGGGCGGTCCTCTTCATGGTCAAATTTGACAAATACTGCTGATTGCCTATCTTAATCCACCGCTGTTTCCAACAGCCTCCCACTACCAGTGCCTTACCACTGCCTCTACCCCTGGGCATAGTTTCTTCTACCACACTCAGCTGTGTACCCCACTCCATTCCCTCACTCATTACTGTCCTGTCATCTCCTCTCTTCTGCCGCCAGCATGAGTGCTCTAAGCAGTTCCACCTCCCATATTTACTCTCACCCTTGTTCTTCACCTCTGCCCCCTCCTACTCAACTCCCTCACCTTGCCCCTCCCCTCCCCACCAGTTATGCCCCAAATCCTTCTTACACTCCCTCATTTCTCTCTCTCCTCATCCACACCTCCTCGCACCCCTCCCTTTCCCCCACCTCCACTTGTGCATCAAAATCCATCCCTGCCCCTCCCCATGCGAGCCTTCATCAGCCTTTGCCTGTTCCATGAGTTCTCTCCTTTCCACCACAACCATATCTTTTTCACCCACCACTACACCAGGTTATACTCCACCAAGCTGTCTTTGCTTGTGAATCGCAGGCACTTAAGGCTCCTCCTACTACTACTACTCCTTATCTCAGGCTCCATTCATCGTAACCCCAGCCCCACACCCTCCACTGATTTCACCCCTCACTCATCCCCTAAACAAACTAAACAGCTCATTTTTGCTCACCTTAATGTGCAAAGCCTTTTGGAAAAAAAAACCTTAATTGAGTCCTGGGTGACGGCTAACGCTTTTGATGTCATTGCCCTCACGAAACCTGGCTGAAGGAGGACATCTCCCAATGAAATCCTCCTTGAAGGTTACTCAGTCTTTAGAAAAGACAGGGTCGGGAAGCATGGGGAAACTGCCTATCTGGGCTGGCCGATCACCTCCTTGCCACTGAATTGAACCCCACTTCCCACCTCCTCCCAAGACCATCTCGAACACCTCCCTCCTTGAGCGGCTAATGGTCACAGTCGTGGGTACCTGCCACCCTCCTCCTCACTATGTGATTGTGACCTCTTCCTCAGTATCAAGACCTCCCTCCCCAAGGAGAGATTGGATCATCCTAGGGATTTTAAACTAAACTGGCTGTCCCTCACTGTGACTCCACCAAGGAAACCTTACTTGGCTCTTGGCCTACACCAGCTCATCACTGAACCTACCAGAACTAACTACAAAACTGGATCTCAATTCCCTCATTGATTGGGTTCCTGTCTCACACACCTCTCATGCCATTGCCTCCAGAGTTCTTCCTGACTTAGTGACCACTGTGCTGTTTCCTGCCAATGGTCCACAAAAGCATCCTCCTGCCCACACAAATTCATCCAAACCAGGCAATTGAGGAAGCTGGATGCCCTGAGTTTTCCAAAGCTGCCCTAGCCCAAGACTGGTCCTTTACCTAAAACATTTCTGACATCTGCAAAGCACTTGGAAGCCTTTAGCAATAAATTCTTTGCCCTCTGCGACCATTTCCATCCCACTTAAAAAATCTGGGTTAAGGTTCTAGCCAAGAATGGGTCACCCCAAGCTTTGCAAACTAATGAGAGATAGGACTGAGCCTGGAAGTTGTACAGAAACCCAAAACCCCAATTCCTCCAAGACTTCAAAACTCTCAGGAACAGGTGCAAATCTTCCACAAGATCTACTAAATCCTAATTCATCCTGGAAAACAACGTGCTGCCCAGGGAACCCTAGGAGGACCTGGAACATTCTTAACAACCTTATTGATAGGGAATTGCTGAAGAACATTTTGTCTCACCTCTGAAGGACAACCACCACCGCACCAAGTGAAATAGCCTCCCTTTCAATAAATACTTTGGTGACCTCGACCAGTACAAGCCAGCTCCACTCCACCCCATTTACCACTGCACCTCCCACTCTCCCACCCTAAGTTCCATTTGGGTACACCAAGCCCTGTGAAATGGTCAAGTTAATCAGAACAAAAGAACCAAGATCATCCAAGGCGCTGACAACATTGACTTCAGAGTTCTCCGTTTTGTCTGTGACTCCCTGGCCATCCCTCTCACTAACATCTTCAACCACTCCCTCTGCATGGGGTCCTTCCAGAAAGCATGCAAGTGTGCCATTATTAAACCTCTTCACAAATATGGTTCCAAGGATCTAGTATCCAACTACTGTCCCATCTCCCTCCTTCCCCATCTCTCCAAAATGTTTGAGAAAGTGGTCCACAAACAAACCACGGAATTCCTCTCAAAATACAACCTGCTCACAGAGGCCCAGCATGGGTTCCGTGCTTGACACAATACCAAAACTGCACTCATCAAGCTCACCCACTCCATAGACAAAGCTAACAATGAAGGCCTCTACACCGGTGCTAAGCCTTCAACCTCATTGATCATGAAGTCCTCCTCCATACTCTGGCTGGCCTCCATTTCTCACCTGAGATCTGCCTCTGGTTCAAGGATTACTTAACGGGCAGATCCCATTGCACCATTATTGAAGGTGTCCTCTCTGAATCCTGCCCCATCAAATACGGCATCCCTCAAGGGTCCATCCTGGGTCCTCTTCTCTTCTCTCTGGTTGTTATCTCCCTGCCTGACATCTGCACCTCCTCCAAACTCATTCTCTATGCTGATGATGCAGCCCTTTTCTGTCATGACAAAAACCCCAACACTCTCATTAACAAACTCCAATTCAATTTCAGCAGACTTCACACCTGGTTCACATCCAAGGTCTTGTACTCAACTCCAAAAAACTAAGTTCATGGTTTTCTCCACCTCATAAACCCTTGGCTTTGACCTCTCACTCTATGACAACCTTGGTAACTCCACTGAAAGAGTAAGTGAATTCAAGTACCTTAACTTACTCCTGGATAGCCACTTCATTTGATGTTCACACTAGCCTCACAAACAAAAAAGCCCACCAACACCTTGGTATCCTCCACAGAACCAAGTATTACATTAATAGGGAATCCAAATCCCTCTTGGTTTCCAGCTTCCTCCTTTCTGTCTTTGACTATGGTTCACTTGTCCCCCTCCCCTGCCTCTCCATCAAAAATTTCTCCAGACTTCGAAGCTCCTACCTCAACGCTATCCGCTTTGCCTCTGGTCTCCCTAAACTTCACACAACTGTGACCTTTATAAGCTCACCAGTTGGCCCTACCTTGAGGCCCGCCTCAGCTGCAAGATGACCACCTTCTTCTTCAAACTCTCCCACAGACTGCTCCCTGATTGCCTCACCTCTCTCTTCCAGACAGCCGCCACCACCAGGACCACTAGACTCGTCCTCCACTCTCTCTTTCACTGTTCCTTTCTGCTGGACCATTCAAGGTCAGAAAACACTCTCCTTTATGGGACCCAAGCTCTTCAACTCTCTCCCTCCAGAATTAAAACTCTGTCCCTCCACAAATGCCTTCAAACACAATATCAGGAGACAATTCTCCCTCACCTGCACCTGCTTGCAGCCCTAACCTGGCTCCCCTTCTGCACTCTTTTCCCCTCACCCTCTGGCTATCCACCTCTGGCACTTACCCTCTCTTTCTAGCACTTGTAGTATTGTTAATCCACTTAGGCTAGTTGTTAGATTGCACTTAAATTTTTTGTTTCCCACTGTTATATTTGAAAACCCCTACAAATGGGGTTCCCAAAAGTCTTCCTCGAGATTGCCTAAATGCTCACTGTCAGGCTGCTGTCCTGCATTTTAGCAGTTTAAATGTGATTGCCAGAGGTGCCTGTATAGCCTTCTGTGTACTGTCTCTTTAAGAGCTGCCTAGATTGCAGTCATAAGTAATCTGAGAGGGAGCTGTTGACAAATGTAACTATTTTCTGAAAATCATTTAAAGTGATAATGATAATGTAGTTGTTTAACCTGCTTTCTTTGCAGCAAGGACTGTTTTGTTTAGCTTCACTATCTTGGTCCTGGACTGCGAATTGGACCAATCACTACTGGTGGGACCTAAAATGAAGCTGGACTACAGGAGCTGTCTAGAGTCAAAATCTGTAGGAATTATAGTTCTGGGCTTTTTGCGCCTTTTTCACATCTGAAGGGGGAGCCTTTGTTGTGACTGACAGAAGGATCAGCCAATCAAACTTTTTGGATGTTGGGGAATTTCCCAGGCTGCTGCAGCTAGTTTCAATTTGGGGCTGAGAAGTGAAGAAGTAACAGCTCAACTGATTTTTGAGCAGCAGTTCTGTGTAGTTTTGCATAAGAGAACTTTGAAAGGGCTGAGTTTTGGCCCGTCTGTCTGCCTGCTGTCCCTGAGAGGGAAAATAGAGTTTATTTGGACTGAATACCAGTTGTGAGGACTATTTAAGCCACTGGACTGTGACCAGGCTTTAACCTAAGAAGACCAAAGATTTGCTGAATATGATCGGCCTGTCAGGATATCCAGCTGCTTTTGAATCCCTGGTTTGTGCAGAGACTTTGCGATCATGACCAGAGAGCATTTTCCCAAGTACAGTAGAATTTCCTTACATGTAAATGTGCTATGTATTGAAAGTGGGTCGTGATTTGGTTCCCCACAGTGTGAACTGTGTTCTGCTTGCTGGAAGCTTTATCCAGCCTAAATGGACTGAATCCGCGTTCATCTCCATTCGGCCTGGGCCATGCCATGCTGGCCCTGCCAGACTACCCCACTGCACAGAGAAAGCCACCGACGAGAGACCTGCCTGGGGATCAGCCCCCTGCTCCACGCTTGAACAGGAATGACGCCTCGGTGAATCGTGTTGGCCCTGCTTCTCCTGGCACTCCAGATTTACCACCTGCTGTCTCGATTTTTGTCTGGCCTGTGTTCAGTCTTGGGTATCATGAGTAATCCACAGGGTAGCTCCCTGCAACAACAGCCTAATCTAAAAGTGTGTCATCTGCTTGTCTTGTTGTTTCTTTTCATGAACTGAGCCCTCCAGCTCCAGATTACAAATATGTGTGTGTTGTGCGTGTTGTTTCTTCCATCACAGGGCCCCAACCAGCTGCAATGTTCCTGGCTAGCCCATCATTCTTCATCTGGGTACCCAGAGTGTGTGACTGTTTATGGACCCTGAAGTGCATGCATAACTGTTTGATTGATAGAGCCTTTAAGCAAATTAACCTGATTATGCCCCTCCTTGTTCAAGCCCCTTAAATAAATCAGATCTACTGTAACTCTTTTTGCATTTACCTATTGAGTGGTTCCAGTTTGTGCAAGAGTACACTACTGCTGTTATTTGCTGTGTATATCATGTTTTACAGGGTCCCAGGGCTGGGCCAGAGGAAAGCCCTGGTGGTAATGCAAACAGTGTGGGTACTTGTGTTGTGTATCAGGGTCTTGTGGAAAGTGATTATTGTGTATTGTTCCAGCCACTAATAAGGAAAGAAGGGGTTACAGTGTCCCAGAGGGCTGTGCCCAGTTTAGCTTGACCACTACCAACCTTGACCTCTGGGTGGAGGCACCCCATTTCTGAACTCAGGTCCTTTAACCTGCTACTAGCCAAGCAGACAGGGGTAGTAGCCCTTGGGATAGCGCCAGCTAGGGGTTACATTTTGAAGGCTCATCGCTGGGTTTTTGTGCCTTCTAGTGGCCAAAAATTATGAATTATTGTTAAAGATTAATGGCTACCCCAGTTGAAATGGCTGTACACCAGTTGGTGGGGTGGTGTACTGGGCAGGAGATTGACCCCTAAAATTCTCTACTTATACTGGATATTCCCCTGGGTGCCAGTAAAGACACTGTAGAGGGAGCACTCTCCAAAGTTCAATGTTTAAAAAACCCTGTGGTGGTGGGTCGACAGGCTGATTTGATCTCCCAAACTTTCATAGTCTTGGTGGAGTGTAGTGACCTTGTGGACAGCTCTAAAGTGCCACAGACTATTGCCCCAGAAGGGGTTCCAGATGCCTGGAGAGTGATAACAAAAGACACGAAAGACCCCGGGAAGGATGAGCCCCCACCATTATCTGAGACTTTTGAGGAGAAATTTGCTAAGTTGTTGTTGGAGGAAGGGGAAACCATAGAGGACTTTAAGAAACTGTTCCTGCCGGCCCAGTGGTACTGAGGGTTGATGCGCCGGATGCCACACCTCATGCTACGCTGGCGACCCGGGTTCGGGAACGAGCCTGGGTCATCGGGGGTTGGCAGGGATGGGGAAGGATTGAGCATCCTATGGACTGCTCTCCTTCCCTGACAGGGGGATTTCACCAGCTGATGCACTGTGACCTCTAGCAGAGGCTGGAGGCGTCACAGTGCACAGACGCTAAATGCTGGGGATTGAAGCTGTGGCGGATGTCATTCGGGGGTGTACAGAAGTGTGCACCAGCTGAGCTGGACATCATTGCACGTCCAAAGCTTCAGGGAGAAAAACAAAGTAAAAATCCCTCTATCGGCAGGGTGAGGTGACTGCAACCATCAGTAGCCCAAGGCCACACGCTCATCAAGTCAGCCGTACCTTCACTCCTCTCCCTGGGGATCCTGGGCCTCTCCATGGGGTCTGGTGAGCCCAGAATATCGGAAGATGGTTCAGGTGGGCAGTGGAGCTGCAGAGCTGAGTGTGGAAACCTGAGAGATGCCTCAGGAGGTAGTGACCAAAAAAAAAAAAAGAAAAGAAATTATTCCTACCACCTGGGGGTTTCCTTCCCAAGCACCCCTCCCACTCCAGCACCTGTTTCTGCCCCACCTTCTGTGCTTATGCCAATGTTGGCCCCTATATCTGTACCTGCCATTAGTCACGACTCCTACCAAGGCTGAGAATCTTCTCAGGTACCCTCCTCACCCCAGGGTGAGGATGACTGGGAGACCTGGGTGACTATGTTGCCCTCTAGTATTTGAATGGCAATGCTCAGAAGCAGAGAAACAAAAGAGGTTGAGTGAGAACCTCTGACGTCTTGCCTGGCTACCATCCATGCCAAGCGGGCCAATAACACCAAAGCAACTGCACAGGACTATCTTGGTGCATTGGAAAATGTGTATGGGAGCCCAGATTCAGATGAGGGTCTGTGGTGGAGAGTAAGAAATGCTCAGCAGTACCCAGGAGAGCCATTGTCTGTGAATGTACCTTGGCTTGAAAAGCTGCTACAAGAGTCCCTCAGAAAGGGTAGCGTGCTGTCAAATGAATTAGATTGAACTAGGCTGGACCGTATCCTTAAGTCTGCTCCATTTTCAGAATTCTTACTGCTTCGGTTGTGCCTTGCCACCCAACTGGAATTGCCCCTCCTATGATGAGCTAATGAAAGAAATTTGGGGGGTTGAGCAAAGGTGACCCCATGGGGGAATTGCACCCATATCTGCTGCTGCTGCGCAAGTGACCGAGAGTGATCAGCCAAGTGAGGCTCAGGGGTAAAAGTCAGCACTTAACAAGCACTCTGAGAATGCAAAGGACTTCCTGCCCTGGGCCCAGCATTGGAAAGATGAGCTACTAAAGGAAGTCCAAGAGTTGAAGATGGGTGCTCCTGCAAGGATTTCCCCCATGGAACAAGATTCTGATCCATTTCAGGATGTGACTGCCATGGGGGTGGGGGTGCACCCTCAGGCATCCGCTACCGAGGGTGACTCCAAGGCTGAGATCACCGGATTGACTGCCACTCTAAAGGGACTGCTAAGACACGTTGCACTACTCTCACCACTACAAGCAGATACTAGACCCCAATCTCTTACTACTGCTTCAGTTCCTCAAACAATGTTCTCTCCCAGGATGACCCAGGAGTCTCTCATTTGTCACAACTCTGGATAGGATGGCCATATGAGAAGAGAATGCCGGTCTCAGAAGGACTTAGAAAGAGTAGTAAACAGACTCCAAGGGGAGCTCCAAAAAGCAAATCAGTCGTCAAGGGATGCCCGAAATGACCACAGTGAAGGTTCGAGAAACCGTAACTCAAATTTCTTTATGGCTAAATCGTCTGTCCAGACCTCTGTTATGGCCTCTCCAGACTGGTCCAAAATAGTGGGCCCTTCAATGGAGACTATGGTGACTGTGAATGGTATTCATACTTGGGCTGTGCTTGACAGTGGGTCATAAGTGACCATTGTATTCCAGGACTGGAATGACAAGCACTTATCTGATGTGCCTTTGCAATCCCTGGAAGGCCTACATGTGTGGGGCCTGAGCAACAAGTCTTATCCCTGCCTAGGGTATGTCTGTCTCTGGTTGTCTTTTCCTGCAACTGTAACAGGTGTAGATGAGCGAGTAGAGACATTGGCCCTAGTGTGTCCCCCCACCGGACTGTATGATGGGGTCCCCCTATAAATTGGGACAAACGCCCATATGTTTGGGAGACTGGCACAACTCTGTCATTAGAAACAAGGGCGACAGACTGGGAGGGCCCCGAGAATTCTGGCTCTGATCAAGAGGGCCTATGAATTGCAACAGAAACCTGAGGAAGTAGACCAGGATGAACTGGTGGGGATCATGTGGAAGAAAGATCTCGATTCAATGGTAATGGCCCCCTAATGCCCAGTGTACCATTCAAGGGGAGGTCCGCCTCCGGAAAGATGTCAAGAACAAAATACTGATGTTGGATGCACCAGGCAATGGAAAATTGCCAGAAGGATTATTGGTCAAGCCCAGCATCTTGCCTGCTCATGCCCATGCCTATGGAGTGAGTGATGGTCCAGATTCACAATCGCGTCAGATCGGAGATCTGGGTGAACAGGGTGCACCTAGCTATGGTACACTGCGTAGACACTGCAGTATTGCCTAGCAGCAAGCACTCTGATGAGAAGGAGAGAGTGACTCTAGACTTGTTTGACTTTGGTGACTCCCCATTGCCAGCTGAATGGTCAGTATAGAATTAGCAAGAGACTTGCCCAGAGAGACCAAGTGTTTTCATTGAAGGAATGGGATGTGGGATGTGTCCAGGGTGCAAAGCATCACATACTGTACACCTGCACGATGAACAGCCATTTCAAGAGAGGTCCCGATGCCTAGCCCCGTAGACATTGATGATGTGAGAAGACACCTGCAGGAAATGCTCGCTGCTGGCGTGATGCAAGAATCCAGGAGCCCATACACCTCTCCCATTTTGGTTGTGCATAAGAAGAATGGGTCTGTGAGAATGTGTGTTGATTATCGAACCCTGAACCGGCGGACCATCCCAGACCAATACACTATGCCTCGTATACAAGATGCCCTGGACTGCTTGAATGGGAGCAATGGTTTTCGGTGTTGGATCTTCGCAGCACATACTACCAGATTCCGATGGCCCAGAAGACTGTGAGAAAACAGCCTTCATCTGTCAATTGGGGTTCTACACGTTTCTGAGGATGCCACAAGGGATATCGGGCACCCCAGCCACCTTTCAGCAACTGATGAAATATGGTGAGATATGAATTTGCTGGAATGCCCGTGTACTTGGATGATGTCATTGTGTTTGAGAGCACCTTAGAGGAGCATGAGAACTGACTGTTTAAGTCCTAGACTGACTGGAAGACGTCGGCCTCAAGCTGTCCATTGACAAGTGCCAGTTTTTCTAAACCTCCGTGAAGTATGTGGGGCACATAGTATCTACAAAGGGATAGAGACTGATCCCAGTAAGGTTGAAGCACTGACTACTTGGGCCCAGTCCCATAATCTGAAAGAACTACAACGTTTCCTGGGGTTCTGTGTCTACTACCGCAGGTTCATAAAAGACTATTCAAAGGTGATTCACCCACTCTTGAACCTTACCCAGGGTTACCCTCCTTCCAATTGTAAATACAAAAAAGGGGCCATTAAAGAACCAGAAAACATATACTTCCACCCAGATGAACTCTTTGGGCCCCGCTGGATGCCCGACTGTGAAGCAGCTTTCCATGAGATCATATACCAGCTCACCCATGCCCCCATCCTCGCCTATGCTGACCCCACCAAACCCTATGTGCTGCATATGGATGCTAGTCTGCAGGGTCTAGGAGCAGTGCTGTATCAAGACCATGAGGATGGCCTGTGACCAGTAGCTTTTGCCAGTAGGAGCTTGACACCGTCCAAACAAAACTACCCTGTGCATAATTTACGGTTCCTTGTGCTACAATGGGCCATCATTGACCAGTTTCATGAATACCTCTATGGGGCAAAGATATTGGTCAAGACTAACAATAACCCGTTGACCTATGTACAGACTTCAGCTAAGGTAGACGCCACTGGGCACCGGCGGCTTTCTGCATTATCAACCTATGATTATGCTGTCGAATACAGACCGGGCCTGAACCATATTGATGCTGACACCCAGGGACACTGGTTTACCGTGATTGCGAAAGGGCAAATTCCATTTTGCACATAGTAAAAACCGGTATTGCCACCGGTGTCTGCCAAGCCAAAATCCGTTTTTACTGGTGTTTTGTTTTGTGCACTTTATTTAACAATTTTTAACTGTGCTAACATGCATTTTAGCAATTTTACCTCCACTATTAATACATCTATCCATCCTTGTACCAATTAAAGTTATTGTAGGTACAAGATGTGATGGCAGCAGCAGCACTATGGCTCACATCCTTCAGGTTCAGTAGTAGCAACAACACTACGCCCCCCCCACCCCTCTGGTGTGACAGAAGCAGCAGCACTGCAGTCTCCCAACCTGCAGGTGTGACAGCAACAGTACTACGTTCCCCATCCCTCAGGTGTGATGGCAGTGAATCAGCACTATGGTCCCCTTCCTCAGGGGTGATGGTGGCAGCACCACCAATACTTCCAGCTCCCTCCAACACAGTGAATATAGTCAGCCCTGGAAAACAAACACTGCAAGTATGCCACCACACCTAAATAAATCCTGGCTGAATGTACCTATTTTGTACTGTGTGTCAATACTACATTATGGAAAGGAGCATAGGGCACATTGCCAATGCTGGCTCTGTATGCCTTTTCATGTCACCAGGTACTTAAATAAAAAGAGACAAGCTAAATTAAATAAAATTTAGTTTATAAATGTGCAGAAAGTGGTGCAAAAAGTAGAAACATTCCAAAAGCATATACATTAAAATGTGCAAAATTTATAATCAGCAAAAATTAATACGATAGGATAAACCCAATACTGTAAGAAATAACATTTAAAATGTATATAAAAATAGTAAAAGCAGAAACAGTGGAGAAAACTAATTTTGGATTAAAATCCACATACATTAAAATGTGCAAAACGTGAAACAAAGTAAACTGTGCAAAAGAATCAGTTAATCTAAAGCCCTTACAATTTAATTGAACATTTTGTTAACTAACAAAACAGCTAAGCAGTGGCAACCAATACATAAAGTACCCTATTTATTGAACATTAGCATTGAAAACAGTCGTAAATTGTCCACCCAGAGGTTTCTTCTTTGATCCGTATGGATCTGACCATATACAGAAAATGACCTTTCAACTTCAGCACTGGCACTGGGACCCAAATTGCCTGCTGGGCAGCTCTAGCCAGCACTGGTAGCTGAGGCTCCACAGACTTCCAGTACTGACCCAGATCAAAGTCCAACTTTGCTGGCAAGTCACTGAGGTCTTGTCTCACGGAGATCCCAACTTTTCAAAGCTGCTGTATTGTGAAGTCCAAACATTGGAATGTCCTCTGCATATTGATTGTATTCCTTGTTCAGTTTAGGCAGATTGAATGGGTCTAGTATGCACATGCCTTGAAAACTGTAGCTAAGGATTTGACCCCATATGCTTGCCGAGTTTGTTTAGCGCCACACTGAAAGCTTTTGAAATACCAAAACTTGATCCTGCTTGGCCCGCCTCTAAGCTGCTGAAGCTGCTCATCAGTTCTCTCTCCAAAGCCATCGGTCTTTAACACACCAGCCTCAAATCTGTTCTTGATTGCCATTAGTGTATCGTAGATAGACACAGCCAGTGGTTTATCTTTCAATTGCAGCATGTGTATTGTCTCTATTATGTCCATACTATTTTCTGCAATAAATGTAGTCTGAATTTGGAGCTCTCCCATCCATTCGTAAATAAGTTAAGTAGCGATTTCAATGAATTTGCATCACTCTGGTCTTCCTGCAAGAAATCTTCAGAATATTGCAAGTGGGTGGCATGGTATTTCACAGCCTCAAACCATGTGTTCCAGCTGTCAGTACTGGGACAGGAGGTAAAGTGTTGTTCTCCACCCCCAACTCTGTGATGAATGCCAGGTACTCCTTTTCGTTTTGGGGACTGCTGGAACATGTATTTAATCTGAGCAACCAGTTTGTTCACTAACTCAAATGGTCTATCCATGTGTCACCTACAAGTGACAGGACATGTGCCCAGCAACTCACATGGATGACATGGTCCCCAATAACTCCCTGTAATGCATCATTGAAACATTTAATCATGTATCTGGCATTGTCAGTGACAAAACCCACAACTTGCTCCATCTCCACCTCATATTTCTGCAGAGTTTTTAAAATGGCTTGCAACAGTTGAATGGTTCATCAGCACTCAACTCCATGGTATTTGCAATGTAAGATTTCCCACCATCGATAACAAAACAATGTTCAGTACACACACGAGCATCTGAGTCTGTGGATTCATCACATTACTGTGATGCTCTTTCCTTTCACTTGTTGGCGTAATGGACTCCTCCATCTCATTCTGCAGTTTTGGCAGGTAGTTCTGACGGAGAGTGTCTGCCTTTGAAGTGCACCTATGCTCTTAATATACTTTCCCATCCAGTCTCTGAGGCAGGGTTGATCAAGTTTCTCAATTGGAATATTGGCCCCACACCAAGCCCCTCAACGTGTCGAGAACTGTTTCTTCCCTTGAAGCAGCAGCAGAAGTGGTGGCATTGAAACTCGTTTGTAATGTTACCTGTCTGTTCTCACTTTCTCTTTCTGGCTCCTGTTTTAAATGCTTTTGCTGTTGCAGTGGTTCTATAACGGTATCCTTCCGGATGTGGTCCACTGGATGGGGCACAAACCGGCAGAACATTTTCCTCCATCTTCATACATTCCCATTGCCTTGAACTGTAGTGCATGGTCTTCACAGTAATGCTTGAGATTTTGGGCATCTTTCGTGGTGGTGGTGTTGCCATCTTGATGGTATAGTGAATGCAATATTTCCAAAGAACTAAAAGTGACAAAGCAGCAGATCACTAACACCACTTTCACAGATTGACCTACAAAAAAAAAACACACACAGTAAGGAATAGTTCTGCAACACCAACCAAGCATTCACAATTTTCGTATGGAAGACCCACTAGTGGGCAAAAAGAAAGCAAACTGTACCTTTTACGGTGGTCTTGAATACACTTGCAGCAGATCACGCCCAACAGCACTTCAAGGCCTGAAATCATAATTGAAATGTTTACATGCGGCCCACAGATAAATGTGTCATAACTGTTAAAAGATCATCATCCACATCCTCATCCTCATCAATGCATTCTCCAATCACAGCTTGCCACCAACACCCACACATACTTACTTGAGTGGCTAGAAGGATAGCGTGACTGCATGAGGTGCTGGTAGCAGTGTTGCCAGGTGGTTCAACAGCAGCATGAATTTGCAGCAGTGCACAGGCATGGACTGGTGTTTATGAAGACTTCAGACTCCCAGCAAGATGGAAACAGCAGTCTTGATGATTCTTCAGGCGGACGGCAGCCAGTGCAGCCCCCACCCTCAGGCGTGATGGCAGCGGTGCAGCCCCCACCCTCAGGGCGTGATGGCAGCCGGTGCAGCCCCCACCCCTCAGGCGTGATGGCAGCCGGTGCAGCCCCTCACCCCTCAGGCATGACGGCAGCAGAGGCAGAATGATGGTACTCACCCAATGCCATGTACCAAAGCTTGACAGAGCTCAGACGTGAAGTCGAACCACCAGACGCCAAGGTGACTCCACGGTTCAGTCCCTAACATCTAGCTGCCTGGATTGGTTTATTATTATATATAAACAAAGTGCATCCAATTAAAACAAATCCAAACTGATTAATGAGGATTGAGGATGCTAATGGAGAGATCAACAATCTGTACCAGACAATAAACCAACCAGGAATTGCAACCACAGTAAATTGGGCACTTTCTAACTTGTCCTCATGAAAATGGAGCCTCTTAGTTTTCATGTCGGAGCTCAAACTCAGGAAAGGTGTTCCACCAGCAAAGGTACAGCCAGCCCATAGAGCATAACCACTGTGTAGTTCATGGCTTCCATGTCCCCTATCCCACCTGCAGTCAACAGAATAAATTGATCTTTGCACCCAATCACCAGTTTGAGTGATCACTCCAGTGCAAAGATTATTTTGAATATAGTGCCTACGGGGGACCAGAGATGTGAAGTCCCAATCCGTACAGTGGTCAGGCATCACCGCTGCTGGTAGTTCCTTAAGAACTCATCAATTCTCTGTAGTTCCCCAACACTTCCAAAATATTCCATTATTCCTGCAAAAGTCCAACTTAGTGGTAAGATTACTACATGCAGTTATACAGTTTATCAACTTGTTCTTTGTTTACCCCTAGGTAACTAATCCGATGCCTACATCCTCCACAATTGATCAAGGGAGCCAAGAAGGAAACTCTGCAGTTGTCAGTTTTGAAGGGCACAGATTAGACATGGAATGGTTTATTAAATTATTTAGTTTGATGTGGCTTAATAAAGTTATTTTGTCCGACTGTGTCTATTATTCCACACACACACACACAGACACACACACGCATGCACACGCATGCACAGACACACACACGCATGCACAGACACAAACGCATGCACAGACATGCACAGACACACGCATGCACAGACATGCACACACAGACATGCGCAGGCACACACACATGCACACATTTTGTACTGTATTTCTTTCATGGAGAGTACAACCAACAAAATATAAAACACCCCTCCCTCCAAGGCCAGAACCATTTTTTCCCCAGCATGTGCACCAGTCCGCCCAGTGTGCCCATCTGCCAACCATCAAACAACAAACCAGTGGAGCGTGGCACGGATCCGGGCCTGGTGCACATGCGGGAAAAAATGTTTCTGTGCCAGTCTACCCTCCCTCCAAGGCCAGAACCATTTTCCCCAGCATGTGCACCAGTCCGCCCAGTGTGCCCATCTGCCACCATCAAACAACAAAACAGTGGAGCGAGGCACGACCCAGAAGCCTGTGCGACATGCTGGAAAAATGTTTCTGTGCCACTCTGCCAGTCCACCCCTCCATCCAAGGCCAGAACCATTTTTCCCCAGCATGTGCACCAGTCCGCCCAGTGTGCCCATCTGCCGACCATCAAACAACAAACCAGTGGAGCGAGGCACGGACCCAGAGCTTGGCGACATGCTGGAAAAATGGTTCTGTGCCACCTGCCAGTCCACCCTCCTCCAAGGCCAGAACCATTTTCCCCAGCATGTGCACCAGTCCGCCAGTGTGCCCATCTGCCGACCATCAAACAACAAACCAGTGGAGCGAGGCACGACCTGAAGCCTGGCACATGTTGGAAAAATGGTTCTGTGCCACCTGCCAGTCCACCCCTCCCTCCAAGGCCAGAACCATTTTTCCCCAGCATGTGCACCAGTCCGCCAGTGTGCCCATCTGCCGACCATCAAACAACAAACCAGTGGGAGCGAGGCACGGACCCAGAAGCTGCACATGCTGGAAAAATGGTTCTGTGCCACCTGCCAGTCCACCCTCCCTCCAAGGCCAGAACCATTTTTCCCCAGCATGTGCACCAGTCCACCCAGTGTGCCCATCTGCCGACCATCAAACAACAAACCAGTGGAGCGAGGCACGGACCGAAGCCTGGCACACATGCTGGAAAAATGTTTCTGTGCCACTGCCAGTCTACCCTCCTCCAAGGCCAGAACCATTTTTCCCCAGCATGTGCACCAGTCCGCCCAGTGTGCCCATCTGCCACCATCAAACAACAAACCAGTGGAGCGAGGCACGGACCCAGAAGCCTGGCACACATGCTGGAAAAATGTTTCTGTGCCACTGCCAGTCTACCCCTCCCTCCAAGGCCAGAACCATTTCCCCAGCATGTGCACCAGTCCGCCCAGTGTGCCCATCTGCCGACCATCAAACAACAAACCAGTGGAGCGAGGCATGGACCCGAAGCCATGCATACATGCTGGAAAATGGTTCTGTGCCACTCTGCCAGTCCACCCTCCCTCCAAGGCCAGAACCATTTTTGCCCCAGCATGCACCAGTCCGCCCAGTGTGCCCATCTGCCGACCATCAAACAACAAACCAGTGGAGCGAGGCATGGACCCAGAAGCCATGGCACATGCTGGAAAAATGTTTCTGTGCCACTCTGCCAGTCCACCCTCCCTCCAAGGCCAGAACCATTTTCCCCAGCATGTGCACCAGTCCGCCCAGTGTGCCCATCTGCCACCATCAAACAACAAACCAGTGGAGCGAGGCACGGACCCGAAGCCTGGCGCACATGCTGGAAAAAATGGTTCTGTGCCACTCTGCCAGTCCACCCCTCCCTCCAAGGCCAGAACCATTTTTCCCCCAGCATGTGCACCAGTCCGCCCAGTGTGCCCATCTGCCGACCATCAAACAACAAACCAGTGGAGCGAGGCACGGATCCGGAAGCCTGGCGCACATGCGGGAAAAAATGTTTCTGTGCCAGTCTACCCCTCCCTCCAAGGCCAGAACCATTTTTCCCCCAGCATGTGCACCAGTCCGCCCAGTGTGCCCATCTGCCAACCATCAAACAACCTATCCTGATACTACCCAGCAACAAACCAGCCCCACCAGCTTACATGGACAGGCACACTGCCATCAAACCACAAGACCAAACCTGGACCCACCTGTCCCAAATGCAGACTGTCCCCAGCAAAAACATTAACAGTCCCCATCTCAAGCAACCCTCCCAGACACCCCACAAGCAAACTCCCCAGACAACAACCACCCAAATCACAGCCAGAAAACACCCAGCCCCCTGCAAGAAACCCGACAACCAGAAGCAACCACACCAGGGCATGGCCAGAACACCTCCCACCTAGGACACAGACTTGAGTAGCACCCCTCCCCTGGACGCAGACATGATTGTTCAGCACTCATGAAGGACACATGGTGGCCAGACCCCCACCCATCAATCAAAAGTAAAATGGCATTTGGTAGCAGTGTGACCCCCCCCAAACAAAAACAGCATCTTCAATGTTGTGTTTGTACAGTATTTAGGGGACAGCTAAAACTTATGAATGGATGGGCCTAGCATATCTTTTTAATGAAAACAGTGATCCAAGCAACTATTCAGGACACACACACCCACAAAATCGGTAATCGCAACAATTCCAATTTTTGTACAGCAGGCAAGGACAATGTGATCCCACTCACCCACCCGCTCGCTTCATTAACAAAATTACGCATACTACGGACAAAGAAGCACAGCATTCAAATCATCATCATCGCCGGTAATCGGTCGCAAACAATTCCAATTTTTGTACAGCAGGCAAGGACGATGTGATCCCACTCACCCACCCGCCGCTTCACTAATAATAAAATTACGTGATACGGACAAAGAGGCACAGCATCATTTCATCATCAATCTCATGCATCAAAGTACAAAGTATTCTTACTTGCATGGCACAGCAACCAGCGGCAGGAAGGCAGGAGAAAATGAAATTGGACGGTTTCTGGTTTAAGTGTGTGATCAGTTTATAAAGCTAAGTGGTGAGTTTGTGTAGTTTGTAAAAGTGTGTCGACAGTTGGTATACAGTTAGTGAATGTGTGTGACCAATCTATGGAGTTTGTGGAGGTGTGTGAGGACTCTGTAGTCTACTAAGGCATATCGTCACCCTGTGTAGTCTGCAAAAAAAAAAGAGTAAAATGTTTCACCCAGTCAACTACTGGGCTTCCTTAGACTTCTTCTGTGTCCGTTTAATAGTAGGCTCCCTAAATGAACCAAATACAGAACTGTGCAGCAAATAAACTTACCGGCAGTGCGATTTCTGTTCAGACGATCCAGATGATGACCGCAGGAAACACTGAAATGAGAAGGCAGCAACACCACAACGAGCGAACAGCAATGAAAAAGAAACCCACGCCGTGTTTGCTTTTAAAGGGCTAAGTTCACGGACACTCCGTGAACAAACGCTACTTCCGTTTTCGCGCTGAAATAACGCGGACCAATCAGGATTCCGCTTAAACCTCCGTTATTCCGCGCATGCGGAAAACCAGTGTCCCTGCTGACACCCTATCACGAAGGCTCACTTCCAAGAATGATTGGGTCAGGCTGTCTGAACTTGGCATTCGAGCATTGTGCCAAAAGTTTAATAGAGATGAACAGATGTCTGCGAACACAGTGGACTGTTTAGTAGATTGCTTGGGCCCTTCTGACACCTGCATACCAGCTGCTTATTGCCACTTCTCTGCTCTAGATATTAGTGCACCACTCAATTTGACAATGACAGCATTCAGTGGGCTCAATCCCAAGATCCTATGATTCAGCCAGCACTGGATGCCCTGCAGGTGGGGAAAGATGTGTCTAAGTAACGCCCACTGACTTGAGAACTGCTTTATTGTTTAAAGAAGGCCCCAGATTGAAGTTGCTCAATCAGTTGTTGTATAGAGAGACAGTAGATCATAGTGGCAAAGTAGACAAGCAACAATTGGTCCTGCCCACAGCCTTTAAAGATTTGGTACTGAGGCCCCTCTGCAATCACACGGGGCACCTCAGTATTGACAGAACCCTTGACTTGGCACAATCTTGCTTCTACTGGCCTAAAATGGGGGCTGATGTTGAGCACCATGTAAAGACTTGTAGTCGCTGCCTGCAAAGAAAAGCCCTGCCTCAGAGGGCTGCCCCCCTTGCTAATATTACTACCAGTGTCCCCATGGAACTAGTCTGCATAGACTTCTTGTGTTTAGAACCTGATCAGTGGAACATTGGCAATGTGTTAGTGGTTACGGATCATTTCACACAGTATGCAGAAGCTTTTTCCACCAAAGATCAAAAGGCATCTACCGTGACCAGATGCTAGTGGAACATTTCTTCGGTCACTATGGTGCCCACAAATGGATTCATTCTGATCAAGGCAGAGACTTAGAGAGTCGGCTAATCAAAGAAATGCTCTCTCTATGGGGGGGTTGCGAAAGTCAAGAACCACCACCTATCACCCGCAGGGATACCCTCAACCAGAATGTTTTAACCGCACCCTTCTAGACATGCTAGGCACCCTCAGCCCAAAAGACAAACATAAATGGAGCCAGCAGATTAGCACCTTGGGACATGCATACAATTGCATGAAAAATGATGCTACTGGGTTCTCCCCCTACTGCCTCATGTTCAGGAGAGAGGCCTGGCTGCCAGTTGATGTCTGTTTTGGGGTCTCTTCAGATGGGGTCCGAGATGAAAACTACTTGCAATATGTACAAAAACTGAAAGTTCAATTGAACCATGCCTATCAACTGGCCCAGACAATGGCCGCCAAGAGAAATCTAGCCAACAAAAAGAGGCATGATGAAAAAGTAAAGGCTGAAGAGCTTCGACCTGCAGACCGTGTGTTGTTACACAATTTGGGACTGCATGGTAAACACAAAATTGCTGATCGGTGGCACCATTCTCCCCATGTAGTAGTTGGAAAGTTGGATGATTTACCTGTGTACAAGGTGCGCTCAGAAAACAACTCCAAAGCTGTCAAGACCATGCACCGTAACCACTTGCTACCTATCGGCCAAGGCATGATTGAGGCTGAACCCCCAGAAATTGAGCCCCCTGAGCTGGTGACTTGTGCTGCTGCAAGAAAGAGACAGAGTCAACCTACCCCAGTGGTCATAGATTTAAGGTTTCCTCTGCAGCAGGCCCAGAATGATAGTGACTGTCAGTCCACTTCTGACGAAAGTGAATACGACCATGCCTGTTGCCCCTCTTATGAACTGAGTCAGCTGTTTTGAGGTAACCCCCTGATGAATTGTGGGGATGAAGCTGGGCTTTCTGGAATACCTTAACCCCCAGCTTCATCCTTGGAGCCAAAGCTCCCAGAAAGTGAAGTGCAAAGTATCATGTCTGAAGATGTTGAGTCTCTGTGTATTGTGGAACTGTATGATTTGCCTGAAGAAGGGGCTGAGGGTCTGAGTCTTTCTGGTGACATACCAGAACTTGAAGAACACTATGAGAATGCTGACCACCCCCCCCTTCAGTGCCTCAAAGCTTGATTGTGCCTGAGCCTTCACAAAATGAGTCAAGTGTTGTAGAAACAGAGCCTGCAGAGCAAGGAGCCGGCAGTGCCCCAAGTTTGGATGTTCCCACCCAGGCAGAGGCACCCCTCACAAGTGACGAGAGCCCCTGACCAGTGCTGAGAGCACAGAGACTATAGTTGTCCCCCTCAGAAAGACCGCTGAGCTGTCAAGCCAGTAGTACGCCTCAGTTATGATTCTCCCAGGAGGCCAATGGATTTGCCTCTCAATGTGGTGCACAAAGGTGTTTATGTCTCACTAAGCTCACAGCCCAAATTGAGCTTGACAGCCAATTCCAGGTTACTTGTCTTTCCTCTCACCATGGTTACCCTCGCCTCTAGCCCCAAGTTAGCTGATAGGAAGGGCCCCTCATGCATTGTTTAAGGTACAAGAAGTTATTACCTGATTCAGTATAGTAATGTTCAATTTACCTGTGTGAAATATGCACAATGTGTTGTCAGAATGTATATAGTATCGTGAAGTGTAGTGAATATGTATAGTAAATAAGTTTATGTTAACTGATGCATGATGGTACAGAACAGCAGCGGATGCCAAGTTTTCTCCAGGCAGGGAAGGGTGTAACCCCATACAAATGGGGTTCCAGAAAAGTCTTTCTCGAGCTTGCTCTAAATGCTCACAGCCCAGCTGGTGTTCTCATGCTTAACAGTTTAAATGTGATTGCCAGAGAGTGCCTGTATAGCCTCTGTGTACTGTCTCTTTGAGAGCTGCCTGGATTGCAGTCATAAGTAATCTGAGAGGGAGCTCTGTTGAAAGATGTAACTTTTGCTGAAAATCATTTAGAGTGATAATGATAATGTAGTTTGTCTAACCTGTCTTTACAGCAATGACTGTTTTGTTTATCCCCACTATCTTGGTCCTGGACTGCGAATTGGACCAATCAGTACTGAGTGGGACCTAAATGGAGCCAGACTACAGGAGCTGTCTTGAGTCAAAATCTGTAGGAAATGTACTGTAGTTTGGGGCTTTCTGTACCATTTTGCACCTGAAGTGGGGCCTTTGTTGTGATTGACAGGAGGATCAGCCAACCGAACCTTTTGGATCTTGGGGAGTTTCCCAGGCTGCTGCAGCTAGTTTCAGTTTTGAGCTGAGAAGTGAAGAAGTAACAGCTCAAATGATTTTTGAGCAGCAGTTCTGTGTAGCACAGGACCCAAGGCAGCATGGATTCACAGCGGGAAGGTCATGCCAGACAAATCTGATAGATTTCTGTGACTGGGTGACCAAAGTAGTAGATCAGGGAGGGGCTGTGGACATGGTCTACCTAGACTTTAGCAAGGCATTTGACACAGTCCCACACAAAAGATTAATATACAAGTTAGCCTGCCTGGGAGTGGGTCCCAAGATGACAGCCTGGGTAAAGAAATGGCTGGAGAATAGGACACAGAGAGTAATAGTAAATGGTGTCCACTCTGAAGAAAGGGGTTACTAGTGGGCACCGAGGGTTCAATATTAGGATCAGTCCTCTTCAATGTCTTTATGCGTACATTGCAGAGGACTGGAAGGAAAAGTATGTCTCTTGCAGATGACACAAAGATCTGCAACAGAGTTGATGCACAAGGTGGGGTGGAAAGGATGAGAAGGGACTTGGCAAGGTTAGAAGAATGGTCAAATGTATGGCAGCTTAGATTCAATGCTAAGAAGCGCAAAGTAATGCACCTGGGAAACAAAAACCCAGGGAAGAGTACACAATGGGGGTGAGATACTAACAACAACAAAATGGAAAGGGACCTGGGGTAGTCATATCAGATGACCTAAAGGTGGGCAAGCAATGTGGAGAGGGCAGCAAGGAGGGTTGGGGGATACTGGGATGCATAGGGAGAGGCATCACCAGTAGAAAACAGGAAGTTATTATCCCTCTGTACAGACAGCTGGTGAGACCCCATCTGGAGTACTGCATGCAGTTCTGGAGACCCAATCTCCGCAAAGACATAGACAGGATGGAAGCTGTCCAGAGGAGGGCAACTAAAATGGTGCAGGGTCTGCACCGGAAGACATATGAAGAGAGACTTAAGGAGCTTAATATGTATAGCCTCGAGGAAAGGAGGGAGAGGGGGGACATGATAGAAACTTTCAAGTACCTCAAGGGAATCTACAAAGTCCAAGAAGGTAGCATCTTTCAAAAATGAGGTGTGCAAGAACAATGAACTCAGTTGAGAAGATAGAGAGCTGCTCAGAGGTAATGTAAGGAAGTATTTTTTTCACAGAGAGGGTTGTGGATGCATGGAACGGCCTTCCAGAGGAGGTTGTGGAGTCAAAAACAGTGGTGGAATTCAAGCATGCATGGGACAGTCATAAGGCAATTCTAGGGGTGGGGTAGGAAGAAGTAGGCTGCTAGTTAACTAGGATCTGTAGCTTATCCATTACGTAGGGAAATGGGCAGACTGGGTGGGCCAAGCGGTCCTTATCTGCCGTCAAATTCTATGTTTCTATGTTTCTAGCTTTGCATGAGAGAACTGTGAAAGGGCTGAGTTTTGGCCTGCCTGTCTGCCTGCTGTCCCTGAGAGGGAAAATAGAGTTTATCTGGACTGAATCCCAGTTGTGAGGACTATTTAAGCCACTGGACTGTGACCAGGCTTTAACCTGAAGAAGACCGAAGATTTGTTGAATGCGATTGGCCTGTCAGGATTTCCATCTGCTTTTGAATCCCCGGTTTGCGCAGAGACTTTGCGATCATGACCAGAGAGTGGTTTACCTGATACAGTAGAATTTTCTTACATGTAAATGAGCTGTGTATTGAAAGTGGGTCATGATTTGGTTGTGTTAATTGTGTTCTGCTTGCTGGTACTGTAGAATCCTTTACATGTAAATGTGCTGTGTATTGAAAGTGGGTTGTGATTTGATTCCCCACTGTGTGGACTGTGTTCTGCTTGCTGGAAGCTTTATCCAGCCTAATCGGACTGAATCTGCATTCATCTCCATTCGGTCTGGGCCATGCCACGCTGGCCCTGTCAGACTACCCACTGCACAGAGAAAGTCACCCGATGGAGACCTGCCTGGGGATCAGCCCCTGCTTCACGCTTGAACAGGATTGACGCTCGGTGAATCGTGTAGGCCCTGCTTCTCCTGGCACTCCAGATTAACCACCTGCTGTCTTGATTTTGTCCAGCCTGTGTCCAGTCTTGGGTATCATGAGTAATTCTCAGGGTAGCTCCTGCAACAACAGCCTAATCTAAAAGTGTGTCATCTGATTGTCTTGTTGTTTTTCTTTTCACGAACTGAGCCCTCCTGCTCGGATTACAAATAGTGTGTGTTGTGCATATTGTTTTCTTCCATCATAGTGCCCCAACCAGCTGAAATATTCCTGGCTAGCCCACCATTCTCCATCTGGGTACCCAGAGTGTGTGACTGTTTATGGACCCTGAAGTGCATGCATAACTGTTTGATAGAGCCTTTAAGCAAATTAACCTGATTATGCCCCTCCCTTGTTCAAGCCCCTTAAATAAATCAGATCTAACTCTTTTTTGCATTTATCCTGACTGTGGTTCCAGTTTGTGCAAGAGTACTGTACTGCTGTTATTTGCTGTGTATAACCTTGTTTTACAGGGGATTCCCGGGGCTGGGCCAGAGGAATGCCCTGGTGGTAAGTGCAAACAGTGTGGGTTCTTGTGTGGTGTATCAGGCATATTGTGAAAGTGATTATTGTATATTGTTCTGGCCACTTGTAAGGAAAGAGGGGGGGTTACAGTGTCCCGGAGGGCTGTGGCCAGGTTAGCTTGACTACTACCAACCCTGATCTCTGGGTGGAGGCACCCGTTTCAGAACTCAGGTCCCTTAACCTGCTATTAGCCAAGCAGGGAAGGGTGGTAGCCCTTGGGATAGTGCCACCTAGGGGGTTACATATTATTTTATTGTTAAACCCTTACTGAATGCTTAATGTCACATTGTAGTGGTTAATTCACCAAGGCTAGTTCATGGTTTGCCCTTTATTCTATATCATCCTGTTTTTATGTACCATTGTATTAACCCTCGCTGTAAGTTAAATGTTTTAACCTATGTCATGTCTCATGATTGTTGTATGTAACTGGACGCTTGTGTAAACGGGCAGCAATGCTCACATGCTTTTCCAGTATAACCAATAAAAATGAAATGATATGGCTACCACTACACATTTAGTCACCTCACTACCAGTCTAGCATTGCTTGTAAAGTGCTTTGGGATACACTGTGTATGAAAGGCACTATATAAATGCTGATCCTTCTTCTTCATCTTCTACCCTTTTAGCTCTTACTTTTTCAGCCACTTCTTTTGAGAACCATAGCGGTCTCTTATTCCTCTTGCTTTTGCTCACTTGTTTGATGCTGAGGTTTGTTGCCTTTACTATGTTCCTTTTATATTTGCCCACTGTTCCTCTACCCCAACCAGGTCACCCACCCCTGCTTGGTCATCTCTGAAGCATTCACCTATCTTTTAAAATCTTTCCTTTTGAAGTCCAGGACCTCACCCTTGTGTGGTTCGATTCGCAACCATCCTTATGTTGACCCACATCGTACGGTGATCCCCGGTCCCCAAGTGGTCTCCCATCTTAAAGCCTGCAACACTGTGCCTTTTAGTAAGTACCAGGTCCAATATTGCTCCATCATGAGTAGGTTCACTGACTAGATGACTGATGAATGTCCTCTGCAGAAAGTCCAGGATGTCCCAGCATCTTCCTGAAGCCACTGCTGGGAGACTCCAATCCACATCTGGTGGGTTGAAATCCCCCACCAGCAGCACCTTCCCCTTTTCTGCCATCTTGCCAATGGCCTCCACCAGTACCTTACCTAATTCCTCCCTCTGTGCTGGAAGTCTGTAAATCACTCCACTGCATAGTGGCTCCATTCACCATCTCCAGGGAGACCCACAGTACCTCTGCCTCCCTGCATTCCCTGTATCTCCATGGCTTTTATGCTTTCCCTCACATATAGCACCACACCTCCTTTCCTTCCCACCCAGTCCTTCCTGAACAGAGTATAGCCTGGCATGGCCATGTCCCAGTTATGGTTTTCAGTGCACTAGACTCAGTAATGGTCACAATATCCAGGTCAGCCTCCGCCATGATGGCTTCTAGGTCCAGAATCTTATTTCAGAGACTTCTAGCATTTACACACATGGCCTTCCAGATTTTGATTCCACTCTGCTTGTTGACCCCTTTTTGCCTTTGCCCTCCCTCCTTCCTACCTCTCTTTTAATTTATTTCCCCTTTATCTCTACCACCCTGCTCCCTTTATTAATTTGCACCCTGGGATTCCTCTCCCATGGCTTTCCTTACTCTACTTCAGCCTTTGGGAAGGCAGTTTCTGACTCCCGATTCCTTCTACCACCCCCCGTGGCTAGTTAAATGTTCATCAAAGTAACATTTAAACCATCCACTAAGGACTATGATTCCTCTCCGGTGGATGCATCATCACCCTGTATAGGCCCTTATGCCCCCAGGTAGGTCCCCAGTCCCCCAATGTAGCTGAACCCTTCCCATCTGCACCATTCCCTGAGGCATGAGTTGAAGCTCCTGGTGCAGCGTTTCCTCTCCAACCCCCTGTTGTAGACATGCAGTACCTCAGTGAAAGTCACTGATCGAGCTATCTGTCTAAGATCCCTCCCCAGCTCCCTAAACTCCCCCTGCATTATCCCAGCCCTGTCCTAAACCAGGTTATTAGTCCTCAGGTGGACAATGACATCCGGCTGTCCCAGCCATCCTGTTATATAAATTCAACATAAAAAGTTTCAGTCCATATTAATAACCAGGCAGTGATTTTTCAAGGTTTTAACTTAAGTATTTTAGCTGTACTATTAAGATACACTGGACCAGATATTCAAAACTTTGCCCGGGCCAAATTATCACTGCCTGGCGGGAAGAAACTGAGCCGAGCAAGAGCAAGCCATATTCAAAAGGAATAGCCCTGGGCAAACAGCTTCTGAATATAGCATGGGAATGAGGCCGGGCAGACTGGTCTGGGAGTGCAGGGCAAACTTAGCCCTGGAATAAGACAGCTCTGAATACGGCAACCAGGAAGTGCAAACCACAACAGCAACACAGTGCATAGTGATGTGAAGGTAGGTAGAGGTAAACTATGTGGCCAATGTGTGTGCCAGCAAATGCGTGGACCCAGTACAGCTGCAGGCAGCAGCGTATGTGAAAGTACAGTGTGCAAAACTGTAAAACATTCCCCAAACTGTTTGCGCAGCGCTAACACGTTTGCACGGGTTTAGCGCAGGGCTAAACTCTAGCCCAGTGCAAACACGCTTGCTCAGCACTAAACTTTGCCATATTCAAAAGTGACATGCAAATGAGCCTATTAGGTAATCTCTGTGCAAACATCCAAATTAGCATTTCATTATGCCCTGATTTGCATGTAGTTTGCACCGGCTAACGGTTTAGCCTCTGCGCTAAACCTGCCAGAACGCAGCATAGCGCTGCACAAATTTGAGGAATATTATACAGTTTTGAACACTGTACTTTCACATGCACTGCTGCCTGCAGCTGTACTGGGACAACATGGCACAGGCACAGATGGTGGTGGTGCTGCATGCAACTGTCATGCTGTAGGTCATGCTACAGTGCACAGCAGACACTACAGTAGCAAGGGGGCCAGTAGTGTGTGGACACAGCAGTGCCTACGGTGTGTAGGGCAGTGATGATGACTGCATTATGCACAATGAGAGGCCCAACCTGCAGGTGTTTACTGACAATGGACATTACTGTTATGCTGTTGTGTGACCCACAGATGCTGCACCTCTGGCATGGGATGCTCACAGTGACATATACATGTCTGGCCTTGTGTGCTGTGGCAGTGGTACAGCTGTGCGGTATGTGGCCGGGAGGGGGCATACATTATCAGAAAGGCACACTGGTGTTGGGGTATTCCAATACTGGCCCATGTGCACTGCATGATGTCCCAGTCTTGTGGCCACACCTGGTCTGTGGCACAGCCTGGCCACCCATACACTCTCCTCAACATCCTCCATGCCCACAGTGCTGCATGTGTGAGCTGGCATCTGTTGGTGTCCACAGAAGAGTGGTCCGCAGGTGTGTGCTGTATGGCCACACTGCCATGCTGTCCACTGGCAGCAGGGTCACCACTTACTGCCTGGCATGGCTGGGACTGGTGGCAGATGATGGCATCATTGTGATGCCATCAGTTAGCAGCATGTTTCCTCTATGTTTGGCTTTGTCTATGTGTCATATCTATGTACAGTATAATGTATGGTAGAACGCTGTTAACCTTAGAAAATCATCATTTCCTAAGGTTGTTAACCTATCGATGTGGCGTAATGTTGTTAACCTATCGTCTTTCACGATCACGCTCGATGGAATTAACTAACAGTGATCGGTCTGCACGTATGCGCACCTTTTTTAAAAGGCGAGCTGACAGATGAATGCAGTGTTAGGAAGGATTGAACGGTCATGGCGGTGACTATTTGTCAAAAGCCGCGTTTACTTTTACGTGGGGCCATACACTATAAAAAATAATGTGTTGTCCCTCTATCAGCAACGGTCACTGTTAACCGTCTCGAGGTTGCCATGGTGACGGTAAACCTCTCGAGCTTCGCTCTGAGGTTTACACGGCTGCTCTCGGGTAACTTCGACAATTAATAGACCGGTTACCGATAGAGGACCATACATTATCCTCTATGTTTGGGTTGCACAAGCCATGCAAAAGCTGCGCAAACACTGTGCAAAACGGTTGCCCAGGGTTAAGACAAGCTTTTCCTGGGCGGTAATGTGCACCGCGCTAAGTGTCGCACTAAGTCGCACAAAACCATTAGAGTGGCACTAGTCGCTGAATATAGCATTGCACCTGTATTCATGTCAGTTTGCCTGCTTGCATACATTATGATTTTGCCCAGCGCATGCAGTTTGCCCGGCTGCTATTTGGCCTTTTTGAATATAGCAGACCCCGCTAAACCTGCACAAACGGTTTTGCCCAGTGCAAAGTTTTGAATATCTGGCCCACTGTATATAAAATGTTTAAAAAATAGATTAACACATTTAAATAAAAGCCTGCTGCAATTTCAGCTGTCCATACTAAGCCTTTTAATCCTACAATCTCTTTTGTAATGTTATTCTTCTCCTCCTGCTTCTTCAGAATCTCTTCAGTCTCACATCTCCAAGCCCTTTATTTTTTTTCTACTCAAACTCTGAGTTCCAGCTTCTCCTAGCTTCTCACAGTTTCTTCTTTCTCTTTCTTCTAATATATTTCACATTCCATTCTCTCCTCCAGCTGAGCCCCGCCAAGCCCCCCAAACTTCGCTAGGTGGCATTTACAGCTGGGGGTTCGATTCCCAGGAGCTCCCAACTTGTGTGGGTACCTGACTAGGGAGACACAAAGAAACTCCAAGGATGGCTTTCACTAAAAACAATGCAATAAAAAAAATAAAATGTCACATCAATGGGGCAATCATGGCATGCCATTAATAAGATTTTAAAAAGCAAAATCACAGAAGCAAAGGTCCAGGTCCCACTCTCCTATCCCTGGGTCCAGCCTCCTCAGCTCCAATGGAAGCTTAACGGGAGTACTGCTAAATGTCCCCCAATATTGTTTGGCCAAATTGAAGTCTGTATGACAAAATGTCCAGCATGTTTAAGTATATTTTCTTGAGAGTTTAACATTTTTACACAGTTTCAGTAAAAAATTCAAGAAATTGCCAGAAATCATAAATGTTTTGTAGCGAATGGTAACTGTTGTAGATTTTGCAATAAGATAGTGGGTGTAACTGTATAGTGTCTTTAATACTGGGTGGACATTTAGTGGTACTAATTGGTTTGCTGCTAAATGTACCCCCCATATAAAGAATACTATAAAATTACACCAGTAATATCATTGTAAAATCCACAATTTTCACCATTCTCTGCAAAAAATCCACAATTTCTTGTAATTTCTTGAATTTTTGGCTTACAATATGTAAAACTATTGAAATGCTCAGGGAAATATACTCATGCATGCTGACAGTTTGACATGCAGACTTGGATTTGGTCATAACATACAGTGTGAGGTGAGAAGGATAGCATGTAACTCTGCTTCCATCTGTTTCACTTCCATGGCTGGGCTGCAAAACCTCTGGCCATGCATATAGTAAAGCACTTAACACCTATGTTGAAGCAGAATATCAGAACACTTTTACTGCCATATAGAGAGGAAAATATAGGTGAGAGAAAGGTGCAAATTGTCCCATTCACCAAAATGAAGTGCTTACTGCAATGCTTTTATTTATTTTTTTATTTCTTATTTTGAGTGGTAGGGTAAGTTTTCCTTGTATGAATACTTTCATTTTAATGGGGTTTGGTTCAAACGTCTAAGGATTTTGGATGGCCTGTTGTTTATAAATTCAAATTTGAATGTGCTTCTGAGGGAGTTGGTGACAATGATCTCACATAGCATCTAGGCTCCAGCCCAGATCAAGCTTCACGCCAACTCCACAGCTGTGGCTAGAGATACCAGCCAACCACACCTTCTCCTGCTGCCCACTCTCAAGAGCACCCTTCCAGGCTCCAGCCCAGAGTGGGCTTCCTGCGGACTCCACAGCAGTGGCTGGAGATACCAGCCAGCTGTATCTTCTTCTGCTGCCTGCCCTCAAGAGCACTCTTCCAGGCTCCAGCCCTGATCAGGCTTTCTGCTGACTCCGCAGCTGCGGCTGGAGATACCAGCTGGCTGCACCTTCTTTTGGTGCTTTCCCTCGGGAGCACCCTTCCAGGCTTCAACCCTGATCAGGCTTCCCACTGACTCCACAGCTGCAACTGGAGATACCCACCAGTTGCAGCTTTTTCTGCTGCCAGCCCTCGACAGCACCCTTCCAGGCTCCAGCCCTAATCGGGTTTACCACTGCCTTCGTGGCTGCAGCTGGAGATACCAGCTGGCCACACCTTGTCCTGCTGCCCACCCTTGAAAGCATCCTTCCAGGCTCTAGCCCTGTTCAGGCTTCTCACCGACTCTGCAGCTGCAGCTGGACATACCAGCCAGCTGAATCTTCTCCTGCTGCCTGCCCTTGACAGCACCCTTACAGGTTTCAGCCCTGATTGGGCTTGTCACTGGCACCATGATTGCGGCAGGAGATACCAGCCTGCAACACATTCTCCTGCTGCACGCCCCACAAGAGCACCCTTTCAGGCTCCAGCCCTGATCAGGCTTTCCGTTGAATCCATGGCTGCGGCTGGAGATACCAGCTGGCTGCACCTTCCCCTGGTGTCTGCCCTTGGGAGCACCCTTCCAGGCTCCAGCCCTGATCATTCTTCCCGCTGACTCCATGGTTGCAGCTGGAGATACCAGCCAGCCACACCTTCTCCTGCTGTCAACCCTTGAGATCACCTTTCCAGGCTCCAGCGCTGATTGGGCTTTCTGCCGACTCTGTGGCTGGGGATACCAGCCGGCCACATCTTCTCCTGATGCCCACCCTCAAGAGCACTCTTCAAGGCTCCAGAACTGATCGGGCTTTTCATTGACTCCACTGCTGCTCCTGGAGATACCAACTGACCGCACCTTCTCCTGGTGCCCACCCTCAGTAGCACTCTTCCAGGCTCCAGCCCTGATCCGGCTTCCCGCCTGCTCCATGGCTGCAGCTGGAGATACCAGTCAGCCACACCTTCTCCTGCTGCCTGCCCTCGAGAGCACCCTTTCAGGCTCCAGCCCTGATCGGGCTTCCCACCAACTGCGTGACTGTGACTGGAGATACCAGTCAGTTGCACCCTCCCCTGCTGCCAGCCCTCGACAGCAGCCTTCCAGGCTTCAGCCCGATCGGGCTTCCTGCTGACTCCGAGGCTGCAGCTGGAGATACCAGCCGGCCACACCTTCTCCTGCTGCCTTCCATCAGGAGCACCCTTCCAGGTTTCAGCCCTGATCAGGTTTCCTGCCAACTCCGTGGCTGCGGCTGGAGAAACCAGCTGGCTACACCTTCTTCTGCTACCCACCCTCAGGAGCACCCTTCCAGGATCCAGCCCTGATTGGGCTTTGATGACTCCATGGCTGAGGCTGGAGACACCAGCTTGCTGCACCTTCTGCTGCCTGCCCTCAAGAACACCCTTCCAAGCTGCAGCCCTGATCAAAATTTCCACAGACTGGAGATACCAGCCAGACAGACCTTCTCCTGCTGCCCACCCTCGAGAGCACCCTTCCAGGCTCCAGCTCTGTTTGGACTTCTCGCTGACTCCATGGCTGCAGCTGGAGATACCAGCCAGCTGAACCTTCTCCTGCTGCCCGCCTCAAGAGCACCCTTCTAGGCTGCAGCCCTGATTGGACTTCCCACCAACTCTATGGCTGCGGCTGGAGATACCAACTGGCTGCAGTTTCTCCTGCTGTCTGCCCTTGAGAGCACCCTTCAGGCTCCAGCCCTGATCAGGCTTCCCACCAACTCCACAGCTGCAGCTGGAGATATCAGTCAGCTGCATCTTCCTCCCGCTTGCCCTCAAAGCACCCATCTAGGCTCCAGCCCTGACTGGGCTTTCCGCTGACTCCACAGCTGTGGCTGGAGATACCAGCTGGCTGCACCTTCTCTTAGTGCCGATTCTCAGGAGCACCCTTCCAGGCCCATCCCAGATCAGGCTTCCTGCTGACTCGTGGTTGTGGCTGGAGATACCAGCTGGCTGCACCTTCTCCTGCTGCCAGACCTCAACAGCACCCTACCAGGCTCCGTCCCTGATCAGGTTTCCTCCTGACTCTACAGCTGCAGTTGGAGATACCAGCTGGCCACACCTTCTCCTGCTGCCTGACCTTGAGAGCACCTTTGCAGGCTCCAGCCCTGAATGGACTTTCCACTGATGCTGCAGCTGCTCCTGGAGATACCAGCTGGATGCATCTTCTCCTGATGCCCAAACTGTAGTGATAGTATAATATGTTGATTATTGTCACTCCATTTTGTATGCTATTTCATGTAATGTATGTCATTTTATACTCCATTTTGTATTGTGTGACTCCATTTTACATGCTGCTTCATTTAATTGGTGTTTTGCTCTTTAGATAGCCTCATTATTATGTTTTGCTTCAGACAGTGTATTTTGCTGACTTGAAGGTCGCATATTATCAGGCAACCTGTTTTTGTAGTTTTGTTTAAACTTCTGCTTAGCTCATAGTGTTCTAGGCACCCGGCCGGTGTTTGGAGCACAGTGACCTAGCAGGTGTAGGGAATTCTGAGCAGTCCTTGTCGTTGTGAGTCGCAGCATCCTGGGAGCCCGGCCAGCTTCTAGAATGTGGCGGGACAACACTATGAAGGCTGCACGGTTATTTTTAGCATAGAATAAGATATAAATGTAGCTTTCTCAAGGCCTGGTTAGAAGCCTCTCCTGCAGGGTGGACACATCGCTGTGGGGCCAGTTCCCGGTTCAAGAGACTCCTAGCCAGGCTGACAAGGGGGCTTCCCAGCCATTGGAAGAGGGCTTGGATGATGCTTTATTGAATCGGTGATGTATAACCTTTTGTATTATATTTTGTTATAATAAAGCTTTGGCTTGCTGTACTTATTGTATTGTTATTGTGTGTATGTGAGTGTGAGTGAGTAAATAGCTGCCTGGTTTGAGTTGGCAGAACATTTTTGGTGTAGTCGGCAGGATTCGAAAATAAAATGTCTATTTTTAGGAAAAAGGATGAGTTCTTTTCTTTTTACAGGTGTATTAAGGCTCAAACAAGCAAGGGCAACTGCCCTTTGTACTTGTAATTTGTGCTTGCTGCAAGTATATACTGTTAGAGCCAATGATGGCTTTCACAGTTCAGGCTGCTTTTGAGGAAAGCAGCGGCTGGTTAAGTAAAGTTAGATAAGCAACATCTAGAAAAGAAAAATAAACTACTGTGGATGTATGCACATGTAGGTGACTACAGATGGGATGATTTGAAAATCCCCCATGTTGCCTATCTGTGTAGTTTCAAGTTTTTCTGTATCAATTTCAAGTTCCCTTGCCTCCTATAGAGGCTGAAACATTTGATCCTAAACCCAAGTACTGGGACCTCTACCAGATGGATCTCAACCTAGTACTGTTAGAGATTTATGTTTGTTTTGTTTTTAAACTGCAAACCAGAGCTCTGGAAAAGACTTGGTTTGGCAGGTTACTAAATGGCCAAAAGAAAACCTTTGAAAGGGTTAAAACCTTTGAAAGAGTTAATAGCTGCAGCGTTTGGAAATTATCATGAAGGTCCTGCAGTCAGTTTTCTTACTTAGACTAGTGTATCGGAAAGAAGAAGAAAATACCTTGGCACCGGGTAAGTCTGAATTTTTTATTCAAAGTTGTTTTATGTCTGTCTGTTTTATTTCTGTAATACGTATACTAAACAAGGTAATGCTCCGTCTTTCTCATGCATATTTTCTAGCTTATATCTGTGTTCTGTAATTATGTTCTGTTGTCAAGGTTGCGAGATAGGATTGACTGCCTTCAGTGCACAACATGTTACAAAAAAAAAAAAAGAAAGAGAGAGGAAGCTTCTTTGCCTCATAGCTGACTGTTTTATTTGGCTTTGTTTTTAATGGAACATTTGTGCTGCCTAGATAGGGTCAGTGAAGAACTTTTGTTTGCTTGGAGCAGGTAGTGTTGATGGTGAAGAGTTATGACGTCATATAGATTGCAATGTGCAGAAAGAGTTGTAGTTTGCAAGCAACGTGCCAAGCCACTGCTAGGTGAAAATGTAATGTGTTAACAGCTATAAATGGCTTTATCATACTTCTAGTTAAAACCAGAAACTTTTTGCAAAATGGCAGAGTGCCATATTTTAGTTATGTGCCAAAAGGTGTAATCATGTTATATGAGATGTGTTCACTTACAGATGATGTGTTTAAACAGTGTTTTGTTCTGGAAAGATTTGGCATGGCAATATGTATAAATGTTGGTTTAAAATTGTCAGTGTTACAAGACAGGCAGGAGGCAGCACATATATCTAAACCACGTACAGTTTTCTAATGGAACTATGGGCCTTACCTCAGCAAATTGGTGTGAAACAATGTCAGTCTTATTTTGTGTTAAGTATTTCTTTTTGTGTATGTGTATGTGTGTGTACTGTCTTGGCCAGCAGTTTTATTGTGTAAAGATATTTTAATATTGGTGGTGTTCAAGGACACTACAGGAATGACTGGGTTTGAATGACCCTTGCATGCACACTGTGACCTTTTGCACATTATTTGACCTTCTTGTGTTTCAACATTTTATGTTACTACCAGTTCAAACTTGATGTGTATTCCATGCCTAAAGCACAACTTTTCACACAAAATGTATGTTTTCATGAAAGCACACCAAGAGTGAACCATGTAATTTGACTTTTTTATTGCAAAACTAGTATTCTAAGTGAAGAGGAACAAACTTTTACAATTTTGAAAAAAGGACTATTACAGCTGTTTTTGAGAGTTTACCATCTACAGAAATACGTACGTACGGTATTACCATCAATCTGGACATTTTTGTCATGCTTAGGATAAGGGAACCCAGGGACGCTTGGCTTCTTTTATCCTATGGAAATAATCTTGTTTTATTTTTAAACTGATGTGTGTTTGTTTTTGTTGTTTGTCTGTGTTTCACAGCTAACCTTTTTATTGCTACAGTATTCGAGCTGTCTCTTGCACCTCGAGCTGTGTCTTCCACCAGTAGAAGCTTGGAGGGAGGGGGTAAGCTACCCTTCCTCCCTTCCAGTGTAATACCCACAAAGGTTGCAAGGTACATGTCATATTTATACTGATTCATGGTCTGTAGCCAATGGTTTAACAACCTGGCTGCCCACTTGGGCTAAGGATGAGTGGAAAATTTATTCGAAAGAAATATGGGGAAAAGAACTGTGGCAGGAAATATGGACTATGGTGCAAAATACTCAGACCACTGTATTTCATGTTGATGCTCATTGTGCTTCAGATACACTAGAACGATGGTAAGAAACTCAAAGTCAGCAGTTGTCAGGGCTGGCAAAATGGGCACATCAAAAATGTGGACATTTGGGAGAGAAAGCCACTTACAGGTGGGCATATAGTAGGGGTGTACCCCTAACATTGGATTTGGTTAAAACTGTTATTGCTCAGTGTCCTATATGCCAACATGGGCAACAAAGACCAATCCCTCATATTGTGAAAGGACAATTGGGGGGGGAGAGCCTACGAAAATGGAAAGAGAATTTGCATGAAGCATTACAGATTTTAAATAATAGACCAATTGGAGAATCTGAGACCCCCTTAATGCGAATGATAACTCCTAATTTGCAAGTGCAGGCTTACTCAACTACAGAAACAGTGTTATATTGGGAAATTACACCAGGAGCTCTGTCTCCTTGCAGGGCAACCCCAGAAGCTGCTGGACTTGATTTACATGCCCTTCAAGAATATAGAAACTGGTATTGGAATACAAATTCCACCGAGACATTTTGGTTGGATAGCACCTAAATCAGAACTAGTCCTCAAGGGAATACAAATTTTGGGAGGGGTGATTGATTGTGATTACCAAGGAGAAGTGAAAGTAATTTTGTTGAATAGTAGAGAACAAAATCTGTTAATTCAACAGCATGACAGAATGGCTCAATTGTTAATTATTCCAGTTAACAAAATGACCCCTATAAAGAGACAAGCCCCCACACTCTTAACAGCAAGGGGGGATAAAGGTTTTAGATCTACAGGAGGTTTTAACAATGGTGCCAAAATATGGGTTACAAACCCAAATGGCCCTCCTGAACCAGCTAAGGTGATAGCCACCGGACGAGACAACACAGTGTTAATTATCAGATCAGGGAAAGAAAAATGGGAATACGTGCCTGCACATAAATGTTATCTTCGAGAATAATGAAATTTGTGTCTTTCTAGGTCCAGCAATGGATTTTAAAAGGAATGCTGGTGTGTCTTATGGTCCATTTGGCAGAGCTAGTTACCCCTGGAGGAAGGATTCAAAGGGTTAACTGTAATGACACTGGTTGTAAAGGAACCTGGAGTTGGAAAAATGATACCAAAGATAGAACCCAGGGGAACTTTAGCTGCCCATCCGGACAGAAGTGTGTGGTACTGAACATGACATTTTCACCAGGGGTCAATCTCTGGATGACAACTGGTGGCCCAGGACAATATGCCTACGAAACAGATGAAATCTCTTTGCAGAATAAGACTGCTATTAAATGCTGCAACTTACCGAATAGTTGCATGGTGACTGTACAACATAGACTTGATTGCTGCATGAATCAGACATTTTCAATGCAAGTATTACTTTGATTGACATAGACACGTTATTCTGCATGAATGCTACTGCAATAACTAATAGAACTACTTGGGCAGATCACATTACAGTGTTGAAAAATCATCCTGTAATTAGCAATGATAGTATAGTTAAGGTTCCATCCACATGTACATCAGTAGCGCAGTGATATCAGAAAAATGTAATCCATTTTAACATAACGTTTATGTTTAGTAAAAATGCAAATATAAAGAGCTTGGTATGATATGCTATTAGGTGGAGCAGGGGCAGGCATGGGAATTTTAAATAGTGTTGATATAGAAACACTGACTAACAGGCTTCAGGCAGTAGGAATTGATGTATTTAGCTTAATTAACTTACAAGCTCAATGGATGCCAACTGTTTTCTTATCCCAAAGATTAACTTTGAATTATGATTTTGAGTTCTTGCAGTTATTTAATGCTTCACAGGTATGGGGAATGGGAGTAGCAGAAAATATTTCACGATTTATTGATTGGACAGAATGCACAATGCGACATATGTATTCTATAATGCAAGAAATAAGACCCAGAGTGATTTAATGAGTAATAATGAATATGTGTGGAGGACCGTGTTCAAATCATGGATTCCTAGTAATCATTGGATTGTAATGTCATCCACCACAGTAAAATGCACAGGTCCCTGATAATGAGCAGAAGCTTATTTTGTATTGGTATGCTAATATTTTAGATCAATCAAGATTGAGTATCTTATTAAATAAAATTAAACAGATAATTCAGGAAACAGATGTAATGCAGGCTCATTTGGCAATAAGAAATAAATCATTAGTGCAAAGTCAGGTGCAAACTACGATAGTTAAAAATAAAATGATTGATTTAAGTTCAAGATTCAACAAGAGACTACTCATTATTGGTGGGATATTTTTACAGGATGGTCTCCATCAGCTACAAAAGTGTTAAATATTCTGATACATCCTATCATAATCATTGCTGTAGTGACAATTATCTTGCTTATTTGGACTTGTTACTTATCATGTTATATTAGTAGTAATTTTGCTATGGTACCAATATCATACAAATCGTATTCACAATAATCAAAGGACCAAATGTAGTGATAGTATAATATGTTGATTATTGTCACTCCATTTTGTATGCTATTTCATGTAATGTATGTCATTTATACTCCATTTTGTATTGTGTGACTCCATTTTACATGCTGCTTCATTTAATTGGTGTTTTGCTCTTTAGATAGCCTCATTATTATGTTTTGCTTCAGACAGTGTATTTTGCTGACTTGAAGGTCGCATATTATCAGGCAACCTGTTTTTGTAGTTTTGTTTAAACTTCTGCTTAGCTCATAGTGTTCTAGGCACCCGGCCAGTGTTTGGAGCACAGTGACCTAGCAGGTGTAGGGAATTCTGAGCAGTCCTTGTGGTGTGAATTTGCAACATCCTGGGAGCCCGGCCAGCTTCTAGAATGTGGCGAGACAACACTATAAAGGCTGCACGGTTATTTTTAGCATAGAATAAGATATAAATGTAGCTTTCTCGGCCTGGCTAGAAGCCCTCCTTGCAGGGGTGGGACGATCGCTGTGGGGCCAGTTCCCCGTTCAAGAGACTCCTAGCCAGGCTGACAAGGCTTCCAGCCATTGGAAGAGGGCTTGGATGATGCTTATTGAATCGGTGATGTATAACCTTTTGTATTATATTTTGTTATAATAAAGCTTTGGCTTGCTGTACTTATTGTATTGTTATTGTGTGTATGTGAGTGTGAGTGAGTAAATAGCTGCCTGGTTTGAGTTGGCAGAACACCAAACTCAGGAGTACCCTTCCAGGCTCCAGCACTGATCGGGCTTCCCACTGACTCCACTGCTGCAGCTGCAGATACCAGCCAGCCACACCGTCTCCTGCTGCCTACCCTCAAGAGCACCTTTCCAGGTGCCAGCCAGGATAGGGCTTCCCACCGACTCTGTAGCTGCAGCTGGAGATACCAGCTGGCCACACCTCCTCCTGCTGCCCGCCCTCGAGAGCACCCTTCCAGGCTCCAGCCCTGATCAGGTTTCCCACTGACTCCGTGGCTGTGGATGGAGATACCAACCGGCTGCACCTTATCCTGTTGCCAGCCATTGACAGCACCCTTCCAGGCTTCAGCCCTGATCTGGCTTCCTGCTGACTCCGCAGCTGTGGCTGGAGATACCAGCTGGCCACACCTTCTCCTGCTGTCTGCCCTCAGGAGCAGCCTTCCAGGCTTCAGCCCTGATCAGGCTTCCTGACGATTCTGTGACTGCAGCTGGAGATACCAGCCGGCTGCACCATCTCCTGCTGCCCACCCTCAAGAGCACCCTTGCAGGCTCCAGCCCTGATTGGGCTTTGCTGACTCTGCGGCTGTGGCTGGAGATACCAGCCAGCTGCACCTTCTGCTGCCTGCCCTCGAGAGCACCCTTCCAAGCTCCAGCCCTGATCAGGATTTTCACCAACTGGAGATACCAGCCAGACACACCTTTTCCTGCTGCCCACCCTCAAGAGCACCATTCCAGCCTCCAGCCCTGTTTGGACTTCTCACTGACTCTGCAGCTGCAGCTGGAGATACCAGCTGGCGAACCTTCTCCTGCTGCCCACCCCAGAGCACCCTTCTAGGCTACAGCCCTAATTGGGCTTCCCACCAACTCTGTGGCTGCGGCTGGAGATACCAGCTGGCTGCACTTCTCCTTCTCCTGCTGCCTGCCCCTGAGAGCACCCTTCCAGGCTCCAGCCCTGATCGGGCTTTCCACTGACTCCGCAGCTGTGGCTGGAGATACCAGCCAGCTGCACCTTCTCTTCATGCCCACCAACAGGAGCACCCTTCCAGGCTCCATCCCTGATCAGGCTTCCTGCTGACTCTGTGGCTGCGGCTGGAATTACCAGCCGGCTGCATCTTCTCCTGCTGCCAGCCCTCGACAGCACCCTTCCAGGCTCCAGCCCTGATTAGGTTTCCCCCTGACTCTGCAGCTGCAGCTGGAGATACCAGTTGGCCACAACTTCTCCTGCTGCCCACCTCAAGAGCACCCTTCCAGGCTCCAACCCTGATTGAGCCTGCTGACTCTGGGGCAGTGGCTGGGGATACCAGCCAGCTGCACCTTCTTCTGCTGCCTGCCATCAAGAGCACCCTTCCAGACTTCAGCCCTGATCGGGCTTCCTGCTGACTCTGCAGCTGTCACTGCAGATACCAGCTAGCCACGCCATCTCTTGCTGCTTACCCTTGGGAGCACCCTTCCAAGCTCCAGCCCAGATAGGGCTTCCCACTGACTCCATGGCTGTGGATGGAGATACCAGCCGGCTGTACCTTCTCCTGCTGCCAGGCCTCGAGAGCACCCTTCCAGGCTCCAGTCCTGATTGGGCTTCGCCAACTCTGGCTGCAGCAGGAGATACCAGGCAGCTACACCTTCTCCTGCTGCCTGCCCTCAAGAGCACCTTTCAATGCTCCAGCCTTGATTGGGTTTCACTGACTCCGCAGCTGTGACTGGGGATACCAGCCGGCTGCACCTTCTTCTGCTGCCTGCCATCAAGAGCACCCTTCCAGGTTCCAGCCCTGATTGGGCTTTGCTGACTCTATGGCTGCGGCTGTAGATACCAGCCAGCTGCACCTTCTTCTGTTGCCTGCCCTCGAGAGCACCCTTCCAAGCCCCAACCCTGATCGGGATTTCTGCTGACTCTGCAGCTACCACTGGAGATACCAGCCAGACACACCTTCTCCTGCTGCCTACCCTCGAGTGCACCCTTCCAGGCTCCAGCCCTTTTTGGGCTTCTCACTGACTCCACAGCTGCAGCTGGAGATCCCATTCGGCCACACCTTCTCCTGCTGCCCACCCTCAAGAGCACCCTTTCAGGCTCCAGCCCTAATCAGGATTCCCACCAACTCCGCAGCTGCAGCTGAAGATACTAGCTGGCTGCACATTCTCCTGCTGCCAGCCCTTGAGAGCACCCTTCCAGGCTCCAGCCCTGATTGGGCTTCGCCAACTCCATGGCCGCAGCAGGAGATACCAGCCGGCTGCACCTTCTCCTGCTGCCAGCCCTCAAGAGCACCCTTCCAGACTCCAGAACTGATTGGGTTTCACTGACTCCATGGCTGCAGCTGGAGATACCAGCTGGCTGTACCTTCTTCTGCTGCCTGCCCTCGACAGCACCCTTCCAAGCCCCATCCCTGATCGGAATTTCTGCCGACTCTGCAGCTGCCGCTGGAGATACCAGCCAGACACACCTTCTCCTTCTGCCCACCCTCGAGAGCACACTTCTAGGCTCCAGCCATGTTTGGGCTTCTCACTGACTCTGCAGCTGCAGCAGGAGATACCAGCTGGCGAACCTTCTCCTGCTGCCCACCCTTGAGCACCCTTCCAGGCTCCAGCCCTGATTGGGCTTCCACCAACTCTGTGGCTGCGGCTGGACATACCAGCTGGCTGCACCTTCTCCTGCTGCCTGCCCCTTGAGAGCACCCTTTCAGGGTCCAGCACAGATCAGGCTTGAAGCCAACTCTGCAGCTGCAGCTGGAGATACCAACCAGCTGCATCTTCTTCTGCTGCCTGCCCTCAAGAGCACCTTTCCAGGCTCCAGCCTTGATCGGGCTTTCAGCTGACTCTGCAACTGCGGCTGGAGATACCAGCCGGCTGCACCTTCTCTTGGTACCCACCCTCAGGAGCACCTTCCAGGCTCCATCCTGATTGGGCTTCCCGCTGACTCAGCGGCTGTGGCTGGAGATACCAGCCAGTTGCAACTCTCCAGCTGCCAGACCTCTACAGCACCCTTCCAGGCTCCAGCCCTGATCAGGTTTCCCACTGCTTTCGCGGCTGCAGCTGGAGATACCAGCCGGCCACACTTTCTCCTGCTGCCCACCCTCGAGAGCACCCTTCCTGGCTCCAGCCCTGATCGGGCTTCCCGCTGACTCCGTGGCTGTGGCTGCAGATACCAGCCAGTCATGCCTTCTCCTACTGCCTGCCCTTGAGAGCACCCTTCCAGGCTCCAGTCCTGATTGGGCTTCACTGACTCTGTGGCTGTGGCAGGAGATACCAGCCGGCTGCACCTTCTCCTGCTGCCAGCCCTTGAGAGCACCCTTCCAGAGTCCAGACCTGATTGGGCTTTGCCGACTCTGCGCCTGCGACTGGAGATACCAGCTGGCTGCACTGTCTCCTGCTGCCCGCCCTCAAGAGCACCCTTCCAGACTCCAACCCTGGTTGGGCTTTGCCTACTCTGTGGCTGCAGCTGGAAATACCAGCCGGCTGCACCTTCTTCTGCTGCCTGCCCTTAAAAGCACCCTTCCAAGTCCCATCCCTGATCGGGATTTCTGCCGACTCTGCAGCTGCCACTGGAGATATCAGCCAGACACACCTTCTTCTGCCCACCCACAAGAGCATCCTTCCAGGCTCCAGCCCTGATTGGGCTTCTCACTGACTCCGTGGCTACAACTGGAGATACCAGTCAGCTGAATCTTCTCCTGCTGTCCATCCTTGAGAGAACCCTTCCAGGCTCCAGCCCTGACTGGGCTTCCCACCAACTCTGTGGCTGCGACTGGACATTCCAGCTGGCTGCACCTTCTCCTGCTGCCCGCCCCTTGAGAGCACCCTTTTAGTCTCCAGCCCAGATCAGGCTTCACGCTGACTCCACAGCTGCAGCTGGAGATACCAACCAGCTGCATCTTCTTCTGCTGCCTGCCCTCAAGAGCACCCGTCCAGGCTCCAGCCCTGATCAGGCTTTCTGCTGACTCTGCAGCTGTGGCTGGAGATACTAGCCGGCTGCACCTTCTTTTGGTGCTTGCCCTCAGGAGCACCCTTCCAGGCTTCAGCCCTGATCAGGCTCCCCGCTGATTCCACGGCTGCGACTGGAGATACCAGCCAGTTGCAGCTTTTCCTGCTGCCAGCCCTCGACAGCACCCTTCCAGGCTCCAGCCCTGATCGGGTTTCCCACTGCCTTTGTGGCTGCAGCTGGAGATACCAGCTGGCCACACCTTCTCCTGCTGCCCACCCTCGAGAGCACCCTTCCGGGCTCCAGCCCTGATTGGACTTTCTGCTGACTATACAGCTGCTCCTGTAATACCAGCTGGCTGCACCTTCTCCTGGTGCCCGCCCTCAGGAGCACCCTTCCTGGCGCCAGCCCTGATCGGGCTTCCCCTGACTCCGCAGCTGTGGCTGCAGATACCAGTCAGTCATGCCTTCTCCTACTGCCTACCCTCAAGAGCACCCTTCCAGGCTCCAGCCCTTGGTGGACAAGTGGAACACCCTGCCAGAGGAAGTGGTGGGGGCTGAAACAATCACGGGATTTATGAATGCATGGGATAGACATAAAGGAATTCTGGAGGTCAGGGGTAAGGGGCAACAGACTTCTAGGAAAACATAAACTGAACTTACAAGCTCAAATGGGCAGACTGGGTGGGCCATAGGCCCTTATCTGCCGACACTGTCTATGTATCTATGTATCTATGATTGGGCTTCACCGACTCCGTGGCTATAGATGGAGATACCAGCTGGCCGCATCTTCTCCTTCTGCCCGCCTCAAGAGTACCCTTCCAAGCTCCAGTCCTGATTGGGCTTTCATGCGGCCTCTGTATCTGTGGCTGGAGATATCAGCCAGTTACGTCTTCTCCTGCTGCCCGCCCTCAAGAGCACCCTTCCAGGCTCCATCCCTGATCAGGCTTCCCGACTCTGTGGCTTACGGCTAGAGATACCAGCCAGCTGCACCTTCTCCTGCTGCCTGCCCTCGAGAGCATCCTTCCAGATACACTATTTGGAAAGCCTGGAGACTGATCCTCGGCTCCCATTGGACACAGCTATTCTGCTTTAGCCCCCTATTGGCTGGTGCTGCTGCGGCTTGTGCTTTTACTGCAAACTTGTACTATGGATTTCCTTGAGCTTCTGGCTCCTCAAAACTCTTGTCCTTCTGTCTAAAATTGTTTAATGCTCAAATTTTTATTTGGGGAACTGTGTAGTTAAATGTGACATTCAGTTTTTAACCTTGCCAGTAGGGTAATGCTTAGAGGGACTTGTTGTATAATTACTAAGTTTCACTGCCCCTGCCTGATAATTACTTGCCTTCTGCTACTTTTATTTCTCTTTTCTCTCTTTTTCTGTTGATCTAGTGTTGCTTTGCCCCAACCATATCACTGCTAAGCCCTGCTCATTTTGTTGCTGTCTCCTCCTCTACTCCATTTTAGGCCTTAATTGCAGCTATCATGGGCATAGAGTCACTGGCACCTGCCTAATGACCTCCCATTTGATTGTCTAACTCTCCCCTACCATTTTTTCCATTGTCTCAGTTCTTCTCCCTGCCGATCCCCGAGTTAACCTCCTGACTGTTTTTTTTTCTTTTGTTCTCTCTTTCTCCATTCCTGCCCCTCCCCCCAATTTAATCTCTGCTTGATTTTAGCCTGAAATTGTAACATCCTCCCTCTGTTCTCTCCCTCTAGGCTCCAGCCCTGATCGAGCTTCCCGCTGACGCAACGGCTGCGGCTGGAGATAAAAGCCAGCTGCACCTTCTCCTGCTGCCCGCCCTCGAATGCGCACCCAGGTACGCTGTTTGAAAAGCCCGGGGGATGATTCTCAGCTCCCATTGGACACAGCTCTTCCACTTTAGCCCCCTATTGGCTGATATTGCTGCAGCTCACGCTTTCATTGGAGACTTGTACTATGGCTTTCTTTGAGCTTCTAGCTCTCCTCAAAACTCTCGTCCTTCTGTCTAAAATTGTTTAATACTCTAATTTTTCTCCTGCCAGACCACCTCTGCCCTGATCACTTTTTAAATACCCTGCTTCCCTGCCCATTCTGCAGTGCCTGCCAGCCACTGGCGCACCTTCCCTGGAAGTTGTGTGTTAAAGGGATGGTCATCTCTTTACCCTTGGTCCTCTGCTGAATGGATTTTCCCTTGTCCATAAGCTCCTTGTGCAGTGTAATTGTCACATGCTTTAGGGTCCTCTGCCTTTGGCACTGCTGGCTCCTAGTTAACATTTCACAATTTTTGTGACCTCACTTTTACTACTTCTAGTCTCATTATGCTGCCCAACATAGTAACCTACTGTTGCCTTGCAGGCATGCTTCTTAACACCCTCAATCCTCCTCTGATTGCATAAATGACACCTTACAAAATATCTTAAGTGTAAGCAGGCCCAGTATTCTCTCTGTCACCCGCCTCATTCTCTGTGGGGTTATTTATGCAGTCCCCTTGGCACCATGGTACTCTATTCATTACTTGAGGTTTATTCCTCTAACCATCTTACATCCCTCCTCTTATACATCCTCCTCCTGTGAAGCACAGGTACTCTTGTGTGCATCCTTGGGTTCATCTGGCCCTTGTCCTAGTTATTCCCCTTCCTCCTCCTCCTACTACTATCATAAAAGGGGATGGATTTGTCGCTTCAGGCTAATATTAAGTTCCCTCAGATATTTGCTGTTGCTGATATTACTATGCTCAGACAATGCTGAACTGAATCCAGGTCCAGTCCTCCCCATTTCTGAACCTTCTGAGTTGGTTCAGTTTAAGGGGCTGAGACTCACCCATATACATGCCTGTAGCCTATTAAGGAAGTTTGACTCCATATAATTTTGGATATATCTTACACAGCCAGATGTTCTAGTGGTTTATGAAACTTGTCTCCGCCCCTCTACCCTGGATCATGAAATAAATATCCCCTTATACAATGTCTTCAGAATGGATAAACATGACAGAGGGGGAGGAATTGCTATACAGTATATGTCTTAGACAAATTGAATGTATTTATTAATGTCTCTGCCACCAAGCCTAAGGAATTCAAAAGCCTTTCTATCAAGGTTCAGCTCTCATCTTCCTTACCCATTTGCATCATCGGATGTTATAGACCTTCCTCGGCGGGGCTAAAGGTGCTGGATCATCTGAGCAATACCCTGTAGTCATTGTCCTCAGAGGTTATCATTATGGGTGACCTCAACTTTGATTGGCTCTCAGCCTACTCTAAGCTCCTTAAAGACCTCTGTGATATCTTTGGGCTTACCCAACTTATTGAGGAACCTACCCATCCGAATTTGAAAAATCCTTCCTATAGTAGCCTACTGGATCTCATCTTAGTGAACAAACCCCACCTTTTTTCTCTCTGTGGGGTCTTTTTCAATTACATCAGTGACCACTGTTCCATAGTCTGTGTGCGGTCGGCACCCAAACCAGTTTCTGCCTCCAGGTATATTTTTAAAAGAAACAGACACAACCTTGACCTAAGCACCTTCCCTGCTGACCTGCAGTATTCCCATTGGCAAGATTTCTACCTTGTTTGAACTGTTTTGGAAACATATGAGGTATTTCAGAACATTGTCCTTGGTGCTATCAATTGTCATACTCCCTAGTCAGAACCCGCACAGGAAAAAGCCTTGGTTTAGGCCCAACCTAAAGACTGTCTTGGTAAATAGGGATACACTGTGGAAAAAGTGCAGAAAACAAAACTTCCTTCTGACTGGTCAGCTTTTAGGTAGTTAGGAACCAATGTACAAAACTTATCAGAGCAGAAAAAGCTAGATTCTACCATTCTGAACTGGATTCCTCGTCTAACTGTCCAGCAGAATTCTAGAAAACCTTAAAGTCTATTGAGGGCCATAGCCCAACCAACTCTCTCCCCACTAAAATCTTCATTGGAGGTTTCACCATCACTGATAAACAAATGATACTTGACCTCCTCAACAATTACTTTGCTACAGCTGGGCTAGCATTTGATAGCTCTCCTGCCTATAATCTTCTTACTCAGCTTTGTACAAAGGACTATAACTTCCCAACCTCTGATTCATCTGACCAAGATGCAGTCTTCTCATTCCGCCCTGTCATGGTGAAACAAGTAGAAGATCTACTATTGGAGCTTGATACTAGGAAGAGTGCGGGCGCTGACCAAATAGATTCCTTCTTCCTAAAAATTGGCTATAATGTCCTGTCTGTTCCTATAACCCATCTCTTCAACTTGTCCTTTATGCAGGGTGTTCTTCCCCAATCTAGAAAACAGCCCACGTTATTCCCTTGTTTAAATCTGGTGATCCAAGTGATTTAAATAATTATAGACCTATTTCCCTGTTTCTGATCCTTTCAAAAATGCTAGAGAAATTTAACAGTCAGCCTAGAGAACACTAGGACACCTTTAAGTTACTTAATCCTTTTCAATCTGGTTTTAGACCATGTCACAGTACTATATCTGCACTTGCAAAGTATACAACTAGCTGGTGTCCCTTGATGCTAAAAATTATGTATGTGCCTTATTCCTGGACCTGAGTAAGGCTTTTGATACAGTGGATCATGATCTCCTTCTGGTCACTCTTCAAAGTATTGGTTTAGATCCCTGAACAATTAAATAGTTCACCAAATATCTCAACGGTCGATACCAGCAGTTCTAAGCCGACGGTGACTTTTCACCCATGAAAACCCTCCAAAGAGGCATACCACAGGGGTCCATTCTAGGACCTCTGCTCTTCACAATATACATTAACAACATTAACCACAGTATCAAAAATGCAAATATACACCTTTTTACCAATGATACTGCTCTCTATATTGACAGACCTACCCTTGAACAGGCCTGCCAGGAACTACAATCAGAATTCTGTCACTTGCAGCAAAACCTATTACATTTGAAATGCCTTCTAAATGCCAAATAAACTAAAGCAATGTTCTTCTCACCCTTAGTCAATGCTCCAGACCCCTGCACCCTAGGGCTCAGATATTCAAAAGAGTTGAGCCATGTGCAATAGGGTTGTGCCTGCGCAAGTCCGAAATTGCGCCATTCAGCGATATTCAGCAGGAGGCAGTTGCGCCCCCAAAATCATGCTGAGCAACAGCACAGTGATAATGAAGGCATGCACAACCGAATGGGGAGGAACCATGCATAAACTGCACAGCCGATATTCAGCCGGGCGTGCAAATTATCTGAGCACAATCCTCCTAGCCTGCACAAAGTTATGCCAAAAAGGGAACAAGTCGGGGCCACCCACAAGTGAGCTGCCAAATTGCAAAGTGCAACACAGCAGCTGCCACCTGTGGGTGGCCCTCAACTTCCCCCACTAGCGGTGCCCCCATGCCCCGATCGCGGGCATCAGTATCCCCCCAAGTCCAATATCCCTAGTGGTCCAGTGGACCACGGTAGTAATCGTGGGCATAACAGTATTCTCCCCCAGTGGCCGATTGCGGGCATAACTGTAACTTCCCCATTAGCCCGATCGTGGGCATCAGTAAACCCCAAAGTCCAATATCTCTGGTGGTCCAGTGGACGAGCGAATCGATCAGTGGTGGCATTCCTCAACCCCCAAGTCCGAAACCCTGGTGATCTAGTGGACCCCACCCCACCCTCCCACGGAGCCCCACCACCCCGCCCCCATCAGCCAGCAGGCAGAAGCACCCCACCGTCTGCCACCCGCCACCCACCGACTGATAGCTCTGTATGGCTGCATGCCCATTGGTTCAGAGTATGAGCCAATGGGCGTGCAACTCCCATACCATACTAATCAGACCAGATATGTGAATGAATTCACCACACATAAGACAGCCTGAGCTTCCATGGGTGCCCCAGGTTTCAGTGAAGCTACAGGATATGTACAGGACCAGGAACCATTTAATTAACTGGCTTACTTCAGAATGGCATTTTATTACCTTTTTATGAACATGCCTAGTCTCTTTGATGTGGAAACGAAATGTGACTTTATGAGTCTGCCAGAGGATGAGTCTAATAAACTTTTATGACATCTTAAGAGGAAGAACATTTTATACCAACATGGTGTTAAGAGTTGTAAACCCTTTGGTGTTCCTTGGGAAAACAGGAACCAGCCACCAGTTCAAAGGAAAGGCTTGATTAAGGACTGTCATAACTTAGGAAATGTATTTTTCCTTCTGAAGTCACATTATTTAAAATATCTCCTGACAGGAAATCATTTGTTTATAATTTTATATTCTAAAAGGAGGAGCTAGATGACTCACCGAAGGGGCGTGTAGAGACAGCGTTAAACTAATACTTGAGTCTGAAATGTTTGAGTTATACCATTTTGGGACTCAAGAGAGACAGAGCACTCTGATATAACTTAAGCACTTCCAGAGGTAATACCTTAGACAGCAAATGTCTAAATGTATTGTGGTAGGAGTTTTGTTTTGTAATCTTCCTTTGTTCTTTTATGTGATTGTGAGCTCTTTGATATATTGTTCTGTGTTTACATTTTTCATACTTTTATCAACTTTTAGTAAAGTACCTTTTTTTTAAAAAAGACTACCTGGGTGTCTGCCAATTCTTTTTGCATGTGATGTATAAGGGGTTTAGTCTGACAAAACTGTTCAACAGCTTGATGGAGTTACTATGCTTGGAAAAAGGTAAGAATATACCTAAGGTCTCTTATAGAGTTAAAAGGGTTCATTTTGGAAGCCTGGCTGGGTGCCCCTGGTAAAAGATTGTACCAAAATCCCCAAGGAGGGTATGTTTCTGAGCCTGTACATTGGGTATGCTAGCATAAGGTTCACAGTTTGAATCCACCCAGAACTTGAGACTAAAGGTGATTTTGACCCAAAAGCAGACAGGAGGGTTACCCTGTCTGTTACCTGTTCACTATTGCACTCGGAGATTGGCACTGTGGGAGCAGAGGGCCTGACCTGCGGAGTGCATTTGTGACAGAGACTAAGCCTTTTTTTCCAGATCAAGCACTTTTAACGCAGGAAGCCAAAATCAGGTTGGCCCAAACCACTTTTATTCCACTCTTGGAGTATGCAGACTTCCTTTATGGTCATGGTTCTAGTACTGTATTGTCCAAACTGGACATACTCTACCACAGAGCACTTAGATTTATCACTGGTGCACCTTATTCTACCCATCACTGCTCTCTCTATTCACTTGTAGGTTGGACATCCCTTAAATATAGATGGCAAAAAAGTGTCCCTTTGGACATATAGAGTAATCACTAATTTGCTTCCTCAGTACATATCAGACTGCCTACCTACCTGTTCTGTTGGTATCTACTCCTTAAGAAGCCTATCCATTTATCTCCCTTGTCATTCTTAAAGTTAGATCCCATTTTGGAAGATCCATGATAAATCATGCACTCCCTGTACTGTGGAATACCCTTCAAAAAAACCCTCAAGCCAGCCGTTTCCGTAAAATTGTCCATGTTCAAAACCATGTTCGTTCATTCCTTCAAGGAGTCCTGTAGTTGTTTTCACTGATGTGCTGTAGTTCGGGTGCATGGCAGTCTGAACAGCTGCTGCACTCGTGCGAATGGCTGTCTTTCCATCTACTACTAATTGTTTGTCCATTCTTGTACTTCTCTCCCTGCTCCTCCATCCTCTCCTCATGTGGTCCCTTCATGTATATTGATTATTTTTTTCATTTACTCAGTGCAGGTTATGCCTTCAATGCTGTATTAGTGAATCATCCTACTTGCCATGAACTTCTAATGTCAATCCACAGGTCCATAGTCTGGTCACTAATTTATTTTATAATGTTGTGTATATATCATGCATATACCGTTGTTTACTTTATTATGTACATGTTGTATATATTGTATATTTAATGCACATTGTGTTCTGCTTTCATTATGTGACTTATTATGCTCTGTGGTAGAGTGTGTCCAGTTTGGACAATACAGTACTAGAATCATGAGCATAAAGGAAGTCTGCATACTCCAAGAGTGGAATAAAAGTGGTTTGGGCCAACCTGATTTTTGGCTTCCTGCGTTAAAAGTGCTTGATCTGGAAAAAAGGCCTAGTCTCTGTTACAAACGCACACCGCAGGTCAGGCCCTCTGCTCCCACAACCTTTGTAAATGAGCAGTTCCTGCTCAAAGGTACTTGTAATCCTAGAATTTAATAAATAAATAAATACTCGGTCTCATTCTACTGTATAAGGTACCTTGTTTATTTTATCATTGATCATTGTGAAGCTACCCAGGTCCAGCTTGTAAATAAGTTGTACTCAAAAATGTTTTGCCTGGTAAAATAAAGAGTGATTGATTGACTGATAATCTGCCATCTACTGTACATGTTCACATACTCTACGAAGACTACAAAAAACTTGATTAAGATTCCTAAAAAAAAGCCAATAAAACATGAAATACCATATATTTGAACAGCTATAGTATCGCTAAATAAACAAAACTCATTGCAGCCACAGTAAGACAATGGTGCCATGCATTACAGACTACTGAATGATATAGTAATAAGATATTTGTATGATTGAATGTGATTTGATAAATTTTAATATCTGCAGCGCAGATTAAGAACAATAATCATTTTAATAACATAAACAGTTCATTTTGAATGAAAACTTGATTAGGCACTCCAGCAGATAGAGGAGCACTATAAGTAGTTGTTAAACAAGCTTCACTATTTCACATCTAGAAACTGAGCAAAAATATGTTCCTTCAGGTTTATTTAATATTGACATACTGAGAAATATTAAATACAGTCTAGTTAGCACTGCATGAGGCAGGTGTTGATTTTATAAGATATGCAGCATATCAATGAATTTGCTATTCATTCCAAAACATAAGCGTTCTTCATGTGAAAGCATATACAAGAAACAATATACTGTATTTATCTAATGATGATCATTACACACTGCAGAAAACATTAAAAGATTAATTGGGAGTAATGGATGTGTACAGTAACCCTCTGCAATTTCCCCACAATTTCTGAAAATAAAAACTGCATTTTGGAGTAACCTTTCTCTAATTTTCCATCCTGCCCAATATAAAAACAAAGCCCCACCCTTTTCATTTTCTATTCATGATCTTCAGTGGATGGTTTTATGCCAAGACTCACTGATTGCCAATAGATCAGGGCGGATATTCAGACTGCGCCAGGCTGTGGCGCAAGCCTGAGTGCAAGCGCAACTGGGATGCGCATGGGCATGGACAGGGTGATATTCAACGGAGCAGCACCATGGCACAGCATCATTGAATATCACCCCTTGGCCACCCGCAGTGTACATGGTGCAGTGGCACTGCGCCAGCGCAAGTGGCCAGAGTGGAGCAGGGGGATGCGCTAGTGCAAGTGCCATTGCAATAGGTGCAATTACCGCGATATTCAAAAGTACACATGCAAATGGGGCCATAATGTATGCAAGGCGCAAATGGGGCCATTTGCATGTCATTATGGCCCCATTTGCATGCAGGTGCGCCGATCCACAGCGACTTGCTCCTGGCGCCCTGCCAGGCTGCAGCCGTCTGGGACCAACGCCCCCTGCACAAGCGGCAAAATTCTCCGACGCCTGATCGCGGGCAGATGAATAAAATGTAAACATCCCAATCCCTGGTGGTGGAGTGGACGCTCACAGCCAATCGCGAGCAGAAGTACAATGAAATACACCTTCCCGTATCCCTGGTGGTCAGTGGACCGCTCGCATGAATCGGCGGGCATATGTACTGCAATAATAGTCCTATATCCCTGGTGGTCAGTGGACTGCTCGCCAGTAATCGCGGGCATTAGTAATGAATTATGACTAACCAATTCATCCTTGGTGTTGGCGGTACCCCCTCCCCACTCGCCCACTGAGCCCCACCGCCCTGCTCCCCAGTCAGCGCGGTGCGGCAGCTCCCCACCTGCTTGCACCCCTCCGCCCGCTGACCGACTCAGACGGGGTGCTGTACGCCATTGGTGCACAGCATGAGCCAATGGGCGCGGCAGCTCCGCATCGTTCTACATAGTCCAAGAAATGAATGGATCCATTCACATATCTGGTCTGTGTAAGTACAGTGCAGGCTGCATGCCCATTGGCTCACACTGTGGACCAATGGGCATACAGCCCACCATCACCAGTCCAGTCAACGGGTGGCGGGCGGCAAGTGGGTGAGAGCTGCCGCCCGCCGCTGACCAGGGGAGCGGGCGGTGGGGCTCAGTGGGCGGATGGGAGGGGTACGCTGGACCACCAGAGATGGGTTGGTTAGTCATAATACATTACTGATGCCTGCAGTCGGGCTGTGAGCAGTCCACTGACCACCAGGGATATAGGATTATTATTGAAATACATATGCCCGCGATCGGCTGCAAGCAGTCCACTGGACCTGCCAGGGATATAGGACTATTATTAAGTACATATATCCCGCGATCGGGCTGCAGGCGGTCCACTGGAGCACCAGAGATATGGGAGGGTTAATTTCACTACATATGGCCGCGATTGGGCATGGGGTGTCTCTACCACGCAGGAGCTGCTGGAGCTCGGGTGGCCACCCACAGCTGGCAGCTGCCATGATGCACCCTGCAGTACGGCAGCTCACCTGTGGGTGGCCAGCTGTTGCTCCTTTTTTTTTTGGCTCACATGTGTGCAGCGCAAGTAGGGGTTGTGCATGCATGGGCTCAGCACATCCCGGGCTGAATATCGAGATCTGTGAGGTATGCATGGGCACACCCCCACTTGTGCCACATACATTACTGATGCGCTCCGATTGCACGATTTGTGCCAGGCACATTCCCTTTTGAATATCACGCCAGGGTGCATCAGTGGGTTACGACACAACCCTTCTGAATATTCCGCCCCAGGAGTATAAATTGTTCTACAAACTTGTAATTCAACCTTTTTTTCTAACTCATTGCATGTGTTAATATTTTTCATTTTGAGAACCAAACAAATTAACCTACTAAGGCCAGATATTCAAAACTTTGCGCCGGGGCTAAATTAGCGCTGCCCGGCGGGTAAACTTAGCCTGGAGCACAAAGCAAGCTATATTCAAAAGTAAATAGCCCAGTGCAAAACCAGCTGAATATAGCAAGCAAAGGAAGCCAGGCAAACAGGGCCAGAAGTGCAGGGCAAAAATTGCCCAGAAATAAGACAGCACTGAATATAGCAACAGGGAAGTGCACACTGCAACTGCAGTTCATTAGACTCTGGAGCAAGCCAATGTTGCAGGTGGAGAACATTGTGTGTGATTGCACAGAGATGTCTGACATCTATTGCAAACAACAATGTAAGCCACACACTGCAGAACTGTGCTATGCTGAAGTGAGGTTTGCCCAGGGCTAACCTGATTGCACAGTGCTAACACATTAGACCTGTGCAAACTGGTTAGCCCGGGGCAAACGGGAGCTATATTCAAAGCTCCCATGCAAATGAGCCTATTTAGGTAATCCGTGGGCAAACAGGTACATTTGCATCTCATTAAGTGCTGCTTAGCATACATTACCATCGCGGTTTCCGGTGACACTGCATGGAGCACAAAGCTCCCCTTTTGGTTGGAATGGAAGTACAGGCTGGATGCTGCAGGCCAAGGCATACCCACAACATCCCCTGTTGGTCGGAATAGAAGTACAAGCCGGAAGCAGCAGGAACTGTGTGCTGCCAGGCACAGTCAGTGCATACATACCCCACATCACCTTGCCTCCTGAATCAGACACAAGGCTTAAACAAATCAGGGACAAAGGACCACAATCAGGGATACATCTTCAAACGTAGCGATATCCACCCAGACAGCTGGTAGAATATGGGGCTTAGTGCAAAATGCAGTTTCTAATGAAGAACAAGACTGTAACTTTAATGCATGACATTATTTTGTGCTTACAATTTCCACTGTGTAGCCAAGGAAACACAACTGTGAGGAGGAACAGAGTAATATTCTGAGGCCAATTCAGGGACGTCCCTGAAAATCAGGGACAGTTGAGAGGTATGCTCCTGACCCATTCACAATTGAATTAAAGTCCCATTTAGAATTAAATACAATGTAATTTCCCTAGTAGTCTAGTGGTTCCCCCAACCCCCCTGCATGACTCCAGACCCATTTAGAATTATGTTCAAAGTAATTTCCCTGATAGTCTAGTGGTCCCCAACCCCTGCGACTCTGACCTATTTAGAATTATTTTCCAAGTAATTTCCCTGGTAGTCTAGTGGTCCCCCACCCCACATGACTCCCGACCCATTTAGAATTATTTTCAAGTAATTTCCCTGGTAGTCTAGTGGTCCCCCACCCAGCAGTGACACCTGCTTGGCCAGGGACGTTCTATAAACAGAGCCAGTCGCCTGGCTCAGCCCTCCTCTCACCACCACGGCCGGCGCCTGACTGAGGTACAAAGGAAGCTCATTTGTACCTCAGTCGGTGGGCGTCCGTGGTGGTGAGAGGAGGGATGAGCCAGCGACCGGCTCTGTTCGTAGAATGTTCCTGGGCTAAGTGGGGGCATCACTGCTGGACGGGGGGACCACTAGACTACCAAGGAAATTACTTTGAAAATGATTAAAATGGGTCGGGAGTTGTGCAGGGGTTGGGGACCACTAGACTACGAGGGAAATTACTTTGATAATAATTCAAAATGGGTCAGGAGGCATGCAGGGGGGGTCAGAGGACCACTAGACTACCAGGGAAATGAAATTGAATTTAATTCTAAACGGGTCGGGAGTCATGCAGGGGGGTGGGGGGACCACTAGACTACCAGAGCATTTACTGTACTACCATGGCTACGGGGGTCCATGATGGAGGGCACCACTGCTGCATTACCACCAAATTACCGCCAGCTTTTGTTTGGCAGTATCTAGCGCCATGCTACAGGCTGCTCTAATGCCTGTAGTGCTGCACTAGACCTTTGAATATGCCATGCTGCTGGCATTCATGGGCGCTCTCCTAACCCCAACCCTGCATACTATTATCTATTAGCATCGGCGCTACCACACAGCACCGGCATTAATAAGGCTTTTGAATATTGCAGTCTCGCCAAATCAACGCTTATTCCAGCTTATGGTTTTGCGCTAGGTGCAATGTGGTTTGAATATCTGGCCCTGTGACTCATGAGACATTAGGTTAAAATACCAAAGCTCACCAAGACCTGGATTTAGTTCTATATCTCCCGATAGTAATAGGAGTACTAAGATAACTATACAGGTATTATTTGGTTATTGAATCTTTTTTAAGATTCACTGGTTTCAAATAATACCATATTTTCTATATGGGAGATGTGTTTTCTTTTTTTTTTTTTTTTTTATTAAAATAACTACTCAGTTATCATTTGACACCAAACTATAATCTAATTTTACTTTGTTCCCAAAATGGATATTGCATGTAGTTTTTGCCCTAAGATTTCAAGTTGCTTGCAGCATCTCATCATCTAACAGTACATACAAGATATAAACAGCACCAGTATGTCTTCCAGAAAAAACATTTTAGAAGGCTGTACCAAATAAATAAAACTATAATGAAAACTTAGTTAACTCCGAGTTTAAAATAGACACAGATTTTTACTGGCCCTCCACTGGAACTGCAACGGGAACTCCACCTCCTTTTACTCTGCTCCTGGCTATTCCACCATGGATCGCTTCCTGGAGAGCTGCCAAGTTTCATGAATATTTTACAAAGTTAACCTATTCCCCTTTCATTAAGCCACACACCCTCAGTTTTCATGGATTCCCCTCACAGCTCTTTCAAAGGCACTTGCTGGGGAGAAAAGGTAGCAGTAGATGGAAAAGTTCAGGTCTTATGCCCAGGTCAATATAGTCTCGGCAGAAGCATGCTTCAGGCTGTTCTGGTTGCTGACAGCAATTGGAAAGCTGAACTGGGCTTTTAAAGATAAGCTCTGTTCCCTCTGACATCAAGTCATACCCTCTCAACTTGCTTCCATGGTTGTCTTCTTGGCTCTTTCCAAAGACACTGGCTGGGGCAAAAGGCAGCAGTAGATGACACAGTTCAGGTGTTACTCAGAGCTCAGTATTCTCAGTATCAGTCATAGGCTTTAGGTTTAGACTTGCCTGGTCCCTGGCAGCAGTTGGAAAACTAGAAAGTGGACGTGGGCTGTTTAGAACAAAGTCTCGCCCCTCTAACATCAGTCCACACATGATGTAAAAAAAGAGAAGGAAATACAAACATACGTATGAACATACAATACTGCCAGAAGAAGATGCAGTAGTCTCTCAAGTCTGCACGTGTCGTTTGGTCCTAAGTGGCAACTAAGTGCTCTGCTCCCTCCCAACTGCTACCCACCTATTGCCCACTCTCCCTTGAGCCTGACCTTCCCCTCTTACCTGTCTCACCCTCCTTTGAAGCCTTCTGCTGTTTCCAGTGAGACCACTGCCTCAGGGAGCTCATGCCACACTGCACTCACCCACTGTCATGCCTCCTAAAAACTTTCCTGAACCTTCTCCTCTTCGGTTTAAAGCAACATCCCCTCATAGTTTTACTGCCTCTATGACTAAAGAGGATTCTTGTTTACCATGTTACTTTTAGCTGAAATGATCAGTTAGGATGGTGACATCTTCTAATTCTGCAGCTGAGCAAGAGGGCTGCAAGTACTCATCCTGAGTCCCCACATTTGTGAATTGGCTGTAGTACTAGGGAGTGCTCAGTGGGTGATGGAAATGGTGGCAGCCTCAAAGGGACATTTAGCATACTGCTAACCATAATACTCCACACTGGGTTAGAGACTTTTGAGCATAAAAGTGGGGTTGCAAGAAAGACCCAGTAACAAAACTATTTGGGCATTTGGTCTTTCTAGGTTTTAAAGAGCACCTACACATTGCTCTTCTTGCAGACTGATTCTCCTGTATGCTACCTCTGAGTGTATGTGCTGCCTGTGAGAAATAAGCTGAAAAACAGCAGACCAGTCAGCACTCCTTTAGGCCTCAGCAAATGTCATATACTCCATTGGAACATTCACAAAGGGCTTAGTCCATATAATCAGGTGCAAAAAGCCATATTTATTCCGCAATATTCCACAGTATTTCAGAAGCACATAAGCATACAGGTAAAACACAGGTAAAGCTAGGTGCAGGAGACAGTCAACATCGCTATCAGGCAAACTTAATGGTGCAAACTTGCAATTTTAAAGTGTGATAGGAAAATAGCTGCTTTCCTTTGCAGGTCATCTCATACTCCACCCTTAGCATACCTGATTGGTTACGCTACTGACGATTCAATGTCGTACTGACATCTTCTTCAGAGTTCAGTATGACGTTGATTTTGATTGTCTTCTGCACTTAGCTTTACCTGTGTTTTACCTGTATTTATTTATTTATTTAGTTAAACATCAGTTTAGAAACCTTTGAGCCAGAGGCTCATTTACAAAGGTACCTCGTCACAAAGAGGACATCAGAACAGTAGTACAAGGGACACAGTACTTACAAACAAAAAATTACAGTTCAATTACAATTTTGTTACAATAGAGTATGCTTATGTGCTGCCAAAATACTGTGGAATATTATGGAATAAATATGTTTTTTGCACCTGATTGATTATATGGACTAAGCCCTTTGCAGATGTTCTAATGGATTATATGACATTTGCTGAGACCTAAAGGAGTGTTGACTGGTCTGCTGTTTTTAGCTTGTTTCTCACATTTACTTCACCTCAGTAAGTGCACCCTTGAGCTTGGTAGACAATAAGTTTGTCTTTTTTTGAGCCACTGTCTCCTTTGTTTTTTGTATGTGCTTCCTGTTTGGATTGTTTCTTGGATGACAGCAGAAGGGGAACAATGAAAATCAAGAGAATATAAAATGACAAAAGCATGACAGGGATGCCAGGGACTACAGAGAGGGCACCATTTACAAGTGTCATGAGAGCAGAAAACAAAATAGGATCAGCACAGAAGAGAAACAAAATTTATATCTGGAAAATTTTGAAACAGATGAAAGTGAAGGAGAAAGAATGGAAAAATCAGGTGGCAGGCAAGAACAACATGTTTTTCAGGAGGAATCAACAGAAGTCCCCATCAACAACAGGAGCCGAGGAGGAGGAGGAGGGGGGGGGGGCAAAGGAAGATGCAACACAGGGAGAGGAAGAGAAGTAAGAGGGAACTATGGAGGATATTAGGGAATGGCCAGGACCCAAAGAGGTCAATAAGAAAGACAAAATGGAAGTCATACACCTCACACAGGAACCTCTAACAAGAACAAGAAACAGTACTGGAAAGAGGCCTAACATTTGTTCCAACAAATAAACTAAATTTCTGTAAAATGAAAATTGATAATTATAACCTCGTCACAGACAATTCCACTTGAAAGTACATTTCTCAGAACAGCCAGAGACCACCTCCACAGTTTCCAGATACATAAATGTATTAGAAAACAAGGCAGAGGATGGTAATTAAATAGAAAGGTCATACTTAAGGAAAAGACTCCATTCAGAAAAATCTTCATTTATCCCTAACAATATTCCAAGTGTAGCAGTAATAGCATTCAGCATGTGAGTGAATCAGGACACACAAGCTATCTTCTCTGAGATTAAGCAAAATAACCAGCATAATTTAACAAGAAAAGACAGAGAAGCCATTAGAGATCTGAAAACTGACAAAACATTTCTTATAAAAAAAGCAAAAAGGGTGGAAGAGTAGTCCTGTGCCCTAAAGAGATGTGTTTAACTGAAATGAAGAGGCAATAGGAAAATTAACATCACTATAAGAAACTGCCAAAGGATCTAAGTGAGGGAATCAGAAAAAGGCATAACATATTTTAACATGTGCTGCAGAAAAAAGATGGATTACTCAAACAGAAAAGACTTCCTCACAGTCCAATACTGGATCAAGCCCACCACATACTTGCTCCACAAGGTCCATAAAAATGCCACATGCTGACCGGGAAGGCCAACAGCCAGCAGTACTGGGTCTATTGCAGAGCCCATGTCAAAATACATGCACTTTTCAATCAACCTTCTGCTAACAAAGTTAAATCTCTTTGAAGACACAGAGTGGTAAACATGCTGACAGGTAAAACAACAAATGAAGACACAATTTTGGTCATGATAGACATTGAGAATTTGTATAATAATGTACTGCATGAAGAAGGAACTGAGATACTAAAAGAGCTCTGGATACCAGAGGGCAATGTCTTCCCCCAATGGAATTTATCATAGTCCTTGCAGGGTTCACATCAAAATCAAGCTATTTCCTGTCAGATGGAGAATTTTTCAACCAAGTGCATGGCACAGCAGTGGGTACAACGTTTGTGCCTCACTTGCAAATCTATACATGGGGGATTGGGAAGAGATATTCATTTATCTGCCTGTTCTAGTGGTAGCGCAGGTGGATGTTAAAGATCCCATGGCACTCCTCGAAAAGAGTAGAGGAATTTTTATTATAACTTCAAAAACCAATTAAAATACATACACTACATATATTGCATATTAAAAAGGAGTCATAATAAACCATAAGAAAAATAGGTGTTTAATGCAAAAGGACCATGACCTCCCCCCCCCACACTACTTAAGAGTAGGAACATTTTTATACATATTCAACAAAATCATAATACATCACTCCATTTCTATTCAAAAAAATAGAAAAAGGAAAACCTTAAAGCAAAATAAGTATTAATACATACTGATCCCTACTGTAAAGTAAAACTCTGAACATTTTCTAGAATGCAACATGAAACCAAACAAACAAAACTTAAGCTAAAATAAGTATTGATTAGTACTTCTCATATTAAACCCCCCCTACCCGCCCCTAATAGTAGGGAAAGTTGCTTTCAGAACATTCTACAACAAAATTACATATGTTATACTGTTCTGATTTAAACTAAAAGAAAAGAAAAAGAAACCTTAAAGCTGAAAAGTATTTAAGCATACTGTCCTCTCCTGTAAAGCCTAATACTAGACATTCCTTAAATAAAATCATGCTGTCTCTTACTCAATACATAAGCTGTTCAGGATTTCACAATACCAAAAACTGTTAACAACTAAAAAAATCCAAGGTTAGGCTTCATTATCCCACAGTTTGGATTTACATTCATATAGTCTCAGTTCAACTCCTCCAGTGGATGTTACCCCACAGAGAGTGAAAGTTTTGTTGAAAGACTAACACTAACTCTTTATGTTTAATATCTACAACTGAATTCCCCACAATACAAAACAGTTGTTCTGGGGAAAGTTCGATTTGTTGCAAAGACAGTTTACACCTAATAATCCATACATGATACTTGATACGTAACAGCACTGACACTGCCCAGCTGAGGAGCATGCTACAGGGGACTGCAGAGAGCCTTAAGAGGTAAAGCTTCCTTCCATCCAGCCTGTTTGTGGAGAGGTGTTACCCCATCCGTGCTGCACACGGACTGCCCCACCGACCCCTGGCTAGCTTTCCATTTATTGCTGTTTACAGGTCACATGACATATCATGTGACCTGTCCTTCTAATTGCTAACCTGTCCACTTTGCCATTTGCAGCTTATACTCACTGACCACTAGGGGTTGCTGCTATGCACCCCCAGGCACCACTCTATCTATCTCTTCTCATCTCTACCACTTACCTACAGCTACTATTAGCACTTACCACCAGGAGTCACTATAGCACCCCTCCTAACTACTATTTTCTTCCTCACCTACACCATTCTGCACCCTCCTAATCTCTACTCCCACTTTATCTACTACTGCCCCTTGTGAATCTCAAACCCTCTACCACTAAGCCAATTAATCAGGCTATTGACTCCCTTTGATCTATAACTCTTATACCGTTTGGCTCCATATGCAGCTAAAAAAAAATATCTTCTGCTGTCCTACATCCTGTACACTTGACACCTGAGTCAATAGCTCTACCACTGGACTAGCAAGCTAATACAAATTACTGTGGTTCCTTAACGCTCTTATAGCTTCTTGGCACCATAATTTAGCTAGAAAAATACTCTCTACTGTTCTACTGTAGTTCTCAAACCCTACTCACCTGGCCCCAAACACAGCAGCGCTGCCTTTAAGCCACCAAGCCAAGTTACAATTGTATTGACCCTGAAAAAGGGACCTTCGGGGCCCAGCGGGCTTACCCAGTTATCAAAATTTAATAAATAAATAAAATAAAAATCTGGAAACTCTTAAAGCTTCTGCTCCTTAAATATACCAAAATACTCTACTGTCCTACCACAGGTCTCAAACTCAGTACATTTGGAACTGCAGTTTACAACTCTACCACCAAGCCACCATATAATTCTATTGGATCTTAAAGCTCTTAAACCTTTTGCTCCTTCACCAAAAAAAAAAGGCACTCCCCTGTCTTTCCCCAGGTCTCAAACCAAGCACTCTTGGGGCTGAAGTCAGCAGCTCTATTCACCAAGCCAGCAAGCCAAGACAATTTTGACTTGGTTTCTACTGCTGTTAAAGCTTTTGCTCCCCCCTCTCAGCCACTGTGTCCCAACTTCAAGGCTACCTGGCAGCATGAGTGCTAATCTCCACCTCATATGCATCATCTTCTTACACTTCCTGGAACCTACCTCCCACCAGCCAGACCTCAGCCCTTGCCCATGGTCTATGGTACCCACATATCGTATCACTATAGCCCACCCACCCACCACCATGTCCAATACACCCCAGACCCCTGCATCCACCCCGTGCTGCCCCCCCCACCTCCAACCCTGGCTCCCCTGGCTCCACCATTTCTATATCTTCCAGACCCTCCAAACCCTGCCCATTCCTTGTTCACCCACTGCCTGCCTGGCCCCTCAACGTACCCAGAGGAAACTAACAAACTGCCACCCCAGGACTAAAGCCTTAGTCATACTACTACTCCTCCTGTCTGGTAATATCCACCCAAACCCAGGCCCTGCCCCTGCCAATCCACCAACTAAGTCCAACAGATTCTGAATTGCCTCCATGAACGTATGCAGTCTGCTTAAAAAATTCACTGCCGTTCAGTGCTGGGTTATATCACACCAACTAGACATCTTAGCCCTAGTAGAAACCTGGCTAACTAAGTCCATTTCAGACTCCTTTGTCTCCCTCCCAGACTACACCCTATATCGCGAGGATCAGGTAAGTAAACGTGGAGGCGGTTGTGTGTTCTATGCTCGTGACACTATCGTAGGCCACGCCCTCCCAGCCCCCAAGCTGGTAGATGGTGCCCAGGCCCTCACCCTCAAACTCACCCCAGACCCTTCCAAGAGTCCCCTCTATCTCACAGTCTCCTATATCCCCCCAAGGAACCAAACCCCCGCAATATTATCTCTCACCAAATATCTCTCCTCCCTCTCCCATGAGGCTCAACAAGGCCTAGTAGGAGACCTCAATATAAACTGGCTCAGTCCCACTGCTTCACCAATAAGAGACACTTTCGCTGCACTGGACCTGACCCAACTTGTCTCACAACCCACCAGACGTAACCAAAACTCAGGGACAAGCACCCTCCTAGATGTCATTATCTCAAACCACCCCCAAAAGGTTCAAGATATTCAAGTCCTCCCAGATTCCTTAAGTGACCACTCCCCTCTCCTATTACTCTGGTCTACCCCCAACCCCAAACCCGTAGCCCAAACCACTCACCGCAGGCGCCTTTGCCCAGGAGGACTGTTAAAACTCAGGCAGTTCCTTGCTCGCATTGACTGGTCTCCCATCTGCCATGCAACGAGCGATGACATTGCCCTTGACCTATTCTCACAAGCTTTTACCAAGGCCTGTGATCTTTTTGCACCCTTCACCATGATCCGCTCCAAAAAACAAAATGCACCCTGGGTCACCCCTGACCTACTCCAACTGCTCAAGGACAGGGATAACCTTTGGCATATTGCCACTAATACTGGTCAGGCTGCTGACAGACAGGCATATAACACTGCCCGGAACAGGTGCACATGGGCCATCCGCAAAGCCAAGGCAAACCACTACCAGGCTACCCTCACTTCCTCATGGAGCTATGCCTGGAACTTCTGGAACAATATAAAAGAAATAACTGGGAAATCACGCCCCCCCAGTGCACCTTACAGTCAATGGCACCACCATCACTGACCCCACTGACATTGCCAACTGCCTTAACTCCTCCTTTACTGATCTTAGCCATGTCCTCCCGAGTAACTTTTTCGACCCTACTCACAACCTGCCACCTTCAGATCCACAGCACCCCCAGTTCTACCTATGCAAGGTATCCGTTCAGGAAGCCAAACCACTCCTGCTTAAAGCACAAAAAGACACCAGTCCTAACAGTGACTCCCTGGATCCAAAAATACTCCAGCTGGTCCTAGATGAGATCCTGGTCCCACTTACAGAACTACTGAACTGATCCCTCTGTCTGGGACAATTGTCCCCAGCAACTATCGGCCAATTTCCATTCTCCCCTCCTCCAAAGCCTTAGAAAAAGTGGTGGCCACCCAACTCATGGAATATTTAGCAAAATATAACATCCTGTGTCCAGAACAGCATGGCTTCTGCGCTGGTCACAGTACAGACACAGCTTTAATGGAGTTCTCCAACTTCCTACATGCTTCTCTGGACCATGGCTCCCTAGTTGGAGCAGTGTACATTGACCTCTGTAAGGCCTTTGACACTGTCTCCCACCCACTCTTACTAAATGCCTCAACCGTATAGGTTTCTCTGCTGGCCCCCTCTCCTGGTGTGCGAGCTACCTATCAGCCTGCTCCCAGTATGTCAAAAACAATGGGGTGCTCTCAGAAACCCGGCCCATCCACTCAGGGGTTCCCCAGGACTCTATCCTGGGCCCACTACTCTTTAGCCTGTACCTAAATGCCCTGCCTAGCACCTGCTCTGGCAGTATTCTACTATATGCTGATGACGCTGTGATTTATGCAGCTCACAAAAATCTCACCTCCCTTCAAGAATCCCTCCAGCACTCTTTCAATGATGCTGAGAATTGGTTTAAGAAGAGCAGACTCGTAATTAACCTCGAAAAAACTAAGGCAATGCTCTTTGCCCACCCTCAGAACAAAGCCAGCAAGAGTCCCCTTCAAATCTTCCCGAGCACTTGTCAACCACTTGAACAAGTTTACTCATACAAATACCTTGGAATCACATTTGACTCGGCCCTCACCTTTCATGCCCACATTACTGCCCTTGCTTCCACCACAAACGCACGCCATGGCATCCTCTACCGGCACAAGGACTGCCTCCCACCTGATGCCCTCAGGCTCACCATCACGTCCACAGTAATGTCCCTTATTGATTACAGCCTCCCAGTATATGGTGCTGCTGACTCCACTGCCCTCAGAAAGATTAGACTCACACTAAATAAGGCTTGCAGGCTACTGACCAGTGCTCCCAGACTCACCCACACCTGTCAACTCTATGACATGGCCAAACTCTTAAACCTCGATGAACACATCCACTACCAAACCAGCCTACTAACCAAGAAGATCCTACTTGTACTCCCCCCCCCCCAGGGTGTCTGCCTCCATCCAATTTACACACCCCAGAGCCACCACCCGAACTTCGGACAAGGTCACTCTACTAGTGCCCAGAACTAGGACCTCCTGGGCTCAGAGGTCATTCAGCTACAGAGCCCCTACCTGGTTCAACTCACTCCCTGCAGCAATTTCCAACACCGACAAAATTGCCCCCTTCAAAGCTGCCTTATGAGACCTGCTGTTCAACACCCGCTGCTGCACCTGTCACTAAAAGATACTCTGCTGTTCTTCTGGCACTATTGACATGGCCCACTGGGCTGAACACCCACCCACCTCCAGCCCCCCAATCCCCCCCCCGGGCCTCTCTCCTTTGCCAGTACCTGCTTGTACTACTTGAAATGTTTATTTAACTATACGTGTTCAAGCAATTGTATGTAATACTATATATCTCTGTTCATGCAACTGATGTAAAACTATGTTGATTCTATATGTCTGTACTCTGTAAACACGTAAACATCTGTTATTCTGTCTTGACTGTGCACTGTATATTATGTTATCCATGTGTGTCCTCTCTGTGATGAGATACCTTTGCAAATGAGCCACGGGCTCAAAGGTTGTAAATCCGATTATAAAACAAATAAATAAATAAAACAGAATAATCTGTAAAGTGTCGCAATTAAAGTGCTGCTACCCCTTTGGTATAAGTCCAAGAAAAAAATGTCTGGTGTCATAAATACAGAAGGAGTCCCTTTCCACCTGTCTAACAATATTTCCCAAAATTGTACTATAAATGGGCATAGAAAGAATAAATGTTCCATTGTCTCTAATGTTTCCCCACATGATTCCTTCGGGCAGTACCTTTCTTCCTGACTTTTATGTTTAAGATTATTCTTCACATTCAACTTTCTGTGTGATCTTAGCCGCAGAACATCTTACATTTGTACTGGTAACCTTTTATTTATTAATATTCTTCCTATAAACTCTTGCTCTTTTATGGGCCTATCTCCATATTGTGGCTTATCTAAAAAGAACCTCTCTAACACTATTTTGTATAGGGGTTTTTTAGACAGGGAAAAAAAAACCTGTTGCCTAGAGATTTGCCATAACTTTATTTTCCTAAAGCAGTTTTGTAAGTATAAAGGTAGCCTACTAAAGATTTCTGCATATTAAGAGTTGAATTCTGGGGCCATGCTTCTAGCCAGAGTGTCACGTGGTCCTTAACCCCTGGTATCCAGATAGCTTCTGATGCAGTAAGTAATGGTCTAATATTGTTGTAAAAAAACATGCAGAAAAAGAAAAGGACCGGATTGATCATAGCCAAACCACCCCTTTTTCCTCTCTAAATACGTAATACCCCTTTTGATAGGGTTTAATCTACTTCCCCACAGGCAGGAAAAAAAAACAACTGTTTCGGGGGTATAAAAAAATATTTAAGTGTAAAAGCATTGTTAATAGGTAAGTTTTCATCATATAGATTCTTTTTGTTTTAGACATGTGCCATCTGTTCCATTGCTTTACTTTGCTAATTGTTCTTTGGAGTAGTAGGTTACAGTTTAAAAAGGCCAACTCTCCTAGTCCAAAAATTACTCCCAATAGCTCTCTGAAACTGGAATTCCCATATCTACAAAAATGTAGATATGTCTCCTCCTCATAAGAAAGATTTTCTATAAGCATACACTTACTTTTTTGAAAATTAAGGTGTGATCCAGTACCAATAGAAAGATCATTTAATATGGATTCTGCTTGTTTTCTTGATTCCTTATCCGCCAAAATAAAGCATAAGTCATCTGCATATGCTGTGGTTTTTATTTCTCTGTCTTCACTATTTACTGATAGACCAATCACCCTTTCTGAGGCATTTATTCTTTGTAGTAGAGGGTCAATTGATATGATGTATAGGATAGGACTCAAGGAACACCCCTATCTCACTCCTTGGTTAATCCTACATTCAGACCCTATCCAGCCATTGGTATAGGGGGCACTTCTTGCCCTACAATAACATAGTCAAATCTACTGTATAAACTCCATGCGGAACCCATAAGCAGTCAGACATTCCCATATATATTGGTGGGGTACTCTCTCAAATGCTTTTGACTGGTCTAAACTAATCAGGAATCCTGACAACTCATCTGCTTTACCCCTTTCTATAACTTCTCTTATTAAGATTAGTGTGGCTCCTATTTTCCGGCCTGGAACTATGCATAGTTGGGAAGGATGGATGAAAGTTTCCAAGGTAGATGTCATCCTAATACTCAATAACTTAGTTAATATTTTAAAATCTGTATTTTACAGGGTAATTTGTCTCCAGTTTGACAACTGTTGCTTATCTCCTGTTTTGTATAATAAGATTACCAGTCCTTTATACATACTATCTAGTAATTCCGGGCTATGTAACAAAGCATTGAACAATTTTACCATCTCTTTTTTTTAAACTGTAAATATGTCTTTGTAAATAACATAAGGCAGGCCATCCTGACCAGGAGCTTTACCAGAGGGTAACTGCTGAATTACATTTTCTATTTTTAGTTCTATAACATGTTGTATAAGGTCTGCAAAAGCATACTGGGGAATTTGATCTAGTGTGCATGTTTGTAACCAATTTTCCATGTTATCTTTGGTCACCATAGAGGTGCTATACACAGTAGTTATGTATTTCTCAACTTTCTGCAGTATGTCTTTATGATTATGAACCACAGTACCTTCATGTGAATGTAAAGGTTATATATTCTTTGCCTGTCTTCTGTCAGCACAAGACTCAAATGGGTTTGTGCTGGCTTGCGAACCCTGTAACCTGAATCTTTGTTCTTTCTCTAAAGATTTCATGTGGTCATATTGCATTTGGGCCATTTCTCTTCTAACTTGATCTAACTGTTCTAAATTAACCCCACCACTTTCATATTGTAGTGATAAAGGCTCGTAAAATTGGACTCTGAGTTCGAAATATTTGTTATGTTAGTCTTTCCCTCACAATTTCACTACTTCCCTAAAATATTCCCTGATTTCTTTTTTAGTGTCTTCCCACCACTCTAATTGGGAATATAGGAGTAATACTGATCGTCTTGCTTGTAAAATATATTGCATACCCTCATTAATTTTGGGCTGTTCTATAAGACTACAGTTAAGTCTTCAATATCCCTTCCCTTCCCTTTTGCAGTGTTTGTATAATTTGAAATTTTGACACTCAACAAACCATGGTCTGAGGATGCAACCAATATAACAGCTGCATCCTGAACTGATAATGATGGGGATAGAAACCAGTAATCTATCCTGGCGGAGAGGCTGCCTTTGAAAAAAGTGTGTGGTGCCTTAGAGCCAGGTTGGGAAAAACATCTTTCAATCCAGTCTGTGTAAGTAGCTGATTTAAAAAGGTAACATCACAAAACACTTTCTCAGTTTTAAAATCTCTATCAGCTGAAAAATGGCTGCAATTAAAGTCCCCACTAACAAGACATGTTTCGATGTAAATAAATAAGCTTGTATTTGTTTCAGTAAGTCAATCCTCTGAGCCCTCATCTGTGGTGTGTATATATAAATAAGATGGAATGCTACTGAATGTAATTCTAAATCCAGTATCAATGCCCTCCCAGGGTAAATGTCAACTAAGTGTATTAATTTAACATTGGGGTCATTTATACATATACCTACCCCACTGTACATATGATCCCCAATAGACCAGTAAGATCTCCCCCACGCCCAAGCCTTACTGGCATTCTGAATGTCCTGTATTGTGTACAGTCTGGTATCTTGCAGGAAAACAATATCAAAATCAGTTCCAGAAAACAAAAAAAAGGAAGTAAGCCTTTTCTTCTCTGACAAGATACTGTTTACATTTAAAGATGCCAAGGCCAAGTTGTACAGTGAAGTATCCATGGGTAAAGGTTAGAAAAAAATCAAGAACTAAGTTTTTTATATGCTGTAGAGCCCATCCTCTTTCACTTCGGCTTCTCTTTAGCTGGGCCCATGTCTCTTAAGTCCAGCTGGAGATTTTCAGTATCCAATATTGTGTCATTTTGTGAAAAGAAGATGGGAGCTGTATCTCATTCTTCCTCTACCTCTGAATTTCTCCACAGGAGAGCTGAAATTTTGTTTAGGGTCAGAAATGCCTCTACTGGTATATTTCCCACCTGTTGGGGCAAGGCTGTGCCTTTTTTCTTGACCGGCTGAAAACCATCAACCTCTGAAACCATGGGAGGTGGCATGTCCCATTTACCTGGATCACCATTACTGGATGTTGCTGTTTTTTCTAACAGAGAGATACAGTAGGTTGAATCTGGTGAGATGTAGAGTGTACAACCACATGGTTTTGGGGGTGGTATTGCTTCCTGTTGAGAGGATGGGACTTGCCTATGAGGCTCTGAACTTCTGGCTGCTTTATTTATGTAGAAGTCTTAGACTCCATAGTCACTGTTTTCAGTGTTGTGTGAGGCCCATGGGCACTTGGAAAATATGTGCCCCGGCTCATCAAACAAATTACATTTTAGGACAGTTCTGCAGAAGAAACTCGAATGCTCATTTTCCCCACATTGAGCACAGTTTCCCCACATTCAGTACACGTCAAGAATTCACACTGACTACTCAAATGTCTAGGAGAGCCACATTTATAGCAATGATTTGGTTGTCCTGGATAGAATATAAAGCCCTTGTCCTGGCCCAAGAAGAAACAATTAGGCAAGTGAGTAATCCCTGAATCTGTTTGGTCCAGCTTGACCTTTATGAACCACCCCCCATTCCAAAACCCTTCAGCATCAATGACGGGGTCTGGTTTACTTAGAATGTTGCATTTCTTTTCTAACTAATAAAGAATATCAGTTATGTTCACCCCCTAATTTTGGAACAACACCATGATAACTTCAGTTGTACTCTTTGTGAGATATTGCCTGGAATGGAATCCATAGGGGGCTCATTTTTAGAATCGTATATTTGGTCCAAAATCTGTCTAGCAATTCTGGGGACAAAAACTTACATCAAAATAGTTTTCCCCCGGTGCATGTATAAAAGCATAGACATCAGCAGGGGTAAAGCCCAAAGATTGTTTAATCAGTTTTCTGCCCACATAGAACCTATCGGGCAAAACTTGTAGTCTCCCCATGTAACACAGTCTTACTGTGTTATACCTGTTAGCCATTTCTACAGGTTTATGGAATAGACTAGCATAAGTCTGGGGGGTAGGGCCACTAGAATCATTTGTGAGCTGATTTGTGTTTTTGAGAGGTTCTGGTATTTTAGTAACCTTTGTACAGTATGTTCTGTTCCAGAATCTGCAGTGTTCAAGTTATTTGACTTTGCAGTATTCTGGTTGTTGGGCTCTGTTGAAATTCCAGAGCTTGCATAAAAAAAAATATCTGGTTGACTGCCGATTGGGGAGTATGAGGGAGAGCCAGTCTGCTCCCCACCAACCCCTTCCTCTTTCTCAGTTTCTTCCATTTGTCCCACTGCTTCAGCATTTGTTATAATTTTAGTATTCACAATAGGTTGATTTGCTCCTGGTATGGGGACTGTAGGATCAGGAATCCAGATGCCTGTAGGACTTTGAATCCACCCTGCTGCTTGTAACACTGTGTCTGGTGACCATTGTGGTGCTGCACCATCTGGGTATTTCTGTGGGGTTCTGTCATTGACTTCCAGTTGGCTCTGTCCTGCCTGGAAAATTAATGCCTTCAAGTGTGGATGGACTTGAACTCAGTGAGTTCCCCACCAAATGTTTCCATTTTTCTTCTTCTTCAAGTTTCTTTCTGGCTGCTTTGTATGATTCTTCTGCCCATTAAATCAGATTCTGTAGATCTTTCTGTTGTGCCTCCAAATCCTGTTGCAAAGTCATATCTGCTTCAAAAAACTGTGTTTTCATTGCCACATCATTTTCCATATTAGCAATGGCTTGTTCTTGATTTACTACCATCAAATTGATGGTGTCTACAGCACCTGAAATGCTGGCTTCTCCAGCAGCCATCTCATCTATTTCCTCCTTGCAGCCTGCGGCAGCACTGGTCTCCTCCATAAATCCAGGTCACAGTGCCCCCTACTACAGAGTAGGGGAATTTCCTTGGTGTCCTGGCCAAATTCCCCCCATTCACAAAAAAATACCACCAACAGCTTAATATGGTTCAATGTCAGTTGGCATCCATCTGTATCCCCCTTCTCTGGGATGAGGCTGAAAATAAGCAGAATTGTTGTCTAGTGCTCCTTCCCAGACAACAAAAACTAAATAAAACTAAATAAATTTAGGATGGAACAAAAAACAAATGGTTGTATAAAGTGTGCCAGTGAGTGTGTATTATTAATGACATCCTGTGCCTCTGGAATGGGTCTGAAAGGGAGCAGCATAAATTTATTATTTACATCAAGAACTACAACAGAAATATACAATACACAGAAAAACACAGTTTAGAATCAGTGGAATACCTAGACCTAAAAAGATATAAGAAAACTGAAAACTGGAAACCACCCTATGTAGAAAAGACACAGATAGAAATAACATTCTGCTCTGAGGTAGCTGTCACCCTTATAACTTAAAAAAGAACATTCCCTATGGTCAGTCACTAAGGGTAAAAAGAAATTGTTCTGAGGTAGAGGAGGTGATGAAAGAAATGAGAAGGATATGTCAGAGATTTATCATACAAAGTTATGAGCATGAGCTGCTTGCAGAAGCAGTAAAAAAATGTACAAGATAAATCAAGAGAGGAACTGTTACTAAAGAAAGATGAAATATTGACAGAAGGGAACAAGGTGACCTACAGTACTGAATATAACCCAATGTCTGGAAAAGTGGGATGTATCATAAGGAAACACTGGAGTATCTTAAGTGCAGAACCCTGCCTAAGCGAAATCATCGATGCGAGACCGAGGATTACATATCAGAAAGGACAAAACCTAAAGGACATTTTAGTTAAAAGTTTCTATGATGAGGAAAAAGTCTAAGACCAGACTGGATGCCAGCTACACCTAAGGGGAATTACAGATGTGGAACATGTGTGCATTGCAACAATACAAACAATACCAAAATATTCAGACATCCGAGAAGCAGAAAGAACTATGACATAGATCAATTCATCAACTGTAACACCATCACAGTAATATACACCTTAATATGCCCATGTGGCATAATTTATGTAGGACAAACTAAAAGACAGCCCAAGCAAAGAATCAGAGAACATAACATTGCCATCAGAGTACAGAGCCAGAAGTAATCTATGGCAAAGCGTTACCAAGAAATAAACCATGGCTCTGTTGAAACCCTAAAGGATATAGGACTAGAACATGTCATGCTACCTAAAAGAGGAGGAAACCCACAAAAACTGTTGCTACAAAGAGAATACTTTTAGACTAATGAACTGGAAGCACTACGTACATCCAAAACATCTAAATGATGACCAAGGCTTCCAAACTTCCTGGGAGAATGATCAAAACATCAGAACTTGTTTGAACTTTCTTTTATTGCTGGTTCTTGGGGAGCCCTGTTTGGGGTTCAGGGAGTCCATTATCTAAAAGTATTGTCTTTATTTCTTTTTAAAGATTTATCCTCCTTTTTAAGTTTTTAGCTCCTTTACTAGACCCAGGACTAATCCTGCCCATGGTAATAAACTGTTCTGTGTCGTGATTGACAGCTTGTTATTTTTTTCCTGTCAATATTGGCATGAAAACATGGCAACTCCAGCAATGAACAATCAGAAAGACTGGATGATGAAAAGAAAAAAAATGGGTTAAGTAAGCAAACTAAGCACGGCCAGAGTGCGAGTCTGCTAAGGCAGATGTTGCAGTTTAAGCCCTTAGCTCACTTAACACAAATTTAAAACCCAAATTAAAATGTTTTTCACCAGAGCTAGTTACATACTGGCACACTGCACCCATGACACCAATGTACAGGGTACGCACCAAAGATCCGTAGCATTTTAGGGTGCAAAAATGATGAAGTACAGAAACATAACGGTTATGGTGGGTATAAAACATACATTTATATTTATATATTCTTTTGGTAACTGGGTAAGGCCCACTAGGTATAGGTGCCTGTTTTCAGGGGCAACTTGAGAGCACTGGGGATGATCAGTAACTTGTTCAGAGTCACACAGTATGCAAATGGAGGTTGTGGAAATCAAACCCAGGTCTGCTGGATGCACCAAGCTCATTTGCAGCTCATTACTCTAACTTCTAGGCTATTCTACCAGCTCCACAAATGGAAGCAAATAACCATAAGGGCATCTAGTTGTTATCCTAATTACATCTAGTACTAGAAAAACTTAGAAATAGCCCTTGAAAAATTAATGGTTTAAAACCACCAGCAAAGTGCATAACAGAACACACGAGCTCAATAGGACACTTTATATGTATCTAGACATTTAAGGCAATCAATTGGAGTGGTGGTGCCAACCTGCTATGCCTCGGCACAATAGTAGTGTGATTTAAATGCAATGCCAAAGAAGTATGAGTTTAGTCATTTGCAGCATGCATGCACATGCTGGAATAATTATTTTACATGTACAATTAATGAGGACAAATAAGATACTCAACAGCTGGGTATCCACATTATTGATGCATGCAGGATGTATGCAGAAGAGACATACAGCTTAGCTTGTCATTAGGTGTTCTAGTCTACAATACAGTTAAAGGCATGCACGCCTAATTGTGAATGTTGTTATGAGAATCTCCCCAGAAAAATACACTAACAGTGGGATTTGCAGGAACATGTATGTGCTATATATCACTGATTGTAAAATAGACTCAGTTCTGTAATTCTGCCCATTTTCACCATTGAAAAGTTCAAGATGTGATACAGGTGGGAGACTGTGTGTTTTTCATAACTGAAACTGTCAGCCAACAAGATAATTAAGGGCTTGCTAGTTATATGATGCGTGCCTTCCTGCAACTTTCGTAAAATAATGCAAACAGTGGGTTTTGGTGGAATATGCATGCATCTGAGATATTTTTGAATGTTTAACAAATGTATGCTTGCATTTCTTATGCCTAATTGCTTCTGGGTCATTTTTGAATTTAAACTGTTATTTTTATTGTTGAATGACACATAATAACAGGGATCAGGGATTTACAAGTTTGATTCAACGCCGTAACCAAATGAATGAGAAAATAAGATTGGGAAACACTGACAAGTGAAGCTCACCTCTCTCCCCTACTTCTAAATGTATTCAAGGAAGAAGGATAGTGCATTATCAGATTTATAGAGTTAAAATGCATGTTTAAACAAAGATCGTGTACTAGAAGGAACTGAATATGAAAGTATTTTGCATGTGTGTCTGGGAAAATTTCCATTTCCATAACTGTTTTTTACTGATGATTTTTTTTAAACACTGGGTTGTACATATAATGATTTAATACTGTTGTCACTTTATGAGTTTTATTTTGTACATGCTGAGGTTGCAGGTTGGCTACAGGAGTTGCTATGGCAACCAGAAACACTATAAAACCTGTGAGCCAAACCAATGCAATTTGCTTTGAAGAAGGCATCACTGACACCGAAACATCAGCATGTTCATGACACATGCATGTGTGTGGTCATGTTAAACATCCTCCTAGCTGGCAGCTTTGCTCCACAGCAAGGAAGAAGCGTCACAATTGAATTATGGCTATGAATCATATTTACTGAAAAAAGCTGTATTTGAAGTTTCCATCTTTTTCACAAGTCTGAGGATATCTAGGCAATTGAACCAGGAAGAAACTTATTTCTTGAACTTGCCAGAGGTTCGAGATTTGGACCTGGGATTATCAGTATGTGAGAGTATATAACTTTTCTGCTCTGCACTATGTACTGGTGAACATTTTCATGCAAGTAAAACTACAGTCTGGTAAGATAAAATCTATGGTCTCCTGATAGTTTCTTTAAGAGATGTTGTGCACATAGATTGCTTACTGAGCAGTAGCAAAAAAATTGTTTGTTGTTATAGTGGTTCTTGTACAACTACATGCACAAAGTAGGTGATATGATACAGTACCTTTTATTGGACCAACAAAGATTTACAGAAAGTCCTTAAACTTCCCAGCTAAGCAGCATGGCCTGGAATCTGCACGCAGTGTCTCAAATCACAGCAACACTATAACCGGTATTTTTCCCTGCCACCCAAGGAAATTCACCATACTGGGCAGCTCAGTTTCCTGACAGTGAGTTACGCTGGGACAAAATCTGGCAAGGGGTTTACTCCTATACCTCCAACGACAAACTCCGTATTATGCAGTTGTATAGACTGCACAACATTTACTTTACACCAGCTAAACTGGTTTGAATGGACAAGTTGCAGGACCCAAAGTGTAACCGGTGTGGCAAAGGCGTAGGTTTCCTACTGCCCATGTTTTGGGATTGCCCCTCCATTAGGTCTCTATGGCAAACCATACAGGATAAATTGGACCCCCTCTTGGGACTGGAGTCATTCTTTACACCTGAAATCTGTGTACTGGGGGACTACTCCCATATTCTGGTCCGTGACAGAAGGTATCCCATTTCTCTTATCTCTCACTCAGTCAAAAAACTAGTACTAAAACACTGGAAGGATTCTGTTCTGATTTCCTACCCAGAATGGCTAAATGAATTCTTAAGTACTTTATGCCTAGAAAAAATGCTAGCAAGTTTGAGACATAACTCCACCAGCTTTGATAAAAAATGGGGCAAAATATATGACCTAACTTCGACTATTCAGTAAGGAGAAGATATATCTGGTCATTCGAGGAAACCTACCCTTTACACTACAGATTACGTAGGCTCCTACCCCCTTGTACAGTAAGGTGACCTGTGATGTCTTTTGCCATGTTTAGCAGTAGAGACCCACAACATACTGGTCCTGAATGGTCCTGTCTTCTAAGGGGAGGTTGGGGTGTATGTTGGGGACATGGGGTTTAGCGGAATAGAAAATATGCTTGTGCTGATGTAATCCTATGGCATCATGTTATGTTCTGCTCCCTGATTGTTAATGCATTGGCTATATATTCTCCTTGTAATGTTCTGACCTTAAATAAAGTATACTGGATTTTTTTTTAAAAGAAAGTCCTTAAACTTTCAAACTCACACAGAGTTCTTCAGAAGAAGAAGAATTGGCAGTCTCCTTAAAAGAACTCCTTTTAAAAGCCCAGAGCAATATTAGAAAGAAAAGGATATTTTACATGAGTGTTACAGATTAGGGGGGTAATTAGTTAAGAAATACAACCAAACAGAGATACAGTAAGTTAGCATCCCTGAAACTCTAGCAGTGAGTAGGTCAAATATCGCAAAATGGAATGTCATGTAGTAAATCATCTGATGTTAAATGTCTTACTTTATATTCATACAAGCAGACCTGCTATTATTAGTGCTTTAGCACACACTCACGCAGATACTGTACACACACACACTCCAACATATTTATTTATTGATAGTTGAGAAACACCTTTGAGCAGTGTTCATTTACAAAGGTCCCATGTCACATTTACCAACCTGCAACAATAGTATTAGGGCATAACACACAGTTCATTGAGTACAGCGTCAACTTTGGAGGAACCAGTGCTCAAAGGCTGTGAAGCTTTGCTGTAAGTTATGCATGAGTTCCTGTTGGCTTCTGCTACTAGAGAAGATGACAGCGTCATCCACATAGAAGAGTGCATGAGAATCCAGGCAGGCCAGCGGGAGATCGTTGATGAATAAACTGAAGGAAGGGGCCCAGGATTGAGCCTTGTGGTACCCCTAATGAGACATGCCCTGTGTTGGAGGCTGTCTCATTGGTTCTTACTTTCTGTATGCAGACTGTCAGATATTCTTTGAACCAGAATACCGAGTCTTGGGAAAGCTCTAAGATGGTGAGTTTAATAAGCAGAAGGGTGTGATTAACAAGGTCAAAGGCCTTTGTTAATTCAATGAAGATGGAGCCTACCAGATTGCTGTTATCAAGGGCATAGTGTGCAAAGTTGTTGTATTCTAATAATGACATTATGGTGCTCTGATGTTTTCTAAAGCTATCCTGTTGCTGGCCTTGTATGCCATGTTTTCTTAGGTGGGTTACCAGTTGTTTAACAACTATCTTCTCCAATGCTTTGGAAAGTGGGGATAAAATAGAGATGGGGTGATAGTTTGAGATGACATTTATGTCACCCCCTTTGTGTACGGGGGTGACCAAGGCAGTCTTCCTGATACCTGGGAACTGGGCAAACCATAGCGAGTGGTTAAAGAGTTTCGTTATAGGCAAGACTAGGACATCCAGGGCAGAAGCAAGATGTTTCATGTCTATTGTGTCTCTGCTCATCTTTGTTTTCCCTAGTACCTTCTTGACATGGTGGAGGGTGTCCAATGTGAAAACCAGTTTGAAGTAGAAAGCTGGGTGAGGTGGAGAGGTAGGGACCGCCTCAGGCTGAGCCATGTGATGGCTGGGAGGCATGCTAATAGAGTCCAAGGTGGTCAGTATTTGGCTGAGATTGGTGAATGTGTTAAAAATATTTGCAGTTCTGCTTGGGTCTGTGATATTGGTGTTACTGTGGGAAATTAGGGTGGGGAGGCCTTTTCCTCTTTTCCTAGGAGATCCTTTAGGGAGTCTCAGAATTTTCTGCTGTTACCCTAGAGTTGGGCTTGTTTTGTTTTAAAGTAGGCAGCTTTGGCAGACCTAATTTCTCTAGTGCATTTATTTCTGGCTGCCATATAGTTCTGTAAGTTCTGTCTGGCACCTGTGGACTTTGCTTTGTACCTTAACTGGTCTCCTAGCTTCATTTGCACCCTTAAGGGAAGGGTTAGCCACTTAGCTTCAGTAAGACAAGTAAGACAGTAAGGGGGGTTAGCCACTTAGCTTCAGTAAGACATTTTCTGGCATTTTGTTCCTAGTGAGATCAGACAAGGATCTGATCATACTACTGAAGTTTGGCACAAACTTTCTAAAATACCCTACTGTCCCTAGGAAGGCCCATATTTCCACTTTGTGGTGGGCATGGCACAATCACTTTATGGCTTTCATTTTTACTGTCACAGGCCAAATGTACCCACTGTCTACCCTGTGCCCAGGGTATGACACCTCTGCCATACCTATTTGGCACTTCTCTACCTTGACTGTCAGCCCAGCAACGTTTAGTCAGTGAAGCACCTCCGTCATGTGCCTAATGTGATCTTCCCATGTCTGGCTGTAGATGGCAATGTCGTCCATGTATGCAAGAGCAAAGTCACCTGCCCCAGACAGAATGTGGTCCATGAGCCACTAAAAAGTTGTTAATGCATTCTTCATCCTGAATGGCATTACCTGAAGCTCAAATTGGCCAAACAGTGTGACAAAGGATGGCCTCTCTCTGACTTCCCAAGTCAGGGGTATCTGCCAATAGCTCTTTATCAGGTCTATGGTGGTCAGGTACAGGGCTCCCCTAACATCTCTAGTACCTCATCCATCCTGGGCATGGGGTATGCAACCGACTCTGTACAGCTTTTTAGCTTGTGGCAAATGACGAAGAACCTTGTGGTCCCATCTTTCTTGGAGAGCAGTACCACCAAGGAGGCCCAGGGACTACTGTACTCCTGGATTACCCTAATCTTCCTCTCAATGATATGTTTCACTCCCTCAGGGACTCTGTAGGGTGGCTGTCTCAGTGGAACGTGGGACCCTGTATCCACACTGTTCTCCGCAGCATGATATACCCAAGTTTCCCTTTGAACATATCCTCAAATGTATGCAGCACTCCATGAATTTCAGCAGCTTTGCCAGTGTCAGCTGCTCCAAGAAGATGACAGAAGATGACAGTGTCCACTAAGGATTCTCCCTTAATCTCTCCCAGGAGATCCACCAGTGGGGCTATTTCTGCCTCCTCCTCTTCCTCCTCTGGATAATGGCACAGAGCCAGGACCAACTCTTTCCATCATGATAAGGTTTTATTATGTTTATGTTGTAGGGTCACTGCTTACATCTTCTGTCAAGTAGCTCTATCATGTAATTTTTATTTATTTATTTGAAAATTGGTAACCGGGAGAGGCACACTGAGTTTAAGCTCATTTTCAGGTGTGACCCATTGTGGTGAACATAGTAAAACAGCAGCACAATACATAAATGTAAAAACAGCGGAACAAGATTAGGTAAAAATCTGTACAAAGTTTAAATAAATACAAAACTTATATAAGTAGGGAATAAAGTGCAAGTACAGTTCAAAAAGAACACATAACAAGTGCACATTTAGAGGTGGCAGCAATACATAGTGAACACCACACTGTTGACAACAGGTGATCATTAATATCATTTAACCTCCTGACCACAGAGTACAGACCCTCCCAAGCCACCTGTAATTTATTCTGTCAGATGGGGAGGAATACCATCACCCACTGCCTGACGTCATACTCCAGGACCCTAGACCCACAGTCATACCACATCTTTTATCTCTGTTGTGCAGTGGCTAGGTGCTCGTGGGTGAACCCATGAGCTCCTTGAGCCATGACCTGAAATTCAGGATGCACTCTACAACAGATTTCCCTTGAGGAGCAAGCTCACCCTCCCATTCACCCCTTGCCAAATCTAGGGGACCCCTTACCCTATGGCCAAACAAGAGCTCGAAGAGTGAGAAATGATGATGAAATCGGTGATACTGACAAAGACCAAGCAGGAAAGAGACTTGGGGTAATCATATTAGATGACCTAAAGGTGGCCAGACAACGTGAAAAAGCAGTCGGAAGAGCTAGTGGAATGCTGGGGTGCATAGGAAGGGGTATCACCAGGAAGAAGAAGGAGGTGGTGTTGCCCCTACAGTAGATCACGGTGGTGTTCAGAAATGCCTGGGATAGGCACAGGGGAACCATGGGGATAAGAAAGGGAAGGGAAGGGAAGAAATGATGCCATAGATCAATTTGGGTCTGTACCAAACAATGAAGGTTAAAAAATGGGGAGACTGGGTTGGCCCAGTAGCCCTTCTCTGCCATCACATTTTATGTTTCTATGTTTCTATTACCCTATGTACTCCTTGGGGACTTCCCTATATGTGAATAAGAGATGGCGTAAGTACTTGCCCCACTCTCTCACATGCTGGTTGGTGAATGCCCTTAACATAGACTTAAGTGACACATTAAAATGCTTAATCAGACCATTAGTCTGGGGCTGATATGGGGAGGCCCAGAGCTGTCACACCCCACACTTCTACCAAACAATGACCATTAGGGCAGATATAAAATGGTGCCCTGGTCTGACAGAATCTCCTGGGAAACCCCACCTGGCTGAGTATTCTCAGCAATTCATGAGCCACTTTTTCCTGCTACAGGCTCCGGGTACCTTGTGGCATGATCCATGACCACCAAAATGTATAGTGGAGCCAGTCACGATGCAACACAGTAACTTGCAGTAAATGGCATGCCACAAAATACTGATGCCAAAAGGGCTTAATTGCCGTTGAATTACATTGTTCCCTGCAGTAAACCACAGCATTTTTTGATATACTGCAGCATTACTGTAGTGCATCATGGCTGGCACTGCTGTACCTCTTGCCTGTGCTAGCTGAGTGGCCCTACAATGTCCACAGCAACTCATTAAAATGGTTCTTCAAGTACAGTCAGGGGAAATAAAGCCACCTTAGCCTTGCAACCAGTCTTTCCCACCCTCTGGCACTGTGGACAAGTCCAGCAGTTGTTTGCCAGTTTGCCACATCCTTAAAAGATACTGAGCCAGTAAAAATTGTTAGTCACCTGCCTGTTTGTATGATGACTCCTAAGTGTCTGGAAAAGGGTATATCGTGGGCCAAGACCAAAGCTGTTTCCCATGCTCACTTAGGAATTACTGTCTGTTGGAGTACCCCTTCCTCTGGTCCTCACTTCAGAACCCACTCTCAATATAGCAGCCCATTCTCCCAGTATACCTCCTTTTTCTCTGAACTCTGAGTCACCTTCCACCCTGATGCCAAACTGCCTTAATTTCTGTAGAGATGTGTCAGCTTGCTGAGCTGACTTCAACTCTGCATGCCTGACCTTCCCTAAAACACACTCTCCTGTGAGACAGCCACCCACCCACTGCTGGGCTCTCCCCAGCCTGTGACTGTGGCTCAGAACTGCTGCTCCAAGCTTGTTCTCCAGCTACAACTTCCCCTGCTGCTGAGGGAGGGGTTGTTTCTTGCTACACTGCACTCTCTGTGTCCTCTGGAGTTGGTTCCCTAGTCTTACTATGGGTACTGATACACATAATGATGGCCTGACTGTCAAAGTCATTGCCCATAATAAGATTAACTGGCATGTCCAGTACAAAACACATCTCCCATATGCCCTGGCCGGTAACCCGTGAGGTGAGCACATGAGGAAGGGCACCGTCCGTAACGGCGACACCTTCCCGGCGCAATCCCTCACGGCAATGGGAGGGTAGGGTGACCGGATGAGGGGTCGGGTGAACTGGGCGACAGGATGTCTCTATGTGTACGCACGCATGGAGGGAGAGCAAGCATGGTGAGCGTGGGCTGGGAGGGGGCAGAGGGGCTGGGGGGTGGCGCTGCAGTGGATGGCCAAGCTGCATCGTGGCATCAGGGGTTAGCTAGTGGCTGGGGTGGGTGAGGTTCCGGGTTCAGGTCTGGGCAATGGTGTGATTTTATTGCCCCCAGCCCAAACCTTTATTTTTTTTAATGCTTTCACCCCCGACATGCACCCCTGGGTTGGGAATCCTTAGAGTAGGGGTGTGTGGGGCAAAGCCCTGTGAGGGTGTGGGAAGAACACAGTCCCCTACAGAAAACATTAAAAATCTCCTGGCACCATTGTCCTGTGCACAGGGTTGTCAGAGTGTCAAAAGCTTTTTGCCACTCTGACTGTGTGATAACTGAGATCGCCTTTAGGCATTCGCCGTTATCACATAGACCCACCTTGGCCACCTTCCCAGCTTAGAAAGATCTGGGCCATTGACACTAAGACTACAGGACTCATCACTCCTCTAATACTGGAAAACTGACCCAGGTGGATCTGTTCCTTATGGATTAAATCCTGCTTTACCATTGACATGTAGGCCCCAGTATCCCTTAACTCCTGGGTTATAATTCCATTAACTAACACAGGGTGAATGTGTGCAGCAGAATTTGTGGGAACTGTACTCTGGGTACTGGCCAATAGCTGCTGGGAGCTTCCAGAGCTACCCCTCCAGCTGCATTCTCCCCTTTTGTTATATTTTATGGACAGTTATATGACAGGTGTCCCAGTTTTTGGCAGATATAGCACTACTTTTTCCTATCTACTTCCTTTTGAAACCATTCGACTTCCCTTTTTGATTGGACACAGGCTGGCTTCCCTTAGTTGCCACTCCTGGGTTCCCTTAAAACCACCTGATGTCCCTCCCACATTGATTTTGTGCTGAGTGTATGGTCGGATGGACACAAACTGATCAGACCTTTCAACTGCCTTCTTCATGGGACTTGGAGTCCTATCCAGTAACAATATTCTGAACTCCTCTGGCACAATCCTGAGAAACTGTTTTATGAGAAACAAATCTTTTATATGTTCCATGGAACTAGCCTTTGCACCCTCTAAACATCACTCTAACAGATTGCCTTTCACACACATTTCAGAATTGCTGTCTCACGGTGCCTTCCTTAATCCTCTTTATTTTGTCTTTAAGAATCAGGAGTCAATTCAAAACATTTTAATAAGGCATTTTTCACTTTGTTATATTTGATCCAGTCCTCATTGACCATCTTGGTGAAGGCTTCTAATGCCCTACCATAAGGAGTGGCAAAAAGTGAGCTGACCAAGAAGCCCTGTCCAATTCAAATTGCCCACAAATTCTTTCTAAAGATTTAAAAAAAAATCATGATCATCCCCCTCCTGATACTTGGGAAACATCTCCCATATGGCCCAGACAGAGTGTTGTCTGACTAACTTTTCTTGCTACAACAAAATAACAATTGCAGTACATACCCTTTGTACATTGTGTTCTGTGACTGGACAGATAACCTTTTTATTGATGATCTGTTTCAGATCCCAGCTGCTGCCAGCCAGTTTGTCACAGACTTGTTCTCTCCCAGGACTCAGTCTGCACCCTGCTACCAGTTTCCACAACTCTTCAGATGCTAGGATGGTCACCTTGGTATGATGCCACCACTCAGCTTGACTTTCACTCACGGTACCTTTAGGTCCAAATCCCACAGATCCACTGCTCACACAGTACAGTGACCTTTTCCAAAAGGCAAATGACCCACCATTTTAATCACAGCTGAGAACATGTTGCTTTAGATATAGTAGTTGGAAATGGATCACAGACTTTCCAGTTTACTCCAGGTTATCTATATCTTTAAGTACACAGTCACGGAAAGCATAAAGTATATAAAAAATAACATTGAATACTCCAGAATACTTACATATGGTACAGAATTTTACACACTAAAGACTATGGAGAATACAGGATACCACAGTAAAGAAAAATAACACATTTGGAAAGATAAAGATCTCGTGGAAAAAATTTACAAAGAACTAAATTATTAAGCAGAGTAGAATCTTGCCTCCACTAGGATCTCATGTGAGTTATGGCAGACATGAATACATGATGTTACAGGTCCAATGTCACAGAACAGCCCCGACTTTTTCAGATAAACATGGTCAGAATATCCAGGGTAGGTCAGCCCACTCACTTGCATCATTGGCCCTGCCTCACTGACATCACTCTGGACATCTCCTCTGAACTGTGAGGACACCTCTCCTACAATACTAGACTAATTAAACCAGATTTGCTTATTCACTATGATTTGCTTTGTTATCCTTGCTCTATGTACCACTGAAAAAGTATGATTCTGCCTTGGCCCTCTTTATATTAAAAACATATCTTTTTTATGAAAGGGACTCTGTTATCCAAAAGGCTTTAGATCAAAAAACATCTGCTACCTACACCCACTTTTTCTACCAGGAACAGCAGATTTGAAAGCACCAGTAATTTCATTTCCCACATATCTCACATATGATTTCAAATATTTTACAAAGAAAATAGTACAATTTAAACAAAAAAAATTCCTGAGTGTTACTCCTGTCACAGTGACATATTGAGATGCAAGCTCTTTTGTATTATATTTAGGGCATGTTTCTCCCTACGAGCCTATACATATGTCAATGTCACGATGTACAGTATGTTATTGTCAGTCTAAGGCAAGATATGTTGCTATTTCATACAGGATGTTCAGTTTCTTTACGGTGAGGCCAGATGCAGTGTGATACTGTAGGTTGTATTGTCATAACTAAATAGCAAAGAGACATGGTATTCATTACTTTTAGCCTTTCTTGGTTGGTCAGATCATTTCTCACTTACCATACAGCACCTAATCTACAAATTATCTTGAATAATTGGCTATTTACATGTTCTTCCAAGGATAAATAAATAATTATGAATCAGGAGGCCATACTTTTTCAATTTGGACTCTATTACTTTCTCAACACCAGTAGCCATGGCTTTGATAAATGTCGCAGCATAGATACATAGATGTTTACAGTCATAGGAGTCTCCTGGTCCCTTCAGTCTGCCCTGGTCTGACCTAGACCCTCACCAGTCTAGCACTGGTTAGCCTCAAGTGAAGTGGATTCATCATCCCATATTTTCATTTGACTAAACCCCACTCCATTTTCTCCAACCCCTCTCTCATAAACCTTACCAGTCCCATGTGTCTATCCTACTCCTACTTAAAGCTTACCACTGTGTCAACATTGACCAGCTCCACTGACAGATGGTTCCACTTTTTCACTGCCCCCTCCATGAAGAGGAATGTCCTCATGTCCCTCCTTTTTTTTTAATTCAGTGGACTTTATTGCAAATTTTAAAAGTTTCAAGACAAGACGCTATACAGTACAGGAAAGTCTATACAATGGCACAAAGACATAACATCCCACCTCCTTCAAGTAAGCACAGGAGCAAACAGTCAATAAACTTTCATCAATATGAGATATCCAGAACCCGAAGAAAAACCTCAGGTCAAGATAGTAGATCTGTATTATTTCTCCCACAGCTGCCTGTACATAGTCCTTGACCTTGACACAAATTATCATATATCCAGAGGAAATATATATAAATAATTACATAATAAGGAGTAAAGCATTACAGTAATTCCCATCTGCAACAATATGTTTTATATCAATGGTTAATAGCAATAATTTTTTTCCACATTCAGAGAAAACAAAATTTCCTTATGCCACTCTGCTCAGGTTGGCACCCCATCATGCAATTAAAGCAATATACCCTTTTCTGGGAGCAAAAATGTTGTCTGTGTGCTTTCCCACCAGACAGACCTCTGAGTTAAAGACATCTTGGAGACCCAACATTGGATCCAAATGATCCCTGGTGTCATTCCAGAAGGGCTTTGCTTTTTCACAAGATAACATATGATACAATGAGCCCTCCTCTTTATTGCATCATGTGCATACTGCAATGTCTAGCAAGTTTGCTAGGCAAATGATACAAGTTCTGTAAAATTTTGAATTGCATCAGTCTGTAATGATCATGTTTCAGATATTTATATAAGTCTTGCTATTCTGGGATCGAGATCTTTAAATGTGGCAAACAACTTGGATATAGTGTTGGGCTGCTGTGATGTGGTGACTAACATCTAATTGTAAACCATCTGTATTTGACTGGTAGGTGGTCCTAAAGTTTGGGCTATGCAATGCATCAAATAAAGGAATTCAAAAGGAGTGGAGTTGGGAACCTAAAATCTATTTTGGAAGGTCACAAATGGAATAAACTGACCTCCTGTGCTCTAATGAAGGTATGACCAGCTCCTTCCAAAATCCAGAGGTAATGGTTAATCTCCTATTTTAATGTTAGGATTATCCACAATAGGTTGAGAAATATCATATTCTAGTATCAGCTTAAAATATCTACACATCTGTAGATGAGGTCTTACCGACCAGTACAGTGGTGTCCCCCAGGATGAAACCCAATTCTGCAGCATTTTGCAGCACTCTGCAGAATGCTGCACCAGACCTACTGAATAAAGCAATGTAATTTCAATGGCAATTAGTCCCTTTTGTCATTCAGAAAAATGTGACACTGCCAGGATGAAGTGAATGTTACAGTTTCCTGCATGACAAAAGGGACTAATTGCCATTGAAATTACATTTCTTTATTCAGTAGATCTGCTGCAGTATATTGCAGAGTGCTATACAAGTGAGTTTCATCCCGGGGTACGCCACTGTATATAGGCATGCTTCTGAAGGATTTAGGAACTTTAGATGATGGCATATGTAGGAGTGCTGTAGATTGGCAGCTAGTTGCTTTAAACAACTCTTCTATTTTCAACCACTGTGGCTAGTATCTCCCTTCCTCCCCCCAGGGTCACCTGCACCCCCACCTTAGATATTTATACCAATGAAGTGGAAAATGATAGAGCAGGAAATTGAAGGGATGCAGAACTCCTTCTATTTTAGGATCAGCGTGTTTGCCACAAGCTCACCTGGCCACTTTCCCCTGCCACACACAAGCTGATATTGTACTACACAACTGTTTGAACAAGGTCAGTGGGAGGTTACTGTTAAGAATCTCCAGTGGGTAGGAACACATTTATCTTCATTATGTATATTGTGCCCCACATGGAGAGGAGACCCCCCCCCCAGTTTGAAGGTCCTGTTTAAAGGTCCAAAGCTGGGGATCCAGATGCATGGCCATCAGATCAGAAAAAGTTAATACTTATATACTGCATGTTAAGTGTTTAGGTTCTCATTGTAGACCAAGATCTAGGATGTCCTGTTTCCATACCTTTGAATTTAGTGGGAGGACACATGTTCTATTAATGTTTAATTTATATGCGAAAGTCTTACTAAACTTCTCTGTTTCCATCAGAACCACTGGGACAGAGGTATCCAGATCACTCACATGCAGTAAAATGTCATCTCCATATGTTGAAAGTTTAAACTCCTGGTGACCAACAGTGATGCACTTTATTCTAACATTATTCTTTATTCGGGGGGGCCAGAGGTTCTAAATGTAAGTTAAATAGCAGGAGTGAGACAGGGCACCCTTGTCTGGTACCCATAGTCAATTTGATTCTGTTTGACAGGACTCCTTTACAATACACTTGGGCAGACCGATGTTGATGCAACACTTGACCCAGTGAATAAAAGTTTGAGCAATATTATATCTACAGATCACTGTGAACATGTATCGCCATGAGACCCAATCAAATGCTTTTCCTGCATTCAGGGAGACCAACACAGCAGCTGTGTTGACCCCCTGGATGCAGAAACAAGATGGAACAGCTTCCTTAGGTGATCATTTGACACCCTACCTCACATAACTACAACTTGCTCTGGACCGATCAGGTCTCACAAACTTTGTTCAACTGCACTGCCAAGACTTTGGACAGAATCTTTCAGTCTAGGTTAATTAAATATATTTGTCTATAGCTTCCTGCTTTAGTATTGTGTTTCCTAGGCTTGGTAATTAATGTTATTGTGGCCTCCATGAGGGTGGTATCTGTCAGACCTTCCATGAATAAGTGATTAAAACTTCTGGTCAATACTGGCGTTAGTTCTGAGCCGAAATATATCTAAAAGTTAGACAGGAAACCATCTAGCCCCAGAGCCTTGTCTAGACTAAGGTCTTTGATGGTGACTTGCACCTCCCATTCCACTATCGAACACTTCAGGATGTTCTGCCTGGCCTCTATGAGCTGTGGAAGGGACAAATCTGCTGAATATTGCTGAATAGCTGAAATCTAGTCCCTCATCTCATCAATGTACAGAATCAATGAAATTGCCAAAACACTGCTGCTGTGCCCCTAGGGTTAGAAATGAGTGTATTATCCCCATTCTTCCTTGTGCCCTTTATAAGCCTCAAGGCTTCCTGGAGATGTAAACTTAGGGCAGTCAAGTGCCCTGCCTTCTCTCCTTGGTCTGCATAATGCATTTTAGCACTGAAAACGGCATTCTCCGCTTAGGTCTGTGTACTGAGTCCTAAGGGAGTTTACGTTTAGCCAGGTGGTTTCAGGGGTAGATGGTTTAATGGATTTCTCTAGCATTCTGATACTTATTAGTAATTCCACTGTTTTGTTTTCCCTCACTTTTTCCCTTTTTGGAAGCCAGTCTAATAGCTTTCCACACAAGCAGCATTGTGCTGCCCCATAACACATCCAAGTTCTCTACTGTGCCTAAATTTTTCTGTAAGAAGTGTTGAATTCATTCTCTATTTTGACTTGGCTAAGCCTCTGCTAAAATTTTGCTTAACACTTTTAGGCACATGGTCAGACAAATCTACGGGCCCATATTCAAAGGGTAGCGGTGACATGAAAGTAGTTAGCACTGGTGCTAACCTGGTTTTTTGCTGGCTCTCGAGGTGGGGCCATATTCAGAGACCCTGGAGCACTGCCAAAACCCAGCAGCATGATTGCACTAACCATATCACTGTGCCTATGCAAATGAGGGGGCCCCTTTTGCATGCTGGTGAAACAGTATATTCAAAGGTTTATGGCAGCATTAAACATCCTCCTAAGAAATACTGTTTACTGCCTCCAAAAACCATGTCTTGCCATGGTGATAAAGCCGTGCCTCCACCCCTGAAGGCAGCATGGCTGCACTTCAGCCACCCACTCCTGTATCAAGTGTTCCCCCACTCATGATCACACATGCTGTATGACGGTAGTGATATTCTCGTGTCTAGTGGTCCCTCCGTCCCCTGATCACTCATGCCATGTGTTGTATACATATCCTTGGTAGTCTAGTTGTTCCACCACGCCCTGATCACCTATCTTGAGGTTTTTATTCATATCCCTGGTTGTCTAGTAGATGTGCCATCCTCCAACTGATTTCCAACCTCCCACCTGCTTAGGACCCCCACGCTGCACACCCCCACCCCAATCGCGCCTCACTGGTAAGAAGTTAGCAGAGTGGCAGCCAGGCAGCTGGCGCATCCCTTCCCCCACCTCCTTGGCCAGCCACCATCTGACAGACACAGAGGGTGATCATGCTACATGTCAGTGTTTTTCCCATGGCACAAATCTTCTCCAGCCTACCGACTTTCCTCCACTATCTTGATACCACCTCCTCTTCCTCCTCCTCCTCCTCCTCCTTGGATCAACGAGGGACAAAGAAGTACCATCTTGTTCTGGGCTGGTTGGAACACTTGTGCTTGTGGTATAACTGGGGAGAAGTTTGACTTTTACACTAAGCCAATTGTGAGGTTACTGTTATGACTGTTACCTACAGTCTTGAAAGTTTTCTGGGTTTAATTCAGTGTACTGCATGATATTCTCATTGTGTAATATGTTTTTTGATTGGGGCCTTATTAACATGATTTAATAGATGGGCAGGGCCTGGATGGGAGTGGGGGGAGACAGATCACATGGGCAGCGCCTGGCAGAGTGGGGGTCCACCAGCACTCTGGGTGTTGTGGATCTGTGCCACCTCGGCTCCACTGGGACTGCCATCTGCCAAGTAAAGTTTTCAGATGTACTCTTGTACAGGTTGTTCTTCAGTTGGAGGATATTTTTTAATCCCACAGCGGTCTGTCACTCTGCCAGTCCCATCACCCGCTATGCCCGAGACTTACCTATGCTTCTTGTTCCCCCCATGGATGACTTGCCCATGGGATTGGCTGTTGGAGGCTGTCCTTTACCTCCAGACAGAGGTTAAGGGTCAGTGTGGGAGCAAGAACCCAGACAGTGGTGCTGGATCTGCAGCGGATAACATTCTGTGCAGTTGTGGGTCTTTTTCCACTTCCCTCCACCTTCAAATGTCATGGAAGTGGTGTGTCTGACACAGGATGCATCAAAGCAATGACTTACCCTTCCCTTACCGTTGGCTCCAGGCTGCTTCACCACCTGTGGTCACCCACAAAGTGGCACGGAGCCAGAGTTCAGGAACCCTCCCTCCTCTGAGGAGGCAAGCCTCCACTGGGATGCTCGACCATCCTGCAGCAGCCAGCCCTCCAACACCCCAGGCTCATTCCTGAACCTAAGTCATCAGTGTTGTGAGCAGTAGCGCTATCACTGCGCCAGTGGGTTGGCTCTGAAGCAGCCTTAAAGTAACAGGCTGTCTGATCTATGACAGACATCGTAAGTCTAATTAATTATTCATGAGCCTAATGAGGCTCCTGATTGGCTACTGGATTAGTCATTAATGTCTTAGAAATGACCAATCCAGCTGCCAACTGATGCTGTGCGACACACACAGCTTGCACCAAATCAAATCAAATTAAATCAGCTTTATTTTTATAGGGCCTTTCAGAACCAAGGCGTTGTACATAAAATCAGACACAAAAAGATAAAATAGACAAGAACATTAAAACAGATCATCCATGACTCAGGAAAGCTAAGCTAAATAAATAGGTTTTTAACTCAATTTTAAATCTATCAACATTTGGGCATTCTCTCAGCTGACGAGGTAGAGAATTCCACAGGGTTGGCGCCACAAAAGCAAAGGCACAAGAACCGCTCTACTTTAAAGTTAAATTAAATAAACAGGAAAAAGAATATTGTTATTGCGATTAGACTTATAATGACAATAAAAACCTCAAAGCTGGTAATTTCCTTGGATTAAAGACCGGCTGGATGGAGGTGGCCCTCAGGTGCACCTCAGACCACCCATCCCCCCCAACCAGTCGTTAATCCTTCAGAAATGACCAGCTTCTCAATCATTATTGCTTAAGTAATACTAAGTGTATTTAAGGGGCTCTAAACTTAATTTGGTAACACTGCAAAACAGAGTGTGCATTCGGTTGGTGAATCCTCTCTGCATAATAATCCCAGGGCATACAGTAATGTGAACTTGAGTGAGATATCTAAGGGAGACAGAAGCATGAGAAGAAGCTAAGACTCATTCTTACTAAATTTTTTGAGACAGCAATCATAAAAATGGTACATAATCAAAATGTTCATTGAAACCTTTCAGGCTGATAGCTTGCAAATTAAAAATACTCATACTTTCTTTTTGCAGTAAAAGCTTAGTGCATTCTCTGCTCCTAATGTACAGTGGCACTGACTCAGTGCCCATGAAATGTAGCAGGTCAACATTCCCCTGGTGTACCCATTGGACATGTGGCCCATCGAATTGTCACAGTGGACACTAATTATGACTCAAATGTATTCCTGAGGGCAGACTTTAAGAGAGCAAACTGTGCAACCCGGTTCACATTGGCACCACAACACATGCACCACAAAGCTTCAACTTCAATTTCAATTTTATTTAGAGAAATTATCCATTGAGGCAAGCTCATTTGCAGTGGTATCCCTCCAGGCCATTGTGCATACAGTTTCAAGTTTCACTGATTATGTTAAAAAAGGAGAAAAAAGTAAATAAAACACCAATACACTATTAAGATACCTTAATATACAAGTAATAGCATTACAGACAATACAATGGCTTTTGGGCAAGATTACCTTGTACTTTTTTTGGGTAAAACAGGTACAGCAAATAATGAATTGTATAATCTATACTGTTTTGCCAAGTTAGGGATATTTAAGAAAAGTCCCCTGTAACACCCAGTTTATAGCCGTTGCAATTTCTACAAGGAAAAAGTCTTTGGGTATAGTTATTATTAACCACTGCAAGAAAGGAGTAGGTGATGGTATAAAATGATAATGAGTGAGTTTGCCTCCAAAGTACCTATGTAGAAACATAGAAAATGTTGGCAGAAAAAGACCATTGGTCCCATACTGGAAAACTGCACCCTCAGTTTCTGTTGCCTCAACGAGACCTCATCTGTTGTAAATGTATGCCAATGTTTTAGTGCTGTATTTTTTATTTATTTTTTTTATTTACTCTTTATCCTCTTTTCCACTTGGAAGGCCTCCCAATCCCACTAACCCTCCCAGCCCATCAACCGGCTCCTCCCTAGACTGACCCTCCTGAGTCACCCAAGGCTTGCCCACTGTGGCAGGGTGGCAGGGAGTCCCTTGACCCACCATTCACAGATCCAGATTCTGGGAGGCACCTGGGTCATTGGTGCAGGGCCTGCAGAGGGTTGGTGAGGTGATTATCTTGCCAGCCAGGGTGGTTTCTGACTTTCTTTGCCATTCTTGCTGTGCCATGTAGCCCTCCCCATAGGGACGCTGGTGTTGGAACATTTATTTATTTAGCTTTTGGTGACCGGGTAAGTACACTAGACAAGTAATATGCCTATTTTCAGGAACGACCCGGGAGATTACAACAATGGGGTACAGAGAGGTTCAGAAAAAACACAGTACATCATTACAGCACAACAACATGTGAGAATACAATGGGAAGCGTCATCAAAGAGAAAACAGGTCATATAAAACAGCAGTTCAATTTAGCACAGATTACATTTTAGCACAACCAGAGTAGGTGGTCATGGTCAATTAATATAAAATAAAACTCAGTCAGGTGCACGGGGTACACAACATAGTGTGGGGACAAGCAAGGTTTGGCAGGTGGTTCCTGTGAGAGCAAACTAGGGTCCAGTGGACGGAAGCCATTGCACTAGGGAGGCCTGGGGCAATCACACGCCGAGGCAAGTTTTAGGATGCCCCACAAGGATTTGTGGAAGCACTGATGTGAGGGGGCCAAGTGAACATACTCAGGAAAGGAATTCCAGAGTCTAGGACCACACACGGCGAAGTCCCTGTCACCCATGTGGGTCCGGGAGTGGGTAACCTTTAGCATCCCCGGAGCCTGGGACCTAAGTTGGTAGGGGGAGAGGTTGGCTGGAGGTAGAAGCAGGGCCAGCCCTGGAGGGGTTCCGGTTCTCAACACTTTGCCCACGAGGCACCCTAGCCCAAAGTCCAGGTACATGGCTGGGGAGAGCCAGCGGAGCTTTTCGTATAACTCACAGTGGTGAGTGAGACGAGGGTCGGCCAGGGCAAGGCGACAGATGTTGTTATACATCATGTGCCACCTTGTGAGGTGAATTTTGGGGGAGTGGCCAAATAGGTGCATTCCATAACTAAGGGAGGGAAGGAGGACACCTCTTGCCAGTGCCAGTTGGGCCACAGGAGTGAGGTTGTATTTGGCCCTGTAGGCCAGTTCCAGTTTGCTGTTTGCTGCTCTGCAAATATTGAGAATGTGACTCCCCAGATCAAGTTGTGGGTCAAGTGTCACCCCAAGGTACTTGGCTGAGAGCACTGTTGGGAGGGAAGTTCCATCTGGACTGGTTATATCCAGCGGGGTTGGTAGGGCTTTGATTTTGGCAGCTGAGCCAAAAAGCATAGTCTGAGTCTTTTTTCAGGTTCAAAACTAGTTTGTGCTTGGTTACCCAGGCCAGGACATTGTTGAAGTCCTCAGACAAGCGCTTGTTGAGTGTGGCGATGTTCCTGGAGTGAGATATAATAACCAGGTCGTCTGCGTACAGTGTGGCATTGCAGTTAGTTGCAGCCACTGGGAGTTGGTTGATGAAGAGGGAGAAGAGGAGGGGGCCCAGGACTGAGCCCTGGGGGACGCCATAGGTAACCAGTAAGGGCTCGGATAGGACTTTGTTGAAACAGGTCCTCTGCATTCTTCCATGCAGGTAGTCTGATAGCCAGGTCATAGCAGGGGGGGGAGAGGCTGAGTGCCCTCAACTGTGTACAAAGCAACTTGTGATCGACAAGTTCGAATGCCTTGGACAGGTCAATAAATATGGCTCCAGAGAGTTTGCCCTGGTCCACGGCAGCCCTGATACTTGTGGAGACAGAGACCAGGGCTGTGGTGGTACCATGCACCTTAAGGAATCCGTGCTGGGCCGGGGACAGAAGTTCATACGCCTGTATGTACTCCTAGAGCTGCTCAGCCACTACCTTTTCGAGGAGCTTACTGAGGGATGATAGGATCGCAATCGGACGATAGTTGTCCAGGATTTTGGGATTCCCCCTGCTTCAGGACAGGGACTACCCTCGCCTCCTTCCAAATTTCAGGGATGACTCCCTTTGTAAGTGATAGGTTAAAGATATGAGCTACTGGAGGAGCAATAAGGGAGGCACCTAGTTTTAGTAGCTTTGGTTCCAGGTTGTCAAGGCCAGGGCTGGAGTACTGGGAGAGGCCAGAGAGAAGCCTCATCATGTCCTTGACTGACACAGCTCTGAGGTAGAACTTTTGTCGAGGGGGGTGATCCTCCTGCCCAGTGGTGGGGGAGTGGAGGAAGTACTCCTGTCAGGTGGGAAGAGTGCGGAGAAAGCTGATAGGTCTAAAAAATGAGAGTTTAGGGAGTTGGTGATGGTGTGTGGATTGTTACAGGATACCCCTCCGATTATCATGTCGGATATCCCCGGATGAGAGGTCCCGCATACAAGAGATTTTATGTTACTCCAGAACCGCCTGGGGTCACTGGCTGAGCTGAGTAGAGCAGACTTGCAGAAGTCGCTTTTTGCAATTCTAATGGCCTTTTTGCGCTTGTTTCTAAGGTGCCTGTATTGCTGGAATAATGTGAGATCAAGGGAACCTTTGAAGTAGGACCAGCACTTGTCTCTGTCCCTCATTAGGTCTAGGAGACCCCGATGCAACCAGGGGGTGGCCGACCACCTCACCCACCGGGTGACCTTCGGGGCGTGCTTGTCTTGCAGGGCACCGAAGGTGGCAAGAAAGTGGGAAGCTGCCACTGATGGGTCAGAGGCTCCAAATACCCCGGCTCAGTCAGTAAGGTTTAGGTCCGCATGAAAAGCCACAGGATCGAACCTGGAGAAGTTTCGGATCTGTAGGATTTTATGAGGAATTTTGGAGGAGGGAATTTTCCAAACACAGAAGACTGGGGAATAGTCAGAGATGGAATCTGATAGTATTCCAGCTGAGGAGATCCTATCAGGATGGTCTGAGAGGATCCAGTCCAGCAGGGAGTTGGTGGATCCATTTTTCGACCATCTGGTTGGCTCCTGAACAAGTTGAGTCAGGGCAAGATTGGCAAGTAGAGGTTCAAACTGCTTCACATTTCCACCAGTCCAGTTAAGGTTAACATCCCCCAGGATAATGAGTTCGTTGTCCCCAATGCAGGGGCCAAAGGAGTCCAAGAGGTGGGTCAGTCCTGGGAGCCCACCCTTGGGGGGATTGTATGTGCAAGCTACATGCAATTTCTTGGCATTCCCAAATAAGAGCAGTACATGCAGTAGCTCGCATGGGGAACAGAGGGATGGCTGATGAGTTACTGGGGAGACCTTTAGGTGGTCCCTGTAATAGAGCATAATGCCACCCCCCCTCTTATTCCCTGGTCTGTCCTGGTGTATGAACTCGTACCCTGGGAGTACACGGGTCTAGTCCGGTACTGAGGGTTTGAGCCAGGTCTCAGTCACTCCAAGGACATCTGTTTTTTATAGGGTGACCCATGACACTAGCTCGTCATGATTTGGAAGCAGACTTCTTATGCTGAACTGCGCAACATAGTCCCTGACATGAGCATGTGTCGGCATGCAGCATGATGCATTCCTCCCTGTCTGTGTCCCGCAAGAATGCCCTATCACCTGCGCACCTACAGGTGGCAGTAGTGCAGTGGGACACAGCACCCTCTCCCCACCCCCCCGGGGCAGGAGGAAAGCTTCCTTTGGGACACATGATCCTCCTCATTCGTGGCTGGCCCCCGACAAGCCAGGGTCATTCCTAAACCTGGGTCACTGGTATCATGAGTGTCAGCTCCACCACTCCACCGGTGGGCTGGCTTAGTACTGTAAAGTCCACAACAATTGAACTATACTGGGTTGCAAATGAGATGGTAGATCAAATCTCATTATTTCTTTTACGGTTAGATTCTTTATGCTCCTATGTACTGGGTGGCACTCCATCTCGCCTGATCCCCCAGCCCCGTCCCCAACTCGCAGTTTACCTCCCAGCTTCCTCCATTGTTTACCCCCCCATGGTGGGGCAGCGGGGATCCCTCAACCCACTGAAACAGATCTGGTGTTGGAGGTTCCTGCTGTTCATGGGAATGGCACCTGCGGGGATTGGCTTCATCCAGCCACCCAATACACTTTTTCTCCTCAGATGTTTTCCCCCAAGGAGATGAGGAATACAATGATGCCGACAGAGAGAGAGAGAGAGATCACACACACATCCACATACACTCCTCTCAGCATCTGCCTTTTCTCCTCCCCCATTCTGGTGTGTCAGCATGCTGCCCCCCAGCCACTGCTAGGGGCCAGTCAAGCACCAACTGCGGTTGACCCCCTCCTCCTTGGAGAAGGAGCGCAGTCCCTCAGACACTTGATCCATCTCCTCCCCTGCCAACCCTCAGTGTCCCGTGCTCATTCCTGAACACGGATCACCAGCATAGTGTGAGGTAAGGCATCCAGCGCCTCAGCCCTCAGCACCACCAGGCTGGCAATTGTCCATACTTCTAGGTTTTGGCATCAGTAATGTGTCTCTATTTGGCTGACTGGCCCTGCTGAGTATATGCTAAATCACTAGCTGATTATAGCCCTTGCCTCAAAACTGTTATGCTAGGGCCCCTGTCACCCCCTTAAAACACAAATCATTTGAGTAGTTTCTCTGCAAGGGATGCTGTCCTTCAGATGCTTCAGATGTGAGCTGTTGAAGTGGAGGTGTGTGTTACCGGCAGCTGGTTTCTTGTGGTTAGTGCTTCTGACCACTTGAGCTGGAGTGGTTGTTAACGTCAGGTCAAAAAATCTGGTGTAGTCATTGTGATGTTTAAAATGTGAAATTCAATCCCAAGGAATTTCATTATGAATGGTGAGCAGCCGTAACAATATGAGACTTTTTTTACAGGGACAATTGTAACATGGAGGACATACAAGGCCGTAATTTTGGTATGTACAGTTGTAGCCCCTTAGTTATAATCAATAAAATATCTATAAGGGCACCTTTCAAAGTCTGGTCAGTGACTGTGTTTGGCGACCACTAATTGTCGCTCACAAAAATTTTACAAGGCCGTAATTTTAGTACGTACAGTTGGGGCCCCTTAATTATACTCAATGAAATAGTTATAAGGACACCTTTTAGTGTTTGGTCAGTGACAATGAATGTTTGGGGACCACTACATGGTTCTTCAAAAAAAAAAAAATTCTGGGCCCGATTCCAGAAGGGCATACGCCGGGATAAGGTGAGATATGCCAAACCCCATGGCATATCTCACTACTTATGTCATTCAATGCGCCAGCCCTTATTCCAAGATGTGGGTTGCACCTTGGCATTTGTGGGCTGTCACAAACACAGTTTATGCTAGCACTTACACCACAGCCTCAATGCCTAGTGCAACAGCGGGTTATGACTGCAACCTAGCCCAATTCCAGTAGGGTGGCTGTCGTAACTCACAAGCGCAATTCCAAAAGCCACAGTGGTGTGGCTAAGTTAGAACAACTCCGAGCTGCTCTAAGTGGCAACCGACGGTGCCATCCGTCAGCTGCCTGCCTCCTGGTGCCGCAACAATGGTACAGATGTGTCCCCTGTGTCCCCTATTGTATACCACTTCCACCCACCCACCCCAAAATAACAGGGACCCTGGGGGTCCATTCCCCGGTGCACCCCCCAACACCTGTGTCACCTATCATGCCACCCTCCATGCCTTTGGTGTGGCTGGTGGTGTTCTGGGGCAGGGGGTGTTTCAGGGGCTGCTTGGCATTCATGCAGGTTGCGACTTGCAGCAGATATATGCCATGCATGGGTTACCACCACACGCATGGCATATATCGCAGGTCGCAATTGCCGGGACCCTGACGCTTCTGGAATGCGGTGTAGGGTCCCTGGCATAGAGGCGGCCGGTGTAACTCACAACTGCATGCAAGTTACACTGGCCATCTTGGAATTGGGCCCTCTGTCTTTTTGACTAGATGTAAGGTGACCTCCAAGGGCAAGTGACTTCTGTGCATTGTCCTTATGTTGATAGTAGGCCTTGGATTAGCATTTTAAATGGGGATAGATTTTAATTATTTTCATGCACATTTACCTGCTTCTCCCCCCCTTTCTAGGTCTCCCTTGACTGGGTGCACCTAGTTGATTTCCCTAGCCCTAGCAACCCCTCTCCTAGTTTAAATGCTGTACTGTAAGATGAAGACTTCACACTTCTGTACCAGTGCCCTAGCTCCCTCCCACATGGGATGAAGGTTATCTTGTTTAAACAGGTCTTTGTCCCACCAAAATGCACCCTCATCCCCAAGGAAGGGTTCTCCCTCTTCAGTGCAGCACTCTTTCAACCTGTCATTGAAACAGAATATTTTCAGCTTCCTTGCCCCCCCCCCGTCTACTTTGAGAAACTCTGAAAAGATCACAGTAGCAGCCAACCCCTTGAACCTTGCTCCCAGTTCCTGAAATTGTCTTTAAGAATCCCTAGTGACTTTCCTGTCATATCTATGTCTGGACAATAACATCTGGTCCCCGACTTCCCTAACCACGCTGTCTATTCAAGGGAGTACCCTATCTGCTGTCATCCCTGTAAGGCAGTACACTACCCTTCCAACCTGGTTTGTGATACAGTCCACAGTCTTAGTGCCCCAAACAATTGAATCCCCCACTATGAGCACCTTCTTCACAGCTGACCCTTTCTACAACCCCAGCAGGCATGGCTGCGGCTGGGAGCAGTGGGCAACAGGTTGCTCTCCTCTGACTGGGGGAGTAGCATGCACCACTTCCTTCAGGGTGGAAAATGATTCATGGTTGTTACCCAAGCACCCCCACCCTCTACAGACATTGCAATTCTCCGGCCTTCCACCATTGCTAACCACATTCCATCCCCTGTCATGAACCCTAGGGGATGCTTAGGGAGAGGACTGGCAGTGGACACCCCTGCCCCCCACTGTTATCTACTCTGCAGCTGCCTTATTATGGTCCACGCTGCAGCCAGTGCAGAGTGGAGAGCCACAAGCCTCTGCCCCTACAACTCCACAGTGTACCCTGGAGGTGTGAGGTTCCATACACTGAGATGAGTAGCATTTCCTCGAGAAGAATTTTGTTGTTGAGGTATTCAGATCTAAATCATTGCCTTTAAACCAATTTATCGATCTGTTAAAATCAGATTGGGCGACGATCATTTGACATTGCTTAACATCCTTCCAAAAAGACAGTATAGCAGTGTTCCCTACATACAGAATAACAGCAGAGGCTAAACAGGTATGAGGGAGATCATTTATAAATAGGAGGCGGTATATGGTACCCTGAGCCACACTGCATCTTACATTGCGCAAGTCAGATCTGAAATTGTATGTGAGGGGGAATTGTTTTTTGTCTCTATAGCTAATCCATTAACCTGCTGAGTCAGAGAGACCAATTCACTGCAATCTCTTTACCAAGCCTAGACAACCCATGATACACGTTACACACAATCTTGTCAAAATAATAAATAACCAAAGCAGCAACGGTTAAAGGGCCTGCTCAAAAGCTATGCTTTTGCTTATTTTGGATGATTTTATCATTCACTAATTGGTGTAACTGGGAAGGGACAGCTTTTACAAGTAATATTTGAAAAGGTGAATATAATTGAAATTGTTTAATAGTAGTGCAGTGCAAAAAGCTGGTCCCTAGAACCTACTTTGGAAATTGAAATTTACTATTTCAGTGACACTGATAGCTATGATAGGGATTGCTAACTGCTGATAAGAAATTATATTAACAATTTAGAGTTTTGGTCACACATTTTTTTAACTTTACCAGCTCAGGAGAACAACATCTCAGTACACTGGTGAAAGCTCCAGCTTGGGGTGAGGATACAAATCAGTGTCCAACATAGATACATACTGTACATAGATACTGTACAAAGACAGTGTCAGCAGACAAGGGCCTATGGCCCACCCAGTTTGCCCATCTGAGCTTGTAAGTTCAGTTTATGTTTTCCAAGAAGTCTGTTGCCCCTTACCCCTGACCTCCAGAATTCCTTTATGTCTATCCCATGCATTCTTAAATCCCATGATTGTTTCAGCCCCCACCACTTCCTCTGGCTGGGTGTTCTACTTGTCCACCACCCGTTCTGTGAAGAAATTCTTCCTCACGTTTCCTCTGAATCGTCCTCCCTCCAACTTCATCCCATGCCCTCTAGTCCTGAAACATCTTTTTCGCTTAAAATAGTGTATTCTCTGCACCCTGTTCCTCCCTGTAAGATACTTGTATGTCTCTATCATAGCCCTCTCTCCTCCTCTCTTCCAGGGAGTACATGTTCAGTTCCTTCAACCTGTCCTCATAGGACTTGTGATGCAATCCATGCACCATCTTTGTTGCCCTCCTCTGAACCTTCTCTCACCCTGTCTATGTCCTTACGTAGGTAAGGTCTCCAGAACTGCACAGTGTACTCCAGGTGGGGCCTCACTAGTGTCTTGTATAGTGGATTTATGACCTCCTTTTCCTGCTGGTGATGCCCCTGCCTATGCATCCCAGCATCCTATTTGCTTTACCTGCTGCCTTGTCACACTGTTTCCTCTGCCTTGAGGTCATCAGAGATGATAACCCCAAGATCCCTTTCCTGCTTGGTGCATGCTATATTCTCACCCCCCAACTGATATATTGTGCCAGGGTTTTTGTGCCCCATATGCATTTTCTTGCACTTCCTTGCATTGAATTTCAACTGCCAAACCCCTGACCATTCTTCAAGTTTCTGCAGGTCCCTTCTCATTCTGTCTACACCCTCTGGTGTGCCTACTCTGTTACAGAGCTTTGTGTCATCAGCAAACAGTGAAATTCTGCCTTCTAGGTCCTGTGCAATGTCACTGATGAAGATATTGAATAGGACCGGTCCCAGCACTGATCCCTGTTGTACCCCACTGGTCACTCTTCCCACTGTGGAGTGACAGCCATTTACCACCACCCTCTGTGTCCTGCCGTCCAGCCAGTTATCTACCCACCACACTACTGTCCTGCCCACACCCATATTCCCCAGTTTGTGCAATAGTCTTCTATGTGGCACAGTGTCAAAGGCCTTGCTGAAGTCCAGATAGGCCATGTTCACTGCCCTCCCCTGATCCACCTCTCTAGTCACCCAGTCAAAAATTCAATGAGGTTGGTCTGACATGACCTCCCCTGGTGAAACCATGCTGCCTTGGGTCCTGTAGTCCATTGACAACCAGATATTCCACCAATCTTCCTTCAGTAGTGCTTCCATGATCTTCCCCACTACCGAGGTGAGGCTGACTGGTCTGTAGTTCTCCCTTCCTCTTTGTTCCCACTTTGTGTAAGGGACTCATCTGCTGTCCTCCAGTCTTTGGGTACCTCCCCTGTTTCCAGTGATTGGCTAAACAGGATAGCCAGAGGTTCAGCCACCACCTCTCTTAGTTCTTTAAGGACCCTGGTGCACCCCATCTGGCCCCATTGCTTTATCAACTCTTATTACTTCCAGTTCCTTCAGGACCCTTTCTCGTAAAGGGACTTGTGTCCATTTCTGCACCATTCTCACCCCTTTGTACTCCATTCAGACCCATTACCTCCTCTTCCTCAGTAAAGACTGAGCAGAAATACCTGTTCAATATGTCAGCTTTACTGTTGTCATCCTTCACACAGCCCCCATCCTCCCCCTTCAGTCTCACTATCCCTTCCTTTGCCTTTCTTTTTTCACTTATGTACCTGTAAAAGGTTTTGTCCCCTCTACCCACTGATTTTGCAATGTGTTCTGTCTGAGCTTTGGCTTCCCTTACTGACCTCCCTGCCTCCCTTTGCTTCTCCAGGTACTTCTCCCTATCCCCTTCTGCCTGTGTCATTTTGTATTGCCTGAATGCAATCTTTTTGGCTTTCACTTTCTGTGCTACCTCTTTGGAAAACCATAATGGTCTCCTCTTCCTTTTTCTCTTGCTAACCTGCTTAATACATAATTCTGTTGCTCTTGTAATCCCCATTTTAAATACTGCCCACTGTTCCTCAACCCCGATTCCTTCCCCATTCCCCTTAATGCCTCTTTCAAGTATCTCCCATTTTCCCAAAGTCTGCCCCCCTAAAATCCAGGATACGTGTTTTTGTGTGGTTTGGTTCTGCTCTTTCTGTGATTTCAAACCACAGTGACTGGTGGTCACTGTTCCCCAGGTGCTCCCCCACTGTTACCCCCATCACACTGTCCCTGTTTGTGAGCACAAGATCCAGTATTGCCTTCTGCCGAGTTGGTTCCATGACCAGTTGCTTGAGGAAGGCACCCTGAAGGGAGTCCAGGATAAATCTGCTCCTAGTTGATGCTGCTGCTGGGATGCTCCAGTCCACGTCTGGAATATTGAAGTCTCCAACCAGTACTACCTCACCCTTGTCTGCCATCGTTTGGATGGCTAGCATCAGCTCCCTATCTGTTTCTTCCTCCTGGGCTGGTGGTCTATAGACCACACCTGTGTGGATGGCTGGCCCCATTTTCCTTTCCAGCTTAACCCACAGTATCTCTCCCCCATTTTGTTCCTCCTGGATCTCTGTGGCCCTTATGTCATTTTTCACATACAGTGCCACTCCTCCTCCCTTCCTGCCTGCCCTGTCTCTTCTGAATATGTTGTCGCCAGGTATGGCCAACTCCCAGTCGTGGTTATCATTACACCAGGTTTCAGTGATGGCCACAATGTCCAGATGATCTTGCGCAAATTGTTTCCCTCTTTCCCTAGTACCTTACTGTAGCTGCCTCTACAAGTAATCACTAAAGGTTTTAGCAACCTGTTTGCTTTCACTCAGTTGAAATGATCATAAATCTTTCATGAATGTTCATGAATTATTCACAAACAGTTCTTGAATTCAGCTTATGAACATTTCTTAAGTGTGCATCAAATGGTTAATAAATGTTCCTGAATTGTTCAAACTACTGAAGATTTTGCCTATGATAAACATCAGTTGCCCTTGCCCCTCACAAATGTTTGTTGAGTTCAGTAGAGATGGGGACATTAGCCAGGTTGCTGATACTGAACTGTCATAACTGGCCATCAATATTAGCTGAAATGCTATGGTTTTATGTGATAAGGGCAGTTATATAATAGCGCCCACAACAAAAAGTGAACCAAAAATCACCTACCATCAAAAGGGCGACTGGAATAACAATAACCACTGCAAACAGTGACAGTCACTTACTTTCTAAATGGCGGCAATACTATTTATATGTTTATGTGGGGGGCTATGCCCCCCGGACTACCCTTTGTGGGGGGGAAGCCTCCTACACCCCCCAATTTAAATATAATCAGCTTAGGGGGGACAATGGGGAAAGACAAAAAAATTAAAAGAAATAAATTCACTACAGCAGAACCTGAACCTGGGGCCACTAGCTTCAGCGGCAGTGACTGAAGCCACCACACCAAACGGCCAGCTTGGCAGTGCTTGGCTGAACATAGCCCATATCCTACAACAGCTGGTGTAGCTCACTGCTACACTCGCTATTTCCTAATCCTCGCTATACCTTCACAGTTGCTATTCACACGGGCGGTCAAATTGAGTCACTCACATTGAGTGGCTCACTTTTGACTCACCCACATCACTGAACACCAGTCCGACTACCTGTTTAGTAAGGGAGTCCCTCAGGGACCTGTGCAAGGTCTTTTATTGTTCAAGATCTATCTATCTATCTATCTACTATCTATCTATCTATCTATCTATCTATCTATCTATCTATCTATCTATCTATCTATCTACTGTATCTATCAGGTATATACCATGTCCTGACTGGAAATATCAGTGATATTTCTGCCAAGTGCAGTTTAACCTTATGGCATCATGAGTGGTGGAGCCACGAGTGATGTCCAAAAATCAAAATATGCAAGGGGAAATATCACGGATATGTCTAGTCTGTGCCATGGCATATTTAATTTATATAACACCAGTTGTTTTTGCATCTTTTTTTTTCAAATTTCTTTTAATTTATTTGTGCATATTTTAACATACAGTACAAACAGTACAATAACAACATATAACAGTGCTGCTTTATTACAAGGTTACATTCTATTTCCAGACACGTATTTCTTAATGCTTAATATAAATATAGCTTACACCTCAAAACAAAGGTATCTCCTTGTTTGCATTTATGGTACAAAGTCTTCATATTTATTTGGTTAATATATAACCCATCTCCTCTACAGTATTTCAAAGCTCAGAAGATCTTATACTAGGATTCATACTAGGATTATTAGATGTAAAGAAGGCAGTAGACCATATAAGTACATCTCCAGCAAGCTGGAAAAATTACGCATGTTTTAGTAAATATCTATCTAGGTTTTCCTTGAAGGTCTCTTGACTATTTGTATGAAGAATAGATTTAAGGAGTGCATTCCATATTGGGATTATTCTTTGCATATAAAAGAAGCGTCTACTGTCTGTCCTCGGATATGTTAGTGAAAGCTGCTGTATATGGTTTCTTAGATTACATCCTCTTACATTAAATATCATACCCAAATCTGACATCAGTTCTGAGTCTTTTGACATCTTAAACATTAATAGTAGATCACCCCTTATTCTCCTTGATTCTAGGGTGTAGAGATCGAGTTCCTCAAGTCGTATCTCATAGCTTTTGGTTTGCATATTATCTTTCATTTTTGTTACTCTGCGTTGAACCCCCTCCAATCTATTTATATCCTTCCTCAAGTATGGGCTCCATAGGGGACAGCAATAGTCTAAATGGGGTTGTATGTAGGCTCTGTACAGTGGGAGGGTGCATCCCATGTTTCTGGAGACAAAAGATATTTTTAAACAACCTATTATTCTGTTTGCCTGATTTCTAATGCAGTTGCAATGGTTACCAAATGATAAATCAGATCTGATGAGGATTCCTAGATCCCTTTCTTCTGTTATAGGGGTCAAAGGATGACCATTTAATGTGTACTGTTGTCTTGTGTTAGTATCACCCAAGTGCATTATTACACATTTATTTATATTATAAGTCATATTATTAAGTTGTGCCCAATCCTCAAGATTTTTTAGGTCTTTGGTAAGATTAAGTATATCTTCCTCAGTTCTAACTTTAGCTGCAATTTTGGTATCATCTGCAAATTTAATAGCAAAATTCTTCAGCTTAGTTGTCATGTCAGATACAAATACTGAAAATAATATGGGTCCCAAAACAGATCCCTGTGGTACTCCACTTGTAACAGCACCTACACTGGAAGAGTGTCCCCTAATACGTATAACCTGTGTACGATTCTTTAGCCATTCTTCAACCCAGTTTATGATAATGCTATTTATACCTAGCGTTCGCATTTTGTTTATCAAGGTATGAGGCACTTTGTCAAAGGCCTTACAGAAATCCAAGTACACAATATCCACTGGTTTCTTGTCATGTAACAATTTACTCACATATTCATAAAATACCAGATTATTCGTTAGGCAAGACCTTTGATTTTTAAACCCATGTTGAGAGGAATCTGCTAGTTTTTTGTTTACCATATCTTCCTCTATTCTGGTTTTTAGTATAGATTCAAAGATTTTGCCCAGTATACTGGTTAGGCTAATTGGTCTGTAATTCAATGCATCACTTTTACTGCCTTTTTTAAAAAACAGGTGTTACTAGGGCAGATTTCCAATCTTGTGGTACTAATCCTGAAAATAGGGATAAGTTGAATATCTTGTGCAGTCGTTCAGTCAGCCATGGTGCAATTTCTTTTAGTAGTCGTGGATAAGGTTTGTCTGGCCCTGGTGATTTATTAATATTGATTTCTTCCAGTTTGTTCCTTATTTCTTGTTTGGTAATCTCAGTAATACTATTATCAGTACCTTTTACAGTATTGCCTGTAATTGATGCTGTTATGTATGTTTATGTGATTTTATTGAGTGTATGTAAAGCGCTTTGATATCTGAATCGCGCTATATAAATAAAATTATTATGTTGTTGTTTAGTTGGGAGAATGGGGTTAAAAACTGAGCAGAAATATTAATTAAATTCCTGTACCATTTCTTGAGGGGTTTCTAGTGTATTTTGTCCCACTACCAGCAGACCACTAGACCTGATGGCCTGTTTTTTGTTATTTATATATGAATAGAAACTCTTACCACCATCATTCATATAGGCTAACCTAAATTCTAATTTTTTCTTTACAGATCTTATACTTTGTTTATACTTTCTTAGGATGGATTTGTATTTATTTTTATTGTAATTGTTATTACATCTGATTGATGCATGACATGTCCTTCTTTTTTTGCTATTAATTGTAATATATGTGGGGTTGCCCAAATTGGTATTTTCCTCCATTTGTTATACATAATTTTGTCTGGGATATATTTCTGTTCCAAATCTATAATTTTGTTCTTAATTGTAATCCAGATTTCTTCTGGTGTTGATGACCCATTATCCCAATTCCATAGTTGGAGTTCTTTATTGATTGCGTTAAAATTTGCTTTGTTATAGTTTTTGAAAACTGTTATACTGGAGTTTCATTCAGGCATTATTTTAGTATCAAAAGTTATTATTCAGTGGTCACTGTTCTGTAGGGGGTCCTTTATTTTAATATTTTTTATATGTTGTGGAATATCCATTATTAACAGATCTAAAATTTAATGTTTTCTTGTTGGTACAGTAATTCGTTGTTGTAGTCCATTAGTTTCACATACCTCTAGAAACATATTTTCCAGGTTATTACTAGCTGTACCTTTTCTCCAATTGATTCCAGGAAGGTTGAAGTCTCCTAATAATATTATTTTTTTATGACCTTTGTTTCTTATATTGTCAAGTATAGCCTGGTGTTCGATTAGGCTAGTATCAGGTGGTCTGTAACAAAGGCCTACCAGTAGTTTAGGTTGTCTTTCCCTCACTATTTCTGTCCATAATATTTCACTTGATATTTTATCTGGCAGGTCGTTCATTGGTTTGATTTAATATTATTTTTATGTACTGTATAGGGCTACCCCCGTCTCCTCTTTTTGAAATCCTATTTTTGTAATAGGTATTATATCCAGGAATGTTCATAGTCCAGTTGGAGGTTCCCCTCACCAATTTTCTATTATTGCTGCAATATCAATGTCATCCCTGTTTAATAGTATTTCTAACTCATCTAGTTTAGTAGAATGGAGACTTCTTGCATCAGTCAACAAAAATGACAACCCAAACGTTTTACTTTGCTTTGTGCTAGTAACATTGATGTTTAACAGGGGGCTTAGTAATAGCTTGTGCTGTATTTACCTTGTGCCCCTCAGTATTTAGTTTTTTTGTATTTTCCAGCTTTTTTAATGTGTTTTGGAGTATACTACCCAGTAATCTTGTACCTTGTTTATTTAAATGTAATCCATCATATCCAAAAAGCATGTTTTGTTTTTCAAACCTTTCCAGGTCTTTATGCACTCCACATTATTTGCGAGGCACCATCTGTGCAAGCAATTATTATATGCCTTTCTATCTGTTGTTTTTGTGTAACTTGCCCTAGGTACTGGTAGGACTTCAGAGATGACTGGTGTCACACTCAAGCCCTTCAAGGTTTCAGTAGCTTCTTCCATATCTTTCATTACGTTTTCTAGCTCCTGTCTTCCAAAATCATTTGTTCCTACATGAAGGATTGCCATTTTAGGATTAAGAATATTATAAAAAATTCCTCGGAGCATATTAATTATGTCCCTAATGGTTGCCCCACTATAGCTGCAACTAACTAAATTTTCTTTGTTTCTTCTTGTGGTAAATCTGTCCGTATATCTGGTTATTGACTCTCCCAGAATATATATTTGTTCTGGTGATGGATCTATTAGAGGGTTGCTATTATTATTGTTACTACTGTCAATATTATCATTCATGATGTTGTTTATTTGACCCTCCTCATCATTGCCAGTTATGTTAAGTGACAAGCCATCTTTAGAAATTTCAACTTGTGGTGATACTGGGGGTAACCTCTGGGTCTCTACACCAACTTCATTGGTTGTTGGTTTGGGGGATATGTGTGGGAGGAACCTAGAATGTTTAACTGGTCCTCATCTACTAGTTGTATTAGTGGGTCGAAACTGTTGTGAAGGGGAAGTGTAAAACATTCTGCTTTTCTTCCCCTTTTTTTTGCTGGCCTTGAACTTTGGATATTATACCAGTCATTATCCTGTTTTTTGTCAGTTTCATTCACTCTAGTTCTTTTTTTTTGTAGATGTGGTTTTTTTTTTGTAACATTCCTTAAACTAGAACCAGACTCAATTTCATGTTGTAGTGCTGAGGATTGCAGGATGGGGGGAGGGGGGGCTGGAAATGCCTTGGTTTTGGTGCAGGACCAAATGTTGTACTGTTTTACACATATTCTGTAGGTATTTCCAGTACTGCTTGATTTATAATGGTATCCCTGTTGCTCATTCTAGAAGCCATACTTTGTTGGCTGTTTTCCAAAGCCTGTAATCTAGTGCTAAATGTCAATATTTCTGCCACTGTATCAGCATTTCAGGCATGTAAATGGACATTCAAAAACTGGTATGTCTGAAATAAGATACATCTCACATATTATGCATTTTGTCCATATTTTTTCTGAAAGGATTGTATTGATGTCCATGCTTACAGACATTTCCAGGGCAGAGTCAGGTTAACTGTGGCCTACCTTTTCTGTGTTGCTTGGATTTAAGATCCCAGTGCTACTTATTTACTATTTCCCCTTTTTGTTGCTTTTTCTTTCATCTCCTTATGCTCCTCACTCAGCACACATAACACGCACAGACACACGTGTCTCTGCGTGTGCAAATGCATGCCTGCTCACTTCAAGGCCAAGTTAAATCCTCTTTTGGTGACCCAGAAATCTCGTCCAGGTATTACAGCACCCTTGCAGCTCAAACTGTACTTTAGGAGTTAAAATAGACTATGCACAGACATTCATATGTGTCAGGCACTGAAAATGCTTTATGCTAATTAAAACAATTAAAACAGAAGTCACGTTTCAAACTAGTACAGATGCAACTGGATGGCAAACAATCACCAGTGCACCAGGACTCTCTTCCTACTTCCTGTTATGGAAGGCAGGGCTCAAATTAAAGTAAAAGCCACCAAACAGTACAAACATATATTGTGCAAATACTGTTTCATCAAGGGTTGACTAGGGAAATGTGCTAACAGCCCCTCCACTGCGTTTTAATCTTGAGCTACCTTAGCAGTCAATCCTTCCATGTTATAAATATCCCTCATTATTTCATCCCACTTCTGCACAGTTAATGTTTGCATCTTTTTTTATCTGATTTTAATAGCTTTTTGTTTGTTATTGTTTTCAGGATGGTAAGCAGTTCCTCCGCAGTCACTGCTGTTGGCATCGTGGATGATGTTGAACATGCATCTGAACATGCATGTATGCTTGCATCACTGATGTGTAATGAGGAGTGAGTTGTGAGAGGGAGTGGGAGATAGTGGGTGTGGCTTTATCTGCCGCTGGCTTCATGGAATGCCATGGCTGGCTTCAGAGATAGTATATATCAGTCGGGGGAGTGACAGAAGTTGGAGCACAGACATGGAAGGCAGGACTGTTAACAGAGCAACAAGAAGCTTAAAATTAGTGCTCTGCAGTTGTGAAGATGGGAAAAGGCTAAACCAATAAACAAATAAGTAAGAATTTATGTTTACTGAGGCATATGAAGTGAAGTGTTTAGTGTGGCTGCTACTTCAAACTGAAAGTGGCTGGCTGGAGTCATCACATGAGTCAGCTGGGGAACTGTGAAAGTAAAAGTGTTCTGCTCATGCTGCCAGCTCTAGCCAGTCCTGAACTACAGTGTGGATAAATTATGTCATGGGATACCTACTGTGAAGATACATGCTCTAGGTTTGACCACCCTATATCTATCTATATATTCTCACTGGTGTTGCATATATAGATATATACAGTATATCTATATAACCTTGGTGAAGGTATTGAGGGAGCAAAGTTCCATAATTATGCACAAGATACCACCCTATATGTTAATAGCCCATTACTCACTTGAGTTAAATAGGATCTACAGTCTGTGTTTGACATTCTGCAACAAAATGTGATCAGAAACAAACCGTTACCAAGTGCCTCAAAAACCACAGTAATGCTATTTGCATCAGAAGAAAAGTGTCCAGTGGATTGTCTGGAATTCTCTATCTCCACTACGTCAGGTGTTCAGCTGCAAGTGGAGAGTGCCTATAATTATCTGTGTATATAGATAGATAGCAATTTATCATTTGTCAAACATGTACAAACATTGTGCAGAAAGCTAAAGGTGGGGTTAGGTTTTTATTACCAGAATTAAAGCTTCTTCTCAGCTGATTCCCAAAAAAGGCTGGTACAAAAGACCTTCTTACCATTATCGAACTATGGTGACCTCCATTATATGAGCAGTCCCTCAACCCACTGTACTTAGCTGGACATGCTGAGAGGGCTCAACATTTTATAAAAGACCCGAGTCTCAGAACTCATCACTCCTCCCTGTTCTCTGTACTGGACTGGAATTTCTAAAGTACCAGAAGGATGAAACATATTTGCCTTGGGACTTACAAATGTTTTGCTGACAGATCTGCCATTGTATGTAACAGGCTTCCTTAAGAGAGTTGATTATTTACACAGGTCAAGGAACATGACCCTATTATATTTCAAGACCCCCAGATATTGCACATCTTATGGAAAAGAATAAAAGCAGTTGGAGATACTTTCAAGGACACTGGAGCTCGGGCTCCAAAAACAGTGCAGTATAACAAAGGAAGAAGGCCAATACCAGACACTAGACACTGCACTCAAAAGCTAAAATATTTCTCAGGACAGCATAATCAATTTAGCAAAAAGGCTTTTTTGAGTGCAAATGCTGTAAAAGCGGCACTGTGTAAAATTAAGCTACTGTATGTGCTACAGCAGGAAACAGTCCACATGGTCACATGACACATTTCAAGCCCTATGACTAGCTCTTTCTCATACTGTCCTAAGAAATAGTATATGTGAAAAGGGCTTCCAAAGGGTGTCTCTCATGGTATACGAGACTCCAAGCATGAGGTTTGGGTGAGAGGACTGAGAAGCTGAGCAGGTCTGTCTGCCCAAACCTCATGAGAGGAGTCTCTTATACCATAAGATACCCCCTTCAAAGGTCAAATTAACTTATTATAAATCTCTCAAGTTTCATTTGAGTGATTTATAATAAGTTTATGGTCTTTTTTTACATTTTATTGTGCCGCCCTTCTCCATGCACTGAAGTAGAGCGTTCCCTCCAAATGACCTTGCACAAGAGCACACGGTACACAGGATAACAAGTACATTGACTCTGGATGCTGATTGGCTGAAATTACATTAGTGATTTATAATTTTTTTTTTGAGTGCAGCTTGTAGAGTTTGCTGCATTCAGCTATATTTTCTCCAACTCTTTGGAATAAACTAAAAAAGCTCAATAACAATGAGAAGTGTCATATGCTACAGTATCTTTAAAATTATGACTGATTGCCACTTCATATGCAATGCTCCATGTCATAATAAGTCCACATTATCCTACCCATGTAGCTGGCATTTTATCTACTTAGTCTCAAAAGCCTTAATCTGTACCATGTTTTCTAATTTGATGTGTACCACAGCATGCCCCTGTACCTTATAGATATTGTACTTTCTTGTTGCACACTATGATTTGCTTGCATTAAAACTTCTGTACACAATTTAGCTGTTATTTAACTCCTGTTCATAATTCTGATTGCCGTCTCCGGGACTTTCTTTAACACAAATAAATACAAGTAACTATCCATGCATACCAAGGCAAACATGTCATGTAATTTAAACAAACATAGACATTGAAAAAATAAACACTACTGGAACAGAATGACAAGGATCCATCCAGTTTACCAATATAGTCATTTCAGAATCACCCCTGACCAAGCATTTTAGAAGGGTTCCCCTCTCTGCCCCCCTTCTGAATCCTTTACCTCCTTGGTTTGCCTAGTAGAACTGTGAGTTCACTTGTTCTTCCCCATTCATGTCTGAACCCATTTATAGTAGCCACCCCCACCACTTCCGCTGGAACTCTGTTCCATGGTTCCACCACCCTGTCGGTGAAGAACTTCATCACAACCCTCTAGAATTTACCCCCCACCAACTTCTAATCATGCCTCCTCATGACTGCATCCCTGTTCCTAATAAACAGGTCTTCACTGTTCACTCTATTTTTTCCTCTTGGAAATTTACACATCTCTATCATGTCACCCCCCACCCCCCAATCTGGCCTCAAGCGAGTAAATGTTCAGGGCCCCCTGCTGTACCTCATAGGATCTACCCTACTGACCCAGCGTCATTTTATAGACCCTTCACTGTGCTGATTCCAGACTATCTCTGTCCTTTCTCAGGTATGTACTCCAGAACTGGGCAGAATATTCCAGGTGAGAGTTTACCAGTGGCCTGTAGAGGGGCAATATCACTTCACTTCTCCTACTGTCAAAACCCCTCCCAATACAGTCCAGCATCCTTGCCTTGCTGTAGGCCTTATTGCACTGACTTATTTGCTTCAGGGAGTCACTGATGATGACTCCCAGATCCTTCTCCTTGGATGTAATGGTTAGCCTAACCCCCCCTCCTATTTAGTACTCTGTCTATGGGTTCTTCTTCCCCATGTGCATCACCTTGCACTTCTTGGCATTGGATCTCAGCTGCCATTTCTTTGACTACATCTCCAGACTTTTCAGATCCCTATGTGGGTCCCTTCCCATTCCTCACTGTCCACACCACAACATAGTTCTGTGACATCTGCAAAAAGATGCATCTTGCCCAGAATACCTTCCTCAATGTCACTAATGCATATATTGACTAGGACAGGTTCCAGGATTAATCCCTGTGGCACCCTGCTTATAACAGCCTGTCCCCTGATTTGACCCCATTTACTACCACCATCTGCTGCCTCCCCTACAGCCAGTTCCCCACCAACCTGGCTAACCCCTTCTCTACTCCTAAGTACTCTAACTCTTTTAGCAGTCTCCTGTATGGCATGGACTTGAAGTCTTTGCTGAAACTGAAGTGGAGCAAATCTACCATCTGTCCTCTGTCCACCACTCTAATGATTCAGTGGAAGAACACTATCAGGTTGGTTTGACATGACTTCCCTGCCACAGACCAGTGCTGCTTGCTATCCTGCAGCCCATTGTTTTCCAGTTGTTTAACCAGGAGAGACACACTAAGCTGAAAGCTTGTTTACAGGTGCGACCTGGGAGTGCAGAGAAGTTAAGTGACTTGCTCAGGGTCACACAATATTCAACTATAGTTTCCTCCACGATGGTCTACATCTGCCCTCCTCCAGTCCTCTGAAACTACTCATGTTTCCTGTCAAAGAATAAGACTGTCAGAGATTTAGCCAGTACCTTCCTGGACTCCCTCAACATCCTTGGGTGTACTCCATCTGGCCCCATAGCTTTATCCAAGTTCAGATTCACAAGTCTTTTCAGAATCTTTCCTCTGTGAATGGACTTGTGTCTACCTCCCTCCCCCCAGTGTTCCTACTGTTTTTATGTGGCCATCCCCCTCCCATTCCACTGTGAAGACTAAACAGAAGTATCTCTTCAGAACATCTGCTTTCTCCTGATCTTCCTCAGCACAGTCTCCCCCTGCCCTTCTTAACCTTACAATTCCTTTAAATACTTGGAGGTAATACTGGACCCTTTCTTCTCCTTTGCTGAACACATTAACCTTGCTTCTCGCAGAGTGAATCAGAAACTTAGGGCAGCCTATCGTATCAAACATTACTTGTCTATGGATGCCCACCTGGCCATGGCTGTAGGAAATCTCTTTCCCATCTTAGATTACTGTGCTCCCATATACTCGCATGTATCCATTGCCCTTCAAGCTCGACTCACATCTGTCTACAACAACATCTGCCAATTTGTCCTATTTGTCCCGTTCTTTACCCATCACCTCTATCGGTCCCTTGGCTGGCTACCGCTCAGAGGCTGCTTTGACTTTTCCCTTGGCTGTATCATTGACAGCACCCTCAGAACTGGGGTTGGTTCCCCACTCCCCTGCTTCCTCAAGATTAGAAATTCTCCCAGGACCCTTCATTCCTCAATTGCCCCTACCTCCTTGAAATTTCTAGAGCTGCTACTAGTATGGGAAGTAAAGCATTATCTGTTGCAGCCCCCACCCTGTGGAACAATCTGTGCGTCACAAGTCCTATGAGGACAGGTAGAAGGACTTGAATATGTACTCCCTGGAGGAGAGGAGAGAGAGAGAGAGGGGATATGATAGAGACATACAAGTACCTTACAGGGAGGAACAGGGTGCAGGAATACACTATTTTCCAGGGAAAAAGATGTTCCAGGACTAGAGGGCATGGGATGAAGTTGGAAGGAGGGCAATTCAGAGGAAACATGAGGAAGAATTTCTTCATAGAACGGGTGGTGGACAAGTGGAACACCCTGCCAGAGGAAGTAGTGGGGGCTGAAACAATCACGGGATTTAAGAATGCATGGGATAGACATAAAGGAATTCTGGAGGTCAGAGGTAAGGGGCAACAGACTTCTAGGAAAACAAAGTGAACTTACAAGCTCAAATGGGCAGACTGGGTGGGCCGCAGGCCCTTTTCTGCCAACAGTGTCTATGTCTCTATGTATCTCTCTCTCAGATCCAGCCTCCTCTCACCACACCTTCAAATTCAGTTTAAAAACCTGGCCCCTTGGGGAATTTTGTTGTAACTGCTCACCCAGGTAACCCCCCCCCACCCCATGGGCTGTACCTCTCCTTTCTCTTTTTTCTGCTGCACTTGTGCCTTAACCTCTCCTGCATCTCTGTGGTTGCCAGGCCAGTAGGGCAATCAAGTTGCAGGTCTGAGGGTAAACGCTTACTGTCACCTCATTTGATTGCTTCGGAACTTTGTTACCTATGCCATTGACCTTAGCCTAGTTGGTTTTTCTGTTTTTATGAGCCAGTCAACTCTTTTTACGCTGCAAATGTAAAGTTGCTTATTTCCCATTTTCAACCAGTATTTTCATGTACTGTACTGACTGTACTTATTGTAAATAATTATTCATGTATTGTATTGTAGATAATTATCATGCATATATGTACTGTTTGTATGTATTCCTTGTCATTACTGTGTAGTCAACTCATGTTAAGTTGCATTTGTAAAGTTGCTTATTTCGCATTTCAACCAGTATTTCATGTGCTGTACCGACTGTACTCATTGTAAATAATTACCATGTATTGTATGGTAGATAATTATGTATGTATGTATGTATGTAGTCCTTGTCATTGATGTGCCGCTCCTGTGGCCTTGGTCATACCTGAAAATGGTACATTGGATCAGTGTACTTACCCTGTAACCAAAGTCATAAATAAACAAGCATTTGTCAATGCTGAATATTGGCTTGCTGGCATTAGCATTGGTAGTGTAGAAGTTAGAAATGCAAAATTGGAATTGTAATGAAATATTGAAGTAATGCCAACACCCCCCGCAGAAACTGAAAGGCATTGGGAATGTGGCTTTGGGTTGGCCATATCGCTTATGCCATTCCACCTCACCCCACCCTGCAGAGAGTGACAGGTGGGGTCATTGACGTCTATGCTCACCCCATTCCAAAAGGAAATAAGTTGAGATGGGTGCAATATAGGAGAATGGGATGAATGTTGTGGTGATGGAATCCAAGGCACACAATGCTGTCAGTGGCTATAGGGTGGGGTGGGTGGGGTAGAATTATGTGAACATTATGGGCAACAAACCCAAGTTACGTCCCCGATGCCTGTCAGTCTCTACAGGGTGAGTGTATGGTTGGAAACCTTAATGCCCTGGGTGTTTGTTCATATTTTCACTCCAGATTTTCAACATTGACTTTTTGGAACCCCACCTCATGAACAGTGGCACTATCATTTCGCTACTCAATCCTGAAATGTGATTTTGCACAGCAACTGTGCCATTGGGAGCCACAGGTGCAGAAGCACATTTTGGGTATGAAGGCAAAAATGACAGCTGTACCATTCATGAGAAGGTGTAAAAAAATGGCAATGTTGAAACTCTGGAGAGAAAATATGAAAAATTTGCAAACTTACGAGCGTGCGTAAATACAGTGCAGCACACGACCATAATGCGGTAATTTTTGGGAATTTTTTTAACAAATTTTCAACATGGGCATTTTGGGATGTCTGCTCATGAATAGTGTCACTGTGATTTTCATAATCTGTCCTGAACATTGATTTCCCACAGCGACAATGCCATTGTGCACCAGATGTGTGACAACACATTTTGGGCAGGATGTGAAAAATGTCAGCTGTACTGTTCATAAGGAGGTGTGAGAAAATGGCAATGTTGAAAATCTGAAGAGAAAATATTAATTCTTGAAGTTACAAGCATTTGTGGAAACTGTGCAACGCAAGCTCGTGACACAGTCATTTTTTGGAATTTTTTCACCAAATTTTCAGCATAGGCATTTTGGGACCTCTGCTCACGAAAAGTGTCATTGTGCTTTTCTTAATCTGTCCTGAACATTGATTTCCCACATTAATCATTCCATTGTGCGCCACATGTGCAAAAACACATTTTGGGCATGGTGTGAAAAATAACCGCTGTACTGTTCATAAGGAAGCATGAAAAAATGGCACTGTTGAAAATCTAGACTGAAAATATAAAAAATTCTCAAAGTTATGAGCGTGCATGGATACTGTGCAATGTACACTTGTAACATAGTCATTTTTTTAAATTCTTTCACCAAATTTGCAACATAGGCTTTTTGGGAGCCCATCTCATAAAACAGTGGCACTGTTGTTTTGTTAATCAGTCCCGAAAGATGATTCTGCACAGTGACCCCTGAAATCACCTTTTGGAACAGAATAATGAAATGACAGTGACTGATTTCATGAGGTGGGGTCCCAAGAACCCCTTGTTGAAAATTTGGAGCCAAAAGTCAAAAAAATGGCCGGGCTATCTACCTAAGTTGAAACCTCCCCAGTTGATGCCATTATACCACTTACCGGCATTTCTTCAATTCACGGTCGACTTTGAAGAGTGCAGACATGTTCCCGCTCCACCGAAGATCGTGGTCCCGGCTTCCAGAGGTAAGTATGGGGTGAGGGGAGCTGGGAAGCACAGAGGGTGTATGCAGGTTGGGGAAGGGAGCACTGCGGACAACAAGGGACTGTTTACTTGGTTACAGGGGAAAAGAAAAAAAAACTTTGGGGGAAGTTTTTTTTTTTTTTTACAAATAAATTTGGGCACACTGGGTTGGGCTCCAAGTGTTCCACCTAGGTTTTTTTGGGGGGGGACTGGAGCCGACGGGGATTGGGCACACCCTTCTGCAAACCAACAAATAAAACTGGGGGGTATATGCCAATGGGGATTGGGCATCCCTGTTGGAAAACAAATTGAACTGGGGAGGGGCCATGCTGACAGGGGGATTGGGCACCCCCGAAGTCAGCTTCCTAGGGATTGTGAGAGGTGGACGGCGAGAGCTGCTGCCATGTTTATTGAAATGTTTCAAACAGGAATGGCACGTAATGGAGGCGTGTAAGATCTGTCGCTGCAATGACAAGCCTGTCTCTCATTGCAGCAGTGGATTTGTTTCAAGTTGGTGGCACTCTATGAAACTACTGTCATCAGCAGTGTGCTCACTGGTTGGCAGCTGAGGGACACACCGACTAAAGCAACCCCTGGATTCGCCACAACTCTGACACACCTTTGAAAGTGCCACTACTGAGTGGCTGTGTTTGAGAAGAGCTCCCAAAGCTAAGTGCTTTTTGCTATAATTTTCAGTTTAAAAATTGTTTTGTTTTATGTAAATTTAGGTGATTGTGAAAGACATCCCTGTAGGCTCCAGAAAGATATAAAATTTGTGTGGTAGATACTCGTTGGAAGTCAGAAGGATCAACACATTTATTTAGTGTGATCTTTCTATTCTGATGTGGTTAATTTTAATACTATAGTTTAAACCCTTTCTGTGTGTGCCTTTGGTGGTGTCCGATATTGAGAACCTAAGTGTCATTTGTGGCTATTCTGTCTGTTTTGATAGGTACTTTATTTTCTCTGTTAAACAACTGAGTATACTATTGCCTAATACTTTATAGTACATTGTATCTTTTTGTGCAGTCTCTGATTTTTTCTTCTTTCTCCAATGTTTTAGAACTGTTTAGTTATTGTGGCAGAGGTGTGGTACTGTGTTCTTTCTTGTAGTTCAAGGTGCTTTTGGGACTGCTGATTTCTACTGGTTTAAAAGATTACATTTTTTTTTTTCTATTTTAAAAAAAGCTACATCAACTTGGTATGTTGTCACCTGTTTGTTGTTGCTAAGCAGCAGGTGTTTTTGCATTGTGCTCTGGTTCTGTGATAGAATCTGTATTAGTAGAAGGACAGAATATTGTGATTGTAGTTACCTTTTGATGGTAATGGTAAAGAACTGAGATAGAAATGTATGTATTTTTGAATGTTATAGAAGCCAGAAGGGGAAGGAAGCATATTCAATTCAATGCTTTACAGTAACTGGTAATTGCTGTTTTTCTTTTAGACTTGGATTGTGGGCTTTGGTGACACTGTACTTTCTTTGTTGTCTTTACTTAGAATTGTTTTTGGGCTGTTGAGGATTTAAAATGTAGTGGTGGTGTATTCTTTGCTGTCTTTGGTTGCTGCAAATTTTCGCCCCCCCTCCCCCAACTCTTGATTATATGCCCTGCTAAATCTGATTGACAGGAGCTAAACACTTGGTATAGTAGGGGTGTGGAGTAGGAGGGGCATACCAGGAAAGGAACAGCAGCAAGTGAAGAGGTAACTGCTCTCTCAGTGGAAGGGAAGTAAATGCAAATCTAGGAACTTTCATTATTACTTCTTCGCATTGATATTGCATTGGGGAAAGGAGGAGTAGGAGTTTGAAGAAAGTTGTGCAATGGCTACTTAAAGTCTGTTTTTGAGTGTGGATAGGAAGGATAGGAATATAAAAAGCAGTTGTTCAATATATCTAAATGTGTGCAACAAAGGAGGTAAGGGAAATAAAGAAAATGTTTTGCACTGATAGAGGAGGGAGAGGGGAGACTTGGGGGAGTGTTTGGTATCCTGCATCTGGAAGGGTGTGGGGGTCGCTGGTGGGCAATGACAGCAATGGGTAGGGTGGTAGGCTCCAACAACTGTGGTGCACCAATCTTTCTAAAAATTGCCTGGAGTGTGGGAGGATGTTTAGTGTGCAACCACATAGAAAAACTTAGAAAGGAGATTGAGGGTCTACAGGAAGAACTAAGACAGGCAAGGCAGATTGGGGGTGGGTTTAGCCCAATACTGGAGGGAGGAAGAAGGGGAGATGAGGGAGGGCGATTTAAGCCAACAGTGGTGAGGAGAGGGTCAGAAGAAGGGAAGCAGAGACAAAGGGCCCAGGCCAGGAAGAACAATTGCCGGGTAAACCAGGTCAGGAGACAAAAGACAAATGGAAGGAGGAGATAGGGACTTGTGAGGGAGGTGAAGAAGTGGCAAAAGTCATGGAGTGGAAAGGAGAGAACAGGTTCCATGAAGAGAGAGGAGCGACATTCTGTGAAGGGCCTCTGTGAAAATAGTTGTGCACTGCTAGAGAGGAAGAAGGTGGAGGAGGAAATGATGAAATTAGAGGAGTAATTGATAAATGCCTGGACCAAACTGGAGCAAGGGAAGTTCTGCTGGGAGAATTGCAACAGGGGTAAAAGGGAAATAATGTGCAGGAGGAAGAAGAGGAGCTGGAAATGAGAGAGGAGATGAATGGAAGCAAGCAGGGAGTAAGAGGGTGGAATCTTAGTGCTGGGGACTCAATACTAAGAGGAGTTAGGTGGGTAGCAAGGGGAGAGATAGTCACATTTGGGTGGAGGCCATGCCAGGAATGACAGCGGAAAGGGTGGGACAGTCTGTTCTGAAATATGCTAGAAGGGGTAGGGACAAGCCTCATTTAATTATACATCTTGGGACAAACGACCTGGCTGACAAGACAGTAGATACAGTCCAGAGGAGGTTTGAGGAACTAGCACAATTATGTGAGGGGCGGGAAGATCAGTAACTTTTTCAGAGATACTCAAAGCAAAGGCAAGCACAACAAGAAAGCTGAGAATAGAGGAATTTAATGGATGGCTAAGAACCTGGTGTTGTGCTAAAGGGTATGGGCTGTTGGGGGGTGGGAGGGACCTGGGAGGACAGTAGTCTCTATGCCAAGGACAGACTACACTTGAGCGAGGAGGGAAAGAAAGTGTTGAAACAGAGGATGGAGGAGTACATAGAGGAAGTTGGGAATTTAAACTAGGAGTGGGGGGTGGCAGTTGGGGAAGAGATATGCAGAGATCACAGGTTGGGAAACCATATGAGCTTACACCCCATAACAGTGACAGAGGACAAATGGCAAGAACTGTTGGTGATGCTAGGAAAGGAGGGCAGGATGGGAGGGGGGGAAGGTGGAAGGTGGTTACCCTTAATGCTAGGAGCCTTGGGAGGAAAACTGCAGAGTTACAGATTCTCATGGCAGAGGGAGAGGTGGACATTGCAGCCATCATGGAAACATGGGCCACCCAATACAATGACTGGGACCTGTCTGTACCAGGGTACAGGTTATTTCATAGGGACAGGGTGATTGGGAAGGGGGTGGCACTATATGTGAAGGAAGGACTGAAGTGTGTAAGGGAGGAAGGGGAGGAGGGTAGTACGGAGTCACTTTGTATGCAAATCCAGGATTCCAAGAATAGGATTCTTAGAATGGGAGTGGTGTACAGGCCACCATCTCAGACGGAGAAGTTAGACAGGGAACTAGCGGGACAGATCAGGAGAACCTGCGAGAAGGGTAGTGTGATGATGTGGGGGACTTCAACATGCCAGGAGTGGACTGGAGCACCCCAACAACCAGGAACAGAAGGGAGCAGGTACTGCTGGATGCCTTCCAGGACAGCTTCCTGCTGCAAATGGTCAGTGAACCAACCAGGTTAGGGAATACCCTTGACCTTGTGCTGGCAAATGGGGACTTTGTGAGAGAACTTACCGTGGAGGAACCGCTGTCAGGGAGTGACCACCACTCAGTATGGCTCACATTGGATATGGGCAAGGAAGGAGTGGAATCTGGCACAATAGTGCTGGACTTCAGGAGGGCCGACTTCGGGAGGATGGGGGAAGTGGTAAAAGGGTACCTGGCCAGAATTCAACCGAGTATGGACACTAACCAGAGGTGGGAGCTCATAAAGCTGGGGATAGTGGAGGCAACCAAAACCTGCTACAAAGCCCAGAGCAAGAAGGCTAGGGCTAAGAAACCAATCTGATTGAGCAAGGAGGTCATGGAAAGGTAAGGAGGAAAGGGCTGCCTTTGGGAGTACAAGAAAACAGGGAGGGGAGGACAGGGAGGAGTACTTGACAGAATCGAAGGAGGTGACAAGAGTAGTAAGGGAGCAAAGCATCTCACGGAACTCAGGTTGGCAGGCATTAGAACAGGGAAAGGACTTCTTTAAGTACATCAGGGAGAAAAGGACTGTAAGGACCACATAGTAAGGATTAGGAAGGAGGGGTTGGGTGGAAGCAGGGTGCGATAAGGCGGAAGCACTAAATGAGTACTTCTGCTCAGTATTTACTAAAGAGAAGAGGGGGGTGACACCCAAGGTGGGAGAAATGGCAGAAGCAGGGTGGGAAGTGGTGACAGATGGGGAAATCATGGAGACAGAGTTCGAGAGGGTTTGAAGGCACTGAGGGTGGACAAGGTGCCAGGCCCAGATGGCATCCACCCCAGGGTACTGAAGGAGCTGGCAGAGGTCCTTGCAGAACCTTTGGCAGACCTATTTAATGCCTCACTACATTCGGGTGTGTACCTCAGGATTGGAGGATGGCTCATGTGGTGCCCCTCCACAAGAGTGACCCCAAGGATGAACCGGGAAACTACAGACCAGTGAGCCTCACATCCATCGTGGGTAAGCTAATGGAGACTATCCTGAAGGAGAGGCTGGTGGCCCTCCTAGAGGCCAAAGGACTACAGGACAGCAGACAGCATGGCTTCATATGTGGCAGATCCTGCCAAATCAACCTGGTTGAGTTCTATGACTGGGTAACTAGGCAACTGGACGGGGCCATGCAGTGGATGTCCTGTATCTGGACTTCAGTAAGGCATTCGACTCAGTGCCACATAGAAGGCTGGAAAGGAAGTTAGTAGGCACAGGGGCGGGTGCAAAGCTGGTGAGATGGGTAGGAAACTGACTGCAGGGAAGGCAACAGAGGGTGGTGGTGGGTGGGGAGCTCTCACACCCAAGGGCAGTGACGAGCGGTGTTCCACAGGGCTCGGTGTTGGCACCAGTGTTGTTTGGGATATTCATTGCAGACATATCATGGGACATCAAGAGCAAGATCAGTCTGTTTGCTGATGATACCAAGGTAGGCACGGTAGTGGATGACCTAGGGGGATGGCAGGGGTTGCAGGATGATCTAGCAAAGCTTGAAACCTGGTCAGACACCTGGCAACTGGGCTTTAATGCCAAAAAGTGCAAGGTGCTGCATTTTGGGATGAAGAACCCAAGGAGGAGTTACCAGCTAGGGGAGTGCAGCTAGCCCAGGCAGAGGAGGAGAAGGATCTGGGTGTGCTCATTACAGGGTCAATGAACAACTTGGCACAATGTAGGAAGGCAGCTGCAAAGGCCAACAAAATGCTGGGTTGTATTGCAAGGGGTATATCCTCGAGGAGGGAGGAGGTGATTCTGCCACTGTATAGGCCATTAGTTAGACCACACCTGGAGTACTGCGTGCAGTACTGGCACCTGTATCTGAAGAGGGACATTAAGTTACTGGAGGGGGTGCAGCTAGGGTGACAAAGATGATCAAGGGGCTGGGGACTTATCATACGAGAGGAGGTTGAAGGAGTTGAACATGTACTCACTGGAGAGAGAGGAGACAGGGGTGACATGATTGAAACCTTTAAATACATGAAAGGAATAAACAAGACAGGTACAGAGGGACTGTTCAAAGTAAGGGAGGGGAGGGACACCAGGGGCCATGATATGACACTGGAGTGAGGAAGGTTCAGGAGGGAGATGAGGAGACACTTTTTTACAGAGAGGGTGGTGGCTGGGTGGAATGCGTTACCTGCTGAAATGGTATGCAGTAGAACAGTGGACAGCTTCAAATGAGGATGGGACAGGACAAGGGGGAGGGTTAATGAAGGGGAAGGGTGGAAGGGAGGGGCAGCTGCAGAATAAGGGGTGCTAGCTGCACATTCGAGCAGACTTGATAGACCTCTAAGCCTTTATCTGCTGGCAAATTTCGTATGTTCGTATAAATAAATAAATCCTCTTGTCTTCCTCTTTTCACCTATATACCTAAAAAAATATTTTCTTAGTTACCCCTTTGGCTATCCTTTCCTCAGTTTATGCCTTCATGCCCCTCACTGCCTTCCCTGCTTCCCCCTGATTTTCCTGGTACGCCTCCCTATCCTCTTCCCTCTGATTCGTTTGTACCTCCTGAATGCTTCTCTTTTAGCCTTAACTTTTACAGCCACTTCCCTTGAGAACCATGGTGGTCTCTTTTTCTTCCTGTTCTTGTTAACTTCTTTTGCACAAAGGTTTTTTGCCTTCACTAGGCCATCCCTTAATTTGGCCCACTGTTCCTGCACACAAACCATACAGTCCTCCCCAGCTAGGTCATCTCTGAGGAATTTAACCATCTTTTTTAATATCTGCCCTCCTAAAGTTCAGGACCCTCCTTGGGTGGTTTACTTCTGCTGCTGTCCTGTCCCCAAATCACATTCCACCTTGACGTCTGCAATACTGTTCCTGTTTGTAAGCATCATGAGAGGGCATCCAGGCTAGCCATCTAAGAAATGTCCCCTGCAGGGAGTCTAGATGTCCCTTCTTCTAGCTGAGGTCATGGCTAGGAGGCTCCAATCTACATCTGTCAGATTTTATTTCCCCACCAGCAACTCCTCCCTTTTCTCTTGTGTTGTGCGAATGGCTTCCTCCAGTCCCATATCCAGTTTGTCTCCCTGTGTTGGAGGTCTGTATATCACCCAAATGTGAATAGTGGCTCTGGCTCTTGTCTCCAGGGTGACCTACAATACATCCACCCTCTCCTTCCCCCCCTGGTTCCTTTGCATTTCTGTTGTCTTGACACTCTTTCTTACATACAGCACAACCCCTCCTCCCTTCCTCACCTCCCTATTCATTCTAAACTAAACGTAGCCTGGTATGGCCATTTCCCATTCATGGCTACCAGTGCACAGTGACTTAGTAATGGCAACAGTATCCAGGTCTGCCTCTACCATGATGGCCTCTAGGTCCAAACTTTTATTTGCAATATTCACATTTGTACACATGGCCCTCTACATCTTTCTTCTACTCTGCCTGCAGCCCCCTTCTTCCCCTTGTGCCCTGCATCATTTTCTGCTCTTTTTGCAATTTCTGTTCCTGTCCCCCTTGTCTGCTACTTCTGTGCTGTTCCCATTATCCTGCTTCCTGGGGGATTCTCCTCCCCTTGAGTCCTCCCTTCCTACTGCTTCAGTCTGTGTGGGGTGGCCTTTTATGCCTCCATTTGTCTTTCTACCACCCCACTCAGCTAGTTTAAATGTTCATCAAAGTAAAATTTAAACTACCCACTAAGGAATGTAGGTATCCTCCAAGACGGATGTAGGTCATCATCTCTGTATAGGTCCATATCCCTCCAGCTTGGTCCCCAGTTCTTAGCGTAGTCAAACCCCTCTTCTCTACACCATTTCTTTAACCATAAGTTGAATCTCCTGGTGGGGAACACACTGTTCTTTCCTCAGCCGTAAACAGGTCACACCTCAGCAAAAGCCACTGTGCATTCTACTTGCCTTAGGCCACTACCCATTTCCCTAAACTCTCCCTGCACAGTCTTAGCCCTGTCCTTTGCTAGGACATTAGTCCCAAGCTGGACAATGACATCTAGCTTCTACATCGTCCTGCTGCCCTAGTGATCATTAGGAACCGATGCCCATCCCTGCAAACCATGGCACCAAGTAGGACCTTACCTCTCCCCACCCTTTCTGTTTCCAAAATTAAGCCCCTAACAATTGAGTCCTACACCAGAATCTGCTTCTTCCTCTACTGGGGTTCTCTACCACCCCCCTTGGGACCTTCCCTTTGGAGAACCCCCACATCCTTGCTTGCTACTACTTTGAGTGCCTCCTCCCAGCAGTCCTGTACTGTCAGAATGGCAAAGAAATTCTTTATTGGCATAGGTTGAGGAATGTGCCCCTGACTTACCCCCCACCCCACCCTCCTAGAACCCACCACGGTCCAGCCAGCCCTACTTCAGCTAGACAACCTCTGGGACAACAGCGGTAAACTCAGTGGCCCCTGGATGGGGGAAGAGATTCTCTGGATTCTAGCCACCTTGATCCAGTGAACAAAGGTCTCCTCCTTCAGCTCCAAGAGGTACATGCAGATGGAGAAGCACCTCAGCCTCCAGTATGTCTCCCAGAAAACTGCAGGTCTGCAACCATTGCACTGCACCATTCCCATAACTGACTTAATGTTTCACTGCCTACTACTATCAACTTGACATTCCCCTATTGTCCCCTTCCTGTGTTTGGTCCTTTCCCACCTACACCTTCTATCAGTATTGACTTTATCACCCTACCCTAAGCAGGGTGTTTCTTGCTTTCCTTTTTTAGCCCTTGCTTCCCCCTTTACTCACTTGGATAGTCATTCATTCATGCATGCATGTATATATGTAAGTATGTATGTATTTATTTACTTAGCTATTTATTTACATAGTGTGTTTGGAGGACCTTTGAGTGCAAGACTCCTTTCTCAAAAGTGTCCAAGTATGTTAAGTTACATACAACAGCAGAACAAGTTACATTCGACAGCAGATCAATACAAATAACAACAAACCAATGCAATAAACAACATGCATAACAAGAATTATCATATTATAAGGAGCAGTGAGTTAACAACAGAGTTCTACAAATGCAAGAGACATCAACAAGTGGTGCAGGCTAATGCAACTAGCAGATACGATGTAGGTACATGAGCAGTGCAGTTTTTGGAAAAAATGGGTGGTGACTTAGGCCTTAAAAGGGAGAAATGGTGGACAGCAGTGATATCTGTGGGCAGGGAGTTCCAGGCTTTGACTGCTCTAGTTGCAAAGGAGTGTTGGACAAGACTAGTTTTTCTGAAGGGCAGGAGGAGTTTTCTATCCCCCATCAATCAAGCTCTATATTTGTTCATGATCAGGGAGAAGAGGTTGCAGACACCAGGCGGCACTTGACCAGGAAGTGCTCTTTTGCATAAAAGGACTTCAATGAGATTAACTGAAAGGTGGACAGGAAGCCAGTTGGTGGAGGGGTATAGGTCAAAGCAGTGGGAGTCTAGTTTCATGCCATATCGCACCACATCCTGTACCCCTCTACCTCTTTGCTTCTTACTTTTCTAAGTAACCCTCCCTTTTTTTTCCTTTTTGAACACTTTCTCTACCCTACCCTAGATAGTCTCCTCTATTCCCACCTATAGCAGTTAACTGCTTGTTATTTTCACCGAAGGTACTTTTTATCCCGCTTCCTGTAGCTTCCTAAACAGGCAACAGCAAGTTAACTGGTACCGTACCTTAAAAAAACATGTCCCGAGTGAAAGAATGTTGTTTACAGCCCCAAAATGTTGCAAGTTTATTAATTTCAGCCCTTTTTGTGTGTGTTTACCTCCTGCAACTGTGCACCTCTGAAACTGTGCATCACAGTTTTTAAACTGTAAGCCCTCCTTCAGCATACTGATTGACCAGCTGTTCACAAAAGTCTACCCAAAATGGTCGAACTTCATCTTGGTTTACCCAGCAACAAAACAAGCACCCTGAGTGAAATAATGCAGTTCACAGCTCAAAATCATTGGCAGTTAATTTATTTTAGCTCTCTTATGTGGTATTTACCTCCTGCAACAGTGTGTGCGTTCCACCATAGAAGTGCTTTTCCAGCTCTGGTCTTCTGACTCCAGCCTCCTAAGTCCACCACAGAACCCAAATAACTAGCATGAAAGCAAGTAATTGAGCAGCCTTATCTGTAGATTTTTATGTAGCTTTATGTACACCAATACCTGCCCATCCAGCCTTCTGGTCCTGGTTCTCCTGGCAACTTCCTAGGCCTATCAGCTACCACCCCTTGCCTCTCCGGCAGAGGTCAGCATAAAGTGGGGCCCAAGAGTGCCTGTGACCACCATGAAGATGGTATTGTTTTTCATTTTCTGGTTTCTTCTGTTTTCCTGAGTCCTTCTCACCTTTCCCAATGCCTGGCAATGCTAGATAGAAGACACCAGGCACTCAAGGAGAACTCAGTTCATGCTGGTAAGAAAATCCACAACAGGCAAGGATGCTGCTCAAAATTTTATTGTGGTCAAACACAAACTGGAAAGAGTAGGAATCTCCCACAGCCACAACACACCCCAGCACTTTGAATGTAGTCTTCATCAGTGGGTGGGGTTCTCACACTCCTCCTCCCATATTTGCACCAGGACACATCAACATAGTGCAATCAAGTTGGGTGCACTGTTTATGTATGTATGTATGTATGTAGTCATTTATTTATTTAAAATTGGTAACCAGAAGAGACACACTGAGTCAAGGCTCAGAAGAAATACATATCAGACAAAGTAAAAGAAGTGCACAGATACAAATTAGTGCTACAGTGTACAGCTTACTGGATCATAAGCATAATCAAGTACAAAGGTTTTCTCCAGAAAATGATATACTAGTAATTTAACATATCAAAAAATATATAAGAAAATTCCAAGAAAATGTTACAAAAAAATGCAAGCAGTAGTAACCTGTTTAAAGCTGAAGTTTGGACAGAACAAAACACCTCACAGCTATGATAAATAGTAAAGTTCATTTAAATGAAACTAACAGCTGCTTAACAATGAATCAGAAAGATCAGGGTAAAATTCAACATAATAGGATTCAAAAGAAAGATAGAAGATGGGATCCCTCCCATGGCCCTGTGCTGGGGGTAAGCAGAGTATATCCCTGGTCAGGTACGTCCGCAGAGGGTGGGTGATGGGGATGGATGTGGGGCTGGACCGATAGTGGCTGATCTTAGGGTTTGGAAAAGTACAGCAAATTAAAAAAATGAAATAAAATGAGAAATGGATGCAGTACACAGAGTGCCTAGTGCAGCTGTACTGTACATCACGGGTTTTACAGTTTTACTATTCTGCTGTCTTTTACAAGTAGCAGAGATACTAGGTAGCTTTATGTAATTACAAATACACACATACAAGCATCTAGGCAATTCAGCATTCTTGCATCACAACATCTTACAACATCTAAGAATCTGCAGGGTAGACTGATAATTTCAGACTTACTAAATTTATTAAAACTGTTACATTATCAGATTCAATCAGCAGCTTTGCTTTAGGAGTTATAAACTGCAAAAACGGTATGCTTTTAGCATGGCATCTCACCAAGGAGCATAAATGAGAGAATGTTACAGTATCTGTGGAGCAATGTAGACACACACACATGGCTCAGCAGAGGGGTCTGACACAGCATGTAGAAAAGACAGGGGTTGTGCTGGTCCAGTACTTCCTGGTGCCCATAAAGCACCCCCCTTCCCCACCCACCTGGTTACAACAGTCACTTGCAACTTAGTTCCTCAGCTTAGGGGAAAAAGGGGTTACAGCAAATACCTTTAACTGTAGGGTCTCCCATTATCTCTTGCATGCTTTGGGATGCATCACAATGCTCCCACTAACCCTGTGACTCACTAGATTTATTTATAAAAATATTTTATTTTATCTGTTATTGTTTGAGTGCCACAAAATCACAGAATCTTGGAGGAGCTGTGATCTCCCCTAGTGAGATTTAGTCAGTCAGTTAGGGAGGGAATGTGGGCAGAGGATGACAGTGAAAAAGCAGGGATACTGAACAAATATTTCTGCTCAGTATTCACAAAGGAAGAGGAGGGGGAGGTACCTAATCCAAACAAGAGAAACACTCTGAAGACGGGGGTCGATACCAGTCCATTTACAGAAGAAAAGGTTCTGAAAGAACTAGTAAAACTGAAGGTGGACAAAGCAATGGGGCCTGACGGGATTCACCCCAGAATTCTAAAAGAACTAAGGGCAGAACTAGTGACACCGCTGACTACTCTCTTTAACAAATCATGGGAGGATGGAGTGGTACCTGAGGACTGGAGGAGGGCAGATGTGATTCCTCTTCACAAAAGTGGGAGCAGGACAGAGGCAGGAAACTACAGACCAGTTAGTTTGACCTCAGTGGTAGGGAAAATGATGGAATCACTTCTGAAGGAAAGAATTGTTGAGTACCTAGAGGCCAGTGGGGCACAGGACCCAAGGCAGCATGGATTCACAATGGGAAGGTCGTGTCAGATGAATCTAATAGAGTTCTTTGACTGGGTGACCAAAGTAGTAGACCAGGGAGGTGCTGTGGACATGGCCTAAGTAGATTTTAGCAACGCATTTGATACAGTCCCTCACAAAAGATTAATACACAAGTTAGCCAGCCTTGGAGTGGGTCCCAAGGTGGTAGCCTGGATAAAAAATTGGCTAGACAACAGGACGCAAAGGGTAGTAGTAAACAGAGTCCACAGTGAAGAAAGGAGAGTTACTAGTGGGGTACCGCAGGGTTCAGTACTGGGACTGGTCCTTTTTAATATCTTTATAAGTGACATTGCAGAGGAACTGGAAGGAAAAGTATGTCTCTTTGCAGATGACACAAAGATCTGCAACAGGGTTGATACACAAGATTGAGTGGAAAGGATGAGAAGGGACTGTGCAAGGTTGGAGGAATGGTCAAATGTATGGCAGCTCAGATTCAATGCAAAGAAGTGCAAGGTAATGCACCTGGGAAACAAAAACCCAGGGGAAGTGTACACAATGGGGGGTGAGATACTGACAACAGTAAAACTGGAAAGGGACCTGGGGGTAATTATATCAGATGACCTAAAGGTGGGCAAGCAATGTGAGAAGGCAGTAAGGAAGGCTGGGTGATACTGGGATGCATTGGGAGAGGCATCAATAGTAGAAAACAGGAAGTTGTTATCCCTCTGTACAGACAGTTGGTGAGACCCCATCTGGAGCACTGTGTGCAGTTCTGGAGACCCCATCTCCTCAAAGACAGAGACAGAGTGGAGGCTGTCCAGAGGAGGGCAACCAAAATGGTGCAGGGTCTGCACCAGAAGACATACGAAGAAATACTAAAGGAGCTAATATGTATACCCTTGAGGAAAGAAGGGAGAGAGGGGACATGATAGAAACTTTCAAGTACCTCAAGGGAATCAACAAAGTCCAAGAGGGTAGCATCTTTCAGAAAAAGAGATGTGCAAGAACAAGGGGGCACAATTTGAAGATAGAGGGGGGACGGCTCAGAGGTAATGTGAGGAAGTATTTTTTCACGGAGAGGGTTATGGATGCATGGAACAGCCTCCCTGAGGAGGCTGTGGAGTCAAGAACAGTGGGGGAATTCAAGAATACATGGGACAGACATAAGGCAGTCCTAGTGGGGCGTAGGAGGAAATAAGCTGTTGGTTAACTAGGATCTGCAGCTTATCTGTTAGGTAGGAAAATGGGCAGACTAGGTGGGCCAAGCGGTCCTTATCTGCCATCAAATTCAAATTCTATGTTTCAAGGTACTGGGGCATCAGCTGGCCCATAACTGCAGCTTGCCAATGTTACAGCTTAAAAGAGAGAGAGAGAAAAAGTATTTTTATTAATCAAAAATCAAACTGTATACCAAATCAGTATAATTTCTAAAAGAGACAACTGGAATTAGCATAGACAGATAGATAGACGGTCCATAAAAATGGGTTGTGGTCCCATTCATGATTTAATCCCTGTGGCTGCAAGGAGCCCAGGGAAAAATCCAAAATATCTCCCCCTGTAATAACCAGATCAGTCTGTAACCCTCTCAAGTAACTCTACCCACCATCTCCAGACCCACAAAAGAGACATTTGGTGGATCACTGGATGTTTTCTGTGCTATTTAGTTAGTATTTTATGTGCACTAATGGAAGAAAGAGAAAAGATAAGCAGTTGTGTGTTCCACTCCTTGGCTTGGATTGTGGTGGCTGCCACCGCATGGAGCTAATTCCATGAGCCTTCCTGCTACTGTTTCAGTTTTAGGCACTTGGAAGCTAGGATGAGCCCATTTAGGCATCTTTAGCCTATAGCAGGTACAGTTATGGAACAGAGCATCAGTTTCAGCAAAGTCCAGACAGGTGCATATGTAAACAAAAATGCACTTGCCTTCATAAACCACTGCTTTTGCTCCCCATGTGCCTCTAGCACATCGCACCTGTGAGCCTTCCTTAAGCCCGACTCCCATCTGGGCAGAATGTTGTTTTTTTGAGGAGGGCTAAAGCCCGAGGTTCAAGTGGGGGAATAGCTCCTCCCATATCCCCAATAAAGGCCAGCCTCCATAGGAGCCAGATTTGTAAAATTTGTGATGGGGCCCAGAGGTGAGGGTGAAAGCCCCACCCCTGGCACAGGGGTCAAGGCTACCGGCCCTGCCCCTGGCCCAGGGTCAAGCCCTGCCCCTGCAGTGAACAAAGTCCAAAACAGGCAGGATACACCGTTTTGTTATCTGTAAGCAAGTAGAGGAGGCAATAATACAAGAGAATCCTCAACCCCCAACACTCCAGGTCCCCACTTCAAGTCACTCACACAATTTCTGAGCATAGTACATCCCCTTCCGGGCTAACCTATGTGTTTAGCAGAGGTCGGGAGAGACACAGTGTGGCATAAATGGAGTCAGTACTGCATTTCACTGCATACCCATGTACGCCATTATCACCAGGTAGGTAGGTTACAGACAACGAATCAGAGACTTCTCTCTCTCTATGTGCCCATGGCAATCCATGTCCAAAGAAAGTATATATAAAGCACAGTATCTTTCCTGGACAGATACTTTATATATGTTGTTTTGGACATGGCCACAGACACATAGAACACCAGGGGTTGAATTAAGTTTTGCAGCCAGTAGCCAAAAGGGCTAGAGACTGGGAAAATACACTGGCCCAACAGACATTTCCAGTGGAACAGTTGTGTCCTAGCAATCCAAGAGCCATTATACATAATAAACCTGCTTTTCAATTGCCATGGACCCACATAGCAAGAGTGAAGAAGTAAGAACCCTAGAAATAACTCAGCTGGCTGGCAGCTGTTGTTTTTTCATGCTTCCCTGTGCAGTTTAATGAGGAATGCAGCTATTTTCTTTTTGTTTTACTTTCTCATTCTGCTATAATGGTCACATTCTCCAACCGACTTTTTTGACCCCTCACAGGTCACATTTATGCCCCCATCTCATCACCACACTACTCGCTTCTCCCAGGTAGCTTTAATTCCTCCCCCCCCCCCCCCGAAATCTCTGTCGATTAATGTTGACAAACGCTTTAGCAAAAAAATGTAACATTATACAGTTTTCAGCCCAACACAAATATCACTGAACTGGAGTTTATTTCATTCACTAGCATGTGTCCCACTGGGAACAAGTCTGTAATGTTCAATTAGTGCTTTAAGTGGATTCCCAAACTTTTTGTCAATCACAATCTGAAGCATGGGAAATACTCCTTTTTGTCAGGGGATACATACTTCACATGTAACATATAAGCCCACAACCTTTAATTACAATTTTGCAGTTTGTTTTCTGCCTCTTGAGGCTGACACCTTGACAAAACAATCTTAATTCCTTATTAATAATAAGCATTTTTCTTTTCCCCTGTGGTATGTTCAAGAAGCTGATAAACAAATACTCACTAATCACAGTAACCATGGCAATCATTTCTTAGCTGAACATGAGATCAGGCAGATGCAAAACAATGATCTGATTAGGGCTATGATTGCACTGGCAGGAAAGGTAAAGGACGCTCATATTTCAGAAACTAACTACTAATACTACATGACTTTGTTCTTGTGTTTTCAGGAGGGAAGAAACATGTCTTGGCTGTGTTGCTGCTTACCCCCATAACAGGGCCTTTAGAATGGAAACAGAGACCTAGCCTACTGGCTAGCTTACTAACTAGCTTGCTGAAGGCGTCAACAAGACAGCAAGCAAATTAGCAAGCTAGTTAGTAGGCTAGGTCTCTGTGCCCATCTTGAAGCTCCCCAGGCTGTTCCCCCATGCATCAGATACTGCAGAGCTGCCAGAGACAGAGTTCACCCCCATGCCCATCAGAGTAGTCACACACTGCTGCAGAGACAGACCACCAGGTTCACTTCAGTCACTGGACCCAGCATCCCTCCCACTCATCCTCACAGAGGCAACATCAGCATCCTTCCCATCTATCGCCCCAGAGGTAACATCAGCATCCCTCCTGTACATCACCAGAGACAACATCAGCATCCCTCCCATCCATCCCCACAGAGGCAACATCAGCATCCCTCCCATACATCACCAAAGACAACATCAGTATACCTCCTATCCACCCCCACAGAGGAAACATCAGCATCCCTCCCATACATCCCCACAGAGGCAACATCAGCATCCCTCCCATCCATCCCCACAGAGGCAACATCAGCATCCCTCCCATCCACCCCCAGAGAGGCAACATCAGCATCCCTCCCATCCATCCCCACAGAAGCAACATCAGCATCCCTCCCATCCATTCTCATAGAGGCAACATCAGCATCCCTCCCATCCATCCCCACAGAGGCAACATCAGCATCCCTCCCATCCATCCTCACAGAGGCAACATCAGCATCCTTCCCATACATTCCCACAGAGGCAACATCAGCATCCCTCCCGTCCATCACCAGAGACAACATCAGCATCCCTCCCATCCATCCCCACAGAGGCAACATCAGCATCCCTTCCGTCCATCACCAGAGACAACATCAGCATCCCACCTATCCATCCTCACAGAGGCAACATCAGCACTCCTCCCATCCCTCCTCACAGAGGCAACATCAGCATCCTTCCCATCCATTCCCACAGAAGCAACATCAGCATCCTTCCCATCCATTCCCACAGAGACAACATCAGCATCCATCCTCACAGAGGCAACATCAGCATCCCTCCCGTCCATCACCAGAGACAACATCAGCATCCCACCTATCCATCCTCACAGAGGCAACATCAGCATCCCTCCCGTCCATCACCAGAGACAACATCAGCATCCCTCCCATCCCTCCTCACTGAGGCAACATCAGCATCCCTCCCATCCATCCCCACAGAAGCAACATCAGCATCCTTCCTATCCATTCCCACAGAGGCAACATCAGCATCCATCCTCACAGAGGCAACATCAGCATCCCTCTCATCCATCCCTACAAAGGCAACATCAGCACTCCTTCCATCCATCCCTACAGAGGCAACATCAGCATCCTTCCCATCCATCCCCAGAGAGGCAACATCAGCATCCCTCCCATCCATCCTCATAGAGGCAACATCAGCATCCCTCCCATCCATCCCCACAGAGACAACATCAGCGTCCCTCCCATTCATCCCTACAGAGGCAACATCAGCACTACTTCCATCCATCCCCACAGAGGCAACATCAGCATCCTTCCCATCCATACCCACAGAGGCAACATCACCATCCTTCCCATCCATCCCCACAGAAGCAACATTAGCATCCCTTCCGTCCATCACCAGAGACAACATCAGCATCCCTCCCATCCATCCATACCCACAGAGGCAACATCAGCACTCCTTCCATCCATCCCCACAGAGGCAACATTAGCATCCTTCCTGTCCATACCCACAGAGGCAACATCAGCATCCCTCCTGTCCATCCCCACAGAGGCAACATTAACATGTATCCCATCCATCACCAGAGACAACATCAGCATCCCTCCCATCCATCCCCACAGAGGCAACATCAGCATCCCTCCCGTCCATCACCAGAGACAACATCAGCACTCCTCCCATCCATCCTCACAGAGACAACATCAGCATCCTTCCCATCCATTCCCACAGAAGCAACATCAGCATCCTTTTCATCCATTCCCACAGAGGCAACATCAGCATCCATCCACACAGAGGCAACATCAGCATCCCTCCCATCCATCCCCACAGAGTCAACATCAGCATCACTCCCGTCCATCTCCACAGAGGCAACATCAGCAACCCTCCCATCCATCACCACAGAGGCAACATCAGCATCCCTCCCATCCATCCCCAGAGAGGCAATATCAGCATCCCTCCCATCCATCCCCACAGAGGCTACCACACCTTATTACCTGGTTACTACAGTGCTTACCCCCATGACAGAGCCTTTAGGATGGGAAGGGAGACCTAGCCTACTGGCTAGCTTACTAACCTGTTTGCTGAAGGCTTCAGCAAGACAGCAAGTAAGTTAGCAAGCTAGACAGTAGGCTAGGTCTCTGTTCCCATCATGAAGCTCCCCAGGCTGTTCCATTCTTATTTAGTTACTGTGTCGGAGGCAGTGAGAAATGGATGGACACATGGACACAGGAATCAGGTGTAGCAAGGCTAAAGAAGTGCCAAGCTGGTTGTTTATTAAAGGTCAACAAACAAAACGAGTGGACGTTATACATCAAAATAAAGAAAAATAAAAGAAATAACATCCATAATCTTCAGTGAAATTACAGCATCATGACTGTTCAGCTTTTGAAGATTGCTACAAGTTGGGAAAATAGCCCAATCTTCCTTTGGGATCTGAAAGAGGCTTGCAGAGCTCCCACACCAGGGTCAGTACTATGCTGAACCCACAACTGATCTGATCTGGCTATCTAGGTTGCCTCCCTTTACACTTGAAAAGTATCAGGTGACCACCTTAGACTCCACCCATTCAGCCTTTTCAAATGCAATTCTTTCAAAACATCTTATTTTTAAGAGACAAAGAACCTCTGTGCGCAAACACTGAGGCAAGGGTTACCCCAAAGGGCATTTGGCTGGGAAGCCAAGTTTCAAGAAAATACAAAATCACTCATGCCCCCACAATGCAAAGCATCATGGGCTGCATATGCAAATCACCACAGAATGTTATGCTGGTCCAACTTTAAGCAGAATTGCATGGTGCGAAGGCCTCTCACACAGTTTGCAAAGGGTGCTAACAGAAGACATAGACATGTGTTTCATCCTACCAGAACTCATCAGTATGCCTCATCTGTTTGACACCCAGTGGAATGGACCAGCTACCCTTAAGGCAGTGTGCCTTGGATATATTGTGGTGAACCATTAAAATAAAAACTATTTAAAGACAACCTCTGTGCTTGAACACTGAGGCAAGGGTTATCTAAGGGCATTTGGCTGGGAAGCCAAGTTTTGAAAATACAAAATCCACATGCCCCACAATGCAAGCATCATGGGCTACATATACAAATCACCACAGAATGTTATGCTGGTCCAACTTTAAGCAGAATTGCATGGTGCCAAAGGCCTCTTACGTGTTTATGTCTTCTGTTAGCACCCTTTGCAAACTGTGTGAGAGGCCTTTCGGCACCATGCAATTCTGCTTAAAGTTGGACCAGCATAACATTCTGTGGTGATTTACATTCACAGAGTGTATCCTGGCAATCAGGCTAGGAAGTTCACTGCACCACCTTGAACATAGTCTGTATTCTCTCCCTCTCTCTACCTGCTATGTATTTGAAATCCCCGCTACATTTTGCACCTGGTACAGTGCTCCTGTTATTTCTGGTGTCTTCCCACAGGATGACCTATCTGAACCACTTCACGTTTCCTGCTGCTTCATCCTTTTCCCACTTGTATTGCTTGTGGCTCTGGCATGGAGGGGGGTAACTGACTTGATTTGTTTCACTCATTCAGTTACTGTCCATGTTCAGCCTGCTCCCATTTCTTGTGGTCCCTCAGCACCTGTAATTCAGCTACGGGGCAGCTCCCAATCAGCAGATCGCATGCTATCAGTTTCAGGCCCATAAACTAACTCTGTACAGGGTTTCGTTGTTGCATTGCAGACCCAGACTTTCCCATATGGTAATGAGTTCCTCAGCTCCCGCTACCTATTCTTGTCCTGGCTGGGTGCAGGGTCAGAATTCGTGTAACTCCTATAGTGTGGTATTCTTATTTTCTTCGTCTGCGGCATTAGTCGGGAAGCATAGACAGATCAGGTGCTGTTATCCCATTCTCCAGTGCCATTTAATACACGCATTAATGAACTGACAGTTCCCAGGACCTGGGAACAGAATCACTAGCAAGCATTACAACAGCTTACTTCCTAACTCTGCCTACTGAAGCACAGTAGTGCAGGTAGGGTTCTCCTGTCTGCCGGGGATGGGAGCCTGTTTCCTCTACCTTCAGACTCAATCAGTTATATTCTGTGCCAGCTTCAGACAGTCTCCATCCCTAACTCTGCCGGTGTGGCATCGGGTGAAGGTTAGTTTGCCCCGACTACCAGAGATGGGAGCCTGTCTTCCATTTACTGTCTCAACCAACTGCATTCTGTACCTGATATCTGGTAGCTGCTTCCCTCGAGAATGGGACCACTGTACCCCATCTGCTCCCAGCCTCCTGACTCGACCAACTATGTTCTCTACCTACAAGGGAGTTGTGTACTTGCCCTTACCATTGGCCTCCTCATGCTCTGTATTTGGACCTCACAGTTTTTCAGTCTCCAACTCCACCTTGTCTTTTGAACTCCTGGACTTCCTTGCTCCTTGCCTTCCAATTCATCCAGTGCTCTTGTACGTTGTTGCTGCAGCTCGTCTTCCGGCTCTGCCTCCTTCATTCTGCAAATCTTCAGCTCCATGCTGCCACTCCTCTTTCATCGCTACTTCAGTTAGTTCTGTTTCCCTATTGCTTTCCTATTGGACATATCTGCCTGCATTCCCCTTGCTTCCTGCTGGATATGTGCCATTTGCTCCTCTTCAAGAATGTGTGCCTGAAGCTTCTACAAGTTTTCCCCACCTCTTCTCCCATCCAGTGGTCTTCCAGCAACAATTCCAGTGCTTTCCCTGTCTGCAATTCCAGTTTGTCATCTCCTTTGGAGGTGGGAATCCATTCCTCATCACTGCAGAACCTTGCTACCAACTGTTCCAGTTCACCATCACCTTCGGAGGTGGGACCCTCACACCTCAACTTCGTGGCATCTTGTACCTGGATTCGCTTCTTGGTTTGACATGGATCTCCCGCCGAGGCCTGGTTCCGCTTTCCTACATTCTGTTCTGGTATGCTATGGCACTTGCCCCTGTCCCATACTTTCCCTGCACCTGCTGATGTCTGTACTGCTCAACCTCAGCCGTCTTCTTATCCAGCTTCATCCTTTAGTCAGTGGACAGCTTGGTCTCTTCCCTCCATCCCAGGACTGCTGCATTCCTCCTCACTGCCCTGGTGGCTCGGGGCTCCTGCACGTTTGCCGTGTCTCTTTTTGGGCATTCCTATAACTATCGATGTCCAACATCCCTGCCTGATCAACTACTCCTTCTTGTTCATCTGTCTGATACTCCTACTTCAGCTATCATAACAGCTCTCTTCCAACGCTGTATGGAATACCTGTTCTTCTCACCTGAGGAAACCTTCTTCCAGCAACATTCCTTGAACAGCATGCCCTATAGACTGTTACGTCATCATACAACCATCAATACATCCCAATAACTTCCCCAGGACCCATTTCTGGAATCCCTTTTGACTGGACTATAGAAGATCTCATATCTCAACCAACTCTGCAGGATGCTTCCTTATATATTCTGTCAATTCAAGCAGTATGGGCATCACTACCCTCCATGTCTTCATAGGATCCAAGATTTAGCGGAGTCTCCTTCACTCTTATCTTCTTATGTGGAAACATGACCCTAATTCCTTCTGAGATGCACCAACTCTGTAATAACCATCACTGTTAAGGATAACGGGAGTCGCAGGATACCTCATAACAGTTCTGGCACCATCTGTTATACCTTCTCCTCAGTCTTCTCCTAAAAGTGCTGACTCTGTTTGACCACATTATTTTTCTTGTATTCCCTGAATAACCATTGGATGTTCCTAAGACCTTCCCCAGCTACTATCCCAGAACATGTATCATTGGATATCTGGTGCTTAGCTGCCTTGCTAAAGTTACTCTATCAAAGCCACTGTTTCCTAGCACCTGGATGTCACCATAATTCATAAAGTTATCGACTTCTCTTCATTATGCTACCCTAAATCATGCCAGCTACCCATTCAGTGGTCCTTCTAACTCATCCCTCAGGATTTACCTCCCGTACTCCCTTCAGTGACTATAGTAGGGAAATAAAGTATAGTGAATAAGATTCGGTATAGGAGTGAGAGCCAGATGGGAATGGCAGTATAGTGGGGGAAGCGAAGTATAGTGAGTAAGTCTTGGTAGTGGAGTGAGATCCACAGAAGAATAGAAGTGCAGTGGAGTACATAAAGCATGGATAAGAGGACTCGATATGGAAAAGAGAAAGGGAAGAATATCCTTTGTCAAGCATTTCAGTAAAACACCTTGTGATATACATTGGTCTGATTTGATATTTAGCAGGTTAATGTGTGACAGAAATTCTAACCAATTGCCAACAAGGCAAAATACAACTTTCTAACAATATTTAAACAGAAGGAGGGAAAAACCTTGAGTACTTCCAATAAGGAAGAGTGTAGTTACTCTCCTTTAGGAAATGTTGAGACTGTTCCTGGAGGGAAGTTTGCTCACCAAAGTGAAGTGAGCCCTCGTGACAGAAAATACTGTTATAAGTATGAGAGGTGAAGGGTGGTAGTTGGTATGTGGTGCCTCTAGTCGGTGTAAACAGTCACCAAATTAGTACTCCCAGAGGGATACCGGCTCTCCATCCATATCTTGGAAAAGAACTAGCTATGAGAGGGCAGACCTTTTAGCCTTCAAAAGGCTGCCTGGAGGTAGCTATATGACCTGTTTAGAAATATAATGTTGAGATGGGTGTGTTGCATCCCGACTTTCTCAAAGATGACATGTCCATAAAAGACATGTGTCAGACCTATAGCCTCACACTGTGTTTATGAGCTGGTCTGCAGGGAATAATGAGGGCCACTGACCTCTGTTGGGGTATAGACTAAGACTCTGTCATTGCGTTTGCAGTGCTATGTGTACCATTATCCATTGAGATGATACCTGTTGAGGTAGGAATATTATCTAAGAATTAAATTACCCTTTAGGGTGTGGAGGTTAGGGCACAATGCTTTCAATGTTGATTTAACTCTTAGAACATAAATTGGCTAAGGGCAGATAAGAATACAAACATAGAAACATAGAAATTGTCAGTAGATAAGGACTGCTAGGCCCATCTAGTCTTCCCGTAAGCCTTACACTTGAATGTGGCCTCTGATCCTACCTGGTCAATGGCTTTTCACCCCTCCTTCCCACTTCTAAAGTTCCCTTATGCTTGTCCCAGGCATGCTTAAATCCCTCCACTGTGCCTGCTCCCACCACCTCCTGTGGCAGACTATTCCATGAGTCCATCACCCTCTCCGAGAAGAAAAACTTCCTCAAATTTCCTAACCTGCCACCTTCCAATTTCATATCATGCCCCCTCGTTCTTGTGTTCCCCCTATATTGGAAGATATCATCCCCCCTGCACCTTGTTTATGCCTTTAAGGTACCTGAATGTTTCTATCATGTCACCTCTATTCCTCCTCTCCTCCAGTGAGTACATATTGAGGTCCTTTAATCTCTTCTCATATGTTTTCTTGTGCAAGCCCTGTACTGTCTTTGTCACCTTTCTCGGGACTGCCTCAACCCTGTCAATGTCCTTACAAAGGTGCAGCCTCCAGAATTGCACATGGTACTCTAGGTGAGGCCTCACTAGTGTTTTATATGATGGAATCACCAGGTCCCACCTTCTTCTAGTGATATCTCTGCCTATGCACCCCAGCATGCCACTGGCCCTCCCTGCAGTCTATATACTCTACTTAGCTACCTTTACGTTGCCTGAAATGATAACCCCCAGATTCCTTTCTTCCTTGGTGATTGTCAACAACTCCCCCCTTCCCCCATCCTGTAACTCTATCTCTAGGGTTTCCTCATCCCAGGTGCATTATTTTGTGCTTCTTTGAATTGAACCTCAGCTACCACACCTCAGACCACTTTTCAAGCTTCTCCAGGTCCCTCCTCATCTTCTCCACCCCATCTGAAGTATCCACAGTGTTGCAGATTTTGGTGTCATCTGCAAACAGGAAGATCTTTCCCTTCAGTCCTTCCACTATGTTGCCAGTGAAGATGTTAAACAGGACTGGCCCAAGGACTGATCCCTGAGGTACCCCACTGGTCATCCCCCCTTCCCAGATTGGATCCCATTTACCACAACCCTCTGCCTCCTGTGAGTTAACCAGTTCTTAATCCAGTTTACCACCTTGTGGAAGATGCCCAGACTACCCATCTTATTGACCAGCCTTTTATGTGGGACAGTGTTGAAGGCCTTGCTGAAATTGAGATAGGTGATGTCCAACGCTCCCCCCCCTCCAATGTACTTCCTTCATCACCCAGTCAAAAAAATCTATCAGATTAGTTTGGCATGACCTTCCTGCTGGAAATCCATGTTGCCTTGGATCCTGGGCACCGTTGGATTCCAAGTGTCCCACTGTTTATTTATTTTAGTCTTTGATAACAGGTAAGGCCCACTAGGCTCGAGTGCCTGTTTTCAGGGATGACCTGGGAGCACTGGGTGGTTAAGTGACATGCTCAGAGTCACACAGTATGCAAGTGGAGGTTGTTAGAATCAAACCCAGGTCTGGTCTGCTGGATGTACCACGCTCATTCACAGCTCGTTACTCTAACCTCTAGGCTACACTGCCACTATTCTTTCTTTAAGAGGTGCCTCCATGATCTTACCCACCACTGAGGTGAGGCTGACTGGTCTGTAGTTCCCTGCCTCCTCCCTCCTACCACTTTTGTGTAGCGGTACTAAATGTGTCCTCCTCCAGTCCTCTGGAACCACTCCTGTGTTAAGCGACTCGGTGAACATTGCTGCCAGAGGTGCTGCTTGCTCCCTTCACAGCTCCCTTACTATTGAAAGGTGTATGCCATCTGGCCCCATTGCCTTGTCCACCTTCAGTTTTGTGAGCTCCTCCAGGACTCTCTCCACTGTAAATGGGTGGGTGTTCACCCCCCCCCCCCTTGTATCTGTTGCCCAGCTGTGGTCCCTGAACCTCACCTTCTTTAGTGAATACTGAACAGAAGTATTTATTCAGTATTTCCATCTTTTCCAGGTCTCCTTTCATACACTTCCCTTCATCCCCTCTGAGCCTTACAATCCCCTCCAGCTTTCCTCCTATCGCTGATGTACCTGTAGAATGCCTTGTCCCCCTTCCTCACTGTCTGCACTAATCTTTCTTCTGTTTGCACCTTTGTACTCCTAACAGCCTTCCCCACTTCCTTCAGACACTGTAGATACATCACCCAGTCCTCTTCATTTTGAGTCTCCTTATATTTTCTGAAACCCAATTTTGGCCCTTACATTCTCTGCCACATCGTTCGAGAACCATAGTGGATTCCTCCTTCTCTTGCCTTTGTTTCTCAACATAACACATTGGTTCATCATCTCCACTATGGCTCCTTTTATGTATTCCCACTGTTCCTCAACCCCCACCTTCCTTCCTTCTTGCCAGGCTTCTTTGATACACCTCCCCATCTTAGCAAAGTCTGCTCTCCTGAAATCTAAGACCTTTGCCTTTGTGTGACTAGACTGTGTCCCTGTCCCCATGCTAAACCACACTATGTGGTGGTCGCTGGATCCCAGTTGACCTTTTATCTGGACATCTGTGATTCTATCACCATTGGTTAGTACTAGGTCCAGAATTGCCCTGTCTCAGCGGGATCAATTACTAGCTGTCTGAGGCTTGTCCCCTGTAGGGAATCCAGAATGTCTCAGCTTCTGGTTGAAGCAGCTGCTGGGATGGTCCAATCCATGCCTGAGATATTGAAATCATTCAGCAGTAGTACCTTACCTTTTGTTGCCATCTTGTGAATTTGATCCACTAGATCCCTATCCACCTCCTCCCCCTGCGCTGCAGGTCTGTGCATCACCCATGTGTGGATTGCTGTGCCATTGCCTGGCTTAAGGGTGACTCACACTTCCTCCCCCTTCCCCATCTACCCTGTACCTCCACTGCTTTTATACCATCTCTTACATACATAATGATGGCATGCAAAGTTTTTTTCTGACCCATTAGATTTGGTTATCCGTTCCTCCCACCACATATCTTCAGCATCATCCTATGGTATTTCTAGCACAGAACAGTCCCATGAAGCAAGCAAGATGTAGGGGTTATTACCTTACTTATAGTACAAGCCCCCGCAAAGATTGAGGGATAGATCGCCAAAAGCCCACATTCAAGAGGGAGTACAATTTAAGGGACTTGGCATGCCGTAGCCTTTCTGATAGGAGCCTTTCTGATAGGAACCCATTTCATTTTGACCGAGCTGATTCATAGGGTGTTAGGACACAATATTTTAGGCATATAGGCGGTATCAAATCAGCCAGCATATTTAAATTGTATGTGCTCGGTGCTTCTGTACCACTCCTAACTTCAGCAGAGAAAAGCAAAGAGGTGTATCTACCTATGGTAGAATTTGGGGGTCCCCAGTTTGTCTAAAACTAGAATTATTCTCTTACAGTTTTCAGTAGAAAAAGCTAAACAAGATAGCCTAATACATCTTCAGGAGAGAGAGCAGCACATGGTCAGTTAAAAGAATAGATTAGATCTCCCCCTACTGGATGATGATAGGCATATCCTCTCCTTTCAGGATTACCTTAGTAGAGAGGGAGAGCTGTTATATTTTAAGATTTAGTGATCTCAGGATAGTGAGGTAAGTGGCTGTTTTCCCCTAAGAAGTAGTCACTTATCAAGGACTTATGACACTGTGCTTCAGTGTACCTTAGCCAAAAGACAACCTCAGATAATCTCCCTCTGGTTTTCTTGTTGCTGAGGGACTGATCCGAGTATAAAGGCATCTGATCTGTGGTATTGGGGTTGGGGTGGAAGGACTGTAGAAATAGTTTAGGTGTTGGATTTCCATGGTAAACTGCATTATTTTGTTCTATTTTCCCCCTCCACCCCTTTCTCCTCCTTACTGTCCCTTCTTGTAGCTGTGTATGTAGTCAACAACTGCTGAGGCAAGTGTGTTCCGGGGGGGAGAGCTGAATTTCCAATGGGGCAGAGTGTTTCAATTGGTCTGGGTTTCTTACTCTCCCTCGTCCAACACCACTGTCACGTTAAACAGCCAGGGGTTGGTAACTACATTATACAAGTTTCTTTTAGGAATCTTCTACATGTTCAGCTAGGACTGAGTCTCCATTTTCTTCCTATCTTATAAAACATTGATGAGATTCTATGTAGTTTGAGGATTTCCCAGACATTGTAAATTACCTGCATATGGGGCTGTGGTGAAAGTCATCAGGCAATATCGCCCGAGGCAAAAGGGTACCCAGATTTATAATGGACAGTCAGTCTCCAGATGGGGAGGGGGGACATTCCACCCGACCTCCAAGACCATTTTGAGAACTCCTCTAATTACTGAGGTGGTCTCTTCGAAGCATTTCATTTAAGCTAAGCTGCATGGTTATTAAAGCAGTGGGAGTGACCTTCTGAAGTAAGGTTATGGTCTTTAATTCAAACATTGAACTTTGAGTATAAGTTTATTCCCAACCCTCAGTTTGGGTCCTTGCACCCCAGATCTCAGTTCATGTGGCTGTCTGGGAGATTAATAGACCCTAGGTTATTGCTTCTACTGTAACTCTATAAATATAGGCAGTCTCTTACTGACTGGGGACTACTGAGGAAATCCAGCATAGCTTGAACATTTAGTTGCAGGTATACTTATTCCCTTGTCTTGTTAAGCTATCCAAAGGGTGGTCTATGCACAAGGCCCTCAGATCTTTGTAGCTTTTTTTTTTAATATGTAAAGCTCGAGTCAGTGAATGGAGCAGAATAGCAGCTTTGTAATACTGTGTAGCTAACAAGCTTAGAGGCAAGGGCTGCTTGTGCGGCTAGCCACATTTTTGGTTTTATTGTAAATTACAGAGAGTGTTCAGAGAAGTTATTTTTCTACCTCTGATTGGCTTCCTCAGTTGACAGGGAGCATAAGAGCAGCTCCAGCGATGTTGTTCAGGGCCAAATTTCCAGTGTATGCACCGGTTTCTTTTAAGCTAAGCCCTGATGCTGCAGGGGAGTTAAGTATGCTAAAATCTGATGTGGTAATAAACAAGGGGGGGGAGTGGTCATATGTTCAAAAGAATGGTAATTCCATTATTACAACGGAAAAAACATACTGGCCACCTAACTCATTAAGGAGGTGGTACGTACTGATGGGGGGATGCAAATCCTATTTAAACAGAAACTACAAAAAAAAAAGGTAGCAGTATAGGTGCCCACTAGTCCATTATCACCAGGTTACTCTAATCAACAGCATTCACAGAGTTGTGCAACAATTGCACTGTACTTAGTCAACTTACGGTATATGGGTGCATTAAAAGCTTCATAGGGGCTGTTTAATGTCCTAAAGTGCAGACAGCGAATGTGTTCTTTTTTCGGCTGCTGTCAAAGAATTCCAGACCTCTTGGGAAACAGTGTGTGTGTGTGTCTATAGCTGGCGTTGATCAGCGTGACGCAGAACATCAATTTACTTAGCCCATAGTTCCTGCATGGCTTTTTCTGGGGTGGAAAAAATGCATGGGCCATCCGGGAACATCACCATAAGACAGGCGGGATATGTAGTCTGGAACTTCAACTGTTGAGCCCGGAGAATTCTCAGGATCGGAGCGTAGGCCAGTCATCTTGCAGACAATGCTGGTGAGTAATCACTGTCAATGCAAATTCTTTTCCTTTTGTAATTAATTTGCTTCATTCTGCAAGCCCGTAGGAGGAGATCCTATTTTGTAGTGAAGCTTAGTAAGTGTAAGACAATAGAACGGGGTTGATCCTCTGGGTGTTTGTGCTCAGGCAACAATGCTCTGTGGGACCACTCTATGTCCAAGGGAAGGGCTGGATCGAGCTGCAGAATTTTGCGTAAAAAAGAATCCATAAATGCAGGCATGTCCCAACCCTCTTCAGCCTTCGGAACACCATTAAAGTGGAGGTTGTTACATCGGGATCAATTTTCCAAGTCATCACTTTTGGCTTGGAGTTGTTTATTTTCTTCAAAGAAGTGGATCATGAGGTGCTCTAGACAATCTGTACGACAGTCAGTGTTCATGGCCTGTGTCTCCAGATCTGTTCCTGTGGTTTTGACTTTTGTTAGGTTTTCTTTTAGCTCTGCATATTGACTGCAGATTTCTGCTCTGAAATCTCAGATAGGTCACTTAGTATAGCTTCATTTGTGGGTTGTACTGTGGTTGGCCTTTGCTCCTCAATGGTATCTTGGTTGGCTGATTCCACAGTTGATGTGGACAATCGACTGCAATCTGTTGTTTCTGCCCATCGGAAGTGCACCACTCTGCCATCTGTTTAGTTGTTTTTTTAATCTGAAGATCACTTATTTAGAGGATTTCGATGGACTGGGAGCTGGAGCTAGAATCTCAAGCATCCATTTCTTTTGGTGCTGTCACCGGAGATCCTCATGATAGAGGCTTTCAAATACTTCATGAGCATAAATAAGGTACAAGAGGGAAGCATTTTTCAGAAAAAAAAGATGTTCAAGAACAAGAGGCTGAAGGGTGGTAGACTCAGGGGGTAATGAAAGAAAGGGTGCTGGATGCATGGAACAGCCTTCAAGTGGAGGTGGTGGGGGCAAAAACAGTAGTAGAACTAAAATAAATGCATGGGATAGGCATATGGGACACTTAGCAGTACGAAAAGGGAGGATAGAGGATAGAGCTGGAGATCAAGTAGGATCTGCGATATTGCTATAGGTAGGGAATTTGGGCAGACTAGGTGGGCCAACTGGTCCTTATCTGCCATCAATCTCTGTGTTTCTAAATTTCTTTAATCCAAGCTGGGGACCTTCATCTGGGTCTGGCACAAGTTTTCAGCTCATATAAAATCCAGCTAAAAAGAAACTTCATTAAAAAATAGATGGATAGAATAGATTTTGATTTTATGTTGCAGGTTTCATACTCAGAGTATCTCAGTGTGCTTTACAAAGTTCTGTTTTGGGTACTAGTTGGGACTATATGCAGAAAAAAAGGGGCAACCAACAGCATACACAGAAAATAGAAAAGTACAGAACATTTCTTATTAAGGGAGGGAATGTTGGCCCAGTCATTGGGGTGGGAGGAGCTCTCGCCAACTCTTTGTGAAAGATGTTATGTTATGGGATAGGATCTTTAACTCTGGACTTATGGTAAAAATTATTTTGCACATTCATATTAAACAGACAAACAGATATGCAGTGTTTTCTGTTGCCATTTGTACTAGAAGTATGATACGGTTTGAACTGCATTGGATTTCCTTGTTATGGTATGTCACTGTGGATTGTAGACAGGTTGTCTGCCAGATATAGTTTTTGTAGTTTATTGGGGGATATTTTTTTTTCATTGTGTGACAGATACTTTGCTTTATTGTACCATGATGGCGTTTTGTAATCTGCTGCCCTGGGGGACTCCACTGTAAATGAATCAGTCTCAGTAGGTTATATCACAGATACTCTATTTGATACATGAAAATTTCCCCTGACAACCATCAGAGATGTGCTGAAGATACCTTAGTGTATCCCTTATCTTATTACCCCCCCCCCATGTTGCCCTACAGTTATAGCACTGGGGCCCCCAGTGTTGCAGCCTTCTGGCCTAGAGGCAAATCCTTACAATAGAGCAACTTCAACACAACATTTTGGACATATATGCTATGGAGCTGCTGATTCTTCTATACTGAGCAAACTTGACAGGCTGTTTTTAGTCCAGCAAAGCACTGATCTTAGATGCAGCAGCATCACTGATGTGATCGGAAACCAATTAAAGTTCAAACTCATGCTATCCATCATCATTTCTTCACCAATCGATTGCCTGACAAGGTTTGGAAATTCCTAGGCTCTGGAATCAAAGGCCATTTTTCCAGCTGCTAATGTTCTGTATTGGCAAGTGTCATCTCATCAGATACAATATTTACAGCTGTACATTGTGAGTCTTATTCACTGTCTATTTCCTACGTGCCCATTTCAGAAAAACAGCACTCCTCAGCACAAGGCAACCAAGCTGATCCATGGCCTGGGTGGGGGAGAAAGACCTACAGGGGGAGGCTGGACATACACCAAATGTATTCAGGCTAGAGAATAAAAGAATGTGAGCAGATATGATCATGTAGTGTTTTTAATACACTACTAAAGAGGATGGACAGGTTGGTGTATACACAGATATTTGATCTGGTCAGTGCTTAATAGAATTAGAGAAGATTTCCTTAAACTGGGGGGGGGGGTAAAGGCAAAGCATACAACATTACTTCACACAGTGGGTAGTTAACATCTGGAATAGCCTACCAAATGAGGTTGTAGAAGCAAGCACTGTTAAAACTTTCAGAGCAGGGCTAGCCAGATTCCTGAGGGAGGAATTGCATTGAGTGTTGCACAACATGAGTAAGGGTAGCATTTTAGCAGATAGGTTTGGATGCGAATACATTCTCTACTCAAACTGCGTATACTAACTGCACCATGCAGCAGGAGCAGTGGACAAGATGCCCCCATTACAGTACAACATTACTATGTTACTTTCTTCATATACTGTAAGTGGTATTTTCAAAAAATCTAGTAACAACTTGCCAAGCAAACTCTCTCCAGATTCCTGAGTTAGGCTTACAATGAACATTACTTGAAGTCTGTTTGTTTTATTTGTTTGAATTGATAATGGGGAGAACACATTGGGCAGGAACTTTATATTTTCAAATATGTCCCAGAACAAAAAAAAATAATCCAGTTTCTCACAAAATGTGGTATTAAATTATTGTTGCCATAACTGTTGGATACCTAGGAGGGATGAGCTGCATGATTGTGACAAGCCAGTTCTTTTTGTTTTATTCCTATTTCTGTCCCTACTGGGTAGCCCCCTTCTGTTGTTTCCTCCCATCCTATCATCACCTTCTCTAGGACTTACCTTCCATTCTTCCCCTATGGCTTACCCCCATGGTGGGGCTGTTAGGGCAGGGGAGACTCCTCAGAAGACCTAATCCAGCAATGCCTACAGCACCTAGTTGGTGGCAAGTGGGGTTAGAGAGCCGTAAGCTTCATCATGGAGCTTGCCATGTTTTTCCTGCTTTTCTGTCCCTAACCCAGGATGGCAGCATGAACATGCTCTACTGCACAAGCAATGAACCTGAGCTGACTGAGCTTCATGTCCCCCCACAACGCTAATCCAAAATGTGCCTGCACCTCCCGTGTGACCACAGGAGGTACTGGTGTGGCAGTCTAAAAACTGCTGCCTGCCCAGAGAAGTTGAGCATTCAGTGGGATGCTCTATATCCCCCTGCCAGCCTTTGGCTGCCATGGCTCACTCCAGATTCCACATTGCCAGCTCCACAAGAAGCAGCAAAGCATCACTGCTGCCATGCCATCGAGCCAGCAAAACAAACCAATTCTAAGTTTGACCAATGTTTTTCCAGATCAGACCAAAACTGGGTCAAAGGACAGAACCAGGTTACCCCTACTTTCCCTTAAAAGGTTTTCTCTTGGCTGCCCCAGTGGCCTAACTGCACTGTGTCATGCTGTTGTGCAGACAGCTGAAGGTTGGGAGCAAACTCTAGTCACCGCATCAGGGGTCAGGCCATGCCACAGGCAGCAGCCAGAGAGCATCGTGTCTTGGCCGGGGAGGATTGGCAGTGGGTTCCAGTGCCTAGTGACCCCTGCAGGTGGGCCAAAGAGTTTACTCCTTCCCAGGGGCATGGCATGTCATTGAGGCTGGTAGGGCACATCTCATGCCGTAAGAGGGGAGGAGGGAGAAAGAGGTGAAAAACCAAGGTTTCTGAAATAAATTGACTTGAGATTCTGGATCTCCTGCTTATATCTGTTTGTGATTTGCCAGTAGTTAAGCCAATTACTGGTGGCTAATAAGACCTTATATGTGGCCAAAAGTTTATCCTGTTGCCTCATTGATAAGAGTAAGTATTTAGTGAGCCACTTGATAAGAAAATGCTTATTCTCAATAGCAGTCAGCTCTGAACAGAATGAGATCTGGTCAGAGCCAATATGGTTACTAATGCTTAGAATAATAAGGGATATAGAATATTATACAATAGGGGTGAAGTGATATGGTATCACATAAAAATCCCTATCACAACTACAGTGTGATAACCAGATGTTGATGTGTACACTGTAAAGATATCAACCACAGTGTACAAGTCATCGCTGGTTATCAACACAGTGTACACGTCACTTCCCCCCTCCTCACGCCGCTAAACCAAAAAAAAAAATAGAAGAAAACTAACAAAAACTTGAGCCTTGTTGTATAAAACGGACATATGAGGTCCCATTGTGTGATACCTATGTATCACAACTTGTGAACAGTGACCTCAGAAACCTCACTCATTGCTCTGCTATGCTCTGCCACTCGTGAGCCGAGGTCAATATCCACTCGTGATACAAACGATATCACACGCTGGGCCATCGCATATCCCCTTAATGTGTGGCTAAGTTGTAATTCACTTGTTGAATTATTGTGATGTAAAAATTCCACATATATTGGACAATATGGCAAAAGTTTATGAGGCCTGGATTCAATTACCCTTTGGGAACTGCTTGAAATGGGGTAGGGGTCAAGCAGCTGGCATGCAATGATATAGATTCCTACACAATCTATAGTATTGCATTACAGCTGTGCTGTGGTTGGGGTCGAAATAGCAAAGTTCACATTTTCTGGCTTTAGCTACACCCAGCAGACTGCTAATAAGATGTCTGCTTTCTGTGTTGGAAATGGAAAGAATTCACTGAGGGAACCCATCACCTGTGATTTAGTATTGAACGTATCTGACAAGGATCCGAAGATATGATTCTTCATTATACAGTATGTTACACTTTTACACTTTCTTTAGCCAGTTTTATGCCTTTAGGAGTGTGCATTTTACATAGACACAATCCTTTTTAATTTTGCTCCTGAAATACAGAGACAGAATTTGTCAGCAGAAAAGGACTGCTTGGTCCAACCAGTCTGCCCAGATGTTCACTGCCTAATCTGTCTCCACAGACCCTAAGTGGTCTTTGGTGACCCTCCCTGCATATTTACCTATATTCCCCAATGTCTATTCCATGCATGCTTGAAGTTCCCCACTGTTTTTGCCTCCACAGCTTCTGCTGGTGGTCTGTTCCAGATGTCTACCACCTTTTCAGTGAAGTAGTACTTCCTCACATACCTCTTAAACTCACACTCCCTTTCAGCTTCATCACATGCCCCGTGGTCCAGGTACTCTTTCTCATTTGAAATTGACTCCCCTCTTGTACCCGTTTAACCCATTGTGAGGTACCTGTAGGTCTCTATCAAGTCCCTTCTTGCTCTCCTCTCTTCCAGGGAGTACATGTTGAGATCCCTGTGTCTCTCAAAGAGCTTCTTGTGCAACTCCTGCACCATTTTAGTTGCCCTCCTCAGGACTGCCTCTACCCTGTCTATGTCCTTTCTGTGGTGTGCTGTCCAAAACAGGACACAGTACTCCAGATGGGGGTCTCACCAGTGAGCATTACAGTGACAACACTACCTCCATCTTCCTGCTGGAGGTACCCTCCCTATGAGTGCCAGCACCCTAATAGCCCTATCCACGGCTTTGTCACACTGCCCTGCCACTTTGAGGTCATCAGTTATGATAACCCCAAGGTTTTGCTTAGTGACCGTCAGCCCCACCCCCATCCTATACTCTGTTCCTGGGGTCCTGTGCCCTAAGTGCATGATTTTGCACTTTTTGCCATTGAACCCCAACTGCCATACTCTTAACCACTCCTTGAGTTTCCCAAGATCACTGCACATTCCTCTTACTTCTTTCTAAGTGTCCACCCTATTACACATTTTGGTATCATCTGCAAAATGGCATTCCCTCTTTTTACTGTTCTTATGCAATATCACTTATGAAGACACTGAAGCAGACCGGTCCCAGTACTGAGCTCTGTGGCACTCCTCTGGTCACTCTCCCATAATCAGAGTGAGTGCCATAAACCACCACCCTCTGTCACCTATCCATTAACCAGTTTCTAACTCAGTTCACTACTTTGGATACCACCCCCACTCTGCACAATTTCTTTATCAGTCTGTGTGGCACAATATTGAAGTCCTTGCTAAAGTCCAGATAGCTCACGTCCCCTGCCCTCCCCGATCTATTTCTCTGATCATCCAGTCAAAGAAATCAATCCATTTCATCTGGCATGACCCCACTATGAATCCATGCTGCCTGTGATCTTGCAGACCATTGGATTCAAGATACTCTACCAGCCTTTCCTTAAGCAGGGTTTCCTTTAATTTCCATATCCCTGAAGCAAGACTGACCATTCTATATTTGCTAACCTTCTCTCTGCTGCTACTCTTATGTAGAGGAACCGCATCTGCTTTTCTCTAGTACTGCATAACCATGCCTGTTTCAAGTGAACAGTTTAATAAGGCCATCAGTGGGGCAGGTTGCACCTCCCGGAGTTCCTTTAATACCCTGGAACTGAGTCAGATTTTTAATTTCACTCCAATAACTAAATTCTCCTGGGTTCCATCCCATTTCTACTACTGTCTGCTTTAAGATTCACTTAGTAGCCTTAAAAATTTGACAGAGGGATCATATTGGGGTATAGTGATTAGATACACAGACTTGGGAACCAACAGGTTCAGGTTCAAATCCCACCAGAGACACTTACTCACTGTCAGCCCGGGCAAGCTGCTAAGCTCCAGTATAAGAGCAAGGTTCATGAGATATCAGGAATTTATGTGCTGTTTTGCAACAGGTTAAACTGCATTTTGTGCTACTTCTATTGTTTTTTAATCTATTCTGATGCAAAGCTGAGTAATTACTTGTACTGTGCTATGGTCTTGAATTGGTACAGTTCCTTGATAGGGGTCTGACATGCTACAATTACAGTTCTAACAAACCTTTCTTGTAACATCAGTGGTAGTTACTTGATGACTGGACCTAATCCATAGCTCCTGTCTGTCCCTGATTATGAAGGACGCCCCTCATTTTACCCTTCAAAATTGTTCTGTCCTCATCCATGCCTCATGGAAAAGGTGCTGCCCACACAGAGAATGTGCTGTAAATTTAGACTTTAAAGGGGAAAGGAAATAATTTCTTATTGGTAGATGTGTATAATGTTCCTATTTTCTGAAACGGTATGCATACATTTAGACACAGGTCTGGACATCAGTATTTATTCAGGTACAATTATGTATGGATCGTTTGGTAGTATGAATTTTATTTCTGTTAATAGGAGCATTACTAATTGCTGCCAATTAGCCCAGATGTTGAAATTCACTGTATTCTAAGATGCTAAATCAAAAATAAACTTTGTACTAGTAAACACAGTGGTTCTGCAGCATGTTGAGCTTGTATCTCCATATTTAACAACTTCCCTCATTGTTCTTCGTTTGAAGTGATAAAAAGTTTAGGTATACCTGATCTGCGCTGCATCCACAGCCTTATCCAGTTGAACTGGGCAGTGCGTTAGTTGCTGTGAGAGATGGTTACAGGCAGCATTTAGGATAGTGTATGGCCTCCCATTCACAACAAGGCAATTCTTCACCTGAGCGTTTTCTGTGATGGCTGATGACCTCAAGAGCGAAGCTCAAGAGATCACTCTGCCGTCATAGAAAACATGAGGGGAGAAGAGCTGCTGAGTTGTTTGGGAGGCCATACACTGTTCTATATACTGTATGGTGCCCAAAACAAGATCCCTTACATTTTCCAGGTAGTGTCTGCCACTGGAGACTCGCACTGCTCTTTTCTTCATCCCGCTGGCCAGCTCATGCACAGGACTTGCAAAAGATTCCCTGTCCTATGAACAGCACTGGAGTGGGCTGTTACATTGTGACATCCTCAATGATGCAAAACAAAAAGTTGTTCTGTGTCAGTGAGGACGTCACTACTGAAGCAGAATGATTTTTTGTGGTGTATGGATTTCCATGCACAACCACATTCCACCATACACTATAGTGGAATAGTTTAAAACAGAGATCACTTAGGTTTCAATTTACATTGTCACCTACACTCTCTGCATGCCGCATGCCTTTTATAGGCATGAGTGCCTGTGTTGTCTCATTAGCTGCACCATTTGACTGTTTTCTTAGTGCATATGGCAGTAAATAAAATGTTTCTGCTATTTCAGATCTACATTAGTTAATGATAGTTAATGACAGGATTGTTCTTCAGTCACTGACACTTGCCCCCGCCATGTTAACTATGTTGTATAGTCAGCAGCATTTTCCCAGCTGTGCAAGTGGCAGAGAACAACAGACAAAAAGTGCCATGACCATAGATTCATGAATAAAGTAGGTCTGGTAGGAGGAAGAGAGGAGAGAGAAATGGGGAGCACAGATGGACACAGAAGAGCAGGGATCTCATGCATACAGTACCAATGAGGTAATGAAACTCTACTGTGAAAGTAGGAGGTAATATTCATCAGTTCCTGTTTCTGTCTGCACTGTTCCCTCTCCTCTTTTTAGCAATACACTGCATAGCTCTCACTGTGTAGCCGTAAAAAGTCACCAGCATTGTCTAAATCTGGGATGAGGTCAAGTAATGACCAGTCTATCATAGAGGAGGTTGCCATAATACACCTTGAGAAATTTCATGAATTAGTTTCTTTTGAGGGGAGCATAGGAGATTTACAGGACCAAAGACAGCACACTGGGGAGTGATCACTAATCAAGCCAGCAAGGACACCAGATGAAATGATCCTGTCAGCACACTTTGTGAAATTCCAGTCAGTGAGGGAATGAGGAAAAACAACGTGAGTTATGTCTGGTGGGTGTACTTATCAACTGAGACAAGATTGTTTTTAACAATCCATTACAGGAAGGAATGAGACTGTTTCCAGTCAAGATTTGCATCACCAAGGACAACAGTGTCTTGTTATGGTAGAGCAGTTCCTAAATCATCAGTAATACAGGATAATCCATTGAGTGGAGGAGAGATTGTAAAAGCAGGCAATATAAATTCTTTAGCATTTCCTAGATGCAGTTCAATGAGAAATCAGTCATTAGTGGAAACATTTAACATGTTACAAGGGACTTCACAAACCAATAAATGTTCCGAGTAATAGAGTATGACTCCACCCCCATTCTTACATCACCACGACCCTTTCTTAGGATCCAGACTTCCTTTAAATGGCAAGAGGAGCTAGGATGAAAGCCAGGTCTCAGGCATACTAATACCATCTGGGTTATAAAGCTGGTCTTATGCCTCTAGTTCTGACAGTTGGGGTACCAAACTATGTATATTTAGGTGACCTGTTTTCATACTACGGGAGTTGTGTCTGATTGTGTCCTGCCGGGGGGGGGAATGAATAGGCCAGGATTGCTTTCAATATTTCTCACAGAAGTAGAATCATGGAATAATGTAGAGTAAATCATGTATAAAAAGCCCAGACAGGGGATAAGACAGCAAGCTATATGTTTATTACTTTGTGATACAACTTTCTCTGGCCTCCACTGCTCTGCCCCCTCTCCCCTGCTTCACATCCTGTCTCTCTAAGCATTTGCAATCTGTCCTTGCTGGCTCTGCACTATCTGTCCCCAGGCTTATTTCTGTGGTCGTACCTCAAGGCTTTGTCCTAGGGTTGCTCCTAATCTCCATTTTATAAATGATCTCCTGCATGCTGTAAACACTGTAACATCCACATGTGCATGGGTGATACCTAGTGTTGGAATTATAGGAGGCTTGCTAGGGCTTGGCCCTCCCAGCTCTGAAATGAGCCCTGGTAGCTCATGCATCACTACCACTGACGTTTAATGCATAGGGGGACTTCATTTAAAGATAACACCCCTATGGGCCCCTTGGCTCCCAAAGCTCATAAAGTGTAATTCCAACACTGATAATTCCATTCTATTCACCTCTGGGCACTGCTCAGTCAGCATCACTAATGCCCTCCAAACTGACTTTAATGCACACAAACCTCTTGACGTCTCCCTGCATATCCAGGCACTGATCTCAAACTCTTACATGAAGCTTGGTGTCCTATCCAGAGTGGGTTAGTGCCTATCATTGGGTTTATGCAAATGCTTAGTTTGAAAGATTAATACTGCAGGTCATTGATTTTGGATATGTAGTCTATGATGCTGCCCAAAGTGCTACCTTTCAAAACCCGACATTCTTTGTAACACCCTCTGCTATTTCATCCTATGAGCCCCTACCAGCACCCATCACTACACACTTTACACCCAGTTTGGTTGACCCTCACTACTGGATAAATGTGTGCAGCACTAAGCTCTATTTTGTTTCAAATATTGGCTGAACAAGCTCCACAACTATTTATGCTCCTTCCTCTCCACCACCACCCATTCCAGGTGTCTTCCCTGCTCCCATGCAGGAAATAGATTTGTTGTTCCTCACAGGGAACTGTCTTCTGGTCAACTTGCTTTCAGTTTCCATCTCCCGCATGTGTGGAACAATCTTTGCTTGGGCAAATGTTCCCTTTCCTGTCTTACTACTGCCAAACAGATACTCAAAAAATCTATAATGTCCTACTGTGATGGTACCTATGACTGAATATTGTGTTGCTCTGTAAATCTCTGCTCATTTATGCTGTGGTATCTTAACTTATGCCATATTATTGATGATGCATTCTTATATCATATTATATTATATCTTAGGTGTCAGCGTGGCTCAGTTGGTAGCACATCCGCCTCTGGACCAGAAGGTCGTGGGTTCTCGTCCCACACCAGGATTGGACTTGCACCTAAAAATCGCTGGCATCCGAGTGCAGTATTGGGGGGTGCTGTACTGCTGGGGTGTGCCGTCCTTCCGATGAGACGTTAAACCGAGGTCCCTTCTGCCCATCCTGGTGTTGTCCTGGTTGGTGTCTAGGTGGAAGTAAAAGAACCCAGAGCACTCTTCGCAAAGAGTAGGGAACATTCCCGGTGTCCTGGCCAACATTCCCCTTCCCATAAACCGGTTCATGCAATTACCCAGGCTGTGTGTGGGTGATGATGTGCGATATGGCCGCCTCCACACATTCAGTCACTTCACTACCAGTCTAGCATTGCTTGTAAAGTGCTTTGGGATACTGTGTATGAAAAGCGCTATATAAATGCTGATTCTTCTTCTTATATACTTCAATTTATTGTATATTATATGTACTGTATTGGACTTGCCTGTACTGCTCTTCCCCATTCCTCTTCCCTCAGGTCACATCTGTAAACGAAATTGTTTTACATCTCTGTATGTTTACCTGGTGAAACATTTTACATAAATAAATAAATACGTATCTAAATTCTAGCAATGTATTTTATGGACTAAAACAAGAGTTTGTTGGGGCTATTAATGTCTGCACTGCTGCATTTGTCACGGCCTATTATACGTGCTCTGAATCTGTGCCCCCTCCCCCACTCACCATGGTGTGAATGAAAATGTATTTATTTATTTTTTATTTTGGTGACCAGGATAGGCACACTGAGCCGAGGCTCATTTTCAGGTGCAACCCAGGGGTTGGGTTACAAATACAGCAAGGGAGGGATAGACATAAAGTAAAACAATACAATATGCATCGCCTCACAAAAGCATACAGTGTGACTGACGAGACAAAATCAGGATGCAGCAAAATAAGCAGTGAATTATGATACAATTGGTAGCTTAAGTGAGCAAGAATTTTGCCTTACAAAGCAGGTTAAGTGTGAGACCCTTTGGAAGTTAAACTAGTGGCAGGAGAGGGGGAGGCTAAGAAGTGGGTAAGAGGAGGGGGCTGAGGGGTGGGTAAACATGAGGTAAAGGAGGTAGAGGGCAGGAGTAGGGGGGAAGCAGGAGGAGGAGGAGGTAGATGTGCTGCTTGAAGGAGGGAAAAGAGAGAGAGTTGTGGAGTTGGGGGTGAGATGGTTCCAGAGGAGGGGGAGCCTGTATGAGAAGGCAGCTTGACTGGCTGCAGTGTGGGGATGGGGGGAGGGACAAAGAATGAGGGTCCCTGAAGTGTAAAGCATAGGAGAATGGGGCAGCAGAAGACAGCAGAGGAGAGATAGAAGGGAAGAAGGCCAAACCAGAATTTTGCAATGCAAGCCAGGGAGTGGATATATCACTTGTGGGAGAGGGGCAGGATGGAGAGAGAGAGGAGTAGAAACAACAAAGGTGAGTATGAGGGGGGACTTCGGTAGCAAATCAACAGAACAAGTTCAGGAGAGTGTCAGGTTTGGAGAGGGTGGAAACGGGCTGTTTCTGAGACAACATTGACACAACTGAACACCGAGAGTATTGTTTTTGTGACTAGCTCTCAGTGGATGGGGGGGGGGGGAGAGGCAATCTTTGTTATGATAGAGTAACCCGAGTTTATGGCGGAGTTTGGAGCTGATAGCATCTGTGTGGACTGAAAAGTCTAGATGGGAATCCAGCTGAACCCCTAGGTATTTGAAAGCAGGGACACATTCAAGCTGGGTGCCATCCAAGGTGGAGAACACTGGAGGGGGAAGGGGTTCTAACTAATTTCTGTGTGGTGCCAAAAATCACAGTAACTGTTTTTTTGGTGTTGAACCTTATGCGATTGGCATGGAACAAAGATAAAAGCTTCTTGAGATCCTGCTGGAGAGAGGCATGGACATCAGCTGTGGATGGCCCAGAGGCAAGATAATGGTATCATTCATATACATGTGAATGCAGGAATGGGTGCACACAGAGAAGGGGTCATTTATTAACATTGAAAAAGGGTGTGCACTTCTTTTTCAGATATTATTGCTCAAGGTAACAGCTCTTAAAAAAAAATTAATTCAACCCAAATAGCTTGCACTGCCTGGCTCCCTAGGGGAAGGACTTATCATCACCCATCTCCACTAAGGGAACATACAAGCTGGCTGATTGATCGGACTTCTTCAGCCTTCAGTTTAATGTAGACAAATGCAAGTTGCTATACTTTTGGGGTTCCTGTTACTGCAGCAGGTGAATAAAAGGACCTGGAGATCATAACAGACAAGGGGTGGAAGCAGGACAAAGGGTGTGGCCAGTGAGAAGAGAGCCAGCAGAATGCTGGGGTACATCAAAAGGGTGTGACCAGCAGATCTGGGATGTAATCTTGCCACTTTGCACGTGCAAACCTCAGGATTCCTGTGGGGTTTCACAACTGTATGGCTGTTTTGGCACTACCTATGGTGGAAAGGGGGATCTGGGTGAACTTTCAGGAGTGAAATTAAAAGTCTTACTCAGCTCCAGATATAAAATGGGGATGGACTACTCCTGTGTAGACTGTAACCCCAAAAGGCATTGACTAAAGTCACTCACTTACCACAGTGAAATCCCATCAACCCACTCAGAAAACATGCTCCCCGCATCACCCTTCCACTTCCTGTACTCCTTCTCCCTCCTTCTCTCCTACCCCTCCCCTCACCCACCTCATGGATGCCCTTACCCCTCCCACCCTATGGCTTCCTCTGCTCCCTCCCCCCTCATGCCAGCCTCACTTGTTTTAAAACCACCTACCACACCATCCTTTCATATGATCTCTCCAAATTTCCTCCCACCCCACATAAGCAGCAGCCTCACTCTGATTCACTGCTCCAGGCGCAAATCCTACACCATCAATACTACCAAAGGTCGTAAGCTCCCGGCTACTTTCTCTGTGCTCTTTTTCCTGTTGCTTATTGCTAGAGATATCGAAAGGAACCTTGGCCCCCTCCCCCCATGCCTACACAACCTCCATACTGCCGTAAAGGTTTGAAAATTATGCACGTCAACATACAGAGTCTCCTCCCTAAATTGGACCTCTTAAAATGCTGGATAACCCAAAACACGCCTGACATACTACATCTATCAGAAACATGACTATCTGCCCAAACCTCTGACTCATCTGTCTCCTTCCCAGGCTACCATATCACCAGCCAGGACCGAGGCAAGAGAGGAGGTGGCATTGCTATGATCATAAGAGATCACCTCTCTTACCCGTTAATGATAAAGGAATCCCACCTCGGTGCCCACAAACTGATTCTAATCAAATTCTCCCTTCCCCACACTCTCCCTACCTTCATGGGAGTAGTCCTTCTCCTCGGCTCAGTCAAGATGCCCTTGCAGTATGTATCTCTGATCTCCAGCCATTAGCACACTCTGGAGAACTAATACTACTTGGGGGCTATAACAGTGACTGGCTCTCCCCATCATCTAAGCCCACAACCTCCAAATAAGAATCCCTAAACCTTATGCAGCTAATCATGGAACCAACCTGATACAACACCCGTTCCCCAAATCAGTCTCTCTTTGACTGGATTCTCTCATCCCATCCTCACTGCATATCTGTAGCTGGCATCCTGGACCCCACCTTAAGCAACCACTGCATCACCTACTGCATCAGAAAAACTCACCTACCCTAGTCAGCACCTAAATACATTGAAATATGCCCACTGAATTCACTTAATCCAAATTCCCTCCTCTCAGACTTACGCAATGCAAACTGGGGACCAGTCTACTCAGCTGTATCTGTCGATACTGCACTACCCCGTTTCACAAGTATTTTCAATAGTGTCTGGGATCTCCATGCTCCCCTTAGAAAACCCAGGGTCAGGAAACATCACCAACCCTGGATTACTGCTCCTGTAATCACCCTCTGCAAAGTGCACAACAGGGCTTGGTTCTCCTTTAAAGCCTCCCAATCCCTACACTCAAGACAAGTATATAACACTGCAAGAAAGGTTTGTACTAAGGCCATTTGGCACACCAAGGTGGACTATTTTAAACACTGGCTAAACACCGCACACACCTCCTCCTTCTGGAATATAGTACATTTCATTGTCGACCCTCCGCCCCAGTCCAACACCCCTACTCTTAAGCACAATGGCATTGAAACAACAGATCCCATCCAGGTTGCAAAAGTCCTCAATACCTTCTTCACTACCTGTGCTTCCCCTGATCCAACCACTCTCCCCCCTCCTGTCGCTGGTGCCTTGTCCATCTAAGACTGACAATGGCCTCTGGCTTGCCTCTGCTTAAAGCTCTTACCTCCGCCAGCTCAGGGATATTAGTTTCCAGTCGCTTTAAACTGTCTCAAACTGGTCTAGTTCCTGAATGTCAGCCTAACTTTCCTGTTGTAACGTAATTTTAATCTGTAATAATCAATCACTGTATTTGTATCTGCACAAATTTGTATTTGTATTTGTGCATCTGACCAATTATATGTGACGTGGAACCTTCGTAAAGGAGTCTTTGACTCAAAGGTATTTCTGATTTTCTGAAAATAAATAAAAAAATAAAATAAATAAAATAAACCTACTCCTCAGCTCCTGCCAGGCAAAAACTTTCTTCTGAAACCTGCTTCCACCAATAAAGTTCTCCTTGCCTTTCTATCCCTTAACACATCTAAATCTAGCCCTGATGGTTTACATCCCAGTCTCCTGTGGCTGTCTGCCCCAGCCATTGCTCACCCCTACCTTCATTATAAATATGTCCTTCTCCTCAGGCTCAGTTCCCAAAGCCTGGAAATTGGCAAGTATCATCCCCCTCCACAATGGTAGTGACCCCACCTCACCCAGAAACTACAGTCCGATCTCCCTCCTCCCTACTTGTCCAAACTTCAGAAATGCCTAGTTCAGTCCAGACTGACTGAATTCCTCACCACCACAAACTTCCTATCCCCCTTCCAGTCGGGCTTCAGAAAAATCACTCCACCATATCCTCCCTTCTCCGTGTCACTGGCTGCATTTAATCAGGTGCCGACAAAAGCCACCTCACTACTGCAGTCTTCATCGACCTGGCAAAGGTCTTTGATTCGGTATCCCACCCTCTTCTCCTGAACACGTTAGAGGATGCTGGACTTGCCCCACCTGCCTTAAAATGGTTCAAATCTTATCTCATTGACATGCATCAGTCAATAAAAATTGCCAACTCCTCTACCCCCTTCCTCCCTATCCTCGCAGGCATCCCTCAAGGATCCATTCTCGGCCCCATCCTGTTTTTAGTATTCATAAACAACCTCCCATCTGCCTGTTCCTCCTTTCTCATCCACATGTATGCGGATGACACCATACTGTTCACCTCGGGCCCAGACCCAGCCACCATACATTCTGCCTTGCAGCATGACTTCCATTCAGTTCAGTCTTGGTTCCAATCTAAACAACTCAAGCTAAACACATCTAAAACAGTCTCCAAGATTTTCGGAACCTCTCAAAGATTAGATAAAGTGCTCAACACCCCTCTCATAATCTCTTTGGACGGTACACCACTAAAGGCTGTCCCTTCCTACAAGTACCTAGGTGTCTGTCTAGACCCCCCAATTAAATTTTTCTTTGCACATTGACTACATGGCTTCTAAACTTTGTCCTAAGCTCGGTATCCTCTATCAAACAGAGACTCTCTCCCTCTCCCCATACTGCGGGAACTACTGACTAAAATGATCATGTCAGTTTTCAACTATGCAGATATTGTATATTGCACTGCTCCCTCTACATCACTCTCTCATCTTGACTCCCTCTACTATGCTTTCTGTCGCTTTGCCTCCAACTCTCCCTCCAGGACCCACCACTGCTCTCCTGCCTGGACCTCCCTCCTCTCGCTCATAGGTGCCTCATTCACTCTGTTTCCTTCATCTCCAAACTCTGGTTCAACCTTCTCCCCTGTGACATCTCTTCCATCCTCTCTCTCCTGCCCTATCCTTATCCTGTTCCCTACACTCTAGGGACGCCCACTCCTTCTCATTCCCCACTCCATCTTCAAACATGGGCAAATATGCCTCTAATTATCATCTCCCATACCTGTGGAATGTGCAAATTCATCTCCTACAAAACTCTCCCTCCCATTTCTCTGTTAGATCACTGCTGTGCCTCATGCCTTTCCCTACTTGTTCCCATACCTCCACCTAGCACTTGAAATGTTTAATCCTATACCTCCACCTAGCACTTGAAATGTTTATTCCCATAACTCCACCTAGCACTTGAAATGTTTAATCCCATACCACCACATAACACTTGAAATGTTTTATCCTATACCTCCACCTAGCACTTGAAATGTTTAATCCCATACCTCCACCTAGCACTTGAAATGTTTAATCCCATAACTCCACCTAGCACTTGAAATGTTTAATCCCATAACTCCACCTAGCACTTGAAATGTTTAATCCCATAACTCCACCTAGCACTTGAAATGTTTAATCCCATACCTCCACCTAGCACTTGAAATGTTTATTCCCATAACTCCACCTAGCACTTGAAATGTTTATTCCCATAACTCCACCTAGCACTTGAAATGTTTAATCCCATACCACCACATAACACTTGAAATGTTTAATCCTATACCTCCACCTAGCACTTGAAATGTTTAATCCCATACCTCCACCTAGCACTTGAAATGTTTAATCCCATACCTCCACCTAGCACTTGAAATGTTTAATCCCATAACTCCACCTAGCACTTGAAATGTTTAATCCCATAACTCCACCTAGCACTTGAAATGTTTAATCCCATACCGCCACCTAGCACTTGAAATGTTTAATCCCATACCTCCACCTAGCACTTGAAATGTTTAATCCCATAACTCCACCTAGCACTTGAAATGTTTAATCTCATACCTCCACCTAGCACTTGAAATGTTTAATCCCATAACTCCACCTAGCACTTGAAATGTTTAATCCCATAACTCCACCTAGCACTTGAAATGTTTAATCCCATACCGCCACCTAGCACTTGAAATGTTTAATCCCATACCTCCACCTAGCACTTGAAATGTTTAATCCCATAACTCCACCTAGCACTTGAAATGTTTAATCCCATAACTCCACCTAGCACTTGAAATGTTTAATCCCATACCTCCACCTAGCACTTGAAATGTTTAATCCCATACCTCCACCTAGCACTTGAAATGTTTAATCCCATACCTCCACATAGCACTTGAAATGTTTAATCTCATAACTCCACATAGCACTTGAAATGTTTAATCCCATACCTCCACATAGCACTTGAAATGTTTACTCCCATAACTCCACCTAGCACTTGAAATGTTTAATCCCATACCTCCACATAGCACTTGAAATGTTTAATCCCATAACTCCACATAGCACTTGAAATGTTTAATCCCATACCTCCACATAGCACTTGAAATGTTTAATCCCATAACTCCACCTAGCACTTGAAATGTTTATTCATGTATTAGCAACCCTGTTCAAGCTATTTCATTCTTACCTGTTACTTGATCAAATTTTGTAGCCTGTATGCTGTGTTACTTACTCTGAACTGTATTCCTATGCTTCCTATTGTGTATTATGTTTACTATTGTATTTCTGTTCTATTGTAGTGCATAATTGTGTACTACTGTATTTGTATAATTGCACAAATGTTCCCTGTCCCCCAGGTCGCACCTGGAGATGAACCTTGGCTCAGTGTACCTTTCCCGATCATCAAATGTTTAAATAAAAAAAAAAATTCTAAAAATTCAACAGATAATGAGGAAAATGTCCTCGGACCTCTGTCATGTATGTCTGATCCTGGGATTTGATCCTACATTAAAGCTGATATGTTACTTAAGTGAACATTTTTCCATTTCCAACACTGGTCACCACAAGGATTTATTGGGATTTCCCCCTGCTCATGTGTTCCGATGAGGGCCCCATGCATGGAGGATAAGCCAGACTGTGTGTCTGCTGTACTGCAGGCAAGAGATCAGATTCAGATCAGAGCTCGTGTGACAGAAAGGAGGTTGTTGGCTTCAGGGCCAGAGGGAGGAGGACTCTCCCATATCGAGATTTTGGCTCACCCTGTTTCTACTGGACTTTATGAAGCCCTGGCACAAAGAGAAGTGGCAAAGGCCATCTACTAGTGTTACCTCATGTGTGTGTTGCTAGAAAGAACCTTACTAGAACTACAGATTTCATTTAGGATCTTGTTCACAGAAAATGGTACAAGACTGTAAGTACAGACACTCTGGTGCCTGAAATGTACTGTATAATATGTTCCTTGGGAGTCCTCACCTCATGGGAGCTGGTGAGGTTTAGGCTTGCTTGTGCAACCTTGGAGGCACCATAGATGAGAGATAGATAGATAGACAGATAGATACAGACAGACAGACAGACTAGATAGATATATAGATAGATACAATAGAGAGAGAGACAGAGTAATAGATAGATAGACAGACAGACAGATAGACAGGCCAACAGACAGACAGACAGCTAGATAGACAGAAAGATAATGACAGACAGACTAGATAGACAAGCAGATATGACAGACAGGGAGAGTGAGAGAGAGAGAGAGATAGATAGATAGATAGATAGATAGATAGATAGACAGACAGACATATAGATAGACAGACAGGCAGACACAGACAGACAGACAGATAGATAAAGGCAGACAGACAGATAAAGACAGACAGACAGACAAAGACAGATATATATATAAAGACAGACAGACAGACACAGACAGATAGATAAAGACAGACTGATACACTAGAAATAGAGATAAAGGCAGATAGACTAGATGGATAGACAGACAGAAAGACATAGATAGATAGATAGATAGATAGATAGATAGATAGATAGATAGATAGATAGATAGATCGATAGATAGATAGATCAGCCTAAAATGGTTGCTTGTGTCTCTTGATTCATATAAGAGGTTAATAGACATGGCCCCCAACCAAAATATTTTGACTTATGGCCACCATAATTGAACGCATAGCATTTAATAAAGCAGTCATAGTACAATGATTTTCCTGAAAACTCAACCACCACAGGCTATGAATATTAAGGAAGTCAGCCAGCTGTTTCTGTGCTATGACCCATGGCAATGTAGGGAGGCTGTACTGCAGAGGAATGAGCCTGTAATAATTTGACTTTTACCACCAATGAATAGGGCTTGCAGTATAGCCTAGAGGTTAGAGGAACAAGGTGTAAATGAGCTTGGTATATCCAGCAGCCCAGACCTGAGTTTGAGTCTCACAACCTCCACTTGAATACTGTGTGACTCTGAGCAAGTCACTTAACTGCCCAGTGCTCCCAGGTCACCCCTGAAAACAGGCACTTGAGCCTAGTGGGCCTTACCCGGTTACCAAAGACTAAAAAAAAAAAAATAGTGGGGAGAATGTTTCAGGGATGCATGGATGAAGTCAGCAACTGGGTGACAGAAAACACCAGTTTCAAACATTGTATAGAGAGTTCGCCATGCCCATTTTGTTTTCTTGGGCCATAGCTGAGTAAGCAAAACAGAATGTCACTCTTGGACATTGCCAGGAGGTTAACAACTAGCTGAATGAATAGAGGGTCCCCAATGTGAGGCTGAGGGCTGTTCACCTAGTTAACCTATGATGAAAGGGCTTGGGACAGAATCCAGCTGTGACATACTGTACCACCCAATTAAAAGAGCAGACACCCATTTCTGTATATACTCTATTACAGTAGTTTACAGTAAATATATTACTTAAAGAGCAGGTACCCATTTCATACCCTATTACAGTAGTTAAATATATCGCTTAAAGAGCAGGTCCCCATTTCTGTATATACCCTATTAGAGTAGCTTAAATAAATATTTTGTTTCAACAGCAGGTACCCATTCTGTACCCTGTTACAGTAGCTGAAATAAATATGTCACTTACAGATCAGGTACCATCATATTGATACATGATGGCCAATCCTGCAAACAATGAAAAAAAAACAGTCACTCTATTTTAGGCAAAAAATAACAAATTTGAGGAAATCTGGGGCCCCTTTATTCAACGAAAATTAAACAATAGGCCCTGAATAGAATAGTTCTGGGACTGACGCTTTCTTTGACTGAATAATTTAATGGTCATTTTTTTCTCAGCTTATTACCTGTATTCTGGTTAAGGTATTCTATAGAGTTCACTTCTACTTATGTATTACTAATTTAGTGAATGGTTTCATGTACTGTTTTTGTTAAAAGTTAAGAAATGACATCTGTTTTCATTCATGATTGTATGGTACTTTTTAAGTTAAAAAATAAAAATTAATATGGAAAAAAATGACGAGGTACCCATGTCTGTATATAATTTCCTACCTACTCTGTTCTGTTATTACAATTTCTAAAAGTGACCACCTTTGGAACAAATTTCCCTCCCCTTGTGTTCCTTTGCTGGGCTTGGCCTAAAGGCCCAGTTTTGTGAGCTTGACCAGCCCTTATTATAGCTATCTTAAGACTATATTTGCACCCTATTCAGTGCACCTCTGTGGCTGTCTTACACTTCTTACCATTCAGCTCCTGTTCTTCACTGGTACATTGCTCTGTTGTAACACAGCATTAATGGTTGAGGCAGAATCGGGAGGCACGATAGGTGCAACAGCATCACGGGACCCTAGCTGGAGTGGGCATTAACCCAGCTTATATGTCGTGCCCGCTCAGGCAGTACCGGGAGCAGCCTCACCCCCAGCCTAGCAGCACTGGGTCCTGTGGCCCAGCGAGATGAGGAGCGCAGGAGGCCGTGGCCGTGCTGAGTGCCACCAGCCAGAAACGGGGAGAGGGACGGACCCCATGGATCGAGCCAGCAGGCTTCCAGTGGCACATCCTCACCATCCATGGCACGGTGAATGTCTTTTATGCACCGGGGCCACTGGTGATGGGGAGCGGAAGCAGCCGGGCAGAGGAACAGAGCACAGGGCACACCCACGAGCACCACGGACAGCCCAACTGGAGCACAGCAGTGCCAGAGCAGTGTCCTGGAGGGTGCAGGAAGTGAAAACCCCCAGCATGCACAGCGTGACTGTGATGCTCCTCGCAGCAGCTGAACCGTGCACCGGAGACCTCCCGCGGCGGGTATAAGGAGAATACCTGCTCCAAACTTCACACAAGTCAAAGAGGGATGTTGGCCGCACACCTCTTCTCTAATCTAGGGAGTACACCCGATCAGCACATATGTACGTATCTAATGTGATAGACCATGGTGTGATCCCTAAGTAAAGCTTTAGAGACCTCGCACCACCTCCGCCTGTCAATCGTCATGTCACACAGTGGGCCCCACCAGCTGCCTCCACCGACCCGCGGCCCATGTTACAAGCGCATTAAGCCACTCCGTCGGTGGCATCTAATGCAATTGATGCATGGGGGATGGGTGGTAGCCCTCGGCCTTCGGCCTCAGACCGCCACCGCCCCCCATGCATCAGTCCAGCATTAGATGCCACCTTCGTCGTGGCTTAATGCTTACTTAATTCCTGCAGCTGCTTCAAGAAGGTTTAGTATAGTGATTACAGCACCAGCTTAGGAACCAAGAGATTGCAGGATCAAACCCTGCTAGATCTAAATGTTTACTGTATGACCTTGAGCAAGTCACTTAACCTTTCAGTGCTCCAGTGCACTCAGCTGCAAAAATGGGAAGAAGCAGGACCCCTGTGGAAATAAAGTGCTGCATCTCAGCCAGGCTTTCCTGTGTAAATTAACTGTAAAAAAGAAGGTCTGCCCAATTCTTTGTATACTGTCAGTATTTCTGCATTTGGCAATCTATGGTACCATGTGTATATTCTGTATACTCCTTTCCTCCTGTTTTTCACACCTTCCCTCATGACATATCTGGAAACAAACTAGCTGACTCAGTTTAAATTCCAGACCAAACGCTTTAAATCCATACATGTAAAAATATTGTAAAATGTCCTTTGTTTTTCCCCAGCCTTGTATTACATTTTGACTTCCCTGCAAGTATTATTTTTGACTCTGTAGTCCATTATTACCTCATAAGGCTTATCTTTTCCAATTTACAACAGACTGTGATAACATAAACAAGACAATAGGTAGTTTACATTTTGGAAAGAGTATAATAAGCATTTAGTTGTAAATGTGAAATATTTAAGACTGATAATAAAAGAAAAAATTACCCTGGTCTCTGAAGGAAAACTACTGAGGATCTATATTTCAGACAAACTGGATTGATTCTCTCATGTGGAATTCATATTGTCAAAGGTTATCAAAAGAAATTACATTTTAAATGCCCTGAAGCAAGCTGGCTTAGATAAAAATGAATTCATACTGGTCTATAAAACCCTGATAAGGCCAGTGTTGGAATATTCCTGCCTAATGGCATTCTGGGCTAAGAGTAGCTGCAGAGACCAGGAAATACCTTGCTATGTAGTAGGCAAACACATGAGGTAAGGGTGCGCCGCTGGTAAACTGATGGTGTAGCTCAGTGTGAAGCCACAGGCATTGAAATCCACAGGAGTGCACGCAAGAGGACAAATGTCAAATAATGCTCTGTACAGCTTTTATATAGTGTGTGGTGGAATGTTGCTCTGCATGGAAATCCATGCCTAGAATAGGGTTGTTGTGCAATAGCAATACATTGTTGTGCTGCAGTAGTGTTGTCAATACTGCAGCACAACAACTTAGAATGCTGCCGCACAGCTGCTTTCCTCTAGCCAACCAAGCTGGAAACTGTTTTTTTAAAACTTAGGCTTAGCTGCACATTGAATCAGTAATTTGAGCCCACCATCAACCCTTACATGACCCCCAACTGCCAGTTCACTGAAAGGAAGCAAAGTGAAATGGGAATGGATGCCCATACACTACAAAAGATAATGTATGGCCATCCATACACAGACAAGCCTATGTCTTCATCTCAAGTTTTCTATAGCAGTCAAGGAACCTTGATGCAGATCCCAGCTTGTTGTGTATGGCTGCCCATACATATCTTCAATTTGTTGCATGAATTCAGAACCAAGAACACCAGCCAGAACCCTAGAAAACCTCACAAAAGTCTATTTGGAGCCCCTTGTACAGAGACGACAATAACAAGTTGAAAGTCTTTGTAATGATGTGTGTAAAGGGAGTAATTAAATGTCAAAACTCTTTTGGTCAAACTAATTTGCCTGTTATCCAACCAGAAATCACAAGTTGCAGTACACCACCATTGGTCGCAAGAAGCATTACAATAACTGTTTCATACCATGAGCAGTTTACAAGTTCAGTTAGTAATGATACAGCCCTATGCAGAGTATCAGTAATTACCATGGTGTTCCCTTAGTCTCCTCTATTCGGGTTAGGGATCTAGGCATGGTCCTTGACGATGGTCTGACACTTAATGTTCAGGTGTCGGCTATTGTCCAAAGTGGCTTTTACCATCTTAGGAACATTGCCCAGATCCGGGCCCTGAAACCAGCCGATGACCTTGCCACCCTAATATATGCCTTTGTCATGTCTAGGTTGGACTACTGCAATGCTCTGTACCTAGGGCTATCTGGAGGTAACTTCTGCCATCTGTAGCTGGTGCAGAACACAGCAGCCAGGCTGTTAACAGGTGCATCAAGATTTGATCATATCATTCCAGTTCCTGCGGACTGCACTGGTTGCCAATAGGGTGGAGCATTGCCTTGAAGGTTGGATTACTGACCTACAAAGCCCTGCATGGCTGGGGACCGGGCTATCTGCAAGACCTCCTGGTTCCTCACTGCCCGGCTTGCTCTCTCTGTTCCTCCAAGGGATGCCTCCTGGTGATTACCAGGGTTAGGTTTTGACAATCAAGAGATTGTGCTTTCTCTGTTGTCGCACCAGTCCTATGGAATTCATTGCCAGGCTATTTGAGGGAGGTACCCTCGGTGGAAACCTTTAAGAAAGGCCTAAAGACATTTTTATTTAATGAGGCGTATGATTTAATATACCTGTAACTGTTGAAAGTTTTATATTTGCACTGACTGTCTCATCTTATGTGGTAGATAGATATATTATGATCTTGGTTTTATATACTCTGTAATGTGATTGTGAAAATGTTTTTCTTATGATTTTGTTTTTAAAGAAATTGTACAGTGCTCCAAGCCTCTGGGAAGGGACGGTTTATAAATAATCTATCTATCTACCATCTTTGTTTTATCCTAGTTGCATTTATATAGGACTTGTAGCACTCTAATGTGCCACTATTTTCAATTCCTGTGTTTAAAGACCTTTGGTACAGGAAGTAGAAGCTAATTATAAACATTTCTGATCATTTTTAATGAATTATTTAATATATATGAAATCCCCCACCAGCAGCACCCCCCCCCTCTGCAAGATGCAGAAAACGGGGATGTGCTGCTAGTGGGGGACTTCAATCTTTCGGATGTAGATTCAAGCCTCCCAGCTGAGGCTTAAGCAAGAAGCAGGGACATCCATGACTCCCTGCAGAGGGCATTTCTCAGGCAACTAGTCTGTGAACCCACTTGTGATGGGGAAATACTCGACTTGGTACTCATTAACAGGGACAGTGTTGAAGATGTCAAGGGGAGAGGCCACCTCGGGACCAGTGATCACTGTACGGTGTGGTTCAATATAAGGATGGCTGCAGAAATTAACCACACAAAAGCAAGGATCCTGGATTTCAGAACAGAAGATTTTATAAAGATGGTTGAATGCATCAAGGATGACCTGGTTGGGGGGGAGTGACCTGGGTGGAGTGGAGGAACTGTGTGTGAAGCTAAAAGGGGGCATAATGAAGGTAACAAACCTCTGCATCAAACAAGTGAGCAAGAGCAAAAAGAAAAAGAGACCGATATGGTCCGCGAAAGAGGAGGCGGAAAAGATAAAGGTTAAAAGTACTATAACTAAGTAACTTATTTATTTATGTAGCACCCAATTACAAAAGCTCTAGGCGCTTTACAAATACAAAATACATAAAATCAACAAATCACATTAGATAAGCCATGACAGTCAGTAAGTACAATAAATAAATAAACAACAATAAAAAAGCAGCACCAATAAATGGTCTACAACTGGCTACCAAAGGCTTCTTTAAATAAATGTACCTTCAGACCCTGGTTAAAAACCTCCACTAATGGGGCCTCCCTTAAAGATCTTGTCAGCTCATTCCACAGGACCGGGCCAGTCATCTCAAATTCACAGTCTCCTGAGGTTTTCAGCCTGGTCCTGGGAACTGCCAGGAGGCCCTTGGTGGAGGAATGGAGCAAGCGTACAGGGTGGACAGGAGTCAGGAGGTCACTCAGGTAACCAGAGCCTAACCAGTATGGGGCCTCATAGGTGAACAAGCTCACCTTGAAGTTAATCCTCCACCTCATCGGCAGCCAGTGCAGATCACGCAGGACTGTGGTCACATGACAGGACCTCGGAAGGCTCATCAGCAACCTGGCCACCGCGTTCTGCACCAGCTGCAGGTGACAGAGACTACCCCCACTGACCCTCAAGTAAAAAGCATTACAGTAGTCAAACCATGATGTAACAAAGGCATACACCAGTGAGGGCAGGTTACCAGGTGAAATTAAGACTTTAATCTGGGCGAAATTCCTTAAATGGTGGAAGCCACTCCGGACAATGGTTGACATCTGAGCCTCAAGTGTCAGTTCTGCTGTCAAGGATGACGCCCATATTTCACATTAGTGGAAGCTAGAAACTGGGCAGGGCCTAAAAATATGCCCGTACCCAATCCGGCAGCATCCACACCACGCCGGCAACCAGGATCGATCACTAGTACCTCCATCTTGTCGGGGTTGAGGCTTAGCCAGTTAGAGGACATCCAATCTTAGATCTCAGCCAAGCATTTATTAAGTACCTTTATTTAACATTCAGAAGGCACGTTGATCAATGGCACCCAGTGTGAAGGGGAAGGTGGGGTCAATAGCCCATCAAGGAATGGTGAGTTGGCATACATGGGAACGTGGGCTTGTGGGGAGGGTTTTCCACTACACTACCGGGGAATTGGGATTAAACATATGACTGGGGCCATTAGGGGTAGGGAGTCAACCAGATTACCTAGGAAGGAGAATAATATTGCAACATAGGTGATTGGGGGTGTGTGGAGCCCACTAGACACCAAGGAATGGAGCTGTTAACTACAGCATCAGTGACCAGGAGAATGGGGAATCCACAAGACTGCCAGGGAACTGGGATTAATTCAGAGGTGCTACTGCACATGGCATACATCAGTAAAAACAAGAAGTCAGTGCACACCCTCAGCCCAACTACCATCATCGAGTTAGGTGTCCAGCCAATGTGCAGGAAACTGGTGGGGAGCTAGCTTAATAAGTCTGTAAAGGGAGAAGTATGGCTCTCTCATTTCGCTAGCTCCCCACCAGTTACTGTATCTGCACATTGGCCAGGGACCACACCTTAATTAAGCCAATTTTAGGCTGATGCACCCTATATAAAGGAAGCCATTTGTGGCAGATGTAGCTTACAGTAAGGACCCAGCTGATGGGTGGTCTACCTCAACAATGGTAGCTGGGTGACTTTACAGCAGGGCCCTGAAGTGAATATCAAGAGATCCCCTAGCAAGAGCAGGGAGGAGGGAGAGTGGGTGAAAATTTGTAGGGGAGGAGGGGTCACCATCCTTTGGGAGAAGCAGATCCACCACATGTTTCCAGGATGAAGAGACAGATGAGAATGAGAAGGAAAGATTTAGGATTAAGGAGAGAGGGTAAGCTATAGCAGAAGCTGAAAGGTAGAGGAGTTTAGGGACAAGGTCATCTATTGATTAGCCTTTGGAAGGATTAAAAGAGAGAAGAGCCATTAGTGTTTCTATTGGGGAGACAGCAGAAAAGGAGAAGAAGGGTGGGCATGGAGGGGTTGAGTGCTGGGTGTGGAAAGATGAGGAGGGTAGAGATTAGAAGGGAGGGACTTTAGAAGTACTCTGGCACAGGAGGCATAATAGGAGTTAAACTCTTGAGCCACTGCACATGGTTCGGAGACCAATGAGTTGTTTATTTTAAGCACAGGGGGAGGGGGATGTGAAGGGGGGGGAGAATAGGGCATGGACTACTTTCCAGAATTTGGAGGGGGAATTGATGTTTTTGAGAAAAGACATACAGTTAAAAAATATTCAGACTTGGCAAGTCTGGTAGCTTTTGTGCAGGCATTTCTTAACATGTGATACCTTGCATAGTCTGAGGGAATCTGGGAGGCCTTATGTTTCCTCCAAGCTTTGTCTTACTCCCTGAGACAGGTCAGTAACTCGGGGAGACCCAGGGATGATGGATGCCATGAACTCAGGTGCATTTTAATGGAACGTAGGAGTTCCATGTAGTTAGAAATTTATCTTTTAAAATAAGCAAGAGCTTGGTCAGTGGAAGGTGCAAAGGCAATAGGGGAACAATCGGAGCAGGCCAGGTCATTAAGAAGGGGATTAAAGTTTAAGGAGCTGAAGGAGCGGAGTTTCAGAATTTTGTGAGGCGGTTTCGGTCTATGGACTTTCCTGACTATGAAGATTGGGTGGTGATCACTGAGGGCATCAAGGAGGATGCTTGATTTAATGAATTGGTGGGGGTGAGAAGAGAGAGCCCAGTCTATCAGGGAGTGGTTAAGGGTTTTATGATTTAGGCTGGTGGGTTTGAGGATGAGTTGGGAGAGACTGAGGGCCGTGATGTCATTTCATGTCTTGGCAGTTGTTGGTGACAGCCAGTTTTGGTTTACATCACCCAGGATGTATAGCTTGCCTTTATGTGAGAGGGAGGTTATGGAGGTAATGAGACCAAAGTATCAGATGTTTTGGAGCCAGGTCGACAGTGGATGCCAGCTATGAAGATAGGGGAGGAAAAAGGCAAGGTAATGTTTACTACAAGTGTTTTATAGGCAGAGGGTAATGAGGATGATAAAATGGTTGTGAACTGAAGTGAGGACAGAATATACATGGCTACTCCACCACCCCTGCCAGTTCTGTCCTGCCTGATTATGGAATAACCTGGGAAATTAATGATGAGATCAGGTATTTTAGCGTTTAACCAGGTTTCTGTTAAAATCAGTATATCAGGTGTGAGGGAGATTACCATAGGATGTAAAAGTTCAATTTTTGACACAAGACTGCAGATGTTTAAGTGGAGGATTTTCAGGCCCTTGGGGAGGGCAGAAAGGGTGGGGGAAGTTAGTATGTTAGTGGAAGGATTGCAACTGGCAGAGGTGGGTGTAGTGGGACCAGGATTGGGGTGAATACTTCCTGATGCAAGTAAGAGGAGTGCTATTATGAGCGAGTGGAGTTTAGGGCATTTGTGACGGGCTGAGGATCTTGGAAGTATTTTGGGGGGGTGAGGCCTAGGTGAGGTGAAGATAAGGCGGCGAAAGAAAGCTAAATAATTAAACCAGGTAAATCTGTGTTTTTAATATTTGAAGTTTTAGGAAGTCTGAGGAATATTAATTGAAGTTGTTTTTTATGTGATTTTAGTGAATTGTCTTTTGATGTCCTGTATGTAAAGCACTTTGATGTTTGAATTGCGCTATACAAATAAAAATATTATTATTATTAAATCAGATATAAAACAGGCTGAGGAGGTTCACAGAATCAGAGGAGGAACACAAGTAAAAAGTCGCCAAGTTCAAAATGGGCTGAAAGAAAAGAGGGCAGTACGGTCTAGCGCAGTCTGTAAGGTCCTGGTTCAGTGTACCTTCTCTTGTGCGTGGAGAAGATAGCAGGAACTCCAAGTGGCACAGGGTGTGATTTCAATGATGGAAGTAGAAAGGGAGCTGGGAGTTAAAATACTGGGAGAAGGGGGTTGATAGAGGGTCATAAAATACATAAATCAGATAACAGACTAGGAGAAAGTGTGTGAGAGAGAGAGAAACACACACACACACACACACACACACACACACACACGGGGCCTAGCTTTCAGATGAATTGACTTTAAACTCTTAAACTGCAATACTGTCACTGAATTAATAAAAAAGCAGTAAAAATGACTTTTTTAGCTAAAATTAATCTCTCTAAACAGATGATAAAGCAGGCTGTCCTGTAGATATGCTTCAAAATAATTAAACCAGGTAAGGCAGATATAAAACAGGCTGAGGAGGCTCACAGAATCAGAGGAGGAACACAAGTAAAAAGTCGCCAAGTTCAAAATGGGCTGAAAAAAAAGAGGACTGTAGGGTCTAGTGCAGTCTGTAAGGTCCAGGTTCAGCGTACCTTCTTTTGTGAGTGGAAAAGATGGCAGTAGCTCCACGCGGCACAGGGTGCAGTTCCAATGCTTCTTTTGTGAGTGGAGAAGATGACAGGATCGCCAAGCGGCACAGGGTACGGTTCCAATGCTTCTTTTGTGAGTGGAGAAGATGGCAGGAGTGCCAGGATTCACAGGGTGCAGTTCCAATGCTTTTTTTGTGAGTGGAGAAGAAGGCAGGAGCTCCAGGCTGCACAAGGTGCGGTTCCAATGCTTCTTTGATGGACGGCAACCTGCTGTTGCTCAGCTCCACATTTTGGTAATGTCATTGAGTAATATGATAGTTCATCAGAACAAAGTTATTTTCAGTTACAGTGTACTTACTGTGGAGTTCTTTTCAGAATGTTGTTAATATGACTCAGACACAGTTTACATGGACTTTAGGAAGCAAGGAAGGAAGCAAGGAGTTAATATTGGCTGAGTTTGTGTGCTACTGTCTATACCTTTTGGAATGTTTACATTGAAGTGTTGCATGGCTTAACTAAAACCGCAGAACTGTAGATTCCAGAATAACTTGGAGTGGCATAATTACAAATAACTGAGTCAATCATAGTCAAGATAAACTCACCTAGATTCATATATTCATAGATATGAGATGGCAGAAAAGGAACTTCCTGGCCCATCGAGTCTGCCCAATTCCCTTTCTACTTTCCCCCTCCCAAGATTCTACCTCCCCCCCCCCGACAATCTCTTGTGCTGTTTGTCCCAAACCTTCTTGAAACACTCCACTGTTCTGGCCCCCACTATCTCCTCCAGCAGTTAGTTCCAGGGCTCAACCACTCCCTCCGTGAAGTAGTATTTCCTAATGTTTCCCCTAAACCTATTATTATGCTTCACCTCTGACCCCACATTTTATGATTTCTGAAATTCTTTAAGAGTTTGTTAATAATGTCTCTGATTGTTTGATTCTGATTTCTTTGCACTTTAAAGGTGATAGGAAAATTACTGTTTTTTAGTTAACTGCCTTCCCATTTTCCATCCTGTCAGTTATGTATTCTGATGATATGTTCTGAACACTGTTTGATGAACAAACTAGCTTTAGGGTGCCCTCAGAGCTGGATAGTGTTTCTCTCTCTCCTTAGCAGCTACTGCTCTTTCTTTTGTAAGCAGTGAGGCAAGAAGGGTGTGTGTAAAACATATTTTACAGCACGACCAGGGGTGTAGTAAGGCATGAGGCCAGAGGCTCCTTTATTTTTAATTTTTAACTTTTGGGAAAAGCATGTTTATATGTAGAAACAATAGATTTACTTATGTGTATTTGCGATAAAATAGTCCTTCCACCCGCTGCAAGTGATGTAATTGTATTATTGCCTACTTTCTTCTTCCTGTTTTTTTTTCTCTCTGTCTTTCTCCACATTCAAGATATGGAATGTTTACCATGGAATACATGGATTCAAAATTTTGCTCAGTTCCAATGACAGAATGTTTCTCTCCTAACATACTGTATGCACAGACAACAAAGGCCTTTGTTACAGGCAGAGACTCAATTATCTCACTGTCAGGGCAAGAAGAAGAGAGTTCCCTGATGAGCAAGTGAAGATAGAAGGGGGATTTTTCACTGTCAGCAAAGAAACAGTTGTATTGAAAACTATAAACAATACTTAATGTTTCTAATTTATTTATGTATATAAGGAGAATGTGATAATCAATTAATCAATCAATCAATCAATCAAACTTTATTTAATCAGGCAATTACATCACTGAGTGCGCTCATTTGCAAGATGGTCTTGGACGCACAGAACAAATTCCAATTACAGTTTATGGCAGCATATTGGAACATAATATGCAAGAAAAACAATATAAATAAAAATAACATTACCGGGTAGGTGATATTGGGAACACCACTCAGACAGCAAAGATTGTGCACATATAAAATTACTATATAATAGAGTGTTTGGGGACAGTAGGTGAGCAAGGCATGAGATGGTGGCGGCGACACATAGGATACAGTGGGAAGGGGGATAAAAGACACATAAGGGGAGGAGGGGTAGCAAAGCTACATTGGAATCCCCCAAGGGGTCGCCACAGTTAGGGAAGCAATGAAGATGCTACGGGAGGTGTAGTTGCTCTAAAGGCTGTTGGTCTACAGGGGGAATAGGTAGGCCAGGAGAACCCATGAGCTAAGGATATGTTCAATTTGTGTATCAAAGATTACCTGAAACAGTCACACACAGTTTTCAGGCATCTGAGGAGCAGTTGTTTGAATACATAAGGGCTGGGCAGGCAGGAGAGTTTAAGAACTTTTTGTGAATTATTCCAGAGTGATGGTAGGAAGGAGCTGATGGCAGCTGCATCAAGATGGGTCCTTGTTCGTGGCACCTTGAGGAGGACAAGGGAGGAATTCCGTAAGATATACTGTATATGCCTGTTGATCATTCGAACAGATTACAGATGTAAGGTGGGAGTTTGTTGAAAAGCGCCTGAAGATCCACATAAGGGCATTTATTTGCTCCTCAGAAGGAGGGATGGCCAACTAATAGCCTGGTACAACAGGCAGTGATGGGTTTGAAGTAGCATATCAAGTATAAATCTCAGAGCTCGGTGGTAGAGTGTATCAAGTTTCTGTAGTGCATGCTGGGGGCAGTGACTGTAAAGAACATCTGTGTAGTCAAGCAGGGGTAGAAAGATTGTTTGAACCAGCTGCTTCCTGGCTTCAAGAGTGAGAAGATGTCCAATGTGGAAGAATATGCCGAGGTGCTGTTTTATTTTTTTGTTAACGCACACAGGTGCATGATGAAACTGAGTTTGTGATCCACCCAGACTCCCAGATATTTGAAATTATCCACTATTTTCAATGATTCACCAAGGTGGGTGGTGATCTGGGGGAGGCCAGAAGTTCCCATATTATGGGAGAAGTGAGGGGAGAAAATCACGGCTTTTGTTTTTTTTTGCATTGAGCAAGAGCTTAAGGTTCAGTAAATTATATTGGAGGGTGATAGTCTTTCTGTAGCTCCTTACGAGTAATATCTAAGGAGGGGTTGGTTGTGTAAAGGACTGTGTCATCTGCAAAAAGATGAACGTTTCCTGAAAGGATGCCAGAGTCAATGAGGTTAATGTAGAGTGCGAAAAGGATGGGCCCCAGATTAGAATCTTGCAGCACACCTCGGGGCAGAACTTTCAGTGGGGACAATTCCCCTTGTGTTTTAATTTGTTGTCTTCTATTTGTAAGGTAACAATGGAACCATTTTAATGCTGTAAGGGTTAGGCCTATGTTTCCCAGAGAATCAAGCAGGATGGAGTGATCAACCATGTCAAATGCTTTACTGAGATCAAGGAAGAGAGCATAGATGTGCTGTTTACCATCCAGGGCTTTTAACCAATCATTAGACACTTTGGCTAGAGCCGACACGGTGCTATGCTTTGGTCTAAACCCTGATTGGGCTGGGTTCTCTCAGTTGTGAATTGATGATTTTTTCTAATAACTTGGACAGTACAGGAAGAATCGAGACTGGCCTGTAATTGTTCAAGTCTGTTGGATCTCCCGACTTGTACAACGGGAAAATATATGCAACTTTCCAACTGGGTGGTAGCTCCCCTTGCATAAGCAAGCTATTAAATAGATGAGTGACTTGAGCTGTTAGATAATAGAATCCTGCTTTTAGAAAGAAAGGTTCTAGCGAATTAGCACCAGCACTCTGTTTGGTATCCAAGGAGAGGAGAGGAGAAGGTCCTCCACCTGCTTAAAGGACACTGGTTGGAAATTGAAGGGAGGGCAACCTGTACCGGGAACAGGGGTGGGGCTAGTACCTATGCTAGCAGCTCTTGTGGCATGCTGTTTGCTAACAGGAGAGGCATTGAAAGCAAGGCCAGTGGTTGCAAAATGGTTATTGAGTTGATCAAGCATCTCAAACCTGTCTGTATAGGAATTATTGTTGGCAACAATTTTGGATGGGATTGGGGTGGCGGGGGAATGTCCTTCGACCTCTCTCAGTATTTGCCAGAACTTGTCAGAGCAATTTTTGGTTTTCTCAAGGGCAGACTGAAAGAACCGTGCTTTTTTGGACCTGACCAATTTTGTGCAGGTGTTCCTGGCTACCTAAAAGGTGAGCCAATCTGCAACAAACTGTGACTTTCCTGCCCTTTTCCATAGGGTGTCTCTGGACTGCAAAGCCCTTTTTAGGGATGGGCTGAACCAGTCAGGTGCTTGTTTTCTGGATCTAACCTTTCTTAGGGGGGCATGTTTGTTTATTACCGTTGTTAACAGATCCGGAAAGATGCAGAAGGCTTTGGTCACAGAAGGTGCGAGATAGAACTCTGCCACATGATACTCCCAAGGTCTGTCAGGAAGGCATGGAGGCTGAATTGTTTTAGACTGCACTTTAATTTGAAAGTAGAAGTAGAAGGGATGTGTGGGGAGAACCTGACACAGACAACGGCACAATGGTCACTCAGATCATTTTGGAAGACCCCTGCATGGTAGATGTTATGTAGCTTATTTATGAGCATAAGGTCCAATAAGGAACTACAATCAGGATTTATTTTATTGGGTCAGGTGACCTCAGGGGTGATATGAGTTAACCCATGCTCATCACAGAAATCCTTAAGCCTATTGGCGCAGTCGTCATTCCGATTGATAGTTAGATCCCCCATAATGATGCATTCAGTATTTGCATTGTCCAGGAGGGAATGAAGGTATGGAAACAGACTCAGACCAGCAGCAGGTGGCCTATAGCATGCCACTACCAATAGGGCCACTCCAGGTGATAATGTTAGCTTGAGGGCAAGACACTCAAATTATTTAGTCACTGATGTGCGGACTATGTCAGTAGTTAGGAATTTGTCCTTAACATATATGGCAACACCACCACCTCTAGTTCACCTATCACACCTCTGTAGATTGTAGCCAGGGATGTTGATTGTTTTGTCAGATATGTGGCTTTTAAGCCATGTCTCCGAGAACATTGCTACATCAGGCATAGAGTGTAACACCCAGGCCTGGACCTGATCAAGTTTGTTGACTAGGCTGCATACATTCATATGCAGGAAGCTCAACCACTTTAACTGCGAGAGCTCCCCTGGAGTAGCTAGTAGATAGGGGGTGGGCCCAGGTTTAATTCCATGCTGCCTGCAAAGAGTAACATCAGGACTAGCAGTTTCCTGAGCCATTTTACAAGAAACCTCAAGAAGGCTTTAGTGGATTGCTTCAAGTGGGCACTACCTGGGGCAGTAGCATAAGCGTCGGAGGGGTGGCGAAGCATGATCAAAGTGAATATTACTGCCCTAACAGAGAGGAAGAGAGGTATCTGCTTAATGGGTGTTGGGCAATAGGGGATGTGAAATATTCAGCCAGCATGCAGAATGCTGCCTTTGGAAGGTAAAAGCTGAGAAGCGAATGCTACCAGAGTCAGATCCTGTCATATACTGGAATTCTGGCAGATAGTGAATTTTGGTGAAACCCTATTTGGTTTTAAGGACAGATGGAGGATGCAGCCCAGGAAGAGGATGTAGGTTAGAGGCTCCATCTTGAGGATAATGCGTAACAGGGAGTACTGTGAAAAAATATAGGTGCGCAGCCCACTGGATCAAGAGAAAAGGAATAGGATATTTTAGCTAAAGTAGAGGGGGTTATCTAGGGGCTTTATAGATACGGGGCTGTAGTGGGGCAGTTTTATAACTAATAGAGCTATTTAGCAAAGGAGGAAGCTCAGATTAAGAGATGGAGTGGACTGAATTAATAGGTAGAGATCAAAGCAGGAATGGGGCACAGATGATGAAAAATAAATAAAAAGAAAAATAAAATGGAGGTGATGACTTTAAGAGCAAGCTGGATTGCCAAAGGGAGTGGCTTAATGTGCAGCTCTAGGGTGGGGGAGGAGGGCTATTTAATAGCGGCTGAGGTTGGAGCAGTTGGGTGGGACAAATAACACTCTCTGGGAGAGATCACGGTCTCAGTAATTCTGTGGCTTCCCTGCCTTTCATTTAAAAAAAAGGTGCCACAGACAGTGCTCCAACACAGACCAATCACAGAATGCAGTGAGATGGCCCAACCGCTGAGATACCCCACTCCAGATGAATAGAAGCAACAGTGGCAAATCAAATCCCTGACAGCGGCCTACCTTGGGTGCGGGTGGCGGGGGTCTTCACCACCAGCTTAGGCGGCTACAGTAGCGGGATCACCCACAGGACTGGACTGGACCTGAGGAGTAAACAGGATGTTGGATTAGCCACTAGTAAGGAAGCATCAGCAAAGGGTTGGGGACACAGAACAATGCAGCAGGGTGTAAGTGTGAGAAAGTGAAGGGAGAGAGCAGGATTAGTGAGAAGGGGAGGGGGAGCAGAACAAGTCAGTCTGGGGTCTCGGGCTAGGTGCCAATCTTGACCTTACAACAAAGGACTTTGACCCTGTTAAGTGGTGGGTGGGGGGAGAGCGAGACAGAGATAGAACTGAATGGAGCAAAGCACTACAGAGGGACTTTAGGTATTTAGAATGGGGGGGTGGGGGAGAAGGAGAGACTGAGATACAGGAGTTGGGGCAGAGATTTAGTGAAACAGCAGTGTAGCAATCAGGGAAACATTTAATTTGTTTTATTGTTTATTTCAGATAGTTTTATTTTTAGTGTCCAGCTGAAGTTTTTTTACAGTGTAAAGATAGCAGCCATGTTTGTGGTTGAAGATCAGTTCTGGCTGTAGGGGTCTAACTGAAATGCCTGTGTTCCAAATGCCCATTGATTTGGGTTCCAGACTTTTTACTGCTGAGCAGTACTTTTTTAACCATGTGTAAACCATATTTTACACATAAATAAGAGCCAATCAGAATACTGGATTTTACCCTGCCATTTTATAACATAGTTTAAGGCATTCCATGATAACATGATATCAGTAACACTGTTTCATGCTTTCCATCTGAATGGCCTGCAATGGTGTTGCTGGTTTCATAGAAAGTTCGGGCTCTATAAAATGATGAAAGGATGAGAGGAAGCAGCAGCTGCAGAGAAGGGAGGTACTGCAGTTAGTTGCAAAGAGCAACAAATAAATTATTTCACAAAGAAGGTTGAAGCATATCAGAATATTAGATGGATAGATGCTTAAAGGCAAATAGGGAGGCATCTATAGGTGCGCAAAAGTATTTCCTATCACCTTTAAATGTTGAAAAAAATACTTGCTAAACCATCGTGCTGGTACTGCACAAGAATGTGTTAGTTTACAAGTGCAGCACCTTTCACTGGTGTCTCCTGTACTTGCCCCATAATGTTCAGGGAGGTAGCATACAGTAAGAGTAGGGCATGTTTATGAAACAGCAAGGTTAGGTATACTTACTATAGCAGCAGTACTCATTGTAGAACATATGTGGCACACGGGGCTAAATCTGCATAAAGGTTCTTTACAACCCTACCACAAAAAAGACAAGCAAAGACATCTGCCAGAATGTTTATTAATGCAGCTAGCAGCACTAGCAGCACTGTGAGTTGTGATCTGAACATTTGTCCATCATCACATCACCATCTTCAACAAGGCTGACATCAGAATGAAAGAAGCATGTCTATTGATGCACCACATCAGGCCAGGAGGTGCAGGCCAGTAAAGAAAAAAACAACTTAATGACACTACTGATTTAATTTTCAGATTCTACTTTTTTCATAAACTGAAGAACATTTGACTTCAACAACCATATAAGCTGTCAAAACAATCTACTGTATATGTTGAGGATTGCTCAGTCCTTTATTGTGGAAGATTTTTAAACTACAGGTGTACCACACAGTGTAACAGTTGAGAGTGCTGTATATATTTTTAAAAAACATTCTGGGTTTTGTATCAAATTATAAGTTGTTAAATCACTACACCAGTAACAAAAAACAAACCACAACGCAAACAAAATCTCTTGAATCAGATTTAATCTGCAATGTAGGATAGAAGATACATATTTTTATTTACATTTTCAACACCGGCATATTCCTTATTTAACATGTCTGCAACACAAAAAGAAACGGTAAACAATGATGCTGTTCAGCCTGAACCAAGTCAAAATGGATTCTCCTCCTTCCTTTTCTTCTTCATCCATCTTGTCCCCTTCCTGTACTCAGCAGCATACTACCACTGGCACTACTGAAGCACGATGCCAGAGCGTATCTGTTTGTCAAAAGTGGTACTTGGGAGAGTTTTTTGATGTAAAATCTGAGAAGGGTAAAAATATTTCAGTTCAGTGTAAACTACTGTTATGTATGCCTAAGGTAAAGCTTCTGTCAACATCTAAAAACAGTATGTTAAATTTAAAAAAAACATATGGAACACATCCATCCTACATCTTTGGAGACTTTCAAAAAAGTTGTTACACAAGGCAGCAGTTGAAATGATAATCCAGATATGCTCCCCATTACTCCAAAATGGATATGGGAAGAGGTGGAAGATGAACTTTGTAGCTCAAGCAGCAGTGGAAATTCATCGGCATCATCCCCATCATTCATTAAACTGAAGAAATGTTTTCTCCAACAACAATTATTTGAATCTTGACAACCTTATTATTCAGTTTGTTGTTGAAGACCTACAGTCATTCAATGTTGTTGAACAGCCTTTATTTGTAAAGTTAGTTATTGCTCTATAACCCACTAAAAAAGTTATGACACGAAAAACACAGAACAGATTAGATGTTCCAAAACGTGAAGTCAAACTTGATTTCTGACTTCAGCAATGTATGTCACATCTGTACTACTGCTGACATTTGGGCATCTCATAGTAGAAACTACCTAGGTGTGACAGCTCATTGGATCGATTCTAAAACATTGGTGAGAAAATCTGCAGCATTGGCATGCAGGCGAATAAAAGGAAGACACGCATGTGATGTTATTGCATCAAAACTGGAACAAGTTCATCTGAAATACTGCATCCAAAACAAGCTTGCTAAAACTGTTACTAACAACAGATCAAACTTTGTAAAAGCATTTCATGAGTTTGGCTCTGATAATACCACTCGCATCGCTTCCACTATGATTCAGGATGATGATGATGATGACTATGACCAGCAACAGGCAGGGGGAAGCAGCAGCAGTGTGGGTGAAGATTATGATGCCACAGTCGGGGATGTAGTAAGTTTCACTGATTTATGCAGGTATTCTAGATGATGTGGATGAAGACATGGAAGAGGCCTACAACCTTCCTCCACATCAACAGTGTATGGTTCTTACCCTGAACTTAATAGTACTGAAGGATATAGAATCTGCTACATCAAATCTTGCCTACAAGAAGATATACCGCAGCACAATGGCCAAATGCTCAGCTCTCTGGAACAAAGTACACTGAAGTTCACAAGCAAGTGAAACTGTCTCAGACAAAATTGGTACCCAACTGGTTGTCCCCAATGACACAAGGTAGAATTCATACTACAGGGCTGTGGAAAAAATAAGATCCATTGTCAAAAAAGATGAAGCTGACCTGCATAACATCTGCGATGAACTTGGCCTCACAAGGTTTAAAACAAATGGCATTGCTTTCTTGGTGGAGTACTGCAAAGTAATCCAGCCTTTAGCACACGCATTGGATATTCTGCAGGGAGAAACAAAATGCTACATGGGATATCTTCTTCCAACATTGGTGGCTTTGAAAAAGAAGTTGCTTGATATGAGATCATGATTATGTTATGCATCGCCACTTCTTGACACAACTGTGAAAGGTGTGGACACTCACTTTGGTACCAGCTTTGAGCAGAGAGAGTTGATTCTAGCAAGCATCAGTTTACCACAGTTCCATCTTAGATGGATTAGGAATGAGGAAGAAGCCCCTGTAGCAAAAAACATGCTTGAAAATTAATTGATGTTGCTTTCACATCAGGAAGATACTGTTCATGGAATCCCATTGTCTGAAGACAACCATAAGGATGATGATGATGACTTCTTCAAATCTGAAGCAAACCAGTAGCCTACTCATGGTGGAGTTCTTCATGAAGTGGAGCAGTACCTAAATGACACCAATAAAACACTTGAAACTTTACAACTATTCCCAACAATAAAGAAAATATTCATGTACTACAATACTGCACTACTATCCAGTGCACCTGCAGAAAAATTGTTCAGTGTTGGTGGGCAGGTCCTGACAGCTAGAAGAAGCAGACTTGCTGACGAAAACTTTGAAGCACAGCTACTTTTACACTGCAACAAAACATACTGGGAATAGCAGGCTGATACTCAGATTCAATTTTTTTTTTTATTAATGTTGCCCACTGTATATGACCAGAAAAAAATCTTTTATTAAGTAAGCCCACCTACTCGTTTGGTTCAGAGCATCCCCTGTCCAGCTCTGTCATGTATCTTTCTTCAGTGGCACTCACTGTTCTGTCACAGTCTGTTGGTTAGAAAGGGGGTTTAATTACTTCTATTATTAACAGTGATGTTCTTTGTCAGCCTGGCTTATCAGTTGCACATTTTATTACCGTTTAGTGCTGCAGTGTGTGTCTTACAGTCACACCCTTTCCTGGCAACAGCTTTCTGTCCCATTGTTTTCTGGACATTCAGTGAGGTCATTTCCCACTGTTTAGCACAGATTAGTGAACACTGCACAACAGAGTGTAGATTGACGTCACACGGTAGAATGTTCAGGCAATCTCAGAACAGACAGCTGAAGCATGGAGTACGAAGGCAAGAAGCTGCATAAAACACCTACTCTCTGGTGGTAAATAAGGTAATAAGAATCCTTGTGTGCAGCAAAAAAAGCAAGGTATATCTAAGGATCAAACATTATTGAGAGAAATGTGGTGTTTACACTGGCAATGTTTAGACTGGGGGACTTTCACCTCTATATTTCTAAGTGGGGGAACTGTCATCATTACGTGGTGGAATGCTCATATAGTAGTCCTTGACGAAAGATGACAGAGGTGCAGGAAGTCTTACACAGTTGTTGACAGTAGGGTAACCAGTTGTGTTCCTGCAGGCTCCTGCTTTTGAATCCCTGGAAGCAAGTAGTTGTTTGAATGTACACATATTTCAAATGGTTTTCTACCACTTTCAAGTTGATTTACTATTTTATATCCCAAAGAGCCTATACAGTTTCTAGCATGTCGTAGTCCCCCCCCTCCCATTTTCCACTATTAAAGCCCGATTGATTTCCATTGGACCTTCTCAAAAAAAAGCATGCCTTCTGGAGAGCTACCAAGCTGCTAGGCTGCCTTGGCATGTGTGGTTGATGTCACGGTGAGTAAGAGCTAAGTCACGGCTGCCACTACTTAGCGCTGTTATTAGTATTGATTGCAAACTGATGAATAACCCATGAGCTGAAGAAAAACTCTCCTCACAGTCATCAATTACAGGCTTTTATTAAGTGACTATTATCTATTTTCCACTAAACACATTTCTGCAGCTTTGCTAAACTGTGACCATGGAGAATGTGAAGGAACTTGGGTTTTGTGAAGCACCACTAACACACACTGCATCTCAAAGCTTTTTACATGTCAGCAGCAGCTGTTTCAGCAATCAGGGGATGCAGCATAAGGAGGTTAAGGAGTCCCATAGATATAAGTAAGTTCCAGTTGGGGGGAAATTCCTTGACAGTGAGGGTAAATTTCTTGACTATAAAGGGGTCCCTGTTGTCTCCGAGGAAAATGAAAAAACAGAATTGCAGGCTGGCACAGTGGCATTCAATGCAAAGAAGTGCAAAGGAATGCACCTAGGAAACAAAAACCCAGGGGAAGAATACATTGGGGGGGGAGGTATTAACAACAACAAAAATGGAAAGGGACCTGGGGATAGTCATAAAGGTAAGCAAGCAATGTGAGAAGGCAGTAAGGATGGCTGGGGATACTGGGATGTTTAGGGAGAGGCATCACTAGTAGAAAACAGGAAGTTGTTATCCCTCTGTACAGACAGTTGGTGAGACCCCATCTGAAGTAGTGTGTGCAGTTCTGGAGACACCATCTCCACAAGGACATAGACAGGAAGGAGGCAGTCCAGAGGAGGGCAACTAAAATGGTGCAGGGTCTGCAACAGAAGCCATATGAAGAGATACTAAAGGAGCTTGATATGTATACCCCTGAGGAAAGGAAGGGGAGAGGGGACATGACAGAAACTTTCAAATACCTGAAGGGAATCAACAAAGTCCAAGAGGGTAGCATCTTTCAGAAAAAGAGATGTGCAAGAACAAGAGGACACAATTTGAAGATAGAGGGGTGGATGGCTCAGGGGCAATGTGAGGAAGTATTTTTTCACAGAGAGGGTGGTGGACACATGGAACAGCCTTTCTGAGGAGGTCATGGGGTCAGAACAGTGGGGGAATTCAAGAATGCATGGGACAGACATAAGGCAATTCTGGTTGGGGGTAGGAAGAAATAGGCTGTTGGTTAACGAGGATCTGCAGCTTATCCAATAGGTAGGGAAATGGGCAGACTAGGTGGGCCAAGTGGTCCTTATCTGCAGTCAGAGTCTATGTTTCTATGTGGCACCATGCTGGAGACCCAGTTTCAGGAACAGACTCGGGTTGCTCGAGGGCTGGCCAAGGGAGGGAGGATTGAGTGTCTGTAAGACTGCACTCCTCCCTCAGGAAGGGGGTTTTGCATGGCTGGATGTTGGACTGCCACCCAGCAGTGGCTGGGTGGCAGCACATGTGATGCCACAGAAGTGAAAGGGAACCCATGTACAGGACACTGGGAGCCGCTCCACAGAGGCAGGGCTCACACATTGCACCCATTACACATATGTGGGCCTAGAGCAAAAAACGGTGGACCTCCTCTGGCTGCAGGATGATGACTGACCTCTCACAGGCCTTGCACCAGTGACCAGGCACCCCCACTGTCCTGTGGCAGAGGATGACAGTGGGAAAGTAAGTCCTGGGGAAGCCAGGTGACGGGACTGAGGGAGGAGTGTTGGTTGGAAGGGGGTAGCCAGGGCATTATAAATAGAGTATAAAAAAAAACACACTTACTAACACATTTCAACTTATATTTACATAGGTTCTATATTTCACTTCCAGTTTTTAAGGTTGCATGCCAAAGATCAAGAAAACATATGGCTATCTCTTTGAGTCTTTTTTTTTTTTTTTTGCCAGGAGAGACACACTAAGCTGAAAGCATGTTTACAGGTGTGACCTGGGAGCACAAGGAAGTTAAGTAACTTGCAAAGGGTCACACAGTATGCAAGTGGGGGCTGTGGGATTCAAACCCAGGTCTCCAGATTTGTAGCACAGAGCCTTAAACCACTGCCCTACGCTGCCTCCATACTTATTAGCTTGCAACTTTTAATCCATTGCCCACCACACAGCACACTGCTATGGTCTTGCAGCCAATGACATTGCTTGAAGGGCATCTTTCCACCTACAGTACCTACTACTGTACTTCCTGTATTTACCTCCAGTCACAGCACTTGCAAATGATGTAACGGCACTGGGCTAGCACATTGATTGCTTTCTCCCAAAGCAATCATCACCCCTACCCCAAAATTATACATAGCTCCTGTTTCCCCTTCTGCTATTCAGCAGCACTTTCGGTCCCTCCCTAAATCACTGCCACAGAGCTCTCCTCCCACCCAAACAACAAGAAAACCAGCTCTATGTTACACGTGCTCCCACAGCTCCCCCTCCTGCCTGCCCTGAATAACACCAACACTGGCTGTGATAGTACAGCCACTCCCACAGTTCTCTCTCTCCCTCTGGCCTGAATACCACGGAGACTTACTCATCCATGGTTGGCTTACTGGCACAGTGGAAGTACCACAGCTTGCAGTGCTAATGACTCAGGTTCAGGAGGAGTAGTAGTAGTAAAATGTTTATTTACAGGTTTTAAATAATTGATTAGCAGTTTTTTTCTTGGGACTATACTAACAGTACAGAAGTATTTATATAGATTTTCTAGAAGTACTGTGTTTGTTAAACACAGTGAGACAAGGACTATGCATTTTCACAAAGATTTAGCACTTTTATGAGCAAAACGCTAATCAATTTTTAGAGTTATATAAATCCCTGATTTATACAGGAAGAAAGACCAACTTCAAACACCATTAGGGCCACTGGGGCCCCTGTTTACAAGGTGTGCCTGTTTAGATGTCAATAGTTAAAACAACAATTTCCATTATCCATACAAAAAACAATCACAAATTTCACTTACAAATAAATATGCTATACAATAAACTTCTTCTGAATGTAAGTAGTTCATCTATTACATAAAAAACGGAAATGCTTCTCATGGTTCATAGCTGTATTAAATTTTGCTATAGTTATATCCTGAGTTTTAAATTCAGGTGGACGTTCATTCCAGGTCATAGCTGCCCTGTACTGGAAAGTCATTTCTACAAACCAATTTCTGTTGTTTGGAACAATCAGATCTCTTGCTCTTTTCTTCCTTAAATTAAACTGATGCGAAGGGCTAACAAGCTTACTGCTAAGCCTGGAGGAGATTCAGATCTATATATTTATGCTTGCTTGCACGCTTGCACAAGAAACATAGTGCCATGATCCGAGTTTTCGGAGGTGTGTCACCCGTCTTCCAATTCAGTCAGTGTGTTTGCAGGCGCGGCCACAGTTCTCCAATGACTGCTGCAACTGTCTATGCAAGCAGTTGAAAATGCAGTGCCATACAGTTGAAAGGGAGAGCTCCACTTCAGTAAGCAGTGCCCCACCCAACACACATGCAAGCACATATAATATGTGCTTATGAGCCCCCCCATGCACACACACTGTATGGCCGACGGGGGTGCCCAGTCCCCCGTCGGATCCACGCCGCCCCCAAAAGTTTTCCAGGCGCCATGCTGGGAGCCCACCCCAGCGTGGCAAAATTGTTATACGACGGGGTGCCCAATCCCTGCTGGCTCCAGGCCCCCAAACTGCTCCAGCTGCCACGCTGGGAGCCCACCCAGTGGCAAACGTCCCATGTCGCCTTCCTAAAAACAAACAAACCTGTAAACAAAAAGTTCCTTCGGTGGTCTCCCTGCCCACCCGCCCACCCTCTGTGCACTCTGTCTCCCTACACCCCACCTCACCCCATACTTACCTCCGGAGCTAAGCTCGATGATCTTCGGTGGATCGGGAACACGTTTGCACTCTTCAAAGCCGCCGTGAACTGAGGAAATGCCGGTACGCTATATAATTGCATAAATAGTTTTTTTTCAACTTTGGTGCATATCTCAGACATTTTTGGGAAATTTGGCACTAAATTTTCAACATGGGGTTTTTGGGACCCCCTCCTCATGAATTCTCAAACTGTTATGGCATTAATCAGGCCTGAAGGGTGATTTTGCGGTCACTGAACAAAATCACCTTTCAGGACTGATTAAGGAAATGACAGTGCCAATGTTCATAAGGTGGGCTCTCAAAAAGCCTGTGTGCAAATTTGGTGAAAAAATTCCTAAAAATGACTGTTTTACGAACGTGCATTGTGCAGTTCATACGTACGCTCTTAAGTTCGCGAATTTTTAATATTTGCACTCTGGATTTTCAATATTTTCATTTTACCACTCCTTCTTATGAGCAGTACAGCTGTCATTTTTCACATATCACCCAAAATGTGTTTCCGTGCATCTAGTGCACAATGGCGCAGTCGGTGTGTGCAATCAATGTTTGGGACAGATTAAGAAAATCACAGTGACACTGTTCATGAGCAGAGGTTTTAAAATGGCTATGTTGAAAATTTGGTGAAAAAATTCCCCAAAAATGACTGTATTAGAAGCGCACATTGCGCAGTTCCTATGCACGCTCGCAAGTTTGCGAATTTTTAATATTTGCACGCTGTATTTCAGCATTGCCATTTTACCACACTTCCTTATGAGCAGTACAGCTGCCATTTTTCACATCTCGCCCAAAATGTGTTTCCACACATGTAGCCCACAATGGTGCAGTTGGTGTGCAAAAGCAATGTTTGGGACAGATTAAGAAAATTACAGTGACACTGGTCATGAGTTGAGGTCTTAAAATGTCTATGTTGAAAATTTGGTGACAAAAGTCCATAAAATGACTGTTACAAGTGAGCATTGTGCAGTTTCCACACACCATCGTAAGTTCATGAATTTGTAATATTTTCAGTCCAGATTTTCGCCAGTGGCATTTTTCCACACTTCCTTATGAACAGCACAGCTGTCATTTTCCATAACATGGCTGAAATGTGTTTTCACACTTTCAGCACAGAAATGCATGGTCGCTGTGGGAAATCATTGTTCGGGACAGATAAAGAAAATTGCAGTGACACTGTTCATGATCGGAGGTCCCAAAATGCCTTTGTTGACAATCTGCTGTAAAAAATCCCCAAACTAATTACATTACGGGTATGCGTTGCACAGTTTCTACACACGCTCATGACTTCACCAGTTTTTTTAATATTTTCACTGAAGATTTTCAACATTGCCATTTTTTACACCTCCCCATCAACAGTACAGCTGTCATTTTTCACATCATGTTTGAAATGTGTTTTTGCACCTGTGGTGACAAATGCCGTAGTTGCTGTGCAAAAGCAGCTTTTGGCTAACAAACTGATATTGCCACTGTTCATGAGGTGGGGGTCACAAAAAAAACATGTTGAAAATTTGGAGTAAAATAACAATGAATGCCTGAGGCATTAGGGTTTCCAACCATAACACCCCACCCTGTACAGAATGACAGGCATCAGGGATGTGACTTGGGATTGTCACCTGCAATGCTCATACCATACCATTCCGCCACCACCCACACCCTGCAGCCACTGAGAGGCATTGAGGTGTGCCTTGGACTCTTCGGCCCCAAAGTTCACCCCATTCTCCTATGCCGCACCCATCTCACCATATTTCCCAATGGAATGGGGTGCGCATAAGGGCCAAAGACCCCAAGGCACACCGTGACACTTGTCGGTGTCTGCAGTGTTGGATGTGGTGAAATGGCATGGCCGTTATGCCTGATGACCCAAAGGCACACCCCAATGCCTGTCACTATCTGCAGGGTGGTGATGGGGTTGGCTTCAGTTCAATACTTCACTGCCATTCCTATTATGCAGCTCTGTAACTCCTACACTACCAATGCCAATGCCAGCAAGCAAACATTTGGCATTGTCAAATGCTTGTTTATAGACTAATTTAGTCCAGTTATTTTGTCTTCTGTATTCTTTTTTTTTTTTAACTCTATTTCTCCCCTGCCCCTTATCTCCAAACTCTCTCCGGCAACCTCCTGTTCCACAGTCTTTACCTCCCAATGTGGCTCGGTCGACTCGGGCTCCTCTCTGGTACCAGGCATCCCCCGGGTCTACCCTCAGGGAAGGGACACCCCCACCCAGGGCACTCTTTCTTATAGTGTTGAGACACTGGCCAGAGAGGACAGGGGTAAGCCCGAGAGCTGAGCCCGTATGCAGGAGTGTGGTCCGTGGAGGGAGGCGCCTTCACCTAGTGGAGATAAGGGGATATTTCCTCCTTTTATGCCCTCCCCCTCCCTCTCCCGATGGGCCCCGATGTGCAATAATGCCAGGGAACATCTTGCCGTGGCTCTGCAACCCTCTTCTTGAGCCGTGAAGCATTGCGGTACCTCTGGTCTCCACCAGAGGTCACCACGGTGCCAGGCTTCATCCCTGGACCCCCCGAGGAAGGAGAGTGGTCCTCTGGATGCTCAATCCTTCCTCTCCCCTGCTGACCCCCAGCTATCCAGGCTTGTTCCCGAACCCAGGTCACCGGTGTGGCGCAAGGTGTGGCGTCCAGCGCCTCAACCCTCAGCGCCACCGGGCCGGCTTGTCTTCTGTATTCTAATGAAGTCCAATTTAACTTTATATACATGGTACAGTGATGAGTATCATGCTTACATCTCAAAACAAATTTGGTTGTCGGCCCAGTGGCACAGAGGATTGAGGCGCTGGACGTCTCACCTCGCGGCACGCCAGTGACCCAGGTTCAGAAGTGAGCCTGGGTCATTGGAGGTCGGCACAGGGGGGTGGGCGGAGCAGGATGGAGTAGCCGTAAGGCAGCTGTCCTCTCCGGGGAGGTGGGGTGGCATCCCTCGCTCTCGGCTACCCCCTGGTGGAGACCGAGGGGCTGCATAAGTGAAGGTGCCGGCGATAGGCTAATAGGGGCGGGCGGAAGAGGGCCATTACCAGGGCTGTAAGGTGCATGCATGCCTCCACACGCATGCATCCTTCTCCAGGGGTCCATGGGTAAAAAGGGGAGAAAATCGGAAAAAGCAGCCAGCAGCAGGATGGCGACCAACTCTCCGCAGGCACCGCTCCCGGACCGGTCGTAAGGTAAGCCACGGTAATTCCGGGGGATGGAGCTGGGGGAGTCGGTCAGATGGGGGCCACATGGCACAAGGAGAAACAGTGTAGAGATAAAAAAAATAAAAAAAAATCGGGCTAAGCCATTATAAGATATATTCAGTTTATTTAGAGTTTTTTTATTAGCACTAGAATAAACTTGGCTCCCACAGTCAATCAAAGGGATTATTAGTTGATTGTCTATAACCAACCTATCTTTAATACTCAAACAATTTGCTACTCTTCTAAGTGCACCTATCCTGGAATGAACGTTCTTTGTCAGTACATTTATATGTTGCTCAAAAGAAAGCTTTTGATCAACATATACTCCCAAATATTTATAAGTAGAAAACCTGAACTGACTGACTACCATTTGCAGAATATACTTGCAATTTACATTCTTTGGCGTTTTTCTTAAGAATATTGTTACCTAACCAAACAGCATTACCTGAGTCTTTCCTGTATTCAAAATAAGATTTGATGAAGTAAACCAGTCTTGTAATGTATTAAAGTGTGTCTGTAACTTTGTCTCAACCTCACCAATATCTGAACCTACAGAAACCAGGACAGTGTCGTCGGCATAAAACCTAATGTCAGAAAATTTTATTTGACTGGGAAGATTATTAGTGTAAATAATAAATAGCAAGGGTCCTAATATGGACCCTTGTGCAATGCCACGTGTTACAGGAAGAGACTTAGAACAAAAATCGTCCACCATTACCATCTGAGATCGATTTTTTAAATAAGATTGAAACCAAGTTAATGGTTCTTCAGCTAAACCTATATACTTCAATCTGCTTATCAATATTGAATAATCAACCAAGTCAAATGCTTTTGATAAGTCGACGAACACCACACCCACGGATCTAGACCCCACAAGAGCAGTTCTATAAAAGGTCTATAAAATCTGTGAGTGCGGTGGTCGTAGACATACCCTTTCTGAATCCTGACTGGAATTGATTTAACTTATTGTATTTTTCAAGGTAATTTGTGAGTTGGCTATGAACTAATCTCTCCAAAAGTTATGAAAGGATGGATAATAAGGCAATTGGCCTGTAATTTGTTGGACCAAAATCTGAACCTCCTTTATGTACAGGCACAATTTTAGCTCATTTCCATGACTCTGGGAATTTACCTTCAAGCAAGCCCCTGTTTAACAGGTTTGTTAGAGGTTGGGCTACCTCAAAAGCACAATCTTTTGACAATCTTGTTTCAACATTATCCAGACCCTTTGCTTTATTTAATTTTAGTTTTTTTAATTCTTTTAGAAACATAGAAACATAGAATTTGATGTCAGATAAGGACCACTTGGCCCACCTAGTCTGCCCATTTCCCTACCTAATGGATAAGGTGCAGATCCTAGTTAGCCAACAGCCTATTTCTTCTTATCCCCACCCCCTAGAATTGCCTTATGACCGTCCCATGCATTCTTGAATTCCTCCACTGTTTTTGAGTCCACTACCTCCTCAGGAAGGCTGTTCCATGTATCCACAACCCCCTCCATGAAAAAATACTTCCTCACATTACCTTTGAGACATTCCCCTCTATCTTCAAATTGTGCCCCATTGTTCTTGCACATCTCTTTTTCTGAAAGATGCTACCATCTTGGACTCTGTTGATTCCCTTGATGTACTTGAAAGTTTCTATCATGTCCCCCCTCTCCATCCTCTACTTGAGTGTATACATATTAAGCTTCTTTAATCTCTCTTCGTATGTCTTCTGGTGCAGACCCTGCACCATTTTAGTTGCCCTCATCTGGACAGCCTCCATCCTGTCTATGTCCTTGCGGAGATGGGGTCTCTAGAACTGGACGCAGAACTCCAGATGGGGTCTCACCAACTGTCTGTACAAAGGGATAATAACTTCTTGTTTTCTGCTGGTGTTGCCTCTCCCTATGCATCCCAGTATCCCACCAGCTCTTCTTACTGCCTTCTCACATTGCTTGCCCACCTTAAGGTCATCTGATTGATATCCATTTCTGTAGTTGTTATTATCTCATTGTGTACTCTTCCCCTGAATTTTTGTTTCCCAGGTGCATTACTTGGCACTTCTTTGCACTGAATCTAAGCTGCCATACATTTGACCATTCCTCCAACCTTGCCAAGTCCCTTTGCATCCTCTCCACCTCACCTTCTGTATCAACCCTGTTGCAGATCTTTGCTTCATCTGCAAAGAGACATACTTTTCCTTCCAGTCCCTCTGCAATGTCACTTATAAAGACATTAAAGAGGACTGATCCCAGTACTGAACCCTGAGGTACCCCACTAGTAACCCCACTTTCTTCAGAGTAAACTCTGTTTACTATTACCCTCTGTATCCTGTTGTCCAGCCAATTTTTAACTCAGGCTACCACCTTGGGACCCACTCCCAGGCTATCTAGCTTGTATATTAATCTTTTGTGTGGAACTATGTCAAATACCTTGCTAAAGTCTAGGTAGGCCATGTCCACTGCTCCTCCCTGGTCTTCCACATTGGTCACCCAGTCAAATAAATCTATTAGATTCATCTGATTTGACCTTCCCACTGTGAATCCATGCTGCCTTGGGTCCTGTGCACCACTGGCATCTAGGAACTCAACAATTCTTTCCTTTAGAAGTGATTCCATCATTTTCCCTACCACTGAGTTCAAACTAACAGGTCTGTAGTTTCCTGCCTCCGTCTTGCTCCCACTTTTGTGAAGGGGCATCACGTCTGCCCTCCTCCAGTCCTCTGGTACTACACCATCCTCCCATGATTTGTTAAAAAGGGAGGTCAGTGGTGTCACTAATTCTACCCTTAGTTCTTTTAGAATTCTTCAGTGAATCCCGTCAGGCCCCATTACTTTGTCCACCTTCAGTTTTAAGAGTTCTTTCAGGACCCTTTCTTCTGTGAATGGACTGGTATTGACCTCCCTATCCAGAGTGCTTGTATTCTTTGATTTAGGTACCTCCCCCTCCTCTTCTTTTGTGAATACGGAGCAGAAGTATTCATTCAGTATCCCTGCTTTTTCACTTTCATCCTCTGTCCACCCTCCCTTCCCTTTAGTAAGCCTCACTATCCCTTCCTTCATCTTTCTTCGCTCCCTAATGTACCTATAAAAGGTTTTATCCCCTTCTTAACTGAGTTGGCTATCTTTTCCTCAGTTTGGGCTTTTGCTATTCTGAATGCCTTCCCCACTTCCTTCTGCTTTAATTGGTACAGTTCTCTGTCCTGCTCTTTCTTTGCTATGATTTTGAATCTAAATGAGGGAACACATTTCTGTTCAATCTGAGTCGCCTCCATTTCCAATCCAAAGATTCCTGAGTTATTTTGCCTACTAGGGATATCTAAATCCGGAAGCTCCACAAAATAGCTGTCCAAGGAGTCAGCAGCATTTTCTAAATTTTGCAGAACTCCATTTTCAATTACCTATATGTCCTTCGAATTTCTTGATGAGTTTGTAAGAGTCTTCAGAGGTTCCCAATATTTCTTTGGGTCTTTTGTTTCTTTGATCTTATTTTTGTAATATTGTGCTTTTACATTCCTAACCTCCTGAATAATTCTATTTTGAATCTTTTAAATTGGTCCCATGTTGTTTGGTTTAAAGTTTTATTTGCTTTCTTCCAAAGTATCTTTCTTTGAAAAATCAATCTTTTTAATTTATCATTTATCCAGGGTAGGTGGTGTGGTTTCCTTACTTCTTTTTTATAGGGAGCATGTTTATTACATACTTCTAGAAACATTTTTGTAAATTCTTCTACCACTAAATTTAAATCAGGGATAAGGGAAATTCGATACCATTTTTGTTGTGACATCTGTTGTTGAAAAAGTTGTTTATTATATTTTCTAAAACACCTTTTTACACTAAATTCAACTCTAGGTGGGTGTTGTTTAATTTGCTCAATACTAATATTACAGGATACAATGTTATGATCTCCCAGGTTTGGGGAACCTATGTTTGTTCCCGGACCCCTTATACCATGGGACAAAAAAATGAGGTCTAAAATATTCCTAGAGCTGTCAATCTTCCCTTTTCTAGTTGGTGTTGTAACTACTTGAGTCAGATTTAAACTCTGAACTAATTCTTCTAGTTTCTGACCTTTCTTCCCCCCATGCAACATTAAAATCCCCCACTAAAACTATTTTTTTTATCTTTAACATGTGTCACTATTTCATCAATCAACTTCTCAGAATAGTTTGTCTTTACCTTGGGAGGGGAATAGACCAACCAACAATAAGGTCGATAGACAAAATATGTACCAGGATACATTCCACTCCTTACATTTTACCCAAATAAACAATTTCTGAATGCCCCAGGGTATGGTTTAAGTACAGTATAATCCCCCCACCCTGGGCCCCTCTGTCCCTTCTATGGAAGTAATAATCACTTAAGCTTATATCCTTATTTTCATCTTTCTTTCCCAGCCAAGTTTCTGATAGGACAATAATCTTTGTTTTTTCTACATTAGCCCATGTTCGAAACAGATCCATTTTATTTACCAGGCTACATGCATTATCATGCATGATTTTAATTTGCCTGGTTTCTGGTCCTGGATTTGTTTTGATATCTCCACTGAGTGCCAGGGACACCAAGAGAACCCACCGATTTGTTTTACCAGTGATCTTTTTTGGAGACAACAAGTCTAACCTTATCTGGTAGTCTCTCAAATGTAGTTTCACTAGTAAAAAAGGGGTTCTTCTCCTGACCAGGCCTAGGCTATTTTTACTACAAAAAGTTTGGGAGGGAAAATTTAGGTGAATCTGGCACTTTAGAGACAAAGGCTCCCTAGAGAATACAGATCATATTTGCAAGGTACAAATCAACACTAACAATGCCCCTAATGCATAGGTAAACATTGATTTCCCATTTCTTATACATAGGAGTGGGCTCAGCACTGGAAAACAGCAGGGGGAAGGAGGATCATGGGATGTGACCCCCTAGAGGCCACCAGAAGAAGAGGGAGATGCTTCCAGATGTGGTATGCTTGCAAGGTGGTGTCACAAGTGCATCATTGCATGACTGGCCTTCCTCTGGGGAGGAAAACAGAAAATGCCCCAGTCCACTGAGGGTAATGCCAGCAGCCCCCACAGGCACATGCATCTCCAACATGGCAGTCCAGTCACCACCGCAGGGGTCCTGACCAAGTATTGGATAACCAGTAAGTCCATGAGAAAATTGGTGACTGGGTTGGGGAGGTTGCCATCAGGTGGTGGTTGGACCAGAGGCAAGGGAGAAAAAGCTATATAGAAGAACAAAAATGACTATGCCACTACAGCCACTCATGTGGCTCTCTCACCAACTTTTAGCCATTCAAATAACCTCAAAACTGCCTCAGTCAGTATTGCTGCTCCAGCAACTCTCTGTCCCATTTCTGCCCACAGGAATAACATCAAAACTGGTTCTGCCAATACAGCAGCTTCTATCCCCACCCAACCAAATAACAAGAAAACTTGCTCTGTTAGCCTTAGGTCCATCATCCATTTCTACTGTCACACTGTGGCCAGTGTTTGCTATAAGGACTAGGAGCAAAAAGTCCATCACTGCTGCCATCCCCCACTTTCCTGACCAGATGCAGAGTGAGAAAGGAGTCTGAAATTTCAACTGCACCACTAGCCTGCTGCAGAATTCTCAATCAAGAGACACCATGCTCATGGTGTGAAAGAATCCATACTCCCCCCAGTGCTCCTCTGAGTGCAAACCTGACCATCATTGTTTCCAGTGCCAACTACCCGCCAAAGCCAGGACTGCCAGCAGCACTTCAGCTGTGGGAGAAAAGAGAATGAGGAAATAAACAGATGATTTAAGTTGCTCAATTTCTGCAGCTCAGCTTCTGGCTTTGCCTCAATTCAACCAACTCCATCACCGGAGAGAGGAGGCCAATCAGTTGGCCAACTCAAAAAAGAAATCAGAATAGCTTGAACTTTTTTTTTGATGTGAAGTGTGTCGCATGATAGGTCTAGATCCATTTATGTGGGTTAATATTGTATATGTTGTAATGTACCTTAGAATTAAGACACTATCTCTTTAAAAGGCTTTTAGGAATGAACCTACAAAAATAGCCTTAATTGTTCTAATGCCTATTTTTGAATCTGGTACGTCTCCAGATAAAGGAGACAGTTTTATTGTGCCAGGAAAACACAACTCTTAGAGAAAACTGGGTATCTAGCTTTCCATGACAGGAAGAGGTCAGGGGAATGGTCCGGTGGTCAGGGGTTAAACCAAATCCATGGACCAGATGTCACTAGGGTTGACATGTAATCACAGTGACACCTGCAGGAAAATGCAAACTGTTGCACCATAATATCTGTATTGTCTTGGAACCATTAACCCCACCCCAGAGGAAAAAAAGGTGGGTGTGTCCAAAAAAATTACCATCATGTATATAATCAGACACATTTTTAACTCAAAGCAGTTGATAAACAGTTTAGCTGGGGATCAGATCACCTGTCCAGCCGGCAATACTTGAAGACCAGAAGTATATGTGTAAGCCTGTTGAGGAAAACAGAAAATGCTCCAGTACACAGTGGTCTAATCTCTAAAATCAGCCCTGAGTGTGTGGAAAGTTTGACTTGTCACATACTAAACAGAAAAGTCTGATTTTAAGTCAGAATTTTGGAAACCAAGACTTTTCACCAAGGGGAACACCTGAAGGCTTTTTTTCAAAGGACATTCAGAGGAACTGATTTGGAATAAACACTTGCTACAGAACTGTTGCTTAAAGATCAATGACAACCATTTTACACATAGCCAAAAAAGCCTACAAAAGCCTGAATTCAGGTCCCAGTGTTATAAGTAGTGTTTCTTGAAAGTTACATGCTATTTGGTTTTGTGGTTTGCTTTAAAGCAGCATTTGTTAACTTGTTCTGTTCTAGCTGAAAACAGTCAATCTGTTTCTGTCCCTCTGACTGAGCCTGGGTGAGTGATGACATTATATGGGACTAGGCTACAGTTTCAGTGGTAAGTACCTACTTGACTGATGAGCTGTTAACTTCCCAATTAGAACAATCTGTGAGGTAATTGTTTGTTGTTCAGGGTTTTTACAAACTTAGTCTCTGGTGTTTGTTCAGATGAATTCACTGAAAATCCACATTTTGTTCTTCTAAAGGGCTGATCATTTGATCTTCAGTGCTGAATTGAAGTGGTATGCATTTGAGAAATCAGCTTATCTGTATTACAGCTCCTGCAGTTCATTCTGATCAAAACTCTGTGCTTTTCTCTTGCAATAACACTAGTTTGTTTATTTAGTGGATATAAAATGTCAAACATTTGTTAGTTCATATAAGTAGTTTGTCTTTTTAATGTAGTTTCAATAAATAGGTTCATGTAAGAACATTATTTTCCTCTCAGATTGATAGACATGTGCCTGCCACAGTCTGCTATTTCAGCCACATGTACTATATGAACTCACACATTTCACTTATTTGATGGTCTATGAGTTAAAATACATCATGTAGATATATAACTAGACACACTTCATGGCATCCTGATGCCTCCATCTCCTGTCTACAGTTGAGGCAGCAGCAGTCTGCTGTCCCATGTCACCTGCCCCACATGCACCCTGTCTCCTGCCCCAAATTTAAGGATGCCACACCCTGCTGACCCCTCTCTTGTCCCATAGAGTCAGGGCTGCTGCACCCTGTTGCTCCATGTCTTGCATGAACAATCAGGGCCTCAGCACCCTGCTGCTCCCTGCCTGAAAAGTTGAGGTTACTGCTCCCTACTGTGGCCCTTTGTCCCCCAACCCTCAATCAGAGCCATTGCACCCTGTTCCTGTCACCATAGTTGGGGCTGCTGTGCACTCCTATACCCTAGGATCCCATGCCTCTGCTTCCACATTTGGGGCTGCTGCACCATGATGCCCATGCCACCAGAGGTGGGGCTTTTACTGCACTCTGCTGCCTACATCCATTTTCCCAAATGGGCAAGGCTGCTGCACCATACACATCCCATCCCAGAGTCAGGGCTGCTGTGCCCTTCTGCCCCCCCATGTTCTACCCCACAATCAAGGCTTCTTCAGCATGCTGTAGTCCATCTCCTGCCATCATAGCCAGAGTTGCTGCACCTTGTTCCTGTTTACACAGACAGGGCTGATGTACCCTCTTGCACCCTACAACCCAATTCCTCCACAGTCCCATGACTCCACAGTTAGGGTTGCTGCATCATGCTGCCTCCTGCCACCAAAGTCATATTTGTTTGCTGGACCGCCCAAAGAAAAAAAAAAACAGAAAAATGCTTTCATCATGTATTATGGGGGTGAAGAACAGATGGCATTAGGGTGCAGAAGTCTCAACTGTTTGGTCTGGAGACAAGGGTGGCATTAGGGTACAGCAGCCCAAGCTGTGGGACAGGATGCAGCAGTCACACCTGGGTGGAACTGACACAACTATGGAGACAGAGGACAGGGGGCAGCAGATGCCCTAACTCTTGTGGCAAGCGGCAGCATGGTGCAGTAGCCCTAACTGTAGAGGCAAGGGGTTCTAGAGCACAGCAGGCTGCAGTAGCCCTGCCTGAGTAGTCCAGAGCAGGGTGCAACAGCCCTGACTATGGTAGTAGGGGACTGTGGACAGCATGGTGCAGAAGCCTTGACTGTGGGGCAGGACACATGGGGGGCATCAGGTACAGCAGCCCTGACTGTGAGATGGGGTGCTCATGGTGCAGCAGCCCTGCTCAGTTGGGACACTGGATGTGGATAGCAGGGCGAATCAAAAGCCCCACCTCTGGTGGCATGGGGCAGCATAGTGCAGCAGCCCCAACTGTAGAGGCAAGATACAATGGACCAAAGGGTGTAGCACAGCTCAGCAGCCGTGACTGTGGAGACAGGAACAAGGGACAACAAGGTGCAATGTCCCCAAATGTGGGTTTGGGGGACAGTGGATATCAGGTTGCAACAACCCCAACTGTTTTGGCATGAGAAAGCACAGTGCAGCAGCCCTGACTGTTCAGGCTGATGGTGAGCAACAGGATGCAGCAACCCCAGCTGTGTGGGAGAAGACAGTGGGCAGCAGGTGCAGTGGCCTTGAATGTGGGGCCAGAGACAGAAGGCTTGTGGGGGCAGAGGACAAGGCATCAGAGACACCTGCCTCAACTGTGGTGCAGGAGACAAGGGGCATCAGGATGCTATACACTGTTTCTAGTTATACATTGTGTAGTTTCACACGGAAACCATCAAAGAACTGAAATTTGTGAGTTCATATTGTACATGTGCCTGAAATAGCAGAGTGTTGAAGGCACCTGTTTGTCAATCTGAGAGGAAGAAAAATTGTTCATACATATACCTATTTATTGAGGCTACATCAAACTACTTGTATGAATTAACAAATTTAGATTTATTTTATATCCATTAAACAAACAACCCAGTGTTATATAGCTAGAAAAATAAACAGTTTTAATGAGAAAGAACTGGCAGCTTCTGTGATACAGATAAGCGGATTTCTCAAATGCTTACCACTTCAATTCAGCACTGAAACTCAAATGATCAGCTCTTTAGAAGGACAAAATGTGGATTTTCAGTGAATTCATCTGAACAGACACCAGCGACTGAGTTTGTAAAAACCCTGGACGGCAAACAATTACCTCACAAATTGTTTTAATTGGGAAGGTAACAGCTCATCAGTCAAGCAGGTCCTTACACTGCTGAAGCTGTAGCCTGGTCCCATATGATGTCATCACTCTTCCAGGCTCAGTCAGAGGGACAGAAACAGCTTGACTGTTTTCAGTTAGTGCAGAACAGGTTATTAAATGTTGATTTAAAGAAAACCACAAAACCAAATAGGATGACATTTTCAGGAAACACTACTCATAACACCAGGACTTGAATTCAGATGTTTTTAGGCTTTTTTCAAACGATGTGTAAAATGATTGCCGTTGAGCTTCAAGGACTCATCTCTACAAGGGCATTTAAAATCTTGTCTGGACTCTAACATCAAAACAAGGTATAGTTTAGAAAAACAGTATCTAGAGTTTTCTGTAAATGATCCAGTTTTACCTTTGTTATTGTCTGCATTTCAAAGTTCTTCCAAACTGTAGACTTTTCTGTGTTGCCTTTATTTTAAGTAAACTTTTATGATTTGCTTACCAACTCTGCCGGGGTCTGACTGTGTGATTTAACATTTTAACAGAAGGATTTTGAAAAGACTGTGAGCCTTGACAGATAATACCGCTTGGCTATCATACCCAAATTACTTAGGCAAGATGTAGCCAGTGGCCATGGTGGGATTCAAATACTAAAAGTAGTGCAGAGTCAAGGGAACTCAAAACTAAGTTTCCACCCTCCCACTGAGAAAAGAAAGGCTGGTAAGTCTTCCAGAACCCCTTACAACTGCTCGTGAGTTCCTGAATAGTGGGATCCCCTCTGAAAATTGGGGGCCAGGGGCTCATGACAGATTTGGTGCCAGCTACTGGGATTTTGAATGGTCTTGTAAAACCATCACATAATCAAGGGAAGAATTTGGAAAGGGGAAAAATAAATTTGTCTGCAGACAATAGACCCTATCCTGTTTGAATTTTTTTTTTTTGAACAGAGTATTGTGATAGAAGAATGTCTGTTCAGTGCAGCAATATGAACTTGGAACAACTGAGTAAGATATGTGGGGAGAAGGGCATCTCTAGTGAAAACAAAAATAAAAGACAACTCATGGAGGCCCTTCTGGCAGCTGAGATGGAGGAAGTGCTACCCCAGTTAGTGCCAGAGGTGGTGACTTTGGAGGTCCATAGCCCAGAGGAGAAGAAGCCATCTACAGACAAAGAGCTGGAGCTGGAGCTGAAAAGGCTGCAGATGCAGGAGAAACAGCTTGAAAATGAACAAAAAAGATTTGCATTGGAGCAAAAGAGGAACAATGGCTCCAGAGAGAGAGGAAAGACAGCAACAAAGAGAGGCCAAAGAATGGCAGCGCCAGGTGGAGGTGGAAGAAAGGCAGCACCAGGTGGAGGTGGAGGAATGGCAGTACCAGAAGGAACATAAGCTGAAAAAGCTGACGCTCCAACCAACACCAACCCCATAGCAGGTAAGTGGTGGTGCTGGTTTTGAATCTCCAGGACTAGGGTAAAAGCTAAATTCAAAATTAATGGCTGAGTTGAAAGAGGGGGAGGATATGGATATGTTTTTAAATTCATTTGAAAAGGTCTGTATCCAGACCAATCTGCCCAAAGAGACCTGGAGCTTTCACCTGTCTCCACTACTTATTGGCAAGGGGCTGGAAGCATTGGGTCAGATGGACAATGTTGAAAGTAAATATTCTGAAAAGTTAAAAACTGCTTTATTAAAAAAAATATGAGCTGGACCCTGATGCATACCGAGCAAAGTTCCGTAAACTCCGAAAGGGTCCGGAAATTATCTTTCAGGAGGTAGCCACAAAACAGCAGTAATATTTTAAATGTTGGTGGGAGGGGGTGAAAGCAGATTCTGTTGAAGCTATTGAAGGGGTGGTATTGCTTGAATAGTTTTACTGGATTTGCTCATATGACTTAAAGCTTTAGCTAGAGGACCGAGATCCTAAGACTGCCAAAAAGGCTGCAGAGCTGACAGATCGCTATGCTTGAAGCAGGGCTGCTCCCAAGGGGAATTCAGGGGTGAAAGGGAAAAGTGGGCATTTTGGACAACAAAAAACCACAGGGCCCCTGCAAAAAGAAGGGAATCTTTAGGTGCCCAAAAGGGAGGTCGAGTACAAGAAACATGATGAATGCTGGTACTGTCACCAGATAGGCCATCTGTCTAGGCAGGATCCTAAGAAAGCCCAGAAGGTAAAAGGGCCTGCGCAATTGGAGACAATAGCCCACTGTATCACTGATGCTCTCCCTGACAATATGAGGGGCACATTCACCCAGTCACGGTGAATGGGGTACACACAAGAGGGCTAAGGGATACAGAAGCATCTCTTACCCTGGTGAAAGGGGATTTGGTGGGGGCTGAACAAATACTGCCAAACCAGTTTGTCTCTGTGAGGGATTACACAGGGGAAAGGAAAACTTACCCATTAGCCAGTGTTACCCTGGATTGGGAAGATGCAGATGAAGGGATAAGGAAGGTGGCTGTACCTGAAAAACTCATTATGGATGTTATTGTGAGGAATGACATTCCACAGGGAGTGGTTTGTGCTATGACCAGGAGTTAAAAGAATAGAGGCTTCTGTGATCTTCGGAACCCTACAGAAATTCAAACAGGAGAGGTTGGGAGACAAGCCAGCCAACCTGTAGCTCTTGTAAAAGAGGGTAGTAACAGGGGGAATGGAACGTCCTCTAGTGGCTGTTAACCTAACTGCTACTGAAGGTTGCTCTCAGGAGGGAGGGGTGATACATAGCCCGGAGGAGGGGTTAGGTTGCGATACTGAGTCCCCTACTGCCACAGCTATGGACCTCAGCCTGGGAACTGATGGGGGCATGCCCCATGCTCTGGATAAGTGGGAAGACTTAGCAGCAGTGCAATGGACAGACCCTAGCTTAGAGAAGCTGAGGGCCTGTGCAGAGTCTGTTGGGACACAGGGAGGTGATGGAAAGCATAGAGCGTATTGGGACAATGGACTGTTTTGCACACAGGACATCAGGACAGAGGGAAGGGTGATGGGCAGGCAGCTTGTTGTTCCCTAGGAGTATCGTGGGTTACTGCTCAAGGCAGCTCATGATTTTCCCATGTCCAGACATTTGGGCATTGCTCACACTATGCAGTGCTTAGCCCACAATTTCTATTGACCCAATATTACCAATCAGGTGAAGGAATACTGCAAATCCTGTCACCGGTGTCAGGAAATGGGGAAGGCTGGAAGCAAAGCCAAGGCTGCCCTGATTCCCTTACCATTTGTGGAGGAGCCATTCCAGAAGGCTGGAATGGATATCGTGGGTCCTTTGAATACCCCAAGTTCCTTGGCAAAAAGGTACATATTGGCAGTTATTGATTATGCTACCTGCTATCCCGGAGCTATCGCACTGTCCTCCACTAAGGCGGACAAGGTGGTAGATGCTTTGCTGGGGATTTTCTCCAGTGTTGGGTTTCCACAGGAGGTTATCTCTGATTGAGGAGTAACTTTATGTCAGACCTAATGAAGTGTTTGTGGGAGAAGTGTGGTGTTGTACAGAGGCGCACAACAGCTTACCACCCACAAGCTGATGGTCTCATAGAGAGATTTAATGGGACCCTAAAAGCTATGCTTATGGCATTTGCAGAACAACATGGGTGGGACTGTGAGAAATAGCTACCCCACCTGCTGTTTGCCTACAGGGAAGTGCAACAAGAGTCAACCTGGTTTTCACCCTTCGAGCTCTTGTATGGATGCAGGGTGAGGGGGCCCCTAGATTTTAATAGAAGAGAACTGGGAAGGTAATCATGCCACAAAGGGGACTCCCATAGTGGAGTATGTGTTAAAATTCAGGGAGACATTGAAGGAGCTTACGGGCATGGCCCAGAGCAACCTGGCAGCTGCCCAGCAAAAACAAAAGACCTGGTATGATTGTAGGGCCAGAGCTTGCTCATATGGGGTAGGACAGGAGGTAATGGTTCTGATCTCAGTCTGAAAGGACAAGCTGCAAGCTGAGTGGGCAGGGCCATACAAGATAGTCTGGCAGGTAAACAATGCTAATTACATTGTAGAGTTACCTGACCGAAAACATAATCACAGGATATATCATGTGAACATGATGAAGCCATATTTCAATAGGGCTGACATGGTACTTATGGTTTGCAGTCCTGGAGAGGAGCAAGGTGGGGAAGACCCCCTTCTCACTTTTAGCCGAGAGCCAGCAGGCATCATCTGTGGAGACCATCATGCTGTCATCCCAGCTGATACATGGATAGGCCCAAGAATTGAGGACTGTTTTGTGAGACTTTGACCCTTTATTTATGGCAAAGCCTGGACAGAAACAACTAGTGGTGCATGAAGTAGGCACGGGGACCCAAGCACCCATACATAGGACAGCTTACCGGGTGTCAGGGACAGTCCTCAAAGACATTAGGAGGGAGGTGGGGGAGATGCTGGATCTAGGGGTGATCCAGAAGTCCCACAGCCCCTGGGTCTCACCTGTGGTCCTTGTACCAAAACCATATGGGACTATGTGGTTCTGCTTAGATTATCATGGATTTAAGGCCATCACAAAATCTGATGCCCACCCAATGCCATGCACAGACTAACAGCTTGACATACTGGGAGGGGCAACATACTTGACTACAGTAGATCTGACAAAGGGGTAGTGGGAGGCAGAACTGACTGACAGGGCTAGGGAAAGGTCAGCATTCATCACCCCAATCTGCCTGTTCTAGTTCAAGGTCATGCCCTTTGGGATGAAGAATGCCCCTGCTACATTCCAGCGTTTAGTAAATCAGGTGTTACAAGATATGGAGGACTTCACAGTCGCCTACTTGGATGATATTGATATCTTCAGCATTACATAGAAACATAGAAACAGAATCTGACGGCAGATAAGGACCACTTGGCCCACCCAGTCTGCCCATTTCCCTACCTAATGGATAAGCTGCAGATCCTAGTTAACCAGCAGCCTACTTCTTCCTACCCCCAACCCCTAGAATTGCCTTATGACTGTCCCATGCATGCTTGAATTCCACCACTGTTTTTGACTCCACAACCCGGAAGGCCGTTCCATTTATCCACAACCCTCTGTGAAAAAATACTTCCTTAAATTACCTCTGAGCCACCCCCATCTTCAAATTGTGCCCTTGCTTCTTGCCACCTCTTTTGAAAGATGCTACCCTCTTGGACTTTGTTGATTCCTTGAGGTACTTGACAGTTTCTATCATGTCCCCCTCTCCCTCCTTTCCTCGAGGCTATACATATTAAGCTCCTCAAGTCTCTCTTCATATGTCTTCCAGTGCAGACCCTGCACCATTTTAGTGCCTCCTCTGGACAGCTTCCATCCTGTCTATGTCTTTGCAGGTGGGTCTCCAGAACTGCACAAATTACTCCAGATGGGGTCTGACCAGCTGTCTGTACAGAGGATAATAACTTCCTGTTTTCTACTGGTGATGCCTCTCCCTGCATCCCAGTATCTCTCAACCCTCCTTGCTGCCCTCTCACATTGCTTGCCCACCTTAGGTCATCTGATATGACTACCCCAGGTCCTTTCCATTTTGTTGTTGTTAGTATCTCACCCCCATTGTGCACTCTTCCCTGGGTTTATGTTTCCAGGTGCATTACCTTGCACTTCTTAGCATTGAATCTAAGCTGCCATACATTTGACCATTCCTCTAACCTTGACCAAGTCCCTTCTCACCCTTTCCACACCTTGTGACATCAACTCTGTTGCAGATCCTTGTGTCATCTGCAAGAGACATTTTCCTTCAGTCCCTCTGCAATGTCACTTATAAAGACATTGAAGAGGACTGGTAATACTGAACCCTGTAGTACCCCCACTAGTAACCCCCTTTCTTCAGAGTGACTCCATTTACTATTACTCTCTCTGTCCTATCTCCAGCCAATTCTTTACCCAGGCTGTCATCTTGGGACCCTCCCAGGCTGGCTAACATGTATATTAATCTTTTTGTGTGGGACTGTGTCAAATGCCTTGCTAAAAGTCTGAGGTAGGCCATGTCCACAGCCCTCCTGATCTACTACTTTGGTCACCCAGTCGAAGAAATCTATCAGATTCGTCTGGCATGACCTTCCAGCTGTGAATCCATGCAGCCTTGGGTCTGCCACCCTCTGGCCTCTAGATACTTGACAATTCTTTCCTTCAGAAGTGATTCATCATTTTCCTATCACTGAGGTTAAACTAACAGGTCTGTAGTTTCTCTCTTCTGCCTTGCTCCCACTTTTGTGAGAGAGGAATCACATCTGCCTCCTCCAGTCCTCGGGTACCACCCCATCCTCCCATGATTTGCTAAAGAGGGTAGTCAGTGGTGTCACTAGTTCTACCCTTAGTTCTTTTAGAATTCTGGTATGAATCCCATCAGGCCCCATTGCTTTGTCCACCTTCAGTTTTAAGAGTTCTTTCAGAACCCTTTCTTCTATAATGGACTGGTATCAACTTCTGCATCCAGAGTGTTTCTACTGTTTGCTTTAGGTACCTCCCCCTCTTCATTTGTAAATACTGAGCAAAAATATTTGTTTAGTATCTCTGCCTTTTCACAGTCACCCTCTGCCCTACCTCCCTCCCTTTATTAAGCCTCACTATCCTCCTTGGTCTTCCTTCACTCCTGATGTACCTATAAAGGTTTTATCCCCTTCTTAACTGAGTTGGCTATTTTTTCCTTGGTTTGGGCCTTGCTGTTCTGACTGCCTTCCAGCTTCCTTTTGCTTCTAAATGATACAGTTCTCTGTCCTGCTCCTTCTGTGATTCCTTGTACTTCCTGAATGCTTTCTTTTCTTTTGAACCTTCACTGCCACTTCCTTCAAGAACCATAGTGGTTTCTTACATCATTTCGTTTTGTTTATTTGCTTCACACAAAGGCTTGTTACCTCTGTGATGGCAGTTTTTATTATTCCCATTGTTCTTCACCACCCTCCTTCCTGCCCATTTGCTAGTGCTTCTTGAGGCACTCCACCCATTTTAGCAAAGTCAGCCTCCTAAAGTCCAGTACTTTCTTTGTATGGCTTGACTCTATTGCTGTGTTTGTTGTGAACCATACTGTTCAATGGTCGCCAGTTCCCAGATGGCTTCCCACTTCTACATCTGTGATCCTCTCCCATCTCCATTTGAGAGAACCAGGTCTAAGATTGCTCCCTCGAGTGGGCTCCAATACTAGTTGTCTAAGGCATGCCCCTGTAGGGCATCTAGAATAACCCCACTCTTCAAAGTGGCTGCTGCAATTGCACTCCAGTTAACATCTGGCATATTCAGATCACCCATCAGCAATATCTCCCCTTTTCCAGCTATTCTAAGTATACTTTCTATCATTTCCTGTCCATTTCCTCCCCTGAAAAGAAGTCTGTATACAACCCTGTGTGATTGTGGTGCCATTGCCTGTCTCCAAATTTACCCACAGTTCTTCTTCTCCTCCCTGTTTACCCTTTTGTTCAGTTGCTTTGATTCCTTCCCTTATGTAAAGAGCTACACCTCCTCCTCTTTTACCCTCCCTGTCCCTCCTGTAGATAGTGTATCCTGGTATGTTTACATCCCAGTCATGGTTTTGTGTGTACCATGTTTCTGTGACTGCCACGATATCCAGATGTTACTCCTCCATCAAGACCACTAATTCAGGAAGCTTGTTACCCAGACTACGGGCATTGGTACTCATTGCTCTCCATTTTTTGATGGCTTTACCTTCTGTTGCAGCATCCCCCACTGATCTTTCTACCTCGGTCTTTTTCTCATTTAGTACCCTGTTTTGTAGGGAGAGGCTGGATTTTCCTGCTGCATATCAGTGCCTCCCTTGACTAGTTTAAAAGCTTCCAATGAAGCATTTAAACTGATTGCTCAAAGACTTGTTCCCTTCCTGGACAGATGCAGACCATCCTGCCAGTATAGGCTGGTGTCCTCCAGGTGGAACCCCAGTCCCCAATGAAGCCAAACCCCTGTGCTCCACACCATTTTTTCAACCATTCATTAAACTGCATGGTGCAAAGTACCCTCGCCTCACCCATGCCATTGAGAGGCAGCACCTCTGAGAAGGATACTGTGTGTGCTACTTGTCTTAGGCCCCTCCCCAACTCTACAAAGTCCTCCTGCACTGCTCTAATCTCATGATGAGCCAAGTCATTTGTCCCTAGGTGGACAATGACGTCCAGCTCAGACTCCCATGCAGCTGTTCTCGTGATCCTGAGGATGTGCTTCCTGTCCCTCCAAGCCATGGCACCAGGCAGGCACCTTACTTCAGTTTTCCCTGCTCCCCCCAGTTCTATCCCCCTAATAATTGAGTCCCCCACCAGGAGCTGCTTCCTTTCCCTGTGGTGTCCTCTGCCTCCTTCCTGTGGGCCTCCCTTGTGACAGTTGTCCTCAGCCTCCTTAGTCTCCTCTGTGGGTGCATCCATAGGGGAGCTATGCTCCCCCAGAATGGTGTATGGATTGTGGAGTGGAACAACTGACTGTGGTGTGCCTCTGTTCCACCATCCTCACCCTCCCTGAGCCCACTGTGGTCCAACTGCTGTGCTTTCTTCTGCAACCTCCGGAGTGTGGTGGTGGCTCTGGTGCTCCCTGGATGGGGGCCGTTCCCTTTCTACTGTTCAGTGTGGCCTGGGGGAAGGTTCCCTTACTACTGTCCAGTGTGGCCTGAAGACGGGCAACTTCCTCCCTCAGGGCAGAGAGTTGTCTGCACATAGGGCAGCATCTCAGCCTCCAGAAAGACTCCCGGAAGACTGCTGCCCCATAGCCATTACATTGCACTACTCCCCACATGTTTATCAATTTTTTTTTGTGTGTGTGTGTGATTGGTTTGTTATATATATATATATATATATATATATTATACAATGTGTATGCTTATATTGTCAGTGCAGTGTGCTAGAGAGGATATGACAGTGATATGCACCTTGCACTCTTGAGGAAATGATGTCAGAACCCAGGTATAAAGGAACTATTTCCAGGGGTGGGTGGGGTGAGGGTGGGCAGGGGTTGGGCCTAAACTGTGCCCTCATGAAACAATCGGCTAAAAGCTCTGACCCACCGCTGCGATGAGCGCCTTCCTGTCAGCAAGATGCCCTACACAACAATTTGACAGAGAAAATACCCTGCTAATCACACAGAGAAAAAATCCAGACATCCAAGTCAGACACAGGTAAACCTCCCCAGCCCCAAAACAGCCTGGTGGTTTGTGCTCTGAAAGCAGTCAGCCCCAAAATAAGTCAGCTGTGCTTTAAACTCTTCCTGCACTGAGAATCTTAAGAACTGTAACAAAAGTAAAGCTAGATCCGCCTCCCTCTGTTGCTTGAAAGACTGTCTTTTTCTGATAATTCTAAGTTCCTTATTTCACCTTTCAGTTAGAAGTAGCCTCCACCTGCAGAATATCTGCTACAAACCAAAGTCAATTGTAAGGTTCACCTCCCTCTGTTGTACGCACAATCCACTTTCTTGCAAATCCTATGTTCAGTATTGCAGCTTCCAGCCAGAGGTAGCTTCACCTGAAGAATATTAGCTGTTCTGATGAGTTTGCTATAAAACACTTGCTTATAATACTATTGTTCTCAGGTCTGTAAGACTCTTCCAAAGCTATTGGCTGATAAGTAGCTATGATGTAAGCACTTCCCGACACAGTCTGGTCTGGCCTTTTAAGGCACACACAGATAAACACAAAAAACAGTTTCCACCCGCTAGGACACTGTCTGGGTCAAATACACAGCCTGTACCTGCACTTACTTCAGGACTTATGACAAATTCTTAGTCCATGGTTTAAACTCTTCCTGCACTGAAAATCTTAAGAATTGGAACAAAAGTAATGCTAGATCCACCTCCCTCTGTTGCTTGAAAGACTGTCTTTTCCTGATAATTCTAAGTTCCTTATTTCACCTTTCTGTTAGAAGTAGCCTCCACCTGCAGAATATCTGCTACAAATCAAAGACAATTGTAAGGTTCACCTCCCTCTGTTGTGAGCACAACCCACTTTCTTGCAAATCCTATGTTCAGTATTGCAGCTTCCAGCCAGAGGTAGCTTCACCTGAGGAATATTAGCTGGGAGAAACACCTGATACACCTGAGGGAGGTGTTGGGCTGAATACAGGCAGCAGGTATGACTATTAAGGCAGAAAAGTGTCAGGTGGCCATGGCAGAGGTCGCTTACTTGGGACATGTGGTGGGGCAAGGCCAACTTCGCCCAAACCAAGCAAAGATAGAGGCTATTGCATCATGGCCTACACCTGAAATCCAGAAACAAGTCATGAGCTTTCTTGGGACAGCAGGGTATTATAGAAAATTTGTTCCCAGCTACAGCTCCCTGGCTGCACCTTTATCTGGGTTGCTAACAAAGAATAAGCCTAGTAAGGTAAAATGGGACACAGCCTGTGAGCAGGCCTTCACGCAGCTGAAAACCTCACTGTACGGTCCCAGTGCTGGCTAGCCCAGACTAAAATAGGCCATTTGTGGTACAGATGAGTGCCTCATATGTGGGAATAGGGGCAGTTCTCAGCCAATTTTCCAATCAGAGGAGAGAGCACCCCACTGTATACTTAAGCAAGAGGCTGCTTCCATGGGAACAAGCCTATTCAACAGTGGAGAAGGAATGTCTCACCTTAGTTTGGGCATTAAGAAAACTGGAACCATACCTTTATGGGAGGCATTTTAAGATCCAAATGGATCACAACCCATTAGTATGGTTGGGCCAAATGGGAAAAATAATGAGAAACTTCTGAGATGGAGTACTGCCTTGCAGGCTTATGACATGGAGATTTCACATAGGCCTGGATCTAAATATGGGAATGCAGATGACCTATCACATATCCTGGATCTATAACATAACGGGAAAGAACTGCCTCCAATTGGGACGTGTTCCCCCCAGCTTCTGTTTTAGGAGGGATTAATGTTGCATGAAAGGCCTAGATCCATTTATGTGGGTTCATATTGTATATGCTGTAATGTACTTTAGAATTAAGACACTGTCTCTTTAAAAGGCCTTTAGGAATGAACCTACAAAAATAGTCTTAATTGTTCTAATGCCTATTTTTGAATCTGGTACATCTCCAGATAAGGGAGACAGTTTTATTGAGCCAAGAAAACATAACTCTTAGAGAAAACTGAGTATCTAGCTTTTCATGACAGGAAGAGGTCAGGGGAATGACCCCGGGGTCAGGAGTTAAGCCAAATGCATGGATCAGATGTCACTGGGGTTGACATGGAACCACAGTGACACCTGCAGGAAAAAGGAAACTGTTGCACCATAGTATCTCTATTGTCTTGGAACCATTTAACCCCACCCCAGAGGAAAAAAAGGTGGGTGTGTCCAAATAAATGATCATCATGTATATAATCAGACACATTTTGAACTCAGAACAGTTGATAAACAGTTTAGCTGGGGGTCAGATTGCCTGTCCAGCTGGCATATACTTGAAGACCAGAAGTATATGTGTAGGCCTGGAAAAATCTGTAAAACCAGACCTGAATGTGTGGAAAGTTTGACTTGTCACATGCTAAACAGAAAAGTTTGATTTTAAGTCAGAATTTTGGAAACCAAGACATTTCACCAAGGAGAGCACATGAAGACTTTTTTTTAAAGGACATTCAGAGGAACTGACTTGGAATAAACACTTGTTACAGAACTGTTGCTTAAGGACTCATCTCCACAAGGACATTTAAAATCTTGTCTGGACTCTAACATCAAAACAAGGTATAGTTTAGAATAACAGTATGTAGTGTTTTCTGTAAACCATCCAGTTTTACTTTTGTTATTGTCTGCATTTCAAAGTTCTTCCAAACTGTGGACTTTTCTGTATTGCTTTTATTTTAAGTAAGCTTTTATTATGTTCTTATTGACTCTGCCTGGGGTCTGATTGTGTGATTAAACATTTTAACAGAAGGGTTTTGAAAAGACGGTGTGCCTTGGCAGATAGTATTACTTGGCTATCATCCCCAAACTACTTAGTCAAGACGTAGCCAGTGGCCGTGGTGGGATTCAAATACTGAAAGAAGTGCAGAGCCAAGGAAACTCGAAACTATAGTTTCCATCCTCTTGCTGGGAAAAGAAAGACTGGTAAGGTTTCTGAAATCTCTTACAACTGCTCACGAGTTCCTGAATAGGGGGTCCTTTCTGCAAACAGGAGGTCCTACCCAGCTGCCCTGGGTTTGGGGGCCAGGGGCTCATGACAAAGTGTGCCTGATGCCCAGTGGTCTGTCTGAGGTGGGTGGGTTAAGGCATGTGATGGGAATGAACTCGTAATCTTAACAGGGAGGAGGGAGCATTCAGTTTGGACCAAGCATGATCCTAAATTAAAAGTCAGCTATAACATGCTGCAGCAGAGCAGATGGGATGGGCAGAGTAGATCTGCGCAGATATGGTGTTGATCAAGGATGTGGAGGACTAACAGAAGTGTGTTTTAGCTTTAATATAAACCCCAAAATGCACCACAGAACATCTAGCACATCCTCTCCCCTGGCTTTTAATTAAAATGTTTTGCTTGTTTTGTATACATTACTTATATTACATTTTATAAATAAGGTAACACTACTCTGCAAATCTTTCCCTTCATGCCCCCCTAAATAGCAAGAAAACTGGTTCTGTTGGCACAGCTGCTCCCACAGCTCTCTCTCTCTCTCCATTCCAACCAAATATAAAAATGTTTAAAATAGCTCTGCTAGTACAGCTACTCATGGGGCTCTCTCTCTCCCTCTCACAGCTGTTCCAGCCTAATCCACCAGCATCGCAGCAAACCTCTGCACAGGCCTGCATTGGGATTTCTGCATTGATCAGCTTCTTGTTGGGCAAGAAAGGGGAAGGGGGAGAAGGACACTTGAGCAACAGCCTGGTGAGGTGAAGCCCTCCCTCTACACACTAGACACCAAGGATGCTAAAAAAAGATTGACCCAGTGGACCACCAGGGACTAAATAATTAAGTACAGGCCACAAGCGAACATATTTATTTTATTACAACAAGCAATGCAGATACTAAAGTGCCTAAAGTTCTTCCAAATTCATCATTTACTTGTGTTGCTGTATTTCTCTTCTATTTCCTTTTTACTAAAAGTGGTAAAAAAAAAAGTACTCCAGTAGCTGCTGAATGGAAGAATATGACCAATGCCATCCATTACTGGAATTAAAGGGGAACGCAGGCCCTTCTATGTCGTGAGTCCCTGCTGCTCTCGCCATGCTTCAGTTAACTTAAAATAGGAAGGGGGAAGACTTGCAAAGAACAACATGCTTATTGATCCTTGCCTATGAAATGTGTGTTTGCAGGGGGGGATGTGATGGACCTAGAGCCTTTCTGACCTTAAACAAACCAGGCCGCCTCACTGTTGGGTGTGCACATGAAACAAACAAGTTCAAACAAAATTCAAGCACCACACACCATATAAAACTAATACCAAAAAGCCAATTTCAGTTCAGAAAAAACTGAAACTCCTTGATGATGCTGTAGGCAAAACCGATTGGAGTTTTGTGGTTTTCCACCAGTGTCTCTGGATGGGGAACACACTATGGGGTACTATTGCAATGAATGAAACATTTTTTTTCTGAACTGAAATTGGCTTTTTGGTACCAGTTTTTTTTTATGGTGGGTGGTGCTGAAATTTTGTTTGAGTCCCTTCTGACCTTAACTACTATGTTACTATGTTTGTTTCCCATGGCCCACAGAGCTTTTAACCAAGGAAAGGTGACAATAGTGTTGCTAAGGGAAATCTATTCCAAATAAGGTATTGGCCACAACTGCAACTCTTCTAGGGCCAGAAACATAACACATTTACTTCCCCTTCTCTTTATAGCTGCAGCCATCCATTTTCTGCATCACTAGCAGAGGAAATGATATCAGAGAAGGGGAATAAAGAGGTAAAATACAGTGCTGTCAGTAATCCCTAATGATTTCCTGATCCCCATGAATCTCAGTGTCACTTTTATGTTTGCCCTTGTGCTTGCGCAAAGTGAACATACTGGTATGATTGTGGGTTTTGAGAGGTGTGTCATTGTCGGTCCAATGCAGAATAGTCTGCAAGGGGCTTGACAGTGTCAGACTATTCATCAACCAGGCTGATCACAACACTCTTCTAGTCTTGCTAGGTAGAAACTTTGTGTAGTTCAAAGAAAAGAGCTGCCAGAATCATAGGGCAGCTCTCTCCTTTGATCTGCATAAGTCACCCAACAAGTAGAACTGATCAGCGTCATGTGGTCCTCGCCTCTTCACATAAAAACAATCCCTCCCACCCTCTGCCAAATAACCATCCCACCTCCCATTGCCTTTCCCTTCTTAATTTTCTGACACCAGGGTGTCCAGTCCCTGGTGCTGGCTACTATCCCTCACCTGCCTGTTTTTTCACTGTGTAACACTGAGGAGCCCACCCTCGGTGCCACCAAACATAACATCAGCACTGTGGGACACAATCTCCAGCCAGTGTCGGTACTTGAAATAAAGAAAGATATCCCTTATAGTTTTTTATATTTTTTACAAATAGAAATAGAAATTGTTGGCAGATAAAGACTGCCAGGCCCATCCATTCTGCCTGTAAGCCCTATACTTGTTTGCTGTATTTTTACACCCTGTAAAAAAGGAAACATTCCATCGAAGTCTGTTGCTACTGCTAGCACAGTGCCACCATTACCCTCCACCTCAACTGACACTCCCACTTAGCACTTTCCACCCCCACCCCTTACTTATCTACCAGGGCTCCAACACCTTGATCCTCTCTTGACCGAAGACACATCTTCAAGCTTCAATGCCGGATTGAGAACTGAAGAAGTCAGGTACCTTGGTTACTTGGTATGTAAAGACAGAAAAGGTGTAAGCCTATAAGTACTGTCTCCTGCACTGTGTGGGCAATTAGATCTGCTAGAATCCCAGATATGATCTATCCAGTTCTTTCTTAAATGATCTAAAGGCTGAAATGTTTACAAGACTCTGTGATAGCTTGTTCCCATTTCCTTTATGCCCTTATACTCGGTAATACTCAGTAAAATAAGGCAGAAGAAGGCTCAAGGGCCATCAAGATTACCCCCCAACACACACACACACACACACTCAATGTGGGCTAATTTAAGTTAAACCCAAAAGGTGTTTAAACTATTCTTAAAGGACGTAGGATTAAATTAATCCACTATGTATATATAGCTCCCCTATGGATACACCCCGCAGAGGAGACTAAGGAGGCTGAGGATAACTGTCACAAGAGAGGCCCACAGGAAGGAGGCAGAGGACACCACAGGGAAAGGAAGCAGCTCCTGGTGGGGGATTCAATTATTAGGGGGATAGAACTGGGGGGAGCAGGGAAAACTGAAGTAAGGTGCCTGCCTGGTGCCATGGCTTGGAGGGACAGGAAGCTCATCCTCAGGATCACGAGAACAGCTGCATGGGAGTCTGAGCTGGACATCATTGTCCACCTAGGGACAAATGACTTGGCTCATCGTGAGATTAGAGCAGTGCAGGAGGACTTTGTAGAGTTGGGGAGGGGCCTAAGATGAGTAGCATACACAGTATCCTTCTCAGAGGTGCTGCCTGTCAATGGCATGGGTGAGGCGAGGATACTTTGCACCATGCAGTTTAATGAATGGTTGAAAAAAATGGTGTGGAGCACAGGGGTTTGGCTTCATTGGGGACTGGGGTTCCACCTGGAGGGACACCTGCCTATACTGGCAGGATGGTCTGCATCTGTCCAGGAAGGGAACAAGTCTTTTGAGCAATCGGTTTAAATGCTTCATTGGCAAGCTTTTAAACTAGTCAAGGGGGGAGGCACTGATAAGCAGCAGGAAAATCCTAGCCTCTCCCTACAAAACAGGGTACTAAATGAGAAAAAGACCGAGGTAGAAACGTCAGTGGGGGATGCTGCAACAGAAGGTAAAGCCATCAAAAAATGGAGAGCAATGAGTACCAATGCCTGGGTAACAAGCTTCCTGAATTAGTGGCCTTGATGGAGGAGGAACATCTGGTTATCTTGGCAGTCACAGAAACATGGCACACACAAAATCATGATTGGGACGTAAACATACCAGGATACACTATCTACAGGAGGGACAGGGAGGGTAAAAGAGGATGAGGAGGAGGAGGAGCTCTTTACATAAGGGAAGGAATCAAAGCAACAGAATAAAAGGGTAAACAGGGAGGACAAGAAGCACTGTGGGTAAATTTGGAGACAGGCAATGGCACCACAATCCGCACAGGGGTTGTATACAGCCCCCCTTCTCAAGGGGAGGAAATGGACAAGGAAATGATAGAAAGTATACTTAAAATGGCAGAAAAGGGAGACATTGCTGATGGGTGATCTGAATATGCCAGATGTTAACTGAGTGCAGTTGCAGCAGCCACTTCAAGAGTGGGGTTATTCTAGATGCCCTACAGGGGCATGCCTTAGACAACTAGTATTGGAGCCCACTCGAGAGGGAGCAATCTTAGACCTGGTTCTCTCAAATGGAGATGGAGAGAGGATCACAGATGTAGAAGTGGGTAGCCATCTGGGAACTAGTGACCATCGAACAGTATGGTTCACAATAAACACAGCAATAGAGTCAAGCCATACAAAGGCAAAAGTACTGGACTTTAGGAGGGCTGACTTTGCCAAAATGGGTGAGTGCCTAAGGAATGCACTAGCAATTGGGCAGGAAGGAGGTGTGGAAGAACAATGGGGAATAATAACAAACATTTGTCAATGCTGAATGTTGCTTGCTTCTATGTGCTGTTTAGGTATTTAGAAGTCATTGGAGTGCAAATATTGAAAATTCGCGAACTTACGAGCGTGCGTAGGAACTGTGCAATGCACGCTCATAAAACAGTCATTTTTAGGAATTTTATAACCAAATTTTCAACATAGCCATTTTAAGACCTCTGCTCATGAACAGTGTCACTGTGATTTTTTTAATGTGTCCCATACATTAGGTTCGCACACCGACTGTGCCATTGTGCGCTACATGGGCAGAAACACGTTTTGGGCAGGATGTGAAAAATGACAGCTGTACTGCTCATAAGGAGGTGTGGTAAAATGTCAATGTTGAAAATCTGGAGTGAAAATATTGAAAATTCGGAAACTTATGAGCTCGCGTAGGAACTGCGCAACGCACTCTCGTAAAACAGTAATTGTTAGGAATTTTTTCACCAAATTTTCATCATAGCCATTTTAAGACCTCTGCTAATGAACAGTGTCACTGTGATTTTCTTAATGTGTCCCATACATTGATTTCACACACCGACTGCACCATTGTGTGTTACATGGGCGAAACACGCTTTTGGGCAGGATGGAAAATGACAGCTATACTGCTCATAAGGAGGTGTGGTAAAATGGCAATGTTGAAAATCTGGAGTGAAAATATTGAAAATTATTTAACTTACGAGCTGTGCCTAAGAATTGCTCAACGCACGCTCGTAAAACACTCATTTTTAAGAATTTTTTCACCAAATTTTCAACATAGGCTTTTTGAGAGCCCACCTTATGAACACTGGCAGTGTCGTTTTGTTCATCATATTGTAAAAATACTGTGACAAGGTACCTTTGTAAATGAGCCTATGGCTCAAAGGTTTTCCAAACTACTGTCTAAATAAATAAATAAATAAATCAGTCCCGAAAGGTGATTTTGCACAGTGACCATGAAATCACCCTTCAGGCCCAATTAATGCCATGATAGTGCATGAATTTATGAGGAGGGGTCCCAAAAAACCCATGTTGAAAATTCGGGGCCAAAATTCCAAAAAATGCCTGAGATATGCAACAAAGTTGAAAAAACCCTATCTATCCCATTATACCATTTACCGGCATTTCCTCAGTTCCCAGTCGGCTTTGAAGAGTGCAGATGTTCCCAGTCCACCGAATGACACGCCGAGCTCCAGAGGTAAGTATGGGGTGAGGGGTGGGGAGGCAGGCTGCGAGTGGGTGGGTGCGGGTTGTGGGAGGAGAGTAGGGAGACTACGAGGACCGCTTTTCATTCACAGGTTTTTTTTTTAAGAAGATGACATGGGACTTTTGCCCCGCTGGGGTGGGCTCCCAGTGTGGCAGCAGGAAAAGCTGTTTGGGGGGACATGAAGCTGACGGGGGATTGGGCACCCCCATCGGCCAAAACAAGATTTACCATGCTGGGGTGGGCTCCCAGCATGGCACCAGGAAAGCTTTTGGGGGGGTGTGCAGCCTTGGAGCTGACAGGGGATTGGGCACCCCGTCGGCTATAACAGTTTTTGCCACGCTGGGTTGGGCTCCCAGCGTGGCACCTGGACAGCTGTTGGGGGGCATGGAGCAGACGGGGATTGGGCACCCCGTCGGCCATACAGTGTGTGCTTGGGGGGGGTGCATCAGCATGCAATATACATGCTTGTGCGTGTGTGTGCGTGGAGGGGAGAGCTCTGCTCACTGAAGCGGAGCTCTCCGTTTCAACTGTATGCCACTGCATTTTGGAGCTGTCATAGACAGCTGCAGAACTCATTGGGGAACTGGGGCCCTGCCTGCAAACACACTGACTGCATTGGAAGATGGGTCGACACACCTCCGAAAACTCGGATGATGGCACTATGTTTCTTGCACATGCACACAAGCTACATAAAAAAATGCCATCACAGAGGTAACAAGCCTTTGTGTGAAGCAAATAAATAAAACAAAATGATGTAAGAAACCACTATGGTTCTCAAAGGAAGTGGCAGGGAAGGTTCAAGAGAAAAAGAAAGCATTCAGGAAGTACAAGAATCACAGAAGGAGCAGGACAGAGAACTGTTTCAGTTAAAGCAAAAGGAAGCTGGGAAAGCAGTCAGAACAGCAAAGGCCCAAACTGAGGAAAAGATAGCCAACTCAGTTAGGAAGGGGATAAAACCTTTATAGGTACATCAGGGAGCGAAGGAAGACCAAGGGAGGGATAGTGAGGCTTAATAAAGGGAGGGAGGAGGGTGGGCAGAGGGTGACTGTGAAAAGGCAGAGATACTAAATAAATATTTTTTGCTCAGTATTTACAAATGAAGAGGGGGAAGCACCTAAAACAAACAGTAGAAACACCCTGGATATAGAAGTTGATACCAGCCCATTTACAGAAGAAAGGGTTCTGAAAGAACTCTTAAAACTGAAGGTGGACAAAGCAATGGGGCTTGATGGGATTCATCCCAGAATTCTAAAAGAACTAAGGGTAGAACTAGTGACACCACTGACTGCCCTCTTTAACAAATCATGGGAGGATGGGGTGGTACCCGAGGACTGGAGGAGGGCAGATGTGATTCCCCTTCACAAAAGTGGGAGCAAGGCAGAAGCAGGAAACTACAGACCTTTTAGTTTAACTTCAGTGATAGGGAAAATGATGGAATCACTTCTGAAGGAAAGAACTATCCAGTATCTAGAGGCCAGAGGGGCACAGGACTCAAGGCAGTATGGATTCACAGCAGGAAGGTCATGCCAGATGAATCTGATAGATTTCTTTGACTGGGTGACCAAAGTAGTAGACCAGGAAGGGGCTGTAGATGTGGCCTACCTAGACTTTAGCAAGGCATTTGACACAGTCCCACACAAAAGATTAATATACAAGATAGCCAGCCTGGGAGTGGGTCCCTGGATGACAGCCTGGGTAAAGAATTGGCTGGAGAATAGGACACAGAGGGTAATAGTAAATGGAGTCCACTCTGAAGAAAGGGGGTTACTAGTGGGTACCGTGGTTCAGTATTAGATCGTCCTCTTCAATGTCTTTATGTTTACATTGCAGAGGGACTGGAAGGAAAAGTATGTTTCTTTGCAGATGACAAAAGATCTGCAACAGAGTTGATGCACAAGGTGGGGTGGAAAGGATGAGAAGGGACTTGGCAAGGTTAGAGAATGGTCAAATATATGGCAGCTTAGATTCAATGCTAAGAAGTGCAAGGTAATGCACCTGGGAAACAAAAACCCAGGGGAAGAGTACATAATGGGGGGTGAGATACTAACAACAACAAAAATGGAAAGAGACCTAGGAGTAGTCATATCAGATGACCTAAAGGTGGGCAAGCAATGTGAGAGGGCAGCAAGGAGGGCTGGGGGGATACTGGGATGCATAGGGAGAGGCATCACCAGTAGAAAACAGGAAGTTATTATCCCTCTGTACAGACAGGTGGTGAGACCCCATCTGGAGTACTGCGTGCAGTTCTGGAAACCCAATCTCCGCAAAGACATAGACAGGATGGAAGCTGTCCAGAGGAGGGCAACTAAAATGGTGCAGGGTCTGCACCGGAAGACATATGAAGAGAGACTTAAGGAGCTTAATATGTATAGCCTCGAGGAAAGGAGGGAGAGGGGAAACATGATAGAAACTTTCAAGTACCTCAAGGGAATCAACAAAGTCCAAGAGGGTAGCTTCTTTCAAAAAAAGAGGTGTGCAAGAACAAGGGGGCACAATTTGAAGATAGAGGGGCGGCTCAGAGGTAATTTAAGGAAGTATTTTTTCACAGAGAGGGTTGTGGATGCATGGAATGGCCTTCTGGAGGAGGTTGTGGAGTCAAAAACAGAGGTGGAATTCAAGCATGCATGGGACAGTCATAAGGCAATTCTAGGGGGTGGGGGTAGGAAGAAGTAGGCTGCTGGTTAACTAGGATCTGCAGCTTATCCATTAGGTAGGGAAATGGGCAGACTGGGTGGGCCAAGCAGTCCTTATCTGCTGTCAAATTCTATGTTTCTATGAATTGTGGGAGTTTATTCCACAACTTTATAGCTCTTATTGTAAAGAAATATTTTCTTTTATTTATGTTTGCCTTGGGTACTAATTATTGTTTGTTGTGACATCTCAGAATTGGTTTGTCAGCATTCTGAATGTTACAATTTAACATAAGGATAGGGTCTTGTAGAATATTGTGTAACATTAGTAGGTCTCCCCTGTTTCTTCTTGTCCCAAATCACAGAGGTTCAGTTCCCTAACTCTAGCCTGACAGTAGAGATGACATAATCTGGGTATAATTTTGGTGACCTTTCTCTGCACACTGTAAATCAAGTTTGTATCTTTTATCAGGTATGGTGCCCAGAAGGAACTTGCATAATCAAGGTATGGCCTAATGTACACAGTGTATTTCAAATGGGTATTATACAGGCTTCATGTTTAGTGGTAAAGCTCTGCTTGATCAACATTAATAGTCTATTTGCTACTTGTGCTGTTTGCCGACAGTGATCCCCTGGTGTTAAATATTTATTTATCATAATTCCCATATCCCTCTCTGTTGTCACTGTTTTTAGTAAATTTCCATTAAGACTATAATGGATATGCATGTTTTTGCACCAAGATGCATTATAATGCACTTATCTTCATTAAACTCCATCATATTTTTTGTTGCCATTTTCTAGTTGGCAAATGTCATTTCTGAAAGTGTTAATGTTTTCTTCTGAATCAACTGGTCTGCAAATTTGGTATCATCTGCAAATTTGTAGATAGACCATGTATTCCGTTATGTAAATCTGAGATGAATATGCCAAAGAGTACTTGGCCCAAGTACTGATACTTGTGAGACCCCACTGGTAACATCTATAATGTCAGAATGTATGTTCTGGATTTTAACAGCCTGAGTTCTATTGTTTAGCCACATTTGAATCCATGTAATTATTCTTGAATTGAGTTTCATCAGTAATATTTTTTAATAAGTATGTCATGTGAAACTCTATCAAATGCTTTCTTGAAATCCATAAACAGGATATCAACTGGAGTTCCCTGAGCTGTATACCTACTCACCCTATCATAGAAGCCAATCAGGTTTGTTGTACATGATCTACCAACAGTGAAACCATGTTGTGTAGTATCTGTTAGGTCATTTGCTGTTATTCATTTCTCTATTCTGTTTTTAATAGTTCTCTCCATGCTTTTGCAGGTAATTGATGTCAGATTTATTGGACAATAATTACTTGCTTCAATTTTGGAACCTTTTTTGTGAATTGGAGTGACTGAGGCATGCTTCCAATCCTTGGGGATAACACAATGGAAATAGGATTTATTGAAAATAAGTTTTAATGGGAGAATAATAGAACCAACTGTTTGCTTTATAAAATCAGGGTTAATGCTGTCAGGCCCTGGTGCCAAATTTGATTTAATAGTTTTTAGTGCTGATGAAACATCATCTGTACTAATTTCGATAAATGGATTGTCAATTTTAAAATTTGCAGTTGTTTGTTCCTTTTTTAAAATATTGTTCCAAAATATATACTAAAAATATCTGCAATCTGTTTTTTATCTGTGATTTCCCTTCCATTCTCAACTAACTTGGTGATGCTATTATCTTTTTATTTTTTTTCACTGATCTATCCAAAAAATGCTTTAGGATTCTTTGTCATTGCTAATTTAAATTCAATTTTCTTCCTTTCCCCTTTAATTAAGAGCTTAGTCTTTTTTAGTTCCATTTTACATATTATTGTATGTGAAGCACTGGAACATTTTATTTACGTTTCTTAAAGGCTTTCTTCCTGATATTTATCTAGCACCTGATATTATTAGTTAACCATAATGGAACTTTACCTTTATTATTGTGTGATTTTCTTATTGGAATGTATACATTTTCTAGTTCTGCAATAATAGATTTAGATAATACCCAACACTTGTTTGTATTAAGTCCTGAGAACAAGGTATCCCAGTCATAGCCTAAAAGGGCCTCATTTATTTTATTGTAGTTACCATTCCCATAGTTATATATGTAATTGTTCCATCCTGTGTTATTAGTTTTCCTATTAATATTGAATAACACAGTATTATGATCACTAGTCCCAATTGGGCATGCTACTGTTCGATTATTAATGCCTGCAGTTGTATTGGTAAGCACCACATCTAATATATTTTGATCTCTCATTGCTTCAGTTACCATTTGATCTAGTCCTGCCATAGTTACAGAGTCTAGAAATAAACCATCTAGAGTTGTTTTTGTTGTTAAATGACCCAGTTTATACCAGGAAGATTTAAATCACCGACAATTATAGTGTCCGATTTGGAAGTTAGTTTATTTCATCTATGAGTAACTGATCATTATTTAGCTCAGAAGTAGGGGGTCTCTAAACTTAGCAAGGAGAACAATTTTATCTTTTGAATGTCTAATTTGAATGCATATCCCTTCAAGTCAATTTACAGTATTTTACTGTAATGGAAATTCTGATGAAAGAATATTATTTTTAACATAAATGGTGACTCCCCCACCTTTTTTATTTTTCCTAGTTTTATAATACAGTTTGTACCCTGGTATAGAGGTGAACCATTCACAAGATTCAGTCCACCAAGTTTCAGTCATGGCTACAATATCAGTTTGTTTTTGTTTTAAAATGCATGCTAATTTAGTAAATTTCTTGTGTTAGTTACTAAAACTTTATAGCACGGGTTTGAATTAACTGCATGATTCTGTCCCTGTTTGTGTCCCCCCGCAACATCTAGTTTAAACGTTCATTTATTATTTGACAAATGCTTTTGCCTAATACTGCAGACCCCTTTTTGCTTAAGTGCAGTCCGTCACAACTAAAAAGACTGGGACCATGACAGAACCTCTCCCAATATGGGATGTACTTTATGTGGTTTTGGAGACTCCATTTCCGTGACCATTCATTTGGCTGTTTTATTTTACGATTACTGGTCTTATTTGCTCTTGGGACTGGCAAAAGCTCTGAGATGCATGCTTCACAATTTTGTTTTTCAAGATTTGATACAAGATTTATAAAATCAGCCTTTATATTCTCCACAGTAAATCTATTGACATCATTTGTTCCTATTTGCAAAATGACCAGGGGCTGCTGACCAGCATTTTGAAGAATAGATGCAACCATTCTGTCGATGTCTCTTATCCAAGCCTCCCATAACTGATACATGTCCTACTCTCCTTGTCATCCTTGCATATATAGCCATCACAGTATTTTAAAATGGAATCCCCTAAGACAAATGCCTGCCTCTTAGGCAGTGTATCAACTTGGATTTCTTCCATTATCTCATTAGTTAGTGACTAATCAGTGATGATATCATGATTTTGCTGAGTATTATTTGATGAGTAGCTACCATGTGCTGATCTAGTACAGTATCTCTTGTTGTATCAGGTGTCTTTTGTGTGCCTGAGTCTACTGAGTGCACCTGAGCTATAGTTAATATGGCGTTTTCAGATGTTTTACTTCCTGCAATTAAGTTGTCACTCATTGAAGGCTGATCATCATGTTTAGTTAATGTTGTTACAGTTAATTTATAGGCTTCCAAGTTGGAATTTGATGTAAGGTTTGAGCCTGAATTTGAACTTATTTCAGTTAGTGGAGTACTGCCCTCTTCATGTATGGACAGTGGTGAATATCTATTTTGGGTCGGTAAATTAAAACCCATGCACCTCCTGCCTTTTTTTTTGTTTGTTTCTTTTTATTATTTACTGGGCTCCAATCTTCATCATAATCACTAATTTCCTCCCTAGGATGTTTCAGTAAATCATCTGATGGTTTATTTACTTGTTGCAAACATTCCTGTTCCCCAGGGCTAACAATAGAGTCAGAGTTGGTCTGTTTTTAATTCATGCTGGCTATGATCCCTTCCAATTCAGTAATTTTGTGTTTTATAAAACAGGAGACCTGTCTCCTGCATGGAGTCCAGGACAGGAGTTATGCCAGCCCCCTGCATTGATAGGCAATGGCCCAAACAACAACCCTCTCTCCAGAGGGATGCTCCTGACCGTAACTTTATCTTTCTCACTCAATACAGAGATGCACTCCAACAGAGTGCTGGCGTAGTTTGCAGGCTGTGCTAAATCCTCACTTGCGGCACTTCCTTTTATGCTTGAGGGCTGGCTGTGACACAGGTGTCATTTTCTGTCCTCGTAACAGCCTGCACCACAAAAAGGAGCCTATTTACCTCAAAATACCACCCTCTCATGCGAGTGACTTCTACAATGAACTGCCCTACTCCTGGCAGTTTTAAAATAAAAAGGGAGAGCTGTGTCCTGCATGGAGTCTGGGACAGGAGTCATGCCAGCCCCCTACATTGCTAGGCAATGACCCAAACAACAACCCTCTCCCCAGAGGGATGCTCCTGACTGTAACTTTATTTTTCTCGCTCAATATAGAGATGCACTCCAACAGAGTGCTGGCATAGTTCGCAGGCTGTGCAATTTGTGAAATAATTGTCCCCTTGTTTAGTAAGTACCCTTGGTACATCTAATTGTTATGTGATCTAAGGTTGAGACAGTGTCTTAAATTTTATGTTGCACTGAGATGCAATTACAGGGTTATTTATTTGAAATAGTTGCAATAAATCTACTCTAGCCCTCCTTTGTTCCAGTGTCATTAGGTTCGGTTCCCCAAGCCTTCGGCTATAGGATTTGTTTTTTTGGCCTTGGAATGCTCTTAGTAGCCCACCTTTGTACACCTCCCAGGAGTTTAACATCCTGCCTCAAGTAGGGTGACCAAAATAGGGACCCATAGTTAGTAAGGTCGAACATAGGACCTGTATAAATGAATTAGGCAGCCCTCATCCCTAGTTATAAATCCCTTCCTAATAATTGTGTTGGCCATCTGGGTGATCTTTCTCATACGGGTATGCATATTAAATGAGTAATCAATCAAAATGCCAAAATCCTTTTCATGTAGTGTAGGCACTAAGGGGGTAACTTTTAACATATAGGAGTGTTTGGGGTTATTTCAGCCTAAAAGTAGGACAGTACATTTTCCTAGACCGAAATCCATTTTGTTCATTGTCCCCCAATTTTCAATTAGTTGAAGGTTCTTTTCCAGGGAGAGATATTTTACCTCCATCTCCACCTCACAGCAGATTTTGGTGTCACTAGCAAATTTCACAATATAGTTATATTAACCCTAGATGTAAATCACGTACAAAGTTACTAAATAATGTTTGTCCCAAGATGCACCCTCGTGGAACACCACTAGCTACTAATCTCACTGTAGAAAGTCCACCATTAATCCTTACTTGCTATGTTCTCCCCCTCTGGTTCAATGTATTTCAATGGGTTTTGAAATTGTCTTCTTACTGGATGGGCCTTGCAGTCCTTATCTGCAGTCAACTTCTATGTTTCTATGTGTCTATGTTTCTATAACCTGGTCATTTTTTAATATTTTCCCCCAAATTTTCAGCATGGCCTTTTTGGGACCCCATCTCATGAACAAGGGTGGTAACATTATGCAAATCTCTCCTGAATGGTGATTTCATGGTCACTGCTTAAAATTACCTTTTCGGCAGGATTTGAACATTTTCTCTACCCTTGTTCATGAGGTAGGGTCATGTGAAGGCTATGTTGAACATTTGGGGTAAAAACATTTAAACAAAACTAAGTTATGAATATACATTGAAATCTTTCAATGCACACTCATAACTTTGGTAATTTTTAATATTTTGATCACAAATTTTCAGCATAGTCATTTTTTCACACCACCTCATGAACATAATAGCTGTCATTTTTCAAATCCTCACCAAAATATGTTTTTGCACTTGTGGTGTAAAATCACCTTTCCAGCATGATTTGAAAATGTTCTCTGCCCTTGTTCATTAGGTGAGATCATTAGAAGGCTATGTTGAAAATTTGGGGTAAAAATATTAAAAAACAACAAAGTTATTAGCATATGTTGAAATTTTTAAATGCACACTCATAACTTTGTTAATTTTCAATATTTTTACCCCATATTTTCAACATAGCCATTTTTTCACACTACCTCATGAATGAGACAGCTGTCATTTTTCCAAACCTGGCCAAAATGTGTTTTCACACTTGTGCATACATGTGATATCTCCCTCTTTATGCAGGAGACTCCTGTTTTTTTTGACTGAACTCCTCCCCTCCCTCCTGGGAAACAAAATCTCCTGCTTAAGTAAAATTCTGTCCAAAATATCCATGTTTTTTGAGCAGACAAAGACACATACAAATTAAATCAGTGATGAACAATGTATCTGATAACTTTATACAACTCGTTGTTTATTCTTTTTAGTGCTTATTCTTGACAAAATGAAATACATTAAATTTTTGTAATGACTTTTTTCTTGTTTTTTTGATGCCATTTAAGGACAAACTCATGATGTTATGGCATCTCCCTACTAACAGACCAATCTCCCTCCTAACTGGACCCAAATCTCCCTCTTAAGCAAGTTGGCAAGCCAATCTCCCTCCTAATTTGACCCAAATCTCCCTCTTCAGCCAGTTGGACATATCACATGTATGCTTGTGGTGCAAAATGATGTTTCAGACACTGTTTTATAAATAACACTTGTCATGTTCAGAAGGAGTGGTCATAAAAAGACAATGTTGAAAGTTTGGGGTCAAATTGGTAGGGCCTCAATAAGTTACATGCTACCCCTACTGTGGAATAAACTGCAAAAATCATTGAAATTGGTCCACCCCACTACTGTGGCAGTTTTCAAAACAATTTATGCTCACTTTTTTAAAGAGTCCTGTAATTGCCCCCCTTGATCCAGGTCCGATCCCTAAATGTGGATTTAGTGCCTTTACAAGCTGTCCACTCAATACTTTCTCTCCCCTTCTCATCCCACAATCACTCTTCAATATCCTTTTACCTATTTTATGGATGTCCTCTTCTGGTTGCTGCAACCATATCTCACAATCATACCGTTACCTGTTTATGTCCTCCCCTACTACCCCCTACTCGGTGTACGAACTTAATACTGCAGCTTACCCTAAGATCATACCATCACCTGTTTATGACCTCCCCTACTACCCCCTACTCGGTGAACGCTTAATACTGCAACTTACCCTAAGATCATACCATCACCTGTTTATGACTTCCCCTGCTACCCCCAACTTGGCGTATGCACTTAAAACACTCCACTGCACCAGTCCCCTGTTCCAGCAGTTCCCTTAAACTCCCCTCCTTCCTCTTCTTTTGTCCTCTCCTTATCATCCTCCATGCTGCTGCTACCCTCCCCCCCCATCGATATCATCCTTAGACCCTGTTACTGTACCATGATCTCCTCTTCCCTCCTCTGTTATCCTCCAGGCTACTGTATCTGTGTACATTTATTTCGTAAATCACTGAAATTCCTTGCATTCTGTAAAAATTATGTCTGGGCCTTGCTATTATTATCAATTAGTTCACTGTAATTATCATGCCCCTTTTCCATTTTTCATATGTTGTCTGCTGTATTCTATGACTATGTATTCTGTCCAGGCCCATCTTGAAAATGAGTATTGCTCAACAATGTTCACCTGGTAGAATAAAGATTTTGATTGATTGATTGAAATTTTGTGAAAAAACAACTAAGTTAAGAAGAAGCATTGGATTGTTCCAACGTTTACATGTAACTTTATTTTTTGCAGATTTTGTCCCCTAATATTCAACATATCCCTTGCCTTACCCCACCTCTTGAACGTGACAGGTGTCATTTTTCAAATCCCTTCCAAATCACAATGCAAAATCACCTTTCAGATGGGATTTAAAAAATTCCACTTGTATCGAACATGACGTCAGGTCATAAAAAGACTGTTAGAAATGTGGGGTCAAAATGTGGGAGTCCACTGAAAATTATATTACCTCTTAGCTGGCCTATCCTGGGTAAATACAATCTAAAAATGTGTACAAGCAGGATACCACTGATAATTAGATAGTGCATCTCATCTGGTCTATCCTGGGTAAAGATATAGTAAGAATGTATGCAAGCATGTCCTGATACAACAGCAGTGCAAGCGGTGAACATTCGGCATTGACAAATGCTTGTTAATAGCTTGTGCTAATGGCATTTTCAGGCACCAGCATGCATGCAACCTTGCAAATTTGTAAAGCAGTTTCATGGAAGTATATTCTGCACTATTTTATGAAATGTTTAATAATTCCAGTGTCACCAGTTTCTGAAACATGTGTGGTTTGATTGCTTTCATAGAGCACTCTCCTCCTCCATGGGGGCAGGGGGAGGGCTGTCACATTGTCTTGTTACTGCCACCTGTGGTGCACAGGCAGCTGCATGGGACTCATAATGTGGGGAAGGGAGGATGCCATTAGGTGCTTGGGTAAGATGTACATTAGCACACCTATACTGTAGCTTGGACTTCTGTCCTTCGTGCCGGTGTCAATAGGGGTGGGGTGCTGGGGAAACCAAGAAACCGTACCCAAAACACAGGTCAACCCCCCAGCCCCCACTGCCATGCAGCATGATCCCCACCAGCTGGAGGGGAGATGAAGCATGGATGGTCGGTATAACTGCTACCAAGTCCCACTGACAGTGAGAGAAAAAAAATATGCTATAATGTTGTATAACATCCCCACTTAGTAAACAACTTTGTGCCTGTGAGTTATTCAAAATTTAATTCTACTTGTACTATTCTAAATCATTTTTGTGCCAGTGTTTATTGCATAATTTCTTAGAATGATGCAGTTGTGTATAATTTGTTGTGCTGGTATCAGGTTTGGTAATCATTTGAGGCAGTGTGGTCTAGTAGTTATATCACTGGCTTGAGGAATAGGAGATTACAGGTTTGAATCTCAATAGTACCAAATACCGTAATCACTGTGTGACCTTGAGCAAGTCATATAACCTCTTAGTGGTCCAGTCAATCCAATTGTTAAAATGGGTAGATACAGGATTCTACAGAAAATGAGGTTATATCTCGACTGGGTAAGCCCGGTAAAGTAGGTTGTAAAATGCAATAACTGTTTTGTGATAATGTGCAATAGGATCCTTGACTGATACAGGCAATTATTACAGAGTGTACAGCGGAAACACAGCTCATCAGTACTATCAGTCCTACGGGAGATTCCCTGCAAACAGTGAGAGCCAGCATAGCAGGTATCTCACAAACAGGATAGGTAAAAAAAAGAAACCCCTTTTATTATTGTTCCCTTGTTCCTGGAGATGTGAATTTTGGGATAATCTATAAAGGGGTAGGCCAGCTGCTATGCTGCTTGGTAACAGCCAGCCACCTAATAATTTAATTATTCCTCCTGGGAGGGCCAGGGAACCGAAAAGGTCATGTCTCGGGGAGAGGTTGGCTGCTGTGGATTTCATGCTGGAAAGACAGACTGAAAGGGTCTGTGAGAGAAAAAGCTGCAACAAAGCTTGCTGTTTTTTTCAGTCTGGCTGTTTTATTTAGTTTGACTGAAGGAAGATTATTTATTTACTCTTAAAGTGACAGTGTCAACCTTGAAAATGATCCATGATTGAGTGTTCCCAAACCTGCTTTTAACGGCCAGGGACCTATCACATATCAGTTATTGTTTTATGCAACCTACTTAACCAGGATTACCCAGCTGAGATATATAACCTCTCATTTCCTGTGGGTCTCTGTATCCAGCCATTTCTACAGCTTGACTGACTGGAACACTGAGAGGTTATATGACTTACTCAATCAAGGTCACACAGTGACTATCTGGCACTGCTGAGGCTTGAACCTGTGATTCCCCAGTTCTCAAGCCAGTGCTATAACCACTGGACCACACTGCCTCACACTACAGAACGTGATGCCAGCTCAAGAAATTATGCAAAACTGCATCACTGCCAACAAATGCATAATGGCACTTGCACAACAATTATTTAGAACAGTAGTAGCAGAATTAAAATTGGCATACTGTATCTGACAGGCACAAAGCTGTTTGCTAACTGGGGATATTATAAAACATTATGCAAAGCAATCAAACCACAAATGTTTTGGAAACCTGTGGCACTGGCACTGTGAAACATTTCTCAAAATGGTGCAAAATGTATTTCAATGAAACAGTGCTTTCACAAGGACACTGATTTTCATTTTTACCAGAAAATCTGGTAAAATTCTAGAACTTGGTCTTTCTATACTCTGGTAAAAACAGAAGCATTTAATGGAATGCACCATTTTTTACCAGATCAGTGAATCTTCAAAAATTGTATTTTTCTATAAATGCTTTCCTGTACTATTTTCATTTTGCTTTATTTAATTTGATGTACACTTAGCCTTTTTTTATTCTGAATATTTCTACACATACCAAAAGGGTACAAGCATAGAACACCAATAAAAACTGATTTTGGTGTTGCAAACACTGGTGACAATACCAGTTTTTCCCATCTGCAAAATGGAATTTGCCAGTTATCAAGCTAGGTAAACCATTGTCCCTGTGCTTTACAAATCTGCAAGTTCTCAGGCGTACTAGTGCCTGAAAATACCATTGGCACACGTTATTAAAAATTAAGTGAGAGTTGTGGGGATCAGGAAGTTGTCATTAGGAATTACTGGCAGCACTGTATTTTGCCTCTTTAGTCCCCTTCTCTGATGTCATTTCCTGTTCTAGTGATGCAGAAAATGGATGCCTGAAGCTGTAAAGGAAGGGTGAAGTAAATGTGTTATGTTCCTGGCCCTAAAAGAGTTGCAGGTTTGGCCAATAGCTTATTTAGAATAGATTTCTCTTGGCAACAATATTGTCACCGTTCGTTGTACACCAATGTTGTCCTTTCAGGTTCATGAGATGTTATTGTGAGATTTATTGCATGATTACGTAGGAAAATAAAAACAGCTGTTCATTATCTGCCTAAATCCATGCCTGAACTAACGCCAGACTGGAGTTCTTAAGCCAGTAGCCCTTGTAATGTCTTGATACCCCTTTCCCTAGGTCACCTGCCCTCCCCCTTACTACAGGCTAATTTTTCCTCTGTAAATATGGCATTGTGATGGCAGGTGGAACTTAGGGTCCAGCTTGTTTACCTCTTCCCTCCTGCTACATGGAAGGGACTAAATCCAATTTGGGTAAGGGCACACATCCAAGCTAAACAGTAGGTATGTTACCCTTCTCATAATGAGTAACCCTTCATGTCATTCTCCCACGGAAATCTGTCTAGTCCCATTTTGAAAGGCTGAACAGTTGTCACTTCTACAATCCTACTAGGTACACTATTCCACATCTCAACCATTGTTTGTGTGAAGCAATGCTTTCTAATGTTGCCCCTTGTTTTTGCTCTGATTCAGTGCAAGAGGAACTACATTTTTTAGAGGAAAATCTGTTGAGTTTTCTTTTTAAATCTGGCATTCATTGATTTTATTCTATTTTACCATGTAAACACAACTCATGGAGCTAGTAAACACCTCTTTCACTTGAGTGCCCAGGTGCCAGCTGCAGCAGTACCTGTATATGGTAGCATCAGGGCAGAATAATTAGTATGCTGCCATTTAAAGTAGCTGGATCAAAATCAGTTAGTTACATTCACTCAGAAGGCTATTCTCTCTTTCTTCTTGCTATTATTTTCTCTCATTATTCCAACCTTTTTCTAATTTATGTCTGGCCACACTTCAGCTGTCTGCCAAACAGATAAGTATCCCTGTCATTGATTTCTAGCACTCTAGTTCCCTTCTCTAGGGTTTCTGACTCTTTGTGTCTCTTCAGCCTCCTCTTATCTTCATTTACATGCTCCTGCCAGATCCCCCATGTCCTCATGATTCTCCAACTTGGTAGAAGCAGGTACTATAAGTCCTTATTTTGCTTAATCTCCTCTCTGTCACACACTAAGCATAACACATGTACTATTAAAACTGTCAAACAAACATTGGTGACATTAACTAATGTTTGTTCTTTGTAACTGTACACATTAACATAGAGACAGGATCACTGTTCCACGGATTTCATCTGCTCTGCCTGGATTTCTTCTCTTTACCTCACAATCCTCTGCTTGTGACATCCCAGTCTGTTGCTGTGGAAATGATTATAATATCACAGGCAGACGATTATGATATCATGTGCAGAGAAGAAGTTAGCACAGATGAAGTGTAATGGGAAGTACGCCTCTTCTAATGTTACACATACCCTCTAATGCGAAGCATTATGGGAAGTGTATGCAAATCACCATAAAGGAATTCGGGCTAGCTTGGTTTTAATTTGGGTTGAATGGTGCCAAAAGACCTCATGGATAATCTGCAAAGACTGAAAACAGCAATCCACAGATACATGTTGTGCTCTTCCTAGGACTTATCAGTGTGCCATAGCTGTAGCCTCAGCTCGAAAGGAGGAGGAACCAGTCACATGTACTAAGGGTTTGAATCATGTTAAGCCCAGAATAGGTAACTAATTTAGAAGACAAGAGTCTCTGTCCAAAAGCACAGAAGTATGGAGTGCCCTTGAAGAGCACTGACCAAATGCAAGGAGCCAAGTTTCTAACAAGTATAGATTTGCAAGTCCCCCATAATGCAAAGCATCATGGGTAATAGATTTGCACATTACTCCTTTGTATATGCAATTGTGAAATACATAATTAGGTTGGAGCTTAATGTTTAGCTGCTGCCCCTTTAAGAACATTCAGAACACTGTTGCTGTTACACATTGTTACTGTCTGGCATTGCCTTGTATGCAAGGGCTCTGGAAACCCCTTAGTTTAGGGCATAGCTTCATGATATGCTGAAGTCTCCTGTACTGAATAAACAGTTTCTGTTTTTATTTTATGTATTCTTCTAAAGGTATTTGCACAAATATACATCTATAAGAAAATGGAATGTATATGCAGGATTCATAGATCTGATGGACACTTTTGATTCCGTCCCAAGGAATTTATTGTGTGAAAAACTAAATGAGATAGGAGTAGATGCACACTTAATTCATGTCATTTAAGTTCTGTGCACAGCAACATGCACATATGACCCACGAGGTGCACTCATGGGACTGTTTACTTCACATGGTGGGGCAAAATAAGGGTATATCTTGGCCCCTATATTATTTAATCTTCATGTAAATAACATCATGACTCAGATGAGAAAAGATTCCACCTGCTGCCAATATTCAATAAAAAGATTCCCATATTGGCTTATGCAGATGATTTGATCTGATTATTGCTTACTTGGACTGGCTTACAGAGACAGCTAAAAAAGCAATAAAACTGAAACAATAAACATTTGCTTTGAAATTAAATATTAATAAGGGAGACAACAAAAATTGTGGTGTTTGGGAACAAAATGATGTCTACCTCATGGAATTTAAACAGTGCTACTGTACCTTAGAAAAGTTAAAACACATACCTATTCAGAACAAACCATTGATAAGCACATAAATTGAAAAGCTAGGCATCATACTCTCAGACATTTCTGGGCTTGATAAGAGGCAATAAGAAAAGATGGAGGGTACTCAATAAAAGCTTCCCTTAGAGCTTGCCAAGCAAAATGTAATGCACAGGTACTATATCCTGCAGAGGTGCGGGGCCTTGTGGATCGTTACAGCCTAGATATGATCTTTGCAAGATTACATAAATCCCTTCTAGTCCTCCTCCAGGATATTTGCACAGCTGCAGTGAGAGTGGAGCTCGAGTAATCAGATCTGTGAACACAGATACTAGTAAGAATTCTTCAATACTGCATTAGAATGATAAATACAGACCACTCTTGCCTGCCTCATCAATGTTATAGACAACAACTAAAATTAATAGGGAACTGCGTGTAAAACCCATTAGCTCACCTTTGTCAATAATGACCTTTTTTAATGTGGCCTGAGATAATTGTAGGAATTACTGTTGCATAAGTTATAAAAAAGGTCTAATGTTATATCAATACACACAGATCCTACACAGGTAAAAAGTCGTAAGTTTAGCATCTGGCTTACTAAACTTACTTGTAAAAATTAGTCTGATCCAGAAATGATCACTAACCCAGAACAAAGAAAAGTTATATCAACTTTCAGACTCAACACTACTAAATCAAAGACCCTTAAAGCCAACTAAATATAGAATAAAGGATGAGGAATTGTGTGACACAAGAATTTAATGCACACCCAAGGTGTGGGATGCTACACAGACCCTAAGGGTGAAGCCCAAGGGGGTTATTAAAGCATCCCACATTGAGGGTGTGCATTAAATTCAAGTTTGAGACAGTCCCCCATCTTTTATTTTATATAATATCTGGTGACCAATTTTTTTTCCAGCCCGAGTCCTCAGAAAGCAGTTCCGAGAAAGAGACACACGCACACATACACACACACACACACACACACGCAGTATCTCTGTTTCCCTCCCTGCTTTTTGAATTTCCACCTTTGTTTTTTATTTTTATTTTTTGAAGTTATATTTGATATCGGGAATGTAAGCATGCTTACCACACAGATCAACCAGATATGTGCTTTTTTTTATTAGTCTTTTTACTCCTTCTCTGACAGTCCATGTTCTGGAGGGAGCCCCAGCCCCTACCACCGACATCCATTGGCTGATGCTGACCATCTTCTCCCAGGGATCCCCCCCAGAGGGGTCAGTGGGGGTACCCCAGGCCCCCACCAAAGTCTGAATCCAGTTCTGGTTGGTGCCGTGGCTGGTTGGGGAGTGGGACCTGTGAGCCTCTCCTTCATCCAGCCATTGGAGATCTTTTTTCCCCAATTTTCTCCCAGATGTAGGGCATGCAATGATGTCAATGATGGTGGCATACATGCCCTATGTGCATCCCGTCAGGCTTTTGCGCCTCCTCTGCCTACTGTAGTCAGCATTGGTATGCCAGCCCCCAGCCTCTGCTAGGGGCCAGGCAAGCATCAACCACTGACCCCCCTCCCTGGAGGAGGAGAGCTGTCCCTGGGATGCTTGATCCTCCTCTGCCCTGGCTGATCCCCAGCGATCTGCTCACACCATGAACATGGGTTGCCGGCATGGCAGGAGGTAAGGCAGGATGCCTTAGCTCTCCACACCATTGGGCTGGCCCTTTTTGTTTTATTTTAAAGGCAGAATCAGCCAGACAGATAAAGAAATTTTTTTCAGAAGGTGAGGAGTGTTGTGGGAGCTCTGCGCTAATGCACATTTGGAGCCACCATGTTTGAAGATGTGTTCTGCCTGCCCACTCAGATGAGGAGAGCCAATGAGGGAGCACTTGGTTTTGACAGACAGAATTTATGTTCACAGTAATAACCCATGGGTTATTATGGTGAATATCAACTTGCTAATGTTAAGGAAAAAAATGGCCACCAGTGATTATGAAGGTCTACCTACACCTTGGCTAATATTAATTATGTGTGTGGAACTGTGGCAGCAGAAGACGCTTTCCACCAACTTCTACTGTGCCCACAGTATAACTTGATAAGATCAAAATTAAGTCCAATTTTGTCAAAACTTTTTCTGAGTCATTCAGAAATGTTAGATTTCCTTCTTGATGAAAGTGATCCAATAATTTTGAATAGGCTGGCATCTTTCCACCTAACTAATTAAAAAAGAAAAATGATGATTAATACAGTACTTTAACAGAATAGACTAACACAATAAACAAAGAGGTCTGTTATGGAACCATGAATTCCTGGTTTAGTTACGACTTCAGAATGAGGCCTCATTCAGGGACATCTAAAGTTCAAAATGGTGCACACTATTGCTTAAACAGCTACTGATGCCTCAAAGAAAACTTTAAGAAACATAATAATTAGTTACAATTCTGCTTTCACTCCATTTATATTTTATATATTTCTCCTCCCCATAATTTATTACTAAGGAAATGTGTATGAATATATGATTGTTGTCCCTTTGAGGTTTTTTTGAGTTCATCTGCCTGTATAGCTTCCTCCATACTCGTCATAATCATCTGTTGTGACATCACAGTCTGTTGCCATGGGAGTAATTATGAGGTCACAAACAGTGCTCTATGACTTCGGGTAGGGAGAAAGCTGCAGGACTAGATGCACCCTTCAGGAGTAGAAATCCTGTTTTCATACAAATGACCTCAATAATAAATAATGGGGAGGAGAAATACAGAACTAATGGAAAATACAAGCTGGACTGTGTCCAAATATTATGTTTTGCTAAAGTTCACCTTAACATGTCACCAGCTCTTGAAAAGTCTAAGTTGTCTAATTTGGTTGAAAATGCTCTTCATAAATGTCTCCCAAATCTGGAGACCTGGGTTTGAATCCCACAGCCCACACTTGCATACTGTGTGACCCTAAGCAAGCCACTTAACTTCCTTGTGCTCCCAGGTCGTACCTTTAAACAAGCTTCAGCTTAGTGAGTCTCTCCTGGTAAAAAAAGAAAATATATATACCTTTTACATGCATATCAATACATCTGTATATCAGTCATCAGATGACAATAGCCTCTACTGACCTGGGCAGAGAACCACAAAAACTCACTATACATAGGTCACTAAACAGTCATTAGATGACAGTGGCCTCTACTGATTTGGACTGAGAACCATCAGAACACATTACATGTAGGCGACCAAAGAGTCATCAGATGTCAGTGGCCTCTACTGAACTGAGCTTTTATGCATTAGTGCAGAAGTTTGGGTATCCAGATTGACAAGTTCAGGTATCCAGTCACTAGTCACTTTGACCTCCAAACCTGAATATTCAAACCTGAAACCAGTATCCCTGTCTGTACAACCCTTAGGTGTCATCTGACATGGTCATGGGACAGGCAGTGGAGTTGAATGAACACAACTGTTTCCAAGAAGACCTTTCCTGTAGCAAAAGCAGAACCACCTTGACTTCAGCCGTACTTTTAACTGGTCACCCCAGAGGTGGAGGAGGAAATGTCTTAGCTGCCTAAGAGAGGGAGCAATGGAAATGGGATCACAGAAAGCTCAAGGTAGATAAGAACAGAATGAGGATGAAAACAAGCTGGGTAAGTCAGGTGTGCCATCCGGTGAGCTCTGAATGGAACATCTGTGTGGCACTCTATTTCTAAACCAGTAGTCCTTACTAAAACTATTTTAATCTGTTCACGAAGTACTACTTTGTGACACTCAGGGCTGATGATCGCAGTTTTTAAAAATATTTTGTTCATCCCCAGTTGCGCAACAACCTTGTTGCAACTCATCCATCCCTACTACTAGTCCAGACTTCTGCCCATCAGCACTCCTTGTCAGGACTCCATCCCCCCTCTGTCAGCTCCACCACCTCCCAGCCTGCAACCCCACAGGAAACCCCCTATGTGACATGGTACCAATGAGGCAGGGCTTACATGAATATTCAGCTGGTGGAGGCAGGGACAGGTGAGGGTGGATACATGAATGAGTGATGCAATGAAGTGGAAGTGAGATACAAAGTGCCAGGGTGTTTGATGTGCTTCCAGCCTGGCTGCCACTTGAACCTTTCTGCCAATAAAATGTTAGTTTGAAATTATTTTTACTTGAATTATTCTTCCACAAGGTGTGTTTTTGTGTTTTTTAACTGTTAGGGAGCTGAGCTCATCAATTAAGCTGTACCAATCCTCTCTGCAGTGCACTCTAATTAGTGTATATGCCTGAGAATGAAATGAGGGCTGGCACAGGCAAGAGTCGCTGCATGCTACGGTGTGACCCCTGTATGTTCCACGTTCCTTGTACTTTGTGATAGAAAATATTCTAACCTTACTAAGGAAGAGTGAGAGGCCTTAGAAGAATTAAAATCCATCAAAAAGATGTTGAAATAAAATAGGCAGGTAAGGGCAGAATTGTTATAATGTGCAAAATAGATTACAAAAATGAAATTTTAAGACAGCGCAACAACATCAGTTGTCATAGGAAAATGGATAAAAAAAAACTATCACTGGACCCTATGCATAAATGATACGCAGCATGCGTGCTGCGCAAAACATGAGTGTGTATGTACAGACATGCAGAATGCATGACATGGCATGGCCAAGTGACATGCACAAAATGCACGCAAAGGCATGCGTAGGCTGCCAGCATGCAGCTGTGCATCCACTGTGGGATGCACGTGCATGGGGCATGGCCATGGAACAGCATGCACACCACCTCCCAGAAGCACATGCACCAAAGCAGATACATCGGCCAGGCATGTACCATGAAGCACATACAGCTATGGTAGGTGGATGGCTGTTGTAAGCAGCAGTGCACCGCACAATAGTGGGTGACACAGATGGGGACCACACCACTCAACTATCTCTCCTGGACATGAGGGACATGGACACACAAAAGGATGGACAATGAGGACATTGACCTACCCAGTGAGGGACATATACCTAAACATGACAATACAAGCCTAGAGCACTGTGTAAACCGTGTGCATCTGGAGAAAGTGTAGCTGTGACCCAGCATCCTAGACCACAGGAATGCCAGCTGGAAAGCCTGATGGCAGTGCATATTTCTTGAGTGGGCAGCACCTGTCCCATGGGGGATAGATGAGGGACAGAGCAGGTCTGAGGGGTAACATGAGGGATGCCCCTCAAAAGTAGGGATAGTGGAGGGCTATGATGGGGACCGACATGTAAACACACAGGAAGAGAATGCCATGGGCAGTGCCATGGCCCGCTACCAACCACACTGTGGGAAACAGCAGCCATGGACACCTGCAAACAGGCGTGCCACTGCCACGTACAGTACAGTCCTGTGGTCCCATGGAAAGCATGTGGGCATGGCTGCACCACTAGTCATACACACACAATGGCCATGGCCACAGTCTCCTCTCTGCACAGTCCACACTGTATCCCCCCCACCCATTCCACCCAGCCATACTGCAGTCCCCCCAAACCTCTCAAGGCCACACTGCAGTCCCCCTCACCCATTCCCCCAAGGCCACACTGCAGTGCCCCCCACATCCATCCCCCCTGCAGCGTCCACTCTGCTGTGCAGTAAAGGCAATGACACAGGTGTAAGAAGATAAACATGTATTACAATTAGAGGCTGAACAACTACATGCATGAATAAGCAGTGCAAACAAACACCCATGAACAGGGTAGCCAAACATTCAATGTGCATGGAACATACAGATATAGCAACAGAAGCAACACCTACCTTAGAGGGCTCCTCCACCCTCCACATCTCAGCAACATCCAACTTATAGAAGATATAGGCAAAGCTCACCGGCATGGACAAGAAGTAAGGTGCCTTCAGTCACCACCTGCTCCTCCTCAGGGTCTCCACAAGACAGATGACCCCATCCTGCTGTTCTTGCTTGGTCAGTTTGATGTGTTCCGGGAGTCTATACTGGTCCTGTGGGAAACAAACATGTACACACATGTCAGGGACATGGAGAACACAGCCACAGCAATGCCCCATCATCCCATCCTGCAGGTAGGATACATATCTGTACAGGTATATGTATGTTCTATACATTCCCCACATTGGGATTGTCAAAACAGGACTCCTCCAACACCCTCCACAGCTTTCTGGAGTAATCCCCCAGTCTTTTGACCTATGATGCACTGATGCAGGTTTGGTAAGATGCAGCTGCCATCTTTGGTCCTTCTCCACAGGGTGTGTCCAGGTGACACCCATACAGGGTACCAGGTCAATATCGTGCAAGAAATAGAGTATGGCATTAACTGCTCTGTGTAGAGTATGCTTGTGATTACAGCGACAGGGGTATAACAGTAGTATGAAATTGCTGCTACCCCTGTTGCTGTACGCTGTAACTGTGTAGGGATCATGTTGCCATGTGCTGGGTGCCCAGTTGAGCCACTCCTATGGTGGAGTGGCTAAGGCACCAGCACACAGCAGAATTGGGAGATCGGGGACCCTGGTTCAATTCTCTTCCCATGTTACTACTTTTGCGGTTCTTTTTTTTATCAAAAAAAACAAACAAACAACGTTCCCCTCCATAATTTCTCGCCATCCCCTTAATCCACCCCAGAGTCTGTTATATAAATTCTGGGGAGGTGTAGGGTGTGAAGCCCCCCGTAAAAACACAAGGAAGCACACTGTAGTGAATGGCATGTGCTGTTTGTGTAGGTCTGTGTTTTACCCAACCTTTTTTCAGTGCACCCCATTTTGCCTGCGGCATCTATTACCGTGCTGTTTTTGTTTTAATCAATATGACCCCGTGCCCCCATGCAGATCCCATCACCGCACAAGTGTGGCCCACCCACACCCATGTAAAGGTGCATGCAGCCAGTCTGTGCCACATATACCCGCATTGCTGGCTATCTACCTTTTGACTGGTAAATGGAAGGTAAAGGCCGTGATGCGTCCAGGCTTCCTAATGAATGTCCTCCTGCTGGTAGCTGAGGCTGACCACAAACAGTGGTAGTGTCCAGGCCATGACCTCAGGTCTTCAGACCATGGCTGGATGCCGGGACACTGCGAGACATGCACTGAATTGAATTATTCCAGTTTGACTGGGCCATAATTTAGGAGGTGTGCAACATGGTCCAAACTACTATGGCACCGTGGACCCAGTGTTCCAAGGCGATGTTCATGGATACTAAGGTGCTATGTACACTCTCCGACTGTGCAACAGCGTCATTCCAGAGGGTGACAGGGGATGTCATTGGCAACAGTCAGTCATCGGTGTCCAGGGCACTGGTGCAGGTGATGGACACCCTGCTGGCCCATGTACATGACTACATAAGATTCCCCACATCTGGCGCTGATTTACGGGTCACTAACAGGCATTTTGTGTCATGCATGGTAAATGTACTTGGTGTAATAAACTGTCCCCATATTGGGATAGTGGCACCATCTGAGGCTGAGGAGGCATACAGGAACAGGAAGGGATTTCACAGTATAAACTGCCAGGTGCCGAGTGACGAAATTGACATGTTCATCAACGTGTGTGCAAGGTACCCAAGTTCATGCCATGACTTCTATATCCTTAATGGGCCCTCACTAAGTGCCCTACTCACCATTTGTCGGGTTGAGGGGTGGCTGTTAGGAGAGTATATGACCGCGGCATATATGGTATCCATGTGGCTTCCATGCTACTGAACCAACAGTGTCTGTCCTGTTTTTTTTTTTATTTTATTTATTTATTTGTAATTTAGATAACCTTTTCCCCTGCATAGGTGACAGCAGATACCGACTATGGTCCTACCTGCTGACACCATTCCTGGAGCCACAAGGCACTGCGTACATGATGCCCACAAGAGGACCCATGCCATCATAGAGAGAACAATAGGGCTACTGAAGATGAGATTCCGGTATTTGGATTATACAGGTGAAACAATGATGTTGTCACCGGGAAAGGCACGCAAGGAGTTCATGGCATGTGTTATGCTTCACTACATTGCCATGCCACCTGCCATACATAGGAGTGTGCTGCATGACATGGACAGTGGGCACCCTGGCACTGGAATGGAGACACTCACTGGACATGCTGCACAGGATGCTCTTGTACAGGGACTGTTCCAGCATTGATGCTGGCCCGCTGCCAAGTGGCACCACAGCTGAACCCATGACCTGTTTGCAGCATCTGACATGTGATTGTCCGCAGTGGGTGACACAAGGGAACGTGATTCCTGTGGCAGGGCCACTGTGGTCTTTCTGTGCTGTAGTGCATACACAATGGGTATCCCACCTGCGCCATCCCCTTTGTCACGGTCACCTGTGCATGGGACCCACTGTGGTGTGGGCTCCAAGGAGGATAATGGCACCCATTCAGGGGTATGTCCAGCTGTGCTAGTGTCTATGGGGTGCAACACATGGTGGTTAGCACATGCCTGATGTACATACCCTCACAGCACCTGTCCCTGCTCGTCTCTATGTAGCTGGCAATGTGTCTATGCCCTCCACCTCTCTGTGTAGAGCCACCTCTGTGTGGGTATCAGTGACCATACTCTTCATGGGTGTTAGTGTAGGTGCAAGGCTGAGTGGGCCACCACCCATTCCAAGGCATGCCTGTGTGCCAACCGTGAGTTCTTTTTTCACTGCCGCCCACAGGTTGTGCCATTTATGTTTGATGGCAAAGACTGTCCATGCCTCTGGGCCAGCAGCATTCACGACAGCCTGTATAATGAGCCACAGGCAGGCCTTGATCTCCTGGGGTGTCGACATGGATTGTGCCCCATAAAGTGTGACATAGTGGGTATGGATGTCACAGACCAGTGATGCCACCTGGCCACCCATGAAGTCCATGGACCTGATACACCCATCACCTCGGGTCCAGACACAGCCATGGTGCTGTCTGCCCCTCTGACCTGCACCGTCGACTCTCAGTGGTTTTCTTGGTTGGGGCCTGTGTGCTTCTGCCAGTGTCTGACATTGCATCTGCAGTGTTGCCTATCCAGTATTCACTTATGCATATCCGCATGGGGTGGACCATATGCCCATATGTGGTGGGATCAAGGGGAAGATCCACATATTCTGGGACCACCCAGTTTGGCTTGCACTGGGCCCTGAGCATCACCTTTGGTCCCACCTACCTGCTCCATGTGGACTGTGCACTCATTAGTCAATGGTGTGTTACATGGCTGCCTTGCATGCTGAGTAGCTGCATGCTGCACTTCCAGCCATTTTGCTGTACTTTATGCCCCTTCGTGCATACAACCCACTGTTTGTGAAGCAAGACAATCAGTTAGTAGATGATGCTTGAAGGAGGGTATACTAGTTAACAAGAGGCACAGTTCCTCAGGAACAATAATCCAGTAGTTCCTATGCTGTATACCCTCTCTAAAGTCCACAGGGATAACCGCAACCCACCAGGGAGGCGCATTGTTTCTGGTGTGGTGTCCTTAACCGAAAACCTCTCTGAATTTGTGGACAGTTACCTGAAGGACATGGCATCTAATCTTCCATCATTTGTAACAATTTTGGACTAATGATCCAGCACTGTAGAGGGTGGGGGTAACACAGAGAAACTTCAATGAGCATGGGAGGGGCCTCAAGCAGGTAGCAAGCATGCTGTCATTTGCTGAGGTCTTACCTGTGAAGGGCATGGCACAGGCAAGGGTACTCCATACCAGGACTTTTAACGACTGGCTGAAGGCAGTATGCATGGTGGAAGGTTTTGGCTCCACCAAGGACTGGGGAACAACCTGAGAAGACCAGGCCTCTATAAGGGAGACAGCCTGCATTCTTCTGGAAAGTGGTCCACAGTCCTTGGTGGGAGGTTTAGATGCTACTGGATAAGCACTTAAACTAGACATAGGGAGGCGGAAAAAATGAGGGAGACAACAATTGCCCTGCAGATGGTAAAATGAAAGGGAGAGAGGGCTCGAGGGGTGAAAACACCCCAAGGACAGAGATTCAGGAAGTCAGGGACACGGACTTGAAGAAAGGAAAGGGGGATGCAACTTTGGTATGGGAGGAGAATAGATCAAAAGGGACCAAGAACAGAGAAAGCAAACAAGAAAGGAGGGGGTCAGAGGGCTCTTCAGGTAAAATCATAGGCAGGAAGGAGAGGTAGATGCAGGTCATCAGGCAGGGGTAAGAAGGCATAGAGAGTGATGTTTGCTAATTCCAGGAGTCTCAAAAACAAAATTCCAGACTTGGAAGTTATTAAGGTGGAGGCTAACCTGAATCTAGTGGCCATGATGGAATCATGATGCACGAGCCACCACAACTGCAACATGGCCATACTGGGCTACTGTCTTTTTAGGAGAGACAGGATGGGGGAGAGGGGGTGGCATTATATGTTAGGGAGGGTATAAAGTCCACTGAGGTGCAGATGCACCAAGGTGAGGAGGGTCGGGAGGTGCTGTGTGTCATCCTGGAGATGGGCTCTGGGATCACTACACGTACTGTACCAGAGTAGTATACAGACTTCCAGCACAAGAGGAGGAGAGGGACAAGGCAAAAAGGGAAGTCATCATCAGGATTGCAAAAAAAGGGGAGGTGATGATAGCTGGAAATTTCAATTTGCCAGATGTGGTTTGGAACCTTCCAGTAGCAGCTTTGGCAAGAAGAAGAAAAGGCAAGGCAAAGTTTATTTATAAAGCGCCCAGTCCGAAAAGGCTCTGAGCGCTGTACAGAATTCAAACGTAAAATAACATCAAATAAGAAATGTGCAAAATGCAGTTTAAATTAAAATAAAGTAATCCAAGGCAGAAAGCTGTAATTAAACAGAGAATGCCTGTTGGAAAATGAAAGACTTCAGAGAGGCTTTGAAGGCCTCCACCATGGTAACCATACATACATAAGAAGGGAGCGAATGCCACAGGACTAGAGCAGCCACTCCAAAAGCTGTGTCTCCTGATAGTTTCAGTCTTGAAGGAGGGATAACAAGCAGGTCTGCATAAGTGGAGCGGAGAGGGTGAACTGGGTGATAAGGAACCAGGAGTTCTTTCAAGTAGTCCGGTCCCAAACTGCGTAGGGCCTTGTATGTTAACAAGCAGATCTTGAAGGTTATGCACCACCACAAAGGCAGTTAGTGCAGTACACACAGAATGGGTGTGATATGGTCCCTCAATGAGGAGCCTACTATCATCCAGGCTGCAGCATTCTGGACCAGCTGCAGGTGTTGTATCAAACCTCCACACAATTCTAGGTAAAGAGCATTGCAATTGTCCAACCTGGAGGTGACAAAAGCATGGATGATCATCACTAGGTCCTCCTGAGCCAGATAGGGCTTGATCATGGTGATGTTTTGAAGGTGGTAAAAGCCATCCTTGACTCCCTACAGGGAGCATTTCTAAGGCAGCCAATAAAAGAACCTATGAAGGATGTGGCGGTGTTGGACCTAGTGCTAACAAACAGGGACAGCATTGCAGATGTCACAGTGTGGAATCCCCTAGATACTAGTGATCACTGTACAGTGTGGATCAACAGAAGAAAAGGAGCAGAGGCGAGCCACACAAGGACAAGGGTCCTGGACTTCAGGAGAGGGGATTTTAAAGAAATGGAAAACTGCCTCAAAAAATGCCTTGAAGGGAGTGGATTGCCAGGGAGGAACAAAGGCACAGTGGGAAAGAATAAGAGAGGGTATAATTAGGGCAACAAACCTCTGCATGAAAGAGGCAAGCAAAATCAGAAGGAAAAGAAGACTGTTATGGTACACCAAAGAAGTGGCAAGGTTGGTGAAAGCAAAAAGGCTAACACCCAAGAGGTACATAGCAACACAGAGAGAGTAGAACAGGGATGTGTGCCAAGCCAGGCTGAAGGAAGCACGTAAGGTGGTTAGGGGAGCAAACACAAGAGAAAAGAAAGGATTGCTAGAGGGGTATCAAAGGAGGCTAAGATTTTTCTCAGATATGAATGTGAGAAGAGAAAAGCATGGGGAAGAACAGTGAAAATTAGAAGGGCAGAGGGGGGATGCTGAGCAGAAGGGGACCAAGAAAAGATGATATTTTAAACAGATACTTCTGCTTGGTCTTCACAGTGGAGGAAGGAGAGGATGCACCCACAGGGAGAAGCAAAAATAAGGAGGTGGATACAGCAAGGCCTTTAAGTCGGTCCCTCATGGGTGACTGGGTGCAAAGCTAGAGCACATAGGAGTGGGGGCTAAGATGGCTGGCTCGATCAGGAATTGGCTCGGACATAGACTGCAACAGGTAGTGGTGGGGGGGGATAACTCTCATCTCCCAAGCCAGTGACCAGTGGTGTGCCCCAGGGCTCTGTGCCGTGGCCAGTATTGTTTAGTCTGTTCATTTCAGACATTGCACATGGGGTTGAGAGCAGGACCATTCTGTTTGTGGATGACACCAAGATGGGTGCTGTAGTGGATGATACAGAGGGGTGGCAGAGGCTACAGGGTGACCTAACCAGACTAGAGGAGTGATCAGCAAGGTAGCAACTGGGTTTCAATGCAAAGAAGTGCAAGGTTATGCACTTCAAGGTGAGGAACCCAAACAGCGAATATTGGTTAGGTGGTGTACAGTAAGGAGTCACTGAGGAGGAGAAGGACCTGGGGATCATAATAACGGAGAGTATGAACAACTCTGTTCAATGCAGGAGAGCCACAGCTAGAGCCAACAGGATACTGGGATGCATTGTGTGGGGTTTCTCATCCAGGCACAAAGATGTAATCCTGCCCCTGTACAGGTCCTTGGTCAGGCCACAGATGGAGTACTGTGTGCAGCACTGGCGACTATACCTGAGGCTATCAAGCTGCTCGAAGTGGTACAGTGCAGGGTGATGAAAATGATACAGGGAATGGAAGGCAGAACCTACAAAGAAAGGCTGAGCTACTTGAGCCTGTTCACCTTGGAGGAGTGAAGGGATAGAGGGGACATGACTGAAACTTGCAAATACTTGAGGGTGATCAACAAATCAGGCACAGAGAGGCTATTTAAGATGAGGAAGGGAAGGGGTACGAGGGGGCATGAGCTAAGACTGGAAGGGGGCAGGCTCAGAGGGAGATGAGGAGGCATTACTTCACTGAAACGGTAGTGTCAAAATGGAATGCTCTACCTGAGGAGGTGGTGGCTTGCAGGAGGGTGGGGAGCTTCAAAAGGGCATGGGACAGGCAAGGGGGGGTGCTGGGTAAAGGGCACTGAACAGTTCCAGGAGGTGAATGGGGGGTTGGGGGGAGGGGCAGCTGCATTATAGGGTGCTGGCTGTGCACACGAGCAGACTTGATAGACTGTGAGGCCTGTTTCTGCTGGCAAGTTTCATATGTTCATATGCTCATAATTCTATTTTCAGAAGAAAGAATCCTGAAAGGACTCGTAGGCCTGAAGGTGGTAAGACCATATGACTGGATGGGTTATGCCCAAGGGCAAGAGCTCAGGGAAGTGCTTGCTGCCCTGCTGACAGCCTTGTTCAGCAGCTCATTGGAAACAGGAGCGGTTCTGTAGGACTGGAGAAGGATGCACAAGGTCCGTCTACATAAGAGCAGTAGTAGGGAGGAATCTAGCAATTACAGACCAGTCAGCCTAACTTTAGTGGTGGGGAAGCTAATGGAAACCCTACTGAAACAGATGCTGGCAGAGTATCTAGAATCCAGTGGGCTGCAGGACCTCAGGCAGCATGGATTTATGGGGGGAAGGACATGCCAAACAAATCTAATAGATTTTTCTGACTGGGTGACCAAGGAAATAGATAATGGGAGGGCAGCGGACGTAATCTATCTGGACTTCAACGAGGCCTTTGACGCTGTGCTATACAGGAAGTTCATTAGGTAGTTCACCAGCTTAGGAGTGGGGTCCAGACTGGTAATCTGGGTTTGAAACTGGTGTCTTGGATTGGGAGCTACCTCACTGGTAGAGATCAAAGGGGAAAAATTCCGGATACTCTCTCAGAAAATCAGAGCGTAAATACAGGAGTCCCCCAAGGATCAGTCTTGGGACCTTTTCTTTTTAGTCTGTTTTTAAATCAACTTCCACTAGCAACCCAAGGTAAAGTCCTACTTTATGTGGATGATACAGTACTATACACCAGCCAGTCAGACCCTGTAGCACTAGAAAAATAGATGCAGACTAACTTCGCAGACATTGTGGTATGGTTGATAAAATCAAAATTACTGCTAAATTATAAAAAAACTAAAATGATGTTGTTTGCCTCCACTCACAATAGACATAGGTCCCACCAACTAAAAATACTAAGTCAAAATATGCCCTTAGAAATGGTTCAAACTTTTAAGTACTTGGTCATAATGCTAGACAGCTCCCTTTCTTTCATACCACACATAGAACATGTAACTAAATCATCAAATGCTGGACTAGACTTGTTACACAAAAACAAACACTGCATTATACAAAAAGCACTAAAACTAGCAGTAACTAGCTCTGTGTTGTCTGTAGTTGACTATGTGTAAAAAAACAAAGACAAGGCGCTGCGTCAGCATGTGGTCTAAAAGCAAAACAAAATGGTTATATTAAATGCACGCTGAAAATAGAAAATAGAGTTAAAAATCTACGTTTCAACCTTAGGTCTTCTTCAGGAAATATCTAAAAGAGAAAAAAACAAGTTAGTGTAGCCTGTGTAGTGTAGTTGACTATGGACTAGTGGTATACAGTGCTGCAATTGACACAGCTCTCAGGTGGGTAAAAACAAACTTCAATAAGGCCTGTAGGCTTATTCTGGGTGCACACCACCTAACACACACTTGTGAGCTTTATGCTTTATGCTAAACCTAGACTGCCATATACAATACCAGATACGCCTATTGCAAAGAAATCCACCCTTGGATTAACACCCCTGGGAGTGCAGAATTTCCTCAGCTTGGCAACAAAACTAGGCACACCAGAGAAACAAACAGCCAGCCACTTCATGTCCCTTTCCAGCGGACATCCCAAGGGCAACGGTCCTTTGAGTACCATGCGCCCTACTGGCTAAATATGCTCAGTGACTACCTTCTGTCAGAAACTAATCTAGGTCAATTTAAATTAAAGTGTTGTGCCCATCTCACATCACACAGTAGTCGTGACTGTAACTCCTAACTGTACCAGCTTGGCCTGAAAACCATGTTCTACCTTTGCAGTTACTGTTTCACACTTTACTCCTCCCCCCACCTACCAACTGTAAATTCACCCCCCAACTCAACACCTACCCCAATCTCACTACTGCCTGCATACTTCCCTTCCTCACTTCATTTGACCTCCTACGGACCATACCAGTATATGGTCCCACTCCCCCCAACAACTTCAGTACATAGCTATTGAAACTGTAACCAGCCTCTCATCTCTATCCATCTGAATGTCCTCTGTCCTATCCTTGTAATCCTCCTAGCCCCACCAGGTTAATCCATCTCTTCATCTGTAAATGTCCACTCTGCTCAGCCAACAGCCATAGCTACACCTGATCCGCATGTACTGCACTTAGACAAAAACTGCTTTCAAACATGTTTGCTAAACCTATTTGAAACAATGTAACTAAGACTTCCTACACACTGTATGTATGGTCATGTCTTGTAAAGTATTTCTGATTTTTCTCATTAGACCTGGAACCTTTGTAAATGAGCTTCTAGCGCAAACGTATGTAAATCCAAGATTGAATGAATAAATAAATAATAGAAAACAGAGGGTGGTGGTACATGGCATGCACTCTAAGGACAAGAGAGTTTGCAGCTGTTCAGAGAAGTGACCCAGTGGGTACCCAAGGGTTTAGTACTGGGATCAGTCCTATTTAATATCTTCACATGGGGAAATTGCAGAGGAACTGGAGGGGAAGGCATGCCTTTTTGGAAATGACACCAAAATCTGAAAAAGGGTGGACACTCAGGAGAGGGTGGAAAAAATGTGCAGGGATTTTGGAAAACTCAGGGAGTAGTCAATGACATGGTAGTTAGGAGTTCAGTGCCAAAAACGTGCAAAATCATGCACCTAGGGCATTGGAACCCTGATACTGACTATAGGATGTGGGGTATTGACAGTCATTAGACAGGAAGGGATATTGGGGTTATTATATCAGAGGACCCCAAGGTGGCAGCGCAGTGTGACAAGGCCATGGGCAGGGCTAGTGGGATTTAGGGGTGCAGAGGGAGGGGCATCACCACCAGAAGGAGGGAGAAGATGCTGCCACTGTATCACTCCTGATAAGCCCCCACGTGGAGTATTTTATCTAGTTCCGGAGACTGCACCTCACAAGGAAGATAGGGTGGAGGAGCTACAGAAGAGGACAACAAAAATGATGCAGAGGTTATAAGGAAAGCCCTATGAGGAGAGACTAAGGGATCTCAGTATATATACTCTGGAAGAGAGGAGAGCGACAGGTGACATGCTCGAGACCTACAAGTATCTCACGGGGTGAACATAGTGTAGGAGGGGAGCCTTTTCCAAATAAGGATGAGCCTCAGGGCTAGGGAGCATGCAATGAAGATGGGTGGGGGGGAGGAATTCAGGAGGGATGTGAGGAAATATTTCTTCACTGAAAGTGTTGCAGATGCATGGAACTGACTACCAGCTGAAACGACGGTGGCTAGAACTCTGGAGAGCTTCACGCATGCATAGGATAAACATGAGGGTATATTGGAACAGAAGCAGGGAGCAGGGAGAGTTGCCAAAGACCAGGTAGGGTTTGTGAAGGTAGAATAGGCAGGGAATGTGACACTTGGACAGCTGGTTCTGATTACTCTATGATTTTTGTGATATTAAAATGTAGTGTGATGGTCTGTCATGAGAAATCCTGTGCACCTGGGATGACCCCCCCCCCCAGGTATCACTTAAACTGACAGGATATATGTTAAACAGCAGATCTCTGTAATGTGGCTAACTTACAAAGACTCGCATTTTATGGTCTTGTTGTTGAGCTGTGCTCTTTGAAACCAAAGAAAATGGAAATATCCATTTTATGGCGTCTTCAGAGGAAGCACAGTTAATTGAATCTGGTGTTACAAAGCATATTACACCTCATTGAGCTCTGACAGTTAGTCATAAAAAGTTATTTGACGTCTTTGTGAAGCAGGAAACTGCTTATGGATGAAAGAAGATACTGGAAAATCACAGACTTGATTAAGAAGTAATTGTGAAAATCAGTTTTGCTGATGTCACCTTATTTCATTTATCTTCTGAATGATAAGACATCCTGGTTGTATGATTTTTAATAAACAGAGGAGGAACTGGGTGATATCATGGAGAAGGCAGGTTCAAGACAGTTTTTTAATTATGCTGAGACTGACCTTTAGAGACATTCTCGTTTGGACTTTCTGAGCTACAACATCTATCAGCACTGTAGGAAACTAAGAATACATTAGATAGACAAGTCTAAGTGTATGGTTGGTAGGAGTTTGCACTTTAAACTTTGTTCTTTTAAGTGATTGTATGTCTTGTGATATATTGTTCTGTATTTACATTAATCGTTTTTATCTATTTTAAAGTAAACCTCTATTTTAAAGAGACTGCTTGGTGTGCCTTCGAAATTCTTTCTTTGACAAGTGAAGCATATATGGTTAAAGTTGACACTGTGCATAGCTTACTGGTAATACCAAACTGGGAAAGAGGTAAGAGTTTATCTGAGGTCTTTCATAGAGTGTTTTAAGGGTTAATTTTTTACACTTGGTTAGGTGCCCGTAGGCGAAAGATATCTGGCATTTCCCCAAAGAGCAGAATTTTCTGAGCCTGTACATTTGGGTATGCTAACAAGAGGTTCAAAGTTTGAATCCCTCCAGAACCTGAAACCAAAGGTTGATTCGAACCCACAAAACAGACAGGAGGGTTATCCTGTTTCTGTTACCTGTTCACAAGACTGCGCTCGGAGGTTGGCACTGTGGGAGCAGAGGGCCTGACCTGCTGAGTAGGTTAGTGACAGATTGGTTGGCAGCGGTGTGGAAGATCCCAAAACAGTGCAAGAGGCTGCTGAACTCTTGGACCACTATGCCAAGAGCAGACCTGCTCTGAGAGTGAATGGGGCAGGTGTGGCAGCACAGAAAGGGAAAAGTGCACCTTCAGGGCAGCAAAAACCCTCACTACCTCCACTGAAACCAGTTAGCCCCAGGTTTCAGAGAGAGGATTTCTCTGAGAAAAGAAATGAATGTTGATTGAGTAAAGAAACTGGGCATATTGCCAGACAGTGTCCCAAATGGATGAGCAATATGCAAGGTGGTGCTAGGAAGGAAGTAGGTTGTTTGTGTGTCCCTGGAAACATGCCTGTGAACATGAGGTAACACATGCACCCAGTCATGGTGAATGGTGTACAGGCACAAGGGTTAATGGACACAGGGGCATCCCTGACATTGGTAAAAGGGGATCTAGTACAGCCTGGTCAGCTTATACCCAATAAATATGTCACTGTACAAGACTTTACTGGTGGGGAGAAAACATTGCCCCTCACTAGTGTTCTCCTAGACTGGGGTGAAACACGGGGAACTGTGCAACAAGTGACTGTAGCCAAAACCTTAGCAGTGGATGTGATCCTGGGCAACAATCTCAAACAGGGGATGGTGTGTGCAGTTACCCGTAGCCAAGCAGCAAGGGAAAATTGTAGTTCTCTGAACTTCACAGAAGCCATTGTGGAAACCACTGGGAGGCTGGTTCCACAACCTGTGTCTCCAGATGGGGAGAATAATGAAAAGGAGGCAGAAATTTCCCCAGTGGCAGTTAACCACACAGCTACAGAGGGTTACTCCGAAGAGGAAGTGATGACCCATGGTCAGAGGGTTAGGACTGACAGTGCTCCTGAGTGCCCTGATGCTAGTGTTAGGGACCCTAGTTTAGAGACTGAAGGGGACTTGTCCCATGCCTTGGGAATGTGTGCGTGGTTTGCAGCTGCTCAGAGAAGTGACACTAGTCTAGAGAATATGAGGGCTTGGGCAGACTCTGACAGAGCACAGGGAGGTGACGGCAGACATAAGGTTTATTGGGAAAATAGACTGATGTATACTCAGGCTGTGCAGACAGAGGGAGGGTTGCTAGGCAGGCAGCTTGTCGTTCCCCAGGGGTATCGTGAGCAGTTGCTCAAGATTGCACATGATATTCCCTTGTCTGGTCATCTGGGAATCGCGCGCACTATGCAGCAGTTGTCCCAAAATTTCTACTGGCCTAACTTCACCCAGCAGGTGAAGGAGTATTGCAGGTCTTGTCACCGGTGCAAAGAAATAGGGAAGGCGGGCAAGAAAATCCAAGCCGCCCTGATTCCATTGCCCATAGTGGAGGAGCCATTCCAGAGGGTGGGAATGGATATTGTGGGGCCTTTAAATACCCCCAGCTCCTCAGGGAAGAGATTCATCCTGACTGTGGTGGATTATGCCACCCGGTAGCTAGAGGCAGTTGCCCTATCCTCACCAAGGACAGACAAAGTGGCAGATGCCTTACTTGGGATTTTCTCCCATGCTGGGTTTCCACAGGAGGCTATCACCAATCAAGGGGTGTCCTTCATGTCAGACCTGACGAAGTGTTTGTGGGAGAAGTGTGGGGTGGTACAGAGATGCATGACACCATATCACCCACAAGCCAATGGGCTTGGGAAAAGATTTAAAGGTACCCTCAAGTCAATGCTCCAGGTGTTTGCTGAACAGCATGGGAGAGACTAGAAGAAATACCTTCCCCACCTGTTGTTTGCATACTGGGAGGTGCCCCAAGAGTTGACAGGATTTTCCCCCTTCGAACTCTTATATGGACGCCAGGTACGTGGGCCCCTAGACTTGATCTGGGAGGACCAGGAAGGCAAGCACATCACCCAGGGAACTCCTTGTGGATTATATCCTTAGGTTTAGGGAAAGGCTGAAGGAGCTTATGGGGACAGCCCAGAGCAACCTGGCAGCTGCCCAACAGAAACAAAAAGTGTGGTATGACCGCAGAGCTAAAGCTCACTCATACATGGTGGGTCAGGAAGTCATGGTCCTTATTCCGGTCCAGAAAGACAAGCTGCAGGCTGAGTGGGCAGGACTGTACAAAGCAGTTAGAAAGGTAAATGACGTGAACTATATTATTGAGTTACCTGACCGAAGACAGACAGAAAGGATGTACCATGTCAACATGATGAAGCCATATCCTAATAGGGCTGACATGGTGTTTGCAGTGTGCAGTCCTGGGGAGGGGATGGACGAAGGAGGCCCCCTTCTGGACTTGCTGAAAGAAAGTAAGTGGGAGTCCTCTGTGGAGGCAGTTAAATTGTCTCCCCAGCTGGCCCTGGACAAGAACCAGGAAGTAAGGGAGGTTTTAGCAGACTTTGCCCCATTATTTAGCGCCAAGCCTGGACTAACCCCCTTAGTGACTCACGATGTGGAGGCAGGGACACAGACGTCCATACAGCAGACAGCATATCAGGTGTCAGAGGCTGTCCAAAAGGACATTAGGAGGGAAGTGGAGGAGATGCTGGATTTAGGGGTAATCCAGAGATCCCACATCCCCTGGTCCTCACCTGTAGTCCTTGTGCCCAAGCCAGATGGCTCTATTCATTTCTTTGTGGACTATCATGGACTGAATGCAGCCACGAAGTCAGACACCCACCCAATGCCCTGGACGGCTGAACTCCTGGACAAGTTGGGAGGGGCGACCTACCTTACGACCACTGACCTGACCAAGGGGTAATGGCAGGTAGAGTTAATGGACAGAGCAAGGGAGAAGTCGGCCTTCATCACTCTGATAGGCTTATTTGAATTTAAAGTAATACCTTTCGGAATGAAGAACACCCCGGCCACTTTCCAAAGGTTGGTGAACCAGATGTTAAATGGTGCTGAGGAGTATGCCATGGCATACCTGGATGACACTGCCATCTTTAATGCCAGCTGGAAGGAACACCTGTCCCACCTTAGGGAAGTGCTGGGAAGGATACAGAAGGCTGGGCTCATTGTCAAAGCTGAGAAGTGCCAGGTGGCCATGGGAGAAGTGGCATACCTCAGGCATGTGGTAGGCTGGGGACAGCTCCATCCTAATCAAATAAAAATAGAGGTGATCCAGGAGTAGCCCAGACCAGAAATGCAGAAGCAGGTCAAGAGTTTTCTAGGGACAGCAGGGTACTATAGAAAATTTGTACCCAATTACAGTGCCCTGGCTGCTCCCCATCTGACCTGGTAAAGAAAAGGATGCCAAAGAAAATTACCTGGGGACCAGCCTGTGAATAAGTCTTTACCAGACTGAAGGAGGCACTGTGCAGTGCTCCTGTTTTGACAAGTCCTGACTATAGCAGACCCTTTATAGTTCAGACTGACGCCTCAGACATGGGTGTTAGGGCAGTACTAAGTCAGACTTCCAATCAGGTTAATTCCCATGGAGCAGGCATACTCTGCAGTGGAAAAGGAGTGTCTTGCCATAGTGTGGGCCATAAGGAAGTTGGAACCATACTTGTATGGGCAGCATTTTGTGGTACAAACTGACCACACCCTGTAGTTTGGCTGACACAAATGGGAAAGACTAATGGTAGAGTGTTAAGATGGAGTTTTGCTTTGCAAGGGTATGACATGACAATCTTACATAGGGCTGGAGCGTAAAATCAGAACTCAGATGGCTTGTCTCATGTCTATGAGGAGTGAACTGATTTGGGAAGCTCATCCCATGCAGGGGATAGAGCCCCCAAATTCAGTCTAGGCGGGGAGGATTGTGACACTTGCACGCTGGTTCTGATTGATCTATGATTTTTGTAATTATAAAAATGTAGTGTGATTGTCTGTCATGAGAAATCCTGTGTGCCTGGGATGACCCCCCCCCCAGGTATCATTTAAACTGAGAGGATATATGTTAAACAGCAGATCTCTGTAATGTCACTAACTTACAAAGGCTCACATTTCATGGTCTTGTTGTGAGTTGTGCTATTTGAAGCCAAAGGAAATGGAAATATCCATTTTATGGCATCTTCAGAGGAAGCACAGTTAATTGCATCTGGTGTTACAAAGCATATTGCACCTCAATGAGATCTGACAGTTAGTCATAAAAAGTTTGTTGATGTCTTTGTGAAGCAGGAAACTGCTCATGGATGAAAGAAGATACTGGAAAATCACAGACTTGATTAAGAAGTCATTGGGAAAATCAGTTTTGTTGATGTCACCTTATTTCATTTACCTTCTGAATGATAAGACAGCTTGATTGTATGATTTTTAATAAACAGAGGAGGAGCTGGGTGATATCATGGAGAAGGCAGGTTCAAGACAGTTTTTTTAATTATGCTGTGACTGACCTTTAGAGGCATTCTTGTTTGGACTCTCTGAGCTACAACATCTATCAGCACTGTAGGAAGATAAGAATACATTAGATAGACAAGTCTAAGTGTATGGTTGGTAGGAGTTTGCACTTTAAACTTTGTTCTTTTAAGTGATTGTATGTTTTGTGATATGTTCTGTATTTACATTTTTCATTTTTATCTATTTTAAAGTAAACCTCTATTTTAAAGAGACTGCTTGGTGTGCCTTCGAAATTCTTTCTTTGACAAGTGAAGCATATATGGTTAAAGTTGACACTGTGCATAGCTTACCGGTAATACCAAACTGGGAAAGAGGTAAGAGTTTATCTGAGTTCTTTCATTAAGTGTTTTAAGGGTTCATCTTGTACACCTGGTTAGGTCCCTGTAGGTGAAAGATATCTGACATTTCCCCAAAGAGCAGAATTATCTCAGCCTGTACATTTGGGTACACTAGCAAGAGGTTCACAGTTTGAATTCCTCCAGAACTTGAGACCAAAGGTTGATTCGAACCCACAAAACAGACAGGAGGGTTACCCTGTTTCTGTTACCTATTCACAAGACTGCGCTCAGAGGTTGGCACTGTAGGAGTAGAGGGCCTGACCTGCTCAGTTGGTTTGTGACAGGGAACACTTGGGTAGACTGGAGTGGCCAAGTGGTCCTTTTCTGCTGACAAATTCTATGTTTCTATGTAACAGGCGGCATGCATATTTCAAACAAAATTGGCAAGATAAAATGGGTAAATGAATGTACATGGCCCACTACTGATGTGTCCTCTTTGTACACCTCCATTCCATATGCACAGGGCATCCAGGCAGCCAGTCATGTTTTAGAACAGGCAAGGGAGCTGAACCTGGACCCCATATATTTCTTTTTTGAACCTTCTGAATTTATGCTAATCTACAATTTTTTTCACATTTGATGACAATTTCTTTTTACAGATTTGTCATACAGCAATGGGCACTGTGTTCTCCTCCTCCTGTGCTTGACTTTATCTGGGATTTGGGGAAAAATCTGTTTTTAATAACCATGACCCATTCCTCGATAAGGTGATTTGTTGGCACCACTTTATTGATGATGCTCTGTGCATGTGGAGGGGGTCAGAAACAGAAGCCTCTGCATTTATTCAGTAGCTCAATTAGAATGAGTTCAACCTGCCATTTACATGTAGTGTTAAATTAATCATAATGTGAATTCCTGGATATAAAATTCAGAGTGGTAGAGAAAGGCAAGACCATGTTATTTTGTTTCAGAAAAAGAACTGCAGGAAACACCATCCTGAGAGCAGAGAGGTCACCCCAGGTCAACTATCAGAGATATTCAGTATGGGCAGTTTCTTAGGGTTTCCTGGAACTACTTCGATGAGAACTCTTTAAAGAAAGAATTGTATGAAACATATAAATGATTTCAGGATAGGGGCTATGATGAGCCACTCCTGACACATGCATGAGAAAAAGAATCTTCTAGGGAAAGGACCACAGTGCTGCTACCTTAAACAGAAGGGAACAAACAGATGGAGATAATTTCATTTCTTACTGAGTATTGTACCCAGAACAGCAGGAACTGTGAACAAACATTTTAATTTACTGAGCTCTGATCCCAAACTAAACAAGCATTTGTCAATGCTGACAGTTGGTTTACTTGTATTTGTTGTGTAGGTGTTTGGCATTGATAGTGCAGAGGCAATAATTAACAAAATTAATAACAAGAGTTATAATAGCGAACTTGTCATGACTGGGAAATGAAGAGTTTTTTTTTTTATTTTAGTCTTTAATAACCAGGTAAGGCCCACTAGGCACAAATGCCTGTTTTCAGAGGCGACCTGGAAGCACTGGGAAGTTAAGTGATTTGTTCAGAGTCATATATTATGCAAGTGGAGGTTGTGAGAATCAAACTTAGGTCTGGTCTTCTGGATGTACCAAGCTCGTTCACAACTCATTCCTCTAACCTCTAGGCTATTCTGCCAGTCCATACGTATCATTGTCATTTTCTTAAACTGTGACCTCGAGTTTTCAAAATACTAGTTTTTTCACCCGAGTGTATAAACATGACAGGTGTCATTTATGAAATGTGATTCAAAACAATGTTTTGTGGAATGACCGTGAAAACAAGTTTTGGAGGAGGATTTGATAATGACAACTAGAGTACCATGTTTATTCAATGAGTGTAAAAAAACATGAGAATGTTGAAAAAGTGTGTTAAAAAGTAAAATATTGCAAATTTATAAGTAAACACTGAAAAATTGAAATGTTTGTTCATAATTTTTTATCAGTTTTAACCACAAATCTTCAACATAGTCTTTTTATTTCATTTCATTTCATTTTTTATTTTATTTTATACTGAATGATCTGTGAGCTAAGAACCCATTTTCACAGATGTCCAGTTTAAACACATACAAAAACATAAAATAGCATTTTTAACAAAATCTTAAAACACATTTTAAAAATTACAAGGTTGCTAGGTCTAGGTAAAACACCTACAGACAGTTCCTGAGCATATTCCTTCTAAGCGCGGTCTTGAAAATTGATATCTTTGTACAACATATAATAGTGCTCAGTATTTCATTGCAGAATTTAGGAGCCGAGAAAGTCACTGAGTTTTGGGCAAAAACAGTATGATAAAGGGGGATCTGGAAAGAATTTTACATTGCAGTCATGTATAAGTAGTTATGGGAATTCTTAGAAACAAACTTGATGTACTATTTGGAAGTATATCCAGCTTGACCTTATGTAAAAAAAAATCAAAGACCTAAGGTTGAACCTCTCCACCAGTGATGGACATTTATATGATTTGTACAATAAACAATGATGCATGGTTCTAGGCTGACCTGTAGCAAAACATATAGCTGAGTGGTAGGTTGTCCAAAGTTTTGTTAATAATCTTTCAGATGTATATGAATAAACTACTGAATCATAGTCAATTATGGAAAAAAGGAGACTATGGAGCAGATATTCAGAAATACGCCAAAGTCCAGCGCAGTGCAAATCCGAAGCACTGTGGTGCAACAGGAGCCATATTCAGAGGCTGCACTGGCTGCACTGCACCAGCATAACCCAACTGAATATGGCACAGTTGCACATGGCCCAACCGTGGATGCACCATGATGCAACCATGGATGTGCCATGGCACAACCAGAGGTGTGCCATGGGCAGACAGAAAAGCCCCAGGGCAACTGCGGGAGCAGAGCAACAGAGGGGGGCATGGCACAGAGAGGAGATCCAGGGACAGAGCTAGGGAAGCCTAGTGACAGGCCACAGGAGGCCACCAACAGCCAAGCACAGCAGAGTGCGCACAGGCACCCACACCACCATCCCAGAACACAACAGTGGCACAGACAGTAGGCAACAGGGGGTGACAATGGGGGGATGGAGGGCCACCAAGGGGGTCCCCTGCAGGCAGCAGGCTGTACCCCCCCACACATCCAGACCAGGGCAAGCCACACCCAGGACAATGCAGACAAGCAAACAGACCCACCACACAACCCTGACAGCCGCCCCAAGGGCACCCCAAGGCACAGCCATCGACCAAGGGGAGGGATATCACCACTGTGGGACATGCTGCAGCACACAGCAGTGATCCACAAAAGCACAGCACATGCCCAACACATGCATACCACACGGACAGGTACTGGGCCACTGTAGCATGGCTCCTCACGCCACCTGCAAAGCAGACACAGACACAGGCAGGTAAGTCAAAAGTAATGTAATGTGCAACACAACTATATACAAGAGAAGGGTGTGGGGGAGGGTAGGAAAGCGAGGGGAAGGGGTAGAGAATAGGGACTGTACAGTGGGATGAGGGACTGGAGGGGGAGGTATAGCTGGGGAAGCAGGGGAACTCAGGGCTCTTCTAGCTGCAGGCACGGCCTGCCCCCCCCGCTGATGTTGCTGCCTCCTGTCCGCCAAGATCATTCTGTGGGCCTGCATCACTGCCTCCATCGTAGATGATGTGATGAGGACAAGCTGCTTCAGGAGCCAGCAGTAGAGGGACTTTCTGCGCAACCGCTGGACACCTAGGACCAGGGATAGGACAGGTGATTAGTGCAATGTCCCAAGGAACCATGCCTAACCACAGCACGTACTGGGCAGTGAGAACACACACCCCTGGAGGACCCATACAGGCCACCCACAGGGGTGTGGGCCAACACCTGCCAGCAATGTGGCACACCACATCAGCGCACAGCGGTGGTCCCCGCCATACAGTGGCCATCCAACTGTGCCATGGCAGTCACATGGCACAGTGCTCCGGCCGCACCACCGCAACATCAGTGGCGGCTGGGCGCACACCCACCCCACCAGCAGCTGGCACATGTGTCCAATGGATGCGCCACAGTGGCGAGCACCATGCACAGTGTGACACACATGGTTGCCATGGTACATGGCACAAGTGGCCATGCCCACACCCATGCCCCTGTCACCCCCCAATGATGGTGTGCAGACAATGTCAGTGCCTACCTGCCCTCTGTGGCTCCACTGGCACTGGAGCCGCTCCTTCACCCTGCAGCCTGGCATCCAACCAGCACCATCTATCTTCAGTCTTCAGGACTTGGGAATGGAACAGAAACAGGTACACATCAGTAACCAACCACAGCAGCTGCCCACCACCCCCACCCCTGTGTGCAGGGTGAGCCCCTGCCTGACACATCCCACACAGTGGCAGCACAATGCAAGTGGCAGAGGGTGATGCCACCCCACAATGCGCACAATGGTAGTACACCACCCTGCAGGACATGCCAGGCAGCCTAGCCAACACCACAGTACAGCACCAGGGCACACATGCATGATGGGCCTACTCACCCGGCTGTGACACAGCCCCACACCTGACGTGCACCTCCAGCCTCCTGAGGCTCTCTGGGTCCCTCCGAGCCAGGTCCCCGTAGCAGTGGAAACACTGCTCCCCTGACCTGGCCACCCGTGTGTGCTGCCACAGTGAGGCAGCAATGGCCTGCCACACAGCCAGCCAGGGCAGCTGCAGTGGTGCCTGCCTGAACAGCTGTGGTGAGTGGGGCTGGACGCAGACCACCAGGTTCACAAGCTCGACCTGCATCCAGTTTGCTGCCCATCCCGATCACTGCTGTGCCATGTCTCAGGTGTGAGCCATGGAGCAAAATTGCGGCAGTAGGCTGCGCTATGTCCACCCATTATGCAGTCTTGAAGATGTGTGGCATGGGCGTAGCTAGGCAGGGTTACAGGTGTGGGGGTCACCCAGGGACAAAGGTCACAGCAGGGGTGAGGGGTCAGCCACCGCACCGTGCGCACGTGCGCAATAGCAGGCATTGCACACCGTGCGCCACAGTCCCTATTGTGCAGTGGGTGCACAGTGTGCAGTAGGTGACAGTACGCCATCTGGTGCATACGCACTGTGGTCCTGCGCACCGGACATGCGACTTGCTCCGGTGCAATCTCATTGTGCACAGAGCAAATTTGCGATATTCAGCCACCACATGCAAATGAGCAAATCAACCAATGCGTCGTGCACTGGGTGAATTAGCATGTCATTACCATTGCGCCAGAGCTTATTTGCATGTGATGCGCTATAAAAGCACCACGGATCAGCACAGGCCATGGACCGGTATTGCATCTTTTTGAGGTAAGTTGTGCATGCTGCTGGAGCACACTGAGCCCAGCCAGCACAGCAGGGGGGATGGAATAGGGTACTGCTGCCACTGACACTCTGTGCTGTCCATGTCCACAGGAAGTGACATGTCAGAACATGAGGAGGGTGAGGAGTGTGGGCCTGCTTGCAAGCGCAGGCCCAACTTCACAAAGGCAGAAGCAGAGTTCCTGTTTGAGGCCTACCTCAACAGGGAGCCACTGTTGAGTGGTGCCACCAGCATTCCACAGGCCAGGGCTGGGGCCTGGGACGAGGTGGTGGCATGCATGGACCAGCAGTGCATCCAATAGCAGTCAGTGCAGAAGTGCCGCAAGAAGGTAGGGATGGGTAAGAGGTGCATTAAGGAGAAGGTGGCGGCACAGAATGCCACCTGAGGGGGCCTGCTGATGCGCCACAGCTCACGGCACAGGAGGAGTTGGTGGCAGCCACCATGTGCCGCAGCACCATGGAGGTTGTGCCTGATGGAGGATTGCAGACAGGTAGCAGCCCATCACTGCATGGTATGTATGTTGGCCATGCACAGCATGCAGTGGCTGTGTTTAGGGGGTGAGGGCACTTGTGGGCATTGCATCACTGACACACCTGTTTTCTCTTTCAGCACCGGCACATGTGCGTGTGGAGGATGGGGCATTGGAAGTGGCCATGTAGGCAGGACCAGCACCAGAGGACCAGACATCCACCTCCATGGGCATCCGGGGCCTGATAGGCTGCAGCATATCACCACTGTCCAGCAGCATGTCCTGGGCATGGGGTCAGATGAAGCCCTGGATGTGTTTCTATAGGATGCCAGTCTTGGTGTCCTCTGTGTGGAGACACAGATCTGGGTGGGGTCTGATGCCAATGATGACCTCACCCTAATCCTGGACAGTATGGGCAGTGTTGTGGGGGAGATGCGCATACCAGACACCAACACAGGCAGCGCTCCCAGTGACCTGACAGCAGGGGAACAGCTGCCTGCCACCACTGCAGGTGCTGCTGTGTGCACTGCTACAGCTGTGCCATTTGGGGTGGTGCAGCTGCGCAGGTGCTGGGCAGCGTTCAGTTGCTGGATGGGCAATGGCAACAGGCTGCAGGTGCCACAGGGCAGCTGGATGCAGGGTCCACCACTGGGGCACCAGCTAGGGACATACCCCATGAGGCCTCCACTGTGCAGTGTCCACCTGAGGGGGGGGCTGTGCAGCATGGCCGGTCATCACAGGAGGGTCGGCATCCCACCCGGGAACCCCAGGATGCTGACCCATTGGCAGAGCACACCCATTTGCTGTGGGTCTCCATGGAGCAACAGGTGCTGCTTGCCACTAGGGTGCATGCACTGTGTGTGGAGGTGCACCAGGTGGCCGAGCAGTCCGAGAGGGGCACTGTGCAGCTCCTGGAGGTAATACAGCACATGCAGGAGGCCACGACTGCATCCCAGGATCACATTGCCAATGCGATCACGGATGGCCTAGCACTGCTGGCTGCCACAGGGTGTGGCTGGTCACCACAGACCCTACAGAGTGCATTGTCCACCCCACGATCCTGGTGACAGGTTGATGCTGGGCTCTGATGTTGGCATCCCAGGCATGCCTGGAGTAGGCCTGTTTGGGTGCCTACGCACCCCTGTGCGGACCCAGTCATGGTCCCACAGTTCAACCTCTGGGGGGCTGTTGCAAACACCCCCTGTGGCTGATGAGCAGCCTGTGGCTGCCGATCGACCCTGACACAGCTTCCCCCATGGCCACGGTGGCCATGGTTCTGCGTGGTGGCCCTGATGTGCATGCAGCCCTGACCACAATCTGCAGCCACTGCCCTGTGCATGCATGGGCAGTGTGTGTGTGTGTGTGTGTGTGTGCAAACCACCGGTGTGGCGCTTGTGTGTCGCACTGCATGCTGCCTGTGTGCGTGCCTGCCCAGCCACTGGACCGTGTGGTGTGGGCATGATGAGGGCAGTTCAGCACCGGTTGTGCCTGTGCATCAGTGCAATACATCTGATCCCCACCACATGCCAGCACCTGGATGTGTGGGTGCGTGGGTGCATTGCTGTGTGATGCTGTGTGCAGTTGTGTGTGGTTGTGTGCCACTAACTCCCCTACCCCTGTGCCATGCCTCTGTGTGTGCATGCCCATTGCCATGCATGCCCCTGCCTGTGTGCTGTACCTGTGTGTGTGGCTCTTGCATGGGTTTCGTGCCATCTACCTGCGTGCACCATAGTGCTCCTGTGCAATGGTGTCACGATGCTGGTGCACCATCCATTGCAGCTGGGGATCCCTCCACCCAGGGGGGGCTGTCCACCACCCTCTAGCCCATTGCCTCCTTCATCCCCACTACCGTCACCCTCATCAGCCTCAACAGCTATCCCATGGTCAATGGCCATGTTTTGCAGTATGCAGCAGGTCAGGAATAGGCCACAGGCTTTCGAGGGGCTGTACTGTAGGGCACCACCAGACCTGTCTAGGCAATGGAAATGTGCCTTCAGCATGCCGAATACATGCTCAATGATGTTGCATGTGCTGGTGTGTGCCTCGTTGTAGCATTCCTCTTCTGGGGAAGACAAGCGCCGATGGGGTGAGCAGCCAGGGCCTCAGTGGATAGGCAGTCTCTTGTGTGGAAAATGACATGGTTAGCCCTCTGACATCCTTTGCTGTGCCCCTTGCTTGTCTCTCGTGCCCTCACCAGCATGCCTACCCTGTTCTCCCCCATTCCATGGCCTGCTCTGCCCATCCCATACTCGCCCACTAGGTGTCCTGTGGGGATGTCCCTATGTTCAAACATGTGGCACAGTGCAGAGCTGTGCCAGATGAATGTATCATGTGCACTCCCCGGGTGTGTGGCACAGACATTGGTGATGCGCCCCGTGGCATCGCACACCACCTGGCAGTTGACGCTTGGGAACCCCTTCCTATTGATGTAGGCCACACCCTCAGGGACAGGTGGTGTGCGGATTCCCACATGGGTGCAGTCAATGGCCCCAAGCATACCAGGCATATGTGCTATCCTGTGGAAGTCCTGCATGGTTGCTGTATGCTCCACCTGTGTGCTGGGGAAATGGATATATTCTGAAGCACATGGCAGCAGAGCGTTGAGGAACTGTGTGAGGAGGTGTGACGTGGCTGACTGGGTTATGCCTGTGGTGTCCCCTGTTGGTCTCTGGAAGGTGCCCGTGGTGAGCAGGCACATGACAGCTGTCAATTTGGTCTCCACAGACATTGTGTGGCTCCGTCTTGTGGGTGCCTGCATATCCTCACTGCACAACTCGCAGAGCTGCTTCAGAATGGCCCTGTTCAGTGGTACCATCTCACAAGCTCCATGCCAGAGTAGTTCTCAAAGGTTGTGGGCACAGTACCACCTGTTCCGGACATATCACTGATGGGCCCTTCCTCAGCTGTTCTTCCTGCCCCCTCACACCCCTCATTATGACCTCCATCAAGAAGGGCACACTATCCATGGCCCCTGATGTTCTGCATCCCCCTGGGCTGTCAGCTGCTGTGGGCTGTGTGCCACCTTGGTGCACTGCCTGGCACTGTACCTGCCTGTCCCTCTCACTCTCTCTGCCCTTGTCTCCCTCTCCATTGCCACCTATGTCCCTCTCCCTCTGTGGCTGCCTGTGTCTGTCTGTCTGTCTCTCACTCACTCTGTCTCTCTCAGTCTATCTTTCTGTCTGTCTGTCCTTCCTTCTTTCTTTGTTTTGGCACTCTTTCTGTCTCCCTCTAGCCTGGCGCAAGTGCTGTCTGTGTGCTTGCACGCTGTGTTTATAGGCTCAAGTCTTCTCGGTGCATCCCAATTTTGCTCTGCACTTGCGCCATGGTTCCACAGTTGAATATCGCACTGTGCCAGTTATTCATGGGCACGCCCCTGTGCTTGTGCCTGCATTCATTATAGTTGTGCATTGGCGCAATGGGATTTGCTTGCACAATGACTCCCGCTGAATATCTCTCCTTGGCACAAGTCCACACTTGTGCCGGTGCATCTCAGTTGTGCCATGCACAACTGCTTTGAATATCCCGGCCTATGAGTTAACAAATTTCTAGTTTTGACCATAAGGTGTTTTTTTACACAATATAAGAACCCTAATCTTTTGTGTAGTCTACTAATTAAATCCAAAATGTGTTGTTCGAATGAAAGGTGTGAATCTAATATTAACCCCAAATACTTGAACTCCTTAACTTGTTCTATAAGTGTACCAGCATTATCCAAAATATTAAGCTCAATGGAAATTGGTTTCCAGGAAGTGGAAAAAAACATAGTCTTGGTCTTAACTGAATTCAAGACTAGTTTGTGTGTTTCAAACCAGTGATGCAGTACACTAAAGTCAGATTGAAGTGACTTTTGAAGGGATGATAAACATGTCCCTGTACAAAAAAGTACTGCATCATCTGTGTATAATATTAAAACTGTTTGGGAAAAATGTGTAGATAAAGAATTCACAAAAACAGAAAATAAGAATGGTCCAAGTGTGGAGCCCTGAGGGACTCCACACCTAAGCTTTATTATACCTACTTATGGACATGATGGGTCTCATTTACAAAATTCTGTCCAAAGTGCCATTTTATGACACATATAAAAAGATGTTTAGGGCAGGGTTTGATAAATGACACATGTCCTGTTCATGGTCAGTTACAAAAAATGACTGTTGAAAATGTTGGGTTACAGTGTGGTAAAATTGCAAAGCTGAGTGTAAATATTGAAGAATTTTAATGTTTCTTCATAACTTTATTTTTTGATATTTTGACTCAAAATATTAAACAGTCTTTTTATTCCCCCACTTTGTTATGACCAAAACAAGAGGAATTTTTTAAATTCCATCTTAAAGGTAATTTCACAGAGTGACTGCGAAAACATGCATCAGAGAGGATTTGAAAAATTACACTTCCTTTGTTCATGAGGAGGGGTAAAAAGGCTATGTTGAAAATTTGGGGGAATCTAGAAAGAAGTATAAGTTATGAGAAGTGATGAAGAGTTTCATAGTTGCTTCATAACTTTGTTGTTTTTTAAGATTTAGCCCAAGACTTTCATCATAGTCTTTTTATTACCGTATCGTATCTTATGATCAAGACAAGTGAAATTTTTTAAATCCCATCCAAAAGCTGATTTTACAGAGTGACTGCAAAAACTTGTTTCAGAAGGGATTTGAAAATTGTTGCCTGCCTTGTTCATGAGGTGGGGTAAAAAAAAGGCTATGTTGAAAATTTGGGGTCAAAATCTAGAAATAAATAGTAAAGTTATGAGTAAATGTTGAAGAATTGTAATTTGGCTTCATAACTTTGTTTTTTGAGATTTTGATCCCAAATTTTCAACAGTATTTTTATTGACCCACATTATGAGTAAGTAAGTAAGTTTATTTGTTTGGCGCCCAATCCTGGAGGCTCTGGATGCCTTACAGTAAAATTCAACAGGGTGATATAAAACATTCAAACTACATAAATAATAAATAAATAGGCCAATAAATAAACAAATTAAAATAAAAAAGTTTGTGAAATTAAAATATCTTATCAGGAAAGGCTATGTTAAGAAGATCAAGACAAGGTGAAATATTTTAAATCCCAGCTGAAACATGATTTCACATAGTGACTGCAGAAACACATTTTTGGGGGAAGGGGATTTGAAAAATGTCATCTACCTGGTTCATGACGTGAGGTTAAAAAAAGCCATGTAAAAAATTTGGGGTAAAAATATTAAGAAATTACAAAGTTAGGAGTAAAAGCTCAAAATGCATTAAAAAGCCATTAACTGAACTTATCTTGTTTTCAGTCACTTCCTGGTGGAGCTCAGAAGACGTAGGACATTCAAGAAGGAACAGCACTGGACTGGCTAGGTAAGTATGGGGAGGGGGAGTGTGGGGTGGTGTCTACTGATGGGGGTTGGAGTGAGGAGGTAGGGACATGGGGGCACAAGTCATCGCTGAATCATTTTCTTCTTTTACAGGTTTACAGATTGAGCATGGTGGAAGGATCACGAGATGGGCTGGATACTTGGCAGTGGGAGACTATTTTATTCTATGGAGAGGGCACAGATAAGGATTTGAAAGTAGGTGGGATAATTAGCAGTGGGAGGGTATTTTACTTGTATGTACAGGGCATGGGAACGGATCGGGGGTGGGCAGGATACTGACATCAGACTGATCAGCCTATAGTTACCAGCTTCCTCCCTGCTGCCACGTTTATCAGTGGCAAACCATATGATGGCTGAAAAATGTTAGCAAAAAAATAAAGTCTGTCATTTAAACCAGAGGGCTGCTGAGAGTCTATGTGGAGAATAAACTTGATTTCTGTATTTTCTTTGGTGAGCATCCTGGAAACGAAGCAGAAAGATCATTGACATTATGGTCCCTGGAGGTAAAGTAGGATTCAATGGGTTTATCAGTGTCTCCTTTCCTGACTGCCCTACAATGTTTCCTGAATTGGTCAACCAGACATCTGCCAGTTTCTCTAATGCAGATAGCTGCACATTCCTGCAAAGAATCTAATACTGTATATCACATTGCTGGAAATACATGACGACTCACTGGTGATGTGAAAAACAGCTGTGGGACCTGGAATTTCAGTGACAGAAATAAATTTGCAGGTATAACAGCAGACTCTGTTACAAGCATTGGTACCTGGTAGAAAGGACCTGTAAAGAGTATGGAGTTTATGTGCCAAGAGATTCTGAAGGTTAAGTGGTCTGAAGAAGGAGGCAATTGGTGACTCTGTAAAGGAAGCTTCAATATTAGGGTCAGTTTGCAGAACAGGAAAGTTCCTAGTGATGGTTCTGTGAAGAAAATGAGGCTTCAAATGGAAGGAAAGAACCAGTGGATTGTCAATGTTGTTGCATGACAGTATCCCTCTTGTGTGAGTTAAGATTATGGGGGCACATTTCTGACCCGGGAGAGAATGCTCTGCCCACTATGCTTTCTGTCTAACCTGCTAATAGAAAAAACATGCATTACTTGAGCCTGCTCCATTAAATCGTTATCTTCAGTGCATAATCTGCAAAGTCTTAGAAACTGAATATGGTAAACCATTCTTTATATGGTTGGAATGTCAGGATCTGTGGAGGAGAAAGCTGTGTGCATCAGTGAGTTTGCCATATACTGATGTTTTCAGCCCACTGGTGCAGGAACAATTTTTTATAGTGGGGGTGCTGAAAGCCATTTAAACAACACTGTAAACCCTGTATAAGAAACCATATGGAACTTACCAAAAATGTGACAGAAAGAAGAATATCAGCAGGGATGTTGCCAGGACTTTTTTAGGAGGGTTCTTTTGTAGACGAGGGTATTTTTTCAAGTGGAAAGTGTGGGTAAAATGTTCTGTAAAGGCTGGGGATCTGGGGTTTTAGATGCTCTGCAGTGAATTTGGGGGCTTTCATTGAAAATAAAATACACTTCTGTTAAATATCTCCCAACCCTGATTCATGTAAAAAAAATCATTCTTTGGCTAGCTTCAGATACCTAGAACCTGTAGCTGTAAGGGCTGTAAGGGCATCTAATTAACTGTGATGCCTGCTAGCTTTTTGATGTATACTGTATTCTGCTGGTGGACACATGTCCACCACACCTCTCTCCAGAGGCCCAACTCACTATATTTACAAAACAAAACCCTCCCTGCCCCACCCTAAGCCCCAGAAACAGTGTTCCCAATGATGCAACATGCTCTCAGCATGACTCCCCTACTGTCCAAATGTTGTTGTTCACACACTGTCACCACCTTAGAGGCTCAGACCTCTCCCAGTCCTTCATCTCCTCTTGCACGTGTCAGTTGTTCACTGTCTCTCACATTGAGAGAAGACATTTTCAGTAACTGACATATCCAGAGAAGGTGACAGTGGATGCCAAGGTTACATAAGCACACAGTACATTTGCAGCATTCCTGACCAACAATGCCACCACCCACCCCATGGAATTACTATAATGTCCTGTGAAAGTTTTTTTTTTAACAAGGCCCATCTTCCTAAAAAGAAAGTCATCTGCATGTACCCCAAACAATACAATGGCAGCAAGGCACAAGACTATTCCCATGACAAACAAAATGAGACAGATTCAGAACATTCACTCTCTTGCCAGGTTAATAGGGCCCATCTCACGAAGTCAGTCACTGTTCTGGTGGTAGGAACTGGAGACTGGGGTGGGTGACCAAACACAGCAGCTCACGATCACACTCCCAAGACTTGTCAGTGGACTGGTAAAATCGATTTGGCGCACAAAATGACTAGGTTGGCTCAGAGTCAGGCTACAAGTTACATCTGCAGGGGACTTGAACCACTCTGGCAGGTGCATAGTGAGAGGCAGGCTGTTGCACAGAGCGATTTTTTTTATTTTGCACATGCAGCCATGCTTTGAGTGTGGCCCTAGTGCAGGTGAGCCTACAACGGGCAGGGATGGCAAAGTGGGTGAGTTTACTGTGAGCAGGGACAAAGTGAGGAACTGCAGAGCATAAATCATCAGCTTACAAGGTGACACCAATCCCTGAAAATAGTCAAGCCAACATACATTTTCACTCTCTGCACCTCATCTCCTCAGCTGTCAGTCAGCTTCATCATGATCTGGTGTTCACTGCTGCAGTGACATAGTCTGTGGCACTCTCAGGCTGTGGCTGCACGTGCTATTCTCACACTGTAGGGTTCAATCAGTGTGACTTGAGGATGTCAGCCGTATGCTGATTGGCCAATTGGAATGACTGATGAGGGTGTGCATTATGAGAAGGCACAAGGCAAATGTAATGTACGCACACCACAAACAGTCTGCTGGCAGCCGGTGGCAGGGGGGGGTGAGATTTAAAGGGACACACAGTCAAAAACAGAAAACAAAATAAGAACAATGGGGAGGGTCAAGTCAGGGGGGTTCATTTGAACCTGACAAACCCCAGCCGGCAATGTGTCTGATCAGAGATTTCTTTGTAAATATAATACAAAAAAAGTGCAGTGCACAGTGCTCAGAACATTCACAAAACTAGAAGACAGGATTCATCACACCACCAGCATCTGAACCTGACAGCACCAGGAGATGCACAGCACCCCCAGCACCTCTAGTTCCAGCACCACCACTTCAGACCAGTTTTCTGCACCAACAATTTGATATCTAGAAAAGGCAGTGTGGAGGATGATACTTCAGCAGTGTACTGAATTGAAGGATGGGCAGTGCTGTTGGACTTCCCGCTTATTCAACATAAAGCTGTAGAGCGGTCAGGCTATCGTTATTTATATATGCTAATGTACTTGGTTTAAATTGATTGTTTTTTGTGTGTATGACTCCAACCTTTGAAAAAGGAAACGTAGGGGAGCCTGTTGTATGGACAATGTGTGTTTGTATTTCCAGCTTCCTAAGGAGATTTACTTGGCAAATTATTGTGTGGAAAAGAGGATTTGCTGATGTTCGGCACCATCTGTGAATCTACTGGTATGTTCTGCCATCCTCCCTGCATCAGGAGGGCTCACTCATAACAACTTTGGAGGTACCAGATAACCTATGGTCACCCACACTGCCAATAACACCTCTCCTATGCCAACCCTAGGTGTCACTTGAAGAGTTGCTCTCCAAGTCACCCAAACCCCAGGAGAAAAGCATCATGTGAATGACATTTTGCCTTCCCTGCTGGCCCCTGCTTCTGCTGTCCAGGTTCAGGGCTTGAACCCAAGTGGTTAGCATGTCAAAGTATTTCTCTCTCTGGTTCAGCTCATATTTTTTTCTGGGCTGATACAGTCATGATTTGTGCACTTTCAGTGCTTAATTTTGTTCTATCTTGTCTGTGTCCCACTGGGTTTAACATAAGTGTGCACTGCAAAATCTATTATTTTGTTTCAGAACTTGATTTATTTTAGAACATTTTATACAGATAAGTAATATATAGAAACAAACTCTAGTCAGAGCTAATACGGCTGTGCAGAGCTTTTATATTCCACTGAGTCTTTCAAAATGTATCTGACTCCACTGCTAACTACACAGTTGTTTGTGACTTCACATTCTGTAGTCATGGTGAGCACTATGATGTCATAAACATAGGCAATGTGCAGTTAACAGGGGACAGGCAAATGTTTTCAAAGGTTTTCTCTACATGCTTTTTAGATAGACTACTAATACATGCTATAAAACTTAGAAATTGTAACAGCTGAAACATCTTATTTGCTGGACTGTTGGCTCCTTAAACCTCCCCCCACTCACTCATATACATTTTATTCACTCCCTATCCTTTATTTCCAAGTATTGGTTCAACCTACTCCCCTCCTACACTGTATCTCTTCCCTCCCCTCTCCTTCCCCAGCTTCATTATACCCCCTGCACTCCAGGGACTCTAGCTGCTCTTCCCTCCATACCCCCTCTTCTAACATGGGCAAATCCACCTTCCACTATCGTCTCCCCTATCTATAGAACTCTCAGCCACCTCTCCTGCATAATTCCTCCTCTCATCCGTCTGTCAAAACGTCACTCAGCCTCCTTCCCCACCCAACCTGCTCCTACTACACTCCCTAGGACCGATTGTATCTCCTGTATCTACCATGATGAGTCATCATCTGTACTCTAGAATCACATAAACTAATCATGTCAGTGCTGTTCATGTCGAGCATGGCTCTTGTCATTCTTATATAAGAAATTTTTTCTGTGTGTCTCCTCATTGTATATATAACAGCTGCCGAACACAGTTCTATTCTGAATTTTGGTACTTATTGTATATATTGTGTATACATATTGGTACTTATTGTACATATTTGTATTCTTGGTACGTATTGTATATATTTTGTGCACTTTGCCTATATTGTTAATTCAACTCTTGTGATGGTCTGCCTTACTTAAACGTGTATCTCCTTGTACCCCTCCTCTGGGTCGCACCTGGAAACGAGCCCTGGCTCAGTGTGCTTTTCCAGATCATCAAATGTTTAAATAAATAAAAAAAATTAAACAGTGGTAGCACTATCACTTGTGCTGCCAGCAACCAGGGTTCAGGAGCAAGCCCAGGTTGCTGGAGAGTTGGCTGGGGGGGGGAGGAGGATTGAGCATCCGAAGGATACCACCACCTGGGTGCACATGGGTGGATGTGCAGCTGGAAGCTCATGTGGGAGGGGCAAATGTAGGGAGGAGTCCAGAGCGGTGTCATGTCTCACTGTGCACCACCTCCAGGGACCCCATTGCATGCTAACAGCCTCAGGGAGGGAAAGTACCTAAAAGAAAATGCCCCTGCTTGCTTGCCTGGCATGGTGCTCAGACTGGACATGACCCAACACCTAGGGTTGATTGGCAGGGAGGATCGAACCTCCCCCTTCCCCACCCAGGAGGCCAAACTGTGGCAGGATGGGGGTAGCTCCATCTGAGCTGCCGGTATGCCTGGGTGAGGGGCGGAGAGGAAGATGGCAGCAAAAAAGTATAAACAAGCATTTGTCAATGCCGAATGTTGTCTCACTGGCGTTGGCATTTTTAGTACCGGAGCTAGAGATGCGTAATAGGAATGGCAGTGAAGTACTGAAGTGACGCCAACCCCACCCCCACCCTGGAGAGAGAGACAGGCATTGGGGTGTGCGTTTCGGTCGTCAGCTATAATGCTCATGCCATTGTACCTCACCCTGTAGACACTGACAAGTGTCGTGGTGTGCTTTGGGATCTTTGGGTGTTATACTTACCCCATTCCATAAGGAAATACACTGAGGTGGGTGCAGTATAGGAGAAGGGGTGACCTTTGAGGCCGAACAGTGTGAGGCACACCACGATGCCTGTCACTAGCTGCAGGGTGGGGGTCGGGGTGGAATGGCGTGAGCATTACAGCCGATGATCCCAAGTCACACCCCTGACACCTGTCAGTCTGTATAGGGTGGGGTGCTACAGTTGGAAACCCTAACATTGCAGGTGTGTGTTGGTATTTTCAATACAAATTTTCAACATGGGCTGTTTGTGAGGCCACCTCATGAAAAGCAGCACAATCAGTTTGTTAGCTGAAAGGTGGTTTTGCACAGCAGCTATGCCATTTGGTGACACAGGGATGAAAACACATTTTGGGCAGGATGTGGAAAATGAGAACTGTATTGTTCATGAGGAGGTGTAAAAAAATGGCAACGTTGAAAATCTGGAGTGAAAATATGAAAAATTGGTGAAGTCATGAGCATGCATAGAAACTGCGCAACACACGTCCATAACCCAATTATTTTTGGGAGTTTGTTAGCCACATTTTCAACATAAGCATTTTGGGACCTCCCCTCATGAACAGTGGTGCTCTGATTTTGTTAATCTGTCCCAAAAGTTGATTTCCCTCAGCATCCATGCCATTGTGCGCCACATGTGCGGAAACACATTTTGGGCAGGATGTGAAAAATGACAACTGTACTGTTCATAAGGAGGTGTGAAAAAATGCCAGTGTAGAAAATTTGGCATGAAAATATTGCAACTTTGCGAAGTTACAAGGGTGCGTGGAAACTGCGTAATGCATGCTTGTAACATAGTCATTTTATGGACGTTCAGCACCAAATTTTCAACATAGGCATTTTAGGACCTCTGCTCATGAACAGTGTCACTGTCATTTCCTCAAACTGTCCCAAAAACTGATTTTGCACAGCGACCGTGCTATTCCTCGCTGGACATGCGAAAACACATTTTGGTCAGGATATGTAAAATGACAGCTGTACTGTTCATAAGGAGGTAGGAAAAAAATGGCAATTTTGAAAATCTGGAGTGAAAATATTACAAATTCTCAAGGTTACGCACGTGTGTGGAAACTGCACATCGCACGCTCGTAAAACAGCCATTTTGGGATTTTCTCACCAAATTTGCAACATAGGCTTTTGAAAGTCCCCTCATGAACAGTGGCACTGTCATTCGTTAATCAGTCGAAAGGTGATTCCATGCAGTTACTGCCAAAATCACCTTTTAAGGGCTGATGTCTCATGACTAGTCTACAATGATCATCGAGGAGGGGGTCCCAAAACCCCATGTTGAAAATTTGGTGCCAAAGTCCAAAAATGCTTGAGATATGCCTCAAAGTTGAAAAACCTATTTATTCCATTATACAGCTTACTGGCATTTCCTCAGTTTGCTGTCAGCTTTGAAGAGTGCAGATATGTTTCCGGTCCACGAAGATCGTCACCGGACTCTGGAGGTAAGTATGGGGGTGTGGGGAGGCAGGGTGCGCAGAGGGTGGCGTGGGTTGTGGGAGGGGGAAGGGAGACCATGAGGGACCATTTTTGTTTTACAGGTTGGCAACAAAAAAAACATTGCGGGACTTTTTTTTTTTTTTTTTTGCTGGGGATTAGGCACACTGGGGTGGGCTCCCAGTGTGCTACCTAAGTGTTTTGGGAGGAATTCTGTAGCCAATAGGGGATTGGGCACCTCCTTCGGCACATACTGGGGGAAGAAATGAGCCAAGGTGGATTGGGCACCCCCTCGGCAAGCAACAAAAGCGGGTGGAGATATTATGCCGACGGAGAGTGGGCTCCCCCATCAGCACAATCAATGGGGATGGGGATAAATGCCAACAGAGGATGGGCCCCTGTCAGCAAAGAAAAACTGTTGGGGGGAACGCATGATGCCAACATGGAGTGGGCTCCCCCATTGGCATTGTGACAGGCGGTTTGCCTGCATGTCGGGAGGCGTGTTGTGGTCACGCTGCATGAGAGCTTTGCTCTCATTGCAGTGGACCTTTTCTTTGTTCTCATGGCCACATTAGGGATTTGTGAGGTCAGCGCCTGCTGCTGGCTGATTGGGGAATGAGGGACGCACCTTCTGATGCGTGCCCTGCATTCGCCCAACAGTGACCGCGCATCAAAATCTGCTACTACCGCAAGATGTTGGCTGCGCAAGCATGAGCCAACATAAAAAAAAGAAAAAGAAACATCTTATTTATGAAAGCACATTCTGAACTGCAGAATTACTCTTTAATATTAACTGCAGTGATACAGTGGGTAGATGTTAAGGTGGGCATGAATATGATGGGGGCTTTGGGGAGTGGTTCTGTAATAATTAAATTCAAGATGAATATCCAATTCAGGAAAAAGTGAAAGGAAACATAAATGTGGAGTTTTAGGAGGGCACATTTTACAAACAAGAGGTAGGAAATGAGCAGGGTGAAATTAACTGATGAGTTAAAAGGGCTTCATGTGAATAAAAACAGACAAAATCCATGCAATTTGTGAAGCAGATCCAGATGTAATATATCTCCTCAGGCAAAAAAAAATATAGGGAGGGCAGGAAACAATCCAACTTGGATGAACAGTGAGTTAAGAAAATTGGTGAGCGGCAAAAGAAGTGCATACAGGGAAAGGCTGGAGGATGTGGGCAAATCGGAGGAATACAGACCTTGAAGAAAAAAGCGCAAGACTACAATTAATATAGCAAATGCAGAATTGGAAGAATTGCATCTGATAACGGCAGAAACAGTAACAGATCTTTTTTCAATATGTCAAAGGATAGAGGGAGGAGGGACTGGGATCATTACACACACAGTGTTGAAGTGCAAGCAACAAATATACTGAAAAGGCACAGGAACCAAACAGGTATTTTCTGGTATGTAGCAGAGAGGAAGAGGGGAGGAAGATGGAGCACATAGGGGATAATAATGTGCAGTTAGAAAATGAAGATCTCACTTTGTCAATAGGGAAAATGAAGGAGGAATTATGGGACTGATGATGATTGAGAGGTCACTGGGATCAGATACGCTGCTCCCGAGGGTGCTTAATGAGGTGGCATAGGTAATAGCTGAATGATTGGCAGATATTTTCGACACATTTCTAATGGAGGCAATGGTGACAGCCATTTGGAAACAGGCAAACATTATTTTACCTTGCAAGTGAGGGATGATAACAGATCTGTATAATTATACAATACTACGAGCTTAATGTTTGAGGTAAATATGATGCTGGAAAGACTTTTAAAAAATAGGGTTGTACTTTATCTGGAAAGATGCATTTTGGAGTAGGATAGCTAGCACTGTTTTAAGGAAAGGAGGTTATATCCGACAGATAATTTGACTTTTATGGAAAGGGCAACTGCAGAGGTAGAAAAGGGGTATCCTGTGGACATTGTCTATCTTGATTTCTGTAAGGCCTTTGATAAACTGTCACATGCAAAGTTGATTGCTAACTTGAGAGGTCTGGGTTTAAATGTAAGAATGGCAAACTAGCTAGAATGTTAGATGATGTGGAGTTAATGCAGGGTATGTGTTAACAAGGAGGTGTCATACAGGTTGGAGGAGACAAATGGAGTGTTGCAGGGCTAAGTACTGTATCCTGTTCTATATTAGATTTAAGAGATCTGGAGGAAGTGGTAGGATCATGGGTTTCAAAGTCTTCAGGTAGACACAAACATTGCTAGCAGGGTAGCATCAAAGGTAGGACAGACTTTAACATACTACAGGATTTGGCAGCAAAATGGGGGAAGAAATGCAAAGTCATGCACTTGGGCTATAGAAACAAAAATAAAAATGCACATTGGGGGAAGTGAGTGAATTAGGAGTGATAACAGCATCATATTGGAAGTGTGCATGGCAATACGCAAGCGTAGCAGCAACAGCCAGTGCCGTATTAGGCAATACTAAGTGGTCATTTTTAGTGGATTACATAAGGTGATGACTCCCTGTTCCTGAACTATGTGAAGCCATATACTGTATTAAATATTGTATCTAAGTGTTCTCACCTTACAGTAGTAGCAATAGACATGTTCAGATATCATTCAGCAGTGTCCCACAGATGCAGATGCACTGTAGTGCTAGTCATATACAATAGCCAATCAGAACACAGGGTTTAGCATACAGTCTTATTTTTACTGTACTGTGTAGTTGTTGCAGAACAATCTGATAGTACAGTAGGTCTGTGTTGTAATAGGCTAAAGGACATTATTTTCTGTTTTAAATATTGTTTTATAGTAGATGATCAATCTTTGCTAAAAATGGTCATCTGGTAGGGTTAAGACATTGATTTTTGCGACTGGCAATTAACATAGATCTAAAGAAAACACTGTATATTCTCTGTTGTGCCACATAAGAGGTGAAACTAAAGCAACTGGTTGAAACTGAAAACAAAGGTATTCATTCAAGTTCCTTTAAAAAACAATCATAAATTCCATCATTTCATTTTAACTGTGGCACTGTGGATTGCTGTGTACAGTGACCACCTGCTAGAGTCAATGAACTGGTTTCCATGCACTTCTTTATCATTTGAGCCTCCTATCCACTGGCATCACTTTAGCTTCTTGGATTATGCTAAGAGAGCAAATCCAAACCACTTAAATGTCCAAACCTCACTTGATGAATTTACTTCCACATTTAAAATTTGAGAATGTGGTTCCATGTCATAACAGCTATCTCAAAAGAGCAATCGCTATTATGGCGAGTGTATATCGCTGAAAAGCACATCAGCGATATACACATAAAACAACTCAACATCCGCAATGTAAAGTATTTTTATGGGTTGTGCCCTTCCGCCCCCCCTGAATTAAGATTATCAACTCCAGGGGTGCATGTTGGGAAGGAAAAATCCGGATACTGTAAAAAATTAAGTCTGCAGCAAAATGTAGTCACTCGCCAGTCTCGAACTCCATACCTGCAGTGCCCCAGCTAGCCACCCACACCACCAAACCACACAGCTAGCTTGGAGACAGCAGGTATGGCAATCCCCCAAAACCCCTTCCTGTTCTCCCCCTTCCCCTTGCTATTCTTTGCTTCCAATCGCCCTTCCCCATGGCCGCATTCGTATCCAGGGGATATTGTGCACAGTAGCCCCTAATAACAGCGCCCAAAATGAGTCACTATTTTTGCAGTCACTCATTTTGGTTTGCTGTTATTATGTGTTACCGAGAAGGCATAAATATTCCACATGCAAAATAACGTAATGATTCCAGATAAGAAATTACCGTGATTCCAATGAAAAATGGTAATGCTACCTTTGGAAGAAATATTAGCCTTATTTCTTTCACTGACTACAGTCAAGTTCCAAGCACTCTTCCTGCATATCCTTTAACCATTTTCATGGCATTAAAAAAGTGTGGAATGTCAATAAGTACAGCCAGCTAACAGTGTTGGAATTTAAAAGCTCAGTGACTCTTATAGTTTGCTACTTCATAACAACTGGCTGCTATTCAGATTACATAGATACGTAGATACATAGACAGTGTCGGCAGATAAGGGCCTATGGCCCACCCAGTCTGCCCATTTGAGCTTGTAAGTTCAGTTTATGTTTTCCTAGAAGTCTGTTGCCCCTTACCCCTGACCTCCAGAATTCCTTTATGTCTATCCCATGCATTCTTAAATCCCGTGATTGTTTCAGCCCCCACCACTTCCTCTGGCAGGGTGTTCCACTTGTCCACCACCCATTCTGTGAAGAAATTCTTCTTCACGCTTCCTCTGAAATTCTCCCTCCAGCTTCATCCCATGCCTCTAGTCCTGGAACATCTTTTTCGCTTAAAAATAGTGTTTTCCTGCACCCTGTTCCTCCCTGTAAGATACTTGTATGTCTCTATCATATCCCCTCCCTCCCTCCTCTCCTCCAGGGAGTACATGTTCAGTTCCTTCAACCTATCCTCATAGGACTTGTGATGCAATCCATGCACCATCTTTGTTGCCCTCCTCTGAACCTTCTCTACCCTGTCTATGTCCTTACATAGGTAAGGTCTCCAGAACTGTACACTGTACTCCAGGTGGGGCTTCACTAGTGTCTTGTATAGTGGAATTATGACCTCCCTTTTCCTGCTGGTGATGCCCCTGCCTATGCATTCCAGCATCCTATTTGCTTTACCTGCTGCCTTGTCACACAGAGATGATAACCCCAAGATCCCTTTCCTGCTTGGTGCATGCTATATCCTCACCCCCCAACTGATATATTGTGCCAGGGTTTTTGTGCCCCATATGCATTATCTTGCACTTCTTTGCATTGAATTTCAACTGCCAAACCCCTGACCATTCTTCAAGTTTCTGCAGGTCCCTTCTCATTCTTTCTACACCCTCTGGTGTGTCTACTCTGTTACAGAGGTTATATCTCTTACCAGGAAAAAGGACCATAGAAATGAACTAGGTTTCATCTAAGGAAAAATATGATTTTGCTTGGATAAAATTTACAATGGAACACACACTTTAAATTGTTTGAGCACATATTACACAAACGACAGGAGACTTTGATACCTCAATTTTCATCATTAAAACATTTTACATTATGACATGCACACTGCCACACACAACAGCTGGCTAGATATTATTAGATGGCTCCCATTCCAGCTGAATCATCTATTAGCAGTACCATCAATGTCCAGCACATCTCTGCTGAGACCAGCTCTCCATCGCTGAGCTTGCCAAAGATCAGCTCCATCGTATGCTCTCATACTCCCACCTGCAGTTACTTTACTCTATACAGTTTTGGGGGCACAGGTTTCCATGACTTTTCCACAAGGGGATCTTGAGGGACTACAGTGGTGGATGTCAGAAAAGAGCACAGGGGATGCACATAGCCAAAGCTGGCCAGGCAAAGCTAAATTAATGTTTTTGTACTTTGCAAAACATAGTCAATATTTTAAATGTTCAGGCAGCAATTTGAGTTGTCAGTCAACACATTGGGGAAGGGTGCAGTTGCATCTGATAGGCACTTTTACCCATCCAGTCAATGTCTGGCTGGGTAAAATTGCAAATCAGCCATAGCTGCCCCCCATTCCCAATGTATAGACCATGAGCTCCAACTGCTTCCCTAACAGGTAAAATATTTAATATGTTTTGAGCACTTTAAAAAATTACAGAAAGAGCAAGTGTAGTGAGTGAGGAATGGAGCAGCCCTGCATGAACATGAATCTGCAGGCCCAGAGTTTCTCAGACTGGAGAAGGAGACGTGGGTGGGGGGAGCTGCCCCTATCACCTGGGCCTTCCTACAGTTCCAGCAGTGTCCATGTCCAGCACATTTGATACAGTTCTTCATCCCTCAGCTTGCCTGAATCCTGCTCCATCGGGTTTGCTCTGATGCACCTATGAGGGGAGCTTGAGGGAGTGTGGGGGTGGGCATCAGTAGAGAGTACCGGAGGTGCACATAGTTATAGCTGGCCAGGGAAACCAAAAGTATTTTTTTTTTCAACTTTGCAGAACATCTTACATTTTTTAAATGTTAAAGCAGTAGCTGGAGCTGACAGTCAATACATTGGGGGATGCTTCCGATTGGCAATTTCACCCATCCAGTCAATGTGCAGGTTGGACTGCTGAATTTCAGTCTAGAGAGACAGTATTAACGTACTGCCCATCCCTGACTTTTGAAAGTAATTATTTCATTCTGATTTTAGATCATCTGATCTACATACAAATAAACTGAAAATGATAGCTGCACCTACTGCAGTAATGCAAACCTTTTTCTTATGCATGTCCAGCATTCAGTTTGTAAAAAAAGGAAGAACTTTAACACGCTATGCTATCACAAATTGATGCAATTACTTGAACTTAGTACCTAAAAATGCCACATAATTTCTTACTGCACATTAACCAATTTGAGAAACTGCTGCTGTTTGTAGAATGAACACAAGTCTACATTTTTATGCAGCTCAGATGACAGCATGGTTGTAACAGACTATTGCAAATCAGTTGCATCGGTAAAATTGCCTATGAATTTTGCACCCTTAAAAAAATCAAATCAATGATTCAGAACACCAGCAGTCACATGACATTAGTTACCCGCATTTATCTGAAACTGGATTGACTGCACTCCCACTGTGTGCCCTTAAAAACTTCAAGTGAAAAAGACAGAAGAATTACCAAAAAAAGGGGGAAACGTTCAAATAAAATGCACTCCAATGCGGGGACTTTTAATTCTCTGATGGTCTGGGTTGCTATAAGATCTGAACTTTGACAGCTTGGACCACTCCAAAATAGAATTTAAGGGTGTGGCACAGGCTGCACTGCACTGAGGGATGATGAGTGTAATATGCCAGTCCTATGTCTAATGTAACACCCTGCACCAGGAAGCAGCGGCAGCTCAAGTTCAGCAAAATTATTGAGGGGAAAAATAAAACTGTTTTTTAGCCCAACCTGCCAATCCTTCCTCTCCACTAGCACTGAAAAACTTTGTCTATAGGGGCTTTCAAACCATGCTGTGCTAGTATTGTTGCCTGTTGCCTCTCCCTACCCTGTGTCAATCCTGCATTACTGCCTCACTTATAATGGCTCCCATCGAAAGCTTCTTTCCTCCCCGTGACCCTGCTGCCTTCCCTGGGGTCAGGGAGAAGGTAATCTCTGCTGCAATCATTGGCTCCTTTCCTGCCCCTGATCCAACTGCCTGCCCTGGGGTTGGGGAGCAAGTAATCCATGCCGCCTTCAGCAGCACCATTCCTCCCTCCAACCTGGCTGCCTGCCCTAGGGGTTGGGGAGAAGTAATCCCTGCTGCCGTCAGAGGCTCTTTTCCTCCATCCAGTCTTGCTGCCTGCCCTGGGCTTGGGGAGCAAGTAATCCCTGCCACTTCCAGCAACTCCTTTCCTCCCCCCCAACCACTGCCTTCCCTTGGTTCATGGAGCAACAAAATGCTGCTGTGATTGGCAGCTCCTTTCCACCTCCAACCCCTCTGCCTGATGTTGGGTCAGGGAGTAAGTAATCCCCACCACAATCAGCAATTTCACCTATCCAGTCAATGTCTGGGTGCATGACATTGCAGATTGGACACAGCCCTCCCTCTTCCCCAATGTATAGACTTCCAGCCCCAACTGCTGCCTTAACATAAAATAGTTAACAGGTGTTGAAGAGTAAAAAAAATAGTCAAAGACTAGGGAGGAATAGAGCAGACCCACATAAAGAAGAATCAGCAGACACAGACTCCCAGAATAGAGGAAATTGGGGGGGACTACAGTGTCTATGTGGTTTACCAGTACATCTTTGCTGACACCAGCTCCCCATCGGTCAGCTAGCCCGACTCCAACTCCATTGAATTTGCTGTCATGCACCAATCTGCAAATGCAGTATACTGCACAGCTCTTAGGGCACATGTATCAATTGTTTTTCTGTGAGAGGAGCTTGAGGGAGTATGGTGGTGGGCATCAGCAAAGAGCACAAGAGACGCACATAGCCATAGCTGGCCAGGCAAGGCTAAAAGGATTTTTTTTTTCACTTTGCAAATCATATTAAATATTTTAAATGTTCAGGCAGCAGTTTGAGCTGGCAGTCAGCATATTGGGGAAGGGTGCAGTCGCATCTGATAGGCAAGTTTACCCATCCAGTCAATGTCTGGATGGGTGAAATTGCCAATCAGACATGGCTGCCCCCCACCCGTCTCCAATGTATAGACCACCAGCTCCAACTGCTTCCCTAACAGGTAAAATATTTAACATGTTTTGAGCACTTTAAAAAATTACAGAAAGAGCAAGTGTGGTGAGTGAGAAATGGAGCAGCCCTGCATGAACAGGAATCTGCAGGCACAGACCTTCTCAACCGGAGGAGACAATTATGGGGGGGGGGGGCTGTCCCTCTCGCCTGGGCCTTCCTAAAGTTACAGCAGTATTCATGTCCAGCACATTTAATACCAGCTCTCCATCCCTCAGCTTGCCCGAATCCAACTCCATTGAGGTTGCTCTGATGCACTCATGTGCAGTTACGGTACTCTCCACAGCTTTTGGGGCACAGGTTTCATCTGCTTTTCTACAGTGGAAGATTAAAGGATGGTGGTGGCCATCAGTAGAGACTATGGGAGATGCACATAGCCATAGCTGGCCAGGGAAGCCTAACATTATATTTTTTAGTTTTACTTTGCAGAACATCTTAAAATATTGTAAATGTTATGGCGGCAGTTCGAGCTTACAGTCAACATGTTGGGGAAGGGGAGTGGATGCATGCGATTGGCAATTTCACCCATCAGGTCAATATCTGGATGGGTAAAATTGCCCAACTGACGTGGTTGCCACCCATTCCCCAACATATAGACCACCAGCTGTAATATATTTTAAAAAATATAAAAAGGCTAAAGACCAGGTGGGGTGAGTAAGGGAGGAAAAGAGCAGCACTGCATGGACAGGAATCTGTTCATATCCGGCCGGGAGAGGGAGAGGGAGAGGGAGAGAGAGAGAGAGAGAGAGAGAGAGAGAGAGAGCTGTCACCGCTGCAGCCATTCAAAACACGGCAGACACTTACCTCTTATCTACTGTACAGATGTCATCGCATGCATCTCTGAACTGCCTCCCACTGCTTCGCAGTGCCGCTCACAGCCTGTGCAGATGAGCTTCCTGGTTACAGTTTAATCTTACTTAAATAAAAACAAACACACAAAAAAGATTTCAGGTATTACAGCTCCATTTTCTGCTTGCTCTTCACCACCCCTGTTCAATAATCCAACATTTCGACTCATCAACCATCACAATGCAAAAAGCAAATTGGACCAAACCACTAAACAAGATAATCAAGGGGGAGCTTACAGAAAGTTTATTATACACACCTAAATAAAAACACTTTACAGATGTAATTTCTTACTAGGTGGTGAGAGTGCTTCATAATATATTAATATGCACTGTGAGGGGTGTTTCTTATGAGATAAGAACGTGATGTCATGCTGTTTTGGGCTGACAGAACCACTCAGTTTCGCATCGCGGTCCTCTTGCCCAAAACAGCATGAGATAACGTTCTTATCTTGTAAGAAACACCCCTCAAAGTACATATTAAAATATTCTACAGAGCAATGCCTGTTCATTCTTTGCAAGATGTGCCACTGCACAGTAGAATTTGCACTTTCAAAGTACTGTAGTTTGGGTGATTAATTTTTTTTTTTTTAGAGCAACAAGGATTTGGAATAGTATTGTGGTGGTGCTGTGTGGAGATTACAAGACCTGAATATTTATGAGCTCATTGAAACTGACTCGCACTGTTTGCTTGCCTCTTTCTTGCTGTTAAAGAATGCTTTGTTCACATCTGTTACTTATCTTTTAATATAACGTCCAGAGTATGCCACCCAGAAGATGGCGGTGATCGTGCCGTCACTTCTGCAGTTGCGGAAGAAAAAGAAGCGCACTGTGAAATGGGTGTGTTTATGCGGCTGGCAGAGGGGAGGCACCACATAAACACAACCACTGAAACTCTGCCACAGCACTGTGGAAGAGCACTAGATAGCGGTCTAGTCAAGTACTTCCACAGTGCTAACTGATGATGGCATAACATCTGCGGAGCTCTACCCATGCAGCCATAATAATTTAATTTCTGACAGCTTTTGGTATCTTAACTCTTGTTAGACTTTCCTGTGCCCACTCACTTACTGCAGCATCTATGTCCCTGCTGGGTTGAACGCAAGCATGCACTGCACAGTTTTTCTGTAGTTTGTGTAGTACACAAGTGATATTACTATAAAAATATAAAACCCATTTTCTGTCTGTTTTAGGGTGTATTTTTAGGTTTTGTTGTGCCCAGACCACTCAATTTTTCCAGTGACGGTGTCATGGCTAGGTCCGACATAAGAGTGCAGATTTGTCTTTTTTGTGTACTATTTATAGTACACCAGTGATAGTACTATAAAAATATATGAGAGAGACAAAAATAGAATCTTTCTGCTGGATAAAGATTATACCTTTATTAGGCTAATAAATGTTTTGCTAGCCAAATAAAGTTATTATCTATACCAAGTAAAAATATCCTCTTTTTGTTTCTCTCCTACTTTCATGTGGGCTAATATAGCACAACTCTATCTTGTGTAAATATAAAACACATTTTCTGACTGTTTAGGGGTATATTTCTGTGCTTTGCTGTGCCCAGACCACTCAGTTTCACCAGTGACCGTGTAACAACTAGGTCTGATGTAAGAGCGCATGTGGAGGGTTGTGGGTTAGACAGATGCACAGACACCGTAAATTGCTGTAAAATGCACTTTGATATGTTTATTCAAAAAAAAATAATAAAATAAAGATTATACAGAAAGAAAAATTGGTAGTTAGTCTTTCAATTCCAAGAACAGTACACTCCTCCTTCAGTGTACAATTATCAGGCTTAGCTTCAGCCAACAAAATTTCCCATGTATGAAAACTTACATACACACCTTGGTGCTTCTTCCAAACACAGTCAGTTCAACACTGACCAACCTATCTAACAAGTCTTCCAGGAGGCAGGCTTTTATACCTGCCACCCTGTGACATCATGATCATGTGACCCATCTATTATCACATTATAACTTGTAACAGTGGCTAGGAGGGCATTTTTGTACTATAGCACCTGCCATATACAAAATAACATAGTGCTTCATTGATAGGTATAATAATTATAATATCATTTTCTTCCTTAAGCAAAATAAACAGTTTTATTCTTATAATTGGTCTAAGCCCCACCTTCTTTCATGACATCACATTTCTGTCACTAGTATTCATAGACTGCCTATCTGGGCTGCCTGTCCCTAAAGAAGACCCTTTCATAATCAGTAGTCAGATTTGGGTCCTGCATTTCCTTGCCCAGCAGACTACCAACCTGGCTGGAAAGTAAAACCCTCAACAGCAGTCATGCTTGCTTTACCTTCATTAATGCTGAATAGGGTGTCAAAGGATGTGAATAAGAGGGCACGCTTCCTCTATTTACTCCCCTTTCCACTTTCAGTATTAATAACCACGCAGCAAGACTTTTATTCCAGTGTTGATATATATATTTAGCCCAGAAACAGTTCCTTCAATTCCTGTAAAAATTAGCAGCCGTAAGGGGTGCAAGAAGATGTTTATTTAGCATGTTTATTTCTATAGCAGCCGCTTGTCACCTAGTCACCTAATTATAAGAAGGGAAGCTTGCACAAAAATAATATGTGTCTCCCTCATTCCTTTTATTCTAACGAGGGGAGGGGACGCCAACAGATCAGACTCCTGCCATATTTATTCAGTAGTCTGGCAGGATTATTATTTAAATGAAGCAGCTTCAGTGCAAGCTAAGAAAAGTTTAAGCCACTCAGCATATGCTGCATCAGAGAGAGAAAGAGAGAGAGAGAGAGCGAGAGAAAGCAAGAGGAACAGTGCTCCCCTATTTCCAGCAAGGGGTCCTCTTCTGAAGACTAAGCAGCACTCTTTCAGGTAAGAGAACCAGTGGGAAGGAATATTTACAAATGGGGAACACCCATTGTCTATTTTTTTAATTTCATACGGAGCCACCCAACAGCTCAGTTGACCAGACTGCCCAGTCAGGACTGTGCTCCTGCCTTAAGCACTTGCCATGCTGTACTATAACACTTTTTCCAACATTGTGAGCAATTGGCTCCTTTTCTCTGGGGTTTACTTTATGTTTAATAGCTCAATAACCCATCTACATCATCCCCTCAAACTCAGGAAAACCTTTATAGTTTATACATAAAAAAATCTCCCTTGCCACTGCAGCATCAGATCCTAATGCACATTTGTAAAAACAGCTTCAGACAGACAATGCTTTCTCTCTTGCTGTAGTTTCCTACAGCCCTTTTGTATACCCTGTTTTGTCAGAAGAAGAAATACAGAGCTACAAATATAGATTAAATATAGTCTCCAGATGGCCAACCTGTAGTAGGAAATAGAATATAAATAGAAAGTGGAGGTGCTGTTGCAACAGTCAAAATAGAGAAGTGGGGGAGGAAAATAAAAAAAAATTATCTGAGATGGTCCTTTATTTATCAGACAGGGGAGTTCCCTGTCACAGCACACTAAACATTTTTTTGTGTACTTTTTGTAGTATACCAGTGATATTACTATAAAAATATAAAGCACATTTTCTGACAGTTTTGTGGTAGATATTTGGACTCTGCTATGCCCAAACCACCCAGTTTCTCCAGTGACCATGTACCAACTGGATCTAACATAAGTGCGTACCATGCATTTTTTGTGCACTTTTTATAGTATGCCAGTGACATTGCTATAAAACATAAAACACATTTCTGACTATTTTGGGGTATATCTCCAAGTTATGCTATGCCCAGACTACTCAATTTCTCCAGTGACCTTGTCCCAGCTGCCTCTGACATAAGAGGGCACTGCATATTTTTTCTGTGCTTTATGTAGTACATCAGTTATATTATCATAAAATTATAAAACACATTTACTGACTCTTAAAGTTCTGGGGTACACCTCCAGGCTTTGCTGTGTCCAGACCACTCAATTTCTCCAGTGACCATGTCCTTGCCAACAAGTAGCCTGAACATGGGGCAGAAGGTATTGCATATCCACCACAAGGGGCTGGACAGGAGTGGCAGCACATATGAATAGGAAACTCAAAGTGTGATTGATGACTGGTCAGATTTAAGTATTTCAGCAATCACAGAACAATGTAGGCATAATGATACACAACCCATTTGTGTGTAGCATATTTTGAGGGCAGCATACTCTTCTGAGCCTACAGAGCAGATTTCCATTGACACACTGGATACTGATGTCAGCAGTATAAAACATCCACCATTGTCTGAGATAGCATGGAAGAACATCTCATGCCCCACCCCAAAGTGTGCCTTGAGAACATCTGTTTAGCATGCCTGGTGATATTGCTGAACTACACCAATCCCAACTACACCCAGATCATGTTCAGCAACTAGTATTTGTCAGACTTAACCTACCACTGCTTGATGCCTTGAAGACGCAATCAAGTAAGATGCCTCCATTACTTTTGCCTAAGCCTGTACAAAAATAAATATTGCTAGGTGTTTACAGCTGCACACCTTGGTCAGCCCAAGCATGCTCTCTCCCTCTCCTTCCTTGACACAAAGGTCAGTCATCTCAACAGTGCTGTCTTCCTCTCCCTCCCTCCCAACCATAAATCTCAGTCAGCACAACTGCACTCCAGTCTATCCCTCTCCCTCCTGGCTGCAGCTTATTCAGCACAACCACACTGTCTCCCTTCCCGCTGCAAAGCTCAGTCAGCCTGACCATGCTGCCTCACTTTCCCTCCTGGTTGACAGAGGTCACTCATTATGACAGTGCGTCAACAACACACACAAAATTAAAAAATGCATGAAATAAAGATTGCAAGAATTAATAAAAAATCATGTTCACAAGAAATAATTAAAAAGCTCACAGGAACTGAAAAATGTTTGCAAGAAATAATAAACAAAAAAAATCACAAGAACCAAAAAAGAAAATGTTTTCAAGAAATAATAAAAAAAGTTTTATATGAACTAAATAATATGCTTGCAAGAAATAATTAAAAGTTTACAAGAAACAAAAACTGAAAGAAAAATGCTATCAAAAAATAAAAACAAATGTTTGCAAGGAATAACAAAAATGTTTGCAAGAAATAATAAAAAAGATCACATATAATCAACATTTAAAATGCAAATAAGCTACATTGGATGCATATGCAGTACTAGTTGGGCACACTACTAGTACCCCTAGTGGAAACTCATAAGCAGAGGGACTGTTTTCTACAAAACTGAAAATATTTTAATATTTTTACATTTTATTTTAATTACAAATAAATGTGGGAAAACTCATTGTCAAAGCTTAATAACACATGACAGAGTGTTGGTTATGTAAGTAATAAGCCACAATAGGGTGTGGGTTATTGTCTGATAAACACACTATATAAGGTGCATAGTGAGGCATGAGGTGCTTTTGCCAAGTGCCTTCAGCCCCTTGGAAGTGTATTTATCATTCACACAACCCCCACCCTGCAAGTGGCTCATTGCGCTTATAAAATTGGTCTGAAAAGCAAAAAATTGGAAACATAAAATTACAAAATATTGTTAGAAAAGAGTTGTAAAACATTTTATTGAGATCTTAGATGAAGTAGTTCCTGTATAGTACAGTGTGCAGCAATTTATGTTGTTACAAATGAGTACAGTATTACAACTATTAAAACAATCTCATTGATACATAAAATCATTACATTATAAACATTAAAACAAATCCTTTACAATTTTCATCTATCACATAAGTATCAAACATACCATTTATTTTCATGAATCAATCTATCCAATCTTCTAGAGCATTCGTATGTAATTTCATCTTTTCAATAAAGTTCAATAATGATATTACAGATTCTAAAAACTTCTCTTGAGTGTGATTTGAGTAGACTTGTTACCATATCTCTAGGTTCCAGTTTGGCAGTTTCCAAATAATTTCCCAATAATTTTTTCCTATATGACTCATATAATGGGTATAAGATCAATAAATGCACCACATCATCAGGACCTCTATTACATCTACACTTGCTTTTATGGGTCTCCTTTTCATTTGTGAAAATATTTTGTAATCTCTGGCTACTGAAGTATTCAAACCAGAATCTTATTAAAAGTTTCCATCTTCTTGGATCTTTTCTTATTAAATATTTTTCTATTTCATGAGTTCTTTTATTTTTGGCTAACCACTGACTCATTTTAAATTGTTTACACAGTCCTAAATCTTTTTGAATGAAAATTTTCCTTAGTCTGATTTTAATTTCGTTATAGACAAGGGGCCCAATTCTAGAAAGGATATGCCAAAGCGTAACGCAGTTGCAACAAAGGAAATGTTGCAACTTGCAAATACGATAAGCAGTTGCGACATGCGGGATTCTAGAAAGTGGCATGCACCAAAACATAAGTAATTACACCAAAGACAACATATGCCATAGTTGCCACAATCCTGCAGATACGCCAATGCGGTAAGGCACATACGCCAAGAAAAGACAACAGATACACAATAGTGGGATTCTAGAAGGTGCAGAGTGACAAGTTGCGTCATCCTCAGATGGCATAACATACACCAGGTGGGGGCAGGTGTAAGTTACACAGTATAAAAGGGAGCACTCCCAGGCAGGCTGCAGACACACAGTTGCACAGCACTGTGAACCACAGAGAGAGAGCAGAGAGCCACAGGATAGTAATGGCAGACCCAGCAGCTATACTAGGTGTGCTACTACTGGACTGGTGGGACAGGCACAGGAGGCAATGGAATGCCTGGAACCAGGTGAACAGGCAGCATCCAGGACAGCACAGACCCATCAGATGCTATGCACCACGGGTGTACAGGCCACGGAAGACCTACCAGGACCTGACGGAGGAAGAGTGCATAACACAGTACCGACTGCCCCAGGCTGTCATCCATGAGATATGTGACGACCTCCGGGCCGAACTGTGGAACGCAGCCCCTGTGGAGGTGAAAGTGACAGCAGCACTGTGCTTCCTTGCCACAAGGACATTCCAGACCCCAACCAGCGACATCATCAGAATATCACAGCCAGCCATGTCCAGGTGCCTACACCAGTTCCTGAATGCAATGGTGGACTGCATGGGTGAGTACATCACCTTTCCTCGTGATGCATGACAGCAGCAGGCAGTGATGCAGGGCTTCTACAACATTGCCTGGTTCTCACAAGTAATGGGCACCATAGACTGCACCCATGTTGCCATACTGGCACCATCAGGCAATGGGGATGTGTATGCGAACAGGAAAGGGCACCACTCCATGAATATGCAGGTAGTGTGCAACAGTCAGTGCTGCATACTGGATGTGGTAGCCAAGTACTCTGGTTCCACGCATGACACCTACATCCTGCGAAACAGTGGCCTACATGAGGCCTACTAGAGGGGTGAGCTCGCTGGAGGATGGCTACTAGGTAAAGGAACACGGTACACAGCACCACAGCCCTGTACACCTTCACACCATGCACACACATGGAGCACATACCATGCAGACTGATGCTGTGCCATTCACCCCAAAGGAGACAGCGGCTACCCACAACTGCCATGGGTGATAACACCACTACACCACATGCACACAGCAGCACAGAGAAGGTACAATGATGCACACAGCCATACCAGGTGTGTCAGTGAGTGCACCTTTGGGGTCCTGAAGGCGCATTTCAGGTGCATCGACAGATCGGCAGGGGCATTACAGTACAATCCAGAGACAGCCTGCAAAATATTCATCATGTGCTGTATACTGCACAACATTGCAGTACAGAACCATGTGCCAGCACCAGACCCACTGAAGGAGGAGGAGGAGGACGACGACCTGGAGGGGAGTGACATGCCAGCCAGACATGGTGGACGGCACCATAATGATGCAGTGCTGGCACAGGCAGGTCAACATGTCTTAAGGTAGCTGATAGCGAGGAACTTCACCTGATGACAGCCACAACACCACCAAACACCCACAAACAGCCAAGTGGACATGGCCAACATACCATTCCACAGGCATTCTGCTTGGTGCAGCACACAGAACATGATGACACTGAATGTTGGCAATGGTGCCTGTGTAATGTGGCCACACCCAGCAGCGTGCGCACGCGCACACACACACACACACACACACACACACACACACACACAGTTGTGGACATGGTACAGTGGGCTGCACCCAGATATAGCATGAAACAGTGATATCATACCACCACAACAGGTAAAAGACATCGGGAACAGCACAGTCTGCCAGTGTTATGGCGGGGGGTGGGAATGCCCATGCAGTGTGCATTACATCATGCACCACAGTGGCATACATTACGAGGTATGGCATGTAATGTACCCCCAGACACCCACAATCCCACATGTAGAAGGTGACAGTCCACACCGACCACAGTGCCCCATGGTCAGACATGTATGTAACCATCACATGCTGTGTCACCATCACCCAGCTGCCACAGCACTGCATGCTGACCGACAGTGGTCCAAGCCTCCAGTGACATGTCCCATGATGTGCCACATAACCTGTCCTGGTGTCACACATCTTGGCACACAGTAGTGTAGGGAACCATGTAGAGGTCAGCTGAACACTGTGTGGCCCACACACATATGGATCCTACACACATACAGCAGTGCGCACGCACACACACACACACACACACACACACACACACACACACACACACACACACACACACACACACAATCACAGGGTGGATACAGTGACATGCACAGTGTGCCATGCATGCAGCAAATAGCAACATACATGATGGAGTGCATGCAGAATGCAGACGCACATGGGGTAAGTGAAGGTGCAACACAACGCAACTGCGGCCTGCATTAAACATGCTGTCTAATACAGTAGCATGTGTTCTGAACTGTATCCCTGCCTTTAATGTACTGCCCCATCATGTTCATGTAGCACTGTGCCCTGGATAGGGCACTACTGAGTGTCACTGTGTTGAGTTGGGGGGGATGCAACCGAGTGACGGCTGCCCGACAGTCCCCATCAGGGTGCGTGCCACACTCTGGTATATGCTGGTAAACAAGCAACTGCACAATGCATCAGTCTCATGCCGCATGTGCATGTCAGTCCTGTGTCGCACATGCGAACTGCCTGTGACACTACACCACGTGCAGAGCTCGGCGGAAAGTAGCACACATGTGCGGTACACACGCATAGCGGTCATTGCATTGCAGGCAGCAAACACACACACAATAGAGCACACCCAAGGGCTGTACCTTGAAGTATCATTGGGACAATGGCCAATTTGAGTGGGAGGGCACCTAACTTCAGCCCTGCTGAAACATGCCAGATGATTAACCTGGTGCAGCAGTGGAGGACACTACTGCCACCAGGCTGCAGGAGGCATACCACACAGCAGAGGGGTGCTATCTGGAGGAGGATAGCTGCATGCCTGGAGAGGGTGGGTGGTGAAAGATGCACACCACACCAGCTGAAATACCGCTGGCAGGACCTCAGAAGGTGCGACCCCATCATCCTAAGGCAGCTAATGGACATGGCCAGCAGGTGGGATATGGCAATGCGCATGGGTCTAGAATCTGTGGAAGGTAGGCTGGCTGTCAGCAATGGGCCACTATAGGCTGTGTTCAGCAACTTATTCCTGACTGTGTACCAATGCACTAATATCTGTACATATCTCTGTTCCCACAGGTCACAGACATGCAGGAGCTGCGGGGTTGCAGCAGGGACCAGCAGGCATACTGGACAGACATCGGCAAGGTAAGTGCATACACACCACACGACAGGGACAGGGGAATGTTCTAGGCAGGCCGGCTGGCTGTCCCAGGGTGTGCATGTGGCAGCAAGGCTGGGGCATGTGGTGCCAGGGCTCACACAGGTGCCATGGGGAATGGTTTTGCCATGGTGTCGGACGTATATGTCCGTGAGATCCACCATACGGGTGGCACAGCAGTGAATGCCTGCATTGGCAGCGGCCTGTGTGATGCATGGTAGTGGTGTGTGGTCCACAGAAACAGCATGCCAGATGTAACAGTAGTGCTACATACCATTGCCCGAGTAGAGTGCTAACAGTAATACGTATGCCATTGCTATGCTACAGGTGGCAGGCATGGAGGTGGACGCCACAACGTAACCCCCAGACACAGAGTACTCCTGCGTACCATAGAGGCACAGAAGCGAAGGGATGCCGGGGACTATGCCTGCGGACACTGCGCCATTGCAGAAGAGCCGGTCCCTGCCACCAGAGAGCGATGAGGAACAGGATAAGGCAGGGTTGGAGCCAGAGGAGGCTGTGATATTGGGTCCAACGATGCCGGGAACATGGAACAGCAGGAGCAGGAGAGGCCGCTGGGCCAGAGGATGTGCCACAGCAGGTGAATGTGGAGATGGGCACCCCTGAGGCAAGTATTCCACCATGACACATTGCCCATGGACAGATGGATAATGGCACAGCAGGACACAGGCAACACTGGCAGTGACAGTGATGCCATGATAGAGGCATGCATTGCTGATGCCATTGTGAGCATGCCAGGGTATGATGCAGCATTGGAAGGTGGCCCTGATGCAAGGCAACAGGTGCCTCAGCCAGTCCCTGACAATGGCACATGCAGTGGGATGGGGCACAGTGCCAAAGGAACGTGTCCGAAAAGGTGGGGGAACAGGCCCATGCACAGCATGCCATTGCCCAGGGGGATGTGCAGCATGTCCCTGTACCAGCACCCCATCCACAAGGGGAGCACAACGAGGTGCTAGTGAGCCTTGTGGGTGCCATCATGCAGGATGTGAGCCACCTACATGCATCAATGAGGGCACTGATGGCAGCCCTGCATGAACAGTGATATCATGGACTATGCACAGGGGTACCCTGTGCTGGCTGGGTCATAGCTGCATCCCGGTACAGGTCATGTTCGTGTCCACAGGGTGGTGTTCTTTAGCTCTGGAATGTGCTGGACATCAGTGTTGGTGGGTGGTAGTGTGTCTGGCCCGACTGTCACATACATTGCTCTCTGGTGTCCCTACCTGGGCATGTTTGACGTCTGTAGGTGTCCAGGTCTGTGTCCCCACTGATGGTCTGCTGGCTCAGATGTGTGGCTATCCTCCTCTCTAGGCTGGTGAGTGGCTGCTGCTTTGTGGGTCCACCCCCTGTGGCCTGGGCACTACATCTGTTCAGTGCCAGCTTTCTCTTCACTAGGCGCTTCAGGTCGTGGTACTTCTTTTGGAGGTCACGTACTGTTTTTTTCTGTGGTGCTACTGCATTAATTTTGTGGGCAATCTTGTCCCATGCCTTCCTCCTTTTCTCCCTCTTCTTCTTCTCCCCTCCATGACTCATGAGTAGGGCATGATGTTTGTCTATCTCTGCCACCAGGATGTCTACTTCATCATGACTGAAGTTCCTTTTCCGCCTCTGCCTTTCAGTTGCTGTTTCTGCCATGTCTCTGTTGCGTTTTCCAGTGATTTTTCTGTGGTGTATCTTCTGCATGTCTTGTGTTTTGCACCCTTTTATATTGCGTAAGTTGCTGTTCGCGACATGCGCATTTCTGATTGGCGTATGTCTTGCATGTTCTAGAATGTGGTGTATCGCGCATGTCACAATTGCTTTGGCATACTTTGTGCATTTGCATTATTTACATCTGGCGTATCTGGCCTTCTAGAATTGGGCCAAAGTTCTTTTGGTTTGATAAATATCTTAGTCAGGCATCCAAGAAATCCATGTGGCTTAATAAACTTTTTAACTATTTGTATATCAGGAAATTTCATATTTTGTGTAAGATACTCAATTAACTCCTCCAGACAAATACGAGGTAACCTAGTTTCCTTCATCCTATATGCTTTTATCCAATACTTGATTGCTTTGTTTTGAATCAGGCATTCCACTGGCAGTTGTCCAATCTCCACCCTTACTAGAGCAGAAGGTGCTCTTATTGGTAATCCTAGTAACAAGCAATAGAAATGTATTGTTGATATGACTGCCACAAGAGGGCGCTGCATTCTGTTTTGCTGTTTTCTTATATTCTCAATTTCTTAGTGGCTACCTGCCCCCATTTATGTTCCAATATTTATTTTGTTGTTTTGTCAGTCTAGTTAGTAAGAGAGCCAGTGTGCTAATGACAAGCAGACAGCCTGATGGGGAGGGGAGCATGGAGTGGGTAGCTAGCCAGCTGGTTGAGATTTGTATCTCTGTTAGCAAATGGGTGGTTGACTGGCTGGTTAAGAGATTTATCTCTGGTTAGCAGTATTTCATATGGGAGACTGTTCTAGTTGTGGACACAGTTCTATTGACAGCAGTAGCACTCGTCATGTAAGAAAGTTTCTTTTTTAAAAAAAAAACTTGTGTTTGGTTCCTGCTGTTAGTGTCTGTGAAGGGAGATTGATTTCGCGACCATGTTTATTTTTAAAAATAAAATACTTTTTGTGCTAAGAGTAAGTGATGGGGCAGGCTGGCGGGTGGGCTTGCAGGCTGGGGGTCAGTGGCTGCTAAAGTAGGCGAGGATCACAATGGGAGCTGATTCGATGGAGAACTGTGGCTCATAGGCCTACAGTTAAAAAAAACACAATCCATGCAAACTGCATCCCAAAGTGCTTTACAATCCAGAAAAGGGAGAAAAAAGTAGTGTCATTTCAGGTGCTCAGAGAGATCCATACAGCACAGCCACAGATTCAAGAGAATTTAGCGAGCTGTTAAGCAGACAGAAGTTAAGTGACTTGCTGAAGGTCATACTATAAGTGGTGACTGTGGGACTCAAACCTACCCAGATCCACAACTCTGTGATCTAGCCACTAGGTCATACATTGCTTCCCACTCCCTTCTCCCTCCTACTGTAATTCATGACAGTCACAAGACAGTTGATGTTTTGGACATTCAGTTCCGCTGAGAATACTGATGAAAGCCTGTAAGAAGCCATCTTGTGGAGCTCTCATTTAATCATTTCAAATGTAGAAAATATTGCTAATGCAGATTTAATACAGGAAACACCAGGCCTGATTATGTCAGCAGTTCTGCACTGCACTACTGTGCCAGAGACCAGGGTCTACATCACAATCCCAACTCCTGCTCCTCAGCTGATGAGGTATCTGGAGCACTGTGGAGACGGTGCTATCAGACTTCAAGGGATAGAGAAACTTCCCCTCTGCTTGAGGCCCTCAGGTGGACAGAAGTGTTGTGGGTGACTGCATAATGTTGGCCCTCCACCCATAGGCTGGGGTCATCAATGTGGGAACAGCATGACATCAAAGAAGTGGGAGGGGCCTTCATAAGGGAAAATCCTGGCCCCCACATCACATGATGACTGGCTCCCCCCACTACAGACAAACATATCTATCCTCCTGGAGTCCTTGAATGTGAATGGGAATGGGTATGGTGGTCCTCGAATGGGGATGGTGGTCTGCTAAATGCCCATGAGGAATACAGGCAGTATTCAGAAAGGGAGCTGCCATAAGAGGACCATAAAAGAACAGGAGTGGCGGAGAGAAGCCAGAAAGGGTAAAATGTAAACTAATGTAAACTCATAGGCATTTTAAGATTGCCTGGTATGGTTTACCCCCACCACCCTGGCTTTGGCCAGCTGGAATAGCCCTTCAGTAACATAAATAAGTAGAGCCATTTTCTACAGAGTGCCTGTGAGTGCAGGAGAGAGAGCGTGTAGGCAGCAATGATCACCTACCTTCTATGACACTATTAGTCTGGCTTTCATAATGGAATTGGTTGGCTTGCTTTCACTGGCTTGCTCATATCAGTCAATCATATTAAGCATTCCGTCAGTGTCAGTGGCTCAGTAGGTGGCACACTCACCTCTGAGGCCGGGAGATCAGAGGGCTGTGGGTTCAGTTCCCACATCTGGCACTTGGGTTAATATCCCAGTACTGACACTGTAGTGCAGCATGAGAGGGATGCTGCACTTCTGAGGTGCCGTCTTTCAGATGAGACGTTAAAACCGAGGTCCCATCTGCCTGGACTGCTGGTAGTTCAGGTGGATATTAAAGATCCCATGGCACTTATCGAAAAGAGTAGGGGAATTTCCCCAATGTCCTGGCCAAATTTTCCTCATTCACGAAAAATACCACAAACAGCTTAATCTGGTTCAAAGTCAGTTGGCATTCATCTGTATCCCCCTCCCCCGGGTCGTGCCTAAAAATAGGCAGGATTTGTCTAGTGCACTTACCCGGTCAACAAAAACTAAATAAAAATAAATAAATAAAAATTCCTATCCAGCAATCTCATCAATCAATAATATCAATCCATTGTATTGGTCAATCATCTCAGCCAGTCATATCACATACTAATACCTAACCGATGGCCGCTTGTTTCACCTGGCTCCTCATATTTAGCACTTCATGGTTGACTGTATGGTCTCCTTTATAACTTGGTGGCATGTCAACCATGACCATTACTTTCTATGGCTCAGGGCAGCCCTGCAGCTGGCGGTCTCGCTCTGCACCAAAGTCAGCATCTTGAACATGCAAAACTCAGGGTGGGGTCCTTCTCATCTGGCCCATAGTGGAAATGTCCTTGCTGTGGGTGGAGCTTTAACCATTTCCACTGATTGATGACACCTCTTGATGTAGAATTTAAGACTTTAGCTATGAGGGATGGGGCCCTCACGCCCAACAGCCCTCCTGTCTAACCGAATTGGGTTTGGTGGCATCCTCCACACTTTTCTCCCTACAACCACCTCTGGTTCACACCTGGTCTATTTTTAGTCAGTAGGCCAGCTGAGTGCCTCATTGGTCATTGCTCTTCTCCTCCTCCTCCCACCTTGGGGGTCCCACTCTAGCTTCAGAGTGTCCATTGTTGCAGAGGACTCTTGCAACCCTTCATAGTGTTCCCATTACAGGGATCATGAGCGCTTTCCACCAAACTGAAATATTTCCTCCCCTTGAACTGGGTCTCTAAATTGCAGCAGCAAAGCCATTACTAAATAAAACATCTCTAGCCTAGAGGGAAGACAACCGAGGCCTTGGATCCCCAGAGGTTCCCTCCTCAAAAGGTTTTTTTCCTCTCAGCGCCAAGGGTCATAAATTTTAGTTATTCCCTAAGTTGCTTGGATAGTTTTCTGTAGTTATTTAGGTAGGTTTCCGCTGTTGGACTAAGATGGATGGTGACCCTCCTTTGCCATTCCCTCTCTCCTTGGGAAGTCATGCCCTCTTGTTATAATTCATTCAACCTACATTAAAATCGTTACTCATTTCAGTTATCTTTGACCATTACCCTCATCACTGATGACCAATGTGTATTTTCCAGTCTCAATACCAACTCCTTACCTCTGCAATCTTTCTGATCTATTCTCTTTTTGGGCTTTTGCTAAGCTAACTTTAGCCTAAGGGAACCCTTCCCCTGGTACCTCTAGGGGCGGAACCCTTCTCCAGGGTTCCTGCCTTTGGCATCCCTACAGGGTGGTGTTCCCGAGAACAGAGAGGTGAATGGCCACAACAAAGTTTATTCAGCAAGCTGTATAAGCACAACACCACACTAAGTTGCATAAGCACATTGAAATAATCTTAGATGGTGATCTACCCTCATGATCATATGGTGACATTTGCTGATTGACCATGATCAGTCAATCAATCATGACTGATGACTTGACCTTCAGAAAACATAAATGATGATTTCTCAATTCCCCATAGTTACACTAGTGACATAAAAACTCTGACGAGACCCTTCCCACAGTGGAGGGTCCCATAGTACCCTATTTTACTGACTGCTCTGTGGTTACACTAGAGAGACTTGTAGGATGACTTCACAGTGCCCTGTCTCATCGATCACCCCTGGGTCACACCAGGGAGTTGGAAGAACCCTGATTAGCCCCCTCCCATTGTGGAGGACCTCGTCATACCTGACCGAAGAGGATCAAGGTCATAATGAAAATGAGAAAGAAGAGCATATTATAAGACAAAAGGAAAAGGACAATCTAAAATGGAATAAAAAGATACAGGTACAAAATATTTAGCTTTCTACAGTGGGTCAAAATGGCTGCCATGGGGGCGTGGCTTGGATGCCGGAGAGCATGGCCGCATAATACTGTAGCGCGAGCCCCAGCTCTGTCATTTCGGTATCGTTAGCTGGCATTTGAGTCCAATATCTTAGCCGGAATACCGCGTTATGCCCCCGTAGCCATAGAGTTGGGTCCGGTGAGATACTCTGTGCGTTTGGAGCACGGCGGTTATGACAATCAGAAGCTATGTGTAAGACACGCATGGCAGTGTGTAGGCCACGGGCCCCCTGCACTTGAGTGGTGAGAATGCAGCATCTGAAAGCCTGACTGGAGCTGTGCGTCTCTTTTGTGCAGCCTGGGAGCATTTAGCTCTTGATTGTGTTCGGTGTTTACCCTTGGGAACAGCAGCAGCTTCATAGAGGATCAGCCCTGAATATAAACTCTCTGTCAGAGCATACTGGATGGGAGCAGCTGTGCAGGGTTGGTATATAATGGCCTCAGAATCCCCTGCTCATGAATCAAAGGTTCAATCCTCGCTGCACCACATAACATCCCTGTTGGAGACTTTGCTTTCCAGGGTCGACTCCCTATCAACAACTCTTGCCTGGAATGTAGCTGAGGTGCAAGAGTTAAAGGACAAATTCAATGTGGTAGTACAAAATACTGAAAGTTTAGCGCTAAACCAAGTCAAACTCCTTCAGCGTCTTCAAGAGCATGAGTGCAGGCTGGCTACCTTATGGCAGAGGGCTGAAGACCAGGAGAACCGCAGTAAAAGGAACAATATCAGGATTCTGGGCATACCGTAGGGGTCTGAAGGGGTCAATATGGAGAGATTCCTAAATGAGGAGATCCCCAAGATGCTGGGGGATAGGTGGCAAGGGCCTATAGAAGTGGAGAGAGTGCAATGGGTTCCTGGAAGCCCCCACCCGAAGACACCTGGGCCTCGACCTATAGTGGCATACCTTTTGAGATACTCCATGAAGGAGCGAGTGCTACGTGCCACCAGGGACCTTGAGGAAGTGATGTGGCACGGGGCTAAAATCTCATTTTATAGAGACTTCTCCGCTGAAGTGGCAGCTCAGAGGAAGGCCTTTGGCCCTGTTAAGAAGATGTTGGCTCAACATGGCTTCAAGTACGGATTCCGACAATTGGCTTACCTGGCGGTATCGAAGGAAGGGAAGGAGACAGTGGCTGAGTCTCCTCTAGAGGTAGAAGCCTGGGTCTCCAAATACTGGCCACATCTGAACTTTAAAAATCTATCTCCCAAGAAGTTATGGCACCCTGATAAAGAGGGCAAGAGCCCGAGTAAGAGTAGAAGCTTGCATGGGGACGTTAGTAGGGAGTTGATAAGTCCCTCAGGGAATGGGCTCCCCAAACCCTCTCAACCCCAGCATGCAGATATGGGGAGCTCCAGGCGAGGACATGACCAGGCTGTGCTCCTTAGTACTGTTTCCTCTACAAAACCTTGGCGGGACAACAACTCTGCGGCCCATGTTAGGCACCGATCTCATAGTGATGCTGAATCTGAAGAAGGGCAAGAGATGGCACCTCCGGCTAAGCTAACCAAAGAGGAGTCATTGCAAAAGGAACAAACAGACCCAGAGGATATACCTGATGAAGCTATCATGGAAGCAGTTGAGCCAGGGCTATGGTCTGACAACCTGCCAGGAGCAGAAGAGTCTGCAGCTAACTCCTCTCCATATACTAAGCCGGGAATTCTGTCCTTTGCAGAAGTATTATCTAAGGGTCTACAGGGCACAAGCGGCGGATCTCTGCCAGCGGATGGAGCATCTCTTCCGGACTGAAAGACTTAAGGACTGTATTTACTATTAGTTTTTGGGGGGCATGTGCTGGGGTAGTCTTGTGGGATTTGGAGGATCTGGCTGCCTAGTACATACCCTTGGCTGGCAATATTAGATGACCGTGGCCCCCCTCCATTTCCCCAGGCTCTTTCTTATCCCTGACTCAGATGCCACACCCTACTATGGGGTATGGGCCAGGGGTGTAGCCAGGGGTTTCAGATCTGCACACCAAGTGGACTCACTGCTACCCCACCCTCCCTTGTTAGTTTGAGTTACTCCCCGGATATAGCCAGATAATATACAAATGTACACCAGGACAGTGTTTGCTACCTCATTTAGCACAATAAATACAACTTTTGTATCTCATGACAGTGGTTGTTGCCATGCGTGGGTAAATACAAATGCCATGCATTATTCCCTAAGACACCCACATGCCAGCCCAGAGCCTGTAAAGTTGTATTGTCCTTGGGATGCAAAGAGAGTGACCAGTTCTTCTATTTTCGACTCCAATGAATAAAATTACAGAAAGGTTCAGTATTTTCTTTGTTAGTTTTCATGCAAAAAGGAAGCAGTTCAGAGCCTATCTGCTACCCCCCTTAAATAAAATTACACACCATGGAGTGCTTGGAGTATGCCTACCTACACCCATGGTATGGGCTGTATTTGGAACAATGTTTAGATTAGGCAGGGCTGGGGTTAAGCCTGTCAGTAATCGGATGGTTCGATCTTTCCTTCCCTTACTCGAGCCTTTGGCTAGCATGGCAGAGCGCTTATCCTAGTGATTGGCCTGGGTATAGCACCAGTGTGCATACACCAAGACTCGTTAGTGTGTTGCTTTATAATTATTGTTATACTGTGCTAGAAGTTTGAGGATTAATATAGCTAATATAGTTTTCTATTTGCTTAACTCACAGTTTAGTGGGTGTTCCTAGAGTTATATAATATTTCAGTAGGTTAGTGAGTGTTGTCTAATCTCACGTGTTTCTCTTTCTCAGCAATTAGGTCTATTGGGGCCGCATCCTGCCCAGTACATTTTACCGGACCTAACTTTACTAAACACGCTGTAAACCTCAGGTATCCTGAATTATTACTTTTGTTCATTTTCTTGGGGCTCCTGAGGTGAGTACTACATTTATTTTTTTTCCTTTTCCCCTTTATGGAAACCTCAGTGTAGTGGCGTTGTATTCCAGTATGGGGCTTAAGCTCGTATCATGGAATGTGAAGGGGCTTAACCATCCAGTTAAGTGGAATGTTGTCCTCAGACACCTCCACTCCTTGCATGCAGATATTGCGCTATTGCAGGAAACGCATCTGGTTGCAAGGACTGTGGGCTGGCTCAAGAAAACGTGGGTCGGGACGGTAATTGCTAGCTCAGCCCAGAATAAGTCCAAAGGGGTGGCCATTCTGATTAGGAAATCATGCCCATGGACACTGGATAAAACAATCAAGGACACCCAGGGTTGATGGATGGGGCTAGGTTTTCTCACCCGGGGGGGGGCATGTGGTGTTAGCAAATATCTATGGCCCAAATATGGATTCTCCCGAGGTACTCCTCGACCTTAATCAGGCATTGGAGTCTCTCACTGAGGGACATCAAAACTGTCCACTTTTGATAGGGGGAGATTTCAATCTGGCGCCTGATATTTTTCTGGATAAATCTAAGCCCACACCGCAGGCCCATCCTAGAGCACTGGGCGCCCTACTCGAAATGATGGGAGAATGGGGCATGACTAATGTCTGGCGTAGAGACCACCCCACGGTGAGGGACTATTCGTTCTTCTCGTCGGTCCATGCAACGTATAGCCGAATTGATTTCTGGCTTGCAAATAGGTGGGCAGCCCAAGATGTCGTGGCAACCGAGATCAAGGATATTATAATATCCAATCACGCTCCCGTTTCCTGCACCTTTCAGACAGGGGGGCATTGGGGAGGGCACTAGATGGTGGTATAACCCTTCGCTGATTAAGGATCCCTCTTTTCGGAGTATGGTCCAGGACGTTGCTCGGGAGTACTTCGCTCACAATAAGCCAAGAGACACGTCCGCGAACATGGTGTGGGAGGCCTTTAAAGCGGTGTTAAGTTTAGTTTATTGTTCTAGGAATTACTACCTTTGAGCCAGAGGCTCTTTTACAAAGGTTCCATGTCAATTAGGTACAGTACAAAAGGTTACATAGATAACACAACAATTTGTGTTGTGTCAAGAGCAAGAAAACATATACAAATACATATCAAATCATTTGTGCAAGTGTTAAGAGGGAATGTTAAGAGGGAATATTATAGCTTATGCGGCCCAGAAGAATAGGGAACACAAGGCGGAACTCAATAGGCTCCAGGCGGAACTTTCCACCATGGAAGTGCAGTTTAGATCGTCTACCAGTGACGATCCAGACACTACCATAGTCTGGAGGATTGTCGGCTTAAAGTACCGGATTAACACTATACTTCACCAACAAGTTGAGTGGTATATGATCAGGGCTAAACATGCGTATTGGGAGGGTGGGGATAAGAACAGGAAGCTAGTGGCATTTCAGCTGAGGAAGCAGCAGGCTGCTTCCCGTACTCAGGCCCTTAGAACGGAGAGAGCGGAGATAGCAACAGGCACTAAGCAGATCAATGAGTGTATGGCGCATTATTATCAGCTGCTGTACCAATCCCGTATCTCTCAGGAGGCTGGTGGTATTAGGAGTCAGTTGAGGGATTTCTGCTCAGCTGTGCATATCCCTCATCTATCAGAAGCCATGAAGAATGCCTTGGATGCACCTATTACTGAGGCTGAAGTTCGCGAAGCTCTGTCTCAGCTGGCTAAGGGGAAAGCTCCTGGGCCTGATGGCATGACCACTGAATTATACCAGCTGTTAAGCCCTGAAATCTGCCCCCCTTTACTTGCTGCCTTGCAGGAATCGCATTCAACTGGCTCCCTCCCACCAACGATGCGGGAGGCATTGATTACCCTTATTCCAAAGAAATCTGATGATCTGTTAAACTGTGCCAATTATCATCCCATCTCATTAATCTCCATAGATACTAAGATTGTAGCCACGGTACTTGCCAAACGGGTAATGGAGGTCTTGCCCTCCATTGTGTACCCATCTCAAGCTGGCTTTACCAAAGGTAGGGCAGTGGCGGATAACATCCGTCTGTTGCTCAACATTAAATGGCTAGCCCTGCGATCTTCCACCCCTATGGCAGCTATAGCGGTCAATTTTTCGACAGCGTTTGATTCGGTGGAGTGGCCCTACTTACACGAAGTACTCGACCTATATGGTTTTGGCGCTTACTTCAAACAATGGGTTCACGTTTTGTATAATGAACCCACGGCGAGGGTACTCACCAATAAGGATATATTGACGCCTTTTTCCCTGCAGTGGGGCACTCGTCAGGGGTGCCCACTGTCCCCGCTACTTTTTCTGGTGGCCCTAGACCCCCTCATATGGGTACTCCAGGCCAACGAGAGGGTTCAAGGCATTATGGTGGGTGATCAGGAATACTTGACAATGGCGTACGCAGATGACCTGCTTCTCACCCTCTCTCATCCACAAGAGTCCCTCTCCCCTGTTCTGGAGTCCCTGCATTTGTTTGCTGGTATATCAGGGTTGCATATTAACAAAAGAAAACTAGTGTCGCCCCTTTGAATGGGGCGTGCACCAAAGAGTGTCTGCGGGTAACGGAACTATCATAGACACCTGACAATCTGCATTATTTGGGAATATATATCCCTTTTGCCTGGGGGCATATAGAGTCCAGGAACTTTACCCCCTTAATTTACCCAATTGACTATGAGGTAGTGCGTTGGAAACGTCTAAATTTGTCCCTCTTAGGTAAAGTAGCAGCACTTCGAATGCTTATGTTGCCCCGCGTAGCATACTTGTTAAGTAACCTCCTCATAGTGTTATCAAATAAAGTATCTCAGGTGTTAGACAAACTAATATCAGATTACTTGTGGGAAGGACGGAAGCCTAGATGTGGTATTAATAAACTGCGGGCACATTGGTCATGGGGTGGCTTAGGGCTTCCCTGTTTTTGGGGATATCACTGGTCCTTCCTCGCCGCCCAGGCAGTCAAATGGTTTGCTCCAGCTTCTGGCAATCCACCACCGTGGCTGGAGCTGGAGAGACAGATCTGTCAGTCTGTTCCTCTTAGCTTGCTGTTAACTCATGCTGACATACCCCAGGACAAACTTACCCCAGTCATGGACGCTACAAAGAGGGCTTGGTTTCGCCTTATGAAGTCGACTGGGACGGCGAAGCAGAGTGCTAGGATGTCTTTTAGGTACTCTGAACTGTGGCGCAACCCATTCATTAGAGTCGGCAATAAGCCCCTGTCATGGGTCTCATGGGAAGAGAAAGGGATTCATATCATGCAAGACCTCTATCTACCGAACTCTGGTACCTTAATGTCCTTTGAGCAACTGCGTGCCCGCTTTTTGTTAAAGGCACAGGATTTCTGGAGGTTCTTGTAACTTCATAATGCGGTGCAGGCCACTGATTGGTCGAGGAAAGAGGATTTGAAGTGGCAATGGCTGTCCTCATTGCACTTAAAACCCTCCTTTCGTGGGCTAGCAGGTAAATTTTATAGTACCTGGTGGGAGGCGCAATCAGATCACACGGATGTTGGCATGCAGGTTGGCATGCAGCATGGAAACTGGTAGTTATATTGGTCTGGAAACCTGGTCCCGCTGCCTTCGTGCAGCACACACCACTTACAAAGATACTAGAAGCCAATTAATTCAGCTTAAGATACTGCTTAGGTGGTACAGAACACCTGCTATCTTGTCTAAGTGGGGGGTTATTCCACATGATAGATGTTGGAGATGTGAGCACAGCCCTGCTGACACCTTGCATCTCCTATGGAAATGCCAGGTGCTGGCTCCTTTCTGGTCAGTGGTAGCAATGGACTGTTCAGGGTGGTGGGACAGCCTATAGACCTTTCACACCCCATGTTGCTGTTGGGAGATCAGGTTCCGTTGGCACATTTGAGTCCACAGCATCAGAACTGGGTCCTTGTTGTCCTGCTGGAGGCCAAATGACTCATACTAAGACAATGGCGGCAACCTTTGCCTCCGCCTATCTCGGTATGGCATGTGGCTATTTCCAGGCTAGCTACCTTTGAAAGGTTAACCTATGCTGCAAGAGGGCAGCTTCTCGCTTATTTTGCCAAATGGGAGGCCTATCTTAACTCAGCTTTGTGTCAGGCTCCCCCCTCCCATCTGGTATGGTAATTACTCCATTGGGCCTCTGTCAGTGGCATATACGCCCAGGTTATGTGCTAAACTAATATGGGGTGTTGACCCCTATGTGTGATCTAGGAGATGGTCCTGGTGGTGCTACTCTGAGGTTGGGTGTGACCTGCTTCCCTATATATACCTTTTCAGTGTCCGGATATTAGTCACATACTTGACCCGTGCAGGGTACGGGAAACTTAGTGTTGAGGTGGCGGTACCCATATGACCTAAATAGGAGCGTGAGATATGGACGAATTATGCTGTATTATGGCTGTGAGGTGCTGTAAGCTGTTTTATAAGGAAGCTATGAGATCTAAGTTACAGTAATGCTTGTGTCAAATAATGACACGTGTACTCTATTATGTTTAGCCTTGTGTTGGCAGATGCTTTTTTTTTTCCTTTTTTGTTTCTGGATGTGTTGTTTATGTAAACAGTAAAAAATATTCTATGCTAAAAAAATGGCTGCCATAAATTCTGCCTTTGGATTGGATGAACTAGGCCACATGCTGTGCTTATGCATTCAAACTGTACTGCATTTTCTAAGCAAAAACCTTTAATACCAAGCTATTTCATCAGTTCAATAACATACTCCAAGGTGTTGCATTTGTTGGGATACACAGGCATTGCCCCTGGTGTACTGAGGCAGGAGGCCATAGCCTGTGGTCCCATGCCTCAGCACACAAGAGGAATGCCTGGATCTCCCAATGAATGCACAGCCTGTTATGTTATTGCTCAGGTAACATGAACTGCTGCTTTAAAATCATGTTAAAAATCATCTTTGAACTGAGTCAGAGTGTCTGCTTTCTCAAGGTTCCTGTATATTACTGTACTGCTTTTTTGTTTTGCAGATAACGTCATATTATATTGGAAAAGTAAGACAATTAGTGGTCCATTTTCCACACCTAAGGGTGTCTCTTTTCTACCTGAAAATAAAACAAGCCCCTTTTAAACTAACGCGGGTGCATGTTTTATACTTGCTCAGTGTGATACTTGGGGGCTCAGTTATGGCTTTCTTCCATTCTGTGAGCTACAAAGCATCTGAATGGCTCATAACAAAGGATCTAATAGTTTTCGTTGCCCCCCCCACTCAGAAAAAAGATACAGTTTCACCAAACTGCAGCTGAAGCACCACAACACAGTAGAATCCCTCCTTACCTACCATGTGCTTGTTTTCTATAGTAGTGACAATGACACTCATAAGCTGGCTGGCTGTCAGTGAATTTGCTCAACAGGAGGCTCTTCAGTGAAAATACAGGAGAGCACAATTCACTCCCTGTGACGCTGCTGTGTGGGTGGGAAGTATGGCTCAATCTCTTCAGTTATACTGTGCTTCAGAGGAACAAAGACATACGAATCATGAAAGCATATGCAAATTAAACACGGGTTTTGCAAGGAAAATGCAAGGAAGTACAAAGTCCGTGCATACTTTACATCATTCAGGGATAATCCTGACATGCATTGTGTTCTTAGCTGTCTTCCCATACCAGTGAAGAATTTTTTATTTTATTTATTTATTGTAAAATCGGAATTCCAACCTTTAAGCTCAAAGTTCATTTACGAAGGATCCTCAACGAACAGAGGGTGGGGGAACATCAAGTACATGGACAGTGGAGAAAAACAGAAGCAGCTAGAAGGCATTGCCAGTTAAACATCATTAAAAAGGCTAAACAAGAGAAGGATGGGGAGAGACAGAATACATTGCAAAAGCCATAACTTAATTATATAATACAGAGGAAAATAGTCCCATAACAGATCAGGTGAATAAAGTGCGGATTCCAACTATGTACAAAGTATGAGAATTCCCAGAATGCAGCTATAGAGCTTAGATAGGTTTCCAGAGGGAACAATTAATGTGACCACTGACAAGTACAGCCATTAAGGGAGAGTAGGCTACAGGCTAGATGGGAGAGGGGAGAGCAGAGTGGTGGGTGATAGCTTAAGGGTCAGGGGGGCTAAGGGGTGTGGAGGTGGGGGTATGGAGGGTCAGAAGGGCTAAGTAGGTGACGGGGAATGGGGGACCAAGGGGTGGGTAAGTGGGGATTAGTGGGAGATTCTTAGGAACCATGGGTCACTGCAGCCAAGCCATATTGTGTCAGGGGGCACCAGGAGGGTTAGAAATGGCTGGGGTGTTCTTTACAGCAACATTGTACTGGAGGAGAGATGGACTTCCGCATTTCAGATTTGAACTGGCCAAGGCTAGTAGTGGCCTGGAGAGCTCATTTAGCCAGACGGGGAGCCATTATTGCAAAGGCTCGCCTCCCCAAGGCAGTTCTTCTGAAAGGTACTGCTAGGGCATGTCTTGTAACACTTCTCGTGGAGTGCTCAACCAGGACTGGACAGAATAAGGCTTGTAGGGAGGGGGAGTGCAAGACCTAGAAGGACCTTCTTCCCTAGAAGGCAGGAGTGGAGCTTGATTCGGTCCATGAGAGGAAGCCATCATGTCCCAATATAAAGGTTGCATGTGTGCGTAAGACGATCTGTGCCTAAAACAAAGCAGCATGCTTTGTTGAGGGTAGTATGGACACTGTGCAGGCTGGTTTCAGAGGCTGCACCATATACCACATTGTCATAGTCCAGGATGGGTAGAACTGTCCCTCTTACTGCCTGGACCCTAGCCTCAGGTGTGAGGTAGAACCGAAGCCTGTATAGGGCCACTAACTGTCTATTGGCAGCAGTGGTAATATTTTGTATATGTTCATTGAAGGAGAATAGCAAGAACTATGCCTGAATGGTACAAAGATTTTAGATGTATCTTTGAGTTCTCCTGGCATTTTCTCCTTGAAAAAGTGGTGACTGTAGTCCTTGACCCGGATATAGTTTATGACTACATGACCACCATTATTGGGACGCCCATGAAAATTAGATTTCTCTCATCTCAGTAGGACTAGCCTGGATAAACAATTTGAAATAAATCCCAGTCCCAAAAGATGGATGAACCTGGGAAGTCAATTTCCATTCATAAATTATGTTTCTCCTCTCTCCCATTTGGTACCAACACTGAAGACAAGATTGCGATAACAGGATATTAACACAACACCATTTGCAGGACACTTTTTCACATTTTTTTTCCTTTTCATTGTCATAACAAAATGGTGTTATTGCTTTTGCTGACCAATTGATAAAAAAAAAAAAAAAAATTAGAATGAGACATAAAAACTGAGGGTCTGCAGGAGTTGAATCATTTATTATTTGTAAGAGGGAAATGAGGGACGCTTTAGCGGGCTGTGACTGTTTGAGGCTCCAACAAAATGCATCACCACAGTGTCAGCAGTCTGACTCTGAAGTAAGTCCGTTCCTTTTATGGTTTCAGATTCACACCACCATGGATCACACTTCTTCTTTTTTTCCAATTCACAGTTTCTACTCCTGTCCTGTCAAACCAGACCCCTTCTGATGGCCGCCCAACTCTGTTACCTACCTTCCCCTTGACATACCCCACCACTTGCCCAGAACTGCTGCATGGAGGAGAAGGTGCCATGATTGTTAATGTGGAGCCTGTGAGGGGGTAATCTTCATCTTGCTAGCAGAGGGGATTTTCCTCCATTTTCTCCCCAATGTTTCCTTCCACACAATGATGCATGCACATGCACTTGGCATGCTAGCGACATTTGCATTGGGGCCCTCCCCCAGTGATTGTCAGCATCTGCTCCACCACCCGGCCTCCACTAGGTGGTGAACATTCATGCAGGGTATGCACTACCCCCCACCCCAAGGAAGAAAACTGATACTCCCCCGATGTCTCCACCATGATCCTAGCCTGTTCCTGACCCTAGGTTGCCAGCATCATGACTGGTAGTTCTACCACTGTGCAAGGGGCTTGTGATCATCCTTCTTAAGTATGGACCTACAGTATGTCACTTTTGTCATCTGTCGCTCAACATTGCTTTGTCCTATGGCCAGGGTCATGTCTGAAACAGGGCCTTATCCAAGTTCATATAATTGTTCAACAAATGAATAAAATAAAACATAAATGAAAGTGTAAGTGTAAATATATGAAAAGCATATGAGTTCCCACTCAGAATTTAACCCCAGTCTGGTGGGCAGTTTAGAAACACAAGGTGGTAATCCTTGAACTCTGCCACCACACAGCACAGTTTTGCATTGATTAGGTTCCATAATGCATTCCATAATGCAATGATCTCTATAGTGTGTAAATACTAAAGGAGGGACTGGTGAAATACTTGGAGGAGAATGGTCTGCACGACAGTAAGCAACATGGGTTTGTGGCTGGGAGATCCTGTCAAATTAATTTTATTGAATTCTTTGACTATGTCTTGAAGGCTGTAGACAAGGGTCAGGCAATAGACATCATATACTTGGACTTTGGCAAAGCCTTTGACTCAGTGCCACACAGAAGGCTGATAACAAAACTGAAGGCACTAGGGGTGGGGGAAAAGTTGGTCAGATGGGTGGAGAACTGGTTAGGGGGCAGAACACAGAGGGTGGTAGTAGGGGGGTTACCTCCAGTGCAATGGCAGTCACTAGCGGGGTACCACAAGGATCGGTCTTGGGCCCAGTATTGTTTAATGTGTTTATAAATGACATTGGGGAGGGTATTCAAGGCAAGATGTGCCTCTTCGCTGACAATACCAAAATCTGTTGGGGGGGGGATATTTAGGAGGGGGTACAGAAACTAAAGGAGGACATAGCCAGACTGGAGAAGTGGTCAGGGATTTGGCAGCTGGGCTTCAATTCCAAGAAGTGCAAGGTGATGCACATAGGGGCAAAAAATCCAAGAACAAAGTACTATATAGGGAACATACAAGTAACTGTGCCTGAGGAAGAAAAGTACCTAGGGGTAGCAATCACTAGTGACATGAAGCCAAACACACAATGCAAGAAGGCAGTAGCAAAGGCCAACAAGATGCTGAGATGCATCACGAGGGGATTCAGTAGCAGAAGCAGTGAGGTTATTCGACCACTGTATAGGTCACTGGTGAGGCCCCACCTAGAGTATGGAGGGAGGTACTGGCACCAGTACCTAAAGAAAGACATCCAACTGTTGGAGGGGGTGCAGAGGAGGACAACCAGGATGACCTGGGGGCAGCATGACAAGGCATATGAAGAGAGGCTGCAGTCCCTGCAAATGTACTCACTTGAAGAGAGGAGGCAGAGGGGGATATTATAGAGACCTTCAGGTACCTAAGGGGTATAAACAAGGTAGCTTGGGAGGGGCTCTTCAATATGAGAGAAAATACCTCCACCAGAGGACACAGCCTAAGGCTAGTGGGAGGAAAATTTAGGAGAGATGTGAGGAAACACTTCTTCACAGAAAGGGTGGTGATGCCTTGGAACATACTGCCCGAGGCAGTCGTGGCATCCAAGACAGTGGGATCTTTTAAATGAGCCTAAGACAATCATAGCGGGAGGAGGTGGGGACAAGGAAATGGAAGGGGGGAGGGAGAGGAGGTGACACAAACACTGGTGAAGGGATAAAATACAAGATCCCAACACAAATTGGACAGACAAGATAGGCCTAGATGTCTTCTTCTGCCAGCTATTGCTTATGTTCTTATGTTCTTATTTATTAGGGGTCTATGATATGTGTTATGTAGGTGTCTGATACATTAATGATGTGCTTGATTGGAGAACCATGCATTATGGGTGATGAGCAGAGGACACAAAGTGGCTGAAAATGAAAATGGGCATTGATTTCAATTAGTGACATAGTTTTATTTTTTAACTTTTTTAAAGAAATAACTAAGACGGGCCTAAGTACAGTATCTTAATGATATTTAAAAATCTGAAAAAATGATAAATCGTCATAAAACTGTTTGCAGTGCAAACACATAGTGACTTTTTAAAAACTGAATGTCTCATGTTTTATGAGGCTCATGTGGGTTAATACATACCACAGAAACACTTTTATTGGTATGTGAGATGTCTTGCATGTTCCTCGCTTGTGAGAACAGCAAAGCAAAGCTGAACTGTTCTGACACACAAAAGATACAAGCAAAGGAACTCTTTGCCGGATAAGAGTGCATCCGTGGTCTGTATTAGCACAGTATGAATCCATGAAGGCAAGAGTGCATCCACAGTCTGTATTAGTGAAGTATAGATCCATGAAGGTAACAGTGGATCTGTGGTCTGTATTACATAGTACAGATCCACGAAGGTAAGAGTGTATCCATTGTCTGCATTAACAGAGTACAGATCCATGAAGATAAAGAGTACATCCATGGTCTGTATCAACAGAGTATAGATCCATGAAGATAAGAGTACATCCATGGTATGTGTTAACAGAGTACTGTATAGATCCATGAAGATAATATTACATCCATAGTATGTATTAACAGAGTATAGATCCATGAAGGTAAGAGTACATCCATGGTCTGTATTAACAGAGTACATATCCATGAAGATAAGAGTACATCCATGGTATGTGTTAATAGAGTATAGATCCGTGAAGATAAGAGTACATCCATGGTCTGTATTAACAGAGTACATATCCATGAAGATAAGAGTACATCCATAGTATGTATTAACCGTGTACAGATCCATGAAGGTAATAGTACATCCATGGTCTGTATTACAGAGTATAGATCCATGAAGATAGGAGTACACCCATGGTATGTATTAACACAGTACAGATCCATGAAGGTAAAAGTACATCCATGGTCTGTATTAACAGAGTACATATCCATGTAGGTAATAGTATATCCATGGTATGTATTAGCACATTTTAGATCCATGAAGTGTTTGCTTTTAAATTTAAATGGTACTTTTTTAAAACTAACATTGTTGGCCAACCAATTAACATGAGAGACACTCTTCACAAACTAAGAGTGTCTCTTGCACTAACAAAAGAGCTCTTTTGGTTTGCTGAAAATTATACACGGCTGTATCTTAAATACAGTGATATATGAAGCTCTAATAAATTTTCTTTATTAATGTGTATGGAAATTAATGAAATTAAGTGAATGAAGAATATCTAAATTTAGGAATCTATAACAACAAAAATAACTATTAGGTTGCAGAGGTTCTGGGGAAAGGGTAAGTTATTTAATGTACAATAAAACCCAGACTTAATCACGATAATTATAACAAATAGGAAGAAAATTCAGTATTTGAATAAAAATGGAGGTGCAAACCAAAGAAATGTAGTTACCTTAGATACAGGGAAACATTCCCCAATGTCTGAAGTGGGTTTAAAAATAAAAACTCAAGAGGTTAGATTTGAAAAAAGTAATTAAAGAGAATAAAATTTGGACTGGGGATGTGAAATAAAAGTGATAGCGGAAGGTGAATCACAGTATTGTAATAACCAATGAAGAGAAGAAAAAAGATGTTAATAGAAAAACAAGGAATCTAAAAAGGAAAATATTATTTATTTATTAAAAAATATTTAGCCAGGAGGGCACACAGAGGTAAGAGCAACTTGTTTCCAGGTGTGTCCTGGGAACAGCAGAACTACCAGCAGGCATTTTAGAATGAGGGATGGAGAAAAAGCAGTACCTAGAGGATATACAACAACCTGTGTACAAATATGCCATTTACTGTATGTGCTGTGTGTAGACTATACATAGATATAGTTTTAAAAGCATCACTTGTTTTTGTCTCATTGGTGACAACTCTCCTCATGCCTGCCTGTCAGCACCAGTCCACTAGCATACTCACATACCTTCACTGCAGTCAGGATATGATTTCTGATATGCTGCCAAAGTATTATTTTTGTTTATTCATTTTTTTCTCCTTCCTCTTCGGGACTCCTCAGGGGCTATGCCTATGACCCCTCCCTCGGAGGGATTCATCCTGTGGTCCAATCCCCAGCTCATCCACTCCCCGAGGTTCCTCCTTGGATTCCCCCTCCACAGCAGGGCCAGGTGGGGGGTACTGGCATACCCCCGCCACCCTGGTACGTCAAATCTGGTGGTGAGGGACAGATTCACTGGCACGATTGGACCATTATAGGTCCTTTGGAGCCCAAGGCATTTTCTGTTTTCTCCCACCCCTCCCTTCTGACATGAGGACATGAGCTTCAAGCCTCTTGACCCGTACTGCCCTCTGGATGCTCAATCCTCTCTCCCATGCCAACCCCTGGCAGCCCAGGCTCATTCCTGAACCCAGGTCATAGGCATGGTACAAGGTGTAGCGTTCAGGGCCTCAACCCTCAGCACCACCAGGCTGGCCCTGCCAATGTATTTTTTCAGTATTTTTTTATTGTGTCTATTATAGGCATGATTTTCATCTGTACAGAGAAGAGCAGACACGTCATGATACACAAACTAAAATGCAGGGACAGACATGGTGCCGGGAGTGGAATTGGTAGTTTAAACACAGTGCCCTAATTGGTTAGAATTTTGAGGAGAGTCACTTCCTGATTTGAGATTTAACTTAAGTGAATTGACAGACTGAGGTATTAAAAACATATATGAGTAAAAAAAAAAAAACATCGTAGAAATTAATTATCACAATGGTTCATCAGTGGTTTATTTAGTGTAGTATTAATCTATGAATGTTGTATACACAGAGTTTCAAAGTGAGTTATTGTTTAATATGTTTATTTGAGGCCAGTTCAGCAAAGCTAATTTCCAATGACTTCCTCAGACATGAGCTACCATATCTTAGCAAGAATTAATAAAATACAGCAGATACGAATTCAAAGTAGACAATGAATAGCTATTCAAAATTACAATACAGAATTATTGTATAACCTTGTCATAAGGTATCAGGCAAGTGAGCAGGGGGTGAGGAGACACGGCTGAGGTAATATGGGAAGCAAGAGGTTGGAATGCAAAGAACAGTTTTGTTTAATGTGTTTATTTAACAGGTAAGTGCACTGGGGTCACAGGTCTTTTTTACAGGCATAACTCAGGATCTTAGACCAAATATATCATATCACATATGCTGCTAATACAAGTAAAAATTATATTGGTGAGGTAGTACCCCTATAGTTAGGATTGAGTAGGCTGTTTAATGTTAAACCACTAACTTTTCACCTTAATAGCGTTGTCCCAGTTTAATGGAATTGCACAAAATTTTGCATGCGCAGTCTGGGGGGCATGTTCTCTTGATTTGCTAAGTTTAGCTCTACTTGGATATATGGATTCTGAGATCCAGAAAATGCATTTTTAGGAAAAAGCAGGGTGTTTTTGCTGTTATTTTTTGTCATTGCCTACAACCCAATTTGGAACTGTGGTCTTAAATTTTCAAGGTAGAAAAGGCTTGCCCCAGAATGGTGCTTTCATTGGTTTGGTGAAAAAAAAAAAAAATCATTTTCCATGTTATAAGGATTTGAAATTTCAGTTCTGAGCATGCACAGTAGAGTTTTTTGGACAAACAGTTGATACCCTATTGAGCATTGCTCAGTCCCAAAATTTGAAATCCTTATAACTTGGGAACAAATTAATATTTTTTCACCAAACCCATGAAAGGCACCATTCTGGAGCAAGCCCTTTCTACCCTGAACATTTAAGACCAAAATTCCAAACCATCTGGACTGTAGGTGATGACAAAAAAACAACAACAAAAAAATGTTTTTCCTAAAAATGCACTATCCAGATCTTAGAATCTGCACATCCAGCTAGAACGAACCTTGGCAAATCAAGACACCTTGCCCCTTCCCCTAGACCGTGCTTGCCAAATTTTGTGTAATTCTATTGAACGGAAGCAAAGGTATTAATATATTTATATACAGTATAGCTATATACATAAAGTACTATATGCCATTGAAAATGAACTAATGCTCATATGGGCTATCCTTTTTCTTGGAATGTTCTTAAGGAATAAACCTTTACAAACAAATAAACAATACTGTTGTCGTAACACCACTATTGTTAGGGTTGAGTAGGCTGTTTAATGTTAAACCCCTAACTTTGCACCTTAATAACTTTGCCCCATTCAAAGGAATTGCATGTAATTTTGCATGTGCAGTCCCGGGGGGAAGGTTTCTTGATTTGCCAAGTTTTGTTTCGGTTGGATATGTGGATTCCATGATTCGAATAGTGTGATTTTAGGAAAAATCAGGGATTTTTTGTTGCTTTTTGTCATACAACTACAACCTAGTTGGTTTGGAATTTTGGTCTGAAATTTTCAGAGTAGAATGGGGTTTATCCCAAAATGTTGTCTTTCATTGGTTTGGTGAAAAAAAGAATATTAATCCTGTTCCCAAGTTATAAGGATTTGAAATTTCGGTTCTGAGCATGCTCAGTAAGGTCTTTTGGATAGATATTTGATACCTTACTGACCATGCTCAGAAATGAAATTTCAAATCCTTATAGCTTAGGAACAGATTAATATTTTTTTTCACCTAGTCAACAAAAGGTGCCATTCTGGGGCCATCCCTTTCTACCCTGAAAATCTCACAGCAAAATTCCAACCAGCCTGGCTGTAGGTGATGACAAAAAAAGAAGTTATTCTCACACTTTTTTTCCTAAAACACACCATCCCAGTCTTGGAAGCCGTACATCTGACTGGAACTAAACTTAGTAAATCAAGACACCTTGTTCCCCAGACACTGCATGTAAAATGTTTTGCAATTCCGTTGAACGGGGCAAAGCTATTATTTATATATATATATATATATATATATATATATATATATATATATATATATATATATATATCTACATGCAGTATTGTTGTGGCACGGTAGCACCACTATAGTTAGGGTTGAGTAGGCTGTTTAATATTAACCCCTACTTTGCGCCTTAATAGCTTTGCTCCCATTCAACGGAATTGCACAGAATTTGGCATGGACAGTCAGGGGGAAGGTTTCTTTATTTGCCAAGTTTCATTCCAGTCAGATGTGTGGATTCCGAGATACAGATAGTGCATTTTTAGGAAATATTGTGGTTTTATGCTGGTTGTATTTGTCGTCACCTACAGTTTAGATGGTTTGGAATCTTGGTGTGAAATTTTCAGAGTAGAAAGGACTTGCCCCAGGATGGTACCTTTCATTAGTTTGGTGAAAAAATGTTAATCCATTTCCATTCCCATGTGATGAGGATTTGATTTTTCAATTCTGAGCATGCGCAGTAGGGTCTTTTGCATAGATGTTTGATTGCCTACTGAGTATGCTCAAAACTGAAATGTAATTCATTTAAATTAATTTAAATAAATTAAATTTAACCAAAATTAATCAGGAAGGTGGTCTGCTGATGATACCCAGCTCTACCTGTCTTTCGCACCCGACCAGGATAGTGCTTTCTCGGTATTTAATAACTGCCTCGCTGAAATCCATGATTGGATGAATTCGAGCTGACTAAAGTTGAACACTGGTAAGACCGAGGTTATGGTTGTGGACCTGGGGCATAGGATAGAGGGGTTGAGGTCTGACCTACCTTCCGGTTTATTCCTGGGGGGAGATCAGCTCCATACCTCTGAACGAGTGCGTAACCTGGGAATTGTACTTGACGACGGGCTGACCCTTCACCATCAGGTGTCAGCAGTATCCCTAAGATGGTAAAAGGCAGACTTAATGACTGCTGACAACTGATGGCGAAGGGTCAGCCCATCGTCAAGTACAATTCCCAGGTTACGCACTCGTTCAGAGGTATGGAGCTGCCAAGAAGGATGCATATTACCCCTGTTTTGTGTGATCTGCACTGGCTGCCTATGCAGTGGTGGATCACCTTCAAAGTAGGTCTTTTGTCCTGGGGCTTCCTGGGGTTGATATCCGCTGCTTGCAGCTAGTGCAGAACGCTGCTGCTAGGTTGTTGACAGGGGTATCAAGAAGGATGCATATTACCCCTGTTTTGCGTGATCTGCACTGGCTGCCTATGCAGTGGTGGATCACCTTCAAAGCAGGTCTTTTGATCTTCAAAGCCCTGCACAGACTTGGCCCTGACTACTTGAAAGAGCTTCTGATCCTTTATATCCCTGTACGACAGCTTTGCTCAGCTGATGAAGGGTTGCTGGAGGTTCCGAGGATTACTTTAAAATATTCTGGGGCTCAGGCTTTTATGTTCATTGCCCCAATCCTCTGGAATTCTCTGCCTTGCCAGCTTCGGGAATGCACGACCATGGAGACCTTTAGGCATGAACTTAAGACAAATCTTTGTAATCATGCTTTTATTACTTAAGACTGTTGCTTTTTGATTTTATATATATTTTCCTGTTTTTATCGCTAATTATTTAAGATTGTTGTGATTTTGATTTTATATTTGTTTTCTGGTTTTATTGTTTCATTTTGTACAGCGCCTTGGTACCTGAAAGGCACTTAATAAATAAAGCTTTATTATTATTATTTATTATTATAAAATATTACTGTGACTGCAATTCAGAGAAATCAGGAAGATAACTTACAGTTTAACATTTACTTCATTACAGTGCTTACTGTGCTACTCACAACTCAGAATAGGACATTGAACTTGTATGAATAACACTCAGACATTCAGATAAATAAAAACAAAACTGTGTTTCAAACTTCTGAAAATTATGAAGGGGTCAGGATTAATAGCTTACTGCACTTCTTAATTACTGTATTTCACAGCGGGTCAAGATGTGCGTCATTACCTACATGGTGTGAAACTGAAATGAGCACACTTTGTCCATAGTACTAAACTCAAAAAGGAGGGGGGGGGTTAAAACATGAGTTACTGTTAGTAGTCGCCACAGATACTATTCCACTTGGCTGCAAACATATAGGTCCCCTGAAATCAAAGCAGCTCTCCATTAAGTGAACCGAGGTGCCCACCCCTGATATCGTTTCTTTCTCCACCCTCCTCTAAAGGTAACCCGCCTGGTGATTTTGGACAATATACTATAAATGCTACATGTCATGTTTATAAGGGCAGTCATAAAATGACTATCTTGAAAATTTGGGGTCAAAATTAAATAGTGAATGTCTGAAGACTGAATGTATAAGGAATGAATGTGTAAAGAGTAAACATGCCAGACCCTGCACTTCTGTAGGTGAATGGCAGCCCATGGTGCAGGGCCCAAAGGGCTCTGCACATCTGCACTTGTTCACGCAATTCCCTTTGGGCCTGTGTGAACGAGGATACAATTCCACCATCTCAAAAAGAAAGGAAATTATTTTTTTTTAAAAAAACTTCATTAATGCACCAGTTAGAGTAACTTAATGCCACAAAGTAGAGAAATGTGGCGTTAGGGTTTCCAACCCTAGCTCTCCATCCCCACCAGCCAAGCAGCAAAAGGAAAAAACATTGGAGTTTTGGGTCTCCAGAGTCTTGCTGAATCAGTGGTGGGGTCTTCCTTGATGGGGTCTTCCTTGGGATTGTTAGTCCTAATGCTTACCTCATTCCCTGAGCAGACAATGTCATAAATGATCTCCTTTCTTCATGGCATTTGCAAGACATTATGCTGCATGGCAAAATCGTGCTACTAATACAGCATGATATTGCCATGCGGCATAATTCTTTTTTCTGTGGGAGACTCCACCCCCACACACCCCATTATGGAGATCTGTGCCCCCAGCCCCCCCCCACTAAAGATTCTCAACTCCAGGGGGGTCCAACTCAGGAAGCTCACAAATTGTGAGAAAAATAAAATGTCTGGGACCGGAAATCAAACTTGGTCCCAGATGCAGTGCCTGGGTTCCTGCTGCTGTGGCTCAGTCCAGTGAGCCACAGTAGCTGCTCAGCAGAACCCACACCCAGAAGAGGTCTTATCCTCTGCCTGGGAGTGTGTAACTGGTGCAATACCGTGTACAGCAGTATACGTGGCATTGCACCATTCACTGTCCTGGACAGCACTCTTTCGGGTTAGCTACAATGTCGTACACTATTAAGCATATGACATTATGACCCGGTAGGTTTCTTCACACAGGGCCCGCAGGGCTCTGCATGAAGAAAGCTACAAAAAACTGTGTTGGGTACATGTGGTAAGACATACATTCCTACCTTTGAAGAGTGTATTACTATGAGGCACCGGCTTGGAGTTGTATTTTGTGCTGTGCTTCAGACTGGAGGCTGTGGGCTAGGGGGGAGAGCATTAGGGTTGACAACCCCAAGGAATACTCCACCTTTGATTCACCAAGACTCCGGAGACCCAAAACCCTAATTTTGTTTTTCCTTTTGCTGCTTGGAGATGGGAGTGGGGAGTTAGGGTTGGAAACCCTAATGCCACATTTCCCTACTTTTGTGGCATTAAGTTACCCTAACTGATGCATTAACAAAGTTGTTTTGCAAAGAACATAAAAATATAAGCTAGCAAACAGTTACAGCATAAATTACAAGTTTTGTGTAGTAAAAGGAATGCTAACAGTAAAGGAACAGAATGGACAGAAGAAAGGTTATGTCTACCAAGGTGGATTTGGAGACAACACTGTAAGCCACAACCCTGTATGAGAAAGAAAGAGCCAGTTAATGAGGAAAATAGAGAAATTGCTTAAGAGATGAAAACAACTATGACATGCCCAGAATCAAATCCAATACTTATTTAAATTCATTTGTCAGGGGTCTGATGGAGGCTAATCAGGAAAATATGGAACTTAATACTTAACAGTCAGGGTAAGAAGTCAAATCATAGAGCCTTCACTCACCATATATAAAACAAAAAAGTATTAACAGTTTAAATCAATGGATTCTGAGGTAGTAACTAGGAATTAAATAAATAAATAAATAAATTAGGCTGAAATCATTTTTTTAGATTACATCGGTATAAACACTGCCTCCCCCCGGAGGCTCTTCGACTCGCAGTCACCTCCTCTATCCTGTCCCTAGTGGACTATGGACTGCCGGTGTATGGTGCTGCTGATCAGACCGCACTCCATAAAATTTGCACTACTCTGAATAAGGCCTGCAGGTTAATTACTGGGGCACCTAGGCTGACACACACCTGTCTACTGTACACTAAAGCGCTGGTACTTGATCTTGGGCGCCTCAAATATCTGACATGACTTACAAAAAGACCCTCCTTGGGCTATCCCCGCCAGGATTGACCACCACCATACGCCAGCTGTCCCACTAGTTCATACTCGGACCTCTGGGAAAACTTCTCTTGTTATCCCTAGAGCTAGGACCTCTCACGGCCAAAGAGCCTTCAGCTTTAGGGCCCCCTCCTGGTTCAACACACTGCCCCCCTCCATCTCCGAAGCTCCAACTATATCATGCTTCAAAACTTCCTTACGTAACCACCTTATTAACACCCAATGCTGTAATTGCCATTAGTCAAAGCCGTACTCAATACTTATGACAAAGCTTACTACTAAGCTGCTAAGGACAACATAACTCTGGTATTGTTTGCATCAATCCTACCTGTACCAGCTTGTTTGTATCTATGTCTTAAGTTACTGTTATACTTATGTGTTGTACTGCTATACTGTGTATTTTCGTTTGTCTTACTGTGACAAGGTACCTTTGTAAATGAGCCTATGGCTCAAAGGTTTTCCAAACTGCTGTTTAAATAAAATAAATAGATAAACATCCCTGAAACTAACAGACGTAAGGCTATAGACTCCATGGCTATCAACAGACCTAATGGAATAAATGAGATTAAGGGATGAAATGATAAAAATCCAAAAGACAAGACTGGGTAGTGACTTTAAAGAATGACAAAGGGCTAACATCAATTTCTATTATGTAGCATGGATCATTTGATAGAGGAGTCAGTTCAGCTTCAGAAACTTTTAAAACAAATATCAAGTCACTCAATACCCCGGGAATAAAAGTTTGAAAGTGCAAACTGATAGCAAACTGGCTAGTAATAACAACTGTAGCAAATCATTTTAATTTATTACTTCTCAAAAACATTTTACAGCTTGAGTATCCACTTGGAGGGAATCAAGGAAAATGGGCAATTCCTGCTTTCAACATATTAATGAGATGAAAATTCAGGAAATGGAAAACCCTAGGGTCACCCTTGGCAAAGGATTTCTTTGGAAGGAAAGGAAAAATGTGTTTTCATATAGTGCAGTTCCTTTACTTTGGCATGGAGGTTTCACTTTTGAAAATTGTAAGACTAGAAAAGTCAAACATATTGCATACTTATGTAACTGGTCAATAGTACAATCAGAATTCCCAAACTAGTGGTAATATCCCCAGTCTATAAAGGAGGGGAGTAAAAGTGAGATTGGGGAGTAAAAGTAAGATGTGTATTGATTAACTTATCTCAGTTTTACATGTTGCTTCTTATATTCTTGAATATTCAGTGAGTGAGCAGCCCATGCGTTGTGTGACCTGAGGGAACAGCTGGTCACTTTATCAAACTTTAGAGACAGACACACTACTAAAACCACTCTTATAAGTTTGGTGCATGAGATATTTATTTTTTATTTAATTTAATATATTTATGTGTTTATTTATTTATTACTTAATCAGGTAAAGACAGTAGACATACAGATAACTTTCAGGCAAGACCTGGAAGAGTTATAGTACAATGCAATGCACAGTGGAATAATAATGCAAATAATGGCAAGAAGATGCAACACGCATGGAATATGAAATCACACACAATAAACATTATTAATGGACACCAGTTTTGCTGTGGGGGGCAATATTTTGAAAGTTGTCAGAAGTCTTTAATACTGTGAATCACACACACATTTAATAAATTGGTATCTTTCAGCATATCATAACATAACTGTGAAATTAATCCATTCTTACCTAAACAAAATAGGATGCGCCATGTAAGAATCTAACTGCCTTGACTGAATTCATCAAGATGAAACTGGGTGTTCCTCAATGATCTGTTTTAGGACCCCTGTTATTTTAATGTATATCAGTGATTTGCTGTACTGTACTAGGAGATAGTTATAAAAGAATGGTCTAAATGTGTACAAATGCACTAACTGAAAGTTAAATTCAGATTTAAATTTAAAAGTGAACATGTATGAACAGCAACCTTTATAGTTTTAAAACTCATGAACGGCTTTTCTGAAAGAAGGTATTGGGCTTACCAGTAGATGGTAGCAATCTAGATATATAAATGTCTAAGCTTGCCCTATAGTAACCTACACTGTCACCATTTTATGGAACCTTATGATGTCATGTAAGAAGAAGCTATGCCCAACTATAGTGCACGACTATATCTATATTATTTACTTCTAAAGCTAACCAATGGAGAAAAGGCAACCTAAACTTAACATTACATAAACAGGAAATCAAAGAGGTGGACTCCCATTAGTACCTGGTGGTAACCACTGACAGACATTTGTCATTTAAACCACATATTGAAGTTCTTAGTAAAACACTGAGACAGAAATTGTGTATGTTCAGCTCTGTTAAGCCTTTCCTCTCACAAGAAGAAACACATCTCTTTCATAGTGCATATATGTTGCCACACATAACATCTTGCATTGGTATGTGAGGAAATGTTATTAAGTGATCTGGCCATGGCTGAGAAATAGTAATATTGAGGGTATGCATATCTATGTTGTCTCACATTCAGAATGCACCACTGTGACCTACTGTAGTTCCTAATAAAGACATTCTTCCAGTTTACTAGATGACTGATTTTATTCTGGGAATGTGGTTTTCTTAATGTTTCTATAAATCAGTACTTGAAAAAAAATGGATGATCTGAAAAATCAATATTGTTGTACTTAACTGACTATATTTCAGTCACAGGTTATGTGCAGGGACAGGGGTAGGTAAGTGCAGTGGTAGCCAGAGATATTTCCCTGTGTATGTGTATACCATGGGAGGGAGGAATAACAGGGTTGAATAGATGTGATTATTCTGACCTGTTATTTTCTTCTGCTCCAGGGGAAATGACGCTATTCTGTCTTACAAAATTCTGTGATGTTATAGGGTTTTACCTGTCCATGGATTACTAAATGTTTTGGTATTCTTAGTGTTGCTACAGTGTACACATGGGGCCGGATTCTCAAAGCCCCTGAAAATCCCACAACTGCAGGAAAAACTCATCACAAGTGGGTTTCTATTTGCAGAACCCCAGTTTCTCCCACAGCTACAGTATTATAAAAAGTGGAGCCAGTTTACAACTGGCTCCATGATTTATGGAAGCTTGTGGGTGGTTTTCCCCGCAGCTGCAAAACAATGTTACGGCTGGTGGGACCAGCTGTGACATCTCCCATAGCTGTGGCAGACTGAGAATGCCTATCTCCACAACTGGAGTTGCAGTGTGGGACTTGGTCCCAAGTCGCTCTGAGAATCTGGCCCAAGATCTGCATCTGTAGTTTCCTAATGGTGCTGCTGGCATTAATTCCGATCATATTCACTGTCTCACTGGTAACCTATGACTGCTACCGCTAATTTGCCTTTACCTTGCTCCTACCAATTGCAATCTCTGTGATCTCTATTGATTAGTGAAATGATACATGTCATGTCCATTTCTTGGGCTCCCAGTCAAGTTAACACTTTCATGGGCTTTCTACCCCTGCCTAAATTGTTTATTTTCCCTCCTACCTTCCTCCATCTCCTCTTCCCTTTTTTGCCCCTCCATCATTCCATACCCCTTTCCTCCCTACCACCTTAATACATCTTCATCATCACCCCACTACCTACACCACCTCTTCCTCCCTATTCTCCTGCACCCCTCCCTTCCCCACCCTCTTCCCCTTTATTCCACTTTGACTACATAGCTATTCTCCCCTTTCCCTCCTATCTATCCCCATCCTACCCCCCCACCTCTGCTCGTCTTCTTCCTCCCCGCACTTTCCTTCTCCTTCCCCTGTCCCTCTCTACTGGTATGAGACTTTCCTTCTTTTTTTGACTCAAGCACAATCCAATTATCTGTCTATGTTGTTAGTTGTACAATTCTCCTTTTTAAATAAGTGTCCTCATGTTATGTTACTGTTACCTAGTGAAACGTTAGCCTTTGTTTTGACTCTGCACCCTGTACATGCTTAGATTGTGTAACTATTGTTAGAATTTATGCCTGGAGACAGTTTTCAATTGTTTCTTGCTGTATCTGTATCTGTGGAACATATCCGTATTCTTGTTTGTGGCATACTTGAGGTGGAACCTATGAAAGAGCTTTCTGCTCAAAGGTGATAATCTAAGATCTCAATAAAAAACACATATTGCTCTTTTCTTCAAAGTGGGTTTTAAGTATCATGTCTTTTAAGTTTACACTACTCTTGTAACTTTTCCTTGGTTCTGTTTTTGCCATCTCATATAATGCTGCTTCTGTGCTTAATACTTCCCAATGCCTTTTTATGATGTCATTGATATCTTCTGAGGCAGAATTACATACACTATCATATTTTGTCCCTCGTTCTCTTTTTTCTGTTTCTGTAAGTGTTCCTCTCAGTCTCTTTGGTTCACTCTCTCTATTACTGTTACAAGGGGTTTCTGGTTTGTGTCCCCACTTTAGGGGTCTCCCACTTAGCTCAGCTGTTTCCTTTTCAGTTTCTTTCTCGGAACTACAATTTCTTTTAATTATAATGTGCTGCCCATATGGGTTTTTCTCACTGTATGATTTGGATGTTCACTTTCTGAGTGTAGAACTGTGTTTCTATCCGTTATTTTTCTAAATAGTTTTATCTCAAGTTTTGTTCCATTTTTATGTTTGCCCTTGCACTTGTGCAAAGAAAACATATTGCCATGATACTGGATATCAGAGGTGTGTCACTGTCGGGTCCAATGCAACTCAAGCTGCAATGGGCTTGACCATTACGGTCAAATGCTAAGCAAGGCTGATCATGATGCTTCTCTGCCAGTTGAAGGGTGGAAACTTCATGTGGTTGAGAAGAGGTAGCCGCATCTCTCAGACAGCAGCTGCCTTCCTTCATCTGCATGACACTGCCTACCAACCAGCTGAGCAGTTTCAAACATATCACTCACATATTTCTAGCATACAACTCACCCATATAGACACTCTGATCTTTTGCATCAGGTGTCCACCTTTGAATGTGCACTGTCAGACCTACTGCCATCATGTGTGCGTGCCTCTCTCTCCCCTGAGTCTGCGTGCCTCCCACCAACTGGATGATCTGCCTACAACACAAAGTGTGTGGTGTCTAGTAGACCTCTCCTTGGCCCTGGTCATCCATCTCTGATGTGTAGCATACAGCTTGGAGGAGTGGAGGAGATGCAGACCTGACCCAGTGCTGCTGACTTACAGCCCCACGCTCTCCCTGCTGAACCCCGCCACCCACTGCCAACTGCCCCCCAATCTACAAAAAAATGCTGGCAGTCTGATCAGCTGAGTTTCTTTTCACTGACATTTTTGTAATCCCTGGTATCTAGCACCCCCCTTCTGACCAACCTTTGAATGTGTGCTGTCAGATCCCCTGAGTCTGTGCTCCTCCCCCCGACTGGATGGTCTGCCTGTAACACAGAGTGCCAGGAAAAAACTCTGATGGCCAGGAAATGTATGCACTTCTACAAGTGGCCAGGATATGTATGCACTTCTACAAGTGGCCAGAATATGTATGCACTTCTACAAGTGGCCAGGATATGTATGCACCACTACAAGTGGCCAGGATATGTATGCACTACTACAAGTGGCCAGGATATGCATGTACTACTACAAGTGGCCAGGATATGTATGCACTTCTACAAGTGGCCAGGACATGTATGCACTTCTACAAGTGGCCAGGAAATGTATGCACTTCTACAAGTGGCCAGGATATGTATGCACTTCTACAAGTGGTCAGGATATGTATGCACTTCTACAAGTGGCCAGGATATGTATGCACTACTACAAGTGGCCAGGATATGTATGCCTACTACAAGTGGCCAGGATATGCATGTACTACTACAAGTGGCCAGGATATGTATGCACTTCTACAAGTGGCCAGGATATGTATGCACTACTACAAGTGGCCAGGATATGTATGCACTACTACAAGTGGCCAGGATATGCATGCACTACTACAAGTGGCCAGGATATGTATTCACTTCTACAAGTGGCCAGGATATGTATGCACTACCACAAGTGGCCAGGATATGTATGTACTACTACAAGTGGCCAGGATATGTATGCACTTCTACAACCTCCATAACATAAGAGCAAGTAAAAAGAAATAAAACCAATTCTCGGAACATCTTTTGCATCAGGTATACAACATTGGCACCAGCATAGTTCACACCAAAAAAGGCAATGTTGTATAGCTACATAAAGGATATCTGCAGATATATAGTGAGGGTTATTATTATCATTAGTATGAGCGCATTGCACTTTAGGAGTTTGTCTTATTATTTATCGTGGATCAGTATTATCTAAATTGTGAGTGATGGTATTGATGTTGTGTGTGAACTTGAATTGTAATATGATTTCTTTTCAATGCTTTTCTTGTTAATTCTCTGGTTATATCTTATTGTTAGTTATATTGTATGTGATTGTTATAATTTTTGTATTCTTTTACTGTATGGGATCTCATTGAAAATGAGCCTTGCTCAATCGAGCTTATCCTTTATTCATAGGAATTTTCAATGAATAAAAACATTTTACTACTACTACTACTACTAATACTAGGTATCCACCTTTGAATGTGCGTTGTCAGATGCACTGTCATCATGTGTGTGTTTGTCTCTCCGCTGAGTCTGCCCTCCCTCACTGACTGGAATATCTGCTTGCAATATAGAGTGCTGGGAAAAAACCTCCAGTGGCCAGGAAATGTATGCACTGCTATACCCTCAGTGACTCAAACCAGTTGGGGGGGGGGGTGCTGTGGAGCAGCAATGTGGCGGTAACCATTTGAGTCAGTTCGTAACACAGCAGACTAAAAAGTTTTAAATACAGCATCCGACCTATGATTTCAGGAGATTCAGCCACAGTAAACCCCTGCTGAAGTAGTCCGGTACAGGATAGGACAAAAAAAGATGGGAAGCATGGAGCCCAAAGTCTGGAAGTGTTCCTTTCTCCCTCAGGCATGTCGACAGGAATAGGAACGAACCCTACAAGTGGCGTAGTGAATCTGGAGCTTCAATCTACTCAACTCATGGTGACCCTCACCAAAATGCAAGCTAATGGTGAAGAAATGAACAAACGATTGGTAAATGTAGAAGCCAAACTCACCACTAATGACAGACAGCTTAAGAAGCACTCTCAAGTGATTAAGGAAATTAAAGCAACTAATCTGAAATAAAGCAAACTTAATACCTCCTTTGTGAAAGACCTAAACTTCTTGAGGGGAAAAGTTGAAACCCTTGAGAATCCACAGTGTCAGTCTAATGTGCGGGTAGTGGACTTTCCACCTCGGATGGCAGGCAAAACGAAGCTCATACAACAAATTACAAAAATGATCTTTACAGATCTTCAGCTGTTACTTTTGGACTCCAAGGTGTCTATTCAGAAAGCTTTTACAATTCCACAATGCCCTCACCTGAAAGGGGACTTGATGCAGAAACCTCTCATGGTTATAGCCACACTATCTTCCCCTTAGGCCAGAATTCCACTTCTATAGGCTGCTCAAGCCTGAGGAGACATTGTTTGGGAGGGGGAACTGCATGGCCCTCTTTCTGGACCTAGCAGCATAGATGCATACACAAAAAAAACACCTGAAAATAAAAAAAGAACTTTTAGCACGAGGCATTCAGCCTAACTGATATTTCCGGTGAGGCTGCAGATCAGATCTGGAACTAAAACACATATTTTCACTGACCCTATTCAGGCAGCAAATTTTACCGATAAGCTGATGACCAAACAACATCCAATGGAAGAGGTGACCTCGGAGGACAAAGAAGGTAGATTTGTCTCTTCTGGCTTGAACTTTGGATATATAGGGCCAGATATTCAAAACTTTTGCCCCGGGGCTAAATTAGCACTGCCCAGCGGGTAAACTTAGCCCGGAGCACAAAGCAAGTCATATTCAAAAGGAACAGCCCAGGGCAAACAGCTTCTGAATATAGCATGGGAATGAGGCCGGGCAAACTGAGCTGGGGGTGCAGGGCAAACCTAGCCCTGGAATAAGACAGCTCTGAATATGGCAACCAGGAAGTGCAAACCACAACAGCAACACAGTGCACTGCAATGTGAAGGTAGGTAGAGGTGAACTATGTGGCCAATGTGTGTACCAGCAAATGTGTGGACCCAGCACAGCTGCAGGCAGCAGCATATGTGAAAGTACAGTGTGCAAAACTGTAAAATATTCCCCGAACTGTTTGCGCAGCGCTAACATGTTTGCGCGGGTTTAGCACAGGGCTAAACCGTTAACCCGGTGCGCAAACATGTTTGCCCGGCACTAAACTTTGCCATATTCAAAAGTGACATGCAAATGAGCCTACTTAGGTAGTCTCTGGGCAAACATCCAGATTAGCATCTCATTATGCCCTGATTTGCATGCAGTTTGCACAGGACTAACGGTTTAGCCCTTCGCTAAACCTGCGCAAATGTGTTAGCACTGCGCAAACAGTTTGGGGAATATTATGCAGTTTTTAACACTGTACTTTCACAAGCGCTGCTGCCTACAGCTGTACTGGGACAACATGGCATAGGCACAGATGGTGGTGGTGCTGCATGCAACTGTCACACTGTAGGTCATGCTACAGTGCACAGCAGACACTACAGTAGCAAGGGGGCCAGTAGTGTGTGGACACAGCAATGCCTATGGTGTGTAGGGCAGTGATGATGACTGCACTACACACAGTGAGAGGCCCAACCTGCAGGTATTTACTGACAGTGGACATTATTGTTATGCTGTTGTGTGACCCACAGATGCTGCACCTCTGGCATGGGATGCTCACTGTGACATATACATGCCTGGCTTTGTGTGCTGTGGCAGTTGTACAGCTGTGCAGTATGTAGCTGGGGGGTGGCATATATTATCAGAAAGGCACACTGGTGTTAGGGTATTCCCAATACTGGCCCATGTGCACTGCATGATGTGTCCCTGCCTTGTGGCCACACCTGGTCTGTGGCACAGCCTGGCCACCCATACACTCTCCCCTCAACATCCTCCATGCCCACAGTGCTGCTTGCATGTGCTGGCATCTGTTGGTGTCCACAGAGGAGTGGTCCGTGGGTGTGTGCTGTATGACCACACTGCCATGCTGTCCACTGATGGCAGGGTCACCATTTACTGCCTAGCATGGCTGGGACTGGTGGCAGATTATGGCATCATTGTGATGCCATCAGTTAGCAGCATGTTTCCTCTATGTTTGGCTTTGTCTATATGTCATATTTTTTGTTAGGGTCACGCAAAGCCATGCAAAAGCCGCGCAAACACAGCGCAAAGCCAAAGTGTCACGCAAAGCTGACTGCCCAGGCTTAAGACAAGCTTTTCCTGGGTGGTAATGTGTACCACGCTAAGTGTCATGCTAAGTCGCACAAAATCACTTTGCGCAGCGCTTGCCGCTGAATATAGCATTGCACCTGTATTCATGTCAGTTTGCCCCTTGCATACATTATGATTTTGCCCGGCACTAATGCGGTTTTCCTGCATGGTGTGGCCTTTTGAATATAGCAGACCCGCGCTAATCCCGTGCTAAACCTGTGCAAATGGTTTTTGCCCGGTGCAAAGATTTGAATATCTGGCCCTCAATGTCTTAACTGTATGTACGTGGCTTATATAAAGCAGCAGTGAGGTTACACATGGTGGATTGGGGAATGAGGTTTTTATATGGTAATCTTATTTCAATAGGTTCAATCTAGTTAATGGTTACAAGTTTAAATGGTGTCTCAGATAGCCTCAAACAGTTATAGGTTCAATCAACTATTATTTTGTATTTACCAAAAAACAAGAGAACCTTCTGTGCATTCATTTTAGTTAGCAGCCTGCAGCTCTGCTATTATAGTTGATTTAGAGATGTTAATATGACCTAGAGAACATGATGTTTTTAAAAATGTTAGTGTAATTATATGCTGCTCAGTTCCTGTAAACCTACAATTCATTTCTCTTAAATAGTCTATTATCCCACAGGGAAGGCTTTGGCCATACCCAAGAGTTGGGCTTTGTGACATAGCATAATGGACCTCAGGACATAGTTGTTTTATTTGTATCATGTTTCTCAGGCCTATCAGCCCCTCCAATAGTATATAATCCTACTAGGGGCTAGATAAACTGGCAGTTATATTATATACACTGTTAATAGATATTCAGTGAGAGTACCATAGACCTACAGTTTAATTTAGCCATAATATACGCCGGTATAAAAAACTGGTGGTCCTTCTAACCTAATGAGAATAAGTTTGGTGTGTTTTTTGTCTAAACACCTGTGTAATAGATCTGGACATGTGGTTGGAGGTCTGCGTACCTCATACTATGCTGTTTTTTGCTATTGCAGTTTGCACTGCAAGTACATAAAAACAATAAATAAAAAGTAAAAAAAAAACAGTTGAGCAGATGGTGGGGGAAGATTTTTCCACAATTTCGGGTTCTCCTTGAACAAGAGGAAGCACGTTCCATGTTGCGTTACAAAAATTAACAAAACCTAAGCAATCCCACTGGAATAATAATAACCATGATGATCCCAGATCATTTCCAGAGCTCGGAAGTTGACTGTCCTAGCCAGACTGGTGCTTTATAATAGCACAACTCAACTGGTTAAAAACAGTAATTTTGTTTATTTGTGTTCTAAGAAAAGCATGATGCAGTTTCTTTAACCTGACGCCAGATTGCACTAATATTTTTTTGTACATAAGAAAAGAGAACTGATCAGTTTCTGGCAGCAAGCGTGATATAACCCAGAAGCACATTAAGAGATGAGATCTGCCTATTTAAAGGTGGAGCTGGCCATTGTCTCTGGTTTGGGGTCTCATTGATATCTTTTTACAGCTGTATTTCAGTGATGTAATAAATGTGATGACAAGAAAGACATTTCACTGCCACCTGTGTTTAGGGGTAAGGTCTATCTCTAATATCTGTGACCCACAGAAATTGCCATGTATTGTGCAGTATGTGTAGCAGGTAACATTGAAAAGTACCTAACCATTAGAAGTGGTGCAAGTACTTTATTTTGTAGGACAGCATTACTGGATAGTAAGTCAGTGTGCCCAGCTGTTAATACTTGATATTGCAGTTATCATTTCAATTCGCTGTGTGTTTATTTAAACTATTCTTGCAGATTTCTGAACATACTGTACAGTATAGGTGGCATTGTGATTAATTTGCATATTAATTTTAATTCTGAATGTGTGGGCACCTAATATTACAGACTGTATGAAGAAAAACAGATGTCGTGTGACAACTGACACCTACTGAAGTCACACATTAGATTATTATCCATTTAGGACAAATATAGAACTTGGTAATAGGACAGCAAATGTATTGCATAACCAAAACTATTACCATTCTATCGAACGTTTATTCTTCAGAAAAGTATTGTATGATCACTTCGTATAATGCTCTTTTTAAGAGGAAAGCACTAAGTTGTATTATATTGGTAAAGTGTTACACTTGGGTAATTTTAATTGCCTTCATTGGAAGAACAGTAGAGTGTTTAACTATTGTTTCCCATTGTGTGTACTCACTGTAAAATATTACTTATTGTTATGTGATTTACTATATTCTGTTCTAGTTTTCATTTGTTCACAACTCAAATGCTAGTCTCAGTTAAAAAAGGCATCTCTCACCACGATGTCCCAAGCAAATTATTTTTGTTAATATTTTAGCCAGTAAATTATGGAGTATGTTGAGTTGACTGGTGTTTTCTTATTTACAGAAACATAGAAGTTGATGGCAGATAAGGACTGCAAGGCCCATCCAGTCTGCCCATTTTTATGTTTGCTTGCACGCATGTGCAAGAAACATAGTGCCATCATCCGAGTTTTCGGAGGTGTGTCACCCCCTCTTCCAATTCAGTCAGTGTGTTGGCAGGCGCGGCCCCTGTCCACCAATGCATGCTGGAGCTGTCTATGACAAGCTCCAAAATGCAGTGGCATACAGTTGAAAGGGGGAGCTACGCTTCAGTGAGCAGCGATAAGATATCGCCTGCTCATGCGCAGCTCCCCTACACCACACACACACAGAAACGCACGCACGCACGCATACTGCATGCGCCCCCCACAACATTGAGCGATACTATAGCCGACGGGTTGCCTAACTTCCGCCGGGTTGTGCTGCATTTCCTCCCCCAAAGTTTTTCCAATGCCACGCTGGGTGCCCACCCGCATGGCAAAGAGTCAGATAGCCAACGGGGTGCCTAATCCCCTGGCCGGCTCCACTGTCCTCCCCGAAGTACTGGGTGCCATGCAGAGCCCACTACAGCATGGCAACTGATCTTATGGCGGAAGGGGTGCCCAATCCGTCCGGCTTCATGCCCCCAAGCCGTCCTTGTGCCATGCTGGAGCCCACCCCAGCGTGGCAAACGCCCCGCTGCCTTTTTAAAGAAAAACCCTGAAAAGCAAAAAACGGTCCCACGAGTCTCCCTGCCCCCACAAATCGCACTCCACCCACTGCGCACTCCTGCCTCCCACACCCACCCCTCACCCCATACTTATCCGAGCTTGGCGCCGATGATCTCGTGGACCGGGAACACGTCCTGCACTCTTCAAAGCCGACCGCAAACTGAGGAAATGCCGGTAAGCTGTATAATGGGATAGATAGGGTTTTCAACTTTATTGCATATCTCAGGCATTTTTTGGAATTTTTGCACCAAATTTTCAACATGGGTGTTTGGGACCCCTCCTCATGAATTCTTGCACTGTCATGGCATTACTCAGGCCCGAAGGGTGATTTCACAGCCACTGCACAAAATCACCTTTCTGGAATGATTAACGAAACGACACTGCCAGTGTTCATAAGGTGGGCTCTCAAAAAGACTATTTTGAAAATTTGGTGAAAAAATCCCAAAAAACTGTTTTTCTGGCGTACGCTGCGGCAGTTCCACGCTAATTCGTAAGATTCGCATGTTCAATATTTTCACTCCAGATTTTCAACATTGCCATTTTACCACACCTTCTTATGAACAGTATAGCTGTCATTTTCACATCTCACCCAAAATGTGTTTCTGCCCATGTAGCACACAATGGCGCAGTCGGTGTGCGTAAATCAATGTATCGGGACACAGTAAGAAAATCACACTGACACTGTTCATGAGCAGAGGTCTTAAAATGGCTATGTTGAAATGTGGTGAAAGAATTCCTAAAATGACTGTTTTATTTAACGCATGCTATGCAGTTCCTACGCACTCCGAAGTTTCATGTAAATTTCAATATTTTCACTCCAGATTTTCAACATTGCCATTTTACCACACCTTCTTATGAGCAGTACAGCTGTCATTTTCACATCTCACCCAAAACGTGTTTCTGCCCATGTAGCGCACAATGGCAGTTGGTGTGTGAAATCAATGTGCGGACACATTAAGAAAACCACAGTGACACTGTTCATGAGCAGAGGTCTTAAAATGGCTATGTTGAAAATTTGGTGAAAATATTCCAAAAAATGACTGTTTTACGAGCGTGCGTTGTACAGTTCCTATGCAAGCTCATAAGTTCGTGAATTTACAATATTTTCACTCAAGATTTTCAACATTGCCATTTTATCACACCTCCTTATGAGCAGTACAGCTGTCATTTTTCACATCTCACCCAAAACGTGTTTCCACCCATGTAGCGCACTATGGCGCAGTCAGTGTGCAAAATCAATGTATGGGACAAATTAAGAAAATCACAGTGACACTGTTCATGAGCAGAGGTCTTAAAATGGCTATGTTGAAAATTTGGTGAAAAAATTCCTAAAAATGACTGTTTTACGAGCGTACGTTGCGCAGTTCCTATGCATGCTCGTAAGTTTGAATTTAATATTTTCACTCCAGATTTTCAACATTGCCATTTTAATACACTCCTTATGAACAGTACAGCTGCTCATTTTCTATATGCTGCCAAAATGTGTTTCGCACATGTACGCACAATGGTGCTGTTGGTGTCGAAAGCAATGTTTGGGACAGATTAAGAAAATCACAGTTACACTGTTCATAAGCAGAGGTCTTAAAATGGCTATGTTGAAAATTTGGTGACAAAAGTCCATAAATGACTGTGTTACGAAAGGAGCATTATGCAGTTTCCACACACCTCGTAAGTTCATGACTTTGTAATATTTTCAGTCCAGATTTTCACCAGTGGCATTTTCCACACTTCCTTATGAACAGTACAGCTGTCATTTTCACAACATGGCAAGTGTGTTTTCACACTTTCAGCGCAGAGATGCGTGGTCGCTGTGGGAAATCATTGTTTGGGACAGATAAAGAAAATCACAGTGACACTGTTCATGATCGGAGGCACCAAAATGCCTGAGTTGACAATCTGCTGTACAAAATCCTCAACCTAATTATATTACGGGTGTGCGTTGCACAGTTTCTGTGTACGCTCGTCACTTTACCATTTTTTTAAATATTTTACTGCAGATTTGCAACATTGCCATTTTTACACCTCCCCATGAACAGAGCTGTCATTTTTACATCCTGTTCAGAATGTTTTTGCACTCAGGAAAGCAAATGCCAAGTTGCTTGCATAAGCAGCTGGTTAACAAACTGATATTCCCCCTGTTCATGAGGTGGGGTCACAAAAAACATGTTGAAAATTTGAGTGAAAATACCAACAATGCCTGAGGTATTAGGGTTTCCAACCATAACGCCCAACCCTGTAGAGAATGACAGGCATCAGGGGTGTGACTTGGGATTCTTGCCTGTAATGCTTATACCATTCCACACCCTGCAGCCAGTGAGAGGCATCGAGGTATGCCTTGGACTCTTTGGCCCCAAAGATCACTCCATTCTCCTATAATGCACCCATCTCACTGTATTTCCTGATGGAATGGGGTGCGCATAAGGGCCAAAGACCCCAAGGCACACCGTGACACTTGTCGGCGTCTGCAGGGTAGGGTGTGGTGAAATGGTGTGGCCGTTATGCCTGACGACCCAAAGGCACACCCCAATGCCTGTCACTCTCTGCAGGGTGGTGGTGGGGTTGGCTTCAGTTCAATACTTCACTGCCATTCCTATTACGCAGCTCTGTAACTTCTACACTACCACTGCCAATGCCAGCAAGCAAACATTCGGCATTGACAAATGCTTGTTTCTACCTTATAAATGTGCCATCGGCCTTTACTCTGTCAATGGCCTATCTATTCATACTGATCTGTATTGCTCCCTTATACCTATCCCATGCCTGTCTGAAGCCCTGCACTGTATTCATATCCACCACTTCCTGAGGTAGGCCATTCCATGCATCCACCACCCTTTCTGTGAAAAAGAACTTCCTCACATTACCCCTTAATCGGCCTCCCTCTAATCTTATGCTGTGTCCTCTTGTCCTGCTATTTTTCTTATATTGAAACATGTTAGACTCTTTCACCTTGTTAATGCCCTTAAGATGTTTTAATGTTTCGATCATATCACCACTCTCCCTCCTTTGCTCTAGGATACACATATTGAGCTCCGCTAATCTGTCCTGATATTTTTTCTGATGCAGTCCCTGCACCATTTTGGTTGTCCTTCTCTGGACTGCCTCCATTTTGTTAATGTGCTTGTGCAGGTGCGGCCTCCAGTACTGCATGCAGTACTCCAGATGGGGCCTAACCAGTGTTCTGTAAGGAGGGATAATTACCTCTCTCTTATGACTTGTGATACCCCTACTAATACATCCCAACACCCCTCTAGCCTTACCTACTGCTTTAGTGGTCTGCTTGGATGATTTCAGGTCATCTGTGATGATGATGATGCCCAAGTTTCTTTCTTCCCTTGTGACTGCTCGCAACTCCCCTCCCAAACTATTGGTAGCTTCAGGGTTTCTCTTCCTTATGTGCATGTGCATGATTCAGTGGCTTCTGTTTTAATGTTTTGACTTTAGTGATTACTTTTTGCTGTAAATATCCACAAAAATACACATTTGGCTAAAAGTTTGCACTTACTGTACAAAGGACAACAATAACTTTACAGATGATTGGTTAGCCCTTTTAGCAAACTGCTGGTTTATAGCAGTCTGCTTTCATTTTTTTTTATTATATTTTAAAATGTATAAAAGTAATCAAGTGATTGATCAATTATGATCACATGACCATGCATTATTCCTCCAGAACAGCACAGATATGTACTGCTCTGAATCTCATTATTCAGTTTTTAAAAGAAAAATTAGATGAACTGTTTTATAATCCACAACAGCTGACCCAAGGATGGTCCAGGTAATTATAGGCCAGTCAGCCTGACCTCAATAGTATGTAAACTCAGGGTGACAATACTACAGGAAAGGCTGGTGAGGTAAATAGAGGAGAATGGTCTACAGGATGAAAGACAGCATGGGTTAGTAGCAGGCAGATCATGCCAAACAAATCTGATCGAGTTCTTTGATTGGATCACGAGGGCAGTGGACAAAGGCCAGGCAGTGGACATCATACACCTGGACTTTAGCAAGGCCTTCAATTCTGTACCACACAAAAGGCTGATAATAAAGCAGAGGGATCTAGGGGTGGGGGGGGGAATATGGTAAGATGGGTTGAAAACGGATTGAGAGATAGAAACCAGAGAGCAGTGGTTGGGGTGAGTTCTCCAGCACCAAGGAGGTCACCAGCCGGATCCCCCAGGGATCAGTGCTGGGGCTGTGTTTTTCAATGTCTTCATAAGTGACATCACAGAAGGCATTTAGGGCAAAATGTGCCCGTTTGCGGATGACACCAAACTCAGTGGGAGGGTGCATACCAAGAAGGGAATACAGGACCTGAGGGAGGACCTCACCAGACTAGAGAGATGGTAAGGAATCTGGAAACTTAGTTTCGAGGCTGAAAAGTGCAAAATGATGCACATAGGGGCCAAGAACCCTAGGACAGAGTATTACATAGGAGGGGCTCAGGTATCTGCTTCTGAAAAGGAAAACAATCTAGGGGTAGTGACTACAAGTGACCTGAAATACACCTCTCAGTGTAAAAAGGCAGTGGTGAATGCTAACAGGATACTGGGGTGTATTGCAAGGGGACTTAGTAGTAGTTGGAGCAAGGTTATTTTACCCTTGTACAGGTCATTGGTGATACCACATTTAGAATATGGGGTGAGGTACTGGCATCCTTACCTTAAGAAGGACATCAGCATGCTGAAGAGGGTACAGAGGAGAGCAACCAAGATGATTGAGGGGTTAGAGGATAGGTCCTATGAAAAGAGACTGGGAGCCCTGGGGAAGTACTCCTTGGAAGACTGGAGGCAGAGGGGTGATATGATAGAGACCTTCTAGTACATGAAGGGAATTAATAGAGTGAAAAGGGAGGGTCTATTTAAAATGATTGACAACAGCACCACTAGGAGGCACAGCCTAAAATTGATGGGGGGGGGGGAGATTCAGAAGAGATGTAAGGAAGCATTTCTATACAGAGAGGGTGGTGTACACCTGGAATGAGCTGCCAGAGGAGGTGGTATTAGCAAGGATGGTGGCAGCATTCAAGAGAACCTCGGAGAAGTACAAGGGGAACCCTTGGGAGCAAGGAAGGGGAGAAGCGGGTAGGGAAGGACAGTTGGGGAGGCAGGGTCATTGGTGCAAATTGTGAGGCCAGACCTTGCATAACTTAACAAGCAGACATGATAGACTAGGTGGTCTTCTTCTGCTGGCTCTTTTTGTATGTTCATATAATCACAATAAGGCATTCTGGGATGTGCTTAACTGAGGGATAACAGCTCTTCTCAGATGTGTAAGGCACTCAGTGTTGCCTCATGCCTCACTTCTTGATGTGTGCTATTATCCAACAATAACACACATTCTATCATGCCTTATTGTTTAATTAGTGCGATTTTATTGCTGAATTTACTGTGCTTAAGCTGTTCCATGTATATAAGAAGTAAAGCTATTAGGAATGTTGATCTGTTGATTAGACAGCCGCAACACCACAGAGATAATTTGTGAAAAATACAATAAATTAAAACAATGTTCTTATTATATATGATTCTTAACATCTTCTTACGCTTTATTTATTATGACATTTTCATGAAAATAAGATTTCTGTCGCTTAGTCTTCAAGGCATGGGCAAAGTCTGCAAACTGTGAATTGTTTAGTCTTCTTGGTAAAGAAAAAAAACTGCACAAAATTTACTCTTCACATACTATAAGGTGAAGTCCATGATGAAAAGTCCATGAAGTTGGCACTTGATAAATGGTTAACTCACAGAGTCCAGCACTGTGCAGGCAATGCTCAGCTTTAAAAAAAAAGATCTGGCTGTGGAGAGAGTTTAGGAGTGGCAAGAGCGGTAAAAAGAATATGCGGTGCCGTAATACTGCAGCGATTACAGTACTGCGCATGTGTGGTACTCGCACATGTGCAGTCTGCCCTGGAGTTAGCCTTGCACAACATGGCAGGTGCTGATGTAACTACGTGTAACAACCCAGTCCCCTCGGGTTACTAGAATCCCATTAGCACTAGTCTTAGGCAGGAAGGAAAAGGCAGCTGGTGGGGAGCTCATTTGGGGCTTTCTACATAATGACATCATTGTTTACTCAGCTGGCCTGAGAGAAGGATGATTATGTCATTTAGCACTCTCACAGCAGCATAACCATTTTAGAGTCAGCTGCTCTTGGGGAGTGTAGAATGTTCATCAGTAAGTTCAAGTGTGGCAGTCAGAGTGGCAGGAGGTCTGCCACTGGGGCTCTGTCAAAGGGAGTCCTGGTATTTCTCACCCTAGTTTGGTAAAATCTTCAGTTTGCCTGCATGACTCTTTAGTTTCACTCCAGGGGGAATGAGAGGGAAGGCAATTCTTGTGGATCCAAGGGGCAATCCCCTCAAGTTCTTGAAGTTCACAGCTGCCTTAAGGAAGAACGATGAGTAGAATCTGACAGCTACCAGAGAAAGAAAGGTTCCTTTTGTTCTTTCCATGACTGGGAGGAAGGAACATCTGATCTGTGAGTACATATTTTAAGACTGTTCTTTGAGGTAGTTGTCTGAGGTGTGTATACCCTAAATAAGGCTAGATCACACCGGTCAGGACCCCTTTTACCGCAACTGTGCTGAATTTAAAGTTAAAGTTGGGAGTCTTTAGCAATTCACTGGAGATTGGAGATTCATTTGGTGTAACCCCGAAGGAATGGCAGAGGCTGTTTGGGGCAAAGGGTGGGAGGAATGCCTTCTGGAGTTTCAGGCACAGCAAAGTGGTTCGTGGATGGGCACCACTGTACCCTGGGCAAAGACCATGCACCAGGAGGATTTCTAAAGTGTGTGGCACATCCGACAGATATACACTTTGGAAATGGAAATGTGTAGAAAATGTTTAAAGTGTGTGGTACATCCCACAGATATACACTTTAGAAGAGAGATAGAGATGTGTTTGTGGAAAACAGTACTGCCTAGCAAAGTGTACTGCAAAACAGAGTGTGCCTGTATTGCAGTGACAAACCTTTGGGGGACCACCCTTGCTTTAAGTAACATCTGTAAATAAAGCCATACTGCAAAATCCCTGTTACTGCTTTGGACATCCTGTGTGTTGCTTCTAGTGTGAATGTTATTGGGCCCCTCAGCAGTTAGGTATAGCATATGCCTGGCATCCTCCCCCCTGGACCTGGTTGTAAATGAAAAGGTTATTTTAGTATGTACCCCCCATCCTGTATATAATGAGCCTGGTATACACTTCAATGCTAGGAGCAGTACCATGAGTGTTGTTCTGCCAAAAGAAAATTGTATGCCATGTAGTTGGCAGTAGTTCTTTTAAGGGGGGGGTGCCAGCTAGCCAAAGGTGGTGTGGAGGGTTACATATGTATGCACGATACTCGTGCATGCACACTTTAAGTCAGCGCCACCATGTTGCACACGATGGCCGTCACTTCTGCAGTTGTGAAAAGGAAAAGTAGTGCGCCAAGAAGTGGGTATGTTTATGCTGCCTACAGAGGGGAATGGCTAAATAAACAGAAACACTGGAAACTATGCTGGAGCACTGTGGCAGAACATCAGACAATGGTCCAGTTACGTGCTTCCACAGTGCTCATATTCAAATCTGATGATGTCATAACATCTGTGGAGCTTGGCCCACACAGCCGTAAAAATCAGACTTGGGATGAGACTATTAACAAACTAGAGTTCGGGTCTGGGATTTGCTCATCATCATAGTCACTGTCTCATTCTTTTCTAAGCAGTAATTTCTGGTAAATGTGCCTTAACCATATTGATCTCAGTGCTGGTAGACTACTTCAGGTTTTCCTCCGTTTGTATTAGGTGGGGATAGTAGCAGTCTTGATGTGGTAGCTGCCAGCGGTGGCATGCTCTGAAAAAAAGTGGTCCCCATGCTTGTCTGCACATTTTAGAAATGACCCCTTTCCTTGTTTTTGATGTAAAAAAAACTGACCCCTTTAACACAAAAACAAGGAATTAGTTATGGCCTCCACCCCCAACCCCACCCCTTTTCACTTCAAGTGAGAAACATGATTATGGATTTGCATCAGATGTACAGTGGCAGTCATAAATGCATAATATTGTTAAACAGCAATCAACTGTATGTAAAGTTTTGTTTTTTTTGAATGTGTGCTTTCTTACTGTTGTCAATACCACTCCACCCATTGTGTACTGTGCCCCTGGATTTCTGTGCCCCAAGTGCATTATTTTACATTTTTGTGTTCAGGACAAAAATACTTTTCAAATGAGGATAGTCACTAATCTAAATTCTTTATAGTTTTTTTTAATTGCCATCAGAAATGTGAATTTTGTAAAAACCAAAATGGAAAAGCAGACAATAAGATGACCATATTTCACAAAATATAAGTGACTACCCTCATTTGAAATGTCTTTTTGTCCTGAACAACTTTCAGAGTGGTTGTTTTTGTGCACCTGGAATAGTTCTAAAGATATTTAGATTTGTTTGGAATGTGTGCACATTTGATAAGAACTCTACACAATACCTTAGGAAAATTCTCAAAAAAAACAGTTTGGAGTTCTGTTTCCAACATTCTAAACACACAGTGGGTCTGAATGAGTTAAAGGGGACAGGGATTGATTACTTATGTGCAGATGTTTGAAATGCCTCTATTTTCATAAATGATATTCATACCTGTAAAGGATCCCTATTTAACTGTGCCTGAATAAAAGTTGAAGCTGTCAGTTGTGTTTTGTTTTGGTTTTAGATTTATAGAACTGTTATTTAATACAACAGCAGATTAGGTACATATGGACACATGTTGATACATGGACATATTAGGATAACAGTTTCTCAATTACAAGAGGGTCTGTGTTAGGGTTTGGGTTTTGAATATACACATACAGTAGTCACTTGTTACAGAATTGCAGATATATCATGTTTAAGACAGTATATGTTTTTTTTTAACTTTTATTTTATTTTCTTTTAATTAATCATTTACAGGAATACATATACTTTTACATAAATTTATCAGTACAGTAAAGAGAGTTGCTGTTACAATGTGCAGTTTAATTGCTCCATATAATATGTACTAGTCACAGATTAAGTCAGTGGGATCAACTTACCCAGTCTTAATTACACCCATTTAACTAGGTCATGGAGGAAGAGGATTACTTAGCTCCACCCCACCCTCTATGTCTCAACTTCTGTTTGTTTCCAGACCTCCCATCTTGACAACCTTTGAATGTATGTTGATGTCTTATGATTTATTCTAAATGTGAGCTCTTCGAGCTCTGCTAAACTTTGTACAATTGCTACCCAATCCTTCTTCCCAGGGGGAACCGGGTTAAGCCATAACCTAGTTATGGCCTTATGTGCTGCAGTAATTAAAATTGCCCATAGGTATGTGGAATCCGAGCCCCTAATGCCCAAGGGGGGGTCCCCAAGATTACCTCAGTCCAACCAAGAGGTTGATCTAGTGTGAGAATTTCTCCAATGGCTGATGTAACCTCCGTCCAAAACCTTTGCAGAATCGGGCATGCCCACATTATATGAAGGTAGACCACCTCCCCCTTCCCACATGCTCTCCAGCATCCAGCTGAGTATTTTGTATTTCTCTTGTTTAAGGTCTTTGGTGTCAGGAAATAATGGACTCTTACTTTCCAGGCGTACTCTTGCCAGAGGGGTGACCTGGTCGTTTTTCTAACTACCCTAAAAATGCTTCCCCATTCGTGGTCAGGCCAGTCTGGGTTGGTTTCCCTCTGCCATTTAGCTTTAATCCTGGTTAATGGGTCAGCTTTCACTGATCGAAGGGACCTATAAAGGTGTGAGATCAGTCCCTTCTGTGAGGTGGTGGACTGTATCTTCTGAATGGCTGTTATCAGAGGGGCAGCCCTGGCAGGATCCCCCTCTTTTTTTTGAAGAGATGCTATGTATGCTCTGACCTGAAGGAACCTAAAATGATCCGAACTTTTAAGTCCAAATCTATTCCTAAGGGAGGCAAAATCCAGGGTCGATTCTCCATGGACCAGTTGACCCAAGTACTCCAGGCACAATTTACCCCATTGTTTGTATATAAGGTCTAATCAATTTGGAGGGAAGTCTTCCGCCCAGGCCAGGCTTTTTAGTGGCCATAAGGAGGATTGTAGTCTGTAATTTTGCCATAGCCTCTGAACTGAACGAACACTGTCCCCCAACGAGTGTAATCTAGGTATGGGTTGGCAACGAGACATAAGGGGGGTCAGTATCCACTCCCCCAAGGGCAATCAACCTCCTCCTCCTCCCTCCTCCCCTCTCCATTCCTCACCAGCCAGAGGTGGAACTGGGACCCACCCACTGCAGCACATTTTTTAATTGGACAACGTAGAAGTAGTCCTCCAGTTCTGGTAGAGACCTACCGCCACCACCTCGGTGGGTCTGCATGATTTTTAAGTTTATACGGGGCCTTTTATTATTCCATATGAATCTGGAGATCATTTTATGCCAAATCAGGAAATCTGACTTATGTATGTATAGTGGTAGGCACTGGAATAAATATAGAAATTTGGGCAGCACATTCATTGTTATGGCCTGGATCCTTAAGTACATGGGCATATTAGTTAAGGTCCACCTTTCAAAGTCTTTCTTTATTAGAATTGTAAGGGGGGCATAATTTGAGTTAAATAATTTAGAGAAATATTTAGTGATATTTACCCCTAGGTATTTCATTTTGTCAGCAGTCCAATTCCGAGGGAGAAGTTGGAGGATGTCTTCAAGTGGTCTAAAGAAGAAGCTCAGGACTTCCGTTTTAGTTTTATTAAGTCTATATCCTGAATATTTTCTGAATTCTTCAAGTATAGACCAGATCTGTCTTATGGACCTATGTGGTTGAGACAGACACAGCAGGACATCATCAGCGTACAGTAGGATTTTTTTCTGGATTCCCCCCACCTCTATCCCTGATACTCCTTCCTCCCTCCTCACCACTTCTGCCAAAGGTTCAATATAGAGGGCAAACAGGAGAGGGGAGAGAGGACATCCCTGACGGGTGCCCCTGCCCAGCCTGAATCTCCCCGACAGCCCACCATTCACCCTTACATATGCCTGAGGTCCTGTGTACAGTGACCTTATTGTTTCTATAAAAACTTTGGGGAACCCCCTCTGCTCCAATACTATAAATAGAAAGTCCCATGATACTTTATCAAAAGCCTTTTCGGCATCTAAACTCATTAAGCATGCTGGAGTATGTGAACATTGGATTTTATCTAGCATGTTCAGGGCAGAGCGTACTCCGTCAGGAGCCTGCCTGCCCAGAACAAAGCCAGATTGGTCCGTGTGGATCAAGTCCGGCAGAATAGGATTTAACCGGGAGGCTATGATTGATGTAAATATCTTGTAGTCGTGGTTGAGTAGTGATATAGGACGATATGATTCACACCTTGTGGGGTCCTTTCCCTCTTTATGAAGGATTGTAATAGTCATGTACTGCCAGGAGGGTGGGGGAGGACCCCCTTCTGTCCAAATATTTTTAAAAACCTTCAAAAGCAAAGGAGCAGTCTCCAAGGTGAGGGCCTTAAAAAATTCAGCTCCAAACCCATCAGGGCCTGGACATTTAGCAGGCTTAAGTTTCTTAATAGTAGAAACTATCTCCTGTTGTGTGATTGGCCTGGTCAATTCGTTTGCCATATCTGGTGTCAGTGGTGAGAGAGGGATAGACTTCAGGTAGTTCTGTTTGTCCTGTGTTGAAGTTTTTCATTAGGGCTGTATAGATGCGAATAATATTCCACAAATGCCTCAGCTATTTGTGAGGCCTGTCTGACCAGTTGGCCCGACCTAGGGATATTTTTGGTTATTGTGGCCTTTGCTACATGTTGACGCAATCTAAAGGCCAATAATTTGGTTCCTCTAGGGCCTCCCTCATAATATTTTTGTTTTAAGTAAAATAAGGCCTTCTCTGTCTCAGCTGTTTGAATTTGTTGTAGCTGGTTTTTGCAATTTTTTAACTCCCTATCCCAGGCCCCATTCCACTTGATTTTTTGGGCATTTTCCAATTCTTTTATCTGCTCTGATAATTCCTGCTGTCTCCGCCTCATTTCTCTCTTCTTGTGGGAGGCAATGGATATCAATTTACCTTTCAGAGAGGCTTTAACTGTATCCCACAAAATCTGTGGGGTGGTTTCTTGTTTATTATTTTCTTGCACTGTTATTTTCAAGTGGTTTTTAATCTCCTCCATCACCCCTTTATCCTGGAGTAGAGAGGCATTCAGCCTCCAATGTGTGCTGCGCTTAGGTAGTCCCAGCTCCACCTCCAAGTAAACTGGACTATGGTCCGAGAGAATGGTTGCCTCCACCCAGATAGAGTGGAATCTGCTAAGATTTTCAGAAAATGTAAAAAACATATCCAATCTGGAAAATACACGAAACCTTGGAGAGAAACATGTGTATTCTCTCGCTTTTGGGTACCTCTCCCTCAAAATATTCACCATGCCTAGCTGTTCCAGCAGTACCCTTATGGAGCGAGCTTTCGCTGCATCCACCTTCGGGATTTGGGATGTTGAATCAAGTGTTCTGTTTAAGATTACATTCCAGTCCCCATCCAGTATCAGTACGCCTTTGGCCTTTTCAGCCACCAGTTTGAGAATGTTTGAATATATTCTATATGGAGACCCTGGAGGGATGTAAACATTTACCATCGTAACCTGAATGTCCTGAATGGACCCCACAAGTATGAGGTACCTTGCCTCAGGGTCTACTATCACCTCCTGCTGTTGAAAGTGGAGGTTTTCCGAGAGGAGAATCACCACCCCCCTCTTTCTACCCGGCGGAAGAGATGAATGGTATATTAAAGGGAAGGTCTTTGATTTAAGTTTTAGAGCTTCCGGAGGGGAGAGGTTGGTCTCCTGTAGAAAAACCCCATCACATTTCTGGGATGTAATAAATTGCTGAATCCTCCTCCTCTTAATGGGGCTTGTTGATCCATTTATGTTAAACAACATAAACTTCGTATCACATTTAGCCATTTTCTAGCCAAATATGTGTACCCATCTTTTCCTTGAACCTTAGTCTACTGTACTTTAACCATATTACTTGATAATATTCCTGCCAAACTACAAACTTTTTAACATAAACAGTTACTTTTGGAATAACATTCACAACAGCTATTGAATAACTGAACAGTCATTCTGGCCTCATCCAGCACCGAGCCAAGAGCTGGTTTAAATGCTGAGTAGCCACAGTCTAGGATTCTCTCTGCTGGACTACTCCTAATCCATTGATTTGGCTTCCTAGGGAAGGCTGACTGATGATTGCCAGCCAAAGGGTATCTGGATATACAGACCTTGACAGGAGCTCGGCTGTGCAATGAGTGTTCCCCTGTGGGTCCCAGGAATATTCTTGGGAAGCATCCCCTTCTTATTGCCGGTCTGCGATATGTAGGCATCCCACTCTCCCCCACCGCCCAAAAGAAGCACCTTCATGGCATTCTTCTTGCCCATCAAAACTTTGAGGCCTATGTGGCTTGAGGTTGACTGGTTCCAAAGCCTTGGAGACTCCATTCTACCATCCCTCATGAGTAACTTTAAGTGTATGTATCATCGTTTTAGTTTCAGTACAGTGAGCCTTTCCCCTACTACGAACCCTGAACCACAGGTTAGGATGGTTCAACTATAGGAGAGAAGCAGCCATTACTCACTACCGATTATTTCTCTAAAACCAGTTATCTAGGTGTGACTTCAGATCTTTTGCCCCTTCATCGCTATCCCTCTTCATAACCATCCCTGTAGTTGAGGGCCTAATGTTCGAAGGCAGAGAGTCAGGGCTTTGCCGTTTTCGTTGGCACCTTTCAAGTGAGATCATCATTACAGTAATCTGAGGTAGGGGAGGGCTCCCACACTAGATCTACAGTTATCAGGGAGGGCATCCCAAATTTGCCCTCAACCACGAGCCTCTGCCATGGCGTCCAACCCCAGCACCCCCCTCAGAGTCCCACCTCTGGACCAGACCCTCTCCCACCACGCCACCTTGGCCGAGAGCCCAGTGATGTTAGGATTAAGATTTCCCCCTCCACCCCCCTCTGGGGGCCGTTAGGTGGCAGAACCTCTGTCCCTCTTTCTACTGATTCATTATCCGTATGCGTTAGGATCAGTTCAATTGGATACGCATTCTTTTGCCATTTGTACCCTGGCTCTTTCTCTTTTACCCTCTCCTCTTCCCTCCCTCGCTCCCCCTCCCTCCTCCTTATAAGAAAAAAGAGAAAGGGGCTGTCCCATGTATGCCTTCTTGCCATCCCCCTTCATCCCCGCCCAGGACCCCGAAGCATTAGGTCAGGTTGTGATGAAAGGGGGCAAGCTGTGTTTATTTGGAATAATTCTGCTATGGAAAAAAGCGCAGCCACTACTCACTGTGATCCCTCTGTGTGTGATCCCCTAATGGTGCTCCTTGAGGAATCAAAGAGGAGACAGGATCCTCAGCTCTGACAGACCAAGTGATAAGAGGAATAGAGAAAAAGAGGGGAAGGGGGGGCAGTGGGAAGGGGGATTTGTCAGTCACTCATTAGTGAAAAAAAAATGTTCCCTTCAAAGTTCTTAGTGACTGCTTCAAGTGTCCATTTCTCTTGATTAGCCCGGTTCTCTATCTTCTTCAGCCTCTCCAGTCTCTTCAGTTCCTGATGCTGTTTTCAGGTGTGAGGCCCCCTTGTTTAACAGTGCTGGATCCCCAAGCCTCTGCAGGACCGCACCGATATCCAAGCGGAGCGAGATCTGTTGCATCCGCTGTGATGATCCCTTCCTCACAATGCCCTTCTGCACTACTGACCATGCAGATGCCAAAAGATCCCTCTCTAGCCTTTCCTTCATCAGAGGCGGTGTAGCTATTCCCAGTTTTTCAAGATAAGGTGCCATGGCCAGGAGATCTTTAAAAACTCTGACTCCTTGATTGGTGGCGATCTTTAGTCTCGCTGAGTGCAATACCTGCGCTTTTATATTTTTGGATTTCAACTGCTTCACTATTGGCCATACCATTTTCCGGGCTTCCTGTACCAACGGTGTGTGATCATTATCGATCGTTATTCTACAATCCTCGTATTCCAGTAGGCCCTTTCTCCAAGCTCGCCGCAACACCTCCTCTTTACTGGCATACAATGTGAATCAGGCTATGAATGATCTTGGCCTGGCCTCAGGGTTACTTGGCTTTGGGGCCAAAGAGCGATGCGCCCAGTCCAGCCTTAAATCGAAATCTTCTGGCAGGTCAGGAGTTTTCCTAAGCAGGTCCTGTATGAATTCTATGGTATTCGCTGCACCATTCTCCATGTCTTCAGGGACCCCATGTACCCTGATATTCTGCCTTCTACTCCGGCCCTCAAGATCATCGAGCCTATAGGTTAGCTCCCGGTCCCTTGTCAATAGGTAGAGCAGTAGCCTGTCTTGCCTATCCGTTTGTTCTGAGACATTCGAGAGGCACAGTTCTAGTTGATCCGTTTTATGGTTGATCCTGCCCAGATCCGTACGCAAGTCAGACAGCAATCGGTCTATTTTTGTGACCGTATGGGCTGTTTGGCGTATGGTTTCTATCAGATTGTCCTCGAAGGCCCTGCCATGCTTCGCGACCTGTTGCATCTCTGTTATGCCTTCTCCCTCATCATAACTTCCTGTATCTTCTTCTCGCAACATCACCCTAAGCTTCTGAGCGGGAGTCAGCTGCAGTTTCCCCGCTTTGTTCCGCCTCTGTTTGGCTGGTGATGCCATCATTTGCTGGGCAATTAACTTAGATTTTAGGTGGTGACAAGTGGAGCAAACAGCTCAAGCTGCCATATCGTGCCCTGACGTCACCGGAAGTCCAAGACAGTATATGTTTTACTATTCATGAGTAATATGGACTTATTGTACACAGAATTTAAGAAAAATGTATCTGAACAGTACACTGTAAAATTTGATGTACACCACTGTGGGAAACAGCTGGTGAATGCTTAATTTATACTAGGGCAGGTTTTCTTCTAACCTGTTTTTTACTTAACACATAGATATTTTCATATGTATAAGGCTTTTAACATTATTTACCATGTATTGCTGAAAGAGCTACGAGGGCTGAAAGAAAACTTTGAAAAACACAATAAGTAGGTAAAATTCTGCTTGTATGCCATGTATATTCTAGATTTCACCTCCCTATTATTTATTACTGAGGAAATGTGCATGAATATATGATTTTTATCCCTCACAGTTACTTTAAAGTTAATCTGCCTCTATAACATACTCCCTACTTCAAGTCATAATGCTCTGTTGTGACATCACAATTTGTTGCCATGAGAGTAACTGTGATGTCACAAGCAGTGCAATATGACCTCGGGTAGGGAGACAGCAACAGAAATTGATGACTCTTCAGGAGCAAAAATCCTGTTTTCATGCAATTGACCTCAGCAATAAATAATGGGGAGGATGAATAAAGAACTAATGTGAAATACAAGCTGAACTTTATCTAAATATGTTTTGTTGAAGTTCTCCTGAAGTTGGCAGCTGCTCTTTAAGCTTATTTTTCCTTGTGGAGTTTTAATCATTGTCATTTACTAATGCTAGCACAGACACATAGCGAGTTTTAAAATGAAAGATCATTTGGCTTATAGCTTTCCTCAGGGAGTGAACTTTCAAGTCAGTGTCATTTGACCTTGGGAGAGATTTCTTGTGATGGAACTTTTGCTGTCTTTGTATGGGTATGTTTGTTTTTTTTAATGCAGTTTTAACCAATGGAGTCCTTAGCAACTTTTCATCCATTTGTTTGTTTTTTGTATGATTGAGTTTTGAGAAAGTATGTTCTTCTAAAACAACTGCCAATGTTTTCTGATGAAGGATTATGTGTAATCCGAAAGCAAAAAGCACCTGCATTCTTTTGTAACAACTCTGTTGGTCCAATAAAAGGTATCAAATAATCTGTTTCTGTGGATCTTGTGTTACAAGGACCAATATGGTAACACATTTTTCTGTGGCTTCATGGTTTCAGAAATGTTAGCAGGAACTTATCAGCACAGTGCCCAGGGTTCTGAAACCATGTAGTGACATAGGTGCCAATTCCAAGATGAATGGCATAAGTTGCACCGGGTTATGAGTTACACCATTCACCACTCTGCCAGGAATCCTATGGCACATTCCAGGAAACGTCAGGGTCCTGGCACTTATGACATGTGGCATATGCCAGGCATAGGTTACCACCACACACCTGGTGTTTAGAACCCACATGTCGCAAATTTCAGCCAGTGACGGGCAGCCCCCGAAGCCCCCCACTCTGGACCACCTTGGCACATGCCAGGGGGCATGGGGGGCAGGACAGAAGTCACAGGTGTCCAGGAGTGAATCAGAAATGGCCCCACAGGGGTCCCTGACATTTGGGGGGTCGGGAGGCCGGAGTATGCCTGTGGAGGCTTGGGGAACACAGCTGCACTGGTGTTGCAGTGCCACAAGGCAGGCAGCCAATGGATAGCACTGTCGGCTGCTGCTTAGAACAGCTCCGGGCTGTCAGAGTTTAGCTCTGCCAGTGCCCCTTCTAGAATGGCAATTGTGGATTATGACAGCCACCCTCCTAGAATTGGGCGACGTTGTTGTCATAACCCGCACTTGCACAAGGTGTTGCGGGCTGTGGTGTAGCAGGTGGCATAACCCTCAGATGTTGCAGCCCCGCATCTGCCATGGCACAAGTCACCACTTGGAATACCACCTGGTGTAACGCATGGCGTAAGTCATGGGATATACCATGGGGTTTGACGTATCTCACCTTATGCCAGCATAGCCCATCTTGGTATCGGACCCATAGGCAAACCTCCAAATTATTGGTTGTATGAAGGGAACTGCACAAAATATTGTCCATACAAACAAAACAATACAAAACACAACAGACGGTTTTCAGCTTTTATTCAGGCACAGTTAAACAGGGGTCCTTTGGAGGTATAAATGTAATTTATGAAAATAGAGACATTTCAAACAGCTGCACATGAGTAATCAATTCCTGTCCACTTTAAATTAGGCATGACAAGAGAAGAATAAGGTGGTCTGGTTTAGAATTTCACTTGAGTGGCGTAGTTATTTGCAAAACTGAGGCTGTTTAGAAGTGCAATAGGAGTTATGCTAAACAAATGTAACTATATCTAAAAGTTTACAAGTTACTGATAAAAAAACAACATGAAAATTGTTCAGGACAAAAAGACCTTTGAAACTAGCCTATTCATTAAGCTGCACTAATTATATGTGTTAAACTATGGCCATCCGATCACTTCAATTTTCATTTTTCATAGGAGTTATGCCAAACAAATATAAATATCTCTAAAAGTATACGCGTTACACATAAACCATCAGTATAAAAGGTGTTCAGAACAAACATACCTTTCCAATGAGCCTATTCGTTAAGCTGCATTAATTATGTTTTTTAATATATGGCCATCTGATTACCTGAATTTTCATTTCTCTTCACAATTTTCACCTTTCAGATGGTTATATTTAAAAAAATCTAATGAATTCAGATTAGTGACTACCCTCATTTGAAATGTAATTTTGTCCTGAACAATGTTCATGTTGGTTGCATATTGGTAACTTGAACACTTTCCGAGATATTTACATTTGTTTGGCATGACTCCTACTGTGTTCACTCAGACAGAAAAAAATGAGGTCGTTTGGAAGACCATATTTTACAAAATATAAAGAATTCAGATTAGTGGCTACCCTCATGTGAAAGCTCTTTTTGACCTGAACCACTTTCACACTGTTTTTTTGTACACAATGAATAGTTTTAAAGATATTTAGATTTGTTTTAAAGGTGTGCACATCTGCTCTCAGAGAAGAACAGCTTGGAATTCTGTGTCTATCATTCTAAAAAGAAAGGGAGTATCTTTTTACTGACATATGGATTAGCAGTGTTATGGAAGGATACACTGAAAAGTACTAAAAAATGTGTTCCATGGAAACCCCTTTTCAAGCTAAAGCAATATGGCTGTAGACTCCACCCACAGCCATAAAAAAAACATAAATCCCCCCTCCATATGTATAGCATATTCTCCTCTAGCCCCCATGGTCCTAGTAAAAAATTTGAAATTCTTACCCCCAGTTATTTTGCACTGATCTATCCTAGAAAACAGATTATAGAAGCAGGACCACACTAAAACTACATATTACATTTCACCTGTACTAGACTCGATACTGTAAATGCAGTACAAAACTGTGTAAAAACAGTACAAAACTGTGTAAAAGCAAGACCCAATTGTAAATGACATTACATCTCATCTGGTCTATCTTGACTTGATATATAGTGAAAATGTGTACAATCAGGACCCAGTACATCAGCAATGCAAGCAGAAAACATTCAAGGCTGACAAAATTTCCTTTGTTTCTGATACTTTGTACAGATAAAAATGGCATGAACAGTGCTCTGGGGATTCCCAGTATACAACTGCAGATAGTTTTCTGACAGCTTTTTGACTCACTTTTGACTCACTTTCAAATCTGGCTTTTAATATTTTTGAGTCAAATGTTTGAAAATGAAACTTTATAAAAGCTGTTCTAAGTTGTGGATCTGGGAGAAGCTCTAGATATTTTTCAAAATCATTTGCTTTCTTATATTCAATTACCATTTAGTAAATTTCATAGTGGCTTTTTTTTATTATAATTTTTTTTAATTTGTAGTTTATCCTCCTTCCTGCGGAGCTGTCAGGCAGCTCTGGCTCCTCCCTTGGAAGGGATCACCTCTCCAGCTCGGTATCCCACACCAGTCCCCCTGGTAGATCCCCCAGGGGTTGCCCCCTCATGCCAGGGCTGGCGAAGAGGAGTGCTGACTTTCCCTCATGCCTCAGAAAACCAGAGTCTATATTCTGGGGGTTGGTGTGGGTGCATCATGGCATCTGCCAGCTCCATTTTCCTCCTATTTTCACCCTGAGGCCCATGAACGTGCACTGGGTGAATGGCTGGGCTCTGCCTCTGTGGAGGCAGCCTCACACCCTGCATGTTGGTCTCACCTCATTCTGGCAGTGTGCCTGTGCTGACTCCCAGTGGCCACTGGGGGTCAGTCTACAGCATGCAGCACTGTCCCCCCCTCCCCAAGGAAGGAGAGCTGTCTATGGATGCTCAATCCTTCCTTTCCCCTGTTGACCTCCAAGCAACCCGAGTCCATTCCCAAACCCAGGTCACTGGTGTGGCATGAGGTTTGGCATTCAGTGCCTTAACCCTCGGCTCCACCAGACCAGTTCAGTGGCTTTTTTCCCCTAAGGTCTGTGCCTATATTTTGCCTTCCAGTTTTTCCCAGAAAATCTTTGTAGATGAAAGATTTCATTTCAAGTTCTAAATTTGTTTAAGCCATCCTGTTTGTATATTATTCCTTTTAAATTCTAAAATCTCATCGTACGTTAGTCTAGGAAGTCTATATTTTTTCCATTTTCAGAAGCTGTATTCAGTATGATACCATTCTAGTCACTAGTGGTTCCAATGCTGTCTGCCCCAGCTTTGTCCTGACAACAGAGGGTGGGACTGTCTGTGGTAGCCCCAATAACTATTCCAAAATTTGAATACATTTTTGTTATACATATCTAGTTTTTCACCTAACAACAAGTTCAGCTCCACACAGAATTTGGAGCATAATTTGCCTTTGCAGCTCTGATTGCTGCAACTACTGAGTTACCTCCATATTTTCTGTTGAAATTACTTAGGGCCACTAATACAGTATCCAGTTTTTTGGAGAAGAATTTTTAAAATGAGTTGACAATAAATTGAATTCTATTTGAAGGCCCAGATAAGTATAGTCTTTATGACTTCAGTTTTCCTTCCATTAAATTTCCAAGAATATGAAGATGAAGGGGTTATAGGCCAGTAGCCCGAAGACCAGGTGGATGGAGTGCAGGAGATCTCGCCAAATGCTGTAATACACAGTGGGCAGGGAAGTGTTTAACTGTATTTGAATTGATTGTATGGGCGGGGAAGAGGTTGGATGTCTTGGTTAATTTCCAGAGCTGCAATAACTTCTGATGTAGTCGGAAGGGTCATACTGCTTGAACTGTACTTTGTTTCTGTTGAAACTAACTGGTTTGTGTTTCTGAGTAGGGAAGTGCATGGCTGTCTCGATCCTTACACAGGGCTGCAAGGAACTGGCTGGTAGTCAGAAGAGTAATACTGCTTGTACTTCAACTGCTAGGAAAGTTTAATTTGAATGGGTAAACGGAGTGAGAATGGACCACAGGTGCTACTGTTGTATCGCTTGACTGATTTAAAGTATCTGCTTTAACTTGCCTTTCTGTGCCTGATTGTTTTTGGAGGACAAGGGCCAGAGCATAGCATAAGCCCATCTCCAGGCAGCAAACACAAAGCAGCTAATTTAAATAGCCTGCCAAGCTGCAGGTCATAAATAGAATTGCATACGGGTTACAGGTCAGTAGCCCGCAGACCTGGTGGATGGAGTGCAGCAGTGCTTGCCGAATGTTACACAGTGGGCAAGGAAGTGTTTAACTCTATTTGAACTGATTTTATGGACAGGGAAGTGGTTGGATGTCTTGATTAATTTACAGGGCTACAATAACTTCTGATGTAGTTGGAAGGGACATACTGCTTGAACTGTACTTCTGTTGAAACAAATTGGTTTGTGTTTCTAGGTGGGAAGTGCATGGCTGTCTCAAGCCTTACACAGGGCTGCAAGAAACACAGCTGGTAGTCAGAAAGGAAATGCTGCTTGTACTTCAAGGGCCAGAGCATTGCAGCCACCCATCCCATAACCCACCCACCCCATGGCTCTTATTCCTTTTATAGTCCATAGGCCCATAGAGTGCACAGATCAGGAAGGGGAGGAGCAAGGGACTGAAAGATAGTAAGGAGGAAAGTCCACAACAAGCATTTTGGGAGTGGTACAGTGCAGTGCTTGTGGAGCAGCTGTCTTCAGGGAGACGTTCTGGAGGCTGTGATGCCGCCCTATCTGCAGGCACCTCTCTGGGTTAAGGGAGGAGGTCACCTGTCTCCGAGTTGAGTTAGCTGGGTTATGGGTGGCTTTCATCCTCACCTAGAGGTCACCAGATCTACAACCTAAACCTCATAGGCTGCCCAGAGGGAGGAGTGGTTGGATCACGGTGGGCTCAGGGAGGGTGTGGGAGGGCTGAGGCACATCCCCCAACTGGTCTGGCTAAGTAACTCCTACACTGCTTTGGAGGAGAGGGAGTACCCCACAAGTGCACCCAAAGCTGGGACCAGGGAGGATGAGTGGGTCCTCCATGTTGGAGCCCAAGGCAAGGGGGGAACAGAACCCCAGAGGAGGAGGAGGAGGAGGAGGAAGCTTCACCTGGTGGGGGACTCAATTGTCCAGTGAGTCACTTTAGGGGAACCAAGAAGGAAGAACAGGGAGGTCAAGTGCATCCCAGGAAGCACTGCTTGGAGGAATGGAATGCGGATCAATAGCATCACAAGGGCAATAGCGAGGAAGGAAAAACTGGATGCCATCATCCACCTGGGGACAAATTACATAGCGGGAGCCAAGGTGGAGATAGACAGAATTCAGGAGGATTTCAGGAAGCTTGGGGTGGGGCCTGAAGCAGGTAGCACACTCTGTCTCCTTCTTTGAGACACTACCTGTCCAGGGCAAGGAGGAAGCTAGGACACTCCGCATCCAGAAACTCAACTCCTGGTTGAAGGAATGGTGTGGAAGGAAGAAGTTTGGCTTCATAAAGGAGTGGGGCCCCACCTGGATGGATATGAGCCTGTATAAAGATGGTGGCCTGCATCTGTCTGGGAAGCGGACCATGGTCCTGAGTGAGCAGTTTGAATGCTTCAGCAGTATGCATTTAAACTGGCCAAGGGGGGAGAGCCAGGGATGTCAGAAGGCTTAGTATCACCCCCGTGGGAAGGAAAATAAACTGATGGCAAAAACAACAAAAGCAGTGGAGGGGGGCAAAGTGAGAGAATCTGGACTGATCAGGAGAGAGAGAACTGGGGAAGGGGAAAGCAGCAGAGGTGCAGAAACAGGGGCAGGGGAAACAATTGAGGTTGCAAGACTGGGAGGGCCATGGTAACTAATGCCTGAAGTCAGAGAAATAAAATCCCAGACCTAGAGGCCTTGATAGGAGAGGCAGACCTGGACATAGTAGAAATAACTGAAACCTGGTACACTGCAAATCATGGGGAGGATATAAATGCACTGGGTTATGCTCTGTTCAGGAGGGGCAGGGGTTACAAAAGGTGGGAGAGTTGCTCTGTAAGTTAGAGAAGGTATAAAGGCAACACAGGTGCAAGGTAGGCAGGGCAAGCCCGAGGCATTGTGGGTCACCCTTGAACCTGGAAATAGCACAGCAATACGCACAGGGGTGATATACAGGCCTCCAGCACAGGGGGAGGAAGTGGACAGGGAGCTAATGGATTAAATACACGAGATGGCAATGAAAAGTGAAATCCTGCTGATGGGGATTTCAATATGCCAGACGTGGATTGGACCACCAAGGTAGCTGCTTCAACAAGAAGCAGAGGCATCCTAGATTCCCTACAGGGGGATGGTCTCAAGCAGCTAGTGCTTGATCCCACCAGAGATAGAGCGATTCTGGACCTGCTACTGACCAACATGGACAGAGTCATAGAAGTCTGGATAGAAGGACAACTGGGGTCCAGCGACTACAACATAGTATGGTTTAACATGGAGACAGGGACTCAACCAAGTCACACAAAGGTGAATGTTTTAGATTTTAGGAGGGTGGACTTCACTGAAATGGAAAGGTGTATTATAGTAGCCCTGGAAAAGGGGGAGGTGGGGGGTTGAATAGCAGTGGGGGAAGCTAAAAAGAGCCATAGTGGACATGACAAACCAATGCATCAGGTTGGTGTCCAAAGGGAAGAAAAGGAGGAAGGCACTATGGTTCTCCAAAGAGGTGGCAGACAAAGTCAGAGCTAAAAGGGCAAGTTTCAGGAAATATAAAGGGACCTAAGGAGAAGAAGACAGGGAGGTGTACTTGGAGTGTCTAAGGGAAGCTGGGAAGGCTGTTAGGAGTGTGAAGGTGAGGACTAAGGAGAGATTAGCGCAAATGGTAAAAAAAGGAGACAAGACATTCTACAGGTATATCAGTGAGAGGTCAAAGGCTCAAAGGGGACAAAGGAGAGTGTAAGGAGGCAGACCTTGACAAGGCGAAAATGCTGAATAAGTACTTTTGTTCAGTATTCATTGAAGAGGGGGAAGGTCAGGGACCACAGCTGGGCAACGGATGTAAGGGGGTGGAGGTAGACACCAGTCCATTCACAATGGAGACAGTCCTGGAAGAGCTCACAAAACTGAAGGTGGACAAAGCAATGGGGTAAGATGGCATACACCCAAGGATATTAAGGGAGCTGTGAATGAAACTAGCGGCACCTCTGGTAGTCATGTTCACCAAGTCACTCAACATGGGAGAGGTTCCAGAGGACTGGATGAGGGCACATGTAGTCCCTCTGCACAAAAGTGGTAGTAGGGAGGAGGTGGGGATTTATAGGCCAGTCAGCCTCACCTAAGCAGTGGGGAAGATCATGGAGGCACTGCTGAAAGAAAGAATAGTGGCACACCTGGAATCCAATGGTGCCCAGGATCCAAGGCAACACAGAGTCACAGCAGGAAGATTGTGTCAAACAAATCTGATTGATTTTTTTGACTGGGTGACAAAGGAGGTAAATCGGGGTGGGGGCAGAGGACGTTGCATACCTTGATTTCAGCAAGGCCTTCGACACTGTCCCACATAAGAGGCTGGTTAACAAGATGCGTGGCCTGGGCATGGGGCAAAAGGTGGTAAACTGGGTGAAGAACTGGCTAATGGACAGAAGGCAGAGGGTGGTGGCAAATGGGGTTCAATCTGGGGAGAGGGGGGTGACCAGCGAGGTACCTCAGGGATTGGTTCTTGGGCCAGTCCTGTTCAATGTCTTCATTAGTGACATTGCAGAAGGGCTGGAGGGAAATGTCTGCCTGTTCACAGATGACACCAAGATCTACAACAGGGTGAATACTCCAGACAGGGTGGAGAGAATGAGGAGGGACCTGGGGAAGCTTGAAAACGGTCAGAAGTGTGGCAATTAAGGTTCAGTACAAAGACATGCACAGCATGGGGGGGGAGTTGATGATCACCAAGGAAGAAAGGGACCTGGAGGTTATCATTTCAGATGATCTAAAGCTGTCAAACCATGCTGGGGTGCACAGGAAGAGGTATCACTAACAGAAGGAGTGAGGATATGATGCCTTTGTATAAAACACTAGAGAGGCCTCACCTAAAGTACTGTGTGCAAGTCTGGAGGCCGCACCTTCATAAGTACATTGACAGGATGGAAGCAGTCCAGAGGAGGGCGACCAAGATGATACAGGGCTTGCACCACAAAACATATGAGGAGAGATTAAAGGACCACAATATGTAGTCGCTGGAGGAGAGGAGGGAGTGGGGGGACATGGTAGAAACATTCGAGTACCTCAAGGGCATAAACAAGGTGCGGGGGTGAGACATCTTCCAAGTTAGAAGGAGTACTAGAACGAGGGGGCATGATATGAAATTGGAGGGAGGCAGGTTAAGAGGAAGTGTGAGGAAGTTTTTTTTCACAGAGAGGATGGTGGACAAAAGGAATGATCTGCCACAGGAAGTGGTGGGAGCAAGCACAGATTTAAACATGCCGGAGACAGGCATATGGGAAACTTCAAGGTGGGAAGGAAGGATGAAAAGCCACTGACCAGGTAGGGTCAAAGGCCACAAACTGAGTATAGGGCTTACGGGCTGACTGGATGGGCCTAGCAGTCCTTATTTGCCGACAATTTCTATGTTTCTATGAAAGCTTAGAACCAAATTGCATGATTTTTTTCCCTAAGTTAACCTGCAATTGTGATTCTTAGCAAATTGAAGATAAATGATTCAAAATGTCCTGTAGACCCAGTTTAGCAGTTGATAATAAAACAATATAATTTGCATATGCAAGTGCAGGTATAAATTTTAGTGCCTATTTTTCAAGAATTTGGATTAAATACATTTAGAGAGGTGTGGAAATCATTTAGATAAAGATTAAAAAGGAAAGGTGCCAATAAGCACCCTTGTCTTACACCTCTAATTTAAACAAGCATTTGTCAATGCCGAATGTTTGCTTGCTGGCACTGGCATTGGTAGTGTAGGAGTTAGAGAGATGCAAAATAGGAATGGTAGTGAAGTATTGAACTGAAGCCAACCCCACCACCACCCTGCAGAGAGTGACAGGCATTGGGCTGTTCCTTTGGGTCATCAGGCATAACGGTCATGCCATTTCACCACACCCTACTCTGCAGACACCGACAAGTGTCACAGTGTGCCTTGGGGTCTTTGGGCATTATGCTCACCCCATTCCATAAGGAAATACGGTGAGATGGGTGCAGTATAGAAGAATGGGGTGAACTTTGGGACTGAAGAATCCAAGGCACACCTCGATGCCTGTCATTGGCTGCAGGGTGTGGGTGGGGGTGGAATGGCATGAGCATTACAGGCGACAATCCCAAATTACAACCCTGATGCCTGTCTGTCTCTACAGGGTGGGGCGCTGTGGCTGGAAACACTAACGCCGCAGGCGTTCATTGGTATTTTCACTCCAAATTTTCAACATGGATTTTTTGTGACCCCCCACCTCATGAACAGTGGCAATATCAGTTAGTTAGCCGAAAGCTGATGTTGCGCAGCGACTACACCATTTGGCACGACAGGTGTGAAAACACATTTCGAACAGGATGTGAAAAATGACAGCTGTACTGTTCATGGGGAGGTGTAGAAAATGGCAATGTTGAAAATCTGGAGTGAAAATATAAAAAAACTGGTGAAGTCACGAGCATGCATAGAAACTGCATAATGCACACCCGTAATGTAATTAGTTTGGGGATTTTTTACAACAGATTGTCAACACAGGCATTTTGGGAACCCGCTCATGAACAGTGTCACTGTGATTTTCTCAATCTGTCCCGAACACTGATTTCCCACAGCGATCACGCATTTCTGCACCAGAAGTGCGAAAACACAGTTCGGCCAGGGTGTGAAAAATGGCAGCTGTACTGTTCATAATGAGGTGTGGAAAAATGCCAGTGTAGAAAATGTGGACTGAAAATATTACAAATTTGTGAACTTACGAGGGTACATGGAAACAGCGCAATGCACGCTCATAACACAGTCATTTTATGGACTTTTGTCACAAAATTTTCAACATAGCCATTTTAAGACTTCTGCTCATGAACAGTGTCACTGTGATTTTTCTTAATCCATCCTGAACATTGATTTCGCACACCGACTGCGTCATTGTGCGCTACATGCGTGAAAACACATTTTGGGCAAGATGTGAAAAATGACAGCTGTACTGCTCATAAGGAGGTGTGGTAAAATGGCAATGTTGAAAATCTGGAGTGAAAATATTATAAATTCGCAAAGTTCGAGGCATGCATAGGAGTGCATAAGCGCGCACTAAATATAAACAGTAATTTTTGGGAATTTGTTCACCAAATTTTAAACATAGTTTTGGGCCTTACCATGACCAGACACTGTCATTTGTTACTCGGTCCTGAAAGGTGGTTCTGTGCAGTGACCGCGAAATCACCTTTCGCGACTGAATAACAAAATGACAGTGACTGAGTTCATGAGATGGGGCCCCAAGAACCTCATGTTGAAAATTTGGTGAATAAAATTACCCAAAATGACAGAGATATGCACCAAAAGTTGAAAAAATCCCATTCATGCCATTATACAGCTTACCGGCATTTCTTCAGTTCACGGTCGCTTTGAAGAGTGCAGACGTGTTCCCAGTCCACCGAAGATCACTGCGCTGGGTCTGTGAGTAAGCATGGGGTCAGGGGAGTGTGGGGAGGTGGGTGGGTGCGGGTTGGGGGAGGAGGCAAGACAGTCAACGAGGGATCTTTTTTTTTTTACAGGTGGGTTTTTTTATTATTGAGGAAGACGATGCGGAACTTTTGCCACACTGGGGTGGGCTCCCAGTGTGGCAGCTGGAAGTTTATTTTGGGGGGGCAGTGGAGCCAACGGGGGATTGGGCACCCCTGTAAGCCATACCAACTTTTGCCACGCTAGGGTGGGATCCCAACATGGCACCTAGAAGTCTGCTTTTTTTTGGTTGGGGTACAGTGGAGCTAATGGGAGATTAGGCACCCCCGTCAGCCATACAGACATTTGCCATGCTGGGCTGGGCTCCCAGCGTGGCACCTGGAAGTCTGTTTGGGGGGCAGTGCAGCTGACAGAGGATTGGGCACTCCCATCAGTCATACAGAGTGCAGGGGTGGAGGGAAGCACATGAGCACATTGGGGTGGGCTCCCAGCATGCTACTTAGGTGTACATGGGGGGGATGAACTGTCTATGACAGTTCAGATGCAGTGCTGACTTGCAGGCAATTTGCATACTGCTGATGGCAGTATGCAAATTGCCTACACGTTACCACCGCTGATTGTGGTGGTGTTTTCCTCAGAACTATATGCCACTGCATCTGAACGGCTGTCATAGTCAGCTCGGACATTCACTGGCACGGTGCAGCCGTGCCAGCAAAAGGGAGCAGGGCATTGGAAGTGGGAGAGGCACACCTACGAAAACTTGTATGGTGGCTCTGTGTTTCTTGCACATGAGTGCAAGCAAACATGAAAAAGGAATCTGGCAGATGCCCATCAACTGTGCATCTAATTCTAGACCAAGTATCCTTCTGTAGTGAGTTGACTGTATCAAGAAGTCTGCCATTGACATTTCATTTTTCCATTTTTTCCCCATAATACCTGACACGAGAGTAAGTCAAATGTGGATGACAAGTCCACAAAAACTGCAAAAAGTCTTAATTTCCAACTATTAGCATATTTTTGAAATAAATGAAGACAAAACAGTTATCCATAGCAGAATATACCACTGTAAAACCTGATTGCAATGGAGACAATATACTTTGATTCATTTTCCATGTCTGTAACTGCTAAAGCATAATTTTCATAAAAATCTTTGCTAATACATCTATGAAAATGATTGGTCTATAGCATTTTGGATTTAACTTCTTTTCTCTTCCTCTTTGTGTACTGAAACAACAACATTTCCTTTCCAGGAATCAGGTAAGTAGTCATGCCTTATGCATAAGATGAAAATATTTGTAGAAGAAGGGCCCAACATCCCATATTGTAGTTAAATACTTCTGCTGACATTTTTTCAGTCCCAGGTGCTTTTCCAATTTTCAAAGCTTTCGTGGCATAAACTACTTCATTTATTGATACTTCTTCTACTTGCACTAATGTCCTCTTTCATAATGAATAATTTCTATGTCAAAAATACTACTCTAAGGTGTGAAAGCTATATTCCCCCCGTAATATATGTTTCTGGGGATTTGGAGAATTAATTTATCCCCTTAGAAATATAGTTTCAAAATGCAATGGCATTATTGTCAGTCACCGCTCACGTCCTTCTTCTGTTTTTCTTTTTTTGTATAAATCCTTTTGCTCTTCCAACATTTGTTTGAATCGTCTTCTCACATTATGTAAAGTCATTGTATTCTCCCTAGAGGGTTCTTTCCTACATTTTCAAATTTCATGCTTCAGTTTCTTTTCTGTTTTTGGTTTAATTTTCTTTCCAATTCTGTATTATAATGGTGTCAGATTTTGAAAAACTGTTGTTATGTTCTCATGTACTGGTACTGGGGAACCTTCTATAAAGTTCACCTGTGAAAATTAGTCACAAGAGCATCCTGCAATACCTTTTGCATGTTTTCTTCTATTTCCTAGTTCCATTTCAGGTGTTTGTTTACTACTAAATAGCCCTGGCTTAGTGTTTGGTTACCTGTATCTATGAGATGTGTTAATATTTTGTGATTTTTTCCGGAAAGTGATTACTTTCAGGTTGCTGGTAGATTACAAAATCCACCAGACAACTGAATAATTCGCAGCAGACAATAATCACAGAGGGTTTGTTGAGGGTTGACATTTCATTCTTCTCTTCTTCAGATTCTGAGGATACTTCCACTACTCTCACTGAGTGTACAATTTCTGCATCAGTCAGCTGCTCAAAGATGGGGCAGTGTCATCCACAAACAGCCAATCTTGATGCCACTGGCACTGACAAAGTTTAGGATGTGAAGTTTGATTGCTATGGCTGCAGTGTCGTGAGTGTCATTGAGCTCTAAGCGTTCAGGCTGCAGCATAGCAATGAAGGACGGGCTGAGAGTCGAGACCCAGCAATGCAGCACTGTAATGGGAGAAACCTTTGCCCATGCATCCCCTGACAGATGAATGGCATCTTTAACTGAGTGTCTTAAGGAATTCTGTTAGACTCCCCTCATTCTTTTTAGAGACGAGATCACTAAGAAGCTGTTTCCTATAATGCTTCTTGAAAGTAACAATTATTCCTCCATCCAGAGGTTGAATACACAATTTGGTGTTTGTAGGCAAAAACATTGCTTTGATGCGACCATTTCCAGATTTCAGTTCTGCTTCTAGTAAGTGGGTGGGACTTTGGTGATGGAGTTGCAGTGCTTCGCATGGTAACCTTTTAGATCTCAGGTGGGCAGAAACAGAGGGTACAAAGCAGGTGTCAAACCACTTTTGAAAATTGTCTGATGTCATCCAAGTACTTCTGCTAGCATCATAGGTGACTGGCAAAGTGTTTGTGTTTATGTGGAGGAAACAGCGAGGTTTGTGAAAACGGTCCATGCATAGTGGGGTTACTTTATGTGTGCCTGCTGCATTTGTGCAGAACAGGAACATGAGTCTGTATTTGACTATTTTAAACCCCTTACGTGCATTCAGATCATTTTTGGTAGCTAGAACAATGTCTGGGAGACATCTCCAGAACAGGCCTGTCTTGTCCACACTTTCTAAAACCCCTTACATTACATGTATTCGACTCATTTTTGGCAGCCAGAGTAATGTCTGGGAGACACCTCCAGAACAGGCCAATCTCATCCATGTTATGCACTTGTTCTTGTAGGTATCCCTCCTTTTCCAAAATTCCTTTAGTTTTGGTATGACTCAACAGCCACTGCATTATCACAAGAGAGAAGAAGAAACAAAGACCAGATTGTGAGGATTAAGAAAGATGGGGGGTTGGTGGAGAAGGGGTAGAACCAAGCAGTGGCACTGAATGAGTACTTCTGCTTTGTGTTCACGAATGAAAGAGGGGGGCAGATACCCCATGGGAACAGTGGCATGGGCAGAGGTGGGGGGTGACTGATATCAAGAATTACAGAGGACAGGGTGCTGGAGGGACTAAGGGCACTGAGGGTGGACATGGCACTGGGTCCAGATGGCATTCACCCTAGGGTACTTAGAGAGCTAACGGACATCCTGGTGGGACCACTGGCAAACCTGTTCAGTACATCACTGGACACAGGATGCATGCCACAGGACTGAAGGATGGCCCATGTGATGCCGATTCATAAAAGTGGTCCGAAGGATGATTCAGGCAACTACAGACTGGTGAGTCTCACTTCAATTGTGGGGAAACTCATGGAGTCAATCCTAAAAGAGAAACTGGTGACCTTTCTGGAAGACAATGGGCTCCAAGATGGCCATCAGCACGGTTTTATATCAGACAGATCCTGCCAGATGAACCTAGTCTAGTACTATGACTGGATTACCAGGGAACTGGACAGGGGCCATGCAGTGGACGTCCTATATTTGGCATTCAGCAAGGCCTTTCACTCAGCACCGCATGGGAGGCTGGGGGGAAAACTGGAATACATTGGGGTGGGGACAAAAATGGTCAAATGGATCACCAACTGGCTAAGGGGTAGGCAGCAAAGGGTGGTGGTGGTAGGGAACTCTCATCACCAAGGGACGTTACAAGTGGGGTGCCCCAGGATTCAGTACTAGGACCGGTGCTGTTCAGGATATTCATATCCAATATCTCAAATGGGATCTAGAGTAGGATCAGTCTGTTTGCAGATGATACTAAGATTGGTGCAGTGGTAGATGACATAGAGGGGTGGAAGGGGCTGCAGGAAGACCTGACCAAACTACAGAAATGGTTGGATACATGGCAGTTGGGGTTCAATGCCAAGAAGTGCAAGGTATTGCACTTCAGAGCAAGGAATCAGGGAAGGAAATATCAGTTGGGAGGGGTACCGTTGGAAAGCACAGTGGAGGAAAAAGATCTAGGGGTACTATTAATGGGGAGTATGAACCACTCAGCTCAGTACAGGAAGGCAGCTGCAAAGACAAACAAGATGCTGGGGTGCATAGTGAGGGGAATCTCCTCCAGGCACAGAGAAGTGATCCTACCCATGTATAGGTCACTGGGCAGGCTGCGCCTGGAATACTGCGTGCAGTACTGGCATCCATTCCTGAAGAGGAACATCAGATTGCTGGAGGGGGTGCATCATAGGTCAACGAAAATGATACAAGGACTTGAGGGAAAATCCTACAAGGAGAGGCTGGGAGAGCTGCAAATGTATTCTCTGGAAGAGATGAGGGATAGGGGAATATGAGCGAAACCTTTAAGTACTTAAAGGGTATTAACAGGATTAATACAGAAGGGATTCTTCAGATCAGAAGGGGGAGGGACATGAGAGTGCACTGGCTGAGATTGGAAGGGGAGATTCAGGAGGGAAATCGGGAGGCACTTTTCCACACAGAGTGTTGTAGATAAGTGGAACACTCTGCCCAAGGACGTGGTATCATGTAGAACGGTGGGAGGATTTAAAATAGGGTGGGACAGAGCGAGGGGGGGTGGTTATGAGGAGGGGAGGGTGGGGCAGCCGCAAGTTGAGGGACTAGATGAACAATCGAGCAGACTCGATAGACCGTGAGGCCTGTTTCTGCTGGCATTTCGTATGTTTGTATGTTCATATAAGATCACTGCTTACCCATTACTGTGACTTTGTGGATCCCATGATAGTGCTGGAACCACCACGATCACCCTGACGATGACTTGACCTTTGTACCCTCTCTGTGAATTTCTTTGGAAAATTGTTCTGTTTTTTCATGCACCAGGTAGTCAGACAGGGGTACACCATTCACCCACTGCACCACATCTGGGTAACATGGTCCATAGCATCCTCAAAAGCATGCCTCAGCTTTTGAGCTTCAGTTCATCAGACTCAGAGCACTCAGAAATGAAGTCCTGCAAAACACCCTCCTGTTTTCTTCATGTGCAAATGGTGCTTTTGGAGTACTCTACTCAGTCTTACTACTGATTTTGGTGAGACTCTCCCCAGCTTTCAGGTGGTCGAGAATCCTCAGCTTAGTTTCAACTGAGTAGTAGGTCAATATGTCGACTCACATGCACAGAAGCGCTAAGGCAACCATGCCAACCAAAGCATTTTTATGCTCAGCAATAAATCAGCTGACCGAACCTAAACTGACAACCTGACAACCATCTAACCAGCAGACCCACCATATCAAATAGTTGACGCAAGCTGTCATTTACAAGCAGAGTGCATGGGACTTCTGGGATTTCCTAGACACAGTGCAATTTAAATAGGAGCCAAGAAAAACATTCATTATTGCAGAATTCTTGTTAAAACAGAGTTCATTACAGCAAGGGAGTACTGTAATTCTGTCACTTTTAAGGGTAGTCTTAAGGCTTACTGTATTGGATGCAGTCGTTGTTAACTGCAACTGTTGAACTTTTCTTCACTCTGTGTGGCCCTACCTTCCATGATGAGATTAATGTTGTCTTGTATGCCAATCCAACTCATGTACCAGTTCCAAGCTGTAATGCCATTGTCTTTGTTTTGCTAGCAGCTGGTGATATCTGTATGCTTTAGTTTTCCTGTAATGCATAGATACATAGATACAAAGAATGTGACGACAGATAAAGGACAGTTGGGCCTACCTAGTCTGCCCAATTGTTTGCTTTTGTTCTTTTTATTATTTATATTATGCTCTCTACCCTACCCCCACGATTCCCTTGTGCCTATCCCAGGTATTTTTTAATGCATTTACTGTGTTTGCCCCCCCCACCCCCTGTGGAAGACTATTCTAGGCTTTCACCACCTTCTCTGTCAAAAAGTACTTCCTTACGTCCCTCTTGAATTTACCCCCCGCCAGCTTCATATTATGGCTTCTTGTTTTAGAGTACCTTTTCCCCCAAAAGATACTCTCCTCCTGTACCTTATTTACCCCTGTAAGGTATTTAAAGATTTCTATCATAGTCCCCCTCTCCTCCAAGGTGTACACATTCAGATCCTTAAATATTTCCTTATATGTCTTTTGATGCAGACCCTGCACTATTTTGGTAACCCTCCTCTGGATTGATTCCACGCTATGTTTTTTTCTGAGATGTGATTTCCAGAACTGTACACAGTACTCAAGGTGTGGTCTTACAAGTGATTTATATATGGGCAAAAATCACGTATCTCTTCCTGCTGCAGGTACACCTACAGTACCTATGCACCCTAGCATCCCACTAGCTCCCCCTCCCCCCCCACTGCCTTATCATATTGTCTTGCCACCTTCAGGTCATCCGATATTATTACCCCTAGGTTTCTTTCCTGCTTGGTCTTTGTCAGTATCACTCTGTCCATCTTGTACTCTCCTCCTGTTGCATTAAATCCAAGCTGAAGCTACCATACCCTTGACCACTCTTCCAATCTTTTTAGATCCCTGCACATTCTACCTATCCCCCCCAAGTGTGACCACTCTGTTACAGATCTTGGTCTCATCTGCAAAGAGACAGACCTTTCTTTCCAATTCTTCTGCTATGTTGCTTAGAAATATATTGAATAGGACTAGTCCCAACACTGATCCCTGTGGAACTCTACTGGTGGCTCTCCCCCTCCTTTGAGCACGCTCCAGTTACCACTACTCTCTGTTTCCTATCCGCCAACCAGTTTCCTATCCAGGTTACCACCTTATTATCTAACCCCAAATTACCTAACTTGCTCATCAGTCTCATGTGTGGATCGGTGTCAAAAGCCTTGCTGAAATCCAGGTAGGCCTTGTCCACTGCACCTCCCTGGTCTAGCTGCCATGTCACCCAGTCAAAGAAGTCTATCAGATTTGTTTGGCATGATCTTCTCTCTGTAAAACCATGCTGTCTTGGGTCCCGCAATCTGTTGGACTCAAGATATTCCACAATCCTTTCCATTAATAATGTTTCCATCAACTTACAGACCACCGATGTCAGACTGACATTTGTCTCTTTCTTGCTACCACTTTTATAAAGAAGGACTACATGTGCCCTCCTCCAGTCCTCTGGGACCTCATCTGTCTCCAGTGATCTGTTTAAAAGGTCTGTCAGAGGTGCAAATAGAGATGTGGTGAAATTAAATTTCGTGAGTGAAATTCCTGCAAAATCAGCAATTTAACCATGCAAAACATTTAATGGAATTTGGTCGTTCCGCAAAATATTTCACAGGTGCAAAATTGCAAAATTCCACCCATGAAATGTCACCCGCAAGTGGCGAAATTTCACCAATTCATGGTGAAATTTCACACTCCGTGGCAAAATTGTGCACTCCGCTGGCGAAATTCTGCATTTCGCACCCACAAAAAATATCACGGAATGTGCAAATTTCTCAAAATGTTTCACAGAATGAAATTTGCCAATTTCGCCAGTCTCTAAGTGTAAAACATAAAATGCATTATGGCTTTGTTTTGCTAACAGCTGGATGTCAACCTGTATTCTGTGCTTATTTTACTGTTTTACAGATGACAGTTATTTACTGAACTTGCATATGTTTTTCTGCCACTGGCATTACTGTAATAAAACCCAGGTCACCTCTGAAAAAGGGATCTTGTCTCAGTGGCCTTACCTGGTAATCAAAATCCAATAATGAAATAAATAAAAAATACTCCTACCCCATGTCTTGACAAGAAATCAGCATTAGCAGGATTGCTCAAACCAGTGACACATTAAAACATATTTCAATGTTGTCGTTTACCTGTCTCTTTTTCTCTGATAAACCTGAATAGTGGTCAAACGTATGGCAACTTAGATTCAATGCTAAGAAGTGCAAAGTAATGCACCTGGGAAACAAAAACCCAGGGGAAAAGTACACAATGGGGGGTGAGATACTAACAACAACAAAAATGGAAAGGGACCTGGGGGTAGTCATATCAGATGACCTAATGGTGAGCAACAATGTGAGAGGGCAGTAAGTAGGGCTGGGGGGATACTGGGATGCATAGGGAGAGGCATCACCAGTAGAAAACAGGAAGCTGTTATCCCTCTGTACAGACAGCTGGTGAGACCCCATCTGGAGTACTGTGTGCAGTTCTGGAGACCCAATCTCCGCAAAGACATAGACAGGATGGAGGCAGTCCAGAGGAGGGCAACTAAAATGGTGCAGGGTCTGCACCAGAAGACATATCAAGAGAGACTTAAGGAGCTTAATATGTATAGCCTCGTGGAGAGGAAGGAGAGTGGGGACATGATAGAAACTTTCAAGTACCTCAAGGGAATCAACAAAATCCAAGAGGGCATCATCTTTCAGAAAAAGAGGCATGCAAGAACAAGGGGGCACAACTTGAAGCTAGAGGGGGGACGGCTCAGAGGTAATGTGAGGAAGTATTTTTTCATGGACAGGGTTGTGGATGCATGGAACAGCCTTCCTGAGGAGGTTGTGGAGTCAAAAACAGTGGTGGAATTCAAGAATGCATGGGGCAGGCATAAGACAATTCTAGGGGGTGGGGTAGAAAGACGTAGGCTGTTGGTTAACTAGGATCTGCAGCTTATCCATTAGGTAAGGAAATGGGCAGACTGGGTGGGCCAAGCGGTCCTTATCTGCCATCAAATTCTATGTTTCTATGAATAAGAAATTATGCTGCCATGTTAGTCAAAGTAGAAGTGATTGAAAAAAAAGAGAAACTTTTGTTGTTTTTGTTTAATAATAAACCCGAAGAAAGAATTGTCATGTTTCTTAACTCCCTCTACTGCACTAAACTCAGTGTTAACTTTTGCTTTTATAATGATTTGTTTATAATTCACTAGCTTTTCCTTATACAGCACCCTGCTGACCTGAGATTGTTCTACCATGTAAATTATAAAGACTGTTTCTTTTCTCTGTATTGCTTCCTTCTCCAAATTGGTTTTCTGTACTTGCTTTTTATATTTGTTTATTGTCATTGTACTTGTCATCAGGTGATGTCTTACCTCTATAGCTCCCACTAGGGGTCTTCTTCCTGTTGGATCAGTGCTCCTATCAACCAGAGCACCTTGACTAATCAACTTACCACCTGGAGGTGAGGTTCCATTTAGAAACATAGAAACAGAGAATTTGATGGCAGATAAGGACCGCTTGGCCCACCCAGTCTGCCCATTTCCCTACCTACTGGATAAGCTGCAGATCCTAGTTAACCAGCAGCCTACTTCTTCCTACCCCCAACCCCTAGAATTGCCTTATGACTGTCCCATGCATGCTTGAATTCCACCACTGTTTTTAACTCCACAACCTCCTCCGGAAGGCCATTCCATGCATCCACAACCCTCTCTGTGAAAAAATACTTCCTTAAATTACCTCTGAGCCGACCCGCCTCTATCTTCAAATTGTGCCCCCTTGTTCTTGCACACCTCTTTTTTTGAAAGATGCTACCCTCTTGGACTTTGTTGATTCCCTTGAGGTACTTGAAAGTTTCTATCATGTCCCCCCTCTCCAAATTCAAACCCTCCCATCCCCAGCCCTGAACCCAGTACCAGCTGTGCCAGAGTCAGGCTCCCTCACCACCACACCACATGGCTGGCTTTCCTGCCACTTCCCCTTCTAGCATACTTCCGGAAAACACAAATTGCCACAGTGTGGTCCCTGGGAGGCTAGCCTTTCAAACAGCCTGGTGGACATGGGGGTGACAGGCCTTGATAATCACATTGCCCCAAATGGGATTTTTCCCACTTTTTCCCACTACCCTCACTCAGCATGTGGACTCCTGTTCAAGACGATCCTGGGGAGATACCAGGCAGTATGTGATCGATCATTCATGCTGCCAGTGAGACATCTACCAAGTCTCCACCAGGTGTCTCACTATGAGCAGTGCTGCACTGAGCCCTCCCCCAGGGAGGAGAGCATGCAAGCTCTGAAACCTCCCTGAAGGCCTCTGCTTCTGACATCCTGGGCTAGGCGCAAAACCCGAGTCTCCAGCATACCTGAGTGGTCCCCACCACAGAGCCAGCCTGGATTTATGTGCTTATTTAACTTACTAAAATACCTAATGCACTTCTGTGAAGCCTTCTGTGTTGCCCATTTTATGGATGTGCATATGTTTTTAGGAGGTAAAAGCAGCTCCTGACTACAACTGACTCCCATGACACTGGAACAGCTTCTTATCAAGAGCTTCTCCTTGACTGCTCACTGCTCCTTTAGCCTCCAGTTAAATCCCATTAAAGATTAGAAGTTTGAGGCTCCATTTTAATGTAGAAGCATGCTGATTTTTGCATACCAGTATGTTCTTTGCATTAGTAACAGCCAGCTGGCCATCCAATCTTGATTTCTGACAGACAGCATTTTTTTTTTTATATGTATTTATTTACTTATTTGAAAGCTGGATTTAAAACCTTTGAGTCATGGACTCATTTACAAAGGCACTTTGTCGCAGAGAGGATAGACATGAATACAGTGTGAGATACAATAGTGGTAACATACAGGTGCAATACAGATAACAATAAGAACGCATTTACAACAGTGGTTTACAGATAAAGTTGCATATAATAAGTTACACTCGTATAAAATATTACTAGAATAGAAGGTACAGCCCTGGATGTACCAGGGAGGAATACTTATGAGGAAAGGTTGGGGGAGAAAAACAGGGGTGGGGAAAAAGGGGAGGGAGGGAATAGCAGTCCAATGGACATTGTCAAGGCTAAGGGCCAGGCGGGAGGGACCCTCATCATTATAATACTGTACTTGTTTCCCCCTTTTCCCCAGTGGCCCTCATTGACTTGACCCCTGCACCCAGCCCCATCACCCACCTTCCCCTGTCCACCACCTCATCCTCCATAGCTTGCCCCCCCAGGCAGATGGGGGCAGTGTGCCACTGACAGAGTTGGAGTTCGGTTTATTGGTGGGTGCCACAGCTGGTGGTGGGGGGCCTGCAGTGCATTGTCAATGTCATGGTGCTACATGCCCAGGATATTTTCTAGATTTTCTTTCATTTCCCTCAGGTCAGCTCATGGGCCAGGACTTAGCAGGCACAAGCACTCAAGCATGCTCAAGTTCCAGTCAGGAGGTGCCTGGGCTCCCAACATGGCTCCTGCCTGCACCAGCACCTGTGTGAAGAAAATGGCCCTCCTTCCCCAGAGGGGGAGAGCATCCTCTAGGATGCACAGTTCTCCTCCCCCCAGCTGGCCTCCATTGACACAGGTTCATGTCTGAGCCTGGGTTGCCAATGTTGTGAGCAACAGCACTACCACTGTGCTGATAGGCTGGAGTTGATAGACAACATGTAACAACAGCACAGAATAGCATTGGTTCAGTACAAAGGAGAGATATAGCTGGGCATTATCCACATAGCAGAGAAACCCAATAGTGTATTTCCACCCCTGGAAATAGTTCCTTTATGCCTGAGGTTCTGACATCATTTCCTTGAGTGCAAAGTGCATTTCACTGTCATATCCTCTCTAGCACACTGCACTGACAATATAAGCATACACATTGTATAATATATATATTTCTATATAATAAATCACACACTGCACATACTTGTGTATCATCACATGCCTTGGCCTTACAAATACAATTAAAAAAAAAACTAGATAAACATGTGGGGAGTAGTGCAATGTAATGGCTATGGGGCAGCAGTCTTCTGGGAGTCTTTCTGAGGCTGAGATGCTGCCTATTTGCAGACAACCATCTGCCCTGAGGGAGGAAGTTGCCCGTCTTCAGGCCGCACTGGACAGTAGTAAGGAAACCTTCCCCCAGGCCACACTGGACAGTAGGAAGGGAACCTCCCCCATCCAGGGAGCACTAGCGCCACCACCACTACCTCAGAGGTTGCGAAGAAAGCACAGCAGTTGGACCACAGTGGGCTCAGGGAGGGTGAGGAGGGTGGAACAGTGGCACACCCAGTCAATTGTTCCACTCCACAATCCATACACCATTCTGGGGGAGCATAGCTCCCCAATGGATGCACCCGCAGAGAAGACTGATGATAACTGTCACAAGGGAGGCCCACAGGAAGGAGGCAGAGGACACCACAGGGAAAGGAAGCAGCTCCTGGTGGGGGACTCAATTATTAGGGGTATAGAACTGGGGGAAGCTGGGAAAAATGAAGTAAGGTGCCTACCTGGTGCCATGGCTTGGAGGGACAGGAAGCGCATCCTCAGGATCACGAGAACAGCTGCAAGGATTCCAAGCTGGACGTAATTGTCCACCTAGGGACAAATGACTTGGCTCATCATGAGATTAGAGCAGTGCAGGAGGACATTGCAGAGTTGGGGAGGGACCTAAGACAAGTAGCACACACAGTATCCTTCTCAGAGGTGCTGCCTGTCAAAAGCATGGGGGAGGCGAGGGTAATTGACACCATGCAGTTTAATGAATGGTTGAAAAAATGGTGCAGAGCACAGGGGTTTGGCTTCATTGGGACTGGGGTTCCACCTGGAGGGACACCAGCCTATACTGGCAGGATGGTCTGCATCTGTCCAGGAAGGGAACAAGTCTTTTGAGCAATCGGTTTAAATGCTTCATTGGCAGCTTTTAAACTAGTCAAGGGAGGCACTGACAAGCAGCAGGAAAATCCCAGCCTCCCTACAAAACAGGGTACTAAATGAGAAAAAGACTGAGGTAGAACGGTCAGTGGGGATGCTGCAACAGAAGGTAAAGCCATCAAAAAAATGGAGAGCAATGAGTACTAACGCCGTAGTCTGGGTAACAAGCTTCCTGAATTAGTGGCCTTGATGGAGGAGGAACATCTGATATCGGCAGTCACAGAAACATGGTACACACAAACCATGACTGGGACATAAACATACCAGGATACACTGTCTACAGGAGGGACAGGGAGGGTAAAAGAGGAGGAGGGGTAGTTCTTTACAAGGGAAGGAATAAAAGCAACAGAACAAAAGGGTAAACAGGGAGGAGAAGAAGCACTGTGGGTAAATTTGGAGACAGGCAATGGCACCACAATACGCACAGGGGTTATATACAGACCCCCTTCTCAGGGGGAGGAAATGGACAGGGAAATGATAGCAAGTATACTTAGAATGGCAGAAAAAGGGGAGATATTGCTGATGGGTGATCTGAATATGCCAGATGTTAACTGGAGTGCAGTTGCAGCTGCCACTTCGAAGAGTGCAGTTATTCTAGATGCCCTACAGGGGGCATGCCTTAGACAACTAGTACTGGAGCCCACTCGAGAGGGAGCAATATTAGACTTGATTCTTTCAAATGGAGATGGAGAGAGGATCACAGATGTAGAAGTGGGTAGCCATCTGGGAACTAGCGACCATCGAACAGTATGGTTCACAATAAACACAGCAATAGAGTCAAGCCAACAAAGACAAAAGTACTGTACTTTAGGAGGGCTGACTTTGCTAAATGGGTGAGTGCCTAAGAATGCACTAGCAAATGGGCAGGAAGGAGGGTGGAAGAACAATGGGGATAATAAAACTGCCATCACAGAGGTAATGAGCCTTTGTGTGAAGCAAATAAACAAAACAAGACGATGTAAGAAACCACTATGGTTCTCAAAGGAAGTGGCAGTGAAGGTTCAAGAGAAAAGAAAGCATTCAGGAAGTACAAGGAATCATGAAGAAGCAGGACAGAGAACTGTATCAGTTAAAGCAAAAGGAGGCTGGGAAGGCAGTCAGAACAGCAAAAGCCCAAACCGAGGAAAGATAGCCAACTCAGTTAAGAAGGGGGATAAAACCTTTATAGGTACATCAGGAGCAAAGGAAGACCAAGGAGGGATAGTGAGGCTTAATAAAGGGAGGGAGGGTGGGCAGAGGGAGACTGTGAAAGGCAGAGATACTAACAAATATTTTGCTCAGTATTTACAAATGAAGAGGGAGGTACATAAAACAAACAGTAGTAACACTCTGGATACAGAAGTTGATACCAGCCCATTTACAGAAGAAAGGGTTCTGAAAGAACTCTTAAAACTGGAAGGTGGACAAAGCAATGGGGCCTGATGGATTCATCCCAGAATTCTAAAAGAGCTAAGGGTAGAACTAGTGACACCACTGACTACCCTTTTAACAAATCATGGGAGGATGGGGTACCCGAGGACTGGAGGAGGGCAGATGTGATTCCCCTTCACAAAAGTGGGAGCAAGACAGAAGCAGGAAACTACAGACCTGTTAGTTTAACCTCAGTGATAGGGAAAATGATGGAATCACTTGAAGGAAATAATTGTTGAGTATCTAGAGGCCAGAGGGCACAGGACCTAGGCATGGATTCATGCAGGAAGGTCATGCCAGACAAATCTGATAGATTTCTTTGACTGGGTGACCAAAGTAGTAGATCAGGGAGGGGCTGTGGACATGGCCTACCTAGACTTTAGCAAGGCATTTGACACAGTTCCACACAAAAGATTAATATGCATGTTAGCCAGCCTGGCAGTGGGTCCCAAGATGACAGCCTGGGTAAAGAATTGGCTGGAGAATAGGACAAAGAGAGTAATAATAAATGGAGTCCACTCAGAAGAAAGGAGGGTTACTAGTGGGGTACCGCAGGGTTCAGTATTAGGACCAGTCCTCTTCAATGTCTTTATAAGCGACATTGCAGAAGGACTGAAGGAAAGTATGTCTCTTTGCAGATGACACTAAGATCTGCAACAGAGTTGATGCACAGGGTGGGGTGGAAAGGATGAGAAGGGACTTGGCAAGGTTAGAGGAATGGTCAAATGTATGGCAGCTTAGATTCAATGCTAAGAAGTGCAAGGTAATGCACCTGGGAAACAAAAACCCAGGGGAAGAGTACACAATGGGGGGTGAGATACTAACAACAACAAAAATGGAAAGGGACCTGGGGGTAGTCATATCAGATGACCTAAAGGTGGGCAAGCAATGTGAGAGGGCAGCAAGGAGGGCTGGAGGGTTACTGGGATGCATAGGGAGAGGCATCACCAGTAGAAAACAGGAAGTTATTATCCCTCTGTACAGACAGCTGGTGAGACCCCATCTGGAGTACTGTGTGCAGTTCTGAGACCCAGTCTCGGCAAAAGACATAGACAGGATGGAAGCTGTCCAGAGGAGGGCAACTAAAATGGTGCAGGGTCTGCACTCGGAAGACATATGAAGAGAGACTTAAGGAGCTTAATATGTATAGCCTCGAGGAAAGGAGGGAGGGGGACATGATAGAAATGTTCAAGTACCCCATGGGAATCAACAAAGTCCAAGAGGGTAGCATCTTTCAAAAAGAGTGTGCAAGAACAAGAAGGCACAATTTGAAGATAGAGGGGACGGCTCAGAGGTAATTTAGGAAGTATTTTTCTCACAGAGAGGGTTGTGGATGCATGGAACAGCCTTCCGGAGGAGGTTGTGGAGTCAAAATCAGTGGTGCAATTCAAGCATGCATGGAACAGTCATAAGGCAATTCTGGGGGGTGGGGGTAAGAAGAAGTAGGCTGCTGGTTAACTAGGATCTGCAGCTTATCCAGTAGGTAGGGAAATGGGCAGACTGGGTGGGCCAAGCGGTCCTTATCTGCCGACAAATTCTATGTTTCTATGTTACTTCCTAATTATCATCTCTATAATCATCATGTACACAGTGATTGGCACTATGGCTAGAACAGATCCCTATGGCATGCCACATTCTAAGGGTATCAGGTGCAATGTGAACGTTCCTACCACCACTGACTGTACCCAATCCACCAAGAATGACTGTAACCATGAAAATACAATTTCAGAAAGTCTGGCATACTCACAGAGTCTATCAACTAACATCCCATGGTCCATTGTGCCTAACACCAAGAAGAGACTGAGGAGGACTGCACTTGATGCAGTCCCCCAATCCCTCACCAGGAGTACTGTGGAAGTTCTGAAGTCTGCATCTAATAAAGGACAGGATCATGGTGGAGGCAGTGTAGAGGAGAATAACCAAGATGCTCCAAGGACAGCAGGAAAGGACATATGAGTAGAGGCTGGCAGATCTGAACTTGTACCCACTTGAGACAATAATACGTGGTGGTGGGGGTGTCATTATATGTCTCAAATGACTTGGAATCGAGCAAAGCCATAAATGCAATGGCAAAACAAAAACATGTAGAGCAACTCTGGGTGTCCATAATTCCCCAAAATGGGAAGAAATTGATGGTGAGCATGGCATACAGAGCACCAAACCTAACTGCTGAGGAAAGCATTACATTCTTTGAGACATTAGAAAATATCAATTCAGGCGGCCCGTCGGCGGCGCCAGCGGTCAGGATTTTCACTTCGCGACGCGGCGACCCGGGTTCGAGCGGATCCGGGTGCGGAGGTCGGCTGGGAGTAGGATTGAGCGTCCGCTGGACAGCCTCCTTCTCCTTGGGAGGGTGGATAGCACTCGGTGTGCTGGGACTCTGGCGAGGCCGGGAGTTCTCAGCAGCCGACGCTGACGGGGAGGAGGAGGCGGGGCAGACGCTGGCGTCATTGCACATCCCCGCCTCCTCTGGGGAGAAAATAAGGATGAAAAAGATGGCGGGGCAGGACCACCGATGGATGAAGCCCTCTCTGGAGAGCCTCGTATCGCCACGGCCGCTGCGGGACCCCAACCAGTCACAGTTCCGGGGTCACGAAGGTGGCCCGAGGCCCCACCCTCCGGGGGGCAAGCTGGGGGTGACCAAGGGTCCTCTGCAGCTATAGGTGGTGGTAGAGGTCTCCGGGGGCCATGACCAGGGTGGAGGATATAGCCGGTGGTCCTGCCAGGAAAAAGGGTAAATAAAAAAAAAAAAAGAAAATATCAATTCAGGATCAGACATCATAGTTATGGATGATTTCGACTTCCCTGATATAGACTGGAAAAACAATACCGCTACATCCTCAAGTAGTAAGAGACTATTGGACTATATAAAATTAAATAACATGAAGCAACTAGTCAGTGAAGCAATAAGAGGTCACAATATTTTGGACCTAATACTTAGTAATGTTGACAACAGTACAACTGATTGCAAAGTGAGAAAACCATTTTGCAATAGTGACCATAACATGGTAAAACTAGTAATTCATCTAAACTGGGAATCTCTGCTCAGTACCACTAAAACAAGATGTTATGGAAGGGCTAATTATGACCAGATACTTAAATATCGTGAGGACTAGAATTGGAAGGAGGAGTTTAAAGGTCAAACCCTAGGAGTTAAGTGGCAGAAATGCACAGATAAATTAGATGACTGTGTAGATAAATGTATTCCACTTAGGACAACATATAACAAAATGGGTAAAATACCTAACTGGTTTAATGGCAGCATCACTAAACTTATTAAAAAATGAAGGAAAGCTTTCCCTAAACTCAGGAACAATCCTTCTGCCAAAAATGTAGAGGATTACAAAAAGAAATGCAAAGCATGCAAGATATTCATAAAAAGATCAAAAAGGGACTTTGAACTGAAGTTAGTGACAACGGCCAAAAACAACAAAAAGCCCTTCTACAGCTGCATCAATAGTATGAGGAAAGGCCAGTCAGTAGTTGAACCACTGACTGTCAACAATAAGGAAATAAGAGAAGTAAAAAAACAAAGCAACAGTATTGAACAAATATTTTGCTAGTGTCTACACACCAAAAAACTGATTTTTCAACTGATGAATGGAAAGAATTGTGTGCAGGAATACCAAACAGAGTTCATACAGTTGATGAAAACTATGTGGCTAGTAAACTACAAAATATAAATATGAATAAATCACCTGGACAGATAATTTGCATCCAGTACTATTAAACGGATTATCAAAAGTCTTAGCAGGACCATTGACCGATATTATAAACACATCATTCGCAGAGGGCCTGGTAGATTGGAAAAATGCAATCATGTCACCAATACATAAAAAAGGGTCAAAACACAACTGTAGTAATTTTCTTCCAATTAGCCTGACTTCTATTATCAGCAAATTAATAGAAGGAATAATAAAAGATGAGATATGTGAACACATAACTAGCATGGGTATCATGGATATAAGTCAGCATGGTTTGCAAACTGGACGGTCTTGCCAAACTAATCTGTTGTACTTTTTTAACCCAGTGAGTACTGCTCTTGATGTAGGATTACCTGTTGATGTCTTATATTTAGACTTCTCTAAGGCATTCGACACCCTACCACATAGACAACTTTTTGTGAGACTGATAGGCATAGGACTTGATATCAATGTAGTAAAATGGGTTAAATCCTGGCTGGAGACATCTCAGGCTGTATAGTATGGAATATAGGAGACTAAGGGGAGACTTATATCTGATATATAGAGCTCTAACAGATAAAGACCTTTGGGAAGCTATTGGGTTAACAAGAAACACAGAGAGATGTAGTAGATTCCACCATTACCAGCTCAAGGGTGAATTTTACAAACAAACATAAGGGGTCAGTGGTTAAGCCAAAGAGTTACTAACTCATGGAATAAACTACCTAATAACGTGGTAACTAGTACTACCCCAGATGGCTTTAAGAAATCACTGGATAACTTTATGGACAATAAAAAAATATTATACCCTAAGGTACAAACAGGTCAAGTCCATATGTCCTCTGGCTTTTGACTCATACTTTCTGTGATTCTGTGAATAAAAGAAAGCTAGAACATGAGTGAAACATACAAATACCTCCATGGGGTAAATAAAGCGGATAGCGGGGAATTATTCAGACTGAGTGGGAACACAAACACCAGGGGAAATGCCATGGAGATGATGGAGGGCAAACTTAAGAGATACCAGGAAGTGCTTTTTCACAGAGAGTGTGGTGGAGGGGTGGAATAAGCTTCTGTAGGAGGGGTGGTCTGCGCAGAATCAGTGGGGGTATTCAAATGAGGGTGAAACAAATGTAAGGCCTTGATAATGACCACACCAGAAAGGGAGGGGAAAGGGGAGAGTGGACAGCCTCTAGAACTTTCTTATAAAACATTAGTAAGGTAGGAAAGGGCAGACACAATGGGCCAATGGGCCTTTTTATGCCAACAGATTCTGTTTCTGTGTTTACAATAACTGTGTCCATGATACAGCATTGTTGGAAACCAGACAGAAGTGGTGAAAAGATGTTATATCCTTCTAGGTGCTCACAAAGCTGTTCCTCTATCACTCTCCCTACAACCATAGACAAAAAATTGCATTTAGTAGATTGGCCAGAAATTACTAAAGGCACTGAAATACTTTCTGAGCAGACGGTCTCACACCCACCTTTTTCCAAGTACCCAGAAAGAACCCCTCTTTCAGGTAACCATTATTAATGTCTGCTTTAGCTATGCCCCCACCCCCACCCACACACACACAAGATTTAATAGCCTGGTTTAAGGCTGGATCTATGCCAGAGGTGGTGGAGTGCATTGTACATTATTGCATTTTTATGGATTAAAAATATTCAATCTGGTTTAAAAGCCTCACAACCTCAAAATTTGAACTCTCTATAGCCAAGTCTTCATTTGGATGTGGACTTTTTCATTTGTTGGGCCATCAGTTTATAATTCTGTTCCCCTCAGTGGTAAATTATAAGTATGTCTGAGATACAAAATAGTTCAAGGATTTTTTATGGCAAAATGCAAGAAATATGCCGGATTTGTAGTGTAAATGTTCCGCCTAGATAGTAAAGGCTCTTTTTATGCTTTCTTGCCAAAGGCTAGCAAATGTACTACAGTCTGTCAGAGCTCTGGGAGGGCTTTTTGGGGCTTTCCTGTCCACCTATCACAGCTTCAGAATCCCCTATCTCCACCCCAATTCCTCCCACTCTCTGCCTTTCTGGTGTTTTTGGCTTTGAAGTACTTGTCCAATCAGAAGGCTGGAAAATGCAAAGTGGAAGCGGGTTTTCTTGTGCAGCTTGTAGTTCCTACTAGCAACACTTTCTGTGCAGTTTGTAACATTAAGAACATGTATTTCTCCCACTTACATAAAGGAAACAGTAAAGGAGTTGCTTTACTAATAGGCAAATGTTTTTCAAGTAGGATTTTAGACTCTTTTGCCACTGAGGAGAGAAGAATGGTTGTTGTGAAGGTGCAATCTGATAATTTAGCTTGTGTTTTTAGTTCTATTTACACTCCAATTTCAGTCCTTTTTCTCCTCTATCAGCTGGATCTTTTGTCTTTGGGAATGTGAACTCATAATAATTGGTAGGGACATGAGCAGTCTATTGGTTGTGGGTTTGGATAAATCTATCCCTCCTAATTGTTGGGGTAAGTTCAAGTCACATATTCTTGTTAATTTTTTGAGCAATAATGGTTTAGTGGATGTGTGGAGGTCCTCTCATGGTAATGAAAAAACAATGTACTTTCTCTTCTTATAGTCATAGTTCAAGCTCTAGATTAGGTTAGGTTATGATTTAATATCTAGACCCCATTTGGTGGAGTGTTCATGCCAAGATTCACAAATCAAAAATGTGTTATCAAATCGTAGCCTAGGAACATTTTCATGTTGAATAGATTTTCTTTGTAATAGATGACAGACTTAGAGATTCAATAATATCCTGCTAAAAGAGTTGAATTTTAAGACTAAGATAAAAAAGCTATTTCTAACTTATTTCAATATAATAAGGTGGATGGTAATAACATATTCTAAGTCTGGGACACCTTTAAGGCAATCTTGCAAGGGGTGGTGATCTCAGCAGCATCATGGAAGAACATAAAAAGAAAGGTGAGGGTCTTAGAACCTGAAAATAACCTAAACACTCTGGATATTAACATTAAAAATGGAGATGGTTCCAAGAAAGAGTACAACAGCATGTAAAAACAAGCATTTGTCAATGCCGAATGTTTGCTTGCTGGCATTGGTAGTGTAGAAGTTACAGAGCTGCATAATAGGAATGGCAGCGAAGTATTGAACTGAAGCCAACCCCACCACCACCCTGCAGAGAGTGACAGGCATTGGGGTGTGCCTTTGGGTCATCAGGCATAACGACCACATCATTTCCACCACCCCTACCCTGCAGACACTGACAAGTGTCACGGTGTGCCTGGATCTTTGGCCTTATACGCACCCCATTCCATCAGGAAATACGGTGAGATGGGTGCGGTATAGAGAATGGGGTGAAGTTTGGGCCGAAGAGTCCGGGCACACCTGATGCCTCACACTGGCTGCAGGGTGTGGTGGGGTGAATGGTATGAGTACGACAGGCAAGAATCCCAAGTCACACCCCTGATGCCTGTCATTCTCTACAGGGTGGGCGTTGGTGGAAACCCTAACGCCTCAGACATTCATTGGTATTTTCACTCCAATTTCAACATGGTTTTTTGTGACCCCCACCTCATGAACAGTGGCAATATCAGTTTGTTAGCCGAAAACTGCTTTTGCACAGCGACTATGGCATTTGGCACCACAGGTGCAAAAACACATTCCGAACAGGATGTGAAAAATGACAGCAGTACTGTTCATGGGGAGGTGTAAAAAATGGCAATGTTGAAAATCTGCTGTGAAAATCTTAAAAAGAAACGGTGAAGTCATGAACGTGTGTAGAAACTGTGCAACGCACACCTGTAACGTAACTAGTTTGGGGATTTTTTTACAGCAGATTGTTAACACAGGCATTTTGGGACCTCCGATCTTGAACAGTGTCAGTGTGATTTTCTTTATCTGTCCCGAACAATGATTTCCCACAGTGACCACGCATTTCTGTGCTGAAAGTGTGAAAACACATTTTGGCCATGTTGTGGAAAATGACAGCTATACTGTTCATAAGGAGGTGTGTAAAAATGCCACTGGTGAAAATCTGGACTGAAAATATTACAAATTCATGAACTTATGAGGGTGCGTGGAAACTGCGCAATGCTCACTCATAACACAGTCATTTTATGGAGTTTTGTCACCAAATTTTCAACATAGCCATTTTAAGACTTTTGCTCATGACCAGTGTCACTGTGATTTTCTTAACGTGTCCCATACATTGATTTCGCACACCGACTGCGCCATTGTGCGCTACATGGGTAGAAACACGTTGTGGGCGAGATGTGAAAAATGACAACTGTACTGCTCATAAGGAGGTGTGGTAAAATGGCAATGTTGAAAATCTGGAGTGAAAATATTGAAAATTTAACGAACTTATAGCGTGCGTTGGAACTGTACAAGCGCACGCTCGTAAAACAGTCATTTTTTAGGAATATTTTCACCAAATTTTCAACATAGCCATTTTAAGACCTCTGCTCATGAACAGTGTCACTGTGGTTTTCTTAATGTGTCCCGTACATTGATTTCGCACACCAACTGCGCCATTGTGCGCTGCATGGGTGGAAACACATTTTGGGTGAGATGTGAAAAATGAAAGCTGTACTGCTCATAAGAAGGTGTGGTAAAATGGCAATGTTGAAAATCTGGAGTGAAAATATTGAAAATCTGCGAACTTACAAGTGTGCGTAGGAACTGCGCAACGCACGCTCGTAAAAAAGTCATTTTTAAGAATTTTTCCACCAAATTTTCAAAATAGGCTTTTTGAGAGCCCACCTTAGGAACACTGGCAGTGTCATTTCATTACTCATTCAGGAAAGGTGATTTTGTGCAGTGGCTGCAAAATCACCCTTTGGGCCTGAGTAACGCCATGACAGTGACAGAATTCATGAGAAGGGGTCCCAAAAACCCCATGCTGAAAATTTGGTACAAAAATTCCAAAAAATGCCTGAGATATGCAATAAAGTTGAAAAAACCCTATCTATCCCATTATACAGCTTACCGGCATTTCCATCAGTTAAGCGATTACGGCTTTGAAAAGTGCAGACGTGTTCGGTCCACCGAAAGATACGTCGCTTTTGAGCTCCAGAGGTAAGTATGGGGTGAGGGGTGGGAGGCAGGGTGCAGTGGGTGGGTGCGGTTGTGGGGGCAGGAGAAGCACTGAGGACAGTTTTTGTATTTACAGTTTTTTTTTATTTCTAAGATGACGAGGGAGTTTGCCACACTGGGGTGGGCTCCCAGCGTGGCAGCTGGAAGGATGTTGGTGGGGCAGGAGCCAATGGGGATTAGGCACCCCATTGGCCATAATATCATTTGCCACGCTGGGGTGGGCTCCGGCGTGACACCTGGAATGCTTTGAGGGGAGTGCAGGCCGGCGGGGATTAGGGCATCCCCATCAGCCATAAAACTGTTGCCATGCTGGGGTGGGCTCTCAGCATGGCACCTGGATGCTTTGGGGGGTGGAGCCGACGGGGGATTGGGCACCCCCGTCAGCCGTACAGTGTGGGGGAGGGGGAAGGCGCATGAGCATGCAGTGTGCATGCATGCGCGCGCATGTGTGTGTGGAGGGGGGAGCTCTGCTCACTGAAGCGGACCTCTCCTTTTCAACTGTATGCCACTGCATTTTCAGCTGTCATAGACAGCTGGAGCAGTGATTGGCGCACTGCAACTGCGCCTGCAAACACACTGACTGAATTGGAAGAGGCTGACACACTCTGGAAAACTCGGATGATGGCACTATGTTTCTTGCACAAGTGTGCAAGCAAACATAATTAATCAATAACACAGAAATAACTGTATCAAAAATAATTGGTTAAAGCATAAAAAAACTGTAACTTAACTAGTGAAGTGTTAGGAAAATTTATTGCATGATGGCTTAACGCAGCTAGCCAGAAATCATAAATTCAAGATAATGGTGACAAATTGTGCAGTGATAAACAGGGGATATCCAGATGCTTTTTGGATATTTGCCAAAAATTATACAAATTGCAAGGAGAGCCTTCTTCTGTACAATTAAATTATTATTCATCTCTCTTACAGTCATATAAGCTGATCCCACAGGAAATCTCCCATTCACAGAATGTTATACCTATACAAGTTACAGAAACCACAAAGTCAAAGGCCAAAGGTAAAAGCCCCAAGGAGGATAGCTTTGCCATTTAATTTTATTCTGTTTTAAGGATTTAATGGGCTCTTTACTCTTAACATTATTTTAGGCAATTCAAACACATAACAAAACACCAAATTCCTTTAAATCTGCTTCTGTTACTTTTATACCAAAACAAGGGAAGGGTACCAAGAATGTACAAAACTACAGGCCAATGCAATATTAAAACAATGAATATAACATTTTTGCAAACATTTTGAACACTAGAATACTACCCTTCTAGAACAAAATTATACATTCCAAAAAAATGGGTTTATTCTGACCAAACAAATTCATAGCAGTATACATAAAGTTCAATACATTATAAAACTCATTCAAAAAACTATAAGGGAAGCAATTATTCTAAGCCTTGATGCCACCAAGGTTTTTGCCATGGTGGAGTGGCACTAACTTTTTTAATATATTAGAGAACTGGGGTTTCCCTAATCACTTCATAAACTGGATCAGGCCATGTATACTCACCCTATCGGGTTGCACGTTTCTGTCAACCCATATTTTAAAAACAAATAACGACCTTATGGAAGGGTTTGAAATTTTAGGGGAGTTAGACAAGCCTGTCCCATGTGTTGCACCTTATTCATTTTGGCTTTAGAAGTTTTGTTGATAGAAATAAGAAACTGCTGAAACTAAAAGTAGTCTCGTACAGCAACGACAGAAGCAAACTTCATGCTTACGCAGATCATGTGCTATTGCTTTTAGAACATCTAAAGGAAAGATGGACAGAACTTAAGGTAGTTATTTCACATTTCTCTGCAATTTCTGGCTATATGGTTGATGTATCTATGTCCAAAATGTTGCTATTTAATATGCCATCTGAGCAGGAAATCCATGCTACATTTGAAGCCACAGTTAGATCTGATTTCATGGAATGGCTGGGTATAAAACTATCCAAATCATTAGATAACTTATATAAATATAAGTTTCTTCCTCTGATCAAAGATATTAAAGATAACACTTCTGGCTGGTCTAAACTAACTTTGTCATTAACGAGTAAAACTCATGTATTGAAAATGGTTGCCATTACTCAAATTTTAGATATATATTACAATCTATATGGGTGGATATTCCAGCTAAATTGTATCTTAAAAGGATCACATTATGTAATGATTTCATATGGAACTTTAAAAACCAAGGATAGCTTGGTAAAAACTTGGTCTTCCTAAATAAAAGGAGGTTTGCATGTCCAGACCCCAAAAATCATCACCAAACTTGTATCACTAAATATGCTCCAACAAAGGCTGACAGTCATGAAACAGATTTTTCTTTAGAAAACACTTCAGTAAATATTAACTCAGACACAAGTCTCTCTATAGGCATGCTATAGTATGCTCTCACATATGTTCAGAAAATCAAAAGTGTAATAATTAGAAACATAAGTTCACTGGTTAAATCTTATTTGTCTAAAAGTAACGTTAAAACAAAATTCTTCAAATCTAACAAATTATGAAACAATCTAAATGTTAAGGTAGTGGTAAATAAATATTTTTTCATTTGTGGAACAAAGAGGTATTTTCAACAGGTCAGATTTAGTAAAGACCAAGAAATGTATGAACTGGAAATACTGCAAAGAAAAGTTTGCTCTAACTACTTCAGACTACTTTAAATATGTTCAATTACATAACCTATTTCTGAAAAAGCACATGAGATAGGAAAGGGCTCCAACTTTTGTAAAAGCAAAAGGCTGGAGGAAGAGCTGGGCACCCACAGGGCTTGATTTTCAAAGGCCCCTGATTTCTGCAAGCCCCAGGTGTACCTAAGATATGGCACACGAGGTTTGTGGCAATCACCTGGCCAGCAATCAGGAGTTTGAACTTGTGCACCAGGTGCTGCAAGTCAGACCTGCTTTTTTTGGTCTAGCTTGCGGCATTCTCGGGGGCTATTTTTAGGGAGTTTATGCCAGACATTTGGCTGAAGCCGCCATAAAATGTGAAAGCTGTTGCAACTGCATCCACGATTCCAGAATCAGATGCAGCTGTGGCAAAGGGATTCAGTGCGCTGCCAGGACCTAAGTGTTGTGGTGCAGAGCCTGGTGCAAGTCCTCTGCCACACTTTGAAAATTGAGCCCCAAGTGTAAAAAATGGTATGGTCTAGACATGCAATTGATAAATAATAATAATAATAATAAATTTATTTAATATAGCATCTTTCACAAATCAAGGTGCTGTACAGTCGCATTAAAAACAAAATACGATAAATACAGATAAAATCACAGAAGTTCACAGAAGTTTGGGGTAAACTTTACCCCACAAATAGGTCTTCAGTGCCTGCTTAAAGCACCCCACTGTCCTGCACTCATGTAGGTAATGGGGCAGAGAATTATAGAGGGTAGGAGCAACAAACCCAAAGGCACAAGCACCAAATGACTTTAAACAAACCCTCAGAATCTCCAGCAACCCCTCGTCAGCTGAGCGGAGCTGTCGTAAATGGGTGTAAGGAACCAGAAGCTCTTTCAGGTAATCAGGATCCTGTCCATGTAGGGCTTTGTAAGTTAATAAACCTACCTTAAAGGTGATCTGCCACTGAATAGGCAGCCAGTGCAGATTGCACAGCACTGGAGTAATATAGGTTCTTCTTGATACCCCAGTCAATAAACATGCCGCAGCATTCTGCACTAGCTGCAAGCAGCGGATAGCGCTAACCTGGTAAGGAGCAAAAGACAAGTAGAGCTGGGTGTCATCAGCAGCACAGTGAAACCTCAGCCCATACCATCTTACAATGTCTTAGAGGGGCAGCATATACACTGCAAATAACATGGGAGACAGCACCGAGCCCTGAGGTACCCCACAAGGCAGAGAGAAAGACTTGCAAGAAAATATTCCCGAGACAACTCTTTGAGATCTACCTGTGAGGAAAGATGTAAACCATCTGAGAACTGTCCCTGACAGCCTACAGATGAACCTCAAACACTAGAGTAGAACCCCATGATCCACAGTGTCAAAAGCTGATGACAAATCAAGGAGTACCAAGATGGAACGGTTTCTCCGATCTCTCGCCATCAGGAGATCATTGTGCACCCAAACGAGAGCATTCTCAGTGTTATGCCTCTTACGAAAACCCAATTGGAGAGGTTCATATAAATTATGGATGGTTTAATGGTCTTCCAGTTGAGCTGCCACAACTTTCTTGATAACCTTTCCCACAAAAGGAAGGTTAGAGATAGGCCTGTAGTTTTCTAGGTTCTCCGGGTCTAAAGAAGCTTTTTTCAGCTAGGAAACTCACCCAAGTCCAAAGAGCACCGGACAATCCGAGCCAAGACCGGGCCAATGATGTCACTACAACTCAAAATCAGGGAAGTAGGGCCCAGGTCTAAACTGCAGCAAGTGGAATGCATCCCCTGGACAAGCCTCATAATATCAACAAACTCCGGAAGATCAAAGGTACTCCAGAAAACTCCGGGCTCCGTGACCAAGCGCCGACCAACAGCGTCCCCCATAGAATGAAGTTGATGGCACTCCTGCCTGATGTCGGCCACCTTATTTGCAAAGAAATGAGTGATCTCATCACACTCACCTTGTGAAAAACTCGATGGAACTGCTGACAGGCTGGGTTGCACAGCCTGTCGACAGTTCGGAAGAGTTAAGCCGGTCGATTCCATGCAACAGCAATTTCTCTGGACAGGAATTCTACCTTCTTACAGGAAATTTCTGTTTGATAGAGTTTATAATGCTTTAACAAAATAAGGTGGTTGGCATCCAAGGTAGTCCTCCACCAGCGATGCTCTAACCTACGCTCCTGCCTCCGCAACACCCTCAGAGCCCCATCAAACCATGGGGCCCTGGGGCAAAGCGGAAGGGGGCGAATGCGAACAGGAGCAATCAGATCAAGAGCTGAAGAGATGGTACTATTATAGGCTGAGACTAATAGCTCAGGGTCTGTGCTGATCTCGCCAATTAACGAGAGGTCAGTCACTGCCATCAGATCTTCAGGGACCACATCCCGCAAAGGGCGGTAACTGACCATCTCCACAGGGGCTGACCTAACCAGGGGGGCCAAAAAATTAAACCCAACAGTGTAGTGATCGGACCAACCGACAGGTTCCACCACCAAGTCGGAGGCCTCGAACCCCAGGAGGAAGACCAAATCAAGAGAGTGACCACCTTTATGAGTAACTGAGGAAACAACCTGTGTGAAGCCCAGTGATGTCATCACCTGGAGGAAGTGTTGTCCAAAGAGCGAGAATTCATCATCAACCCAAGCACTGAAGGCGCCCAGAACCATCAGTCTAGGCGACTCCAATGCCACGTCGGCAGGCGAAGTCCGCTACTTCCTGCAGGAACAGCTTCTCATCACCTGGTGGATGGCAAATGATAGCTATCCTGCACCCCACACCAGTTACCACAGTGCACTCAAATGAGCTGGCCTCCTGAACTGGTACACCAGTTAGGCCCAATTCGGTCTTGAAACAGACTGCAACCCCCCCCCCCCATGGTCCAATGATCCAGAGATGTCAATTACTCAATTTCAGAGGTCCATGGAACTGAATTTTGTCCATAATTAATGAGTGCAATACCTCTAGGAATAAATCGGTACAATTTAAAATAACAGAGCCTACTTTACCTCATTTGTATTACATAAAGCTAGGCTTAAAGACAGTTCAAGATATTGGCACTGTCAAATGGAAAATGTAGAAATTACACATGCTATGTGACCTTGTAAGTTAATTACCAAATGTTGGTCTGAGCCCTTTAAGATTATTCACTGTATTTCCAATATTAACATAAGTCAACATGTAGGTTCAATTCTTCTGGAAAATCTTAATAGAAGTATATCATCTTACGATGAGATTAAAACAGTTAAAGCTAATGTAATAGCAGTTAAACAACTTATTTTAAAATACTGGAAAACAAACAATGATGCTGCGTTGTTCCCATATAATGAATGGAAGCAACTTTTTATGACAGCTCTTTATGATACAGATTTTTTTCACTCTAGAGGACAACATTTGGTCAGCTTATGTATGTCCAGTCATGGCCTGTCTCCCCAACTTTTCGCTCCTTCTTAACCAGGGCAAAGTAGGTCATGCATTTTCTATGCCTGTACTGATTTTTTCCCAAGCCATCCAAACTTTTATTATGCATAGGCCAGAATTGTGGATATTATTGTACATTTTAAATTCTATTTATTTCATAATTTCTACAGTGTATTATCAATTATTGTAATATTCTGTGTTCTGTACTGCAGTGTAATTTGTATCTTTTTTCCTTCTCTAATAAAAATTTATTGTAAATAAACATATTTTTTTTAATCTTGCCTAAAATGTGTTTTCACAACCATGCAGAAAAATGATGCTTTAGGGAAGATTTCATCAATGACACTTGCCATATTGACAAGGTGGTGTTGTAAAAAAATATTATGTTGAAAATGTGGACTAATATCTCAAAAATTAAAACCAAGTTATGAAGAAACATTGAGATTTTTCAACATTTACTTATAACGTTGACATTTTGTTTACATTTCAAACCCATATTTTTGACATAGTCTGCTTTTTTACCCCATGTCATGAGCAAGGCAGGTGCAATTTTCTTTTTTTATTTATTCTTATTAGTTTGATAAGACAGTCTTACAAACATTTAACCACAACTGACACCTTAAGGTTGATTGTATTACTGCATACTTATTTATTTAGTTAGTTATTGAAAATTTCAGAGATTACTTTTGAGCACAAGTGCTCATTTACAGAGGTTTCAGGTCAAATATATAGTCAAAAAAAATGTAACAATTATGATAAGCAGTTCCAGAGTAAATGCTGTTGAGTCAGGCTCAAAGCACTTCAGACAGAACAATCACATACAGTTTTGAAAAATTCCAAACAGATCGTTGTATAAAAAGTCATAGGTTATATACAGAGAGAAACCAAATGAAACAGTTTAATGGTTACAATTACATTGGACTGCAAAGGCAGACCACAAAGATCTCTTAAACTGATTAAACTTGGGGGAATTCAACAGTATAGCAAACAGTTAATTTAATCAGTTAACGGCCCTGACAGCAAATGACCACTTGCACAGCTGAATACACCAGAAAGGAGGCTTAAGAGCATTCCTGGCCATGTTTCCAGTGTTGTATTGGTTGAAGATTGAGAGGATGTGGAAGTAATTTGTTAAAGCTTGGAGTGTTAGGCCTAGGAGCTCCTTTCTGGCTAATAATAATAATAATAGCTCTATTTATATAAAGCGCAATTCAAAAAATATCAAAACGCTTTTACAGATAACAACCAATGTAAGATTTAAAACCAATTAAAACTTCCAGAGACATGAAATTTAAAAATCAGAGTACACCAGAGAGAATAAATAAGTTTTAAGAGGAGATTTAAAGCTCTCCATAGTCAGGCACCCCCTTATCCGGGGAGGTAGAGCATTCCACAGGATGGGAGCCTCAGAAAGAAATGCGCGGGCTCCAGAGTTCTTCAGGCGGGCCCTGGGAATCTCTAGCAATCCCTCCAAGGTGGAGTGGAGTGGTCAGAGGGGGCGGTAGAAACAATGGAGCTCTTGCAGGTAACTCAGTCCCTGACTATGCAGGGCCTTGTAGGTTAGTAAACCAACCTTAAAGGTGATCCACCACTGAACCGGCAGCCAGTGCGGTTCGCACAGCACAGGTGTGACATGATCAAATCTAGAAAGTACAGTCAACAACCTGGCTGCAGCATTCTGCACCAGCTGCAAGCAGTGGATATCAACCCCCAGAAGCCCTAGGTACAGGGCATTACAGTAATCAAGGCAGGAGGTCACAAATGTATGGACCAACGTCGGAGGATCACCAGGCGGAACTAGGTGCTTAATCCGACAATATTCCTCAGATGATAAAATGAGGTCTTGACAACAGATGATACCTGAAACTTCACGGTCAGTCCCTCATCGAAAAGAACACCCAGATTCCTTACCCATTCAGAGGTCATCAGCGGGCAGCCTCTGAGCATAAACCCAGAGGCCTGCTCAGCTGAAGACCCCTCTACCCGGCAACCTGGGTCCACCACCAAAACCTCAGTCCTGTCCGGATTCAGACTCAGCCAGTTGGCACTCATCCAGCCCTGGATTTTGGTGAGACAGTTGTTGAACACTGAGGCTGCATCATCCTGGTTGGGTGCAAAGGATATGTATAGTTGAGTATCATCTGCATAACAGTGAAAACTCAAACCATACCGCCTCACAATGTCTCCTAATGGCAGCATGTACACCGCGAATAACATAGGCAAAAGCACAGAGCCCTGGGGAACTCCACACAGTAGAGAGAAAAAGTCAGAGGAATAAATTCCCAATGTAACTCTCTGAGATCTCCCAGTGTGGAATGAGTGAAACCACCTGAAGACCATACCCGATAGGCCACAGGTGACCTGCAAGCGCTCCAGCAAAATGGAATGATCCACGGTGTCAAATGCTAACAAACAGGTCTGGAGCTTTATTGTGCTGGGTAAAGGTAGCCAGTTAATGAGTGCATAAAGGGTAAAACTATGAGAATAGTAATCTGCAACAAGTACAAAGTAGCATGCCTTATTACAGATCAGCTTTACTCTCTTTAGCACCATGTCACAGGGAACTGTGTTGACAGGCAGGCCATAATCCATAAGAGACAGAATGTAGACAGCCACAATAAGGCATCTAGCATCCCCAGTGAGATTGTTCTGATTATGGTACAGGGCACCCAGTTTTCTTTTAATTATGGCCACCAGATTGTCAACATGGGGGGCAAAAGATAAGGTGTCATCCAGAGTTATTTCAAGGTATTTGAAGGTGTCCACCTGTTCAAGGTTTGCCCTTGGCTCTTTGGGATGACAAAGGGTGGAGTTTTCCTCTTCTGTGGAAGGCTAGAGAAGAGCATGGTCTATGTTGTTTTGTAATGGAGGACCAGTTTGTTGTTGGAAAACCAGCTTTCTAGTGACCTAAAGTTACATTGGAGAGCAGTGGTAAGGATGCCACGGTCAGGGTTATTGGAATACATGACAGCATCATCGACATAGAGGGTGGCTGTCTGGCAGGCATCTGCGCAGCTAATTTATGAAGACTTATATTATGATACATGAATAATACAGTTAAGTTTTCAGCTTCATGTAAGGGCTAGCAGATCATAGGAATGTACAGAGCTTTGTGAGACATTTTGTCCATTGGTGCTCGCCAAGTTTAAACTAAATGTCTCCCACCTGGTGCAGATTGTCGAGTTTAAGGTTAAAACTCTCTACTGATCAATATCCCACCACTTCCTCAGGCAGGAATTCCATACTGAAATCACCCTCTGATTAAACCAGTATTTGTGCTGCCAAGTTTGGCAGTTTTCACCACTTAGCTGGAGTTGATGTGATCTAGTGCACATTATCTTCCTAAAGTTTAACCCCAAGCTTTCCCAAAGATCTTGATCTGTTAGGGCCTTAAACAAGAGGCACATGCCTCCTCTTAGCCTCCTATACTCAAGGGAGAACATGTCCAAATCACTTAGCCTAGTGCTAAAATCTTTATGTTCCATCCCTTTTATGGAGCGTGTTGCTTTCCTCTGCACCCTCTCCAATAAGTGTATCTCCTGTTTCTGATATGGTGACCACACTTGAGCTCCGTATTCCAATACCGGTCTCACTAGAGATCCATACAGTGGAATCAAGACTTCACTGCATCTACTAGTTACATATTTTAATATACAGTTAAGTACCCCATTTGCCTTCCCTGCCACCTTCTTACAATGGAACTTAAACTGGAGATTGTTAGTTATAGTAATACCTAGATCTCTTTCTTCAATCACAGCTCTAAGGAGTAAATCACCTACATAATATGTGTCATTAGGGTTATTCTTCCCCAAATGCATAACTGTACATTTTTCCCCTGTTCAGAGGGAGCTTGTAAAACTCACACCAATCATATATATAATTCAGTGCTTCCTGTAGTACAGCAGAATCACGTATGCTCTCTAATTCAGCCCCTAGTCAGTAATCATCTGTGAATTTAGCCATCCACACACTAGTATGTTCAAATTTAAGTGATGTCACATAGATGTTAAAAAGACATGGACCAAGAACTGATCCATATATTTTATTATGTAATGAAAATGCTACATACCACTTTGGGTAAGCCTAGCCATAATATCCTGACCTGTCTCTTGATGTGGTTACTACATAGAGCTTAACAGTCATTTACAAATTGTAGTGGTCACACATTCTGAATGGTGTTAGAGAAAATAGTTTGCAAAGTCTCAGAGTTCCTGCAATAAAATAGGATTAACTAAGGTTAATATAGAAAACTTCATCAGTTTGTATACCATTACCAAAAGCTTGGCTAGATAAACTGCAAACTAATAAAATTGCAACTGCTTTAGATAATAAAACATTGAACTGTTTTTAATATAAATACGCACAGAGTTTTTAACTTTAGTCCCAGTGAGTCAATATTTGTCTAATTCTATTGTATTAGACTGAAGGCAAAGTCAGTTGTATCAAGAGGTACACATCTTCTGTCCATGGGTAAAAGAACACCTTCCTGCTAAAGGCAGCTGGTGTGAGGGAATCCAGTCAGTACATTATTGTCCTCACCATACAGCTTGGCTTCAGACATTGAAAGGCAGACTTCTAAACCCATGCTCAGTATACAAATGGTAATATTATTATGGCTATTAGAGTACATGACACATAAACCCACATTTATAATCATGCCTGTTTGACCACCTCCTTCTTCACCGCGTGCCCCTATATTTGTACTCACAGACCTTGAAAGTCCCAGATAGCATTATTCATGGTTTGCTGATGGAGTCAATTTCTGGATCTTGTTCTGCAGTGCTAACATCCTTGGTGATTTTATTACCATCTTGCCAGTCTCAAGGGGGTCGCTATAAAGACAGTTTGCCAGAGTACACCGCTTTCAGTCATGCTGGTTATTGTAAAGCTTGTGTGAAACTCAGAGATTTGAGCTTTGTTCACAGAGTATCAAAGGATTTGTGACTGCTCCTCATTGCATAGCTGAGGTCTGGGTAAATCAGAATTTGAGCTCCGTCCTTCAAGGTAATTAGTCCCAGTTTTCTTGCTGCATCCAAGTTTGGACCCCTCTGGCGTATACCTAAAAGGATGATAAGAAATGTCTGAGGGGTCTCAGAGTTATCAGGCCTCTTCTGAGGTGAGATTCAGTATGATCTGAGGGTTTGTGGGTCCCAAGTTAACTTTAAAGTGTCTTTTAGCTATGTGACTGCAAACTCCAAAGGATTATCCCCTTCCGTCATCTCTAGTATGCCCAGTACTCTGAGGTTCTGTGATCTGGAGCGATTTTTGTGTGCCTCAGTCCTGTACCTGACTACCCAATTGTCTGTCATAAGAACTGTCATGGCAGTTGCTGCCCTCAGTGCTGCTCTAGCTGCCTCCTTCGCTTCACCCACTGCCGCCACTGCCTGGGACTCACATAATATTAGGCCAGTTTAAAAGTCTGTGACTTTTTGATCCAGAGTGGCTACTCTGAGGTCCAGTGCCTTTATCACTTGCCGCATGTCTTTTAAAAGTGATTTCTGCTTCCTCAGCATTTGGCATGGTAGATGTTGTTGAGTTACTGGAATCAGCAGCTGCTGGCTTTCTTCCCATCACCTTCTCCTACACTTTTCCTTTGTTTTCCCATTAGGAGATCTGATCAGTTTTGATAAAAAGAAAATCAAGTGTCCGCACTCTCTGTTGTTAAAGTTTCTTGTGCTATTGTGTGGTTTTACAGCCAAATTTAAGGGGTCACTGTCAAGCCCTCTTAGGCCTCAAACTGTCCCTAGTTTAAAAAATTAATTGCACGATAGTTCACATTCTATAGAATTTGCAGATGTAGCTGGGGTACCAGGTCTATCTGCCATATACATAAAGGTGAAGTCAAAACCGCACATCACATACAGCATGGGAACTAGAGTGACATGGTACAAAACCCCGCTGGGCACAAATGTGGCAAGTGCAGTTTTGTACCCTGTCATGCATGGCTGGTGGGGGGTAACACAGAGGTTAAGACCTCTGCTGGGGATGGGGTCTGCCAAACAGCCGCCGTGGTTCAGAGGGATGAGCCATGGCAATGCAGGGCAGCTATGCATCTGTGTCCCAGTCCCAGTCCCAACCTTTTGCCAACTGCATTGTGCAATTTTTTTGCGCCCCCTTGCCAGTGTTTCTCCTCATCCCCATGTTGACCCTCCCTCCTCCAAAATTGATTATATTAATGGGGGGTTTGGGGGTGCAAGCCCGCGTAATGGAATTAATGGAAGCATAGCACCCCCCACAGAAAACAATGAAGTCCTATGCTTTCAGCACTGATTTTGCCATTTGGCACTGTTTTTAAGTGCCGGAAATGTATCCGCTGTATTGACAGCGCAGTGCATTGCTGTGCTGTTTTTGTTTATGGTGACATGACCTCATGCCTGTAGCTGGTAGTTTGATTCAGATTCTTTTTCCTTTTAAAACTGAAAAACAGACTGCCCATCATGCTGGTGTTACCACACCAAAATGTGTTTGTTTACATGTGTTAATCAACTCCCACTGCATCTTTCCTGGACATGGGAACATGCCCATCACAGATTAGCTGCTCAAGGTACAGTCAGTGGGAGGTGAGGATACTACTGCTCCTGAGTGGCTTCTCTATTTGGGGGTGTTCCTAATGTTCAGGAGATATGCAGTAAGAGTAGACAAAGTATTCAAAACAAAGCAAGGCTGGGTATAGCTACAATAATAGCATGCAATTCAGTTCTACTAAGAAAGGAGGCTGATTAAGCAACCAGCAACACCAATTAACTTTAGAGACGGTAAGAAAACAAAAAATGTGGGATTTCAACTAGAAATAGTATGATGCAAAAAGGTTTGACAGTGTCCCTTTAATGTTTAAAAGCAAGTCTATGCAGGAGCTCAAGGAGAGTGCATTTTGCCTCGTTGGCTGCTGGCTCCACCCCCTGGCAGATGCAATTTTCAAATTCCCCTCCCAAACCTGTTTTCATAGTCATTCTACAAAATCACATTTCGGGTGGGAGTTCATAAATAGGGTAATAAAAATACTAGCTTGATAATTTGGACTTGTGATCTAAAAAAACAACAATGTTGTATGTGAACTTCTGTATTTCCCAATCATGACTATTTCACTGTTATAACTTGCTTTATTAATTTGTTAATTAGGCTGCTGCCCCATCTACATGCAACAGCTACACAGCAAATGCAACAAGCAAACATGATTGGTGTTGGCCAGAGTTTGTTTATAATTGCATTAAGTGGAAACTTTTTACAGTATAATATATTTTTAAAAATAAATGTAATTTTGGGACACCATTGAAAATGAGTTCTGGCTCAATGGCTGTACTGTCTTCCTTCCCAATAAACAAAGATAGATAGATAGATAGATAGATAGATAGATAGATAGATAGATAGATTGATTGAACTTAGCAAGCCTCTGAACAGCATCTTGAACCCCCATGTGATCGAACTAAATCACTCCAGGAAGCCAAATTGTTTTGCCTATTCCCACTTCAACTCTGGATATCAGAGGTAGAAGACACCTTGTCCTGGATGCCGACAATCTTGGCTAAGAAGAACTGGGTTGATTAGTCACACTTCTCCAATGAGATATCTTCTCTTTCCTGCAGACAGGCCAGATGTAAAAGCCTGTCCACTGTCTGAAAAATATAGCTGGCCTGAGTTTCTCAACAGCTTTAAGCCTGGAGAGATAATTAGCTCTCTTAATGTTATAGCCTCCCAATAGTTATCATAATGAGCCATCAGAATAAGCTTGCTGAAATCAGCCTGAGACCTACTCAATTCATGCTTTGAGACATGGCCTTGCACTTTCAAGTTTATTCAATCCGCCAGAGGGTTTTATGAAATCAACAGACAACCAAATGTAACCATTGGGTCCAATTGAGGTGACTACAACCCTACTTAATGTAAAGGGTTTTAGCAATTAGCCATTCTGAGCAGCAAATAGTTAACCACTATGGCTCCCCTGACGCCCATGTCTGTCATCTGGGTAGAGATTCCAAGTGGGAGGGGTCTCAGAGCAGCATAACCCACAGTGGAATGCTGTAGTGGTTGTCAGTTGCTCACTAAAAGAATTTAGTCACTCTGACTTACGAGAGCCTCAGGAGAGGAGAGGACCCTCTACTGTCCTGTTTCAGTCCCTAGTTCAGTCAAGGAGTGAGTCTGTGCATTGTGTCACTGCAGCAGCATTCTCCTGTGGTTCCCCTCTCCTGGGCTAAAGTAATTAAAGACATTTAGTCCAAGGAACTGTGAGTAATTTGTGGGTGCCAACCTACAGCTGTGAGACACTTTATTTTGGACAACTGCCCAGCAACCGGATTCATTAAGATTAATCCTTGTGGGAATGACTGTGGGACTAGTGAGTTTAGACTCCAAGTTGTGGGAGGGCAGTTTAAAGAAACAGTCTAAATAGTGCCTACATGGTACACATCTGGCAGAACATGGGTGGATTGCCCTGAATGGAAGATAAGGCCAGGCTCCTGACTACTGAAGTGTTACGTGTCACAGGAATGTGTGTGAAATGTAAGACATGCTTTGCCCTAATTTCTTTCTCTGAGGAGAATTGTGCTTTTGGTGAACCCAGAATTGTCACAAATTTGTGAGGACATTCATTGCCCTGGCTCTGATCCCAGAAGAGGGATGGACAAAATATATTTCCTCTGCTTCCCACATCAAAGACTTAAATGGACTTGCAGTACAGTACCACAACATAAATCATGAAAATATAGATTTTTTCAGGAGAAAAGGACCAATTAGCCTATCCAGTCTGACCCAAATTTTCTTGCCTATTCTGGCACCTCAGACCCTTGTTGGTTACTGGTGTCCTCGCACCTCTCTGTCCTCTGGTTAGTTTTCTGTTGTATCTGTCACACACATGCTTGAAGCTTCCTACAATCTTAGCCCTCACAATTTCTGCTGGTGGGCTGTCCCAGTCATCCACAACTCTCTCCATGAAAGAAGTATTTCCTCACATCCCTTTTAAACTCCCCCCAGCTTCAGTGCATGCCCCATGTCCTGCTACCTTCCTTTCTCTGAAAAAGTCCACTTGCACCTTGTTCACCCCCATGAGGTACTTATAGGTCTCAGTCATGTCCACGCTTGCTCTCCTCCCCTCACTACTGTTGTACAAATTGTGCTTTCTGAACCTGTAGCCTTCAAGGTGTATGCTGTGTCAGTTAAAGCTTGCTGCAGCAAAATAAAAATAGAATAACAGATAGATTAATGGGCATTACAAGGGAGTAATTCCATCGAGAGGGTCCCATGTCCCAAGAACCTCGAGATGGAATTACCCCTTGTAATGCACACTCAGCTGTTTAGTTTTTTTTTTTAATACATGAATCTGATTTTTTTTTTTTTTTTATCATTTTGTGACAGGCAGTCAGCCACTGCAGTGAAGGACTCTCTCATTCCTGGCGGACCACTGAACTGTCTTGCTCCTACCTCCTCCTCCCCATAAGCAGGCATGTGTTTGGTAGGCAGTCCTACCTTTTTCTGTGTTTGGAGAATGCAGGATCAACCAGATATTGAAATTGTTTGTAGAATTGGATTGGCGAGCCCTCCATGGCCAAGAACGGTACATATGAAGCCGGACTGGAGCAAAGAAAAAATGCTGCTGCTAGCACTAAGAGAGCGAGCCGCTATGTTTTTGAAGTTGTTCTGCCCACCCACGTAGGAAAAGCGGCCAATCGGAAGGCACGCTTAGGAAGATGTCGGAGGCAGATTTGCACTTGCACTGTTCAGTTTTGATGATAACAGTATCGTTCAGGTACAGAACGGTGGTATTACTGCATCTGAATGATATTACTGTCACTGCTGAAGTGTGGTATTATCAGTCTGCCAATGATCCTATTACTGGGAAATTTTTGTACGCTTTTGTGTGGTATTAAATTTGAAATCCATATGTTAAAAACTAGTAGTTGACAGTAGTTTTACAGATAGGATATTGGTAACTGAGTGCTGTGTGTGTATTTGGTGCCCCATCATAGTGATCAGGCCCCCCCATAGCTTTGCCACCCCCAATTCCCAGTATAAATGGAAATGGCTGTGTAGCCCTCATCCGGAGGACCAACAGAGTGAACTCAGTGGGGAGCTGGTGCCTTACACAAATAAAAATACAGTTAACATACCATACAAAATTATGTAATAAATTAATACTTTTAAATGTGGAAGTTTGTTTGTAAACCATGAGTTGCTTTGATGTGATATAATGGGGAAAGAAGGCAAGGCAAGGCAAATTTTATTTAAGAGATGCCCATCCTGGAGGCTCTGGGAGCCGAACATATTAAAACTTCAGACAACAATTCATAATAAATACAAAACAACATACTATTAAACATTAGTATACAATATTCCAGCAATTAAAACAAGATTTAGTATAAATACTACCCTCAACAGTAGCAACTAACTAAAAATAGCCAAAGGGTAACTTGAGCATGAAATTCTAAAAAACAGGTAGGTACTATAAAACACAGTCCAGGAAGGCCTGATTATACAAGAAGGCCTTGAGGCGGTCTTTAAATACCTCCACAGAAGGGGCATCTCTGATGGCTGAAGAAAGCGAATTCCACAGGATAGGGGTGGTGACACTAAATGCTCTGTCACCAGCAGTTTTTAACCTCGTCCTGGGAATCACAAGGAGGCCCCTAGAGGAGGAGTGGAGGGAGAGGGCCGAGACAGCAGGTGTAAGAAGGTGCTTCAGGTAACCAGGGCCCAGGCCATGTAGGGCCTTAAAGATGAGCAAACCCACCTTAAAGAGGACCCTCCACCTATCCGTCAGCCAGTGCAGTTGACGCAGCACCGGAGTGATGTGACAATACTTAGGCTGTCCTATCAACAGACTCACTGCCGCATTCTGCGCCAGCAGCAGTTGGTGCAGGGTACCCCCAGAGACCCCGAGATAGAGTGCATTACAGTAGTCAAGCCTGGATGTCATGAAGGTATGGACCAAAGTGTGGAGGTCCAGTGGCAGAACTAGTGGCTTTATCCTGGCGATATTCCTTAGATGATAAAACAAACTGGTACAGTGTATCAACTGCCACTGCTAGGCATTGATCCCATGGAAGATGCAGTTACCAAACCCAAGGTGTCCAGAATACCTACAAAACTGTCTGGATCTAGGTACCATTTAGAATGTTGCTGAATCACCTTCATATTCAAATGTGGTTTAATGCAAACCCTGAGGCTGAACCTCATGGCACATGTACTCTGAGAAAGTGAAAGAATCTAATCCATGTTCATGCACACATGGGTGTCTACCCTTGTGTTAAATTCCCTTTGTACCAAAGGCATGGCTGACATCGTCTCTGCAAACTCCTGCAGATAATATGACTCCAATCAGGGACAGCAGTAGAGAAGGACTGTTCTGCAACCTAAACAGGATGCTAATGAACGGTCACCCACTCAAAGGACCCTGACTGTTCCACTAATGACACCATGAGGGCCATCTCAGATCTAATAAAGAAGGCCACCTTGCTAACACTGTGCTTCAGTCATGGATGGTGAATCATGGCCCAGAGTTATCATCCAGTCTGGTCTCTCTGATGCTTAACAGATTAGCTCCAGAATCCTTATTTATTTACTCTTTTGTTTAGTCTGTGGTTTTATATATCTGTCAGTTTTGGTGTACCGCATTGCTGTTCTGATTGTTTAAAATCCATTGATGCAAATTCAGAATATCTCTTGTGAGGTACTCTGTCTAAAGTGAGCAACTGATCTGCTCTGTGCCTCGATTCAGTGCAGGTAATATCTGTCTGTGATACAAAGTAATTGAAAATGTAGTTTAATATATTTGTGTGTGCTCTGGTGGAGAGTTTAGCTCTGCTGCTTTTGAGTGATGATGTAATGCTAAACCTTGAGGAAGTTCCTAAGTATGGCCTCACCTCCACCAAAGTACTTTGTCACTGACGATTATGTATTGAATTTCAAACAGAGGAATATAACGTGAGTAGTAGGATATTCATATGTGCATATAATTTGTTATTTATTTAGGATGTTAGTCTTGATACGACAAATGAGGGAAGGAAACTGTCTTGTTAAGGGTAAATTTTATAATCTAACCCCAGGGAAAATCCTTACTTATTTAAACTGGAGAATATTTGGTGAGGATATAATTGGCCTACTGTAAGTAGTTGGAGTTGATTTTGCCTTGCAGTCTGCGGGGACATTCATCCTATCCCAGGATGGGAAGTAGCCCTTCAGCCCCGAAAACTGCAAGGTCAAAAGGGGCTGGACTTTGCACATTTTATCATGAAAAGTTTGGTGCCTAAGATGGATGTAATTAGACTCTGAACTGCGTGTTAATTCTTCAGATGTTTTGGGTTTGACAGAGACATGCAACAAATAAAATATCTAATGGCACTGTGAAAAAAATGGCTACCAATTGTTCAGAAATGATCGAATAAATACCGTTCTATGCAACTGTGGAGTATGAGATTGCTTTACTTACTGTAAATTTCCCATATGATGGTTTTGAATTAATGACAGCCTAATAAAGCTACCCCACTCTAGACCACTTTGTCTAATCAGCTGCTATAATCCTCCAAAGAGAAATCCACATAGGATAGTGCAGCAAGAGAAAGTATTCTCCCCCTTTGTAGACACCTATGACATCATCTGTACTGGTGATTTTAACTTTTCTTGTAATGAAGCAGGAAAGTTAAATTTAATAAAAATCACAGCTAAGAAAATTGTTTTGAAACAGCTGATTATAGACAGAACTAGTGTTAACCTGTTGAACCCTCTAAATCCACAGCCCTAGGTTTTATTCTTGTAAATTGTCCTGGTTCAGTTTTGTATTAAGAAGTGTTGCTAGAAGCTTCAAAGGGTTTGATTATCATTCTTATATGGGTGACGTGGATGGGATTAATTGGGGCAGGTTAGGGATTATTCCCTCTGATGGCAAAGTATGGGATTATTTCCAGGCTGAATTCAGTGAGGTCTGTAATAGACCTGCACTGATTAAGTGCAGGAAAGATAAACTCACTAAGTCTCATGAATGCCTCAGGGATGAACTGGCAGGAGGGGATGACCTGGGTGGGGTGGAGGAACAGTGGGTGAAGCTAAGAGGAACAGTGGGTGAAGCTAACGGGGCAGTGGGTGAAGCTAACAGGAGGTGAAGCTAACAGGGAAAGGATCACAGATCTCCAGGTAGAAGGTCACCTGGCAGCCAGTGACCATCACATGGCATGGTTCAATTTGGCCACTAGAACTAAATCATCCCATTCCAAGGCAAAAATATGGGACTTCAGAGGAACTGACTTTGATAAGTTGGCCAACAGAGTTAAGCTAGCCCTGGCAAAAATAAATACAGGTGAGGGGGTACAGGCAAAGTGGGCAAGCATTAAAGATGTAATTCTTGAAGCAACATCCCATTGTGTTAGAGAGAAAAGAAAGTGCAAATGAAGAAGGAAACCACTTTGGTTCTTAAAAACAGTAGCAGAAAAGGTCAGAGCCAAAAGGATGGCCTTCAGGAAATATAAGGGAATGCAGCAGGATGAAGATAGGGAGGCGTACCAAACTTCCCTAAGAGAAGCAGGGAAGGCAGTAAAGCAGGCAAAGACCCAAACCGAGGAAACACTAGCACACACAGTAAAAGAAGGTGACAAGACTTTTTATAGATACATTAGTGAAAGGAGAAAGTCCAGAGGGGGTATTTCTAAGATCAAAGGGGATAAGGGGGCATGTGAGGAGGAGGAGGACCATGTAAAAGCATCTATCCTAAATAGATACTTCTGCTCAGTATTTACTGAAGAGAAGGTAAGGCCAGGCCCACAGCTCAGCAACATGGACACAGGGGGGAGGAAAGTGTGCACTAGTCTCTTCACAAAAGAAAGGGTCCTACAAGAGCGTGATAAGCTCAGGGTGGACAAGGCAATAGGACCTGATGACATACATCCCAGGGTACTAAAGGAGCTAAGGGATAAACTAGCGGAGTCATTATCAAAACTTAAGTAAGTTTAGTAAGTCTCTGAGCACAGGAGAGGTCCCAGAAGACTGGAGAAGGGCTTATGTGATCCCGCTCCACAAGAGTGATAGCAGGGAGGAGGCTGGGAACTACAGACCAGTCAGTCTTACCTCAGTAGTGGGCAAGATTATGGAGACACTCCTTAAGGAAAGGATAGTGCAACACCTGGAATCCATAGGAGCACAGGATCCAAGACAGCATGGGTTTACAAAAGCAAGGTCCTGTCAAACTAATCTCATAGATTTCTTTAACTGGGTAACCAGAGTGGTGGACCAAGGGGGAGCAGTTGATATCGTCTACCTTGACCTTGCAAAGCTTTCGATACTGTTCCACATAGAAGATTGATTAATAAGCTGGGTAGGCTCGGGGTTGGTCAACTGGGTGGTAAACTGGTTGACAGGCAGAAAACAGAGAGTGGTGGTAAATGGTATACAGTCAGAAGAGATGCAAGTCACAAGTGGGGTACCTCAGGGATCAGTCCTTGGGCCAGTCCTCTTCAATATCTTCATCAGTGACATTGCAGATGGACCGGAAGGTAAGGTTTGTCTGTTTGCAGATGACACCAATATCTGCAACAAAGTAGATGATCCAGAAGGGGTGGGCAGAATGAGAAGAGATCTGGATAAACTAGCAAAATGGTCAGAAGAGTGGCAACTGGAGTTTAACGCAAAGAAGTGCAACATCATGCACATAGGGAAGAGGAACCCTGAAGCCACCTATAGGCTGGGAGGGGAGTTGCTGGTCGTCACAAGGGAAGAAAGAGACTTGGGCGTCATCATCACAGATGACCTGAAATCATCCAAGTAGACCACTAAAGCAGTAGGTAAGGCTAGGGGGATGTTTGGGATAAATTAGTAGGGGTACCACAAGTCATAAGAGGGAGGTAATAATCCCTCTCTACAAGACACTGGCTAGGCCCCATCTGGAGTACTGCATGCAGTACTGTAGGCCACACCTTCACAAGGACATTAACCAAATTGAGGCAGTCCAGAGAAGGGCAACCAAAATGGTTCAGGGACTGCATCAGAAAACTTATGAGGACAGATTAACGGAGCTCAATATGTATACCGTAGAGCAAAGGAAGGAGAGTGGTGATATGATTGAAACATTCAAACATCTTAAGGGCATTAACAAGGTAAAAGAGTCTAACATGTTTCAATATGAGAAAAATAGCAGGACAAGAGGACACAGCATGAGGTTGGAGGGAGGCCAATTAAGGGGTAATATGAGGAAGTTTTATTTCACAGAAAGGGTGGTGGATGCACGGAACAGCCTACCTCAGGAAGTGGTGGATATAAATACAGTGCAGGCCTTCAAACAGGCATGGGATAGACATAAGGGAGCAATACAGTTGAGTAAAAATAGATAGGCCATTGACACAGCAAAGGCCAATGGCACATTCATAAGACAGAAAAAGAAACAAGCAGATTGGATGGGCCCTGCAGTCCTTATCTGCTGTCAACTTCTATGTTTCTATGTTTCTATGGGCATAGTTAAGGCAACAAACCTTTATGGTTCTCTAAAGAGGTGGCGGAAAGGCAAAAGCTAAAAGAGTAGCATTCAAAAGGTGTAAGGAGATGCAGAATGAAGAGGATAGGGAGGTGCATCAGTGGAAACAGAGGAAAGCAGGGAGAGCAGCAATGAGTGTGAAGGCACAAACTGAAGAGAGAGAGAGAATAGTTCTGGTGGTAACAAATGGGGACTAGACATTTTTTAGGCATGAAAGTGAAAAGAGGAAAATCAGGGGAGGATCTGTAAGGTTAAAAAGTGAAAGGGGGGACTATGCAGAGGGGGGGCCAGGAAAAAGCAAACATCCTAAACAAATACTTTTGTTCAGTGTTCACAGAGGAAGCAGAAAGGGAGGAGCCACATAAAAGTAACAGGTGCATTAGGGAGAGGGAGGTGGACACTTGTCCATTTTTGGATGAGAGAGTCCTGAAGGGACTCGTTAATCTGAAAGTGGACAAAGCAATGGAGCCAGATGGGGTGCATCTAAGGGTATTGAGGGAGCTCAGGGGGGTACTGCCTGCACCTCTAACAGTTCTATTTAACAGCTGTTTGGAAACAAGAGTGATTCTGGAGGACTGGAGGAGAGCAGATGTAGTCCAACTTCACAGAAGTGGTAGCAGGGAGGAGGCTGGCAATTATAGACCACTCAGCCTGACATCAGTGGTGGGAAAGTTAATTGACTCACTACTGAAGGAAAGGATTGTTAAATATCTTGTATCCAATGGGTTACAGCACCCAAGCCGGCATGGATTCACAAGGGGGGAGGTCATGTCAATCAAATCTGATACATATCTTTGACTGGGTGACCAAGGAACTAGATCAGGGTGGAATGGTGGATGTAGCCTACCTAGAGTTCAGTAAGGCTTTTGACACTTGTGCTGGTTACCTGAAAGACCTACTAACTCCCTATCTAACCTCTCGCCCCCTCTGCTCCTCTGAAGCGAATATCTTAGCTGTTCCTAGGGTGAAGCTGAAATTTTATTCAGACCATGCTTTTTCCCTTGCCTGATCTGCCATATGGAACAGGATTCCCAGGGCTTTGAGAGAGGCCCCCTCAGTGGAAACCTTTAAGAGGGGTCTGTAGTCCTTCTTCTTTAGGAAGGTCTTTGGTACTGTCTGATTTCCAAGCTCTGAGCTGACACACTTTTCTTTTCTTGCACATTGTATTACAGTTTTTGTTTTATTAATGCATTATTTATCATTTTTATTTATTTTATATATGTAATGTTTTATTAATGGTGTATGTATTTAATGATTATTGTACAGTGCTCAGAGCCCCTGGGATTGGGCATTTAAGAAAAAAAGTCTACTACTACTACTACTACAACAAGTGGAAGAGGGTGGTGATAAATGGAGTTCATTCAGAGGAAGGGAGGATGACCAGCAGGGTGCTTCAGGGATCAGTGCTGGGACCAGCCCTCTTTAATGTCTTCATAAGTGATACTGTAGAGGAGCTGAAAGAGAAGGTCTGCTCCTTTGCAGATGACTCCAAAATCTGCAATAGAGTGGACACTCCAGGGGTGGTGGAAAGGATGAGCGGAAATGTGAGAAAACTCAAGGAGTGGTCAAGGGTATGGCAGCTGGGTTTCAATGTTAGAAAGTGCAAAATAACGCACTTTGGGCACAGAAACCCAGGGAAGGAGTACAAAATGGTGGAGTGGTATTGATGACCACCAAGCAGGAAAGAGACCTGGCTTAATCATATCAGATGTTCTAAAGGTGGTCAGGCAGCTTGACAAGGCAGTTGGGAGGGCTATTGGGATGCTGGGGTGCATAGCGAAGGGTATCACCAGCAGAAAGAGGGAAGTGGTGTTGTCCCCATATAGATCACTGGTAAGACCCCACCTAGAGTACTGTGTCCATTTCTGGAGACCACATCTGTAGAAGGACATAGAGTGGAAGCTGTCCAGAGAAGGGCAACTAAAATGGTGCAGGGTTTGTATCAGAAGCCCTACAAAGAGAGACTAAAGGGCCTCAATATGTGCACCTCAGAAGAGAGGAGGGAGTGGGGAGATATGATAGAGACCTTTAAATACCTCACGGGGGTTAAAAAGGTACAGGAAGGAATTATTTAAAAATAAAATAAGGTGCTCAAGAACAAAGGGACATGCTATAAAGCTGGAGGGATTAGATTCAGGAGAGATGTGAGGAAGTACTTCACAGAAGGAGTTATGGATTCCTGGAACAGCCTTCCAGCCAAGATGGTAGGGCAGAAACAGTGGTGGGGTTTATGAATGCATGGGATAGGCATAAGGGAATCTTAGGGGAAAGAAATGTTGGGAGGGAGAATGGGCCTGAGATCAAGCAGGGTCTGTGGTGATACTGCAGGTAGGGGAAAATGGGCAGGCTGGGTGGGCCAAGAGGTATTTATCTGCAATCAAATTCTATGTTATGTTTCCTTGGTATACCAGGGAACCGTTTCAGCTACAAAAGTGAGACATGCTGTGGGAAAAGACTAATTTACTAAATAATATTGCAATCTGGAAACAATTTAGAGCAATGCAAAACAAATATGTTAATGAGGTAAGGAGGGTTAAAAAGTGTTTTTTTCTTCAAAGAAACTTAAAGAGAAAAAGGAACTTCAACCAGACAATTTCTGGAAAATATTAAGGAGTTAATTGGTAATAAAACAATGAAATGTCACTGTCTTTTTTTTTGCAGTAGTACAAGTAATGATGCTAAGGTAATTAGTATTAGTATAGTATTAGTACGATTTACAGTATTTTTAGCAGCAGGTAAACATTCCCAAGATGTACCTAAAATAGTAAATAATTTGTCTGAATGTGGTCATGACACTGCTGGGAATTGTAAATTTCTGTTTAAAGAACTTTTACTCCTGTACAGTCTACATGCAAATAATTTGAGCAAGCTACTGTAAATTTATATTGTGTACCAAATCTCTGTAAACTATCCTCATGTTCCCCTACCCCACAGGTCGCACCGGGAGATGAGTAACTTGTTGCTCAGCATGCCTTCCTGGTGAAACATTTCAATAAATAAATAAACTTAAAGAACAGGAGGTCCTTAAGTAATTTCAGAGCAAAAAATAAATAAAGCCAGTTAACTGGACAATTTGGGTAGTAAGTTATTAAACTATACAGCTCCTGAAATGTGCAAGTCCTTAATGTATCTGTTTAACCACTGGGATAGTGGTGGTGGGGAGGTACAGGTCCTGGGGTCCACATCTGAGGCCTGCTTGAAAGCTGCTTGCCTTTGAAACTAAGTGTAACATGTATCTATGTTTGACTTCAGGTAACTCATCTGGGTTTGCATACCATGGCCTGCCTTGCCTACATCCTGCTGTTTCATACATTGTAAAGAATGTGATCTTGTAATGAACTCCGAACCTTCAGTAAATAAGTTTTTTGGATAAACAAGCTTTTTTTAAAAAACAAAAAGTTCTTTTCCAACTGGCTGGAAGACAGCAAAAGTTTCGCCCATCCTTAATGAGGATGGGTAGCAAATGTTTTGTCAAACTACAGGCCCATCTCCCTATTACAGATCGCATCAAAGGTCTTGGAGAGGTTAGTGGTTAGACAAATGATGTGTTATTTGGGCAAAAGCACATTATTGAAGAGTAAACAGTCAAGATTTAGAACAAAGCACAGCATAACCACTATGATCCTGAAAGTGACAAATGATACTCAGATGGCCATGGATAGGGGTTGCGCAGTTGCGGCAGTGTTTACAGACCTCTCCAGGGCCTTTGACATGATCGGCTATGCCCTTCTGTTGGAAGAGACTGGACAGGATGAATTTTCAATGTGAGATGAACAGATGGTTTGTGAATTATTTGGGGAGAGGAAACAGTTGCTGGATTATTGTGGGACAAAACCTGATCTCAACCCTGTTAAAAATGGGGTCCCACAGGGGTCAGGTCTGGGTCCAGTCCTGTTCTCCTTATTTATTAATAGTATTAATTCAGATCTGCAGGGTGCAAATGTACATCTTTATGCAGACAACATAGTTGTTTATTGTGTTGGGAAGAGCAGGAGTGTGGTTCAGAAGTTGCTTAAGGAAAATTGGCAAAGATACAAGATTATCTGATTGACAGTAAACTCCTACTAAACTTGAAGAAAACTCAAGCCATGGTTTTTGGTTCATCTAAGAAAGTGGGTCTGCAGGAAGCCTGGATAAGCATAAGTATCTCTGAGGTGTGGTTTGACTCCCATATAACGTGAGAGGCACATGTTTTGGGGATAAAGACTAGGGGCCCTTTATAGTGTGTGTAGTGCTCTTCCTTATGACACAAGATTCCGAAAAGCAAATATTATTCTTTTGCCATTGATTGATTATGGTGATTTAGCTTATGGGGGTGCAAATACCACCCATATCATTAGGTTGGATATAATCTTTACTCATACGGCCAGGTTCATGACTGGTGCCCCATATTGCACCATAGATGTATACTATACCACCTGACAGAATGGACATCTTTTAATTTTAGAAGGAAAATACACACCTTTAAATTCTTGCACTCTAGTCTAAAATGTAAAGTGCCAAACTATAGGTATGAACTATTACAGGTGAGGCCAACTAAGTTGGGACTAAGGTAGGCAGTGGGTGTAGAATGTGTGGTTCCACAAACCACCTCTATTAATGGCAGAGCTAATTTTCTAGTCAGTATCCCACTTTTTTGAATTCCCTGCCACTGTCCTTGCATTCCCAGTTTGGTGATCGTGCCCCTTTTAATAATGTTTTCCATTGGTTAGTGAATGGGAAACAAAAGGCTTGCAGCTGTGAGAAATAATGTATTGTTGTTTGATGTCAGCAATGGTAGATTCCCCATTCAAATTGTATTTAGTTTGTTTGTGGGGGGGGGTTCAGTAATTTTGAATTCATTTTTTTGATAATGTCAAATGTATGTCTGACTGTTATTAATTTATTATTCTGCAACAGCGTATAATAAATATGACAGGGATGTCATTGCAAATGGCGTGACAGCTCACATGACTTAGCATCATCCTGTTTATTATTCTAATAAACTAAGTTTAAACTAAAACACTTAAATTAAGATAACATCTTTTAATATAGTGTTTTTGTTAATACCTAACCTTGCAGTGCAAAGCAATATCCAGACAGAAGGATTTGAAGCACATCTCCAACTTGCCTGCTTATGAGGGCTCACCTTATGAAAACAGAAAAGAGGATGAGCGCCTTTGTCAGTAAAGTAGCAAGAATCTGAAATGAAATGAGTTTGCAGACAAAATCAGTGAATAATTGAAAATAATTTAAGAAATGATTAACAGTACAATTGAAACTAAATTATACATCTGCAGATGGAAACCAAATGTGCGTGGATTGGTTCAGTTTCTAAGACTCAAAAACCTCGACTGGAAGTTATTTTCTTCTCTGTAACATGTATTTTATGGGCTCAATATCTAACCCAGCTAAATTAATATAATAATAATAATCTTTATTTTTAGGGCACCTTTCCAAGATCAAGGCGCCTTACAGTAAAACTATAATCATCAAACATTACAATAAATATAAACAGTAAAATCCATTACATTTCTGGGAATGCCATTGTCCACAAAAATGTTTTCAGTGCCTGCTTAAAGCCCCCAATGGTAATATACTGTGAAAAATGTTCTGTTGCTGTTTGAGTTAATTTTATAGAACAACTGGTAATCGTACTGGGGGTACAATAGGTTATTTTTCTTTTAAACAGTTTTGCTAAACTGCATTATGTGCATTTTATCATATATGGTGATATGCAAGATAATAATATAAGCACTCCCCTACCGTTACCATCTAATCAGAGATGCCTGCCGGGCAGTGCCTGTCCAATCCCTGTGCTTGCAATCTCCGCCAATCAGGTGGCTCCATTCTACTGCTGAGCGCACCTATCATGTGTGTGAAAGAAGGAGAAGGGACTGTTTAAAGGGTCACCCAACTGCTGTAGCTATGCACATCACCCCAGGACCATGCTGCCTCCTTGTTCCTGGACCAGCTTTGCTCCCATATTGACTGCTTACCTGTCCATGGCAAGGAGAGAATGATGCAGATCCCTCAGCTCAAGGTCCCAACTCCAATCTTGCCTACTGCCTGCCAGACACTTCTAGGAGCCTACAAGGCCCCCCAGCCAGCTCCTCTTCCACCCAATCAGAGCTGTCTGCCAGACAGTGCCTGTCCAGTCTCTGTGCTCAGAGCCCCCACCAATCAGGTGTCTCCATTCCACTGATGAACACATCAATCAAGTGTGAGAGAAGCAGCAGGGACTGTTTAAAGGTCCTCCCCTCCCACACAGATCCAGTGTGTGTGGACCCATCATGAGTGGAACAGCAGGAGTTGGGGGGGTCAGAGAGGGAGTTACCAGAAGAATATGCCAGGAAATTCTGCCCAACTCCCTGCCCTTATGAAACTCTCTGTGAGTACATTGTCTTTTGTTGCTTTTGGACTGCATAACTAGAAGAGCTTTTGCAACCATAGCTCACCATGATGTATCTTCCAATACTCTCTATGAAACTGACTGTTGTGTGCTGATGCTTAGCCTATACTTTATTGTACTGTCATCTTAGCAAGCAGCTAGTTTGCTTTTGATTGCTATGTATGTGACTTACTAATGCTATACTTACTTTACCTAACCTAGTTATCTATTCTGTTAGTCAAGACCAGATACTTAGCTCCTACTTTACATTATTGCACTATAATCTAGTAGTGTGTTTGCTGGTACTGAGGAGCTCTTCCTACTATTGCCTTCCATTCCAAGGCAAAAATATGGGACTTCAGAGGAGCTGACTTTGATAAGATGGCCAACAGAGTTAAGCTAGCCCTGGCAAAAAGAAACACAGGTGAGGAGGTACAGGCAAAGTGGGCAAGCATTAAGGATACAATACTTGAAGCAACATCCCATTGTGTTAGACAGAAAAGGAAGTGCAAAAGAAGAAGGAAACCACTTTGGTTCTCAAATACAGTAGCAGAAAAGGTCAGAGCCAAAAGGCTGGCCTTCAGGAAATATAAGGGAACACAGTGGGATGAAGATAGGAGGCATACCAAACTGCCTAAGGGAAGCAGGTAAGGCAGTAAGGCAGGCAAAGTCCCAAACTGAGGAAACACTAGCACGAACAGTAAAAGAAGGTGACAAGACTTTCTATAGATACATTAGTGAAAGGAGAAAGTCCAGAGGGATATTGCTAAGCTTAATGGAGAAAAGGGAGCATGTGAGGAGGAGGACCCTGTAAAGGCATCTATCCTAAATAGATACTTTTGCTCAGTATTTACTGAAGAGAAGGTAGGGCAGGGCCCACAGCTCAGCATCATGGACACAGGGGGAGGGAGGTGAGCACTACTCCTTCACAAAAAAGGGTCCTACAAGAGCTTGCTAAGCTCAGGGTGGATAAGGCAATGGGACCTGATGGCATACATCCCAGGGTACTTAAGGAGCTAAAGGAGGAACTAGCAGAGCCATTAGCAGAATTGTTTAGTGAGTCTCTGAGCACAGGAGAGGTCCCAGAAGACTGGAGAAGGGCTCATGTGATCCCGCTCCACAAGAGTGGTAGCAGGGAGGAGGCGGAACTACAGACCAGTCAGTCTTACCTCAGTAGTGGGCAAGATTATGGAGGCACTCCTTAAGGAAAGGATAGTGCAACACCTGGAATCCATAGGGGCACAGGATCCAAGACAGCATGGGTTTACAAAAGGAAGGTCCTGTCAAACTAATCTCATAGATTTCTTTGACTGGGTAACCAGAGTGGTGGACCAAGGGGGAGCAGTTGATGTCGCCTACCTTGACTTCAGCAAAGCTTTTGACACTGTTCCACATAGAAGATTGATAAATAAACTAGGTAGGCTCGGGGTGGGTCAGAAGTTGGTCAACTGGATGGCAAACTGGTTGACTGGCAGAAAACAGAGAGTGGTGGTAAATGGTATACAGTCAGAAGAGATGCAAGTCACAAGTGGGGTACCTCAGGGATCAGTCCTGGGGCCAGTCCTATTCAACATCTTCATTAGTGACCTAGCAGATGGACTAGAGGGTAAGGCTTGTCTGTTTGCAGATGACACCAAGATCTGCAACAGAGTAGATGATCCAGATGGGGTGGGCAGAATGAGAAGAGATCTGGATAAACTAGCAAAATGGTCAGAAGAGTGGCAACTGGATTTAATGCAAAGAAGTGCAAAATCATGCACATAGGGAAGAGAAACCCTGAAACCACTTATAGGCTGGGAGGGAGTTGCTAGCAGTCACAAAGGAAGAAAGAGACTTGGGCATCATCATCACTGATGACCTAAAATCATCAAGCAGACCTCTAAAGCAGTAGGTAAGGCTAGGGGGTGTTAGGGTGTATTAGTAGGGGTATCACAAGTCGTAAGAGGGAGGTAATAATCCTCTGTACAAGACATTGGTTAGCCCCATCTGGAGTACCGCGTGCAGTATTGGAGGCCACACCTTCACAAGGACATTAACCAAATTGAGGGCAGTCCAGAGAAGGGCAACCAAAATGGTGCAGGGACTGCATCAGAAGACATATGAGGACAGATTAATGGAGCTCAATATGTATACCTTGAGCAAAGGAGGGAGAGAGGTGATATGATCGAGACATTTAAACACCTTAAGGGCATAAACAAGGTGAAAGAGTCTAACATATTTAAATATAAGAAAAATAGCAGGACAAGAGGACACAGCATGAGATTAGAGGGAGGCCGATTAGGGGAATGTGAGGAATTCTTTTTTCATAGAAAAGGGTGGTAGATGCATGGAATGGCTTACCACAAGAAGTGGTGGTTATGAATACAGTGCAGGGCTTCAAACAGGCATGGGATAGGCATAAGGGAGCAATACAAATGACTATGAATAGATAGGTCACTGACAGAGCAAAGGCCGATGGCACATTTATAAGGTAGAAAAAGAAATGGGCAGACTGGATGGGCCTTGCGGTCCTTATCTGCCGTCAACTTCTATGTTCTATGTTCTATGTTTCTATAGATGTGCTCCGTGGGCAGACAGAAGAGAGAAAGAAATAAGTGACTTAGCTGGAATTTCAACCCAGACCACCCAAAATACTGTTCCAGTTGCAATACCAGCTACACCACAAAGGCAACTGGAAACTGGGATGTCCTGAGGCACTTTACTCTTTCCCTAATGCACAGCCTGGTGCTGCACAGATAATTACATTTTCAATCACAAGTGTGTGGTGTGCATATTTATGGAACTAATACAAACAAAAGAGAGAAAGAAATAAGTACCTTAGCTCAGACATGAACCCAGACCACCTGGAATACCATTCTGGTTGTGCTACCAGCTGCACCACCAAAGCAACTGGAACTTGGATGTCCTGAGGCACCATACTCTTTCTCTAATGCACAACCTGCAGCTGCACAGATAAAAAATGAATGCCTTAGCTGGGACATAAAGCCTGACTGCCAGAAATACCATTTCAATTGTACTACCAGCTGCACCACCAAGACAACTGGAAACTGGGATGTCACAAGATATCTTACTCTAATGCACAATCTGGTGCTGCACAGACAATTACATGTCCAATCACAAGTGTGTGGTGTGAATATTTATGGAACTAATACAAACAGAAGAGAGAAAGAAATAAGTGCCTTAGCTGGGTCTTGAACCCAGGCTGCTTAGAATACTGTTCCAGTTGCACTACCAGCTACACTACCAAGACAAGTAGAAACTGGGATGCCCTGAGGTACATTACTCTTTCTCTAATTCACAACAAGGTGCTGCACAGATAATTCCATTTTCAATCACAGCATTGGGGAGTGGAGAGAGGAAACATTTTACCACTGGCAGCATCGGGGATGGGGGAGGAATGTATTGGTTATAACGTGGGCTGCATCGGGGATCAGGGGTTCATATGATATATTACATGCAAGGGGCAGCATCGTGGATGAGGGGGAGTTTATGTATTATATTACAGGTTGCAGTGGGGTTCAGGGAGGGGGGGCATGTTATGAGTTCTGGCAACACTGGAGGACCGCAGCATATTGCCGCATACAGGGGAATCACCCAGAGGAGAATATTCTAAGTCCTCTTAGGCCAGCCCTGACTGGTCTAAGGATTCTTAGAAATGTGTCCTCTGGGCGAGTTTACAGAATCCAGTTTTTGGGGCTGTGGCAGCTTACGTCAGCCACATGCTCTCTAGTGCTAAGTCACAGCCCAGTTTTGGGTGCAGGGGCGGTGCAAGCCCTGTTTGGGGCAGGCAGCCTGTGGTTGTTGCAGGCTGCCTTTGTGAATAGCTCAGGGGACTGTTTGGGACGCAAGGTGCCATATGCGCCATTTATGTTTGGCGCAGGCATCTTGCATCCAACTTAGGGCTTTGAGAATTGGGCCCTTGATGTGTTCTTCATGCTGACTTCAGGAACGACATTGACAAAGTTTGGTACATTTTGTGGGAAACAGGAGATAAAACTTACAACAATCAGAATGCAGAGTTTAAAATGCCTGGAAAAGACATCTTATAAGAAGACATCAATGTTTTGTTTAGAGAGAGAGAGAGAGAGACTGAGATTTAAAATTGAAAGAGAGAGAGAGAGTATGTCAGCTTAGATTCAGTGCTAAGAAGTGCAAAGTAATGCACCTGGGAAACAAAAACCCAGGGGGAAGAGTACACAATGGGAGGTGAGATACTAACAACAACAAAAATGGAAAGGGACCTGGGGGTAGTCATATCAGATGACCTAAAGGTGGGCAAGCAATGTGAGAGGGCAGCAAGGAGGGCTGGGGGGGATACTGGAATGCATAGGGAGAGGCATCACCAGTAGAAAACAGGAAGTTATTATGCCTCTGTACAGACAGCTGGTGAGACCCCATCTGGAGTACTGCGTGCAGTTCTGGAGACCCAGTCTCCACAAAGACATAGGATGGAAGCTGTCCAGAGGAGGGCAACTAAAATGGTGCAGGGTCTGCTCCGGAAGAAATATGAAGAGAGACTTATGTATAGCCTCAAGGAAAGGAGGGAGAGGGGGGACATTATAGAAACTTTCAAGTACTTCAAGGGAATCAACAAAGTCCAAGAGGGTAGCATCTTTCAAAAAAAGGGGTGTGCAAGAACAAGGGGGCACAATTTGAAGATGGGGGGGTGGCACAGAGGTAATTTAAGGAAGTATTTTTTCACAGAGAGGGTTGTGGATGCATGGAACGGAGGAGGTTGTGGAGTCAAAAACAGTGGTGGAATTCAAGCATGCATGGGACAATCATAAGGCAATTCTAGGGGGAAGGGGTAGGAAGAAGTAGGCTGCTGGTTACCTAGGATCTGCAGCTTATCCGTTAGGTAGCGAAATGGGTAGACTGGGTGGGCCAAGTGGTCCTTATCTGCAGTCAAAATCTATGTTTCTATGTTTCTATAAGAGTGCACTCTTGTGATTGAAAATGCACAACCAGAATAGTATTCCAGGTGGCCTGGGTTCAAGTCACAGCTAAGGCACTTATTTCTTTCTCCCTCGGCCTGTATTAGTTTCATAAATATGCACATTGCACTCTTGTGATTGAAAATGTAATTATCTGTGCAGCACCAGGTTGTGCATCAGAGTAAGGTGCCTTGGGACATCCCAGTTTCCAGTTGCCTTGGTGGTGCAGCTGGTAGCACAACCAGACCAGTATTCTTGGTGGCCTGGGTTCAAGTCCCAGCAATAGGCACTAATTTCTTTCTCTCACTATACTTTGTGGTTGAAAACATGCTTCTTGGGCACCCTTCCTTAGCTGGGCCCCACCTAGGAGATCTTTGCAGTGTGCTGTAGTTGCTTTCCTCTACTGCTGCTTTTGGTTTTCCATATTGCTGCCCATTGGTTTTTATACCCAGGGATAATCATCTCATCTCCCCTAATTGCATCCTTCTCCATCATAGTCCTGAGCAGTACTGTTCTGACACACCTGCTGCTTCTGACTGACAATATCTCTCCCCCTCCCAACTGCATAAGGGTACTGTCTTGTCTAAACACTATAGTTTCACCCATTTTAACACCTTAGTAGCTCAGGTATCTCACCCCAATCTGACCCCTCTCCTTAAGTCTAATACTTGTATATCCCATAATGGCTTCTGTTATGGACATCTGTAGCAAATGTCACTATATTCTGCTCACTCTAAACATATCAGGTGATACTAACTGAATCCTGCCCCCCATCTCCTCTTAGTAGCTCTGGCTCTCACTGGTCTGTAGCTAAGGGGTTAAAAATGTATCACCTAAATATATGCAATCTATTAGCAAATCGACTTGGCTAGAGGCATGCGTGTCTCAATAGAAACATTATATCCTATGCATTTTGGAATTCTGGCTGAAGCCCTCAACATCTGTCTCAGCCTGCTCTTTAACTAACTACAGCCTACTATGATGTGACCATTCCCTCTTCTAAATGAGGTGGCAGCGTAGTTATCTATTACATGGAACAACTTCTCAATTTTACCTAGCCTTGGGTTAACCTTATTATGTGAGACACTGCACTCTATCCTGCTGCTAGGTGGTACTAAAAAGCTCCACATTTTATGTGCCTATAACCCTCCAAAAAGTAGATTGTCCAGACTAACTAAACTCCTTAAGTTTACTGCTACCTCAGTTGGCAATAATAAAATTATTCTAATCGGGGACCTCAACTTTGACTTTCTTGGCAAAGCATCTAATACCCTAGAATCACTAGTGTAAAAATACCACCTGACACAACTCGTCTCACCCGGCCAGACTGTCTTCTGCAATAGGACATCACACATACTTGACTGGGCCCTTATGATCAGGAAGGATAGGACCTCTGTTGCTGGCATCCTTGCTGGTGTCATTAGTGACCACTCCCTTTTTTATTGCATCTGGAGGCCTTTTTCACCCTCGAGCCATCCTAAAGAAATCACCCTGTGGGACTTCTTGATGCCTGACCCTGCTACCTTCCTTGCCAAGCATTTCTAGGATTGACTGGATGCCTACATACTGTGCTAATAATGACACAGGTGCCCTACATTTTTTTTGCAGTTAATTCAAGTTTTGTAGATTACAGGTAAACAACAGCAAACCACAAATATACCATGGGCGGGATATTCAAAGGAGTTACGCATGGTGCAACAGGATTGCACCATGCGCAACATACCAATGCGCCCTGGCACAATATTCAAAGGGGAGGGTTGTGCTCGCAACCCCAATGTGCTGGGGTGCACCAGCAATGTATCTTGGCGTAAGTGCGGGGGGCATGCCATGCATATGCAGCATCCCGATATTCAGCCGGGATGTGCGGCACATGTCTGAGCACAGTCCTACTGCACTGCTCAGAGGGGCACAGAGTTTTGCCCATTAAAAAAGGAAACAAGTTGGGGACACCCACAAGTGGGCTGCCATACTGCTGGGCGCAACACAGCAGCCACCTACCATGGGTGGCCACCCAACCTCCCAAAACACTGTCCCAAGACCCCTGCCCAGGAAGCATTGTGCCCCCCTGCCCCATAGCCCGCTCGCAGGCATAAGTAAATGATTTCCTTGGTGATCCAGTGGACCACTCTCTATAGCCCAATCACAGGCATCAGCTGTAATCATCCCTGGTGGTCCAGTGGACCGCGTTCCAATGCCTAATTACAGGCTTAGGTGTACAGTACATTATCCCTGGTGGTCCAGTGGAACCCCCCCTGCACCCGATCGTGGGTGGAATCACTGCAGCAAAACCCTGGTGGTCCAGTGGTACCTTCCCACCCGCCCACTGAGGCCCCACCACCCAGCACCCGACCCCAGTCAGCGGTGGCGGCAGCACCCGCCTGCAAGCCACCTGACCACCGCTGACTGACGGCATACAGTAGGACTGTCCCCTACTGGTCCACTGCGTGGGCCAATGGGTGTGCAGACCATGCTGTACTACACAGTCCCGGTTGTGAACGTTCATTCACAATTCAGGACTAATGTGGTACAGTTATCTACTCCGCGTCCGTGTACGCGATGTTTCTACTGCATCTAGCCCTACTGTATGCTGTCAGTAGGCAGCTGGGGAGGGTACCACTGGACCACCAGGGTTTGGCTACGGTGATTCCGCCCATGATTGGGCACTGGGGGGTTCCACTGGACCACCAGGGATAACGTACACCTAAGCCCATGACTGGGCATTGGAATGTGGTCCTCTGGACCACCAGGGATATTGCAATCATATGCCCGTGATCGGGCAATGGGGATCGGTCCACTGGACCACCAAGGATTAATTATACGCATGCCATGATCAGGCGAATGGGAGCGGAGCATGCTGAGGGGCAGCAGGGCGTCAGTCCCCAGCAGCTGCAGCCTGGCAGGGTGCTAGCCGCAAGTCACGGGGGATCGGTGCACCGCATGCAAATGGGACCAAAATAACATGCAAATGGCCCCATTTGCACCTTGCATGCATAATGGCCTCATTTGCATGCCCAGTGCTGAATAATGCGGTTGATGCCTAAGCGCCAACCCCGCGCACGAAGGCGCATCCCCCGTCCCCTCCTACCCTTGCACCCGGCACGGTGCCACTGCCCATGTGCAGTGCGTGCACCCTCAGTGCCATATTCAATGGTGCTGAGCCATGGCACAACACCATTGAATATCACCTGGTCCCTGCCCTGGCGCAGCCCAGATGCACAGCGCCCAGGCTTGCGCCTCTGCCTGGCGCAGTCTGAATATCCTGCCCCATATGTATACAACATCAACTTGATACATAATACAAAAGAAAGAAAGAAATACAGGCAGCTTAATAGTATGACTAATAACTATAAACAGAGTAGACAAAAGCAGTGCAGCACCAGGAAAAAATACAGTGGTGCTAAAACAAAGCATGAGACCAGAGATGGGGCGTAGCTACAAGGGTGCAAGGGGTGCAGTGGCACCTGGGCCCATGAGGTTTGAGGGGCCCAAATCATAATTTTGATGTTTATTCAAAGCTGGGGAGGGGCCCTGTAACATCGCCTTGCACCCAGGCCCTCTGGGAATTTGCTACGTTACTCGACCAGAGTAAAAAAGGTAAAGTACCCACTACAGAGAGAGTCCACACCAGCACAGTTAAAAAGTCTCACCATTTATTTAGTAAAGTGCAGATAACATCCAAGCAGCCAGCAGCAGAAAAAACACCTATACATCTAGCGATGTCACAACAGAGCCGATGCCATGAATTGACATTTCGCTTAGGTACTCCTGAGCTTCATCAGAATGTTGTACTGTGACTAATGGCACCATATTTATAGACTCACTCATTAAAAGAGAAAAACCCACTTCTGTTACTCATATCACATAATCAGAAATCCTACACATGGTAATCAATGGGAAACAGAAACATTTCATCATACAATTGAAGCCACATGGATACCAGGTACCAAACTTATTTAAAATCACTAGCAAACATAACTATATGAGAAGGGAAATTCAATAACTCTGGAATATGTATATTAAATATTATATAAAAAAATGTTTATAAAGAAAACATTTTTCCAACAAATTCATAACCATCCATGCAACACATCATGGCATCAGTACGAAAACCCAAAATGCACAATCTCGACACCCACCAGCCTGAGACCGACATCCTGATGTGACACTTACCTGTCACATTAACATCCCGATAACGGGAAGCCCGACAGTGGAATTTGCCCGGACTTGGATTTGGTTCTAATAATTTGGTGGGGGTGCAGGGGGTATAGCCCTCCGCCAGACCACAAACCCGACATAAGTCCACTGTCAGGTTTTCTGTCATCGAGATGGTAATGTGTCAGGTAAATGCTGCATCAGGATGTCGGTCTCAGCCTGGTGGGTGTCAGAATTTTGCATTTTGGGTTTTTGCAGTGATGCCATGATGTGATGCATGGGTGGTTATATGATGAATTTGCTGGAAAAGAAATTTCTTTATAATATTGAATATGCATATTCCAGTGTAATGGATTTTCCCTTCTTGTATAGTGATGTTTGCTAGTGATTTTAAGTAAGTTTGGTGCTTGGTATCCATGTGGCTTCAACTGTACAATGAAATGTTTCTGTTTCCCATTGGTTACCACGTGTAGGATTTCGGGTTTTCGTAGTATAGCCCAACATCATACCAGCATTTGTTATTTTTGAACTATCATTTCCCAGATTTACAATTTACATATGAAGAAGCAAGCAGAAGAAAGACATTTGGTCTATCAAATCTGCTCATATTGCAGGGTCCATAGCTTGAGCTAATGTCCTGCTCTCCCTCCCAATTTATGTAAAAATGCAGAGATCTGTACTCTCATTCAAGCCCCCATCACTTCTTGTTCCCAGAATGTATATCCATGTACTAATAATGTCACATATGGCCTACATTTTTTTATAGTTAATTCTTTTTATTAAAGTTTTGTAGATTACAGATAAACAGCAAACCACAAATATAACATATGTATACACCATCAACTTATTTATTTTATTTATTTAGTGATTTGGAAATAACCTTTGAGCCTAGGCTCTTTTACAAAGGTTCCTTGTCATATAACAGTTAACAGACACAATACAGTACAGATATAGAGTAATACATAAAGGATTAGGATTTCAAATATTAAACATTGTTACAACAGTTGATCTCCAACAGGTGTCGGAAGAAACACGGGCGGATTAATAGTTAGTATGACTGATAACCATAACCTTGACACTGAGTAACATTGAATGTCTGATACTACCAGGTATTTATGCAGGATCTTGGACCACAAATGGGGATGAAAAGGGGGGGCCTAATTTTTCTTGATAAGAAGCAAGTGCGTCTTAGCAAAATGTGACATCTTATCTAAAATAGCTAAATATCTGATGGCAGCTAGTACTGAATGCTTTTATCTCCTGCACTAGTGTCCACCCTGACCTGCATAACCCTTTGGTGATATGCAGTCAGAGATACCCCCACCAGGTGGCTGCACAAGGAACTTCTCACTGCACTGAAGGATGGGTATAAAAGCTGGGCTAAATTTAAATCCTCTAGTTTCCCATATGACTGGGTCACTTATGATACTCGGAGGAATGCCTGCAAAAAGGCTATACATCTTGCCATGAGCACCTATTATAAGGATTTTTTGCTGGATACAGGGGATGGCTTTTGGAAACTTTGGAATCAAAATAAGGGTTTCATGGGTGGGGGCATACACACTCCACATTCCACAATTAAAATGGTGCTTGAATGCATTAAATGTAATAACTCTGTTACTGTTACTGTTGCAAGTGCCTTGAATCATCATTCATCTGACTTGTTAAAATACTCCTGTTCTACCCCAGTTTCCCCTGCCTCCACCCTCACATCCAGCCAGTTGCTCATGTGCCCTCTCCTCCTCCTCCTCCCCCACCCCATTTCTACCTATGTGCAGTAACCATTAGGGAGGTACGTTTACTACCTGACTCTATCTCTGCCTGTAGTAGTGCTGAATCTGATGGTCTTGAGCACGGATTGCTTAAGACTGCCTTCTTTTACCTGACTGCTCCAGTGGCTAGAATTTATATCTGTACAGAGGACCTTTACCTGAGGTCTGGAAAGTTGTTAAAATTGTCCCAGTCTTCAAGCCAGATGACCCCAGATCTATCCTAAATTATTGTTCAACTGCCATTCTCTCTGTCATAAGCAAAACAGAAACATAGAAACATAGACTGATGGCAGAAAATGACCACTGGTCCATCCAGTTTGCCCATAAACCCTAACAAACCCAGGACCTATTGTCCATACAGGGTTCTAACCCACACTATCCATACCCATGCTCCCCACCCTATCACTATTACCCTGAGCCCTTCACTCTGTCCCAGCCATGTTTGAAATTGCAACCGTTGATAGTTTTGGCTCCCACCACATCAGCTGGCAGATTGTACCATGGCTCCACCACCCTTTCAGTAAAATAAAAATATCTCACTTCCCTCTTGAATCTCTCCTCCATCAGTTTCCACTCATGCCCCCACATTCTTGATCTGCTACTTATGCTAAATAGTTTCTCACAGTTTACCTTGTTAATTCCTTTCAGGAACTTGAAGGTCTCTATCATATCCCCTCTCTGTTGTCTGGCCTCCAACATGTACATATCCAGTGCCTTGAGCCAATCCTTGTAATATCTGCCCAGCTGGCCCTGAGTCATTTTGGTCACCCTATATTGCCTGTCTGCAGCCTGTCCTTATCTTTTCTTAGATGAGGACTCCAGAATTGGGCACAGTACTCCTGGTGTGGCCCCACCAGTGACCTATAGGAAGGTAGTACCATCTCTTTCCTTCTGCTGTCGATATCCCTTTACTGTTATCTTTGTTATATTGGTTTGTTTTAAGGAGTCACTGATGATGACCCCAGGTCTCTTTCCTCAGAGATCGTGCACAGATTTACCCCCCTAAACATCCAATGCTCTGTCCTTGGGTTCTTGTTCCTTATGTGCATTGCCTTCTACTTTTTTGCATTGAATTTCATCTGCCAAACCTTCGACAACTTCTCAAGCTTTTACAAGTCTCTCTGCATCTCCTTAACCCCCTCCTCAGCTGTCTACTCTGTCACACAGCTTGGTGTCATCTGCAAAGATACATCTTGCCCCAATTTCCTTCTCTATGTTGCTAATGTACATATTGAAAAGGACTGCACCCAGGGTCAAGCCCTGTGGCACCCCACTGGTGACCTCTCTTTCTTCTGATTTCACTCTGTTAACCATAGCCCTCCACTCTCTCCCTTCCAGTCAGTTTCTCACCCATCTAATTGTGTCCTTCACTGTACCCTCATCCTCTAGCTTCTTCAGCAACCTTCTGTGAGGCACCAAGTTGAAAGCCTTGCTGAAATCAAAAGTAGAGTACATCCACAGTATGGCCCTTATCCATTAGCCTTGTTACCCAGTCAAAGAATACTATGAGGTTGACCTGACAGGAACCCATGCTATTTACTACCCATTGCTGTCCAGGTAGTTTACAAGGTCCTCTTTGACTACTGTCTCCATCAGTTTACCCACAGTAGAGGCAAGACTGACAGGTCTGTAGTTCTCAGTTGCTACTTGTCCCCCTCCTTATGAAGCAGGACTATGTCTGCTACCCTCCAGTCTTTTAGTACTACCCCTGTCTGAACTGAGTAATTGAATAGCCTCACCAGGGGTTCAATTACTTCTGTTGCCAATTCATTGAGCACTCTCAGATGCATCCCATCTGGCTCGGGGCCTTATCTATTTTTAGGGCTGCCAGCCCTTTCCAAACCCTTTTATTTGTAAATACTCGCTGCCTCATCTCAGGGATCCCCCTTACAGCTGCCTTAATGCCACTCTTTGTGACAGGCCCTCTGCCTTCCTTTGTGAATACAGAGTAAAAGTAGAAGATTAAGAATGGCTGCTTTCTGCCCATCCTCCTCAATTACCCCCACCTCCCTCTGTTAGCTGAATAATTCATCCTCCCTTTCTTTCTTTTTTCCCTAATTTAGCTAAAGAACTGTTTTTTCCAACCCTTGACCCTTCCCCCTCCACAATACACAGCTCTCTCTACCTTTGCTTCTCTGACCACCCTTTTGGTTTCCCTTATTCTCATTTGGTACTCTTCCCCATTCTTCCATCCCTTGTTTTTCCATGTACCTGGTGAAGGTTTTTTTTGGCCCTCACTGCTTCCCTGACTTGTCCATAGAAACATATTGGTCTCTTGTACATTTTTCTTTTGATTACCATTCTCATGTAAGATTTTGTTGCCTCAATAATGGCCCCATTTATTGCCCCATCTTTCCTCCACATCCCTGATGCTATCCACTCTTACTATCTTATCCCAGACCAGCTCCCCTCACCCACTTGAAGTCTGCCCTTCTGAAACATAGGTCTTCAGTCTTTGAAAGACCTTTCTTGTTCCAAGGGCCAGGTCAAACTATATAGAGTTATGGTCACCGGACCCTAGTAGCTCCTCTAACCTCACTCCTCCTACCACTTCCAAGTTGCTGAGCACCACATCAAGAATGGCAGCCTGTCTAGTGGATTTCTTAACTAGCTGCACCAGCAGGAAGTCCTGCAGTATATATAGCAGGGCAGAAGCGGACATGGGGGGGTTAAGGGGCTGAAGACCCATATTTGAAAATCTGGACACTGACATTAGTTGGGTTTTGCAACAGCACAGGTTTTGTACATTTTGCTGCACTGCTACTTTCCCAATTTGACTAGTCTAGTGCAATTATTCCCGAGTTTATGATACAATCTGATTCTGCCCCCCCCCCATCCCTTACCTGACCATTGCCAGTTTATTACTGGCCCTTTAAAATCGCTACCAGCAGGGACTCTCAAACCAGCCCATATGCTGGGGGCGAGGGGTCGGACGGATGAACCACCCAGCAAGATATCCCCACTCGAGTTCTGTTTTGTTCCATCTTTTTTTTGGAAGGCAGTGGCATGACTTTTAACTTTAAGAGCAGACAGGGCACTTTAAGATCCTCCAGCAAGTAGTAGGCAGTCCGTCACAGATAGGGGGAAAGACCAGCCCACGACATCAGCATGCACATTGGCTGAGTGACACAGAGTTTAAATAATGTGTGCCTGTCTCCTTGTGCCAGAGTGCTGTCATAATTGAATCAACAATGAGTTGTCTTTTCTGCTGCCAAGGAGAATAGCCACTAGTTCACCAGCAATTGAGTGACCCAGCTCTGGGACTGGTTCATGGTTCAGTAGGGAGCGTTGTGGTGGTTGGACAGTCCAGTCATATGCTGGAAGTTTTGGAGTGCCTAGTCCACTGAATTTGAGCCAGGTAGGCAGAAATTGTATGCTATGGTGACTGCTCCACGTCCGTGCCAACAGCCTAGTGTCTGACCATCTGTGCAGGCCCATGTACTATGAAACGCTGGGAAATAATTGCACTGCAAATGTTTTTCCTGAGGTAATGGTTTTATTTACCAACACTTCAACCCACCTAAAGAAAACTAAATGTTTTACAAAAATTGAATGATGTGTGGTGTTATTAGTTGCTAGCAGGGAGAACCACTGCAATCAGTGTTCAGTAAACTACTGTACTTTTATACTGAACACTTATTTTGGGCCACATTTAGCTGAGCCACCATTTGACCTAGGAATATGTAAGTTGGCAGGATCAATCTTTGTGGCAATATCTGAGAACTTGTCAAGTTAAGTAACATTTTGTCTAGTAGTTTTTAGAGTAACAGATTGCATGAAAAAGGGAAATATTTTAGAATTTGTCTGCTTAATAATTTAAAAAGCATAAACAAACAAAATCAATTGTGTAGACGTGCATGCATAGAACAAAAAAACACAATAATTTCACATAGGTGTTTTTTCGTGTGTCACCAATGAAACTGTGGTTGCCAATCATAGCCAAGAAGTACAAAAATGCATTGTTCATATCTGTGATGACTTTTTTCAATTCCTGTTTTTTACACAGAGTGGGAATTGGATACATATAGCTTTTAAAAAAAGTCATGGCCACCACGAGTCCTGTCTGAGTGGCAGGCTGCTGTAACTAACTCAGTATTGACAATGGGTGCTCACCCTGAAGTAACTAACATACTATGTAGTCACAGGGAACCCATTCCCAACGTCAGTCTGCTATCCTGCACACCTAAGTCCAACACCAGAAGCTCACACTGGTGTCAGCAAAAGTAAAAATCAGGTGACTGCTTGAACCCCCTTCTCAAAACTCCAGTTTGGAAACTTGGATCCCATCATGGTGCCAGCAAAAGTGTAAAAGCTTTGAGCTAAAAATATGTCACCCCCCCAAAAAAAAAAAGAAATGTCATTATGAAAAATTATAGCAAGGGTCTAAGAAATAGAGCTTCTATGGATATTTTTATTTTGGATGCTTTTGCCATATTTGAATTATTAAGTCTTTGCCATGTGCTTATGTGGCCACGTTGGTAACATGTCCCAGACAGTGTTGCCACATTGTTTTATTTAACCTAAAGAATTGTGGACTGGTCACTAAACCTAGTAGACCAGTGACCAGTCCACAATAATTTAGGTTACATGAAACAATGGGCTAAACATGGTCTGGCATTGATTTTTAAACACTGGTTGCATGTACAGTAAATAGAGTTTTGCTTTCCTTTCAAAATGCAGCAAACTGCAGATTTGAACACCTACAATTTAAAATGCTTCTGATGAAGGACACCCAGATTCCTCACTAAAAGTCAGATTCCTCCTGAAAAATCAAGGGAATAGGCCTGTTTCAAGTCAGTTCCAGCTGCAGACTTCAGACACCTGAGGCCAGCCAGAGATTCAGAGATTTATATTGCTTCCCTGGAGTCAGGTAGGGGAGACCTAACAGAACTGTGTGTGTGTGTGTACGTGCGTGCGTGCGTGCGTGTGTGTGTGTGTGTGTTGGACAACTTCAAGGACACGAGAAATCTGAGTTAATTTACATTTTTCCCACATTGAGGTCACCAAAAATTAGGATGTGTGGCAACTTGCTACCTATCATAATTTTTTTTTCAAGAAAAATACTCAGACTGCATCTCACAGCGTGTAAAAACAAAACATTTCCTGGGGCCTGGGAGGCCCCCAGATCCTCTGCTTATTCAGTTGGGTATTTCATAGTCTCAAGCCCCCTTCCTTGTGCCCAAATGTTCACCATTGTAGCAGGGCCTGACTTCTGAAGCTTCTGGCTGCTGTCAATATCTGGCAGGTTTAGATCTCCCACCACCTCCTTCCCCTTTGCCACCCACCCTTTCTAGGTCTTCCATTAACTCCTTATCTCTCTTTTCCCACTGTCCTGGAGGTCTACAGATTACTCCCATTCATAGTTTCTTGCCCGAGGATGCCATGAACTGAACCCACAGTGATGCTGTTTCCCAATTACCTCCGCTGATGTTTCCATCCTCCGCTGATGTTTCCATCCTCCACGGCCTCTGTGCCGTCTCTGACATATAGGGCTATGCCTCTTCCTTTACTTTGTCCTCTATCCTGTCTAAACATGGTGTAGCCTGGGACTGTCACATCCCAATCATTATTCTCTGTGGCCCAAGTCTCTGTGATGGCTACGAGATCCAGCTCAGTGTCTGCCACAATTGGCTGGAGCTCACTAATTGTATTTCACAAACTTCTGCTATTAAATCAGACTCCTTTCTGTCTTTCTCCTGATCCCCTCTTGCTTTTTCCTATTCCTTTTCACATATTCTTCCCTAGTCACTTTAATTTTTTTTATTTTTCATGATGAATGTTGACTTTGTTAGCCCTCTTCCCCATATGTAATCTGAACTTCAACCTTACTGTTACCTGCCTTGCTGCTACTAATCCCATGTTCAGAAGGAGCCCTAGTTCAGTTTTCCACCTACTCTCCCTTTTCAGTGGTTCCCCTAGCCTATGCCTCCCCCACAATCAGTTTAACTGTCTAGTGTTAATGTGGAACTTCTGCCCAAGAGCACTGGCCCCCTCTCCCATTAGATGAAATCCATCACCCTTAAAGAGCCTCCTATTCCAGAAGCCCCCCAGTCCCCCCACAAAGTGGTAATCCTCCTTCTGACACCATTACTTCAACCATGCATTAAACTACTCAATCTCTTCTTTTCTTACTCTATTGTACCAATTCCCCCAATTCCGCACAGGGAGGACCTCAGAAAAGGCAAGGGAAGCCAAATGCACCTTCAATCTGTCCCCCAGCCTCTTAAAGTTCAGTTTCACTGCTTCCACAGGCTGGTTCACCAGATTGTTGGTACCCAACTGTACAGAACCCCCAACTCCCCTTCCCCCTTCTCCACCATCCACCCTATCCTATTTATATCCCTGATGGGTGATGCACTTAGAAGGCATCTGACCATTTCATTCCCCTTCCTTCCCCCATCCACCACCCTCTCTACTCCCCTAATCATGGAGTCCCCAATCACTAATACTCTCCTTGCTGACTTCCTTCTGCTCACCCCGTCGGATGCCATCAAGTTGTCCTGCCCATTTCCCACAACAAACTTAAAGTCACCCCCATGGAGTCAGGTACCTGAGCCTCTTCCAGGGATGCAAAGAGATTTGCTGGCTGAATGGTGTGAGATTGGTCAAACTCCTTGTGGCTGCCCCTGCCACCCTTCCCCTGTTCTTCCCCCTCTCTTCCCCACAATCCTCCAGCTCCCTGGGCCAATGGGCCTCTGGAGGAGTGGGGGTGGACCGCAACTGAGCCAGTGCCGCAGCTGAGATATCTCATCTCTTGCTGCTACCAGCTAAGGGAGGAGCTCTGCATAGTCTTGCAGATGGGTTAGTGCCCCTCCTCTACAGCATAATCCTGGAGAAGAGCACCACGCAGTCCCCACAACTGACCACCTCTCCGCTGTACCTCATCTCCATACTGATCCAATGATACAGAAAGGCCTACCTAATACAAGCAGTTATGTTATATTTGGAGTACTTTTTACACCTCACTTACTTAATCCATTAACCCTTGATTGATTACGTACCGGGTCAAAATGTCGTACTCTTAATAGTGTACGACATTATGGTGCACCCTGGACCTGTGCGCTTTCTGAGTTGGACCCTTCCAGAGTTAGAATCCTTAGTGGGGGGGTCTGGGGGTGCAGTCCCCCATAACGGGGAGTGTGGGCGGTGGAGCACCCCACAGAACAATAGAAAATAAGAAATCATGCAACACGATTAAGTCGCACGGCATTCTGCTGTGCAACATTTTGACCCCATGCCGATTGATTACAATTCTATATTTGTATCTGTTTAACATACAAGTAAAAAAAAAAAAAGTATTTTACAAAGCATTTCCTTTCTTTTTGAGATAGTGGAATCTTATGTTGGCCTGTGACATGGGCATCGGCGATTGAGCACTTTTTAAAATGGTGACTCAATCCCGGCACATGTCAACAGAGCTACCACTGAGGAAGGGCAACTGGACAGGGGAGGTTCACGCATATAGTGACAGGTCATCGCTATATGTATATGCATGTGGGGGGGAGTGTGCATGATGGAAGAGAGGGAGGGTTGGCCTGGTGTGGTTGGTGAGGGGCTGCTGAGCTGGCCCCATTGCATGGTGGGTGGGCGGCAGCCTAAAGCTGTGAGGGTTCTGGGTTCTGGTCCGGGCACACCTATATTTTTGTGTGCCCGGACCCCAATTTTTTTTGTTCCAGATTTTGCACCCCCCTTTTCCTGTGTGCCAGGGGTGTACATCACCGAAACCTATTTTTCAGCGATGTACATTCACCCTAATGGTGATTGCCTTTGCACAATCGCCATTATGACATGGAACCAATCTTATCCACATTCATACAGATCCCAAAGGGACCTGTGTGAACAGGTGCAGATGTGCAGTGCCCTTTGGGCTGTGCACTATGGGAAGACTCTGTCTGCCTGCAGAAGTGTAGGGCCTGGCACATTCACTCTTCACACATTCATTCTTCATACATTCAGCCTTTTTTTTATTTTGACCCCAAATTTTCAGGATTGTCATTTTATGACTGCCCTTCTAAGCATGACATGTCTCATTTATAGTATACTGGCCAGAATGTCATTTCGCACCACAAGTGTGAAAACACATCTTGGCCAGGATTTTAAAAATTACACCTGTCACGTGTATGCGGTGGTGTGTAAAAATGGGTATTTTGAAAGGTTGGAATCAAAATATTGAAAATTATCGAATCTATGAGTGAACATTAAAATACCACAATGTTCAGTCATAACCTGAGAATTTTAACATATTTGTACACCAAATTTCCAGCAAAGCCTTCTTATTACCCCACCTCATGAAAATGTTAAAATCCCCACCAAACTGTCATTTCACACCACTGAAGCATTATTCTGCACCACAGCTACAAAAACACATATTGGCCAGGATTTGAAAAATGACAGCCATCATATTCATGAGGTGGTGTGAAAAAATGGCTATGTTGAAAATGTGGAGTCAAAATATTTAAAAATTATCAAAGTAATGAGCGAATGCAGAAAAATTTCAATGTACATGCTTAACATTGCCTTTTTTATATATTTTAATCCCAAATTTTCAACATAGCCATTTTTTCACACCACCTCATGAATATGATGGTGTCATTTTTCAAATCCTGGCCAATATGTGTTTTTGTACCTGTGTGCAGAATAATGTTTCAGTGGTGTGAAATGACTTCTTATGACCCCATCTCATGAACAAGGGTGGTGAAATTTTTAAATTCCCGCCAGGAAGGTGATTTCGCAACAAGACAGTGAAATCACCTTTCAGCCTGATTTGCATAATTCCACTGCCATTGGTCAGGAGATGGGTTCCCTAAAAGGCCATGCTGAAAATATGGGGCAAAAATATGCAAAAATCACAAAGTTATGCATCAAAGTTCAAACCTCAATTGAAATACATTGAACTACATTTACCTTAGTTTCTCATATTGCAATTGCCAGTTCCAGAAGCAAGACATGTCTTCAATCAGAGAGTGAGTCTTCATACTAGGACATGTTCAGGTGAAGAAGGGTGTGCGTGGGGTGTGGGGGTAGTGGTGGGTGCTGAGTGGGAGGTCAGGGTGGAGTGGGTGGGGGTGTGGGAGGCAGATGGACAAGGGACCATTTTCTGCTTTATAGGTTTAAAAAAAATCATCGAGGGATGGTTTTCTTTATTACAGGGAACATAGAAATTCCCATTCTGACACTGGGGATTGGGCCCTCCAGTGTCAGCCACTGATCAGAAAATGGGGATGGGTAACCTAGAGGGGAAGGGATCAAGAGAAGGACACTGAGAGTGGGCACCCTGGTCCACTTATGTTAATAAAAAGTTGCTAAGCACTGGGAAGGGTGGGTGGGTGACCTGAGGAGGGGTAGAGAAAGAAGCAGTACTGGGATTGGGCACCCTGGTCCGCTTACATTATTTTAAAAAATTACTAAACACTGGGAAGGGTGAGCAAGTGGCTGCAGAACTCAAAAAAGTCCCAATGTGCTTATACGGAGAACATGGATCAATGGCTTCTCTCTCTAAGCTGGGCACCCTGGATTTTGGGGTGCCCAGAAAAGTGTTTGTAGCACGTAAAAACAGCAGAATCTAGCTAAACAGGACCTGTTTAGCTAGGTTCAGGTGTTTGTTTTTTAAAAATAGAATAGTTTTATGTAATTTAAATGTTAGTGAGTTTAAAAGGAGAAAAGCAAAGCATGGCCATCACAATTGATATTTTTTGAGCACGAGCATTAACATCATGAAAACAAGCACTTGCAAAAGGTTTTTTACCAGTCGAACTTGAACATTAACTCAAAACATTGTTATAACTCTAAAATGGCATAATACTTTTCCACCAAACCCTCCAAAGCTACAACCTTGGGACAGGCCTCTTCAAATCTGAAAGTGTCATGAAAAAATTCCATACCATCTAGGCTATACATGAGAGCAAAAAACACACAATGGTAAGCCTAGGGTTTTTTTGTTTTTTTGTTGGTGCTCTGTATCTCAAAAAACAAATAATATGGCATCACAAAACTTGGCACATCTTGAGACTCTGACAGCCTGACCAAGCATGCCAAATTTTGGGCTATTTCATCAAACAATGCCAAAGTTATTAAGGTGCAAAAATTAGAGTTTAACATTGAACAGCCAGCTCAGCCCAAACTATAGGGGTGCTACCGCACCACTATAATATTAATAGCGTTGCCCTTGTACAACAGAATTACACAAAGTTCTAAATGTGCAGTCTTGGGGCAAGGTGTCTTGATTTGTCAAGATTCATTCCAGTTGGATGTGCAGATTCCATGTTCCAGATAGTGCATTTTTAGGAAAAATCAGGTTTTTTTGCTGGGATTTTTTTTATCACCTATAGCTCAGATGGTTTTGAATCTGGTCTGAAATTTCCAGGCTAGAAAGGGCTTGCCCCAGAATGGTGCCTTTAGTTGGCTTGGTGAAAAAATAATAATCCGTTCCCAAGTTACAAGTATTTTAAATTTTGATTCTGAGCATGCTCAGTAGTGTATCAAACATCTATCGAAGAGACCCTACTGAGCATGCTCAGAACTGAAATTTCAAATCCTTATAACTTGGCAATGGATTAAGACTTCTTCACTAAACCAATGAAAGGCACCATTCTGGGGCCAGCCTTTCCTACCTTGAACGTTTTAGACCAAAATTCTAAATCTTCTGGGCTGTAGGTGATGACAAAAAAACAGCAAAAAAACTAAATTTTTCCTAAAAACACACTGTCAGTATCTTGGAGTCCACACATCCAGCTGGTACAAAACTTGGCAAATCAAGAGACACCCCTCCTCCCCCCAGACTGCACATGCAACATTTCACACAATTCCATTGAACGGGAGGGTAGTAGTCGATGACAAAAAGCAGCGAAAAATCCCTGATTTTTCCTAAAATCACACTATCGGGATTATGAAATCCACATATCCAACTGAAACAAAACTTGGCAAATCAAGAAACCTTCCCCCTGGACTACACATACACAATTTCATGTAATTCCTTTGAATGGGGGCAAAGCCATTAAGGTGCAAAGTTCGGGGTTTAAAATTAAACAGACTACTGAACCCTAACTTTAGTGGTGCTATCGCGCCACTATAATACAAAAATATATACATTTCTGTTTCACTTATAGCATCCAAATGTAACAACAAATCTCAATATTCTAGAACTCAGTGGGCCGCTACTTCAGATATTCTATCAGAACTAGAATACTACACTGGGTAAGCTGTTTCTTAGAAACAGCCTAATACTGGCTAAAAAATAATTTCAACAAATGCTTTAAAAAAAAACAAAACAAGACATTAGCAGCTCAGAAAGCCGACCAAACAATTTCAATCAAAATCATAGTACCACTTAATTAACAGGCCACTACACAGCAACAAGCCAGCAAATCCTGGTGACAAGGATAACCCCATAAAAGGCACAAACAAACTGCCAAACTACTATATATAAATAAATAAAATGAAATTTACACTAAACGTGATTCACCACAGAACAAATGTGGCAACTATCCTGCTCCCAACCAACATCAAACACACAAATCCCACACCTTCCTGAAGGCAACAATACCCTCCTTCTCAATCCACAAAACACACACACACACACACACACACACACACGCATGCACACATACACACACAAAAGATTAAAGATTAGAAAAAATAAGTAAAATGTTCCACTCAGAAACACCTACTCCGTTGCTGCCAGCAATACTAGAGAAACTAGTTGCCGAGCAGACTACTGATTATCTCAGGGAACATAATTCATTCTCTGATGCCCTTCACAGCTTTAGAAAAGGCCATGGCATCACCACAGTGCTTCTCTGTTTTACAAATGATACCAGGGTAGCTCTGGATTATGGCATGTTCACTGGGGCTATGTTCATTGACTTGAGCAAGGCCTTTGATTTAGTAGACCATCTTCTACTAAAAGTAAAAATGCAGTCTCTGGGCATCTCCCAAAAGGTTATTTCCTGTTTTAACAGATACCTCATGGATTTCAAACAGTTTGACAGTTTCAGTAAAGCTGAGACTGACATCACCCCCTATAAACATTGAGGTTCCTCAAGGTTCTATCTTGGGTCCTCTTATCATCATTATATTTGTAAATGATCTCCTCCTTATCCCCATATCATGCTCCTTCCTGCTTTATGCAGATGACTTGGTGCTGTATACTAGCTCCAAAAACAAGGACGACATTAATTCCAACCTAAACTCAGATTTTCAACTGATGCACACCTGGCTGTCCCAAAACAAATAACTGCTTAATTTTTTTCATCTTGGTGGCCATTTTGTATCAGGTTAGGCAAGGGATGGTTCAGACTTCTTTTGGAGCTACTGGAGATAAAAAGTCTCACTCCATTTTATTTGGCTCTGCCCCCAAGCTAAAAAAGTGTCATGGCTGCCTGGTTATATCCAGTATAGATGGTACCCTGCTCAAGAATGTTAATTCTTTCAAGTATTGTACCTTGGCATAACCCTTGACCCTTCTCTGGGTTTCTCACTTCACATCTCTAATACTGTACCTGTAAAACTGTTAATATCAAACTTGGTCTATCACATAGAACCAAATCCACCTGAACTGTCATTGCCCAGGACATTTTTTCTTCCCAGCCTTACCTATAGCCTTGTCACTTACTCCAAGACCTCCAAAGGAGAAACCTGCAAATGGGATATTACATACAATAGCATCTGCTACCTTGCTTTGGTCACAAACTGACTTACCCACCACTGCCAGCTCTACTCTGAGTTAAACTGGTTATCTTCTGAGTCCTGTCATTCTTTTGCTACAGGGGTCCTCACTGACAAAATATTTAAGGCTGGGGTACTTACCTCCTTTGCTGCCTCGTTGGAACCCCCTGACCTGGCTTATTCTCTTTGGTCTGGTGACCCATCCCTTCTAACTGTTCCTAGGTGTGTTACCAGTATGGGGATTCAGGCATTCTACCACTTTGCTCCAAACAAATGGAACTCCCTCCCAGTTGCCTTCCAGCTGTCCCCCTCCCAGGCCTATTTCAAAAGGGAGTTTTACCACCATTTAGAGGCTTCTGACTCATATACCTGCTTCCTGTCACACTGAACTTTAGTGCCAAATTGCAGATGTCTGTTTATACATCAAATTATTCACTCACATTAATTGATCTCTGTTCTCTTTTCATTGGTTACTTGCTTTCTGATACCTGGGTGGGCAATACTACCTCGTGTGCTATGTACATTATTCGTTTTGTATTGAAGAATGTCTGCTGTATTTGCCTGCCTGATAATTTATTCCTATGCAGCTTATACTATTCCTAATGTATTTCTACAATGTACTGTGCCTCCCTGCTGCCTCATTCTTTTTTTATATATATAATTTATTTTCATTCAAAATTTCGAGAGAAGTTTACAAAGGTTCAGTTGTGAAACTGAATATAGGGTAGAGTAGCAGAAAGTACAAATACCATTCAGGCTGAATTTCACAGACATTGCTTGGACTACTGGCAAACATTCATACAGGGTAATAAATGAAGTCCATGAGCTAGCACTGCAGATGCTCTCTTCTTTGCCAGTCCAAAAAGAGTTCTGCAGCAACACACTGATCAAGGTGGAATAATGAGCGGAAAGATTTCCACATATCTGGGTTTATTCATTGGAGGAGAATGCCGTATACTTTCTGCCTCACTCTTGTACTTATACAGTAATACCTTATCCTTATGTAATGACTGTTTAGTGAATTCTGTACTCTACTGTACCTTCACTGTAGTCTTCCAGGTCATGACTGAAAACGGGCATATTATTGTGTACTGCACTTACCTGGTTATCAAAAACCAAATAAATAAATTAATAAATACATTAATGTATTAGATTTAGATATGTTGGGCCCTGGTGAAAATTAGTTTGCTATCCCAGGCTGCGTATTATAAACAGCTTTGCAGCAGCAGTTAATGTCCAGTTACTCTGGTGCTGATGACATGCCCTGCTTAAATACAAAAAATAAATAATCAGCTAACTGATCAACCAGAAAACCAACTTTCACATATGAAATAGTAGCCATGCTGCTTTACTGGATGAAATCCATTCCAGAATTCTCAAAGAGGTGCCCAAGGATGTAGTGGTGGGGCAGCATGGGCGCCTGACATATATCTTTACTAACTCACTGAGAATCAGGGAGGTGCTGGGAAATTTGTAGAGAAGAAATGCATTGAAGAAGGAGTCATGAAAAATGCCAGAAAACTACACGCCTGTCAGCCCAACTTAAGTTTTGGGAAGGTGCTTTGTAACCACAGAAGGGCACTTTGTAACCACAGAAGTGTCTCTCCAAAGAGGGGAGATTAAACTTTTTTTTGCATTTAACCTGAATTGCGAGTTTGTCTTTCAGCTCAGCAGGGCAGCAGGACTGGATCAGGGGGTCTGAGGCTAAGGCAGAAAAGAGTGAGGTAACCAGCTCAGCAGTGACCAGTTGGGGCTGTCTATAAGTTCATTGAAATAAGGCTCCACTCTCAGTTTAGGTGTGCTTTGTAACCACAGAAGCAAGTACCATTATGAAGGTGGAGATTAAACTTTTTGTGCAACTAACCTGAATTATGAATGTCATTCAGCTCAGCAGGGCAGCAGGACCAGGTCAGGGGTCAGAGGTGGAAGTGAAAGGGAGCAAGGTCATGAGATCCTCTGTGACAAATTGGGGTTATCCAGGAAGCACCAAGGGGATCAAGAAGCTCCCATGGGATTTAAATAAGGCTCCACTCCCCATTTAGGTGCACTTTGTAATGACAGAAACAAGTGCCACTCTGAAAGGAGATTAAACTTTTTGTACAACTACCCTGAATTGTGAGTTTGTCTTTCAGCTCAGCAGGACCAGCTTGGCGGTTGGAAGCAGAACAGAGCAAGGACATGAGTTCAGCTGTGACCAATCATTGGATGTCCAAACAGCAATGGAGAGTATAAAAAGCTCACCCACCAGTGTGTCCCATCCCACTCATGCCCATAGCATGAGTGGAACAGAGCAGGAGTGGAACAGGTGAAGTGATAGGTGTCTTAGGTGTCTACATGCATCCACAGGTGACAGCAGGCCCACAGGGAATTCTGCTGGTCCAGTAAGGTAAGGTGCAGTACCTGACAGCTTGTTGTTGCCTGTGTAGAAAGTACTGGAGGGGGGAGCAACTGCAAGGAAGAAACTGTCCTTGTAAGCAGTAAGTACCTGTTGTTAGAAAAAGGGTAAACATCCTAAGATCCACCGGAGATCTTCGCGCTGGACTCCGGAGGTAAGTATGGGGTGAAGGGGGGGTGAGGGGAGGTGGGTGCACAGTGGGTGGGCGTGGGTTGGTGGAGACTCAATGAGGGACTGTCTTCTAGTTTACAGGTTTAAAAAAAATGTTATCACGTTGCGGGAAGGTTTTCTTATTTACAGGGACATTTGGCATGCTGGGGTGGGCTCCCAGCGTGCCACCTGAGTGTTTTTTTTGGGGGGGCTGTAGTTGACATGGACTGGGCACCCCTGTTGGCACATACTGAGTGTTGGGGGCAAGAGCTGAGGGAGATTAGGCACCCCCCTTGGCACACAACAAATGGGAGGGAACATTATGATGACAGGAGTGGGCTCCCCCGTCGGCAAATGAACTGGGTTGAGGACACATTGACAGGGGGATTGGGCACCCCATCAGTCAGCTTTCATGGGGCTCAGAGGTGGTGGCATAAGCCGCTGCCATGTTTAGGGAAATGTCACACCAGGCAAGGTACCACCTTGCAATGACGGGTCACTCCTTCATTGCAGTGGGATGGCAGACGCTGCAATGATGAGGCAGACCCTCATTGCAGTGGCCAAATTGTTTCAAGTTGGTGGCACTTCTGCAGAACCAGTGTGAGCAGGGCACTGGGCCTGCATTGGATTAACAGCGCCAAGCCTACAAATGCAGTGCCAGTGTTGGCACCTCCACAACCCGCTTCTCTCCTAAGCTGCCACATAATGTTTCTTGTGCATGCGCACAAGCAAACATAAAAAGGGATCAATATGGTTCCTAAAGAAAGTGAAAAGGTAAAGGCTAATACAGTAGCATTCAAGAGGTACAAAGAGACGAAGAGGGAAGAGGCTGGGGGTGTACCAGGAGAAAAAAAGGGGAGCAAGAAAGTGATGAGGAGCATAAAGGTGCAAACTAAGGAAGGGATAACCAAAAGAGTAACTTAAGAGTACAAGACTTTTTTAATAGGTGCATAAGTGGAAAGAGGAAGGCAAAGTTAGGAACTGTGAGGTTAGGAAGGGGGGCTGTGCAGAGGGGGATCAGGAAAAAGCAGATATCCTGAACAGATACTTCTGTTCAGTCTTCACAGTGGAAGATGATGGACCACATAAAAGCAGCACACTAGAGGGAGGAAAGCAGACACAAGTCCATTTACAGAGGAGAGAGTCCTGAAAGGAACTGCAAATCTGAAAGTGGACAAAGATATAGGACCAGATAGGATACATCCAAGGGTGTTCAGGGAGTTCAGGGAGGTACTGGCTGCACCTCTGATAGCCCTATTCAACAACTTTCTGGAAACAAGAGTGGTTCTAGAGGACTGGAGGAGGGCAGATGTAGTTCCGTTTCATAAAAGCAGTAGCAGGGAGCAGGCTTGAAACTATAGGCTGGTCAGTCTGACATCAGTGGTGGGGAAGTTAATGGAGTTGGTTTTAAAGGAAAGGATTGTGGAGTATCTTGAATGTAGTGGGTGACAAGACCCACAGCAACATGGATTCACAGGGTGGAGAGTCATGTCAGATGAACCTGATAGATTTCTACAAATGGGTGACCAGGAAAATAGACCAGGGTGGGGTGGTGGACGTGTCCTACTTACACTTCAGCAAGGCTTTCAACATCAGAACAAATAGGAGGCTCATAAGGAAACTGGGCAGTTTGGGGTGGGTCCTTATTGGGTACAAAATTGTTTGATGGACAGGTGACAGAGGGTGGTTGTAAAGGGAACTCACTCAGGTGAAAGGAGAGTGACCAGTGGGGTACTTCAGGGCTCAGTACTAGGACCAGTCCTCCTTAATGTCTTTATACGTGACATTGCAGAGGAGCTGCAAGAAAAGGGAAAGTATGCTTCCTTGCAGATGATACCAAAACCTGCAATAGGGTAGACACTCGAGAGGGGGTGGAGAGAATGTGCAGAGACCTGAGAATACTCCAGGAGTGGTCAAAGACATGGCAGCTGAGTTTCAATGTGAAAAAGTGCAAAATCCTGCTCCTAGGGCACAGAAACCTAGAGGGAGAGTATAAAATGGGGAAAGAGGTATTGACAGTCACCAAATAGGAAAGGGACCTTGGAGTAATCATATCTGATGACCTCAAGGTGGCGAGGCAGTGCAACAAGGCAGTAGGTAGGGCTGGTGGGATGTTGGGGTTCATAGTGAGGGGGATCGCCAACAGAAGAAGGGAGGTTGTGTTGCCATTGTATAGACTGTTGGTGAGATCCCACCTGGAGTACTGTGTCCAGTCCTGGAGACCACACCTCTGGAAGGACGTAGACAGGGTAGAGACTGTCCAGAGGAAGGCAACTAAAATGGTGCAGGGGCTGCATAACAAACCCCATGAGGAGAAACTAAAGGATCTCAATATGTACATACTGAAAGAGAGAAGGGACAGGGGCACATGATAAACACCTATGAATACCTCATGGGGTTGAACAAAGTAGAGGAGGGGGTATTTTTCAGAGGAGAAGCTGCATGAGAACAAGGGGCATGCTATGAAGTTGGATGAGGGAAAATTGAGGAAGGACGTGAGGAAGCACGTCTTCACTGAAAGAGTGGTGGATGCATGTAACAGTCTTCTAGAGGAGGAAGTGGGGGCAAAAACAATGGTGGGCTTCAAGCATATGTAGGATAGGCACAAAGGACTCTTAGTTGGGAAGTGTGGGGGGGTAGCTGGAGATCAGGTGGGTCTGCACTGACAGTATAGGCAGAGACAAATGGGCACAGCAGCTGGGCCAAGCGGTCCTTATCTGCTGACAGATTCTGTTTCTAAGACTGTGGCAACATTAATTAAGGGCACAGTATGTAAGCACATGTAACCCCCCTATAAATGGGGGTTCCCAAAACGTCTTCCTTGAGCTTGCTTAAATGCTCACTGCCAGGCTGGTGTCCTGCGTTTTAGCAGTTTAAACATTATTGCCAGAGAGTGCCTGTATGGCCCCTGTGTACTGTCTCTTTAAGAGCTGCCTAGATTGCAGTTATAATTAATCTGGGAGGGGGGCTGAGTGTTTCTATGCTCGAGTCCTGCCTGGGCTGTCAGATAATCGCTCTGTTCTGCCATCGCTATTTGCACAGAGGGAGCTCTGTTATAAGATGTACTTGTTTGCTGATCATTTATTATGTTGCTTGCACGCATGTGCAAGAAACATAGTGCCATCATCGGAGATTTCGGAGGTGTGTCCTCCTCCTCCAATTCCAGTCAGTGAGCTGGCAGGCGCGGCCCCTGTAAACCAATGCATTTTTGGAGCTGTCATGCGCTTCAAAATGCAGTAACCTCCCCAGTTGAAAGGGAGCTACGCTTCAGTGAGCGAGATAAGAAGCCCACTGGCGTAGCTCCCCCTCACAAGCAGGCGGCGCCCGCACCTACTGGCGAGCCGATGGGTGCCCAATCCCCGCCGACTGAGCTGCGCCTCTCCCCAGTTGTAGGTGCCACGCTGGGAGCCCACCCCAGCGTGGCAATGAGTCCTTGGCTGACGGGGTGCCCAATCCCCATTGGCTGAACGCCCTCAACATCCTTGTGCCACATTGGGAGCCCACCCCAGAGTGGCAAACCGTCCCCACGATGTCTTTTTTATTTTTAACCTGACAAATGAAAACGGTCTCACGTGGAGCGCCTCCCCGACCCTCCCACAACCCGCACTCCACCCACTGCGCACTCCAGCCTCCCCACCCCTCACCCCATACTTACCTCCAGACTCTGGCTAGACGATCTTCGTGGACCAGGAACACGCCTGCACTCTTCAAAGCCGACCGCAACTGAGGAAATGCCGGTAAGCTGTATAATGGCCTAGATAGGGGGGTTTAACTTTGTGCATATCTCAGGCATTTTGAATTTTGCACCAAATTTTCAACGTGGGGTTTTTGGGACCCCTTCTCATGAATGATGTCACTGTCATGGTATTATTCGGGCCGAAGGGCGATTTCATGCAGTGACAGCGAAATCACCCTTCAGACCTGAATACTGCCATGACAGTGATATCATTCATGAGAAGGGTCCCAAAACCCATGTTAAAAATTTGGTCAAAATCAAAACTGACTGTTTTACAAGCGTCGTCGCTATGCAGTTCCTACGCAGGCTTGTAAGTTCGACAAATTTCAATATTTTCACTCCAGATTTTCAACATTGCCATTTTACCATACCTTCTTATGAGTAGTATAGCTGTCATTTTTCACATCTCACCCAAAATGTGTTTCTGCCCATGTAGCCAGAATGGCTGAGTCGGTGTGTGAAATCAATGTACAGGCAATTTAGAAAATCACAGTGACACTGTTCATGAGCAGAGGTCTTAAAATGGCTATGTTGAAAATTTGGTGAAAAATTCCTAAAATGACTGTTTTATAGCGTCGTTCGCAGTTCCTCGCAGGCTAGTAAATTCTAAATTTCAATATTTTCACTCCAGATTTTCAAAATTGCCATTTTACACACCTCTTATGAGCAGTATAGCTGTCATTTTTCACATCCTGCCCAAAACATGTTTCCGCCCATGTAGCGCACAATGGCGCAGTCGGTGTGCAAACTCAATGTATGGGACACATTAACAAAATCACAGTGACACTGTTCATGAGCAGAGGTCTTAAAATGGCTATGTTGAAAATTTGGTGAAAAAATTCCTAAAAATGACTGTTTTTCGAGCGTGCATTACGCAGTTCCTACACACGCTCGTAAGTTCGCAAATTTTCAATATTTGCACTCCAATGTCTTCCAAATACCTAAACAGCACATAGAAGCAAGCAACATTCGGCATTGACAAATGCTTGTTAGAGTAGTAATAATATTGAAGTTTGTCTAACCTGCCTTCTTTGCTGCATGGATATTTCTGTTTATCTCCACCATCTTGGTGCTGGACTGCTGAAATGGGCCAATCAGTACCTTTGGGGACTCTAAAATGGAGTCTGTCCCCAGGGGCTTTGTGGGAGCAAAATTCTGTAGGAATTGTAGTTTGGGGCTTTTGGCACCTATATGAACCTGGAGGGGGAGCCCTTGTGACTGACAGAGGAATCAGCCAACTGAACCTTTTGGATCCTGGGGAAAGTCCCAGATTACTTGCAACTAGTTTCAGATCTGAGTTGGGAAGTGAAGGAGTAACAGCTCGAGATAGTTGAGCAGCTGACCTGGGTAGTTTCACGTGGGAGAAATGTGGAAAGGCCTGAGTTTTGGCCTGCATGTCTGCCAGCTGTCCCTGAAAGGGAACCTGTGCCTGTTTTCAGACTGAATCCAAATTTGGAGAGTGAGTTAAGCCACTTAATTGTGACCAGGTTCCTACCTGAAGAAGGCCGAAGATTTGCTGAAATGCGACTGGTCTGTCAGGTCTTCCAGCCACCTCTGAACTCCCAGATTGTACAGAGACTCTGTAATTACGACCGGAGAGCCATTTTCCTGGTACAGTAGAATTTCTTTACATGTGAATGTGCTGTGTGCTGATAGTGGGTCTTGATTTGGTTCTCCACTGTGTGTCTGAACTGTGCTTTGCTTGCTGGAGGCTGCATCTGGCTCCACGGACTGAATCCGTATTCATCTCCGTTTGGCCTGGGCCTTGCCACACTGGCCCAGCCAGAATACTCGCTACACAGAGAAAGTCATCAATGAGAGACCTGCCTGGGGATCAACCTCTGCTCAGTGCTTTGAACAGGAATGACGCCTCGGTGATTCGTGTGGGCCCTGCTTCTCCTGGCACTCCAGATCAACAACCTGCAGTCTCAATTTCATCCTGCCTATGTCCTGTATTGGGTATCATAAGTAAACCTCAGGGTAGCTCCCTGCAACAATACCTAAATCTAAAGTGTTGTCATCTGATTGCTTTGCCATCTTTTCTGTCATGAACTGAGCCCTCCAGCTCCAGATTACACATAGTGTGGTTGTGTATGTTGCTTTCTTCCATCACAGGGCCCCAACCAGCTGTGACGCCAGCCTACCCCAGGCAACATTCCTGGCTAGCCCACCATCTTCCTACCTGGGTACCCAGAATGTGTGATTGTGTAGGGACTCTGAACTGCATGCATAACTGTCTGATTGATATAGCCTTTAAGCAAATCAACCTGATTATGCCCCTCCCTTGTTCAAGTCCCCTGAATAAATCAGATCTCTTTTTGCATTTAACCTGACTGTGGTTCCAGTTTGTGCCAAAAGTACTGTACTGTTGCTATTTGCTGTGCATAACCTTGTTTAACAGGGGTTCCCCAGGGGTGAGCCAGAGGAACCAGCCCTGGAGGTAAGTGCAAACAGTGTGGGTACTTGTATGGTGAATAAGGGTCATTGCAAAAGTGATTACTGTATATTGTTCAGGCCACTAGAAGGGAAAGAGGGAGATTACAGTGTTCTGGAGGGCTGTGCTCAGGTTAGCTTGAACACTAACAACTCTGACCTCCGGGTGGAGGCACCCGTTTCAGTACCCAGGCCCCTTAACCTGCTACTAGCCAAGCAGGCAGGGGTAGTAGCCCTTGGGATAAAGCCACTTAGGGGTTACATCTTGGAGGCTCACCACTGGGATTTTGTAGCTTCTAGTGGCCAGAGGTGGGAATTACCCCAGTATGTTTAGAACTGGTGACAAAATGGAGGAGCTTGCTACGCCTAAGCTCAAGATTGCCCCCACAAGCTAAATGATGGGGTGGAGTGAGGCTGAAGGGATAGACCCCGACAGGCCCTCCTGTTAATGGTTGTCCCATTAGGGACCACTAATCCTGTTATTGTAGAAGCTGTGGAGCAGTTAAGTGTTTGGGGAAGTTTGAAGTGAAGGGAAGGGATTCAGACCTGTTTGACCAGCCCATGGTGGTTCTACTCTCCTGTAGCTCTCCCATAGATCCAGAGAAAGTACCACTTGTTATTCTGTCAGAAGGGGCCCAGAAGGCATGGAGGGTCATCCATTTTCACAGTGATCCAGCTACCCTGGGAGGGTCTCTCAGCATAGAGGGTTTCAAGGACAAGCTGCTTTAGTTGCTAGTTTCTGAGGGTGAACCACCCAAGAGTTAGTGAAGGTGCTAGACCTTTCTGAAGAACCCACACCATTGCAGTCCCCGACAGCATCTCCTGCCTCCCCTAGGGTCTCTCCTGTGGTCACCTCCTCCATAGTACTTCCATCTGTGCACCTGGATTCGTACCGTAGACTTGGACTTTTTGGGGGTACAGTCCCAGTGCCCGTAAGGAAGGATGACCTGGAAACGTGGATGGACTATGCTACCCCCCTGGTCCAGGAGTGGCAGTGCTCTGAGGAGGAGAAAAGAAAAAGACTCATGGAAGGTTTGACTGGCCCAGCACTGGAGGTCATTTGCTCCCTATGAGCCACTAGCCCAGAGGCTACTGTGGCTGAATACCACTCTGCATTGCAGGGTTTTTTTGGAAGCACTGAGTCGGGGGACGATTTACTGTGGAAATTCAAATCTGCCAAGCAATGGAAGAATGAGAAGTTGTCTATGTTTGTTACCAGAATTGAGAGGGCTCTGCAGAGGGCTTACAGAAAAGGAGAGGTGCCTGCAATCGAACTGAATCAGGTCAGGTTGGACCATATCCTCAAGTCAGCCAGGTACTCTAGTGTGATGATGCTAAAATTTAAGTTGCAAGATAGGAAGGCTAATCCTCCCAAGTATTGTCACCTCATGAAAGAGATTCGTGAAGCAGAGAATGATGAAGAGGGATGAGAGCCCTATGCTGGGGTTGCCTGTACCTGCTAAACTCCTGAGAGAAGTGATGAGACTGAGGTGAAGCAAATGAGAGAACTGATCAAAGAATTGACAGAGTTAAGAGTCAGTCAACAAACCACCTAGGCAGCCAGAGATACTAATCTCTACCAGTCACTTCCTGAGTTAAAGAGCGAGACCCCACCTAGTGTAGTGGTGGTGCACATCATCTCCTCAGAAACACGGACTGAGGGTAACCTACTAGAAGAAGTACAAGAATTGCTAGCCCTGGTGGGGGACCTACTATGAGCCACACAAACCCCCAAACTTGGTGGAAGTCCAGAGAATCAAGAACGCAAGTCACAAGTCAAAGGAGGGCTGCGAGGTGCCCCTGATGTACCCAAGCAGGGAGATGGCCCGCAACCACTCAGAGACTCTTGAGAACCCAATTTGTATTACCACTGCAGGGAGGACGGGCACACCCAGTTCACCTGTCATTCACCAGAGAACTTGAAAAAGGTTACTATTAGACTACTAGCCTGGTTGCGATGGAGCAATAACCAGCTGCAAGGTGCAGCCACTCAGAGGAGTTATTCATCCAAGGCTGCTGCCAAGTCAACATCCAAGTCTGCATAGCCTGAGTGGTCTGAAGTGGTGGGTCTCTCAATGGAGGCTACAGTGAAGGTGAATGGTGTATCTACCCGGGCCGTGCTTGACAGTGGGTCTCAAATGACCATAGTGTTCCAAGACTGGTATCAAAAGCATCTGCCGGATGTGCCCCTACAACCCTTGGAAGGTTTACATGTGTGGGGGTTGAGCGAGAAGTCTTATCCGTATTCAGGATATATTCGGATCTGGCTGTCTTTCCCTACCTCAGTGGCTGGAGTAGATGAACAAGTTGAGACACTTGCCTTGGTGTGTCCCCCTACCAGACTGTATGATGGGGTTCCTCTATTAATTGGGACAAATGCCCACATGTTTGGGAGACTGGCACAACTCTGTCATGAGAAGCAAGGGCAATGGACTGGGTGGGCCCTAAGAATTCTGGCTCTGATCAAAAGGGCCTATGATTTGCAACGGAAACCTGAGGAAGCAGACCAGTATGAACCTGTGGGGATCGTGTGGAAGAAGGATCCTGAATCTTTGGTACTGGCATCCAATACCCAGTGTACCATTCATGGGGAGGTTTGCCCCGGAAAGATGTCAACAACAAAATATTAATGTTGGATGCACCAGGCGATGGAAAGTTGCCAGAGGGATTGTTGGTCAAACCCAGCATCTTGCCTGCCCATGCCCATGCCTATGCACGACGAGTGATGGTTCAGATTCAGAATGAGTCAGATTGGGAGATCTGGGTGAACAGAGGGTGCACCCTAGCTACAGTACACGGCATGGACACTGCCGTATTGCTCAGCAACAAGTATACGGTGAAAAGGAGAGAGTGACCCCGGACTTATTTGACTTTGGTGATTCCCCATTGCCAGCAGAATGGAAGACTAGAATTAGCAAGAAACTCGCCCAGAGAGACCAAGTGTTTTCATTAAAAGAATGGGATGTGGGGTGCGTCCAGGGTGCAGAGCATCACATACACCTGCATGATGACTGGCCATTTCGAGAGAGATCCCGACACCTCACCCCAGCGGACATAGATGATGTGAGGAGGCACCTGCAGGAAATGCTTGCTGCTGGTGTGATGCAAGAATCAAGGAGCCCATATGCCTCTCCCATTGTGTTTGTGTGTAAGAAGAATGGGTCTGTGAGGATGTGTGTTGATTATTGAACTCTGAACCGGTGAGCCATCCCAGATCAATACGCCATGCCCCTTATACAAGATGCCCTGGATTTCTTGAATGGGAACAAATGGTTCTTGGTATTGGATCTTCACAATGGATATTACCAGATGCCGATGGCCCAGGAGGACCATGAGAAAACAGCCTTCATCTGTCCTTTGGGGTTCTATGAATTCCTGAGAATGCCACAGGGGATTGTGGGTGCCACAGCCACCTTTCAGCAACTGATAGAACATGCGGTGGGAGATATGAACTTGTTGGAATGTCTAGTGTACCTAGATGATGTCATTGTGTTGGGACGCACATTAGAGGAGCATGAGACCTGACTGTTTAAAGTCCTAGACCGATTGGAAGACTTCAGCCTCAAGCTGTCCATCGACAAGTGCCAGTTTTTTCAAACCTCCATGAAGTATGTGGGGTACAAAGTATCTGCAGAAGGGATAGAGACCGATCCCAGTGTGGTTGAGTCACTGACTACTTGGCCACAGCCCCATAACTTGAAAGAACTACAACGTTTTCTGGGGTTTTGTGGCTACTACTGCAGGTTCAAAAAAGACTATTCCAAGGTGATTCGCCCACTCCTGAATCTTACCCAGGGTTACCCCCCCTACCAACTATAAATGCAAACAAGCATTTGTCAATGCTGAACGTTCGCTTGCAGGTATTTGCAGTGGTGTTTGGCATGTATGGTGCTTTACCTTAATGCCCTGTGCGATTGCTGGTATTTGCACAATAAATTGTCAGCATGACCTGTTTGTTACCCCATTGTGCGCTACATGCGGAAACACGCTTTGGGCAGGATGTGAAAATGACAGCTGTACTGCTCATAAGGAAGTGTGGTAAAATGCCAATGTTGAAAATCTGGAGTGGAAATATTGAAAATTGCAAACCTACGGATGCTGCGTGGGAACTGTGCAACGATGCTCAGAAACAGTCATTTTAGAATTTTTCATCATTTCAACATTGCCATTTTAAAACCTCTGCTAATGAACAGTGTCACTGTGATTTTCTTACTGTGTCCCATACATTGATTTCAAGACATCGACTGCACCATTGTGCCACATGGGCGGAAAGAAGTTTTGGGCAGGATGTGAAAATGACAGCTGTACTGCTCATAAGGAGGTGGTAAAATGGCAATGTTGAAAATCTGGAGGAAAATATTGGAATTTGCGAAACTTACGAGCATGCGTAGAAGTGCACAACGCATCATAAAAACAGTTATTTGTAGGAATTTTTTGCCAAATTTTCAACATAGCCATTTTAAGATCTCTGCTCATGAACAGTGACACTGTGATTTTCTTAATGTGTCCCATACACTGAGTTCGCACACCGACTGTGCCATTGTGCGCTACATGGGCAGAAACACGTTTTGGGCAAGATGTGAAAAATGACAGCTGCAGTGCTCATAAGGAGGTGTGGTAAAATGGCAATGTTGAAAATCTGGAGTGAAAATATTGAAAATTCGCAAACTTACGAGCGTGCGTAGGAACTGCGCAACGCAGAACTCATAAAACAGTAATTTTTAGGAATTTTTTCACCAAATTTTCAGCACAGCCATTTTAATACCTCTGCTCATGATCAGTGTCACTGTGATTTTCTTAATGTGTCCCATACACTGAGTTCGCACACCGACTGCGCCATTGTGCGCTACATGGGCAGAAACACATTTTGGGCAGGATGTGAAAAATGACAGCTGTACTGCTCATGAGGAGGTATGGTAAAATGGCGATGTTGAAAATCTAGAGTGAAAATATTGAAAATTCGCAAACGTACAAGCATGCATAGGAACTGCACAACGCATGCTTGTAAAACAGTCATTTTTAGGAATTTTTTCACCAAATTTTCAACATGGATTTTTGGGACCCCTTCTCATGCATGATGTCACTGTCATGGCATTATTCGAGGCTGAAGGGTGATTTCGTGCAGTGACTGCGCAGTGCCTGCGAAATCACCCTTCGGGCCCGAATAACACCATGACAGTGACATCATTCATAAGAAGGGGTCCCAAAAACCCCATGTTGAAAATTTGGTGCAAAAATCCCAAAAAATGACTGAGATATGCACTAAAGTTGAAGCCCCCCTATCTAGCCCATTATACAGCTTACCGGCATTTCCTCAGTTCGCGGTCACCTTTGAAGAGTGCAGACGTGTTCCCAGTCCACCGAAGATAAGTATGGGGTGAGAGGGGTGTGGGGAGGCTGGATGCACAGTGGGTGGGTGCTGGTTGTGGGGGGGCTGGGAGACGCGTCAGGGACCATTTTTGTTTTACAGGTTTAATAAAAAAGATGACGTGGGACGCTTGCCAGGTTGGGGTGGGCTCCCAGCATGGCAGAAGATGGCTGGGGGGCTGAGGAGCTGATAGGGATTGGGCACCCCGTCGGCAAACTGGCGGGGAGGGGCAAGGAGGACCGAGTTGAGGCACCCCGTTAACCAAGCGAAACGAATGTTGCCACACTGGGGTGGGCTCCCAGCGTGCAGCAGGATGGCTTGGGGCCGTGGAGCTGATGGGGATTGGCACCCCCATCGGCAAACACGTTTGTCATGCTGGGGTGGGCTCCCAGCGTGGCACCAAAGCTTTGGGGGGGTGTGACATGCGTGGGGGGGCAGCACGTGATGCGAGGGGGGACAGCATGATGGCAGCACTCAGTATAGCAGCGGTGCTTTCCTTTGAAGCAGAGGAACACCGCTGTCATACTGAGCTCCTGCACCCATTGGTGCAGGACCGCCACGCCTGCTCAAGGGAGCAGTGCATTGGATGGGAGAGGCACACCTCCAAGTGTGCTACTCTCCCAAAACGTTCTTTGCGCATGCGCGCAAGCGAACGTAAAAAGGGCATCAAAGAACCTGAAAAAGTGTACTTCCGAACAGGTGAACCTTTTGAGCCCTGTTGGACACCCGAATGTGAAGCAGCCTTCCACAAAGTCATATACCAGCTCACCCACGTCCCCATCCTCGCCTGTGCTGACCCTACAAAGCCCTATGTGCTGCATATGGATCTTAGTCTGCAGGGCCTAGGAGCTGTGCTGTATCAAGACCATGAGGATGGTTTGAGACCAGTAGCTTTTGCCAGCAGGAGCTTGACTCCGTCAGAGTGAAACTATCCTGTGCACAAGCTGGAGTTCCTTGCCCTAAAATGGGCCATCGTTGACCAGTTTCATGAGTACCTCTATGGGGCAAAGATATTGGTGAAGACTGACAGTAACCCATTAACCTATGTACAGACTTCAGCTAAGTTAGATGCCACTGGGCACCGGTGGCTTTCCGCCTTGTCAAGCTATGATTATGCAGTTGAGTATAGACCTGGTGTAACCATATAATGTACCTATGTCATCATCCACTAGCTCCAACTGCCTAACTGTTCATGTGTGCACAGTGGGTCAACTTGACCTAGGAGAAACAATGAGTTTCACTCACACCATAGCAACATACCACACCACAAGCCTACATGTCCTTATATGGATCTAGCAAAAACCAAACTGTAAAATGCAATACCCAAGAATGCCCAAACATATCTAGACAAGTTCTGCCTAGATACTAATAACAGAATGATTTCATTGGTACAGGGGTGATTTTATTCTGAAGGGAGGGGGGAGAGATAATGTGTATATATATATATGCTTGCTTGCTTGTCTTGGGAGAAGAGAAAATGTAACATCAACGGCTGTACATCACCACACTAAAGTAAATGTATCTTTTACTCTTCTGACTGTGTCTGTGTCATCTGTATTGTAATGTACAACTAGGTCCTGAGGTAACACGTAGCCTGGAGGACCCCCAGCTATAATTCCTCTGCTACAATTGGCGCCGTGACTCGGATCGCTTTTAAATGGAAAACACCGACCCGGGACCTCGACGCAGTCTGTCCACGCCATAAGAAATTGCCCTGAGTGTGTTTAATCCTTGGAAAGTTTGGTGCCACAGGAGAGACTGATCACCTCAACCAACCACAGGACTCCACAAGGTAACGTATGCTCAGAGATTTAATAAGTAAGCAACTGTTAACTGTTAACTAGAGATTACTGTTTGAACTCGTGAGGCAGAACTCTAGGGAACAAAATATAGGCTAGAAACCACTGTTACTTGCAAGACAGGGCTCTGGGGGGTCATAAGACTAGCCCGTACAGGGCCACCACTGGTGCACAAGGGGGTGATACTTTGTTAAAGTTAGCAGACGGATAAGTATTGAACCGTGGGGATAGCATCCCACAGAATTAATCTGTAAACACAACTCAATATAGTTAGCAATAGAGGTAGAGATATGCAAGTATCTGGGAAAAAGATGTAAGTTAGGGGCATATGATGCCCCTCCAGAGGACAAGTCAGTCCGAGAGTATTTTAACAGGCTAGTGCTAGATCGTAATTCAGCAACCAAAAATGAAAAAGAGAAGCTAGCAAATGCTGTACAAGGTCTGTGGCAATACAGCCAGGAGGTAACTCATCAACACATGAGACTTTTAAAGAAGCTGCATGAGCAGCAAGATATAGTAACCCAGCTACAATCTGTCCATCTAGAAAATGAGCCTCTATTTAATGAGAGAAGCAACCATGACCTGCATGCCTTAAGAGATAATGCTAAAAAGGCAAAACTTAAAACAAATGTTTTTCAGACAAATGGTGTTCTGGCTAGTAACACTGATTCCTTACATTTTAAAAACAAGAAACTTAGAGATGATAAGTCTAAAGTAATTACTGAAAAAGTTAACAAGCTGGTATTTCAACACCAGACCTTGACAGTACAGCATGATTCAGTATGTTTTAATTACAGCAGACTTGAAATGAAGGTTTTCAATATAAACTATGACACAGCTCCTGTCAATAATAAGCATGTTTTACAAGATTGGAATGTCTTGAAATCTGAAAGCAAGGCACTTAATAGCGTGTTAACTCCTGTATCTAAGTTAGAATGTAGGAGTAAAAATTCAGATATGGCGAACTTGCACCAATACCAGAGGTATTGGCAGTGTATACTAACTTAATGCCCACAGACCTTGCCTCTTCTCATGTTAAAGAGTTTGATTTTGAACACTCACAGTATGCTGTGGGGTGGACTAGAGCAAAGACTAGCCACTTGTTTTTCTGTGATTCACAAAATGGAGAATTGTTAAGAGTCTCAAAATGGTGAACACATATGTGATCAGGTTGCATCCCCATACCATCCCCAAGATGGCCACTCATGGTCATGTGATGATGGTCATGACACAGTAACCCATAATGCCCATGAGGTAATCCAAAATGGCCGACCACCATCTCACTGAGATTCTATCTTGCAGTCACAGGGACCTGTGATTGCTGCCATAACCAAACAAAACAACCCGGAGTTGTTTGGCATAATTAATAATGTTATCAGTAACACTAGTGTTTCTGAAGGACAAAAGATTCTCATAAAAAATGTTGCTGATGTATTTTTAAATAAGGTTGATACGCAATCTGTCATGAAGTCAGCGTCTGATGCTAAAGAAACATCTAATGCTGTTAATGTTGGCTTTATTAGCATAGCCTTGGATAAAGAACACATTGCAGTTAATTACATAAAAGGTTGTTTTCATCTCCTATGCAATTTAACATCCGCTTCCCCAGAGAAGACTAAACGTATTGCTTTTCCTATGCAGTGCATCAATACCTTAAGCTGTAATGTTAAAAATAATGTTGCTACCATCCAGCAACATTCCAGTGGGAAAACCTACTTTACATTTAGATACATAGTTACACAGATACATAGATACATAGACAGTGTCGGCAGATAAGGACCTGTGGCCCACCCAGTCTGCCCATTTGAGCTTGTAAGTTCAGTTTGTTTTCCTAGAAGTCTGTTGCCCCTTACCCCTGACCTCCAGAATTCCTTTATGTCTATCCCATGCATTCTTAAATCTAGTGATTGTTTCAGCCCCCACCACTTCCTCTGGCAGGGTGTTCCACTTGTCCACCACCCGTTCTGTGAAGAAATTCTTTCTCATGTTTCCTCTGAATCGTCCTCCCTCCAACTTCGTCCCATGCTCTCTAGTCCTGGAACATCTTTTTCGCTTAAAAATAGTGTTTTCCTGCACCCTGTTCCTCCCTGTAAGATACCTGTATGTCTCTATCATATCCCCTCTCTCCCTCCTCTCCTCCAGGGAGTACATGTTCAGTTCCTTCAACCTGTCTTCATAGGACTTGTGATGTAATCCATGCACCATCTTTGTTGCCCTCCTCTGAACCTTCTCACCCTGTCTATGTCCTTACGGGTATGGTCTCCAGAACTGTACACTGTACTCCAGGTGGGGCCTCACTAGTGTCTTGTATAGCAGAATTATGACCTCCCTTTCCTGCTGGCGATGCCCTGCCTATACATCCCAGCATCCTATTTGCTTTACCTGCTGCCTTGTCACACTGTTTCCCTACCTTGAGGTCATCAGAGATGACAACCCCAAGATCCCTTTCCTGCTTGGTGCATGCTATATCCTCACCCCCAACTGATATATTGTGCCAGGTTTTTGTGCCCTATATGCATTATCTTGCACTTCTTTGCATTGAATTTCAACTGCCAAACTCTGACCATTCTTCAAGTTTCTGCAGGTCACTTCTCATTCTGTCTACACCCTCTGGTGTGTCTACTCTGTTACAGAGCTTTGTGTCATCAGCGAACAGTGAAATTCTGCCTTCTAGGTCCTGCACAATGTCACTGATGAAGATGTTGAATAGGACCGGTCCCAGCACTGATCCCTGTGGTACCCCACTGGTCACTCTTCCCTCTGTGGAGTGACAGCCATTTACCACCACCCTCTGTGTCCTGCCACTGATGGGGGAGGGGACAACCCTGACTCTAAAAGCCCCGTGGCTGTGATATTTTCAGCATCACAGGCCACATTGGGGGGGAGGGTTACAGGTTTAATTTCTAAACCTGAGCTGACAGCTGTCTCAGCACTACTTTCTCCACCCCTGATGGCCACTGAACCACAATCCATAGCTGGAAAACTACGTGCAGCTTAAGCACTCATAGACACTGGAGCAGCCGTATCAATTATAAATATCAGCATACCCTTAGACCTCAAAAGACCACCAATGTATATAAAGGGATGTACAAAACATACCACAAAAGGGTATTGGTCCCAACCACAACACATAAGGCTGGGAGGTACACCCGTGGGCCACCAAGCCTTCGCATGGGTGGAGGGGGGGCTCATGGAAGGCAATATTATTGGTAGCGATTGCCTGACAAAGCATCAGCTTGTTGTAGATCTTAGTAATCAATGTCTATTGAAAGTAAATGTTAAAAGTTTTAAACCAATCACTGTTGTGGAAAGTTATGCTTTAGCCTCTGTAAAATCAAATGCTGCTAAAAAAAAGCGTAGATTAAGTTTTGATAATAATAAGTTACGAGAGGAAGTAAAAGAGTTATCGAAATTGTTAGTAGAGGGTCAGAGTAAGTTACAAGAGCAAGAGAGGGAGGAGCAATGGAACAAAGAAGGGACCGCTGTAAATATGGCGCCGGTCTCAACGCGGGGCATGGCCGCCACAGGTAGCACAATGTCTCAAGTAAGACAAAAACAGGAAGAGTTTTTACTTTTGTTAAAAGGAAAAAGGGACAGATGTAAATTAAGCTGTAAACATGCTAAAGAAAGAGGTAATGCAAGCAAGGTTGCCAGACTCGCACAGTTAGAAGAGAACCTTAAAAAGAAAATAGAACAACTACAGAAACAAAACCATGCAAATGGTCAAATCTAAATACTGGTGGCCTAATATGGATAACACAATCACAGACAGTTTACATCACTGTCTTATATGTTTACAACAAGACCCCAAGAGGGGCAAACCAAAATTACAACCATTGCCCTTGGCAGATGGCCCCTGGGACACATTACAAATTAATTATATAGGGCCACTCCCAACGGCAAAGGGGGGATATAAGTACATGCTGGTTATTATAGACATGTTTTCTGAATGGGTGGAGGCATTCTCCACCAAAAACAATACAGCAATAACAACAGCAAAAATCCTACATAACCAGGTGTGCACTAGGTGGGGCTTCCCCAATATTATCGAATCAGACAGAGGCACACATTTTGTAAATCAAGTAATGGCCACAATGTGACAAATAATTGGGGTTCAACAAAGATACCACCTACCATACCATCCCCAATCATCGGGAATGGTGGAAAGAATGAACAGAACACTTAAAAATGCATTAAAAAAGTGCATTTTAGACGCAGGAAAAGATTGGGTAGATCACTTGCCTGGTATTTTAATGGCTTTCAGAGGAACTGTCCAGGCATGCACTGGATTATCACCCTACTAATTAATGACGGGGCGAAAGATGAGGTTAACGCACCCAGCAGATGTGCCCTCTCCAAGCGGCCCTATCAGTAATAAGGTAAAACATGAAAAGTTTCTGTCCGGGGTACAATTACAATTGGAACAGTACCTAGGATTTGCTGCTCAAAACATGGCCAAGGCACATGAAAAGAATGTTAACTATAGACAGACCTCTATGGGATGGGCCACCCCAATAAAAGAGGGAGACACAGTCATGGTCCAAAATTGGGAACAAAAATCACCTTGGAAAGATGCCAATTGGCTAGGACCCTACACTGTGCTAAAGAAATTGGGAGAGACTGCAGTATATGTGAAGAGAATTACTAAAGAAATCAAACCAGTGCCCCAAGCTATGCAACAACAATATGGGGGACAATACAAAAGACCAGGCCAAAATTATGGGTCCATGTTGACCAATGTAAAAAGGTATCAGATAAAGCTAACTAAACAATGATACTGCATTTGATTTGTCCTCCCCAGGTCCTTGACATCATGTTTATGATACTACTATTAATGGTGGTGCACTACTGCAGAGCAACTTCTGACATACTAGTATCCATTGAAACCAGTCACGTAGTTGTGGACTATGAGGACACTGCCCGCTTGAGAATAAACTATATCAGAGACCGCAATGATGCTACAACCTATGTCCGAGATATAACCTGGACGCTAAACAATATGCAGATCAACACCTTAAGGTTTTGCCCTGAGAGAGAGAATGGGACAGTCAATGGACTGTTAAAATGGAAAACACCCTATTGTGACCTGCCTTGGTCACCCCACCGAAGATGGATTGAACCAGATACCGGAACCTTGGTGTTGAAAGAAGTAGCACCCGAAGATTCAGGCATCTACACAGTGACTATTTCAACCTATACTTTAGTTACCCGAGTAAATGTTACCGGTATCCTGGGGGGAGTTATCTCCCATAAAATTAACCCTCGAGAGACTAGTGCACAAGTGACATTAACTGTTAACCCTGCCATATGTCCTAACCTCACTGCAGGGCCAAACAGTGGACTGACATCAACACCCACTGATCAAACTCTTGTAAATGATGTGCAATACGTTAGATTACCTGTTAGGTTTGATTTTTCTTGTTGGGACTTAAATAGTACAAGTGATTGTGCCAATACAAATGTATCAAAATGTTATGCCACCATGCTATAAGATATGGTCAGTGCTTTCCATGCTCGAGGGGGGGGGGTTGTGACTATTAATCAGACCCATGAATCACCTAAAAGGAAAAAGAGAGGCCTGTTGGGTGACATAACAGGACTCTTTGGCTCTGGAATGAGTATCTGAAATCGAGCCGATTTGGAAACCATTAGAGAACACCAAAATACTGTAAACCTACAGGAGGAGAGAGAAGTTCTCCTTCCATTAGCAATCAACCAGGCTGGATTGGCCGCCGAGGAAAGACTGACCGTATATAATATAAATGAGATAGCTATGTTGTTCAAACAAGTTGAAAATAAAATAAATGACATTATAGATGAGCATAATGAGGAAGTAGGGCACCGTACTATAGGGAAAGCTATAACCTGTTATGCTTATGGATCTTATGTACTAACCACTGTAAATAAGTTATTACGACAATTAAGCAACAATAAATTGCCTGATCAAATATCAGATGCCCAAATCAAATTATGGTATTGCCCCATGTGTCGGGATGTCAATGACTCCCACTGTTTAAACCCTTGCGCTTCTAACAGCGCCCCACCCATTTGGTGGGTAAGAAAAGTGGCCAAAGTATATACAAGATCACAAGGGTTCAGGCCAAATAGCATGCTAGCTGACACAATAAAGGTACTCCTCACTGTAAAATTACCCCAAGTATAGTATGCCGAGTAAAGGTATACTAGTGTTGTCAAGGTCCATTCTCTAGGTCAACTCCAGGGGAATTACTACGCATACCGTGTAAACCCACTTAATATACTAGTGCAGAATAAAAATGGATCCTGGGTAGTGCCAAATTTACACTGTTGTGAGGAGATAAACAGCCAGTGGATCTGCCAGTGCAATGTTATGTCACAAATTCAGCCAGTTTGTGGAGAACTTTCCATAAAGGAAGAAAACAATAATACTGTCTGGTGTCCGGTTCAAATACAAAAATGGGCCACCCAGCATGTAATCTCCACTTATAACTCTACTAACCAATATTGTATTGTAACAAATGTTAAGACATTAACACATCAAGGCAAAACCTGTCCTATTACCCAACCTAACTTCTGCTTTGTACCTAATAGTAATGTACAAATTGGAGACTATACCTTCCATCCTATATCACGTCATAAGTCATCTCAAATTAACATTCGGACTCAAACTCCCCATCAGGCATATCAAATTAATAACTATGCACCTGCATTTAAAGCACCAATACCGCCACTTACTCTAAATTTACAGAACCTGCTAGACCGTAAAGACACACATCTGATCAACATTGAGAATTCAGCACATAACATACAGCTTAAAGTTCAAGAATGACTTGGTGATGCTGATAATGAACACTTGGTATACAGTACACTGGGTGGTAGTGATGCTGATAATGAACACTTATATACAGTACACTGGGTGGTAGTGATGCTGATAATGAACACTTATATACAGTACATTGGGTGGTAGTGATGCTGATAATGAACACTTGATATACAGTACATTGGGTGGTAGTGATGCTGATAATGAACACTTATATACAGTACATTGGGTGGTAGTGATGCTGATAATGAACACTTATATACAGTACATTGGGTGGTAGTGATGCTGATAATGAACACTTATATACAGTACATTGGGTGGTAGTGATGCTGATAATGAACACTTATATACAGTGCACTGGGTGGTAGTGATGCTGATAATGAACACTTGATATACAGTACATTGGGTGGTAGTGATGCTGATAATGAACACTTATATACAGTACATTGGGTGGTAGTGATGCTGATAATGAACACTTATATACAGTACATTGGGTGGTAGTGATGCTGATAATGAACACTTGATATACAGTACATTGGGTGGTAGTGATGCTGATAATGAACACTTATATACAGTACATTGGGTGGTAGTGATGCTGATAATGAACACTTGATATACAGTACATTGGGTGGTAGTGATGCTGATAATGAACACTTAATCTACAGTACATTGGGTGGTAGTGATGCTGATAATGAACACTTGATATACAGTACACTGGGTGGGCCACGGGGTGTGCTAACCTTTAAAGCCCTATTAATACTACAACTGACGTTGGTAGCCATTTTAATGTTTAGTGCATGCTGCCTAAGACATACCATCAGAGGCATGAGGCGGGAACTGCAAATGCTGCATGGAGCAGGACTAGTGAGAGCAGCCATGTCATAATTAATAAATAGTCTCCGAACTGCATACTTATAGGAAAAGCTGCCCAGAGGGTCCTTAATAGGGCCCCCTATCGGAGGACTTCCACAACTACACAGGAGACCTAAAATTTTCCAAAATTTCGTGGCTGTCGCCATAGGTACAAAGGGGATTGTAACCATATAATGTACCTATGCCATCATCCACTAGCTCCAACTGCCTAACTGTTCATGTGCACACAGTGGGTCAACTTGACCTAGGAGAAACAATGAGTTTCACTCACACCATAGCAACATTCCACACCATAAGCCTACATGTCCTTATATGGATGTAGCAAAAACCAAACTGTAAAATGCAATACCCAAGAATGCCCAAACATGTCTAGACAAGTTATGCCTAGATACTAATAACAGAATGATTTCATTGGTACAGGGGTGATTTTATGCTGAAGGAAGGGGGGAGAGATGATGTGTGTGTGTATATATATATATATATATATATATATATATATATGCTTGCTTGCTTGTCTTGGGAGAAGAGAAAATGTAACATCAACAGCTGTACAGCACCATGCTAAAGTAAATGTCTCTTTTACTCTTCCTACTGCGTCTGTGTCATCTGTATTGTAATGTACAACTAGGTCCTGAGGTAATACGTAGCCTGGAGGACTCCCAGCTATAATTCCTCCACTACACCGGGACTGAACAATATTGATGCTGATGCCCTGTCACGAAGGTCAGCTTCCAAGAGTGATTGGGTCAGGCTGTCTGAACCTGACATCCGAGCATTGTGCCAAAAGTTTGACAGAGATGAACAGATGTCTGCGGACACAGTGGACTGTCTAGTAGATTGCTTGGGCCCTCCTGATACTTGGATACTGGCTGCCTATTGCCATTTCTCTTCTCTAGATATTAGTGCACTACCTCAACTTGACAATGACAGTATTCAGTGGTCTCAATCCCAAGATCCTATGATTCAACCCGCACTTGATACCCTGCCTGCGGGGAAAGATGTGTCTAAGTTACTTTCCCCTGACTTGCGAACTACCCTATTATTTAAAGAAGGCCGCAGGTTGAAGTTACTCAATCAGTTGTTATACAGAGAGGCAGTGGATTGTAGTAGTCAAGTAGACAAGCAACAATTGGTCCTGCCCACGGCCTTTAAACACTTGGTACTGAGGTCCCTCCGTGATTACATGGGGCACCTCAGTATTGACAGGAATCTCAGCCTGGTACAATCTCGATTTTACTGGCCCAAGATGGGAGCCAATGTTGAGCACCATGTAAAGACCTGTAGTTGTTGCCTCCAAAGAAAAGCCCTGCCTCAGAGGGCTGCCCCCCTTGTTAATATCACTACCAGCACCCCCATGGAACTGGTCTGCATAGATTTTTTGTGTTTAGAACCTGATCAATGGAATATTGGTAATGTGTTAGTGGTTACGGATCATTTCACATGGTATGCACAAGCTTTTCCAACTAAAGATCAAAAGGCATCTACCGTGGCCGAGGTGCCAGTGGAAAATTCTTAGTCCACTATAGTGCCCCCCAGCGGATCCACTCTGACCAAGGAAGAGACTTTGGAAAGTAGGCTAATCAAAGAAATGCTCTCTCTCTCTCTCTGTGTGGGGGGGTGTGGAAGTCAAGAACCACCCCCTATCACCCGCAGGGGAACCCTCAACCAGAACATTTTAACTGCACCCTTCTAGACATGCTGGGCACCCTCCATCCAAAAGACAAGCATAAATGGAGCAAGCAGATTAGCACCTTGGTACACGCATACAATTGCACCAAAAATGATGCTACTGGGTTCTCCCCCTACCATCTCATATTCGGGAGGGAGGCCCAACTGCCAGTTGATGCCTGCTCTGGGGTCTCTCCATACAGGGTCCAGGCCAAAAACTACCTGCAGTATGTACAGAAACTGAAAGCTCAATTGAACTATGCATATCAACTGGCCCAGACAATGGCCACCAAGAGAAATCTCACAAACAAAGTGAGGCACGATAAGAAAATAAAGGCTCAAGAGCTATGGCCTGGAGACCATGTGTTGTTATGCAATTTGGAACTACATGGCAAGCACAAAATTGCTGATAGGTGACACCATCTTTCTCATGTAATAGTTGGAAAGTTGAATGATCTATGAGTGTATAAGGTATGCCCAGAGAATAACAACAAAGCTGTTAAGACTATGTGCCATAACCACTTGCTGCCTATCGGCTAGGTTATTATTCAAGCTGAGCCAGCAGACATTGCCTCCCCTGGGCCAGTGACTTGTGCTACTGCAAAAAAGAGACAGAATCAACCTACCCCAGTCATTACAGATTTGAGGTTTCCCCCACAGCAGGCCCAGAACGATAGTGACTGTCAGTCCACCTCTGATGATAGTGAGTGTGACAATGCCTATTACTCCTCCTATGAATTGAGTCAGCTATTTTGGGGTAACCCTATGACTAATTGTGGGGATGAAGCTGGGCCTTCTGGACTGCCTAACCCCCCAGCTTCATCCTTGGAACCAATGTTCCCTGAAAGTGAAGTGCAAAGTATTGCATCTGAGGCTGCGGACTCCCTGCATTTTGTGGAACTGTGTGAATTGCCTGAAGAAGAGGCTGATGGTCTGAGTCTCTCTGGTGACACACCAGAACTTGAAGAACAGTATGAGAGTGCTGACAGCCCCCTTCAGTGTCACAAAGCCCAATTGTGCCTGACCCTTCTCAAAATGAGCCAAGTGTTGTGGAACCAGAGCCTACAGAACAAGGAGCTGACAGTGCTCCAAGTTCGGACATTCCCACCCATGCAGAGGCACCCCTCACAAGTGATGAAAGCTCCAAGACTAGTGCTGAAAGTACAGAGACTGTGGTTGTTCCCCCCCAGAAAGACTGGCCGAGCTGTCAAGCCAGTATTGTGCTTCAGTTATGATTCTCCCGGGAGGCCAGTGGATTTGCCTCTCAATGTGGTTCACAAAGGTGTTTATGTTTCTCAGAGCTCACTACCCAAACTGAGCTTAAGGGCCAATTCCAGGTTGATTGTTCTTCATTCTCAGTATGGTGCCCATGCCCCATTCAGCCCCAAGTTAGCTGATTGGGAAGGGCCCCCTCTTACATTGTTTAATGTACAAGAAGTTATTACGTGAATCAGTATAGTGATATGCAAAGTATGTTAATCATAGTGAAATCAGTATTACATGTATGAAACATGCAAATGTATTGTCATTATGCATATAGTATTGTGAAGTGTAGTGAATATGTATAGTAAAATAATAAGTTTATGTTAACTGATGCATGATGGTACAGACTTGATGCAGACACCAAGTTTTTCTCCAGGCAGGGAAGGGTGTAACCCCCCTACAAATGGGGGTTACTGAAAAGTCTTCCTTGAGCTTGCTTAAATGCTCACTGCCAGGCTAGTGTCCTGCGTTTTAGCAGTTTAAACAATATTGCCAGAGAGTGCCTGTATAGCCCCTGTGTACTATTTCTTTGAGAGCTGCCTAGATTATAGTTATAATTAATCTGGGAGGGGGGGGCTAAGTGTTTCTATGCTCGAGTCCCGCCTGGGCTGTCCGATAATCGCTCTGTTCTACCATTACTATTTGCACAGAGGGAGCTCTGTTATAAGATGTACTTGTTTGCTGATCATTTATTAGAATAGTAATAATATTGCAGTTTGTCTAACCTGCCTTCTTTGCAGCATTGATATTTCTGTTTATCTCCACCATCTTGGTGCTGGACTGCTGAAATGGGTCAATTAGTACCTTTGGGGACTCTAAAATGGAGCCTGTCCCCAGGTGCTTTGTGGGAGCAAAATTCTGTAGGAATTGTAGTTTGGGGCTTTTGGCACCTAAATGAACCTGGAGGGGGAGCCCTTGTTGTGACTGACAGAAGAATCAGCCAACCTAACCTTTTGGATCCTGGGAAAGTCCCAGGCTGCTTGCGGCTAGCTTCAGATCTGTTGGGAAGTGAAGGAGTAACAGCTTGAGATAGTTGAGCAGCAGACCTGCGTAGTTTCACATGGGAGAACTGTGGAAAGGCATGGGAGAACTGTGGAAAGGCCTGAGTTTTGGCCTGCATGCCTGCCTGCTGTCCCTGAGAGGGAACCTGTGCCTTTTTTTGGACTGAATCCGAATTTGAAGAGTGAGTTAAGCCACTGAATTGTGACCAGGCTCCTACCTGAAGAAGACTGAAGATTTGCTGAATGCGATCGGCCTGTCAGGACTTCTAGCCACCTCTGAACTCCTGGATTGTACAGAAACTCTGTAATTGTGACCAGAGAGCCATTTGCCTGGTACAGTGAAATTTCTTTACATGTGAATGTGCTATGTGCTGATAGTGGGTCGTGATTTGGTTCTCCACTGTGTGTCTGAACTGTGCTTTGCTTGCTGGAGGCTGCATCTGGCTCCATGGACTGAATCTGTATTCATCTCCGTTTGGCCTGGGCCTTGCCACACTGCCCCAACCAGAATACCCGCTACACAGAGAAAGTCATCAATGAGAGACCTGCCTGGGGATCAACCTCTGCTCAGTGCTTTCAACAGGAATGACGCCTCGGTGATTTGTGTGGGCCCTGCTTCTTCTGGCACTCCAGATCAACAACCTGCAGTCTCGATTTCATCCTGCCTGTGTCCTGTATTGGGTATCATGAGTAAACCTCAGGGTAGCTCCCTGCAACAATACCTAAATCTAAAGTGTTGTCATCTGATTGCTTTGCCATCTTTTCTGTCATGAACTGAGCCCTCCGGCTCCAGATTACAAATAGTGTGGTTGTGCATGTTGCTTTCTTCCATCACAGGGCCCCAACCAGCTGTGACGCAAGCCTACCCCAGGCAACGTTCCTGGCTAGCCCACCGTCTTCCTACCTGGGTACCCAGAGCGTGTGACTGTGTAGGGACTCTGAACTGCATGCATAACTGTCTGATTGATATAGCCTTTAAGCAAATCAACCTGTTTACACCCCTCCCTTGTTCAAGTCCCCTGAATAAATCAGATCTAACTCTTTTTGCAGTTAATCTGACTGTGGTTCCAGTTTGTGCCAAACGTACTGTACTGTTGCTATTTTCTATGCATAACCTTGTTTTACAGGGGGTCCCCAGGGGCGAGCCAGAGGAACCAGCCCTGGTGGTCAGAGCAAACAGTGTGGGTATTTGTATGGTGAATAAGGGTCATTGCAAAAGTGATTACTGTATATTATTCAGGCCACTAGAAGGGAAAGAGGGGGGCTACAGTGTCCCAGAGGGCTGTGCCCAGGTTAGCTTGACCACTAACAACCCTGACCTCCAGGTGGAGGCACCCATTTCAGTACTCAGGCCCCTTAACCTGCTACTAGCCAAGCAGGCAGGGGTAGTAGCCCCTGGGATAGTGCCACCTAGGGGTTACACACAAAATTAGCACTTGTGAACAGCTACCATGGTTTCACAAACAGGGATCATGTTTAACAAATCTCCTCAATCACTTTAAATGGATGACACACACCCAGGCAAGGGTAAAGCAGTGAGCATAATTTATCTAGATTTGAAGAAAGCTCTTGATATAGCATAACAAAAAAGACTGGTCTGCAAAGTCAGTAGGTGACGTGGTATAGGGAGAAGGTCTATTTCTATTGTTCCCATTGCAGCGTAGAATCCCCCTCCCCTATGGTCTGGGACACGAAATGCTCTTTATCAGGACGCTCTTGAAATGCAGGTATTGTGCATGTTGCAAGAAATGTGATCAGAATGAGATTAAATGCCAGTGGAAGCTGATGCAAACAGCCTTCACAACAGACAGCCACTTAGAAAGGAACTGGCATATGTACGTGCCTTGTACCAATATTTGTCTTAATTTTCTTTCACTTCTGATTGTGATGTATTGCATATCTCTTGACACTGTATTCTATGTACCTGTATCTCTCTGTGTTGTTGACCTCCCAGGTCGTGCCTGAAAATAATCACTTTCTTGTCTAGTGCACCTAACTGGTTGTCAAAAATAAATAACAAATAAATAAAATAAGTCATATAGTGCACTAAATGAAAAATGCTAAATTAATTCTAAATGAGATTTTACATCTCATGAGATTAAAATCCTCGCTTTTTTTTCCAAAAAAATTGAATACTCATTCTATACTTAGGTGCATGTTTGAGTGTTACTTTTCACTCTATTCCATTAAGTAATTACTGTAGGTAGCTATCTAGGGTCAGTCACACTTCTGTCTGCTACAGTACCACCTAAAAGTCTCTCTGTACTGTGAAGCCTGCACTGCCTCATGGGTTATAGGGGATGTCAAAAGCTGAAAGAAAGAGCAGCTTCTCAGTTAACCCTATTGGTTCAAAGGCAGGGCTAGGATTGGAACACTAGTGCTGTCATCACTGGGCTTTGTGTTCATCTGAGTGTTTTGGAGATGTGAGATTTCAGTCTGCATATAAGTTCCAACTCACACCACAGCCCATTCATGAGGTTCCTGCATTTGTTCCCATTGTGTTTTTCATTGAAGTTTAATTCCTTCCCAGTTGGGAAGTGTAGAAATCACAAAAGAATATATTATATAACAGTTCTATAAACATCATATCAAAATGATAGATTATGTCACACAGCAATATTGTCAGAAATGGTAAGCTCCATCGAGGGGGCACTTCACGTGAAACTTATAAATGTATAGTGCATGATAGAATGTTATTCTAGATAGAAATCCAGACATAGAATAATGTTGTTTTGCTGCAGTAGCTATGTCATTTTGTTGGGCTGCAATAGATATGTGGCTACTGCAGCACAACAACATGGAATGTCTTCGCACATATGCGTTTCGGAAACCTCTGCTCTTCATAAAATGGCTGCAGTGGTGACAGCTGGCCCCAGAACAGAGCAGCACTGAAAAAAACTGCAACAGTAAGGACACAGTGTGTCTTGGCTCTTTGCTGTCAGTCTGCTCTGCACTAAGGGGTCCCTGCCATCAAACCTGGAGTTACCAGAGGGGGTGCCACCATGAAGGATCCACCATGAGTGGGTGGGGGTCCCACAGTACAGGTAGGGGACCCTGTGGGGTTCTGGTCAGGCAATGGGGCTGGAGGTTGCGAGACAGATGGATTGGCAGACAATAGGAAAAATAAATTAATATTACCTTTACATGAAATCTGCTAAGCTATAGAGTGAATGTTACCATCAATAAATGTTCAGGGGTCTATGATTTTGGTCCTGCACTCCACAGTGCATGGTGTGTAGGGCCAGGTTATGTGCTCACATGTTCAGTGGACATTTACAGATGCCCAAATGGCCCCATTGAGTTGCCCTCCCAAGCCCCTACCACACTTGAAGGGGCCGCAGGCTGGGAGGGGCGAGTCAGGTGCTGAGCTGGCAGAGTGCAGCATGTATTAAGCCATTTGCTGGCCCAGAGTCAGAGGGTGCTTAGGTTATACCAGCCAGAGGGCTGTTATAACCAGTGCCCCCCAACAGGTGTCTAGAGGTCCAAGTCAGCCCTGACTGCTATGTACCACTTCCCTCCTCCTCCTTGCCAGTGAGAGCTGGGGTAATGATGGTAGATGCCTGGAACCTTTTCTGTACCAAAGGAAAAAAGGCATCCATGCCAACAGCAGTCAATGTGCAAATTATATTGCACGATTCCCTGCTCCAGTAGAGAAGATGATTTACTCTAGGACAGGCTCAGGCTTCTGAACCGCAGGGTTCAGTATTGGGTCCAGTCCTTTTTAATGTCTTCATAAATGACATTGCAGAGGGACTGGAAGGAAAAGTATGCCACTTTGCAGATGACACAAAGATCTGCAACAGGGTTGATACACAAGGAGGTGTGGAAAGGATGAGACGGGACTTGGCAAGGTTGGAGGAATGGTCAGAAGTATGGCAGCTAGGATTCAATGCAATGCAAAGAAGTGCAAAATAATGCACCTGGGAAACAAGAACCCAGGGGAAGAATACACAATGGGGGGGAGGTAATAACAACAACAAAAAAGGAAAGGGACCTGGGGGTAATCATATCAGATGACCTTAAGGTTAGCAAGCAATGGAGAAGGCAGTAGGGAGGGCTGGGTATACTGGGATGTATAGAAAGAGGCATCAGCAGCAGAAAACAGGAAGTTGTTATCCCTCTGTACAGACAGTTGGTGAGACCCCATCTGGAGTGCTGCGTCCAGTTCTGGAGACCCCATCTCTGCAAGGACATAGACAGGATAGAGGCAGTCCAGAGGAGGGCAACTAAAATGGTGCAGGGTCTGCAAGAGAAGCCGTAAGAGGAGAGACTAAAGGAGTTTAATATGTATACCCTTGAGGAAAGAAGGGAGAGGGGGGACATGATAGAAACTTTTGAGTACCTCAGTGGAATCAACAAAGTCCAAGAGGGTAGCATCTTTCAGAAAAAGAGACTTGCAAGAACAAGGGTACACAATTTAAAGATGGAGGGGGGCGGTTCAGGGGCAATGTGAGGAAATATTATTTCACAGAGAGGGTAGTGGATGCATGGAACAGCCTTCCTGAGGAGGTTGTGGGATCTAAAACTGTGGGAGAATTCAAGAATGCATGGGACAGACATAAGGCAATTCTTGTGGGGGGTAGGAAGAAATAGGCTGTTGGTTAACTAGGATCTGCGGCCTATCCTGTAGGTAGGGAAATGGGCAGACTAGATGGACCAAGCAGTTCTTATCTGCTGTCAAAGTCTATGTTTCTATGTTTCTATATCCTGCCCAAGTTCATTCCCTTCAGCTAGCCTCTCCCGTTGTGCTGAGCTACAAGTCAATGTATTAGGCTAGCCGGGGATCATGCTGTACATCCTGGCACACCTGGCCCCATGTGTTTATGGCTAGGTGCACAGTAGCTGTGCAGTCTGGTAAGTACCTTTCCTATTGCCTACTGGGTCAGATAGTGCATAAGGTTCATAGTGCAGTGAGCTTTGCATATACTGTAATAGTTGACAGATCAAGGTTTATAAATTTCTGGGCTTGTCCCCCAGATAACTCCCTTATGTAACCTCCAGAAATCGGGGGCATAACAGCAGTTCCTGCACTGGTATCCTGAAATAGTTCAGGGCTTATTATAGTGAGACATGAACATGTGGTTCATTGTTGTTTACCACCTCCAAAAATGTCCTTTCCGTGAGTTTAGATACACTAAGATGAACCTAGAGCAGTTCATTACACAACCAAGCAAAGCTGAGTTGTGTTTCTTTTTAACCTATTCTTTATTTACTGTATGCCACATTTATCCATCACAACGTTAAACTCAGTGCTGTAACTTCAACTGGAAAAAGCATGGGGGGGCCGTGGCCAATAGCTGATCGGAATGGACACTTGAACTCTGAACTCCCTGCAAAACTCCCAAAAAATCCTTAAACATCTGGATCCTTTCACTGTATGGCACGACAGTATTACCCGTTACTGAATTATAGACATTTGCCCATCTAGTGATCCGCGGCTCGACTCTCGGTCTGCAAGTAAAACTAAGTAATTTCAACTACTGCACTAGCACAGATGCTAGGCCTAGCAAGTCTGCTCGCTCTTCAGAATGGAGCCTGCTGCACTCCCAAATCAGTCGGAGGGGAGCCTCACTGAAATCCAGCAGATGTTTGCCAAAACGGCTCAGAGGTAATTTAAGGAAGTATTTTTTCCAGAGAAACATAGAAACATAGACTTTGATGGCAGATAAGGACCGCTAGGCCCATCTAGTCTGCCCATTTCCCTACCTACAGGATAGGCCGCAGATCCTAGTTAACCAACAGCCTATTTCTTCCTACCCCCCACAAGAATTGCCTTATGTCTGTCCCATGCATTCTTGAATTCTCCCACAGTTTTAGACCTCACAACCTCTCAGGAAGGCTGTTCCATGCATCCACTACCCTCTCTGTGAAATAATACTCTCACATTGCCCTGAACGCCCTCCTTCTATCTTTTAAATTGTGTCCCCTTGTTCTTGCAAGTCTCTTTTCTGAAAGATGCTACCCTCTTGGACTTTGTTGATTCCACTGAGGTACTTAAAAGTTTCTATCATGTCCCCCTCCTTCTTTCCTCAAGGGTATACATATTAAGCTCCTTTAGTCTCTCCTCATACGGCTTCCTTGCAGACTCTGCACCATTTTAGTTGCCCTCCTCTGGACTGCCTCTATCCTGTCTATGTCCTTGGGAGATGGGGTCTCCAGAACTGGACACAGTACTCCAGATGGGGTCTCACCAACTGTCTGTACAGAGGGATAACAACTTCCTGTTTTCTGCTGATGATGCCTCCCATACATCCCAGTATACCCCAGCCCTCCCTACTGCCTTCTCACATTGCTTGCTAACCTTAAGGTCATCTGATATGATTACCCCCAGGTCCCTTTCCTTTTTGTTCTTGTTACTACCTCCCCACCCATTGTGTATTCTTCCCTGGGTTCTTGTTTCCCAGGCATTATTTTGCACTTCTTTGCATTGAATCCTTAGCTGCCATACTTGACCATTCCTCCAACCTTGCCAAGTCCCTTTTCATCCTTTCCACGCCTCCTTGTGTATCAACTCTGTTGAAGATCTTTGTGTCATCTGCAAAAGGCATACTTTTCCTTCCAGTCCCTCTGCAATGTCACTGATGAAGACATTAAAAAGGACTGGACCCAATACTGAACCCTAGTACCCCACTAGTAACCCCTTTCTTCAGAGTGGACTCCATTTACAATTACCTTCAGTGTCCTGTTGTCCAGCCAATGTTTTACCCAGGCTATCACCCTGGGTCCCACTCCCAGGCTGGTTAATTTGACTATTAATCTTTTGTGTGGGACTGTGTCAAATGCCTTGCTAAAGTCTAGGTAGGCCATGTCCACAGCCCCTCCCTGGTCTACTACTTTGGTCACCCAGTCAAAGAAATCTATTAGATTCGTCTGACATGACCTTCCCGCTGTGAATCCATGCTGCCTTGGGTCCTGTGCTCCACTGGCCTCTAGGTACTGACTATTCTTTCCTTCAGAAGCTCATCACTTTCCCTACCACAGAGGTCAGACTGACAGGTCTGTAGTTTCCTGCCTCTGTCTTGGACCCACTTTTGTGAAGGGAATCACATCCGCCTTCCTCCAACTCGGGTACCACACCATCCTCCCATGATTTATTAAAAGAGTAGCCAGTGGTTTCACTAGTTCCTCCCTTAATTCATTTAGAATTCTAGGGTGAATTCCATCAGGACCCATTGCTTTGTCCACCTTCAGTTTTAGGAGTTCTTGCAGAACCCTTTCTTCTGTGAAAGGACTGGGATCGACCCCCCTATCAAGAGTGCTTCTGTTAATTGGATTAGGCACTTCCTCCTCCTCTTTTGTGAATACTGAGCAGAAATATTCATTCAGTATTCCTGCTTTTCACTGTCCCCTCTGCCCACCCACCGCTCATTCTATTCAGCCTCACTATCCCTCCCTTTGTCTTTTCACGCCGCTGATGTACCTATTAAAAGGTTTTATCCTTCTTAACTGAGTTGGCTACTTATCCTCAGTTTGGGCCTTTGCTATTCTGACTTCCCTCCCTGCTTCTTTCTGCCTTAACTGGTACAGCTCTCTGTCCTGCTCCTTCTGTGTTTCCTTATACTTCCGGAATGCTATCTTTTTCTTCCTGACTTTCACAGCCACCTCTTTTGAGAACCATAGTGGCTTTTTTTTTCGTTTTAATTTGTTTATTTGCTTCACACAAAAGCTTGTTGCCTCTGTGATGGCAGTTTTGATAATTCCCCATTGTTGCTCCACATCTCCTTCTAGCCTGTTTGCTAGTGCTTTTCTGAGGCACTCTCCCATCTTGCCAAAGTCAGCCCTTCTAAAGTCCAGTACCCTCACTTTTGTATGGCTTGACTGTGTAGCTGAGTTTAACGTGAACCACACTGTTTGATGGTCACTTGTCCCTAGATGGCAACCCACTTCTAGATCTGAGATCCTCTCACTGCCCCCGCTTGAGAGCACGAGGTCTAAGATTGTCTCCTCATGAGTGGGTTCCAAACTAGCTGTCTAATGCCTGCCACCTGTAGGGCATCAAGAATGGCCCTGCTCCTGGATGTGGCTGCAGCAATGTGCTCCAGTTAACATCTGGCATATTCAGGTCTCCCCATCAACAGTATTTCCCTTCTCTGCCATTCTAAGAATGCCTTCTATCATATCCTTGTCCATTCCTTCCCCTGACATGGGGTCTGTGACACAACCCTGTGCGGATTGTGGTGCTCTTTCCAGTCTCCAAGGTGACCCACAGTGCCTCTCTCCTCCCTGTTTACTCTTTTGTTCAGTTGCTTTTATCCTTCCTTTACATAGAGAGCTACCTCCCTCTTCTCCCCTGCCTGTCTCTCCTGTAGGTTATGTACCCTAGTATGTTAACATCCCAGTCATGGTTCTCTGTACCATGTTTCTGTGACTGCTACAATATCCAGGCATCCTCTTCCATTAAGGCCATCAGCTCAGGGAGCTTGTTGCCCAGACTACGGGCATTGGTACTCATTACCTCCACTTCCTGATGGCCTTACTCCTTTGCCCCATCCCTGTCCTTCTTGCCTTTGTCATTTTCTCCATTTACCCCTGCCCTCCCTAATCAACACCTCTATGTTGGTGTTTGCAGACTTACTACCACATGATTATTTGGGGCTAGGATTTTCCTGCTCCTTTCCAGTGCCTCCCCCCTTGGCTAGTTTAAAAGCTTGCCAATGAAGCATTTAAACCTATCACCTAGGATCCTGGTTCCCCTCCCGGACAGATGCAGCCCATCATGCCAGTATAGGTTTGCATCACTCCAGGTGGACCCCCAGTCCCCAATGAAGCCAAATCCCTGAGCTCCACACCAGTTTTTCAACCACTGATTGAATCCCATGGTGCAGAACACCCTAGCCTCTCCTATGCCATAGATGGGTAGCACCTCCGAGAAGGCTACCGTGCCTGCTCCTTAACTAAGGCCCCTCCCCAATTCCACAAACTCTTCCTGCATTTCTCTAATCCCTTTCTTAGCCAGGTTATTTGTCCCTAGGTGGACAATGACATCCAGCTCCCTCCCCTGTGCAGCTGCTCTGGCAATCCTGAGGATTCGCTCCTTGTCCCTCCAAGCCATGGCGCCAGGCAGGCACCTTACCTCCCTCTCCCTTCCTCCCCAGTTCTACCTTCCTAACAATGGAGTCCCCACCAGGAGTTGTTTCTTCCCTGCAGGGTCCCCTGCCACCCTCCTGTGGGTCTCCTTTGTGGAGGTTCCCAGCATCCTCCTTGGTCTCCACTGTGGGTGCCTCCATAGAGGAACCACACTTTGCCAGAATGGCATAGGAATTGTGGAGAGGTACAACGGGAGGGATGTGCCTCTGTTCCACCACCCTCACCCTCCCTGAGCCCACTGTGGTCCAACCGCTCCTCTTTCTTGGCAACCTCTGAGGCAACGGCAGTGGCACTGGTGGTCCCTGGATGGAAGGGAGGTCCCCCAGTCCTGGCCAACTCAGCCTGGAGATGAGTAACCTCCTCCTCAGCCCAGAGAGGTGCCTGCAAATGGGACAACACCGCATCCTCCAGAACATCTTCCGAAGACTACTGCCCACAGCCACTGCACTGCACCACTCCAATCATGCCTTATTTCTGGCCCTTAACTGTTTGCAATCCTTACTCTTTCCTCTGTTTTTCTTTCTCTCTCCTTACTTTCTGCCTGTGTGCCCTTTAAGCTCCCGATTGTCTTGTTCTGAGACAAGAATATCCTATATTTCGCAGTAGACCACTTACTTGCTCAGAGGCAGACCTCCAGCAGCTAGAGGGGGCCGGAGAGCTACTCTTGCCCTTCTAGGATGGTGGGTCCTTGGTGGTTCTGTGATCACTCACTTCCGCACCCAAACAGGAAGTTCCTGTTGTCAGTCAAATCCTGTGCCTATAAAAATAGAACTAGCTTTGGGTGGAGGGGTGGAGGGAGGAAGGAGGCAATATAGTCCCAGCAGAGAAGTTCAGTCACACAGCAGTCCTTTCTCCTGGTGCCTTCTGCCAAGCTATTAGCTGAAACTTTCTAAGGCAGTCTTTAAATGTAGCTTCCTTCTAGCTAAGCCACTCCCCCTACTTACCAGATCTTTCTACAAGTAATTTAAACCCCACAGCAGTTAAGTCCTTTCAGTCACCTGACATTTACACCTAGATAACTTTGCAGATACCCATTCAGTTCAGTTAACCCAAACACACACTTTTTTTTTTGTATGTCAGTTTTTTTACCCTAAATTAAAGGTCAAATACAAAAGTTCTTCTGCTTTAGTCCCAGAAGAGAAGTTCAGTCACACAGCAGTCCTTTCTCCTGGTGCCTTGTGGATGCATGGAACGGCCTTCTGAGGAGGTTGTGGAGTCAAAAACAGTGGTGGAATTCAAGCATGCATGGGACAGTCATAAGGTAATTCTAGGGGGTGGGGGTAGGAAGAAGTAGGCTGCTGGTTAACTAGGATCTGCAGCTTATCCATTAGGTAGGGAAATGGGCAGACTGGGTGGGCCAAGCGGTCCTTATCTTCCATCAAATTCTATGTTTCTATACCCCTTCTCCATGAGCTGAAGCACCCATTGGTCTAAGGTTAAGTTGCACCATCCTTCCAGATATAAGAAAAAGAGCAAGGCAACGGTGCTCAGGATCCAACTCCTCTGTCTCCCATCCCATGAAAGACTGGATGTGCCTCATGACATCCATGAAGGTGGGGTCATCCAGAGGAGACCTGGGGGTTACCATGGGGTTCTCCAGGTCTGAAGGCAAAAGGGATTCCTCGGATTAGTCTGAGGATGAGGAGGAAGAATGCCTTCCTGACTCGTCTCAGTCTGGGACTGGCGTCGGTGATCGAGGGTGCTTACGCCGATGCATGTCATCCTTGGGGGACTGGGGATGGCTGGTGCCCGCTCCATCCGGATTTGGAGAAGGATGCCTAGTAGGAGTGGTTACTCTCCTAGGAGGATCCTTGTATTTGGCCTGATTTTCAGGATGGTCCCTGAGAGGAGTGAGGGTCTGCACCGGAAGACATATGAAGAGAGACTTAAGGAGCTTAATATGTATAGCCTCAAGGAAAGGAGGGGGGGGGACATGACAGAAACTTTTAAGTACCTCAAGGGGATCAACAAAGTCCAGGATGGTAGCATCTTTCAAAAAAAGAGGTGTGCAAGAACAAGGGGGCACAATTTGAAGATAGAAGGGGGGCGGCTCAGAGGTAATTTAAGGAAGTATTTTTTCACAGAGAGGGTTGTGGATGCATGGAACGGCCTTCCGGAGGAGGTTGTGGAGTCAAAAACAGTGGTGGCATTCAAGCATGCATGGGACAGTCATAAGGCAATTCTAGGGGGTGGGGGTAGGAAGAAGTAGGCTGCTGGTTAACTAGGATCTGCAGCTTATCCATTAGGTAGGGAAATGGGCAGACTGGGTGGGCCAAGTGGTCCTTATCTGCCGTCAAAATCTATGTTTCTATGTTTCTATGGCTACGAGGAAAAACACTTCTGATATTGTAGATCTTTCCCAGAGAGCCTGCATTACCGAACACAGACTGACTGAAATGGAGGATGGTTGGCATAAAAACAGGGCTAGGCTCGAAGAACAAGACAGGCTGATCAACATGCTTTGGTCCAGAGTGGAGGACCTTGAAAACCAAAGCCGCCGGAATAATCTCCGGTTTGTTGGGTTCCCTGAAGGGTGCCAGGGACCTGACATCATCCTGTTTTTGCAGAAGGAACTACCTCCCTTACTGAACTGATGAGACGGGGCTCCGCCTGAAATCGACAGGGAACACAGATTGCTTGCCCCTCAGCCTGCGCACAGGACCCACCCTCATATGATCCTAGCCCAGTTTCTCCGATTCCAGGACAGGGAGATCACCCCTAAACTGACCTGCGAGAAGAAACAGCTCTCCTGGCAAGGCCACCAAATACATATCTTTGCCGATTATTCACAAGAGGTGACTGCGAGACTGAAGACCTTCACTCCAGCACATAGAGCCTGTGCTGAATTGGGGCTCGAGTACTCTCTTAGATACCCTACCTCCCTCAGAGTTATTTTCAATGGATCCCCATGGCTGTTTGATAACCCCACAGCAACCGAGACTTTTCTGGAAGCACAAGCTCCTAAATTGAACTGGGGCAGACTGAGAGAGTTTAATAACCCGGGAGCCATCTCATCCAGGCCAGCACCGATGGAAATGGGGCAGCAGGAGCTTGGACCAGCAACTCCAAAACCCTCTAACATGCCTTCTTCAACCCGCACACCTTCCAAGAAAACTCCTGGTAGTAAGCAAAAGAATAAGTGAAAGGCAAGAATAGGGGGGCCCATGTTGATAAAAAAAAAAAAACAGCTCCACTCTAGAAGCCGCAGTGAGAGCCCTGACTCGATTGTCTCACTCAGTACAGCAAACCTGAACAGCAACCAGTTCGCTGCCTTGATGGATCTACCAACCGATGACATACTGGAAGAAATACCTAAGCCCCCCAGGAATATGCCCACTGAAAACTGTAAACCCCAGCCAGCAAGAAGTCTTTTGTGGGCCAAATTAGCAAATTCCACTTCTCCTGAGGCCTCTGCATCCACTTACACTGTGTCCACTAAGCCTCTATCGGACAGCACGCTGTGTGAGCCAAACCGCACCATGGACTCTGTGGGCTGATCTTAACTCTGCTTCCTTGTGATTGTTGTTTTTTTTTTTCCTGTGAAGATTCCCCCTCTGGCTAATCCACACCCCGGTGAACCTATTCAGTTTCTAGCCAGTACTCTGTTCTGCTTACTTCCCCCTACACCTCGATTTGGGGCAGTAAGTATATGGGGAGGTGAGAACAGTCAGATTATATCGGGGTCTGATAGGTTATTTATCTACCCGTGGCTAGATTTTATTTCCCTCCTATGTGTAGGCCCTTAATCCATGCTCCAGGTTCACAACATGTTTTCTCTCTTTTTTGTTTTGCACCCACCATATGTACTCCTATGAGGATTTGGTATACAGGTACCCTCTTACTCCTGATTCCCCCCCCCCGGCAGGGCTGGGCGCAGGGACATAGGTCCTACCTGCAGTTACATGAATTATTTCCCTGAGTAACAGCTTAATATGCCGTACTTGATGGAAGGCTCATAACACTGGGAATTGGGGGAGTGCAGGGAGATCTCAGCACTCTGGGGGTCCTTTTTCCCTGATGTGTTCTAAAAGACCTCCCAGCGACCTCCGCTGGTATCTGGTCTGCGTATTAGCCGATACCCACAGCGGATGCTGGTCTATTACAAAAATGTTTATGAGGGTTTGGGGAGGGAAGGGTTATGTCAAATGCAGTGTTATCTGTATTACATTGTTATTTCTATTTTATAGGTTTAAAATGTTTCTGTTATTTGGTGGCCAGTTCGAGCCACACAGTTATGTTTCTGCTTATGGCAATCTGTTAGAAGGAGGTTGTTTTTTTACTGGTACAAAGGGGATGGATGCTGGCTAGGCTTGGGTGGCTGCTATAGTGTTGTCCTAAGGGGTCTGTCTCTTTTTTATGCTCCATCCTTTTCAAGCATGGTATATCCCAGTAATTATGGAAACTAAGTTGATATCTTGGAATGTCAGGGGGCTTAATTTCCCAGTTAAAAGAAGAAAAGTGTTGCTTCATCTTAAAAAAATTAGGCTCTCTCATAATTTTTTTACAAGAGATAAAACTTTCTTCTATAGAAGCAAAGAAATTCAAACAAGGGTGGGTGTGCGAAGAGATACATAGTGTGGCTACCTCCCACAAATGAGGAGTTTCCATATTTTTACATAAAGCATTGGGTTGGAAATTGCTCAGACATACCCATGACAAGGAAGGAAGATGGCTTATGGCGGAGATGGAAACTCCTGTGGGCCCATTGATCTTGGCCTATATTTATGCTCCTAATCAAGACTGTCCCCAGTATTTCCATACTATCAATCAGGCTATTTCTGACTTCAATTCAAAACAAGCTCCGGTACTAATGGGGGGGAGTTTAATGTGACACTAGATCATATAAGAGATAGGAGTGGTAAGACCCCCGAACCACATCGACAAGCTAAGCTAGCTGTCCAGAGATTAATGAGTGAGCAGGTCTTGATGGAAGCCTGGAGAGCACAGCACCCAAGTGACCATGACTTTACTTGCTTTTCCCCAGCTCACGAATCCTCCAGTAGAAGAGATCTTTGTCTCATCTCCTCTGGGATATATGGAATGGTGGTACACTCTCATATACACCCGATCATTATCTCAGATCATGCACCGTTAGAACTTCTGATTAGGCAGGACTCAGCCACCCCTCCATCCTCTGCTTGGTGCCTTGACCCCCTCCTGTTAGACGATGTAGCCTTTCAGAAGTAGCTCGGCCCGGAAGTGGTGGACTACTGGAGAAACAATGGTGATGCGGAGGTCTCTGACTCGACCCTCTGGGAGGCCTTTAAGGCAATTATCCAAGGCAGAATAATTGCCTTCGCCTCTGCGAGGAGGCGCCGATGAGAGGCCAATCAATGATCCTTAGAGAAACAACTATATCAATTGGAATCCCAATATAAGGCTCTTAACAATCAGACTCCATCTTAGACTTCACTAGCCCAGCTAACTAGTATTCGAATCTCTGTCAATGCCCACCTAACCCGCCAGGCAGAGCTAAATCTTAAAAGGCTGCATCATGCATACCTGGAAGGGGGGGAAAAAGAAGGCAAACCCCTCGCCCATAGGTTGAAACATCAACAGGCCTCTCACAATATACATGCCTTAACTGACAAACATGGAGATAAATGCTACTCCAAGAAAGGGATCAATGAGATCATGACACAGTTTTACGAACAACTGCATGCATCTCCTCAACCTCCTGACTCAATTAAAATCCAAGGCTTTCTAACCTCGTTACCTATCCCTTGAATTCCGAGCAGTGACTCCCAAGCTTTGGAATCCCCAATAACAGAGGAAGAGGTATTGAAGGCTATTAAATCCATGAACCTTCACAAGTCCCCTGGTAGGGATGGATTGCCTATAGACCTCTATCGAATCCCAGGTCTCAATCTTTCTCCATACTTGGTCCAAGCTTTTTGCCATTCCTTATTGAATGGCTGCCTTCCTCCTTTGTTGAGAGAAGCCAACATTATGGTTCTCCCAAAGAAGGGGAAAGACGTGCTCTTCCCGAGCAGTTACCACCCCATATCGCTTATTAATGCAGACGCCAAAATTCTGGCCAAAGTTCTGGCTACTAGGCTTGAGCATCTCCTCCTGGGCCTAATTCATCCCTCACAGGCCAGTTTTGTTAAAGACTGGTTAGGGTCAGACCACCATAGAACTTTGGTCTCATTAATGCACCTTACCAAACTGTCCAAAACGCCCTCTGTAGCTCTGGCCTTCGATTTCGAAAAGGCGTTTGACTCGGTAGAATGACCCTTTTTATTCCACACCCTTTCCACAATGGGAATGGGACCAGCTTTCACTTCATGGATCAAGCTCCTATATTCCTCACTCGTGGCCTCTGTCTTGACCAATGGTAACCTTTCTAAACCCTTTCAGTTACAAAAAGGCATGAGGGAAGGCTGCCCCCTTTCCCCAGTCCTATTCATTCTAGCTATAGAACCTCTAGTCATTGCTCTTCGGGAATCCTCCCGGATTCCTGGAATATGAGGAGGGGACTCCATTTTCAAAACATTACTCTATGCAGATGATCTCCTCATCACTATGGAGTATACTCCTCAAGTGATCAAGGATAACTTCAATATTTTGGCGGAATTCTCCCAGGTATCAGAGCTTAAGCTGAGCCAGTCTAAAACTGAAGTCCTTCCACTAAATTCAGTATCCTCAGGGGAAGTTTTCAATACTTTAGCTCTAAAATGGTCACCAAATGGTATCAAACATTTGGTAATTATCCTCCACCCGAATCTGGACAAAATGCTGTCCATTAATTTTACCAACCTAGTAGACTCACTTCGACAAGACATGGAGAGATGGAAAGTCTTGCAGCTTTCGCTAACCGGGAAAATTGACTCCATTAGGTTGATGTCCACCCTGAAGATACTATACATTTACCAGTGCCCATCTCCCAGAAGTAGTTCCAAAAAATGGAGACCCTAATGGGCAATTTTCTATGGGAGGGGTCTCGTCCTAGATTTAGCAAACTCAAACTGAGGCAACATTGGAGTAGAGGTGGGTGGGGACTCCCCTGGCTACAAGGGTACCACATGGCCTATATTTCAGCTCAAACTACCAGATGGTTCCACAAGACAGGTCAGGCTTCCCTCCTGGCTCCAGTTGGAAGCATCTCTGGTACATGCTCCCTCTGCAGCAGTGGTGTTATATGAGAAGAAATCTCCACCCTCTGGGATCCCTCCCTCCATACAGATTTCAGTTAAATACTGGAAGAAAACCCTGGCCCTCCTAGGCCAAGACCCAATGTCTTGGGAATTTACTCCTCTTTGGAACAACCCTGTAACACAAATAGGGAACCACATGCTCCATTGGAAGCTGTGGGAAGCCCAAGGTATCTCCCTGGTACATGACTTATTACTCCTGGGCACCCGCTCTCTTGACTCCTTTAAAGCCCTGGAAACTAGATTTCATCTCCCCAGACCCATTTTTGGAGATACCTCCAAATCAGGGATACCATCACCCACCTTTTTAAGGCCCCACTCCATAAGGAGATCTCTAAGGATTCCCACCCCATTGGTGCTTGGGGTAAGCTCCTCAAAAAACGATCTAGTGCGATCTCTACTGCTCTCAGGGACACCATGCAGGACCATACCCGAGCAGCTAGAGTGCAATGGGAGTTGGATTTATAGACCACTATCTCTGATCGTCAATGGGCTCATAGCTGGGCAAGGATTCACACTGCCTGTAGAGATGGACAGACCCACCTTATAATGAATAAGACCCTACATAGATCAAATCAAATCAAATCAATTTTTATTTATAAAAAGGCACCTTTCTAAAACCAAGGTGCCTGTACAATAAATACATAAAACAGAATAAATTATTCTAACAAACATATAATTCAACAGACAACAATATAATAGCAGCATAGGAAAGCAAACTAAACCTCAATCAATAAATGCCAGGCTGAAGAGATAGGTTTTCAAAGCTATTTTAAAGCTCTGGACAGTTAGGCAGTCTCGAACCCGATGAGGTAGACAGTTCCACAGGGACAGGGCAGCAAAACTAAATGCCCTTGCTCCAGATGCTTGCAGACGTACCCTGGGAACCTCTAGCAATCCCTCATCGGAGGATCAGAGAGGATGGAGGGGATGGTAGGGACAAAGGAGATATTTCAAGTAACCCGGTCCCTGTTTGTGTAGGGCCTTATAGGTAAGCAGAGTAACCTTAAAGGTGATCCGCCACTGTATAGGCAGCCAGTGCAGACCACAGAGCACAGGCATCACATGACTGGTTCTTGATGTACCAGTCAATAGCCTGGCTGCCACGTTCTACACCAGCTGCAAGCAGCGGATATCAAGCCGGCAGCACTAGGTAAATGGCATTACAGTAGTCAAGACGGGAGGAAACGAAGGCGTGAACCAATGTCGGAAGATCATCAGGAGGAACCAAATGTTTCACCCGGGTGATATTTCTTAGATGGTAAAAAGAAGTTTTAACAACTGCTGACACCTGTGATTTCAGGGTCAAGCAGTCATCAAACATAACACCCAGGTTCCACGCCTGATCTGAGGTAGCCAGCTGAACACCTCCAAGCCATAGATCCGAAGGTGAACCTGCCAACATACCCGTCTCACGACGATCTGGGTTCACGACCAACACCTCAGTTTTTTCAGGGTTCAACCTTAGCCAGCTCACATTCATCCAGGCCTGAATTTCAGTCAGACAGCAGTTGAGCACCGAGACAGCATCATCTTGTTCCAGGACAAAAGACATGTATAGCTGAGTGTCATCTACGTAGCAGTGAAAACTCAAGCCATACCATCTAATAATCGCTCCCAACGGCAGCATATACACTGCATACAACATGGGCACTAAGATGGATCCCTGTGGAACCCCACGGGGCAGGGAGAATGGAGCCGAGGTTCAAACCCCTGACACCACTCTCTGAATCCTACCCACGAGATAAGATTGAAACCATCTGAGGACAACCCCTGAGAGTCCGCAGATAAACCGCAGGTGATCCAACAGCACACCATGGTCCACAGTAAAAAAATGCTGCAGAGAGATCAAGAAGGACCAAGATGGAACAGGCCCTTCAATCTCTTGCTATCAGGAGGTCATTTAGTACCCGGACAAACACCGTCTCAATACTATATCTCTTCCTGAAACCGGAATGGAGAGAATCATAGATATTGTGGCTGGTCAAATTGTCTTCCAGCTGCAATGTCACCACCTTCTCAATAACCTTACCCAAAAAGGGAAGGTTAGAGACCGGTCTGTAGTTTGCTAGACAGTCGGGATCCAAGGATGGCTTTTTAAGGAGAGGTCAAACTACGGCCTCCTTAAGGGAAGCTGGAAAAACTCCCCTCTCCAAGGATAACCAGACTATCTCAGCAAGGACCGGGCTGATAACATCAACGCAGCCAATGAGCAAGCACGTGGTGCCCGGATCCAAACTACAGTTGGTAAGACGTAAAATCTGGATAACCATCACAATATCATTGATTGTAGGCTGGGCAAAGTCGCACCACTCAAACCGGGAGTCCGACATCTCCTGCCGACCACTGCTATTCCCTAGAGAAAGGGTCAGGCAGATATCGGACCTGATCGTGGCAACCTTATCCGCAAAGAATCGAGCAAACTCCTCATATTGCTCTTGTGAAAAAGCATTTCTGGGCTGAAGACAGAGTGGATTGCACAGTCTGTCCACAGTCCAGAAAAGCTGAGCTGGTCGATTCTATGCGGCAGCAATTTCCCTGGAAAGAAATTCTGCCTTCTTACGGGAAATTGATTGATAAACCAAATAATGGTCCATCAAACTAAGCCTGTCACATACCAGGCTGGACCTCCGCCATCGCCTCTCTAGCCTTCGTCCCACTCTCCTCAATTCCCTAAGGTCCCCATCAAACCATGGGGACCTAGAGTGAAGGGAGAGTGGACGAACACGGACAGGGGCACTGGAATCCAGGGCCTCTGTCACCGCCTTATTATAGGCAAATACCAGATCCCTTGGATCCATGCATTCCCCCGGCATGCCCGATAGGTCCAGTACCGTCATCAGACCATCTGGGGATGCACCCCTCAAAGAGAGGCACTGGACTATCTCCATAGGGGCAGGCCTCTTAGAGGGGCCTCAAAACTGAAGCTGATGGTATGATGATCTGACCATCTGACTGGTTCCACCACCAAGTCAGATATTTCCATCCCCAGGAGAAACACCAGGTCCAATGAATGACCACCAATGTGGGTCGAGGAGAAAACAACCTGTGTGAGGCCCAATGAGTTCATTAGCTGGAGGAAGTCCTGTCCAAGCTGTGAGAATTCATCGTCAACCCACACATTGAAATCCCCAAGGATCAGCCATCTATGAGATCCCAATGTTAGGTCGGCAATGAAGTCTGCAACTTCCTGCAGGAAAACATTCCCATCTCCTGGTGGATGGTAGATGAGAAGAATCCTGCACCCCACACCCTCGCCCATGATACATTCAAAGGAGTTGGTGGCTCCCACTGGAATTTCCCTCAGGTTCAGTTCTGATTTAAAACATAGGGCCACACCCCCGCCCCTACGATCGATCCTCTGGCGATGTATCACCGAGTACCCAGGCAGAATCGCTGAAGTCAGAATTGTGTCTGCATTTCCATCCAACCAGGTCTCGGTGATGCAAGCCAGGTTAGTCAGATTAACAAGATCCCCAATTATGGCGGTCTTGTTTTTAATAGACCTGGCATTGCATAACACCACCCGAGTTCAATGAGCAGCCAAAGGAGACTGAGTTTCTTGTCTGCAATAAGCAGAACCCTTGGGTATGGGAACCAGACAGGGAGGACCCCTTTCCTGGACCCATTTCACCCCAGGGCATCTCCTTGTCCCCACAATCCCAATCTGCCCACTCCTCCCCATTCCCCCAACAGGCCAAGTTCCTGCCCCAACCGTCCTAGCTATTCCCAGTCCCCTACACAGTCTATACACCTCCAGGGATAGAGGGGAACAACAAAAAGGGCGAAGGTCCCTCAGCCTGGATGGGGAATACTGCCTAACCGTCAGCCCAGGCCAACACATTTTCCTAAAAAATAAATAACCCAGACCAAAAATAATATATAATCATATAACAAATACCAACCCCAACCCCTAAAATAAAACAAAACTATTTAAAGCAGGACGTATCAGCTTCAAAGCAGCAGCAGAAAAATAGTCCAAGACCTATATTTATCTCTATTTAGGAAGCTTTCACCTCCCCAAAAAATAAGACAATTATATTTCCCAAACACTACCTCTCACATATGTTAGGGAAAAAAATGTTGAAATGATATGTCTTAGTCATTTTCACTGTCCAGATCTAAGCTTTAGGCACTCTCACTGCCTACAATAATAATAGTAGTACTCTGGCCAAAACAGTAATGAATGAGGGAAAAGTCAAACCAGATTGTAGTCCAGTTGTCAGTTCAAATACGGCAAGGCTTCCCAGATCTCCAACAGTTCATACGAGGAACCTCCAGCCTTCTGTAAATCCAAAAAATATTTGTTCTAAAACTGGGACCAAAGTATTCCACCATGATCCCCCTCCTCTCCAATCACCAGCGACTCCTCTCTTCAGCTCTCATCGGACACAGCCCACTCGCTGAATCTGCAAAAAGCTTAGGGATAATGGGCACAGGGTCAGCCTTCAGGCAACACCCTGAACCCAACTCCCGAGCGAGCACCAGCGGCAAGAGAAGGAAGAGGAAAGGGCCCCAGATATTGAAGCCGTCAATAAACGAAAAACGACTCCACCACAGGCCTCCTCAATTTTCTCGATATCCACATCAAGCACAGAGTCACTCAAAACAGTTCCAGGCCCACAGACAGTCCAGTGGTGAAACAAGTCCCAATTGCACACTCCCCCATGCACCAGCACTGACCCAGTGCTGTTCCCCCAACAACAGTTCCGGAGCGGGGCGTAAGGAAAGACGGACTCTTCGCCAAAGTCCAACCACAAGTCGTTAAGCCACAAGATCGAACAGCCAGATGGACAAAATGGATAAAATCTGGTAATTAAATTTATCCAATTTTACCACCTCCTCCACCTCATTCATTTCTGATGAGCTAGAGAACTCTTAAATAAAAGACCCTCGAACTAAGGAGTCACTCATAAGCTGCTGCTGCTACTAAGCCGAAAAATGCACTGCAATAACTTTAACGCTAATCACTATATAAAATAATATTACGAACATGACTTAACAAAAGATAAAACTAAGTAAAATAATAAAACTATACTGCTACTGCTCCCCTGATCTGATGGTCAACCCAGCATGGTCGCCATCTTGGTTCAAACAGGTAACGAGACCCTGCCAAACTTAAGTGCATGGGTCTCATTAAGGCCAATAACTGTTGGAGGTGTGGTAATCTTGGGTTAACCTTTTTCACATTCTCTGGACATGCCCCCTCTCTTCATTCCTTCTGGCTATCTATCCATGGTTTGTGTAAGCAAATATTCCCTATGGTCAACCCTGATCCCATCTCTCCTCTTATTGGGGTGTGGAGGTCCGTCCACACTGAAACTCTGCCCCAGGGCTAAATGGATCACCAGAATAGGGGCTATTGCCAAAAGACTAATCCTGATGAAATGGAGATCCCCAGATATTCTAACCTTCCAGGAATTCCTTCTGGCAGTAGCCCAAGGTGTCATGCTGGAGATACTCTCCTGCTTTGCTGCAGGCCTAACTTCTCAGTTCAAGTTATGATGGCAACCCTTCCTTAACTCAGAGTACTGCCATGACGTCCACCTGAAGGCAGCCATGCACGACTCCCCACCTTGCTCTGAAAGAGGCTCTTCACCTTCTTCACCAGCAACACTGTCCACTTCTTGATGTCATAGAATTTGTTAAATAACTGATTCCCCTTCTTTTAGATCAGATTGCCTTTTTTTTGTATATAGTTGATATTAGTACAAACATAACTGTTAGGCTGCACCACATCTAGTTCTATTTTGAGACCAATTGCCTTACTTTAAGCCCCTTATGGCTACTTTGGAATGTCAAGGTTTAGTACATCATGGTCTTTCTACCTGAATGCTTGTACATAAAATTAGTCATGGCATAATTTGTCAGCCTCGTGCATTACTTTGTTTTTTTCCCTTTGAACATGCCTATTAATTTACCCTGACTAACCCTTATCTAGCTCAGTCAATACTTCTTATTTCAATTTATTTCTCTGGAGATCCAGACATACCAAATGTTGCGGTATGGTTTCAGATCAGGTATATACTTATGCATATATATGGTGCTTATTCCTATAAATCAATAAAAATATTTAACAACAAAAACTGGAAAAAGCAGAGTTTATAAAGTATTAAACTCAGTATTGTAACTTCAACTGGAAAAAGCACAGAATTTATAAAGTGCTAAACTCAGTGCTGTAACTTCAACTGGAAAAAGCACAGAGTTCATAAAGTATTAGCAAAACGGTTGTAATCCAAACTAAACTAAGGCACTCACCACTGCTATCCTGATGTTCCAGGGCTACACAATATTGTCCCCAGAAAGAAGAAACACTGATATTCAGTAATATATGATTAGCATCTTTTTTGGTGTTTTCAAAAAGTCGGTCTTAATGTTGGAAGGTTAAGAAGAGCTTTGAATGAGCAGAGCACTGTTGAGCGCAGAAGTGGGGGGATCTGCGCCTGACATGCTAATGAGGAGTTTCTTTTGTTTTTAAAAACAAAGCTGCAGCTGGCTGAAACTGCTGGTGGCTCAGTGGTCTTTGGATCAAACGATCACATGACATTACACTTACAGCTTACGTATGCCTAAAAACATGCTAATCCTATATTGTAAAAAATAATGAAGGCAGCAAAGTGTGAAGAATGTGCTGATTCTCACACCTTGTAGGTACTGACATCATAGTAAAGTACAGTTACGTAAGAACTTACCGTAATGGTAGATCTTCGAGAGAGGCTCTTGCAGTAGGTATTAACATGTAGGACTGGTGCCCCCTGGCATCAGGACCACATGGAAACATTTACCAGCATAGTTTGATGGGGACCGCCCACCAGACATCACATGACTGATGTCAGTGTGACTCTATATAGTGGGCGGTCCCCACGTCTGCCCTCCAGTTCTCCCTCTGGAGACCACAAAAGGTAAGTGACAGGAGAAGAAAAGGAGGCTCCTGGATCCTCAGAAGAGACAGCGTCATGGAGAAAGAGCATGAAAATAAACCCCAGGTAGAAAAAGGGGGAAGGTGGGTGGGAAAAGCATTACCTACTGCAAGAGCCTCTCTCGAAGATCTACTGTTATGGTAAGTTCTTACGTAACTGTACTATCTTACTTCAAGAGGGTTCTTGCAGTAGGTCAGAACATGTAGGACTGAGTCCCAAGCAGTGAACTGTCCAAGGGACAAGATAAAAAACTAGGGAGGCTGAAAACATAACCTCCAACTGAGGAGGTTAGGACAAGAGTCCTTGGAGGACTTCTAGCCCAAAGCCAGCCCTGCACATAGAGGCAATGTCCAGACAGTAATGTTTCATGAAAGTGTGGACAGAACACCACGTCGCTGCTGTGCAAATATCTGCAGCAGATACATTCCTGAAACAGGCTGTGGAAGCAGCCATTCCCCTGGTAGAATGTCCTTTGACTTGACCTGGAAGGACCTTACCATACTTCTGGTAACAGAAAGTAATGCAGTTTGCCAGCTATTTGCAAAGACATTGTTTGGAAACTGCTGCACCCTTCCTCTTTGGTGCAAAAGAAACAAAAAGTGGATCCGTTTTACGGACATCTTTTGTCTGATTAGTGTAGTAATGAAGGATCCTGTGCACATCCAATGAATGCAGGTTGGCTTCACCCTGATTGGAATGTTTGGGAAAATATACCAGCAATTCTAAAGACTGATTAAGAGTTGTTTCTGACACAAACTTAGGAAGAAACTTAGGATTTGTAGGCAGAGCCACCCGGTCTCTGTGAAAAATCAAATAAGGCACCTTGCACATCAGGTCCTGAAGCTCAGAAATTCTATGAGTTGAAGTAACAGCAAATAAAAATATCACTTTCCAGGACAAAAAGCGTAACACAAGAGCTTGCTGGCTCAAAGGAAGGTAAAGTCAATTTTTCTAACAAAAAATTAAGGTCCCACAGTGGTGTAAGATTTCGCACCGGGAGTTTCAGATGTAGAATACCTTTCAAAAAGGTTTTGGAGACCTGACTGTTTTCAGAGCACAAGTCACCAGGCTCTTTTGGGGCTGGGGAGGTTTACCTGTGTCTGACTTGGATGTTTGGATTTTTCTCTGTTTGATTAGCAGGGTATTTTCTCTGTCAAATTGGTTTGAAGCAGTATTACAAATTGTTGTGTATGGCATCTTGCTGACAGGAAGGCACTCATCGCATCAGTAGGTCAGAGCGTTTAGCTGATTGTTTCATGAGAGCACAGTTTAGGCCCAACCCCTTCCCACCCCTCACCCACCCACCCCTGGAAACAGTTAATTTATACCTGGGGTTCTGCCATCATTTCCTCAAGAGGGCAAGGTACATATCACTGTCATATCCTGTCTAGCACACTGCACTGACAATATAAGCATACACAGTATATAAATACATATATTTCTATATAATGCACCAATCACACACACACACACACACACACACACAAAACAAAACTAAACAAGGTAGACAGTTATGTGGGGAGTAGTACAATGTAATGGCTGTGGGGCAGCAGTCTTCCGGGAGTCTTTCTGGAGGCTGAGATGCTGCCCTGTTTGCAGACAACTATCTGCCCTGAGGGAGGAAGTTGCCCGTCTTCAGGCAGCACTGGACAGTGGCAAGGGAACCTCCCCCATCCAGGGAGCACCAGAGCCACCACCACTACCTCAGAGGTTGCGAAGAAAGCACAGCAGTTGGACCACAGTGGGCTCAGGGAGGGTAAAGGTGGTGGAACAGAGACACACCCAGTCAGTTGTTCCACTCCACAATCCATACACCATTCTGGGGGAGCATAGTTCCCCTATGGATGCACCCGCAGAGGAGACTAAGGAGAGTGCAGACAAGTGTCACAAGGGAGGCCCTCAGGAAGGAGGCAGAGGGCACCACAGGGAAAGAAAGCAGCTCCTGGTGGGTGACTCAATTATTAGGGGGATAGAACTGGGGGTAGCAGGGGAAAACTGAAGTAAGGTGCCTGCCTGGTGCCATGGCTTGGAGGGACAGGAAGCGCATCCTTAGGATCACGAGAACAGTTGCACGGGAGTCTGAGCTAGACATCATTGTCCACCTAGGGACAAATGACTTAGCTCGTCATGAGATCAGAGCAGTGCAGAAGGACTTTGTAGAGTTGAGGAGGGGCTTAAGACAAGTAGCACACACAGTATCCTTCTCAGAGGTGCTGCCTGTCAGTGGCATGGGTGAGGCGAGTGTACTTTGCACCATGCAGTTTAACAAATGGCTGAAAAAATGGTGTGGAGCACAGGGGGTTTGGCTTCATTGGGACTGGGGTTCCACCTGGAGGGACACCAGCCTATACTGGCAGGATGGTCTGCATCTGTCCAGGAAGGGAACAAGTCTTTTGGGCAATCAGTTTAAATGCTTCATTGGCAAGCCTTTAAACTAGTCAAGGGGGGAGGCACTGATAAGCAGCAGGAAAATCCCAGCCTCCCCCTACAAAACAGGGTACTAAATGAGAAAAAGACCAAGGTAGAAAGGTCAGTGGGGGATGCCGCTACAGAAGGTAAAGCCATCAAAAAAATGGAGAGCAATGAGCACCAATGCCCGTAGTCTGGGTAACAAGCTTCCTGAATTAGTGGCCTTGATGGAGGAGGAAGATCTGGATATCATGGCAGTCACAGAAACATGGTACACACAGAACCATGACTGGGACGTAAACATACCAGGATACACTATCTACAGGAGGGACAGGGAGGGTAAAAGAGGAGGAGGAGTAGTTCTCTACATAAGAGAAGAAATCAAAGCAACAGAACAAAAGGGTAAACAGGGAGGAGAAGAAGCACTGTGGGTCAATTTGGAGGCAGGCAATGGCACCACAATCCGCACAGGGGTTGTATACAGACCCCCCTCTCAGGGGGAGGAAATGGACAAGGAAATGATAGAAAGTATACTTAGAATGGCAGATAAAGGGGAGATATTCCTGATGGGTGATCTGAATATGCCAGATGTTAACTGGAGTGCAGTTGCAGCAGCCACTTCTAAGAGTGGGGTTATTCTAGATGCCCTACAGGGGCATGCCTTAGACAACTAGTATTGGAGCCCACTGAGAGGGAGCAATCTTAGACCTGGTTCTCTCAAATGGAGATGAAGAGGGATCACAGATGTAGAAGTGGGTAGCCATCTGGAGACTAGCAACCATCAAACAGTATGGTTCACAATAAACACAGCAATAGAGTCAAGCCATACAAAGGCAAAGGTACTGGACTTTAGGAGGCTGACTTGTTAAAATGGTGAGTGCCTAAGGAATGCACTAGCAAATGAGCAGGAAGGAGGGGTGGAAGAACAATGGGGAATAATAAAAACTGCCATCACAGAGGTAACAAGCCTTTGTGTAGAGCAAATAAACATAACAAAATGAGGTAAGAAACCACTATGGTTCTCAAAGGAAGTGGCAGTGAAGGTTCAAGAGAAAAAGAAAGCATTCAGGAAGTACAAGGAATCACAGAAGGAACAGGACAGAGAACTGTATCAGTTAAAGCAAAAGGAAGCTGGAAAGGCAGCCAGAACAGCAAAGGCCCAAACCGAGGAAAAGATAGCCAACTCAGTTAAGAAGGGGGATAAAACCTTTTATAGGTACATCAGGGAGCGAAGGAACACCAAGGGAGGGATAGTGAGGCTTAATAAAGGGGAGGGAGACTGTGAAAAGGCAGAGATACTAAGCAAATATTTTTGCTCAGTATTTACAAAGGAAGAGAGGGAGGTACCTAAAACAAACAGTAGAAATACTCTGGATATAGAAGTTGATACCAGCCCATTTACAGAAGAAAGGGTTCTGAAAGAGCTCTTAAAACTGAAGGTGGACAAAGCAATGGGGCTGATGGGTTTCATCCCAGAATTCTAAAAGAACTAAGGGTAGAACAAGTGACACCACTGACTACCCTCTTTAACAAATCATGGGAGGATGGGGTGGTACCTGAGGACTGGAGGAGGCAGATGTGGTTCCCCTTCACAAAAGTGGGAGCAAGGCAGAAGCAGGAAACTACAGACCTGTTAGTTTAACCTCAGTGGTAGGGAAAATGATGGAATCACTTCTGAAGGAAAGAATGTTGAGTATCTAGAAGCAGAGGGGCACAGGACCCAAGGCAGCATGGATTCACAGCAGGAAGGTCATGCCAGACAAATCTGATAGATTTCTTTGACTGGGTGACCAAAGTAGTTGATCAGGGGAGGGCTGTGGACATGGCCTACCTAGACTTAAGCAAGGCATTTGACACAGTCCCACACAAAGATTAATATACAAGTTAGCCAGCCTGGGAGTGGGTCCCAAGATGACAGCCTGGATAAAGAATTGGCTGGAGAATAGGACACAGACAGTAATAGTAAATGGAGTCCACTCTGAAAAAAGGGAGGTTAGTAGTGGGGTACCGCAGGGTTCAGTATTAGGACCGGTCCTCTTCAATGTCTTTATAAGCGACATTACAGAGGGACTGGAAGAGAAAGTATGTTTCTTTGCAGATGACACAGAGATCTGCAACAGAGTTGATGCACAAGGTGGGGTGGAAAGGATGAGAAGGGACTTGGCAAGGTAGAGGAATGGTCAAATGTATGGCAGCTTAGATTCAATGCTAAGAAGTGCAAGGTAATGCACCTGGGAAACAAAAACCCAGGGGAAGAGTACACAATGGGGGTGAGATACTAACAACAACAAAAATGGAAAGGGACCTGGGGGTAGTCATATCAGATGACCTAAAGGTGGGCAAGCAATGTGAGAGGGCAGCAAAGAGGGCTGGGGGAATACCATGATGCATAGGGAGAGGCATCACCAGTAGAAAACAAGAAGTTATTATCCCTCTGTACAGGCAGCTAGTGAGACCACATCTGGAGTACTGCATGCAGTTCTGGAGACCCAATCTCCGCAAAGACATAGACAGGATGGAAGCTGTCCAGAGGAGGGCAACTAAAATGGTGCAGGGTCTGCACCAGAAGACATATGAAGAGAGACTTAAGGAGCTTAATATGTATAGCCTCAAGGAAAGGAGGGAGAGGGAGGACATGATAGAAACTTTCAAGTACCTCAAGGGAATCAACAAAGTCCAAGAGGGTAGCATCTTTCAAAAAGAGAGGTGTGCAAGAACAAGGGGGCACAATTTGAAGATAGAAGGGGGCAGCTCAGAGGTAATTTAAGGAAGTATTTTTTCACAGAGAGGGTTGTGGATGTATGGAACGGCCTTCCAGAGGAGGTTGTGGAGTCAAAAACAGTGGTGGAATTCAAGCATGCATGGGACAGTCATAAGGCAATTCTAGGGGGTGTGGGTAGGAAGAAGTAGGCTGCTGGTTAACTAGGATCTGCAGCTTATCCATCAGGTAGGGAAATGGGCAGACTGGGTGGGCCAAGCGGTCCTTATCTGCCGTCAAATTCTATGTTTCTATGTTTCTCTAACTGAGCCATTGTCTTGCCTCCTACTGGATCATGGTAGGCCGAGACAGCTGCTAAATGCACCTTCAATGAGGAATAACTCAGGCCCAGGTTGGAAAGATGAAGCAAGTACTCCATGACCTGGAGAGCGGGACATGAAAAATGGTCAAGATCTTTGGCAGTGGCCCAAATAGAGAACTGCTTCCACCTCATGGCATAGGTAGTTCTAGTGGATGGTTTTCTCGCTTCCATCAGAATTTTAGCTACCCTGGGAGAAACCCCAAACTGTGAGATAGCTATGTCCTGAAGTGCCATGCATGAAGATGAAGGGACTTCAATCCTGGATGAACCAGTGTGCCCTTTTCCTGGTGAGAAGGTCGTAAGATAGAGGAAGGGGAATCAGAGGTTCCACCGCTAGATGTCAAAGTAGGGGGAACCAGATCTGTTGAGGCCATAATGGAGCTATCAAAATCATTTGAGCCCCATCCAATTGAAGCTTAGTCAACACTCTCTGTAACAGTGGAAAGGGAGGAAACGCATACAGAACCCTCCCTGTCCAAGAGAGCAATAACGCATCTTGCCAGAAAACACCAGGCCAGGGAACGACCGAGCAAAACTTAGAAAGTTTTGCATTTGATGGGGCTGTGAACAGATCCACCTCTGGACAACCCCACAGGTCAAAGATGTGATCTAACACCTCTTGTTTCAACTCCCACTCATGAGCCCTTACCCTGATGTGTAGCTTAGACTGTCTGCGAGAACGTTTTGCACTCCTGGGACATGAACTGCTCTTAGACGGATTTTGTGCAAAACTGCCCAATTCCAGACCAGCCTTGCTTCCCTGCAAAGGGGATACTAGCGAGTGCCCCCCTGTTTGTTTATGTATCACACTACACACATGTTGTCTATCTGAATCAAAAGGATGGCTTGAAGAAGTATGTGCTGAAAAGCTTGAACAGCATACAGCACTGCCCTCATTTCCAGCACATTGATGTACAAGTGTGTTTCCACAGGAGACCACAGACCCTGGGTTCTGTGATGTCCCAGGTGGGCACCCCAACCCTGCTCTGATGCATCTGTGGTTAGAACTTGGGAGTGAGAAGGAGCCTGGAAAGAAGCTCCCCGCAAAAGATTGCTGGGGTTCTGCCACCACAACAGGTCTTGTTGCATCAGTGTGGAGATTAGAATCAGGCAATCTAGATTGTCATCCTTCTGATCTCACTGAGAGCTCGGAGTCCATTGCGTAATCTGCATGTGGGGTCTGGCCAAAGGGACCATGGGAAAAGCTGCTGCCATGAGGCCAAGAAGATGGAGAACTGCTCTGGCTGAAATATATCAACTGGAAGAAACCATCTTGGCCTGACCCATCCAGGTATCTGCCCTGTCCAGGAGGAGGAAGACCATTGCTTGCACCGTATCTAAAACCACCCCAATGAACTGGAGGAGTTGGGACAGGACCATTTGTGACTTGAGGTAATTGACTAAAATACCCAGTCTCTGGAAAAGATGCAGGGTAGCAGAAAGGGAAACTTCCAACTCTGCCCTCGACAGAGCTGCCAGGAGCCAATCATCAAGATACGGAAAAACAGTGTGTCCCTGGCACCTTAAGGTCCTTGCCATGACCGCCAGGCATTTAGTAAAAACATGTGGGGTGGATGACAGACCAAAAGAGAGTGCTTTGAACTGATAATGCTCCCCTTGGAAACAGAACCTGAGAAACTTCCTGTGAGGACCGAAAATGGGGATGTGAAGATATGCATCCTTCATGTCCAGAGCGCAGAGCCACTGGCCCTGGGACAAAAGAGGCAGCAAGCTTTGAAATGACAGCATTCTGAACCTCTTGTATTTTATGAAGAGGTTCAGAGCACTGAGATCCAGTATCGGGTAGAAATCCCCTGTCTTCTTGGGAGCCAGAAAGAAGTCGGAATACAATCCTCTCCCTATCTGGTTTACTGGCACAGGCTCTATCGCTTCTTTGAGAAGAAGAACCCTGATTTCCTCCCTTAAGAGTGGGATGTGCACCCATGAGTAATGAGAAAATCTCAGTGGAGTAACCGGAGGTTTTTCTTGAAATTCTAGAATGTGACCAAGTCTTATCAATTGGAGTACCCAAGCGTCTGACGTGATGGACTCCCAGCCTCCCAGGTACCTTGTGAATCTTCCACCCACCTGCTCATCTGAAGGAGGATGGGGGAAGTCACTGAGTCAGGATTGGGAGGGAAGGTTAGGGAGGACAGTACTCACAGCTGTTTGGGACTTGGGGGCCAGTGGTGGTAGCGGGAGCCCTATGCTTAAACTGGCATTTGGGCACTTGCTGAGTTTTCATTTGGCATTTGTTTTGCCGATGAAAAGGTTGCTTTTGTTGCAGTTGCTTTGGATGGTATATAGTGTGGACCAACTGAAGATCTGTGCCTTTATCCTGCAGGCTAGTAATGATGTCCTGGGTATCCCCGCCAAACAGGACAGATCCCCTAAAAGGGACATCTTGGATAGCTGACTGAACATCAGGGGCTAAATCAGACACTCTCAGCCAAGAGTATCATCTAAGGCTAACAGCTGTGGCCACACCTCGAGCGAAGGAATCCACTGCATCATATGTGGCCCGTAATGAATGGCATCCTGCCACCTTGGCCATTTTTAAAGTAGTAGCCAGGGATGATTTAGAGTCAGAGTCTGGTAGGGTGTCAATGGCAGGTCCCAGCAGGCAGAACAATGTCTTCTGAAATTCCAGCATGTGCGAGATATAGTTCAAAGCACGTATTGCCAGAGTCGAAGACAAGTAAAATTTCCTCCCGAACTGGTCCACTTGTTTTGACTCCTTATCGGAAGGGGAGGTGTTGTGGCTTAGCGGGCTGCTGTAATGACCACTGAGTTTGCCTTAGGATGGGTGCTCAGATGATCTTTTCTGTCAGGTGTCCTGTAGACCCAGTCAGCTTTTTGGCCATTGCTGGGACAGAGGAGGGTCTCTGCCATATGGTTGAGGCTAAATTCTCATGGGGTTCCAGCCAGGACGGGGTGAGTACTAGACTTATGTCAGGGAAGTCCAGGTGCTCTGCTAACCTACACCTTTTAGGGTCCAGAGCCTCTGACTTCCATCCTTGGGCCTCCGCCATCCACTTGAGGAGGTCCACAAAGGAGGGATCTTCAGGTGGTGACTTGGGGGATTCCCATGGGACTGGATCCTCATGTGGAGGGGGTTACTAATCCCGAGTTGTCATCTGAGGTTATTTGGGGTATTCAATTTACATGGAATAGTCCGTGACCTCTTGGACTACTTCCAGGGTCCCTGAGTGCTTTAAAAGCTGCCCTGCAGCAAGCAGGGTGAGCCTGAGCAGGGCAAGTGCATGGTGACGTGCACAAAGATACGCGCAAAGACATGTGTGTCTGCACATATTAGGTGTGTTTGGATAGTGTAGGAGAACTGAGAAGGCAGAGATACTAACATAAAGGAAGTAGGTCTCCACCAAACTCTAGGTTCTGTTTAGTCTAAAAGATTGTATTGTTAATATATGCGCCAGTGTTTTATACTATAACAGGCTAGTGTGTTTGACTATCATAGGAGCTCTGTGTTGTCATCTGCAATCCTGTCGTTACGATTTGCAATTATTATAACTGAAACCTGTGTTATTCTCCACAAGAGGTTTATTAGTCTTGGAATATACTTTAAACTACAACTTGTAGGTTATTTATCAATAAAATAAAAAAGTACCTCTTCTCATTTATCTAAGTAAATATAGCACCCCCTGTTTCTTTGTAGTGTGTTGGACAAGATTGAATCAATAGGGGAGAAAGAGCATACAGTTACTCTGGCTAGTAAAACTTAGTTGCCATCTGAGAACTATTTAAAGAAAGTAAGCTAATATACTGAGTTTTAAATATCCCTCCTCATATGTCCTTGTACCAAGTTAAATCTTACACTGATACAATATCAGAGATACTGATCTTATCTCCAGGTGAAGTGACTATCAGATGTTCTACCTGTCTAATGTATTTAATAACCAAAGAAGTCCCATTAAGTCCCTTTCAATGTGTAAAATGTATACACAATGAAGAGCTGTTGCAAGAACTCAATGCCTTTAGTGACCGTTTATTACAATTAGAGGCAAGTCAAAAAGAAATGGCCATTAGACTTGGCACTAAATTACCTTTAGGAACTAATGGTTCTACTACCCCCACTAATTGTCAAGTCCATTCTAATGTTGCTACTGTCAATTCAATTTTTCCAAATGAAAATGTTCAAATGACATCAAAACATATCAAGCAATATAAAGAAACGAATAAAAAAAGGATTAGGGAAGAAGACTCAACACTTGAAACTGATGACTCGTGGTATAATGTGTAATATAGTAAACCACCGAAAAAGGGAAGGCATGCAACCAATTTTAGTATTCCCCTTTGTAATAGATTTACCAGTTTAATACTACCAGATAATGATTTTGAGTCTACTGCACCACAAGAATAAATATCCTTTGATACCCCTATTGAACCTATTGTTCCAGATACTTATAAAGGCAACTGTCCAACAACTACACTGACTAATTCAGATAATGTTACAGTAGAGGTTAATTTAAACTCAGATAATATCACACCTCCCCACAGAAACCTAATGGTAATGGGTGACTCAATGATAAAAAATCTGGATAGGGAAGTGTGTAACTCAGAGAAAGCCCGCAGGACTCTGTCATCATTCAGAGGTGCCAGAATAGCAGACCTAACATACATGTGCAAATGCACTGTCAAAAATGTAGGCAGCAATCTGCTAGTACTGATCCATGCCGGGACCAATAATATGTTTAGAGATCCAGTGGAAGAGTCTAAACAAGACCTGGTAGCTCTTTGTAATAAACTGACACACCTTGGATGTGAGGTAGCTATATCTGAAGTTCTGCCCATACCTACAGCCTCACAACATCTAAATCAAAAAGTCAGAGCATTTAATGACTGGTTGAGGAACTGGACAATGAGGCAAGAAATCCATTGTTTAGCATACTAGGAAGAGTTTTATTATCAGGATGATCTCTACTGTTCAGATGGACTGCATTTAAGTAAAAAAAGAAGGGAATATTCTTTTGGGAAAACACTTTTCAAATTTTATAAATAAACATTTAAACTAACAAAGGGGAAAGTGTAATGCATAAGCAAATGTTTCAAGGAAAATCAAACAAAAGTAACCCCCAATGGTGATAATGACATGCTTAAAATACTATTATTGAATGCTCGCTGTTTAACAAATAAAATGGATGAATTGAGACACATTATGCAAAATGAAAATATTACAATATGTGGAGTTACTGAAACTTGGTTTCAGGATGTAAGCTGGAATACAGATATACAGGGTTACACTAAAATTATAAAAAATAGAAAGGATAAAACGGGGGGGATTAGCCCTTTATATAGCAGAGAAATATACATCTCATTCCATTTCCCCTGAACATACTCCTAAAAATGATAATGAAATTATATGGGCAGAAATAAATTTACCTACCATAAACATATGTGTTGGTTTGGCTTACAGGCCCCCAAATCTAAATACAGATCAGAACATGGACTTTATAAAAGCTATTGATAAATTTGATCCTACCAATAATTATATACTTATGGGAGATTTTAAGTTCCCTAAAATAAATTGGGAAAAGTCCCAATGCACACGAAGTATTGAGATGAGGTTCCTGGATATTACAGTGAACCAAAACCTGGAACAAATTATTATATCCAGTACTAGAAATAATAATAATTTAGATATTGTTCTTACTAACATGGGTGATAAAATATTAGAACCAACTATGCTAGCACCATTGGGCAACAGTGACCACAATATGATTATCTTCCAAATTCAGACTAAAATAGCAGTTACCAAAGGGAATACACTGATCAGGGATTATTCTAGAGCCAATTACCTGGAAATAATAAACTATCTTGATTCATGGGATTGGGAGACAGACTTCATTGGCTTTAATGTCCATCAGGTTTGGTCTCTTATTTTGTGTAAAATAAACCACTGCCTTGACTACTGGGTCCCAAAGAAAACCAAGTACGCTAATGGGTATAGAATTCCAGTATGGTGGAACAATAAGTTTAAGAGATTAATTAAAAAAATATATATAAACATTATAGGAAATATAAACTGAAACCATCAACAAACAACTGGAATAACTATAAAAAGCTTTCAAATAAAGTTAAACAAATTATCAGGAAGGCAAAGATAAAAACAGAATATAGACTAGCTGCTGACACAGTCGATAATAGGAAAAAGTTTTACAGCTATATAGGTTCTCTTAGAGGTACCAAAGCTACACTGGGACCCATTCAAACTAAGACAGGGCTTATTAACAATAAAAGTGAAATGGCTACATAACTTAATAATTATTTCCTTACCATTTTCACACCAAAGGAAAAAAAGAATATTTCTGCTATAATAACAACTTCTAATAACTCAGAAGTAACTCATATAACCACTGAGGAAACTATGATGGATTTACAAAAATTGAATATTAATTCCTCAGCAGGAGCTGATGAAATACATCCTAGGTTCCTTAAAGAAACAGCCAAACAAATCTCTGGCCCATTGTGCAAATTATTTAACCTATCCCTGGATGAAGGAGAGTGTATCTTATCATGGAAAGATGCTATAGTTCCTCCCTATGTATGAATCAGGTAATAAGACAGAAGTTTCAAACTATAGACCCATAAGTCTAACATCTGTAATAGGGAAAACTTTAGAAAGGCTCATATTGCAAAAACTAGATCATATAAAAATAAACAACCTTCAAGATATCACACAGCATGGTTTTACTAGAGGCAAATCATGTCTAACTAATCATATGCAGTTTTTTGAAAATGTTAGCTCATCCCTGGATGCGGGCCTACCTGTGTATTTAGTCTTTCTGGATTTTGCTAAAGCTTTTGACAGAGTCTCTCATGACATTCTATTACAGCATATGAACAAGATGGATTTTCCCCTATACTTAATAAACTGGGTAGAATCACAGTTAGCTAATCGTAGACAATGTACTTCAATAAAGGGATCTTCATCTCCATGGGCAGAGGTTATGAGTGGAGTACCTCAGGGCTCAGTTCTGGGCCCTGTTTTATTTAACATCTTAATTTCATCAATGCAGTCATCTAATAACACCTGGATGTCAAAGTATGCAGATGACTGCAAAATTGGCTGTATAGTAAACTCCTCAGTGGCTGCTGCAGATCTCCAGAGGGAGACATCTACACTGGAATTATGGGCAGAAAGGAATAAAATGAAATTTAATGTACAAAAATGTAAAGTAATGCATTTGGGACACAATAATAAAAGATATAATTATTTTCTACACCAAGTGTTGTTGCAAGAAACTGAAAACGAAACAGATTTGGGAGTAATTATAGATAAAATGAATTTTGATAATGATACAATCATCAAGGTCAAGAAATGTCAGCAAATAGTGGGATGCATATTGAAACACATAAAAAGTAGACAACCAGGAGTTATTTTACCTTTATATAAGAGTTTGGATAGATCACATTTGGACTACTGTGCATTCTTTTGTGCACCCCATACAAATAGAGTAAAATAATTAATAGAGGGAGTACAAAGGAAAATGACAAGAAAAATCACAGGCATGACAAATAAGACTTATGGGGAAAGGTTACAAGAATTAAACTTAAACTCTATGAATTATCGCCACACTCGTAAAGGTCTTTGTTTAACATGCAAGCCATAAAAGATCCTGTTCTCATTGAATCCTTTGGCCTAGAGACAAATTTTACTAAAACACAGACTAGCTCACATAACCTTAGATTAAGAGGTGCTCATTGTAAAACTAAAAAGAGAAGCCATTGGTATATACAGTGTGTAATTAATAAATTGAATATACTTCCAGGTGAAATTATTGAGAGTAACAACATGGAAACATTTAAACATAGGTTAGACCAGCATATGGGCAATATAAAATGTGAATATTTATAGAAATAATTCCACCTTTGGGTGGCGAGCTCATATAAAGGCACTGCCTCCTGAGCTTGTAAAACTACTATGATACTATGATACTATGAGGTATCTGAGTCCCGCTCAGAATCCCCAGAATCCGGGACTTCTGAAATAGGAGGATCTGGCTCCCTGGTGACAACGTCCAGCATCAGTGAGTCATCAGCTCAGACAAACGATCTTACGTAGGAGGACGAGTGTACACAACGATGAAGGCACCCTAGGCAAAGGAGCTGGGTGGCTAACAATCAGTGGTGCAGGATGCCTGTTGTCCAGTTCAGAGACCAATTGATTCTTTATCATCGACCACCATGAGTTTAGCATTTTCTGGAAATCCACCTGTGGTTGCTGAGTAGGTAGAGTGGGAGGAGGTGGATAATGAGAAAAACCAGTACCCTGCCCTCCAAAATGGTGAGGGGAATAATAAGGGTAACCTGGTGAAGAAAAGGAACCAGGGAAGCCATGGTGAGAATAGTCTGGCATCGAGGCAGATGGCGCATACCCCGACGAATGATTGGTTGAAGATGGGAAACCCGACGTGAGGCCGCATTGATGGAGGGACGCATGGCCAGATGATGGGTAACCTGATGGTGGACCAGATGGAGGAAAGGCTGAAATACCTGATGTTGGATAGCCAGAAAAATGTTTCACTGGAGGATAGCCTGTCAGCGGCCCCAGCGGAGGGAAGTCTGACTTTGGCCCTGACGATGGAAGGGCTGACAATGGCCCCGACAGGGGAAAACCAGATGGCAGACCTGATGGAGGAAGACCCAATGGACCTACCATAATCCATGGAGGGATGGAGATCCCTGACGAAGGGGATCCCATGAGGTGGCTCATCTGGGGAGGAGCCCCTGATGGTGGGAAGTACGATGGTGGACCCAAAGGAGGAAAGGGTACCAGCGGGCATAGAGGAGCTGGGTCGGGTGTCACCAAAGATGGCTTAGGAGCCACAGTAAGGTCCAGTGGCCTACTATCATCAGGAGCCCCCGGCAATGGGTGGACCTTTGTTGGAGCTTGTGGGTCTGGCAAAAGTGCTGGAAGGTCTGACAGGTCAGGCGACGGGGGTTCTGCACCCCTTGGAGATCCCAAATCTCCAGCCTGGACAAAACAATCATCCAGCAGCATCACATCAGGGCCTGACAGACACGAAGCAGTCAGGCGACCATCAGAGGGGCCAACAATCGGCTTATTGACTTGGGCTGTGTGGGAGTAGGAGGAGCCAGCTCCCGACTATCAACCCCAACTGGGCGGTTGTTGGAGGAGCCGATGAGCAACTTACCGGTCACGCAGGCCATCTTAGAGCCTGAGGTGATAATGCGCCTAAGAGCGGTGGTGACCTTGGAAGAATCTGAGGGGCCCGCCATCACCGAGACCAGTGGTGGTGGGGGAACCAAGACCTGCTCAGGTAGCAGGAGTGCAGGTATGGTCGTGGTGCTTACCTTCTGGCCAGAAGGGAGTCAGTCTTCTGACAAAGGGCCCGCGGGGTTCCTTGAAGGAGGAAGGGAATACTCCTGTTCCCTGTGTTTCTCTTTGTCCCTCTTCTTCTTTTTTTGAGGGTCTGCAGGTGAGGAAAACGCGGTCTTCAACTTCTTTAACTCCTGCTCCATGGAAGCCATCTTTTCTTTTAGGATGTGGGCCTCGAGCTTGCTGGCATAGCTTCCATGTGGCCTGATTAAAGTGAGCACAGGCCTCTCAGTCCTCGACCTTGTGGCTAGGCCTTGACAGAAGAGACACAGACAGTGTTGATCTTTGTGCGGCAGTTGAACCCCACACGAACCGCACTTGTTTTAGGTGGATCTGGAGAGGACTACATACAAACTATCAATAAAGATAATGATATACAAAATTAAGCAAATAGTCATCCAGAGTGGCGTTCTATATGGCAAAGACAAGCTTCAGTCTGTCTGACGGTGCGCAGGTCGACGGCGGGAAAGAACTGGAGGGCGGATGTAGGGACCGCCCACTATATAAGGTCATGCTGATGTCAGTCATGTGATGTGTGTTGGGTGGTCCCCCTTCAGACTATGATGGCAAAAGTTTCCATGCAGTCCTGAGGCCAGGGGACGCCAGACCTACATGTTATTACCTACTGCAAGAGACCTCTCAAAGTAAGATCACTCGATCTTCATTCTTGTGTTCTTTGACATCACAGTGCCTACTTGGTATGAGAATCAGCTTATTCTTCATACTTTGGTGTTATTTATTCCCTATTTAGAAAATGGGATAAGAAAATCTTGGGCTCTGATTGGCTGAGAGCCTTGGTAAGGTGGGCATCTATCAGACAACAGAGCCCAGGTACTAAAAGAGCCAGTCCCAAACAGACCGCATTACCAATATCAATGGTCACACTGTATTTTCAGATTTGAGACCCACCATTTTTTACGGTTGCAGTAGGTGGAGCCTGCAGACATTTTGCATGTACAATAGGAGTGATGTCATATTTTCTGTCCGTGGAACTGACTGAAGGTGTAAATAGTCTCCTCCGCCTTATACTCCTCCAAGAAATGTTTTCCGCCCTGAGATAAATACACTTTCATGTTAGTCAATGGTTGCAGGGTACTATTTTCTTTCTTAAATGGGCAGTACAAGAACTAGAACCTGAGTAGTGGGAGGCAGCATTAGTTTTTTGGGGGCAGTAAGATCCACCCCACCTCCACCTGAGAAGCTTCTAAAGATCCACCCCCACCATTTTTTGATTCATGTGGGAGGGGCATGAGGTGGATTTATCATGTTGGAACAACTGACTACGAGAGCTGCCTGGGGAAGTAATTAAGGAGTGCCTGAAACTGCATCTAGGCATATCCTCCCCCAAACACACACACACACACACATAAGCTCCTAAAGATCCACCCCCACATTTTTTTTATTCATGTGAAAGGGGCATGAGGTATATCGGTCGTGTTAGAACAAGACACACTAGTTTGGGACCTGGACCAAGCAACAGAACAAGTCTGTGGAGTGATTGAGTTGTGGAGCCCCTGCATTTTATTAAGGACTAGGAGAATAGAAGTTACTTAATGCTTTCAAACTGACTTAAAAACCCTTGGAACAAATGATTATCAGAGACACCTGGGGCCTCAGAAGGAAAGAGTAATTAAGGAGTGCCTGAAACTATAGCTCCCAAGGAAAACAATAGAAACAGGGTTCTGATTCAAGTTGAAAGAGCCACAGATTTTTCTTAAACATTTATATACTAAAAAGATAAAGTTTAGCTTTTGGGATTAACAATATTTGTTTACCATATTCAATATAGAGATAGATAGATAGATAGATAGATAGATAGATAGATAGATAGATAGATTGCCTTTTTAGTCATTTCAAAACTTTGAAAGCATTGGTGTTAGGAATGCATTTAGAAATACATTTTTTAATTGTCTTTACAGTTAAACATGCAGTTTCATGTGAGGGCACATTTTTGGGGGAGGGGGTTCAAATTATTTTAATCATGGGCACAATACTTGGCAAATACAGCCCTTTGATGATAAAGTGTATTTTTTCTTTTAAGTTTGAGAAGTATGTATTATGTATAAGTGTAGCAGTGTTGTAAATGGGACTGGGGAATGAATAATGGTTAAGAGCCTAGAATTTATTTTTAATATAATTGAGTTTATATGTGGCAAGTAGGTAGGGGATAGTGTTTTGAATGTGGCAGTAGGGCAGATTTGTTAGGATAAATATGTGCTGTCTTGCAAATAAAGAATTGTAAGGGATACATTTTGCAAAACAGTGATATATATCATAGGGTTTTCTTTCATGTACTGTTGGAAGAAATAGCTATGGTTCATTTTGTACTATCAGTAAAAGGAGAGAAGAAAACATTGAACAAGAAAACAATTGGTGATTTTAAAAGCTATTCTGATCAGAGCTGACATTAAAAAAAAATTCAACTGTATTGTTTATTTTATTTTATCAGGGACACTAGAAACAGGATGTTAACACATCAGTGAGCACTGATGCCATTTGTCTGTGTTAGGGAAGTGGTGGGTGGAGTTGCCTTGCATGTGTTAAGATATACCAGCTGCAATTAACAACTACTTGTAGAAGCAAAAGGCTGGGTGTTTTTTTCCTTTCTTTTTACTGATATTATAAACTGAGCCAGGAAAAAAGTAAGACTGAAAGATCAGAGCTGACATTAAAAAATGTGATGTTCCTAAGGTCTGTTGCATGCACTATGCTTTCATTTTCATGGGAGGGGCATGAAGTGGATCTGTCATGTTGGAACAACTGATTATCAGAGCTGCTTGGGGAAGTAATTAAGAAGTGCCTGAAACTACATCTAGGTATACCCCCCAAACACACACACACACACACACACACATAAGCTCGTAAAGATCCACCCCCATCTTTTATTTATTCATGTGGGAGGGGCATGAGGTGGATCTATCATGTTGGAACAACTGACTAACAGAGCTGCCTAGGTAAGTAAGTAATTAAGGAGTGCCTAAAACTGCATCTAGGCATACCCCCCCCCAACACGCACACATAGACATCATGATTTTTTTTTAACTCTAAGTATGTTAATATTTGGCTTTTACAGTATGGGCAAGTTGGGCATAAAAATAAAATAGAAAAAAGGATCAGTCAGGTGCCTTTTCCTTTGTCAGATACATGCAGACAGAAGGTCACAAATCCTGTATGACAAGTTCATTATATGGATGTTTTCCATGCAAAACAGAAATTGTGTTAATGTCATGTCTGTAGCATCGTTTGTAGCCAGTAAACTATTATTTACATAGGTACTGTAAATGACAGGTTTTAATCCAGAAATCCAGTCTTGATAAATTTGTTTTTTTAGCAGTTCTGTAAGATTTATGTCTCTCTGAGTGCATAGCATAGAAATGAAAGTGTTTCTGTTATTGATTGTTGTTTGCATGAGAAGTGGGCATGACAGTGGCATGCAAGAGTGAAGTCTACATTGTTTCTTGGCCATTCTGGGATCTAAAGTTTAACACTATTGTGTGAAGAGAATAAAGTCTTGTGTTTTTAGCATTTGAATAGATTTAGTGCTTTGAAGTTAAAATATATAAATTTATATACAGTGTCATGGACACCTGAAAAGGAAGGAGATACTACTAAAATAAATGCTATTCTAATATTTTATTTATTTATGTGTGAGATTTTAAGTGTAGTTTCGCCTAGGTCACAGACACATAAGCTATAAATAAGGATGGACGTATTAGTCTAAGCCAGTAGTAGCAAAATAAAGCAAGAAAAATAATATATTGTGTGTTTTTTTCTTTCAATTGTTTAACCAGGAATGGCACACTAAGCTGAAAGCTTGTTTACAGGGGCAACCTGGGAGCACATGGAAGTTAAGTGACTTGCTCAGGGTCACCCAGTATGCAAGTGGGAGCTGTGAGATTCAAACTCAGATCTCCAGAGCTGCAGTTAAGAGCCTTAAACCACTGTGCTCTACTGCTTCCCTAGTTATGGTAGTCATCTGTTTTATGGTTCATGATGTTGGTGTAGTAAGCATACCAACATACTAACATACAAAAATGCCAGCAGAATAGGCCTAGCGGGCTTTTGTGTCTGCTTATTTGGTCAGTCCCCACCCTGGGAGCAGATCTTGCTGCCCCATCCACCCTCTCAGACTTCTCCCTTCCCAGTCCAGGGTATTCCTGCTTCATTGGACTTTGCTTCCACAACCCTTCCCCTGTACCTGTCCCACCCCCTCTTGAACCCCTCCACAGTCTCTGCCTCCACCAGCCCCCTGGGCAGTGCATTCCATGGTTCTACCACCCTCTCAGTAAAGTAGCACCTCCTCCTTTCTCCCAAGTCTCCCCCCCAGCTTCCACCTGTGCCCTCTAGTTGCCCCCTCCTTCCTTTGTAGCACCGTGGCTGCACCTCCCCTTTACTCCCTTCATGTACTTGAAGACCTCTATCATGTCCCCCCGTCCCTTCTCTCTTCCAATGTGTACATATTTAGCTCTTCGAGCCTCTACCCATAGGTCCTTTTCCCCAAGCCCCAGATTATTTTGGTTGCCTTCCTCTGGAACCCTCTCCAGGAGTTCAATGTCCCTCTTTAAGTGTGGCCTCCAAAACTGCACACAGTACTCGAGGTACAGTCTCACTAAGCAGTTATACAGAAGGAGTATCACTTCCATCCTGCTGGAGTGATCCCCCTAATGATGCATCCCAGCATTGTGTTGGCCTTGGCCGCTGCTCTCCTACAAGTCTCTGAGTTGTTCATCTTGATATCCACCACCACCCCCAGGTCCCTGTCAGCCATACAGCCATAGCAGCAGTACACTGCATAGCAGATATAAAATGTCAATAAGCGGGTCATGCAACAGATGTGCTGAGCAGTTACTGAAGCAAGAAATGTACATCTGTCATTTTTTACATCCTGTTCAAAATGTGTTTTTGCACCTGTGGTGCAAAATGGCATAGTCACTGTGCAAAATTTCCTTTTGGCTAATGAACTGATAGTGTCACTGTTCATGCGGTGGGGTCACAAAAAGCCCATGCTGAAAACTTGGAGTGAAAATACCAAGAAACACCCAGGGCATTAGGGTTTCTGACCATAATACCCTGCACTGTAGGGACTGATAGGCATAGGCATCAGGGGTGTGACTTGGGATTGTCAACAGTAATGCTCACGGCATTCCACCCCATCCCCACCCTGCAGCCAGTGACAGGTATCAAGGTGTGCCTTTGACTCTTCAGCCCCAAAGTTCATGCCATTCTCTTATACTGTACCCATTTCACTGTATTTCCTAATGGAATGGGGTGATTGTAAAGTTTGAAAACCCAAGGCACACCTCGACTCTTGCCTGTGTCTGCAGGATAGAGTGAGGTGAAATGGCGTAAGCGTTATGGGTGATGATCCAAAGGCACACCCCAATTCCTGTCCATGTCTGCAGGGTGGGGGTGGGGTTGGCATCACTTCAATACTTCACTGCCATTCCTGTTCTGTCTGTCTGTCTGTGAGTGTGTCTCTTTCTCTCTCTATATATATATGTCTATGTAATTATCTACCTTTCTATTAATTGCATGTATCACTATTTTCACCTATTTCTAAAACAAACCTCCATATCACATTTGCCTGCACTCTGAGCACATACTTATGAAGCTGTGCATATTTGTACTACACTTCTGCGTAGACCTCATACTTTCCTAATATTCCCATTATCACAAGCATAACTACCTTGCCCTTATCAAAAGTGACCCCCTCTGAAAGTTAATATCACATTTTCTCTAACAGTCCATCATCATTACACCTGACTTTCTGACATCAACACATTGCTTAAATATAACTTACATCACCTCATGGACAAAAATCCTGTTTTTCTTAAAAAAAAAAAATGTAAATAATCCCAAGGCTGAACATATGCCAGCCATTACTTTTTCATGTACTGCCACCTTCTGTACCATCATGGAGATTTGCATATGTTTCCCTTGATGCTTTGCATTATTGGGATATGTGCAATTGTGTTTTCTTTAAAATTTGACTTTCTGGCCAGTATCATCCGGGATAACACATACATCAGTGGCATTTGCTCTGGGGTTCTTTTGTAAGCTTCCTATTCCTTCCATTAAATTGTACACCTCCATATATTTTCCTAATAATGTGTATGCCTTCCTTAGAACAGAAACTAAAACAAATCTTACTACTTACAAATCATTGTGTTGTTTCTCCATACCTCCTTAACAATTCCACACAACTTCACTAACTTCATTATGCAGCCGTGGTGTATCTGACCAAAACTTGTTTTTTGTGTTGGTAACTGAGATTACCAATGAACTCCCAACGAGCACCCCCCAACATGGTCCATGTAGGCAAACCATTAGTTTCTAAAGAAAACACATTCATTATACAAAATAAAAATCAGCCATTGCAGGGAGTTGTGATGGAACAGAGCTACTCACAGCCCTGCTCCCTCAAGGACCGTCTGGTCTAGTAGATGTTGCAAGCTGGCTATGCATCTCCATTTCCTGGGAGTGAAAGTGAGGAAACAACCGCAGCCACTCCTTGAGCTGATTCTCGACAAATCAGCCCCACTGACTAACCACACTCAAAACTTCACAGCAAAAACAGTGTATAATGCAATCATCTACCTGCACTATACAGGTTAATTTTTAATTTTGCTGATCAGCCTTAATATTCAGGTCCCTCCCTCCATCTCCAGTCACTGGAAGTTAAGTCCCATAACTGCTCCTTGGCCCGATTCTCCCGGATGAAAATACATGACCTTCTGAGACCCCCTGCTCAAAACTGCACATCAGAACAAACAATTAAATTCACAAATCTACCTGTTTAGCACAGACTTACTTTCTCTTTTCCTGCCAGCTCGCTTGACTACCATTGATGTTCAGGTCCCAACCTTCCATACCTTCTCAGCACCTTGATAATGCAGCCGCTGAGGTGGGGGGCGTGAAAAGAAGAGCTCACATTAAAAAAACAAAACAAATGGGAGAGGAGTGCCGAGTGCTAACTCCAGCTACAGAGAAAGGTCCTAGTTTAAAGAGGAGGAGAGGTTTAAAGTCTGAACTGCCCTAGCTAAACTACTAGCCTCCTCTAGCTGAGCCCTCTACTGACACCTGTGACAGGCAGGGAAGGCAACTGTGCCAGGCAGGGACTACTTTACCATAAACTTTTTTTTTTCATATTTTTGAAATTTCTTTGTTATTTTGTACCAATTTTTTTAAGTACTGTATAAAAATTTAAAGAGCCACTAATGCCTCCAGAAGAACTTTGAATAAAACAATATTTGGACACAAAGCAACTTATTCTTCTCATGAGCTTTATATTTCTTCTTGCCATTATTTATTACTGAGCTTTTATGAATAAAAACAGGATCTTTGTTCCTTGAGGGTTCATCAGCTCCTATTGCTTATTCCCAACCTGATGTCATAATACTCTGCTTGTGACATCACAGTTATTCCCATGGCAACCAACTGTGAAGTCACAACAGAGCATTATGATTTCAGGTAGGGAGTATGTTGAACGGTCAGATGAACTCTAAGGGATAAAGATCATGTTTTTGTGGGTACTTCCTCAATAATAAATATGAGAAAAGAGAAATCTATAGAAGGTAAATGACATACATGCTTAATTGTGTCTAAGTAGTTTGATTTTCAAAGTTTTCCCAGAGGCGTCAGCAGCTCTTTAAGTGGAGGCCATTTCCTAAGTGCAATAATACTCTGCAGGGTGAGTGGTACTGGGTAACACTGGACCTTCCAGGGGCTATAAGACCCTCTGTCCCTGGGTGGTCCGGTATTGTCCAATACTGCCCAAACTTTTGGGTATTATTGTTTACTTATCTCCTCTAATCTAAAGTGTTTGTGATAGAGAGAAAATGGTCAGGTACTGGAATCCTACTGTAGTTCTCATGTATGTACATTCTTTTTACCTGTGCACTGTCATTTCTTGGTGGTGCTGCTCCCCTTCCCCTTTTCTGACTTAAAGACATCGCCCATCTACTCCATGACCCCAAAATAATCACAGATAATGGCACAAAAGATGATAGCCTTAGGATGATATTAATGATCTAAGGCAACCAAAGATTTTGGAAAGACTGATGGTTCTCCTATGAATTAAAAGTACATTTTTTCCATAGCATAAGTTTGTTGCATTATTTGATACATCCTGAGATATATGAAAATGTGTTTGGTTATTATAAAAAAGTGAATGTCCTGATATTCATGGTTTGGTGGAATTTTGTATAACTCATTCTGCCGTTGCCAACTGTGCATTTTTTGTTGGAAATCAAAAACTCTCTTTCAATGCACTTTATTTTTTAAAATCATCTCTTGTAAATCGGTGTGCTAAAATTAATATGTGTGCTGTACATTGTTTTGTGTAATTTTATAGAAAACACTGTAAAAATACATGATGCAAAAAAACCATGTACAGTACTTGGTAATATCTGAAACTGTTGAAGACTCTCTTCCCAAATATCTCACTTTTGATTCAGCTACACAGTGTTTTCAAAACAGTCTATGAAATCATTTGTTTGCAACTGTTGTCTGTTTTAAAGTACCTTGAATGTATTTGTTGCTGCCTGTATATTTAGGCATAATTTATATTGTATTGTGTTGTTTATGTATTTACCTGTTTTATTCATCAGCTTGGCTGAAAGGGGCCTTATTGCCCAGACAACTTCCTGGTTAAATAAAGTGAAATACATAGTTTCTAGGTCCTTAATTGCTGTAACTGCTTTACTTGTATTTCCCAATCCCCTCTCCCAGGACACAACTGTTAACAAGTCCCCTGTTTATCTCTGAATGTTCTTCCAGGTTAAATAAATTTCAATAAATAATTTAGTTACTGTTGCTATAGTTTATTGTTTGGCATCAAATCCAATACATTGCAATATAAAAAGAATAATACAGTATAAAAAAAGCAAACAATTTATGCATACACTGGCAATAAATAATATCCATATTTTCACAATAAGCTGGACTATTACATGTGTTCATACAGCAACAATTATCTTAGTTCTGCTGATATTTCTATACTTTGGATGTCATTTAAAGCAGCAGTACTAGTTACCCAGCAAAAAAGGTCATCATACCCTTTTTTGCAGTCATGTATTCCTGATAAACTTAGATTCTTCAATGGGGTATTTAAAATTCAATCAGCTATTTTTAAGGCTGTGCTTAATTACAACTTTTGTAATTTGCATGGCTCTACAATAACGATGTCAGCCCCCAGCAACTTTACAAATCTTCTCCACAGACCGCATGCACTAACTGCACCCGCTGTATTTATAAAGCAAATATGTCAGGGTGTTACCAGTACATGTTTCTGATGGCCAGCAGCATACCACCACCCTGATTTGCCTATATCCATGATTGTTGGCATGGCAAAAGACCAATAACTTTTAAGAACTTCAGAATCCTTTATTTTGCCTCAGTAATAAAATAAAGCAGAAAGAAGATCAGATATATTGATGTTTTCATTTTTCCTAACTGCCCACCAAGTTATTGAAATTATTAAGTAGTACTGCTGCTTTAAAAACCCTTCTAATTTTCAAGAATACTGTTACTATTTCTTATCCCTTATTTTCCTCACAGCACTTAACTATTTTGTCCCGTTCACTGTTTTTAATCCTCTGTATTAAAAAGTTAATCCAATATATACTTGGCTGGACTATACAAGAATTAGCCAAGAAGGTTGCTAAATATTTTTCCCCAATGTTTGAGTACCACAAACATATTAAAGTAACATGATACAAATTCTCCACTAATCCCAGAGCGCAGCCACCTAAATCTAATACACAATTATTTCATGCTTTATTATTAGTTTTTATCTAATATTTTAATAGGAAATGATTCAAAGTGATAAAAAACAGCTATCCTTCTCAATCTGGGGTCCAGAAGCAAGTAAAGATAGAGCTTTAAAGAATGCTCACTGACATTAGACACCAGCCTGAGTGAAGATTTTATCATCCTAATTTCTCCTAAGTCTTCTTGCCTTACGCTGTCTGACAGAGCACTTTTTATTAGTTTATTATATTTTTAATTTGTTTTAATGTCTGCATCAATATAGTTCCATAAGTATAGAAATCTGTTTGTTGCCAGTAATTTAAGAGCACTGTCCAGTCATGGGAAAATACATCCCAGGCCAATCAACTTTCTTTTTTGCTTAAATTCTGTTTTGTAAGCTATCTTCAGGTAAACTGAAATAGCTTATCATGGCAGCAGTAGTATGGACTTTGATGGGTAGGCATTTAATTCCACCATCACTAAGCATGAGGGAGTGGTTACTGCCACACCTAACATCTTTTTATATTTCCCATTTATGACTACATCTTAATAGCCCAAATTTGCCTGACCCCAGATTTCGCTTGCAAATAATGCTTTCCTATTGAATTTGCCTGTAATTCAGAGAGGGGCACAGATTTTGCAATACATACATGACTTTTTTAATAGAACTTTAGTCATTATATCCAAAAGCATACTGGGCAGCACATGCCTAAATCAGGTTTGTCTCCCTTTTTATATATATGGGTACTATGTAATTTACCCTACAGGACATAGGATAAACATTTTCTTAAATACATTTATTAAAGGAAAACAAACACATACACTCACACACACACACATGCACAAACACCCACACACAGCCCCATTAATCCAGCTCTAATTTATAAAAATCTGCCAGAATTTTGTCTAGACCCGGGGCATTATTTGGGATCTAGCACAAGATCCCCATACCCAAAATCACCAGGATCAAAATCTTGATGCCAAAATCACAATGGCCACAATCTCAATAGTAAGAAAATGCTGACAGCACAATTCCTGATACTGTTCTACAGGGGCTCTGCCCCAGCACCCCCCATAAAATATATATCAACACCTTGGGTAACCATATTGTGGGGAATGTGGCTTTTGGGAGGTCCGCTATACCGTCGGGATTGTGGCCATTGGGATTTTTGCATTAGGATTTCAATCCTCGCTCTTTTGGGTGTTGGGATCTTGTACGGATACCCTTATTTGCTTTTTTTTCCTAATATAACCTCGACAATTTCTTTCTTGGAGATCCACTGAAAGTCCTCAGACACTCTAGTGGGAAAGACTTGTGTGTGCTTCCTGACTAGCATTTTTTTTTCATTACATTATAAAAAAGGCTGGGGAAATACTTGAGCCATACATTTGATTCAGTATAAGTGGCAATCTGAGCCCCGTAACCAGGGTCCCATTGGCTATCAAGTGTCAAAAAGATTTATCATCTTTAGTACTTACAACTTGATCCATCTTAGCCCAGAGTTATTTTATACGATTTTCCTTTTCACTTTTGTGTTTAGGAACATAGTATATAGACACATACATTCACACTTTTCTGGAGCTAAATCTTCACTCCTCCATTCCCTCCTCAGTGAACACCTCTTGACGCTGTTTACACATATCCACAAACCTCACCACAGCCTCAGTCAGTGAATACATAAGGTCTTACCTTGGTAAGACGAATGCAGGTGTCCAAGAAGAAAAAGATGTGCTGGAACACCCATCTCTTGAAATTATGGCTTACATGTCCAAAGGTCCTTGCAATGCTGCTGTGTATGTGCAGAAATAACAGGAATTGGCAATACTTTTTTGTCCTGGAACATTACTTCCCTGCAGTCTTGTGCTGCTGCAAGCACCACTAACTGTTCATCTGGATTCTATAACTGTGCCAACACTATAGCCCCCCAAACCACTAATACCATAATGATAATCCATCTCACAAAAACATTTTCACTGCCTCCTTCATTTCTGTATTTGGGACTGAGTCTAAAAGCCCCCAGAATATTTATCTTTCTTGTTTGGAGCTGGTTCTTGAGAGCCTCTGTCCTGTTAGCTGTTGCCTTGTTTCCTTTGCCAGTTCCGCTTCTTAATTAGCATACCTCTGCTGAACAGTGGTAAGGTCTACCAACTACTGAGATATTGCTTCCTCAACTTCCTGCACATGAGCATCCAATGCTGCAAAATGGGCACTGAAGCCATGCAATGTTCTAGGCACACCAGCAGCACTGAGTATAGTGGAGCTTGAGGGAACACAAAGAATGTATTTCCACAAACCAATCCCAAGCACCAGTAAGCAGTCACATAAATCCAGGCTAGGGATACCTATTTCATATTTTATTGCATATGCAAACAGAGGTGAGAAAGAAGTAAGTGCCTCAGCTGGGACTTGAACCCAGGCCACCTGGAATACCGTTCCAATTGCGCTAACCAGCTGTGCCACTGAGTCAACTGGAACCTGGGCTGTCCCTGAGCACTTTACTTCTTTCAAATGCACAACCCAATGACAGCACAAATATTTGATTGTAACAATCACACAGGAGTGTGGTGTGCATATTTATGGAACACATACAAACAGAGGTGAGAAAGAAGTAAGTGTCTCAGATGGGATTTCAACCCAGGCCACCGAGAATACCATTCCAATTGAGCAAACCAGCTGCACCACTGAGACAACTAGAACCTGGGCTGTCCCTGAGCACATTACTCTTTCTCAAATGCACAGCCCAATGACAACACAAATATTTACTTGCGATATTGACAGTGCAGTGACAGCAAGGACAGACACCAACGTTTCATGCAGGTGTGCAATTTTTCAAGACTTAACAGTGCCCTCTAGTGATGACTTTTTATATGCTGTCAATTAAATTTACTCAGTTTGGTTTGATGCTATACAGTATACCTCCTCTTTGGTGCTCTGAACAGTAGTGAGGATTCTCTGAATCGTTGGGTCTGAGAAGGCTGATGGGCCTGCTGTTGCACCTCCCTTAGGCTGCAAAAAGTCATCCAGAAACTAAGCTGGTTTGTGTCTATCACACTTAGGATCCATTCTGAAACACAAAGCACAACACAGGACACATAAGTAAGTCAACAGGGAAAAGTACTGAAAGAAATATAAATAAAAACAGACAGCTCCAAGAAAACACATTCTCACTGCTCCATAGGGTCACCTCCTCTGGATGAGTTAAAAAAAACAATGCTACACCACATCCCAAACTCTGTCTCTGGCTGCACCCCTTTTTATGACTGATGAGTATATCGCTCCTTCTCCAAAGCCATTTGTAATGTCAGAATAGACATTAACAGTGAAAGGAAAACATTCTTATACTGTTATTTATTTATTTATTTTTATTCTTTGGCAACCAGGTTAATTCCCATGGGCCACATGGCCCATTTTACAGGAGTGACCCAGGAGCAATGGAAGGTTAAATGACTTGCTCGGGCTCTCACAGTATGCAAGTGGAGGCTGTGGGAATCAAACTCAGGTCTGCTGAATGTGCCAAGCTCATTCAGAGCTGATTGCTCAAATCTCTGTTAAGCACTCTCCCATTTTCTTTTCCATGTTAGTCGTGTATTCTGATATGCTTTGTCCAATTTTTGATAACTTAATTATTGATGCTTGTGGTGCCCTCAATGCTGCATTGTGTTTCCTTCACCTCAGCAGCTACTACTGTTTCTTTTCATATTTCTAAGACATTCCACAAATTTCAGACACACCATTCCATGCTATTTATCTGAATGACCTGTAAAAGTGTAGCTAATATCATGGAATGTTCTAGTAGTACAAAATGGAGGAGCAGTAGCTAGCTGTTGAGGACTCAGGAGAGGAGTATTCAATGTAGTGATAAAGGCAATACAAATTAGATAATTAATTTAACAAAAATTGGTCTAAAACATATCAGAATACAGAAAAACAAAAAGAAATACATGAGAGCATATAAAAGTGTTAAAGCTGTTTCCTGTCATAGCAGTAAAAGACCATACTTAAAATTCAGAGTGGAAAGGATTAGGTTAATTTAGAAAATGGATAAAAGTATTTGAGACTCCTGATTGGCTGAGGGGTTTCTCTAGCTGGGCATCTATCAGGCAACAGATGCCCAGCTATTGAAAGTACCAGCCCAGCCAGCCCCATCACCAGGATCCTGCTTCCACCCTGCTCCCTAATTGGCTAAACCCCCTCATTTAATTTTCAAATGCCTGCCATTTTTTCTCTCTCGCTTAGCAAGACCTCACACCCAACTCGAGTCATTCAACTATCCCCCTCCCTCCCGCCACAATCTGACATAATTTTTTTTCTCATCATGTATCTATGCCATTTTCACACTAATTGCCATTTTCTCCGCTCTATAAGACTGACAAAACACTGATTAGCCACAACACACAAATACAGCAGAACCCTGCCCACCACGGAAATGCCAGTTTCATTGCCAGCCACACAAACCATTCTTCATGTCTCACGCCCCCCTCCTCTGCATGATCACCCACTTTCCAACGTACAATATAAAAAGGAAATGAAGAGGAAGTTAAAACGAAGCTCCTAAAAGTATTTATAATGCCATTGTTGTTGCTCGGGGGGACAGATCAGCATCACTGTATTGTGCCACTTGGTCTGCAACAAGATTCAACATGGCAAGAGTAGCTTGGCGGGGGGCAGCAATGGACCAAAGCCAGAATCAGTATGTCTGCAATCCAGGAATAAAAAAAAATAAAAATTCGTAATTTCTGCAAGTGCTGCTGCTGTTTGTTTCCACTCACTCACCTCTATCTCACCATGTGCTCCTGGACTCTCCCAACTGAAAACTACCAACCGCTCTGCATTCACTACATGCAACGATTACCAAAAAAAAAATCATTCAGTCACGACTTCTGAGTTTTTGCAGCAGCTGGACAACACTCTCAAAAGCTGCATTTATGCTCTGAATACCGTATTTTTAATTTAAAAGAGAAACAGTGGTACTGTATGCTGCCCTGCCACATTGAACTTCTCACTTTGCACTTCATGCTTTTGTATGGCAGGGTAGCCCAAACTTGTAACTTCTGAGTGTGTGTTGGGGGGGGGCATCTGGCAAAACAAAGAGAAAACTATTTTTCAAACGACCATAGAAAAAACTGTAAAACAAAACTTCCTATTTTGTTCTCGATGTGGTAAGGGTTGGGGGAAGAGAACAGAATAGCTCTGTCAGGGGGCATTAAGACACAGAACAGCACAAAAAGGAGGGACTACTTTACAACATGAAAGTCTTTAACTTAATAGCTATCTATTTTTTTAATTTCTTTATTAATTTTATTAAGTCTTACATATAAATGCCACAGGTAGCCCATTTTCTAAGCGCAATAATACCCTCCAGGGTGGGCGGTATTGTGCTATACTGGACCTTCCAGGGGCTATAATGCCCTCCGCCTGTGGCGTCGGGCCTCATTACGCCCCTGGGCGGTCCAGTATAGCACAATACCACTCACCCTGTGGGGTATTATTGCTTACTTACTGCTAATGGCCATACATTAGACCTCCCAGGCAGACTGGTTTTACAAAGACAGGTCTGTGTGACATTAGAACTTCTCTGTAATCTAGACATGCAATGCAGCCAAAACAGTGGGTCATTTGATACATCAGTTTTAAAAGTATATGAGCACTCAAAATGGCCCCAAAATTGGACTACATTTAATCAAAACCTGATAACTGGATAAGGACCCTAAAAAATGGATTATCCAGTCTAAAACTGGATAGGTGGCAACCCTACTGCTCCACCATTGGCTCCAAAAGTCCTTGTAATGATTATGATATCACAAGCAGATGATGATGTCTTCAGGACAGGTACCAGCAGCAGGGACATAAGCAAGGTTTTAAAATCAGATTAGTTAGCCCATATTTTCAAAGCAGACTTCTGTCTTCTCTGTTCAGCCATCTATTAGATGGTATAGTAGTTTGGACAGAAAAAGTGGAGCTTACATCAATAGATGATGCATCCTCCATTTTTGATGCATGTACCGTTTTTTATGTATGCATCCTTTTTGACACATGCACCTTTATTGACGCATGCACCATTTTTTTTTAGCTTGCACCATTTTTTGATGCATAATCATTTTTTGATGCAGGCTGCTACAAACTGTAGAAACTGTTACTAAAACTCAGGATCATTTGAAAATAGGGCTCCAGAGTTTTGGTGCAGTTGGGCAGATGTAAACACAGGTGGGAAATGCATTTGCATCTACAACTGTCACATGGGGAAATCCCCTAAAGAACAAAAAGACAGTTTTCATGCAAATGTCTTTAATAGGAAAAATGGAAATGACCTGAAATTCAATATTTTATGTAATGTTAGATTTGAGCCCGCCAATGTCTACTGCCATATTTGTTTTGAAAGAAACAGTAACATTCCTTTATGTTTTCCAGGTAAATTGTCACCATTGTTTAGCAGTTGACAGCCTTTGTACCATTCCGTCTGTGCCACCAAAATGTTAGGCTGTCCACATTTTTGGAGAACTCCTCTCTAATCCCTTTTTTTCCTCTTGTTTTTCCTTCCCAGAGATGAGTAATCGTCTCACCCCAGAGAAGAAAAGAAAGGACCAGAGTACCCAGATGGTGACTAAATCAATTACGGCATCTGCAGCTTCTGCTGCCACAATTCCTGACATGATCCAGGTGAACCGACACATGAAGGAGGATATACACTGTTAGGTCTCTCTGATACTTTTGCACTATCTAGATGAGAACTTTTGGTCTGAGGAAACAACCTGACCTTTTTTAGAGACTTACATGGGAAAGCTACCCAAACCCAAGACACCTCACAATACATGTCATTCCACTCTGTACTGAAGGTGAGCTAAGGGGCTTTATTTGAACACAGAAACTGAAGCTTTTTGTCTTAACTGCATAATTGTCCGTATTAAACTTACAGCTGCACAATTTTGATTTTGACTTATTTGGGGGTTGATCCTGTTGGGTGCCTTTTATAATTCTGCTCTCCTTATCCCCCCCCCTCCCAAGTTGTAGTCAGCTGCCAAGTAGACTCTGTAAGCAAAAAAACGTCCCTGGGACCTGCCCCTGGTGAACACCGTTTTCATATTGGACTCACTACCTAACCCACTATAGCAGGTAATGGACCTTCCCTATGTTACCTGTCTCAACCTCTCAGTGGTGATTGGGCCCTTCAACTAAGGGGGAGACAAGTACATTCCCATATATACCCAACATGAAGACATGAGAAAAGAATCCATTTCAGCACACCATTTCTGATGTATGCACCAATGATGGTGCTCTATAGCACAAAGCCTGATAAACTATTAGCTTATACAGAGAATAATATATGGATAACTGTGCATGGCAAGCTTTTTTCACACACCCAAGGTGTGTGATACCACATAAACCATGAGACCAAGGGCCAAGGGGTTTGCAATGGTATCACACAATGAGGGAGTGTAAAAAAAAAAGTTTTGACTGTTGTCTATTCTATACTTTTTATAATTACTGAAATTGTGGTTGGGGGATGGTAGCAAGCCAATTGAAAATTACAGTACATTTTGCCTGCAGACATTGTGCCTCAATCTCGGAAGGAAGCTATATCTTTCCTGTTTTTTTGTGGGGGGCTACCTTGGATTTGTTTTTTCTGTCACTGTTTAAACAGAATTAAATCTTAATAGACTTCAATTTATTTGGTCTTCTGGTTAAAAGGTCATCACTTCAACACGTTGAAAGTTAACAGGAAGAACAGATCCTTTTATGAAGACAGTAAATGAGCTCTCTGTAAAGTACTTCCTCCTCCTCTAGTTCATTTTTTTATCCTATTACATATTTTGGATGCTTTCTCATTAAGTATCCTCTAGCTTGCCTTTTAATCTTTGTGATATACATTTGATATCATGCTCTCATTTGCATATTAACTGCATATTATGTTGTTATTATATTGCCTTCAGTTTGACTAACTTGTTCAGAGCTGTTTAAGCTTGGCATATTGAAAGTCTAATCCACATACAGTAGTCTGTATTTAACTGCATTTAAGGTTTCATTCAAAAGAGCCAGCATTTAACTGTATTTAATTGCCACTAACTATCAATTCTTCTTCGCGGACGTGGCAGATCTTTATTTAATCTAGGTAATTCCTAGCCTCAGCTTGAATTATTATGAATGTCTACAATCTTGTTGGTCAAGCTGCCAGCTAAAGATAAGAAAAAGACTATAAAGCTCCGTAATACTTCTTAAGGATTTTGGCTTAGAGGATTCTACGTTAAAGCTCAGGTCTGCAAGTAGGACTTTTCATTTTTAAATAGGCTAAAAAGTATTTTTTAGATTTGTATTTATATCCTTCTTTTCCTTTTTAATTTTTTGTTGTCTGTAATTGAGTGATTTGCACAATTGTTATATGCTTTTGTGTGGTCATAGCATATTTTACTGGTTGGTATTGTAAGCCTGGGTATGATGTACATTTGAGTGGTAGTCAATTAATGAAAGTAAACAATATAAAGGGGAGAAACATATTGCAAAAAAAAGGATATGGTATACATAACACACAATTCTAATATTACTTCAGCTTCAGTTTCTGAACCATTAGATGCTGGTAATAGACAGAGGATGGAAACAGAGGTACCCCCTTTTGGATTTATCAGTAGGAACCAATCTAGATAATGGAGGCTTAGAACCAAAGAAAAGGGAATCGGTTTTTATCCCAGGTGCACAACAGGGAGCTACTGATTTTTATTTAGTTATTTATTTATTTATTAAGAGTTTCACCAGGAAAGCATACTGAGCAGAGTACTACTCAATTCCAGATGCGACCTGGGGAAGGGGGAAAGGATGAAAACATATAAAGCAGATAGTACATAGTACCAACGAAGCATAAAATAGGTTACATCTTGATCAATGATAAACATGTATGAGGAAACGAGCTAATACAATAGAGTACAAGGGGAGGCTAGCTAACAAGCAGGTCTAACTACACAAGTCAGCAACTCAACTGTGCCATAAGGGTGCCTACTTAATACATATAGTGTCGCTCCCTTTTACAACAGGGGGAATCAGTAGCAGTGTGGTGAGGTGGGACTACATGAACCAGGGAAATGCACTAAGGCCTGGGGGAGCAGTTGGGGGACAGGAGTGAGATGCAGAGTATTGGGGTCTCGAGGGGACTGTCAGCAGGAGCAAGGAGCAGGTGGGTGGGAAATGCACTTTGAGTAACAGGTTGCTGCTGTGAGCCATCTAGAAACTAGAGATCCAATAGAAATTCTAGATACACAAATAATCAGTGGGGGAAACTGTACCTTAAAATTTTTTAAAAAAGGAATCAATAAAGTAATTGTAGTCCCCTACACGACACTATCACAACCTTATTGGTAACCAGGGGTTTAAAAGAAGTGAGGAAAAACAGAAATAAAGTGGTACAAGCAGAGATTCATAATAGAGATGGTGAAGTCTTAGTTGACCTCTTGACCCCTACAGCTATCACATCTCAAAAACATATGCAAAACTTATCTAAAAGTTGATTGGACCTATTCAGCCCTCTAAGTGTCTATTCAGATACTGACACCATGTTAGGCCAATTATATGGAAAGTCACCTAATCTTAACCTTCTTTAACTAATCATGAACAGCATAAAGTGCAGTTGAATCATTCAGGGTCAGACCTGAGTAAATTATTTATTTTTTTCATTATAAGCTCTTTAGAAAAGAGTAATACAAAAGTTGTGCAGAAAGACTTGACAAAACAGATGGAAAATACATAACTGCTCAATACAGAACATGGGTGTGCAGAAATGAGCATTCCAGAAATTATCCTTTTGCCCACACCTTATGACACATTTGTGGATTGTAGTCATAAAAACTTAATTTTCACTAGTAAAAGAAGGATTGGCCTTACTGTCAATGATCTTAAAGCAGGTAATTACAAAGCTAGATGAAGGGGGAAGTCAAGGAATACCAGCTGTTCAGAGATTATCATACCCAGCACACCTCCAAGAGGTAAAAATAATAGTATAGCAAAAGGAAAAAATGAAAATAAAAAAACCAATGGCAAGAAAAAAAGAAGAAAACAAAAAGAAACAACAGCAAATCCATCACTAATAGAAAAACAAGTGGCAAAAAGCAAACGACCTGTGAAAAAAATATTAGCGGGCAAAGCAAGGAACGAAACATCTGTCAAATGTCAAAATTCCATTTAGTGCAACAGATAGGGAACTGAATGATGGGACAGATGACATGAAAGCTCCTATAAGCAATAATTTATTGATTGATTGATTGAAACTGTGGATTGACACTATTGAGCTGAAGCTCTTTTCATAGGCTCCACGTCAGAAGATATCATAGTCAGGATAACAATTACAAACACTGTGGTTGCAATGCAAGAGTCTCCAGGCAAATACATTAAGTAAAAGACAATTTACAGCAACAGACACATGAGCAAGGCAACAAATATAGTCAAAAGATTGACATAGCACTTGGCACAGTAGGGCACATAAATGACCAGGGCTAGAGGTGAAACAAGAGGATGGAAACAGGGTGACAGAATGCTACTTACAAGCATCAGAGGCAGAGTACAACGTATGCCTGAGTCAGGTAACATATAGCAAGGTATGGAGGCCATAGGTGTAGAAGGGTAGGTGGTGGTCAGGAGGGAGATGAGGGAGTGGGGAGAGAGGGGGATGGAGGAGGAAGGGGTGGGTGGGGAAGCATGAAGGGGTAGGTGGGATAACAACAGTAGGTACTATAGTGCTGAATTTGCAGTTAGGGAGTAAGGGATTCAGAGGCTATCACTGTGGAGCATGAGTAGAGTGGCCAACACACGGAGCAGGTATGGAGTAGGATGAGTTCGATATTAGTGGGAGCAGTCGCAGGTAGCCTCAAGTACTAAGTGCTGCTGCAGCTTGTGTTTGAAGTGTCCCAGTGTAGTTGCATTGAACACATCTGGTTGAAGTGAGCTGAACCAGTGCAGGGCTCTGTAGGTGAAAGCTTGCTGACCAAGTGCAGTGCAACACCGAGGTGTTCTGAAGATCTGGTTACTGGAACTTCTGGTGGTGCATATGTTTAGTGGTGGATTCAGAAGGGCTTGGACACCAGGGACAGCTAGACAGCTATTCATTAAAGGGGATGCGATGGTAACCAAGATCACAGGTATTTTCAAAAAATCTTATGAAGACCTGGATAATCTGAAAGCTTTTATCCAACACCTTATAGTGGCTAAACTTGACATCCCATGCGGCAAGTATTCTGTGATATTAGTTTTTAGGAACAGGCATGAGAATATGGGCCAGGTACATGTAATTCATATAACACAGAAATACTTAAACTAATGTGGAGTGCAGTGCAAAGATTGGGGGAGTTAGGTTTAGCCATCACGTCACCAGTATCTTGGCAATCTATTATAAGAGAAAAAGCCCTAGGGTTGGATAAATCAGAAGTAGAAATAGATAAAATCATTCAGTTAGCCTGTGGCTTTAATTGAAATTGTTCTAATCTTCCTGTCAGACAAACACATGCGCTTCTTCAAAAGAACCTGTTATTCTTTCCATATTTGGAATAAACCCCAAAGAAATGAAAATGATCTTAATCTACTGCATCATATCTGTTCTTTTTTATTTCAAAGGTATTAGGCATAAAGCTGGTCCAAAAGGGAACTATTAGAGTCCAGAAACCTACAGTATTATTACTGATACAAATAGATCAATATATGGGTTTGAGATAGAGATTTGGCAACACAAATTTTGTGGAGAGCAGTGGATTTGGATCATTTGAACATACGTATAACAGATATGTTAAACCAATGTAGTTTTACGCAGCAGCAAATACAACAAAGCACATTTGAAGTATGTGAACCTCTAAGCAGAGAGAGAGAGAGAGAGAGAGAGAGAGAATTGCTCCAGTATCACAATCACAAATAATAATACGGAGGTCTTGCAAAATCCTAGGAATAATCCTCTACAATGACTACCTCCACTGGTATCTAAAAGGGTAGCAGCTGATAGTACCCAAAAAATGCAGATTTCATAGAATCTCCTTCATGGAACATAGCAGGACTGGCCACTAAGAACTCTGACCCAGAATGGCTGGAATGGATAAGTAAATTTTGTTTAATATGTTTACAAGAGACATGGATTCGTCACCATCTTAAAATAAATGGATATCAATGGTTATATTCACCTGCAAAAAAAGCTACATTTGGTAGATATGTCAGAGGGCTTGTAACATTTGTGGGAATTAGTCCAATGCTGAAATCTGTAAAACTCTTATCTCGGGGAGAACACTATCAACTTATATACATTATTTTTCAAATGTTACATTTATTGGTGCAGAACATGTACATCCCTCTAAAATCATCAAAACAATATAGAGACTTCATATGGAGTGACTTTGAAAAGAAAATAATAGAGGCTTTAGAATGGAAGGATGATGTTCAACTCACAGTAGTTGGGGATCTGAATTCATGTATATCAGATCATAATAATTTACAAGATATTTCTATCTGCCATTCCTTTACAGTTAATGTAGAAAGACATAGGTCTAATAAAGCTTTTAATGGGAATGTCATGAAATTAATATGAATCCTTGAGAATTACAATTTAATTGTGTTTATAAACTGGCAAGAAAAATATTCAGAAATTTCATTGGCTGAGAGACATCACCTGACTGTGCAATAAATCTCTATAAATGCACGGTCAAAGGCCAAATCTAATTTTTCTCCCAAAAACCTATATGGAGCCATTTTATAAGTGTAATAAACCCCTCCAGGGTGTGTATCATAGGATTTTAATGCACTTCTCAGGGGCATTAGGAAACTCAGCCTTCAGCCTTACTACACCCCTGGGGAGTATATTAAAATCCTATAATGCACACCTTGTTGTGGCTTATTACTTACTTAATGGCTGTACTGAAATGCATAGGGAGGGAGATAATTCAATCAATGGCAGAAGTGTAATTGATTTTTTTTTCAATTTCAAAGTTTTATTGTTTGATCATAATACATCCATATCATGAATATTACAACATTTATACAAATACTTAGACAATTTTTGTTTAAAAATAATAAATATGAGAACAAGACAAAATATTGGTCCACTCAATCTAGTATAATATAACATTGAAATCTGTGGTTTTCAGACTAAAAAAAGAGGTAAGTCAAGTTATTCTAATCCATTACTGTTCTATATGATTGTGAGACTCTCTTCTTTATTTTAATAAATCATTTATTTATTTTTATTTATTGAAATTGTTTCACCAGGAAAAGCACACTGAGCAATAACTGCTCGTCTCCCGGTGCAACCTGGGGGGAGGGGTACAGTGGGGAGGATAACATGAAGGTATCATACATCTTACATATTTTACATACATTTGACAGAATACAGAAGCAAGGATAACATTTTACATACATCTGACAGAATACTGAGCACGGATAACATTAGTTCATTAACAGACATGGTGACAATGTGGATAAACAGTTTGGGATAGCTGCTGGGATATGTAACACTGAATGAATAAGTGCAGAGCTGGCTAGCAGTTGGGAATGTTCACCAGAGTGAGAGATCAAGTGCAGTAGTTGGGCGTTAAGCCAGCTAGCATAACACACTTGGTGCTACTGGAATTTTGGGGGGACGCACAAGTGAACAGGGGGGTGTTAGGTGCAGGAGCAGTTTACTGAGTAGAAGTTGGCAAGGGCAGCGGATAGTGATTGGACAGAGGTGGAATGGTGAATTTGTGAGGGGAGTGAGTTCCAGAGTTGAGGGATGTGGTGTGAGAAGGCGGCCTGGCCGACAGAGGTTCTCCGCCTAGGGATTAAAAGGAGTCGGGAGTCTAGGGACCTCAGGGCATGGGTGGATGCCGGGGGGGTGATAATGTGGAGGCCAGGTAGGCCAGGAGGGCACCTAGCCAGTACTTTGAGGTAAACTTGGTGCAGTGTATTAAGTGGTGGTTTTCGAGGAAGGGGAACACAAGGGAGCGGTAGAGCTCACAATGATGGGTGCAAGGAGGAGCTTTGAGAGCGAACCGGCAGAAAGCATTAAAAAGGGTATCTAACTTGGATAAGACAGTCTTGTGGGCAGCACTGTAGACAATATCAGAGTAGTCAAAAGAGGGAAGTATCATCTTCTGGATGAGATCACTTCGAACAGTAGAGGGGAGGCTATTTCAGTTCCGATATAGAGCCCCAAGCTTGGGGTGAAGTTTTTTCAAGATGGAGTCAGCCTGGACAGAGAAGGTTAGGTGGTGGTCAAGCCAAACTCCAAGATACTGGATGGAGGTGACATCTTCCAGCACAGTCCCATCGAGGGTGTGGAAAAGAGGAAGGGAGGGTAGCCTGGTTAGATGTTGAGTTGTGCTGAAAGTCATGGTGACTGTTTTTTTTTTGTATTTAGAGAGAGCTGGTGAGAGTTGAACCAGTGCTGGACTTTGTTGAAGTCAGTCTGGAGGTTAGAGGCAACCAAGTCCAGAGAGGAGCTGGAGGAGAACAGGACAGTATCATCTGCATACATGTGGATCGAGGAGGGGGAACAGGTTTGAGGCAGGTCATTTAAGAAAATGGAGACTAGGATGGGGCCAAGCACCAAACCTTGTGTGATCCAAGGCAGGTGGTTGCCACGTACCCTGGTATGGTGTAACAGGGCATGTGTATCCTATTCCTTAAGGAACGTGTTTTTGAAGTGCAGGAGGGTGTCATCTATGGAGCTGGAGGGGGGACAGGGGAGCCAGTTTGCTAGTCCAAGGTCGTTGAGCAGGGGTGCGAGATTGAGGGATTTGAAGGACCATTGGACTAAGAATTTGGGGGAAGATTTAGGGCGGTGGATTTTGTGAACTAGGTAAATGATATGATAGTCACTCATGGTTTCAGGGAGTAGTCCTGCTTGGATGACTCTGTGAGGATGGGTGGTCAGAGCCCAGTCTATAAGGGAGTGGTTGCCTGATTTGAGGTTCAAGCAGGTGGGCTGAGTCATGATTTGGGATAGATTTAGGGCTGAAATTTCTATTCGGGTTTTGTTGAGGGCTGGCACTAGCCAATTGTGGTTAAAATCACCCATTGTGTACAATTCCCCCATGGAGGTTAGGGACCTGATTTGTGTAAGGAGGTTGGTGACAGTTGTGGCCAGGGTGTCAGGTCAGCAGTAAATTCCAGCAATGTATACTGGCAGTGAGAAAGGGAGGGTGAGCTGCAGCAGTAAGAATTCATAGGTTTTATGTTCGGCTTTAGCTAAGATTACTGAGTAGCGTAGGTCTGACCTTACGTAGATGGCCATACCACCACCTGTGGTGGCCCTGTCCTGGTGGGCCATTGTGTATCCAGGGATTGCGACTGAGGAGTCAGGAATGTTTATATTTAGCCATGTTTCAGAGAGGATGAGGACATCAGGGGCATAGTGGGCTGCGAGTACTTGGAGTTGGTTGAGTTTGAGGGCTAGGCTGCATATGTTTAGGTGAAGAAGGCGGAGGCCTCTAGGGAGGGGATCTCCTAATGGTTGGGTGGATACGGGTAACAAGGGGAGGGGCCAGCAGAGGTAGATGGGGATGGGGTGGTCGGGGGTCCAGGGTTAGGGTGTATGTCCCCTGATGTGAAGAGTAGGAGGGCAAGAGATAGGTGGTGTGCTAACAGATGAAGGCATCTGAAAGTGAATGAGTGCCACCGCACGAGGAGGTGGGTATAGGCATTTGTGTGAGCATCAGAGGTGGGGCGGAAAGCAAGTAGGTGTAGAATAGTCCAGGAAAGCGAGGGCCTGATTAGGAAGGGGGAGGGACGTACAATAGAGTAAGACCAAGTAGGAGTGAGCAAGAGAGTAGGCGCAGGGTTGGAGGGGCAGGGAGGAATTGTGATGTGTGGCAGAAAAGGGAAGGGGGGCATGGGGTAGGTAGGAGGCATGGTGGAGAGAAGGGGTGGGAAGCAGGAGAATAGGCAAATGAGTAGAGGCAAATTGCCAGTTGGGTAGGCAGAGGCACCACGACTAAAGAGCAGCATCCCAACTTGTGTGGGCTTGTTGGAGGGGATAGTGAACGAAGGATTGGTTGGGTCATAAGAGAGTGGTTGGGAACCTAAGGAAGCTGGAGGTGGCCAATAGGCTTATTAGAAGGGGACAGAGAGACAGGGATTGAATGGATCATGTAAGAGAGTGGTAAGGAGCCAATGGCAAAGCAGCAGATGGCCAATAGGAGTGGTACCGTGGAGAATGGGTGGGCAGATAGTGTATTTAATCAGTGGAGGGGGTGAGGGTGAGTGAGGGGGCCAAAATGTTACAGACAGAGTGAGACGGGGGTAAGGAAATTAGCAATACAATAGCCTTGAGAATTTGGGTGCCAAAAGAGCTGGCTCAGTAGGGGGGTGGTGTGGGAGTACACAGAAGCAGAAAGGAGCTGCAGCACTTAACACACTAGTTCTATACAGTTTTTAGCAGTTCAGGAACAAGTTTTTACACTAAAATACTTTTCACATTTAAAATGAAAAAATCCCTTCGGTGAGAGCCCAGGCGGCAGGGAGAGAAAAGGAGAGCCAATCAGCTGAGACTGCCAGGAGGCACCTGGAGTCCGATTGGTTGTGCTTCCACTGTATCTTCAAGGGAGATTTGGTCCAGGGTTCTGGTCTCGGTCGGCAGCTGCAGAGGTGCCAGCCGACCGCTGGGGGCCGTAGCAGCCCTGGTCAAAGGGCAAGCAGCTAAGGGGAGAGAAGAGAAGCGGGGTTAAATAGGGTTGGAAATCTTACAGAGAGAGCGAGATGGGGGGGTAGGGAAATTTGCAATACAATAGCCTTGAGAATTTAGGCACCAAAAGAGCTGGCTCAGTAGGGGATGGCGTGGGAGTACTCAGAAACAGAAAGGAGCTGTAGCACTTAACACACTAGTTCTATACAATTTTTAGCCGTTTAGAAACAGGTTTTTGCAACTAAACTACTTTTCACATTTAAAATGAAAAAATCCCTTCAGTCAGAGCCCAGGCGGCAGGGAGAGAAAAGGAGAGCCAATCAGCTGAGATTGCCAGGCAGCGCCTAGAGTCTGATTGGTTGCTCTTCCACCGTACCTTCAAGGGAGATTCGGTCTGGGGTCCTGGTCTTGGTCGGTGGCTGCAGAGGTGCCGGATGACCGCTGGGAGCTGTAGCAGCCCTGGTCAAAGGGCAAGCAGCTTCAAGGGAGATTTGGTCCAGGGTCCGGGGTCGGTTGGTGGCTGCAGAGGTGCCACAAAGGCCACAGAGTTTGCAATCTTTATGGTCTCATCAGTAGTTCTTGAATGAAGAAGTATAAAAATGGGATCATCAAGCGTAGTTCCATATACTGTTAATGTATTCAATATATGGTCTTTACGTGGTTTTGTATATAATGGACAACTCATAATAATATGAGTAATTGAATTACTATACCCTTTATTACACACACAGTTCGTGATTTCTCTGTTTCTTTTATTACAACCTATAATCTTATTAAAATAAGTATGTTTAAATGAGATTAACTCAAACCTGGCCCAAGTTATATTTTTTTCTCTGTTCTTCATGAATAGGAATCGTAAGATATTCCTCTAAATGGTGCCCCATTTTATTTTTTTTGAACCATTCAGCACACTTCAAGTCTTGGATTGTTTTCATATCCTTGCACTTTGCCCTTTCAGACAACTTTCATTTGGTTAAATCTTTATATTGATCTGCAATATTAATTCCCCTTCCATAGTCTATCCATAAATGTGAGACATTTATTTTGCTCATTATTTCATTTAGGGCATTTAGCTATTTTTTTCATCCCATTTAATTTTTTCCTCCACACATGTCTTAGGGAGTTCATTTAAGGAATTATTTATGATTTTAATCCAATAATTTATCAGTTGAATTTCTTTTATGTAATTAATTTCAACTCTACCCAGCTCTGCCCTTGCCATAACATTTGGAGCTGATTTTGGCACTGTGAGAAGGGCTTTGTAATAATAGTTTAAAGGGTTTCTAACTGGTTATAGTTTACTGTGCCCCAAACTTCTGCCCCATATGTAATCACCGGACTAATTTTGGCTTCTCCTGCTACAATTGCAGGGAGTACAGTATTCCCCCATATGAAAAATTGAATCTCAGTAAGGCTTTTGCTATTGCTTTTGCCTTTAACGTTTGTGCTTTAATATGTTTGTTCCACTTTGCATTGGCTGAAATTTGTACCCCTAAATAAGTATATTCCTTTACCATTTCGATTCTATTTGAATCTATTAGAATGGTATATTTTTGTCAATTTATATAGGCCTAATTACCACTCCTTTAGTCTTTTTTAAATTTATTTTAAGTTCTAAGGTCTTACATTTCTCTAACAAAAATATCAATCTGTTTTTGAAGACCTGTTCGAGATAAGGAAAATAGTACAATATCATCATTGTATGCCAGTGAGTGTAATTTAATGTTGTTAATTAAAGGAGAATCCAATTGAACATTGTCACTATATTCTAGTTTATTTATTTATTTACGTGTTTAACCAGGGAGGCATGCTGAGCAGGCTATTGCTTGTTTCCAGATGCATCCTAGGGAAGGGGGCACAGATACAAATATTAATGTAGATATTAAATAAAGCAGGAGCCAATAAGCAACCCTGCTTGACTCCTTGATTTGAGTCAAAATAATCTGTCATATCTTGAGTACTATATCACACTGCTGTTGATGTGTTGGTATATAATATGAATATTGGGCACAGTAGAGAATTTGGGATTTTTTTTCTATTAAAATGTCCCATGGTTTTAACCTGTTAATTGAGTCGAAAGCAGAAGAAAAGTCTACAAATAAAACAAAACATTTTCATCTTCATAATGTGGATGTATTTCTCAATAAGATGAGCAAATACATACACACTATCTATTGTCGAGTGAGCTTCCCTAAAACCTGCCTGAAGAGGAGAAATGATTTTATTCTTATCAATCCATTCTGATAATTTATTAATGATTCTTCCAAAAAATGTTTGATGATTTGTCCAGTAGGCTAGTTGGCCTGAAATTAGCTGGATCATACACTGAACCTTTTTGTATGGATGGGTGTGATTATATTCTTTGTCCATGCCTGGGGGATATATTTGTTTTTCAAACACAAATTGAAAAAGCATTTTAGCAAAGGTATCCAAAACTGAGAATTTTGCTTATAGATTTCAGGGGGTATTAGGTCTTGTCCCGCTGTCTTATTGTTTTTCAGCTTTTTAATAGCGTTTTCAATATCTAGTTCATCTATTATTAAGGGGGAATGTCCTCTTTGTAATATATTTAAATTTAAGTGATGATGAATTTGAATAGTATCATCTGCAAAACTAGTTTTAAAATAACTAACCCATTGTTCTTTCGGGATATATAATGACAATGAGAAATGGTAAGAGTTCACCCCTTAGCCATGAGTTTCCAAAAGGCATTATTATCATTAGACTGAATTATTTTATACATTTCCTGCCAACGTTTATTTTGGGCTTCCAATTTCTTAGCCTGAAGAAGTTGCTGATATTGCTTTCTAATTTTATTTAAGTAAGCAAAATTATTTTTTTCAGGATTTTTTTTTGTCCATCTAACCAATCTACTTAATTAGCTTTTTGCCTTTTTACATTCGTGATCAAATCAAGACTCCATTCCTCTCTGTTTGATATTTTTACTATTATTTTTTTGTTATTTCCTGATGGATATCTGTAATTATTTGCTCAATTTTGCCAAGATTACAATTTTTAAAGATCGAATCTATGTTGAGATTTATCATCAGAGTGTCCATTATTAGATTATTAAGATTTGCTCTAATTAACTTATTAGTGCCCATTGCACCAAAGACAGAACAAAAACAAACCTGGGATCTATATATGATTTCATCTTCAAAATCAATTTTTAGTTCAATTGGGGTATGATCACTTTCTGATCTCATTTTAATAACCAAATTACTAAACATCCAATAGCTGCCAAGGTCACACAGAACAAAATTGATTGTGCTTTGGCCATTATGTGAAAAATATGTGGTTCTTCTTTCTGGGTCCCCTGGTAACCTTCCATTTAGAATCAACAGTGAATGAGCTTCAATCAACTTTTTTAATTCATTACTGTTTTTGTTTCGTTTTCTAACCTGACTAGTTCTTCTTTTACAGTTACTCAGTTCCATGACAGACTCCAAAATATCAATGTTGTCATAATCAGAAATTCTGGCATTGAAGTCCCCAGCAATCAACAAAGTACTTGAGGGATTCTTTTTAAATACTAAGTCTATATAATCAGAAAGGCTATTCCAAATGTTATAGTGACCCGGGGTTTGTTTAAATGGGGGGATATATGCATTTATAATGGTAAAACATTGGCTGTGCCATTTCATGAGTATAATAATATAATTTGGGTCAATCTTAAAGACCTCCAATTGTGAGATATCCCTACATATTTTAACATAAGTAAGGATACCACCGATGCATCTTCCATACTTTTTAACTTTGATTGCCGGTGAACTACAAGCCTGATATCCATTTAAATCAATCATTTCTTCTGTCCATATTTCTTGCAGTAAAATGACATCAGCCTTCTTTATGTAATTTAACCATTCTTCATCAACCACTTTTCCCATAATTCCTGCAACATTCCAACTAATCACATTTGGTATCTTTCCAGAGATAACACTTGATTTACTAGATTCCATTTGAAGTGAATCATTTTCCTTTAGTCAGTCCTTTTTCAATTCACATGGAGTTGACATGCTTGAGTCTAACATATCCACCAGGAGGATTCCAATTTTATCCAGCTTTGAAGCTTCCTTTTTTAATTTCTCAAATAGATCCCTAGATTTAAAAATAAAATTAACTTGACTTCCCACTTCATTACCAAACACTCTCTTAACTTGTAATAATTCTTGTTTATTAATCTGGCTCTCTAGTGATGAAGATAACAGTCCTGCTAAATAAAGTGCTAAAGTATCACTATTTTCCTCAGCTAACCTTTTTACTCCAAAAACAGGCAAGACTAATTCATATTTCATGTCCCATACTTTCCCATTATTTGTCACTTGCTGAAAATTCCATTTTAAAGTTGATAACTCAGCCTTAACTGTTTCAAAAGTAAGGGTATCTCTAGTTTCTAAATCGACATTCATGAACTGAGTGATTGCATTCCAAGAAGTGGCAGACACCTTAAGGCCCAGGAAATTCAGCCTATTTTGTGCCACCCAAACTTTTTTAGCTAATTCCATTTCAGTGACCAGAATATAAACTGGTTTGGCTTCTTCATTTATATCTCTATATACCCATAATACCTCATCTTCCTTAAATTTTATCCCTAATTCTGCTGTAAAGAGATGTTTTATTAAGTATTTTAGGGTTTCTTTGGTGTCATTATATTTGCAATATAATCCTTCCATCCTTACACAAATTTCTCCACCAGTTAGGTAAATGTTCTCCTCCATGGTTTTTGGAGGGTCCAATGGAATAGCTATAGTTAGAACTTCATTGTCTTTCTGCATTACTAATTCACTATCATTACAAACTTGATGGTCTATTTTTTTTTGTTTTGTTATCTATAGTCACCTCTGGGCTTATAGGACCAGATTTGTTTCATTTATGTTCATGAAACAATTTTTGGGGGGTAACTTGCAGAGGAGCATCTTGATTTGTGTTGCTGTTATTTTTCTTTTTTTGAGCTCTCTTTTTCTTTTTCCTTCCATTATTTAATATCCCATGTTTTTTACTCCCTTTTTAGGAGTATCTGGAATTATTATGGAGGAAAAAGACAGTCTGTTCCTTGTGATGTTCCCACTAATCATCTCCATCTTTTTCAAGTGCCTCTAGTCTAACTATAACATTATTGGAAAATCCCTCAAGCTATTTTTCAAATCATTTAGTGCTTCAAGAAGTATTATATTTGCCATAACTGGATGAGCCAGAGCCTTAACAGTATATTTTGAAAGAGTATCAGGACACTGTGCACGAAAGTCTGGGTTTAATTCATTCTGTTCTATCTCTTTGTCTAGATTTTGAAACACTGTATTAGGGGACCCAGCCAATACTGAGTAACTCGCTTCATTCTTGGGAGACAAAGATACATCAGAATTTTCCAATAAGTTGAGAGGACTAAATAATTCCATTTTAGTATCTTCGTTTCCTTTTGCCTCTTTGGGATTACATTTTTCTCCATTGTTTGTTTCTCTTTCCTGAGCTTGCACTGATATTTGTAATGTTAATTCATTAGTTTTGGAGTGTTCCAATCTTAGACAAACCTTTTTGTTTTGGGAAAAATTCCAATATAGTTTTCTGAGAAATATTTTTGGGGGTTGAATATTCTTATTAGAATTTTGGAGCCTATCTGTGTTATTTTCTTCTTTTGCTTCCTCTGGTTTCCCTGACTTCATATCTTCAGTTAACATATTTGACTCATTGTTTGAGGACTGAATGACAGCACTAATTTCCTTTCTGTCAACTGTCTCCTCTCTTAATTCTATTTTCTCATTACTTTGCATGATTCCCTTAAAGAGGTCTGTTAGTTCTTCTTTTATCTCCTCTCTGCTAGAAGTCTCTCTTTTTTTTTTCTTTCGAGACTTCCGTTTTAAATTTATAACCTTTTCCCTCTGTGACATTATACTTTCCTTTTTATTCATTCCAATGGGGGTAGAAGTGGCAGGTATTACAGTCTCCTGTAGAGGCACAACCCTTGTTATTTTTCTTTATGTTTGTTGGCCTCATTTGAGGCTCAGCAGTCTTTCCACTTCTGGTGTTCATTCTACCCTTTTTAAGCCTCACTTGTTCCCTGATTATATTCAGTCTACCAATCCACCACCGAAGAGCCTAATAGTAAAATGATAACAAGATCAGTGCCAAATAATCTCAATTCCAGTGGTTAAAAACCTAATACATATACCTAGTGCATATACCAATGCCAATACATATAAATATAATCATAAAAAATATTTATAACAGTATCACTGTATAATTCAGGCAGAACACTGAAGGTAGTAGCTAAATGGATGGCCTGGGGATTTTCAGTTGTTGCTTGCCATTTTTCACAATAACCATGAGCTGTGAATATTAAAAAAAAACACTTGTAATTACATAGTTCAGTTACTAGTTGCATCAATCGCAACCAGTGGCATAACCTTCAAAATGTTTAATTCACCTTTATGCCTTTATACCGTTAGCTCACTATCATGTATGGGTTTCTTTCCTTATATTATAGTAATATGATGGTAATAATTAAGAAATGTTGTTCTGGCATAAATTTAATTTACTGTAGATTAGCTTAAGTTATAACTTTAGGGCATAAGTATAGGGTATGCACAGAGCCCCCACCCCCAAAAAAACAACAAATGAGTAAATAAGGGTTGTGTATAGGTATAATGCCAAATGGAGCAAAAATGCCTTCTTTACAGGCACCTGTTTCTCCCTTTGATGTTTTGCTGCGACTAAGCTTCACTTGAGCTTCTGATACATCTATTTACCTAAGCACCTCCTTGCACATCTATTCATTAAAACAAAAGAGTGATAAGAAACATAGGTTCTAAATTTTATACTTAATAAATTATGTGCAAGCATACCTCTCAACTGCCCCTGATTTTTAGGGACATCCCTGATTTTTCCTCAAAAATTTACTCTGTCCTTACTAAATTTTTTGTTTCTGTGGCTAAACAGTGGGGACTGCAAGAACAAAATAATGTCAAGCATTAAACTTATGGACTTGTTCCTCTTTAGAAAATGCATTTTGCACTAAGCCCCTTATTCCACCAGCTTTGTGGTTGGATAGCTCTAATTTTGAAGATTTGTCCCTGATTTTGGTCCTTTGTCTCTGATTTTTTTAAGCCTTGTCCCCGATTTATGAGGCAGGTGGTTGAGAAGTATGTGTGTAAGTATCTTTTTCTAAAGTTTAAATTTAAATTATATAAAACAGGGACAGGCCAACTCTCATAATTACCTTGAATGGTAATAAGAAAAAAGGTGTTTTAAAAATAGGTTATTGCTGGCGTTTCCTCTTTTTCTGCAGTCAAATCTAAAAAGGTAAGAGGGAAATAAAAGGAAAGTTTGGTGTATTTTCTTTTCACTCAGAGGTAACTCAGTTTAGGGCTAAAACATTTTAAAATTAAAAGTAGACACGAGAACAGCATGTCACTTACCTAGTTAGTAGGTGAAAATCTCTTTGTGAAATACAAAATTATTTCCCAAAGGAGACAAAGGATCAGAGTCCAGGAATAAGTTGCACTATCTATTTTCTGTAAACCCGCAGTGTATGTTATTATCAAGGAAGTGTAGAAAGGGCAAGTAAACATATTAACTTCTCCAAAGAGTTACTACACTTCACAGAAGGTTGAAACTCAATGGAAGCCTCAGCAGTTATATTGATTTTATCAAGAGAACACAGGAATCTGCGCTTTAAAGCAAGTGACTGTTTGAGTTCATTAAATCCAAACCAATTAATTAAAGGGAGAGCTGCAGTTGATAATTATCTATAATCAGAGGCAATTACACCAGAATCTCCTTTTTAATCAGCTATTAGCGATCAGTAATGTCAAGCAATAGTGCAATGCTTACTAATGACTAATTGAGAAGTCAATTGGGCTCTTTTCTAGACCTGTTTTCTTGGTCTTTTGTACACCTAATTCTTAATTTTGTTAGTTATGAATTGAGTCGAAGTAATCAGAAGGCGCCAAGGGGGCAAGAGCTAAAGACTGAGTATGATCAAAATCAGAGAGCTTTTACCATCCAATAAGTACTGCTCACAGCACTTACAGTCAATCTATCTAATTTACTTATAATTTACTTAAGTTTCGCAAAAAGGCTTTTAAAAAAATAAAAAAAATAAAGAATGGCCTATAGATCACAAGTCTCCTATAAAAAACACTCTTAAATAACAACAACTTAAACTACAGTTGCAGTGTTGACAGAATACCCCCCCACACACACACACACACACACACACACCACCCCAATTTCTGGTCAGTGCAGCTCAAAAAAGTAAAAAATAAATAAATATGTTCACACACAGAGTGCTGTTTCCTAAGAATTTATAAGATGACTTCTTGAGCTATATTGTCCATGGCAAATTGTCTAAAAACAACAGGAACACAGTGCTCTATGCCCACTTGGAGTTAAGAGTCAGTAGTCAGATGTCGAGGGCCAAATATCACATTCTAATTGGGATAGGAGATGTGTCTCACAAGCATTAGTCACAGCAGTGAGACAAACAAAACCAAGAGCAGGGCGGACAGCTTAGCCAGACCAACTAGCCAGAGATTACCCAAGCAGGAATCCTGAATCTTAGGTCCCAAGTCTTGGTTTTTCTGTTCTTTCTTTCTTCTGTTTCTTCCATTTCCTCTGCTAGCATCTCACAGCTCTCAATTGTTCTGTTCTTCTCAACCTCAGCCTTCACCTCCTCCAACTCCAACCTCTGCCTCCAGAATCTCTGGAACTTCCCGATACTTCCCTCTGATTAACCCTCTACAGGGCTCTTTGTTCAAATCTCCAACTGTGCAAGCTATTCATCACAAAAACTCCCAAAACAACCTGGCAAGGGAAATAAAGCACAGAGGGTACAGAAACCAAGATAAACTGTACAAGAATGTCCAGAAAGAGTGCTTAAATTATTGATTGAGGCAACGATGGCATACCTGCTCAAAGAGCAATGTAAGCGTTTAAACACTCCTGCTGTTGTGGTTCCACCTCAACACACACAGTATGCAGCAGCCATCTTGGAAAACCTATGTAACTGATTTTGTCATTACTCCAGTCTTAGACTTAGGTATGTTCAGAAACCTGTCAGTAAATACTCACCCAGAGAGTGATCATGCTGCACTTATAGTTATGCTAGATTAAAACTATCAGGATGACTCATGTAATAAGACTGATATAGGGGGAGTACAGCTTGAAATCTTTTGAAATAAATATCTAAATATAGACCTGGCTGTTAAGACACAGATAGAAGAAATTCTGTTTATTATTGAAAACTTAATGGAGCACATTAAATTGGCTGCCTCCCCTAAAGAGGCATATAATGATCTCAATAAAATCTTCACACAGCTAATGTCAGTTCCATTTATAACAAATTCTGGTTGGATCCACCATGGCTGCATAGTGAAGTTAGTGAAGTTGTGTGGAATTGTTATGGAGGCATGGAGAAACAACACAATGATTTGTAAGTAGTATGATTTGTTTTAGTTTCTGTTCTAAGGAAGGCAAACACATTATTAGAAAAATATATGGAGGTGTACATGTTAATGGAAGGAATAGTAAACAATAAAGGTTTACTAAAGAACCTTAGAGCAAATGCCACTGAGGCATGTGTTATCCCAGAGGATAATGGTCATACAACAAAATTTTAAAGAAAACACAATTGCACATACCCCAATAATGCAAAGCATCATGGGAAACATATGCAAATCCCCATGATAGTACAGAAGGTGGCAGTACATGATAAAGTAATGGCTGGCATATGTTCAGCCTTGGGATTATGTACACAGAATTTTTTAGAGAAATAGGGTTTTTGTCCATGAGGTGATGTAAGCTATATATAAGCAATGTGTTGATGTCAGGCAGTCAGGTGTAATGATGGACTCTGTTAGGAGAGAAAATGTAATAGTAACTTTCAGAGGGGGTCACTGTTGATAAGGCTACGGTAGTTATGCTTGTGATAATGGGAATATTAGGAAAGTATGAGGTCTATGCAGGAGTGGAGTACAAATATGCACAGTTTCATAAGTATGTGCTCAGAGTGCAGGCAAATATGATATGCAGGTTTGTTTTACAAATAGGCAAACAAAGTGATACATGCAATCAATAGAAAGATAGAAAATGAGATAGATACTGTAGATAGATAGATAGATAGATAGATAGATAGATAGATAGATAGATAGATAGATAGGCATGCAGGCAGAATAGGAATGGCAGTGAAGTATTGAAGTGATGACAACCCCACCTCCACCCCCACCCTGCAGAGATGGACAGACATTGGGGTGTGCCTTTGGGTCTTCACCTATAATGCTCACCCCATTTCACCTCACCCTACCCTGCAGACAGAGACAAGTGTTGAGGGTACCTTGGGGTGTTCAAGCTTTACACTCACCCCATTCCATTAGGAAATACACTGAAATGGGTGCAGTATAGGAGAATGGAGTGAACCTTGGGGCTGAAGAGTCAAAGGCACACCTCAATATCTGTCACTGGCTGCAGGATGGGGATAGGGGTGGACTGGCATGAGCATTACTGTTGACAATCCCAAGTCACATCCCCGATGACTGTTAGTCCCTACAGGGCAGGGTGTTATGGTCAAAAACCCTAATGCCCTGGGCATTTCTTGGTATTTTCACTCCAAGTTTTCAACATGGACTTTTTATGACCCCACTGCATGAACAGTGACACTATCAGTTCATTAGCAGAAAGGTGATTTTGCACAGTGACTGTGCCATTTGGCGCCAAAGGTGCGAAACACATTTTGAACAGGATGTAAAAATGACAGCTGTACTGTTCATGAAGAGGTGTAAAAAAATGTTAGTGTTGAAAACCTGGAGCAAAAATATAAAAAAATTGGTGAAGTCATGAGCTTGCATAAAAACTGCGCAACACACACCCATAGAGAAATTATTTTTGGGATTTGTTACACCAGATTTTCAACATAGGCATTTTGGGAGCCCTCCTCATGAACAGTGACACTGACATTTTGTTAATCAGTCCCAAAACGTGATTCCATGCAGTGACTGCAAAACCACCTTTTGGGACTGAATAATGACATGTCAGTGACTGAATTCATGAGGTGGGATCCCAAGAACCCCATGCTGAAAATTTGGTGCCAAAAGTCACAAAACTGGCCAAGATATCCACCTAAGTTGAAAAAAAAAACATTTACTGTATACCATTATATAGCTTACTGGCATTTCTTCAGTTCACTATCAGCTTTGAAGAGTGCAGAAGTGTTCTCGCTCCACTGAAAATCATTTCACCAGGTTCGGAGGTAAGTATGGGGGGGGGAGGGGGTGTGCCAAGGGTGGGTGTGGGTTGGGGAGGCATTGCAGACAATGAGGGACCGTTTTCTTGTTTATAGGTTAAACAAAATAAAAAAACTGTTGCAGAAAGGTTTTTTTTTTTTACAGGGACATCTGGCACATTGGGATGGGATCCCAGCATGCCACCTAGGTGTTTTGTGGGCGGGAGGGGAATGGAGCAGATGGGGATTGAGCACCCTGTCAGCAAAGAATTTACTAGTTTTAAACATAACGATATGGGACAGACTGCCACAAATACCAGACCTACACTACAAACAACCTCTGAAACTGCAAGCATGGTAAGAATTTTAAAATGTTGCCACCTCAGAAGTATTCTACTCATAAAATGTTGGTTTTAACATCTTTATGTACAGAGTTCTGGAAAGTCATGATACTGTTTCTGTCAGGAGCTCTGCTGCTTAATGTTGCTTGGGAAGCATAATCCTTGTTAGATTATTATATTTATTTCTGCATTTCGTAATCTGGGAATTGCAGTTTGAGAACAGTTTAATTCATTTTCTTTATCTTATAATACCGCCATTTGCCACGGCACATGGAAATACAAGGGACTATTCTTGAGGAGAACTGTGTCAGTGGTTTAAGACACTGATTTGTAAACCTTGAGACCTGGGTTTGAATCCCACAGCCCCCACTTGCATGCTGTGTGACTCTGGGTACGTCACTCAACTTATTTGTGCTCCCAGGTCACACCTGGAAAAAAGCTTCAGTTTACTGTGCCTTTTCAGGTTAAACAATTTCCCCTTTTCTTCTACCACTGGACTTTCTTCACCCTGTTGGTGTATGACATATATTACTACATTATTTAACTTAACATCTGTTACTTTAGTTGTTTGCAAGTCATGTCGCAACCCCTACACACACACACACACACACACACACACACACACACACACACACACACACACACCTCATGAATCAAACAAATGTTAAGTGACTTGCTCAGGGTCACGGAGTATGCATGTGAGGGCTATGGAATTTAAACTCAAATCTCCAGGTTTGAAGCACATAGCCTATATCAAAAAATATGGCAACATGCTAAAAGGGGTCCATCAGTATTTGTTATTCAAAACACAACTTTTCTTTTTAGTAATAATGGAAAAAAACATTATCCTTTTTAATTTTTTTTTTCAAATTTATTTCTGTATTTTGTAACCTGACAATTTCCTACTGCATGTGGCGTGCAGCAGGTTGTTGATGTTACATGCAACATTCTAATATTTTTTTTCTTTTATACTGTTATTTGCCACGGCACCTGCAAATACTGTACATGAGGAACTGTCTGTACCGCATCAATTTTGTTTTTTTATTTCTGCAAACCATTACCTTTTAAGTAATAATGCCTTTATAGTCCAACCAATATCTCAGTTGTTCTCTCCCTATATTCCCTAATTGAAGTGAAAAAGATTTAATTTGCATTTTCTTTTCATACTCCTGGTTTGCAAAATGGCAACATGCCGACATTTTTTTTTTGCTGCAACTGGTGTTTTGTGTGTGTGTGTGTGTGTGTGTGTGTGTGTTTATGTGTATATGTATGTATATTGGGGCAAGGAACTAAATATCATTACAAACAGGGCTTGATAGTTTTGCAAATATGTCTGTTCTGCATCCGTTATTCCCTAACTGAAGTGATACAGGTATACTTTCTTCCTTTTGCTTTTCATGCTGACATTTGCAACGGCCCCCGCAAATTAATTATACTGCTTCTGTCAGTAATTGTGCTTTTATCATTATTTGAGAAAACTATCACCCTTGTTAGATTTTTTTTTTCATTTATTTCAGCATTTTCTACTCCCCCCCAATTCATGTGGCATGAAGAACATGTGTTTATGTATGTATACTGGAACAGGGAACTATATATCATTACAAACAGGGCTTGATAATTTTGCAAATACATTTGTTCTGCAACCGTTTTTTGATTTCTGCAAAAAATTATCTTTTAAGTAATACTGTCTTTCTAGTCAAACCAATGTGGCAGTTGTTCTCTCCCTATATTCCCTAACTGAAGAGATACCGGTATACTTTTTTTCCTTTTGCTTTTCATGCTGGCACTTGCAATGGCCCCTGCAAATTAATGATATTGCTTGTGTCAGTAACTGTTCTTTTACTGTTATTTGAGAAAACCATCACCCATGTTAGATTTTTTCATTTATTTCAGCATTTTCTATCCCCTCATTTACGTGGCACAAAGCACAGTGCTAATGTCACACACTGACTTTCCTGTGTTATACCTTGTTGTCAGTAGTTGACCACACTACAATATACGGCAAGATGCTAAAAATATTTGATTTGACATTGGATGCCTAACTGAATTGAAAAAATATTTTCTTTTCCTTTTTATAGTTACAATTTTGGCCAACTGCATTTAAAATGCAGAGCAGATTGGTTCTTTCTCTTTTTATTCTTTGAATACAGCATTTTTCTGTATTGTAAAGACACTGTTTTAGGATAAGAAGTTCAGACAATATGGATATTCATAAATGACAAAGTAAGGGGATAATTTAGTACATCATTATTGAAAAGGGAACATTAAGCTGGTTACAGTGAACACCAGACTTATAGTATTTTTATATCACATTATGATGCAGGCAGGTGCAGTACAGGAAAAATCCTTCATCCTGTTACGCCAGCTGAAGTTTAAAAGCAAAAATAGTATTACCAAAATGCTCCAGGATTCACAAGCTCTACTTTCTGCTGTGGTCTTAAGGTATTTTCTTTGACAAAACCCCTTGATGTTCCCTCTGAGGCTGTTCTTGCAACCTAGGAAAGGTAGAAATGATGAGGTATCTCCTCCCTATTCATGGATGCAAGTTCCCTCCACTCTGGGAACACCTGCCTGCCCCTAGTGGGTGGTACCTGCTTGCCCTCCTCCCTCAAACCTGTCCATTTAGGTGTCCTGGTCATGCCCCTAGACAAAGTCCTACCTCTTTTGATGCCTTGCAGGGAGGGAGGGAACAAGAGCCAGAGGAAAAGTAGTGCTCTCCAAATCCCATACACACACAGGCAGTGTAGTAATGAGGCTTCAGCGGAGAACACTATTTTTAACACTCTACCATGTTGTTTGGAAGGTAATTATGCAGGTAGTCCTTTTCTCAAAGCAATACATCTGCAGAGCTATGTCCACTGCAGCCATAAAAAGGAAAGCTGGTAATACTATGAAATCCCAGTTTAATCAAATGTGCACTACAGCAAAAAAAAAAAGCACTAGCAAAAGTGGCATGGTTAACAAAAATCAACCCATCTAAGAAAAATCTTTCACAGCTTAATAAAGCTAGAAAACAAAATAATGTGCATACTGGCAAAAGAAAAGAGAAAATTTCAGGAGAATTCCTGGGAGCAAATGACTAGAATTATAGAAACCAATGATTCATGTTCTTTGTGGTCTAAGGTGGCAAAAGGTACCTGTAATCATGAAAGCAATCATTCAGTATTAATTCCTGCAGCTAGACAGGTTACTTATTTTACAAACATTTTCTGTAACTCCTCAGCTGTCCAGGAATAAAGTAATTTTCAGAAAAGTTTGAATTACGATTTTGAGCCATTAAGCAGTTAGCTTTCAGGAGTAGAAGATGTCATTATTGCACCTAAATTCTGTTTCTCACAAAATGTATCAGTGTTCTTGTCATTTTCTTTGCAGAGCAGGCTTGCAAACAGAACAGTGTCCCAAGCTGGCAGCCTGCTGACAGCTCTGCAAAAGAGTTTGCAAACAAGCCTGAGAGGAGCTCAAACTGTATCTCAGGTTAACCCCTTAAATTCCAAATTTTTTTTGCAATCATTTCAACACTAAAGCTATATACATTTTCAAATAAAGGGATCCAAGTTTCACATAATGATTTATATGTATTTTATAACCACAGATGTGCAAGGAGGAAGAAAAGACTGATACAGCAAGTGAAGGCAGAGAGATAGCGAGAGGAGGAGAATTGCAAGACTGTCAGAGTGATCAGTTCCTAGGTCTCACAAGAACATCTGGTTGTGCAACCAGACATACAAGAGACAGAAAAGGAGAGGATAGAACAGATCATTGCATTTAAACTCTTTCTGAATAACAAATGGGACAGGGCCTTATTCAACTGTCACATGGTGCTAACTCCAGTCCTCCTTTTTGAGTTTGAAACTTTATCTGTTTCTCCCTCAAAACTTTTAAGATGGGCGTGTAAGCTTGATATTTAGCCTGAGCCTTAGGGGAAGAGTAACTATTAAAAACAAATCAAATAATACTTATTTCATCTCACGAGGTTTAATAAGGATCATCTTTGTCTGGTAGCAGAGACATTTTATGATAAGCCATCAGGGCTATGGGTTAGAAACAATGGGTTTTGGAGAGAGGGTGCAGTGCACCTACTCAGTCTGCAGCCAGAAGCTGACTTGCAAATCAAGTAGCTATTTAAGAAATGTCTATAAAAAGTCTATTATGGGGGACAGGGACCTTGTTGCCTTCCAAAGAGCCATACACATGGATATTTTTTTCTGCACAGCCTACCCTCCATGTGCCTACATTTATTAGACAAAGCAGCTTGCATTGTAAAAAGTTGCATCACTTACTTCTCCACATATTCAATACCAGCACCAGTTTCAGTAAAATGATACCACGTGTCCTATAAAATGTCTTTATAGCTGTCACTTAGCCCAGTTTCAGTTATTTGCATGTACTAATGTCACTTTTGTCACCTCTGCATAGCTATATGTATTATCTCGAGTACTGTCTGACTTGATCTGTATTCTAACCTACCTGTACTATATACTATGTACCTGTACTATATACTATGTATTGTATAATCTCATCTCATTTTATGTATGTATTCTCCTGGGTCGTGCCTGAAAATAGTCAACTTTGGCTAGCGCACCTAACCCGGTTAACAAAAACTAAATAAATAAATTACATGGTCCTCCAACTTTTCCAGATCATCCTTAATTTCATTCAGCATTGTCCAAAAACTCTCAGTTCAGATAGGACATCCAATTTACATAAGCCTATTTTTGTTGTGTCACTTTATACTCCAAACTACTGCAATGCATTGCCCATCTGTGAGGCCTCTCTATTAGCATCTTCACCCTTTTTGCTACCATCAAGTGCTAAGGGGTTCCTATGTATAGCATGCCCAATAATACTGGTTCCATCACTACTCACAAAATAGGTAGGCACATTTTCAGCAATTTGAAGGGAAAATTTCAGGGATCAGCCAAGGAAGCCTCCTGCCTATGGTATCATCTTGGATCTGAGGCACGTAAAAGTCAAATGATTACTTTTGATTCAAGATTCTGGCCAGTAGAAACACTTGACTGCATTCTTATTATATTATTATTTGTTATTTTAAGTAGCCCCTGCAGAAAAGAAACAACAACTGTAGCAAAGATTTAACAAGTCAATATCGCATCACACTAGGTTTGTTTGATGCAGTGAAGGCTTTATTGTTGTCCTGTCAAATGTTCTAATGATGCAGTGTTAACTATCAATGACCAGTCATATTTCTTAATGATAGAATGTGAACTCTCATTGATCAATCAGATTTCTTAATAACAGGATAGGGACTGTCACTGGTCAGTCAAATTTCTTGATGATAGTGTGGGAACCACCATGACCTTGAAAAGGCAGATTTCTGGATCACAGGTTGTAAAGTGTCATTGACCAGCAGGTTTAAGAAACATAGACAATGTTGCAGAAAAAGACCAGTGGGTTGCCCAGTCTCCCCAGTTTTATCCTACTCTACCCCATAACCTATTGTCTAGCTGGGGTTCTTGTCCTCATCTCCCCTACTCCCTGCCTTACTGCTATCCCCTAAGTAACTATGAAGCCTTTTACCCTGTCCCAGCTGTGCTTCAACCCATTCATGTTTTTTGGGTTCACCCCCTCTGCCAGCAGGCTGTTCCATGGCTCAACCACTCTCTCCATGAAGTATAACTTTCTTGCATCCCTCCTGAATCCCCACCCCCACCCCCACACATACTAGTTTACATTCATGTACCTTTGTTTTTAACCTGCCAAATAGTTTCTTTGTATATTCCTATCAGGAACTTAAAGGTCTCTATCATGTGGCTCCTTACCCTTCTGGCTTCCAGCAAGTACACGTTCAGTGCCCTGAGCTGATCCTCGTAGGATCTGCCCTGTTGAATTTTGGTTATTCTACACTGCACCATCTCCAGCCTTTCTCTGTCTTTCCTCAGGTGAAGACTCCAGAACTGGGCACGGTATTCCAGATGGGGTCTACTCTCTCTCCAGTGATCTATAGACACCTAGTAGTATAACTTATTTTCTCCTGCTCTTAAAACCCCTTTCAATACACGTGAACATTCTGGTTGCCTTACTGTAGGGCTTGTTACATTGGCTAGTTTTGTTTATTTAGGGAATTACTTATGATGACCCCAGGTCCCTTTCCTCTGAAGTTGTACCTAGATGAAACCCTACCATCTAATATTCTTTCCTGGGGTTCTTGTTACTGTAACCCCCATTTGGGGGCTTACCTGTTTGCTCCCTTAGGCTGCCTATTTCTCCCATTTTTTCCCCCAATGTTCCCCTGCACCCTGGCACAGGTCCCTAGTGCCCTGGATCCTCCCTCTAGCCCGCACAGTATTTTTCAGCCCAGAGCGGGGCTGGAGGAGCTGAAGCATGAAGATGCTGACTAGGTTCTGCATTGCAGGTGCAGTCCCACAATCTGTGCATGCACAGGAGTGCATCATGGTCTTCAGCCATTCCTATGGCCACATGGATACCTCTCCATGGTCCAGGACCACCTCTTAAGCTAATTCGGGACCGGAGACCTGGAGGAGGTCCATAGGGAGCACCAAAAGTGCTTGGGTGCAGAGCACCAATCACACTACAGAACTGGGGTGGCTGCATGAATATTAATGAGGCCACATGCATAATGATGAGTTGGACCTTTCTAGTACATGAGGAGCAGTGCATCAGGGCTAGTGACTAGCAGGAGAAAGAGTAAAAATTAAAACTTATGGCAAGGTGTAACAGGGCAGAGAAGGGGCTACAAAATGGTGGGGCATTAACAAAATAAGTATGTGTAGTTTGACTGCTGCAGGATGTGAAAGTGGGACATCTATGGAGTGTGAGGCTGTGTATGGGCTGCCTGAGGACAGCTGAAAACGGCAGCAGCGACAGTCAGTGGAATGAATAGACATGTTAACTGTTGTCATGGTGAGATAAAGCAAAGGCACTGCTATAAAATGGTAGGGCAATGTATAAATAAAAATGTTTATTGATGCTGCACCAGGACTTGAAACTGTGACAGGATGAGGACTGCAGTTAAACTGTTTACTATGGTAGCCATGATTGCAGCCAGGTGACATCTTTACAGCCAATTGGAGTGCCAGGATTTGCCAGGAATACTTGCAGGACTGTTGAAAAGACTTTTGGGGGAAAAAGCTTGGGAAAGTTTAGACACCTTTTTCTACAACCAGTCAGGCATTGAGGGAGCCTCATACATATTAATTTTTGGAAAGGACAGTAAATGCAACCAATGGGGAGCTGCCAGAGAGCTCCTAAAACCCAGGGACTGTCTGGTTCTGAGTCAGTTCAGTGGGAACCCCTCCAGAGGGAGGGGGGCTGCAGCCCCTATGCAGGAATGGGGCTGCAAGGCTTGTGGAGGGCCTGCCTGGGGGTTGCCACCCACTGTCCCCCAGAACCTGGTGTCTGCCTTTACTCATTTGTAGAAGAAGTTGGTTAAGGAATCTGGTTCTGCAGCTTTAGCTGGGATGAGTGTTGCAAGGTCAAGCAACAGGCTGCTGTGGGGAGGGAGCAACACCCCAGTGGTGTAGATTTTAATTAAAGGTTCTGGAGAGAAACAGTAATTTACTTCTGCACCTAAATGGTGAGAAGCCAGAATGAAAGGAAAAGGATCAAGGTTTAAGTGAGAGGAAAAAAGGTTCCGTCTGTATTCTGGGTGGACTCAAAATCACAAGGAACAGGGGGAAGGACACTGGTCTAAGGTAACAGAAATGTCTGATTCTGGTTTTTGGAAAATGGATCTGGTTGTGGAACACTTGGTATGGGAACCCCACTGATTCATGGGGGTTTGGCCAGTAAAACCAGGTGCACTTGGTATGGGAGTCTCTCTGCATGAGGAGGCTTGGCCAGTAAAACCAAGTAGTCTAAAAATGAGAAAAGGTTCTGTGAGAAGAAGAGAGGGCCTCTTCTGGTTAGTCCGAGTTCGTGAGCACCTGCATGACAGAGAAAGCCTTTTCAGAGTCAAGGGACTGGCTGAGAAAAGGTGTGTTTTGAATTTGCCCAATGTCTCACTGAGACCGTGTGAGCAGTGTGAAGCTAAAGACTGAGTTCTGATTGCAAAGGGCCACGGTTGCCACGATGGTAGTGTGGCTGAACGATGTTTTCTTAAACTTCTAAAATTGAACATTTGCCAAACTGAACCAAGCTAAAAAGAGACTGAGAATTATGCCCATTTGTCAGCCTGGAGCTAGGTAGGGAACCAGCCAGCCCCTGCCAAGTGGGGCTGCCTGAGCCACAGGGAGCCACGAGCACATGCTTGAGTGCTAGGGCACCCTGATCCATGGGGGAGCAGGACCGTGGGGTCACTTCTGGGTCTGGGCTCCTTTGTGGCCTAAAAAGTCTTGCATTCACGCTCTGCATTGGGCCTGGAAGCAGGCTGACAAGGACAAGCTGTGAGACCTCCAAGCAAGCCAGAAGATTCAAGCTGTAGAGTGTTTGCTCCACATCCCCAGTCTCTTCTAATCCAAATGATTCCAAGGTTCTGCAGTTCCATCTCCCCCAGAGGCGCAGTCCTCGTGCCACCAGAGACTGATCCGCAAAACTGTGAGTAAATGTAGGAATTGCCCTGCATCTGGGGGATTTATATAATTTGCTCTCGAGTTATGCCCACTGGCATAGAAATCAAAGAGAAAGGAAAAGATAAGTTTAATTTCACAGTAAATGCACCAACGCCAGCTGACCAACTGCACCACAGGCCTGCAACAAGTATCTTAGGTACCCGGTTAGAGGACAAAGGAGGTAAGCTGGTAATAGTTGGGGTTTGTGACAATTTAATACCTGCAGCAGTTAGCTAGATAGAGGATTGGTGCTGCAAGCATCAAAATATGGGTTGAATTCAAAAGGGAAACGGTTGTTCGGAAATGCTACTCTTTAATTGCAACTTTACTAAATGTTTTGCTTAACCTCTACTCCATCTACCCCTTCCTAACCCTTCCCATGTAAATACATATAGTGTTAACTGTTTTGAAACAATTCTGACTCAGGAGCCTGATTTAGTGAGCACATTATTAGCTTAAGTCAAAAAATACAAAGTGTTATATGTGGGGGTTTTGGTCATCCATGTTTGGGGTGACTGTTTGGAGAGGTGGGTTGGTACAGCATCCCAGGGGGTTGTACTGCTGATATTGTACCCACTTAAACTGTACTCTGGGTGGAGGCACCACACATTTTATTTTCTATCTTGGGAAAGAACCCCCCCCCCATAACAGCAAAATAGGAACCCAGGCCCCTTAACCTTGTTCAGGCCTGCAAGGCATCGGTAGTAGCCCTCTTTGAGGACGGTGCCAGGGCTACATTACCTATGTGCATCACCTTGCATTTTTTTAGCAATGAAGTCCGACAGCCAGACCTGGAACTTCCTTACCCCCTCTTCACTGTCTACCCTGCCACAGAGCTTAGTGTCATCTGCAGAGACACATCTTGTCCTGTATGTCTTCTCATATGTCACTAATGAACCCAAGGTGGGTGGCAGAGGACCCCAGCAGGAGAAGCAGCAGCTTCTGGTGGGGGACTTGGTCATTACAGGATAGATTTGAGAACAGGGAAGGGGGTGGAGAGGGAGGTAAGGTGCCTATGTGGTGCCATGGTTTGGAAGGATGGTAAGCAGATCTTAAGGATTGCCAGGGTGGCAGGACAGAGGAGGGAGCTGTATGTCACTGTCCACTTGGGGACCAATGACCTAGCTAGGGATGCAGCTGGGATTGTTCAGGGGAGTTCAGGGATCTGGTGAGGGGCCTAAAACAGATAGCACATATGGCAGCCTTCACCGAGGTGCTACTCTGTATATGGCTGAGGAGAAAAGAGGGAACTCTGCATCAAGAGCTTCAACTCATGGTTGAAAGAATGATGCACAGAGGAGGGGTTTGGCTACACTGTGGATGGGTGACCATCCTTGAAGGATGTGTCTGTACAATGGTGATGGCCTACGTCTATCTAGGAGAGGTACTGCAGTCTTCAGTGGATGGTTTAAATGTTGCTTCAATGAACATTTAAACTAACTGAAGGGGTGACAGAAGGACAGATGAAGGCATATACTGCCCCCCCACACACACACACACGAAATGAAGCAGGAGGGAAGAAGAACCTGAGGGGGAACACTTCCCCAGGGAAAAAGTTCAAGGCAAACAAAAGGGAACTGAGACAAAGGGGCAGGGAACAAACATAGTAATATGAGAGGGGAAAATGAGGCCGGGCCAAAGGAAGGAAGGAAGGAGAAGGTCACAAGCAGGGTGGGAGAAAGATGTGGAAAGCCATGTGTGCAGATGCAAGAAGTCTTAAAAATAAAATTCCAGATCTTGAGGCTATCATGACGGAGGCAGACCTGGACATAGTGGCCCCATCACTGAGTCATGGTGCACAGGAAACCACAACTGGGACATGGTTATACCAGGATACTTACAGTTCAGGAGGGTGGGAAGGGGAGGAAATGTGGTTTTTTTGATATGTCGGGAAAGATATGAAGGCTTCAGAAATGTGGGGGGGGGGGCTGGAGGTACTGTGGGTCACCCTGGAGACAGCAGCTTCCATTCGAACTGGGGCGATTTACACATCTCCAGCACAGGGGGAGGATCTGGACAAGGAAATGAGGGAGGCCATTAGCAAGATGGTAGATAAGGTGGAGGTACTGCTGATGGGGGACTTCAATCTACCAGATATTGATTGAAGCCTCCAGCCTCAGCCTTAGCTGGAAGCAGGGTCAGGTGGAAGTAAAAGAACCCAGGGTACTCTTCACAAAGAGTAGGGGACATTCCCGGTGTCCTGGCCAACATTCCCCTTCCCATAAACTGGTTCTTGCAATTATCCAGGCTGTGTGTGAGTGATGGTGTGCGATATGGCTGCCACTACACATTCAGTCACTTCACTACCAGTCTAGCATTGCTTGTAAAGCACTTTGGGATACACTGTGTATGAAAAGCACTATATTAATGCTGATTCTTCTTCTTCTTCATCCTCAACTCCCTGCAGGAGGCATTTCTGAGGCAACTAGTTAAGGAACCCACTCGTGATGGGGCAATACTGGACCCGGTACACACAAAGAGGGACAGTGTTGTGGACATTGAGGAGAGATGTTGCCTGCGGATTAGTGATCACTGGACACTGTGGTTTAATATTAGGATGGCATCGGAGGTGAACCACACAAGGACAAGGGTCCTGGACTTCAGAAGGGCAGATTTTAAAAAATTGGATGAATGCCTCAGAGACACTCTGCTGGGGAGATTACCCTGATGGGGTGGAGGGATAGTGGTCAAGATTAAGGGATAGAATACTGAAAACAACAAACCTCTGCACAAAACAGGTGAGCAAAAGCAGGAAAAAAAAGAGACCAATATGGTTCTCAAAGGAGGTGGCAGCAAGAGTAAGGCAAAAAGGGCAGTGTTTAAGAGATATAAGGAGATGCAAATGGAAGAGGACAGAGAGGTGTACCAGCAAAAACAGAGGGAAGCAGGGAAGGTGGTGAGGGGCACTACCGCACAAACTGAGGAACAAATAGACAGGGGGGTAACAAGGGGGGCAAGACCATTTATAGGTATATAAATGAAAAAAGAAAGACAAGGGGAGGAATTGTGAGGCTGAGGGGGAGATAGAGAGAGAGAGAGAGAGAGACTGTGTAGAGGATGATCAGAAAAAGGCAGATATCCTGGACAAATACTTCTGTTCTCTCGTCACAGTAGAAGGGAAAGGGAATGGGCCATATATAGGTTACAAAAACCACTGGAGGGAGGGAAGTAGACACAAGTACATTTGAACAGGAAAGAGTCCTGAAGGAACTTGCAAATCTGAGAGTGGACAAGGCTATGCAGCCGGATGGGGTACATCCAAGAATATTGAAACAGCTCAGGGAGATAATGGCTGTACCTCTGACAGCTCTATTCAATAACCCACTATATACAGGGGTGGTCCCAGAGGACTGGAGAAGAAAGAGGTAGTCCTGCTCCATAAAAGCAGCAGCAGGGAAGAGGCTGACTACTACAGGCTGCTCAGTCTGACATCAGTAGTGGGGAAACTAGTGAAGTAATTTCTAAAGAAAGACTGGTAGATCATCTTGTATTTGGTGGGTTACAGGGCCCAATGCATCATGGAGTCATAAGAGGGAGATCATGTCAGATAAACCTAATAGATTTCTTTGACTGAGTGACCAAAGAAATAGATCAGGGGGAGCAGCAAAGCATTCAATACTATGCCACATAGGAGGCGCATAACAAAACAGGGAAGCTTGGGGACGGGAACCAAGGTGGCACACTTGGTAGTAATTGGCTGACAGGCAAAAGAGGATGGTGAAGAGTGCTCGCTCATGGGAAGGGATAGTGAACAGTGGGGTTCCTTAGGGTTCAGTACTGGGTTCGGTCCTCTTCAATGTCTTTATGAGCGACACTGCAGAACTGGAAGGGAAGATGTGCCTCTTTGCAGATGACACCAAGATCTGCAATAAGGTGGACACTCCAGACAAGGTGGAGAGAACAGAGAGCAGAAAAACTTGAGGAATGGCCAAGGGTATAGCAGTTGGGTTTCAATGCAAAAAAGTGCAAAATTATGCATCTTGACACTGAAACCCACAGACAGAGTATACAATGGAAGGGGAGGTATTGACAGTCACTGAACAGGAAAATAACCAGAGGTAATCATAACAGATGACCTTAAAGTGGCAAGGCAATGTGATAAAGCAGTAGAAAAGCCAGTGGGATGCTGGGGTGCACAGAGAGGGGTATCACAAGCAGAAAAAGGGAGGTGGTGTTGCTACTGTATCGGCCATCAGTGAGACCTCACCTGGAGTACTTTGTCCATTTCTGGAAACCACATCTCAGAAAAGACATAAACAGGGTAGAGACCATCCAAAAAGTGCAACAAAAATGGTGCAGGGACTGCACCTAATGTCCTATGAGGAGAGACTGAAGGATCTAAACATGTACACACTGGAAGAGAGGAGGGAGAAGGAGGACATGATACACACCTTTAAATTCTTCACATTAGTGGATAAGGTACAGGAAGGGAACATCTTTCAGAAAAAAAAGGTGTACAAGAACTAGGAGGCATGCAATGAAGCTGGAGAGGGAAGTTTAAGAGGGATGTGAGGAAGTATTTGTTCACTGACAGGGTGCTGGATACCTAGAACAATCTTCCAGTGGGGGGGGGGAGAAAATTGCAGTGGGTTTCAAGCATGTATGGGATAGGTATAGAAGAAAACTGGCATCAATGGGGGGTGGAGGTGGCAGGAGACCAGGTAGGGTCTGCAGTGGCAGAACAGAGATTGAAAAGAGGGGCAGACTAGGCTAACCAAGCAGTTCTTATCTGCCAATAAATTCTATGCTTATATGTTTCTATGAAAAATACATAGATACATAGATGTTGTCAGTAGATAAGGGCCTTGTGGCCCATCTAGTCTGCCCAATCCCTCTTCATAATGCTTAAGGTGAGGCAGGCAGTATACAGCTGTGGTTTAAGGCTCTGAACTGCAAATCGGGAGACCTGTGTTTGAATCCCCACAGCCCCCACTTGCATACTGTGTGACCCTGAGCAAGTCACTTAACTTCTCTGTGCTCCCAGGTTGCACCTGTAAATAAGCTTTCAGCTTAGTGTGTCTCACCTGATTAAACAATTGAAAAAAAAAGGTACCCTAGATGCTAGAAGTCCCCCCCCCCTTCACCCTACCTTCATAATTCCAATGTGCCTGTCCCACGCATCCTTGAATCGCTGAACTGTTGCTGCCCCCACCACTTCCTGGGGGAGACTGTCCCATTTCTCCACCACCCTTTCAGTGAAGTAGAATTTCCTCAAGTTTCCCCTACGTTTTCCCCCTTTTAGTCTCATGCTGTTCCCCTTTCTTCTGCGATTTCCCTTCATGTGAAAGATGCTCTCTTCTGGTACCCTGTTGATCCCCTTCAGACACTTGAAGGTCTCTATCATGTCTCCCCTCTCTCTCTTCTCTCCTCTCTCCTCTCCTCCAGGGAATACATATTGAGAGCTCTGTGTCTCTCCTCATACGACTCATGCTGCATCCCGGACACTATTTTTGTCACCCTCCTCTGTACCATCTCCATCCTGTCTATGTCTTTTTGGAGATGGGGCCTCCAGAACTGAACACAGTACTCCAGATGAGGCCTTACTAGGGAGCTGTACAATGGTACCACTACTTCCCTCCTTCTACTTGTTATAGCCCTCCCTATGCACCCTAGTATTCTGTTAGCCTTTATGACTGCTTTGTCGCACTGTTCAGCCACTTTGAGGTTGTCTTCTGTGAGTACCCCTAGATCCCTTTCCTCTTTGGTGTCCTCCAGTGTTACCCCGTCTAGTTCATACTCGACCCTAGGATTCCATCACCCCGGTGCATAACCCTGCACTTTTTTGCACTGAAACCCAACTGCCATTCCTTGGACCAGTTTTCGAGCCTCTTCAGAGCTCTCCTCATTTTTTCTTTACTTTATTGTGTATCTACTCTGTTACATAGCTTTGTATCGTCCGCAAACAGTCTATCTGCAACATCCCGGGGCAATATCATTTATGAAGACATTGAACAGCACTGGTCCCGGCACGGATCCCTTGTCACCCGTCCATTCTGTGAGCTTACCCCATTTACCACCACTCTTTGTGTTCTGTTACTCAACCAGTTTCTAACCCATGTTACTACCTCTATCCCACCCCCAGATTTGCAAGCTTGTGAATTAGTCTCCTGTGTGGGACTGTGCCAAAGGTCTTACTGAAGTCTAGACAGGCCACATCTACCACTTTGCCCCAGTCTATTTCCTTCATCACCCACTCGAAGAAATCAATCAAGTTGGTCTGGCATGACCTCCCTGCCGTGAATCCATGTTGCCTTGGGTCCAGCAGCCCCCTTGTCTCTAGGTATTCCACCAGCCTTCCCTTAAGCAGGGTTTCCATCATTTTACCTACTATCGAGGTCAAACTGACAGGGTGGTAGTTTTCTGCCTCCTCCTTGCTGCCACTTTTCTGCAGGGTTACCACTTGTGCCCTCCTCCACTCCTCTGGAACCATGCCTGTTTCCAGTGATCCACTGAACAGCTTAGCAAGAGGTTTAGCCAGTTCCTCCCTGAGCTCCTTTAGGATCCTCGGGTGTATCCCATCCGACCTCATAGCTTTATCCACCCTAAGCCGTTCTAGTGCTCTTTTTACTCTATCCTCTGAAAAAGGTCTATTGTCTATTCCTTCTCCAGTAATGAGGGACCATCCCAATTGCCTTCTTCCATGAATACGGAGCAGAAGTATTTTGTTGAGGACAGTCACCTTGCCAATGTCTTTCTCCACTACCCTGCCTCCCTCTTCCCTAAGTCTCACAATCCCCGGCCCTCGTCTTCCTTCTCCCACCTAGAGAATGCCTTCCCTCCTTCCTTCACTGATTTAGCTAGCTTCTCCTCGGTTTCAGCCTTTGCTGCCCTTACTGCCTTGTTTGCTTCCCTTCATTTTTCAAAGTATTCTTGCCTGTTCTCCTTGCTTTGTGTTGAGTACTTCAGAAATGCCATCTTTTCCTCTTACTAGCTCTGCTACTCCCCTCAAGAACCACATGGGTTTCTTCTTTCTTTTGCTCTTGCTGCAGGGCCTGGTGCAATGGTTTGCTAAAAGGTGCAGGTCTTCCCTTATCTTATGACCTAGCTAGGCATGGGATCAGTGTAGTGCAGAATGAATTTGTGGAGTTGGGGAGGGGCCTCAGACGGGTAGCAAGCACAGTAACCTTCTCAGAGGTGCTACCAGTCCATGGCAGGAGTGTGCCTCCCCCCACAAAACATGGCAGGTAGTAGGGTAAACACTGAGGTACAGAGCTCAACACAGGGCGGACGGGAGTAAATGGTAAAATAGAGAAGATCAATAAGAGCAGGGATGTGGGAAAAAAGGATCAAGCCAACATTAAATGGAGGGCAATGACTACTAATGCCCGTAGTCTGGGAAACAATCAAACATATGAAAAGGACTGGTCCTGGAACTGACCCCTGAGAAACCCACTCATGATCTCCTTTTTCCCCAGATACTGATCAGCTACTGATAGGGGACTCAATTGTTAGGGGGGTAGAACTGGGGAAGGGAGAGAAGGAAGTAAGCTGCCAGCCTGGTGCCATGGCTTGGAGGGACAAGAAGCGAATCCTCACAATTGTAGAAGCAGCATCACAGGAGAGAAAACTAGATATCATTGTCCACCTTGGGACAAATGACCTAGCTAGGCATGGGATCAGTGCAGTGCAGAATGAAGTTGTGGAGTTGGGGAGGGGCCTCAGATGGGTAGCAAGCACAGTAACCTTCTCAGAGGTGCTACCAGTCCATGGCAGGAGCAAGGCTAGGGTACTGCACACCATGCAGTTTAATGAATGGTTGCAAAACTGGTGCAGAGCACAGGGCTTTGGCTTCATTGGGGACTGGGGGTCCACCTGGAGAGATAAAGGTCTATACTGGTATGACGGTCTGCATTTGTCACAAAGGGGACCAAGCTTAGGTGACAGGTTTAAATGCTTCCTTGGCAAGCTTTTAAACTAGATAAGGGGGAGGTACTGATAAAAGGCAGGAAAAGTCAAGCCCCCAACAAAACATGGCAGGTAGTAGGGTAAACACTGAGATACAGAGCTCACACAGGGCAGAGGCGGGGTAAATGGTAAAATAGATAAGATCAATAAGAGCAGGGATGGGGGAAAAAAGGATCAAGCCAACATTAAATGGAGGACAATGACTACTAATGCCCGTAGTCTGGGAAACAAGCTTTCTGAGCTAGTAGCTTTGATGGAAGATGAACAATTGAATATTGTGGCAGTCACAGAAACATGGTACACCGAGAACCATGAATGGGATGTCAACATACCAGGGTACACAATCTACAGAAGGGACAGGGAAGGTAAAAGAGGAGGTGGAGTAGCTCTATACATAAGGAAGGGATCAAAGCTACAGAACTAAAAAGTAAAGGGGGAGGACAAGAGGCACTTTGGGTTACCTTGGAGATGGGGAATGGCATCGCAATCCGTACAGGGGTTGTATACAGACCCCCATCTCAAGGGGAGGAAATGGACAAGAAAATGATAGAGGACATTCTCAAAATGGCTGAAAAAGGGGAGATACTGTTGATGGGGGACCTGAATATGCCAGATGTTAACTGTAGGACATGTACTGCAGCCACATCCAAAGCAGGGGTCATTCTCGATGCCCTGCAGAAACAGACTAGACAGCTAGTGCTGGAACCCACTTGGGAGGGAGCAATACTTAGACCTGGTACTCTCAAATGGAGAGAGGATCACAAATTTAGAAGTCAGTAGACATCTGGGAACAAGCTACCACTGCACAGTGTGCTTACAATGAGCACAACCATGGAGATAAGCCATACAAAAACAAGGATATTGGACTTTAGAAGGGCTGACTTTGGCAAAATGGGTGAACACTGAAGAATGCACTAGCAAATGGCCAAATAGGAGGGTGGAAGAACAATGGAGAAAAATCAAAACTGCCATCATAGAGGCAATAAGTCTTTATGTAAAACAAATAAAGAAAACAAAGTGGGTAAAAACCACTATAGTTCTCAAAAGAGGTGGCAGGAAGGTTAAGGAGAAAAGGCTGCATTCAAAAAGTATAAGGAATCACAGAGGGAGCACGACAGGGAACTGTATCAATTAAAGCAGAAAAGAAGTAGGAAAGGCAGTCAGAATAGCAAAGGCCCAAACCGAGGAAAAAATAGCCAACTCGGTCAAAGGGGATAAAACCTTTTATAGGTACATTAGGGAGCATAGAAAGGTTAAGGAAGGATAGTGAAGATTAATAAAGGAGAGGGAGGTGGGCAGAGGGAGACAGTGAAAAGGCAGAGATACTGAATGAGTACTTTTGCTCAGTATTCACAAAAGAAGATGAGGAGCAGTTACCTAAACCAGACAATAGAAGCACTCTGGGTAGGGGGTTGATACCAGTCCATTCACAGAAGAAAGAGTCCTGAAAGAACTCCTAAACTCAAGGTGGACAAAGCAATGGGCCTGATGGGATTCAACCCAGAATCCTAAAAGAACTAGGGGGACCTAGTGACACCACTGACCACACTTTTAACAAATCATGGCAGGATGGGGTGGTACCTGAGGACTGGAGGAGGGCAGATATGATTCCTTTACAAAAGTGGGAGCAAGGCAGAAGCAGGAAACTACAGACCTGTAAGTTTGACCTCAGTGGTAGGAAAATGATGGAATCACTTCTGAAAGAAAGAATTGTTGAGTACCTAGAGGCCAGCAGGGCACAGGACCCAAAGCAACATGGATTTACAGCAGGAAGGTCATGTCAGACTAATCTAATTGATTTCTTTGACTGGGTGACCAAAGCAATAGACCAGGAGGGTTGTGGATATGGCCTACCTAGACTTTAGCAAGGCATTTGACACAGTCCCCACAAAGATTAATAATCAGTTAGCCAGCCTGGGAGTGGGTCCCAGGGTGGTAGCCTGGTAGCGAACTGGCTGCACAACAGGACACAGAAGGTAATAGTGAATGGAACACATTCGAAGAAAGGGGTTACTAGTGGAGTACCTCAGGGCTCAGTACTGGGTCCAATCTCTTTAACATCTTTATAAGTGACATTGCAGAGGGTCTGAGGGAAAGGTATGCTCTTTGCAGATGACACAAAGATCTGTAACAGAGTTGATACACAAGAGGGTAGAAAAGATGAGAAGGGACTTGGCAAAGTTGGAGGAATGGTCAGACATATGGCAACTTAGATTCAATGCAAAGAAGTGCAAAGTAATGCACCTGGAAACAAAAACCAGGAGAAGAGTACACAATAGCAGGGAGGTACTAACAACAACAAAAATGGAAAGGGACCTGGGGGTAGTCATATCAGATGACCTAAAGGTGGGTAAGCAATGTGAAAAGTCAGTAAGGAGAGCCAGGGGGATACTGGGATGCATAGGAAGGGGCATCACAAGTAGAAAAAGGGAAGTGGTTATCCCTCTATACAGACAGTTGGTGAGACCCCATCTGGAGTACTGTGTGCAGTTTTGGAGACCTCATCTACGCAAGGACATAGACAGGATGGAAGCAGTCCAGAGGAGGGCAACTAAAATGGTGCAGGGTCTACATCAGAAACCATATGAAGAGAGACTGAGAGAGCTTAATATGTATACCCTTGATGAAAGGAGGGACAGGGGACATGATAGAAACGTTCAAGTACCTCAAGGGAATCAACAAAGTCCAGGAGAGTAGCATCTTTCAGAAAAAGAGATGTGTAAGAACAAGGGGGCACAGTTTAAAGATAGAGGGGGACGGCTCAGGGGTAATGTGAGGAAATTCTTTTCACGGAGAGAGTGGTGGATACATGGAACAGCCTTCCTGAGGAGGTCGTTGGGTCTAAAACAGTGGGGGAATTCAAACATGCATGGGACAGACACAAAGCAATTATAGTGGGGGGTTGCAGGAAGCAGGCTGTTGGTTAACTAGAATCTGCAGCTTATCCAGTAGGTAGGGAAATGGGCAGACTGGGTGGGTCAAGTGGTCCTTATCTGCCGTCAAAGTCTATGTTTCTATGTTTCTATGTTATCCCACTGTTCCACCACTCCTCTTATGTCATCGTATCCCTGCATAGCCTTCCTTAATTCGTCCTTCATCTTACCGAAGTCTATCCTCCTGAAATCCAGGATTCTGGTCCTTGTATGGCTAGCCTCCTGTGACATCCTTATAGTGAACCCCACAGCTCGATGGTCACTAGTCCCTAGGTTCTCCCCCACTGTGACTTCCTTTATCCTGTCCCCACTGTTTAGGATCAGATCTAGAATTGAATTCTCCCTTGTAGGCTCCCTCACTAGTTGTGTGAGACCACACCTTGCAGGGATTGCAGGAACCCCTTACTCCTGGCTGAGGCTGCCGCCGGGATGCTCCAGTCCACATCTGGCAAGTCGAAGTCACCCATCAGCAGCAGTTCACCCTTTGTTGCCATGTTCTCTGTAGTCTCAGACAGTTCTCTGTCTACATTCTCTGCCTGTCCTGGGGGCCTGTATATCACTCCTGTTTTAAGTACTGATCCCCCTCCCCACCTCCAGGGTTACCCACAGTTGCTTTCCCCACTTGTCTTGTGGGACCTTCACTTTTATCCCTTCCCTGATGTACAATGCCAACCCTTCCCCTTTCTTGCCTTTCCTGTCCTGCTTGTGTAGAGTGTAGCCCGGAATGGCTAGCTCCCAGGCACGGTTGCATTCCATGATATCCAGGTCCTCGGAGGCCATCAAACATATGAAAAGGACTGGTCCTGGAACTGACCCCTGAGAATCCCACTCATGATCTCCTTTTTCCCCTGATTTGACCCAGTTTACCACCACCCTCTGCTGTCTCCCACCTAACCAACTTTGCATTCCTACCCATCTAATTAGGTCCTTTGCTGCTCCCAAATCCTCTAATTTATTCAATGACCTTCTGTGTGGCACTGAGTCAATTCCCTTGCTGAAGTCAAAATAGAGTAACTCTATTTCTTGCCCCTTATCTACCACCTTTGTTACCTGGTCAAAGAATACTATCAGGTTGATCTGACAAGACCTCCCTGCCATGAACCCTTGCTGCTTACTATCCCAGGGCCAGTTTCTCTCTAGGTAGTCCACTAGGCCCTCTCTGACTAGTGCCTCTATCAGTTTACCTGCAATGGAGGTAAGACTGATGGGCCTGTATTTTCTCAGTTCCTCCCTGTCCCCTCCACTGTGGAGCAGTACCACATACACATTACTCACCTGTAACAGTAGTTCTAGGAGCGGTATATGTTGTTCATCCACACATTATGGCATATCCTTTCCCTTTAAATATCTTGCTGGAAGTCATTAACTCATTCAGGCCTAGATACGCCTGTAGGTGGTGTTTGAACGCATAGCCACTCAGGCCAATAACGACTATAAACATACTCAGCTGACTTTCACTCAGGCCTAGAAACATCTGAGTAAGTCAGCAAGGTTTACCTAAATATTAAACAAACCAAATTGCTTAGAATTGATTGCATAGCACCATTAGAAAGATCATTTTATGCTGAACAACTTTGCCGCTGATACTTTGTGTCTACCACGTACACTTTAGGAGTTATTCACATTTGTTTAAGGTAAGTGTGCATGGCTGACATTTGTCTCTCAAGCCTCACCTAAGCACCGTGAATAAATCTGAAAAAAAACTCAAAGTGTTTTGGTATTTCAGCTAGTATAAAATAAAAACAAATTGATTATAATTGATTGCATAGCGCTATTAGAAAGATCATTTTGTGCTGAACAACTTTGCCACTGATACTTTGGCCCCAATATTCAGAATTGAGCCTGGCACAGGTGCAAGTGTTGGCACAATGCAACTGAGTTGCGCTGGAGCAACAAAGGGAGATATTCAATAGAGATGTGCCATGGCACAGAATACGTAGGGTGCAAATACAATGTGCCAGCGCATCCCCCAGACAGGTCTGAATACCAGGAATGGGAATGCTCCAGCCCAACTGTAGCTGTGCTGGGCTCAATTCCCAGATATTCAGACCTGGATATGCAAATGGCCATTATGCATGTGTAACCCCCTTGTTACCCGGGGTTACTAGAATCCCAGTAAGACCTAGTGGTAGGCAGGGAAGGCAGCTTGTGAAACTCCAGTAAAATGGATTTCACACTGTCTCACTCTGTTCTCAGTCCCAGCTGAGACTGAGGGATGACATCACCATAGAACTATCACAGCTGCATGAGCCACAATGGAATCTGCAGAAGGGAGTTAGAGTAGAATGTTGGGAGGTTTGAACAGTCAGTGTTCAGTTGGGAGTTGGAGATTGTTGTGAGAGGAGCACAGCAGTTCTGTGCTCCAGCTCTTGGAGCCTCAGCACTGAAACAGGGCTACATTTAGGGAAAGGTGTGTGTTTCCGCCAAAAGAGAGACACAGTAAGCTGTTTTTAAGTGGTGGAGACCGCTGATTCGGGTCTCTGTGCCCCATCCCTGAGGAGATGGGGCAGGAAGGTTTGCCTACTATTCCAGGGGCAACCCCCTGGCTACTGCTGGAGAAAGAAGCTGCCTTATTTTTCCCAAGTGTGTGGGGTACAAGAAGATTTCTAGATTCGCCTGTGGGACACCTGCAACCGAAGGGTGAGTTCTGCTCTTTCTAAAGGGCCCATGTTTCATCCTGAACTGTGTTAAAGTGGGGATTGGACTGCTGAAGTAGTGGGAGGCCTAGAGTAATAGGCTTAGCCAAAAGTAAAAGTATGTTCAAGTCCAGCACAAGGGGAAAGTCAAGACATGTACAGGAAATGTGATATATGTCTACCCAGTAATCTACATTGCCAAGCTTTCAAAAGAGTTGTTTAGTATCCAGAGAAATGGGCGGGTATGGATTGTGGGAGCTGGAGGTGGGAGACCCCCCCCCATCTTTAGTAACCAGGTCCACCTCTATGGATTTGCTCTGTGGATTTCTACTCTGCCTCATGCACTTGGCCAGTGATGAGGGAAGTACCCAGACGTGGGATTGGAAGGAAATTCCCTCTAGGAGTCAAAGGCTCTAAGGTGGTTTGGGGAGCCACCAACAGGAAAACTGGTTTATTCCCATATGGACCGCGGACTAAGTGGCCAGCGGGGGAGCCGGGCCATGGGGAAAACCCAAGTAGTGTACAAGTCGAGCTGTGTACCCAAAGCTGCGTGCAAGTCTGGGCTGTGTGCCTGGTGGGTTCAGAGACTAAGGGCTGGAATAGTGAAGAGGTGTTCTGTGTCTCTAATCTGCATTACCAGGAATGTAGCCCCATGGGGGTCTGTCTATGCTTTGTTTGTTCAGTTTGGATGTGAATAAAAGCCACACTGTAGAATCCCATTCCTGGTTTTAGACATTACAGTTATTGCTTCCTGTGTTTGGATTTACTTGGGTGCCCCTGTGCAGAGTAGCCAAACCTAGGCCCCCTGTGCTGAGTAACCTAGTCCTCCCCGAACCCAGTCCCCACCAGGTATTGCTGTCAGCTTCAACAGCATGCCACCTGTCATTTGCAAAAAGGCAGGGGTGAGGGGTTACAAAAATGGAGGCACCACTTTGGATTTTTATTCTGGGAGGAAGGGTGCTGGGGCAAGGGGGCTATCATTTTGGCTATCTGGCAGTGGGTAGCCCAGAAAAGCTGAAGCAAGTTAACTATTGTGTCACTGTGTGCTGGGATCTTATGCTGCTGCTGTTAAAATGCCAACTGTTTACCAAGGAGCAGTAAAGCTAAAAGATTGTGCCCTTGTCCTGCATCAGTTGTTTACAGCGTTTTGCCTGCTTTTTAAAGAACTGTGTGATTAAGAAAAGTGTGGAAGACTAGGGGTAGCAACAGGAGAATTGTGCCCTGGATGTTAAAAATGTTTTTGAGTGAACTAGAGACTTGCAGTGTAAATGGCCATGCTAAATGGCTGAAATGGGCTCCCGCCGTGGAGTCAGTTGGGAAAAAAAAGTGGTTTCTGCAGTTTAAATTTGCTTGCTCAATGATCGCCGTGAAGAGAAGAGCACTCGCGAGGAAGAAGAGGCTCATTTGTATGGCATCGTGTGATTGGTGAGGCTGCAATCAGTCCCGCCCCTCAGCCAGCTCTACAGTGACTGCCCCAGCATTCGAGAGGGAGTGTGAGAAGAGTGCGTGCACTGGCTAGTGGAGGAGCGTCGTGGTGATTAAAAAGCGCTGTAAAACTGTTAAAAATAGACTTTTCTGTTCAAAATCGAGCTCAACCCGCATCTCGATCGTCTGAATTGCAAGTGGTGATCGGGGAGACGATCGGCAGGACTGCCCACCCGTTTTCTTTCGGAGGCCTCCAAGACTGGCTGCAGGCCATTTTTTCCATTGCAGCTAACAGCTACTGATAACAGTAAGTACCAATAGTAAAAGTTGCTCAAACAGTGATTTTCTGCCAAAAGCCAGCTGAATATGTGTGCAGCAGTGTAGTCGCTTTGAAAATAATGACTGTGTCAAGTTTTACCAGCAAGTGCAAGTCTGCTAGGCCATTGACTGTGTGCATAGTTATGAATTCAGCATCAGTTTAAAGTTTTAAAGCCAGAGAGAGACTGTGTTAGCCAAATGTGCAGCACTAGTTTACAGGCAATCCTGTGCTTAAAATCCTGAGGCTTTAAGGGACTGTGAGTTAAAGAAATGTTTCCACCAAGTGAAAAGTCCATGGAAAATCATGTAAATGTGTTAGAAAAAGAACAGTGCAAGTTTGTGCAGTTTGAGCAAAAGTTATCAGTAGTGTGTGTAAATCGGATGCGCAGTGGCTTGACCCAGTTTCTGAATGTTGATGCGCAGGAGTGCTGTCGCCGCCATTACAGGGAGGGGGTAGTAAAGTAAACACAGCAGCAGAGGAGCCATTTTAAAAGTAAAGAAAGTGTTCAGTGAAGTGGGACTTTCAGTAACAGTGAGCATTTGTTTGTTTTCCCTGCACTTATGGCCTCAGGACCAGCTCGCTACCCGGATCATGCCCGGGCTGCAGTAACAGCAGCAGTAAATAGATTAAGGGACATTGAAAGGTGTTGTTATGGAGGACAACTGCCTCCTCATGTGGCGATTCCTGGATATCCAGTGCAAGTGTGTCAAATATGCTTAAATGCTGGAAGGGACGTCTTCATGATACCTCACTGTTCTGGGTGCCTAGAAAATATGGCTTGTATAAAGTGCCCCAGATTTGTTTGGCTCCCACATGGACAAAGGTTCAGGAATCTGTAGTTGGCAGCACACAGCACCAGGCGGAGCCTGTTGAAGAAGGCCCCTTGGGGGAGTGTGGCACAAAGCTAGAGGGTGCAGATTTAGAGACAGAACCAGATGTTGAAGTTTCGGATACTGGATCTCAGAAGGAAAGTTCAGATAAAGCAGCAGTAAACCCCGGGGGGCCTAGCCCAAGTCTCATAGGAGAAGATGAGATGAGGGAGGCCTTTGAATGGGAGGTGTCGACCTCCACGCCTAGTGATGAGTGGATAGTCTCAGGAGTGAGAACGACTGCTCACTCCTGGGCTCAGATCCTCAGTGAGGAAGAAGATGAGGGGGAACCTATGTGGCCTTGTGAAAAAGGAATGGGTACACAGCCTCAAGCTCTTGCCTTAGAGGAATGCATGGAAGAGAGTGGTGATGCCACTGCCCTGGCTATGCAAGAAGAAGAAGTCAGGGATCCATTTTCAATCTCGTTGAGGATGTGTAGCTGGCAGAACCAGGACTGTCCGCCCCCAAGCCAGGCCAGCAGTCTCAGGTTGACCAAAGCTAGTAAAGAGGAGAGACTGGTTCGTAGGAAGGAGAATGAGATCTATGGGATGACCTTTTCTACCTTACCTCAGAGAGTCTGGGAGGAGATTGAGAACAGCAGGAAATCCTGGAACTGGGCCGAAGCAATAAAATGTGTGCATCCTGGTGCAAACAAGCATGTCAGGAACAGGCTGTTTCATGAGAAATATACCCACTGGAAGAGAGGCAGGACACTGTTTATGGACAGAGTGCGAATAGTGGACGGAGACGGACATGAAACCTTCCACTGTGTGAATTATGTGTGCCCAGATGGGGTAATAATTCAAGCTCCTAACCCCCTGTACTACTGGCCTCGATGCAAGTACCTCCCGGCAAATGTGCCCGTGCCTGCCAGATGGAAAGCCGAGCAGTGGTAGTCAATACTGCCACACCAGCCTTCGCAGTGCCTTTGTTGATCTGCCAGTATGGACATCCAGGACTCAGGTGCCCCACATTCATCAGTTCTACAGTGTACTGGCCTTTCCAGAATCCATCGACTGGCCCACCAGATGACTTCAGATCCAGAGAGAACACTAGCCCAGCTGTATCCTGCTTCATCGCCTGGTAATTGGATGATGTCAGACCAGCTGTTTTCCTTTTTGTTCCTGTTCTAAGGTTCCATCTCCAGAGATGACATCAACCCAGCAGTTCCCAGATGTGCCTTCCTGTAGTTCCCGGAAGATGTCCGCCCAGCTGTATCGGAAGAAATGCTGCCAGGGAGAGTCTTCGGCTGAGGAGCAGGTGGGTGCAGATTTTTCGTTCTACAAGGGGCTGGTAAGTCCGACCTTTTCTATCCTTATGACATTGCAGTACACACCCTACACTAGCAGACTCCAGAATGTGTGAACTGTCCTCAAAGACTCTCCCCTTCGGGACTTTGGCCTGCTAGAACTGTGCTTCACCGGGCTCCGGCCCAGGAGAAACTCTTTAATGACTAGCCTTCGGGCACTGTGGTCACTAATTGGGACTTTTAGGGCACTCCATCCCCCAAATGTGTATTGTAAATAATGTCATTGTTTTTCTACTGGTTTCTAGTGTATATACTGTTTTTCTACCTTTTCTAAAAAAAAAAAATCTTTTGGGATTCTCCAGTGTTTTGATGGTAGGGGTTTAGGTAGACTGTGTATGCAGATTAGGAGTGTGTGTTGTCTTTCTTTTTCTTGCAGGTGTTCCTGAAGAAGATAGAAGAGAAGACAAGAAGAAGAGATGGGGCTCATCGGAGTTCCTCACTAGTACTTTAGTGTGTAGAATTTAAAGTACTGTGGTTGTTATTGTTGTTGTTACTGTATTAACCCCTTCCTTCTACAGGTGTGGTTGTGGGGGTAGGGAGGTAGTAAAGTAATATAATGGTATAGTATTCATTTCTTGGTGTGTGGTTGCAGGGTGCCCAAGGTCGGAGAGATCCTCGGGTTGTTTTTGTTTTGGGGTGTTAAGTTAGAGGCAGACAGATTTTCCCTAGAGGGTTGGGGGATAGACAGGCTGTGGTCCTGAATGGCTGTAGGGACTGCAGTGCTGAGCTATTAGGGCTATATTCTGGACAGTTCTACCAGAGCCACTAGGCACCCACAGTAAGTGGGTAGAGTAGAGGCTAATATGTCAGCTAACAGCCTCTAGGCCCTTAGTGTTGCCTGCCTGTGCTCGCACATGGTAGGAGGGGGCCTGATCATCCCCCTCCACAGGTACCACATAGGGTGGGATGGCCTAAGCCAGGTAAACAATGACTGTGGACAGTCATTTTCCTGGTCAAGGGTGAGTGTAACCCCCTTGTTACCCAGGGTTACTAGAATCCCAGTAAGACCTAGTGGTAGGCAGGGAAGGCAGCTTGTGAAACTCCAGTTAAATGAATTTCACACTGTCTCACTCTGTTCTCAGTCTCAGCTGAGACTGAGGGATGACATCACCATAGAACTATTGCAGCTGCATGAGCCACAGTGGAATCTGCAGAAGGGAGTTAGAGTAGAATGTTGGGAGTTTTGAACAGTCAGTGTTCAGTTGGGAGTTGGAGATTGTTGTGAGAGGAGCACAGCAGTTCTGTGCTCCAGCTCTTGGAGCCTCAGCCCTGAAACAGGGCTACATTTAGGGAAAGGTGTGTGTTTCCGCCAAAAGAGAGACACAGTAAGCTGTTTTTAAGTGGTGGAGACTGCTGATTTGGGTCTCTGTGCCCCATCCCTGAGGGAATGGGGCAGGAAGGTTTGCCTGCTATTCAAGGGGCAACCCCCTGGCTACTGCTGGAGAAAGAAGCTGCCTTATTTTTCCCAAGTGTGTGGGGTACAAGAAGATTTCAAGATTCGCCTGTGGGGCACCTGCAACCGAAGGGTGAGTTCTACTCTTTCTAAAGGGCCCATGTTTCATCCTGAACTGTGTTAAAGTGGAGATTGGACTGCTGAAGTAGTGGGAGGCCTAGAGTAATAGGCTTAGCCAAAAGTACAAGTATGTTCAACTCCAGCACAAGAGGAAAGTCAAGACATGTACAGGAGATGTGATATACGTCTACCCAGTAATCTACATTGCCAAGCTTTCAAAAGAGTTGTTTAGTATCCAGAGAAATGGCCAGGTATGGATTGTGGGAGCTGGAGGTGGGAGACCCCCCCCATCTTTAGTAAGCAGGTTCATCTCTATGGATTTGCTCTGTGGATTTCTACTTTGCCTCATGCACTAGGCCAGTGATGAGAGAAGTACCCAGACATGGGATTGGAAGGAAATTCCCTCTAGGAGTCGAAGGCTCTAAGGTGGTTTGGGGAGCCACCAACAGGAAAACTGGTTTATTCCCATATGGACCGCGGATCAAGTGGCCAGTGGGGAGCCGGGCCATGGGGAAACCCAAGTAGTGTACAAGTCAGGCTGTGTACCCAAAGCTGCGTGCAAGTCCGGGATGTGTGCCTGGTGGGTTCAGAGACTGAGGGCTGGAATAGTGAAGAAGTGTTCTGTGTCTCTAATCTGCATTGCCAGGAATGTAGCCCCATGGGGGTCCATCTATGCTTTGTTTGTTCAGTTTGGATGTGAATAAAAGCCACACTGTAGAATCCCATTCCTCGTTTTGGACATTACAGTTATTGCTTCCTGTGTTCGGATTTACTTGGGTGCTCATGTGCAGAGTAGCCAAACCTAGGCCCCCTGTGCCGAGTAACCTAGTCCTCCCCAAACCCAGTCCCCACCAGGTACTGCTGTCAGCTTCAACAGCATACCACCTGTTATTTGCAAAAAGGCAGGGGTGAGGGGTTACACATGCAAGGTACAAATGGGGCCATTTGCATGTCATTATGGCCCCATTTGCATGTGTTGCACAGGGCTGACCAGCGAAATGCACATGGCTTCCTGCACAGCATGCGGTCCCTGTACCAGGGATCACAGTAGTACCCCCACTCCATCCCGTACCACTGAGCACCAGTAGTACGATGTTTACACTCCTTGGTGGTCCAGTGAGTCTCCGCTCCCCTCTCGACTCCCCAATCGCCCAAAATACGGTAAACAATAATCCCTGGTAGTCTAATGGTTCCCCCCTCCTTGCCTGTAACCCCAATCACCTGACATACAATAATAGTATGTCTCTGGTAGTCTAGTGGTACCCCCCGCCCCACCGGTAAATCTGACCGCCCATGATGAAACAATATTATTGCCCTGGTAGTCTAGTGGTACTCCTCACCCCCAACACACACAGGTCCCCCAGGCCACCCAGCACCCCCATCATCGGCGAGCAGCAGCAAAACCACCAGCATACCTCCGTGGCTGCCCCTCGAATGACAGCGTACGGTATGGGCTGCAAGCCCATTGGTCCACACTGTGGACCAATGGGCTTGCAGTACATAATGTAATAGTCATTCACAAATATGTGAATGAAGTCATTCATTCACATATATGTGAATGACTATTACAGTATGCACTGCAAGCCTATACTGTATGCTGTAATTCGCTGGGCAGTTGCAGAGGTATGTGGGTGGGTTTGCTGCTGCCCGCCGATAACAAAGGGGGGAGCTGAGTGGGCTGGGGTCCTGTGTGGGTGGGTGAGAGTACCATTAGACTACCAGAGCAATAGGATTATTTCATCATGGGCAATCGGGTTTACTGGAGGGGCAGGGGATACCACTAGACTACCAGGGCAATAGGATTATTTCATCATGGGCGATCAGGTTTACTGGCAGAATGGGGGTTACTACTAGACTACCAGGGATATGATATTATTTTATTTCAGGTGATCGGGGTTGCAGGCAGGGAGGGGGAACCACTGGACCACCAGGGATGTTTTTGGGTGCTTGTGCACAGTGTACTGGGGGGAGGCCACCCATGGCTGGCAGCTGCTGTAATGCACCTTGTATTACAGCAGCTTGCCTGTGGGTGGCCACCATTTGAGCCATATTTTTCAGGCTCAACCTTGTGCCCAGTATGCGGTGCATGTCAGGGTTGTGCCAGCATATGCGCCGCACATCCCCGGCTGAATATCTGGATGTGCCACATATGCATGGGCACGCCCTTTGGAGGTGTGCCACATACATTATCTTTGCACCATGATGCATGGGGAATTGCGCTGCACAATTCCCCCTTTTGAAAATTGCCCCGGGGTGCATTTCTGGGGTTGCGCTGAGGCAACTCAGTTGCACCAAGTGCATCCCCTTTGAATATCTAGCTCACAGTGTCTGCCACATATGCTTTAGGAGTTATTTGCATTTGTTTATGGTATGGTGTGCATGGCTGACATTTGTCTCTCAAGTCTTACCTAAGCACCTTGAAAAAATTTGAAAAAAAACACAGTCAGTATTTCAACTAGAATAAAATAAAAACCAAATTGATTACAACTGACTGAATAGCACCATTAGAAAGGTAATTTTGTGCTGAACAACTTTGCCACTCGTACTTTGTGTGTAGCACTTCCAGTTCAAGAGATATTCGCATTTGTTTGTGGCATGCTGATTATGGCTTGATTTTGTTTAGAAAGGTCCAGGATACAGTGCTAAAGGTATACAAGACACAAGTGGTGCAATTGTCAAAGAGCTCTTGTGGTGCGAATGAGTAAGCTGGCACCTTCCACCCACCAGCATGGTATATCCTTTGACTACGCCCTTTGACACCAGATCTTGCCAGCTGGAAGCAGTGGTTGTGCATCGAAGCCGAGGAGGTCAGGTGGGTCCATGTAGATGAACAACATTTACCACTCCTTGAACTACTGTTACAGGTGAGTAACCTGTGTTTCTAGAGATGTGGATATGTTGTTCTTATCCACATGTTATGACAGACTCCTAGCAGTTCTCCAGGAGGAGAGAGACAAGTCACACACCCCCTGCTTAGGAAAAAAAGCTTGGAGAACTGAGGCCCCAAAACCAGCATCCTGGCGTGACTCTAGGTCAATGTGGTAGTGGGAAATGAAAGTGTTTGCTGACTTCCAGGTAGCAGCCCTGCAGATTTCCTGGATAGGGACGTTCCTAGAAGCAGCCACCGATGCAGCGGTGTGGCAGGTGGAATGAGCCCTTAGCCCTCTGGGATGCTCCCTTCCTGCCAACCTATAGCAGAGATCAATGCATGATGTAATCCATCTACCAGTCATCCACTTGGCTGCAGGTCAGCCAGATGCGGCTTAAGCTCAGGTGATAAACAGCTGGCAAACCTCTCCCTGAACTTCAGTCATGCGCTACTTATAATAAGCAAGCACTCGTCTCAGGTCCAAAGTATGGAGCCTGTATTCGGCATCCGAGGTGTGACTAGGGTAGGATACCGGTAGAGTCATCACCTGGTTCAGGTGGAACTCTGACACAACCTTCAGAAGGAACTTCGGGTTGGGGCACAGGACAACCTTGTCCCTGTGGAAGACTCAACAGAGAGTGCAAGGAGCTCCCCAGTCCTATGGCTGACATGATAGCCACCAGGAAAATGGTCTTCCATGACAGGTGTGACATCTCACACCTGTGCATCAGTTTGAATGGCTTGCTCATGAGCTTTGTCAGTACCAGCAGTAGATCCCATGGAAGTGGTGGTTCATGCACCAGAGGGGAAATGTGGTCTAGGCCTTTGAAAAAATGCCAGACCACCTTCTCCTGTGCCATCATCTGCTGACCGGCCCACACCCAGTAAGCAGAGATGGCTGCCAGGTTCACCTTAAGGGTCGTTGACCGAAGACCCCCTTTGGAGCGAGAACAATGGTAGTCTACAATGTTAGCCACTGTACAGTACAAAGGGTCCAACCCCTTGCTCTGACACCAAATGGAGACTCTCCTCCACTTGAAGGCATAGCACTTCCTGGCGAATTCCTTCCTAGATGCCTCAACTACAGTGAGTACATCTTCAGAGATACCCAAAGCCTGGAAATCTAGCCGCTCAGGAACCAGGCTGTCAAGTGCAGGGATTGAAGGTCCAGGTGGAGGACCTTCCCCTGACTGACTGATAGCAGGTCCAGGTGTGCTGGAAGATGGCTTGGTAGCCTGATGCTGAAGAAGAGGAGACTGGGGTACCAAAACTGGTGGGGCCAATCCAGAGCCACCAGGATCACCTGTGCCTTGTCCATCCTGACCTTAAGGAACACCTTGTGGACCAAGGGAAGTAGAGGGAAGGCATAAAAGAGGCTTGGGGTTCACAGCCTCAAGAAGGCATCCCATGCAGTGAGCCCTGCTGAGGGGGTGGGCAGAAAACAGCCTCATCTTTGCATTCTCTCTGGAGGCAAACAGGTCAACCTGAGGGGTGCCCCACTTGGAGAACAAGCTGTGTACTACCTCTGGATGGAGAGACCACTCGTGGCATGCCTCGCCCACACGGCTGAGGGTGTTCACCAACTAATTTGAGGATTCTGCCACATGAATGGCTAGGAGATCCACCTCCAGTTGACTCACGAGGGTCCAGATGCAGACAGCTTCCCTGCACAGAGGCTGGGAGTGCATGCTGCCCTGTTTGTTGAGATACTACATGGCCGTGGTCTTGTCCATCTGGACCCGAACCACTTGACCCCAAAGAAATGGCACAAAGGCAGTCAGTACCAGCCAGACTGCTTGGAGCTCCTGCAGGTTGATGTGGCATCAGGATTCCTCAGGTGTCCAGAGCCCATGGACTTTGTGGTCCTCCATGTGGACACTCCAGCCCATGAGAGAGGTGTCAGTTCAGTCATCAAGATGACCATTGACTTAGGGTGAACAAACAGGATCCCTTCCTGTAGATGCTCTAGGATGGTTTACCATTGGTGAGCGTCCCACATCTTCTGGGTCACAGTGACCAGCTGGTCAAAATGACCTAGTCGCTGAGTCCACTGGCCGGCCAGTTCCCACTGAATGGGGTGCATATGTCACCAGGCCCATCAGACCACAGAGGTGCAGACCGCCATGTAGCCCAGAAGTTGCAGGAAGTCCAGGGCAGGGTGCAAGTGCCCAAGCAGAAATGATTGGCCAAAGGAGGAGAGAACCTCTGCCCTGTCTGCCAGGAGCCTGGCTCTGGCTTGGCAAGAGTCAAGCTCTGCCCTGATGAAGCAGATCACCTGCGAAGGCATGAGTTCCAACTTGGCCTTGTTGACCAGGAAGCCAAGATCGATGCAGGTTTGTTCCTGTCTGGAGGGACCTGCTATAAGCCAATCATCCAGATGGGGTACACCCTAACCCCTCAACGCTGAAGATGGGCTGCCACCAATGCAATGGATTTGGTGAAGACCCTGGAGGCCGGTGACAGACTCGTAGAAGGTTCCCTCTGCTCAGATGTGAAGGAAACTTTGGTGTGACGGATGGATCAGGACGTAGAAGAACGTGTCCTGCAGATCCAGAGAGCAAAACCACATGTTCTACTCAAGAGATGGTATGATCTGAGACAGAGTTACTATCCTGAAGGTGCAAGACATGAGAAACATGTTCAGGTCATGCAGGTCTAGATTGGGGCACCAGCCCCCCGTCAGTTTCAGGACCAGGAAGTACCTGGAAATGAACCCTGGGTTGACAGGGTGGATCTGCGATTTTGACTACTACCTCCTTGCAGAGGAGTTGGGCGATGTCATCTCGGAGAGCCAACTGAGTGTTCATGGATACCTTCTCCTCCCATGGGGCACAGGCTTGGCTTGGTGGGTACTGCTCGAATTCCAGAGGCAGACCCTGGCCGGCCACTTCCAATATCCACCTGTCTGTTATAACAGTGGACCAGGCGGAAAGGAAGTGGTGGAGCCGGCCCCCCACAAGAGTACCCAGAGGAGGCTGGTGACCCCCATCCCATCACTGTGCAGGCTTGGAGGAGGAGGATCCGACCTAAGCCCCTGACTTGGGCCGAGGGCACCAAGCCTGAGCCTGCTGCTGTTGCTCAGATTGGTACTGGGCCTACTTGGTCACAGAGGCAGAAGGCAGAAAGGGCTTGTGCTTCTGCTTCTTGCAACCCTGAGATTCCTTCTGGGCAGAAGCAACAGAGTCCAAGGTGGCACTGGACTTCTTAATGCTTTGAAGGTGACCATCCACCCCTGGACCAAGCAAGTCAGTGCCCAGGAAGGGTACAACTGCCTTTGTGCTGGGTGTCTGCTGTAAAGGTCAAGACCCTCAGCCAGGCCCTGCGATGAATGGCTACTGCAGCCACCACTGAACGGGCACAGAAGTCCCCCATATCCAGAGTCGTCTGGAGTTGCTGTTTTGCACAGCCCGACCCTCATCCTGGACCTGCTTGACTGTAGTCTGGAGGTCCGAGGGAAGATGAGGAAGCACCTCATCTAGAGAGCCCAAAAGGGCGTGGGAGTAGTGGGGTTGGGATAGATAGGATAATAAAATCAGGCAGACAAACAGACTTAGTGCATAAAAAGCACCGCAAGACACTTATAATTTTATTTTCTCTTTAAAATGATATGTCACAGAAATAATAAAAATAGGATTAGTTCGTTCACTTCATAAATTCGACAAAACAAACAAATGAAATGACATTGAAAAGGGCCCTTGCTCTGCCCAGCACGGTCACTCGGCTTCTTCCTAGCCTGCTCAGCACGGTTGTGTGAACCTAAGAGGTCCTCCACCTCTCGCAGTCAGATCCAACTGACTCCCTATCTGACTTTAAGCCCCTAGTGGTAGGCTTTTATACTGTTTGGTGGGGTCACCTGACTAGACCCTTAATACTACATACAAAAAATAAAAGCTCTAGGTTAGGCTAGCTTAAAATCGTGACCCACCGGAGATATACCACATAACACACTATGAACGCCTATCCTTGGTTTTTAATAAAGGATTCATACAAAGCTGAAATAGCCCAAAACAAGGTTAATTACCAAGTAATGCTAAGGGATCCTCCTTAGTTACATTTTGATTGACAGGTAGCATAATATAAAAAAGGGACAACGGAGGGTGCTGCTCCCCTAAGTAGGAAGCTGACTCCTTAACTGAAAGCCAGGTAAGCTAGAAGGTCCTGTTTATGTTTTATTACCTGGCTGTTGTGGTACTTTACAAATCCCTATATTTATTTCATAAGGGTAGAGATCACTGTATGATTTATGGCACTTCTGTAATATAAAGCAGAAAGAAGTAAGACATTATACTGGGCTCCAAAACCTCTAAACTGTAAGGTTTAGCCCTTTAGTATTTTAAAAAAATATCCTGGCCAGCTTTCCCTTTTTGTCTGTGGTGCTGGACAGTACTCCTGTCCTTGAATCTGTTTAAAGTAGGGAAGGAAGTGCTATGCTAGCTAGGAGCACTAGGAGTGTCGGTTGAAACTGACAAAATGACTGTTCAGCCGCTTGCTCCCTTTTCTGCTGTTTCGGGTGTATCCCTTGGATTTGGAAGGAGCTAACTTGGCCCTTTGTGCTTGCACAAAAGCAGTTTTCCTGCTTAAAAAGACAAAGCGCCTTTTCTTTTCAACGCTCGGCCCCACATGCAGCATGAACCCGAGCAGACCCTTAAAGGAAATAACTTTCACCTTTTATTATCTTCTCGGGCTCAAGACACGCTGTTGCGGTCTGCATTTGTACTGCTGAGCCTATGCGAGCTCTCAAACAGCGGTTCTCAGGTGCTGACAGAGAAAATACTCCAGCAAAGGAATGTTTCTATATTTATCACAATGAGTTTGCCCCTTGAATGAACTCATAATAAGAGGCATTTCATTTTTCTAATATTTTAGCCACTCATCGGCTACTGGAGTTGTTAAACAGGAAGTTGTTATTCCCCTGTACAGACAGTTGGTGAGACCCCATCTGGAGTACTGCGTCCTGTTCTGGAGACCCCATCTCCGTAAGGACATAGACAGAATGGAGGCAGTTCAGAGGAAGGCAACTAAAATGGTGCAGGGTCTGCAAGAGAAGCCATACGAGGAGAGACTAAAGGAGCTTAATATGTATACCCTTGAGGAAAGGAGGGAGAGGGGGGACATGATAGAAACGTTTAAGTACCTCAGTGGAATCAACAAAGTCCAAGAGTGTAGCATCTTTCAGAAAAAGAGATGTGCAAGAACAAGGGGACACAATTTGAAGATAGATGGGGGATGGCTCAGGGGCAATGTGAGGAAGTATTTTTCACAGAGAGGGTGGTGTACGCATGGAACAGCCTTCCTGAGGAGGTTGTAGGGTCTAAAACTGTGGGAGAATTCAAGAATGCATGGGACAGACATAAGGCAATTTTTGTGGGGGTAGGAAGAAATAGGCTGTTGGTTAAATAGAATCTGCAGCTTATCCTCTAGGTAGGGAAATGGGCAGACTAGGTGGGCCAAGCGGTCCTTAATCTGCCGTCAAAGTCTATGTTTCCATGGATGGTGGGGTTAATTACATACAGCTAAAAGCGGTATAACCCAAACAAATCCCTGCTTATTCATGTATCTCACTTTGGAATTATGAAGCATGCACCACTAATAATCATACCAATGGCCCCACAATACAGAGCACAATATTTCTCTTAACATGAATACAGGGTACAGCACAATTAGCCCTGTCTGTTTATAAAAGAACTAAATATTTAAGGATCCTTACATAAATATCTCCCTGAAGTGTTTAATTCATAACCCCAATTTTCTTAGGGGCACCGCATGGGTTCCTTTTTATTTTCTTATGCCTTATACATACTACTAGCCACTTCTAGTAGCTTTTCTTTTGGCTCCATTTCTCTCTGAGCCCACACAATGGACAAGGAATACCCCACAGTGCTCAGCATTTGAAACACTGCAGCACTTTTATAAGGGGGGGCAGGGGACCCTCGTCTTTCTACCAGGGCACCCATCCTTGACAGGGTTCACCCTGTCAGAAGAAGTGTGCCATGATGACAGCCGAACTCACCTGATGGAGACCAAGCAAAGAGGCAGCACAGACTTTCCTTGCAGAGTGGTCCAGTCTTTTGAACTCTTTGTCTGGAGGTCTATCATTGTCTCCTGAATTGCCCGAGAGCTGAAACATGGAGTCGGTTACCAACCCCTCGGCCAAGGGGTGCTCCATGAACACTGAAAGGGAGCAGATAGGGACCACATACTTGGGGCCATTTGAGCTGATGGTGCAGAGCAGGAGACAGGGTGCTGCCAAAGCTCCAGGGCCGGGCCAACAATGGCTTCGGCCACTGGGAAGGCCTCTGTCAGAGAATCCCCTTTATCCAGAATGTCTGTCAGGGGATATCGAGCCCGTTTCTGGACAGGCTCCAAAGGCATCCCCGTGGATTCAGAGATGAGATGGAGAATGCCCATGAAGGATGTGGGACTCTCCTCCATCCAGAGACGCCCAAGCAAAACCTCGTCAAGTGAACGAGAGTGCAGAGAGGAGTCCTCAGACTCTGAGGAGTCTGGATAGATCATCCAACCACCTGCATCACCTTCGACCTGCTGTGGTTGGTCAGGAGTAAGAGTGACCAAAAGCCAGTGTGGGAGGCCTTTAGTGGGCTGAGACTCCTTGACAGGAGCTCCCGAGGGAGAATGTTTAGGTAGCGGCTCCACCATAATCGGCGGAGAGGCCAGTTTTGGCTGAGCCGGGAGAGCCTTCAATGGCTCTGCGGGCGGAGGGATGGTGTCGGACAGCTCTGGGGGAGACGGCGTCGGCCTAGAGGGTGACAGCCATGTGATGGCTGGTGTGGAAGCCGGGGTCGACTTCAGACTGGCCAGCACCAACTGTTGCCATATGAGATCCTCATAGCATCGACGCAACATGCACTGAAGCCTCTCCTCTTCTCTTCTGAGGAGGACGACAATGAATAGTGGCGGTGCTGCTTTTTGAAATGCCCTGAGTGGCATTTGTGAGTTCTCTTCAACCAGTCAGTCAAAGATGACCGAGATCTAGTCTTCAACCATTGGGGGGACTGACGGGGGCGCTCAGAAGGAGCCGAGGAAACCCACGGCTCCTCCAGGTCATGGCAAGGTACCGTGAAGAGATTCGGTCAGGACCGGAGTCCTGAACAAGGAGTTGTCAGCCAACAAGTCGATGGGGTCAATGATAATTTTGACTGGGTCATCGTCCCACATCTTAGCCGGCAGGCCTGATGGGGGCACCATGCAGCCAGTGGCCAAGGCCGCAGTTTCGACCGAAGTTGAAACTGGAAATTCCTGGGAACGAGACTGCTCTCAATCACAAGAACAATGATGTTGAGTCTTCTCCTTCTCTCTCTCTCTCGACTCCTTAGAATCCTTTCTATGGGAACAGGAGCTGTGCGAAGCCGACGGGCCCTCCCCCTTGGTTGGGAGAGACTGGCACAACTCCTTGAAGGACGCTGTAAAGGTGGAGCCCAGTTTTAGCGGGATGAATACTGAAGCCAAAGAGGACTGATCAGCGGCCCAAGCCGCCCCCTCCTCCAAGGCCTTCATCTGCTTCAATCTCTTGAAACCACCCAATTGTAGTGTGCTATTGAATAGCCCTGCCAAGGGTTCAGCTAGTTTCAATGCCAAGTCCCTGCACACCTTTCAATTTTTTTTCAATTGAGAGTTCTTTAATTGGTCAGTCAGATTACCTGATGATAGCGTGTGAACTGTCATTGGTCAGTCAGATGTCTTGATGACAGTGTGTGAACTGTCATTGGCCAGTCAGATTTCTTGCTAATAAGTTGTGAACTGTCATTGGCCAGTCAGTTTTGTAAAGACGGGGCAGAGACTGTCATCAGCCAGTTAGATTCCATGATGGCAGTGTGTCAATAATTGTCATTGATTAGTGAGAACACAACGTGTGAGAATTAGCGGCCAGATCTCAGAACATAGGGAAGTGAACCTTGGAGTCCCCCAAGGGTCCATCCTTTAGCTTATTCATCAACAACTTACCCTCTAATTGCTCAGCACACTCAGTATTATATGCTAATGATGTGGTCATCTCAGTATCTGGCGAACAGCTGACCACACTCATCGCTGAGCTACAAGATAACTTCCATGAACTTGAGCAATGGTTTGCTAAGAATAAACTGTTGCTCAATTATAAAAAGACAAAGAGTATGCTCTTCACTGTCCCTCAGAGCAAAAAAAAAAATTTGGCCCACTCTCGATTCGTAGCTCCAAGGGGGACACTCTGGAACAAGTATCCATCTTCAGCTATCTAGGTGTTCACCTAGATGACACCCTCACCTTCTGTGAGCAAATCGACCATGTAACCATGTGGTCAAAATGGCTAACACAAAACTGGGCGTCCTGTATCGCTACAGACTGTCCATGACCCTGGATGCCTTAAAGCTAGTTACATGCTGCTCTGTATTATCTGCTGTAGACTATGGCCTCGTCATCTATGGAGCTGGCTCTTACACTGCATTAAAGAGGGTCATGACACTACTCAACAAGGCATGCCATCTGGTCCTAGGGGCCGATCATCTCACCCATACCTGCACACTATACAAAGAAATCAAATGGCTCCCCCTTGAATCCAGGGCCCAGTACCAGACCTGCCTGCTGGCAAAAAATATCCTTACATGGCCAAACCCCTGACTCAGCCTCCTCACTGTTCAAATATGGGCATTCCAGTGTCAACACTAGAAGCACAGCTAAAGGTGGGCTCCTAGTGCCTTTCAAGCACACCACACTGGCTCAGGGATCCATGTCGTATCAAGGACCCAAATGTTTCAATGACCTGCCCTTTGCACTCCGCAACTATGAAAAACTCAGTCAATTCAAACATGGGCTCTGCTCGCACCTTGCACTTGAAAATGCTTGTTCCTGCAATACATGACTCTAGCTAGCCTAAAGACTCACTATTAACATGTCACCAGCTATCTCTGGCCAATCCTCACTCCATCTTTACCACCTGTCCCACACCTGATCTACCCCCTTTACCCCCCTTCCTACCCACTCCCCTGTCCCTCCCACCCAAATTTCTCTGCCCTGCCCATTTGACCATACCATGACAATGCCTTCTCTAGCTGCTCCGGCTCCTCCTTCCACTTCACCTGGAGGCCCCTCCTACCTTAATACCTGGCACTTAAAGGGCTGTACCACACTGATTAAGTGTTGTTTATTGCTGCATCCTTCAAGTGGTAACTCTGCATTCATTTGAAATCGTGTAGTATTCTCATTCATTGGTCAACAACTGTATCCCAGCAAACTTATCTTATTTGATGATTATTCCTCCTACTTGATCTGTAACCTTTGTATTGTATTGTATTGTGTATTGTATTGTATTGTCTCTCTGACTTGGAACCTTTGTAAACAAGCTCTGGCTCAAAGGTATTAATCCAAATATGAAATAAATAAATAAATACATAATAAATAGAACCCTTGATAACATGATGAGAACTGCAACTGAGCAGCTAGAATTCTTTATAACAACACGAACACCCACTGACCAATCACATTTTTGATGACAGGATGTAAACTGTAATTCTTCAATGATATGCCTTCATGACAGGGTGTACTATGAACTGTGACTGACTGGTCAGATTTTTCTAAAGGGCCTCTGGCACCACAGGTGCAACTAGCACAATATAGTAAATGTACACAATTTAGCTTATATTTAATCATCTTGATCTTCATTACATACTTTATTATGCCATTATAATGAAAACAGGATGTCTGTCTGTTAGTCTTTACCTCTTCTGCCTGCTTGTCTGCAGATTATATCATAATCTTCTCTTACATCACAACTGGTTGTTGTAGAAATTATTTTGATGTCATACGTTGAGGAGCATGGTCACTCTTACAGACCACTAGCCAGAGCAGGTGAACACCAAGTGACAGTGAATCCTGTTATATAAATGTTCTTTGCAATAAAAAGATGGAAAATGTAAATATTGTACAAGAAATAGTTGAATTATCAGTTTATCTTTCTAAATATTGTTTTTTTTTTAATTTTCTCTGTAATTTCAGAGGATATTTAATGACAGGATAGGAACTGTCATTGACAAGTTAGATTTCTAGATGACAAGGTGGCAACTATCATTAGCAAGTCAGATTTTTTTATGACATGAAGTGAGCTATCACTGATCTGTCAGATGTCTCAATGACAGGATGTGAACTGTCATCAGCCAACCCGATTTCTTGATGACTTCTTGGGAACTGCCATTGACTAGTTAAAATTCTTGATAACAGGGTGTGTTCTGTCATTGGCCAATCTTGATGAAAGACTGTGAACTGTGTTGACCAGTTTAGATTACTTGATGACAGTGTGTGTGTGTGTGTATGTGTGTGTGTGTGTGGAGTGTGTGTGTGTGTGTGTGTGTGTGTGTGTGTGTGTGCGCTGTCATTAGCAGATTTCTGATGACTGAGTCTGAGAGTGAACTGTCTTTGCCAGTCAGATGGCTTGACAGGATGTGAACTGTGATTAGCCACTCAGATTTCTAGATGACTGTGTGTGAACTATAATTAGTTAGTCAAATCTCTTGAAGACAGGGTGTGAACTGTCATGAGCCACTCAGAGTTCTTAATGGCATGGTGTGAGTTGCTACTGACCCAATAAGATGTCTTGATGACTGAGCTTTAACTCTCATTGACCAATCAGAATTATTTATGATAGAGTGAGAAATGTCTTTGACCTGTAAGAGTTCTTGATTGCTGAATACAGACAGTGCTCTTTGATTTCTAGATGGAATTTTTGCAGTTAATCTTTTTATTGGCATATTCTGTTTTTCACAGTACAACACAGAAGCATGTGCAGCACTAATACTGAATGAACAATTCATAAAGCATTGGATTTCTGAATAATGTGGAACATAGCTCATGCTTATACCTGACAAGCAATGAAGGCTCCTAAATGAGTGTAGTACAAAGCAATACATACGCATTTTTTTACCAGTAAACCCTACTTAACCATATCCGAAACAATACAAAGTACATAACAGTAACTAACTATCCAGAGGTCGAGTATCTATTAATCACATACATTATATGAGGATGAAAGATTGTACACCAAGTTTACCTGGCACTAGGTCATGTCAGCGCCTGTATGGACAGCGTTGTCAAAAACAATGCCGTCCATACAGCGCTGAAAAGAAAAGCATCAGGAGACAATGCCGCCAACAAAATCATCACCAGTGGTAGTGATCGTAAGTGCAGTTCACAATTGCTACTACTACAAAATGTTAGTTCTGCCCTCACTCCCCTTGTAATTAAAATAATCAGCTCTGAGTTGGAGTCGGATTATGGGGGGAAAACTAAAATTGTGGAGACCAGAATTAGAACCCTGGTCTCCACCACCTTTTTGGCTGAGCTGCTCCTGCATTACCACTCCATGCCACGGCAGCAGCTTGGCCAGCTGCCTCCATTCCTCTGCCCTTGCCTTGTGCTGTAGCACCATGCACAGTGACCAGGGAAGCATTTACTACATGACACTGTAATTCCCCAGCCACTGTCTGTGGTAGCGCGGTATAGACCTCGCTGTGTTAGCATGCGCTATTCTTGTAACGCTATTCTGACCGAGTAGGGTTTACCCCACACCTGTCATAAGAGATGTATTTGAGAAATAGTAGCCAGCTTATATAATAGTTTTTCAGTGTACTAGTAGCTATGTTGGAGAGATGATCCAATGAGGCTGTTTGTGCCAAGCTGGACACCAGCTCATGTGGTGAGGGTACTTCAGAAGTACACCGTATACAATGTAATAGCCTTTTGGCCCACATGTTAAGAAGTGCAAATCATTTGTTGCCCACAGATGTTAAACGGGTTGTCTCCTGTGTGAGGCCCAACAATAACAGAAGAGCAAATCGAGGTATCTGGCATTGAATGACTTCTGCTCCTAGCTGGCATACTTCATTCCACAAAGGCTGAATAATGGGGCATAACCATATTACATGCAAGAGATCTCCACCTGGAGAGTCAGACCTTCAGCAGTTGTCTGTGGGATTCTATGACAGCACAGTGACAAAAATGTTGTCGACCAACATACAGCGAAACCTTTATGTCGGACGCGTTTGCAGTTGGCATAAAGGTAGTCACTGTTTTCCATATTTTCTTCAGAGGGGGCTTTCTCCCCGCACCTTTCCCCAATTAAAATAATTAACTGGAGTCAGAGCTGATTAGAGGAAGGGGTGCAAGACCCCCAGAAAACAATGTCAGGGTCCAGCGCCAACACTACAGTGACCTGGCGCTGTTGTCGCTGTAGTGTCGGTTGCTGTTGACTTGTCACTGTGGGGGGGTGTATACTTTGTCTGTGGGTATTAGGTTAATAGTATGCAATACTGAAGGGGTCCTGTACCAGGAGTGGAGAATCTTGTGTTGTATCAACTTACTTCAGGCATCTTTGAAAGTCTTGTGACAAAGTGCCCAGCAGGCCTCACACTCATGGTCAGAAATAGTGAAGTTCAATCTCTCTCCCACCTATTCTTGAATTGGCTCGACTGGCTGGGTATACCATACCTAACAGTTCCATAGATCTTACCAGCCAGGTCTCTTGTGAGTGGTATCCACCAAGATAGTACAGAGGGAAACTGTGGGAAAGTGTTTTGCTTTTGCAAAATGTACTGTGTAGAATTGCATATTTGTAAGAATTGCCAGAAATCAGTCTTTGGGATGCTCCATTTTGTCTGTTAGGCTTGAAAGGAGTCTATAGGCTGATTTCCCTTTACCATTATACTCTTAAAATGAGTAGGCCTTTGGCTTTCCATGAGGGCCAGGAAAGGGTTTTCCTGTCCTCTATGATCTCAGGGTTGCCCAAAGAGGTGTGTATACTACAGGCTGAGGGTTAGTGCCTATCAACTAGTGCATTTGGAACCAGTAGTGAATCGATGGTATTATTGTGGGACGAGGCTTGAGTTCCTTGGGAGTGGTCAAGAAAATGAGAGAGACGAGTGTTCATCCCTGGAGCTGACTGCTTTCCATGTCCACCCACTGAGGTATGTCTGAGGAGTGGGGTGAAACCACTGCAGCATTTGGGAGGCTCTGAATGCCCATAAATGCACCATGAACCAGGGGAAGTTCCACAACCTTTCTGACAAGTGTGCACGCAGCTTGTTGCGGCTGTATCATGGTCTGGTGCCCTCCCAGAGGAATCTCCCTGAGTTTATCCAAAAGGGTTAGACATTTGGGAGAAAGTGTGAGGGGAATGTGTGATAGCAGGTAAAACAGCTTGGGTGCAGTGATAATTTAAAGTGCTAAGATTTTGCCAGCAAATATCAGGAGTTGGGTCTTCCACACTACATTTTGAGCTCTACCAGGTGAGGGGAAAGGTTAGCTTCATATGCTTAGATATGTCAGATATAATTTGAAGACCCAAGTATGTAACGGCTGTAGGGGACCTTGTGAGGCCCGCCACCTCAAGGGAGGGCTGAGCACTTCGGATTAAGAGTCAGCATCTCAGTTTTAGACTGATTGACTTTGAGTCCTGATAGGGTGGAGAACTGAGTGGGGAGATCTAAAAGGGGATGGAGGGAGATATCACTGTTCCCAAGAAGAACAAGTAAATCATCCAGCATAGTGGAACACATACTGAATCTGATTGTGATACCTGTGATACTTTTGTGCTGATGTATGGCAGCTGCAAGAGGTTCTACTGCAAACACAAATAAGAGGATGAAGAGTTTTGTCTTGTTCTTTTAGCTAATGGGAAGGATGCTGACATCAGGGAGTAAGTAAGCCCCCTGGGGCAGCAGGAGGAGTAAAGGGTTTGGATCCAGGAATGGAAATGGGTACCTATCCCAGGTGGGTCAGGACAATGTGCAGATAGCTTCACTCAATTGAATCAAAGGCTTTTTCAAATTCTATCATCACTGCCACTGCTGAAGTATTGTATGACTTTGCCGCATGCATGGGATTCATCAGGGAGCGGATGTGGTTGGAACTAACCTGGCCCTTGATGAAATCCACCTGGGAAGGGTGCACCATGTATGGTAGGAGGTGATCAAGTCTGGTTGCAGTGGCTTTTGCATATATCTTACTGTCCACACTGATGAGAGAGATGGGATGGTAGCTAGCAGGGAGGGTAGGATCTTTGCCTTTTTTGGGGGTGGGGTCATTGTGGTTTCTCCCAATGGAGGGGGATGTGCCCCTTTTTGGTTCACCTCTGCATACTCTTGAGAAAGCAGAGGACAGATTAAAGTAACCAGGGGTTGGAAAAATTCTGCTGGGTATACAGTAGTAGCCACAGACATTGCCAGCTATTTCCAGATATTTCGTGAAATTTCTAAAGAGTTTCTCTGTGCTGCTTCTACTGTGGTAATGCAGAAGATTTCTGTAGAAATATCACAGAAATTTTGGGAAATAGCTGGCAATGTATGTGGCTACCACTGTACGTCCCCTCCAGCAGCTTTGCCCAGGTTCAAGATAAGAAGTGCTGCTTGCATTTCTTCATGGGTAAGTGGTTTATCCAGGTCCACTGCCTGTTCCTGTATGAGTTTTGGGACGTAAAAGGTACAATGTCTATCCCTAGCTCCATGGGGGGGGCACATCTTCTGTAAACTAAATTACAGGTTTACACATTTCAGTGCTGGACCTAGGATCATTCCTTGCAATCCTGGTCTCAGAGGCTACAGCTCTAACCATTCAGCTAAAAGAAAGTCTTCCTTTTAGCTCAGGTGTTAGACTGGCTCTTACTCTTCTATGCTGCAATCTTACTTTCTCCACTAAATGGCATTCTGCATCTTGAGTGCTGATTCTGTATACATTACACCAGGGAATTCAGAAACTTTTGTATGAGTTCAGGGTTAGGAAGGCTCAAGGAAGAGTAGAGGTTGGCACAGAACTCTCTCACGATAATACTAACCTCCATTGGGGCTCTCTTGTATTAACCTCCTTTGGAGCTGTCTGTAGCTGCCTGGAGGTATCCCTGAGGCCAACAATGAAATGCTCCAGTTGCTGCTTTTGGAGATGATAAGCCAGGATTTTTCCTCTCCTCTTTTCCCCATTCCCAATATCTATGTTTCGGTCAGAGGCTGGCAATTTTGGCCTTCCTTGACAGCAAAGTATTACTTTCCATTCGGAGCCTAATAATGGAGGTGTGTAGGTTGGTTAAGGGAGTTAGGGTGGTAGTTGGATTTATACATGGTTTCCTTCACCTGGAGGTCTTGCTCCAGTGTATGAAGGGTTTATTCTCATTGGTGTCTCTGATGGGCAGCAAATCCAATTATTTTTCCCTGGAGCCTTTTAGGCCACCCAGGTTGTTCCAGCTGAGGTATCCTGGAGGTTATTAGTTTCTAAGAAATATGAAGTTTCTTTTTGAAGCCAGGGTATAAAGTCTGGGTCTTTAAGTAGGAGTGGGCCCAGCCTCTCTGAGGGAGATTTTGGGTTAAGGGCCCCACATATAAAAGGGAGCTGACCAGTGGCATGATGGTAGAGCTTATAGTCACTTGAGTGATGTGGGAGGATGTAAGCCAGAAGTCTATATGACTATAGGTCCCATGCACTCCAGACAGGCATGTATAAACTCTGTCCCTAGGGTGGAGAAGGTGCCACACATCTGCCAGGCACTGGTCTTGCATGAGTAGTGAAACCATCTGAGCCCCCCCTGATATCGGGTTCAGCGTTGGAGCTGGGATTGCTCCTACCTAGGGTGGGCATAAGGGTGAGGTTCAAGTCTCCTCCCAGTACAATTAGGGTGGCTGCAGTAGTGAGGTTACCTATTTTTTGTCCAGTTTCATGGAAAAATGCAGGGTCATCCATATTTGGGCATAAATACTGGCAAGAAGAATGAAGCCTGATGGAGAGTCCATCAAGATCAAAACCCAGCATCCTTGTGGGTCTGGTATTATTGAGGAAGGGGGCCATCTCAGTGTTTTATGTAGTAGTATAGCTACCCCTCTTTGCCAGGTGGGGGTAGATGCATGCAGTACTTGCCCAATCCAGTCCCTTTGTAAATGAGGATGATCATCAGAAAGTACAGTAGTTATGTTTCTTGCAAAAAAGCCAGGCATGTTTTGAGTCTCTTCAGATGGGACAGAATTTCATAGGTATCATAGGTAAATCAGAGCCAAAAAGACCATGGTCCATATTGCTTGCCAATTTATTAATTGTACCCCTTTATTAATTTTGTACTCAAAAAGGTATCCAATAGATTTTTAAATAAATAGATACTTTCACTGGCCACTACTGAAAGTGGTAGGTCATTCCATATTCTAGACACTCTAACTGAGAACCATGAACTTCTCTGTTTTGTTCTACAGCGTTCTACCATTAATTGTAACGGGTGAGCCCTGGTTTCATAAGCCACTTCTCTAAATGCTAATCCCAAGGTATCCCATAAACTATTTTCCTGTAAGGCACGATACACCAAACATAAATCTCCCCTTAATCTGTGATATTCCAGACTATAAAGTCCAAGTTTAGTGAGTTTATCATCATATTCTAAACCCTGTACCTCATCCATTTTTTTTGTTGCCCTTCTCTGGATTCAGCTCTATGGCATTTATAGTACCCCTGTCTCCTGGTGCCCAGAACTGGGCACAGTACTCCAGGTGAGGCCTAACTAGTGAGGAATACAACGGAAGCAGGACTTTAGTACTATTACTTTTTATGTGTTTGTTTATACAATGGAGAATACCCCCAGCTTTTTTGATTATTTGTTGACAATGTAGACCAAAGTTTAAATCATTTTTTACTCTGATTCCCAAATCTCGTTCATCTTCAACAACCTCAAGCAATCTGTTACCCATTGTGTAATTTGCTCCTGGATTATTCTTCCCAAAGTGCATCACAATACATTTATCAATATTAAACATGAGTTTCTTTGTTAATGCCCAACTTTCTAATTCATTTAATGCATATTGTAAAGTAATTACATCTTCAGATTTATTGATTGTATAGCCAATGCAGGTGTCATCAGCAAATTTGGTTAACCAGACATCTGTTGATGAAGATAATGAAGAGATATAAATATTGAAAAGACAGGGACCCAGAACAGAACCCTGAGGGACCCCACTAGTGACTTGTTCATATTCTGAATAATAACCCTTTATGCAGACTCGTTGAGTTCTCTCAGACAACCATGATTCAATCCATTTGGTAATATTCCCGTCTAATCCCATTGCTATAGTTGCATCTAGTAGTTCACCATGTGGCACCTTATCAAAGGCCTTGGAAAAATCCAGTAGAATCACATCCACAGCGTCACCTCTGTCCAGTGCCATACTGATGCCACCCTAAAAATGTAACAGATTTGTCATACAAGATCTAGATTTTACAAATCCGTGCTGTGCAGTATCTGATTGCATAATGTTCCCAATGTAACTTTTAACTATGCCCTCTAGGATCTTACTCAAAACAGATGTTAAGCTAATGGGTCTATAATTAGCAACATTTTGTTTGGATCCTTTTAAAAAATGGAAATAACTGTGGTCTGTCTCCATACTTCTAGAACTTCTACTTCTGTAATAGATTTTGTAAATAGAGCAGCTATTGGACCAGATAGAGGAATTGCCAATTCTTTCAAAATATGGGGGTGGAGTCCATCAGGACCAGCTGATTTATTGGGATCTAATCTCAAAAGTAATTTCTCCACTTCCATTTTCTCAATTATATATTGTTTAGTTGTAGATTGCTTATTGTGGCTAATGATTGGGCTAGTTTTTTTATTGAAAACAGAAGTAAAATAGTTATTACAAGCTGTAGCCATTTGTAATTTATCAGTTTGTAGATCACCATTTGAGTTTTTTATTGGGCCTATAACAGGCGCACAACCCCTCTTATTATTAAATAGGTATAAAAGGTTTTATAATTATCTTTAACGTTTACTGCTAACCTATATTCATAATCGTGTTTTGCTTTTCTAATACTATTTTTTGATAACTTTAGTTGATGTTTATAATCTACCCAATTTTTTTGAGAACTGCTTGATTTCGCTTTTATGAATGCCCTTTTCTTATTTTTAATATGCTTCTTAACTGTTGCATTCATCCAAGTTGTTTTGGGTTTATTGTTTTCTGTTTTCTTTATTTGGGGAATATATTTTTTTGTAGTAATAGTTAATTTAGTATTTAAGGACTGCCACATTTCTGAAAGTGTCTTATGCATGAAGTCAGATTCCCAATCCCAGTTGGTCATTTCATTCTGGAAATCGCCAAAATTAGCCGTTTTAAATTTATAAATTGAAATACTACTAGGGTCATATTCCAAGTTTATTTTATAAGTAAAACAAACCATGGAGTGATCATTGGATCCAAGTGGGGGAATAACCTTACAATTAGTTATGTCAGTACCCAAGTTGTTCAATACTAAATCCAAAATATTTTCACCCCCAGTGTTTATCTTTACTATTTGTTCCATATTATGTTCCAAAAATAATTTCAAATAATTGTTTTCAGTAAAGGTATTTGTATGTAGTGTATTCCAATTTATACCCGGTAAATTTAAATCCTCCATAAGTAAGGCACTAGATGTTGATGAGAACTTATTTACAAATTCTAGTAGTTGGACATAGTCTCTCAGGGTAATAGATGGGGGTCTGTACACTACTCCTAAATTAATACATTCACCAGTCTTTGGGAGAATTTTAATCCATAAGGCTTCAGTACTAGGCCATTGGGTTATTTCAATATTTACAGTTGTAATACTGTCTGAAACAGTTTCTACTTGACCAGGGAGTTCAAACCCCTGATACTGCAAGTGTGGCAGATAACACCATCCAGTTCTGTGTGTACATATCTTAATGTTTATGTCAGGGTGATGCAGTTTAAGACCATGCCCAAGTAGGGATGTCACAGTATGAAATTCTGACAGTATGATAACAGTCACATGTAATACCATGGTTACCATAATACCGCAGTATTGCAGAAGTAATTTTTGTACAAAAAAGAAGCCTCCTCAAACTCTTGCATCAGGGAGAGTTGGTGTGAAAGGGACAGCTGCTCCTAAAAATATGAAAAACATTAGTTGAAAGGTCTGAATACCAAGATATACCATGAACCATGGTTATAGCAGTATCAGAAACTGCCCACAGTATCAATACCATGACTTCCGATGCCACAGTGTACTGTAAAACTGTGATGCCGTGACATCCCTATGCCCAAGCAAGCCATGGCTGAGCCCTCCAGCCAAGAGGTCCCAAGTAACATGCAGAGAATTGGGGCCCAAAGAAAGGGGCAGTATAAGGGAGGTGTCATTCATAACTTAAGGCAAGGGAACCCATCAGCCATGCCATATCTATACATTCCACCTCTGTGAGGAACTGGTAACAGTTGAACTAGAATAACAAAAAAAAAATCTAAACAACAAACTTAAGAACTGTGTTATAAAGGATTTAGAGAAGAAGTAGATAATAATAATAATAATATTTTTTATTTATTTTACGCCTTTCAAATATCAAGGCACATTCCAATAAGATAAATAAGATAAAAATACAGAAATACAGAAATCAATACTATAAAAACAGACAAAAACAAATCAATGAACAGTAAAACCATGAGCCTTTTCCCACAGGAAGGATTTCAAAACCTGTTTAAAACTCCCCACAGTCGTGCACTCCCTGATCCGATGGGGTAGAGAATTCCAAAGAGAGGGGGTCACAAACATAAAAGCACCGGCCCCAGCAAATTTTAACATCACCCTTGGAATCTGTAGCAACCCCTCATCAGCTGAGCGGAGATATGAGTCAGCCAAATACTCTGGCCAGGGACTTTCCTCATGCTACTTGGAGGCATGACCATATCACTCGTGAATAATGTTGCTGGTATGTTAACACATAAAAGAGTCACCAGTAAACCAATCTGCCCTTGGCAGCCTACTCCTCAGCTTCCCCCAAAACAGAGCAAGAAAAAAACAATAGTTTACATCATAAAATATCGGTGTATCATCCAAAGCTCCTACATGTTGTAGAGCTAATGATTTGCCTTCACTTAAACATGTGTGCAGCCTTGTAAATCCAATTAGCATGGGGGGGGGCTGGCTGATATGCCTTCTCATTTCTGGGTGCAGTCCAGCTGACAGCACCATATATGCATCGTGTCCCAGAGGGGGCCAGCTGTTGTGAATACTATGTTTGTGGCAGTGTGTCCTGGAGTGTACCCTTTTTCCAAGAAGCAGCCACCAGGACTGGAAAAGAGGTAGCCTCTCCCCCTTAGCTTAATGTGAACCTTCTGCTAGCTGTTAAGTATGTGCCCCTCCATCTGGAGTGCTCAGGGATAAAATACCCATGCAGATCGGTGGGGTGGCATTCAAACATAAGTTGCTGGGTCCAAGTGCATGGGATGGACTTATACCTTGAGTAAGCCGACTATGCCTGTAGGACATTCAGTTTGGGTTGCATCAGTGCAGCTTCCCTTGCTTCACAGCCTCAGACAGCATTAGTACACCAATGAGCAATGCTATAACAACAAAATCACAGTGTGGTTCCTCCGTCAGATGCTTCAGTTGTATGTCTGTGTTCCCAGTCATTGCAGGCACACTCTGGTTCAAAAAGTGTTTGTGAGGCCTGGAAAGGGGGTCTAGCCTGGTAACTTAAACAGTTTTAGTACAGCATATTTAGAAATAAAAGGGGACAGGCTCTGCTTCCCAAGAGTTCTTTTCTGCTGAATCATAATGTGGGGCTAGTGTGATAATTCATGGCAGTCACAGTTGGGTTTTGCAGCTCACCATGATTACATTCGGTAATGCCCATGGGGCTTTCCAGTCCCAAGTTCTAAGCCCAGGTAAGCCACAATAGATCAGGACCGGAGAGTTCTAATGGGGAGAGGAAAGAGGGGCAGGTGTGCAATGGAGCACAGCGATGGTGGGGACTCCCAGGATCCTGAAGGTCGAATCTAGTGCCCCATGCCACCAACAGGCCAAACAAGTAGTAGTAAAAATCTTTATTTTTATACAATCAAAAATGCTGTAACAAAAATACACCATTAGGACCAGGGTCCTATTTTCAAGGTGGCCCTGTTCAAGAAGCAGTTTCAGGTACTGTATGCAATAAAAAGAACATAAAAGTGGAAATATACAGACAGGCAAAATTACAATTCTCAGACATACATTTCTAATTGGAAAATTACATTTAGGAAACAATACATTAACTATAAGGAAAATCTAAAGTGCAAAAGTACATGCATAACATTAACTAATTTTATCTAATTTATGTAAACATTTGAAGCCGAAGCAGTATTTTATCTTTCACCTGTTACACATACAGCAGATAGATAATTCCTTCTTCAGTCTTATGGAGAAACATTTTAATGAGGTTGCAGTTTTTGCACTACTGTATCACTAATATTTGCCCATATATTTAATGCTACAAATGAAAAGGTAATTTTCCCATACTTGTTTTTGGCTCTTGATATTTTCTGTTCCCTCGAATTTTTATTTCTAAAGTTGCACTTATGCTCAACTTTCTAGAACTTTTCTACTAAGTACAATGGTTTGGACTCGTGTATTATTTTGTACACTAGATTTGCCTAGGTTATCTTCCGTTTTTGTTCTAAGGGTAACCAGTTTAAATCCCCATACATTTTGCAATGATACATTTTATAATCCCCACCACACCACGCCACCTCTCCAATAACCTCACCCACATACGAAAAAGTACTCACAGACCTCATTGTAAGTCAGGCATTTAGGCATGGGAGAGAAGAAACCAGGGTTGCAATTGCTTGCAGAGGGTCTATGGTCGTATCCTCAGGTACAGAAGAGCCTGATATCGGTAGTGGGACATTTGTGGCTACCACTGCAGCTCACGAAATAGCTTGCAGACTGGTAGTTTGAGTGAGATAGTGTTGGGCCTCTAATGACGGGAGAGACTCAGCCAAGGTGTGCTTCGTAGGGTCAGTCTGTTTGCTTGATGATGCCACCAGTGGATAGGTAGGCCTCAGAGGAGCATATCTGTTGTTTGCTAAAATGGTCCCCAGTCCATCCAGCAAGGTATTAATGTCTTACCCTCTGCTATTGCTTCAGGTCTGCAGCGTTTCATTCAGAGAGTCCTTTTTCTAGTACTGACAGTTCTTCCTTTTCCCACTCAGCAGTAAGAACTATCCATCTGCATCTGTAGCAGTTGCTTGTCAGCCAGAAGAGTGGCTGATGCTATGAGATACAGCACTGGTGTCCGTGTCCTCTGAGGGCACTGGGGTGGTGTGTTGGGAGCTGTACTGTGAGTTTCTGAGTTCCTTGGGCCAGTATATACAGAGGAAGACATAACAGCATCTTGGGTTGAGAAAAGCAGAGCCACTCCATTGTGTATAACTCCACTGGTGGATGGGGAACTCACTGAAAACTGTAGCCCCAGGGATGCATTGCATGTCAGGCTTCAGTGTATGCTTTCTCAGTGAGAGTTCTTTTAAGAAGTCCTGGTAAATGTAAATTACATGATCATGCCACGTCAGCTCCCCCAACTCTCTAGATCATTGCAGTATTGCCTCCTTGGTGGTGTAGCCAAGTAACCAGACCAGTATGGGTAGTAGTGATGTACCATCACCACAGCGAAACCCCACAGAGGCAGGAATCGGGCAAAATCAACCCGTCTCTGTGGTGGACAGTGTGCCGATCGAGACTGCCTCACTGGGGATTGCCCCCGGTCCAACTCCGACTCGAGTTAGAATCCTAGAGGCTGGGGGTGAAGGGAGCCTCTGCTGTTGGGATTTGGGGCACAGCCCCTCGATGAGAGCGCTGGATATCCGTGAGCTACAATGCTGATGGTCGGCATTGTAGCTGTCGCTGTAGGGATGTCGGCGCTAGCACTGTTGAAGCACTATAGGTAAACCAGGTAGTAGTAGTAGTCATAAAAATCTTTATTTTTATACAGGAAGATGTTAATGGAATACATTGTTAGGGCCCAAAGGTCCTGTTTTCAAGATGGTCCTGTACAATTGACTAATAACATTAATCTAACAATGTTGCAATAATACAATCAATTTAGATACTGCATACATAAAGAAAAATAGAACTTTTGAGAAGTTCCATACACCATAGCATGACATAAAGACAATTTACAGAATTGCATGATTGCAGTAAGTCTAAAACTTTTAAAAATATTTCATGGCTCCAGGATAAAGTATATAAATAACAAGCAGAGAGTGGCTAACTATATCTGAAGTCAAGCAATAAGCAGGTGGACAAACAGGTTAAAGTGCAGTTTACAAGGCATCTAATTATGACAATCTAGGCAGTTCACTATTATATTCTTTCTAAGTCTGGCATGAAAGAGCTTTGGGTGTAACTTCAACTCCTCCTCATGGCTCTCTTAATTTCCCCATATTTATTTACTATATTGGAAAAGGTCATATTTCCATATTTATTTTTTATTTCGGAAGTTTGAAATTTATGGTAGAGGGCGTTCCCCTTTCTTTGGTGGGGGCAAGTTAGTGGTGGGCCCCCCCAGTGTTAAATTTATTTTACCTCTTTAGTTGTAGAATGGCAGGTAAATCATGTTGCAGAATGGCCCCAGCATCCTTGAGCTCTGCTCCCCCTGGAACACTGGGAAACTACAGGTTATTATGGCAGCCACAATTTCCCAAGTCATCTACCTTGTCATGGAGGGAATGTATGAGGTGACTTCGCTCTTGGACAGTTGCTTTTAGTTTCTGTACCTCACAGTCATGTATATCGACTTTCCACTCTGTTTGGGTCAGTCTAGTATCAATCTTAGCTATTGCCAGTGTGGTGTGGTCAGAGGCTTCCTTTTCTTTGGTCATTTGAGCCAGGAGTCTATGGAACATTGCTACTGTGGCTCCAGCATTAAATGACAGTTTCCCACCTGTTGCCATCTTGTCTGATATCTGCTGTTTGTGTGGATGATGTCAGATAAACTAGCTGGGGAGTGAGTGGGATTCAGTTTAGTCTGCCATCTTGTTGCAGGTCAAAATCAGCCAGGAGGAAGAAAGAGACAAGGGACTATGTAAGGAATTGCTAGAAGCAGCAGGTAAAGGGGGAGTAGTAATGGTGGGGACTTTAATCTGCCTAAGGTGGACTGGGGAACGCCAGCCACATCCTGTGCCAGGAGTTAAGTGATCCAGAATGCAATACAGGGAGGGTTTATGACCCAGGGAGTTATAGAGCCCACGAGGGAGGAGGCTATCCTTGATCTGGTGCTCACAAATGGGGTGTACATGCAGGAGATAACAGTCAAGGAACCCCTGAGAAGTAGCGACCACAGCTCAGTGTGGTTCAGTTTGGATATGGAAAGGGAAAGCTTCGCCACCAAGACCAAACCCCTGGACTTCAGGAGAGCAGATTTCCAGAAAATGCAGGAGGTACTAAGGAAGCAACTAGAGAGCATCAAAGCAGATATCGGGTGGACAGATAATGGACCATCATCAGGGATGCAATACTAGAAGCCACAGTGAACAGTGTTAAGTTCAGGGGAAAGAAATCAGGGACCAAATCACCCATCTGGTTCAATTCTGAGGTTGACAGGGTGGTGAGAGACAAGAGAGCAGCCTGCAAAAGACACAAGAGGACTGAAAATGCAGCAGATAAAGAGGAATACATGAGGACAGCTATAGTGGCAGGCAAGGTGGTGCAGCAAGCAGAGACTCAGAAGGAACTGCAAATAGTGAAAGGAATTAAGACTGGGGAAAAAGCCTTTTACCGCTACATAAGGGAGAAGAGGGACAGGAAGGATGGGATAGTTAAGCTGAGGAAGCGGAATGGATGGGGGAAGGAAGAAGTGAGCAAGGCAGAGGTACTTAATAAGTACTTCTGCTCTGTCTTTACTAGGGAAAAAGATGGTCCAGTTACACCTGGGGAAAAAGTAGGAGGGCGGAGGGGCAATAGACATGGCAATAGAAATGGATAAAGTGAGGGAGGGCCTATTTGCACTGAGAGAGGACAAGTCCCCAGTACTGGATGGCATACACCCAGGGAACTATAAGTTGGTCAGTCTGCCATCAATCATGTGCAAATTCCTGAAGACCATACTCAAGAATACATAGATACATAGACAGTGTCGGCAGATAAGGGCCTATGGCCCACCCAGTCTGCCCATTTGAGCTTGTAAGTTCAGTTTGTTTTCCTAGAAGTCTGTTGTCCCTTACACCTGACCTCCAGAATTCCTTTATGTCTATCCCATGCATTCTTAAATCCTGTGATTGTTTCAGCCCCCACCACTTCCTCTGGCAGGGTGTTCCACTTGTCCACCACCCATTCTCTGAAGAAATTCTTCCTCACGTTTCCTCTGAATCATCCTCCCTCCAACTTCATCCCATGCCCTCTAGTCCTGGAACATCTTTTTCGCTTAAAAATAGTGTATTCCTGCACCCTGTTCCTCCCTGTAAGATACATGTATGTCTCTATCATATCCCCTCTCTCCCTCCTCTCCTCCAGGGAGTACATGTTCAGTTCCTTCAACCTGTCCTCAAAGAACTTGTGATGCAATCCATGTACCATCTTTGTTGCCCTCCTCTGAACCATCTCTACCCTGTCTATGTCCTTATGTAGGTAAGGTCTCCAGAACTGTACACTGTACTCCAGGTGGGGCCTCACTAGTGTCTTGTATAGTGGAATTATGACCTCCCTTTTCCTGCAGGTTATGCCCCTGGCTATGTATCCCAGCATCCTATTTGCTTTACCTGCTGCCTTGTCACACTGTTTCTCTACCTTGAGGTCATCAGAGATGATAACCCCAAGATCCCTTTCCTTCTTGGTGCATGCTATATCCTCACCCCCCAACTGATATATTGTGCCAGGGTTTTTGTGCCCCATATGCATTATCTTGCACTTCTTTGCATTGAATTTCAACTGCCAAACCCCTGACCATTCTTCAAGTTTCTGCAGGTCCCTTCTCATTCTGAGATTGGTAAGGTGCATATAGGAGAATGGTCTCCAGAACAAGAGGCAGCATGGGTTTGTGGGAGGAAGGTCCTGTCAGATGAACCTAATTAACTTTTTCAACTGTGTCACCTGCATGGTGGATGGGAGTAAAGTGGTAAACGTCATTTACCTGGACTTTAGCAAGGTCTTCCATTCTGTGCTGCATAACAGGCTAATCAGTAAACTGAAGGATCTTGGGGTCGTCGAGAAAATGGCAAGGTGGGAAGAAAGCTGGTTGAGCGTCAGAACACAGAGGGTAGTGGTGGGGGGTGAGCTGTCCAGTGCCAAGGAGGTTACCAGTGGGGTCCAACAGGTATCGGTGCTGGTGCCGGTGTTGTTCAATGTCTTCATAAATGACATTGGGGAAGGGAGGACACCATACTCTGTGGAAGGATGGACATAGCTGAAGGGATACAGGACCTATTTGAATACCTCAGGAAACTTGAGAGATGGTCGGGGATCTGGCAACTTGGCTTCAATGCTAAGAAATGTAAAGTCATACACACTGGGGTCAGAAATCCTAGTATCGAGTATTACCTGGGGGGGTCCAGATAGCAGCAAGGGAGGAAGAAAAGGCTCTGGGGGTGGTGATTATCAGTGATCCGAAACACTCCATGCAATGCAAAAAGGCAGCAGTGAAGGCAAACAGGATGTTGAGGTGTATAGCCAGGGGATTCGGCAGTAGGCAGAGTGAGGTCATACTGCCCTTGTACAAGTCACTGGTGAGGCCACATTTTGAATATGGGGTAAGGGTCTGGAGCCCATATCATAAGAAGAACATCAACTTGTTAGAGAGGATACAAAGGAGGGCAACCATGATGATCAGGGGACAGCAATGGAAATCTTATGAAGAGAGGCTGGGAGTCCTGAGAATGTACTCCCTGGAAGGGGGGGGATATGATAGAGACCTTAAATACCTGAAGGGAATAAATGGAGTGGATAGGGAAGGTCTCTTCAAGCTAAGTGACAATAAAACCATGAGGAGGCAGAGTCTGAAGTTGGTGGTGGTGGGGGGGTTAAGAGGGATGTTAGGAAACATTTTTTTCATGGAGGAAGTGGTGGAAACATGGAGTGCATTTCCAGAGGAGGTGGTCTCACAAAAGCTGGTGGGTGGCTTTAAGAGGACCTGGAATAGGTGTAAAGGGAACCCGGGGGACCATGGAGGGGAGTTATGAGGAGAGATTGGCAGGGGAGGGGGGGTGCAGGGTCAATGGCATAAGCCAGGGACACTGCATTACTAACGAGCAGACTCAATAGACCAATTTGGCTTTTTCTGCTGGTTGTTTTGTATTTTCATAGGACCACACAGAAAGATTTGAGTAATTATGCAGCTGTTTATGTTGTCTGGCTAGTAGCTTTGAAAGAGAGGTGAAATAGCCTGCAAACAACCTGTAGCTAAAATTCCAATTGCATTCAGTGACCATCAATAGGATCTGAAAGGATAACCCTCCGATAACACAGTTGTCGAGTCCTACAGGAGTAGGAAAAGGCTGATGCCTTAAAAAATAATTTACAAAGACTACAGACTCAGACAGTTGCCCTGGTATATTGTGAGACAAGCTGTGTGACACTGATTGAGAGGGTTCTCTTAGTAGAGTCCAGTCTCTTCTGTAGAAGTATTGGCTTTCCTTACAGATCTGGTTGATTTTCAAATGGAAGTCAAGAGATTGGAAAAAGAGACCAATGTGTCATGCACCTCAGCTCAAATGTTCATGAAGGCACATCATCATTAATGATCGAGGGCTGAGGATTGTCCCTGCAAGTGATTTTTCACTCCTCTTAGTAAGTTTAGGAAAAGGGGACTTAGTTTGCTGCTGAGTCCAGTTTTATACTGTGGGGGAAGACAGAGAGAGTAAGAGGGCAGGAACAGCCTGAGGCAAATTTCCCATCCGAGCATTTATGAGGTTGCAGGACCAGAAACCTCCTTGAATGGTCAAGGAGCAAAGGCATGGATCTTCCCCTTGAATTGCAAAGTGGATCCTCCTCCTGGACTAGAGGATAAGCTGAGAAAGCAGTGTGGCACTTATCCTGTGTGTATCATGCAGATGGCTGTTTCCAGTCAGGAAAGGCGGGCTCTGGCAGCCTCTCATCAGTGTCAGCACTGCTCGAACATCGCTCCATTAGCATCTCACAAGGAGCAATCCCTCTACAGCTGATCCCCTGATCATGATTTAAGGGAGCTCAATCAAATGATTTGGCTTGAAAGGGACCATGATACTGTGGAGCTTCATGAAAGTGTGAGAGGACCATCTATGTGGATGACAGACAAGCAGACCACAGTAGTTGAAGTGAGATTTCTCGACAGTGATTACTTTGCACCAGAGAGATCTAGGGCACTGAAATGGATATCACCACACTCCACAGGACTATGTTACCACAAAAAATTAAAAAAAAGGTACCAAAGTGTTATTTCTCTTATGATATTTTGGACATGATACTGCCAATAGAGAGATCTCTAGAGCTGAGTGGCCATCTTGATGCCAGCCAGCCATATCCACCCATCTTCAACATTTATCGAGTGGACCATTACATAAGGCAGCTAGATAGTACCCCTCTTAGTATGGCAGTTTTTAACTAACTGTGATGTTGGGTTTTCAGTAGCCTCATTACAGTTTTTGACAAAGGCTGGTCCAGGTTTTCACTTTGTGACAGAATTGGGTAAGACCCTCTTCCATTTGTTATGCAGACAGAGTTAACCCTTAGGCTGCCGACAGAATTAGAAAGTATAGGAATTTTGAACTGATATATCAGTCTGCGGTGCTGCAAGGGTTAAAAGCAAGAATCTATGTTGTCTTCTCCTATTCTGCAACTTATCTGTCTTTTGCCTGTCTGATTTCACAGTCCATTTTTTATTGTGGCACCCAGGAATTGGCCACTCTGATGGTCCCACTATTTCCCCCTGTTATCTCCCTTCTTTATTTGCTGTTTCTGTTCTTTCTTTCTCCCCTTGCTTCTCTGTGGTTAAAAAAAAAATAAAACACTATACATGAATCTTTATGTGAAACTTAGATCCCTCGGTTTGCAAATATATATAATTATATTGTTGAAATGATTGCAGTAAGCTATTTGGATTTATTAGAAAAGATATCGATCTGGAAAACAGGGGACTGACCTTGAGATGCATTTTGACCTCCACAAGCTTGTTTACAGAACTGTCAACAAAAAAACTAGCTTTGGGGCAAAATGTATTATTTTGTTGCACCTGTTGAAACTAAATGTACTCTTCAGGCTGATCACAGGAAGGAAAGTGACAATGGGTTGCTACATTTTGTGAAAAACAGAAGATGTAACTTACAACAATCATGGTGCAGAGTTTAAACTGCCAGGAAAATACATCTTATATAAAGAGAGTAATGTTTTGTTTACAGAGATTGAGATTTAAATTGAGAGATAGAGATTCAGATGAATTATTTTTTCATACTGCTTTTAGGAGTTAACCTGTACAATTTTATTTTTTCTATTCTGTTGTTATTGATAATAAAATACTACTTGCGAACTTTATAACTTCTCCTGGTCTGCTTATGCTTCCTTACCTATTCCTCTACAACACACCTTCATAGTTTAGTTAAGACAGAACTGCAAGGTGCTCAGGAATAATGCAGCACTTAAATGGATACAGTTTAACTACCTTGAATAGGCCAGCTCAAAGCCCTAGAAATTAAATTCACGTATTCAGGAGTGTGTAAGTAAGGATTACAAAGTCTCCTACTAGCTCAGCTGAGTGACCAGCTCCTTTATCTCCCTTTGTAAACTATGAGCTTTGAGTCCTGAGGATTTGAGTTCAGTCCTCTTTTTGCAAAGTTTCTGGATATCAAATCCATAATTGGTGTAAAACTGTGCATGGTCAAAAGATGGCAGCAGCCCTTTAGACTGTCTACAATACTAGTGCTCAGATAAAACAGAACTAGAAATGTGCTGTAACACAACATCCTGGGGTTTGACCATGTTTGATATAAGCTAGGGATCATGGATCAGCCAGTTAGGAACAATCAAGACCCATTTATACTGCCTGGTTCAGAAGTTCCACACTGACCTTCACCTTTAACATTGGGTGATAGTCAAATAAGGTCATTAGCATCTACATGCATATCAATGTAAAAATGTACAGAAATGCTATTTTTATTTATGTATTTATTTATTCTTTTATTTCTAAAGCTCACTTAGAGTATCAGAGTACTGTGCAAACAGAAACAATAAAAAATTAACACAAAGCAACAATAATATGTGCATTAGCAGCATACAATATGGCAGAACAAATAAAAAAAGATTAAATAGATATGTTTTGAGAGCACAGTGAGAAAAAAACACAGTTGATTGCCAAATATGCAAAGATATATAATTCCTGAGGGTAGGGCCAGTAAAACAAAGATGCAATGTGCCAACCGAGAAAGCCTATTTTGAGGAACTACAGTATAAATAACCCTGTATTATTACAACCTAGGGAACATAGTGGAACATATTCCTGAAGAGATGCTGCAAGGTAGGAGTGATGGCCAGAACGAAGAGAAATAAATGTGAACTTCTTCCATTATTTTGCAGTTGAAATGCAAACTATCACTGAGCAAAGCCTGAATGAAAATAGATCTTTCTCACCTTTCTAGATCTAAGTTTTCGTAATCCACAGGTCAAGTGCAGTTCTGTTGGGCAGGATTGGGTAACTCCCTCTTCCACAGGAATGCATTCAGAATTCACCTGGAACTGGAGCAAACCTGGAACAGTTGGACAAAACTCAGAACACACTTGGAATTGAAATGCTGAAATGTAGACCTCCAGATCAGAACCAGAAATGAACTGGAACTAGGGCTGGTAGAACTTGATAAAGTTCTAATCCTTATTAAATAAGAACCAGAGCACAGGGGAGTTCTAATTAGTCCTGCTTGTTTATAAATATTTGAATAGATGTGATAAAATGCATAAAAAGGGACCAAATTCTGTAACATTTAGCAAAGAAAGCCAATGGAATACTTTAATTTATTTTTTGTATGAAAAATAAAGTAAAACTGCTAACGTGGGAGACCAACAAACCAGGTGGTGCAGCAGGGATGGGAGAGAGACAAGTACAACACTTGACGTGACAACTAACAAAGCAATCAGTGGCTCCTTCATGGCCTCCCTTGACGGCATATCTGCTTGTGCCCTTGTGAATGCTGGGAAAGCGAGAGAAAGGGAGGGATAGGGAGAGAGGCAGCTCCTTTTATTTAAAATACTGTACAGTACACAGTATTCACAGACTAGTTATGTCTTTTTTTGGAATTCATGGGACAAAACACTGATGACATGGTGGAGAGACAGAGAGAGAGAGAGAGAGAGAGAGAGAGATGCAGTGACCTCACACCTACCAATACCAAGCAGCTAAGAAATTTTGTATTAAGGCAGGGTATCTTGTTTTGCTGGCAGTTCCACAGGAGACCAGGCTACAAAACATGGCTAATGATCAAATGAGCAGCAGTAACAGCCCACCCAGCTAACCCATGTGATGCAACTCTATTGCATGTCCCAGAGTACTATGACATGGTATGCTACCTGGTCCAACAGGTGGTACTGTTTTCTGCTTCTACTCAGCAACATCTTTTAAACAAGAAATGAAAGATAGCTTACTGACCACCACCCAGGCAGTCACATCAGTCAAGTTCAGTCAATAATAAACAGTGTGCTGTGTGCACCTGACAACACACATAATACATCCTTCCTAGTGTCAAAAAACAATTGCTGCCCATGCCACATACTATAAGTGTATATAACAAAATATAATCTCAGTCCAGCCAGTCACTGTCACCAAGATTTAGTATTACATCATTCTACAAGCAGTGGATGAATAATAAGTAACATTTTTCTCTGTAAAATAATCACATCTAAATATGGAGGGTGTGTGAAAAATATATTATCCAAAGAAGAGCATTCAGCTAAGCCATTTGTTGTAACAAAAACAGTAATTAAAGGTTCATCCTGAAGTTCAATGGGGGTGCTGTCAGACCCCCTCCACTCCACTCGCCTCCACTGTTCACCCCCCCCTGCAGGCGGCGGATATCAGCCCCCGGAAGCCCATGGTAAAGTGAGTTGCAGTAGTCCAGGCGTGAGGTCACAAAGGCATGGATCAAAGTTGGCAGATCGCCGGACAGAACAAGATGCTTGATTCTGGCGATGTTTCTTAGATGGCAAAAAGATGATTTTACCACCGCTGACACCTGGGAGTGAAGAATCAACCCCGCATCCAGTATCATCCCCAGATCTCACACCCGTTCAGAGACCTGTAGCTTGACATCCCCACAAAACACTCCAGATGGGGTGCCGGCCATAGGTCCCCCTATCCGGCAATCCGGATCCAATACCAACACCTCCGTCTTTCCAGAGTTCAACTTCAACCAACTGGACCTCATCCAATCCTGGATTTCATTCAGGCAGCTGTTAAATAGATAGCTCCTTCCTGGTCGGGTGCAAAGGACAGGTACAGCTGGGTATCATCTGCATAACAGTGAAACCTCAGCCCGTACCATCTCACAATGTCTCCGAGGGGAAGCCTGTACACCGCAAACAACATGGGGGATAATATAGAGCCCTGAGGAACCCCACAAAATAGAGCGATGGGATCAGAGGAAAAAAACCCTGACACCACCCTCTGAGTTCTTCCGGTGAGGTAAGATGTGAACCACCTGAGAACAATCCCAGAGAGTCCACAAATACATCTCAGGCACTCAAGTAAGACCCCATGGTCAATGGTGTCAAATGCTGATGACAGATCTAATAGTGCCAAGATGGACCATTTTCTCTGGTCTCTCGCCGTCAGGAGATCATTGAGCACCCGAACCAGCGCAGTCTTGGTACTGTGCTTCTTTCGAAAACCTGATTGGAGAGTTTCGTAGATGCTATGGATGGTTAAGTGGTTCTCCAACTGGGCTGCCACCACTTTCTCGATCACCTTCCCTACAAAGGGGAGGTTCGAGATAGGTCTGTAGTTAGCAAGACAGTCTGGGTCCAGGAATGCTTTCTTCAACAAGGGTGTCACCACTGCCTCTTTCAAGGAACAGGGAAATTCATCCGAGTCAAGGGAACACCAGACTATCTGTGCTAGAACCAGAAGAATGGATTCCCCACAACCTAAATTAGGGAAGTAGGGCCTGGATCTAAACTACAGCAGGTAGGATGCAGCCCTTGGACAATCCACATAACATCCACGATTTCCAGGCAGTCGAAGGTGCTCCAGGAAAACGAAGGAGCAGTGACTCGATCCTGACCTCTATCAACCCGCATAGAACGTGTCAAACAGATGTCTGACCTAATGTCAGCCACCTTATCAGCAAAGAACCGAGCAATCTCATCACACTGTAATTGTGAAAATGCTCTACGGAGCTGTATACAGGTTGGGTTGCACAATCTGTCCACAGTTCTGAACAGCTGAGCTGGTCGGTTCTGAGTGGCAGAAATTTCCCCGGACAGGAACTCTGCCTTCTTACGAGAGATTTCTGACTGATAGAATTGATAATGTTCTAACAGTCTAAGGTGGTCGGCATCCAGGCCAGACTTTCACCAACAACATTCTAACCTGTGTCCAAGTTGCCGCAACTCCCTCAAGACCCCATCAAACCATGGGGCCCGAGGTCAGAGGGAGAGAGGACACACATGAACTGGAGCAATTGAATCCAGGGCAGAGACAATGGCGGTATTATAAGCCACAACCTACGCCTCTGGATCACTGCAATGCACAGGAAATTGTGATAGGTCAAGAACCGCAGCAAGGCCATTGGAAGTAATATTCCGCAAAGGGCAGTATTTGACCATCTCCACAGGGGTCAGCCTACAAGATGGGTTGCCAAAATTGAATCTCACAGTGTAGTGATCTGACCAACTGACTGGTTCCACCCCCACGTCGGAGGCCTCGATCCCCTGGAGGAAGACCAAATCAAGAGAATGGCCACCTTTATGTGTAGCAGTGGTAACCACCTGTGTTAGGCCCAGTGAATCCATTAACTGGAGAAAATGTTCTCCAAATTGTGAGAGTTCATCATCTACCCATGCATTAAAGTCGCCCAGGACCATCGGCCTGGGAGACTCAAAAGCCAAATCAACAACGAAGTCTGCTACTTCCTTAAGGAATTGCTTCTCATCTCCTGGTGGACGGTAGATGAGAGCAATTCGATAACCCACACCTGCTACAACAGCACATTCAAAGAGGTGGTCTCCTCAACTGGAACACTAGTGAGAAGCCAATTAGGTCTTGAAACAGACCACCTTCCCCACGGTCCAACCTCGGCGATGTATCACCGTATACCGGCTGGAATTACGGCTCAATATAGGTCCCGCATTATTATCCAGCCAGGTCTCGGTGATGCAGGCCAGATCTGTCAAACCAACAAGATCAGATATCATAGCAGTCTTGTTACGGACAGATCTGGCATTGAATAACACCGTCCGGGTTGGACAAAACTCCTGGGCTGCCCTGACTACCTGCCCATCACTAATGATGGTGCCCTTGGGTATGGGGACCAAGCAAGGTGGTCCACACTCCAAGCTCCATTTTGCCCCAGGGCATCTCCTGGGCTTAATCACCTTAATGGGAGTGCTCCACTCCACTCGCCTCCACTGTTCACCTCCCCACCCCATCCCCCATCTACGGGCAATGCCTTAGAGCCCGCAGCATTGGTAGATAGAAAAACCAGAGGGGGGTATAAAAGGGGCGGAGGGAGTGGAGAATAGAGGCTGAGTAGTGCATGACCGGGGGGGGGGGCAATAGGTAGGCACATCACATAAAATACAAATCCTCAGATTTGAATGATTTAAAAACAAAATAATATATACTTAAGAATCAAATCCTTGAACAATTAAATCCAACTAACTAAAATTACTAAACTATTAATTCACATAATCTAAATTAAAGTAACTACAATAAAAAACAGCTAAACAAAATCAATTTAACTCCCCTCCAATACTCTCTCACAGTGTTGAGGGTGGAAGGAAAAGACAATAATAAAACATAAACAAATAAACAAATTCCCTCTAAAAATCTTCTCACAAAGCAAAAAAGAAGCAAACACAATATTAACAAACCAGTTAAAATAATAATAATAATAGGCACTCTCATTACTAAAAAGTTAGATATTTGTCCAAAATATTGGTGTTAAATACAGATTCTGCAAAAGTAAATATATAAAATCAGAATTTGGGGTAGTGGGGCTCTCACCCCCACCCAAAATAAAATGTCCAGTTGCTGTTCTCTCACCACAGCAGTAACCAGTGTAAGTGGAAGTATAAGTCCCAAGGCCCTCTCACTGCCTCACCAGATCAGCAGTCAGTTTAGCCCATAGATCACCATAGGGTTCCACCACTTTAGACTCATTCAAAAACAGTCTCCTTCTATCCCCAGGGAGGTAGCCAATTTATCCGAAGCAGCACTTTAACCAGAGACCTGCTGATGCAGGCTAAAGTTGATGATGGAAAGTCTGCTCAAAACAATGCCTAGGTCGAACAGTCAGCAAACATCTCCAACTCATGCAGCATAACAGTATAACTCCTCAATAGGTATTTTTATGGCAACCAAGCAGTCAGGACCCTAGAGTATCAGCCGGTTTGCAGCTAGCCCAAACCGAACCCCCCACCTGGGTCAGAGTCCTGAAACAGAGTGAACCTAAAATCACTCCATACCAAGAAACTCCCCGAGATGAGCCGAGAGACAGCACCCTACCATCTTTGCGCTCATTCTTTCATCTGGCTACAATTCCCTCTGTCCCTGTTTCAAATGTTTGTTTTTTTTTTCTTTTCTCTACGGACTTTAAAATGTATTATCTTTCCTTTTTTCCTCATTCACCTACTTTTAATTCACCTATGGTCAATACACTAATCCTCCCTCCCTGTCATTTTTCCCCACTTTTGTTTGCCAACTGCCCATACACTATCCAAGCCACACATGCTCAGCCCCTCACTGCCTGCCCATATGCACATTAGTCTGCCAGTTTCCCTGCCTGCCTACCTACCAGCTCATCAACTAACCTGTGCTGACTGCCAATAAATTTGTTTCTTGTCAGCATGTCAAAGTTCACACTAACTTGCTGGCTACCCACACACTTGTAACTGTCAACCCAGCTATTAACGTAGAAGCTGCTCGCTCACCCAGTGGTTTGCTGATCTAATTTTGAACTGCACCCAATTAATTAAACAAAAAATCCTGATTTGTATCCCAATGCTGCTTCTGGCCCCCCCCCACCACTGTCCCACTGACAGAAACCCCTACCCCTAACTGTGCTCCAGAAGAGCAAGAGGAGCACAGGTAACTGAATATTTTCCACGAAAAAATGTGCACCTGTGATCACAAGCCATGCTCAGAGCATGGAGCACACCCTTAATGCTACACATGCAATGAAGTACAGTACATGAACTGCCCTCCAACTAGCGTGTGTTCAGAATGACTGTTTAGCTCAGGTGGTAACGTCATTATTGACACACAGTCCTGTTTGACACCAGAAAATGCTGAGCGCCAGACATTTCTAAAAGTCAACATTCCTCACTTTAATTTCAAATAAGAGACCTGAATGAAATGTATAGTCTGAGTGAGCAGGCTCTAGCCACAAAACACTTTCAAGAATTTACTTTGTGCCTATGGTGAAAATCTTTTGTGAATAGGATCTACTACATGAGACAGCAATTAATTGCAACAAGTCAGGTCAGGACTCAGGAGGATGGACTACTAAGCCAGGCCAGAATTATTTTAATGATCACAATGAGCACAGAAACATGAAAAATAATACCATTAGTGGGTCAGAGTCCAAATACAGCAAGCAACTACATTTCATGTTACACTTACTTGGTGGTACTAGGTATACCACTCTGATCTGAAAGGTAGGGTACTGCTGTCTACTACTACTAGTCACTTTTTGTCCTCATGTCATGTCGTGTACTACTTGTCACTTTTTGTCCTCATGTCATGTCATGTACTACTTGTCACTTTTTGTCCTCACTACTACTACTACTACTAGTCACTTTTATGTCCTCAGCAATTGATTAAAAATTATTTTACCACCGACCTGACTGTACTGTAGTATTACTGTTTTAATTTTCGTACAACGGATGGCTTAGCAGAAGTCTGAACACTGAAACTGAATACTCTTTGTATAATATATTTTTTATATCCCCAATATGTGGCTGCGATTACAGAAAAAAATGTAAATTAATTTCTTTAGTTTGTGTGTGTGGTATGCTAGCCTGGCTGTAACAACACTAAGTCTCACTTACAGTAACTGGGCTGAGATTATTACGTTTTAATTTTTATGTACTTAACTTATTTGGCACTGGTTGGCACAGCAGCAATTGTGGAACTAAGAAGGATGTAACTGTGTGTCATCAGGTCTTCAGGTGGCAGTAGCAACCTTTATTTTTATTACTGCACTGCACTTGACCAACGTGATGTGACTGGTTGCTTGGGTGGCAATAAGTTTATGTCTTTTATTTCTTGTTTAATAAATGTATTGCATGTTGAACAGTAGTAGAAGTAGTCATAGACAACATTACCACCTGTTGGACCAGGTAGTGTACCATATCACAGTACACTGGGACATGTGATGCAGTTGCATCATTCACAAGGGTAGGTGGGTGGGCTCTTACTGCTGCTCATTTTGATAATTAATTTCTTTCACCTCATTTGTTCTGACTGGAAAATCCATCAAAATAATACCCACACAGCAGCAGCATTAATAAAAATAATCTTAGCTGCCTGCAGTGCTTGGTACTTTTTTGTGGTACAATAGTATTGGCATCTGCCTGAAGAGGATATGCAGGATGCTGTTGCTACCAGTACAGACCAGCCATGAAGCAGCTAGTAGTAATTAATTATTGCTTTTATTTAGCAGTTTTACTGTTATTTTTATACAAATAATGTATTACATTATTTCCTTGTGGCCTCTGTGTTGAATATGACTGACTTTGGCCACTTTTATGTATTTTATCGCATTTTTTCAAATATTTATAAAAAATCAGAACTAATCAGAACAAATCAGAACTCCACCGTGTTATGGTTCTTATTTAATAAGGGTCAGAACTTCACCAAGTTCTCCCAGCCCTAATGTTTAATTCTTACCTACGTTTTCATGTTTGGTTCTTACCTCTGTGTTGCTTGGCCATGCTCATCTGCTTTCCGTTTCTCTGCTTGTTTGTGTTCTCCTTCGTTCCTTGGTTCTTGTGTCTACTGTGCTCCCTGCTGCTGATTTTCTCTGTGCCTCACTTCCTCTCTCCCTTCCCTGCTTGTTTTTCATCCTTTTCTTTTCTGCCACCCCCCCTTCTGGACTGCCGCTCCTTTTCCTCATTTCCCACTCCCCCACCCTTCTGCGGTTCCACCATACCCTGTTTCCTTTGTTCTGTGGCTCCATCACGCTCCTCCCCCCCTTCTTGCTCAGGCTCCCACTTGCAGTCACACTTTTCCCTGTGGCTCTGCCATGCTCCTCTACTGTCCTCAGGCTCTGCAGCCAGCTCCCCTCTGCTGGCTCTTCCATGGCATGGCTGCTCTCCCTGCCTCCCCTCCTCTCTGTGCTCTCTCTGTTACTCCTCCACTCCATTCTCTCTCCTTCTCTCCCTTCTGTTCCTCATCCCCCTGGCTTGCTGCTCTTCCTCCAGTGGCTCACTGTCCTGCTTCCTGTCTCCTTTCCCCACTCCTTATAGGGGCTCACTATTACGGCTCCTCCACTTGTCTGTCCCCTGTTGGCCTTGTGCTTGAGGCCAGCTTGATCACTGGTGCCCTGGTGCTCCTGGTCCCTGCAGGCTTGTGTCTGCTTCCTGAAGTTGCTCTCCTGTGAGTTTCCCTTGATTATCCTCTTGGCTGTTACTGCTTATTTTTTAGGTGACTGTTTTTCTCAGATCTGTTCCATTCCTGGTTTGTTTGTCCCTTCATTCCTTGACTGGTCTCTCAGCCTTTTATTTCAGTATTTCAGAATGGAATTCTAGTGCCACATACTGTACCACAGCCTTAGCCAAAGTGTTCCATGGCATTGCTCTCCCACAAGACATTCTTTGATATCTCTTTGCAGATGACACAAAGATCTGCAACAGGGTTGATACACAGGGTGGGGTGGAAAGGATGAAAAGGGACTTGGTGAGGTTGGAGGAATGGTCAAATGTATGACAGCTCAGATTCAATGCAAAGACGTGCAAAGTAATGCACTTGGGAAACAAAAACCCAGGGGAAGAGTACACAATGGGGGTGAGATACTAACAACAACAAAAATCTAAACGGACCCAGGAGTAATTATATCAGATGACCTAAAGGTGGGCAAGCAATGTAAGAAGGCAGTAAGAAAGGCTAGGGGGATACTGGAATGCATAGGGAGAGGCATCAACAGTAGAAAACAGGAAGTTGTTATCCTTCTGTACAGGCAGTTGGTGAGACCCCATCTGGAGTACTGTGTGCAGTTCTGGAGACCCCATCTCTGCAAAGACATAGACAGAGTGGAGGCTGTCCAGAGGAGGGCAACCAAAATGGTGCAGGGTCTGCACCAGAAGACATATGAAGAGAGACTAAAGCAGCTAATATGTATACCCACGAGGAAAGGAGGGAGCGGGGGACTTGACAGAAACTTTCAAGTACCTCAAGGGAATTAACAAAGTCCAAGAGGGTAGCATCTTTCAGAAAGAGATGTGCAAGAACAAGGGGGCACAAGTTAAAGATAGAGGGGGGCTGGCTTAGAGGTAATGTTACAAAGTATTTTTTCATGGAGAGGGTTGTGGATGCATGGAACAGCCTTCCTGAGGAGGTTGTGGGTCAAAAACAGTGGGAGAATTCAAGAATGCATGGGACAGACATAAAGCAATTCTAGTGGGAGGTAGGAGGAAGTAAGCTGTTGGTTAACTAAAATCTTCTGCTTATCCATCAGGTAGGGAAATGGACAGACTAGGTGGGCCAAGCGGTCCTTATCTGCTATCAAATTCAATGTTTCTATGTATCTTCTGGTGGGTGCTGGTCTGGAGTCCTTTTTCTGACTTTGTCATCTCTTAGGGCCCCTGGTAAAAGTAACATAGTGGTAGTGCAACAGCAGCAGCAGCCACAGAAAACATTATTGTGTGGCTATGTGCCTAGTATAACCTTTACTTGAAACCAAGTCCTACCTTTGAGCATTGCTTGGGATGTCTGGGGTCATCCACCCTTAGCAGTTACCACCTCGCTGACAGGCTCTACAACCTATGCACTCTTACTCATACAATATTATTCTTTTTAGCAGCCATGTCCTCCACAAATGATGTCCACTCCAGTCATTTGGACCAAGATTCAGATTCTGCCCCATCTATCCAGAGAAAGGCAGTGGCTAAATCTCAGCTCTGGATTCAGACTGGGCAGTTTATTAAGCATGTGGCCACTCTCCAAGCCTTGAAGGTCTCATTTTCAGTGTCTCCTAAGAAGCAAGATCTATTGAATCTCTATGCAGCTGCCATCTCTGTCAGTCTTAGTCCTGCAACTCCACAGTTTAGAACCTTGGCTCCACTGCCACCTACAACTCCTACTACTTCACACTTTTCAAAACTTCATGATTTATTACTTCAAGTCAGTTCAGCTATTTTGAACTTGGTCATCAACGGCAACAGAGCCATAACTTTTGCCAATGTCTTCTGGTGCTTCCAAACCCCCTCTGCTAGTGTTGCCCTCACCTGGTCCTTTGAGTTCTGGCTCCACCATCACCATACCTACAACAGATACTATCATCTTGACATCACACCTTCCCATTCCAACCATGGCCTGTACAACCCACCTGGTACCAAATCATACGAACATATGAAGAAGCCAGCAGAATAAGGCCATTTGGTCAGTCTAGTCTGCTCGTATTGCAGGGTCCATAGCTTAAGCTACTGACCCTGCCCCTCTCCCCAATCCTCCCATCCTTTTCATTGGCCCCTCTCATGACCCTTACTTTCCTCTTATGTCTATCCCAGCCTCTCTTGAAGCTGCCTACTATCTTCAATGAGACCACCTCTTCCAGCAGTACATTCCAACCGACCACCACTCTCTACATAAAGAACTGCTTCCTAACCTTCCTCCTAAACCTCCCCCCAAACTTAAGACTGTGTCCCTTCATGTTTCAGTTGTCACTTAGCTTAAAGAGACTCTCTTTACCTACCCTATTTGTCCTTTTCAGGTACATGAAAGTCTCAATCATGTCCCCTCTCTCGCTTCTCTATTCCAGGGAGTACATGTTCAGGACTCCCAACCTCTCCTCATATGCTTTACCCAGCTGACCAGCAATCCTGTTTATCACCCTCCTCTGGACCATCTCCAGCAGGTAAATGTCCTTTTTGAGGTGTGGACACCAGTACTGCACCCCATACTCTAGATGTGGCCCCACCAGTGACCTGTACAATTGCAGTATAACCTCTTTTCTCCTACTGCTGATCCCCTGGCTATGCATCCCAACATCTTATTTGCCCTTGCTGCTGCTTTCCTGCACAGCATGGAGTGCTTCAGGTCACTAATGATCAAAGCTCTCAGATCCTTCTCCTCATCTGCTGAAGATACCCTGATCCTCCCAGGTAGTACTCCATCCTGGGATTCTTGGCTTCAATGTGCTTAACTTTGCATTTGTTTGCATTGAAGTCAAGCTGCCAAATCCCAGACCACCTCCCAAGTCTTTCCAGAGCCTCTTTTAGGTCCTGTATCCATTCAGCCATTTCCACCCTCCCACAAAGTTTGGTGTAGTCCATGAAAAGGCACATTTTGCTCTCTATGTAATGCCCAATATCATTAATAAAGACACTGAATAACATCAGCCCTAGTACCGAGCCCTATAGAACACCACTGGTAACCTCTCTGGTGCTAGATAACTCTCCCTCCACCACCACCTTCTGGGTCTTGTTCCCTATCCAGTTTTCCACCCATCTGTTCTTCTTCCTCCAATCCTGAGATCCTCCAGCGTCCTGATCAACCTGTTGTGGGGTGCAGAGTCAAAGGCCTTGCTGAAATCCAGGTAGAGGATGTCCATCGATTGGTGCCAGTCTGCTGTTTTGGTTGACCCAAAGAAATCAGTCAGATTCATTTGACACAATATCCCTCCCATAAACTCATGCTGCCTTGCATCCTGAAGAATTTACTCCTCTAGATACTTTACCAGTCTTTCCTTAATTATGGTCTCCATGAGTTTGACACAATTGAAGTCAGACTAACCAGTCTATAATTCCCTGGGTCATCTTTGGGGTTGCTACTATGGAGGAGCACTATGTGTATCATTCTCTAGCCCTGTGGTATCCCGCCTGACTCCAGTGAACTACTGAACAGGCCTACCAGTGGCTTTCCATGCTCCTCTGCCAGTTTCCTCAGCACCATTGGGGGTACTCCATCCAGGCCTGATGATTTGTCTATCTTCAATGCTAGCAGCTCTTTCCTCTCTATCCCCCTCTACCACCACATCCATGCTACCCTCCCCCACTGCTCATCTCTTTTTGTTGGCATTTGTCTATCTTTCTTCCTGGTGAAGATGAAACAGAAGTATTTTTTCAATACATCTGCTTTTTCTCCATTCTCTTCCAGCTGCTCATCCCCTTTCAGAAGTCTAACAATCCAGTCCTTCTTGTCCCTTTTCTCACTTATATAGTGATAAAAGGATTTCTCCCCCTTCTTAATTTCCTCTGCTAACTGCAGTTCCCTCTGAGTCTCTAGCTTGCCAGACTACCTTACTTGCTTCTTTAGCCATCTTTAGGTAATTCTCCCTGTCCGCCTCTCTCTTGGTCTTCTTGAAATTCTTATAGATTGACCTCTTACCTCATACTGCCTGGGCAACCTCAGTACCAAACCAGTTGGGTGCTTTGGCCCTTGAGTTCTTCCCCCTGAGCCCAACACACTCCTCTGCTGCAGCCATTATTCCCTCCTTAATAATGGACAACCTTTTGTCTACCCCCATATCTATTTAAACTATGTATGAAATGTTTGTATTGCTATTTATAGCCATGGTTTTATGTTAGCAGTATGTTTATACTTGGTGTTTGTCAACAATACTTTTTTAACTTCAATATTTTTGCAGTTAATTCCCCATTTAGCTGACCTTTTTTCTTCATAACTGTTTGTATTTAGTATGCACTTTGAATTCACTTATGATGAGGGGCAGGTGTCTGAATGCTTTGTTAGTGTAGCCAGGAGGAGATGTGATTGTGTACTGTCACTCTAAATGTTTACCTTATATATATGGCACCGCTACTCCTCTGGCCACGCTCCCCTGAGGAAGAAGCTGGACAGGGTTTGAAGCACTGGCTTTAGCAGTTGCTTGTCTGCTCATTAGTTTTTCTGTGAATCCACAATAAAGAACTGCACTTGCATCCACTCTGTGTGTTTTCTCTTCAGTGGATGCTTACTCCTTTGCATGGTGAGTTGCCCCATATCTGCCCTGATGCCTATCAGGTGCTTCCTTAACAATTTACACATCTTTCCTGAGTCTGCACTTCTAAAGTCCAGGATTGTGGTCTTAGTGGGGACATTTTTCCTGCCTATATCCAACCGGATATGGGCAGGGACCATCAGGAAGAACATCATCAAAGGGAGGGACATAACTCTTGTATCCCTCCTTTTCTCATCTCATGAAACCATTAAAAATAGAATTGTTTCTTGTGGGAATTGTTCCATGGTTCTGAAGGCAAAACATTGTCACCTTCTTAAAAAGCTGACCAGAATTGAATTTCTTGCAGTATTTAGCACCTACCGTGAAACTGTTTGTGAAGCTCATCCAGCCAGATGTAAGGAGCAGGATCCCTACTGCTATCTTCTCGTCTACTGAGCTATATGATATGGAGGCACTATTACTATAATTACCACAAATCATTTTCTGCCAAAGCAGCAACATACTTATTGAGGTACAACTCACACATGTCCTGGGCAACTCTCAAAAATGAGCATTTATGTAGGCATTTTGCCAATCAGAAAGCTCTAACCTGTTCCATTTGTGGATCTTTCTCCTATTTCATCACCTTGTGTCCCCATACAATTCATGATTTCTGACCATTCACCAGTACCATTCCTGCTCACACCTCTTCTTCTCAACATGCATTCTATGCTTCTAAGAATCTCCTGGACAGATGAGTGCATCAAACCATAGTTTCTGCTGGAAGAGCAGTATACAATAATTTTTAACAAATCGGCTTGTTTTGCACCTTCATGTACCCTTTTACATATTTGTAGTCACTGTGGAGAGGCCCATTCCTAGTTGATTTGTCATCGGAAACCAGCCTCCATTCCAAATCAAGGCTACAAATGACATTCAGTTCATCCGTCTACTCCTGCTCACATCCAGCACCTTCAGCAGCTTTTAACAACACGCCCTGCTCAGCAGTTCATCTGGTTTTAAATCACTGGCCTTTCAAGCGGTTTCCATACTGGTCTTCTTGCAGGTCCTACCACATCAATCATTTGCCCTAATCTTAAATTGGCTATATCAGAAAATGAGGTTGTTGACGCCCTGATGGCAAAGGAAATTTATAAAGGCTTCTTCATTTTGGTGCCCTTGTAGCTCTTCCATTTCATTCTTTTCGTATCAGTCCCATTGGGATAGCTACTGAAAACATTCTGCAAAGAAAAGTCTTATTATCAATCTGTCAGGCCCTCATTCTACTACAAACCAAACACACTGATTCTCTAATTCCTTCAGAAGAATATTCCCTAGCCCGTGCATGAATAGACAATGCAATCAAATTCATAAAGTTTGCTGCATCTATTGCTTGGTCATCACTTGTCTTCATTGTTTGTTTTCATTGCTTAATATCCCTCTGGCTGATGACAAAACTTAAGGACCTGTTACAACCTTGGAATTTCTAGGCATAGAACTAGATACCCTCAGTATGGAAGCTCATTTGCCCTTAGAGAAACTTCAATACATATCAGCACTGTTCTGTTGCAGTTCATCAAAACAATCCTGTACTCAGAGATAATTTATGTCATTATTGGGCTACTTCAGTTTTACTATGAGAATAATTCCTTAAGGCAGGAACTTCATTACACATCTGCTAGATCCAGTCTATTTGGTCATTGTTCTAGACCACCACACAGAAGTAGGTACAGTGCGCATATCGCTGGAAAAAACTCCATGAACTCTATGCTCAGTATATAGGCTGGTGCCATTTATTAATGAGAGCCAAGAGCAGATTTACAAATACATCAAGATTCCCTGGCATTTAGAATCAAACAGATTCTTCCTCAGGGGCCGGGACACTGCCGGATCATGTTTCTTTCTATAGCACTCAGGTAGGTGTAGAAAATGACAGTAACATGCAGCTGAGCCCCAGCACCTCCGCTGACTTCCATCAGATCAAACTGTAAATTTATAAATCCAAACACACTCATTTAATAATCCTTGAAATAAAGTACAAAGGAACCTCGAAAGCGAATTTAGTGATATGGCGATGGTTAAAAAATAATAGAGAAGTACAAACAGCTAAGGCCAGGGGTTTTCTTGTTTAGCATCAAATGGAATGACTGTCCTAATGTCACAATTTTATGATTTTTACAACTTTTTAGAGGACTTTAATTTTTTTTTTATATATAAAAGGTAATCAAATTTTAAAACTGATATTTAATACATCCCTCATATTTTGGGTACTATAATGTTAGAGTCATTCAAATTATTATCACCCACAGAGATGCTGCAGAGGATTTCAAGCACTCAAATTAGTTTGCCTTCCTAGTGTCAAGAACCTGAAAGAAAAAACATAAAATAGAGGTGGAGAGAGTACATTAGTTATAAGTACCATAAATAGTTCATAAACCTTTGATTTCTTTGCTTACCACATCAACCACTATGCAATAGCTCTTGTCATCCCTTAAAAAAGGAATAATATCCCAACTGCCTTTAAATTGTTATCTATACTTCCTTCCCTTTGGCAGGTATATGTGATATCATGGAGAAACCAATATTACTTCACAGTTCATTTAACCTTTAGATGCAAAAGTAGCCTTAGCTTGTTCGACTCCTTTTCTTGTTTTAAGGTAGATAGATATATTTTTCAGGATTCACAAAAGGGATGCACCCAGCACATCCAAGATGAGCCGGTGCATCCCCAACTTGCACACTGACGTGATTCTGGTAGGGGGCGATGCGCCAACACATCACAGATGCACTGCATACTGCCCATAATGATATGCGGTGCATCTGGAGGAGCTGTTCCCATGCATACAATGTGGAGCCCCATTCACAGCCTGTCCTGGAGGCGCATCCCTGGGGCAAGTCCAGAGATGTGCCTCCCAAAGATAAGTCTACTTCAAGTAGACTTATGTTGGTGGCCACCCACAGGCAGGCTGCCGTACTGCAGACATCAGCACAGCAGCCTGCCTACCCTGGCAGTCCAGTGACCCCCCCCCACCGTATTCCCGGTAGAATGCCTGTCAATGTGGAGGGAATGGTGTTATATCAGAACCTTCCTACCTGTCTGTATCCCTGGTAGCATGCTGCTCACTGTGGCAGTAATGCTGGAATAACAGAACCCCCTTCCCTGCTCGAAACCCCGGTATTATGCTGCTCACTGTGGTGGTAAAGATGGAATGACAGCGTCCCCCCTCCCTGCCTGACCTAATCTCAACAGTGCCATCAATCCCAATGACTCCTTGGTGGTCCAGTGGCCCCCCACCCACTCAGACATCCACACCACCCTGCTCCCCCAGTCCCAGCATGGTCCTAACATTGGCGGGCAGCTCAACCCACCTGCATGCTGCCACGGCTGCCCACCAACAGAGCTGTCTGTGAATGATAGCTACTGTACAGCTGGAAGCCCATTGGTGGACCCTGTCGACCAATTGGCTTGTAGTGTGTACCTGCATCCTGTCATTCACAAAATGTGCCTCTTGACCTTCTTGACCTCCCATATAATACAGGAGAATTATTAGGTAGTAAATATAATAGAATCCTAAAAGGTGACAGACAGTACACCGTATTAAGAACAAAGTACAAAGAAAAAAAAAGAAAAAAATGATTTTTTTTCACACTACTTGTGAAAAATATGCACAATGACCTTTTTGACAACCACATAATATAGGAATGTATATATAGTACTATAATAATGCACCATTAGTCCCTTAGCCTTGATCCATACTGAGGTAGAAATTTTTGTATAACATACAGTAAGGCTCATTTGAGTGACATTTTGTGTATGACCTCCCCGACCCCCCAGTAATATGACTGTGTAACTAGAGAATAACAGGGTCTTCATAACTTGAGGGATCAGTTCACAGATTTACCAAGAGGTAATAATGAAATAACTGACTAGAATAAAAAGGGAAAACATTTATGACAAAAGTAAAGAAACTGAGGTAGTTTTTCCATGCTGGACACCTGAGATTTCTTCAGGTGCTGCATAGCAGGCTGGGCGCCCAGAGCGTGCGCTACCATCACAAGCGTCAGGTGAAGTCACACGATGACGTGCATTGCTCCACGCCTGATTCTGGCAGGATACCTATAAAAGAACAGCATAGGGCAGACGTGGGACCTCCATATCAGAAGAGAAAGCAGGCAGTCGCACCACGCTCTACGAACACTTAAGAGTAAGTGAATTTATTTTGAAAAGGAAGGAGAACATTTAACACAAGAGTTTTTTATGTAAACAGTATCAGCAACCTGTAGGTTTTGAAAGCGAGTATTGTTGTGTTTCCATTCAGATATCTAACCTAAGGGAAGGAACCCAGGAAAAGAGGCAGACGTGATAAATAAAAAACGACTTCACTATATGAATACAGAGATAATATGAGCATAGAAACTTTGGACATTGAGAGAACTATAAAATTAAGAACTGTAGTTTGCAAATTAATAAAAATAACAATAGGACCTGGGTAATAAAAATGAATAAGTTTAAATACAAACAGAAAATGCTAAGTACCCCTCTAATAGTAGCAGCTTGTTCATGCTGTGGATAGCAATCCTAACAGAAGTTAACTTATCAAATCTAAGCTAAGAATGTATGATTAGATAATTAATGTGATTTGTTACTAATTGAGAAACTGAGGATGTTTTAAATATTACAGAAGAATAAGAATGAAAACCTGAAAATATTTAGGCTGTTCATGAAACATATTTTAGATGAACTATAAGGCAAGTGTAAATGTAATGAATTGTTTATATAATGGCCCAGCTATTCAGACTGCGCCAGGCAGGGGCGCAAGCCTGGGCACAGCCCAACTGGGATGCGCCAGGAAGTGTGCTGGTGATATTCAATGGTACTGCGCCATGGCTCAGCACCATTGAATATGGCAATGTGGCTGCCTGCATTACGCATGGTGCAGTGGCACTGCGCCAATGCAAGTGGAAAGAGAGGAGCAGGGAGATGCGCTAGCACAAGTGCAGTTGCACTAGGTGCAGGAACCACGATATTCAGCGGTGGGTATGCAGATGGAGCCATAATGCATGCAAGGTGCAGATTAGAAAATATGGGAGCGGGGTAGTGCCAATAAGTCAGCTAGCTCATGTATAGGTATAAATGATGCTCTTCCCCTTGAGCACATCCAACATCCAACTCACTGGTAGAAAAGACACTTGCCCTCCTGGCTAGCTTCTGTCTTAGTTGTCAGTTGTAAGATTTGGGTATCGGTGAGTCTCCAAAATTAACCAAGTTCAGGTCAAGCCTTTTACTAGTGGCTTAGCTTGGAACCATAAGTTGTACTGCCTCTGCTTCGTAGACATTGGCTGAAGTCTATCCTTCTTGAATAGTCACTTCTGTATCAGTCTTATTCCTCAATAGGGCAGTCATCTTCTGCACTCTGATGTATGTACAGGGGGCTGGCACCACCCCTCTCTGCACCAGAAGGCTATTTTATCACTCTCCATCAGTGGGCATATCCACAATGTAAGCATGGCTTCTGGCAGGCAACTCAAATTCCATTTCCCCCATCACTTGGCACTCAGCACCTGGGGTTAGAACCAAAGGTCAGGCATCTCTCCAGTGAATCACACCCACTCACTCCTCTTCAGTTTCTGACTTACCAGAAGGTGGTCCTTTCATACAGACACTTCAGATCACGGGGTGTATCTGCAGGCTGTGTATGGACTGTGGACCTTCCATCTCTTGGCATAGCTGAGCTAGTTGCTAAAACATGTTGGTATTAGTTCCAACCAACACGGGTGTCTCATCTTTCATTTTGGTATTACAGCACACCAACACAAGCATTTCCATAGGGGCCTGAACCCCAGTGACACTTTGGGGGAATTTTATTTGAATGACAATATATCCCCAATATGGGTACCACTGGTTATTCACTCCTCAGACAGCCAGTCCTTCCCAAGGTTTCAAAGGTGCATGATTAAAATATTTCTGGTATTAGTGTGGCCACCTGCTCAGTCAAATCTTGTACACGTCTTTTTAAACCATAAAACAAATATCAATCAAAGTCTTTATTTATCCAGGTGGGCATAATTGAGCAATACTCATTTGCAAGATGGACCTGGTTAGAACATATTCACAAAGTTGAACAGACCACACAGTGATATTACTTTCATGATTTGAACAGAGCCACACAATAATATTACATTTGAGTAAAAGGTACACCAGATACTACATGGCATAGATAGGATAGTACAATGCATAAGTTCATATAGTCTTAGAATAGTACTGGCAGGGTACAATGTACAATACACATATACATACAGAGCAGAGACTGCAGGGACAGGGCAGTGGGGTTGAAAACGAAGAAGTAATGCAGGGCAGGGAAGTGCTTGGGCGGTAGAGTGGATCAAGGGGAGTAGTGGGAGAGGACGGGCTATGAGGGTAATGAATAAGGGAACAGGGTGGGGGAAGGAAGATAGTGCTATGGTGTAGGAAGGGAAAAGTGGAACACTGGGTACATAGGTTGGAAAGGGAAGCAGCTAAGAGGGTTATCTTGACCAGAGGGTGGTGGGGCTCCAACCCAAAGAAGGGAGACTGGGAGAGGGAATGTGATGACATGTCAGTAGAGCAGGAGAGAGGACACCTAAAACTAGGGTGAGGCAAGGCAATGTGACAGCGACTAGGAGCGGGTCCGAGCAGGGAAGTGATCCAAGGTGGGCATAAGAGCAGGTCCTGGGAGTGCAAAACAGTTGCACACTTCTTTGATTGTGTAGCAGTATAGCACCTTGAAGGCAGGTAGTGAGACAAGAGTGCTCAATTTAAAGGTTCTTTTTAGGTTATTCCATAGGGTGGGCAACGCAAAGCTTATTGCTGCTCTGCCGAAGTGAGATTTTGCTTTAGGCACTTTGAGAGTGATGAATGAGTAGCTTCTAAACACATGGTTTTCTATTTCACTGACTGGCTGCATACAGTACGGCTGTACATCCATTGGTCCACAGCATGGGCCAATGGCCATGCAGACCGTACCGTACTACACAGTTCAGATATGTGAATGGATCCATTCACATATCGGGACTGTGTAGTACGGTACAGTCTGCATGCCCATTGGCCCACGCTGTGGACCAATAGGAGTACAGCCGCACTGCACGCAGTCAGTCAGTGGATGGCTTGTGAGTGGGGAGCTGCCGCCCACCACTGACCAGGGGTGAGCAGGGCGGGCCTGAGGGCGGGTGGGAGGGGGGACCGCTGGACCACCAGGGTTTTTCCACCTACAAAGCCTGCGATCGGGCTGGATACGGTCCACTGGACCACCAGGGATATATCATTTATTACAATGCCCGTGATTGGGCGTGGGGGGGGTGACGCCGACAGACCCTGTCTCCAGAGCTTAGGTGGCCACCCACAGCTGGTGGCTGCCGTGTTGCACCCTGCAATAAGGCAGCTCACCTGTGGGTGTCCAGCCCTTGCTGCTTTTTTTTTGGCTCAACTTTGAGCACCAGTGTGCGGCGCAAGTAGGGGTTGCACCAGCACATGCTCAGCACATCCCGGACTGAATATCGGGATGTGCCGAGTATGCATGGGCACACCCCCCCCCCACACTTGTGCCGCATACATTACTGATGCACCCTGGCACATCAGGATTTGGGCAGCGCAACATCCCCTTCTGAATATCGCACTGGGGCGCATCAGTGGGTTTTGCCTGGCACAACACTGTTGCGCCATGCGCAACCCCTTTGAACATCCGGCCCAATGTGTACATAGGTTTAAACCTTTTGGTTGTTATATGTGAAGGAAAAGTAGTTAACTGATTATTTACTAATTTTGTTTAGATATAAAATTGAAATTAAGAAGAGCAGAGTGTTGGTTGTACAAAAAGAATTAATGGATGAGCTGAATCTGGTGTTTAATTCCCTGGAATTGATTTTTATAATTTATGAAGTGACATACAGTATACTTAGAGAATGTTTCTTTTTCGATTTAAGTGATACAGTTCAGCACTGATGTAGGATGATGTCCGAAACATTTACTTTTATTATATACTGTATACTGTAACAATGAACCAGTAAAAAAATAACTTTATTTAAACATTGACTGGGTGAGTGGGCCTTTTTTATAACCAATTTGCATAGAATGTCATTAGCGCCCAATTGGTTCAGGCTCCTCCGCGAATAAAATATTTCTTGTTTACCAAAGCTGGCTGGGCTGGACAACTACTTTTTGGATATTATTGGGTTACCTCAGTTTTGCTATGAGAATAATTTCTCAAGGCAGAAACGTCATTACACATCTGCTAGATCTAGCCTATTTGGTCACTGTTCTAGACCACTACATTTCCATCACTGTCTCTGCCCGTTGAGACCTCGCCATGTGATCATGGCCTGGAATGGCATTTCCATGTTCTGTAAGGATCCAATGCCCACCTCAAACTTCAAAGTATTTACCAATGCCATTTTGGCTTTTGGTTTCTCTGCCTAATCTTTCCTGGTTCACTTGTCCATAGCCATCCAAAACTGAAGACCTTCCCAATAACCTTCCTAATTTTCGTCCTACTTTCTCCTTATTCAAAATGCATTCTATTGTTGCAGCCACCCTTACCTGGGGACACCTTTGGAGCAACCAGCTTGTAGCATTCTATTAAGACAAACAAAGCAGCAGTAGCCATCATTAATAAAGTGTGATCATCCTCCCATTCCACAATGAAATTCCTGAGATGACTGACAAGAACTTCTTCAACTCATCACTTCAGAATTCACTGTGTGTATATACCTCGGCCATCTAACTTTATAGCAGATTGTCTTTCCCATTTTCATTGTCTGTAATTCAAAGAAGCTTGCCTGCAGGCTGACAAGGAGATGAATCCTCCTCTACCATTCCAGGAGCTTCTGATGACCTGGCCCGTATATTGCTGAAACAGCAATGGAAGTACTGCAAAGACCACTACAGTGACAAATTCGTCAGTTCACTGTAATGGGCAACGGTATTTCCGACACTGCTTTCTCTGGTGATTTCATCCCCTCCCCGAAACAATTCTGCCTCAGAGTTGATCATCTAAAAATGTGGGGAGGGGGGTGCGGGTGCAGAGCCCCCTGCAAAAACACTTTTTTCTACTAATGGCACAATGCTGACTGTCGGCATTGTGCTATCGCTGTAATGCCAATCAACAAATTTCCTGTTGATGCAGCTTGGTGGAACTGACCTGTCCTGTTATTTAATTTCTTCCTCAACTATCTGGACTTCTTTAGCTCTTTCTACCAGATCTGCATAAAAATTAACAGGGAGGAAATTCACTACCTTTTGCACACTACACAACATTGATACATTACAGTCTTCAGTTCCTCACGTTCTGGCATTTGCTTCTTGTTGCTCCCAGTCATTTCACTTAACAGTCACAACTATCAAACAATACATTTCTGGTATTCAATTTGCCATCTTGTTAATATATCCTTATACTTCTTGCTCCTACTTATCTTGTCCAGCAATCAAGACTTTTCTCCAAGGCTTGAAAAAATCCACCCTTCAAGATCCTGCAACAAGAAAGCCCACAGACTACAACCTGTGTTCCCAAATGATGTACACATTAAAAGACTTTGGGCAGGATTTTCAAAAGTCTTACATCACCACAATCTTCGGTGCACCAATAATACAGTGCATAGGGCTTGCAGTGATCTAACAAGATTTTCCATCCGTGTGGCAACTGCCGCCAAGTTAGACCAGCTTTTTCTGGTCTAACTTGTGGCATTCCTGAGTGCTGTTCTAAGAAAGCTTGTACCAGATATTTGGTGCATACAAGCTGCCGAAAATTGTGGAAACTGTCATGACTGTGCCCGAGATTGTAAAATCAGGCATATTTGTGTTGAAGTATTTGGCACATCACCAGAACCTAAGTGTGGTGGCACAGGGCTGGACACAAGCCCTGCGCCACACTTTGAAAATACTGGCCAGAGTCTTTGGATCCTTCTCTGATCTTAAAATCCAAGGAGCCTTGACTTTTGCCTTCTTAGGATTTTTAAAACCTGGAAGATTTACAGCAACATCTTCAAGTCCACAATTCACCTCACTGACAACTGCCTCAAGAAAATATCAAGGGATCATTTTGTCCTCACTCTGCCTAGACCAAAGACTGACAATATGAACAAAGGGGTCCATGTATCTTATCATGCAACAAACTCCTCAGCTTGGTGTCCTATCCAAGTCTTTAACTATCTGCAATGCATCAACAAACATCCTGGATTCATTCATCCTCTCCTGTTTGCTGATGACCACTCCATCCTGGCTACTTCTTGGTTTGTCCTTCATGTCAGAGTGTTACTGTCACACCTGGATCTCAAGGCTTCAAGTTTTTCTGGCCATTCCATCAGAACTGGAGCAGCTACCACCACATCCAAAAAGAACCTCCCGGCACATCTCATGAAAATCATAGGTTGCTGAACTTCAGTGTGCTTTGAAACCTATATTACAGAACCAAATTCCAAGCTATGCCAAGCTTACCAACAGCTAGCTTCTTAATCCATAGCAGACTGGAGGGAAAGCTAACCTGGTAACCTTGGTTCCCAGAGGTTTCTCCCCACAGGTTTTGTTTTCCTTTCCTCCATGTTACAAGGCCTATCCCATGAGTTGGAGGAGGCTGGTTCTGTTATACCACACTTTGGTTCTTTGGCTCATTAGGTACTACTTCCTTTAGTGGAGAAAACACCTTTTCCTGGCACCTCTACTGAGGGTGAAAATCCACAGGAAAGAGACATACTGAAGTAAATCAATACAATTGCACAAGCACTCAACACTGGTAGTCACACACTGAATTAAAAGGTTCATCCTACAGTTCAGTGGGGGACTGCCAAACTCCTCCCTGCCACCCTACATAAACAGAGCACTCACACACCCTCCTTGCCTAGTTCATTTTCACATCCTCCTCCTGCACCTCATCCTTTTCTGGTGCTCTACCTCTGGCATGCCTCTTTAGCTACCATTTCCTTTAGGTGAGAGAAAACTTTCTCCTCGAGTGTCTACCAAGGCAGGAAATCCAGAGGAACGGGACAAGCCTAAATAAATCAATACAATTGCACAAGCACTCTATATGGGCAGTCACACATTGAACTATAGGATTAACTTCATACTATAGGTGGTAAAATAATATTTTACACAGTTGTGGACAAGTAGTAGTAGTAGTAAACAGTACCCTATAATCCAGATCACATTAATACTACCAACAAAGTTTGGGATATGAAATGCAGTTGATTTATGGACTCTTGGGACCCAATGATGTTACAAACATGTGAACATGCCAGCAGATAAAGGCCTTATGGTCTGTCTAGTCTGTTTGGTTGTGCAGCTCCCTGTGTATTTACAAGGAGAACTACACCCTCCCCATTTCCCTTTTGACATCCCTCAACTTCCCTTCCCCCCACTCACTCAGGACTGTTGTTTTTAATATATTGATCAGACTGAAGCATTTTATGTAGTTTTTCATCTTCACCAACTCTTTTAAGCAACCTGTAATACCTGATAGAGTGGGTGATATTGAGCGATACCAAACTGCCCAGGAGTATAATAAGGCCGAACGCCACAGGCAGAGGGCCTTATAGCCCTTGGAAGGTCTGATACTGCCCATACAGCTGAAGAAGGTTTTTTCTAATGCTGAATGCGAAGAGTTTGCTCGGTTCTTCTCAGACAGAGTGTCCAGTATCCGGCAGAGAGTTCCTCCAAGTCAGCAATGCTATAGCTGGCAGTAGTCGCCTGCAGTGTTCTGAGTGCACTCCACCTGGTTGGGGGGAGTTTAGACCAATGGAGGTAAGTGAGGTCATTGGGGGTGGTGACCAATCTGAAGCACATATTTTTTGTGAACTGGATCCAGTGCTGATGCATTTCTTGATGAGATGCATCAACACCATTGGCCCAGTGTTTGCTCCAATTGTCCGGTGTTCCCTATCTGAGGGGGTCTTTCCTGATGCCTTGAAGGAAGCATTGGTAAGACCACTCCTAAAGAAACCACCTTTGGACCTGGACGTTAGGGGAAAATTACCGACCTATCTCCATCCTTCCCTTTTTGGCAAAGATCGTGGAGAAGGTAGTGGCATTTCAGTTGGAGGAGCACCTTGTGATCCATGAGTTGTACAAACACTTCCAGTTGGGGTTTTGGGCAAGGCACAGCAAAGAAACTGCACTTGTTCGGGTGCAGAATGATGTCCTCAGGGCTAGAGATCAAGGAGAAAAGACAATTCTTGTTCTCCTTGATCTCTCTTCAGCATTTGACACTGTGGACCATTGTGTGTTGCTTGACTGCCTCAGGGAACTCTGCAGACTCACCGGCACTGTCATCTGCTGGTTTGAGTCCTTTTTAACCAACAGGAGGCAACAGGTTGTGATGGAGAATTTCTCCTCATCCCTTACCCCCTATCTTGCAGAGTACCCAAGGGTTGGTGCTAGCCCCAATGTTGTTCACAGTGAGCATGCTACCCCTGGGAGGGATCATTAGAAAGTATGGCTTGGGTTTTCATTGCTATGCTGATGATACCTAGCTATACCTATCCTTTGCCCCAGAAACATCCAACACGGTAGATGTGCTAAATAGCTGCCTTGCTGAGATCAACAACTGGATGACCTCTAGCTGGTTGTGACCGAACCCTGATAAGACAGAGGTATTGTTGGTGGAGTCGAACAGAGTGTGTGATAGGATGGCCTCTGGATCACAGACTGGACTTGTTCTGGGATCTGTTCCATTGAAGGCCTCATCTAGGGTGTGAAATCTTGGTGTCATTCTGGATAGGAGTTTGACAATGGAGGCACAGATATCTTCCACCGTCCACTTTTTTCCATCTCAGAAATGTCGCCAGGATAAAGCCCTTTGTTCCACCTCTGGACCTCCCAACTTTGATGCATGCCTTAGTTACATCAAGGCTTGACTACAGTAATGCACTCTACCTCGGGGTCACGGGAGGATCTCTCCGCAGACTGCAGCTAGTGCAGAATGCAGATGCCCGGTTACTTACTGAGCAGCCAAAATGTTGCCACATTACCACTGGTGTTGCGTGAGCTGCCCTGGCTGCTAGTCAGGTGGAGGATCCTCTTTAAGGTGAGTCTTCTCACCTATAAGGCCCTACATGGTCAGGGCCCTGGTTATCTGTTAGACCTTCTTGCACCTGCTGTCTCAGTTCGCCCCCTCCATTACTCCTGTGGAGGCCCCCTGGCGATTCCCAGGATGAGGTTAAAATCGGCTGGTGACAGGGTCTTCAGTGTCACTGCTCCCATCCTGTGGAACTCGCTGCCCCTTGGGGTTAAGGGGTCTCCACCTTGGAGGTATTCAAGGCTCGTCTTAAGGCCCTCCTATTTTCCCAGGCCTTTTTGGATTAAGTTGTCAATTCATAGATTTGGTTATAGTAGCTGGCAATCTGATGTTTAGTTTATTATTTATGGGAACTGTTTTTATGAGAAGTTAATTATTTATATGCTTATATTTATTTTATTTATTTTTTTGCTTTATTGATTTGTTTTGAAATATGTGTTTACTTATCTGCATGGTGCCCAGAGCCTCTAGGATTGGGCGTCTTTTAAATAAAATTTGCTTTGCTTTGCCTTGCCTTCCGATACCATCCACCCTAGAGAAAATGGGTCGCTAAGTAAATAAAATAGACAGACTGAAATGACAACTAGGATGTGTAATATACAAAGGCAGATGTTGGCTAACTTGATTTTATCTAGTTTAACTTTTTCATTTCTGTCTGTACATTGCTTAGTAAAACATAAGTACGCATCTTCCTGTTGTTCAGGAGAGCGGTACGGACCTTCCTTTAAATGTGTTTCTAAAAATTTAAAAGATTCTGTTTTATGACTGACTTATACTGAAATATTGGCATTTTTAAAGATAAGAATTGTAGAATTTAGATTATAAAAACACTACGTAAGCTGAGTAGCTCAGCTCCAAACTGATGACCAGAATGAACATGCATGTTACTCTGAATGAACTGCAATAAACTCTTGGAAGAAATCTGAAGGCTTGAGTCTAATATAACAAACACAACACAATATTACAATTGGCGCCATGACTCGGATGTCTGAAGACAGTCTATATGGTTGCTGAAGACATTAAACGAACTGAAGAGGGGCCAAACTGCGGGGAACACCTTACTGCACCTGATCTGATCAATCAAATACAGAAGGGAGTCGAACAAGGGACTCAAGAGGTACTGGTGTGAAATCAGACATAATTTGCCAGCCACAAGATAGACGTAAGTATGGATACCATATTACATACATTTTTAGAAACACATTTAAAGGAAGGTCCGTACCGCTCTCATGAACAACAGGAAGATGCGTACTTATGTTTTACTAAGCAATGTACAGACAGAAATGAAAAAGTTAAGCAAGATAAAATTAAGTTAGCCAACATCTGTCAAATGTATGTACAATATCAGTGTGAAATAACAACTAGGATGTGTAATATACAAAGGCAGATGTTAGAAAATGAAGAAAAACATAATGAAAGTTTAGTTCTCCAGTCAAAAGAGATGCAAAAATGTGCCACTGAAGTAGAAGACATAGAATATAAATTAAGTGTGGCACAAGGGGATGTTTGTGGGTTAAAATTAAAAAATAATCAGTTAGAAGAGAATCTTAAATTTGTCAATAAACAGAATCAGTCACAAATTAATGAACTGACTAGGCAATTACAGCAGGCGCTAGAAAGATTGGACCATGCTAATCAAGAGCACGCCCAAGACCTCTCATATAAGGAGCAGTCCTTGTATACATTACAAGCAGAAGCACAGTTACAGTGCCAAATCTCCCTAGAATTAAGGCAAAAAATTACCTCATTTGGGTGCAGAAGTCCAAAAATATAAAATGGCTCTGGTGCAAGTGAAGCATCCCTTCCAGCCAAAGCATCGCTGTGGCCATGAAGCAGTGACTGAAGAGAGTTCAAGTTCTAGTAGTTCAGAGAGTGAGGAAGAGCCCCCTCGAAATCAAAAAGGAAAAATGGCTCCTTTTAGTGTTAAAACAAAAGGAGAAACTGAAAATTGCCCCGCCCAAGTAAACAGATGAAAAAATTAACTCCAAAGGTTAGGGAGGGATTAGAGGAGGACATAAGGCTACTGACAGTAAATATTGAAAACTACACAACTCGTATTGATAAAGCAGAAAATGCGCAACATAAGAAAAGGTTAGAGGTGAAAATAGCAGAGTGTGAAAGGCACAACGAGGCTAAAATAGAAAGGTTAAGGGAGGATCTTGAGGCACAAATCCTAGAAAAGGAAGTACAAAAGGCTATCGAAAAGGTAGAAATGGTTCAAAAATTCTCACGAGACTTGACCATCCAAGAATCTATGCAATTGGTAGAACAGTTAGGCAAGTGGGAGGCAGGACAAAATCCAGTGTCTTATTGCTCCAAGTACACTTGTAGCTGATTTTAATCTGACTAACAAAGAAGCATGTAAAGTAGTAACACTTTCCCTACCTGCTATGTTACTCCAGAGTCTTCCGGCTAATATGGTCGGTACACAGGCTAATTCTGAAAATAACAAAACTTGGGCAACTATAGATGAAATTCAAGCACCGTTACAGTCAATGCATGGAGTGTCCAACAATGACTGGGGTAAGATCTATGAAGTGCAATTACTCACAGGAGAGTCCCCAGTCATGTTCATTAATCGATTATATGCTGCATATGCCACTAATGGGGGTGTGGCAGACCTTGGTAAGGATAAAGAACCTTTTCTGAGTTTAATCAATTGGCAGGTTACATTGGTCTCTGCGTCGATTCGCATGTTATGTAAATGAGCCAAGACATGCGCAGAAAAGGAAGAACAGCTCCCCAATTGGTGGCGAATGCAACAAGATGATCAAAGCCCAAAAAGGGAAAGGACAAGCAGAGAGTAGCCGCTATTGTCAACACAGAAGGTAAGAGTAGATATACTTGTAATAATTGAAATAAAGTAGGACACTTTAAACGAGATTGTTGGGCAATAGGTGGAGACACGGAGGGAAAACAACAACAGGTATTGGAAAGGAGACGAGCACAAAATCCTAGTAATAATGCTAAACCAGGTGGTAAGGCAGACTTGCAAAAATGTATTGAAATGCTCAGTAATTTGATCAATACTAAGGCTGTGGCAGCCATTAAAAAGGAACCTGACGAAGAAGAACTGATACAATTAGGGCAATGATGGAATGAAGCCCCCACCTTCCAAGTCCTAGGAAAATTGGCAGAGGACTGGGAGGGTCATCCTACTATATCGGCTATGGTCAGGGGCTGCCAAATTGTGATATTGGTCGATACTGGGGCTACAGTTAGCATTACAGATAGTGATATGCCCTTAACAATCCATGGGAAGTGGCAAATAAGTTTGCAGGGCTTCTCGGGGGGGGGGGACAGCATGCCTAACAAAACTAGTCATGGTCCAGATTGGTGAAGAGCACTTGAAATGTATGTTCTGGAAATGTAATACCCATGAAGGTACCATCATGGGTGTGGACATTCTGACACAACACAGCTTAGTAGTAGATCTTAGTAACAGGATTTTATGGAAAGGAAGTACTACGAATCCAGGACCAAATGTGGATGATTCGCATAGTATATATACTGTGAAATCATTAAAAATCTACCATCTAAAGGAATTATGGGAGCATATACCTCAGTGGATGTTATCAAGCAACATGAAACAATTTGGGCTAAAAATGCTACAGAGTGTGGCAGGGTGTCTAATATGGAAGTCCAAATTGAAGGACCAGACCCCCCTCCACAAAAACAATATGCTTTCCCCAAGGAAGCATATAATGAAATATGTGTAATACTGAAACAGTTACAGTCACAAAACGTCATTAGACCCATATGTTGCACGGTGAACAGTCCCCTTTGGCCGATACGCAAACCCAATGGTACCTGGAGGTTAACAATAGACCATAGGGTGCTGAATAAGGTCATGCCCTTGGTCACCCCCGTGGTAACAAGGCTTCCTGATCTGATCTTTCAGCTGTCCCCTACAGCTACAATTTATACTGTACTAGATATGTCAAATGGCTTTTGGTCCATCCCTATCCATCCTGATAGTCAGTATAAATTTGCATTTACTTTTCAGGATAAACAGTACACTTTTCAGTGTTTACCACAGGGTTTCCACTCGTCCCCCACTTTATTCCATCAGTGTCTGGCTGAGATACTGTTGGGATTTTCCCACCCTGAGGCAATAATCCAATACGTGGATGATATGTTGTTACAAACTGATACTTATCAGGAACATGTCAGTTTATTAGATGAGCTGTTAACTGTACTACAGAAAGGAGGGTTAAAATTGAACCTGAGCAAAGCTCAAAATAGACAATCAGAAGTCACCTTTTTAGGGATTTGTATTAATCTGGAAGGACATACTGTAGATCCAGATAAGAATCAGGTCATACAACGATTACCACGACCTAAAATGAAGACAGCACTTCAACAGTTTTTGGGAGTGGTAGGCTTCTGTAGGGATTTTATAGAAGCTTTTTCTAGTATGGCAAAACTGCTATACAATTTGTTAAAGGGAGGAAAAGAAACAGATATCCTCCAGTGGGAACCAGAGCATCAGCAGTCTTTTATGGCTGTAAAACAAGCACTAATGACGGCTCCTGCCCTCATTAGCCCTTCTGAGTCATCAGATTTTGTACTACAGGTACATGCTACTGATCAAGTAATCAATGCCGTCCTGTTACAAAAGTGATCAGGGAAGTTACATTCAGTGGGATATTTTTCTTGAGTATTAACTCCAGTAGAGGAAACCTATGAAGAATGTGTAAAACACTTATGAGCTGTATACTGGGCAATACAAGCTACTGAACATATTGTGGGGTTTAATCACATTGTTTTGCAAACCTCACACACACCTGTAAAATTTCTCTTAGAAAGGGATGTATGGGGCGTATCCTCTCAGAGACTGGCAAATTGGGCATCAGCCCTACAAGAGAAAAATATCACCGTAGAAAAATGTACCGCCCCTATGTTGGTAGAGTTAATGGCATGGAGGAGATGTGCATGACCGTGGGGAAGTCATGGGTATTGAATATCAATCAATTTTGCTGCTGAACTTAATATTAGGGGTATTGATGTGTATGTAGATGGCTCCCGCTTTTGGGATGATGGCCATTTCCATACAGGGTATGCTATTTGGACCCCTGAAACAAATCAGGAAATTTTAGTACGATGTCCGTCAACATTTTCTGCCCCTCGAGCGGAATTAAAGGCAGTACGCAGAGCTATTATGGCGTATCCAAAGGAAGCTATTAATATCTTCTCGGACTGTGCTTTTGTTGTCAATTCCTTGTTAGATTTTCTTCCTATTTGGACGAAAAGAGGCATGTGAACAGCCGCCGGTGAACCCATGGCTTTTGCCCCCATATTACAACATATATGGGATATAGGAGCTCAAACCCATTGAGAATTGCTATTTGTAAAGTCAGAGCTCACCAAAAGAATCCAAAAGATATCCATGAACTAAACAATAATTTGGTAGATAATTTGGCTCAAATAGCTGCGAAACAAACAAACTTATGGGTAGACCCTCTAGGAGGTGACTCTACACAATTGTGGGAAGTTGAGTATGATAAAAATCATCCACAATGGATATCAACATTATCACAAGTCCCTAGTTTGGGAAGAATCCAAGATACTGATGCTTGACTTCTTGGTTGTCGGAACCAATGGAAAGAGACGGGGCACTGTACCACCAACCATGTTACCATATGGGAAGATATGGTATTATGGGAATGACAACCAGGGTTTAGGAAGTGGATCCCACTCACTTCATGTAGAAAAGATATTATCATGGACAATCACAGAACTGGGGGCCATTGTGGGCTCCATAAAACTTGTAAAATGTTGGCAAAAATATTAGTGGCTAAAAATGGGAAAAGATGTCAAACAATGCCTGGAGGCTTGTCTCATCTGTGCACAGATGAATTTTCCAGTGCCTGAAAAAAGGGTTCCGTTAGGGTGTATACCCCTGGTGGACAGTCCTTGGCCCAGTTTACAAATTGATTATGTGGGGCCCTTGCCTACTGCAAAAGGGGGGTTCCGATATTTATTAGTCATTGTTGACATATTTTCCAAATGGGTAGAAGCATTGCCCATATGAAATGATAGTGCTACAGCTACTGCAAAGGCATTGTGGGAACAAGTATTCTCATGTTGGGGTTTTCCCAGAATCCTTGAAAGTGACCGAGGGACTCACTTTACAGTGAAAATAATGACAGCTTTGTGTGATATCTTAGGTATCACTCAATGCTTGTATTTAATTTACCCTACCATCCACAATCCTCAGGTATGGTAGAAACGTTAAACCGCACTTTGAAAAATGCACTGAAAAAGGCAGTGTTGGATACTGGTTAAGGCTGGGTGACACACTAACCAGGAATCCTAATGGGTATTAGAGGTACAGAAAACAAGAGTACTGTCTATAGCCCATATCAATTAATGACTGGATGAGATATGCGGCTGTATTATCCTTCAGATCCCAATTTATCAACACCTGTGTTAGATCGCATCAAAACTGATGTATTTCTACAACAAATACAGAAGCAGTAAGCTCTGTATTTGCCCCATGCTGCCAGAAATATGGCACAGACACATCGGAAAACCAAAAAGAGACATGACGAAAAAGTGAAACCACCCACTGAAAAGGGTCATCATGTCATGATTAAAAATTTTGGTCAAAAAGGACCATGGAGTGCTAATTGGATGGGACCCTATATGATTATTGATGTATTAGGGCCATGGGTTATTCAAGTTCATCGAATTCAACAAGGGTCTACAGAGACCAAATGGGTCCATGTGGACCAATGTAAATTGTATCAGCCTTTAAATAACAACTGATACTGCTCTGTTTTTCCCAATAGGTGAAAGACAATGTTTCCTTTGCTTGTACTGAGCAGTGCCTTATTGATTCCGGTAATTTCTAACCAAAATGGATGCCCAGGGCACATATGGAACAATCTATACAACAAGAACTATGCTAATCATACTGTATGGGGTATTCCAGTATTGTTGGGAGAATGACATGAACATACTGGTTATCTTCTTATGAAATGGTACTTTATTTGCTATGGACAATGTCAATATGCGACATGGGGATGTTCGTCAGAAACCTGGCCTGGCACGGCAATGTGTGTGGTCAACACAACAGCCCAAAAAGGCATCTATATACACTGTACTTTGGGGGATATGACTAATTTAACCAAAAAAGAACAAGACTTGTTGCGAATGAACTTAAAAGACATTACAATATCCATCAAATACAACTGCATTACATTATTCTTATGGTTCAAGACGTAATATGTGGCATTTTTTATACAATACATCTATTGTAGCAAACTATACAGTAGGATTAAAGCAATTTTTTACAGTATTGCCGTTAACAAATAAATATCCATTGTTAACATATACTACCAATGCACAATAGCCGGAAATGTCCTGTAATGTTAATTTAACATCATGGCACAATTTTGCTGCATGGAAAATAGCATATCGAGAACAAGGTATATCAGGGCAAAAATTCTTGCCCCCATCTGATGGTATTATTTTGAGGCAGAATGTATGTCCTCTATATTATCCATGTAAAGTAGAGTATTATAATGTTTTGCTACATTTTCCCTTTCCACAATTACCGATACAATGTAAAGATCGGACTTCAGTATTGTTGTGGCAACAGTATTATAACAATACTTTGAATCAATACCATGACAGACACAGAAAGTGGTCATTTAAAATTCCTGCACAAGCATCACCAGGCTTATCTCATCATAAAATAGACGTGTGGGTCTGGTTAGGCTCAGGATTAGGAATTGCTAATGGTGTTGATTCAATGGTTTTAAAGGGTCATATTCATTCTTTGGAAACTACTTTAAAACATATGGCTACTGGACCTTTCTCAACTACTGTGAAATTAGAAGCTGATAATGAAGAGATTGATTGGTTTGCATTTAAAGAAACCTTACAGAATTTTAAAATTACTGTTCAAATAGCAGCCCGTTTTTATAACTCACTTTCTAATATGTCTAGAGACAGCTATGTAGAATTAACTTGCTCTCAATTAGCTGCTGAAGCACATGCTTATCTAGTTAATGAGTTAAATAGAATTGAGACCAATAGGTTACCCTTAGGCATAGGCAATGATAATGTGACTCGATTATTGGATCATGGATCATCCCAATGTGATCTTGCCACCCTTGGCCATGATTAAAGTATGGAATTCACCAAATCAATATGTACAAGTGCTGTGACATGTGATTCCCATACTAGTGATAATACCTGTGTGTTTTGAACCACCAAAAATATAGAGGCAAATCAGTAATTTGGGAGTTTTAATACAGGACCAGATCATGAGACTCCAAATACCAGCTGATCCTATTATCACAGTACACAATAAATAAGTTGTATTACCTAAACAACAGTGTGTACAACAACATGAAACCTTGATATGTGGGGAAGAGACATCAACCGCCCCATGGTTTCACGATCAATGTAAATTTACTCTAACATCTGCAAGTGAATATCTCCAAGCTATGAGATGGAACCAATCATGGTGTGTAATTGCCGGTCAACCTTGGAATGTATGGGGGTGTAGTGACAAAACCTGGTGGGTTGCAAATTGGCCCCTCTGGGAATGTCCTGCCTATAGCCGAACAAATGTTACCCATATTGATGGTTCCAGTATGGCCTTGGATACACTCACTGATTTGGCAACTCCACCTCATTACACATTACCCAAAATTGATAAAATGACACTTGGTGCCTTGATGTATCGTCAACAAACTAAAGGACTTATTTTCTCACAAAAGGCCTCTGCTAAAGGGGTAAAAAGGCAGTCATCTTATATCCCTATTATATTTTGCTGGGATTGGGGTATGGCTGTTTTGGGTACTAGTCCAACCCTAATAGTGGTAGCATGCGGTATTGCAGTAATCTGTGTTCTTGTTATTATACAAGTGCTCTTGTATCGTAAAATGAAACACATGATTCGCCAAATACAAATGTTACAATGGCAACAAAATCTCGTGTGATCTCCAATTACAGAGTCACAAGGGGGGGGTTGTAGTATAATATTTAATCACCTTTATATTTGTAATATTTCACATTTTGTAATATTTAGCTTTCACCTTTTATATTACAATATGTAAGTTCACAATATGTAAGGATTGTAGTGTAATATTTCTTTAAAGTGGAAAATTCCATGCACTGTAGTATTTCTGTATATTTCCATTAACTGTTTTGTAATCACCTTTTTTAGGAAGGAATATTAAAATGTTAGAAAGAATCTTTCTGAGGATGGTGTGCATTTGCCTTATCAAACAGCATGCTTGGGCAAAGTATAAGATAACAGCATGCTTGGGCAAAGTATAAGATAACAACATGTTTAGGCATTGAATTTTCGAACAACCTGAAAAGGTAAGCCTTATGTTGTTGTACGTTGCTATGGTGTGAGTGAAACTCATTGTTTTACTTAGGTCAGATTTCATAGGTTTCATAGGTATTTCAAGCTAGAAGACAATGAGTCCATAATGCTTGCCTTTTGATCTCTTGCCTATATTTATACATATTTGTCTGAATCTGACATCAATAGATCCAGACTGGATTTAAAAAGATCTGTATTTGGACTCTCTACCACAAATGTAGGAAGAGTGTTCCATATAGGGACTGATCTTACACTAAACCAATTGTTTCTTCTTAGTGAGTGCCATTTTCCAATCAATAGCTGCCTTTTATGTTTACAGCTAGTAAGTCTAAATTCAGATTCTATTAATCCCTTCCCCTTAGTAAGGGTTGAATCCTGTAATAAACCATAAATAAGACACAGATCTCCCCTTAGCCTTCTGTACCTCAAAGTGTATAAATTCAAGGCTTTTAACCTATCCGCGTAAGTTTTGCCTTTCATCCCTACTATAGCCCTACTAAATCTTCTCTGAACTCTTTCAATTTTATGTATGTCATCCTTAATATACAGGGACCATACTTGTATGCAGTATTCAAGATGAGGTCTTACTAAAGCATTATATAATAGTAATAACACCTCCAATGACCGACTGGCCACATATCTGAATATACAATTCAGATTTTGATTTGCCTTTTTTACTTGACTGTTACAATGTGAATTAAATTTTAAATCGGGGTAATGAGTAGGCCAAGATCCTTTTCTTCAATAGTCTGGTGTAGTGTTTCTTTCCCCAACTTATATGGAAAGTATGGGTTATGTTTTCCCAAATGCATTACCTTGCATTTGTCATTATTCAATGTTAACTTTCTCCCATGGGCCCAGTTTGTGACATCGTCTAGAAAATTTTGTAAAGTAATACTTTCATCCTTTTTATTGATAATAGAGCCTATGCGACAATCGTCTGCAAACTTTAACAGCCAAATATTATCTTTATTTGATTTTAAAGATGAAATATAAATATTAAATAGACAAGGACCTAACACTGATCCCTGAGGAACACCACTAGCCACAAGGGCCCAACTTGAAAGTACCCCATTTATGACAACTCTTTGCTTCCTATTTCTGAGCCAATTTACTATCCAATTTACAATATTTGGATCTAGTTTAACTTCCCTTAGGACGTTGATAAGCTCAAAATGCAGGATCTTATCAAATGCTTTTGCAAAATCAATAAACACTAAATCCACTGAGTTGCCATTATCAATTGCTTCAGTTACTTTAGAAACATAGAATATGATGGCAGATAAGGACCGCTTGGCCCACCCAGTCTGCCCATTTCCCTACCTAATGGATAAGCTGCAGATCCTAGTTAACCAGCAGCCTACTTCTTTCTACCCCCACCCCCTAGCATTGCCTTATGACTGTCCCATGCATGCTTGAATTCAACCACTGTTTTTGACTCAACAACCTCCTCTGGAAGGCCATTCCATGCATCCACAACCCTCTCTGTGAAAAAATCAGTTCCTTACATTACCTCTGAGCCACCCCCCCATCTTCAAATTGTGCCCCCTTGTTCTTGCACACCTCTTTTTTTGAAAGATGCTACCCTCTTGGACTTTGTTGATTCCTTGAGGCACTTGAAAGTTTCTATCATGTCCCCCCTCTCCGCCTTTCCCGAGCCTATACATATTAAGCTCCTTAGTCTCTTCATATGTCTTCTGGTGCAGACCCTGCACCATTTTAGTTGCCCTCCTCTGACAGCTTCCATCTTGTCTATGTCCTGTGGAGATTGGGTTTCCAGAACTGCACACAGTACTCCAGATGGGGTCTCACCAGCTGTCTGTACAGAGGATAACAACTTCCTGTTTTCTACTGGTGATGCCTCTCCTATGCATCCCAGTATTCCCCCAGCCCTCCTTACTGCCCTCTCACATCGCTTGCCCACCTTAAGTCATCTGATATGACTACCCCAGGTCCCTTCCATTTTGTTGTTGTTAGTATCTCACCGCCCATTGTGTACTCTTCCCCTGGGTTTTTGTTTCCCAGGTGCATTACCTTGCACTTCTTAGCATTGAATCTAAGCTGCCATACATTTGACCATTACTCTAACCTTGCCAAGTCCCTTCTCATCCTTTCCACCCCACCTTGTGTATCAACTCTGTTGCAGATCTTTGTGTCATTTGCAATGAGACATACTTTTCCTTCCAGTCCCTCTGCAATGTCGCTTATACACTGAAGAGGACCAGTCCTAATACTGAACCCTGCGGTACCCAACTAGTAACCCCCCTTTCTTCAGAGTGGACTCCATTTACTATTACTCTCTGTGTCCTATTCTCCAGCCAATTCTTTACCCAGGCTATCATCCTGGGACCCACCCCAGGCTGGCTAACCTTATATTAATCTTTGTGTGGACTGTGTCAAATGCCTTGCTAAAGTTCAGGTAGGCCATGTCCACAGCCCCTCCCTGATCTACTACTTTGGTCACCCAGTCAAGGAAATCTATTAGATTCATCTGGCATGACCTTCCCACTGTAAATCCATGCTGCTTTGGGTCCTGTGCCTCTGGCCTCTAGGTACTCAACAATTCTTTCCTTCAGAAGTGATTCCATCATTTTCCCTATCACTGAGGTTAAACTAACAGGTCTGTAGTTTCCTGCTTCTGCCCTGTTCCCACTTTTGTGAAGGAATCACATCTGCCCTCCTCCAGTCCTCAGGTACCACCCCATCCTCCCATGATTTGTTAAAGAGGGTAGTCAGTGGTGTCACTAGTTCTACCCTTAGTTCTTTTAGAATTCTGGGATGAATCCCATCAGGCCCCATTGTTTTGTCCACCTTGAGTTTTAAGAGTTCTTTCAGAACCCTTTCTTCTGTAGATGGGCTGGTATCAACTTCTGTATCCAGAGTGTTTCTATTGTTTGTTTTAGGTACTTCCCCCTCTTCATTTGTAAATACTGAGCAAAAATATTTGTTTAATATCTCTGCCTTTTCACAATCACCCTCTGCCCACCCCCTCCCCTTTATTAAGCCTCACTATCCCTCCCTTGGTCTTCCTACGCTCCCTGATATACCTATAAAAGGTTTTATCCCCCTTCTTAACTCAGTTGGCTATCTTTTCCTCGGTTCAGGCCTTTGCTGTTCTGACTGCCTTCTCAGTTTCCTTTTGCTTTATCTGATACAATTCTCTGTCCTGCTCCTTCTGTGATTCCTTGTACTTTATGAATGCTTTCTTTTTCTCTTGAACCTTCACTGCCACCTCCTTTGAGAGCCATAGTGGTTTCTTACATCGTTTTGTTTTGTTTATTTGCTTCACACAAGGCTTGTTACCTCTGTGATGGCAGTTTTATTATTCCCATTGTTCTTCCACCCCTCCTTCCTGCCCATTTGCTAGTGCATTCCTTAGGCACTCACCCATTTTGGCAAAGTCAGCCCTCCTGAAGTCCAGTACTTTTGCCTTTGTATGGCTTGACTCTATTGCTGTGTTTATAGTGAACCATACTATTCGATGGTCACTAGTTCCCAGATGGCTACCCACTTCTACATCTGTGATCCTCTCTCCATCTCCATTTGAGAGAACCAGGTCTAAGATTGCTCCCTCTCGAGTGGGTTCCAATACTAGTTGTCTAAGGCATGCCCCCTGTAGGGCATCTCGAATAACCCCACTCTTAGAAGTGGCTGCTGCAACTGCATTCCAGTTAACATCTGGCATATTCAGATCACCCATAAGCAATATCTCCCCATTATCTGCCATTCTAAGTATACTTTCTATCATTTACTTGTCCATTTCCTCCCCATGAGAGGGGGTCTGTATAACCCTGTGCGGACTGTGGTGCCATTGCCTGCCTCCAAATTGACCCACAGTGCTACTTCTCCTCCCTGTTTACCCTTTTGTTCTGTTGCTTTGATTCCTTCCCTTATGTAGAGAGCTACTCCTCCTCCTCTTTTACCCTCCCTGTCCCTCCTGTAGATAGTGTATCCTGGTATGTTTATGTCCCAGTCATGGTTCTGTGTATACCAAGTTTCCGTGACTGCCACAATATCCAGATGTTCCTCCTGCATCAAGGCCACTAATTCAGGAAGCTTGTTACCCAGACTACGGGCATTGGTACTCATTGCTCTCCATTTTTTGATGGCTTCACCTTCTGTAGCAGCATCCCCCACTGACCTTTCTACCGTGGTCTTTTTCTCATTTAGTACCCTGTTTTGCAGGGGAAGGCTGGGATTTTCCTGCTGCTTATCAGTGCCTCCGCCCTTGACTAGTTTAAAAGCTTGCCAATGAAGCATTTAAACCGACTGCCCAAAAGTCTTGTTCCCTTCCTGGACAGATGCAAACCATCCTGCCAGTATAGGCTGGTGTCCCTCCAGGTTAATAAGTTGGTTAAACATGATCTTGATTTGGTAAAGCCATGTTGGAAATTGTCAGTGAGTTCACTATGATTTATGTGTTCCAAAATGAAATCTTTAACAAACTGTTCCACTGGCATATGTATCAAGAAATATTGAGTAACAAAAATGAAGTAAGCTTTGAAAAGATACACCACACCTTGGTATCAACTTGTTATTCTGTTTTATGATTGTCTTATACTGAAATGTTGGTATTTTTAAAGATAAGAATTGTAGAATTTAGCTTATAAAAACACTGTATGTAAGCTGAGTAGCTCAGCTCCAAACTGATGACCAGAATGAACATGCACGTTACTCTGAATGAACCGCAATAAACTCTTTGCAGAAATCTGAAGGCTCGAGTCCAATATAACAAACACAATGCAACATTACACAGATGCAAGTTTTGTAATTTTTAAACAATTAAAATTAAATTTATTAACCTTTTATGGTAAGGACAAAAAAGTATTCCCTGAAAAACAAAAATAATAAAGTGATTCTAGACTTATCTCAGTCACATTCTGCTGAGAGGAATGGCAAAATAACAACTTGAGCCCACTACTGCTTTTCACAGGAAATAAAACAGATCGGTGCATAGAAACTGCAGTTTGCTGGAGTGAAGTTATTGAGTGCTGCCGGAGTGGAGGTGGACTGAATACTGGTGCCTGCAGGTGACAGAGAGGAGTTTTCAGTAACTTGCTTGTCTTTTTCATTTAAACTTTTTGCATTTACACTTTGTTGCTACTGTCCAGCGAGGATATCACTCCATCTATATCTGTCGTCAGTGCTGGGGCCCCAATAGCTGGCGAGGCTGCTTTTGGATCGATGTCCAGTAACATTGGTGATCTTTCTGTCAGCGAGGCCTGCATTAGAAAGAAGTTGCATGGCAGTTGCATGAATACAATGGTTTGTGTATTCCTGGCTCAAGTTTGCTTTCATGGACAGTTTTGACATCAGTGAGCCAAGGACATTTTTTACCAATCACCCTCTTCATATACTAGCACTGCTGGGTATCAAGGTATGCTTGGGGCTGGCGCTGTGGATGATAGTAAAATGCTGGGATATCTTCAGGGAGCTTGGATACATATTTTATAAATGATTTGATGGTGCACAGTGGATTGGATGCTCTGAGTACATAAATCCCCAGTATGTAGCTCTGTTTGATTTAGTGGGATTCTTCTGGTTTTTCGTTTCTTCATTGCGGGTGAGGATTATTTACTGTAGTCCTTTGTCATCTTTTTTTTATTTCAAAGGAGCATTTGGCCAGCTCATGTAAGCCCCTGGCCATGTGCTTCTGGATACTGAACCAGACCTTTCTAAGCAGACCAAGCATGGTATCAGGGGACAGAGCAGGTGATTTATGAAGCTTGTCAAGATCGGCAGAGGTATTGGCAGGGTGGCGAGCAGCAGAGTATTTTCTTCTTTACAGTGCTTTTTCAGCACTGAAGTTAAAACATTGTTGCAGGCTTTGAATCTGGAGTCACCAATTATGCTTATTTTGCAGCCTATGGTGGGGCTGTTTCTGAGGCTCACTTTGTATTGAGTGCTATTCATTTCAGGTGTGAAGGGATTAAGCGGTGGTTCAGCTCCATTCAGAGAGCACAGTAACCTGAGACAGAGTACCATTCTCCCGCAGCTCTACACATCTCTGCATAGAACTGGAAGAGGAGATTATTTAAATCTTCAAATGTTATGTTTTTCCAGTCAGGCACACATTCATTAGCGGTCGCCCACTCAGTAAAAACTTGTACAGCCCATAGTGTTTTTTTTGTGCTAAGTTCATTTCTGTCAACTTCTATTTGGTCAAGTTCATCTGGAGTAACCAGGACATACCTTTGGTTTAAATATTTTTCTTTCTACAGTTTTTGTTACTGGTGGTGGTTCTACAAGGCTATTATCTTGTTGACTGAATGCAGTTTCTAAGGTCTGGAGGTCCAGAAGGTCAAAATTTACTTGCAGGTAATCTGACATTTTTCTGGTTTGTCTTCAGTGGGTAAGAAGAAAATGGCAGCAGGCTAGGGTTTGAATTTTTTAAACTTCTAGGTGGCACAGAGATACCAGCTGGTTATGAGGCAGTTGGCACAGGGATTTGTTATTTCCTTGTCTCTATTGTCCCTTAAATGCCCACCTTGGCAAAGGCCACAGTCAATCAGAGACTAGGAAATGTCTTGTCATTTTCCAAACCATACATTTGGTCAGATATTTTTGTATTCTGGTGGGGAAGCTGTTTGTACCAGTAGTGGTGGCAACATGTGGATGTGGGATAGAACTGTCTCCATTTTCTAAATTGTCCCTAATCAGATTCAAGCAGTATTTTAAAATGTTTATTAGGGGTATCACCTGGCTCACAGCTGTTGTGTTTGCACTCACCTCTCTGGTAACTTCTTCAAATGGCTTGAGAAATAAAATTAGAAACTCCAGCATGGCCCTCTGTGGTGGAGTGATATAAATGTCTACATCACCAGTTTTATTTTCCAAGGTGTACTGCCTGACAGCTTTGTTTTGTTCCAGCAGCCTTTGGAACATAAGAAATGTTGAATTTCACCTAGAAGAAATGTCTTGGATCAGTCTGTGCAAAGGTAATTTATGCTCCTACTTTATTTTTCAAATAAGTGATGGGCTTTGCTTTAGTGATTAAAATGAGTGCAGGTATTTTTTAGCAGTGCTAATAGGGTCCTTAGTGTCCCTATCCTCATCAACAAAACAGTGTACTATTAAATGCAAGCAATGCACAAAGCACTGGATGTGAACAAAGTCCCCTTCCTCCAAGGCCTCCCTTATGTTTTACCCATTATCTGCAATGATAAAGCCAACTGAAAGCCCCTGTGATGTGAGCCACTACTGTACTGGTTGTTTGAGCTCCGATGGAAAATAAAATATTATTCAAACAGCAAATTGTGTTTCACTGCCCCACAAGAATTATCAGCATAATGTGCCCAATGTTCAGTAATGGACATGAAGGATTTAGGCTGGCAGCTTGTCAAGATATCTGTTTTGAGATGCAGCACCCTCCCAACAGTACTGGCCAAAACTCATCTGTGTTTTTTACAAATGACACTGTACAGATCTAGAATCTCTGTTGAGAAGAAATATTTTCTTGATCGTATATTATATTGAGGTTCAAGGTACTTTAGCAGCCGCCTGAATCCTACATGTTCTACCACATTATATGTTCACAAGTCAATGGATATCATCTCTGAAATTTCCTTTGTTATTATAACAGCAAAAGGGTGGGTTGAGGGATATTTGGCTTTACATTCATATGTTTTGGAGATGGCAAGCTGTTTCCTTGAGTTCGTTTTTTTTAACACATGGGCTCTATCAGTAACACTGGGAGTCATTTGAATGGAAAGAAATGCTGGAGGAGTTTCAGTATTGCTGCGGGGGTTGCTACTGCTATCATTTATCAGAGTTAACCCTAAGTGTAGTGAGTTAGTATAATCAGTCACTTTCTCTTTTAGTCTCAGAAATGGATTTCTCATTAACGTTGACATATTTTTTTAAATACATTAGTGAAAGGAGAAAAACCAGGGGTGGTATTGTAAGACTTAAAGGGGAAGAAGGGGAGTGTGTGGAAGGTGACCTGGAAAAAGCATCACTACTGAGCCAATATTTTTGTTCTGTATTTACAGAATGGTAAAAAGCCATACAGGATGGTAACCCCCAGCACAGTATCCTCTGCCTCCAGCTCCATCCTCAGCAGCCAGATGCCACTGTTAAGGAGTATTTTATTTTTTTATTTTTTTTGTAAAATGGCAACTTTTGTTTAGAAACATAGAATGTAATGGCAGCTAAGGACCACTTGGCTCACCTAGTCTGCTCATTTCCCCTACCTGTTTCAAAGTACTTTAAGAGCCGACTGAATCCTACATGTAGGATTCAGGCAGCTGCTAAAGTACCTTGGACCTCGATATAATATATGATCAAGAAAATATTTCTTCTCAACAGAGATTCCAGATCTGTACAGTGTCATATGTAAAAAACACAAATGAGTTTTGGCCAATACTGTTGGGAGGGTGCTGCATCTCAAAACAGATATCTTGACAAGCTGCCAATCTAAATCCTTAATGTCCATTACTGAACATTGGACACATATACCACAGATCCTAAATAATCTGCAGCTTACCCTCTCATTCCTTTTGCTAGAGTTCCTTTACGTCTGTCCCATGCATTTTTGAATTCCCCTACTATTTTTCCCCTACGGCCTCTGCTGGGAGGCTGTTTCATGGATTCAGCACCGTTTCCATGAAAAAACACTTTCTTATACTACCCCTGCCCCCCTCTATTTTTCATATCATGGCCCCTTGTTCTTAAACATCTTTTTTTTAAAGATGTTATCCTCTTGTACCTCATTTACATCCTTGAGGTATTTTAAAGTCTCTATCATATCCTCTCTCCTTCCCTTAGTAGTTTGCTTGCTTCCCCCCCAGCACAAACTCCTCTTCTCTTTCTCTAACTCCATCCTTAGCAGTCAGAAGCCACTGTTAAGTGATATTTTTTGTGTCAAATGGTAACTTTTCTTATTTTAAAGGGTATTTTTTGTAAAACGGTAACTTTTGTTAAGTTTTTTTTTTTTTGGTAAAATGCCAACTTTTCTTTTTCTTATGTTAAGGGGTATTTTGTTTTGGATAGAATAAATGATAACTTTTTTTTATTTATATATATGTGTGTGTATATATATATATATATATACTTTATTTATGCACTCTTACCAACTCAGACTCCTTCGGGAGTGGTTACTCAATGGACGCCTTGATCCCTCCCGCCTGAAGCTCCTTCCCACTCCCCTATGACAGGGTATCTCCATTCCCTTCGGCCACCCAGCCTCCAGCTCTGAGGCAGGACCACCAGATTTATGCCTCCTGGTACTCTAGCTATAATCCAGTCGGGTGGCCTCTGGGATGGAGAACAGAGGAAGTGGGAGGAGGATCCCAGCATTGGAAGTGGTAGGCTGCACCCCCAGACCCTCTGTCATCTATTGGGTGGCAGAGGGATTTTTCTTAGAGAGTTTATGCCCACAACCCCCCTCTCTCCCACGAGAGCTTGGACATACTATGGCGTCAGGTCACCTGCCACAGCTCTCGTCCCGCTACTGAAGTCCCCAGCATGCGCAGTACCTCCAGTTTCCACTGGGGGTCACTGCAGTGCTGGGACAGCCTGAAACCCACCTCAGAGAGAGGAGAGCTGTCCTCCGGACACTTGATCCTCTCTCTCCCCTGCCGACCCCCGGTGGCCCTGGCTCGCTCCCAAACCCACGTCGCTGGCATGGCACAAGGTGTGGTGTCCAGCGCCTCAACCCTCAGTGCCACCAGGCTGGCCCTAAATGGTAACTTTTGCTTAGTTGTTTGTTTGCTTTTTGTTTCCCTTGGCTCTCTTCCCCAGTACAATATTCTCCTCTGTCTCACTCACTCTTTCTAACTCCATCCTTAGAAACCAAAAGAAGACCCTTTTTAAGCTGAATCTTAGTGCTCTTATTTGCAACCTTGGCCCACCCATCCTCAGTGCTCAGTATCCTCTGTCTCTCTCTCTCTCTCTCCCCTGCTCCTTCCTCTCAGCAGCCAGCTAGAACCCTCTGTTGTTGTTTTATTTATTATTTTATTTAGTTGTTTTCCAACTCTTTATTAGGCCAGCCTTCCCTCCCACTCACTCTCTGTTCTCTCTCTGCCTCTCTCCTCACTCTGTCCATGCCACTGCTCACACTCTCCATCCCCATCTGACTCTGTTGTGCAGTACAGCAGTATTTATACCACTGAGCATGTCACATGACCCATTATACCTGCCAGCTACTGCTATTGGCTGTGGCTATGGCTACTGCTAGTGTGACAATGTTCCTTTGCAATGGTCAGTCCCCTCCCCAAATCACACAGTCCCCCTCCTCTCTTCTGCATTCACCAAGACAGTGCCACCACATCCCTTCTCTGCCTCACATCACCCTGACTCACCCAGTCCCTGCCTCCCACTGACCAAGGCATAACCAGCCCACTGCATCCATTGACTCTTTTCTTGACTTCTCACCCTCCTTATCATCTACCAAGGCAAAGTGTCCCTTCTCCTTCCCTCGTTGCCCTGACTCATGCAGTCCCCTTCTCCCACCCACCAAGGCATGATGCACTCATTGTGTTCCTTCTTGGCTTCTCCAGATGTCACACTGTTGCAATAAACCTTACCCATGAACTCAAAAACAGACTCAGTTAACTGAGTCCATATTTATCCAAGTCCATGGCTAAGTGCTGGAATGGGGGGATCTGATTCACAAAAGAACAGTCCATCCAGAGCTGACTAGAACCACCTGGAATCAAGCCAGAACTCCCACCAGAATAAAGCCAGAACTATGTGGAAATAGATATGGGATTGCAATACAACTAAAATAGACCCCCAAACAGTAAAGAAAAATGGTACTCAAGTCAGAGCAACCTTGAATCCAGATGAAATGTATGGTAAAAATGCCATACAAGAACTAGAACCAATGATAACCCATTAGAACTACCCTGAATCAAGCAAGAACTACCTAGAATTGAATCATAATGAATCCAGAATTGCTGATCTGATTCAGGCTCTATTCCAGCTCAGTTTTGCATGGTTCTAACTCAATTCAGGGTGCTTCTGACTGAGTCCCCATGGTGCTGACTATATTTTGGCATGTTTAGTATTAGTTTGATCCAGATTCTAGATATTTCCAACTTAATTCAGAAACTAGTCTATAGTTCCAGATCCCTTGCAGCTGTTATGGGTCTGTCCTGGGTGCATTACAGTCTTGGGTCCATTCTGAAATAGTCACAGTTCCATTCTGGGAGGTTCTATCTCCATTCTGGGCTCAGATCCAGCACTGCTGTTCTAATCCATTTGTATTCTGGGTGTACTGTGGTTCTGTAGTTTATTCTGGGTGTACAGTGGTTCTGTAGTTTATTCTGGGTGTACTGTGGTTCTGTAGTTTATTCTGGGTGTAGAACTGTTTTCAACCAATTGCCAAGTAGGTCAAGTGCAAGCTTCCTCATGCTGCTCCACCAGAAAACCTCAGAGTTGCTGTGAATGGTAACTTGCAATGCTTATGCACTAACCTGGAACCGCTCTGGGGCATAGACCACCAATAATACAGGATTAGATAGGGTTGCACAGAGATAGGACTGAACAGGGCCCACCAAATGGGCAGTGTTGGAAAATTAAAAGACAAGTAGAAACTACCAAGTGGGCAGGATTGGGTAGAGTAGCAGCCAAGCAGAAAACACCAACTGCGATGGGGTAGGGTAGGAGCTGAGCAGACAGCACCAACTTGAAAGGATTAGGTAAGGAGACACTAAGCAGAGACTACCAACTGGGCATGATTGGGTAGGGTAGAGGTATAGCAGAGATCACCAACTGGGCAGGACTGGTTAGGGCACCAGCTGGACAGAGACCACCAACTGAGAAGGACTGGATAGGTAAGGAGTCAAGCAGTGACACTAAATGGACAGGCTTGGACAGGTTAGGAGCCAAGCACAGAACACCAGTAGGGCATGCTTGAGTAATGTAGGAGTCAAGGGTATGACTTTTTGCAGAGGATACCAAAATGTGTAATAGGGTTAACAATAAGGAAGGGGCGGAAAGAATGCACAGCGATCTTGGGAAATTCTAGGAATGGTCAAAAGCATAGCAGTTGGGGTTCAATGCCAAAAAGTGCAAAATCATTCACCTAGGGCATACAAACCCAAGATCTGAGTTCAGGATGGAGGATAGAGGCACTGTCACTCACTAAGCAGGAAACATACCTTGGAGTTATCATATATGATGACCATAATGTAGCAGGGTAGTGTCTCAAAGCAGTGGGTAGGCCCAGTGGGATGCTGGAACACATAGGGAGAAGTATCTCCAGCAGGAAGAGGAAGGTGGTGTTGCCACTGTACTGTTGCTGGTGAGACCGCACCTGTGGAATATTGTGTCTGATTCTGGAGGCTGCACCTCAGAAAGTACATAGACAGAGTAGAAGCAGTCCAGAGGAGGGAACTAAAATGGAACTCTATGTGAAGAGAGTGAGGGATCTCAACATGTACACCCTCAAAGACAGGAGAACAAGAGGGGACATGATAGAGACCTACAAGTACCTCACAGGGGTGAACAGGGTGCAGGAGGGGAATCTCTTTCAGATGAGGAAGAGCACCAGAACAAGACAACATGCAATGAAGCTGGTGAAGAGTTTAGGAGGGATGTAATGAAGTAGTATTCACTGAAAGAATGGTGGACACCTGGAAAAGACTGCCAGTGGAAGTGGTAGAGGCAAAAACAATAGGGAGTTTCAAGCACACATGGCATAGACAGAGGGGAATATTAGGAAATGGGCAGGGAGGAGGAAGGGTCTCCAGAGACAAACTAGGCAGGGACCACCTGGGCAGACTGAGTGGGTCAAATGTTCCTTTTCTACTGACAAGTTCTGTTTATATGTTTTAAGCAGAGACTGCCAACTGGGCAGGACTTATAAAGAAGGAGCTGAGCAAAGACCACCAACTGGGTACAGTAGGAGCCAAACACAGACAACTAATTGGGCATGATTGGGTGGAGTAGGAGCTGAGCAGAAACCACCAACTGGGCAGGACGGCACAAGGTATGATCTGAGCAGAGAACCCCAACATGCCTGGACTTATAGGGTAGGAAACAAATATAGATCACCAACTGGATAGGGTAGGACTGAACAGAGACCACCAACTGGGCAGGATTGGGTAAGGTAGGGGTCAAGATGAGATTACTGACTGGGCAGAATTGGGTAAGGTAGGAGCCAGGTAGAGATCAGTAACTGGGCAAGATGGAGTAGGGTGGGAGCCACATAGAGACCACAAACTGGGCAGAATTGGGTAGGATGGGAGCCAAGTAGAGACCACTAACTAGGCAGGGGTGGGAAGGTTAAGAGCCAAGCAGAGAACATCAAGTGGGCAGGAGTGGGCAGGGTAGTAGTAAAAAGGAAACTGTCAACAGGCTAGCACTAGGAATAGTGAGCATCAAGCGAAGACCATCATCTGAACAGTGCTGTCTGTGTAGGGTAAGGAGACAGAGCAGCACAATGATTGCCAGATGGGAGGAAGGTTGGGATTCACTGGCTGCACTTCAGGGGCCAAGCTGAGACCCCTTCCCCCCCCAAACTCATGTTACTGATTACCTCCATAAGGTGCCTGAAGAGCTTGGGACAGTATTTTGTGTTAAATAGGATGACATGTTTTGCAGTACAATATTCAAAATTCATTTTTGCTTATCCCATTTTTTTCTGTATGTATCTCTTTGTTTTGGGCTTTTGTCTCCCTGGAGCTTACAACCAGCTCTGTATGCAACCCCCCCCCCCCCATACTGCACCATTATAGGTGCACCCACCAGTGACATCCCCAATTGCAATCCGTCAGAGGCTACTGATGCAGCCTCTGCTACTTGCACTGGTTGCTATATCAATGAAAACTGAGCACACCAAGGAGCAGCTCCATTTTCATCAATGTAGCAGCTTATGGAAATATTCATGTATCAGTATTAGGAGCCCCTGACTATAACTGATGTTGTCACTAACCGGAACACACATAATTTCACATTGCTTGTGGGGAAAGGGGGTTGGATAGGTAGCTGGGTTTAAAGACCAAGCAGGCAGAAAATAAAAAATAGAGATAGAGAGAGAACACATACATAAATATGAATTACTGTATATACTCGCAGATAAGCCAATCCGCATATAAGTCAGCCTCCTCTAAATGCAGTATAGTAGTTAGCAAAAGACACTGACCCACGTATAAGCCGATGGCAAAATGTAATCAATAAATACATTGAAATATGGCACACAACAGTGTGCTGCCTCCCAGAATAAACTGCCACAGGTGACAGCTTCTGAACTTTTTATTACAGTTTACAGTACATTAATTTGTCAGCACCAGAGAGCAGAGGGCTCACGGGAGTTGGCTACTGGTGTTACTGTCGAAGGGGTGGGTATCTACATTAAAAGCTTGTGCCACACGTTCTCCAGGGAAAGGGAATACTACCGTGAAAAGCAGGGTTGATCTAGTGTACTGAAGCCGCTGCCATTCCTCCCTCTAGCCCTCTCTCTGAGTGAAAGAAATCGGCCATTCTGCCTCTGGCCAGGATTTAACTTTCAAATATGGGAGTGGAGCTGGGGACATCATTGCAGCCCCTACACTGCAGTCAGGGACATTATCACAGTCCAGAAGGTGACAGTAATCAGAGAGAGCTACAAAGACTCGGGCAACTAAGGAGGGATGACTAACAGGAGTCGGGGTGAGACAGGCAGAAGGAATCAGGTTCAGTAACAGTGAGGAGGGAGGGTAGTGAAAGTAACCAGGAGTCAGGGTGTTGTGTCCTAAGCAAAACTTTCACTTTGACTGCATTTGTTTGTCAGCACCAGGGCTCATGGGAGTCAGCTGCTGGTGTTACTGTCAAAGGGGGTGGGTATCCACATTAAAAGCTGCATGCCCTCCGGAACTGGGAAATTTCCATGTGAGTGCTAACGTGGACTAGCTGGGGAATTAATTTTTGGAGCCGTAGTTAGTGACCCGCGTATAAACCCAGAACCCCAATATTTAATGGCAGGTTTGGTGCAAAAATCTCGGCTTCTCTTTCCCTTTAATAAAGCAGGCATCCCACTGGAGTATGAGGAACCAAATCACGGGGTGATGCACTGCAAAGGACCATATAAGAAATAAGTCTATTAGTCCCTCTGTCTCTCCTCTTTCTGCATTCATTTGGTGCCGTATGACTTGAGTTAGAGAGATATTAAAAACACCAGCCAGGATAAAAAACCTCTGTGCTTAACATTGCATTAAATGAGGTAATTATAATTCATTATTTTGTAGTGGTTAAATACAGTATATTTGCAGACAGTGTATTTCTAAGCTGGATGCATCATGTAAGCATTTTGGATATTGAGGACCCTTAAATGACAGCGCTGTTTAAGGCAGCAGAGCAAGGAGGTTTCCATTTCAGCAGGTTTTAGAGGAAGGAAGGACCAACCAAACTGAATGACAGGGAATCCTTAATGTTTTTAATTAGCTGAGACTGTTGGCACCCTTCTGGCAGATGAAGACAATTCTGTTCTAAGTCAATTTCTGCAAAAACATTTTCAGAAAGGTTTGCGTCCATAGTTAGAAGCTGATGGAAACTATGAACACCTTTATATCCCCTCTTGCTCCTTCCTTTCTTTTCATTCCTTTTGATCCCCATTTCTCCCCCATGGACGCATACCTGATGAGTGAGATGTCCATGGCTGCAACCCTTCCTCTGTCCAGCAGAAGCACATAGCTGATATAACAGCTGATGACACAGATGTTCCAAGTACCTTGTGCCCTTCTCCAGCAGCAAAACCCTCATCTCAGTGACGTGCCCCGCCCATCCAGTCTCAGGGTGGGATTCTGGAGTGCAAATATTCCCTTTCCTTTAGTGGCATCCACTCTTGGGGCTGTTCCACATGTGTGGCATTACCTACCATCTCAGCTTTGTCAAATGTCCTCTCCTGTTTTCCCTTGCTTTTGAGGGCTCATTTGAATATTGAAATGTTGGGAGACGTCAGCTCAGTCTGATATTGTAATTTTATATGTTGCACATTTGTCTTTATCGGAACAGTTTATGCAGCACTCTGTACCTTCAAACTGAGGTGCTGTATGAAATAATGATGATAGATTAATATCTTCTGACTGCTTTTTGTTATATTTATTGTTTAGCCCCCCTCTCAGCCGACCTCTTTCTCCAGCTGCCACTTACCACTATCCTGATACATCACCTCCTATCTGAGCCCTTTCAGTCTTATTTGGCTAGCCCTCTTCTGGTGGGGGTCCTTTGTGTTAGGGTTCCCTTATGCAGTAATGTACAGATAAAAACACCCTGATGAAGAATCACGTTTTGACTCTAACCACTGGGGCAGTCTGTGCTGCACCTTCTGTGTGTTTGATCTCCTACACAGTGTAAATCCCTTTTTGCAGCATCTTGCAGTACTTTGCTTCTTGAAAGATTTTTATTCTCCTTAGAGTGCATGTCTTTGTGCTTGCTATGAACAGATGAGGGTCTTGTCAGATGAGTGAGACCCCAGAGTGCAGTACAAGGTGCTTCCTGCTGCTCAGCTGGGTGCAGTCTTTTTCCATTTTCTCCCTTTTCCCCCAATCCTGCATGCACAAAATGTGTTGGTGCTTGCAGTACACCGGTGTCCTACCCGCCCATAAAAACTCCCCAGCTGCCCCACCACCTATGGACAATCAGGTGGTAGTGCAGGGAGGCTTAAAGCCCACCCTCCCGCACAGGATGCATGTATCCTATGAAATATTAATTTCTCTTTTTCCAGCAGCCCTCTGATGGCCCAGGCTTGATCACAAACCCGGGTCACCTCTCATTGCTTTTTGCTTAAGAAACTATAATAGCTGATTAAAACAGATGGTATTGTAATCAGTTTTCAGAAGCTGTAGCTAGCTGGTATACACAGGTATATGACATTACAAAATCTGTAATTACTTGTAAGTGATGTCATATCCGTGTATAATAGGATTTTTCAAATACTAAAAAGGAGTTTGCTGACATTTTTTCTCCCTCTGCCCCCCCCTTACAAATTCAACATTAAATGTGCTCCTGCCAAATCCTTCCACCCAATTGCTGTCTCTAGACTAATTGTGGGCTGTAATTGGATTTTGTAACACTGTTTTTTTAAAACATGGAATAAACAGTTATATCAAATAAAACACAGGGAAATGAAACTCTTATAATATGATGCACAGTGACCAGATATGTAGAGTGCAAACAGGTGGCGCATTGCATCCACTCATGTAGCAGTCATCACCAGGACTGATTCAGTTGCATTGCAGATAAAGGTCACCAGATCACAAACGTTTGTGCCCACTAACATCCACATTTATGCACCCATAAACTTCTGTGCTGTAATGTGCTGACTCATACCACTAGGCTTCCTTGTGGACTGACATTTGGTAACCATCTTGTTGGTGCCTGGTAGTCCAGTGGTCACCCTTCCTTAAACCCTGCCTAAAGTACAGTTACATAAGAATTTACCATAACAGTAGATCTTCCAGAGAAGCTCTTGTAGCAGGCAATAACCATTAGGACTAAGCCACCAGGCACTAGGACCACATGGAAAACCTCTAGCTAGCAGTATACAGTAGTGGAACGCCGCAGATGTCAGCATGCCGATGCCGGCCCCATACTATAAAAGGGGCAGTCCCCCAGCCCATCCTCAGTTCTCCCACCGGAGACCCCGGCATGCTCAGAAATTGGAGAACTGGGGAGGTTCCTTATGAAGGAAGAATGCATAAAAGCTATGATGGAGGAACAGCAATCAGAGGGAAGATGGAAGGGAAAGAAGTGCCTGCTGCAAGAGCTCCTCTCGAAGATCTACTGTAACGGTAAGTTCTTACGTAACTGTACTATCTTACTTTGTGGGGGCTCTTGCAGCAGACACTAACCATTAGGACTGAGTCCCAAGCAGTGAAAGAACTGACCTAGCTGGGAGGAGGAAAGTAGTAGTCATAGATCACTTTATGACAGAAGGCTCTGGAGGACTGCAAGTCCGAAGCTGGCACTGCGCCTAGAGGCACTGTCTAGATTGTAGTGTCTGATGAAGGAATGGACAAAACTCCAACTGGCGGCTGCACAAATGTCAGCAGCAGACACATTTCTGAAAGAAGTAACAGAGGCAGCCATGCCTCTGGTAGAATGACCTTTGACCAGTCCCAGAAAAGGCTTGTCATACTTGTGGTAGCACTAGGTCCAGAGATAGAACACTGACATCTCAAGCTTCCTTATATTGGAATACACTTCCACCTCCAGTACGAGCCCAGCAACATCATAAAAAATTTGTTAGGGCGTTAAGTAAGTGTTATGTTCATACATGTACTTGTATGAGGCAATTTCTGTGTTATTGTATTTCCACCCCCCTCCCCCTCATTTTTATAATTTGGTCACCCACTGTCTGTTTTATTTACATTTGGTAAATGTCAGTATGTTAAATTTGTAGTATTTTATAACTGTATTTATTTTATGAAACTTAGACAGTGTACAGGACTGTTGTGTAAACTGGATTGATAAAATCCAAAACAACATGTTTCTTCTCCTGTATAAAACTAACATTTTTACTACTACTGCCATAATAAATGATAAAAATAGCTAACTATTTAGACAAACATGTTTGGAAACAGGAGCCCCCTTCTCTCCTGGGAGCAAATGATACAAACAACTGATCAGATATCCCGAGTATGAAGAAAGGCCTCCCCGATTAGAAAACTCAGGAAAATAAAAAGGAACGTGGATGGATTGATTCAAAGTAAACTCAGACACCACCTTACGCAGAATCTTAGGACTCATCTGCAAAGGCATCCTGTCTTTGTGAAAGACTGAATAAGGCTCTTTACACTTCAAAGCCTGCAGCTCAGAAATCATAGAAACATAGAAACATAGAAGTTGACGGCAGATAAGGACCGCAAGGCCCATCCAGTCTGCCCATTTCTTTTTTCTACCTCATAAATGTGCCATCGGCCTTTGCTCTGTCAGTGACCTATCTATTCATAGTCATTTGTATTGCTCCCTTATGCCTATCCCATGCCTGTTTGAAGCCCTGCACTGTATTCATAGCCACCACTTCTTGTGGTAAGCCATTCCATGCATCCACCACCCTTTCTGTGAAAAAGAATTTCCTCATATTCCCCCTTAATCGGCCTCCCTCTAATCTCATGCTGTGTCCTCTTGTCCTGCTATTTTTCTTATATTTAAACATGTTAGACTCTTTCACCTTGTTTATGCCCTTAAGGTGTTTAAATGTCTCGATCATATCACCTCTCTCCCTCCTTTGCTCAAGGGTATACATATTGAGCCCGTTAATCTGTCCTCATATGTCTTCTGATGCAGTCCCTGCACCATTTTGGTTGCCCTTCTCTGGACTGCCTCAATTTGGTTAATGTCCTTGTGAAGGTGTGGCTCCAATACTGCACGAGTACTCCAGATGGGGCCTAACCAATGTCTTGTACAGAGGGTTATTACCTCTCTCTTACGACTTGTGATACCCCTACTAATACACCCTAACACCCCCTAGCCTTACCTACTGCTTTAGAGGTCTGCTTTGATGATTTTAGGTCATCAGTGATGATGATGCCCAAGTCTCTTTCTTCCTTTGTGACTGCTAGCAACTCCCTCCCAGCCTATAAGTGGCTTCAGGGTTTCTCTTCCTATGTGCATGATTTTGCACTTCTTTGCATTAAATCCCAGTTGCCACTCTTCTGACCATTCTGCTAGTTTATCCAGATCTCTTCTCATTCTGCCCACCCCATCTGGATCATCTACTGTGTTGCAGATCTTGGTGTCATCTGCAAACAGACAAGCCTTACCCTCTAGTCCATCTGCAGGTCACTAATGAAGATGTTGAATAGGACTGGCCCCAGGACTGATCCCTGAGGTACCCACTTGTGACTTGCATCTCTTCTGACTGTATACCATTTACCACCACTCTCTGTTTTCTGCCAGTCAACCAGTTTGCCACCCAGTTGACCAACTTCTGACCCACCCGAGCCTACCTAGCTTATTTATCAATCTTCTATGTGGAACAGTGTCAAAGCTTTGCTGAAGTCAAGGTAGGCGACATCAACTGCTCCCCTTGGTCCACCACTCTTGGTTACCCAGTCAAAGAAATCTATGAGATTAGTTTGACAGGACCTTCCTTTTGTAAACCCATGCTGTCTTGGATCCTGTGCCCTATGGATTCCAGGTGCTGCACTATCCTTTCCTTAAGGAGTGCCTCCATAATCTTGCCCACTACTGAGGTAAGACTGACCGGTCTGTAGTTCCCCGCCTCCTCCCTGCTACCACTCTTGTGGAGTGGGATCACATGAGCCCTTCTCCAGTCTTCTGGGACCTCTCCTGTGCTCAGAGACTCACTAAATCCTCCGAGCTGAAGAAATGGCAACTTAAAACAATGCTTTACATGACAGAAAGCGTATTTCGCAGCTTGCAGCTGGCTCAAAGAAAAGTAGAGTAAGCCTCTCTAAAATGAACAATAGATCCCATGGCGGGACAGGGTCCCTAATGAGAGGCATTATGTGAAGAATAACCAGCAAGAAAGTGCGGCAAAGATCCCACTGGATAATAGTTTTGCCCTCAATAGGTGCAGGTAGGCAGAGGTGGCAGACAGGTGCATCTTAAGACCTTAAGTGAGGAGTAACCCAGACCTGCATCCAAAAGGGAAAGGAGGTACTCCAGGATGAGATTCACTGGGCAGGAGAAGGGATCCAAGTGCTGAGCAGTGGCCCAAATGGAAAACCGCTTCCACTTCATGCTGTGAGTGGCTCTGGTAGAAGGCTTTCTAGCAACTACAAGAACATCTACCACTCAAGAGGAAACTCCAAAGCAGGCAATAGCTAAGGCTGTAGGAGCCATGCATGAAGATGGAGTGATCTGAGGTTCAGATGGAACAGAATGCTCTGCTCCTCTGACAGCAGGTCAGAGCAAGGAGGCAAGGGAAGTCAACTTCCCCTGCTAGTTGCTGCAGCATACGGAACCATATCTGGCATGGCCAGAAGGAGCATCTCTGCTCCCTCTGACTGAAGCTAGAGGAGAACCTTCTGTAAGCTTAAGCTTTCAGCCAGGATGTTTAGGACACCTGGAACATATACTACTGTAAGTTCCAGGTCATGCTCAGTGGCTCAGTACCATACTCGCATGGCTTCCCTGCACAGGGAGTAGGAGAGAGAGTGTCCCCCCGACTTCATGTGGTAGTAAACTACCAACATATTGTCTGTCTAAATCAGATGGGGACCTGGAAGTAAGTGTGTCTGAAAGGCCCGAAGGCAAAAAAGATTGCCTGCATCTCCAGCACAGTGATGTGCAGAGTTTGCTCATGCTGCAGCTAAGTTCCTTGAGTCTGACAGTCTGCAAGATGGGATCTCCAGCCCAAGTTCGACACATCCATCATGAGAATCTGACGTGGAGATTCTGACTGGAAGGGAACTCCCCTGGAGAGGTTGGAGGGGTTCAGCTACCAACTTAGGGTTTATCACACAGGGTTGGAAACCAAGACTGCCTGCTCCAAACTCTCAGTGTACTGGTCCCATTGTACCTGAAGGGTCCACTGAGGCACACTCATGCACAGGCAGGCTAAAGGGACTGTAGCTGTGGCCATCACCACGTGTCCCAGGAGCCTCAGGAATGACCTGGCTGGGATCTGGCGAGACGAGGCTACCAGTTGGGCCTGTGCCTATAAGCGTTCTACCCTGTCTGGTGGCAAGAAGGCTTTGCCCTGAGCTGAGACCAGGATCTCCCCAGTGCATTGCAACCATCGGCTCAGCCCAAGGGAGGACTTGGGCAGGTTCAGAATAACCCCCACTGTCCAAAACAAGTGGAAGGTAACATCCATGGTCTGGATCAGATGGCCTCTGGAGGGTGCTTTTAGAAGCCAATCATCCATCTAAGGTGCCGAAAGGGAGATCCCGGAACTGGAAGTGGTTTCCTTGGATGCAAAGATGAGGGAACCAGAGGGAACCATCTGTGAGGCTGAATGACCAGGATATGGAGATAGGTGTCTTGCATATCCAGTGGACAGAGCCAATCCCCTTGGTGGAGGAGGGGAAGAAGGCTGTGAAGGGTGACCATCCTGAAGCGCTTGTAATCTATGAACAGGTTCAAGTGGCTGAGATTGAGACTTGATCTCAGGTCACTGGTCCACTTTGGGACCAGAAAAAAAATTTGGGAGTATAATCCCTTCCCTCCTTGAGCTGAATAGATGGGTTCTATGGCCTTTTTGCACAGAAGCACCTGAATCTTCACCTGGATGAGGGCAATGTGAGCCTGAGGGTAATGGGAGTACCCTGGAGGATCATCTGGGAGAATCTCCCGGAACTCTAAAGTATGCCCCTATTCCACAAACTGAAGGACCCATTGGTCTGAGGTTACTGTGGAACCTGGAATAGGTAGAGTGGCAGAGGCGGACCTGGGGACCCTGGGGGCTGAGTTTCCGGATGGATTTAAAGAGGTCTAGTGCTTGAAGACACTTTTGAGCTGCTGGCACTTAAACTGTTGCTTGGAGGACCGGCGAAAGGACTGATGTTGGTGGGATTTAGACTGGGAATAGTACATGGAGGGTACCGACAACAAGTCCTTGCCTGAAGCCTGTTGCAGAGTAAAAATACACTATGCATCTTCCCCAAAGAGAATAGTGCCTCGGAAAAGGATGGTCAGGACTTTGGCTTGCACATCTGGGGCAAAGCCAGAGGCCCTAAGCCAAGAATGCTAATGCCTGTGGCCGTGGCACTACCGGTGGCATCTGCTGAGACACAGGAGGCTCTGAAGACATGACTGCTGAAGTCTGAGACCGATCTGAGAAGCTGTACTAACTGGGTCTTGGTAGGTGGTTCTGGAAGAGTCTGCACCAACTCCAGTGTCTTATCCAGCAGGGCATTCTGGTACTGTGCCATGTGGGCTATGAAAAGCAGAGACCATATGGCCAGGATGGCTGAAGCATAGACCTTCTGCCTGAACCAGTTCACTTGCCGAGATTCCTTAACCTGAGTATATGTACTAAGGTGCCTGGTCCTGGTGTGGTCATGGGCTGCATTCATGACCACGGAATCCACTCCTGGATGCTCCCCATAGAAGGGCTTGTCCCTGGGTGCATGGGGGGGGGATTACTAGAAGAAGGTTCTCCCTCTTCCAAAGGAAGTCCACTAGCCTACACCGTTAGGGGTCTAGTTCCTCTGTCTCCCAACCTGCCAGGGACTAAAGGTGTCTGATGACAGCCATGAAGGGAGGGATTTGAATGCAGTGAGACGACCTTGAGTTCATCTAAGGAAAAAGAGGGACAATCCCCTCCTGAAGAGACAGAGTCTGAGACTGGTAGCGGTGTATGACAGTACTCCAAATGATGGCTCCTCCTGTCATTCAGTGACTGAGCCCTGTCTAGGTTCGGGCAAGGATCCTTGGGAGGTGAAGTGGGAGCACCCCTAGGGGAATCCTTATTCTTGATTCAATTATTGTTTGAGTGGAGGGGAGGCAGCACCAGATGGTCAGGAGCAAGGAGCCCTGGCATCAGTCCCTGAGGCGTTGGGTACCTGGGCATCGGTCCTTGGGGCATTGGGTTAACTAGCGTCAGTCCTTGAGGCAAAGAACTGACTGGCATGGGCTCTAGGGGTATCTGACAATCTGGCATCAGCCCCTGAGGCAATGAGTTATCTGGCATCAGTCTCTAAAGAGGAAAATCAGGTGTCGGTCCCTCAGGCATTGTCTGGGGAGCAGTAGGAGGGCCTGTTGGTATTGGCTGAGGTGTAGGCAATGGCGGATAGGGTGTCGCCAGAATCGATGTTGGAGAACTGGTGTCGGGGGCTCCAGTGAAGGCTGAGGCCGGGCTGGTAAAACAGCCAGAACTGGTCCCTCAGGGGGAACCTGTGACAGGGAGCAAGCTCCAGACAGAGGCAGAAGCATTGCTCTCACAGGGGAGGTGAGCGTATGCTCCAGGCTTACATGGATGCATCAGGGTACTCCAGTGAAGGCTGGGGCTAGGCTGTGGAAAAAACCAGCACAGGCCCCTCAGGGGAAACCTGCAAAGGGGAGTGAGCTCTTGATGGAGACAGAGGCGTCGCTCTCACGGGGGAGGTGAGCGCATGCTCCAGGCATCACATGATGGCGATGGGGGCTCCAGTGAAGGCTTGGGCTGGGCTAGACAAAAGCCAGTGCAAGTCCCTTAGAGGGAACCTGCAAAGAGGAGCAAGTTCCTGACGGAGGCAGAGGCATCCCTCTTGCAGGGGAGGTGAGCGCATGCTGTGGGCATTGCAAGGAGGTGTCAGTCCCAGACCTCGGGACTGACATAGGCAAGGCCGGGGGGTGACAGGTGAAGACCCACCACCTAAAGTAGAACCCACCGAGCCACCTGGTTGAGGACACGCTGGATGAAAGGGCCTGAGCCTCAGGGACTGGGGTTGGGGATGAAGTTCTGAGCCCTAAGGAGTCACCGCCTAAGTTGGAAATGGATGCAGGAGACTGAGCCATAGGCAGTCCAGAGTGTAGAGAGGGCTGCCAGTGGAGGAGGGGCCAATCTCCTGTTGGAGAAAGACCCAGAGGTGGCTACCGACTAATGCGGATACCGAGAGCGGAAGCTGACTAGTGCCGATCCCTGGGCTTGCCCAGTGTATGTGCTGTGTCTGCTTCCTTTCGGAGGAGGAGGAAGAGTCAAACCCCCGGAGACCGGGGAAGAATAGGAACTTAGCCCTGGAATTCATTCTCCAACGTGGCTAAATTCTGCTGTAGCAGGGGTCTTCTAGCGGAGTGTCTGTGTGGCCTGGTTGAAGTCATGGCAGGCCTCAGTGTTGTGGTCAGGGCTTAAACAGAGCAGGCAAGAAGAGTGGCCATCCTTGGAGGGAAGTTGCTTCCCAAAAGCACACTTTGTTCGCTGGTGAGAAGACAAAACTGAAGAAGAAGACATGTCAAGCAATTAAAAGAAGGTATAAAATAAAAATTACTTAGAAGAAATTAAACAAATCATGGGTAAATGCAAAAATGGCAGTCGACTAGAAGCAGGCATCTGTGAAGGTCTGACTTGCGCAGTGTCAAAGGCGGGAAAAGAACTGAGAATGGGTTGGGGGACCACCCCTTTTATACCACAGGGTGGCCATCGGCGTGCTGACAACAGGGGCGATCCCCCACTGTATATTGTTAATGTATAACTGTTAATATTCCACAATATGTAAACTTCTCACAATATGTAAACTTCACGTTTGCACATTATTGATTGTGTCAATGACAATGTCGGTTTCCTGACTGCTTGCGCCTGAGACAAAAACAAGCCCCTCAGGTGGACTTGAATAGCTACCTTGTTATATAGGCTTCTCTCTCCTTAATGATTGTACCATTCAAACCCCATGTTATTGTCTACTGTATACTGCCTACTGTTTTTGTCTGTACTGTTCTTTGACGTGGTGCATTTGTAAATGAGTGACTCAAAGGTTATAAATCCGAAATCTTCAATAAATAGATAAATAAAATATTGCCAGCTAGAAGCGTTCCATGTGGTCCTAGCACCTGGCAGCTTAGTCCTAACAGTTATTGCCTGCTGCAAGAGCCCCCTCAAAGTAAGATTTACAAGTTCCTGGTATCCACTGGATTCCCCTCCCTAGACTCATCCTCTCACATACTGACTCTGTGTACTTTGTCCCTCTCTGATATCCATCCCCCCACCACGGGCTCTGTGAGCAGTGGCTGCTCTTCAGTGACACCACTATGTGACCCCTCTAATATGTCTACATTAGAGGGTGTCAATCAAGATGTGGCTATCCCTTGCAAGGTTCACCATGTTTTATGGATGGCCCTGCAGACCAGCTGCATGACGATCCCAGCAATTCCATGTGCAGTTACAGCTGGGGTTAAAATGGGTAGAAGCCCACAGGAAGTCCGTTCCACCACATCTTACAAAACTGTATGACAGTTCCACCACCTCTGTCATCTTTCTCCATTGACTGTTATAGGAAAGGTCCACCACCTAGAAATGACAGTTCCACCAGCTAGTGATCCATATGTGAAAGTTCTCCAACTTAATCATTTCCAATTTAACCAGAGTCAGTCACGGTGCAGGTCATGACTGCATGGGGAAGGGTTAAACCCCCCTTCAAGGATAGCTCAGTGGGTCATAGACAAGGGTCTGTCACAAAATTGCTGTTTGATATCAAATTATTCACTCCCATTGTTTGTGAGGTCACCACAGATCACAGCTGTGTAAAAATACCTCATTATGTATCCCCTACATTATTCTATATAGTATTACTTTTCAATGCCACTAAAATCAGCCTTGTATTTAATTTTATTGTTCATTTCTTCATTGCTGAAATTTGACGATGTTATTTCTGCTGTTCCACATCACGTAATGAACAATATCAAGCAATGTAAGTGACATCATAGACTGTCCCAGGAACAGAGAAATAAAAATAAATAAATAGAAATCAGTAAACAATAAGGAGGAGGTATAAAAGGCAGACAGCAGCAGAAAAGTAGTAATAAAAAGTGTTTCTTGAACAAAAAACAGATAGACTTTGACGGCAGATAAGGACCGCTTGGCCCATCTAGTCTGTCCATTTCCCTACCTACAGGATAGGCCACAGATCCTAGTTAACCAACAGCCTATTTCTTCCTACCCCCCACAAGAATTGCCTTAAGTACCTTAAACACTTAAGTAAGAAAGTACTAAGCATGATAAAGGAGTGACAGAGTTACTGTCTTCAAATCTCTCCCGAGAAACCTGAGGTCAGTTGCCCATCATGTTACTTCTGTTGCCATAGTTTCTGCCATTATGGATCAAACAACTTTTTCCCATTTTTCCTCTGAATAATGGAAATTAATTCCTAATTCTCTACATGAAGCTGCCAGTCAATTATTGATTCAGAATAATTTAAGGAAATGTCTCATAGACACATTTATAAATTAGTGGCTCTGGCTCAGCAGGTAGCACATTCACCTCTGGAGCCCGAGGATTGTGGATTCTAGCCCCACAGTAGGTATTTTATTTTTATAGTCTGTGGCTGAGAAAGGAACACAGAGCCAAAACTCATTTGCAGGTGTGTCCCAGAAGCACAGGATGGTTTAAGGCTCTGAGCTGCAAACCTGGAGACCTGGTATTGAATCCCACAGCCCCCACTTGCATACTGTGTGACCCTGAGCAAGTGACTTAACTTCCTTGTGCTCTCAGGTTGCACCTGTAAACAAGCTTTCAGCTTAGTGTGTCTCTCCTGGTAAAAAAAAAAGTGATCTGTTCATGTTCACAGTAGGCAAGTGGAAGCTGTGGGAATCAAACTCACATGTGGTGGATACCCAAGCTCATTCACAGCTCATCGTTTTTTCTCTCTGGGCTATACTGCTAGGTACTTGAGGTAGTACAGTAAATACGACTTAAACGCGTACCTTTTAAATGCATAACCCACCCTGGTGCATACATTTCTACAGTCTCATTTCCATTTGTATCTCTGTAGTGATAATTTGACCTGTCAAATGCATTTAAAAGCCAATTTAAATGCACAGATCTAGCTGAATAGGGCATTGCTTTAACTGGTACTTCATGGCCTAAGTGTTTTAGTCATTAACAGCTGTTGTAGGTGTTTATTGCCCTGCCAGTGAACCACACAGTCACTCCTAATCACTTACAAATCATTACCCTGAGCAAGACAATAGAATCCCAGTGAGTATTTTAAAAAATAACCCATTTGTAATAATGTAAATGCAGACAGTATTTTTTTTTCCCAGTAGAAAATATACAAGATCTCAAACGCATAGCCCGCTTAAATGCATACTCACACCCAACACACAAGGTATTTGTTTAAGAGGGCTCCACTGTATCCCTAACTGACACTGTAGTACAGTACAATTGGGATGCTGCACATGCCCACCTCTAGTCACTGTCCAGGTGGAAGTTAGTTGGGGGGCGGGGAGACTGCCATGATTCACGTGGTCAACATTCCACCCATCAATAAAACAGATCCATAAAGCCTGTACCTGGAAACGAACTATCACAGCTCAGTGTGTCCTTCTGGGTCAAAACATGACAAATCAATAAACATGTTCATGTTTCTGAACACTTACAGTATGACTTGTATATTAGTATAAACCTATACAAATAAAAAGGAGACAGGGTGGTCTAGTGGTTAGAGCACTGCAGGTTAAAGCCACCCTAGGGCCAAATACTCACTCTGTGACCTTCTCGGTCAAGACATATAATCTCCTAGTGGTCCAGTCACTGCAGCTGCAGAAATGGACAGAAGCAGAGTCCCACACTGAAATCAAGATATTGTGTCTCAGACTGGCTATCTTGAGTAGTTGATTGTAATATAAAATATACTAAAAGCCTACACTGTTGTATTTCCAACATGTTATTGTTTGTATAATAATCAGTAATTTGTGTTTGCCTCTGGCCAAGACCAGTCCTGAAACGAGGGCTTCTTTAGTCCCGTATTCTCACCCAAATAACAAATAAAATAATTGAACTGAGTGGATACCATTGAAAAGCAGAATGATGTTTCATGTACTGGAAAAGGGATTCTAGCATGTTTAAGATTCAGAGGTTAAAATGGTTGCTTGGTTATTAAACACTGTTATTGCTTCTCTTTATATAGCTATCATAAGTGCTCCATTTCCGGATGATCAATCTGTGGTCCCCCCCCCCCAACACACACACACTATCGGTTTCTCAGTGTATGGGAGGAAGCTCAACTACTATTGTTTCATCCTTTTGAACAATGAGTATGTATTTGTCTCTTATGTTGCCTCTTATTATCTCTGTTGTATGATTAACTAGGTGTATAGTCATCCTGTAGAAGATGTTTGAATAACTAGATATATTACCTATAGATATGCCTGTCCTGTGATGTAGTCCTGGAGCTTCGGCTGTGTGTAGTGAGTGGTAATGTTGTAAGCCACTTTGGCAGCCATTTGATTTAATGGTTAAAGTTCTGAAGCAAAGTCTGAAATCTTCCAATAAAAAGACTAACTGCAAAAAAAAAAAAAAGATTCAGAGGTCATTTCTGGTATAGGAAGCACCACAGCTGCCCCCACTGCAGATATACGTCATAAGCGGAACTAGAGAGGGTATTACTGCTGTTATTAGCTACTTGTTGTGTTCCTTAGAAAAAAAATGTAATTTTAGTAGAACATAATTTTAAAGTTCAGATTTGACTCAGCCTATGTGCAAATACATCAGCATTAAAGAAGTACTATAGACAAAATTTGCAAAAACATATATTGTGCAGAGTATTTTGATTTGTGTGAGTAGTTCTGGTGTGTCTTTACCTTTGTTTCCTGAGTTTTTTCTAAATTAGCCTGCTAGTTATATGGTAAGAGGCAGTATAGCGTAGTGGTTAAGGGCACTGAACTGCAAATCTGAAGACCTAGGTTTGAATCTCATCAATCCCCACTTGCATACTGTGTGACCCTTAACATCCTTGTGCTCCCAGGTTGCACCTGGAAACATGTTCCCATTTGGTGTGGTTTTCCTGGTTCAACAATTTTCCTTTTCCTATGGTAGTTTTATGGCCCCTGAGGATCTCTATCTTAGCAAGGTTTTTTTGCTCTTCTTTTTCCTACAGTGCCTCCTGGCATGTGACATGGATACGTCCAGGACCACTGATTCAGTAAGTATTAGAGATAGGAGTCTAATGTTCTGGCCTTCACTAAATAGCTCTAATTCAATATCTTTGTTTCAACTGCAGCAAGTTGCTAACTCATTGTTTAATGAGTTGTGTTTTGCTTTTAATTTTTTTAATTATGATTTTTTTTAAATCATTGGCTATTATAGATGGAATATATGACTGCTATATAATGTAATGTGTTACAGAAAATACCAATACTATGATCCCAGGATATAAGGTATTTCGAAGGGACCAGGACAGGTGAAAGGGGAAGGGGTGGCTATTTATGTCAGGGAGGGGATACTGTGTACGAGGAAGGAGGGGGATGAGGGGAGGGGAGGCCAGAAGCCATATGGGCATTGCTCCAAAACCCTAAAGGTAAGAAGTTTAGGATGGGGCTGGTGTACAGGCCACCCTCACAGAGTGAGGAGATGGATAGAGAACTGGGGGAGCAAATTAGGAAGGTCAGTGACAAAGGGAATACAGTTATAGTGGGAGACTTCAACCTACCTGGGGTTGACTGGCAGACAGTAACTACAGCACACGCCAGGACACAGGTGCTGCTGGAGGCTATCCAAGACAGCTACCTAGCGCAAGGGGTGATGGATCCTACTAGGGAGGGGAACATACTGGACTTGATGCTAACAAATTGGGATTAAGTCCAGGATGTGGTAGTACAGGACCCTCTAGCAGGAAGCAACCACCCCTCAGTGTGGTTCTTCCTCAACACAGGGAGTCAGTCAGCTAAGACCAGGACAAGAGTGTTGGACTTCAGGAAGGCAGATTTTGCCAGAATGGGTACATCCTAGAGGTGTATTTAGCTAAAATTAACCCAAGGATGGATGCTGAACAGAAGTTGGCATTCATTACGAAGGGGCTGAATGAGGCCATGAACATGTGTGCCAAATCTCAGAGTAAGCAGCCCAGGTAAAAAAAAAACTAGCTGGTTCAGCAACGAAGTGGAGGGGAAGGTAAGGAAAAAAAGACTGACCTTCATTAAGTTCAAAAAATCAGGGCATGAGGAGGATAAAGAGGTGCTCACAAAGGCATCTAGGGAGGTGACCAGGTCTGTCAGGGCAGTCAAGGAGCCGAAGTTGGCTCAAGGGATCAGAAAGGGGGAAAAGGGGTTCCTTAAATACATCAGGGAGAAGAGGAGTTGTAGGAATGACATTGTTAGAATCAAGAGAGAGGGAGGATGGGCGGAACAAGAGGAAGATCAGGCAGAGGCACTCAATGAGTATTTCTGCTCAGTGTTCACGAAAAAAAGGGATGGCCCAATACCCAAGGAGAATGGGGGCAAGGGTGGAGGTGGGGGGGGACAGAGATAACAGATGGGTCATCCATGAGGATAGAGTTTTGAAGGCCCTAAAGCTTTGTGGGTGGACAAGGCACCAGGACCAGACGGTGTACACGCAAGGGTCCTGAAGGAACTGGCAGAGGTGTTGGCAGACCCTCTGACAGACCTGTTCAACATCTCCTTGGAGACAGCGTATATACCCAGGGACTAGAGGATGGCTCACATGGTGCCCCTTCACAAAAGCGGACCCAGGGACCAACTGAGCAACTACAGACCAGTGAGCTTGACTCTCATAGTGGGGAAGTTGCTGGAGAGATTGATAACCTTTCTCGATAGCAATGGTCTGCAGGATGAGAGACAGCATGGGTTTGTCACAGGGAGATCTTGCCAAACTAACCTGATTGACTTCTTCGACTGGGTCACTAGCATGGTTGATGAAGGCCATGCTGTGGATGTCCTGTATCTGGACTTCAGCAAGGCTTTTGACTCTGTGCCACACAGGAGGTTAATGAGCAAGCTGAGGAACATGGGGGCGGGGGAAAAACTGGTGGGGTGGGTGGAGAGCTGGCTACAGGCCAGACAACAGAGGGTAGTTGTAAAGGGGAGACAACCAAGCCAAGGCCAGTAACGAGTGCATTACCACAGGGTTCAGTGCTGGACCCAGTTTTGTTCAATGTCTTTATTGGAGACATTGCAGAGGGGGTCAAGAGTATGATCAGCCAGTTCATGGACAACACTAAGATTTGTGCAAAAGTGGACAATGAGAAAGGGAGGCAGGCACTCACAGAGGATCTTGCTAAACTCAAACTCTGGTCTAGGGTATAGCAGTTTGGGTTTAATGTTAAGAAGTGCAAGGTCCTGCACTTCGGAGTCAGAAATCCCAGGAACAGCTACTGGCTGGGGGGAGTTCAGGTAACAGGTTCAGAGGAGGAAAGGGACCTGGGGGGTAATAGTTACAGAGGACATAAATGTATGAGCACATTGTAGGAGGGTGGTTGCAAGGGCAAATGGTGGGGAGCATTGGCAGAAGGATCACCTTTAGAAAGGGGGAGATCATCCTGCCATTGTATAGATCACTGGTGAAGCCACACTTGGAGTACTGTGTACAGTACTGGTGCCCATATCTCAAAAAGGATGGGAGATTACGGAAGGGAGTGCAGCATAGGGCTACAAAAATGATCATGGGACTAAGAGAGTTGCCATACGAGGAAAGGTTGAAGGAGCTCAACATGTATTTGCTGGAAGACAGAAGGGAAAGAGGGGACATGAAAGAGACCTTTAAGTACTTGAAAGGCATAAACAAAGTCAGGGAGGGATGAGTGTTCCGCTTAAGGGGGAAAGGATCAATAGGGGGGTGCAGTCTGAAGTTGGAAGGGGGAAGGTTTAGGAGGGAGATGAGGAAGCATTGCTTCACAGAGAGAGTGGTTGCAGGTTGGAACGCACTGCTGGAGGACTTAATCGCTCAAAGGACAATGGATAGCTTTAAACAGGGTTGGGATCGAGTCAAGGGCAGGGTTAGTACAGACAAGAACACAAAGGGGAAGGGGAAGGACCAGGAAAGAGGAAGGAGGTAGGGCTTTGGGTGGGGTTGGGGCAGCTATAGTGATATGAAACTAAGAGTTGCACAATCAGGCAGACTTGATAGACCTGTGGGCCTTTTTCTGCTGGCAATTTTGTATGTTCGTATGTAAAAGAATTACATGCAAAAAGCTGACAATTCATAGCACAACGGGGCTGAGAAAATCATTGAACATCATGCATTAAACTCATTGCTTCTGAGTTTAGGTAATGGATTAGCAACTTAATAGCAAAGCAGTTGCTTTAAGGTTTACTGCTGACCGTGTAGTCTGGATGTTTGATTTCCAGTGCTCTTGGATCACAGAATGATGGTTGCTGAAAAAAGGTTTGTCTCCCCATACGACGCACATGGGTAATGCCAAACTTCATCCAACAACTAACACACCAAAATCTGGCCAATGGAAAATCATGTACACAAATGCTCACAGCCTGGGAAATAAGATCCCAGACCTGCAGGCAATAATGTCAGAGGCTAAACTGGACATAGTAGCAATTAGTGAGACGTGGTTTACCAGTAACCACACTTGGGAGACTTCAGTACCTGGCTATGTATTGTTCAGAAGAGACCGAGGTGCAAAAAGGGGGAGGAGTGGCCCTGTATGTTAATGAAAATATCAAAGCTACAGAAATTCAGAATACACATAAGGAGCCAGAAGAAATGTGGGTCACCCTGGAAACAGGAAATGGGACAGCCATAAGAACTGGGGTTGTCTACAGGCCCCCAGACCAGAGGGAGGACATAGACACATTACTGTTAGAAGATATACAAAACATGACAGCTAAAGGGGAGGTTCTGATAATGGGAGACTTCAACATGCCGGATACAGATTGGTCAATACCAGCAGGAACATCTGCCAGAACTAGACTCATAGTGGATTCCCTGCAGGGGAGGGCCTCAAACAACTGGTACAGCAACCCAAAGAGACAGGGCTATCCTAGATCTAGTACTGACTAACAAAGAAGGGATCACAGACTCCAGGTAGAAGGTCACCTGGGGCTAGTGACCATCACATGGTATGGTTCAATTTGGCTACTACTAATCTAAATCATCCCATTCCAAGGCAAAATATGGGACTTCAGAGGAGCTGACTTTGATAAGATGGCCAACAGAGTAAAGCTAGCCCTGGCAAAAGAAACACAGGTGAGGGAGTACAGGCAAAGTGGGCAAGCATTAAGGATGCAATACTTGAAGCAACATCCCATTGTGTTAGACAGAAAAGGAAGTGCAAAAGAAGAAGAAAACCACTTTGGTTCTCAAATACAGTAGCAGAAAAGGTCAGAGCCAAAAGGCTGGCCTTCAGGAAATATAAGGGAACACAGCGGATGAAGATAGGGAGGCATACCAAACTGCCCTAAGGGAAGCAGGTAAGGCAGTAAGGCAGGCAAAGTCCCAAACTGAGGAAACACTAGCATGAACAGTAAAAGAAGGTGACAAGACTTTCTATAGATACATTAGTGAAAGGAGAAAGTCCAGAGGGGTATTGCTAAGCTTAATGGAGAAAAGGGGTATGTGAGGAGGAGGACCCTGTAAAGGCATCTATCCTAAATAGATACTTTGCTCAGTATTTACTGAAGAGAAGGTAGGGCAGGGCCCACAGCTCAGCATCATGGACACAGGGGGAGGGAGGTGAGCACTACTCCTTCACAAAAGAAAGGGTCCTACAAGAGCTTGCTAAGCCTGGTGGTGATAAGGCAATGGGACCTGATGGCATACATCCCAGGGTACTTAAGGAGCTAAAGGAGGAACTAGCAGAGCCATTAGCAGAATTGTTTAGTGAGTCTCTGAGCACAGGAGAGGTCCCAGAAGACTGGAGAAGGGTTCATGTGATCCCGCTCACAAGAGTGGTAGCAGGAGGAGGCGGGGAACTACAGACCGTCAGTCTTACCTCAGTAGTGGGCAAGATTATGGAGGCACCTTAAGGAAAGGATAGTGCAACACCTGGAATCCATAGGGCACAGGATCCAAGACAGCATGGGTTTCAAAGGAAGGTCCTGTCAAACTAATCTCATAGATTTCTTTGACTGGGTAACCAGAGTGGTGGACCAAGGGGAGCAGTTGATGTCACCTACCTTGACTTCAGCAAAGCTTTGACACTGTTCCACATAGAAGATTGATAAATAAGCTGGGTAGGCTCGGGTGGGTCAGAAGTTGGTCAACTGGGTGGCAAACTGGTTGACGGGCAGAAAACAGAGAGTGGTGGTAAATGGTATACAGTCAGAAGAGATGCAAGTCACAAGTGGGGTACCTCAGGGATCAGTCCTGGGGTCAGTCCTCTTCAACATCTCTTATTAGTGACCTTGCAGATGGACTAGAGGGTAAGGCTTGTCTGTTTGCAGATGACACCAAGATCTGCAACAGAGTAGATGATCCAGATGGGGTGGGCAGAATGAGAAGAGATCTGGATAAACTAGCAGAATGGTCAGAAGAGTGGCAACTGGGATTTAATGCAAAGAAGTGCAAAATCATGCACATAGGGAAGAGAAACCCTGAAGCCACCTATAGGCTGGGAGGAGTTGCTAGCAGTCACAAAGGAAGAAAGAGACTTGGGCATCATCATCACTGATGACCTAAAATCATCCAAGCAGACCTCTAAAGCAGTAGGTAAGGCTAGAGGGTGTTAGGGTGTATTAGTAGGGTATCACAAGTCGTAAGAGGGAGGTAATAATCCTCTGTACAAGACACTGGTTAGGCCCCATCTGGAGTATCTGCAGTATTGGAGGCCACACCTTCACAAGGACATTAACCAAATTGAGGCAGTCCAGAGAAGGGCAACCAAAATGGTGCAGGGACTGCATCAGAAGACATATGAGGACAGATTAACGGAGCTCAATATGTATACCCTTGAGCAAAGGAGGGAGAGAGGTGATATGATCGAGGTATTCAAACACCTTAAGGGCATAAACAAGGTGAAAGAGTCTAACATGTTTAAATATAAGAAAATAGCAGGACAAGAGGACACAGCATGAGATTAGAGGGAGGCCGATTAAGGGGGAATGTGAGGAAATTATTTTTCACAGAAAGGGTGGTGGATGCATGGAATGGCTTACCACAAGAAGTGGTGGCTATGAATACAGTGCAGGGCTTCAAACAGGCATGGGATAGGCATAAGGGAGCAATACAAATGACTATAAATAGATAGGCCACTGACAGAGCAAAGGCCGATGGCACATTTATAAGGTAGAAAAAGAAATGGGCAGACTGGATGGGCCTTGCAGTCCTTATCTGCCGTCAACTTCTATGTTTCTATGTTTCTATGCTGGAAAAATAATCTGTTTGGCTGGTAGGACAAGTGCAGTTTATCATTTCCAATAATGCATACTAATATACATTGCATATCATCACATGATAATACTAGGGTGTAGTGCTACAAATGTTCACAACTGCAGGGGCAGGCAAGGTTGCCTAATGGTTAGAGTACAGAACTGTGAACCTGGAGATCCCTGGTTCAAATCCCATCACAGTCACTTATTGAGAGTGCCTGGGCATGCCACTTGTCCTCATTGTGCTTCACACATGCAAAACAGAAAAAAAGCAGCCCCCTTCCCCAATGAAAATGACATGTTGCATCTCAGTGGGGCTATCCTGGGTAAAACAAGTAACTGAAATGCATCACAGGTTTGTTGTATGTTCACCTGACCATGCAAATAAATTGATTTACCAACAGAGTTATCCAGGTGAGCTGGTCAACCAAATATCAAATGCTGCTCATAACATGCTAAGAGGGGTTTTGGAAACTACCTCGCAAATTGTTTCTCATTTTATTTGTCGGCTTATGTCACCATTTTGGAGAGTGTCCCTGATACTGTAATCCAAACTTCCTAACGCCTATCTATGGTGACTTTCCAGGTGGACATTTAGATCCCATGGCAGTGTAGGGGTATTATCCCCAGTGCCTTGGCCAACATTCCTCTGTCAGTAATACAGGTTTGTTAATCAAAAATGGGCCATGAAAATCCTGTAACCTGATTGATCGAACCACATCATAGAACCGTTGATAACCTGAACTACATATTTTTTTAACAAATAAAAGCCCATTTTAAAAGTAGACTAACACACTCCAAGGTGTGCAGTCATACGAAAATAATGCACTCCTCAGGTGGTGGCAGCATTTAACTATATCTCGTGCCTAACAACCATCAAAAGCATACATTATTCCCTTATAACCGCACACCTGGTCCTGTGTTATCCCTTATGCAACCCATCCTCAGGGCCCACCAGGAAGTGAGCTGTTACAGCTCAGCATGACTTTTCTGGTCACAAAATTACTAATAAATGAAATTTCACCCACTATATGCTAGGCTTCTTTATCAGTTGTGGGCAAAATTAGTAAAATCCGTTTTGTGCATGTTTTGCAAAATGCATTAGTTTTTTATAGTTATATGCATTTTTTTTAATTTAGAAGAGTTTGAAATGCACAGTTTTCATTGAAATTGTGCATTTAAAAAACACATGTTATGGAATTTGGAATCATGCCAGATTTTGGCATAATTTCACAAAAATTGCACAAACGCAAAAACATCAATTTCACATGGATTCACCAGTGCAAAAAAAACTTCCCCAGCACTATTCTTTATAAAAGTGGAGTAAGTGGAAATTTCAAACAAGGAAGAGTGGTTCAGTTGCAAGCTCTTGAGATCAATCATGAAGGCTTCTTTTGGCCCAGGTGGGAAGAGTATGGATGAATGGTTCCGCACAGTTTACCAGTTTGCTTAGAAGGAAGCAAATGGCTTTGTCCTTGATGTACAGCTAGGTAAAACAGGTAGAACTGTAGTAGGCAGGCAGGATAGATGGTACCTGATGGGGATCTTTCTCAAATGACAAATCCGAGACTCCTGAGGGACTGCATTGTGGTGATGGTAGTGGATGGTGGTGATGTGAGCAGTGGGGATGGAAGTGGGGGTAGCGGTGGTGGTAATGGTGTGGTTATGCTGCTTGAGTCTCGCAGTATGTGATTTATTCAGAAGGTCATCTGGTGGCTAGCACCTGCTAGAGAATGACGAGGCTATGACTTTAACAAGCGGCTATAAAATAAGATGGTGCTTCATCTGAGCATGCAGCGTGGTGATGATATCTACATGAAGAGTTCCGGTAAGTGATCTCAAAGTGACATATTGTTTCTGGAAAGGGCGGTGGGTTGGGGGTGGGTGGAAAATCCATGATGCTGGCTGTCTATCAGTCTCTTGGGGAGGAGAGAGGCGGGAGCAAGCATGTGTGAGAGTGTAAGAGTGAGAGCTGGGGAGATTGCAGTGAGGGGGTGTGTGTGTGTATGTGTGTGTGTTAGCACGTGTTTGTGTATATATATACCATGGGGACAGAGACATTAGGAAACAGAGTCACATATCAGAGGAAGCACTGCTACTGACAACAGCACACTCAGGTAAGAGACTAAGTCTCCATTCTTAACTTGCATTGCTTAGAGGCATGTAACTGGGCTTTGCTGGGTGTATTGGAAGGAGCTTTTTTTGTTTCACTAGATCATTTCAGCAACTATATTTAATACAAATACACACAACAACTGTTTCACTAGATCATTTGAACAACTATAATTATAATATACACAATCTGTTACCTCTTTCTTTCTTTCTTTCTTTCTCTCTGTACTTGTATTTTTCTTGCTTCCTTCTACTGCTTTAGCTATGTTCAGATGCTTTGCAAAGAAACAGCTGACAGTACTATAAGATCAGAAGGGGACTTGCCTTATAATACCCCAGAGAAGGAAGAATTTCTGCTGTTTAGTACCTTTTCTAGAAATGATTGTTTCCTGAGAATCCCTGCACTGCTTAGATCATTTTTTGTTTCCCAGTACAGTACACATTGTCTTTCCCCTCCCTGTTTCCTTCTCTTTTTTCTTCCCTATCCATACTCACTGCTTTAATGCTGTACAGTACCATCCGCTTGCATGCATCTAGCTCATTATTTGAGAGACTAAGAATCTGAACCATGAATGAAACTTAAAAGTTTTGTTTCTTTACTGAAAGCCTAAAGTGGTTTTTCTAGTGTGTGTGTGTGTGTGTGTGTGCGCTTTCTCCATGTTTATCACACCTTTGCAGTAAACTTTAGCTGGGCAGTCAGGCTAAATCCCCTTTCAAGCTGCTGACATGTTCAGTTAGCTGCATGAGTGCTATTCAGCCTGACAATCGGCTTCTATCCCACAGCCCTTTATCTGATCGTTCCATTCTCCAATCACCCATCTAATTCTCCAGCCAACAAAGAGAGGCTGAAGCTCTTTGCAGGTTCTTACATTCATGACTGAACACAGAGTCTTTAAATTCAGACATGCACACAAAAAAAATATGTTATTTTCCATACTGAAACATCCAGGTAGTCCTATGACTTGCATCTGCTGAAATATGTGAGTCAATACTTGAGATGAGATTTGCTGCATTTTCTTTGTGCTGGATATGAAACTTTCTTTCTTTTTTCTTTCTTTCTTTCCTTCTTCCCTTTTTTCTTTCTGTCTTCATTTTCTATTTGATTTTGTTTTTTTGTTAAACAAAGGTTTGAGTTCTCTCACAAGGGAGAGCCATGAAGTTTGGGGGGAGATTAAACCTCCTTTCTTTCTTTCTTTCTTTCTTTCTTTCTTTCTTTCTTTCTTCGATTTTGTTTTCTGTTGAACAAAGGTCTTTCTTTTCTTTCTTCATTTTATATTCAATTTTGTGTTTTGTTGAACAAAGGTCTGAGTTCTCCTGGAAGGGGAGAGCCATGAGGTTTGGGGAGATTGAACCTAAGGAGGCATACATGGGGTAAACCAACCGCAAAAACAATGTAAACAAATGTGCTTGAATCTGAATGAGAACAATACATGATAGATAACAGCAACAAGAGTCAGAGAAGGTTGACTAAAATCAGAAGTACATAGCCAGTGGAAGCCACTGGGTTATAGAAGTCCGGGGACCAACAGTGCAAGAATTATCTCAATGGACAATGCTAACTGCAGACGGTCACAGGAATCTTTTTTTTTTTTTTGTGGGCTGCTCAGAAATTGCAAGTTGAGAGCCCTTATGTTTTCTATTACAGTTCTATATACCATAGCAGAGGGGGATTTTATAGTGTATGTGCATTAGCCAGGTTTTGCAAGAATATTTACCATGAACTAAGTATTCAAGTGTGGGCAGCAGGACACTGGGATGTATAGGGGAGACTGCATGTGGGGAACAAGGCTACTCCATTAGTGGGAAGGAGTTAGATAATACCGTAGGACATGAGTTTATATCACATTAAACCCCACCCCTGAAAGGTTTACCCTGTAGTGGGTGGGTTGATTCACTATCTCTAGGATTCTGGCAAAATAGAACTGTAAAAACCCTGTGACGCTCATGGAGTGATGCTGTTGCATACTACAGAGTCCTGTTCATAAAGCTACGCTTAGTTACCTCCAGTGCAGTCATTATGCATCCAGACAGCACTTTTCTCAGACCCAACCAAGAGAAACAAATGCAGGGTCAAACATTCAGCTTTAGCAAAACAGCCCCAGCAACTCATCATGTCTCACAGTATTATGGAGCAGGTGTTATAAATTCTGCACATTCTCCACTCCACATGTATTATTTGATTAACCAGTTTGAACTGTTATATGTTGTTTCAGGTACTGATCAGGAGTACTGAGCTCTGTACATTCTGTGTACTATATGTAATGTTCATTTGTTAAGCAATCTGAACTGTTTTACTTCAGGTATCCTCCGATCTGGATACAGTGTAGAGAGTTTTGTACATTCTCTGCATTGTATATGACATTACAAAAACTCTCTGCACTGTATGTGACATAAACATTTTCTGCACTGTATGTGATATTATAAACATTCTTCTCACTTTTTGTGGCGTTACATTTGTTTACCAGTTTGAACAGCTGTAAACAGTGGCAGGTACTGATCAGGTGTAGTGAGTTCTGTACATTCTCTGTACAGTGTGTGGCATTACATTTTTTCACCAGTTTGAATTGTTGTAAGTAGTGTAGAGTAATGACCAGATGTAATGAGTTCCGTACATTCTCTGCACTGTATGTGGTATTATATCCACCAGTCTGAATTGCAGTCAGTAGTGTCAGGTACTGACCAGGTAAAATTAATTCTATACAGTCTCTGCACTGTATGTGGTATTATATTTATTCACCAGTTCGAAATGCTGTCAGTAGTATCAGGTACTGACCAGATAAAATTAATTATATACAGTCTCTGCACTGTATGTGGTATTATATTTTTTCACCAGTTCGAAATATTGTCAGTAGTGTCAGGTACTGACCAGGTATAATGAGTTCTATACAGTCTCTGCACTGTATGTGGCATTATATTTACTCACCAGGTCTGCAACAGAAGCCATACGAAGAGAGACTAAAGGAGTTTAATATGTATACCTTTGAGGAAAGGAGGAAGGGAGGGGCATGATAGAAACTTTCAAGTACCTCAATGGAATGAACAAAGTCCAAGAGGGTAGCATCTTTCAGAAAAAGAGATATGCAAGAACGAGGGGACACAATTTGAAGATAGAGGTGTGGCATCCCAGGGGCAATATGAGGAAGTATTTTTTCACAGAGAAGGTGGTGGATACATGGAATGGCCTTCTTGAGGAGGTAGTGGGGTCAAAACCTGTGGGGGAATTCAAGAATACATGGGACAGACATAAGGCAATTCTGGTGGGGAGGTAGGAAGAAGTAGGTTGCTGGTTAACTAGGATCTTCAGCTTATCCAACAGGTAGGGAAATGGGCAGACTAATGGGCCAAGCGGTCCTTATCTGCCATCAAAGTCTATGTTTCTGTGATTCTCAGTAGTGTCAGATATTGATCATGTTTAGTGAGTTCTGTATATTCTCTTCATTGTATCTGGTGCTATATTTGTTCACCAGTTTGAACTACTGTAAGTAGTGTCAGATACTAACCAGGTGTAATGAGTTTTGTACATTTTCTGCACTGTATGTGGTATTATAATTGTTCACCAGTTTGAACTGCTGTATGTAGTTCTGGGTACTGACCAGGTGCAATGAGTTTTGTATAGTCTCTGCATTGTATCTAGCACTATATTAGTTCACCAGTTTGAACTGTCGTAAGTAGTGTCAGGTACTGACTAGGTGTAATGAGTTCTGTACAGTCTCTACATTGTATCTGGTGCTATATTAGGTCACCAGTTTGAACTGCCATAAGTAGTGTCAGGTACTGACCAGGTGTAATGAGTTCTGTATATTCTCTGCATTGTATCTGGTGCTATATTTGTTCACCATTTGAACTGTTATAAGTAGTGTCAGGTACTGACCAGGTGTAATGAGTTCTGTACAGTCTCTGCATTGTATATGGTGCTATATTAGGTCATCAGTTTGAACTACCATAAGTAGTGTCAGGTACTTACCAGGTATAATGAGTTCTGTACAGTCTCTGCATTGTATCTGGTGCCATATTTGTTCACCATTTGAACTGTCATAAGTAGTGTCAGGTACTGACTAGGTGTAATGAGTTCTGCACAGTCTCTGCATTGTATCTGGTGCTATATTAGGTCACCAGTTTGAACTGCCATAAGTAGTGTCAGATACTGACCAGGTGTAATGAGTTCTGTATATTCTCTGCAATGTACTGTATGTGGCATTATATTTGTTCACTAGTCTGCTAAGAGTGGGCAGTTCTGTTCCGGCCCATTACTGAGAGTAGAATTGGGTACAACAAATCTTAAGGTCCTAGCAGAAATTAAAAGACTTAACTATTGGGTTAGAGTCTCCAGATTAGCCAACCATAGACTGCCATATAAATGCTTAGTCGAGAAACTGAGGTGGCAAACATTGGGTTGCAGTCAAGCTATGTGGTTGAATAGGGTCTTCTTGGACCTTAAAGAATATGCCCTGAGTTTTTGGGAGGAATATATCAAAAGGGGCATTTTGCTTAGCCCAAAATATAATTCTTATACTACCAATAAGGCTGTAAATATAAACAGATCCTGTGATGTGGAAAAAATAGGATCTCTCAGAATTGCCCCCGGTTATTGCAAAATGACAACAGACACATATATAGATATCATTTGGATATTCTAACAGATCATACCAAAAGAAGGCTGTACACCATACACCATATGGAACTGTTTTTACAGTAATATTCCGAAAGCCAGATATCATAAATTAACTGAGCAATCTGAAAAATATTGTTCTTGTACAGTACCTGAACTTGAAGACTTACATCGTGTTATGTACAATTGTACAAGCCAAATTTGGTAGAACCCACTTTGGGAAACTATTCAAACACAAAATAAAGATGTTCTTTTAAATCTCATGTTTACCACCAAGGATGAACAGATAATTAATAAAGTCGCTAGTTATCTTCAAGCCATAAATTTAATTTGTACAAAAACACTAAGTCTTGAAGAGACAGTTAATGTATGTGTTGAGTTGTTCATCATCCTATTAGGGGATGGATAAAAGCTAGGATGTAATATTCTCGTGTATTGTATGTATGTAACGTTTTAGGATCATGCACCTTGCATCTTATTTTTATGCATAGGTTTCCACAGGCACTCAGTCAAGCACACATTTATCATTTTATGTATTATCTGCAAAAGGAATTATATGTAAAATGTAATATCAACTTATATTGTTTTTAAATTGTAATGGTCAATGACAGAACAACAAACTTAAGAAACTTGAAAAAAAAATAACTTGTTCACTAGTTTGAATTGCTGTAAGTAGAGTCAGGTACTGACCAGGTGTAATGAGTTCTATAGTCTCTGCAATGCATCGGGTGCTATATTTGTTCACTAGTTTGATTTGCTGTAGGTCGTGTCAGATAGTGATCAGGTCTAAAGAGGTCTATACATTCTTTGAACATTATGTGGCATTACATTTCTTCTCCAGTTTGAACTGCAGCTGGTCCTGCACTGTCAGGCACTGATCATGGGTCATGAGTTCTGTACACTCTCTGCACTATATGTGGCATTATATTCCTTCAACTGTTTGAACTGCGGTAGATAATGTAGTGTCAAGTACTGAGCAGGTGTAGTGAGTTCTGTACATTCTCTACATTGTATGTGGCATTATATTCCTTCAACTATTTGAACTGCATAGATAATGTAGTGTCAAGTACTGAGCAGGTGTAGTGAGTTCTGTACATTCTCTGCATTGTATGTGGCATTATATTCCTTCAACTGTTTGGACTGTGGTAGATAATGTAGTGGCAGGTACTGAGCAGGTGTAGCGAGTTCTGTACATTCTCTGCATTGTATGTGGCATTATATTGCTTCAACTGTTTGAACTGTGGTAGATAATGTAGTGTCAGGTACTGAGCAGGTGTAGCGAGTTCTGTACACTCTTTGCACTGTATGTGGCATTATACTCCTTCAACTGTTTGAACTGTGGTAGATAATGTAGTGTCAAGTACTGAGCAGGTGTAGTGAGTTCTGTACACTTTCTACATTGTATGTGGCATTATATTCCTTCAGCTGTTTGAACTGTGGTAGATAATGTAATGTCAGGTACTGAGCAGGTGTAGCGAGTTCTGTACATTCTCTACATCGTATGTGCCATTATATTCCTTCATCTGTTTGAATTGCTGAATTCAGTGTCAGGTACTGAACAGGTGTAGTGAGTTCTGTACATTCTTTGTATTGTATGTGGCATTATATTCCTTCATCTGTTTGAATTGCTGAATTCAGTGTCAGGTACTGAACAGGTGTAGTGAGTTCTGTACATTCTCTCTGTGCTGCATGTGCCATTACATTTGTTCCCCAGTTTAAACTGTTGTATGCAGAGTGAGGTAACAATCCGTTTTAGGGAGCTCTGTACAGTCTGTGCACTGTATGTGGCATGCCGCATTGTAGTTATTCACCAGTTTGAAATGCTGTAAGTAATGTCAGGTACTGATCATGTTTAGTGAGTTCTGTGTATTCTCTGTACAGTGTGTGGCATCGTATTTGCTCACCAGTTTGAATTAGTGAATCCAGAGTCAAGTACTGATCAGGTGTAGCGAGCTCTGTAGGTTCTCTGCACTGTATGTGCCATTATATTTATTCACCAGTTTGAACTGTTGTAAGTAGTGTCAGGTACTGATCGTGTTTAGTAAGTTCTGTGTATTCTGTGTACTGTATCTGGTGCTATATTTGTTCACCAGTTTGATTTGGTAAATCCAGAGGCAAGTACTGATCAGGTGTAGTGAGTTTTGTATGTTCTCTGCACTTTATGTGGCATTACATTTATTCACCAGTTCTGAATTGCTGTAAGCAGTGTCAGGAACTGATCAGATGTAATGAGTTCTGTATATTCTCTGCAGTGTATGTGGCATTATAGTAATCCACTAGTGTGAATTGCTGAACACAGTGGCAGGTACTGATCAGGTGGTGGACGTTCTGTACATTCTCTGTACTATGTGTGATATTACATTTGTTAACTAGCTTTAATTGTACATTCTCTGCACTGTACGTGGCATCACATTTAGTCACCATGTTGAACTCATGCAGGTACTGTACCAACAGGCACTGATCAGGTGTCACAAGTTTTGTATATTCTCTGCATTGTATGTGGCACTGCTTTTATTCAACAGTTTGTATTGCTGAAGGTACTGTAAGGCACTGAGTAGGTGTAATGAGTTTTGTACATTCTCTGCACTGCTTGTGTCTTTACATTAGCTCACCAGTTTGAATTGCTGTATACAGTGACAAGTACTGCTCAGGTGTACTGAATTATGTATGTTCTCTCTGTAGTGTGTGTAGCATTACATTTATTCACCAGTCTGAACCACTGCAGGGAGTGTCAGGCACTGATCAGGTGTGGAAAGTTCTGTACATTATCTGCACTGTACGAGACTTTATATGTATTCACCAGTTTGAACTGAAATTGAAAATTGTGAATTTTTAACTAAGAGAAATGTGGACTATTTATCCGCAGTCACCCAGCTGAGAGTTTCGACCTGTGGGCAGCTACGGGGAACTAAAGCAGAGGGAGTACAAGTGAGTTGCTCGAGGTGCCAGACTGAGCTGCTGGCACTGGTGAGGTTTGACTCTTGGACTGCCCGTTGCATTTGTCAGTGTACAAGTTTTAGAAGGCTAACCATGGAAAGAGTGTTTTGGAGTCAATCTGGTTGCACAGTGGCAGCACTGCCACCTGTGACACTGACAACTCGGGTTCAGAGGTTAGTGGGAGGAGAAAGAGGAGTCAGCCTTCCAGAGGAGGCTCTCTGATGGTGGGCACCCAACAGTGATGCACCACTGCCACCTGGGTTCCCACAGGAGGTAGTGCAGGCTGCAGCTGCTGGGACGGAGGACAGGGGTTGACTCCATGCACTGGCGTGCATCTACATGCAGAATGTGAACAGGGAGGCTAGCTGCTAATGCCTTGGTGGGAGGGGGTGCAGGATGACTATGTGGAAAAAAACACCCAGTTCCTGGATGACACAAGCAGTACTCTCGAACCCCACACCACCAGCCACCAACAAGAGAAGCATGGGATTAGGACTTTGTGTGGTTTGTGTTGCCTTGAAGGGTAATGGCATAACTCCTCAGGTCTTGTTAGCCAAAGCACAGTTGGAAGGTGGCCGCGGATTGAGTGAATGAGGGGATCTGTGTGGGGGGTTCAAGTGGAGGAGCATAGTGTATACTAACCTTTCTTCACCATTCAGAGTGGGGCACAGCAGCTGTTCTGTTGCTATGGTATGTTTCTGGTGCAGACTTCCCTGCACTCAATTTGCTGCCATCTTTCTGCACTGTCAAGGCAGTGGGGAATCTGAATCCTGCAGACATTTTTTGTCCCTGTATGAACACTCACTGCCACCTGCAGCACTGCCAGCATTTGATGGTTCCATGCATCCCCCCAACACTGCAGACCTACTTATGTCCAGGAAGCAGTCCTCCAGGGGGCAGTATAGTGCTGTGGTCTAGGGCTCTTTGCTACGAACATGAAGATCTGGATTTGAATCTCACAGTCCCCACTTGCATACTGTGTGACCCTGAGCAAGTCATTTAACTTCCTTGTGCTCCCAGGTCACACCTGGAAACAAGCTTCGGCTTAGTGTACCTTTCCTGGTTAAACAATTTCCCCTTTCCCTTCCCCCTTATGTGGATGTACCCAAAACTGCAGCAGCACTGTACACCACAAAAGGAAGTTAAACTGTGGAAAAAATAGGGCTTCACTGTAAATGTGAGAGAAGGAAAGGGAAAGGGGAAATTGTTTAACCAGGAAAGGAACATTATGCTGAAGCTAAGAAAAGGGCAAGGAGAATCCAGGTGATCAGTTTCTCTTGAACAGTGGGTAAATCCTACGTTGTGCTGGGAGTTTATTCCAGTAGTCAGGGGCAAGGTACTGTAGGCAAATGCACATGGTACCCAGTCTTGCTAGGCTCCAAACATTGGGGAAGACAAAGCTGAGCAGTTCCTAGGATTGTATGGCATAGTCGCAGCTTATGGTACTCAAAAGAGACCAAAGGTATTCATGTGCACTCCAATCTCAAGATTTGTGATGGAAAATAATTCTGAAGGCAAACAAAACCATGGAGGACATCAAAGAAAAACTCTGTAAGCAGGCCAACAGCTATTGTAATGCCTCTGTGCAGTTCCCTGACCAGGGCCCATCTTGAATACCAGTTGCTTAATCACTCTGTCCGTGTTCTGGATTTCTTTTCTGTGGGAAACATGTGGCAAGTTTAATCAGTTCTTCCTTAAAAAGTCATCCTCCATACAGGACAGGATTGCCTCAAGTGGCCTGTCACGGTCAGGCAGTACCATCACTGGGATCAGTGCAAGTGATCCACCATCTTGGGGGAAGATTTCTCCAGTTTTGAATAAAGAGGTATCCCAGGTGATATTGAGATATCCAAGTCCAACCAACTGTCTATTGGATCCAGGACCTACCTGGCTACATACTGGCTACAGGAAGGCCCTGGGCCAGATTATTCCAGAGATGGAAATCGAGGAAGGACTGGTGCCACTCCAGACCTTTAAAACAAAACCAAGACTCCATGTATTTTGCAGTCAGAAAGTGGATTTACTTCTAAATCCAGTTCAGAACAGAGTAATGCATTCATCCAGTGTAGACACATTGCCCCAGCATTCAGCTACAGGCCTTCCTCACGCCCCCAAGGAAGGCTTGTAACTGAAACGCAAGGGCAGTGTGTCTACACTGGGTGAATGCATTACTCTGTTCTGAACTGGATTTAGAAGGACATAAACCCACTTTCTGTTTGAAAAATACTTGGGAGTCTTGGTTTTGCATTAAAGGTCTGGAGTGGCGCCAGTTATTTCTGGACTTGTGACTATTTGGGACTAGCAACCCTTACTGAGCACCCCACTCCTCCCCCCTCCTGAAGCGCAGGTAATTTAAACTTGAAAATAATTATTCCAGAGATGGTCAGGTCATTTCTTGGTGAAGGGATTTTACTCACTGAATAAAGTGAAGTCACTAAGTGAAGCCCCTCCTAAAGAAACCATCTTTGGATACTAACATTCTTCTGAATAACAGACCTGTCACAAACCTTTCCTTTTTGGGGAAGCAAATCGAGAAGGTGGTGACAATGTAGTTGGAAGCTCACCTGGAATGGTACGACATCTATGAACCTCGCCAGCCAGGATTTCTCCTCTGGCACAGCACAGAGTCTACAGTCGTCAAGCTGTTAAATGATCTTATTAAAGACAGAGGCCATAGTTCCAGTCTTGCCTTCTCGACCCCTCACTGACATCTGAAACAGTCAACCATGAGGTGCTCTTGGAACGTGTGAGGTACTATGTGGGACTCGTTGGCTTGTTTTGTGCCAGTTTGAGTCCTACTGTACCAGAAGTGTGCAGAAGGTTGTCTTAGGTAATTTCATGTCTGAGACAGCTGTACTCAGTTGTGGTGAGCCTCAAGGCTTGATCCTGGCCCCTATGCTGTTTGCCATGTACTTGATGCCATTGGGTGAGATCATCAGAAAGTAAGGACTGGAGATTCACTGCTGCAGTACACCTATACATTTTGTGTTTGCCAGATTGGGGAAATGCAGCCTGTGTACTTTGTCAGTATTTGCTAAAGATCAATGACAGGATGACCTCCAGCTGACTAAGCTTCAGCCCAAACAAGACTGAAGAGGTGGTTGTTGAACCAAGTTCCCATGGATTAGCACAGACAAGGAATGACACCTGGTTGCCTGCTTTAAATGGTGTCACCCTTGGAGCTTCGGATGTGATTAAAAATCTGAGTCACTATGGGCTGCAGTCTGACACTGGAGCATCAGGTGTTGGGGAGCAAGTTTAAGAGGGATGTGAGGAAGTACTGCTTCACTGAAAGAGTGGTAGATGCCTGGAACAGACTGTCAGTGGAAGTGGTGGAGGCAAAAACAGTAGGGGGCCACAATCATGCATGGAATATACAGAGGGGTATATTACTAAATAAGCAGAGAAGAGCGAGGGTCACTGAAGACCAGTTAGGGTCTGCAGAGACAGACTAGGCAGGGACCATCTGAGCAGACTTCATCTGGGTGTCTTTTCTGCAGACAACTTCTATACTTCTGTGTGTTGGTGGTCATCTCTGCTGGCTTTTTCCATCTTCATAATATAGCCTAGAATAAACCATATCTTGTGCCTGGGAACCTGGTTACGATAGTCCATGTTATCGTCACGCCTAGGTTGGAGTACTGTAATGCTCTCTACTTAGGGTTATGTGGGAGCTTGATGCTTCGCTTACAGCTGGTCCAGAACTTGGCTGCCTAATTAATCTTGGGTACATCTTGCACGGACCACATCACTCCAGTGCTGCAGGATCTGCACTGGCTGCCTATTCGGTAGTGCATTAGCTTCAGGATAGGCTTGTTGGTAGACAAGGCCCTACATGGTATGGGACCTGACTACCTGAAAGATCTCCAGACCCAGCATACCTCTGCCCACTCCCTTTGCTCCACTGAGGTTGGCTTACTGACAGTGCCCCCATCAAGTCTGAAATTGTCCAGCGACAAAGCAGTTATGGTGGCTGCACCAGTGATGTGAAACTCCTTCCCTTTCCATATCCACTCTCCCAGCTCGGTGAAGACATTTAAAGGGGCCCTGAAATCTGACTGACTCATTGGTATTGTATAAAGGCAGGCCACTAGCTGAATGTTTATACTTTGCAGCTATTTATCAATTGATTGATTGTTGAATTATTGTTATTTTGATTTGGTTGTTTAGTTTCTTTTACTTTTTTGTGTTCAGTTGTGCTGATTTATGTGATTTTTATCTCTGTAAGGCACCCCAAGCCTCCAGCAAAGGGTACTCAAAAACAAACTTGTCTTGCCATCTATGATCCCCATATCAGAGCACAGATATTGACATAATTGAAAAAGCACAGGGGAGAGCAAGCATGGAGGTTCAAGAAGAACATGGGCTATGAGAACCAGTTGACAAAATTGTGAGGGGTCCATGGCAAAAAAGAAGAATCCGAAGAAAGTGGGGTTACTAGTGGGGTGCCACAGGGTTCAGTATTAGGACCGGTCCTCTTCAATGTCTTTGTAAGTGACATTGCAGAGGGACTGGAAGGAAAAGTATGTCTCTTTGCAGATGACACAAAGATCTGCAACAGAGTTGATGCACAAGGTGGGGTGGAAAGGATGAGAAGGGACTTGGCAAGGTTAGAGGAATGGTCAAATGTATGGCAGCTTAGAGTTAATGCTAAGAAGTGCAAGGTAATGCACCTGGAAAACAAAACCCAGGGAAGAGTACACAGTGGGGGAGATGCTAACAACAACAAAATGGAAAGGACCTGGGGTAGTCATATCAGATGACTTAAAGGTGGGCAAGCAATGTGAGAGGGCAGTAAGGAGGGTTGGGGATACTGGGATGCATAGGGAGAGGCATCACCAGTAGAAAACAGGAAGTTGTTATCCCTCTGTACAGACAGCTGGTGAGACCCCATCTGGAGTACTGTGTGCAGTTCTGGAGACTCAATCTCCGCAAGGACATAGCAAGATGGAAGCTGTCCAGAGGAGGGCAACTAAAATGGTGCAGGGTCTGCACCGGAAGACATATGAAGAGAGACTAAAGGAGCTTAATATGTATAGCCTCGAGGAAAGGAGGGAGGGGGGACATGATAGAAACGCTCAAGGACCTCAAGGGAATCAACAAAGTCCAAGAGGGTGGCATCTTTCAAAAAAGAGGTGTGCAAGAACAAGGGGGCACAATTGAAGATAGAGGGGGGGGCGGCTCAGAGGTAATGTAAGGAAGTATTTTTTCACAGAGAGGGTTGTGGATGCATGGAAAATCCTTTCGGAGGAGGTTGTGGAGTCAAAAACAGTGGTTGAATTCAAGCATGCATGGGACAATCATAAGGCAATTCTAGGGGTTGGGGGTAGAAAGAAGTAGGCTGCTGGTTAACTAGGATCTGCAGCTTATCCATAGGTAGGGAAATGGGCAGACTGGGTGGGCCAAGCGGTCCTTATCTGCCATCAAATTCTATGTTTCTATGTTTCAAAGGAACATGATGACCATCATCAGAAACAGGAAAGGGATAGCATAGTCAGCCGAATGCAGCTCTTCAGGAAACACAAGGACAATTAAAAAGGGTGCACAATGTCATGAAAGTGAGAAAGGTTGAAGGAAAACATCAGGAAGAACTGCTTCACAGAATGAAGGGGAGGTGGACACTTGGGCATTAGAAGAGAACTCCGGACCCACTTGTACTCGTGGCATAAGTAGAGGACTAAGGACCTCAGTAAAACAAACAGCATAGCTATGCAACTACTCCACAGTACTATGCAGCAGTTAACAGTTCCAGTACATACTTGCTACTGGAAGCTGTGCTAGCAGTACTGAATTATATTTTATAGAAATGTACACACTACTTTTGGAACTACAGAGGGAGTGCAGCATAGCCCCCATGTAGGAAAAAACAGCTGATATTTAGTTTTTTGTTTCATTTGGAGGGCTCTGCCCCCCACACCCATGTTTTGTTCCGTTTTTAGAGTGGTAATCAAAAACTGTGTGAAAACTCTGTGTGGTACAGAGGTAGTATGCTAAAAAAAACTAGCATTTGGAATGCACGCACATCTTACGAGGTCCGGAGTCCTTCACTAACGCAGACAATTGGAACAGACTTCCAGAACAGTATCAGCCAATATTGTAACAACCTTCAAGTTCAGACTTGACAAGTATTGTGACGTAAAAGGGCTGACAGCATACTGCGACTGAGGTGGCGGGAGGTGGGAACTTAATTTCCTCCCTAAAGCTATATGTACAGTCTGTGTGTGTCTGTATGTACAGCACATACACCTTGGGGAGTAAAAACACTTGATAGGTGTGGTTGTCAAATAAGGCTTGCATTTGACTTTTTAAAAGGAGAAAAGTCATTGCATTGCTTTTAAATGCTTTACGTGGGAAATTACTGCACCCTCAAAGAGTGAAACTAGAATGTACAAAAAGAGCAGGTTCAGTAACAAAAGAGCAAAAATAAGATACAGACAGACCTGTAATATATACAATACTATTTCAACAGAGGCAACAGATGTAAATGTAATAAATCTAATCTAACCTTTTTACTTGCCATGAGTTTGCCAGCAGGCAGCGTGCTCACAAAACCAGCAGCAGGAATAATTCTTCCATTAAATCATAGGTGGCGGGGATGGAGAGTCAGTTAACATGTTTTCACAGAGTATGCAGGCAATGGACCATTTCATCACACTGAGTAGTGTGAAGGTAAATAGGATGCGAATTGCGAGAAAATGATTCACAAGTCTATTGCTTGTTTTGGCTTCTGTTACATAGTTTTTTTTTTCTGGCTCAGGGCAAGGTTTTTAAGTATTTAATTCTCATTCTTTCATTTTCCCTTTCTGTGCAGGTGTAATGAAAACACCTTGTGCCAGATGAAACCTAGTATTGTAATGCATGGACAGTAACATCAAAGGCTCTCCTCATCACGCAGTGTTTGAAGAGATTTTCTGGTTTTCAGAATCAGTCCCACAGTTGGCACCAGCAGAAGTCAGTTACAGAAAATACCACCCCACCCCCACCTCACTCCGTGTCTTTCAGGGCCTTCCATCTCTTTTTATTACTGAAGGGATTTTTAGTACAGTATCTTTTCTCCTCAGACTTAATCTGTTCATAAAAACATAGAATTTGTCAGCAAAAAAGGACCACTTGGCCCAGCCAGTCTGCCCAGATGGGCCCTGCCCCGTATGTCTCTGCAGACCCTAACTGGTCTCTGGTGACCCTCCCTCCTCCCTGCCTATTTACTAATAATCCCCAATGAGAGAGTGAGACAAATAATACCAGCACCACTTAAACTGCTTTAATAAGGCTGCTTTATTCCAAAATATAACAAAACACCATCAACATAAACCAGCGGGCGGTCACAAAATTCCCTACCGGTTTCACATAGAAAGCTCCTACCCTACCCCATTTTGCCCAGTTACTGATCTCTACTTGGCTCCTACCTTACCCCATCTTGCTCAGTTACTGATCTCTACTTGGCTCCTACCCTACCCAATCCTGCCCAGTCAGTAATCTCTGCTTGACCCCTACCCTACCCTACCCTACCCAATCCTGCCCGGTCAGTAATCTCTGCTTGACCCCTACCCTACCCAATCCTGCCCAGTTGGTGGTCTCTGTTCAGTCTTACCCTATCCAGTTGGTGATCTATGCTTGTTTCCTACAAGAACAGCCAAGTTGGTTTTCTCTGCTCAGATCATACCCTGTGCCATCCTGCCCAGTTGGTGGTTTCTGCTCAGCTCCTACTCTGTCCAATCATGCCCAATTTGTCTATGTTTGACTCCTACCGTACCCAGTTGGTGGTATTTGCACAGCTCCTTCCTTATAAGCCCTGCCCAGTTGGCAGTCTCTGCTTAAAACATATAAACATAGAATTTGTCAGCAGAAAAGTACCGCTTGGCCCACTCAGTCTGCCCAGATGGTCCCTGCCTAGTCTGTCTCTGGAGACCTTTCCTCCTTCCTGCCCATTTCCTAATATTCCCCTATCTATCCCATGCAGCCTGAAGACCCCCTACTGCTCTCACCTCTGCCACTTTCCCTGGCAGTCTATTTCAGGTGTCTATCACTCTTTCAGTGAAATAGTACTTCCTCACATCCCTCTTTTAATTTTTCCCCACTGCAGCTTCATCACATGCTCTCTGGTCCTGGTGCTCTTCCTCCTTTGAAAAAGACTTCATGATTCTTATACCTGTCTTGAAGTCATGATCCTCTGTTTATGACATCACAACCAGTTGCCACATAAATCAGTCTGATGTCACAAAACGAGGATTATGATTTCAGGAAAGCAAAAGCAGCAGAAGCAGATGGAGACTAAGGGGCACAGAGCCTGTTTTCATGTACCTGCCTTTAGTAATAAAGACTTCAATGTCCTAAACATCAGTTTGCTTGGGATGTTATGAAATCTGAGTCCAGCTGATGATAATTGTCTATTTTGCAGGAACTAGAAGAATCACTTCAAAGGTACAGGTTAGGAGAAGTGCTAATACATTGTTTCATTTACTTTTGTATGGGTAAGGAACTGGTGATGCAGCATTAGCCATTGCCAAGCACTTGAAATGCATACTGTAGTGAGACAGAAAGAATGTGGTAGTGATGTGCACTTAAAATAATGTCTTTAACACTTATTTTCACTGCCACTAGTGTAACTTCTATACCAAGGAGAGGGTAGCTTGTGTCCCTCTCTGGTCTGTTACCTATATGCATTCTTCTGGCACTGCTGTTTTGATAAAGGCTCATCTGTGGTGGGCCTGACTGACACTGTCCTGGCGATTCTCCTAGCTGTGTGTACTGGGAATAGCATGAGTAGTCTTGTTGTCAGCTTGTCACTGCTCTTGGTCTCAATCTCAGTCCACACATGATATTATACAAAAGTAATTTCTATAATAGTTACAGAGAATTTGCAGAAAGATTTGTCCAGCTTTTTTGTCACAGGTGTTTCTTAGTACAGGAAGGCACCTAAGTGCTTTCTTATGCCAAAAGTCTGCTCTCTGATGCTTAGATTCTGCCTGTCATTCGATCTGGGGCTCTGTGTCTGTGAAGGTGCCAAGGAGTTCCTGTGATTAAGGCTTTTTTTTCCTACCCAGGTATCTAGTTCCCACATCTATCCTCAGACTGCTACACCACACTGCCCCCTGTGGACAAGCATGCACTCGCACACAAACATGCACTCACACATGCACACACGAGTTCACAGGCACAAACACAAGTTCACTCACTTACACACGCACACATATGCTCACACCTATTTAAGCACACAGTACACACATGCATACACACTCAGGCATGTGCATCGCCTGATGCTGAAGACAACCAATATGGTACCCTCCCATTCTATCATTATCATTTTGTTTCTTTTCTTAAAAAAAAAAACAACAAAACCTTGTTTAGAAGTTGTAAATGCAGCATTGATTTCTTGTTTAAATCCTATGGGCCTGAAGCAAACACAGTTCTGACTGCTTTCAACAACAACTTGCACAGCTCCCTCCAGACTGAATCATTGTGTTCCTGTATACTTTACAGCAGTTTAAAGAGACAGTCACAAAATCATATCACTTACCTGTCAGGCACAACAAAACATCACCATAAATGTGAGCTATGCCTGGATGTTCCCTATTCAAACTGCATGAAGTGCTTGTAATTTCTTATAAACTTTAAGTTACACAAACATCAAAACTGCCACTCATAGTACGGCTTTAAAATAAGTTAAAGTTGAAGAATTGTAACAGTTTCATTTTGTTTACATACAGTAAGTGTACCATCTGGTGTGTATGTGCTACAGCTACCACATGTCCATGAAAACAGGCCAAGGCATGTAAGCAGTGAAAACACAATGGAGGCCCCAGCTCCAATCTAGATGTTCAAACACTTTTATTAACTAGAGTTTTAGGGTTACATACTCAGCTTTCTGTTATCTGAGGTTCAGTTGTAGGCACCACCCTCCCTCCCACCCCTGTGGATCAAACATGCATAGGAGCGGAACCAGGGGGCCATGGCAGTTCAAAAGTGGGGTAGCATTGCCCCCTCACTTTTATGAAACTCAGAATTTAATTCATTTTGTCCTGCTACTCCCCAGCAGCCTTAAATGATTCCACCACCATTTCTGCCGTGCACCTGCCTGTGGCCCTTTAAGTTAACCACAAATGGCAGGCGAGAAGACTGGGTAAAAGGTCATGGTTCGGATGCTTTCATCTCGGTCCAATCAAATTGGAGCCACAGACGTTAGAGCTGCATTACTGCTGGCTGGAAACTGCTGGCTGTAATGGAGCATAGTGTCGCTGTGTGTTACGGGAGAGACTCTCCCTCGTCACTTTTCAGGTCTAGGTCTGGCTCTCTTCTCTGCTCTCCGGGCTCTGCCTGCGGCCTGTTATGTTTTTATTTTTTTGTTAAAAAAAAAGTTAGTTGCCCATTTTGCAGACTGCTGTGCTGGGATGTGCTGTGAGAATGGGGGTGGCTGCAACGTGTACCCACAGCAACGGCCCTTAGCCTGAGTGTGCTTTGAACATCAGACTATTGAATGAGCCTGCATGATGCATCTAGAATCAAAGTTGAGTTTATCAGTCCAAGCCCAAAAAGTTTTATTTTTGCAGCCGGAATGACATGATTTGACGACGTCTCTGATCCATCATTGGAATTCACTTGGATTCTTATTGATCTGTGTAGAACCACTTGGGGTACAAAAAGAGTAGACTGGAACAGCATTTAGTTATTTACAGCACCTTTTAGAACTCAGGTAACTAAAGGCATTTTACAAAGCAGGGTGTTAGATATTTGGAGTGCAGTGCTTTCTGCAAGCAAGTGTGGCAGCAATTATGCACTTAAAACATTAACCATACCATAGTAATCAACGCGTGCATTAAAACTCAATTTACTGTTAGAGAGAATGCTGGGGCAACTTCTTGGTCATTGTGATTACTGTCATCATGAGACTGTTTACTTGTTTCTAGCAGAGGTGAGCAAAAGGGATCTTGGTTTAGCCTGTCTCTCTAACCATAGGTCCTCTGGCAGATCAATGCAAACTATACTGCTTTACAGTATTAGAACTTAGCATGGGCCTAAGTTCTGGTACAGAACTTGAATCCCTTGCTTTCTGGACTAGAGGCAAGTGAATGTCACTTTTTGGGCTACACTTATAACATCACGATTAAAAATATCTGTTAGAGCTCAAAATAATTCTGTGAAATGAGGGGAAGGAAACAGAATATATTCAAGTTCAACCTTTAAGATGTGATCTGTGTCCTTAGTTTAAAATGTACCAAGCATTTGGGCTTCCCATACCTGAAAATCATTGAAGCATAATATTCTATTTAAATGTAATATGATATGGAATTGTAGATCTTAAAGTCAGATCTCAAGAGGCAAACTCAAATCAGTCAGGGGGCTCAAGTCAAGTGGCAGTGGTAGTAACTTTGCTGGCTGCCTTATTGACCTACTCACTCATCTGATTCTTCTTGCCAAATGTCAGTCTGACTTCACTGCAAACCAGTTTAAGCATGTGCATCATCCCCCTAATGATGCTGTGTATAACTCTCCTCAGTGCTGCCCTTCATCACAGTTGTGAACACCAGAATAGACAAATTTTGAATACCCATTTTTCAAAAGGGTCTCATGGAGGTCTGTTACAGCAGGCTGATGTTTCCAGTAAAAATAGTATTTACTATAGGCAGCAGCTTAGTACAATAATTACAGTAGATGCACATTTACAGGATTAATATTTAAGGGAAAAGGTGCCAGGTAAAGCATTGTGGGACCTGGACTAGGCAGTTGGAACACCAAGGATATGGGGACAGATGCAGTTGCAGAGGTGTGGAGGTGATGTGTTTAAAGGTGTTGACGCTGCAGCTAGTAGCTTCTTTGGGACCTGGAGGGAGGTTATTCCAAGCAGTATGTACTGTGAAAGATTTTTATATAAAAGCTGGGGGTCCGGGGACAGCAAGGGCCTAGTGGCCCTCAGACCCAAACCTTCATATAAAAATCTTTCACAGTACATTACACTAATGCCTATGTGTTGGTTGTCGATGGCATTGGTCAGGCAGTTGCCCACCCCAGTTGTGGCTGCAGACTTTAAGGTCAGCCAGAGTCTCCCACACCCCTGACTCCAGGGAAAACATTTTTTCCCCTAAAGTCAGGGGTAGGGAAGATGACAAAAATGTGTTTTATCTTCAGTAAAAGCCCTAAAACTCACCACAGAGCACCTAAAACCCCAGAGCTTTTGGCGGCCCCTGCCCCTGACTTTTTACAAAACATTTTCATGGCTACCCCCTCACCAGTGGACCTTGGACCCCCCCCCCACTTTTAGAGAGGCTCTGCCACCCCCGCAAACATGCTTCTTTCTTTCAGGTTCCAGACTAAAGCCACTTTTTCATTCTAGAATTCATTTGAGAATTTACTCAAAGCTTATGATGTTTTGCAGTCATCTGAATAAAAGGCCACTATTAAACCATTTGACTAAAATCAGAGTAAGGGGCATTTTTTCAGGGCTGCAGTGGGCGTAGCCCTGCAGGCCTCTTACTATCAAAAAAGCAGGCAGTGCATTCCTTCCAACCTAACAACATTTTGAAGTTGCACCACAGCCACCTCCACATCTGTGGAGCACTCCACTCACACTGCACTATTTTTTACTTAAAAAAAAATTGGCAGCATCCTGATCGCAACACTGGGGTATTGGGCACTCCAGTGTCACTCTTACGTTTCCAGAGGGGGGTGCTGAGAGGAAGGGTTAGGTGGGAGGATATCTCTAATTAAAAAAAAAAAAGAAAACAGTGGTCACGGCAGAACATAGCACACTCTGCTGTGTCCAAGATGGCTGCCACACTCTGCTGTGCATGCACGACTACTAGCACATGCACAGTAGATTGTGGCCACCATCTTGGACATGGCGGAGTGTACCGTGTTTTGCTGTGACCACCATTTGTTTTGTTTTTTTTAAATTAGGGATATCCCCAACCCGACCCTCCTCTCAGCACCCACCATCCCCAGTGTCAGAATAATGTTCCACAGTGACCTTTTTTATGTTTTTCCTCCCACCTGACCCTCCCTCTCAGACCCCCCCAAAACATAACAGGGACACTGGGGGTGCCCAATCCTCCAGTGTCACAATCAGGCATCCTCCATCATCATTTTATTCACCTTCAAAAAGAAAACTGCCCATCAATGTCTGTTGTGGCCATTCCTGACCCTCCACCTGACCCTCCCACTCAGCACCCACCACCCCATACCCCCCAAAGCCCTTACTTACTCATTACAGTCCAACATCATAATCCTTTCTGGACTGCAGACACATCTTCACTCTTCAAAGCAGGACCGTGAACTGAAGAAACAGGTATGCGGTTCAATGTATTTCAATGGGGTTTTGAACTTACTGGCATAACCTGGGCATTTTTGCATATTTGTGGCCCACATTTTCAACATGATTCTGTCTCGGGAACAACTGCACTGACATCAGGCAACTCTGTCCTGAAAGGTGATTTTGTGGCCCCTGCACGAAATCACCTTTCAGGCAGGAGTTGAACATTTTCTCTGCCCTTGTTTATGAGGTGAAGTAATAAGAAGGCTATGTTGAAAATTTGGTGTAAAAATATTAAAAAACAATGGAGTTATTTATTTATTTATTTATGTTATTTTTAAATTTGTTAACCAGGTAAAGCACACTGGGCAAAAAGCCCTTTTTCAGGACCAACCCGGACAAAAAAACAACATTACAATACAAATGAAAATCACATACATAAAAATTTACAAATTACATTTACGTATTTTCAGTGATTGCAGGTGTATTTTAAATTGCACTTTAAAACTCAAGAGAGAGGCTGTCAATCGCAATATTAATGGCAATTCATTCCACAAATTAGCAGCAGCAATAGAAAAGGAGCGCAAGCCAGATTTACTTCTGTGCCCAGTAACACCCCTTGTAGACCGTAGATTAGTAGAGGAACACCTTAGTGTAAGTAAATCAGAGAGAGGAAAAGAAAAAGAAGAGTAAATAGATTTGTGAACCAGACAACCCAAAGAGTGAGCAAATTTGAAAGTAGGAGAAAGCCAACCAATTGAGGAGTACAACACACAGTGATGTGTCTTTAAAGGAGCCAACAGAACAAAACTACAGATATTATTAAATGCAACAGTAAGAATATGAACTTCAGTGGAACTCAAATTATAATACAATGAAGAAATGTAATCAATATGAGGCAATAATGTACCAGCTGCAATAGCATAACGAGTGCTATAAGATAAATAAGATAAATAACGCTTAAATTTATACAGCAACCCAATCTCCAGATTAATGGTCTTACTCACTAACTTAACTTGGGCATTAAAGGACATACTAGATTCTAGTAAAAACCCTAGGAACTTTAATTCTTTCACCTGATGTATACAATTACCTAGTCCATCATAAATTAGTAAACACATGTCATCTCTAAGCATACATCTGGTCCCAAAAAGCATTGTCTTGGTCTTAATAACATTCATAATCATATGACTACTACATAACCAGGAGCATAAACACAGAAAATCAGGTTGGAGAATATTAGTAAGTTGTAAAACTGAAGAAGCCTGAGTAAATTACAATTTCACAGCCTGCAAGCCTGTGAGTGAAACCTGAATTGCTGTGTTTGACCTGTTTTACCCCCCTCCCCCTTAACTCGTAGACTGATTTTAACTTTAATCACATTGAAGCTGCTACAGGACCTGAAGTGTGCTGCATAGACTGCTGTTTGAGTCTGCACATGAGTCATCTGTTGTTGAGAACTGTATATGCTAAAGTTCTGTGGAGCTGTGACTGATTTGGGTTGCTAGGTAATAGCACAGTACCTGACCTGCTTGTAGCATTATTGCCATCACCTGCTTTCATTGAATTCTGTACTGGTCTCCACATTTTTCCAGATGGTGGTAGCTCTGGGAAGTGGAGGGGGGGCGATTTCAATATAAAGGCTGTCTTTCTGCACAGCGGCAGCGCCAAAGTGGCAGCAGCTAAGGGACGGCAAAGGAAGAGAGGAGTCTGACCGAGTCAGACCGGGACGGACTGGGCTACTAGAGTTTGTAATATCTTGCTTAGAGTTAATCATTTCTTTTGGGTTTGTACCTATAGATTAGTTATGATTAACAGAGGATATTGTTGTGTGTAGCCTATACACTTTGTGTTTTGTGTACTGATGGGTTATTTTGTTCTATGTGTGTTAATAATGACTTTAGAACGTATGAAAATAATCAGATTCTGGAGTTCCAGACTCAACTGTTTATTCCTAATTATAGTCATTTATTTGGTGTAAAGGTTAAATACATGTGTTATAATTTGGGTTACAGTGTTAGAAATATAAGACACGAAATGTGTTCTGCCTGTTTGCATAAGAACCTGGTTACATTGCTTTCTCTTGCTAATTCGATCTGGCAATGTTGAAAGCAACCCTGGTCCTTTAGCAAACGATATGGCAATAGTGATTTTTTGCAGCATTCATATGGCCTCAAAATTATGCATTTTAATGTATTAAGCTTAACATCTAAATTTCATGAGGTGGAGTCATGGATTAGTTTATATAATCCGGATGTTCTGGCACTGACTGAAACCTGGTTAACCTTACCTGTTCTTGATACTGAACTTTGCATACCCGCTTATAAACTTTTTAGAAAGGATCGTGTCACTGGTAGAGGGGGTGGGGTTTTGTTTTATGTTAAGGAATATTTAATGGTAAATGAGACCACTATATTTAACAGTAATTTGGAATATTGTGAACATATTACTATTCAGTTATTGTTGGGATTTGTCAAAAAATTAACTATTTGTTGTGTATATCTTCCACCTAATGGTAGCAAATCAGGCTTATAAGAACTTGTAAATGCTTTGAATACTGGGGTTTCTACAGAGTTAATACTACTGGGGGATTTTAATTTAAATTGGATGGGTTCAGATATAACAAAGTTAAATACGGTCTTGTCTCAGTCTGGTTTACAACAAATTATTACTTTGCCCACTCGACACAATAATAGATCAGGAAATCACACATTGCTGGACTGGATATTAACAAATAGACCTATTAATATGATAAAATGTGGTTTGACCTCTGATTCATTAAGTGATCATCATCCAGTCTTCTGTATTTGGAAACATGGGGGACTGAAGAAGTCTAAGCCAATTATAAGGATTTCGAGATCTTTTTCTAAATTTGATGTACATTCTTTTTGGACAGAGTTGGGTAAAATAGATTGGTCTTTTTATATTCTATCCCTGATGTGGATTCTGCATTGCATTTTTCATTACTGAGTTTACACATGTTTTGGACCAGTTAGCTCCCTTGTTAAAGAAGGGTCCGAGGAAAACTTATGGGTGGTTAACACCTCCTTTGATTAAACTCATGAGACAACGAGACAAGGCCTGGAAAACGTATAAAATGAACCATTCTGCTTCTGGTTATCATGCGTATAGGACTCTAAGGAACCAATGTAAGGCTAAGATAAGGAAGGCTAAAACAGACTATATTCGTCATAAACAATGTGACGGGTTATCTAACGCTACTACTTTTTGGAAAACAATTAACAATTTTATAAGACCTAATGTTTGTCAACCAGGTTCAATGAGGTTGAACGGTGACTTGTTGTCTTGTCCATTGAAGACAGCTAACGAGTTTAATTTGAAATTTACTGCATTCCCTGCTTCCTTTAGTGACCAGTCCAAGGTGAACTACTTGGGATTGACTGAAGATTTTACAGTTAATCCTAAACTGTACTTAAGGACTACTACTCCGAAGGAGGTAGAGAAGTTGTTGCGTTGTATTAAGAGGGACAGCTCAGCTGGTTCTGATGGCTTATGTCCTAGTTTATTGGCAGATGCTGCCTCAGTTATAGCACTTCCAGTTAGTATTATTTTCAATTTGTCTTTTGTTACAGGTACTATACCTAATATATGAAATATACTTTGTCACTCCTATATTTAAATCTGATTCACAACATGAGTTTTGTAACTACAGACCTATTTCTATCTTGTCTGCTTTAGCTAAAGTTCAGGAAAGAATAGTTTATAATCAGTTGATTGGGTATGTGGATCACTTTGGATTATTGTCTCAGAACCAACATGGTTTTAGAAAGGAAGGAGTACTGAGACTGCCTTGGTCGAGTTCACGAACGCGGTACTTAATGGCATGGATAAAGGGTGTCTGACGTGCCGTGCTGGATTCTGACCAAGGCATTCACCTCGTTGATCACCAATTGTTGATTTCTAGACTTGAGTCATTGGGAGTTGGTGAGTCTTTCTTGGACTGGACAAGGGATTATTTAACAAATAGGTTTCAAAGGGTTAAATATAGGGTGCTGTATCAGACTCTGTAATGGTTAAGTGTGGGGTTCCACAAGGTTCTATTTTGGGCCACTTTTGTTTTCTTTGTTTTTGATCAACTAGTAAGTGTGATTAATAATGCTTCTCTAACACTTTATGCTGACGATGCAGTAATTTATATGAGGGTTTGTCAGTTGGAGATCTAGGTGTTTCTTTAACAGAGGAAATGTGCAATTTTCAGTCTTCACTTATGGCCTGTAAATTACTCTTAAACAAATCTAAGACAAAGGTGATGGTTTTGGTACCCACCTAGACTGAGATCTGAGGTTGGTACTTTGGAAGTTAAATCTCTTGATGGATTACTGTTTGACTATGTTGATACATTTCAATATCTTGGGGTATTACTAGATTCTCATCTAAGTTATGAATCTCATTTTTTGAGGGTTACCTCAAGAATACATTGTAGATTAGGTTCTCTGTACAGAATCCGTTCATTTCTTATTCCTGAGTCTAGGCTGGTTATTTCAAATTGCTGCTTAATTCCTATTGTGAACTATGCAGCTATGATTACTGACACTGCTTCTGCGACAGTGATTTCAAATAAATCCACTTTACTTCACTTGATAGCTAAGTTTGCTTTAAATTGTTCTAAGTCATCTCATCATTGTGTGATTTTGAAAGAAATGGGCTGGTTACCGGTTTCATTAAATTTCCAATACTGTGTGGCCAAGTTCATATATAAAGTTATGGACTCTGGAATTCCACATAGTATTTCAAAGTTTTGAGACCATATATTGATGGTCATTATTCTAGACATAGGTCAGACAGTAGGTTTCTGAGATTCCTTTATGAAATCTAAAAGTGGACAAAGATCCTTTGCTTATATTGCTCCATTTATTTGGAATGAAATTCCTCAAGATATTAGGTGGTTGTGTTCTGTCAAAAAGTTTGCCGATGCATTAAGGATGTATTTCGAATCTCAATTTAATTGTAACTGTTTTTTATGAATTTTTTTTATGAATTTTATACGTAACAAAGACATTTTTGTCTGCAATTTGCTGCATTGTATATGTATGTTTGATTATGTATTGTCTGTATGCAATATATGTGGGTCGCACCTGTAAAAGGAACTTGTTTCCAGTGTGCTTACCCGTTAAGCGAATAAACAAACAAACAAACAAACAAATAAAATAAGATCGTCAGCATGTAAGAGACACTGACAATGTTTAAATACTGAAGGCAGCTGATTAACAAACAGAGAAAAAAAACAGGGGTCCCAGAATAGACCCCTGTGGCACAGCATAGGTTATAGGCCTAGGACTGGAACTCACAGAACCTATAGAAACAAATTTAGTTCTTGCATATAAGTAATCCTTCACCCAGTTGACCACATTTGAAGAGAGACCTAGATCCAGTAACCTACTGCATAACAAAGGATGATCTGTGAAACCAAATGCCCTTGTCAGGTCCACAAACACTGCCCCAGTAAAAGCACCTTTATCAAACCCCTGTAGGACGGAGTTTGCATACCCCACCAGGGCAGTCCCTGTCCCATGACCACATCTAAAACCATGTTGTTGTTCACACAAAATATTATGAACGTCCAGATATTTGGTAATTTGATTAGCAATTAATTTCTCCAACATCTTACTTAAGGGGTTAAGTATGGATATAGGCTGATAATCTTCCACAAATTTGGCATGATGTTTTTTTAGGGACTGGCACAATCCTGGCACATTTCCAAACTGAGGGAAAAGACTGGGTAGTCAAATGCGAATTAAATATAGTACTTAATGGATCAGCAATTAATGGGGCAGCCAGTTTAATAGGTTTCCCATCTAGACCCCCGTCACAGTCGCAAAATTTGTTAGAAAACAAGCATGGTTGTTTCAATACCTCTAATCTTGTTATCTGTTGAAAATAAAGCAGTGGCCTAGATATAGCAATACCTGGTGAAAACACACTAGCAGTGCCTAATCCCTGAGCAACATAATGACATTTTGATTGATAACTGGACATATCAGAACATTTCAAATTTAGCAAGTCAGCAATATCCATAAGATGAGTAACCTCCCCAGATGCAGTTAGAAGCTTGTTGATCTAGCATGATCTTTAGGAGAAAACACAATCTGTACTGTTTTCCCAAACCCCCTTGGATACGATGCTGAGGCTATAAATTTTCTCCTATAGAAATCACCTTTCGCTTGTTAACTAGTTTACTAACCTTATTCCATAAAGATCTATAAACAAAAAATAAATTTGGGGAAGGGGAAAGTTTGTAAGTGGCCCATGCCTGTTTCCTTTGTCTGATCATTAACTTAATATCCCTTAGAGAAGCAAGAATTAGTGGAACCTCTAACCCTCAAAGAACACAATGGGAATAAAGCATCTTGCACAATCAGCAACTGAGAACAAAAGTAATCAATAGCACAAAGGGGATCAGGAATATCATATATATATATATATATATATATATATATATATATATAACCAGCATATTTTCAACAGTTCTGCCTTCAGGATATCATAATTTACTTTTTTGAAATTCCGGAACCGAATGGTCCTATAGGGGATCCTAGGGCGTTTAAAATTTAAGATACAAAAAACTGCCTGGTGGTTACTAATGGCATCATCCAGTACACCAGACATAGACATACTGTAATATTGGGTTTGTTTACTACTATCCAGTCCAGTACTGAATGATTACCAGTCAATGTGTTAAATTGTGTAGATTATTTAATCAATTGAGATAGACCAAATGCATTTAATAACAATTCAAGGCCCAAAGGATCACCCTTGGACCAATTCAAATTCACATCACCTAATAAGACAAAATCATGTTTAGTCATATAGATGGAAGCAACATCCAAGAATTCCGTAAGCCCTGTTAAACCACACTGAGGAGGGTTATATAAACATGCAACAGTAACAAATTTACAACCACCAAGTGTTACATGTAGTATTATCCAGTCACAAGTAGATTCCTTATCAGTGCTGGAAACCAACACAAAAATCTCCATATATTCCTGGAAGTAAACAACCACTCCACTACCCTTCTTTTTACCGTTTCGGTCAGATCTTAATACATTAAATCCTGGGAGAGAACATAAACCATCTGGAGTGATAGATTTCAACCATGATTCAGAAATGGCCATTAAATCAGATTTATAAAAACAGAATAAAGTCTTCAGGACTGCCAATTTAGGGATAAGGCTCCTGGCATTAACATGAATTAATTTAATGCCATGAAGCCCAGACCAATACCTAGAGAAGCCAACATCACAGAATGAGTCAAAACATCTGGGGCCAGGATTACCCTCGGCATCTCCAGACAAAATTAATAAATACAACAAAAATACAATTTTCCACCCGTGATAAATCCTATGGGGACATTGACAAAACAAAACAAACAAACAACTAACAAGTACACCACAGATACGTAACACTACCCTCTCAGATAACAATAAAAACATAGGATTTAACATTGAATAAGAACTCACTAAAAGTTCAGACATCCTAAAATCACAGCTGTTGCTATCCAATGGCCTTTCTAACCCCTCACTAGGGGGGATTACTGTGTTAAACAACAAACAACCCACCCATAATGAACATGCCATAAAACACAACCAGTGTAAACAACCCATTCTACCAAAGTACATATCCTACAATTACCCTACAGGTATAACTTGAAATAGGGATACAATAACCTGCTCCAGCTCCCACGGCTACCACAGACTATAAGGGTTATGATCCTACATTGCGTTTTGAGAATGCAAAGTCATAACTTTGGTAATTTTCAATATTTACCCCCAATTTTACAACATAGCCATTTCTTTACAGCATCTCATGAATGTGATAGCTGTCATTTTTCAACCCCTTGCCCAAAATGTATTTTTGCTTCCTGAAAGTTGATTCCACATTCCCTGTGCAATATCACCTTTAGGCCAGGAGCTGAACATTTTCTTTGCCCTTCTTCATGAGGCAGGGTCATAATAAGGTTATGTTGAAAATTTGGTGTAAAAATATTTAAAAAATGTTCAGTATGTTTACCCCAAATTACTCAGCTGCAGCCCTATCAGCTCTGGCCAGAACTTATTTTATTACAAACCACTGATAGCAGTGCTCTTTCACCACGTAGCATTAGAGTCAGATGTTCCTCTTCTTTCCTTGGAAAAAGAACAGCACCCTGTCTGAGTCATTGGAACTCAAGAAGAATCAGAAGCGCGGGGCAATCTGGTTAATAGAGCTAAACACTGTAATTCTGTCTCTTCATGTCAATCTAACTTTGCCTCATCAAGAGCTGCATTGCTCTATAATAGTGCTCTTTGGCCCAATTATCTGTTTAGTATTGCTGCATGCTGTATACAACCTGCATGCTATACATAGGGATATGGAGTATGACCCTTTAAAGCAGCAGTACTTTTAGTTGGCAACAATGTCATAATATAATTTTTGTAACAAAAAATGTATTTCTGACACCCTTAGATTTATCATCAGCACATTTTAATTCTCTCAGGTATTTTTAAAAGTTTTATTTTATAATAAATGTTGTAATTAATTATTCAAGTCATTACAAATGGCCATCACTAGCAACTGTAAAAAAATCTCTTTCATTGAGGTTACCTTTGGAATTTAGAAACAAGATTCATACTTTTAGCATGGCTAAGTTGGTAGCACATCTGCCTCTGGTCCAGAAGGTTATGGGTTATAACCTCTCACTGGGATTGGGCTCATACCATAAATGTTTGAACACCAGTTCAGTACAAAGGGGATGCTATACTATCAGGGTGTGCCATCCTGCCAATGAGACGTTAAACTTGAGGTTCCGTTATCCTGTTCCAGTGATTGTTCAAGTGGACATTAAAGATCCCATAGCACTTCTCAAAAAGAGTTGGGGGGATTTCCCCAGTGTCCTGGGCAAATTTCCACTATTCATAAAAATGCCATCAATAGCTTAATCTGGTTCAAATTCAGATAGTTTGTGTCTGTACCCCCACCCTACCCTCCCCGATTCCCAAGGCATGGCTGAAAATAGATAGTATTGTCTAGCTCTTTTCAACTGCATAAATAAAATAAACACTTTGGGTGTATTGGAATGGTGTTACTTCATGTTTTGTACAATAAACAGCATTGCACCACACCAAGATAATTAATTTGTTATGGCAGGCTTGGCATCTGAGTTCAAGAATGAAAGAAAATAGAATGTTTTGCCAAAAATAAACTATTACTAAAATAAAAAAAAACCTACATGATGAATAACAAAACTGCTGCTTTCACTGCAGCAAAACTGAGGGGCCGATCCACAAAGCTGGATATTGAAGTATCCCGACGGTATGCATCCTGCATGCAGGGGGAATTCTGCAACTTTTCCCTGCCCTCCAAACATGCAGATGGGCTGGGAAGTTTCTGTGGTTCAGGCCATAAAACATAAACCAAACAAAAATGCAAAACAAGCTGCACTACTTAAACAGAAGTCTTTTTATTTGGGGGCAACAGCCAGCTCAGTTGTTAGTTTTGCAGGCACCTTATAAGCGTCAGATGCTGCTAATTATTCTTGGACTGTTTTTAGGCTTTGCTGCCCCAAACCCTAGGGCTTCCCCCTGAATCCAAGAGCCTACCTGTCAGTTTGATATCTTTGCTCTTGTTGCAGGAGATGGTCTCATAGTAACAAATGTGGACAAATGGCAGTGCCAGTAGAGTGGGAAGACACTGCTGTGGCCTGTGTCCAACAGACTAAACCTGTGCCCCACCAGGGTTAGCATATGCCTTCACATGTGAGAGGGGGATTGATCGCTGACACAAGGACAGGGGATACTCATCTCACTACAATCCTGAAACAGGATATTGGAAACAAGATTGTACATGTCTTAATGTACCTTTCCTAGGTATAATGTATAATTTAATAAAAGAAATCGGACACTGTACATTTATAGTGAATACTTCTTGCACTCTGCTGTTGTAGCAGCCATGTACCCGCCCTGTAAACATTATGCTTCATCTCAAGGGCTGCAAACTGGGAAAGGTGTTTCAATAAATAAATTGATAATGATACTATCAGTCCTTCTCCCTCGATGTGTAGTAAAAATGGACCAATCAGTAAGCTAGTAAGAGGACTTGGGTGAGAAAACAGAGGAGGTCTTAGGAATGAAAACAAGTTATTTATCAAAAAATCTATTATGGGGGACATTCCTATAAGACAAAGGGACTCAAGTACAAAAGTCTAAATGTTCTGTTCTTTCTGTTCTGATCACTGTTGCAAGGCAATGTTCTGTATCAGTAGAAAGGAGATAAAATGACTCACTCCTAGGGCCACCCAATGGACAGCAGTAGTTCAACTTTTTTCAATATGGGCATCGAGTCCATTGATAGATTTTGGAGCAAGTTCGGAGCCCTAAGCACTGGGTAGCCAAAGGTCAGGTGGTACTGCTGGTGGCAGTGTTTCCCTGACCAGGAGTGGGTGGCATCAGATTTTGTGGGATGAGAGATCTTCTTCCTACCATAGGAGGAAGCTGTGGCTTGTGAGGTGACAAGTGGGCATGGTATTTTGCCATGAAGGAGGTACAAGAAACCAGGAAAGAAATTTGAAAAAAAACAAGCTGCTGTCTACATGACAGATGCTGAGCATATGCTGTCTCTACAGCAACAACTTTACAGTGATGTTGGCGATGCCAGCAACATCGACACATCGCTGTAAGGTCTGTTCAGGACCCCGGCACTCTTTCTCGAGGTCCTGCACCATCTCCCCAAATCAGCTCTGACTTGGAGTTGATTATAGTAAATTGGGGGGTGTGGTGGGCACAACTTTATCCTCCAGTGCATAATGTCGACCACAATTGCGTTCGACATAGTGGTGTCGAGTAAACATTGTGTTGACAAGAAATTGTTGAAGCGGTGTCATGGATCCGCTGCTGATAATCTTAGGTGCCTGCCACATTGCATTAAACCTCAACTTGAGGTAGCAGTTGCTGGAGCTCAGAGTTGGCTAGGCACACTGGCCTGGGGATTGGGAGGACCAAGCAATAGATGAGAAATGGCTTGATTAAAAATTATAAATGATTCCCTTCAGACAGGGAGAAACCGAAGGGCACAATAAACAAGACCTATCAGATGGGGAAGCTGACACACACTGTGAGGCTAAAGAAGGAGGTTTTTGACAAGAAATGGATACTGGGGTGACAGTTATCACCACATGGATAATCAATTTTTAGAAGAGATACACCAAGCTGGAGGAGACAATTTGGTAAGGTTGAGGGCTGAGGGTTGCAATTAGAATTAATAATTCGGGTGGAAGTGGAGGTTTTTATTTTTCTGAATTGAGCAGGTAGAAGGTGGAGGCTGAGTTAGAAGCAAAATGTTAAACTGAAATTATTGTATTAGATGAGACATACCAATTACGAACATTAGTGGGGGAAAAAGGGACATGACTTGGCCTAATGGGTAGGGTGAATGGGCAGCACCCCTTCAAATACCTCCTGCAGATCTAGGTGGTGCCCGCGATGGTGCAGCTCACTATCATGTGAGAGACCTGGGTTCACAGGATGATCCCAATTCCCATTCTTATCAATAGGAGTTTAGGGAGTGCTAGTGAAGCAGTGCTCTCAGACTCTAGAGGAGGTATCTTACCCACCCTGTCACAACAGCACCTCTTCAGAAGATGTCTGCTACTGCGACTTTGTGGTTAACAGCACTTAGCTCTCTCTGTCCTGTAAGGACAGATGTGGCATGTGCAACCAAAACAAGGGAGGTTGGTGGAACTGAGAAATAAGCAGAAAACTGGATTGACCAAGTCAGATGATATCCGTGCCCCCCTGCCCCAACTGCCTACGTCAGCTTTAGCTGTTCTTGCCTTCACCTGCAGAGGTTAGGCCAATGTTTGGACTGAACTGTAGAATGGTTGGGGGAGCAGTGGCTGGAACTGCAAGTGGAGCATTTGAGTGTTGTTGGGCAGAAGAAGGTGAGCCAGATGGACAGTATTTTTTTTATTTTTATTTGTAAGTTTTGCCATGACCACTGAGCTATGATAACTCATTTCCTAGTGCATCCTGTGGGTGGAATACGGGGCCTGTTTTACTGATGGGGGAACGTTGGCCAGGAGGATACAAGAAAAATTCCCCTATTCTTACAATAAGTGCCATATGGGATCTTTAATTTCCACCTCAACTGCCAACAGAGAAGGGCAGAAGGAGCCTCAGTTTAATGTCTCATTGGTAGGACAGCACCAGAATAGTGCAGCACCCACCTAGTGCTTCACTACAATGTCAGTATTGGCTATTAGTCCATGTTTGTGGTGTAGGACTAGAACCATGACCTTCCACTCTTTCAGCCCAAGAGGCCAGTGCACAGCCTATGGAAACACTGACATTGACCAGGACCATGCCAGGACCTCTTCAGGGGATAATATATAGAGTAATATGTGGGGTGTTGTACATTATAAGTTTGTTTTCATATACCAGTGGTGTGTGATACCACCTGAACTATTGTGAAGCACAAGCGATTCATATAAGTATCACAAACCGAGCGACTGTAAAAAAACAGAAAAACTTGTAATGTGCAACACCTCCTAGTTTATTTTTCATAATTGCTGGTTCATGGCATGAGTATGGTGACAACGTTGCCTGTGGGAGTTATAAGGGAAAATACAAAAAATGCTCTCTGTAGTAAATGGAGACATATGTTCACACTCTCAGGTAAGTAGCAATCATGAAGGAAATAGTGTTTTTTGGGGGGTTGTCATGGTTTAGAAGAGCTGACAAGTAAATGGGTTATGCAATTAAATGGCTTTTCAGTGTGTATTTAAATATTTGTAAATGAAGGTTGTTCGTAATGACTCAGAGGTAACTGTTTCAGAGCCAACAGTTCAGAAATGCATTAAGAAAAGAATTATGTGAATGACTGACAGGTATTACTTGAAGGCAAATAGCTTTGCTTCTGTTTGAAAGACTGACATAATACATGACAGGTTATTACAGAGAAAAGTGTGTATTACAGTATTCTAAACTGTGAGCAATAGTGTATTAAAAGGGGTTACCAGTAACTGTACAACATATTGTATACAAGGGATATGCCATGGCCCTATAATAAAAACACCAGTGATATTTTTCCTGAGTCTAGTTTGACCTTAAAACATCACAAGTGGTGAAGCCACGCTTCAGAAATATCTACATAATGAGTTGTGTTTCATTTATAGATACCATTATGGGGTTTTTTTATAAGTAGCGAAAAAAACAGCAGAAAATAAATTATTTTTTTTCACTTTTTGCAACAAACAAATGTGTATAACTTTAAAATGAAAATTGATAGCATGGTACTTTGAGCACAAAAGTTGATCAGGACCAAAATATCTATAAAATGAGTGGTGTTTCATTTATACATACCTTTTAGATTTTTTTATAATTGGCAAAAAATTGCAAGAAATTAATTTTTTTTTCACATTTTGAAGGTATGGCATAAATGGAATATGCAAACCTCTACTGGAAATATTGTCAATATTTTTGTTCTCATGCTGACTGACCCGATGACATCTCTCGTGGCTTCGCCACTCGTGATGTTATCGGGTCAATTGGCACTTGAACAAAAAATATCAACAATATTTCCAGTACAGTTGCATATACCTTATTTATACAATGAGCATGTTGCCAAGGACCAAGACAAAAACGCTATCACAGCTGATGACAAATCTGACTCCTAAAGATAGCAATTCTGTCTTATGAATTGAGTTTGTCACACCAGCTATCTCCACACTCTGGTTCATCATAAACACTAAGCAACTGTTCCATTACCATAAAAATGGAGACTCAGTTGGCTTGTGGAATCCCAACAGAGCATCTGTCAAATGGCAGAGATGCATGCTTAAATAATGAAGATTGTTGCACTGACATAAATTTTTAAGAAATCTAGTAAATAAATTGCTGATGTGGTTCCTTTAGGCAACATGGTAGTTGTATAAACTGGTCATGGTATGGGTGAGTGTGTCATATGTTTTTTATCTTCATTCGAGATCTGCGACCTCTTGACCCCTCACTCATGGGTATGCCACTTGTGAGGGATCAAGAGGTCATGGACTTCTTATGAAGATAAAAACCATATGACACACTTACTCATACCATGTCCTCTATTTATACAGCATATGTTTTGGGATAACCTGCAAGATAAAAAGTGCAATCTGAGGCACCCTGGAAAGCTATGATAGAGACCTTCAAATACCTGAAGGGGTTCAACAGAGGGAACAAGGAGGGTCTGCTCAAGTTGAGGGAGGAGGGGACTATGGGAGGCCATAGTCTAAAGTTAGCAGGGGGGTGGTACAGAGGGGAGGTGAGGGGGCATTATTTCATGGAGAAGGTGGTGGCACCCTGGAATGCACTGCCGGATGATCTGGTAAAACTGGGAACTGTGGGAGGTTTCAAGAACCAAAGTCCACAGAACTAAATCACCACACAAAACCATACAACTATGCTCTTACAAGTCTCTTGACCTTGAACCTCTCCTAAGCAACCTTGCCACTTCTGACTGGTCCTCCCAACCTCCTTTCCCTCGGTTGATAAGGCCCTTGCCTACTTCAAAGAAATCTTTCTTGCAAACTGGAATGCCTTTGTCCCATTCAAATAAACCAGAGTCAGAGGTAACCACTTACCATGGATAACCCCTAAACATCTGGCCTGCCTCAGGGCTAGAGATCAAGCCTGGAAGTGTCATAAAGTGTCATAAAGCTACCCAGCATCCTAGTGACCTTGCAAACTACTGCATTCTCCAAAATGCTTGCACCAGGGCTACAAGGTTAGCCAAGTCTGAATATTTCAAATCTGCTTTCATCACCAACATAAATTCCCCTTCAAAATTCTGGAAGGTGGTCCACACCCTATTTACCCCCTCATCTCACCCACCACCCCCAGTACTTAAAGTAAATTGCTTGCTAGTGTCTGCCCCACCAGCCGTAGCTGCGGAATTTAACTCCTACTATACCTCCTGCACCACTGAGCTACTGAAATCCCTCCCCTCCTATCCATCACCCTCCCCACCCTCTACCGGTGTGCTCCCTCCACCACCCACTTCCAAACCTGCCTTCTTGAACAAAAAAGACCCTGCTAGGGCTCTCCCCCACGGGGTTGCCACCTCCCTGCAGCATGCCTCCCCCTCAGTCTCCACCCACAGCACTGTCAAAACCTCCCTTATTGTCCCCAGGGTAAGTACCTCTATGGCCCAGAGATCCTTTTGCAATCGGACTCCCTCCTGGTTCAATTCCCTCCCAGCCAATATAGCTGACTCCACTAAGCTTGTTCCTTTCAATGTCTCCCTCAGAAGCCATCTGACAAGCACTCGCTGCTGCAACTGCACATAATCCCCCACCTGCCCCTTACCTTCCCCCCTAAGCTGGGTCTGCCCTGTCTACTTTTGCTGTATGTACCTGGGGTCTCATGCAACATCTGCTGACTAATGTAATAAAATATCTCTGGTTACTACCTGACGTGGTACTCGTGTACCTATATTCAAACAACATGAAGTCTTGCTATATTATGACAAGTTGCAGTTTGTCCCACCACTAGAACTGCTCCGGAGGTGAAATAGTTAAATCCATTCCATGAATGGAACTTTGAGCATGAGCTCTAAGATAGAAGCTCTGTCTGTGTAGTTTCAAACCTGAACTGTCAGATTCTTTACTCCGCCTCACTGAACAGTCGCTCCGGAGATTTCTCCTACTGCTCGGTTCATTTCTCTGTTTAAACAGTGTTTTCTCGGTTCGATTCAACCGAGAATAGTTTTATTTTAACCGCAAAACCGTTCGGTTCAAGCTCTGTCTGTGGTATCGTAAGTAATTTAAAATTGTATTTTCTGTGTGGAACTTGTAAGTTTATCGGTTCGATTTTGAACCGATCAGCTGAGTTAAAAGCTTAAAAATATTTAAGCTTGTCATTTTAGAGTGCAGTTCCCGGTTCTTATCGGTTCTAAAAAAAACGGATTTATTACGTTTTTTCCAATACCCGTGACACGGTTAGGAACCGATAAGGGTGTCTTGCCTGGCACTGCCGTTCAAAGGGCAAGTTTTTCTGGTTAGGCTGGCATTATGTCTGAGAAACCCAAAAGAAAAACCGGGCCCACTGGGTTTCAACACTGTGATGTCTGTGGGGAAGTCTTTGCCAAGGCTAACCCACACACCACATGTGTTTATTGTCTGGGGTTTGACCACCTCCAGTCAGACTGCCAGATTTATAAGAATTTCCCTGCAGCCACCCTGGAAAAGAGATTGGGCAGGCTCAGGGAACAAGAGGCCAAAAAGTCCGCTGACCCGGATGGCCAGCCCGGTTCGGTGCCAACCGAATCGGAGGGAGTGCCCTCTGACCAGGGCGAGACTTCCTCGGGCAAAAGAAAAGCTGGTTCGGAGGAACCAGTTCCAGTAAAGAGAACAAGGAAGTCAGCAGATTTGGAGTCAAAATCCCTTCTCCAACTGCTGCAGAATAGCAAAACTATTCAAATTGTCAGTCACTGTCTCAGTCCCATCCGAACCGCCACTATCTGGTAAAAGGTTGGTTCATCCGGTTTCATCGGTTCAAGAATATGATGTTGAGGGGTTTTATGAACCAGAGGAGGGGGAGGATGATAATGAACAGTATGAATGTGGCTGGGAGGGTCTGGGTGTGCCCATTGAACCAGACATTTCCCCAGACAGACCTTTAGAATCTCCCCCTATGCTTTCTGAGTCCCCCTCTCATTTTATGTTTTACAAAAAAGTTGCTGAAACCCTCCAGCTTCCTTTGGAAGAAGCTGTGGATGAGCAAGAGGAGCCTGATTTTGTAGAAATTATGGATATTCCAGAGTCTAGGAGATTGTCTATTTCTTTGCATAAGTCTTTTAGGAAACAAACAATTAAAATCTTAAAAACTCCTAATTCTGTGCCTCCTGTAGATAAAAATATGGACAGAAGGTACACATTGTCAGGTCCTGATACAGAATTCCTTTCTCAGCAATGCAGTCATGTTGGGGTAGTTCAGGCTGCAGCCTGTGATAAAGCTAATATTCCCCTGGCTTCACATCCTCCTGACAAGGATGCCAGGAAGATTGATGCCATGGCAAAGAAACAGTACATGGCAGCGTCCTTGGGTCTCAGGCAAGCAAATTATATGGCTTATGTAGCAAGGTATCAGAAATCTAGATGGGATACTGTTATGGAATTAGCCAAACAAGCCCATGGCCAGCTTGCTAGTGAGCTGGAACAGGTGGCTGCCGATGGCATTGAGGCTTCTAAGGTGCAGTTTCATGCTGCTGTGGATGTTAATAATGTCTCCTCTAGAGTCATGGCCACATCTGTAGCTTTTCGTAGGTTGGCCTGGCTCAGGTGTACTAGCCTCTCACAGGATACCCAGACTAAGGCTATGGATTTTCCTGTGGTGGGAAATTCTCTGTTTGGGGAGCAGATAGAAAATTATATGAAAAAGATGGATGAATATAGGACTACTTACAAAAGTGCCCAAGCTAAGAAGCGGCAAGCCACTCCCCAGAGGCACACCCCCAGGGGTAGGGGTAGGCCTTTCCACAGGCCTTTCTATCAAACTCAGGCCTCCTCTGCTTATGTTCAGAGGGGGTTCTTCAGAGGCAGAGGCAGACGGGGTGTGGGCAGGCCTGCTCCCACCCCTCAGCCTAAAGCACCTGCCAAGCAGGCACCCTGATGGGGTGCCCAGGGCCAATTCTCCTTTACCAGTAGTGGGCAGGTTGGCTTACTTCAGTCAGAACTGGGTGTCTTTAACCTCAGACAAGTGGGTTCTGGAAGTAGTAAGCCAGGGTCTGGTTCTCAGCTCCAAAAAGTTCCCCAAGATGTGAGCCAGGCTTTTTCTACCTGCAAGTCCTTTAGAGACCCTTGCTCTAGAAGCAGAGGTCTCAACCCTGTTGGCTCTCAGAGCAGTAGAAAGGGTTCCTCCCCTACACTGGGGCAGGGGTCTGTATTCCAGATACTTCCTTACCCCAAAAAAGACAGGAGAATGGCGGCCCATCTTAGACCTCAGATATCTGAACAAGCATCTTTTGAAACCAAAGTTCAGAATGGTAACTCTGGCAATGATTTTACCTTCTCTAAGGCCAGGGGACTGGCTAGCTTCCCTGGACCTCAAGGATGCCTATTTTCACGTCCTAATCAGAAGCTCCCACCGAAAGTACCTCAGATTCGAACTGCCCTCAGGTCATTACCAGTTCAGAGCAATGCCCTTCGGCTTGACCTCTGCCCCAAGGGTATTCACAAAATGTCTGGCAGTAGCAGTGGCTCACTTAAGGAGGCAAAGGATTGCTGTTTTCCCTATCTAGACGACTGGCTCATTGTAGGCCAGTCCCCAGAACAGGTAAAATCTCACCTGCAAGTCACCCAGCAGCTTCTCACCTCCCTGGGCTTCCTGCTAAATCTACCAAAGTCGGTTCTGGAACCAGTCCAGGTACTCACCTTTATAGGTGCAGAATTGACACAAACCGGCCAGAGCTTTTCTTCCCTTAGAAAGGTAAGGAACTTGGTTGCTCTGGCCTCCTCCTTGACTCTCATGGTCTCTCGACCAGCAAGACACTTTGCAGCTCCTGGGGCACATGGCTGCATCCACAGCTGTAGTGCAGGGAGCAAGATTTCAGATGAGAGACATTCAGTTTCACTTGAGAACCTATTGGCCTCAGAGAAGAGACCCCCTTTCCAAGCTGGTCCCAGTGACTCAAACCTTGATCCAGGCCCTCCAGTGGTGGCAGGATCAGAGCAATTTAAGATTGGGGGTCCCCTTCATTCCCCCTGCTCACACGTTGACTCTCACTACAGATGCTTCCCTCCTGGGGTGGGGAGCCCACATGGGCGACCTCTCCACTCAGGGAGTGTGGTCTCCCCAGGAATCTATGTTCCACATCAATTTTCTGGAACTCAGAGCTGTCTTTTTAGCACTTCAAGTGTTTTCTGCATCTGTTCAGAACAAAGTGGTACAAGTCAGAACAGACAACACCACAACAATGTGGTACATCAACAAGCAGGGGGGCACTCGGTCTTCGGCCTTGTGCACCGAGGCAATGAAGTTGTGGTCTCTGGCATATTCCCTGAACACTTCCCTCATAGCAGTTCACCTTCCAGGAAAGGACAATGTTCTAGCAGATGCTCTCAGCAGGATTTCTCAGGGCCATCACGAATGGTCCCTGGATCCTCAAGTACTGGGGATAGTCTTTGACAGATGGGGCACCCCTCAGATAGATCTTTTTGCAGCCCCAGACAATCACCAACTTCCACTGTTCTGCTGCAGGCCTCCAGTGTTGGGCTCAGTCCCCCTGGATGCCCTCCTTCTGGATTGGGAAGGGAAGTTTCTTTATGCTTTTCCCCCCTTCCCTCTCCTATTCAAAGTGTTGGTCAAAATCAGATCCCAGCCTTGCAGGGTGATTCTGATTGCCCCGGATTGGGCCAGGCAGCCCTGGTACCCACTCCTTCTGTCCCTGACAGTCAATCTTCCCCTGTGTCTCCCCAGGAATCACAACCTATTATCCTGTGCCCAGGGAGAGTTCGGTATCCGAGACCTCAAATCCCTCAACCTCAAGGCCTGGCTCTTGAGGAGTTAGACCCTTCATGACTTACACCACTCTCAGGGTGTTCTTGAAATTCTAAAGGCTTCTAGGAAGCCTTCCACTAGGGCTACTTATAATTCTAAATGGAAAGGTTTTCCATTTGGTGTTCTGGAAGCATATTTCCCAGAATCTGCTGATTTGCCCATTGTGTTAGATTACATGGTCCTTCTTAATTCCTTGGGCCTCAGACCAGCTACCCTGAGAGTTCATTTGGCAGCTGTCTCTGCTTTTGTTTCAGCAGGAAAGTCATCCTCTCTCAGCTCACCCTGTGTTTTCCAAGTTTTTAAGGGATTACTCCATACTAATCCACCTTTTGGGATCCAGCCCTGCCTGGGACCTCAATGTTTGCATTGCCCAGTTAATGCAACCCCTTTGAACCCTGTTTTCTGCAGAGCTGAAGTATCTAACTTGGAAAACTGTTTTCTAGTGGCTGTCACTTCCTAGACGCACAAGTGAGTTGCAAGCCTTGTCAGTAGAAACTGACTTTATTTCTTTCCACAGGGATAAGGTAGTCCTCAGGACTAACAGGAAGTTTTGCCTAAGGTGGTTTCAGATTTCCATCTTAACCAATCTATCTCCCTTCCAGTATTCTTCACTGAACATTCCTCTTCTGGTGAGAGGAGATTGCACAGTTTGGATGTTAAGAGGGCCCTTAGTTACTATTTAGAACGTACCAAGGGTCACAGGTTCGAATCCCTCCAACTTTTCCTCACTTATGGTGAGGTTGGGAAAGGGAAACCTGCCACTAAGAGATCAATTGCCAGGTGGATTGTCTCTTGTATCCAATTTTGTTATCAGAAACTGGGCAGAGATCCCCCCTCTGGCTTGAGGGCTCATTCTACCAGAGGTATAGCCGCGTCTCTAGCTGCTGCCAGAGACATCCCTATATTGGAGATATGCCAGGCTGCTACTTGGAAAACGGTACACACTTTCACCAAGCATTACTCCCTGGATGTCCAGGCTAGGAGAGAAGCTCGGTTTGGCACAGCTGTGCTTCAGAGCCTATTGTCTAAGTAGGTTCTGTCCCTCCTCCATGGAGGTACTGCTGTGTAGTCTGCAACTTGTCATAATATAGCAAGACTTCATGTTGTTTGAAGAAAAAATTACTCACCTTAGTAATGTTGTTTCTTCTAATGGAGTCTTGCTATATTATGACCTCCCCCCCAGCCTGCCCCTCTCAGAACTTCTACTTGGGTATGGTGTGGACAACCTAGTGTGGGCGCTATTTTATGCCCTTTTTAGGCGTTTCACCCCTTTTGGGGGTTTGGGGTGTGGTGTTTATTATTCTCTTGTGTTATTTCTCATATTGTTAAATCATATTATTAATTCTGGTCCCCTGACTTGAGTCTTTGGTGTTGGGACCAGCAATGGGTGTTATTATTTAGGTAGCCAGTTGGCTAGTGTGAGTTACAGCTTCCACACAGACCTTAGTGAGTTTTTGCTCGTAAAGATCTGACAGTTCAGGTTTGAAACTACACAGACAGAGCTTCTATCTTAGAGCTCGTGCTCAAAGTTCCATTCATGGAATGGATTTAACTATTTCACATCCGGAGCAGTTCTAGTGGTGGGACAAACTGCAACTTGTCATAATATAGCAAGACTCCATTAGAAGAAACAACATTACTAAGGTGAGTAATTTTTTCTTATGACTACTGTGATCTACATATTACCAAGCACGTACCACCAGTGAATGCCTGTAACACTGGTTGCTTTTTTAATCTAAGTGTTATGTACTGTACTGTTTGTTTGCTATGATGTATTGCTCTCTTGACGAGGTGCCTTTGTAAATGAGTCTATGACTCAAAGGTCTGTAAACCGATGATCTAATAAAATAATATGCATCTGGCTCCTGTCCTGCTGACATTACAACCAGCTTACAGCAAGACTTTGATAAGGTTCAGCTCTGGTTTGCTAACCATCAACTTTTCCTCAACGCCAAGAAGACTATCTCCATGACCTTTGGCCCTAGGCAGAGACTCTCTAGGCCTCCCTCCTTATCCACTTGCCACACACTTGATGAGACGTTACTTCAGGACACATCCTCCTTCAGGTACTTAGGTGTTTGGTTGGACCAACCCCTATACTTCTCTGGACATACTGACACCATCCAGAAAAACATTGCGCCCCAAGCTTGGTGCCCTGTTCAGGAACCATAGTTGTATCCCTCCTATGACTAGGTGTGAACTTGTTCAGAAGATGATACTGCCCATTTTCAATTACTGTGATGTAGTCTATGGTGCTGCCCCTAAGTCCTCCCTGGCCAGACTGGACCCCCTCTTCAATTCCTTCTGCTGCTTTGCCCTGGATGCCCCCCCTCACACCCACCACTGCGATCTTTATCGTGCCCCTATCCTTCCCCTCTATTACAAATAGGTGACTCTCCCACTGTGCTAAATTCATTTCCAAGCACTGGTTGGGTGAACTCCCTTCCTACCTCACCTCCTCCTTTATAACAACCCCACCATCCTCCTATTCCCATAGATCAACTGACTCCTGCACCCTGGTAGTCCCCGCAGATCCACCCTAATCTGCCAATCTGGTTATTCTCACTGCTTCCCAATAATTTGGAATTCCCTCCCCCTCAAATCTGGCACTCATCCTCCGCCTGCTTAATCAGCTCTGCCTTCAATAATTACCTTGCACTTAGCTGCTCCTGCCATGTCCCTCCCTAATTCCCTCCTCTAAGCCCTGGATAAACCCTACTCCTTTACTGTCACCTTCATTTTACCCTGTGCACCCACACACCCCAAATTTCTAGCTCTCTTCCCCTTCCCCGAAATTGCTCCCCCTTACTGGCATCCCTTGATCTCTCACAGAATGTAAGGAGACGCTGAATGCACCCCATGGGTCCATGCATCTTGATGGACTATTGATTAGGCCCGATCCCCTCCAAAGGTGCAAATTCCTTCCCCCTCAAGGGTTCAATTCTCACTCTCTCTCTCTCTCTCTCTCTCCTATCACTCTTTTAATCCCTATCTACTGACCTTCCCCAACCCCCTGACAAGGCACCCCGCATCATGAAGGGTCCTCTCTTGGGTTGAGTCCTATTCCCCCACCTACCATTTAAGTCACACCTCCTCCTCCTTCATGTTCTCCTCCCTCTTTAATCCCTACAGCCTTATCCCCCTTTCTCTCTGGGACACTGCCTATCCCCTTCTCTCTGGTCCCCCCAATCCCTTTGCAGGGTTCCTCACATCCTGAGGGGGTTTCCAGGGACACAACTCTTCCCCCTCCCCAACCCCTCCTTTCCCCTTCTCTTTCACATAAGCACTTGTTTACTTAGTAACCCAGCACTTATTATTGTCCACTCTTTCTACATATTATGTGCAACACTGTTTTAACACTGTTTGTAACACCTGCCTTACAACTGTATGTTAATGTTGATCTTGTAACTTGAATGTAACTTGAACTCGACTCTTCCCCCTCCCCACCTCACTCCTCCCTCTCCTTCCCCCCTTTCTTTCACGTAAGTGCTTGTTTACTTATTAACCTGACACTTATTATTGTCCACTCTTGTACCTATTATGCGCAACACTGTTGTAACACTGCTTGTAACTCTTGCCTTACAACTGTATTTTAATGTAGATCTTGTAACTTGAATGTATAATGTCTCACTTCTATTGTACCCCTTCCCCCAGGTCACACCGGGAGATGAGTGACTTGTCGCTCAGTGTGCCTTCCTGGTGAAACATTTCAATAAATAAATAAAAAGAAGGGTTGGGACAGGCACAGCGGCACGGTATGGGGTGGGGGTATGGTGATCACCAGAGGTGTACAGGGTGGGGAAGTAGGTGGGAGGGGTGAAATAATGGGGAGAGGTAGAGCAGCTACTGTGCACTACCAGTGAGCTGCGTCGGGCAGACAAGATAGACCGTTAGGCCTAATCAGCTCGCAACTATTTATGTATGTATGTAAGTTTGTATGTATGTATTTTAATAATGCAATATGTTGTCATGATATTTTTAGTGATACACTATGTCATAATAGCCTGAGCTTAGGGAACAAAATTGGTGTGCTCCAGGCATTGTTGGTGGACACTGAGGTCGACCTTGTGGCCATCACAGAAACGTGGGCTTTGGAAAATAACAACTGGGAACTGACAATCCCTGGGTACACTCTGTCCAGAAAGGATAGAGGAACAGGAGAGGGGAAGGAGTTGCACTTTTTGTGAAGGAGGACATAGAGGTGGCAGAAGATGGGGGCATCAGGGGTAGTAATGGGTAGACAGAGTCACTGTGAGTGCAACTCACAGCAGCCTCAGGCAAAAACTGTACCTGGGGTGAGCTATAGATCTCTGGAGCAAGGGGATGAAAGGGACATAGAGCTCAGGGAAGAACTTAAAAGAGGGGTAGCAAAGGAATAAGTTGTGGTGGTGGGTGATCTTTTTTTATTATTTGGTGTGCTTTGTCCCCCACCCAACCTGGACCACATCAGCCGACCTCCACCCTCAGCTCCATCCCCTGGGACTTACCTCCCCAGTGTTCCTCCCTGGCTTACCACCCAGGATGGGGCTTTGGAGTGGCATTGTTCCCCCATCAGACCTTTAGCTCAGTGTCCGGGAAGCATCACGGGACAATGGTGCAAGGTCTGCAGAATGAGGCAGGTAGCACACTGCTCAATTTTTTCTATCGTTAGGGAGGCGTGGCATGCAATGACATCAGTGGCCTTATGCCGATGTCCACCCCCCCACCTCCCCTCCAGCAAGCTCCGGCTGTTATTTCCCCAGCCTCCATCAGGGGTCTATCTAGCACCAGCAGCTAACCTACCCTCACCCCCTGGAGGAAGAGAGCAGTCCCTAGGACACTGAATCTTTCTCCCCCCAGCTGGCCCTCCAACTCTCAGGCCCATTCCCAAACCCGGGTCATCGACATTGTGAGTGGTAGTGCTACCTCTGTTCTGGTGGGCCAGCCCAGTGGTGGGTGATCTGAACCTTCTGGACATTGACTGGGACATTCCAGTGGTCAGGAGCACCAGACATCAGGCCTTGCTGGATGCCTTCCAAGACTGTCTACTAGTAAAGCTAGTTAAGGAACTCACAAGACAGACAATAATTCTAGATGTGATGCCAACCAAGTCGGAGATGGTAGAAGCTGTGGTGGCAGGGGTGCCACTGGGAAACAGTAACCATAACTCTGTTTGGTTCGAATCAGCCCTTGGGTCTAGTAAACAGCAATCAAGAGCTGAAGTCCTTGACTTTAGAAGGGCAGACTTCAATAAGTTGAGGGAGCTGGTCAGGGATAAGTTAGTAGGGGTTGAAAACATAGATGGGGTGGAAGAGAGATGGGAGGCAATTAAGGGGGCCATGCTTGAGGCATCTATAGTATGCATGAGAACAGTAACCAAAAAGAAGAGGTTCAAGAAACCATTACAGTTCTTGTCAAGGGTCAAGGAGGCAGTGAGGGCCAAGAAAAGGGCCTTCTGAAAATACAAAGAAAAGCAGGGGTAGGAAGAATGGGTAGAATGGCTACCGAAGAATAGGGAGGCAAAAGGGGTGGTTTAGGAGGCAAAAGCAGACACAGAACTGCGTATAGCAAAGGGGGTCAAGAGCAGAGAAAAACAGTTCTTCAGATATATTAGGGACAAAAGGAAGAAGGGAGGAGGAATCATAAGGCTAGCTGAGGGAGGTAGGGTGATGGAGGAGGATGGACATAAGGTAGCCATCCTTAACCATTACTTTTGCTCAGTTTTCACTAGGGAGGACAGCAAACCCTTGCCAGAGAATGGCATCAAAGCAACCACTAAGGGGGTCCCGGAGATGAATCAGCCAATATTTTTAGCAAAAGGGTCCTGAAAGGGTTGCCAGTCCTGAAGATAGATAAAGCCCCAGAACAAGATGGATTACATCTGAGGATATTCAGGAAATTGGCAGTGGAACTGGCTGAACCCCTGGTAGGCTTATTCAACAGTTCACTGAGAAAGGGGGTGGTTCCAAATGACTGGAGGGTGTTGGATGTAGTCTCACTCTATAATGGGGGGGGTGAATAAACCAGGGACTATAGGCCTGTCAGTCTTACTTCTACTGTAGGAAAGCAGATGGAGTCACTGGTCTAAGAGGACCTTGTGGAGTACCTGGAGAGCAACGGTCTTCAGGATAGAAAACAGCATGGATTCATGGCAAGGAGTCTTGTCAGACTAACCTGATACCGTTCTTTGACTGGGTGACCAGAGAATTAGACAGGGGCCACAATGTGGATTCTCTCTACTTTGACTTTAGTACGGCTTTGGACTTGATGCCTCAAAGATGCTTGCTGAAGAATATGGAGGATCTGGGTGCAGCAAAAATCATAATAAACAGGGTCGGTAACTGGCTAAAGGGGAGGCAGCAGAGGGTTATGGTCAACAGGGTTAAAGCAGAAGAAAGGGAGGTCACCATCAGGTTCCACAGGGATCTGTCCTGCGCCTTTGTCCTCTTTAATATGTTCATCAGTGACACTGGTGAGGGAATCCAGGGCAGGTTGTGTCTCTTCACAGATAACTCTAAGCTCTGTGGGAGGGTGGATAGTGTTGAGGGAATAAGGGAAATGCAGAGAGACTTATAAAAGTTTGTTCAAGAAACTGATCCATGGACAGTTAAAGACCCATCTAGAGACAAATGCCGTAATTAACCCCATGCAATCTTGATTTAGATCCAAGCATAACACTATCACAACATTAGTCAAAGTCTCAAATGATTGTCTTACAGCTCTGGACCATAAACAAATGACTGCAGCAATTTTCTTAGATTTAAGCAAGGCATTCAATACTGTTGATCATCACATATTATTGAGCAAGTTTCCAATATTTAATATAAGTCCCCATGAAATAATCAGTCTTAGAAGCTACAGTGGTGATCGCATAAAAGTTTGGAAGTGCTGAGGTATACCTCGAGGTACCACTGAGGCACTCAGGTGACAGGTAGATGTCAACAAATAAAAGTGGAAGGCTTATCCTCCACGCGTCCCCATCACCAAGGGGATCCCTCAAGATTCTATTGTAGAACCACTGTTATTCACAATCTATATAAATGGCTTGGGACAGAATATCTTGAGTGCCAGCCTGCATTATTATGCTGATGACACGGTACTTTATACTATGCATCCAGACCCAGCCATCGCTTTGCAGTTCCTACAAAATAATTTTAACACACTACAATTAAACCTGCATATGTCTAAATTGCTCTTCAATGCACCTAAGACCAAATTTATGGTCTTTACCAACAAAACTAATTACATCCTCTCTTCAACTTCAATTATCACTTTCAGTAATGAGCCATTTGAATCTGTGGCCACATTAAAATACTTAGGAATGTGGGAAGACAACAAACTGACATTTAACATCAATATAGAAGTGCTCTGTAAAAAATTATGTAAAAGATTGGGTTTCTACTACTGGAACAGACACTGTCTAAGTCATGAAGCTAAGAAGATCCTAGTGCAAGCCACCTTCCTCCCTCTTCTCGATTATGGTGATATCCTATCCATATATATCTAAGGGAGTAATGGCCTTCAGACTTGTGCAGAAGGGAGGAGATATATTGGGGTAGCGAATTACTCAAGGCTTTGAAAGTCCAGTGAATATGACGCCTTTGCCTTCTAAGATGCAGGGATGGCCATCCTAACTCATGGTGTAGCAAGCAGTGGTGCGTAGCAGATGGCAGCTCACAGATAAAATGAAGTGCTCTTTGACTTCCGGAAGTCACAGAGCACTTCATTTTATTTGTGAGCTGCCATGAGCTCCTTAATAAGCTTTACACAGAAAAGTGTAGCTGTCATTAAAACTGTTAAGTTATTTTTAGTTTTTGGATAGCTTTACTTACTTAGGTATCTTAACAAAACCTTCTTTTCCCATTGTATATTGTACTTTATCTCATGTACCTCATGTTGTATTCTACAGGTATGCATTATATCTTGTTATATTGTACTTGTACCCATATCTTATGTGTCCCCCAGTATTTACTGGGCAATGAATTCATTGTAATTGTTTATGATTTATAATTTTTCACATTGTCCTCCCTAGGACCTCTTTGCAAATGAGCTTTGCTCAATGTGGCTTTCCTAGTAAAACAGACAAAAAAGAAAACTAAAAATAAATAAATAAATAAAGGATACCCCTTTTTTTTTTTTTTTTCATTAGTGTTTTTTCTCCTCTGTAGTGCAGGCTTGTCACTCTGGGTCCAACCCCCAAGCCCCATCTCCTGGCTGCTCAGGTACTTTGCTCCACCTGGCTCATCCTCAATGGTGTACCCTCCCCATGGCAGGGTTTGGCAGCCCCCAATGCCATCCACACATGGATGTGGTGTGCTGGAGAGGGCACTGCCACCAGTGTGAGCCCTGCAGGGACTGGACCCCTCATCTCTGCTCTGCCTGGTGTTTTTCCCTTTGATTTTCTCCCCTAGTTGGAGCAGGCAAGCAATGCTGCACAAGACACTCCTGCACATGCTCCCACACATAGGATGTCAGTGAGCACCACTCCACCTCCCCCAGTGTTATGTGGTCCTGGCTGCTGTGCCCTTAGCAGCCCCGAGTGACCAGGTATGCCCTTGGGCTCCACCTCCCTCCTCTTAGCAAGACAGCAATCTTGTGGATGCTCAATCCCCTTCCCCCTGGCTGACCCTCCGACATCCTGAGTTCGTATGCGAACCCAGGGCATTGGCACCATAAGTGACAGCCCTACCACTGCAAAGTATTCTCTTAATTAATTGACTATAACCTTCTCCTTAAGGAAGCAAAAACAAATCATTGCTATTTAGTCTAAAATGGAATATACTAAGGCCACATTTCCCAAGTTGATTTTTAAGTCTTTTGTTTAAAAAGTAGAAGTTATATCATCCTTTAAGTATTTAAGATTGGTAATAGATAATCTCATCTTCCAAGATCATATTGATTTCATATCTAAAGACAGCACAGTCAGATGGGGCATATTACAGAGAGAGTAAAACACCGTCTATTGTTGCACAGTGCGGGTCAATGTGGTAAAAGGTGTCATGTTTCCATATTTTGATTACACAAACTCTTTTTTTTCTAATGCTGCACCAGCTATATTAAAAGACTTAAAAGGTCTGTACAATAAAGCTGCCAGACCAATGCTTCATATTCTGCTGTTAGTGCATTACTGTTTAATAAAAAATGGTAGGGTCTGATATTTAACCAGAAATATAACCTTGTATTTCTCTACAGGTATCAACTTGGTGTGATGCCACACTAGGTTGATTCAGAGAAAATGCCAGCTGAGTAATCAGCCACATGGAAAGCTGTGACACTGTCATGAAAAACTACAATCACTGTGATAGCATCTCTCAGCTACTGCACTCTGCTGGACTCACATTAGTGGTGCTGTCACTTAAAGCTCCACAAACAGTCTAACCAGAAAAACCTCACAAGTTTCAGTCAGAACATTATTTTCAGGATCACAATGGACCTGTTTCAATGCCCAAAACATAAGAAAAAAGGGAAGCAGATTTGGCATTGTCATCAAGGTGCTCTGGTTGATATCAGATCCCAACAGATACAGTATTACAAATAATAAAACTATAGGTGACTCTGAAAACTCCTTTGTTTTACACACCTTTAGTGGGTTTTGCCTGTATAAACAACTCAACATTTGGGCTTGTGGTTTGTGTGGCGAAAGAAACTTCGGATGTATAAAAAAAACTTGTACATGTACCACACAGACACACATACATACATTGTTCCATATTTATCATCAACTTTGGAATAATTGCCCTTCTCTTCTTGAAGCCCTTTGGTGGAAAAGTGTGCTTTACAAACATTCAAAGAAACAAGCATTTGTCAATGCCGAATGTTTGCTTGCTGGCATTGGCTGTGTAGGAGTTACAGAGCTGCATAATAGGAATGGCAGTGAAGTATTGAACTGAAGCCAACCCCACCACCACCCTGCAGAGACTGACAGGCATTGGGGTGCGCCTTTGGGTCGTCGGCCATAACGCCCACGCCATTTCACCACACCCTACCCTGCAGACACCGACCAGTGTCACGGTGTGCCTTGGGGTCTTTGGGGATTATGCTCACCCCATTCCATAAGGAAATGTGGTGAGATGGGTGCGGTATAGGAGAATGGGGTGAAGTTTGGGGCTGAAGAGTCCAAGGCACACCTCGATGCCTCTCACTGGCTGCAGGGTATGGGTGGGGTGAGGTGGTATGAGCATTACAGGCGACAATCCCAAGTCACACCCCTGATGCCTGTCAGTCTCTACAGGGTGGGGCATTATGGTCGAAAACCCTAATGCCCGGGTGTTGGTGGTATTTACTCCAAATTTTCAACATGGTTTTTTTGACCCCACCTCATGAACAGTGACAATATCAGTTCGTTAGTCGAAGCTGATTTTGTACAGCTGACTACACCATTTGGCACCACAGGTCGAAAACATATTTCAACAGGATGTGAAAATGACAGCTGTACTGTTCATGGGGAGATGTAAAAAATGGCAATGTTGAAAATCTGGAGTGAAGATATAAAAAAACTGGTGAAGTCACAAGTGTGCATAGAAACTGTGCAACACACATCCGTAATGTAATTAGTTTGGGGATTTTTCACAGCAGATTGTCAACACAGGCATTTTTGGACCTCCGCTCATGAACAGTGTCACTGTGATTTTCTTAATCTGTCCCGAATGCTGATTTCCCACATCGAGCGCGCATTTCTGTGCCGGAAGTGCGAAAACACATTTCAGCCAGGGTGTGAAAAATGACAGCTGTACTGTTCATAAGGAGGTGTGGAAAAATGCCAGTGTTGAAAATCTGGACTGAAAACATTACAAATTTGTGAACTTACGAGGGTGCATGGGAACTGTGCAATGCATGCTCGTAACACAGTCATTTTATGGACTTTTGTCACCAAATTTTAAACATAGCCATTTTAAGACCTCTGCTCATGAACAGTATCACTGTGATTTTCTTAATCTGTCCCAAACATTGATTTTGCACACTGACCACACCATTGTGCGCTACATGCGCGAAAACACATTTTGGGCAAGATGTGAAAAATGACAACCATACTGCTCATAAAGAGGTGTGGTAAAATGGCAATGTTGAAAATCCGGAGTGAAGATATAAAAAACTGGTGAAGTCACGAGTGTGCATAGAAACTGTGCAACACACATCCGTAATGTAATTAGTTTGGAGATTTTTACAGCAGATTGTCAACACAGGCATTTTGGACCTCCGCTCATGAACAGTGACACTGGGATTTTCTTAATCTGTCCCGAATGCTGATTTCCCACAGCGAGCGTGCATTTCTGTGCCGGAAGTGCGAAAACACATTTCAGCCAGGGTGTGAAAAATGACAACTGTACTGTTCATAAGGAGGTGTGGAAAAATGCCAGTGTTGAAAATCTGGACTGAAAATATTACAAATTTGTGAACTTACGAGGGTGCGTGGGAACTGTGCAATGCATGCTCGTAACACAGTCATTTTATGGACTTTTGTCACCAAATTTTAAACATAGCCATTTTAAGACCTCTGCTCATGAACAGTATCACTGTGATTTTCTTAATCTGTCCCAAACATTGATTTTGCACACTGACCGCGCCATTGTGCGCTACATGCGTGAAAACACATTTTGGGCAAGACGTGAAAAGTGACAACCATACTGCTCATAAGGAGGTGTGGTAAAATGGCAATGTTGAAAATCTGGAGTGAAAATAATAAAAATTCTCAAAGTTACAAGCATGTGTAGGAACTGCGCAGCACACGCTCGTAAACTGTCATCATTTTTGGAAATTTTTTCACCAAATTTTCAACATAGGGTTTTGGAGGGCCTACCTCATGAACTGTGACACTGTCATTTCATTACTCAGTCTCAAAAGGTGGTTCCGCGCAGTGACCGTGAAATCACCTTTTGGGACCGAATAACAAAATGACAGTGGCTGAGTTCCTGAGGTGGGGTCCCAAGAACCCCATGCTGAAAATTTGGTGAAAAAAGTCCCCAAAATGGCTGAGATATGCACCAAAGTTGAAAAAAAAACATTTATGTCATTATACAGCTTACCGGCATTTCTTCAGTTCGCAGTCAGCTTTGAAGAGTGCAGTCATGTTCCCAGTCCACCGAAGATCGTCGCACTGGCCTCCGGAGGTAAGTATGGGGTGAGGGGGGGTGTGGGGAGATTGGGTACGGAGAGGGTGGATGTGGGTTGGGAGGGGCAAGAGAGTCAATGAGGGACCATTTTCTTTTCTTCTAGGTGCTTTTTTTTTAGAAAGATGACGTGGGACTTTTGCCACGCTGGGGTGGGCTCCCAGCATGGCACCTGGAAGTTTGTTGGGTGGGGCAGTGGAGCCGATGGGGCATTGGGCACCCTGTGGGCCACAGACTTTTGCCATGTTGGGGTGGGCTCCCAGTGTGGCACGAGTTTTCTTTTGGGGGGGCAGTGGAGCCGACAGGGGACTGGGCACCCCCGTCGGTCTTGCAGTGTGCGGGGGTGGAGGGGAGTGCATGAGCACATTGGGGTGGGCTCCCAGCATGCTACCTACTGTAGGTGTTCGTGGGGGGGAACTGGATCTGACAGGGATCAAAAACAAACTGTCTATGACAGTTCAGATGCAGTGCTGACGTGTAGGCAATTTGCATATAGCCAATGGCAATTTGCAAATTGCCTGCCAACGGCAGTATGCAAATTGCCTACACGTTACCACCACTGATTGTAGCTGTGGTTTTCTCAGAACTGTACAGTACTGCATCTGAATGGTTGTCATAGACAGCTCAGACATTCATTGGTGTGGTGCAGCCGTGCCTGCAAAAAGGAGCAGGGCATTGGAAGTGGGGGTGGCACACCTACAAAAACTTGTATGGTGGCACTATGTTTCTTGCACATGCATGCAAGAAAACATAAAAAAGGACAAAAAGCAGTGGCTAAGGGAATCCACCCCAGGAACACACATAGAATAATATAATAACAAGCTAAAAAGCAGCTAACTGGTAACTAGTGTACAAAAATAAGGCACACAGAGACTAAATTTTGTCTCAAAAGTTAAGCAGCGTTTATTGAATAAAATGCTCTCACAACTCACCCCACCAGCATCAACATTTTATTCAATAAAAGCTGCTTAACATTTGAGACTAAAGTTAGTCTCTTTGTGCCTAATTTTTGCACACTAGTTGCCAGTTAGCCGCTTTTTACCTTGATGCTTTATAAATGCTGCAACTAAACCTGAGCCTACTGGATGTGGAGATGCAACTGGACTTCATGCTACTGCCTAAACTACCAGTTTTTCTCCCCAAAGCCAATCACACCTCTCTTAGGACATTTACTCTGGTCCTGCTTCTGGCTGTTGGGGGAATGTCTGGGACCAAGCCCGACCACAATCTCTCCCAACCGCACAACACCAACCCTGGGGTGCATGGCATGATGCTGTCAAATTGTTACATCAACTATTCAGCAGATGTTTGTGGCAGGGATGCCCCAGCCCACCCCAGTGTGGGATTCCATGTATTGCATATGAACCCTGGGCTACTAGGGGCCACATTCGATTGGAGACACAGCATGGCTTAGTGGTTATAGCAGAGACCTAGGAAACAGTAGATCTCAGTTCTGAATCCCACGTCAGCCAGCGTCTCCTTCTGTAATCGTGAACAAGTCAGGTGACCTGACCTCCTTGGGCTCCAGCACTTCCACTTTAAACTATCCTGAGTAAACAAACAGTAACAGAAAATAAAAGGCCCATTTCACAGTTCTCAGCCTGCGTGACAGTACTGCCTAGAGCTGACTCATGTGGCAGCAGAATTTCAGCACTCAAGCACTCCATCGGGCTTTAAAAATGTGAAGCGTTACCTACCAGGAAGTAGGCCAGTCAACGCTTTCTTCCCTTGATTGACATGCCTTGCACATTAGGAGACTGGTTTCAAATGCAAGAAATGGCTTTCCTAAATTAAGTCAGTTCCATCATAACCTGATTCAGTGGGGCACTGAATTACATCGGCTTGAGCAGATATTCCAGTTATAATAATAATCTTTTTTATAAAGCTCTTTACTGTACACGAATTGCACGGTACTGCACAGAATAAAATGAACATTTTCAACAGTAATTCAGATATTGGATAGAACCTAAAACTGTCAGGCAACATCACATGCAGAAGCATCCAAAAAAGTTTTGTTTTCTTTACCCCCAATGCATTTTTTTTTGCGTGGTGGTTTCCAGCTATGAGGCAGCAGGATATGCTAGACTCTCATTCTATCCCAGCTGTTTCACAGACACTACAGCTAATGACTCATAAGGGTAGGGAGGGGGCCTCTTCTTTGGGATTACTGGGCAAACATGGTCATCATGGCCTGCTGAATCCAGATTTCGATTTTTCAAAACACAGCTTCAGGCGGCTGTGAAAGTAGGCATTGTTGTTTTTCGCTTATTTGTTTCTGATGGATTAAAACAAATAGGAAAGCTTGTGGGTAAAAATGTAAGCACAGAAAAGAGTTCCTTCCATTTTATTATGTTTGCTTTTTATGCTATGTATACATATTGGTTTCACAAAATTAGCTGAAGGAAATAACTTAAGAGACTGCTAGTATAACCCCTGCCTAGTCCTGGCACAGTGCATGAAACAAAAGACTTAGGGTCTATTCTTGGAACATATGAACATACATACTGTACATACACATGAAAGAGCCAGCAGAAGAAAGCCTTACGGTCTATCAAGTCTACATGATTACGGAACGTTTATCCAGTGTTTATGGTGGGCTCTGCTGCCCCCCCCACCAAGCCTCCCCTTCACCCTGTCCTACCCTCTTTTGAACTCCTATACTGTCCTTTCAATGACAACCTCAGATGGGAGTTCATTCCACCCTGACATCACCCGTTCTGTAAAGAAGTGTCTCCTGACCTTCCCCCCAACTTATAACAGTGCCCTCTTGTCTTTTTTCCCACTGAGACAAAAAAAGGCCCCCGCTATCCACCTTGTTTATACCTTTCAGGTACTTGTAGATTTCAATGATGTCCCCTCTCACCCTCCTTTTCTTGCGAGAGTACATGTTGAGTTCTCTCAGCCTGTCCTCATATGTCCAGCCCTGATAAGCATGAACCATCTTTCTGCCCTCCCCTGAACTGCCTCGAGTTGGTTGATACCCTTTTTCACGTGGGGACTTCAGTACTGAACGCTGCACTCCAGGTGCAATCGCACCAAGCATCTGTACAACAGTAGTATAACCTCCCCCCTTCTGCTCGTGAACCCCCTCACAATACAGCTAAGCATTCTGTTTGCCTTGGCCACTGCCTTTCTGCACTGGGTAGCTGACCTTAACCCCTAGGCTGTACTAGGTCCTTGGATTATTTGGTCCTATGTGCATGAGCATGCACTTCTTCACATTGAACCTGAGCTGCAATATGCCAGACCACCTTTCCAGCTTTTCTAGGTCTTCTTTTAGGTCCTGCAACCCTATAGCTGTATCCACCTCCCACAGAGCTTGGTGTTATCCACAAAGAGACAGATTTTACCTTTAATGCCATCCCCAATGTCATTAATGAACACTTTATACAATGCTGGGCCAAGCACTGATTCTTGCGGGACACCACTGGTGACCTCACTTGTACCTGAGAGCTCCTCTTCTACCACCACCCTTTGTGTCCTATCACTGAGTCAGTTTGCCACCCCGCACCCACCTTGTTAATCTGTTTCCCACTCAGGTCTTCTAACTTCCTGATCAACCTCTTGTGTGGTACCGAGTTGAAGGCCTTGCTGAAATCCAAATACAGAATGTCAACCACCTGGCCCTTGTCTGTTGCCTTTGTTACTCAGTCAAAGAAGCTGATCAAGTTGGCTTGACAGGATCTCCCTGTCACGCACCCAACTTTCTGATCAGCCTCTTGTAGGGTACAGAGTTGAAGGTCTTGCTGAGGTCCAAATGTAGAACATCAACTTCCTGGCCCTTGTCTGCTGCCTTTGTTACCCAGTCAAAGAAGCTGATCAGGCTGGTTTGACAAGATCCCCTCGACATAAACTCATGTTGTCACTCATCCTGTTGCCCATTTGCTTCAAGGAACCAGTCTAGACTTTACTTCAGAATGGTCTCCATTAGTTTACTGACAGTGGAGGTCAGATTTACCAGACTGTAGTTCCCAGAAACATTCCTGGGCCTACTCTTGTACAGTGGTACCACGTGTGCAGTTCTCCACTCCTGTGGTATCACCTCCATATCTAGTTAGCTGTTGAACAGATCTGTGAGTGGACCCACCAGTTCCACCACCTGCTTCCTCAACACCCCTTTGTGCATGCCACTTAGACCAGGGGACTTGTTTACCTTCAGAGACATGAGCCCTTTCCTAACCCTGTCCTCTGTTATCCTGTCCTCAGTGAATCCCCCCCTCGACTCCTCCCCTTCCACCCATCCTCCCTTGTGGCACTGGTCTATCCTTCTCTTTAGTAAAGCTTGGTGATGCAGCTGGTAGCACAACCGGAATGGTATTCCGGGTAGCCTGGGTCCAAGTCCCAGCTTCGGCACTTACTTCTTTCTCTTCTCTGTTTGTATGTGTTCCATAAATATGCACACCACGCTCTTGTGATTGAAAATATAATTATCTGTACAGCTTCAGGTTGTGCACTGGAGAAAGAGTAATGCGCTACGGGACAGCCCAGTTTTCAGTTGCCTTGGTGGCGCAGCTGGTAGCACAATCGGAACGGTATTCCAGGTGGCCTGGGTTCAAGTCCCAGCTAAAGCACTTACTTCTTTCTCTCCTCTGTTTGTATGTGTTTTATAAATATGCACACTACACTCTTGTAATTATCTGTGCAGCATCAGGTTGTGCATTGGAGAAAGAGTTATATGCTACGGGACAGCCCAGTTTCTAGTGTCCTTGGTGGCGCAGCTGGTAGCACAACCAGAACGGTATTCTGGGCAGCCAGTGTTAAAGTCCCAGCTGAAAGACACTTACTTCTTTCTCTACTCTCTTTGTATGTATTTGTTCAACACCTCTGTATTCTCTTTACTGCCTTCCACTCACCGGTCTCCACCTTTCAACTTTACTATGCCTACTTTAATGTCTCTTTTTCTGACGATTGCCCTCGACACAGTTATGAAGTTCAAAGTTCCAAATAGCATGGTACCTCCACCCAAGGCAATTCCTTTCTAGCTGGTTGAGCTAGAGGTTCTATATTTCAGGAAACTGACTGGTGTACTGGCACTTAGAGGTTCACTCAGGGAACCCCATAGCATGTCTCTTGTGAAAGCCTATCGGCAGCACAGACTGACCAGGCGCATGGTATGCCTGTGGAGACTGGAAAAACCCTTTGTTTCAAAAGTCATTACTCTGTTAGTTGCACAAGTAATTACTCCATTACTTCACTTCCACTTGCCTTCTGTGTATTCTCAGAACACCTCAGCTCGTCTGGTTGTCTACACCTTGCAGAAACAGACAGGAAATCCAACACTTAATTGCCGTCAAATAAGAACAAATGTTTATTTGCTGTTCAGATACAGGCCTTGATATAATTCCAGTCATTAGGGTAGTCAATCATGATTTAATAAATTCAGTCTGGTGTACTATCTGAATTCATCAAGCAGGGGGACCTTGGATGGCATCCTTGACACACATTCTCCCCTCATCTTGTTAAGCGTGAACCAGTCAGGAGTCCAGAATGGGACTCGTACTACAGTAGTAGCAGTTCTGTTGACATGAACCCCAAGCCTTCCTAGTGAAACAGGACATATCACTCTGAATTAGAGACTTAATATTGCAGCTGATCCAACATGCTGGTCTAAACTGTATGGCTGGAAGACCTTCAGTTAGTGCCCTACCTGAAATAATCCTTTGCACCATGCAAGGGGTACAATTACCAGTGCAAGACAGAAATATGTGATTTCCTTGGCAAGAAACTAGGCCCTCCTGGCCATCATATTCACCACTGTAACTCACCCGAGATGGTGTACGGCCCCCTTACCATTCAACTCCATGCTTTGTTCTATTTATTTATTTAACTTTGTTTACCAGGTGAGTGCACTGGTAACAAGTACCTTTTTCAGGCACGATCTGAGTGCAGAAGCACAGACAAACAGGAAAACAAATTACAGGGAATACATATGAATTTACAACAAAGTGTAGGCAAACATGAGCACATATAGTGCTAATACTTGTAAATATACAATGTGATATACAATGTAATACACAAAAGTGCTTGTAATGTAATAAACAAAGGTAGAATTGAGGATAGAGAAAGAAGGAAGAAGATGGAGGAGGAGAATGAAAAATGTGATTGAGATTGTCGGTGGGTGCGATTATCTGGTATAAGGTGGGAGACCATGACAGGGGGAAGTTATCAGAAGCAAGAGTAGGCTTGGGCTGAGGAGTAATGTGACTCTAAGAGCTTGGCAAAGGCATAGGGAGAGGAAGATGTTTTGACAGAAGGAGGTAGGGAGTTCCAAACTGGAGCTGCATGGTAACTAACAGCGCTGACCCATGTTTGTGCGAAACTTAGGTATTATTATGCTGTTTTTGGTTGCAGAGTGGGAGGAAGGAAGGAAGGTTGATGAGAGAGATTATTCTGCTCACGGAATGAGCAAACTCCTACATGCAGGCAGGCCAAGATGGTACATAGTACAACAACACAAGTCCCAGATCTAACAGCTCCCAGAGCAGCTCTCCCCAGGCAATCTGGAGACTGACGAGAGACCTGTGTCAGACTCCAAACCCTGAGCCTTGATGCCCCCACCTGTGCCTGGCAGAACCCCCCCCCCTCCGCCTAGTTGTAGCCAGTGCCAAGGGCACTCCTCTCTCCTTGTTTGGCTCCTCAGCACCTCAGATCCTCTCCTCAAGTTGTTTTTTTGGCCAGAATACACATACTATGCAGGTTATAGTACAATCAAAAGAAACCAAATTTCCAAGTGAAAACTAGTTTATGAAATGATATCTTTTGTAATATAATAATATGGAACTTGTACACTGCAATATGGTGTTTACCGACTGTGTAATATGTGGTTTTTAACAAAAACAATGAATATTAATATGCATGGATTAACCAGGGGCTATTAAAATGCATGTTACACACTTTAAACCACACACCCTGTGGAAGCCTAGTGAGTAGGCACAATGTTGGGATGGTTACCAGTGTGTGAAATTCTGAATACATTATAAGTCTCAGCAAGTGGCATGTGCGTTTTTCTCTTTTTTGTTTTCAATAGTACCCACAAGTTGATAGTTTATTTATTTATAGAATTTTGTTGATCAAGTAGGACCACTGGGACCACAGGAGTCCCTATTTTCAGTTGCACCTTTGGAAGCAGTAGGAGTGCACAGTCTATTGTAAATGATAAGTACAAGTACTCATGGACCATTCAATGTACCAGCATCACTAACAGGGTGAACCAAGGCTACAACTAATAACCACAACATGCGGCTGGTGTTACACTAGCCTTGAATGGGATAGGAAGCATTGCAACATTACCAAGTCATAGTTGCTTATACCATGTTCTCTATTTGTTTTCATCTCTCTGGTCTTTGAAACTAGTTTTATATATACATTAAGCATGCCATGATAGGTGCTCCAACCAGTGAAATCAATAGCTGTAATCTGTCTGTGGCTGGGTTACTACTTGGAGGAAAACTGACCACTTTGAGGAGTTGCTCCATTTTAATTAATTGTAGTAGCCCATATAAGTAGCAGTGTTAGGATCAAACAGCCCATACAAGTAACAGTGTTAGGATCAAACAGCCCATACAAGTAGCAGTGTTAGGATCAAACAGACCATACAAGTAACAGTGTTAGGATCAAACAGCCCATACAAGTAGCAGTGTTAGGATCAAACAGCCCATACAAGTAACAGCGTTAGGATCAAACAGACCATACAAGTAACAGTGTTAGGATCAAACAGCCCATACAAGTAGCAGTGTTAGGATCAAACAGCCCATACAAATAGCAGTGTTAGGATCAAACAGCCCATACAAGTAACAGTGTTAGGATCAAACAGCCCATACAAGTAGCAGTGTTAGGATCAAACAGCCCATACAAGTAGCAGCGTTAGGATCAAACAGCCCATACAAGTAGCAGTGTTAGGATCAAACAGCCCATACAAGTAGCAGTGTTAGGATCAAACAGACCACACAAGTAGCAGTATCAGGATCAGTCAGCTCATACAAGTAGCAGTGTTAGGATCAAACAACCCATACAAGTAACAGCGTTAGGATCAAACAGACCATACAAGTAACAGTGTTAGGATCAAACAGCCTATACAAGTAGCAGTGTTAGGATCAAACAGCCCATACAAGTTGCAGTGTTAGGATCAAACAGCCCATACAAGTAACAGTGTTAGGATCAAACAGCCCATACAAGTAGCAGTGTTAGGATCAAACAGCCCATACAAGTAACAGCGTTAGGATCAAACAGCCCATACAAGTAACAGCGTTAGGATCAAACAGACCATACAAGTAGCAGTGTTAGGATCAAACAGCCCATACAAGTAGCAGTGTTAGGATCAAACAGCCCATACAAGTAGCAGTGTTAGGATCAAACAGCCCATACAAGTAGCAGTGTTAGGATCAAACAGCCCATACAAGTAGCAGTGTTAGGATCAAACAGACCACACAAGTAGCAGTATCAGGATCAGTCAGCTCATACAAGTAGCGATATCAGAATCAAGCAGCCCATACAAGTAACAACTTGCATAGTGACAGTCACTAAAGAGGAGAGGGACTTGGGCATCATTATCACAGGGGACTTGAAGGCCAGCAGGCATGTAGCCAAAGCAGTGGGGAGGGCCAATGGAATGTTGGAGTGAGGCCGCATGTGGAATATGGTGTGCAGTTCTGGAGGCCTCACTTTCATAAGGATATTAACAGGATGGAGGTGGTGCAGAGGGGAGCTACTAGGATGGTGGGGGGTTTGCAGCATAAACCATATGAGGAGTGAGTGAGGAACCACAATTTGTACACACTGGAACAGAGGAGAGAGCGGGGGGATATGATAGAAACTTTCAAGTACCTCAAAGGTATAAATGAGGTTAAGGGGAAGGGCATGTTCCAGCTTAAACAGTGTGCAAGGACAAGAGGTCATGACATGAGTCTGGAGGGTGGCCGGTTTAGGGGGAATGTAAGGAAGTACTTCTTCACAGAGAGGGTGGTGAATGCATGGAATGGCCTGCCCCAGGAGGTGGTGTCGGTGAGGAAAGTAACAGGATTCAAGCATGCAGGGGACAGGAATAAGGGAATCTTAGAGATGGGTAGGAGTAGCTGTAAGCTGCTCAAGCAGGTAGTACAAAGGCGCAGAATAGATGAGCCTGTCGGTCCTTATCTGCCGACAGTTTCTATGTATTCTATGTAACAATGTTAGGATCATGTAGTACATGCATGTAGAGGTATCAGGATCAAGCAGCCCATACAAGTAATGGTTTCAGGATCAGGCAACCCATGTAAGTACATAGTCCAGTCAGGATCAAGCAGCCTGCATAAGTAGAGATATCTGGATAAAGCAGCCCATGTATTTATTAGTATCAGAATCATGTGGTCCATGTAAGAACAGTATCTGGATCTAGCAGCCCATACAAGTAGCAGTATCAGGATCATGTGGCCCATGCAAGTAGTGGTACCAGGATCATGTGGCCCATGCAAGCAGTGGCATCAGGATCAATTTACCCATGCATGCAGCACTATCAGCATCAAGTGTCCCATGCAAGTAGTGGTATCAGGATCAAGTGACACATGCGAGTAGCGGCATCAGGATCAGGTAACCTCTGTAAGTAGTGGCATGAGGATCAAGCCACCCATGCAAGTAGCAATATCAGGATTGTAGTCTTATTGCTATCAAAACCAAACAGCCCATGCAAGTAGAAGTACCATGATCAAGTAGCCCATGTAAAGGTGGTGTGGAGGGCTGAGGCAGCAATGCCTTACCTCCTGCCATGCCGGTGACCTGTATTTGCGGGGCGAGCAGGTCACTGGTGGTCAGCCAGGGAGAGAGATGATTGAGCATCCGAAGGACAGCTGTCCTCTCCCGGGGAGGGGTGGGACTGGAGATCGGTGCATGCCTGGCCCCTAGCGGTGGCTGGAGGCTGGCACATCGATTCCACAGACGGGGGGTGGAGATGAAGCAGACACCCAGGGTACCATGTGCGGAAGCGCGTGTGGCTCAGCCATTGGCATCATCGCACACTTGTCCCACACTCGGGGGCAGGGAAGAAAAACTGGAGGACGAAAATACCATGGACCGGCAGGATGATTTCGACCCTCTGCAGGCGCGGCACCTGGCTAGCTGGCACCTCATGCATGGAGTGAGTACCAGTGAATGCCAGGGTGAAGGGGCTGGGAGGGCCGGAGGAAGGGGGCTGGTCCAGGAGGGAGATAAAGAAATGAAAAAAAAAAAGATAGCCCATGTAAGCAGTGTGATAGATAGATAGATAGATAGATAGATAGATAGATAGATAGATAGATAGATAGATATTTACTTATAAGAAGTACTTGGGAAGCCATTAGGGCTGTAATCCATAGCCTTAGAATTGTAGTCTTCTAGTCATTCCTGTCTTGCCCTGTGGACACCCTTTTGGTCCACTGTTGAGTAGAATAAAGATGGACACAAGCAAGCTGCTCTGCATGTGAGTCCATCTGGTAAACACCCCCAGATTACTACATTGGCAATGAGGATGACTTCAATCCATGGGTACAGTGCGGTCGGGTAAGCCTGCTCATTAAAAAATCAAAAGTTTTGATCCCAGAACCACTGGGAGCTACAAAACCCTCCCTGCTAACTCGTGCTTCTGAACCGCACATCTTCCCAATACCCACACAGCTGCTGCAACCCTCCCGCCCAACAGCTGCAGTCTGCAGGCTGAGACCAGGCATCAGTAACAAAGGGAAGAAAAGAGGAAGTCCCTTTGTGGCTAACAGTAAAGCCGCCACTAGCATGATCGCATGGCTGTGCTAATTTATTTTTAAAAAGTGAACATTGGGTCAGCCTGCTTTTTGTGTTGCCACTCTGCCCTGCTGCTCTAAACATCTTGATCTGTTATAATCTGGCCAGACCACCCACCACACAATACAGGTACAGCAAAGCCTGTGAGGGACAGAAATGTATATCTAAAATAAGAATTGTACCTGCAAAGAAGTCATTCAGGTAACATCTGCTGACTAATGTAATAAAATATCTCTTGTTGTTACCTGATGTGGTACTCATGTACCTATATTATGACTACTGTGATCTACCTATTACCAAGCGTGTACCACCAGTGAATGCCTGTAACACTGATTGCTTTTTACGTTCACTTGCGCGCATGCGCAAGGAACGTCTTGGGAGAGTAGCACACTTTGGAGGTGTGACTCTCCTGTGCAATGCACTGCTCCATTGAGCAGGCGTGGTGGTCCTGCACCAATGGATGCAGGTGCTGTGTATGACAGCGGTGGTCTTCACTTCAAAGAAAACCACCGCTGTCTGCTGGGAGCCTACCCCAGCGTGGCAAACCTTGTTTTGGCCGACGAGGGTGTCCAATCCCACATCGGCTCCACGTCCCCGCAAACTACTTTCCCATGATACCTGCTGGGAGCTCACCCCAGCGTGGCAAACGCCCCACGCCGCTTTTTTTTACAACCTGTAAATTAAAACTGTCCCACGGCGCTTCCTCCTGGCCCTCCCGCAACCCGCACCCACCCACCAGCACCCAGCCTCCCACACCCCCCTCACCACATACTTACCTCCGGACCTCGGTGCGACGATCTTCGGTGGACCGGGAACACGTCTGCACTCTTCAAAGCCGACCGCGAACTGAGGAAATGCCGGTAAGCTGTATAATGGGCTAGATAGGTGTTTTCAACTTTATTGCATATCTCAGGCATTTTTTGGAATTTTTGCACCAAATTTTCAACATGGGGTTTTTGGGACCCCTTCTCATGAATGATGTCACTGTCATGGCGTTATTCGGGCCCGAAGGGTGATTTCGCAGTCACTGCGTGAAATCACCTTTTGGGCCTAATTAACAAAACGACACTGCCAGCGTTCATAAGGTGGGCTCTCAAAAAGCCTATTTTGAAAATTTGCTAGAAAAATTCCTAAAAATGACCGTTTTATGAGCGTGTGTTGCGCAGTTCCTATGCAGACTCGTAAGTTCGCAAATTTTCAATATTTTCACTCCAGATTTTCAACATTGCCATTTTACCATACCTTCTTATGAGCAGTATAGCTGTCATTTTTCACATCCTGCCCAAAACGTGCTTCCGCCCATGTAGCACACAATGGCGCAGTCGGTGTGCGAAATCAATGTATGGGACACATTAAGAAAATCACAGTGACACTGTTCATTAGCTGAGGTCTTAAAATGGCTATGTTGAAAATTTGGTGAAAATTCCTGAAAATGACTGTTTTATTAGTGTGTGTTGCGCAGTTCTTCTACGCACGCCTGTAGTTTGCGAATTTTCAATATTTTCACCCAGATTTTCAACATTGCCATTTTACCACACCTCCTCATGAGCAGTGCAGCTGTCATTTTCACATCCTGCCTGAAACGTGTTTCCGCCTTATGAAGCACAATGGCAGTCGGTGTGCAACTCAATGTATGGGACACATTAAGAAAATCACAGTGTCACTGTTCATGAGCAGAGATCTTAAAATGGCTATGTTGAAAATTTGGTGAAGAAATTCCTAAAAATGACTGTTTTATGAGCGTGTGTTGCGCAGTTCCTACGCACGCTCATAAGTTCACAAATTTTCAATATTTTCACTCCAGATTTTCAACATTGCCATTTTACCACACCTCCTTATGAGCAGTACAGCTGTCATTTTTCACATTCTGCCCAAAACGTGTTTCCGCCCATGTAGCGCACAATGGCGCAGTCAGTGTGCGAAATCAATGTATGGGACACATTAAGAAAATCACAGTGACACTGTTCATGAGCAGAGGTCTTAAAATGGCTATGTTGAAAATTTGGTGAAAAAATTCCTAAAATTACTGTTTTACGAGCGTACGTTGCGCAGTTCCTACACACGCTCATAAGTTCACAAATTTTCAGTATTTTCATCCAGATTTTCAATGCTGCCATTTTACCACACCACCTTATGAGCAGTACAACTGTCATTTTTCACATCCTGCCCAAAACGTGTTTCTGCCCATGCAGCGCACAATGGCGCAGTCGGTGTGCAAAATCAATGTATGGGACACATTAAGAAAATCACAGTGACACTGTTCATCAGCTGAGGTCTTAAAATGGCTATGTTGAAAATTTGGTGAAAAAATTCCTAAAAATGACTGTTTTACGAGTGTGTGTTGCGCAGTTCCTACGCACGCTCGTAAGTTTGCGAATTTTCAATATTTTCACTCCAGATTTTCAACATTTCCATTTTACCACACCTCCTCATGAGCAGCGCAGCTGTCATTTTTCACATCCTGCCTAAAATGTGTTTCCGCCCATGTAGCGCACAATGGCACAGTCGGTGTGCGAACTCAATGTATGGGACACATTAAGAAAATTACAGTGTCACTGTTCATGAGCAGAGATCTTAAAATGGCTATGTTGAAAATTTGGTGAAGAAATTCCTAAAAATGACTGTTTTACGAGCGTGCGTTGTGCAGTTCCACGACGCTCATAAGTTCACAAATTTTCAATATTTTCATCCAGATTTTCAACATTGCCATTTTACCACACCTCCTTATGAGCAGTACAGCTGTCATTTTCACATTCTGCCCAAAGCGTGTTTCACGCCCATGTAGCGCACAATGCGCATTCAGTGTCTTGAACTCAATGTATGGGACACATTAAGAAAATCACAGTGACACTGTTCATGAGCAGAGGTCTTAAAATGGCTATGTTGAAAATTTGGTGAAAAAATTCCTAAAAATGACTGTTTTACGAGCGTGCGTTGCGCAGTTCCTACACACGCTCATAAGTTCACAAATTTTCAGTATTTTCATCCAGATTTTCAATGCTGCTATTTTACCACACCTCCTTATGAGCAGTACAACTGTCATTTTTCACATCCTGCCCAAAACGTGTTTCTGCCCATGCAGCGCACAATGGCGCAGTCGGTGTGCGAAATCAATGTATGGGACACATTAAGAAAATCACAGTGACACTGTTCATTAGCAGAGGTCTTAAAATGGCTATGTTGAAAATTTGGTGGAAAAATTCTTAAAAATGACCGTTTTACGAGCGTGTGTTGCACAGTTCCTACGCAGGCTCGTAAGTTTGCGAATTTTCAATATTTTCACTCCAGATTTTCAACATTGCCATTTTATTACACCTTCTTATGAGCAGTATAGCTGTCATTTTTCACATCCTGCCCAAAACGTGCTTCCGCCCATGTAGCACACAATGGCGCAGTCGGTGTGCGAAATCAATGTATGGGACACATTAAGAAAATCACAGTGACACTGTTCATTAGCAGAGGTCTTAAAATGGCTATGTTGAAAATTTGGTGAAAAAATTCCTAAAAATGACTGTTTTACGAGTGTGTGTTGCGCAGTTCCTACATACGCTCGTAAGTTTGCGAATTTTCAATATTTTCACTCCAGATTTTCAACATTGCCATTTTACCACACCTCCTTATGAGCAGCGCAGCTGTCATTTTTCACATCCTGCCTAAAATGTGTTTCCACCCATGTAGCGCACAATGGCACAGTCGGTGTGCGAACTCAATGTATGGGACACATTAAGAAAATTACAGTGTCACTGTTCATGAGCAGAGATCTTAAAATGGCTATGTTGAAAATTTGGTGAAGAAATTCTTAAAAATGACTGTTTTACGAGCGTGCGTTGTGCAGTTCCTACGCACGCTCATAAGTTCACAAATTTTCAATATTTTCATCCAGATTTTCAACATTGCCATTTTACCACACCTCCTTATGAGCAGTACAGCTGTCATTTTTCACATCCTGCCCAAAACGTGTTCTCACTATGTAGCGCACATGGCGCAGTCAGTGTGCGAACTCAATGTATGGGACACATTAAGAAAATCACAGTGACACTGTTCATGAGCAGAGGTCTTAAAATGGCTGTGTTGAAAATTTGGTGAAAAAATCCTAAAATTACTGTTTTATTAGCTGCAAGTGCTGCGCAGTTCCTACGCACGCCATAAGTTCGCAAATTTTCTGGTTATTTTCATCCAGATTTTCAACAACACTGCCATTTTACCACACCTCCTTATGAGCAGTACAGCTGTCATTTTTCACATCCTGCCCAAAACGTGTTTCTGCCCATGCAGCGCACAATGGCGCAGTCGGTGCGCGAAATCAATGTATGGGACACATTAAGAAAATCACAGTGACACTGTTCATTAGCAGAGGTCTTAAAATGGCTATGTTGAAAATTTGGTGAAAAAATTCCTAAAAATGACTGTTTTACGAGCGTGCGTTGCGCAGTTCCTACGCACGCTCGCAGGTTTGCGAATTTTCAATATTTCCACTCCAGATTTTCAACATTGCCATTTTACCACACCTCCTTATGAGCAGTACAGCTGTCATTTTTCACATCCTGCCCAAAACGTGTTTCCGCCCATGTAGAGCACAATGGCGCAGTCAGTGTGTGAACTCAATGTATGGGATACATTAAGAAAATCACAGTGACACTGTTCATGAGCAGAGGTCTTAAAATGGCTATGTTGAAAATTTGGTGAAAAAATTCCTAAAAATGACTGTTTTACGAGCGTGCATTGCGCAGTTCCTACGCATGCTCGTAAGTTTGCGAATTTTCAATATTTGCACTCCAATGACTTCCAAATACCTAAACAGCACATAGCAGCAAGCAACATTCGGCATTGACAAATGCTTGTACTTCTTTGTCACTGATTTTTTTAAGCCATGTCCAAGTGCCAAATACCATTGCAAATACCTGCAAGCGAGCGTTCGGCATCGACAAATGCTTGTTTAATATAAGCATTATGTACTGTACTGTTTTGTTTGCTGTGATGTATTGCTCTCTTGACGAGGTGCCTTTGTAAATGAGTCTTTGACTCAAAGGTCTGTAAACCAATGATCTAATAAATAAATTAATTCAGGGCTTATCGAAAAGGGAGGCATAAATCTGCCATCTACCAGATAATACCAATGACTGGCAGAAACAGCAAGCTGGCACCACCTTCCCTCAAGCCTGTACAGTCAGTACAGCCTGTGTTTGACAGCACCATCTAGGCAGCAGGACTGAATTGCAGGTCTCCAGCACCAAAGTAGCACAGCATCAGCACCCAGTGGCTGAATTGAATAACTGCAGCCAAATAAGTAGAAATGGCACAAGACAAAAATAATGTTTTTCTTCTTTTGGGACATCAGAGCTACGGTGCAGTGTAAAGTCAACTGCCACAGCAAGAATTACTGGTGACATGGCATCAACTGGACATGTGTCAAAATTCAACGAACCAAACAAAGACTTTGATTCTTACTTGGATCATTTTGAACACTGGTTGGCAGCGAATGCAATCAAGGACGACAAAAGGTGGATGTCTTCCTGGCAGTTTTGGGACCCAAAGTCTATGAACTTCTCAAGAGTCTAACCTGTACCCTTATGGTTTGCTGAGACTCATTATCCTGACACTGACCTGCCCAGGTAATACTGCCCAACAGGTTCAGTATCCAGATAGTGAGCATCCCAGCAGTAAAAAACCTGATGGACGTTTACAGGGGTAAGGTAGTGGATGCGACAGCTTGCTACCTTACCCCTGTTGATGGGATTCAAATACTAGAGGAATCGGGAGGCTAGCCAAGCTGCCCCAGTGATGTTGAGGGCTAAACCACTGGCAGCTCGGCCAGCATGCTCTGGGAGGAGCGGTTTCTATCCCACACTGCATCTGGTAACATTTTAAAATGTTATACCCCCGTAACTACTTTTTTGTAACTCTTAGGTCCACTCCCCCTCAGAATTAGTTATTTTAGTAATTGCATTTTGTATTTTTCAATCAGATGCCTGAAATCGTATTTTCAGGCATCTGATTGATTCAAGAACATGGATTTTGGGCCAGTGGGGTCGGTATAACCAAGCCTCAGGATACTGAGTTTAGAGATACCATAGTATATCCATCTAACTGCACCTGCCAAGCTGGTGGACATGCAGTATGAGCAATTCATCAAGACACCTGCACAGCATTTCAAGCTCAAGTCGATTCTCATTACAGAACATGTTCATTTTCATCATCAGAAACAAGAGGAGGGGGGAAACTCTTGTTGCATATTTTTATGTATTTCCAATGTTTTGTAATTAAACCAAAAACAAGATGGAGGCCATCACGATTGGCATGTTTTTCTCATGACAAGTAAATCATGAAAAATAGGCCCTCACGATCGGTGTTTTTGTTTACTGTTTGTATCAGAGGGTTATCCAAAAACCAAACTTATAAGCCTTATAACTCAAACTGTTTAATATTTGTCCACGAAACCTTCAAAAGGTACTACCTTGGCATAGGCCACTTCTACCCTGAAAGTTTTGTGAACAATTCTGTACCATCTTCTAGGCAGTACATGAGAGCAAAGGAAAAAAAAACATGTTAAGTCTGTGGAAAAAAACTCTTCACTTTCCAAAAACTCAGTGTTCCAGATCTCAGGAACTTCTCATATCTTGAGACTTTGCCACTCTGACCGTGTGTAAGAAGGTCAACCAAAAAGATGAAATGAGGTGTGCTGAAACAACCTGAAGGAGACAAAAAGAATAGTGAGGAAAGTAAACACAAAAGCCAAGCTCAGAATACCTAAGGGAGAGGTGGTGGTGGGTCAAGGCTTTCTTCTGCCACCTCATGGAGAAACGAAAAACCAAAGAAAGTAGTGTCCAGCTGGAAAGGGAGACAGTGGAGAGGAAATTGATAAAGGCAAAGGGAACATACTGAATGAATACTTTTATTCCATCTATATGGTGGAGGAGAAAGGGCCACTCCCACAGTGTGGGATCAGACCCCCATAGGGGGGGGCTTGGGGCATGGGCAAGGGAGCAATAGTGGAGGAGAGGGTTACTAAGGGACCTGGGTAACTAAATGTAGACAAATCCCCATGTCCGGCAATGGTCTGCACCTTAGTGTGCTAAGAGTGACAGGGCGAGTGCCCTTGACACAACTGGCAGACCTCTTCAACTGCTTACTGGAAACAGGCATGGTACCGGCTGACTGGAGGGTAGCTGATGTGGTGCCATGACACATGAGCAGCAGTGGGCATGACCTGGGAAACTACCGGTTAGTCAAATTGACCTCAGTAGAGAGTAAGATGTGGAATCTATTATTAAAATAAGACCTATGGAGTTCCTGGATGTAGATGAGTTACAGGACAGTAGGCAGCATGAGTTTACAGTGGGAAAATCTTGCCAAACAAGCCTGATAGACTTCTTCAGTTCAGTAACAAAGGCTGCTGAAAGAGGCCAGGCCATGGATGTAGTGTACCTGGACTTAGGTAAGGCATTTAACTCCATTCTGCATAGATGACAAGTTAAGAAACTGGCAGACCTGGGTGGGGAAGAAACCAACTACCTGTGCTAGAAAACGGCTGAGGGGGCACAGAGATTTGGGAATTTTCAGAGGTGATGTGGTCACTAGTGGGGTGCCTAAGAGGTTGTTCCTAGGGCTGCTGCTTTTCAATATCTTCACTTGTGACTTAGTTTCGTTAGTTAGTTAATTAGTTAGTTAGTTAGTTAATTAGTTAGTGTTAACCAGGAAGGAAAGCTAGACAATAATGCTTATATTCAGCCTCGTCCTGGGGGAGGGTGGATACAGATGTAAACCAACTAAAATTGAACCAGATTAAGCTTTTGGTGGTATTTTAATAAATGCAGGAAATCTGGCCAGGACACCAGGGAAATTCCCCTACTCTGTGTGGAGAGAGTGCTGCTGGGTAATCCGGAGGGGTTGCTCAGTAGGCTCTTGGTCAGGCATGGAATCGGATGCTGTGTTGTCTGGCTCAGTGGAGCCTACTACGGAACGGAGACCAGAGCAAAATCCTTACCTCGAGAACCGGAGAAGTGCTTAATATCCAGGAGAAGCCTCAGACTGAATCCAGGTCTGAATCGGGAGCTGCAACTAATTTATTTTCGATATCCAGGTTTTCTGTACCTGTGGAAATCGCGATGTCAGCCGGCCAGTGACTGATTCTGTCAGGGCCCCTTGCAGACGCACCGCAGGAAATACAGAAGGACTCATTTTGAAGCGCATCAGACATATGGAAGCTGACCTTCTACCTGGGAATACTACCGCTGGACCCTTGTTCTACACCTATGGCCTCACAGATTCTAAAGCAACAATTTGGCTTGCATAATAGAAAATCATCCTACCCTACTATGGACTGGTCATCGGAGGAGGTTTTACAAGATGCTGGATGGACAAAATCACAAACAGGCATATGGATCCCAGACCCTACATGGACGGACGGTTCTCAGTCTTCCACCATGCATGCCAACGTTTCTACAAACCTGAGCTCAGGTATGGACATTCAGACTTCTGGGTGGAAACTATTAATGATAATCCAGGCTCTGAAACCCGTCCTTGACCATACCTGGGCCGAGTTCGAGGGGGTAGGACTTGTACAGGATTTAGCTCAGACAGGGGCACAGGCTGGCTTGCAAAACCCAGAGCAGTATGTCTGACTTGTTTAAAACAAATTAGAACAGGCACCTAGAAGAAACGCTGTCCGTTTACGTTATAGGGGTGGCCTTCAAACCCACCCGGATAGATATTATATTGCTAACTCGCTTTTGAAAGGTTCCATGAATTTTCTTCCTGTTGATATTTTTGCATTAATTCACATCTCAGGGGAGGATTCTTATGATATTAGTTTTAAATCCTTTAAGGGCTTAGAGAAATTTTGGGATAGATACTCCATTTTGAAAAATACCCCTTTGTGGGTTCCATTTTATGCTATCCCCCTTACTAAACCAGTGTTTCGTTACATTACAATCATGTTTAGGAATGAAGGTGTCAGCGTAGGTAATATTTACCAATGGTTGCAAAATAAATGTGAGGTGATGGGACCCCCTGAAGCTATCTTGGACCTAGAAGGTATTTGGACAGGGAGCTGGAAATTTAAAGTGAAGTTACCCCAAATAAATGGTGAAATTATCCATTTACCGAACAGCTTCTTTCTAGGAAAGATAGAGGTCTGTTTTTATAGTGGTCAACCTCGGGCCTGTTATAAATGTGGAGCCCGTACTCATTTAAGTAGCTCCTGTGACCTTTAAAATGTCCATTGTGTGGAGGGTTTGGGCATGTAGCAGAAAGATGTCAAACATCTTTCAGTGTAATCTTTGTGGTGATAATGGCCATGCCTTTCACCAATGCCCACAGGCCTCTCATAACAAAGCTGGGGGCTGGGATTCTGATGCCCTAATTAACAAGGCTCAGGGAAAACAGTGATTGATCCTGGATCCTTCACACATCAGGTAGTCAGGCTGATCCTTCACCCCTCTTGGTGGACAAGCCTTCCTCCTCAGAGACTGAGGTGACTCCTTTGGTTGCAGATGTATCTATTTCATCTTCTCCACCTGATATCTCTGACTCTCAACAGGCCTCTTCTTCATGCCCCCTTTGAGATAGTGAAACCCCGTAGGTTTACAAGAGCTTCTAATAAAGCTTCCTCTACTACTCCACTCCAGTAGAAAACTTTTTCCCTTTGCAATTGGAAGGTAGGACCAGATTTAGAATCTGATACTTCCCACCTATCGGAATTGATTTCGAAGAGGAAGATAGCAAAGCCACAGACTTAGCAAAAGAAAAAGGAAAGAAAGGGAAGAGAAAACTAGCCATTCCCAGAAGTCTGGAACTTAATGGTACTATCTCTGCAACATGGCGACCCTGAAACTAGCCTCCTATAATGTCTGCAGTATAAGAACTTTAAGAAGAGACTTGCTGTCCTTTCCTTTCTTGGTACTTTAAATGTAGACATTATTCTTTTACAGGAAACTAGGTTATCCTCCTGGCTGAAATCAAACAAACACAGAAAAGATGGGTGTGGGGCCTTCCTTTGGACTTTGGGCCTGACGCAGCTGATGGGATTGGGGTTCTCTTTACTTCCACGGCCTTTAGAGTTCCTAAACTGGTCGACATCTGTCCAGGACTGCCCTGCTCCTAGATTTTTCCTGGCATGACTTTGATTATAGATTATTAAACATTTATGCCCCTCAAGTTAAAACTGCACGTATTAAATTATTTGAGGATGTTAAGCCCTTTCTATATACTCAAAGACACGTTATCTGGGAGGGATTTTAACTGTGATATAGATACTAAATTTAAAGGAAGTCCAGAAAAAATATATTGTGATTCTTTAGCTTTAAAACAGATTATTAAAAATGCTGGACTATTGGACGTTTATAGGTCATTACATAGTACAGGTGGTTCTTCATATCACAGGAACATATTTTCTTCACGTATTGACTATCTTTTTGTCTCTAAGTTTCTAAAACCTTCCCTTACATATATTACACCAACTGAGTTCTCAGACCATCACCTTTTAATTGGGGTTTTTAGTCTAGCAGATATTCCCCCTAAACTATATTCAGCTAGCCCCAGATGGCGTCTAAATGTGTCCTCCTTGGAGGACAGTGATTGTATTTCGGAATTACAAAATCTATTTTTTGCCCGTCATTCTACACTTTGTTGTTATGAGAACCTTTTTTCTGGTGAGAGACACTAAAATAGAGATTAAATCCTTTTAAGTTCTAAGGGAAACACAAGGCCAATTCACGATATCTTCAATACCTACATTATCGGGATCAATTTTACAAACTGATGTCACTACCATCGAGTGACAAACTCCTTTGTTGTCTCAAATCTCAGAATTAAAAACAGATGGTTGAATATCAGTACAGTAGAGCTATATCACTAGACATGGAATTTAGATTTGGGGTACAAGCCCAACCAACTTCAGATCCCTATTTGGGTGTAAGGAACGCCTTGACCGGACTGTAATGTCTAAATTAACCTCTTCCAAGGTAAAATAGTAACCTCTGAGAAAGATATGATGTCTGTTGTACAGCAATTTGTTTCGATACCTTTGAGGGAGAACCGAGCTTAGTGGGAATTTGCCTGAGGACTTTTGCCTTATCTTCCAGTGATGGACACCACATTTCAAGCTCAATTATTGAAACCCATTTCTCCATTGGAAGTGGAAAAGTTATCCTATCCCTTAAACTTAAAACATCCCTGGTTTGGATGGCATTCCAAATGAATTTTATAAAACCTTCATTTCGTACATGTGTCTTTTCTTCCTCTTGTGTTCAATTTTATCTTAACCTCCACCTCCAGGTTTCCAGAATTTAATGTGGCCTTATTGAAATTTATTTTTAAAAAAGGGGATTCCTCCTTACTTACTAACTGGAGGCCGATAAGTATCCTTAATAGTGACTATAAGATCCTTGCTAAAATCCTCACAAATAGATTGTCCTTAATTTCTGAGTCCCTTATTCATCCCTCAATCCTGTGCAGTACCACATAGGAAGATACAACATAGTTTATATTTGTTAAGAGACTTATTTGACAACAGTGATAGGGAAAAGGGTCGGTTTTTATTATTGCTTTGGATCAGGTTAAGGCCTTCAACAAAGTGTGTCACTCTTACTTATTTAATATACTATTAACCTTCAAAATTCCTAAACTCTTTGTATACTGGATTTCGATTTTATATTCGAAGCAGTGATACATCCTTTAGTGAATGGAAGAATGGGGCTCTGTGTTCCTGTAGTTAGGGGAGTTCGGCAGGGTTGTCCCCTGAGCCCTCTTTTGTATGTGTTTGTTTTGGACCCTATTATTCGATATATTCAGGGGCATTCCGAGATTATGGGTTTGACCCCTGATGTATCCTTGCCAAGGGTTAAAATAACCGCCTATGCAGATGATATTACACTTTACGTTCAGGATAGGCCTTCCCTTCAGAAAGCCTTACATTGTTTTCAGATTTGGGGAAAAATCTCTGGATCTGAACTTAACGTTTCAAAAAGTTTTATTTTTTCTTTACATCCTGAACAGGATACTCTCTTTGATACTGGGGGTATTCCATTCTCATCACAACCTAATAAAATTCTAGGAATTTGGTTTGGGTTAGGTGATATGGCTACTTTTAACTGGGAAAAGCAGTTAAAAATAGGGGAATCTAAAGTGAATGTCTGGAAACAATGGAAATTTGGGAAACGGAAAAGGGTTTCTATTGTTAAGCAATTTTTGATTCCCATATTTTTATACCTTAGTTATTTATACCCGCCACCTGTTTCATTAGAAACACGATTGTACAGCGTCTTTTTTCAGATGATTTGGGGGAATCGTTTAAATCCAGTTCGCAGGGATTTCCTTTACTTACCAGTTAAGAAAGGGGATTGTCCATGATAAATCCAATTGTTTTTTCATTCCATTTTTGTTTAATTCTTTTAGTTTCCTTTGGAATCACACCGGTTCCCTTTGGCATTCATGGTCTTATTTTCTATGGAGTCCTTACTTCCAGAAATGGACAACGTACCCCCCTAAATTGTTGAAACAAAATCATTTGCCCCTGTATGGAATGCCTTCTCTTAAAAAATGTAGGCAGTGGAATTTATTATTTAATGACCTTATTTCACATACTAGGAAATCTTTCTATAACTATATTGTTTTTACTGTACAAGGCTCCATTTTGCTTTTTCCAGACTGTGTGCCAACCAAAATGTCCTTTGCTTTACGTAAATTAACTGACTATAGAATACCATCTTCTATATGGGACATTGTGTGGATATCTTTACATGGGAAATTGGGGGTGCGGGGGAATCTTAAATACAAACCGACAACTGAAAGATACTGTTTAAGGTCTTCTTGTAACTCTATTGAAGAAAGTTTATCTTACTTTCTTATTGATTGTCAGTTAAAAGAATTTTGGTGTAAGGCATCTGATCATTAGGGGTTCCGATGCTGCAGCAGATAACATATAATGCTTTGGTCTTAGGGGATTATACAGGTATATGGCAGTCTTATCATCCCAGCACCTTGAATGTTTTTTGCCTTTATTCAATTTTATCTTTGGCAGGCCAGATGTCAATTTATTTTCAGCAACAATTAGTTCCTATTTCTATAATTTTGTCACAAGTGGAGACTGGTTTATCCTCTGTTAAAGTCAAAGATAAGCAAAAATGTTCTGCTGTTAAATTTGCTTCTTTTTGGAAATCTTTTTTTGTTTGACATATATATTTCTGTGTACAATTTTTGTATTGTTGTGTAAATCTGTTTAACTGGTGATGTTATGTTCTTTTCAATAAAAACTTCCCCTACTCTTGCGGTAGGGGGCACTGTGGCATGATCATGGAGGAGCCCAGTTCGATTCCTGTGGATGATGAAGGAGGAGGTGTGAAGTGGTCCTCTCCTTCTCCAACATCTGCGACCCAAAGCAGTAAAACTTTGGGGAATGGACATTCTCTTGATAAAAATTCTGCACATCCTGCACAAGGCGTGCATATCGTATGGGATCCAAAGATGATGGAGATTTCCCTACAATGACAACAGGCTACTTTGAAAGCCCAGCTTTTATCCATGGAAGAACAGCTTGCTACAGTCCATAACCATATGGAAGAAAAGAAAAAATGAACATGACCAGACAACTAACCAGCGATTCAGGGGAAAGAAGGATCTGCAAAACTTTTCGGTTTTGGCACCGAGCAACGTAACTGGGATACTGCCAGTGGTGCCGCACCCAACTTGGGTCCGTCTGAGGCAAACAACATGGAATGGACACCGGAGCTGGTGCTCCAAAAAGCAGGATGGGTCCTGAATGAAAAGAGCATCTGGGTTCCTGACCCTGACATCCCATTACCTGGCAAAACTCCGATGGTTGCATTGGACGCTGACCACAAACTTTTTATTGAAGCTCCTGAAACACTTCAACAAACAATGGGACAGCAACCAGGTAAACAAAACCCAGTCTTTACTAAAAATGTTTTGCCAAATGTACTGGAGACTGACCCCACTAACTCAAGTGGAAATGGGACTGACAATTCTATTATACGTGGTAGATGTATAAATCTGTGTCAGGGGACAGCTAAATCTAACCAAGGCACAGACCCTACAGTGGGGGAAGGGGACGAAAACTCTCAAAATGAACAGACCAATTCAGAACCTAACAGAGAGGAGAAACCAGGCTCCACAGATCAGTCTGATGAACCACATGCACAGACTGATACCGGTCCTAACCCCATTTATGCAGGTCTTTTTCACAAAGAAATTGGCCTTGCAAAACATCGAAACGCTGTCAGGCTGAGATTCCTGGACCCAAGGGAAGAAACACCTGATCGAGTTTATATTTGGAAAACACTTATCAAGCAATCACTAGGGTTTTCTCCATCCGTGGTTTATGCCTTGATACATGGCTCAGGAGAAGCAACCTATGATGTTAGTTTTCGTACATCAGAACAGTTAGAATGGTTCTGATGGAAATACTCCCTGCTGAAAACCAGTCCTTTATGGGTACCTTTCTCAGTAATCCTTCTTACCAAGCAGCCTTTTAAAGTGGTAAACATCTTCTTTAAGAATGAAGAGGTCAACATTACGGACATCTTATTTTGGATAGAGGAAAAATGTACAGTGCAAGGCAACCAGAGCCCATAAAAGATGAAGAGGGTTTTTGGAACGGAGGGTGGATGTTAAAAGTCAGATTACAACAGACCTACCTTGAATGATGTGATACACCTTCCCAATTGCTTTTTCACAGGCTGTGATAAAGGCTTCATTTTCTACCCTGGGCAACCAAGAGCCTGCTTCAAATGCGGTTCTAAACGACATATAAGCCCCAACTGTAAAGCTCTAAAATGTGTCCATTGTGGTGAACTGGGGCATATAAGTGTTCACTGTTTTAATACACCCTGCTGTAGTTTATGTGAGGAGGAGGAGGAGGGTCATGGTTTTACTGATTGTCCATGGACATCAAAAAACAATGATAACGCGGACTATGGCATCCAGGACTTTTACATACATAAAGCTTCTAAATGTCCTCATGGATTCCAAAGGAACACACAGAGTCCTGGTAGCTGAGAAACTACTCCACAAGAGGTAACAGAACCCCCCCCCCAAGACAGGAGCCACCAGCTGCAGAACAACAAAATATACCATCTACTTCCTCTACAGACATGCCTCCCCCTCCTCCTGTGCCTGAACCAGAATTTACTGAAATGACTAAGAAAAAAGGAGGGAGGCCAAAGAAACTAGTAAAACCTACGCATATTACTGAAACCGACCCACTTACTGAACAAAACAGATTTGTGGCCTTTCAATGGGGGGAGGGACAGCAATGGAGGGTGACGTGGACACAGTGTCAGAATCTTCCACTCAAATGGAAACAAACTTTGATAATGACCAACCTTTAGAGAAACAAACTAGATCTCACAGGAGAAGTATGGTCTCTCATTCCATGAGCAAAAAACCTCCCTGAAGCTAATCCCCTCAGTCTCCTTCTTACAACTTATGTGTGGCATCAATGAATGTCAATAGTCTGTAGTCCGAAAGGAAAAGACTTAGTACATATGCAAATTTTCATTACACTTGTTTGGATGTTGGTTTTTTTCAGGATGTACAATTGCATATTGGACTTGATAGGGTAAATGCCACTAAATGGGTGGATATGGGCCCTAGCTTCTGGTCTATGGAGGGAGACACTTGTACAGGGGTAGGCTTTTGCCTTTTTTTCCCAGATACAGGTACTCCATACTGTTGATATTGAACCTGGAAGGGCCTTTCTCCTAGATGTTAAATTGAGCTTAGATGAATTAACTTATATGCCCCACAAGGAAAATATGAGCGGGTTCAACTGTTTAAAAAAAATTAAACCCTTTCCGTTTACTGCAAAATCATAATTCTAGGAGGGGACTTCAACTGCAGTATGACATTACAAGATAGAGGTTTTCAAACCACCAAAATGTATTCTGACTCCAATTTCTTAAAATAATTAATTAAGCAAGCAAATTTAAAGGATGCCTTTCAGGAACTTTATTCTACTCCCCCCAGAACTTACTTTTGTGGTACTAGATCCTCTAGAATAGATCATTTTTTTGTTTCCATTAATTTGCAGATAAAAGAAGCAACAGCTTTGGTTGTGGCCACATCAGATCATAGCTTGACAGAAATTAAGATTACAGATGGTCCTGAACAGAGAATGGGGCCGTGCATTTGGAAACTCAATACCAGCCTAATGGAGAATCAGGCCATAGCTGAAGGTTTTCGATATACCTTACAAGCCCGTAAATCAGTGTTTTTTCTATACGAGGATAAGAATTCCTGGTGGGAGGACACAAAATGGGACATAAGTGACTATTTTAAAAAAATGGGTAGGTTAAATGGAAAGTTTAAGACAGACAGATATAGGGAATTGAGAGAACAACTGCTTAAGCTTTCCGCTTGGCATAGTGAGGGTCTAGGGAATTTCACGACAGAATTACAGGAAATAAAAAAAAAGATGGCACAGGTACAGTATGATAGGCAAAAAACATTGGAAAAAGAACAAAAATTTGAAACACAGGGGAAATCGGCTCATACTAATCCATTTGATACGTGCATTAAACCTAGAGCTACAAAATCCATGTCATCTCTCCTGGACGAAAAAGGAATGACTGTACACAATATCTCTGATATTATAAAAGAAACTGAGAATTTTATTACACAAAAATTTAAGAGGCACAAATTATGTAGAAAATACATTAGAACATCGCTGGACTCCTGTCACCTCCCTAAAGTACCTCATGATTTTCACAAGATTTTAACTGAACACATCACAATAGCAGAACTACAATCAGTAATTAAAACTTTAAAATGAGTAATAGCCCCAGGTGAAGATGGTTTGCCAGATGAACTATATGTGGAAATAATTAAGGAATTTGGGAATAAGGTAGTCCTGATGTATAATCAGGCACTGGAAAATGGTAGTTTACCGGATAGTATGTATAGAGGAGTTTTACAGTTATTGTATAAATCAGGGGAAAAAGGGGTTTTATCAAACTGGAGACCGATTACGCTTTTGAACACTGATTGTAAAACGCTAACTAAAATTATCTGTAATGAAGTATCATTAGTATTAGATAACATAATTCACCAGTCTCAGTTATGTGGGGGTTCCCTCAAGGAGAATCTCAGATGGGTTGATATTACTCAAAGAAGTTTTTTCAAGAGGGGGAAATTATGGGCTACCTTTTGAGTCTTGATCAACATAAAGCCTTTGACAGGGTAGAGTATGACTACCTCTGGGAGGTTTTAGCAGCATATAACTTTCCTGATGAAATAATAAGGTGGATACAGACATGTTATTCAGGGGCGTAGCTACAAGGGTGCAGGGGGTGCAGTCGCACCTGGGCCCACGAGGTTTGAGGGGCCCAAATTATAATGTTGATGTTTTTCCAAAACCAGGGAGCCCTATAACATACCCTTGCACCCAGGCCCTCTGGGAATTTGCTACGCTACTGATATTATTTAAAGGCTTTTTTACTCCCTCACACTAATGGGTGGTTGGGGAGACAGTGTAGCATTTCTAGAGGTGTAAGACAGGGGTGCCCTCTAAGCCCCTTATTATACATTTAAATGACAGACCCTTTATTGAATAAGCTAAACCATATGGATAATATAATAGGATTATCGTTACACAGTGAAGATTTCCCAATTTGTACAGTAGCCTATGCAGATGATTTATGTCTAACTTTATCGGATTATGAATCGTATCTGGGAACAAATAAGATGCTCACAGATTATTCCACAATTTGAGGCTCCTCAATAAATTATTCCAAATGTTGTGGCCTTCCCATTGGCTAATATGGCACACAATATTCACACATAATGGGAATTTCTATCCAAACGGGTTACCATAAAATCCTGGGAATATATTTTGGAACTGGGAATATATGTAAATGATTTAATTGAGACATAAAATTGAAAGAAGCAAAGGAAAAAGTTAATCAGTGGAACAAGTGGAAAATGTCCAAAAAAAAAAAGGATATTCATAATTAAAACTTACCTAATCCCCATATTTTTATATATCAGTAACACCCCCCAAAGAAATAGATATTACCTTATTCAGCATCTTCTTCCAAAGTTTGTGGGGCAGTAGGCTTAAGCCACTTACAAGAGGCATCACATACCAGCCATTGGACAAAGGAGGATTAAGCATGGTAAACCCAGTAGTGTTTTTCCATTGCACTTTCCTGTACCCGAACATAGTACCTCTGCTAAGGAATACACACAATATTTAGGCCGGCTGGATCTTAGACTCATTATACCCAGTATTGCGCAGTTGGGAAACACACTTATGTATTCCTAGACAGTTAGTAATGGAAGAATTGTCTGAAAGTATATGTCACTCCATTAGTAAATTAAAACTTTGGAAAATTACAATATCACAATTAAAAACTCTTAAAAGGAAAGAATTGTATAGCTATATTATGTCTCAATTCTATATGGAAGACCCTTGGTTCTGTCAGAAGCCCTTTAGGGAAGTACAGCAGACCTATAAATTGCCCCTAGGAAAAAGAACTCCACCCTATATGTGGGACCATTTGTGGCTTTGTGCACAGGGGAAGTTGGGTGTAAGAGGAAATTTAAAGCACAAGAGTATAACAGAAAGAGGCTGCCCTAGAGGGGAATCATGCATAAATACTCTTGAAATTGAACATTTAATTTCCAGTGCCCTTATGCTATTTCTATTTGCAGCTACTTACAGAATATATGGTTCACATCCCCCTTCCACCATATTACTGAAGACATCCTGTTTTTAGGTATATTGCTGCAGGCTTGGTCTAAATACCATGCAGAGATGCTAAACTTGTTCCTGTTATAAATTTCAATTATGGCAGGCTAGATGTGCACTTACTCTCAGGCAACAATTAATACCTGTTTAACAAGTCATATTTAACATAAATAAAGATATTCAGAGCTTACAATCCATGGCTCAACAGAGGACATCAGACCAACAATACAGAATTTGGTAGTTACATACAGACTGGCTTGACACAGGGTGAAGAAGCCCTAACCGCACTGATCAGGGTAACCAATATGCAGGTTTTTTTGATATAAGGGTTTTCATTATCTAGAATAACTCAAATTGTTAGAAGGGGATGTACAGTATGTATCAATACAAAATCTGCCTTCTAAATTATTGCTTTAGGCAAAGTCAATTCTGTATTTTTATTTTTTTGCAGGTTGAGAAAACTCCCTATTATTCTAATGGGGGTAGGGGGTCTAAATTCAATACTAACTGCTCAGTTTGGAGATATAAAACAGGTAATTGGTTTTGAGGTATGATGGAATACCTATTTAAGCTTTTAATTTTTTTCTTAATATGAATCTGGGTAAAGTAACATTGATTTATAAATAGTTCCTTAAGAGATAATACAAATGTACCCAGCTTTTTAAGTAGGGAGAAGGGGCGGGGGGCAGTCATCAGCTTATATAGATACAGTATGGGATCTTATGACTGCAGTAATTTACTGAAGTATGATGAAAGACTTACTTATGTTCAAATTTCCCTGTAATGTGACTTAGTGCAATATATCACTATTCAGTATGTATTCTGTTTCCAAACTATAAAACTTCCCTTTCATTTAGGGTGGGAGGAAGGGGGATTTGATTTCCAATATTTAATTGATTAGTTTGGAACCATGTTTATGGAATTTGTTTTGGAAGTATGATGAAATATTTATGTTTACCTTTATTTTAATTTTCATTGTGATTCTGTATGAAGTGATATCATGATGTGTATATTTTGCTCTCAAGGAAAAATTCCCTACTCTTTCCTTTTTGGGGTGGGGGTGGGACACAGGATGGTAGAAGGTGTATAGTATCACCAATGTATGATATAAACAATATGCTTTGATTTATTATGGAGGGGTTTTCTTTTGCCAATTGTCATATTATGAACCGAATACTGTGTGATTTCTAATTCTTCTTTGATTTTCTGTATGATTAGAATACTTCCTTTGATTATTGATGTTTTTGTTTCACAGTTTTATCATGTGATTTGTAACACGTATTGTTTTACTGATTTTTGAAGTTATAAATAAAAAATTCCCCTACTCTGGCGGTAGGGGGTGCTGTTCTCCTGGATTGTACAGCCTGCAGTCAGTGCGGTGATGGAGGTGGATGGAGTGGGAGGGTCAGCCTCCCCCTTCATTTCCCTGGATATTGCGGTCGAGATGGTTAGTATTTAGGAGAACAGGGCTCGGGGATCAACTGAGCCTGTAAATGTGAGATCACCCAAGCGCAAACTGGGACAAGACAAGGCAGACAACCTTTATTTGGAGCTAGAAGAAGTAGACGGCAGCTGGAGGCTGTAATTGCATGGCAGAAATGCCTGTTGTCCGACAGCCGGAATGGAGGGAGTATGGATTGCAGGGAAGAGGACTCCCAGTGGAGTGGGCAGGAAGTGTGTCCCATAGCTTTGGGGCCCTATATGACTTGGAGACCAACAAACACAACAGCGGAGTGAAGCGCCCCACCCAGTGGCATCAGAGGGTGACTTTTTTGGCAGCAAGGCCAGGAGTTTGGTGGATGGTGATGGTGTTCGGAGCACTGGATGTCTCGACTCTTTTGTCACAATGGGAGGTGCGAGGGAAGGCTCGAACATTGTAACTGCAGGTATCACTTTCTTATCTCATGGGGGGCCTGGACTGCATGAGCTATACGATGTGGCTGAACAACATATTGAAATTGATGAGGCTGAGTTGCTTGTACAGACTGAGGCTGGACAGTGTTTGTCTCCTGAGGTGACAGCAGTATTGTTTTTTATGGGGGCACCCAAGGCTCGAACCCTGTTTTTGAATGGGACCCTGTTATTTTGTCCCATAGGATATTTGGAATTGGGACTGTTGGAAGGTCTGAGACTGATGAATTTGTCACTGTGTCAGTTGATAATGACAATGTCTTACAAAGTTCCTTTGATACAAATATGTCTGCCTCTGGAATTACTATTACAGAAGCCTTGGAACAGGCTGGTTGAGTGAAAGGTGAGGGCTAAAAACCCTGGTAATCTCCGGGACCTGTATCTGCCATTGGCCTGGGGTCTCCTGCCCATATTAACTCTTCTGAGGGCCTGAGCCCACTACATACCCCTTCTTCTTTAGAGCTCACTCAGAATCCTACTTTAGGTATTCATGACTGTAAACCATCAGAACCCACAGGTGTGGTGCTTTCTGTTTGCCTTCCAATAAGGAACTGGATCCCCCCCCACTGAACCTGTGCTGGGTGAGGTCTCCCCCCCCAATGGTCTGAGAGGGCTGCGTCACTGGGTGGGCCTAGGATGGCCTCTTCTGGTACTGGCCGTACGCCATCTAGGATATATGCAGGGTTGTCCCCTTCCCCAGAACTGGATAAATGATGAAATGCTGTCAGGACTAAGTATCGTGACAGTCTTGAATCTTTTCCCGATAGAATATATGTGGGGAACTGTCTGATTAAGGAAAGTTTACAGTTTCATGTCAGTGACGTATATGCTTTGATTCACACATCTGGAGACCTGATCTTTGACATTAGTTTCAAGACGGCACAAGGTTTGGAAACATTTTGGATGAGATACCAAGAAGTTCGTTATACCCCATTGTGATCTTCCTTTGTGGTTTTCCCACAGACTAAACCTGCATTTAAAGTTATTACAGTCCTTTTTAAGAATGATGGGGTGTGCATTACTGACATTTTAAATTGGCTAAAATCTAAGTATACTGTACTTGGGAATCCTGATCCTATCATGGATTCTGAGCAACATTGGACAGGGGTGAAGGATTTTACCTCAACTGAATGGGTCGATTCAACGTTTACCATGTTGTTTTCATTTGGGCTGGGACAGAGGGTTCATTTTTCATGCAGGACAACCGAAGTCCTGTTTTTGGTGTGGAACCTATACGCACCTGAGCAATGCGTGTGATAAATTGAAACGCTCCACGTGGGGGAATCGGACATGTCAGTGCTGACTGCCCAACACCAGTTAGCTGTAATTTACGTGGTGAAACTGGCCATTCCTTCCAGACTTGCCCTTGGGTGGTGCATAATCAGCCACGAACAGAGACAGATGACCAGGAGGAGGTGGTGACCTGGACGCAGGAGAGATTTACAGCGGTTGGCCCTGTTCTGGCTTCTTTAGGGGAGATGGATGGCTGTCAGGAGGAGCACCAACTGAATGGTCAGAGGCTAAGCAAGGGAGCCCTGCCTCTCAGCAGGTACCTTTACCATCTGTGTGGGAGAATGTTAGTGTACAGCCTGCTTCACCTGGGTCCTTGGGGGAGACTGTGGGTCCTCTGCACACTTCAGATTCCCTACAGGGTGTTATGCCCCCTCTGCCCCTATGCTGTGGGAGACACGACTACCATGAAGAAGTGCCCCTGTAGTCCTGCCTCCACAAAAGACCAGTTGGAGGGATGTTATTCTGGTAGAAAACAAATTTGCAGTCTTAGCTAAGATGAAGGTTTGAGTGACTCTGAGGAGGAATTGGACAATTTTTCTATTGCATCTTCTGTACAGGTTCTTACTACAGACACAGACTTGGCCTCTACTGAGTCTAAAACTGCAAAAAAGAAGAAAGTAAAACTGAAGAAATCTGTTAAAATGGATATTTGAGGTGGCTTGAGTCCAGTTGCCATGTCATGGAATTTCTCATTTGCTTCTGTTAATACAAATAGTATTAAGAACAGAAAATGGAGATGCACTACTTTCTCCATTCTTTGTGACTTTCCTTTTCATACATTTTTTACAGAACACTTGAATACATATGATCCAAGAAATTGCATTGGCATCTTCTGATTGGTTTGGAGGCCCTTCCTTCTGGTCCTCTGGTAAGGACCCATGTTATGGGGTGGGGATCCTGTTTAATTCCCAGGATATAACAGTCAATAGGTTACTGGATTTGATACCTTGGCAAGCCCTAATGCTCGATATTTACTTTTCCCTTCAGGAATTTCAGTTAATTAATTTATATGCTCCCCAAACAAAGGTTTTGCAGACTGACATGTTAAAATTAATTCAGTCCTTTCTTTTTACTACAAAAACTGTTATCTTTGTAGTGATTTCAATTGTATCCTGAGTCTGGCAGATAAGACAGGTAAAACTAATAAGTTATCTAGTGATATCAATTTCTTGAACAACTTAAAAGGCATTGCTAGACTTACAGATGGGGGCCCAAGTAGGGAAGCAGCCTCCAAGCCATACTTTTTATAAAGGAATCATATCCTCTTGGATTGATTTTGTCTTTTTCTCACGTTGGGTTCCGCTCTACTGGTATGAGGTCTATCCAATAGAAACTATTGACTATGGGCTCACTGCAATTAAAATAGGAGCTGCACTTAATAAACCTGTGACCCATCATATGTGGTACTTGAGTATTTCTGTGCTGGGATAGCAGCATGTCTGGCTAGCTTTAAAGGAATTAATTGTGGCTCGACGATCGGTATATGAGCTATATGATAGCCCTGTCCATTGGTGGGTGGATACCAAATTTGATATTAAAAAATTGTTTCATGTCTAGGCAAAATGACAATATACAGCCCATTATATGCATTACTTAGAATTACAGAAACATGTGCAGTTTCTTATTTTTGGGACTTATGAAACTGGTTATGATTATTTGGCTCAGTTAGCCAACGTTAGAAAGGACATGTGTACCATACAGTACAACAGGGCAACTTCCCTGTTGGCAGAACAAAAATATGGAACACAAGGGAAAAGTAGCCACGTGAACCCTTATGACTGCTGTAAGGAATACATAGAAGCCAAATACATGGCCTTACTGAAGAGACGGGATGGGTCCTTCGCATCCCATAATCTAGAAATGGCTCAAATTGTATACGACCATACATCACGGTTATTTGGACCTAGCCATGAGGTTTTTGATTCAGCATCCAGCTTTCTCTACAGTCTAGTTCTCCCGGATTTGGCTCAAGAGGTTGGAGAGAGCTTGGTGGCTCCTATTACAGTGGAGGAAATCTGTGCAGCAGTTTCTCAAATGAAAGGAACTACAGCCCTAAGACTGGATAGTCTATCAGTGGAGTTCTATAAAAAGATTGTTGATGACATGGGTGAATACCTGGCTCTCTTATTTGATGACATCTTACAAGGCCAAGTTGCTTGCCCTCCATACATTTTGGAGTTTTCTAATATATTTATACAAAAAGGGAGAGAAAGAGAATTTGGATAGTTGGAGGCCTATAAGTTTGCTGAACCTGGATTGGAAAATCTTATGTAAAATCTTAGGGGTTAGATTGTCTGGTGCAGCTCAGATTTTGACTACCCTTACACAAACCTGTGCAGTGCCAAAACGCACTCTGTTTCCAAGGGAACCTCAAGATACAAGAATATCCTTGTTTGTGTATGACTGCTCATACACAATCTTTTATAGTGTATGGGCAGTCACAGCATAGAAAATCACACAAAACTAGCTAGTGAAGACAACGGAGAATAGAAATTTTAACAGTTTCTATTTTTTTTAACTGACACAGTGTGCTGCAGATGTTTCTGCAAGTTCAAGTTTAAAAAAAAACAAACTTCCAGCTAAATTGGACAGAGGAAAGTAACTATGTGGCAACATTCCAAGTTGTTCTGCTGTAGTAGTGACATCACTACTGCAGCAGAACCACACAATGATGTCACTATTGCAGCAGAACAAGCATATTCCAGGCGTGGAATTCTATGCATAACAGCATTCCACCATACACTATAACCTGTTCTTACTTAGAGAAATTTGTGTTGTCTCTGATAATCAGGGATATCTCATCAGCTTGGATCAAGCACAAGCTTATGATGCTGTTAACCATGAATTTTTATTTTCTGTTTTGTCACATTATGGTATCCCACCCTCTTTGTAGCATGGATTTGGCGTGTATACAATAATGTTATGACAAGACCAGTTGTTAATGGTCTTCCTGGGGAAGCAGTTACTATATGTAAAAGGGTGAGACAGAGGTAACCTCTTAGCCCCCTATTATATGTGTTTAGTCTTGACCCTGTCATTCAGAGAACTGAACAGCATTCAGGCATTGTTCATATTAGGGGAAATCTGGGGAGGGTCTTCCCTTGTATAATGGCTTTCGTTGATAACATATGTCTCATGGTTGCTGATGTACAGTCTGGAACTATGGCTGTATCCATATTACACGATTTTTCATCTGTGTCAGGTTCTGCAATTAATAAAGATAAGAGTGTAGGGATGGTTCTTAATACTCCGATAGGAAGGCCAGTGATGGATATTGCTGGGATACAATTTGTGTCAGGCCCTATAAAAATCTTAGATACTTGGTTTGGAGGCCCGAACCCAGCTCTGCAGAACTGGCTTGAACATTTACATATAGCTGAACAAAAGGTAGAGAAGTGGAAGGCATGGCCTATGATGAAGTGCAGACTTTTTTTTTGCTTCAGACCTTTATTTTGCCTTTACTATTGTATGTCTGTTATGTTTTTCCCCTGCCTACTCAGTTAGAGGCCTGGACGTATAGTACATTTTTTAGGCTCCTGTGGGGCAGTAGGTTAAACCCAGTGAAAAGGGCAATCACATACATACCTACTAAACAAGGGGGCTAAATATGCTGAATCCCATTTTATATATATATATATATATATGTATATGTATGCAAATGTTATGCCTATGATACAACCTCGAGGAAAAGTGTGGGCTCCCCTGTTACAGGCTCGGTGTCTTCCCTTATTTCTAAAATGGAGAACAGGGATCGGGGAGGGTCGGATCCTGCCACCAGGGGTGGCAGATAATTTGGTTTCACATTTAAAAAAAACTTAAACAATGGAATGTGTCAATTACTGATGTGTTGTACAAAACTCAGAAAGATTTCTATTCTTATATTTTAAACATTACATTTTTGACAGACCCATGTTTCCAGTGTTCTCCTGGTATACTGGAGACTAGTCTTCTTAGTCAACTTATGGAACCGTGCTTACCAGAAAAGATGTGGCACACAGTGTGGCTATGCTGTCATGAAAAATTGAACATCAGGGGTAACCATAAACATAAAAAGTTGGAAGAATGATATTGCTTATGGTAGGGTTGTGAGACTCAGATTGAGACAATGGAACATCTATTTTGTAAGTTCCCGTACATTATAGGCTTCTGGCCTTTGCTGGCGGCTCAATGGTAATTGCCAGTATTTTTGCAAATGAACTAAACTGTCTTGATTTATGGTAGATCCAGAAGCAAATGGCATGATACCTTTTATTGGATCAACATAGATGTTACAAAAAAGAACAATGTGCCTAAGCTGTCGGATCAATCAAGTCCTTCCTCAGAAGCTTATGACAGGTACTTAGAAAGTCACAAACTATTAACACCCAGATCATACATAAAAAACCCAGAAAGAATTCTCATTGGTTTAAAATACTCATTTAAACCATAACTGCAGTTTAAATCAGTGGAGCCAGATTTCACCAGTTTGTTTTAAGATGAGGAGCCTTTCAAGGTCAAATGTCACCACAATAAGATAAGAACCCTTTGAGCAGAAAGCTCCACTAACATAAATTCTGACTGTCTCAGTGTGTTTGTGAATACAGTCTAATGAAAAGCAAGGACCTTTGGATTCAATACTCACTACAGTACATGTTAAAATGTGATATTATTGTGTGTTAAAAACAAGCAAAAAAAGTATACAACAGAAATGTTCTATATATGATATTAAGAGGGTTTCAAGTAAAGTTTACCTAGTGTGAGCAACTGATTTATGGTGTATTTGGGGTTAGTTGGAAACAGTTTCATCCAGGGATTTTGTGGGTAGTTTTAGCATGTTTAAAATGGGGAATCTGGCAGGATCAATGTCAGTATAATCTGCAACAAAAAATGTATTCCTTTAGAAGGTTTGGTAGCATTAGTGTCTAAGGATATTGTTCTTTTATTTGAAAAGAAATGACGAGCGTTGCCCTGCAAAGTTGTGGAGACTTGGGGGAGACACTTTCCATGGCTTACACCATAAACCAAGTTAGCTTTTGGTGGTCTATAGACCTCTTGGTGGAGGGTCAGTAGTTTTGATATCTGTTTTTTACACATATGTCTGTGTTGCTGCGTGTACTGGGTGTGGGGGGATTTTTTTGTGTGCCTACGGTAGGGGATTAGTGTGGTACTATGATATTTGACATTGGTTTTTTGAAGTTTGACATAAGTTCCTGTGTATAATTTTTACTTTTCTTGAGAAGTGCTATGAGATCTTTACTATCCACCTGATTAGCCACCAGAAAAGGCAGATGGTACATTGGTTTCACAGGACTGCACACCCAGACAGTACAGCATCCGCCTAGTACTGCACTCAGGCACTAGCATTTATGGTATGAGTTCAGTCCTGGTGTGGGACTAGAATGCATGATCTTCTGGCCCACGTACAGATGTGCAACTAACTGAGCCATGCTGACACTTACAGCAGGTTAAAATATCCAGGGGAATGATTTGCCTCTTCGTAGATGACAAAAAAAAAAAAAAGAAAATCTGTGGAAGGATGGATAGCAAGGAAGAAAAAAGGATAATGAACAAAGATTTGGAGAGGCTAGAGACATGGTACAGGGTATGGCAGCTCATGCACGTATAGTAGGAGCAAGGAACCCATGAATGGAATGCAGAATGGGGCGATGGCGGGGCAGATGAAGGGGGTGGTGGATGTGAGGTTATTATATCTGATAGTGAAAAATAATCTGCTCAGAGTGTAATAAGGCAGTAGGCATGGGCAATATAATTCTGGGATGCATAGGCAGGGGGATCAACAGTAGGTGCAAGAATGGGATTCTACCACTGTACAGTTCCCTGGGGAGACCACACTTAGAGTACTGCATGCAGTTCTGGAACCCTCACCTGAAGAAGGATAGAGATTGGGCAGAGTCAGTCCAGAGGAGGGCCAACAAGATGAGAGGGGAACTGTTAAAATCTGTGATATAGGGTACATGGGGAAATAACTAAATCTGAGGATTTGCTTGAATTTGTTTTATTTACCTGCACTGTCAGTGGCTCAGCAATTTTCATGCTTGACTCTAGGGCCAGAAGACTGAAACATGGTTGGTTGTGTTCTAGTCCCACAGCAGGAACTTCAGCAAATTTGCTTAGGATTTCCTCCACAGCATGGAAGCTCTGGGCCTTGTACAAGTGATTACTTCTGGAACCCACCCACATGGTCACACCTTGGACCTGGCATTCTCACTGGGGTTTAAGATTAATGATCTTGAGATTGATCCGGTCATTTGGTCAGATCATTGCACTATCAGATTTAGTTTAAGGACCCTACCTTGCAGTTCATCCCCTGTGGTGGTTTTCTGGTTCTGATCTTTGAAAGGGCTTCGCCCTGAGGGACTGTTGTTGGTGCTGGACACCTCAGAAGTGTTGAAGGCATTTGCTGCAGGGCTGGAGGCAGCAGTGGCAGCCTCTAATTCGGCAATCACTGAGGCCTTTGTGCCTGTCCGTGTACACCCACTGGTGTCATGCCTTGGCTCACCTTGGTTCGATGGGGAGCTGAGGGCGATGAAGACCAAGGGACAAAGGTTGGAGCATTGTTGGAGAAAGTCTAAGGGCCCAGGAGGATAAACTGGTTGTGATGTCTCATTATGATGAGTATCAGAAAGCAATCACCTATAAGAAGGCAGCTTTTCTGTCTAGGGATTTTGCCGCTGGGAGGAACCGACCAGCTCAGCTGTCCTGTATGCTAGACAGGCTTTTACATCTGGCCTGTCTGAAGCCCATTAGAGCTTTTTCACCCACAAAGTGTGAGAAGTTTGCTCGGACAGGGTGTCCTCCATTAGGGCTGGGATTTCCCCAAGTGGGTTGCTGCTAGCCAGTAGGTTGGAGCCTGGGAGTCAGGGTTGGGCTCAGTGGTCCTGGGGAGAGTTTTGATTGGTGATGGTCAATGAGGAGTGTGAGGTAATCTCTGAGCTGCAGCCAATTTTTTTTTATCTGGATCAAGGCCCAACATAACTACTAATGAGCTGCATGGGACATCTGGTTCCAGTGTTCACTGAGATTGTCTGGTGCTCCTTATCAGAAGGGGTTTTTCTAAAGCAACTGAAAAGTGCTTTGGTGAAGCCTCTGCTGAAAAAGCCATCACTGGACCCAGACGTCTTGGCAAATTACTGAATTATCTCTTACCTTCCTTTTTTTGGGAAAGGTTATTGAGAAGGTGGTTGCACTACAGCTTGAGGTACACTTACTGCCTTCAACATCTATGAACCCTCCAGACTGGGTTTAGGACAATGCACAACACAGAGACAGCACAGGTTTCGGTGTTTAATGACTTGCTCTGGGTGAGAGAGAGTGGTCAATTCTCATTCTCCTCAGTCTCTCACCAGCGTTTGATACTGTGGACCATGGGTTGTTACTGGACTGACTCAGGGGATATGTAAGACCCACCAGCAGGGTAATGAGTCCTACCTTACAGACAGGACCCAGAAGGTTGCAATGGGGGAATACTCCTCACACCCAGTGGCTCTGTTCTGTGGGGTACCCCAGGGTTTGGTCTTGAAACCCATGTGTTTGCAGCATACATGCTGCCCTTGGGTGAGATCATTAGAAGGTATGAGCTTGGGTTTCATTGTTATGCCAATGATACTCAGCTCCAACTGTTCTTTGCACCTGGGACACTGGGCTCAGTCAATATGCTTAATAAGTGTTTGGCCAAGATCCATTCCTGGATGTCGCTGAGCTGGTTGAGACTGAACCCTAAGCAAACTGAGGTACTAGTGGTGGAGCCAGGTCAAAGGGCAGGAATGGAGGCTTCTGAGAGGGAGAGACTGGGCTTTGGCTAGGCCCCTCTAGGTTATTAGCCTCCAACAAGGTGAAAAATCTGGGAGTCATTCTCCTGGACAATAAGCTAACACTGGAGGCGCAGGTGGTGGCAGCTGTCTGGAGTGGCTTTTATCACTTATGAACTACCAGCCAGATTAAGTCTCTGGTACCGCCTGATGACCTGGCCATGGTGGTACACACAATCGTGACCTCGAGGTTCGACTACTGCAACACTCTATACCTTTTGGGGAGAAAGCCTGGGGAAACCCAATTCCAACTAAATGACAATCAGTGGCACTCTTGAGTTCCACTCTGTGGTCACTCCCATTAGAGGGATTGAAAGGATAATGGTTGAGAGGGTTGTGATGTCATCAGAAGCACATTGCAGATCTGAAGTCAGGGTAGACAGGTACTGTGGGACAAAAAACAATATAAAAAAAATTGCAAATCCAGAAATTTGGCAGTGCTCTTGTCAGTAAACAAAGTAGCACTTTAAGGAATTACTGAACAGAAAATAACCCCCACCCCATTCATTTCATCAGTCATGGTGCACATTTTAGGAGATGTTTCTTATTATCCTATGATGTGTTCAGATTCTCCAGTTATGCTGTTTTTTGTATGTCAGCATAATTACGATGAAACGAGCCAGACATTGTTCATTTACTTAGTTATTCATTGGGAACAGCAAGAGTGCTCTGGGTGTGGCTCATTTACAAAGGTGCTCCCCTCCCTTCCTCCCTCTGGCAGATGGCAGCATCATGTAAAGCACATAGTAGGTTTAGTATCTAGAGATTCAGTCATGGTCCCTGTCTGTGAGACCAGATGCAGAGTGCCATCTGGTCATAGGAAAAAAAGCAGAAGTGGTGTAGTGCATACAGAATTAGTAACCTGATATATAGTGCCATCTAGTGCAGAACGTGAAGATTGCAGAATACAAGGACATGTCTAGCAAAAGCCAGTCTAGCACTTACGTTAAAAAGGTTTCCCTTTAGTTGAAGGGTTAAAGCTGCTGCTCTGAGACCATAGATGCATGGCTCGATCCCAGATTCCAGCTCTTAAATGTGCACACTTGTAATTCAGTTTACAGAAGCTTTCCCTCCACAAATCTGAGGAGGGATGACATTACAGTGGGTATAGCAATACAGTCACTAAGTTACATAACAGAGCAGTGTCAGTCAGCAAAGCAGGATAGCTACACATTAACAGAACTGACCACTATTTCAGTTACAGAGTTAACTATTATGTATATGGAGGGAGTTAGATAAACTTTTAAAGGCGGTATTGAGCTTTCCTGTCACTAGCAGCAGTCCAGAGACATCCATGACTAAGGGCCTGAGCCACGAAGATGGCCTGGATCATCTGGGTCAGCACCAAAAGAACATATTCAGGCTGCAGAGCTCCATTCTCAGGAAGTGGCATGCCTTTGGCATGATTTACACTCCCCAGCAGTCCAGCCCAGGGTCTGGACAGCAAGGCAGAGGAGCCAGAGGGGACTCGGGGCCATCAAAGGTGAGGGACAATCATGGCTCAGATATCCCTGAGAAGTGCCTGGGGGGACTGTGTACCTGCCCTGGCATGGATAGCATGTTCTGGTTTACTCGGATGCATGTTTTGTGCCTGTGACCACCTCAGTCTAGCCACATGCATACACATGCAAGTAGATCAGGATCTGGTGCAGAGAGGCATGCAAACAACATTGTGGATGACCTGGGGTGTGCAGCATGTGAGATGGGGCATTCTGTGGCTTTCCCTCATCCTCAGCATGTGCACAAAGGTTGGGACTGTGTGGATCAGCCCTAAATCTGCTTATGTTGATGCTACACTGACACCATTCTAAAAGATAGTGCCAGAGACAGCAGCTAATGTGTGCGCTCTAAATATGAGCACTGAGACCTAGGGCTTTTTTGTGTAGCTCTCTGTAAAAATTATTCTTTGTAAACAGGGTTCTTGAACTGTGCGGTCCAGACTGCTGCCACTGTCTTCCTTTTTTCCTGCATGTACATTACAGTACTTAAGTTTTTTCAGGGTGTTTTTTTCTCTTTTTTGTCTCCTAGTGCATTTTTGGTAATAAACCTGTTTGCATATATCAGTGCCTCCTGGAGTTCCTTGTGCCAATCTGCACATGGTGGTTGTGGTTTTTTGTGGAGGGCTTCAGCAGCCAGGTACATTTTCCTTTGCATGGGTGTGGCCCCTTTATAGAGTTTACAGAGGTGCTAGGGCTCCCATTTAGATCTATCTTTGTGGTCCCAGTTTGAGACCAGCAGTAAAGGGGGAGTAGGCAAACAGACTGTGTTGTATGGTGTGTGGAAAAGTGGGTTAGGTATCAGCTCTAGTCTAGTCATATGTGGTGGAGATCATTTGGTAATATGAATGTAAGAAAGTGGAAACCCCTCAGTGGCTGCATTTTTGTCAAGACAAGAGGGAACCTCCCCTGTGGCAGGGGAACCTATTACTTTTGTTGAATGCTAAAAGGAAAAGGTCCTCTTCAAGCTACTGAGGTGCCTTGATGTTCATTAAAAGGAAGAAGGGCTCCCCAGTAGCAGTTAATTACTCCCCAGGGGCTTTACTTCCATTAGAGGAACTTTAATCCATGATTAAAAGTGACAGATAAAGATGTGGTGTGGCATTTTTGAAAGCCCCCTCCCCTCCCTGTGTACTGTATGTACTCACCAGCAGCTGCTAGATTTTTCTACCTGGACCAGCCCTCTCCAACAGCTGTTTTGCAATTATTTGGGAACTGGGAGTTACCCTTTTTAGCAGGGGAAGTGGGAATTTAATTGTTACTTGGTTCTGCCTGACACTAAGTCCTCCCTAAATGTGTAGCTCCCTAGTGTGGATTATTTCCATCGGGAGATATCCTCCCCAGTGGTGATTGGTCCACTGTATTGGGGTTGGTAATTCACTGCAGAGGGAGCAGTGGTTTGTTCTCCTCACATATTGTCAAGTTTAAGGAGCAGACCCTGCCTTCAGAGGGGCATTCAAACTTTTTTTGTATTGGGTGGGTGATCTCCCCTGATCTCTCCTGTGGCAATATATTTTGCACATCCTGCACTGGATACCACTCCCAGGAATTACATTAACAGTTAATCACCTCCTAAGGGCATATGGTATTCGGCTGTGCCTTGTGCCACAATATACTCCTAGGGGGTCATTAACAGTCTGTTAATCTAACCCCAGTCCTGCCTTATTGCTTAAAGTAAGCTAAGTATGTTAAGATAAAGGACCTTTTACTGGCTTAACTTGAAAACTGAATAACTCTGGCATTGGGATATTCCAATGGAGTTTTAAATAAACTTTGTTCTAATGGACTGAATAACTTTTAACACAAGTTACGTTTGTTTTATTCATATGACAAACATTGCCTAGACTGTTAATTGGGAAATCTAATAGATGAATATTACTAGTTTATTCTTATTTGGTAGCCATATCTGCAGTGTACAGGCATTTGATTAGTGGATTTTAATTGTAGTTTTGCATACAATCTCCAGTGTAATGTATCAATATTCAGAAAAGCAGATATGCAATGTAAGAGATGAGCAGGGTCCCAAAACTGAAGACTTCCACAACAGCTTTAGGACACTGGAGATTCCTGATAGGTGCTAATAATTAAAATAAGAAAAAAAGTGATGTGAAGATGTTAGGGGAGCAGATGAATGAAAAAAAATACTTCTAGGATTAAAGTAATTGAGATCCGCTTCTTAGACAAACTGCACAGGAAAAGAGATTAGCAGGGTAGCTATAGGGGGTGCATGCATGATAATCTTGATTTAATTCCTACTAGTGGATACACAATCCTCAGATTTCTCAACACCAACTTACAATTGATTATAACTAAATGGGTGAATTGTTGCTGGGGTTAAACTGAGTCTGACATACCAGTAGTTTGTGATACCAAAACATGGGCCACACATTCTGTCCCAGATTCATATCTGAATTTAAATGGCTTTCTTTCTTTTAGGAGAGATAGAGTGGATAAGAAAGGGAAGGGGGGTCTAATTTGTTATAGCGAGGAGAATTTTAGGCAGAGACATTAGTTTTGTGAGACAGAGAGAGAGAACGAGATAAAGAGCATGTTGAAGACATTTCAACTTGGGTTAGTCTGGAAATGTCTTCTAGAGTATGTAATCCCCTATTAGTTAAATCTATGTATTACCTATGTATTACCTTTCAGAAGCTTGCAAGAAAAAGACAGACAAATATTTGAAGGGTTCCCAGGATATTATTGAATTTAAACATCCTTAATCATGAATAGTCATGTTAGGTGACTTCAAAAGGCTGCCTGTGAATAGGTTTAATATTTCTCATAAATTAAGGCAACTACCAGCAGTGGTTCTGAACTAGATATGATTCTAACAAACCTTGTTCCCATATGGACCCTAGATTGTTGACCCCGTTAGCCTGTCAGGCCAAAATGTGGTTTTCTTGGAACACTTATAGCCTTTTAAAATGCATAAAGCATTAAAAGAATGTGTTGTTTATACTAGTGTCAATCACCAATCTATTAATTAAAGACATTAACAATTCAATAATAATATTATTTATTTTGTATTTTTTGTGCACACTTAAACAGATTGTTGTGGTGCTGTACAAGAAAAAAGTATGAGTAAGAAAATATGCAACAGTATATTACAGATGTAATATTGCCCATTTTAAAACCTGAATTGTTTGCTGGACACTAATGGAAATATGCTTTGCTCATCAATTTTCCTTAAATAGCTCGACATGTACACCCTGGAGGAGAGGAGGGACATGGGGACATGATAGAGGTCTTTAAGTACATAAAGGGGATCGATAAGGGGAACCCGGTCAGGGTTCTCCAAAGGAAGGAGGAGAGAACAACGAGAGGGAACAGTTGTAAGCTGGAAGGGGGCAGGCTCAGAGGGGAGAGGAGGAGGTGTTATTTCACTGAAAGGGTAGTGGAGCCCTGGAATGTGCAGCCCAGGGAGCTGGTAGAGGCAGAGACCGTGGCCGGGTTTAAGAGGGGATGGTACAGGTACAGGGGGAGGGTAAATCTGACCAGGTCCAATGCAGGTGGCACATCTGTGACTGGGGACAGTATAACCCAAGGGGAAGGGGAGGACACCAAAATCGGCCCTCAGTGCAGGAGCTGAAAATTGAGCAGACTCAAAAGGCCGTTAGGCTTAGTCTGCTGGCGTTTTAGTATGTTAGTAAATAAATGGATGATATGTATGAATATAAACATATCAACATACAAATAATGGAATAAATTGTACAAATACTTTAAAAAGATGAAACAAATAAGTGCACAATGGAGCTCATTACATTGTTTGCCTGAAAGACATACTGCACATGGGTAAAGAATTCCAAAGGGTAGAACCAAAAAAAAAAAATGCCTGAAGTGACACCTAGGACAACTTGCATGAATGGACAACTTGAATGAATATAGGAAGTTAGCTTGTTGGTTCAACAAAGGAACTTGCAAAAGGTCTGAAAGATTTGGTTCAAGCACAGATAGAAAAGCATACATCCAAAATAAAAGTAAGGTACTTTCCAGTAAGCCATGGAGAACAGAACAATTAAAAGTTTTGAAAGGGAAAGGAGAGGAGGCTGTTAAAAAGGCCATTGGACCCTTTATAGATACTTGTAACACAGCTCTCACTGAGGCTCTGGAAAAGAGCGCGAGGATTGGCTGAATGGGCACAGCTGACTGAAACTGAGCGGCTATTAAGCCAGACATAACGCCCGCTCGGTCAGTACCAGCTGTGGCCATGGAGGCTGCCGAGAGTAGCAGCCCGCTGAGGCACCACCTCGCAGCGCCAGTGGCGGCGCTAACATGGTGGATGTCTTACTGTAATGTTCACTTGCTCTCCTGCCTCCAAAGACACATTGCAGATGACAGAAGGGCTGCAGTTCTTCCTCCTGGTCTTCCCTCCCTTCTACCGAAACGCAGATTTCTCCTGAAGTGCTGAACTGAAATCCTTCCTGGGTGAGCAGCTCACTTTGGGCTGTCAGCAGCATCCTCTCAGACAGAACTCTGCACCCTCTCTGCGGCTGCTGCAGCCAGTTTGGTTACAGATGACCAGCTCCTTTGTGGGAGCTCATTTACAGATACCGCCATGCCCGGTGCTTCGGTCATACCTCCCAGCCATTTACCTCGCTCGCACCCAGCACTCTGGCAAACACCTACCAGTCCGTGCACCTCTCCACCAAATCTGGCAAGCCTTTTCAGAGTGACAGTCTTATGAGCAAACTGCACCGCATTGTAACCCACCGGGCTCGCGCATGGAGCCAATCAGCACTAGACGGTCATGGCTGTTTCCGCGTCTAGAAAATGAAAGTGTTTCTCAGTTTCTATAACAGCTGCAGGTTAAAGCAGGCAGCCGCGGACTATGGAAGGGGAAACTGTGAGTTGCTCCACTGAAGAGTGCATTTGGGATGCAGGGACGACGTGGGTCGCACAGCAGTTCGGCAGAGAGGCACCTGTGCGCAGAATGACACTAGCTGTTGTCCCTGTTACAGGAGTGCTGCAACACAGAGAAATCCTCATCCGACTGCTGACAGGGTCCTCCCGCCGGAGGTGATGCCGGTAACATAAGCTCTGCGTCGCGCGAGCCTATATTTACAAAGCGCGTATCACTTCTGTTGGGTTTCTACTGGTGATTACGCTGGGGTGCCTCGGCACGCGCCCCAGCGGGCATTAATCCACCCGTAGAGCCTCAGCTGTGGTGATTAATGCTTACTTAAGGACCAAAGTTAAAAGTTGAGAAAGCCTTATTATCAAAACAAACTATAGAATGTGGTTAGTACTGAGCAACAAAAATAGCGGGGAGGTGTGCATTATTTATTTATTTATTTTTAGGTCAAACAAAGATGCTAGCAATTGGTGGACAGGTGCTTAGGTAGTAAAGAAAATATGGACATTCTAATTTTGGCTAACTAGGGTAACCTTAAGTGCAGCGGTGTACCTCAGGAGCTTGACAAGCTCACAGTTATGAATTCACACCAGGTTCATGTTCCCAATCAGTACCTTATCACTGTAGTGCTAATAAAAGGCAAAGTCACAGGCTGTGATCACTTTTCGGGGTAGCTGTTAATTTCTTGCTCTGAGGTTCTGTCCCCTATAATTATGTGCTTTTTAATCAACTTACTGTATGATAGAAGGAAATGTTGTAATGGAAGGGAAACAAGTGGATATTGTCCCAATACTTAAATTTAATTATGTTAAAGGTTTGAAATACAACCTTAGATCTTTAGCTTTAATTTCAGTGTTATCAAAGATCACTGAGCAATTTGTCTATGAACGGGTGATGAATGAGGTAGGGGACAGTGTCTCAGAGTTCCAGTTTGGTAACCTTGCTGGGTGCCCCACCACACACCTCCTAATCAAATTTGCTTCATGATTTGCATAAGGCAGCTGATGAGGGTGATGTCTCTGACACTGTCTTAATTGATTTTGGCAAACGTTTTTTTTTTAATGTCTTTATTCAAATGTTCATATCAAATTTACAAACAGAGCAGGGAGATCATAACATTATCAGTCATGCTTACTAAGTAAAGCATTGGTTTTACATTCAGATTTTTCCCATCTGCAATCAGTTAATAATAATGACAGAATATAAACTATAGTGCTGCACTTTTAAATGTGTAATAGATCTAGTGTTTTAATAGTAACAAAATTAATAGGATTATCTCCATATCCTGCTCTAAGATGCATAAAAAAAAAAAAAACATATATGACCTAATAATAAAGTATTCTCTGTGAGGCTGGGCATATTACCTAGTACATTAATGTATTCTCTTTAAATACCAATAATAAATACATTTAATAAACAGTAACCGAATAGTGAAAGGCCTGTGTGAGATTAATATTGTTGTTTATCATTTGGAATTAGATGACAACTCATATAGAGTGTTACCTCGGGTGGAGGACCCCAAACAAGTCAGTAGCCCCATGCCTGCTGAAAGAGCTAATGTGCCTTCATAACCTTTGATAAAAAACATAATGGGGTACCATGCTCACTGATATTTATCCATTTGCAGGCAAAAGTCAGCAGTGATTTTTTTCCATGCAATAGATACTTTTTATAATGCTCACCCAATTTTGCAATGAGGGGGAATCTGGAAGTAACCACTTCTTGGTAATGCCCTTACTGGCCACCGCTAATAATATTCCCAGAAATAATCTTTGATGATACAATCTCCTCCCTTTGGGGAGCAATCTCCAAATCAAATGCTTAAATCCAAGGTTCCCTTGAATACCTGCCATTTGCTTGTATTTCTGTCCTACCCTCTCCAAGAAGGGCTGTAATGTTGGGCACCCAAAAAATTGTTATATGGAGTACCTTCCTCCCCACTGCCTTGCCAACATCTGCCTGAACGGTTCTGCATGCACTGTTTCATTCTAGTGGGAGTTAGAAAGAAGTGGCTAGTGATTTTCCATCTAAATTCCCTCCAGTTGTTTGAAGCTGAAGTATGAAAGACCCTGTCCCAAATATGGTGCCAATCTTGGGAAATAATGTTAAAGCCTGATTCCCTCTCCCAAGCAGATTGATATGGTGGTGGTGGTTGTATTTTGATCTGTCTGTAGGTCTAAACTAGTTTTGAAATATGTTTCTTATGTAACTGACCCTCTGCTGCCTGCATGTGGACTAAACATATGGGGTGAGGATCTCTCTGAGAATCCATCGAATGGACGCCCGACCCAATGAAGAGATCACTTGAAGTTATCTAAAAATGTTGCTGCGTTAATTGGTAGTCTTTCTGCATGACTGCGAATGGCCAGATACTTCTGCTATGAATAAACTGGGAGAAAAGGCTCAAACCCAGTCCCTTCCAGCAGTGAAAGGTATTACCCATGCGAGGAGGGAGAAATTGAGCACATTGAGCTATTTGAGTAAGGGAAGTCAGCGACTCCACGATTCCCAAATCTCTTTTAACTACGCTCCATGGTCAGTAGAGCTGTTGTGTCCATGGATTAGTCAACATTAATTTAACTAATTGCTCTGCTGGAGTATCAAAACACACCAGGGGGTGCGAGCCAAGATTACTTTCTATCTCTTGTGAGACCCAAACATTAGCTGGGTCTTTCCAAAGGTACGCAATCCAGGGAAGCAACTGAGCCATTTGCAAATGTAATTTTAAATCTGGCAAACCCAACTCTTCCTGCTTCTTAGGTCTTTGAACGTCTGACCATTTAAGTCTGGCCCTGCAGCCTCCCCAAACAAAATAATGTAGGGCCCTATTTCAGCAAAGGTTTTGATTACATAGATCACACATGTTTGTTCAAAAAATTTTCAAGATGGATACACATTCAGTGTTGATTTGCTAAGTGACATCCTTTCAGTCTTGAAGAATCCAGCATGTCAAGATGAATAAAGAAATCAGATTAGCAGAGGTATGTGTTAGAGTTCCCCAAGGGACCAAGGTAGGCCCCTTATTGTTTTGACTGCTTATCAATGGCTTGCATGCAAAATATAAACAAGTGTATGTGGATGACACTACCATGTACAGTTTACATTCTGAAAATTAAGTGAGCCTCCTTTAGTCTGATTTGAATACTGTAATCATAAAAGCATAGAATCGTATCAGCAGAAAAGGACCATTCAGCCCATCGAGTCTGCCCAAGATAGCCCCCCCAACGCCCTTTTACCTCCCACCCCACTGCTCTCTCTCTCACCTCCCTTTCCTAGTCCCATGTAGTTATCCCATGCTCTTTTGAATTTCTCCACTGTATCCACCTCCAACACCCACTCCGGCAACCTGTTCCATGGTTGTACAACCCTCTCTGAGAAGTAACACCCCCTCACATCCCCCTTAAATCTGCCCCCCAGCTTAAATGCATGACTTCTGGTGGTTTTGTTTTCCTCAGTCTGAAGATGTCATCTCCCTTAACCTTATTTATTCCTTTCATATATTTGAAGGTTTCCATCATGTCCTCCCATCACGTCTCACCTCCAGCGTATAAAGACCAGGCTCCTCCAGCCTCTCCCCATATGGTTTCCCCTGCATCCCCTGAATCATCTTGGGCACCCTTCTCTGTCCCGTTTCCAGCCTATCCTTGTCACCCTGCAAATGGGGCCTCCAGAATTGAACTCCATACTCCAGCTGTGGTCTGACCAATGTTTTGTATAGTGGCATGATCACCTCCCTCCTCCTAATAGTGAAGCCCCTCCCAATGCATGCCAATACTCTTGTTGCTTTCCCAGCTGCTCATAATAGAGTGGAGAAATTATAATATGTGAATAAAAAGATAAAATAGATAGCTCCAAAAAGAAAGTCCTAACTATATAATTTGTTAAAGATCTCCTTATGCATGATTTTACAGTGAATGGTGACACTATAAATAATGATTACTTCACAGAATTACTTGGAGTCATTATTATCAATGATCTTAAATGGGGCCACCATATTGAGAGGGTTGCCAGCCAAGTTAATAAATGGGTTTACTTACTGAATGCTCTTAAAAGAGCTGGTTTAACAGTGAAGGAGCTAGTCTCTGTGTACAAGATGTTAATCCAGCCTGTATTACAATATTGTTGCTGCCTCCTGCACTCTGGCTTAACCTGCGAACAAACCTCAATTCTTGAAGAAGTTCAAAAGTCACACTCAGAATAAATTAATGTCAGTGTTCCTTATAAACAAATGTTGCACACTTTGTCTTTTGAGTGCCAGATATGAAAACATGTGTAAGTGGTTCTTTCAAAATATTTCTACCAAACCCAGTAAACTTTCTTCATTAATTTAGGAAAACTAAAATAAGCATTGCCTGACAAGAAACAGAAAACAGTGGCCCACTAATCAAATGAGAACAAAAACATTTGTTTCCTTTTTTTTTTTTTTTTTTGTCATGGGCAATTGGTAAATTTGGATGACGTAGATTGTTGGGCCTCCTGAAGAATGGATTAAAATCAGAGGTAAAATAATCACATATGCTTTATTAAAGCCCACATGGAGAGAGTAATGTACTGTATACATACAGTATATGTTCCGGATGTAAGTAATAAGCCATGACAAGGTGTGCCTGCAGCATCGTGCTTCACAACGCCCCTAGCCATGCATTAGAACTGTCTATCGCACACATCAGAGTGGCCTATTGTGCTTATAAAATGGGCTTTTGTACATTACATTCATGTAAAGGTCATAATTTTTATCTTGAAACAGAAATAAAATAAAATGTCTTTTGATGTAAAATAGTTCCTCCACCAGCAATACATTTTTTTTGCCCCTTAGACTGTTGTCCTATTTTGGCCACTGTAGTTCAAGATAGTTGCTATGGTTAGCAGGTCCCCCCATACACACACACACACACACACACACACACATACACACATACATATCGTCATCCGGAGGTACACAGCATGTTTCATTTTACTGATGTATTTTTTTACATTTGCCCAGTTGCAGTGTACCCTCCAATGAAGAGCTAGTTAGGAGCGAGTGAGTGCATTTGGGTGAAGCAGAAGCACGAGCAATCGCAGCACTGCAGCGAGTGCTGGCAAGTGGGTTGAAACAGATAGATAAGCACACATAAAAAAACTTAAACCAGCTTGTGACTGCTACAGCATCTCTGTAGAAAAACCCTTACTGTATGTATAACGGCTGGAGACAGGAGAGAGTGGAAGACTGGTCGAGTTGGAGAGGGGTAGAGAGCGGTTGAGCGGGGGGGGGCAAAGCAGTCACTCTGTTAGGAAAAACAAAAAAATACAAACAAAGGAGGTTTGAAAAAAGAAGTGTTTTCCTATGAGATATTGGACAGTTGTGTTAGTTTTGAGAACTGTTTATGTTGTTTTTAAGAGAAATGGTTTCTTTTTATATTTAAGTATTCCGTGATTTTTCTCAGTAGTGAGGAGTAAAAAATGGCAGCTATTTCATTTTTTTAAATTGTACAGATCAAGGGTTTTACTGCATCTTGGCTGGCAGGACTAGTTTTAGCCATGTGTTAGCCGCTTCTAATGCACGGCTAACAACCAATCAAATTGCTCCAAACTCTGCCCATTTTACAAACATTTATTGCTAACCCCATGAGTTTCTGAGACTGTACTTTGCATATTATGTACTGCATTTGTCACGTCTCTGGTGTCCGAGATTGAATTATTGGAGTTTTCCTTTTTTTATTTTTTGTCTGTGATAAAGGTTTTTGTAGTATTTGGCATGTTATATACTGTATAATATTTGTATGAACTTTAATTTGTGTTCTCACTAGTTGCAATGAACAAGACTAATGAATTGAAACTACACTGTGCCACCATTTTATGGAACCTTTTGATGTACCACATGGGAAAGCTGTGCCTAACTACACTGTACTCTACAAATGGCTGCAGCTTATGTGTGTGTTATGCACTGAACATGCCCATAGGTCTTTGAAACTGCCTCTAGGCTTGAATAGCAAACCACACTCATTTGTTTTCAGCAGAAAATACACATACAAAGAATGCTACAAAACAAAGTATTGACTATGTAGGTTGCAAGATAAAACTATTTAATGGTCTTCCCCCTGACGTTTTCAAGAAAAGAGACATTTTTTCCCATAAAGAGAACGTCAAGGGAAGCTAATCTTAAATATAGCCTGCATTTTTCCACACTGCTGAGGGTCTGAGGGACTATAATGGCTTTGAACCCACAAAATCAGGACTAAAAAAGACCTTCCATTGATTTTAAGGATTTTGATTTTAATAAACAAAAGGTTATGAGTGTGCTGGGGGCTCATGTCAGGTTCCAGACCCTATAACCTCCATACCCTCTCTCATCTCAAATCTATGTATATTTGTTATGGTCATTAGACCATTAATATATTTGCAAGAGAGCTCCATTACAGAGCCATTCAAACCTCTGGGAGCATTTTGAAAAAAACATATTTCAACACAACTCAACTTGTATTTCATTTATCTTCTAAAAATGTCTCCTCCCTATTATTTGGAAGTTAGCACAATTACAGGATCCTTGGTCCACAGTATCAAAAAGTTGGTGCGTGGCCAAATATGCTAGTTATAGGCTAACCAGGTTTTGTGCATTCAAACAGGGCAGGGGCTATAAGTGGACAATACCTACACAGAGAATATACCACTGTACCAATGCAAATGAGGGATCCCTGTTGCATACAGGGCGTAGTGTGTGTAGTCAGAGGTTTTGGAAGTGCTACACAACCCCCGTCATAGTGCTGTTTAATGTTTTCACAGCTCTATTGTTATCAAAGCACACAGTGGTATGCAAACAGATGACACCCCCCTCTGGCCAAGCACAGAGTAGTGGACTAACAGAAAGAATTATTGCCCTTGCTAATATCTCCCTTCCCCTGATCACTGTACTAATCTGTCACAGGACTATGCTTAACCCATTCCCCGGTAGTCTAGTATCCCTCCCCCCGCCATTGCCACACTGAATCTTTAGATAAATAGGTGTAACCCATTCCTTGCTAATCCAGTGGGCCCCCCGCTCACTGCTGTACCAATCTCACCACAGAGCGCCCCTCTCTTACCAAGGGCAGATTTCTTCAAACATAACTGCTAGCCCAAACTTGAGGCAGCCTGCCACTCTGGGCAACTGCCTATGACTCTGACACTTATTGACTCTTGCTTCTACCTAGCTAATCTCTGTCACTCCTGCCAACTACAGCCTCATAGCAACTGCTTCTAAGTACTGTTACCCTACTGTAAGGCTGAAAAAAAAAAATCTGTTATTGCGAAGCTTAATCATATAGCCAACTGGTATGCCGCTTACTCTTAATTAATAATAGGAAATGTGAATGCATAGTTTAAATCCCACCTACCCCTGCTGATAGTTAAGTCTGGTCATAGTGGTACCAATTCTAAAGTTAATTAATAATTAGTTAATAGGGATCCTTGGTACTAATATTTGTCTCACTGGGATACTCCAACTGCACCCCTGCCGTTGACTTGATTCCGGTGTCTCCCCTCTAAAGATAACTGTTCTAAATAACAGTAGGTTTGACTGGGAACCGTTATCCCAAAGGTAGCGAGCCAGGCTTGCCTAACACATCTAGGTTGGAGGCTGAACCTGCTCTGGTATCCTCAGCTGACGTTGCTGCATGCGCCTGCAACCGCAGGGTTTGACGCCAGTTCCTGGTTCCTCAACCCACTAGGTCAGGGACCTGAGATCCATGCGGGTGGCCCTGAAAAGCTTCAAGATGAACCCTGGGAACTGGAACAAGGGCATCCTCTTGGCTTTGATCTATATTCTGGCCCAACTAGGGATGGATTGGCTCATTAGTAATGACAACTGCCCCCCTTATGCCCGTGGGGGGGCGGGAATGCATACGGCAAGACACTACAGCTGCCCCTCCTCCAGGTGCAACATCCCTCTCCTAGTGGCATATGAATTCTCTAGGAAAGGGATCCTCTATCGATCCCTTCTCCTCATTAGGAGCTTAACCCCATGCCCATCTACACTGGTTCTATCATCACTAACCCTCACTCTTCGGCGCTAGCTAGCAGCTGCTGCTACTGGCGGGAGACATCCAGCCTAACCCAGGCCCAGGGACACCAAACGTAACTATTTCTTCCCCATCAGATAAGGCCTGGGATGGAGCCAAGGGTCTGAGGTTGGTGCACATGAACATCCGCAGCCTGAGACCTAAGATTCACGAAGTCCAAGCATGGCTAGCTGTCTACAAACCAGACATACTAGCAGTCTCGGAGACTTGGCTAAAGCCCCACATTCTGGATCACGAGGTAGCTGCCTCTGGATACGCCTTCTACAGAAAGAACAGACCCTCGAAGAGGGGTGGGGTTCTGGCATATGTAAGGAGCACAATTACATCCTCCCTCGTTAGTATGCCTCAAGGCATGACCCCGGACATAGAAGCAATCCTTATACGGCTCACTCTAGGTGGGGCTAAGCACCTCACAATAGGCTGCGCATATAGCCCCCCTACCAATGCGCTCGGTTCTCTGGATGCGCTTTTGAAGAACCTAGCAGTAGAATCTGCTTCTGAGCTTATCTTACTGGGCGACTTCAACCTAAACTGGGCCCTTGAGGAGAAGTCTGCCATCAATGGTATTTAAGTGACTCCGCCTCACCCAAGTCATCTCCTACCGACCAGAATGAACCACGCATCAGGAAAGCATACCATAATTGACTGGGCCCTGGTTTCTACCAACCAATGTAAAATGGCAGGGACCTTGGCGATGCCCTGAGTGACCACCGTCGTATTTGCCATCTGAAGAACTGTGTAATAAAGTCCCGCCCTAGGATTATTACTACTAGGGACTTCTAACTTCCTCCCTGACCAATTCATTGGGTACCTAAATGGATCGACTGAGCAATATAAGACACCTTCCTAACCTGGAGGATGCCGTTGAATTTTCCAGACATCCTCACTAGAATTATTGACCTCTTAGCTCCTATGAAAACCCACAGAGTAAAGGGAAGCTGCTACAAGTGGATATTGCCTCCTCTAAAAGCTCTGATGTCCACCCGGGACAAGGCCTGGAAAAAGTACAGGAAATCAATGCTACCACGGGACTTAGCCAGTTACAGGGCCCTTAGAAACCAATACAAAAAGGCCATAAAGTTAGCTAAAAAAGACTATATCACCAACCTCCAAAAAACTAACCTAGGCAATCCCAGGCTCTTCTGGTCGCACATTAGTGAACTCCTCAAAGGGAGCAAAAAAACTACACCCAGCCCAATCTTGGCTAATGGGCAATTAATCAATGGGGGATCTCTCATTGCTGAGTCCCTTAACAGTTACTTCACGAACCTGGATGCTTACAAGACGGGACCCCGGACAGGAGGAGTGAGCGAACGCTCAACAGCCCCAGACCTTGACCGCCCTTTGTTTCACCTGAGGCTGGTCAGGAAAAGGAGGTTTTGATCATCCTAAATCCTACACCGTGAGAGGATCTGGGGCCCTGGACGGATCCAAACCAGAATCCTCAGGAGGGCTCCAGCCTTAGCTAAGCCCCTAACCTGGCTGATAAACCGGTCTATTAAGGAGGGTCTGTACCCAAGCTTTGGAAACAGGCCCTAGTGATTCCTATACACAAGGGAGGGCCAACTGAGCCCATTGAGAACTACAGGCCCATCTCTTTGCTATGTGTCATTGCAAAAGTACAGGAGAAGCTAGTCTACTCCCAACTCCGAGAATACCTAGAAATCCACCGGGCAATCTCACCTTCACAGCATGGCTTCAGAGCCAAGCATGGGACGGATACTGCGCTAACTAAACTCTCAGCAGATGTACTGAGCAATAATGACGCAGGGGTCAGCACAGGGGCGGTCTTTATTGACCTATCTAAAGCATTCGACTTGGTAAACCACAACCTCCTACTACAAAAAATGCGCTCACTTGGCCTTGACACCCATTCACTGGGTTGGTTCAAGAGTTATCTCTCTGGACGCACCCAGAGGGTCAAGTGGGAGGATAAAGTCTCCAAGCTAGCTCCACTCAAAGAAGGGGTACCTCAAGGGTCAATCCTCGGCCCCCTTCTCTTTACACTGTTCATAAATGATCTGCATACACACTGCGGGAGCAGTAGCGTTATCCAGTACGCGGATGATGCGGTCATCTACAGAGCTTCCCCTACTTTACCTGAGTTGAAGACTGCCCTCCAAGAAGACATCCTTCAGATGGAGGATTGGCTCACTCTTAACAAAATGGTTTTAAACACCAACAAAACAAAGGTAATGCTCTTTGGTCCTAGATCCCTGGGATCTGAGAGGTCACATCTTCTACAACTCCAGTCCAGGGGTGTAAAACTTCAGGTGGTCACCTCCACCAAATACCTTGGCCTTACCTGGACCAAGGCCTCACACTAAAAATCACGTAGACCAAATCACCAAGATCCATGGGAAATTTGGAATCCTTTATAGACTAAAGGACCAAATATCCCTGAAGCTAGAGTAGCCATTGCCAGCTGCATTTCCTCCCAAAGCTCACCCACGCCGGCCCCGACCTCCTGTGGGCGTGGCCGTGATGAGTTAGGAGGCTGCAGACCTTGTACAACAAGATAGTCCGCTGTGGCCACTATGTCACATCCCGAGGACCCACCATCATGCAGGCCCACCCAGGCTCAGGTGGCCGCCTTTGAAGCTCCGCCTCCTACCCAACCCTCTGCCTTACATCAGCTACTGGGTCCCACACCTCCCCAGCCTGAATGGCCTCAAGTAGGGTGAAACCCAACCCACGGTGCCTGCGCTCCATCAGGCCAAACTCTCCTCGTGGTTCCCAAGACTAGGACTAAGCCGGGTCCAGGTCCTTTGCATACACCGCCCTTCCACCTGGAATAACCTCCCTTGAGGTACGGGAGGCTGTGTCCATCTCCAGCTCCGGACAAAGCTCAAGGACACCTGCTCGACAGGAGCACATGTCTTTGTTTCAGGACCTGACCATGTACAGCCATCCTGGTAGCTCATTAGACCCGACCTTCCATAGCCATCCTGGTAGCATAACGGACCTCCCCAAAGATGGGGTGCACTTATGTCCCTCTTATCCCTTCCAATATGCCCACAAAGAAGCTAACCCAGGTTTTAGCTACTGCTTGCCTACCAGAGCACTCTCAACCTAATCACTAACTTGGGATGTAAAACGTCTCATTATGTAGCCTCTATGTCCTTACTGTCTGCATGTCTTACACTACCGCCTGTAAACCTATGTATTCTTACTGTTAAATACTTTACAATTACATGACTGTACTGATCTGTTACCTGTAATTTGTTGTCTCACCCGGGTCGCCCCTGAAAAAGGGAACTCCGGGGCCCAGTGGGCCTACCCGGTCATCAAAATTCAATAAATAAATAAATAAATAATCTGTCATTGTAACTGGCTATAATAGCTTATTCCCTGGTAGCCGGCCTGGTGGCGCTGAGGGTTGAGGCACTGGAAGCTACACCTCGCGCCACACTGGTGACCTGTGTTCGAGAATGAGCACGGGTCACGAGGGGTTGGCAGGGTTGGAGAAGGATTGAGCATCCAGAGGACTGCTCTCCTTCTCCGGGAAGGGGGGGCCATCAGCAGTCGGCGCGTGGCTGTCTCCTGGTGGAAGCTGGGGGGGGGTAACACCACCGACACTGCAGAAACAAGGGGCTGGAGGAGGCAGACATTGGGAGGAGTGCGTACAGAAGTGTGCACACTCCATCCCTTGGCACCATTGCTTGCCTTCTTCAGCAGGGGAACTATACTACAGAAAATCTCTGACAGCATGAAGGCTGCTTGCTGGTGCTGCCATGGTCCTGTGCCAGGCAGCTCCCTCCTGGGTCCACCTTCCTGGTCTCCATGGTGGTCGGAGAGACCGAGAGGGGCAACGGCGGGGAGGTCAAGAGCTCTGCCCAGGACCAGGGCGGCAGCGACCTAGCTCACAAGATGGGAGGGGGGGACCAAAGGCACAACCTCTCCCAAGCTGTGGAATAAAAATAAATAAAATAAAAAAAACGTATTCCCTGGTAGTCTAGTGAATGGGGGTTCACTACTAACTGCTGTTAAAACACACCTCCTTGGCCCACCCACTCAGCACCCAGCACTCCCAACCCCTCTGTAAGCACTGACTTGACCCATCTGTAATGACATAACTGCAGTCATGTTTAGTTTAGTTTAGTTCATTATTTGATAAAGTGCTCTATTTCATTGTGACTCAAGGCGCTGTACAAGTGAGAACATTTGTATAAACAGTTAAAATACATAAAATACAATAAATAAAAGCTAATTTCTTAAATCCCTAACTCGGTTTGAGGAAAAGTTTATTTATTTATTTATGCCTTTGGTTACCGGGTAGGTGCACTTATCTAAAAGATTGTTTTCAGGCACAACCTGGGCCGTGAAGATGGCACAATGAGTATAATATGATACAAGAAACATAACATGGAGTACAGGCATAAACATCAGCAGCAGGTTGGTTGGACAGAGGTCTGGGGTTATATTCTGTTTTAACTGAAATATTTGAATAGTTTGTAAGTGAAATTAGCTCTATGTGGTAAAAATTATTACCTTGAATTAGAACTGTTACTTGGGCTGTGATATTGTAACTTTGGAGGTTTGGGGACTGTTGTTTGTCAGGGTTAATTAGAGGGAAATTTAAATGTGTTGTTTGCCTGGTGTTTGGTAAGCCTCTCACCCACCCTGTTTTGTAGGTTCTTAAATACTGAAACCACTGGGGGTTGGGATTGAAAGGCTGAGTATTTCTGTTTTAGGACTGAAATTGAAGCAACAGGAGCTGGTGGGCCTGTGACATCAAACGTACCTGATGTCTGCTTACACACACTGTTAGTGGGACCGAACACACACTGACTGTATGTGTTTGTGAGACTTTGGAACTTTATTGGTGGGGTTGAAATTGGGTTTGTAAATAACTACAGTCAGTATAGAGAAACTGTATTCAGGGGAAAGGGACTGAAAAGCGGGTGTGCCATTATAAACAGAGGGATAAACAGGGTGGCCATATTCCACCATGGCAGCATCTTGGAAGGGTTGTAGGCTGCACAGGCTGTGGGATGGCAATAATTCTAAATTGGGCCTGGAGAGAGGGAAGCTGCCCACTCTGTAGACAGCTATCTTGTATCAGGAGTGAGGTATATTGGTTAAGGAGGGAGCTGGGTGGGGGTGTCCAAGGATAAGGGGTGTGGATATGGACAGCAGAAGGGTGGGGCTGAGGGGAGGCTGGGGCAATGCTCTGAAATTACAGGACATTATGTTACAGCAAGCAGGAGGGGGGATATTAGGGACAGAGGACCCTTAGATAGGGAAGTTGATGCTAAGGGGAAAGCGTACGGGGTGAACATTCTGAATACAAAGAGAGTGGAGGGGGAAGAGTCAGGAGGGGCTGTTGTGGGGAAGCCTAAAACAGCAGACTTTGGGAAGGGAGCTCCTAAGGTGAACAGAGCAAGAGGGGAAGAAGAGGGGCAGTTTAGAGGTGCAGTCAGGGGATACTCGGGTTACTTGATGGAGGCTGACATAGAGTGTCACAATAAATTTGAGCTACTAAGCAACCTAGAGGGGGAGGAAGGGGTTGGTGAAAATGAGGAAACTTATACAGAGGCCGGGGGGAGGGAGTCTGATACCCATAGGGCATCACAGACCGGCTATGGAAAGGATAGAAATAGTCCCAGAGGGAGAAGGGGAAACATATATGTTAAGCAAATGGGGGAGATGCAACATATTCCAAACATGAGGGAGGAGAGCATGATTGGAGAGAAACTGGGAGACAAGGAGGTGGGAGAGGAGCCCCCTTCAGCAGGGGGGTCAGTACCAAGGATGGGGCCCTAGCTAAAGGGGACCCACAGAGAGCCTCTGGAGGCAGGGGTACTATTACAAGGGGGGAGGATGGCGGTGTGGGGGAAGGAGAAACCATCAGGGCCAGGATAAATGGTTCGGATAAGAAAGGGTTAAAGGGGACACCTATTCAGAGGGAGTTTGAGTTAAGTGGGCAAAATAGCAAGGGAGGCAGAAAGGGGAGGGTGACAAGGGGGTCTCTAATAAGGCAGGAAGACTCCCACGAAATTGAGATCATGAATAAGGGGGAAGGGGGGCTGAGAGGGCATAGTGGAGGTAACCATAAGGATGATGGTGGTGTTAAGGTTCTGTTATTGGGAGACTCGATGATTAGGGGTATCCAGTGGGAGGGACAGGGGTGGATGCCATAGCCAGGTGAAGGTAGTGAGTATCTCTGGGCTGACAGTGCACAGAGCAAAGTTCATGGTGTATGAAATGGTTAGGGATTGTGGAGGAAACCGGATTTCCTGGTGCATTTGGGAACTAATGATCTAGAGGGAAATAGCATTTTGGAAATCCAAGCAAGGTTCCAAGAACTTGCCAGAGTCTGTCGGGATATGGATGCAACATTTCCTTTTTGGAGATATTGCCAGTACCAAAGGCCTCAGTGGAGAAAAAAATGAAGCTCACAGAGGTTAATGACTGGCTCAGGAAGTGGGGTGAAGAGAGTGGGTGGGGTGTTAGGGAACTGGAATGGAGTTTGGGAGGATAAGGGACTATATGCCAAGGACAGGTTTCATCTTGCCCCATTAGGGAAGGAGATCCTTAAACAGGGGATGGCTGACTACATACAAGAAAGGTGGGCTTTAAACTTGTGAGGGGAAGGGATAAGGAGGGCTGACCAGAAGCCCTCTCATCCAGATGAGGGAGTGCCTTCACGCCCAAGGGGAGAAACAGATTGGGATGGAGGTTTCAGGAGGAGCAGAGGAGGATGGAAGTATAAGGAATCTGGGTGGGGTTCGACAAAGAGGATCAGGGATAAGGGGTGGGGTGGGTGTTAGTAAATGCCAGGAGCTTGGGAAACAAGTTGCCAGAGTTCCAGGCCATGCTGTTCGAGGGGGTGGATGTGGCGGCGGTCACGGAAACGTGGGCCAACAAAAACCATGACTGGGACCTAAACGTACGGGGGTACACTATGCTCAGGAAGGATAGAAAGGAGGGCAGAGGGGGTGGAGTGGCTATGTTCATTAGAGATGACATAGAAATTGCTAGGGTAGAAGAGGCAGAGGGAAACGTGGAGGCCTTATGGGTCACCTTACGATCCTCAGCAGGAGATAAGGTTAAGCTGGGTGTAGCATATAGGCCCCCAGGATGAGTGATGTTCTAGAGGATGGTTTGCTGGACAACATCACTGCCCAGTGTGGACCAAAAGGGAAGGAGTGGTGTTGATGGGGACCTTAATATGCCAGGTACAAACTGGGAACCATGTCCTCTAAGGTGGCCAAGGAGCAGAGGCTGCTGGATGGCTTCCAGGATGTGTTCTTAACACAGCATGTGATGGAGCCCACAAGGGAGGGCATGTCCTGGATGTGGTTCTGGCAGATGGGGATCTGGTAAGGACATGGTTGTACAAGACCCCTGACTGGGAGCGACCACAATACTGTCTGGTTTCAAATAAGCATGGTGGGAGGGGGTGAGATCTAGGACACTGGCAGTGGACTTCAGGGGGCAGACTTTATGGGCATGGGAAGATTCTCAAGGATCACTTGATGGGATTACCTCAATGACAAGTGTGGAAAGGAGATGGGAGGTCATAAACGGGGACTTCATGGGCAGTCAGGATCTGCGCTAAGTTGAAGCGTAAGGGAGCAGGCAATACATAAACCATGCTGGTGGTCCAGTGAGGTACAAGTAGCAGTCAGAGAAAAGAAGGCGGCCTACAAAAAATATAAAACAACAAGAGGGGACAGGGATAAGGAAATGTACCAGCTTGCATCTAGAAAAGTCACCCGTATGGTGAGGGAACAAAGTCCAGTGAAGAGCAGCGGCTGGCACAGGGGATACATGGAGGGGAAAAGGGGTTCTTCCGGTACATTGGGGAGTGGAGAAAAACTAAGGGCCATCTCAGCAGATTGAGATCAGAAGGAGGGTGGGTGGAAGAGGCGAGGGACCAGGCAGAGGGGATATTAACGAGTACTTTGCTTCTGTGTTCACTAGGGAGGGGATGGATATCTACAAAGCAAGGCACCAAGGATAGAAACGCTGTAAGTGGGATCGGGAGTAACAGAAATGGAGCAAGAGGGAGAGAGAGGCACCCAGGGGTGTCACATCTGGGTAAAGATAAAAGGCCAGTAAGGTGGAGGGACGGATGATACATCTCCGCCAAGGGTGTGGTTAGCCCTCAAGGCCCTAAAGAAAGACAAATCTCCTGGGCGGATGGCATTCATCCAGAGTACTATGGGAACTGGCGGACATACTGGCTGCACCCTGGCGGAGCTTTTCAGCAGGTCACTTGAGACAGGGAGGGTACCTAGGGATTGTAGAGGCACATGTGGTACCAATCCATAAAGGGAGTCGAGGAAGTACCAGGTAACTATAGACCCATCAGTTGACCTCAGTGGTGGAAAAATTAATGAGAGTATACTAAAGGAATGATTGGGGTGTACTTGGAGGAGGTGGAGGTCTGGATAGTCGGCAACATGGGTTTGTGCCAGGTAGATCATGTCAAACCAACCTTGTGGAGTTCTATGAATGGGTAACATCAGAACTGAACAGGGGTAAGCCTGTGGATGTATTATTCTTGGACTTCAGCAAGGCGTTTGACTCTGTCCCCCACAATGGGCTGGTGGAGAAACTGATGGGGTTAGGAGTAGGCCCTTTGATGGTCAGATGGATTGAAAACTGGCTAGCTGGATGCACTCAGAGAGTAGTGGTCTGTGGGGAGCTCGAACCCTAGAGAGGTTGGTAGTGGGTACCGTGAGGGTTCCCGTCCTGGGTCCGATCCTGTTTAATGCATACATATCGGACATCAGGAGGGTATAGGTGTGAAATGAGTCTCTTCACGGATGACTCCAAGATGGGAGCAGTAGTTGAGGGAGAAGAGGGAGGTTGGCCTGCAAGGGACCTGACACCCTGGAAAGCTAGGGCTCACACATGAAAATTAATTTCAATATCACCAAGTGCAAGGTGTTGCATCTGGTCGGGGAAACCTAAACACAGGTACACCCTGGGGGAGGCGCTGGAGGCCTCAATAGGGAAAAAGACCTAGGGTCATGGTGGATGCATGTATGAATAACTCTGAGCAGTGCAGGAGGCTAGCAAGGCAAACAGGATGTTGGGATGCATCGTAGGGGGATCACCTCTAGGAGCAAGGAAGTGATTCTGCCGCTGTACAATGGACTGGTTAGACCACACCTTGAGTACTGTGTACAGTACTGGAGACCACACTTGAAGAGGGACATACAGCTCCTGGAGAGGGTACAGAGGAGGGCAACAAAGATGATACGAGGGCTAGGGGATTTGACGTATGAGAACAGACTTAAGGAGCTCTGCCTGTTTTCATTGGAGGAGAGGAGACAGGGGGACATGATTGAGGTCTTCAAGTACCTCAAGGGAATAAATAGGGTAAACATGGAGGGGATCTTTAGACTAAAGCAGGGAGGTATCACCAGAGGGCATGGTTTGAAGTTGGAAGGTGGAAGGGTGAGGGGGGAAAAGAGGAGGAGGTTTTTCACTGAGAGGGTGGTGGACCCTTGGAATGCACTGCCTGGTGAGCTAGTTCAGAGATCCACAGTGGAGAGCTTCAAGACAGGTTTGGACAGACACAGAAAGTGGATGTATCAGATGATGGCCTGTCCCAGGGGGGTGGGGATGGATGATACGGGTTTCTGGAGCACAAGGGATGGGAGGGTCTCGGCACCCAATTAAGGATCTAAAGTTTGAGCAGACTCGATAGACCGTAAGGCCTAATCTGCTGGCAAATAGTATGTTAGTATGTTAGTAAAAGAAGCAATTTCACACAATGATTATACACAAGGATAGCAAACAGGTATACAGTGTATTGAGCAGGTCAACATATTAAGTTTAGATGAAAAAACAGTGAAGGCTGACATACTGTCACTATAAAATAAGTGCAGTAGAATAAACAGGAATGGGGAGACAGTATTAATAAGTAGGGTGAAGTGCATTCAGACTGGATGGAACAGTATATCAGGTGCGGGGATGGATGGGGATTCAGAAGTGGAGAAAGAATCGTATTATCCTGGTGGGCAAGAGCATTTGGTTGCCATCCGCAGACAGGCTTTGAGTTGTGCTTTAAAGGAGAGGTGAGAGTTAAACGAGTGGAGTGACACAGGGAGCTTGTTCCACAGGGTGGGGGCAGAGAAAGAAAGGGTTTTACTGCCCATGGCAGTGGAGATTCTAGGGACTTCCAGAGAAGGAATAGATGATTCACAGAGACATCTGAGCGCTACTTGGCCATTGAGGAGGGATGAATACGGGTACAAATTGCCGTCTCTAAGGGTGTTGTCAATTATGAAAAGCCAAGGACATAGTCAATACTAGCCTTGGAATGAGAGCCACCCTAGCAACTGATACAGATCACAGTGGTGCGTGGAGTAGGGGGACAGTAGTACGAACTGACAGATACTGTTGTAGGCTTAGTTAAGTCTGAAACATAGGCCAGAGGACACATGTGAATAAATGGGGGAGCAGTAGTCTATAAGGGGGAGGAAGATGCCTTGGGCAATGGCTGGGCGCGCCTCTGTGGTCAGGTAGTGCATTTGTCGGTAGGTAACCCCAAGTTTCTGATTAACCCTACTCACTACAGTGTTGACGTGTTCCGTGAACAAAAGGGAGGGATCGAGAGTTACACCCAAGTGTTTGAAGCTAAGAATGTTTTTTTTTTCCATAGCTGTTTGACTCCCATCCCCACCTCCCTCTTACTGGTGACAGGGACACATAGGATTTTACTCCAGGTTTTCTCCCCACCTGAAGCCCTGGCACATGGCCATGTGTGTGTGTGGAGCCATGCACGTACACCATGGTGCAAGCTAAGCCCCTTCTGCCCACCCATAGCACTGCTGCCCCCTCCCACCTATGCTACCAACCAGACCTCCACCCGGTGGGAGTGGAACTACAGGGGGGCAACAACCCACTCCTACCACCCCCAGTTTGCTCGATCCTGTTCCTCCCCCCCACACCAGCACCCCAATGACCCAAGGCCATTCCTGAACCTGAGTTGCCAGCATAGCGCAAGGTAAGGTGTCCAGTGCCTCAGCCCTCTGTGCCACCGGGCCAGCAGCTAAGAACGTTTTTTGGGGGGGCCTTCCGCTGAGAGCACTAAGAGGGATGAATTAGTTGGTGATGTTAGAAATGAATGGTTTGGACCCTAGGAGAACTGATTTCATTTTCTTTTCATTTACCAAGAGCCTGTTGGATAGAAACCAATTGTAGGCTGCACCATAGTTTAGGATAAGTGTGGAGGATATGTTCATAAGGGACTTGTTGCTATGGAAGAGGACAAGATGATTGGCATATAGCAGTGCCTCACAGGAGAGGTTCTCGGCCAGCAGGGAGTTTATAAAGATAGAAAACAGTAGGGAGCCCAGGATGGAGCCTTGAGGGACCCCGGGGGAGCCAGGCAGGGCAGGGGAGGAGGCTGAACCAATGTTCACTGATTGGGGCCTACCCATGAGATAGCTCCTGAACCATGAGGAGGTCTCAAGTTGAGCAGCCAAGATGGAGGAGATTAACACGGAGGTGGGAGTGGTCGACAAGGTCAAAGGCCTTAGGCTTCTCTAAATAAGAATGTTTTCAGCTCCCTTTTGAACTCATTCACCGATGGGGCCTCTCTAAGAGAATGAGGAAGTGAATTCCACAGGTTTGGTGCCACAAACGAGAATGCACGGGCACCTGATGATTTTAAATTAACTCTGGGAATCATCAAGAGACCCCCATCAGCTGACCGGAAAGGATGAACTGGGTAGTAGGGCCATAGGAGGTCTTGCAGGTAGCCAGACCCCAGTCTGTGCAGGGTCTTATAGGTCAGCAAACCGACCTTGAAGGCGATCTGCCACCTAACAGGCAGCCAGTACAGAAAGCGCACCACAGGTGTAATGTGACATGATCTCAAGAGATGAGTCAACAACCTGGATGCTGCATTCTGCACTAGCTGCAGGCACCGAAGATTAACCCCCAATAGCCCCAGGTAGAGGGCATTGCAGTAATCGAGCCGTTACATCATGAAAGCATGGACTTGTGATGGCAGATCACCCGGTTGTATCAAGTGTTTGTTTCTGGCAGTGTTCTTGAGATGGTAAAAAGCACTCTGGACCATGGCTGCCACCTGATTTTTAAGTGTCAGGCTACAGTCCAGTACAATGCCAAGATTCCTCACCCTGACAGAGGTCAGCAGCTGGGAGTCCCCAAGCCTAAGCCCGGAGACTCGACCAGCTTGCACACCAACCCTTGGGCGACCAGATTTCCACCACCACTACTTCAATCTTATCAATCTTATGTTATCTGATTCAAGGGAATCAACAAAGTCCAAGAGGGTAGCATCTTTCAGAAAAAGAGATGTGCAAGAACAAGAGGGCACAATTTGAAGATAGAGGGGGGAAGGCTCAGAGGTAATGTGAGGAAGTATTTTTTCACAGAGAGGGTTGTAGATGCATGGAACAGCCTTCCTGAGGAAGTCATGAAGTCAAAAACAGTGGGGGGATTCAAGAATGCAACATGGGATAGACATAAGGCAATTCTAGTGGGGGGTAGGAGGAAGTAGGATGTTGGTTAACTAGGATCTGCAGTTTATCCATTAGGTAGGGAAATGGGCAGACTAGGAGGGCCAAGCGGTCCTTATCTGCCATCAAATTCTATGTTTCTATCTGGATTTACCCTCAACCAGTTGGCCCCCATCCAGTCTTGGATTTCAGCAAGGTACTGATTGAAAACCAAGACCGCATCCTGCCATTGAGGCACAAAAGACAGATATAGCTGAGTATCATCAGCATAGCAGTGAAAACTCAGCCCATACCATCTTATAATGCCCTCTAGTGGTAGCATATACACCACAAACAACATGGGGGACAAAATGTAGCTCTGCGGGACTCCACATGGCAGGGGCAGTGGTGCAGAGGAGAAAGTCCCCAACACCACCATCTGCATCCTACCAGTAAGGAAAGAATGAAAGCAGTTGAGGACTGCCCTAGCCAGTCCACAACAAACCTGCAAGTGCACCAACAGTACCCCATGGTCCACAGTGATGAATGCAGCCGAGAGATTGAGGAAAATAAGAATGGAACGCTTTCCTCCATCCCTCACCACCAGGAGATCATTAAGCACCCAAACCTGGGCAGTCTTGGTACTATGCATTTTCCTAAAAACCCAACTGGAGAGGATCGTAGATGTTGTGAGCTGACAAATGGGTCTCACGTTGAAGAGCTACCACATTCTCAATAACCTTTCCCATGAAAGGAAGGTTAGAAACAGGTCTATAGTTATATAGGCAGTCCGGGTCTAGTGAAGCTTTCTTCAAGGGTAGTCTTACCACCGCCTCCTTTAGAGGGTCAGGAAAGATCCCTCTCACCAGAGAACTCTGGACTATCCACACAGGACCAGGCCAATGACATCAACATACCCTACAAAAAGGCATGTAGGACCCCTTTCCAAACTACAGTAGAAGGGTCTTAATTCCTGGACAATCTTAACAACATCCATTGACCGCTGACTGGTCAAAGTCAAACCAGACAGACTGAATGCCTGTGTTCCCTGGCTCATCACTGCATGCCCCGATAGAGGGCATCGACTGGATTCCCAATCTGATGGAGGCAATCTTATCAGCAAAAAACAAAGCAAACCCATCACATCTTGATTGTGAAAAGGCTCCCATGGGCTGAACACAGGCAGGATTACATAGCCTATTGACAGTCTGGAAGAGCTGAACTGGTCTGTTAACTGCTGCAGCAATCTCATTGGACAGGAACTATGCCTTCTTATGTGAGATTGCTGATTGATAGTCTCTATAATGAGACATCCAAATAAGTTTATCCCATTCAGACCGGGATCTCTGCCAGCACTGCTCCAAGCTTCAACCTCTCATCTTCAGTTCCCTGAGAATCCCATTAAACCACAGGGATCACCGGTGTAAAGTGAGGGGTCGAACATGGACTGGTGCAATAGAGTCAAGGGCTTCAGCAACAACCCTGTTGTAAGTCGATACCAGTTCCCCCAGCTCATTGCAAGCACTCATTATACCTGATAGGACAAGCACCGCCATAAGACCTTGAGGGGTCAAACCCCTTAAAGAATGGTACTGGACCATCTCCATAGGGGAATGTCTATTGCGGGGGCTTCAAAACAGAACCTCACAATATGGTGGTCTTACCAAATGACTGGTTCCATCATGAAGTCAGTGACCTCCAACCCCAGCGAGAAGTCGAGGTCCAAAGAGTGGTTGGGGGGGCTCTTGGCTCCAGGCATCAATGAGAGACTGGAAGTCATGCCACTTATTAATAGAGGAAGGAGGAATTAACCCAGATAGGATTGACTGTACCGCTTTCTTTAAACTATGTAAATGCCATTTACTTATTTTTTTTTAAAATATGTAAAGACTTGTAAATATTGTGCTGATAATCTCTAGAAACATATGTTTATTACCTGTAGCTTAAGCTATTAACAAGGTTTCCCTTGTGTTATTTTTTCAGATCAGAGATGTGAGATAAAACTTATTAATATCACAATCCATGGAGTGTAACAGAGTGGCTTGCCGGATGGGGACGGCAACTTCTTTATTCTTTAGTATAGCCTGCTTTAAACAGTTTAAAAAATGTAAATTTAAAATTTCAAAAACTGATGATGAACTGAAATTTGCTATTTATCTTTGCCTCGTGTCAGTATAAGTTGTTTTATGCACCTACTGTTTGTGTCTTAGCTCTTGCTAGACTATATTGAGTAATATACTGTATATAAAAGGCTTTGGAACTGGGTATTTTTAGTCCCAAGTTTCTAACTTATTGCCCTTTTAAATGCTTATTACTATATAATTCATTGAGACTTCAATTCTTGATGGTACTATGACCACAGTATGCCTTTTTGTATACAGTATGTTGTTCTATTAATTCTGTAGATGTGATTAGCACTGGTAGCACTTTACCTATTGTTGTATTGCACCTTTAAGATTTTAGTCATGAGACCCAGTGGTAAACACTATTTAAACATGTCCATATGCAATATGTCCCTGCCCCTTGAGAACGTCACGTTTTTGAGAAACCAGGTCGGGTCTTACACCAGCTGGGATTTTGTGGTGCACATTAGCACTGCACAGCACAGCCAGGTATTTATTCTACTTTTGTACTTATAATAAATATGTTTTCACCGCAGTTCTAGTGCCATGTGTTTTTGCTGCCACTGCTGATTTATTGCATGGCACAGAACTTAGTAGCTGAGTGGCTCTCCTTTCTGCTTGTTTAAGCAAGTACAAGGCACAAAGCTACTTTACTGGGTGTTTCACAGTACTGTAAATTAGTTCTATTTCAGAGAGTGGCTCGTTGACAGCCAAGGAGGTGTACCGTGACTGTGACTGTGTAGGCAGAGAGCCCGTAGATCAATATTGTATAGATTTCTCTCCCGCTGAGGGAGACACTGTACAGCATGAGAGATTCAGTTAGCAGGTGGTGGCCAGACAAGACGGGACGGGGGGGGGGCGGCGATGAGCTGGTGAGCAGAGGCCAGGACAGGATGTAACAGTGGTGATTTATTTATTATTTATTGTGGCTCACAAAATGGATTTTCAAGAGCATGTCCTGCCGTGGGGAAAAATTAGTGGCGATCAGCCTATCTGCTCGGTTTGTGAGCAGTACAAAATGGCAGTTAGCTCGTTTTTGAAAATTCAGGGTGCCCAGGAATACCCGAAGTAATGGGGCACCCCAAATTGGTACTTGTTTTTCAGTGGGCTCTATCCATAAGATAATGTACTCCGCTGCTATAGCTCTCAGCCAATCAGTACAGCTCACAGTTTCCAGCCCATTTTCCATCACAAATTAATTCACAAAGTGAAGTCTGCCAACTTTGCACATCATTACTCTCCACACTCGTGTACTAAGTTCTACCTCTCTGCAGTATTGAATTACTAATGCAGAATCAGTAAGGGGAAGATACAGTACTATATTGAATTAAGATTAATGAGCGCAAGTATGTTAAATCATATTTTGTGTTAGTAACATTTATGATGTCAAAATCAGAATACAAACAACACTGGTATGGCAGTGCCCAGACTGTTAAAAACTGAACAAACATACCTTTGGAAAACTGAAGCTTCTGTCTGCAAATTAAGTGTAGAAAATATTCAGTAATGAAACACTGAAGCTACAGTATAAGGAAAAACAAGCATGTGTCAGTGCCAAACATTTGATGCTTTGGAAGATGTCTGCTCCTGCACCTTGTTTATGTCCTTGAGGTACTTGAACATTTTGTGCCCTGTGCCAGACTACCCATCTTGTTAATCATCCTTCTGTGTTGGTCGGTGTCAAAGGCTTTCCTGAAATCAAGGTAGGTGACATCCACTGCCCCTCCCTAATTATTTGCTTACTGAGGCATTAGGATTTCCAAACCTAACGCAAACCCCCACCCCCATCCTGCAGAGACTGACAGGCATTGGGGTGTGTCTTAGGGTCATTGGTCATAACGCTCACACCATTCCACCTCACTCCACCCTGCAAACACCAACAGGCATCACAGCGTGCCTTGGGGTCTTTGGTTATTATGCTCACCCCATTCCATAAGGAAATAAGCTGAGATGGGTGCAGCATAGGAGATTGGGGTGAACATTAGGGCCAAATATCCTAAGGCACACCTCAATGCCTGCCACTGGCTGCAGGGTGGGGGCGGGGGTGGAATGTCATGAGCATTATGGCCGACGACCTTAAGTCACCCTCCGCCGACTCCCTGTCAGTCTCTCCAGGGTGGTTGGGGCATTAGAGTTTGAAACCCTAACGCCCTGGCATTTGTTATATAGATTTCCTCCAATTTTCCACATGGGCTTTTTAGACCCATCTCATGAACAGTGGCACTATCATTTCGTTACCCAATCCCAAAAGGTGATTTTGCACAGCGACCGCACCATTCGGTGCCACAGGTGCGAAAACACATTTTGGGCAGGATGTGAAAAAATGTCAGCTGTACTGTTCATGAGCAGGTGTGAAAAAATGGCAATGTTGAAAATCTGGAGTGAAAATATGAAAAGTTGGTGAAGTTACGAGCGTGCAAAGAAATGCCTGTAATGCAATCATTTTTTTGTAATTTTTTCACCAAATTTTCAACATGGGCATTTTTAGACCTCTCCTCATGAACAGTGGCACTGCACTTTTGTTAATCCATCCCAAAAGTTGATTTCCCACAACGACAGCGCCATTCTGCACCACAGGTGTGAAAACACATTTTGGGCAGGATATGAAAAATGACAGCTGTACTTACTGTTCATAAGGAGGTGTGAAAATGGCAATGTTGAAAATCTGGAGTGAAAATATTTACTATTGGCAAAGTTACGAGCGTGCATATAAACTGAGCAATGCATGCCTGTAACGCAATAATGTTTTGGATTTTTCACCAAATTTTCAACATGGGCAATTTTAGATCTCTCCTCATGAACAGTGGCACTGCAATTTGGTTAAATTGTCCCAAAAGTTGATTCTAAGCAGTGACCGCGAAATCACCTTTTGGGACTGAGTAACGAAATGACAGCAACTTGTTCATGAGGAGGGGTTCCAAGAATCTCATGTTGAAAATTTGGGGCCAAAATTCCTAAAAATGGCTGAGATATCAGCCTAAGTTGAATTCCCCCATGGACTCACATTATACGGCTTACCTTGAAATCTTCAGTTTGCCTGTTGCCTTTAAAGAGTGCAGACATGTCCTGGTCCATAGAAGATTGCTGCTCCCAACCTCCAGAGGTAAGTATGGGGTAAGGGGGGTGCAAGGAGGTGGGTGCTCAGTGGAGGTGGGGATGGGGAGGGGACTGAGGAGATGATGGTGGACCATTTTCTTTTTACAGGGAGAAAAAAAAAGACTTCAAGGGACTGTTTTCTTTATTTTACAGTGAAAAAATATACATTTAGGCACACTGGGTGGTCTCCCAGTGTGTCACAATAGAGGGAGCATGCAAACAGGGACTGGGCACTCTGATGTTGGGGGAAATAAAATACATTTAGGCACACACTGGTGGGCTCCCAGTGTGCCACAATGGTGTGTGTGTGTGCATGTGTGTGTGAGAGGGGGCATGCCGAGATAGGGATTGGGCACGGGGGGCACATCCAACACCAGGAGTGGGCATCCCAGTGTCAGAAAAAAATAAACAATTACTTTAACACACTGGGGTGGGCTCCCAGTGTGCCACATCAATGGGGGAGGGGGGAGACATACCAACATGGGGATTGGGCACCCCAATGTCGACTTTCTGTGGAGTGTTTGGCGGTCGGCCGGAGCCACCGCCCTCTCATTTCTTTATTGAAATGTTTCAGCCGGAAAGGCACACTGAGCAAACAAGTTGCTCGTGAAGCAAGGCCTGGGGACAGAGTGCTCGGCGGCAGGAGCTGACCTGGTTGTGAGGGAGGGGGGAGGTGCCGCTGCAATAAAAAAACTGTTTGTGATTGCAGCAGCAGGGTGTCTTTTAACCACTTGGCTCTCTCTGTAGCTGCTGTCATTGGCAGCTTCCCCATTGAGTGGTGGCTGCGGGACGTGCCCAGTAAAGCGTCCATTCCATTGGGTTACAGTGACACACCTCTCATTTCTCATTATTGTCCCAAAGCATTTGGTGCACAAGCGCATCAAACGCAATAAATAGAACTGTTGAATGAGGGGTGTCAGGATGTATATCTAGGATTGCTTGTAGCAAAAGAGACTGGCCCTTTTCTTAAAGGTTACAACTGGGTTCAAAAGGTAAAGCTAAACTGGTCCAAAGTTTATATTGTCACTGATGAAGTGGAATTGCTGTGTTTCAAATGTGAGATTTTGTTTAAGAGAGACATAGGTTTGAAGAAAGGATTCCAAGATAAATTTAATTTCTTTTCTTTTTATTTGTTTACTTAGGGTAGCTCAGCTAAGATGCAATATCTCATTTCCAGTGGGATCCTGCTGCTCACCATTTCCACAGCAGAGTAGGCTGGAGAACTGGGAGGTTAAGTGACTTGCCTAAAGTCACGCAGTATGTATTTGGCTCTGCTGAGCTTTGAACCTGGGATCCCCCAGCTCCCAACCCAGTGCACTAACCACTAGATCATACTAGCTTAGAAAAGCCCCATTGTGGAGCAAAGCACTGGGACAGTTTGCCTACACTGTTTGGCACTGAAAAGTTTGTAAGCACACTCTGCACTTTATGCCGGACTACTACTGAATCTATGGAGCAGTACATGCTTGTTTTTTTTGTTTGTTTTTTGTGTGTGTGTGCCATCAGTTTTGTTGCAGTTGTTCCATTTGGGGTTAGTTGACCCCTTAGTATGTACCACCCTGCACTGAAAGCACAGCCTCAGTTGGTAGCATTGTCTGATCATAAGTGTGCCAGGCACCTTTTAAAATAGTTAGGAAATTGAGTACATTCCTCATATTAGTGCATGCAGGTGTTTCATTGCCCGTAATTTTGGTATTTAATGTTTGCAGCTTCACCAGTTGGTGTTGGAGAAGTAATATCTCATAAACAGTCAGGTGGTAAGAATAAATATTTAGTGTGTTTTGAATCATCATTTAGTCAAAACAAGGGTATGAACAAATTGAAAAAAAGTCTCTAGACATGTTTGGGATTATAAAAAATGCTAAAAGACTGTCACAGACTGGTGTTGTCCCAGAACTCAGCCTGCAATGGTTGTTACCAGTTTCACACTCTTCAGATGCATGAAAGGGTTACCTTGGTATGCTGCCACTAGTCACTGCAACTTCACTTAGGGTATTGAGGTCCAAATCTCACCAAAGCCACTGCTCACACACAGTACAGTGCTCCTTACCAAATGCCAAAAGATCCACCCCTTTTGTTACAACTGAGAACACTTTTGCTTGGATATAGTAACTGTAGTCTGCCTCTTTGAAGAAGGATTATAGCCTTGCAAATTTATCCTGGTTATCTATACCTGAAATGACTTCGCCACAAAAGCATGAAGTATATCAAGATAAAATGTAGTACTCCAAGATATTTACATATGTTACAGGATAATGCACACTAAGACTATGGGGAATCAGTATTTCCACAGAGATGGAAAGAAAGATTTTTGAAAAAGTAAGTGCACAGAATAACCTAACTCATGTCTTCCTAAATCTTAAGCAAAGTAGATGCATACCCCAACTTGGAACTTGGTGAGTTATGGCAGACTCAGACCCTTAATGTTGCTCATTCAGACTCTCAGTATAACTGACTTTTCAGGTCCACACACACACATAAAACTATGTTTGGCTGGCCGGCCCAACAAGCAGCTGCATCACTTTGTAAATGTCTCTCTGATGTCACTGTTTCAGCTATTTCTTTAACCTATGGTCACCACCCCTTTTGAAAACAGGTCCAAACTGGATTTGTTGTTTCTAGCTCAGTTATTTAGATTCCAGCCTCAGTCTTTTTGTTCTCCCATCTGGTTCAGTCCATGGGCATTCCATCTCCTCTGTCTGGACCTTGTTTACACTCGAAACATAGCCCTTGATTATGAAAGAAATTCAGCCCTTTGAAGTTTCAGTAGAACAAAAGAACTGTTGCTATTCACACCCAACCTCTGTGAAAACCCAGGATTGTACTTTTCAGCTGAAACATTTACAGAAGCAAGATGATAAAACAAAAAAAGAAGAAAATAAAACACAACACACAAGCACAGTAAAAATACATTGCAAGTTGTTACAAAGGCACAAAGACCATCTTCTTCTCGCCCTCAGTATTTTATTCATTCATTTCAGACATTTAAAACATTTTTTAGAGCCCATGTTTTGAGACTATATCTCTTCTCCGGGATATTATATGGCTATAAAAAAAATTAACCTCAAAATCCAATTAATAAACATAATCAGATTCATAATAAAATATTTTCTCAGTTTCTGTCAATATACAAAATTTCATTTAAATCAAGAGGGTCAGTCACATTTTATCTTAATAGTAGGTACAGTATAAACTCTTTTATCCGAACATGCCAGGAGCAATGCAATTGTTTGGATAAATGGGGTTTTGGATAATTGAGAGAACATTACAATATAGACTATTAAGCTGGGAAACACAAAAGCTTTGGATAATTGAGAGTTTTGGTTAATTGAGATTTGGATAACTGAGGTATTACTGTATATTCGAGGGTATATGAGTATTATTCATTTATTGAAAAGTTTCACCAAGAAAAGCACACTGAGAAAAAATTGCTCAGTTCCATTTGCATCCTGGGGGAAGGGGAATAGGGATACAACAGTATACAGCGTAACACAATACAATAATATAAAGGAAATTAGGGGAAAAAAAGCAAAAACATAATACAGTATATATATACAAATTTGTCACATGACACATGTCACAAGAGTATCACCACATATTGGTGAGGAAACCTTTCCTCCTATGAAAATGAGATCAAAGAAAAAATTACTCACGTTAGTAATGTTGTTTCTTCTAATGGAGTCTTGCTGTATTCTGACTATTGCAGTGATCACCAAACTTTGAACTGCCCCGGAGAACAAAGAGTTAACTTTCCATGCAGGGCATGGAACGCTGAGCTCGAGCTCGCTTGAAGCCTCTGTCTGCTGTTGTTTAAACTCCAACCGTCAGATCTTTACGAGCTATACTCACTAGGCATTCTGTGTGGAAACTAAAACTCACACTAGCCAACTGGCAACTAAATTTGTTAAAAAAATGTTTTTTGGTTTCAAAGCAAAGACTCAAGTCAGGAAACCCAAAAAACAAAACACAACACACACCCAAAATAAAGGAGGGTGAGAAAGGGCACCTGTAGGTGCCAACACTGCTCCTGCCCACCCACATCCCAAAAACCAGGTTCTGAGAGGGGAGGGGGGAGGTCAGAATACAGCAAGACTCCATTAGAAGAAACAACATTACTAAGGTGAGTAATTTTTTCTTCAAACAACATGAAGTCTTGCTGTATTCTGACTATTGCAGACTACCAAGCAGTACCTCCATGGAGGAGGGACAGAACCTACTTTGGAAAAAGGCTCTGAAGTACTACTGTGCCAAACCAAGCATCACTCCTAGCCTGGATATCCAGAGAGTAATGCTTGGTGAATGTATGGACTGTTTTCCAGGTGGCTGCTTGACAGATTTCTAAGATAGGAATATCCCTGGCAGCAGCCAGGGAAGCAGCTGTACCTCTAGTAGAGTGACCCCTCAGGCCTGAGGGTGGGGTTCTACCCAGTTTTTCATAGCAGAATTGTATACAAGAGACAATCCACCTGGCAATAGATCTTTTAGTGGCAAGTTTTCCCTTACCGACCTCCCCATAAGTGAGGAACAACTGGAGGGGCTCAAACCTGTGACCCTTTGTGCGCTCTATGTAGTAGCTAAGGGCCCTTTTTACGTCCAGGTTGTGCAACCTCCTCTCTCCAGAGGAGGTATGGTCAGTGAAGAAAACAGGGAGAGACATAGACTGATTAAGGTGGAAATCTGAAACCACCTTAGGCAAAAACTTCCTGTTAGTTTTTAGGACCACTTTATCTCTATGGAAAGAGATGAAATCAGGCTCCACTGACAGGGCTTGCAATTCACTGATGCGCCTGGCAGAGGTTGATGGCTACCAAAACCACAGTTTTCAAGTCAAGTACAAGCTCTGCAGAGGACAAAGGCTCAAAGGGGGTTGCATAAGCTGAGCAATGCAAACATTAAGGTCCCAAGCAGGAGCAGGGTCCCTAAGGGAGGATTGGTGTGCAGCAATCCCTTGAAGAATTTACCAAATACAGGATGGGCTGATAGAGGAGAGGGCTTGCCTACTGACAAGAAGGCAGAAACAGCTGCCAGATGCACTTTAAGAGTAGCTGGTCTAAGTCCCAAGCCATTAAGATAAACCATATAGTCCAGGACTGTAGGCAACCCAGCAGATTCTGGAGAAATATGCTTATTAGAACACCAAATAGTGAACCTTTTCCATTTGGAGTTGTAAGTCTTTCTGGTGGAAGGCTTTCGAGAAGCCTTAAGAATATCCAGAACACCTTGAGAGAGGTGCAGGTCAGCAAACTCTAACTCTTCAAGAGCCAGGCCTTGAGATTGAGAGATTTGAGATTCGGATACCAAATCCTTCCCTGAGAGGATGTCAACAGGTTGTAATTCCTGGGAAAAGACAGGGGAAGGTGGACTGCTAAGGACAGCAACAGTGGATACCAGGGCTGTCTGGCCCAGTCTGGAGCAATCTGAATCACTTTGCATGGCTGAGACCTGATCTTGACTAGCACCTTGAACAGGAGAGGGAAGGGGAGAAAAGCATACAGGAACTTCCCTTCCCAATTCAGAACCAGAGCATCCAGGGGACTGAGCCCAAGACTGGGGGTCTGCAACAGAAGAGGGGAAGTTGGTGATTGTCTGGGGCTGCAAAAGATCTATCTGTGGAGTGCCCCATCTGGAGAAATCACTTTCAAAGTTAGGGGATCTAGGGACCATTCATGGTGGCCCTGAGATATCCTGCTGAGAGCATCTGCTAGGACATTGTCCTTCCCTGGGAGGTGAACTGCTATCAGAGAGGTTTGCAGGGAATAGGCCAGAGACCACAACTTCATTGCTTCTGTGCACAAGGCCATAGACCGAGTGCCTCCTTGCTTGTTGATGTACCACATTGTGGTGGTATTGTCTGTTCTGATCTGGACCACCTTGTTCTGTACAGATTTGGAAAAAGCTTGCAGTGCCAGAAACACTGCTCTGAGTTCCAAGAGATTGATGTGAAGCAGAGATTCTTGAGGTGACCACAGCCCTTGGGTGGTAAGATCCCCAAGTGGGCTCCCCAGCCCAAGAGGGAGGCATCTGTGGTGAGGATTAGTGAATGAGACTGAGTGACAAAAGGAACTCCCTGTCTTAAATTGTCCTGATCCTGCCACCATTGCAAGGTCTGGATCAGGGTTCGAGTTACTGGGACTAGTTTGGTAAGGGAATCCTTTCTTTGGGACCAGAAGGCTCTTAAGTGGAACTGAATGTCCCTCATCTGGAATCTTACACCCTGGACCACTGCTGTAGAGGCTGCCATGTGGCCCAGGAGCTGCAAGAAGTGCCTTGCTGGTCGAGACACCTGAAGGGTGAAAGAAGAGGCCAGTTCTATAAGGGTCCTTGCCCTGTCCAGGGGAAGGAAGGCTTTTGTCTATTGTATCCAGCTCTGCCCCTATAAAGGTGAGAGCTGTACTGGCTCGAGAACTGACTTTGGAAGGTTTAGAGGAATCCTAAGAGTGAGCAGTTGCTGAGTTATCTGAAGATGTGACTTGACTTGGTCTGGAGACTGACCCACTATGAGCCAGTCGTCCAAGTATGGAAAGATGGAGATCTTTTTTCTCCTTAGGAAAGCAACCACTACTGCCAGGCACTTTGTGAACACCCTTGGGGCTGATGTTAGACCAAAGGGCATTGCTCTAAATTGATAGTAGCCTGAGGGCAACTTGAACCTGAGGCACTTTCTGTGGGAGCACCTGATGGGAATGTGAAAATAGGCATCTTTGAGGTCCAGGGAGGCTAGCCATTCCCCTGGCCTTAGAGAGGGCAGAATTATTCCCAGAGTCACCATTTTGAATTTTGGCTTTAAAAGGTGCTTGTTTAGATATCTCAGATCCAGGAAGGGCTGCCATTCTCCTGTCTTTTTGGGGGTTAGGAAGTACCTGGAGTACAATCCTTTGCCCCTGTGTAGGGTAGGAACCCTTTCTATGGCTCTGAGAGCCAAGAGGGAAGAAACCTCTGCCTCTAGGGCAAGGGTCTCTGATGGATTTGCAGGTGGAAAGGATCTGGTTCTCATCTTGGAAAATTTTTTGAAGCTGAGAACCAGTCCCTGGTTTACTACTTCTAGGACCCACTTGTCTGATGTTAAAGACTTCCAGTCCTGGACAAAGTAAGCCAGCCTGCCCCCTACAGGTATTGGAGAATCGGCCCGGGCAGACCATCAGGGTGTCTGCTTGGCAGAGGCTTTAGGCTGAGGGGTGGAAGCAGGCCTGCTCATATCACATCTGCCTCTCCCTCTAAGGACCCCCCTCTGAGCATGAGTAGAAGAGGAGGCCTGGGCTTGGTAAAAAGGCATTTGAAAGGGCCTGCTCCTGCCCCTGGAATGCTGCCTCTGAGGAGTGGCTTGCCTTTCTTTGGCCTGAGCACTCCTGTAGGTGGTCCTGTACTCGTCCATCTTCTTCAGGTAGTTCTCTGTCTGCTCCCCAAACAGAGAATTACCAATGACAGGAAAATCCATGGCCTTAGCCTGGGTATCCTGTGATAGGCTAGTACATCTGAGCCAAGCCATCCTCCAAAGGGCCACAGATGTAGCCATGACTCTAGATGAAACATCATTGGAGTCCACAGCAGCATGAAATTGCACCTTGGATGCCTCAATCCCATCCATAGCCACCCGCTCCAGCTCCTTGGCAAGCTGGTCAGGGGCCTGTTTAGCTAGAGCCAGAACAGTGTCCCACCTGGACTTCTGGTATCTAGCTGTGTAGGCCATATGGTTAGCCTGCCTGAGTCCCCGGATGCTGCCATGTACTGTTTCTTTGCCATGGCATCAATCCTCCTGAGTCCTTATCTGGGGGTGTGAAGCCAAGGGAATATTTGCTCATCACAGGCAGCAGCCTGCACTACCCCAACATGGCTGCATTGTTGGGAAAGGAACTCCGTGTCCGAGCCTGAAAGGGTATACCTCTTGTCCATTCTTCTGTCCACAGGAGGTATGGAATTAGGAGTTTTTAGAATTTTAAATGTCTGTTTCACAAAAGATTTATGGAGGGGAATAGACAATCTCCTGGACTCTGGGCTGTCCATCATCTCAACAAAATCAGGCTCCTTCTGATCCTCTACTGCTTCTTCCATAGGAAGCTGAGGGTTTCAGCCACTTTCTTGTAAAACATAAAGTGGGAAGAGGACTCAGAAAGCCTAGGAGGAGGAGAAGCACCTGAAGGTCTGTCTGGGGAGATGTCTGGGTCAATAGGCACATCCAGACTTTCATAATCACCATCATCATCATCATTTTCATACTCTCCCTCCTTCTCCTCCGGTTCATAAAATTCTTCTAAAGTATAATCTGGAACCGGGGGAACCGACCGAACCGAGCCCCTGACAGATGGTGCCAGTTCGGCTTGAACCGAAGTTAGCGATTGAACTATCCTTATCGCTTTGGCTATTTCATCTTTGGTCAGAGAAAGAACTTGTGGATCCGAACCGGATGATTTTTCCCTTTTCTTTCTTTCTTTTAACCGGAACCGACTCCTCAGAATCGGTTCTCCTTTTGCCCGAAGAAGTTTCGCCCTGGTCAGAGGGCACTCCTTCTAGTTCGGTAGGAACCGAACCGGGCTGGCCATCCGGGTCAGCGGACTTCTCGGCCTCCCTTTCCTGCAGTCTATCTACTCTCTTATCACGGGTAGCTTTGGGAAAACTTTTACAAATTTGGCAGTGAATTGAGGTGGTCAAACCCCAGACAATAAACACAGGTGGTGTGGGATCAGCCTTAGCAAAGGCTTCCCACACACACACACCTGATGTTGAAACCCAGTGGGCCTAGTTTTTTCTTGGGTTTCTCAGACATGGCCAATCCTAAACACAACTTACCCTTTTTTCGGCAATCCGCCAGGCAAGACACACCTATCGGTTCCTGACCGTGTTACGGCTCTTGGAAAAAAACGTAATTAAATCTGTTTTTTTTAGAACCGATACGGACCGGTTACCATACTCTAATAAAGACAGAAGTTTTTAACACAAACCTGATTGGTTCAAACCGAACCGATCCAATGTTTAAAAGTTCCTCACAGAAAACTAATACAAAACCTATCTAGTACTCACGGTACCACAGACAGAGACTTAAACAGACAGGTTCAGTAGCAGAAATTCGGTAGAAACTGAGCGAAAAAACGACATTTTAACCGACTTTTTTGAACCGAGCGAAGGAGAAATCTCCGGAGCGACTTGTTCAGTGAGGCAGAGTAAAGAATCTGACGGTTGGAGTTTAAACAACAGCAGACAGAGGCTTCAACCGAGCTTGAGCTCAGCGTTCCATGCCCTGCATGGAAAGTTAACTCTTTGTTCTCCGGGGCAGTTCAAAGGTTGGTGATCACTGCAATAGTCAGAATACAGCAAGACTTCATGTTGTTTGAACCATAAATTAATATATAAACTTCAATCAACTGTATCCAATAACGTACTAATATTCCAGTGAGTACCTGCTATCAATGTTCCTACCTTTTTAGAAAGTAATACATAAAAATGTCATTGTGAAAGAGGAAATACTCCAACATTTTTTTTTTATATGTAGGAAAGATAATGGGTCAAAGTATGAAAGATGATACTTGTGTTCTCAATCTAGCTCAGTTCAGTTGATATTAAGAGATCAGACCTGGATGTGCTGTTGCAAGCATCCTAGGAAGCTAGTATTTGTTAGCCTATGATTAATGTTATGTATTTGCTTTGCTACTCTTAATTTTGTCGTGTTCAGTTCGCTCTTCATTTTTTTTTAATAAATATTTTTGAGTTTACTACTTCAAAGTTGCTTCAATGGTCCATCATTACCCACAGTCTGTGACAGTCATCATAAAAGTAAATGAACAGCAGACAGTGTCTGAGACCTATAATCAAGTATAATAATTGCTTGAAAACTGGTGTCCTCGGGTTCTAAATGACAGTCGTTTTTTTAATTTACTGTTTTTCCTTAGTTACTCCTTGTAATGTAATGTCAAGAAGGTGCATTACAAAAGGTGACGCTTTGTTGGAGCATTTTATAACTCACCCTCTAAACCGGGAACTGCTTCTGAGTTCTCACATGTGGTTAGAACTGCCAATACTAGGGACACTGAGTCTCCTGGCATCTCTTCCTCTTAAGAAGAGTGCACTGCAAATGTGCCAGGAGGCATATTACATCAAAGAAATCAGTACAACTATACAAACATGCTGTATCATATGCATGAGACATGCTGTGCTGCCTGGTCCTGGTGGCACGAGGGAAGACCTCTCCGACTGTCAGCATACAGTCTCCTTGGTGCTAAGAAAAAGCACCTCAAGGTCCTATGTTGCTTCAGTCATTTGGTACTGCTGTGGATAAAAGCAACTGATAGTTGCTGGCATGCCACCCCTGGTACCTACTGTGATCCCAAAAGTCTAATATCCCTAACTAATATAATAAAAATTACTATCATAAATACTACAGAAAACATCTAACAAACAGTTAAACCACTGTAAAGGTAGATATCTTGGGGATGAAAACGGGGTGGAGAAATGTTTTGTTTGTTTGTCTGGTGGTAGGGTCAATTCTTGAGGAAGCATTTATTACAGTATATAAATTAAATTAAAGGGGTACACAATGATGGTGCCTATATACAAACAGGCGGATTGTATGTGCCAGAGGCACATACCCCACCCGTGTAGCTCCACATCCCAGGACAGGCACAGGGTGTGCAGTATTCATGACCGCATACACCCATGGGGCATCTTTCTGTGGCCCCACCCCCGGCATGCAGGTGTGTGGAGGGCAGATGGGGCGGAGTAGCAGACCCAGGCAGGCAGTCAATCGTATGCCCATCTGGGGTCCCAGAATGGATCCCCTGTGCAGGAAAGTGCGGGTCCGGGTGCATGAAGAGCTAACGCAGTCACCCGGGCAACACACGATCAGACATCATTGTCTAGTGGTCCTCCCTGCCTGTTACCCACATCCGTGACACCATGCCATGCCTGGTACACAGATGCCCACACCCCCAACACCATGCCTGGCACAGAGATGCCCACACTACTAACAGAACACCCACCCTGGTCCCGGCAGTGATGTGCAACTCCCCCTACACACACACGCACACACACACACACACATACACACATTGGTGCCCCATCCCCGTTGCAGTAAATGTAAACCCCCAAACACTCTGGTGCCCCATTGCAGTACATGTAAACCTCCCCAAACACACTGGTGCCCCGTCCCCGGTGCAATAAATTGAAACCCACCAACACTCAGGTGCCCAATTCCCATTGCAGTAAATTAAACCCCTACAACACACAGGTGCCCTGTTTCCATTACAGTAAACTAACTCCCCCAACACACAGGTGCCCTGCCCCATTATGGTAAATTAACCCCCCCAACACAGTGGTGCCCGTCCCCATTGCAGTACATGACAACCCTCCAAACAAACACACACACGTGCCCCGTTCCCTGACCGCATGTGTGTGACACACACACCCCCCAACCCCTGATCCCAGAACCCCTGGCCCTTCACTGGTGGCCAATGACCCCTCCCCCTCCCCCGCGGCACTGACTACACCTCCCACCATCCCCTGTACTTGCACTGCAGTGCTGCTGTGTGGGATGGGCAGCAGCACATCCCTCCGCATATCTCCTCAGCCGCTGTCCATCCAACTGAGGCTGGGAGCATGCTTCCCTATTAATAGGAGGTGTGCTCCCAGCATCAGTCAGATGGCCAGAGGCCAAGGCGGTGTGTGAAGGGATGTGCCACTGGCTGTCCCTCATGGTGGCACTGCATTGCAGGTATGGGAGATGGGGGAGGTGTAGTCTGTGCTGTGGGGGGTCACTGGCCACCAATGAAGGGGCAGGGGTTCCGGGATTAGGGTCAGGGTGTGTGTCACACACATGTCGTGAAACGGGCACTCGTGTGTCTGGCACGGGGGGGTTGTCATGTACTGCAATGGGACAGGGCACCAGTGTTGGGGGGGCTTTATATTTACTGCAGTGGGATCAGGCACCGTGTCTTTGGGGGCTTACATTTATCAACGAGGATGGAGCACCAGTGTATGGGGGGGTTATTGGCATGTGGGACAGCAGCTGGGGTTTTGTCAGGAGGGCAGGGTTTGAGATCAGCAGGCTGGACCGGTCGGTGTTTCCCTGGATGTGCAGCACATACAGCAGTTACAGCAGGGTCCTCCCTGCCATATCCAGCATCCTCCTATGCCCCACCGTGTGCAGCAGTGCACGCCTTTCTGAATGGCACATAGTGTGGGCACATCCCTGTCCCTCTTCTGGCCCACCCTGGCACATAACTGCCTGCACAGGCAGGGGATCCACCACATAACTGACTTGCGTGCAGTTTGAGAATGCTACCAAGGGTCCGCGGGACCCCTGCTGTGCAGCTTTCCCACTTAGGGTTGCCTACGTGGTGCAGATACGTAGCACGTAGGCAGTCTTTTTTTTGTGCATAGGGCCCATTGCTTGTATCATAGTGGGATGCATGCATCCAAGTGGAAGCTATGGCAAATATGAGGACTGAAGAACTTATATAGTCACGTTGTGTGGGAACTAGATTATGTTATTAATAAGAACATGAAGTCTCTATACTGGTTTACATGAAGCTTATCCATTCTTTCTGTTCATTTCATTCATGAGCCCAATTTTCAACAGGCAACGCAGGACTTGCATCAAGCCCAGCATCAAACCTTTTTTTTTAGTGCAGCTGTGCCAAATACCTTTGTTATAAAACTGTGCCCAATCTTAGTAGGTCAGGCACAGTTATGACACTTAACCCAATTTTCGGCAGCTTGTGCCAAATTTTTGTCACAAGCCCCATAAAAATGGTGCCCAGGACTGCTGCAAACTAGGTCAGAAAAAGTTGGTCTAACTCACGGCAATTGGTGCACAGAATAGAAAATCCCTATCCTGGCTGGGAGAAAGCCACAAGCTGCACGCACCATATGTTCAGTGCACTCAGCCCGGGGCTTGTGGCATTGGGGCCATCTGAAAATCCAGCCCCATAACTTTTGTTGGTGCTGTTATAATGATCTATCCAACAACCTTCTCTTTTTAATAATGCTCTATCTGAATCTCCTCCTCTTGTTGTTTTTGGTACATATCCAATTGCTGCAAATCTCAATGTACTTATTGATTTGGTGCTTAGTCTGAATGAAGTGTCTAGCTATAGCTGACTTTAATCACTGTGTCTTGTAGCACATTTACATTCACTGATTCTTATCTTCAGTGGTCTTGTGGTTTTTCCAATATGCTGTATAAAAGACCACATGGGCACTTAATGTGATACAGCATGTGGTCAAAGTCACATGGCACTTAATGTGATAACATCATGTCAAAGTCACATGTCATAAAATCTTTTATCTGAAAATTGTCATCCCGGCTTGAGTTATTGATTACTTTGGTTCTAATCACATTCAAACAATGGACACAGCATCCACAAATGTAAAACCCTCTTGGTTTCTCTCACTGCCATGTTAAGGCTTGCAGTTTTCAGTGTTGTGCCCTGACTAGGGGCCTTTTGGTGCTGCTATTTTTTTTGGCAGCTACCCCTGATTTATTGTAAAAGGTATGTCTTCCCTCTGGGGTACTTTGCTATATTCCCCAGTGTCTGAAGATCACATTTTTTATTGCCCCACATTGCTCACAGTATTGCATGTCCTACTGAAGACCACCTTGTTCTCTGCCTGCTGTCTGCCTGTTGCCTTGTATTAGCACCTTTCTGTCTGCTTGATCTGCTTTCTCCTTAGCTTCAAGAATGTTCTCATTATATCCCCAATTTTTTAATGTATTCAGTAAATGTTTACAGTTGCTCTCATATTGTTCTGCTGTGATGCAATTCATTTTATATCTCAACATCTGGCTGTATGGAATATCTCTGAACAGCTTGGGGAGACGACAGCCGCCAGCATGCAGAGGTGTATTTATTTAAGTCGGTTTGTGTTAAGGATCCATGGAAAGTTTGCACCTTCCTTGAGTATCATCTGTCCAGGCATGGTATTTGCTCAAAAGTATGTCCTATTGTAACATCTCAACTGCCCATGCAGTTGTTCAGATATTCAGAAAAACTCTTCCATATTTTCCACTGTATCATCCCAGATTAGAAAGATGTCATCAATGGAGCACCTCCAAAATTTAATGGAGGTGCAGTATGGATTCTTCTTTTTTGAGTTAACAAAATATTTCTCAAAATCAATTATTTAAATAATTGCATAGGTGGGGGCAATGCTTGCCCCGTTGCTGTTCCCTGTTTCTGCAGACATGTCCCTTCTTCAAATCTGAAGTAATTATTACGGAGGACAAGATGTGGTAATCTTAAAAGGAACTCATTTAGAAGGTTTGTCTCTTCTGTTTCATTTAAAGGAGATAGGAAATAAATATTGCTTTTTCTAATAAAAATGTAAGTATGGGTGGTGTATTTGTTCATATTTTAGTATTTCTGTTTTATTTTACACATCTAGTTGCTGTAAATATGCATTGTTTTGACCATCTCTGTATCAGAGCCAACACTTAGCAGTGCAGGACCACTTTCATGACAAGCATTTGTAGAACTGACTCGTTGACATCATCTACTCCTATCATCATCTTGTCTACAGATGTTACTATAGCTGCTGCGGATTCTCCCTGTTAGAGCTCATATAAGCTGTCAGTTTCTGACTAAGAAATGTATGTTTTTCAAGCTGGAGAAAGGGTCATACAACTTTATACTGCAGGGATTTATTTAACTCCAAAAATTGATTAGCGTTTTGCTCATAAAAGTGCTAAAACATTGGGAAAATGCATAGCACTTGCTTCACTGTGTTTAACAAACATAACACTTCTAGAAAACCTATATAAATACTTTCTGTACAGTTAGCATTATCCCAAGAAAAAAAACTGCTAATCAATTATTTAAAACCCTGTACTGTGTGTATGAACTCCTTCCTTCACAAATACTGAATGTCTCCAGTCAGACCACTGAGTGCACTGAAGCTGCAGGTATGCCTGGTGAGCTGGATGAATCTGGCCATGGCCAGTCAAATGGTGACAGTGGTGAAGAAATTCAGTGATAGTCACTCACAGTTATAAGATACTTCCAAGTTTTGTGTTTGTTTGGTCAAGGAGAATAATCTAACCATTCAGATATGAAATAGACTGTTTATTCCAAGTCTGTCTGTCAACATCGCAAGCACTGTCTTTGACATTTAAATTGTACTCTGACAGCTGCTGACCCACCTTTGAGTTCTGTTGTTTACATGGACTGATTCAGCTTGTACAGTTTAAGTCTGTTTTATTTAGCAGTTGAATGTTCCTCATCATTTGGTGACCATCTCGGACACATACCCCCTTCCCACTCATCCGGTTGCCTTATAAATCACTGCAAAGTCTTAGGTTATTTGAATTTAAAAAAAAATGTTATTTATTTGGATTTTTCCCTAGCATTCAGTGGGTCCCTGCTGCACCTTACCCTCTTGCTCTTAGTATAAACTAAGTCCCAGTAAATGTTCAGTGACTGACACTGCCCTTGTCTCTCCTCCTCGGCTGGCTGCCAGCTGATTAAATGCAAAATGAAAACCACTAGCACGGTTTGCATATTGTCAGTTGGTGGCCAGCTGAGGAGGTGAGAGGAGGGCTGCATTGGTCACTGAACATTTTGCTGGGGTTACATGTATGTTATCACCTCCACCAGACCCCACATTTCTAAGGCACTCCTGTCAACTGTATCATCCTAGATTAGAAAGATGTCATCAATGGAGCACCTCCAAAATGTAATGGAGGTGCAATATGGATTCTTCTTTTTTGAGATAACAAAATATTTATCAAAATAAATCAATTATTTAAATAATTGCATAGGTGGGGGCAATGCCAGAGGCAGTGGCTGCTTGTGTGATCCCACCCCTCCCTGGATGGTTGAGTTTTTGAGAGGGGATGAGAAAGTGGAGAGACTCACCAGGCACACATGAGGGGCACAATCAGCAAAGAGAAAAAGAATACTGCCCCATGTGTGCTCCACATCTCAGCTGTTACATTGCCCCAGTGGGGGTGGGGTAGTGAAAAGTACAAACAACTGAAGCAGGTGCATTGAGGCACTGCAAACTGTTACTGTACTCCCAGCCGTGGTGACAGTTCAGAAAAAGACCAGGAAAGTGAAGAATGCTTGCAGTTCCAGCCGCACAAGAAAGAAACTGGGGGCTGATGCTGGCTCTGGGTCCCAGGCAGAGACCAGAGGAAAGCTCCTGACATGGAAGTGGGGGGTGGTTACATGTTTGGATGCAAATATAGCAAGAGGGTAGGGTGGGGACCACTGGACACTGGCAAATAATTATGATAAATATTGATATAAAGTAACCTATTTGTGTGAAAAATTTTACCTTTCACTTGGGCTGTAAGGTGACCAGCTGAGGGGTAAGGAGAGGGGCTGAGCTGGTCGCCAGAGGGTGGGGTGAGTTTTCAGTCAGTAGGGAAGGGGTTACTGAGATGAAGCAGTGTGTGGATGTCAAACAAATATGTTTAGCAGCCATGCTACAGACAACTGTGACATGTGTCAGTGGCTCAGTAGGTAGCACACTCGCCTCTGAGGCCGGGAGATCAGAGGGCTGTGGGTTCAGTTCCCACATCTGGCACTTGGGTTAATATCCCAGTACTGACACTGTAGTGCAGCATGAGAGGGGTGCTGCACTTCTGAGGTGCCGTCTTTTGGATGAGACGTTAAACCGAGGTCCCATCCATCTGGACTGGTGGTAGTTCAGGTGGATGTTAAAGATCCCATGACACTTATCGAAAAGAGTAGGGGTATTTCCCTGGTGTCCTGGTCAAATTTCCCTCACTCACTAACAATACCACCAACAGCTAAATCTGGTTCAAGGTCAGTTGGCATTCATCTGTATCCCCCTCCCCTGGGTCGTGCCTGAAAATAGGTAGGATTTGTCTAGTGCACTTACCCGGTCAACAAAAACTAAATAAATAAATAAAACTGCATGCTGAATCAGGAGTCAGTAATGTGGGCATTTCAGAGCTTGACACGCCCTAACTCCCGATACAAAAACTGACTGTCAAGCCAATCGTGGTTCAGTAATTGAAATTAGCAGACAAATATGCCTTTTAAGCATATATTCCATAAATAAGACACACCAAGGCCATTGTTTAATATTTATGATTTATTTAACAGGTAATAATATCACCAATTTATTTCCTATCTCCTTTAAAGCATTCTGTTTTGATTGAAGACCTTCCTCTTGGGAGAATTGAAGAATACGGGCTTTTAACATCAACTGTCATTAATCTGAGATGATCAGTACATTAATTCAGTCATGTAAACTCTTCCAGGATCTGTATACAATGTCTTGAGTCCTTTAAGAAGGAATTCGCCTTTTCCACCAGAGATTTCCAGTGGAAATCCACAGAAACTGAAAATGGTTCTGTAAGTGTCGCTTGCTCAGAAATAATGGGCCTTCCTGGGGGTCTTTCTAAATTCTTATGATTTTTGGTAAGGTAAACACAGAAATATAGAATATGACAGCAGATAAGCACCACTTGGCCAACCCAGTCTGCTCATATTTTATTTATTAGATCATCGGTTTACAGACCTTTGAGTCAAAGACTCATTTACAAAGGCACCTCGTCAAGAGAGCAATACATCACAGCAAACAAAACAGTACAGTACATAACACTAAGATTAAAAAAGCAACCAGTGTTACAGGCATTCTCTGGTGGTACAAGCTTGGTAATAGGTAGATCACAGTAGTCATAATATAGGTACACGAGTACCACATCAGGTAGCAACCAGAGATATTTTATTACATTAGTTAGCAGATGTTGACTGAGACCCCAGGCATATACAGCAAAAGTAGACAGGACAAACCCAGACTAGGGGTGGGGATAAGGGGCAGGTGGGGGATTACGTGCAGTTGCAGCAGCAAGTGCTTTTCAGATGGCTTCTGAGGGAGACCTTGAAAGGACCAAGCTTAGTGGAGTCAGCTATGTTGGCTGGGAGGGATCTGAACCAGGAGGGAGCCTGGTAGCAAAAGGATCTCTGGGCCATAGAGGTCCTTACCCTGGGGACAATAAGGGAGGTTTTGACAGTGCTGCAGGTGGAGACTGAGGGGGAGGCATGCTGCAGGGAGGTGGCGACACTGGGGGGAGAGTCCTAGCAGGGTCTTTTTTACAAGAAGGCAGATTTGAAAGCAGAGTCTTTCTTCAAGGTTGAGCAAGTTGGTGGTGGAGTACAGCGGGCACGTATGGGTGCACCTAGAGGCTCTCAGCATTAGCCTGCAGGCCTTGTTTATAGAGAGCTGGATTCTTGCAAGTGCAGTGTTGTCAGCTGCAGCATAGATGGGAAGCCCATAGTCGATTAGTGACAGGACAGAGGAGGTGATTGCCAATCTAAGGCCCTCTTGTGGTAGGCAGTCCCTATGGTGGTGTAACAGTTTAATCCTGACATTGGTGGCAGCAAAAGGGCATTGATATGAGAATGGAAGGAGAGTGCCGAATCAAAGGTAATGCCCAGATACTTGTAGGAGGAAACCTGCTCAATGAGGTTTAGTGTGCTAGGCAGTATCACAAGAGGGGCACAACTGGCTTTGCTTTGGCGATGCAAGAAGAGCATAGCTTTGGTCTTTTTTAGGTTCAGGACTAGCCTTCGTGATGTGAACCCATGCTCAGCGCTATCAAAAGCTTGTTGGAGGGTGGCCTGGAGTGTGTTGGGGTTGGGGTCAGAGGTGAAAAGCACAGCGTCATCCGCGTAGAGGAGGATCTTACTTGAGCAGGCTGAGGGGAGGGAGTTGAGGTAGAGACTGAAGAGGAGAGGGCCTAAAATGGAGCCCTGGGGAACCCCAGAGCAGACAGGTCGTGTGTCAGATAGAGTGCAACTGATTTTTACACACTGAATTCTGGAAGAGAGGTAGCTGGTGAACCATGCAAGGGGGCCAGGGTAGAAACCAAGGTATCTGAGGGAGTCAAGCAGGAGGGGATGGCAGACCATGTCAAAGGACTTGGAGAGGTCAATGAACATGGCACCGGCAGAACTTCTGACATCAAGAGCAGAGTGCAGGAAGTTGGAGAATTCAAGTAGCGGGGTTTTGGTGCTGTGACCTGCATGAAAGCCATGCTGTTTAGGGCACAGGATATTGTGCATAGCCAGGTATTCGGCAAGCTGGTTGGCAGCTACTTTTTCAAGAGCCTTTGAGAGTGGGGGAAGGATGAAGATAGGTTGATATTTACCCGGGGTCGCTCGTTCGCTGCTCTTTAGGACGGGAGTGATGATGGCGGTTTTCCATGTGCTGGGGAACTGCCCCAGGCACAGAGCGTTGTTGAGCAGCTCGGTAAGTGGGACCAGGATAGCATCCAACATCAGATGAAGTAGCCTAGTGTCCAGTAGGTTGGTGCTGGGGTTGTTACTACTAATGGCTTTTTGTAGAAGGGGTCTAGCCTCCAGCAGGGAGATGGTATGTAGATAGGTCTCTGGAGAGTGGGCAGGGGCGCTACTGGGATGGGGTCAAAGAAGTTACTGGGCAGAACTGAACTCAGGTCTGAGAAAGTGTGATTTAGGCAGTCTGCAATGCCAAGGGGGTCAGAGCAGACAGTTCCATTAAAGGAGAGTTGAGAGGGGGTGGGGAGCAGGATTTCCCATTCAGCTCTTTTACATTATCCCAAAGGTTCTTAGCCGACACCCAGGACGAGACAAGAGTGGATTGGTAGTATTGGGTTTTGGCCTGTCGAATGGCCCAAGTACACTTATTGCGCTCGGTGTTGTACGCTTGCCTATCAGCTGGCTTGCCAGATTCCATGGTAATGTGCTATAGGCTGTCTCTAATTTTAAGTTTGTGAAGGAGAGAGGGGTGTAACCCAGGGTGTGCTTCGCTTTTTGGTGCGATTTCTAGCAGAGGTGGCATAGAGGTCAAAGGCAGTGTTAAAAGTACGAGTGAAAAAATCCAATGCCTTATCTATGGATGGTGCAAACCTGATTGGGGACCAATCCAGTTGTGAGAGGTACAGTTTAAGGTGACGCAGGCCACCTGGGAGTAGGCGACATCACTGGGTGGTTTGTGGTGCAGGTTTGCTGTTGGTAGCGGACCAACAGAATACGAGCAGAGAGTGGTCACTAAGTGAGTTGGGAAGTACACTGATATCGAGCACCTTCTGGGGAAGGTTGGGTAATGGTGATGTCCAGGAGGGTGCTGGTGCCAGTAGAGGGGTTGAATCTTGTTGGGGTGGTGACAAGCTGAGACACATAAATGGCAGCAAAGATATCTCTGGTTTCAGAGGCTGTGGCAGAAAGCTAGTTGATATTCAGGTCACCAACAATTATCTGGGCCATTTTGGGTGATAGGCCAGAGAGGTAGTCAGCAAGCACCTGAATGGTGAGGTCTTGCTCTGGGGCGAATATAGGCAACGGTGAGAAAGAGTGGGCCCTTACCAGGGTTGGGGGAGATTTTTAGCATGAGGGTTTGTGCCACGTTATCAAGCTTGGGTGGTGGAAGTGCATGTCCAAAGAGGGAGTCATGCATGTAGACAGTACAACCACCTCCATGCATACCCACCCGATCTTCCCTGAAAAGGGTGTAACCAGGGAGGGAAACGAAGGAGTCAGGGGTGGATTTGGATAACCAGGTTTCGACGAGTGTGACAAGGTCTGGTTGGTGCTGAGTAACCCAGCATTGAAATGCAGCAGCCTTCTTAAGGAGGCTGCAAATATTCATGGAAGCTATGCCGAGTCCTTGAGCCTGGGCAGGCTTGTTCATGTAGTAGTAGTAAAAAACCTTTATTTTTAGACAGAAAAGTAGATGGAATAACACATCATTAGGACGGAGTCCTATTTACAAGATATTCCTGTTATATAAAGTTTAAAACAATTAGGACTTAATACAATGACAATATCAAGACAGTGGAATATTCAGTACTAATCCATTCTACATAACAATACTAATAAATTCATCCAAGATATCATTCGACATTAATACATTTAAACAAATAACACTAATTATACATATATTGTACTAATCTATTCTGGGTATAGTTAAGAAGTGCTCTATTTCCTAGCCATAACATTCACACCTTGCTCTTAATTCTAACTTTAGACTGGTTGAGAATGATTTTACATCCTGAAATTGGTTATTTATTACTGATTTTAGAGCATTCCATGCCCTATCTACAATCACTGGGAAACGTGAATTACTGTATGTGTTTTTAAGTTTTGGGAATACAAAATGTCTTAAATTTATATCTTGTAAATTGTGAGCATGCATTTTCACTTCCAGTTTGTCGCAAAGGTACTTAGGCTGTTTCTGATTTAGCACTCTATAGATCTGAGTTGCCCAGGCAATCCACCTTTTAGTCTCTTGCGGGAGCCATCCTAGTTCCTCAAATAACTCACAATGATGAACATTATAATCCTCTTGTCATAAATCTGGTCATTCTATTATACATCTTATCAATTTTTAGTAGGAGGTTTTTTGTTGCTAGGCCATATACATGGTTGCCGTATTCTAATACTGGAAGAAGTTAATTTATTACAGTTTCCCTCATTGTTTTATTCATACAGAAACTAGACTGTCTAAACACTCCCAACCTTTTATTTACTTTTGATACTGTATCTAATATATGATAATCAAATTTTAAAGTATCATCAATCCATACCCCAGGTATCTATACTCTGATACCTGTTCTACTACTTCGTTTTGTAAAGTTTTTATAGTTACTGTTGCTTTGCTTTTGCCCATATTTCTGTGCCTTTTATGAAAAACCATAAGTTTTGTTTTTTTACTATTAACTATTAATCCCGATTCAGTCAACCATGTACATAACCCCTCAATATCTGCCTGCAAATTTCTTTCCATTTCTCCAGGTGTTCTTCCACTTGCAATTAAGAGGGCATCATCTGCATAAATACTTATATTTGAATATTTTATGCTATCTACTAATTTATTTAAGCAAATCAGAAACAGTGTTGGCTCCAAAATGGAGCCTTGAGGCACTCCTCTCTGCACAAGTGCTCTATCAGATAACACTCCATTTAAGTATACTTGCTGTGTTCTATTTAGTAGATAGGACATAAACCAGTAACGTGATTCCTCAGCTAGACCAATCTCAGCAAGCCGTTCCCCCAAAAGACCATGAGCCACTGTGTCAAAGGCTTTCAATAGGTCCATGAACACCACGCCCACCGACATGGCCAGGGTTTGGATGAATGTTACCTGACAGAAGCAACAGAAGGGTGATTAGGCACACCAAAGCATGATAGTGATTGTGGCACCTCCCCTTGTGATTGGATACAGGGCCGGGTGAAGGGGTGGGTAGAGTATGAAGGGTGAGAAAGGCATAAAGGAGAAGAGACCAAGATATGAGTGGAAAGTAAGAGGTAGCAGGGGTGGAAGTGTGGGGGGGTCTCTACCTACATTATCACCGCAGGCCCTACTTGATCTACAGCTCTTTTCCCTTCCCCCTTCCTTTCTCTTAAGATTCCCTTATGCATATCCCATGCATTCTTGAACCCCATCACTACTTTCATCCCCACCACCTCCATTGGTAGGCTATTCCAGGAATCCACCACTCTTTCTGTGAAGAAGTACTTCCTTGCATCTCTCGGAATCTATCCCCCTCCAGTTTCATAGTATGTCCTCTTGTTCTTGAGCACCTTTTTTTCTGAAAAATACTTCCCTCCTGTACCTTGGTTACCCCCATGAGGTATTTAAAGGTCTCTATCATATCCTCCTCTCTATCCTGTCTTGCAGGGTGTACATAGTACTTTAGTTTCTCTTCGTAGGGTTTGTGATGCAGACCCTGCATCATTTTAGTTGCCCTTCTCTGGACCACCTCCACTCTGTTTATGTCCTTGTGGTCTCCAGAACTGGACACAGTACTCTAGGTAGGGTCTCACTCGTTCCCTCTTTCTGTTGGTGATACCTTTCCCTATGCATCTCAGCATCCAAGCAGCCCACCCAACTGTCTTGTTACACTGCCTGTCCACCTTTAAGTGGCAGGAAGTAGGCTGTTGGTTAACTAGAATCTGCAGCTTATCCAGTAAGTAGGGAAATGGGCAGACTGGTTGGGCTATGTGGTCCTTATCTGCCATCAAAGTCTATGTTTCTATGTTTCTAAGTCATCAGATATGATTACACCCAGGTCTCTTTCCTACTTAGTAGTCGTCAGTACCACTCCACCCATTCTGTATTCCACCCCTGGGTTTCTGTGCCCTAAGTGCATTATTTTGCAGACCTACCAAACAAGAGTAAAAAAAAAATACAGAAAAGCCTAAATAACTGGAAAAAAAATTAAAGCAACAAAACAAACATACCTCACAGTCAAAAGACACAAATCATGCTGCTCTTTCCTCATGCTGAAATGTAAACTCACTTCACTTGAAGGGAGGCCACTGCAGTCCTTCCTTTCTCATTTCCTCTTCCTGAGAGGTGAAGGCTTACAGCCTTCTGTGCAGGGCCTTTGGCTCCTCCCACTGACAGGCTGGAAATGTGTACCCCTGCCTGGGACTGCTTAATCTCTGCAGGCAGGAGAGTACCAGGCAGCAAGTAATGCACTTGCTGCCCATAAAGGAGGAAGGTGGTGCTACATAAAGCTGAGGAAAGTAGAGGAAGTCATATGGCACTTTTCAGTCACTAACAGCAGCACATGGCTGTGACTTATGCATGTCTGGATAAGGCTGGAGTGACTGTTTTGAGAAAAATAGCAGCTTGCCATTTCTTCTTGAACAGTAAGAGACTTGCCCATGACAATTTCCCTCTGTGGCCCAAGTCTGTAATTTCTATAACTCCATTAACTAGAGTTTGTGGAAACTGTCCCTCATGGTGAGGCAGTCAGGATGACTTTCAATGTACAACAAAAAATGTCTTGCTGTATTGTGCAGAACTGCAATGCCTTATCTAAATACTTAAAGCCCAGTGCTGTTACAAGTGTTCTTCCCATGTATGCATGTTTTTGAGAAACACATTAATTAATGTTATTTTTTTTCTCTGTAAACCACACCTGACAGCAATATAATAACTTGTCCAACATCTATGAAAAAACATTAATGAGGATGAATAAGTAATATGAATGTGTGGCCGCTTTTAATGTTCCTGTTTTCATAAATTATATTCATGCTCCAGTGAATCCATTTAGCTGTATGTGACCAATCTGATCCAGGAATCTGGAGTTTCTACAGTGTCACTGCATGGATTCAGAGCTCTGAGCTGATGACTTATTGAACAGCGACCAACATTCTGAATCCATGCAATGACATTGTGAAAACTCCAGATTCTTGGTTTCATGAAAGGAACTGTACAGAATGTTGTCCAAACAAAAAATACAAAACCCAGTTCACAGTTTTTACTTTTATTCAGGTACAGTTAAATATGGCTGCATTGGGATGGATAAAAATAGGAACACTATAAGCAGATGAATATTCACACAAATGTCCTGTCCCCTTAAAATAGAGGAAGTTGTGGTGGCTGAGTGGCATGGTGGAAATAGTGTGCCACCATCTGAGATATGGGGATTGTGGCCAGCTACATGGCATGGCACTACCCCTCTGGGACACTAGGGTTGTGGCCAGCTGAGTGGCATGATGGCATTGTTGTGGTGCCACCTGGGAGACTGGGGTTGTGACTAGTCAAGTGTAATGGTGGTAATGGTGTGCTCCCACCTGGGAGACTGGGGTTGTGGACAGCTAAGTGGCACAGTAACCATACTGCGCTGCCCCCTGGGAGACTGGGGTTGTGGCCAGCTGACTGGCATACTGGCAATGCTGTGGTAGCACCTGCGAGACTGTGGTTGTGACTAGTTCAGTGGTACGGTGGCCATGGTGTGCTCCCACCTGGGATACAGGGGCAGTTGCCAGCTGAGTGACATGGTGGCAATGTTATGATACCACCTGGGAGACTGGGGTTGTGGCCAGCTGAGTGGAACAGTGGCCATATTGTGCTGCCACCTGGGAGACTGGGGCTGTGACTGGTTCAGTGGTACTGTGGCCATGGTGTGCTCCCACCTGGGATACAGGGGCAGTAGCCAGCTGAGTGACATGGTGGCAATGTTATGGTACCACCTGGGAGACTGGGGTTGTGGCCAGCTGAGTGGAACAGTGGCCATATTGTGCTGCCACCTGGGAGACTGGGGCTGTGACTGACCAACTACCATGGTGGTAGAGGTGTGCTGCCACCTGGGAGACTGGGGTTGTGGCTGGTCAACTAGCATAGTAGTAATGGTGCACTACCACATGGGAGACTGGGGTTGTTGCCAGCTGCTGAATGGCAAGGTGCCATGTTGTACTGCCCCTGGTAGACTGTGGATTGTGTGTGAATCCTGGAATACCATACTGAGGTGGCAGGGGGCTAGGTATGCTGCAGAGGAGAGAAGCTTGGCTGTATGGCTGACAAAAAAGTAGCACTGGCATCTGCTGTGAAGACAGCTGCTTGCCTGCCCACCCAGCCCAGAGGAGGGGTGCAACCACAGCAGCTCCAGCCATCAGAGCAGGGTGCAAGGATAACAATAGCAGAGATAGGGGTGCTGGGGGAAGAAGAAAAAAAAAGAGAAAGCTGCTTGAAATGAGAATGACTCTCAGAGACTTCCTTTTAGCATGTGAGTGTTCATGTGTGCACACGCACGCACATGTGTGTACATTCATGTACCAGCCTTTAAAAGAAAAAGAGTCAACACCAGTGTTTCATTCATTTTAGGTGGGCTTTTTCCCCATCTTCAGTGCTCAGTTTCACATCATTCTTTAAAATAGAAATCAGATGCTAATCAATGAGCGAAAGGAAACTCACAGAAATTACTTTAACTTACCAGGAGAACAGAGTGTCAGCGTAAAAACTGTGTGCAGATTGGATACGCCACAACTTACAGAGCAATGTTTTTTGATAGGACAAAAGTCTGAATATAGGGTTGGTTAGAATGGTTGAAGGACAGATGGTGTGAATAGCTAAAGCCCTGCTCTGTTTATCTACTGGACAGATACAAGGAAAATGGGTGTATTTCAAACTTCTACACACTCCTTCAATAGTAGAGGATGGGAAGGGATTCCTGTGTTGATGCATATACACCACCAGACAACATTGTTTTGTTCTTTGTATCCCATTTTCCTCCTGAGGGCCTAGAGTCAGCATTTTAACCCATGCCCGTACCACTCCTGAGTCCCATTTTGGTGTCTGCCACTGCTCCTGGTCTTGCTTACCTCCCATCTTTGCCGGCCCTTAGCAGTGCCTAATAGCTTTGTCAATCTGTTCAATATTGTGTCTCTGTGTTTGTATAAGGGCAGAGCCAGAATTTGTAAAGGGGTATGCAATTTCTGTGAAAGGAGTAACACCCAGAAAAGTATAACCTGTTCCCTTATAAAAAAACAACAGAATAAAACAGCTACTCTTCCGAGCCTTAGGGGTTAACAGCCATTACTTTATTACATAGCTAGATTCACTAGTGTGTATGTGCCTAGTTTCATTCATTTTATTTGTATATTTCATCAGGATGAGACATTAGGCAAGCCTATTTACAATGCCATTCTGAATATCACAAAAGTTTCAACATTCATCAGACATACGTGTGCAAAACTGCAAAGGACAGAGACTCAACAGGAACTTATGTACAAAACAGATTAAATACAGTACAAATAAGAATTACACCATCATATGATACAATCATTTAAAACATTTACATTCAAACGCATAGCACTCCATTAAAGCAGTTTTAAATGTTGTTAAAGTGGGCAAACTTCAGACCCCTGGTGGAAGAGAATCCCAAGCATTAGAGGCAATATAATCAAATCTTGCTTTGCCAGATCTAGTTTTTATATGTGGGCCTTTTAAACCCCTTCCTTTTACATTATGTAAGATAAACCATGAATTATCTCATACCAATTTATCAGTTAAATAAATAGGGGCAGACCCATGAAGACATTTATAAACAAAATTACTCAGAATTCTGCCCCTTCTGACATTTATGGGGACCCATCGCAATTGAGAAAGTAAATCACAGTGGTGAAAATGATAATGTAGACCCTTAACTACTAGTATAAATTGAACCACTTTATATTGCAGCCTATCTAGTTTAAGAAGATTATGTTTACTATATTCGAATATACCATATTTCCATAATCAATCAATGGAAGAATTACAGATTGAACTAATTTTCTTCTGGTATCTAGGGACATGCTAGCCTTATGCCTTCTCCTTAGTTGAGACAATGATAATGTGTTGTCAGTTTAGGGTCTTGTTGTTACTGCACACTAAGGTCCACAAGGTTTTATCTTGAGAGTAAATAAGACCACAGTGTAAAACAGCCCTTACTTTGTTTATTTTGCACCAGCTGATTAATGTCCAATCACTGAGTAGTATTGGTACCATGACGCTAAGGGGGACTGAACTATTGTACATGAACTGAGGCATCCCTTTGCATCTATTCCCAATGTAATCCTATAGCAATGTACAGTCATTGAGTAAGCAATAACCCACAATAGGGTGTGTGTTTCTAGAGAACTAATGCATGCCCCGGATGACTTGGAAGGCACAAAGCTAATGGCCCAATGACTTTCATCGCACCCAGGAAGTACATTAATTCTCTAGAAACCCATACACTGGAGTGGGTTTGTGTGCTTATGAAATGGAAAAACATTTTTTAAAGAAAAAGGTTTTATTTTCTTTTTAGCTAGGTTGTTGCTAGGTAGAATATACTGTATGAGTTTGGCAGCAATGGCCTAGTACCATTAAATGGGTACCATGTGATAACAGCCCCACTAAAAACAGCGGTGAACTAAATGGCAACTACATGTTGCCAATGGCAATGAGAACGACGGACACCACACCACCCCTCAAAATAAGCAATCTTACATTAATCTCTAGAAAAATAACAGAAAAACATAATTTTATGTGGAGGGTGCTACACCTCCCACATCCCCCTTTGCAGGGACCTTTCCACCCCAACTAATATAATCAACTCTGGGGGACGTGACACTGGGGGAGAAGGAAATCACAGGAGGGACTACACCACCAGGGGAGGGCTACGTGTCTGCAAGGGAGAACTTTTGGAAACAAACTAAGTGGAATGGAATGCCTCTTGAAACAAACAAAAAAAAAAAAACTACAACAACTGAAAACCACAAAAAAAAACAGAAGCACCACTCCAGTCTACCAGCATCACAAGCCGTCACCTAACCGACCACGTCAGATGGCCAGCTGGAAGCAGCCCTCCCAAACACACCCTCTGTCCTTCATGTCATACCTCTGCCTGGCTATTCAATACACAGCTGTCTTTCACATTCACTGTAATTCCCGTCGCTCTTTACAAATCTCGCTGTCTCCACAGTTGCTCAAACTGAGTCGCTCATATTGGAGTCGCTTAATTTGGGTAGCTCATACCACGGATTACCCACTAAATGAACCCAGGAAGTGTATTCATTTTGTGGAAACCTATGCCCTGTTGTGGGTTTTGTGTTTTAAAAAGTTGAAAACTTTTTAATTGTAGTGGAAAAAGGTTATATATTCATTTAGTTAGGTTGTTGCTAGCTAGTTAGAACAAGTTAGCTACAAATTGTTCGTATACCAGAGATTAATGAATAGCCAGGTGATGTGTTTCGACCAATGAAATTGTTAGGATTCTGAAGCTCATTTTATAAGCAGTAATACAACTACTGACTAGGGGTAGGAAAGATGGACTCGAGTTCTCCCGTTGTTCATACTGTCAGTTCAACTCTATGCAATAACACATTTCTAGGTTAGGAATCATAAATCTTTAAAACCACTTTTTGCTTCCTTCTGACTGCCCTATTTAACACATTTTGACATTTTAGACTAAGAAGGAAGAAAACTGAAACTGTTTTCCAGTTGAATGTTAAATGTGAGAACAACTACAGATCTAAGAAAACTCACTGGATATTTTGCTGATAATTTGCAAGTGTGTGAGTGGATATGCATGCATGAGTGCTTTAATGTTGTGTGTGCATAATTCAGCACCTCTGTTTCAGAAATGCATCCATATTTGTACTGCAGTCCCTGCAAAAGTTGTAGATATGTATGTGGGTATATTTATAAGTTTTTATTCATTATTTTGGACCTTGAAGGCCCACATAGCCAATGTTCATTTCCAGGTGTGACCATGGGGGAGGGGGCTGTTTACAAGAGGCAAAATATGTAATATTCAATGGTCTACGCAGCCCGTATGATGTAATGCTTCTGCAACTATGTTACTTGGTTTTGGCCATTCGTGCTCTCTATTCCAGAGGACTTACCACCACCCTATAGGGGTACCAAAAGCAAGGAACCCTCAAGGAGGGTTCCACCCCTAGAGGTGCCACGGGATGATTCCCTTGGCCAAAGGTAAGAAAGACCCATTTGAGGGTTGAAGCGCAGGGCTTGGTCTCATCAGGCACCCTGCCAAACATAAAATCTGCACTAGCTTTATCACAGAAGTTTGTGTGCTGAGCTTTATTTATTTCTAAGCAAATGGTCAGACCTGCACAGAGGTCGAAGAAGCAGCAAATGAATAGTGGGGCAAGCCAGCCAGGCCATCAAGAAAGCCAATGAAAGGTGACAAAATACTCAGAGGGTTTTAGTAGTGAAAGCAGGATTCGAACATAAGTTAGTATGCCATACAGGGCCATGGCTCCTCAACAACAACTCCAGTCCCCCGCCATAGGAAAAAAAGCAATGGTAAGGTACTGTGACCCACATGCAGATATTAAAACTAGTTTACAGCATCAGCGGTAGCTTAACTGACTTCCACAGTATAATAGCAGTGTTTCAAACATAATAGAGCAGCATCAGTGTTGTGTAGTTATGAGTCATAGGGGTAGCAGTTCGAATGAACACAGACTGTAGGGAGGCAACGCTCTGAAAGCAGCAAATTGGCTAGACAGTGCAGTGAAAACAGCAGCAATGAGGTATGTGGTAGAAGGTTAGGAAACAGGATTGAGCTGCATGGGCTAGGGTTCAGAGTGAGCTTGACCCAGGTGAAAACAATTAAGGTGCATAGCACGAAGAGCAGCAGCAGGCAAGCAGCTTGAGCTGAAAAACACAGATAATGATTGCAGTTGCACTGTGAGTAAATGGGAGCAGGTAGCATGAGCTCTGGATTAGCAAAATGCAATGAGTTTAAAAACAGAAGCCCCCCAAAAGAAAGCAAAACAAATACACACAAACACTAAAGAACAGGGAACAAGCAACACAAAGAAGCACACAGCCGGAGGCAAACAATACAAACCAAATGCAGGAGAACAGACAACAGAAGTCCAGCAGAAACAAGCAGAGCCAAAACACAGCGGGGGCAGGCCCTAGTAGGCTGCAAAGGACAGACCAACAGAGCCTCCAGCTGCAAAGAAAAAGTGCCTGAGAGAGAGGCTCAGAGGAACTGCTTATGTAGCACAGGAAGGGGGAGTGGCTGGCTGCTTGTCCACTGAACCACAGGCATAGCCTTCCAAATATGGTGACAATCAAAATCCATAATGTATAACTGAGGCTCGAGAAGGCAGCAGGGGTAGTGGGGGTAGAAGAGGAGGGCAGAAACAGTAGCTAAAGATAAGGGGAGGCTAGTTGCTGGAGCAAATTTGCATGGAGAGTTGTCAAAGGTGAACCTGGATGGAAGGTAGGAGGAGGAGGTGTACAAAGTGAGAGGGGGTATGAACATTTTTTTTTTATTTATTGAAAAATATTTGACTTTTCTTTATAATGTATTTGGTGTACCCAAGCTTTTCAACAAACTTGAATTTAAAAGTAAAGTATTTAATCCAGAAAAAGTATACAGAGAAGAACGGGCATCTCATTTATACAATAGCTGTGCCTTGGTGTGTGTGTGTTGGGGGGGGGGTGGATTTGGAATTTTACACTTCCAGAGTATCACATTTAAGCTGGTTGCCTGCAGCAGGACATAGTGAACAACTTGTGGCCAAACATGAGTGATAAAAATGCAACACACAAAACAACATTTACAACACTCAATTTCATTTAAGGGCCACAAGGTAAAATAGCGCTGACAACTTTACAGGGCCCTGGTCAAGCTTCCACTTGGAGTGCTGTGTTTAGTTCTGGGCTCCCTAATGTAATAAGGGCATTGAGGCAGCACAGAGGGTGCAAGGCAGGGCCACCAAACTAATCAAGGGTAAGGTACATAAAACCTACAAGGGCACACAGGTGGCCCTAAACATGCTCAATCTCAGCCGCCAGTCAACTATTTAGTCAAAACCATTAAAAAAATAGACATAATAAAAGAGGATAATAGTTTATTTAATTAAAGCACCACAAGTGTGCATACAAAAAATGAACAGGGCAGCTTCCATGAAATTTACACATTTTGCATCATAATTACAACGCTTTCTAAGGAATGTCGGGTAAACATTGTGGGAACTACCCTATTCATTTTTTTATGCTCATTTGCTGCACTTTAAGAAAGTAAGCACTATTATGTTTATTGTAGTCTTGACAAAATAGTTGAGTGGTAGCTGAGATTTTTTGTTTAATACGTTGTAGTGTTCTCTTCTGCATGGTCTCCCATGGAGTGACCCCTTTAGTAATACTACTGTATATCATTAATGAGTTCACCCTGGTGGAAAGGAGACTGAAGGTGGATCATGACCTCAGTCTCAATCAGGTCTCATGACCTCAAACAGAACTGTTTGAACTGATGTCCTGCAGCAGGAATAGGCGACATGCCCTGATGATGCTCAAAGGTAGGAAATTCAGGGGCAACGTCAAGAGGCCCATCTTCTCCAAGAACTTGGTGAACCTATGGATTAGCCTACCAGTGGAGAAACCAGACACGAAGGCAGTAGAGGTCTTCAACATAAGCCTGAACAAACAAACAACAAGGGAACAGTAGAGTGTATGGAAAGTCCCTACAAATAACCATGTTTGCAAAGCATACGTTTTGGTCTTTGCTTATGAGGCGGGGGAAGGGAGAAGACTTAATGGGCCTGATGTCCCCTCCAACATTAAATTATGTTGCTATGTTTACGTCTATTTTTATTTATTTATTTGATTTTTTGAATTGACCAGGTAAGCACACAAGACAAATGCATGCATATATTCAGGTGCGGCCTGGGAGACTGCAAGTGGACAAATGCAGCAGCTAGATGTAGGGTGTGGAGAATTTAGAGGCAGCAGCCCCTGAAACACTAGTATCAAATATTGAGGTACAAGGGCAGGGACTTTGTGAGTGAGTGGACATTCTCCACTTTGAAGGTTTGAACAGTTGTTGAGCGTTTGATGTTGATGGGGATTGCATGCCTAGTGGTGCGTGTGGCCACAGTGAAGGCCTTCGCTCTGACTGATTTGCAGTCTCTGGGTATACTCAGCAGGCCAACAAATTGAGAGGTTAATGAGTAGGGTTAAGAGGATTTAGCTAGCATATTGCAGAGTGTTCTGGGTAGAGACCATGGACTGGATTTTCAGCCTGTCAGAGTTCCACTTCGCAGCTGGCTGATGTGGACTGAATTCTCTGCACCTACAGACTTTGTTATTTTCAGCCCATGCAGCTGAAGCAGATGTTACGCTTGGTCTCACCAGGCATAACATTTTGGTACAGCTGCACCAAAAAAAACAGCCGCAAGCTGTTGTAAATTGGGGATCCAGACATAAATCAGCTACTACTTTGAAAATAAGGTGCATGCAGGGAAAACTGCGGCTCCACAAGTGAAGCCCCACTAGCAGCAGTTTTTTCCCGCACCTGTGTGATTTCGGGTTGGGGGGGGTCTGAAAATCCAGCCCCCTATGTCTATTTATTGTTTTTATTGTCTATTTATTGTTTTTAAATATGTTTATTGAAAAGGAACATCAGAGAGTGTTTCCAATGCAGATATTTTAGGTTTCCTTTTTTTTTTTTAAACTTTATGTTTATTGTTTTATTAAAACTACATACAGTTTGATACAAGATCAGGACATTACAGTTCCATTTACAATCAATGAGGTCACCACTCCTCTTATTATTCACAACCATCCCGTCCCATTCTTTCTGATACATCAAAAGAGGGATTCTAAATAAAGTTACCAAAGAATAACCACTTGAGCTGATATAAAGCCCATGAGCTGCAGGGTTAAAGAAACATTTCAAGTAAAGAAAATGGTTTCCCCCAATTAGGTCACCTAATCTTTAGGTGAAACCTAAGTACTCCATACTGTTTCTTAGTTATGCACTTTATATGCATTCCAATATTATTTTGTTGCTAAACCAACTTTATGTTAACATTTTAATAACTTCTACAGTAGATCAAGTTTAGCAATATCGAACCATCACTATCAGCATTACAGTTAACTTCGTTCCAACTAACAGTGCAGTAATATGTGTTACAATACTGAAATCTCAGGGAGAACTTCCTCAGACATTGTAACTAAATGAACAGGATTACCTCCGACATCTAAAATCAGAAGAGAAAACTTCAGAGTCCAGTAATCAGAGCACTATAGGTATAACAAGAACTTTGTCCCAGTTTTAAATCAGTGAACAGTACTGAACTCAATCTTAATATAATGGTATAACCACAGTTCCAACAGTTCTATATCTCAGGTCTGAAAGTATCCATACCATTCAGGCATCATCTTCCTCTCCCTCTGATGAGTCCACCTCTCGCCTACGCCGATTCTGATCGTGCTGCACATGTTTCTGACTCCACTTTAAGGCCTCAGTCGGATCAGAGAAAATAAAAATGTTGCCATCATGGACAATTCACAGCCTTGCAGAGAAAATCATTCCGCGCGTTATCTTAGCCTCCCTTAGCACAGCGCGCACCCCATCAAAATGTTTTCTCTTTTGACGTGTTACGTAACTTGATATCAGAATAAATCTGCACATTTTGACCCTCACACAGAAGAGGCCCCCTTTGCCTTGACAGCGCCGACAGATAGTCCCAAGTGCCTACGCCATCAGTGACCAGGACTACTGTACGAGGTACCTCCGGGTTCAACGGATGCCCTCTCGGAGCAAAGCAGTAGGCCTTTTCGGCTTTTTGAACTCTAGGAGCTACCTCTTCCCCTAACTGCTGTGTGAACCATTCCTGGAGGAAAAGTAGGAGATGATCTCCCTTCACACCATTGGGTATCCCAATTTCGAACCTCAGATCCCTAGTTGGGTGCCAAGGCCCTCCCCCCTTGTGTTCCAGAAACCCCTATCATCCATCCCCACCTCCCTGGGCCAGCCATCATCTGATACATCCACTTTCTGTGTCTGTTCCACCCTGTCTTAAAGCCCTCCACTGTGGATCTCTGAACCAGCTCACCAGGCAGCGCATTCCAAGGGTTTACCACCCTCTCAGTGAAAAACCTCCTCCTCTTTTCCCCCTCACCCTTCTACCTTCCAACTTCAAACCATGCCCTCTGGTGATACCTTCCCATAACTTTTTAAATGATTGTAAATCTGTTCTTGAGGGAGTATTGCACTTTGCCATTTTAATGCTATCTATTATCATATTTAACAATTTTTTTAACTTCATATTCCTTTATTGTAAAAAGTATGTCCACATATATTATAAAACAATCAATAATCCAAAGATCTTGTACATCACTTAGCCTCATTTTACAAATTCAACCAGTTATTTAAACTATCATTCCATTGATCAAACTATGTTTGCTACAGTCCTCTATATTCAGTCTTTGAAATATCAAGGGAGAAGATGTCCTGCAATTGATCTGAAGACCTTCCAAGTTGGACACAGTTCTTTGCAGGCTTGTAATACTGCTCCCAAGTCCAATGACAAAGTTTAAGAAAGAAAAAATGGAAATCACTGTGAACAAAATTAGACATCGAATCCATAAGAATTTATAAAAAATAAGTTTTTCCCATTAAGAGTATTTAACTGGTATCTTAACTTTGTTTTTTCCAGTTCAGCTAAGGGAAACTATTCAGTAAAACCTTTTAGTTATCTCCTACTACTAAACCTCATAAATCAAAATAGCTCTTAAATCAGCCAACTATAATACAAATTTCTACAACGTATATTATATATCTTAATTACAGTACACCTCATTTCCATTATGCTCTAACTCCATATTGGCATATATCCTAAAGCAACATTCCCTTACTTGTAGGCTTCCCTCCATACCCGCCACGGTCTCCAGGTATCTAAATATTTTTCTGCATCTAAATGGATAGTGTGAGAAATCAGTTCCATCCACTCCACCTCTTCCACCCGGAAGAGCCACTGCTCTCTCGTGGGAGGACTAGGTTGTAACCAAGCTGAAGTAATGCATTTTAGTGCTGCTACTCGGAGAATCTGAGCCAGTTCGACCACCTTCCTCCTTTTACTTGATAGAGTTGGAAGGCCTAATATGATATCTTGAAATGTGAGTGGTAGAGGGAACCCCACCAACTGCTCTGTGATAGCGTGTACCCATTGCCAAAACTGGTTCGGTTTCAGGCATGCCCCAAAAATGTGGTAGAATTGCTTTAAGGGCACTGCATTTTCGCCAACAAGCCTGTGAAGCCAGAGGATGAAAGTGCTTTGTAACAACAGGGGATCTAAAAAAGCAGATTTCTACCTTCCAGTTAATCTCTCTCCATCATGCAGAAGATGCCATCCTCTCTGAAATCTGCGGGCCCAATTTGCTGATGTCACCCTTTCCCCACTATTGGTCTCCCATCGTTTTCTAATGTCCTCTAAGATTAGGGGGGGCAGAGGGGGGGAGAAGCACTTTATATAATAAGGATATATAGTTTAACTTATCTTTGATCCTAATGAGATCCCACCAGTATTATTCTAAGGGAGTCGGGTCTCTGCAGATCATCTGAAGGGTTTCCCCTGATGTGATCATATGTCCGACCTGTAAATATTGGAAAAAGTCCTCTTTACAGAGAGAAAACCTTTCTTGCAATGTCAAACAAGGAAGACAACCTGTACTGTCCGTCAATTGGACAAATCTTTTGAGGCCTCTACCCTCCCAGTATTGATACCCCCGGTCTGTCTAAAATAGCCTTCATATGACGTATAAGAGAGAGGTGGGCCCACCTGATTGGGAGTGTGTGTTACTTTACGAAGCCAGAGTAGAATTCTAAGAGAGTGTTTTACCCATGGGTTCAGGGTAAGTGACCAAATAGTTGGACGTATGACGCTTGTGGGGATAGACCATAATTTTGTCCTCTATACTGATTCTTGTTCCAGAAGATACCAACCAGACTCTTTTCGTCTCTTTGCCCAAGTATAAAGCTGGGACTGATGAGCTGCTAAATAACAGTAATATAGGTGTAGGAGACCCAATCCTCCCCCCTCCCTAGCTGATTGTAGAAGCTGAAGGGGCGTCCTAGGCTGTTTTCCTCCCCAGATGAATTTCTGTAGTGTTTTGTTAACTTGGGCCCAGAAATACTGTGGGATATCTATAGGGAGAGCTTGGAATAAAAATAAAAATCTTGGCAATATATTCATTTATATTTAATAAATCTGAAGAGTGGGAGATCTTTATCTTTCCAGTTCATTAATATGCACTTCTTAAAAGTAATAGACCTTGACAAACAAGGTTTAACTGAAGTGTGGGTACTTGTTAGATCCATCACAGCTGGGCCTAGCAGGGCTAGCGGGTTGCTTTAAGTCAGTTCTATTCCAATGATGTTTGATAAAATATTAATGACCCTGCTCCAGAAAAAGGAAAGGAATGGGCAAGAATGCAACATTGGTATTAAAGAGCTTGCTGTACTGTGTGGGCACATCTTGGGTGTAGCTCTGAAATGTCAGGATTGGCTTGGCTTAGCCTTTGACTGTGATGGCAGCTTAGTTGCTCTGTTCTCTCACTGTGGGACAGAATCCTTAATCATCCGGCATAAAGGGGGCTTTGAATACCATATATCTCTACAGAATAAGAAGAGGGACTTACCTGTTGCATTTTGGAGTCCTTAATTTATTCAATCAAAGGAGATTCAGTTTGGATTTCTGATCCTTCCCAGCTCTGCGGCCTGCAGGTTGGCCTTCTTTGCCCCATCATCAGCAGAATCTACAAAAATGGAGCAAATGTTTAGCCAGCTGCTTGCTCAAATGGCACAAATGACAACTGCCATGAATACTAATACCCAAACTTTGCAAGTCATACTGTAGAAACTCATCTTTTCCATACTGAATGGCATCTCAAGGCCCACAATGCTGCCATTCAGTACCTCATTGCAACCACCAGAGAACAGGCCCATTGTATCCATATGCTCCAAGAGAAAGTTGACGACCTGGAGAACCGCAGTTGCCATAATAATCTGTGGTTTTTCGGCTTCCCGGAGGAGACTGAACAGCGGGATGCCACTGCTTTTTTGCAAGAAGTGCTGCCTAACGTCCTTGGTCTGGCTCCCGCACCCACCCACCTTCACATTGAGCAGGCCCACAGCACTCTAGCCCTGGCACCAAAACCAGGGGAGCACCAACGTCCTATTCTGGCCCACTTTCTTGATTTCAAACAAAAAGAACTAATTAGCAATGTAGCCAGGGAGAAAGGCATGGTTGCTTGGAATGGGCACAGAATTCAAATTTACCAAGACTACTCGAGGGAGCTCTCAGTGCAGCGAAAGGCATATTACGACTGCCAGCGCATCCTTCATGCCCATGAAGTTTCCTTTTCTCTACGCTACCTGGTGACTCTGCGGATAATTGTGAATGGGACTTCCACCCTCTTTTCCACCCCAGAGAGTCTAATGGACTTCCTACGCTGAGAATTCCCCCAAGACTTCTGGGATCCCGACCTGTTCAACGCCTTCAGGAACACCTCCAAGATGGGCTATGGCATGGAAGCCTCACCCGGGTTGCTGGTGCAGTTTCTGGGTCCTCCGGTTCATAGATTTGATTCCTCCCTCCCCCCCTGAACCAGGAAGCGCCAGGCCCCACATCGCCACGAAAGGAGGCAGCATCCGATCGACCGCCAGCATACAGGGGAGCCTTTTGTTCAAAACACTGATGTCCTGGTACAATTTCACTCACCCAACAAGTTCACCCCACTTCTTACTCTGGAAGAAGCCGTCCCTGAGGAGGATGTTCATTTGGCCCCCTGCACATCGGAGCCTGAGCAGAAATCCTGGGCCGCAGTAGTGGCAGATGGCGCCTCTTCGGCTCAAGACCCATTGCTGATCCAGGACTCACCTGCTGAATCCCCAAAGAAGTCGCAGGATCAAGAGGCTGTGCACAGGATCCCCCTTATGCAGAAGCCAAACACACCACCATGAGAAACCAGATAAGTGATTGCTTGAATTTCTCTCACGGGCTATGGTGGGTTAAACGGGGGCTACAGGTGCTGTTTTTCTATGCCTGGCCTCCACCCATCTGGCTTCCCATCTATTCTGGGTTCAGGCTGAAATCTCCCATGCTTGTTGAATGGCTCTGAAAGGCTTAAGAAGACGCAATTTTACTCGCCTCTTATGTGGCACGCCAAATGATCTCTGAAATTGCCTTTACCACATCCAGGGGCCCACTGTCTAATGTGCTGCATACACTTGAGAGGCTAACTGGCAATCTGGTCGAATGTGTCATAACTGACTGCTTTTTTTTTGTTTTGCTTTTGTTTCCTGTAACATGCTGCCTCTCAATATGTACTCTCCAGGGGTCATGTTACTATGCTTCCCTTCCCTCTTTTTGTTTTGACCTGTGTTCCTCTGCTTTTTTCTTACTATATAATACCTCCCCTCATCTTCTCTCTCTACAGAGGCCACACTACACTTCTCCTTCATATCCTAAGTGTTTTCTTTCTCCAGGGGGTGCCCTGCCTTTTAGGTAGAAAGGGCATTTACCGCTCTCCCGTAATCCAGCTCTGGGCCTCTCCCACTGGCTCAATGCCAGGGATCAAGGAGTGAGTTCTGTGCTCCCCCCCCCCAACCTGTTGGCTTTGAGACCCCTGTTACTGTCTCCCATATCTGTGCTCTATTAAGCAGGGGACACATTTTTCCATGGATGGGCAGCAAGGCAGGAGTCATGTTAACTTAAGTTTTGGGCTTCACTCCCACTATATATGGGACCGTTGGCAGTGATTCTTGCTTCCCTCTCATGCCCCCTGCAACTGCTGCACCCTTTCCACAGAAGGGCAAGGCATGATAGGCTGCCAGAGGCCAATACCCAGTAATGTTTAGTCAGCTCTGGTCCGTTTACTCGCTTCTCATACCCACTCCACATGGAGGAGACGGGTGGCCCTGGCAGATAGCCTGCTGGTCTTACTGTTTCCTTCCATATCTAGGATATTATAAGTTGTTAGTTCTCCTTGTAAATAGTTGGATGTTAGTTTGAGCGTTTTGTCCGTTTAGATGCTGGTTGCTAGCTTATGATTGGGTACTGTCATGGGGCTTCATTATCTGTGTTTATGCATGGTATATCTGTTCTTCCTTGCAGGGTTCTAGTGGGAGCTTCCTGTGGGAATGGGCAGCTCTACCCTCAGCCTCACCTCAGTATATTATTATGACCCTTTCTTGCACTACTGCTATCCCACATGACCATGGGTGACCTCCATGCATACACCTGGAACGTACGGGGCTTGAATACCCCGATAAAACATAAACAGGTGCTGTCTCATCTCAAGAGGCTGAGGGCCATGCTGGCCTTCCTGCAGGAAACTAAATTAACTAAACAAGACCACTACGCATTGGTTCGAGACTAGGTGGGGCAAGTCTTCTCAGCATCCCCCCCCCATCTAAGAAGCAAGGGGTAGCTATACTACTCCATAAATCCCTCACATGGTCCCCCTCCCAGATTCAAACAGACCCTCAGGGCAGATGGGTCCTGGCATTGGTCACCACCCCAGAGGGCTCTGTCCTATTAGGCTGCATATACGCCCCGAATGAAGACACCTCAGCTTTCTTCCATACTGTGGCCCAAGTGCTTAGCTCCATTGCCCCAACCTCTAAACCGACCATTCTAGGATAGGACTTTAATCTCACTCTACTGCCTCAAGTGGACCGTAGTTCCCCACCAGCTGTGCAACACCCCAAAGCCCGTCTCGCTCTCCAGCAGCTAATGGCTGAACTGGACCTGACTGATATTTGGAGAACTTTTCACCCTAGGGAGAGAGATTTTTTATATGCATCGCCAGTACATGGGTCACACAGCCACCTGGATCTATGGCTCATATGAGCTGGGATATGCCAGAAGGCAGTGGACTCAGTAATAATGCCCAAAATTATAGCGGACCATGCCCCTGTCCACCTGCACCTCTTATGGGGCCCACCCTCCATACAGACCTCATGGAAACTAGACCCTCTTCTCCTCAAGGACCCTTATTTCGCTCAGTGGGTATCATCTGAGGCAGCCCTCTTTCTGACAGAGAACTCACTTCAGGACACCTCTCTGGGTATTTGGTGGGAGGCACTAAAGGCCACTCTGCGATGTGCAATAATGGGGTATGCGTCTAGGCGCGTAACCATATAAACCTTTCTGAACTGTTAGAATGCACGAAGGCTCTAGAATCCCAAGCCAAACAACTCCCCACCTTACAGTTAGACTCGGCACTGAGTAATGAAATACTTATGACCCGTATGAAGATTAACAACCTCTTCTCTCGCAAAGCGGAAATTGCCATACTGAGGCTGTGCCACCAATATTGGGGAGGGGGGCAAAAAGACGGCAAGCTGCTGGCCTATCAACTGCGCAAGCAGCAGACAGATCACCATATCTCTGGGCTGAAAGACTGGTTGGGGGCTATTCAAACTGACCCTCAATCAATAAACTCTATCATGAAGCAGTTCTATTCAGACCTGTACACCTCCACCAGAGGACAGGATGCTAGTTCAGCAAAGCCTTTCCTTTCCTCTGTTCAACTCCCCACCCTCTCACCCTCCCAAATTGAGGACTTGGACAGGCTAATTTCAACATCTGAGGTGGTGGAGGCCATTAAAATGTTGAACTCTGGCAAGGCCCCAGGAGGCGATGGATTTCCCATAGAGCTCTGGCAACTTCTTATCCCCCATATTGCCTCCCTTCTCTCTTCTGTATACAATGAGGCCCTGGATAAGAGCACTTTTCCCACATCCCTGCAAGAAGCAGTCATTACAGTTTTTCCCCAAAAAAGGTAAGGATCCCACATTCCCTGCGAGCTACCAGCCTATATTGCTTATCAATACAGATAGTAAAATCTTCATTAAGATCCTGACCTCTAGACTAAACTCTCTCCTTCCTTATCTCGTGCACCCTTCACAGGCAGGTTTTGCCCTGGGATGCTTTAGTTGAGACCATATCAGGTCTCTATTCAACATCATTTATCACGCCCAGGCCCTTCCCACTCCTGCAGAGGCTGTGGCCATAGACTTCGAGAAGGCCTTTGACTCCCTGGAATGGGACTACTTAGGACAAGTGCTATTGCACTTTGGATTTGGGGCTCATTTTCAGGGCTGGATATGAGCACTTTATCAGCAGCCTATGACCAGAGTTCGCACCAACATGGTGACCTCTGAGTACTTCCAACTGGGCAGAGGCACTCAACAAGGCTGTCCGCTATCCCATCTCCTTTTCATACTAGCAGTAGAACTGCTGGCAACGGCTAATAGGCAACACTCCGTCATTCGAGGAATCCCAATAGGGCCACATACTTACACTACCTTTATGTATGCAGATGACCTGCTGGTCCCAGTGGAAGACATGAGGCCATCTCTCCTGGTGCTCCTCTCCCTTCTGACAGACTCTGCAGCCCTCTCAGGCCTTAGGAAGTACTCCCACTAAACCCCAAGTGTACTCAGGATATGGTGGCTCCTCTAGGGCTTAAATGGGCCAGTGGCTCTTTGGTCTACCTCAGCATTCACATTTCCACAGACCTTACCAAAATTTGGGATCTCAACATGTCCCAGTTAGTTGCCGATCTTAATACCGAGCTGTACAGTTGGAAAATGCTCCACCTCACTCTAGCTGGCAAAATTTCAGCTCTCAAAATGATCTCTAGACCTAAGCTTCTGTACCTCTCTCCCATATCCATCAGACCCCCCCCGTAAAATGGCTTCGTATCATTGACTCAACCATTGGCAATTTCATTTGGGAAAATAAAAGGCTCAGATATAGCAGAAACAAATTGCATTCCCACTGGAAGCAGGGAAGCTGGGGCTTACCATGGCTTGAAGGTTATGGTTTGAAGGTTATGCATGGGCTTACTCCTCTGTCCAGACTCTGAAATGGTTCTCAACTATATCCCCTGAATCACTCCAGTGGCTCTCCATGGAAAAGTCACTGGCTCAGGAACACAGCCTACCTCTTCTGTTGTACAATCCCCTGCCCACAGCCTTGCGACATCACCCTACGATTGGCCCAGCAGTTACAATTTGGGGTAAAATTCATGCCAGAATCAAAGCCACTCCCAGGCCTCTGTTATACACTCCCATTTTCAAGAATGCCAACATACTGGTGGGAAAAAAAACCTTCCTGTGGCCCCAGTGGGAGTATAAGAATATTATGGTACTGGCGGATGTTGGATGGAGGACAACGGACGTAGGATGCAATCCTTTCAAGATCTTGCCAAAAATAAAGGGCTAGGGAAAGAAGCTTTCTGGAGATACTTACAGCTGCACAGCTCTTTGTCAGACTACATGCGCACACACCCACCCAACTCAACCTGCTCCCATAAGTTGGGAAGCTGGCTCCAGCTGACAAAATGTCATGCTAGCAGGATTTATACTGATCTCCAGGAAAGTGTTCCATCATAATCTGACCAGTCAAAGCAGAAATGGGAGAGGGCCCTGGGTTTGCAGCTGTATGAGGATAGCTGGAACATATGCTAGAAACTTGCCCACGTTAGCTATCCAGACATGCGAAGTAGACTCATTCAAAACAAAATACTGCACCACTGGTACAGAACACCAGATGCTCTGTACAAAGCCAAGCTCATAGATAACCTGTGCTGGAGGTGCAACTCACAAGTAGGGGATCTGTTCCATATCCTCTGGCAATGCTCTTTGCTGTCCTCCTTTTGGAAACAAGTTGGCCAACTGGCTGCCCAAACCTTAGGCTACATGATTCAACTGAAACCCACTGGTTTGGATTCTGGACCTTACTCCTCAAGGCATTTGGTTAAAGGGTTAGCATCTCCGCTGGCTAGCCCTATTAAGCATCTCTGCCAAACGACTCATTCTGTGCCGCTGGAGGTCTACGGAAATCCCCTCTATCTCAGAGCTGTATCAGGCACTTATGCAGCTGGCTTCACCGGATCGCATGACTCATGCTATAATTAACAAACTAGCTGTCCACTATGCCTGCTGGGCCCCTTTTCTTGCCTACCTGAAGCCTTGGACAGGAATTGGATGAGGATAAGTGGCCCCCCTCTGTTTCTCCCTTTAAATTGCTCCTCAAGTTTCTTTCCCCTGCAGGAAACCAGATTATCCATGCTACCTTCTGTTAATTCTCTAGTACTAGCACGGTACCCATGATCTAGGTATACCCACTCTGTTTGCTCTCTTTTGTTTGTTACCTTTTGTTGTTTTCTCAGCTATCACTGATATAATGTATGCAGCAGAGAGTTTGTTACCTCTGTAGCCCACACTTCTTTTGGGCAGTTACTAAGGACTTCTATGGTAATTGGCAATGTTCTCTTTTATTCGCCCATGCTTGTGATCACATGGGGTGCTTACCCCTTGTGAGTGGCCTTGATGCTCCTTAGTTTTACTGTATATGTTTTGCTGCTACAGTACTATGGAGTTTATGTTTACACCTGCACAGTGACTTTTTTCGCCCTGTTGCTATGTCAGTCTGATGTCTTGTTTTTTTTGTGTGTGTGTGTGTGTCTTGTGCTTATACTAGTATTTGCAGTGGGGTACCCCAGCTCCCTTTTCAATTTCCCTCTTAAAGTATTCAGGTCCTTAAATGCATTTTGAGTCAAAATACCATACATTTTGTATATTAGTTTGAGTTCAGTGCCATGGGATATCAAGATCTGTTCCGTAGGTGAGAGTTGCAGAGTACGGACAGAGACTTGTGCTTTAGAAGTGCAGTCTGTATAAATGCAGCTGGAACGCAATTCAGCAGAATTTCAGAAAATTCTGATGAACTCCATGGAATTGCATCAGAAGCAGAATTCTGAAACTCTGAAAGTGTTATTTAAACTGCAGGTTAGTAATTTAAATTGCAGATGACTAATTTAACTTGTAAAATTAGGTTTCCACAAACCACAGAAAACTAATCAGCAGGTTCCATAATCTGTGGAACTCTAATCAGCAGTTTCAATTGAAAGAGTTTTGGAATTCTGTAGGATTTATTGAAATATTCTGAGAAGCATTTCAAAATTGGAATTACCATTCTACCTGAATTCCACTGACAGAATTCTACATTCCACACAGCTGTACAGTTCTTTATTTCTGTAAGAACTTGTGTAGACTAGCATTTACGTGCTGGGTGAGTGCGAGAGGGGGAAGTTGTGGTTAAAGTATAGTGGTCTATTACTGGATATTTTACTGTATCTTTCTAGTTTATGAGAGCATGAACTTTTCCCACAAATGACGTGGGATGGCAGTCACCCAAAAGTTTTTATTTAAATTGTTGGAATGGAAATATTTTGCAAACAGGATTTGTTTAAAAGAGTTGGATAATAACATTGATTGGTCCCTATGTTTTACTGTTTGAGTCATTAGGTTGAAATCAAGACTAAATTTGGGATATTTTAGCTGTTGGAAAATATCATTAAAAAAAATGTGGTAAGGCCAGGCCACTTCTATACTTAGAGGTATAGATTTTTATTACGTTACTCATGGTTTCTTCTTGTTCCACAGGAATGTGGACATTGATTTCCGAAGTGTTTTAAAGAATCCCGTTGGAATACCTGTTGAAAGTGATACAAAAACAATAGTTTAGGTAAGTCATTAATTTTGATTTCATTGACGTGGACTGTTACAAGTCTGGGAATTAAGGTGGAGCAATTCTGTAGAAATAGTTTGGTGGTGAACCGGCCTGCCAGTGCAGCGGTAGTGCTAGCGCTCACAATGCCAGTGACCCGGGTTCAGAAATGAGCTTTGATCATCAGAAGGTCAGCCTGGGGGAGGACGATTGAGCATCCCACAAGACACTCTGCTCCTCGAGGGAGGGAGGAGGAACACTGCTGCCACACAACCACCCCTCGGTGATCACTGGTGGCAGTGCAGGCAAGGAATGCACACATGGAGGGAGGAGACAGACACTAGCTGGAGCAGGCACTTACACATGATGTGCTCATGCCCTCTCTTAGCTGGCATCTCTGTGAGAGAGGTCTAAATAGAAAAAGGAATCCTTGGCTGAGTACGATGACAGCCCTGCATCCCCTGAAACTGCTGACCTGGACTCTCAGCAGATGTCACTACCTGAAGTTCCAAAGGTATCTGGCCCAGTCTAAGGGCCTCACCATAGGCACAAGCCACAAGAAATGCACAGGGGACAGATAAGTCCTTGGAGATGGCAGACAGATGGGGTGTATGATGCAGGGTCCTGAGGGAAGGGTCGAAATCCAGTCAAAAGAGGCAGCATAAAATAGAAATAAAAAAAAGTTTGGTGGTATTTTTTGTCAGTTTGATGTCTAATTATTTCATTTTGTGTACTGCTATGCAATTAAAGTTCAGGATTTCTAAAGTGAGTGGAATTTTGTTAATTGTAAATAGTTAGGTTTTAGTCCATTTCAAGTTTATTACTGATGCTTGGTTTTCCCCATGACCGGACATGAGTCAGTCCAGTTAATAAGGTATTTGGAGACCATTACAAAGTTATTTGTACTTTGTAGTATTTCTGTTAATGTTGTATTGGGTTTTGTAATACAAAATTACATGTCATCTGTGTGTAAACATACAGACCTGGATATTCAAAGGGGTTGTGCCTGGTGCAACTCAGTTGTAGCGCCAACCCGCGTGTCTTGACGGGATATTCATCTGACTGCCAAGCGCAGCACAAGGTCCCGATGTGCCAGGCAGTGTTGAGTAAGTTACTTTTTCTATTACTTTCTATTACATTTGGAAACTTGTTCCAGGAAGCTTTGTGCAGTCACTAGCAAGGATGGAGAAGTACTAGAAAAAGTAATACACCTTACAAATATAGTTACTTACTTCTTTTTATACAAAAACAATACAAAAATAATAAATAACTATAACAGATTACATTTTTTGAAAGTAATAGGTTAGTTACTAGTTACTTTCAAATAAATGTAATCAGAAACAGTTATATATTTCTTATGTATAAAAAGACTTAAGTAATTGTAAATGTAAGGTGTATTACATTTTCCAGTACTTCTCCATCCTTGCTAGTGATAGCACAGAGCTTTCTGGAACAAGTTTTCAAAAGTAATAGAAAAAGTAACTTACCCAACACTGGCGCCAGGGTGCAATGGTATCCTAAGCAGCGCAGATGCAGAGGGCGTGCCCATGCATATGTGGCACATCCTGATATTCAGCACTGGATGTCCGGCACATATGCTGGTGTAATCATGCACTGCGCCACACAGGGGAGCTCAAAGTTGTGCCCCAAAAAAGCAGGCGCAAGTCCCAGCCACCCACACCCAGAACACCATTGCCAGGCACACATACCCCCCTGGTGGTCCAGTGGACCCCCCACTGCCCTCGCCCAATTGCAGGCTTTCATAATAATAAAGGATCCCTGGTGGTCCAGTGGTAACCTTCCCTCACCCGATTGCAGGCTTTTGTAATAATGAAGGATCCCTGGTGGTCCAGTGGTAAACCCCCCATTGCCCAATCATGGGCTGCCATGCAATGAAAGGGTTACCTGGTGGTCAAGTGATACCCCTTCCCCACCCAATCACAGAGGTCCCCCACCACCCAGCACTCCCCCCCATCATCGGCAGGTGGCAGCACTCTGCCAGCATACCGCCCGGCCACCCGCCAAATGACAGCGTACAGTATGATCTGTAAGTGTATTGGTTCATTACGTGGACCAATAGGTGTGTAGACCATACTGTACTACACAGCCCCGATATGTGAATGAATGAATTACCCCATTAATATGTTAAACCTATTCCTCCTGCACAGTTGATTTCAGCAGCTTCACTCAGCTATATCCCAGTCCCTATGGAAGGGGAAGACTCCCCATAAAGCATATGTTAAATTGGGGGCCCTGAAACATCTGGGAGGACTCAAATTGCCCAGTTTCTATCTTTATTATTTGGCTAGCCATCTCTCTAAGTATGCAAGGTGACCCAAACATCTGGAACATCAGCATCAGCAGGGGTCCTCATATACACCAATCCGGGCATACAGGAGGGGGGGCTGCATTGGCACAACAGGGTGTTGATCCCTGTCGGCTGCAGCTTGGCAGGGCACCAGGCGCAATTCACCGGAGATCAGCGCATCGCATGCAGATGGGGCCATAATGCCTTGCAAATGGCCCCATCTGCGCCTTGTATGCATTATGGCCTCATTTGCATGCCCCAGGTTGAATTTCATGGGTGATGCACCTAGCGCAACTGCACTTGCGCTGGCGCATCCCCCTGCTCTGTTTCTGTGTCCTGTGCTAGTGCAGTGTCACTTCACCACGCTCACTGTGTGCACCCTCTATGCCATATTCAACAATGCTGGGCCATGGCGCAGCACGGTTGAATATTGCCTGGTCCATGCCCTGGTGCAGCCTTGTTGCGCTGCGCCCAGGCTTGCGCCACTGCCCGGCGCAGTCTGAATATCTGGGCCTCAGTATTTTGTGTTCTGTATTGCCAATTTTAATTTGTGTATTGCGTATTTTAATTCCTTAATTAATAATGGGGAAAGTAGGCAATCTTGCCATGTAGCATGGTCCAGATCAAAGCATGAAGAAATGTTATTGTTCGTTTTGACTCTAGCTTGAGGTCTGAAATAGAGAGCCTTAATCAAGTGCCTGTAATTTGGTCCCAGATCAGCCATCTTAGAAACAAAGAAATTGATGGCAGATAAGAACCGCTAGGCCCACCCAGTTTGCCCATTTTCTCTACCTGCTGCAAAAACTTCAGATCCTACTTGATCCCTGTCTTTGTTCTCTTTCTTATCGCTAGGGTTCTCTGATGCTTATCCAATGCATTTTTTAATTCTCCTACTGAATTTGCCCCTACCACCTCCACTGGAAGGCTGTTCCATGCATCTGCCACCCTTTCTGTGAAGAAATACTTCCTCACGTTACCCCTTAGCCTACCCCTTCCAGTCTCATGTCATGACCCCTTGTACTAGAACACCTCAGTTTTTGAAAGATGCTACTTTCCTGTACATTACTTATGCTCTTTAGATACTTGAAGGTCTCTATCATATCACCCCTCTCCTCCAGGGTATACATATTGAGGTCCTCCAGTCTTTCCTCATATGACTTTTGGTGCAGGCCCTGCACCATTTTTGTTGCCCTTCTCTGAACTGCCTCTACCCTGTCTATGTCCTTAAGGAGATGCAGCCTCCAGAACTGGACACAGTACTCCAGAAGAGGGCTAATGATTTGTACAGGCATCACCACCTCATTTCTTCTGCTGGTGATACCTCTCCCTATGCACCCCAGTATCCTACGGGCTCTCCCCACAGCCTCGGTACATTGTTTGGCCACCTTCCAGTCATCTGATTACCCCAGATCCCTTTCCTGTTTGGTGGCCATCAGTATCTCCCCCTCCCCAACATGTAAGCCTCCCTAGGGTTCCTGTGCCCCAAATGCATGATTTTGAACTTCTTTGCATTGAATCTTAGCTGCCACACTCTTGACCATTCCACTAGTTTAACTAGGTTCCTCCTCATTCTTTCAACCCCTCCCGGATTGTATACCCTGTTGCAGATCTTAGTGCCATCTGCAAAAAGGCATACCTTTCCTTCCAGCACCTCCTCAATGTCACTTATGAAGACAATAAAAAGGACTGGCCCCAGAATGTGGTACTCCACTGGTCACCCTCCTTTCCTCGGATTGAACTCCATTTATCACCATCCTCTGTGTTCTATCCCTCAACCAATTTCTAACCCAGTTTAGCACCTTGGGACCCAGTCTCAGGCTGCCTAGCTTTTTTACAAGCCTCTTATGTGGAACAGTGTCGAAAGCCTTGCTGAAATCCAGGTAGGCCACATTCACCCCTCCCCCTGATCCACTTCCTTGGTCACACAGTCAAAGAAACTGATCAAATTTGTTTGACATGACCTTCCCACTGTGAATCCATGCTGCCTCAGATCCTGTGCTCCACTTGATTCAAGATGTTCCACAATCCTTTCTTTTGGCAGTGATTCCATTATTTTCCCCACCACTGAGGTCAGGCTGACTGAGCTATAGTTTCCAGCCTCCTCCCTGCTCCCATTTTAGTGTAGAGGGACCACATCTGTTCTCCTCAAGTCCTCTGGAACCATTCCCGTTTCTAGCGATTCATTGAACAGGGCTGCCAGTGGTGTTGCCAGCACCTCCCTAAGCCCCTTTAATATTCTAGGATGTATGCCATCTGGTCCCATTGCCTCGTCCACTTTTAGTTTTGCGAGTTTCTTTAGAACTATCTCACCTGTAAATGGACTGGTGTTCACCTCCCTCCCTATATTGTTCCTGCCACTTAACTGTGGTCCCTCACCTTCCCCCACTTCTGTGAATACTGAACAAAAATATTTGTTCAAGATTGCTGCCTTTTCCAAATCCCTTTTAACACATTCCCTTCTTCCCCCTTAAGTCTTATAATCCCACCCCTTACATTCCTCCATTCACTAACATACCTATAAAAAGTTTTGCTCCATTCTTTACTGTCTGGGCTATTTTTTCTTCCGTTTGCACCTTTGCATTCCAGACTGCCTTCCCTGCTTCCCTCTGCTTATCCAGATACACTACCCTGTCCTCCTCCTTCTGTGTTTCCTTTGACTTCCTGAAAGCCAATTTTTTTGCAATTACCTTCCCGGCCACTTTGAGAACCATAGTGGTTTCCTTTTTCTCTTGCCTTTGTTTATTCACCTAATACAAATGTTTGTTGTCTCCACTATGGCTTCTTTTAGATGGGCCCACTGTTCCTCACTCCCCCCCCCGGTCCTCCCTCCTAGGGCTTTCCTGAGACAGATCTCCAATTTGGCAAAGTCTGCCCTCCTGCAGTCCAGGACCCTCACTTTTGTGTGACTTGACTCTGCCACTGTTCTCATACTGAACCGTACCGTGTGATGGTCACCGGACCCCAGGTGTCCACCCACCACGACACCTGCAACTCTGTCCCTATTGCTGAGTCTGTTGTCTTTCCTGAATAGATTATAACTGTGTATAGCTACATCCCAGTCTTGGTTCCCACTATACCATGTCTCGGTAACAGCAACAATGTCCAGGTCAGCCCCAGTCATCCAGGCCACCAGGTCCGGGATTTTCACACATGGCCTTCCCTATTTTGCTACTACCCCTCCTGTCATCTCCCCTTATAGCCTCACGGCTTCCCTCATTACCCTCCCTAATTTTAATCCCCCTTCTTTTTTCCACCATTCTACCTTTTCCTAGTTTAGCTACCATTGGCAATTTCCCAACCATTGAGTCCTCCCTGCTGACCACATTAACCCATGGGGGTAGGCAGTTTGATGCTCCCTGATTCCTTCCACCACCACCCTTGTCTTAAATATTTATAGTCCTATTCCATTCTATCAAAATCCTGCTCCACATCAGTTGCTGACAGTAAGGTATCTGTGGGTTTTTTGTATTCCAAAATGTTTACCATCCACTTGATGCTATTTCCAAGTTTTCTAGCCTTAATGAAAACATTTTATCTTGCAGTCTACATGCAGTCTTCTGCCAAAGACTATGGGCAAGATTTTCAAAAGGTCAGGCATAGATGCAAATGCTTGCAGCTGCTCAACTGTGCCAAAAACTGGGATCTGCATTTTTTAAAGATCCCAAGTTTTTGTGACAGTTTCCGTGATCAGTGTCGGCTTGTATCACAGAAGTAATGCAGAATTACTTTCTAATATAAATTGTGGCAATGTTAGGTCACCTATTAGGTGGATTAAGCAGTCTGTGAACATCTGATGCATTTGGTTTGAAAATCCAGCCTTACGACTTTGGTATTGGCATTGTTCAGAAGCAGGTTGGTTGTTTCTATTCAGTTCTGTGTGGACTCAAAGGCAGTTCAGCCTTCAGCCATAGCTGTAGTTCATCTCTGCTTGTTCACAAATAGATTGATGTCCAGGCTGGCACTGTGGTGTCACAGCAGCATATCACATGGCCACCTGGGGGAGTGGAATTCATGTAAGAGACCTAGAATCTCAGGTTGCAGAGGTAAGGCATTTGACATTTAGGAAGGGTAGGAGGAAGGGTAGTAGGGCATGGTACACATTTGTGCTTTCCCAGCCAACTGACTACAGAGTGGCACTGACATCAGCAGTGGAGGCTGCAACTCATCCTTCAGAAAGTGCACAGATTTGGTGCAAAACATTAATGGTACTGGGCATCTGTCTGCTGTGCTGTCTCAACTGCAATAAAGCTACTTTCTATCTTTATCCAAGAACCAGGTATTGTTCTTTTACATTCCTGATAATGGGTCTATGAGACAAACTCCTTGCGTGACAGTGGCTGTTTTATATGATGGTTCCAGTCTGCATTCCCTCTGAGCAGCCTCTTTCCTGCACTGTAGCTTACCCACCCTGGACCATGCAAACACTCATGGAAATCCCTGCACAGCAAGGATAATCTCTGTTAGTAGAGCTCAAAACACATGTGACTCCCCCCAATGATGTACTGATACACAAGCATACTGGAGTATTTCTCTTTGACTCTCCCTTCGCATTGTCAGACTATCTCCCAGTGGGTGCCAACCTCCATTTTTACCTTAATCAGGATTAGACCTCCACTAGTGTCTCAGGGCTCCTTATCATTCTTATTAGATTTAGTAGAACTCTAGACATGGGTCTTCAACAATTTACTGTAAATTTCCCATCTTTACTTGCTTCTTGTCATACCTTATTTTTCTATTTGAAATTCTTTGCCAAAAAGTGCTAGCTGATGCACACATGGAGTAGGAATCCCAGGACAGAATACTGGATGGGACGGGTTAAGCTGGCCACTACTTCAGAGGGAAGGGACCTGGAAGCCATCATAAGCCACTCCTTAAAACAAAGTAGCCAATGAAATAAGGCCTACAACAAAGCAACTGGAATGTCTGGGTGTATCGTTAGTAGGAGGAAACAGGTGATGTCACCTCTCTGTAGATCACTGTTGAGACCCCAACTGGAATACTGTGCCCAGTTCTGGAGCATCACCTGAGAAAAGATGGAGATGATGTAGTGTATCTGTATGATGCATAAGATGTGGTGGAGCCTCGTGTCGCAGATGGTGTTGGTAGACAAGATGGCCACTACCATGGGGTTTGGTTTTGAAGTCTATATACCTTGTGTCTATATACTGGGTCCCATCCTCTTCTCCCCATTCATAAACAACTTACTTGATGTCAGTCCAGAAAGTTAAAGTTAGTAAAGTTAAAAGTTCTCTGTTACCATACATAAAAAGTTGAAAATATAGACCACGATCACCTCCTACATAAATACAGCTCCTGCAACTTTTTCTCCAGCACCTCTGAATGGTTTCAACACTGCCTCTCTAACAGATCCCAAAGGGTCTCTGTCAGAGGAGCAACATCTGGTCCTCTAGACGTGTGTAGAGGTGACCCACAGGGGTCCATGTTGAGCCCCATCCTCTACTCCCTATTCGTAAACAACTTACTCGGTCAGTCCGGAATGCCAGAAAATCATCTATGCAGATGACCTGATCTTTTTCAGATGTGACCACAGTCCTCATAATTTCTCCCTCTCCCTATCTAAAGATTTCACACTTACCCACGGATGGTTCACAGCCAATAGACTCCTGGTCAATACAAAAAAAAAAAAACAAAGACCATGCTTTTTGGATCCAAACAGAAGTTTGCTAAAAGCTCTGGGGGCCAGGCTAACTTCTTTCACATCCAAGCCCCAGATGGAACCATCCTTGAACAAGTATCTAGCTTCAAGTACCTAGGAGTCACCTTGGACCTCTCCCTTATGTTACAAGATCACATTGGGATGATGGCAACAAGGATCAATCAACAGACCAGTGTCTGCTATCACCTGAGACACTTCCTGACTCTGGAGGTGTGCCTAGCAATTGAGCAGGCATGCTTCTCCCACTATTAGACTACAGCTCCCCCCAAATACCCCAAACCAACTCTTGTCAACTCGCCTGTCTCAATACTGCCTATAACAGTATCTGTCGATTCATACTCTCAGCTCCACTTCCTACTCATCACTGCTCCTTATGTGCCTCACTAAGGTGGCTCTCCTCCCCCAAGCCCACCATGACCTCTGCATGAGCACTCTTGTCCACAAATCACTTTCTGCAGGAACTGCATCCCCATTAGCCAGATTTCTTACTTTTAAACACAGCACAAGGGATCTGAGGTCCTCCTCCCTATGCCTACTTAACCATCCCTGATCCTCCACTGATATGGGACAGAGAGCTTTCTCTGTTAATGCCCCAAAACTCTAGAATACCCTTCCTGCTGTGCTCCTCTCCATTGTGCACTACATCAGCCTTCAGAATAAACCTAAAGAGTTTTCTGCTTTTAGCATCTGCCTGCAAGTGCCCACCCTAACCTCAGTGCACCTACTCCTTGATCTTGTCTGTCCAGAATCACTAGCTTTGGGTCTGTAATTATCTTATGCTCTCTCAGGTTTACCATCATGTATCACTATGTAGCTCTATATTGTTAATTATCATCCATAGCGTTGTTACCTATGGCTAAACCATACCCATGGTTGTAATTTGCTTGTCAGATCTTGATAGTGTTGCTCCTAATTCCTCTTACTCTGCCTTACTGGACAATTAGCTATCAAATGCCAATGTAGTGGTAGACCATACCATTTAAGCACTTTAAGTCCTTGTATAGTATCTAATGTGTTAGCACTCTAACACACTGTATGGTCTTCAAGATTACTATAGAGAATCACATGTGTTAGTACTCTGAAGCATTGATCTCCAGGACCTTGTTTAGTATCCTATATGTTAGCATTCTGTTGCACTAAATGTTCTCACTACCCATGTCATGTTGCCTTTTTGTTACTGTTTGCACCATCTTTATGGCCCAGGTTGTACCTGAAAACGGTCCCTGGGACCAGTGTGCTTACCCAGTTAACAAATAAATAAATAAAATAAAGTATTACAGCTTGCTCCTGCTGGCTGTAGAGCTGCTATAATGCTTACAGTTAGAATAAATATTTGTCTGGCTATGAAAGTTTGTGGTCAGTGCATTTTGACTCTCTCTTGAAAACTTTTCTCCTGGATTTTTGAAACAAATTTTCTATTTTAGGTTATGGACACCCAAGTCAGAGTAACATGATTAACTGCATCACACTGTGCGACACATTAACAGACTTTTGTTTTTGTATTATTATCCAGGCTTTTGCTGCAATGGGCTTATCCATTTCTATCTAGGATTTTTATACATTACTGGACAAAGAGTCCTGTCCTCTTGCAGTAATGTTTTACAAATATATTTCTGTACTCAGAATCAAATTTCTTCTGTGTATGTTCAAAAAAAGAGCTGCAACATGTCATGGTCATCTGTAGGGTTAGTGATTTCTGGGCATTGTTGGAATTTCTTCAAAGCTGCAACATGTCATGACAATCATTATAATGCATACGCCTTGGAATGTCGGGTGGTCGCTCACCATGACTGGCAACAAAACAGACCAATGGGATGCTGCAGTGTCCTTATACAGAAGCAGGGAGTCTTTGTGTCCTGGACTGGCAACTCTTGTTATGTTTGTTTGCTACATGACATTCATGGAAATCAGAGAGCTATTTCAACATTTCAGCTCATGCAGTTGCAGCATTTCAAAGCCATCCACAATATCCATTGGTCTATCAGGCTGCCAGTCACTGTGACGGCAGACCAACAGGATGGTCTAGTAGAATTCAGGAATCAAGATGCTACAGTAATTGCTGCACTACAATGAAGTGGATGAGAGACAGCAAAATGCAGCTGTTTTGCCATCATTCTAATACGAAATACAAAAAGTGAGGCAAAATTATGTCTATCCCAGACGTTTTATTTATTTAGTTTTTTTTGGCTGAAAAAAGTAGGCTTAAAATTGCTGCATGTTTTCAGCATCATTGGGGGAGGGAGAGGGAGAGGGGGTACAGATGCAAACCAAATAAAACTGAACTAGATTAAGCTATTGGTGGTATTTTACTGAATTAAGCATTAAGACATGACAAGGGGTTGAACTATCATCTGTTAATCTAATCCCAGGGAAATCATGCGGTACAGTGCAAAACGGGGTACCTTATGCCCCTAGGGTTGGATCAACAAAGGTATCCCTACTGCTGGAGTGCCTTGATGCTATTATGAAACTAAACTGTTTTTATATTTTAAAAATGCTTATTTTCAGGAATGAGCATCTAATACAGAGTACACAACACAAGTATATCATTAAATTAACATGACAACAATTAGGAACAATCCAGAACATTCAGAGCACATTCTACATGTAAAGCATCAGTTAACATATTTGATACAACAAGGAGGTACAAAGCACATTCCATTTTACTACAAGGCAGTTCTATAAAAATGCCTAAATAGTGTCAGTGGCTCAGCAGGTTGCACACTCGCCTCTGAGGCCGGAAGATCAAAAGGTTGTGGGCTCCAGCCCCACACCAGGTACTTGGGGTAAATCCCAATACTGACACTGTAGTGCATCAAGAGGGAGATGCTGCACTCCTGAGGTGCCATCTTTTGGATAAGACATTAATCTGAGGTCCCATCTGCCTGTTCTGGTGGTTGTTCAGGTGGACGTTAAAGATGCCATGGCACTTCTCGAAAAAAGTAGGGACATTTTTTATTGAAATCTTTATCAAATTATTTTACTTATTTATTGAAAATGTTTCACCAGGAAAGGCACGCTGAGCAACAAGATGCTCGTCTCACGGTGCGACCTGGGGGAAGGGGTTACAGAAGAGGCAGGTATACATACAGTAGTTGAGTTTCACAGTAGTGCAATACAGACAATGTACTTGGATTGGAGGTATTACGTATGGAAATTGCATAGGAGAGCAGTACAGAACAGTAAGCAAACAACGACAGGGTATACAATTCATAGTTATAAAGGCAAGGTTAGACATATCGTAGGTAAACATAAATGTGTAGAAGGCAAAGTGGGGGCAATGGAGAGCATGTACAACAGGGAAGGGGGTGAACATAACATGGTTACACAATGAGAGAATCCAATAGTTACATAAGTGCCATTTGCACACTATTATGCCAGGACAGTCTGAGTGACAGTACCAGACTTGTGCTGCAGTGGGATTCCCAGGTTGCTGGTAGGCATTGGAGATCAGGATGGGAGGGTAAGGGAGGATAGGACTAGTAGGTAAAGGAGCGTGGGGAGGTACGTTTAGATGGGGTGAGAAGGAGAAGGAGTGAGCATGGTAGTGATTGTTGAGGGTAGGGAAGCGGAGGGTATGTTAGATAGGGAGTGGGGGAGAGAGGAGAGATGGCGTGGGTGTAAGTGCGAGGGGCAGTATATAAGCCAGTCAATTAGGCGGATTGCCAGGCCGCTGGTCAGGCTCTGGGAGGAACAGAGGGAGAGGTATCGAAGTGGAGGGGAGTTAGGGGCAGTTGCAATTTGAAGTAAGGAAGTTAGAGAGGGCAGAGGATAAGGAGTATTTGGACGATGAATGGCGGATCTGGGCCGGTAGGCCATTCCAGAGTTGGGGAAGAAATTATATTATATAAGAAATTATATAAGAAATTATAACATACAAATAATCAAAAAAATGATAAAGGAAATAAATTACTTTTTATATACTTCTGTAACAGAAACAACAAAAAGGAAAAAAGATGTGGGGGGGGGCGCTGTGGAGCCCAAACAAGATGGTTGCCAGGATTTAGTGCTCCATGCATGGATAGCCATAACTAACGCAAAAACATCTATTTGTTGGACACCTGGACATCTGCATTTATATACATCAGCAATCAGAAGACTGGGGGAAAAGCCACGGGCAACCCAAAGAAAGATCGAAACCAGCCTGACAGAACTAAGAGCAAAAATGTTCCCAGACCTCCTGCCACATGGTCAGCTCATGGCCACACACTCTTGGAGGACATAGTCGAGAACATCGAAACCCTGCAGACCTTGGGACACAAAATAAACTGCCTTATAACATCTGTGAACGTATTAACACAGAAGTTTGATTCTTTAACAAACCGGGTAACTTATCTGGAAACGAACATCACATTAATGAGAACGGAGTCAGTGGAAACCCACAAATGTTCAGAGGTGGCATTGGGCACTACAGCAACAATAATTAAGGAGAATACACACCTTGGGTCCAAGCTTGAAACCCTGGAAAATCAGGCCGGAGCAGCTAACGTGAGGATCGTAGGCATGCTGGAACAATCAGAAGGGGACCACCTGAGACTATTTTTAATAGAGTGGCTAGAACAACAACTAGGACAACCACTCACTGATAGACATATTGTGCTCCAAAAGGCATATCGTGTGACTTGGAGAGGGCAGCTGGACAATCCAGATGCCCCCCGGACCATTGTGATGGTTCTCAATAGAGTCGGGACAAGGTACTTTATTTTGGCTCTCACTCAATGGAAAAGGAACTACTACAGGGAGGCCATCAGATTTCTCTCTATCCGGATCTCAGCTACTCCACAAGATAAAGGGAAAAGATTTGATGGTATGTGTGCCATACTCTGGGAAGCAGGGATTCCTCATGGGGTGTTCTTCCCGGCCCGCTTCTGCATCGTACATGACGGGAAGGTATTTGTTTTTTGGGATCCAACGGCAGCCTTGAAGTGGGCCCAATGACATGCCCCACCACCCTGTCACAGAGAGGAACACTCCCAGTCTGATCGGGAAGGCAACAAAGAAGAAGAAGGCACCTGAGTAGATCCATGGAACTTTGGGCTCAGGTTTAATTAATACCAGAACTATACTGCCTTCACCCATTACTTAAATATCTCGAGTTAAACTGATTATTACAAAGGCGCTGTCGGCAGAGTTCACTTCTTGCTGACTAAAAAATTTAAAGATTGTTGATGTTAACATTGAAAAGATTCAGGGAACGGGAAAAGTTTATTACCAGCCTTCCCCCTTAGATAATGTGTTGATTTAACACGTAGATGTCCTGGTTAAGTGTATTTATTGCTGAGCACTAATCCTATTCTGGGGATACCATTTTTGGTATCATATTTTGATTAAAGCATGAATTACTCACTTCCTTTAGAAGGAACAGAGTCAGACTGGTTAGATAATTTAACTTTGAATACGAACATTTTTCATGCAGTTCATGGGCATTATGATACAGCAGTTCTGAAACACTTTGTACAGCATATTAATGGCTTACCCTCTGATGCTGTATGTAATTGATGAAGTATGTTTTCAAATTTGTTTTTATATCACATGTATTAAGATGAGTGGTGTACTCAATGGTATGCTGAATATCCTTATGCACTTCATCTGGAGATTTGATTGTATGATCACTTTTAAATCAATAAATGTAAAGTTTTAAAAAAAAGTATATTAAAAAAGGAAAAGATCAAAACAGAACTTAATAAGTAGCATTCCTACTATTATGTAGGAAAACAAAAACAAACAGGTTACAATCCCAAAATGGTTTAGACTAGTGTACTATCATTGTTGTTAATTTATTTTAACCAATGAAAATCTTTCCATCGGTCAAGATAGGTAGCATTTGTGACTATTTTCCATTCTATTTCCTGTATGGAGGATAATTCTTGCAAATCAGAATATAACAGTTCCTCCTGAGTTATTTGTTGTTGCTGTAAAACAAGTTTTCACCGAGTCTGCCATATCAAAAATTTCAAACATGTTAACACTACTCTGAGAATACTAGCATTATAGAGTGTCCACGCTGACAGGAAGATTCTTAAAAATAAAACATCGGTAGTTAAGTTTGAAAAAAGTGCTATGTGTCATCGTTTACAATGTAAATCCCAAAACTCCACAATATATGGGCACTCTAAAAAATGCTAAGCATAAAGATGAAAAGTGGAAAAAAAAACATATGAAATATCTGTGGAAATATAATAAGTAAAATAAAAGGTGGATAGAATATCTGTGTATGAAGAGATATTATTTTGAGGGGTTGAGCCACTATTTGTGAAGGAGCATTTATCACCATTTCAAGTAGCTCCCCCTCAACCCTCTTTCTTCTTCTTATCCCCTTTTTTAGGGGGACTGAGAAACATAGCTTTAATACTAGTGTGGACAGCTTAATTTGGTGATCTTTCACTCTAAAAATGCTGCCATGTGATATGGGTGAACGCAAAAGAGTGAGACCATATCAGCGAAGATAAAACAGTGAGGACCGGAATGGTGACAATGCTTTTTCTGTGAGTGGGCTTGGCCCCCCACACCCTCCATTGCGGGGGGCTTTGCCCCTTGCATCTGCCTTTATTTGTTATCTAACTCTGAGGTTGTAGCACCTTGGGGAAAGGGAATACCGGTTTTGCCATCCTGGTACTCGCCGTTATGTATTCACCATGATTTGGGCTCGCTATTATGTATTTGCCAAAATCACCCTAAAAATAAATGTTTCATTCTTTCAGTGACTACATTGTATGAGGATCTAGGACAGTATCTTTCCTCTTTCTCTTTGTGTTTTAAATTTCCTTTTACATTTAGTTTGCTGCGTGCACTAAGCTAAACGACATCCCACAGTTTAGATGGAATTCTATTATCCAACATGTCTCCAACCATGGTTTAGTCCACTAAAGTGTAATGTGAGAAATCTGGTTGTTCGTGGAATTGGGTTTGCATAATGAAATCATACAGTTGCTTTCTTGAGGTTGTACTAATTTGAAGTAGAGTCACATTCCATTTTTTAACATAAAACAAATAGTGAAATCAGGATTTCATTTTTGTTTCCTCTTATTTTTATGAATAAAGGATCCCACACTCCATTCCTATAAGATATCAGAAACAGATGGCTTTAGCCAGCTAACTCACTGTTTTAAGGAACCCAATAACACTGGGGACAAATTGGTATAAAGGAATATGCAATGAAAAACAACTAAAGAATTTACCATCTGCAGTCCTACATAGTTTTGATCTAAATAAATTATTCCTTGTTTGAGGGGACTGAAACTGAAAAAAAAATGCTATGCAAACTAGTCTCTAATGGTTAGGGGAGATATAACATAAATAAAAAAAGATAGGTATTACATACGTTAATTCTTTTTTTTTTTTGCTCATTTGCCACTTATTCCACATAGTAACTTTTTGTTTATCTAGACTTATTTTATGTTTCGTTATATGTCTACATATCTCCTTCCCCCAAAACCCAAAGATTTTACATGGAGTCTGCTCCACCTGAACATTTGCTGCTTTACTAGGAGTTCCTATTTCAATGCAGTAACTTTTTTCAGAATTTATTTTTGCCCCTGTCATCTGAGTAAATGCTTGTATGATATTATTGGCTAAGGTCCTTTACAAGGTGTTTCCTACCACCACACACAAGTCATCTGCGTGTGCTATAGTTTTCATACTGCTGGAGTTTGAGGAGTGTACTCCTTGTATTCTAGGGGAAGTATCCAATAATCTAAGAAGAGGGTCAATAGTTAAGATGTACAAAAGTGGACTCAGTAGACAGCCTTGCCTGAGACCATGCTTTATACAGCATTTTTGCCCTATCCAAACATTTTCATATGGCAATGTAAAAGCCTCTTTATAGCTTAATTGTAACCAGTTTATGAAAGTATGAGGGAATCCACAGGCTTCCAGGCATAACCACATATAGTTGTGGGAGATTCTAGCAAAAGCTTTGGCTTGATCATAAGTTTATGAGACAACACAAGGTGCGGCCCTTCTTGCCACTTTCAAAAATTTCTCTAAGTAAAAGTAAGGCATCTGTCATATTACATCCTGGTACAGAACAAAATTAGGTCTTGTGTACAATATCATTTAACACTAGGGTAAGTCTTTTCCCAAGGATTTTGGTTAACATTTTAAAGTCTGTATTTAACAGTGTGATAGGCTGCCAGTTTGACAGATCCATTTTAGTGCCCTTTTTAAATAAAAAAAATCGATAAACCTTCATACATATTATCTGGAAGCATACTGTTAGTAAGAAATTCATTGAACTATTCTATTAATTCTTTATATACCTGTAAGTGATTCCACAAAATGTGGCTGAGTTCCCCAGGTAGCCCATCTGAACCAAGTGCTATCCCCACTTTAAAACTTTTACTCGCCCATTCAAGTTCCTGGGGTGTAATATTAGAAATCATTGTTTGTTTTTGCATATTTATTATTTGGGACAATTTAGCTGTTTGCAATAATTGAGTCATCCATGTATTGGAAGCAAAAGGTGTTGCAGACTGAGTTTACATATAATTATCAAGTTCTTGAAGGATATCTTTATTCCCTGTTAATGTTTTTCCTAATGTGTTAACCAGTTTAGTTACACATTTCTTGTCTGTGTGTTGTTTACACCCTTCAAAGGGATTAATTTGCTAATTTTTGGCCCCGAGTGCTGAATTTTTGTTCAAATTCTAATATCTTTAATTGATCATATTGATATATGCAAATATCCTTTTTTACATGGTAAATTTGTTCTGAATAGTCCATGTCTTCAGAAAGTTGTAAGGATAGCAATTTGTGAGACTGGTTTCTTAAATTGATATGTTTTCTATTACTGACCCTAGGCATTTAGCTTTACATATAAAAAAATCCCTGAAACAGATTTTAATTGTTTAATTTTAATTAGTATTTCAGAAAGACCTTTGAGCATGAGCTGTTTTAAAAAGGTTCCACGTCAGGGTGGAAGATTTTACTATCTTCCCACCAGGAAGTCACTGAATCATACAAACAAAGTACCGACTTCCTCTCAGTTATAATATGCTGAAGGTCCATTAGTACAGTAGTGTTGTCCAATAAATTTGCATTCAACCACCAAATTCCAGGTCCAGTAGATTCTGGGCATTTGACAGTTGTATACACACCATACAATGATCTGAAGATTCATTAGGTATAACATGGGGGTTAGAAATTGGAGTATGGTTGGACACAAACCAGAAGTCGATTTTGTGTTGATATTTTACCTCTATAATAGATTTGTTTTGGTTTATTTACTTTGCTTCCATGTGCATCTAATAAGCTAGCCTGCTTAATAATTTGTTGTAGGAAGAATACATCACAATAAGTTTTACTTGAGTGAGGACTTTTGTCTGTTTTTAATAACTGAATGTTGAAATCTCCACCAGACAGTAGTTTTTGCAGTATGCAGTTAGGGTTGGATTTGTTTTAACAAATCAATGTGTGATAACTTTGCCTGAGGGGCATAAATGTTCAGGAGCCTGTATGCCAATGACTGATGTATAATATCTACCAATAATGCCCACCCCAGACAAATATTGACTAGTTTTCGTTACTTTAATGTCTGTTTTTTTTTTAAATGCCTAAGCCACTCCATTGTTCTTCCCAGTATGGACCAGTACGTGCCCCCCCCCCCCACCAACCAACCTGCTTGTGCTTTCTTTACTTCTTCTATGGAGTTTAATCTGGTATTCTGAAAAAAGAAAGTTTCAAATTTAAACTGTTCTAAGATAGAAAAGGTAGTCAGTCTTTTTATAGAAGACATTATGCTATTAACATTAAGTGCCACAAATGTCAAATTTGGCTCATGAGTTCAAAGTTTGTTTAGTGGCACTCTTTCGTCTTTCAGATCTAGTCTCCCACTTCTTCTTTTTTTTCTTCTCAGAAATGGTGGGTGGGCCTGCTTCTTCAATTTCTGAACTGGAGTTATTTGAGACGTAGATGCCAATATATCTGAGTCCTCATCCTCCATAAGGTCTCCCCAATCTTGTAGGGTAGAAAGTTGATTTTCCAAAACAATGGTGTTGCCAGTGTCCACCTGCTTCAATTTTTGTCTTTTTTTTTTTCTTTACCTGCTATTTGAAAGGGTTCCTTCAGTGGGAGTGGCATCACAGTAGCAGGAAGGTCCATTTGGAGCATAGCAGTAGGCAGTGTAATATGCATCTGTACTTAAGTAGCATTTTCTTCAGGGATGTGCACAGAAGTAGAAGTACATAGTGACTTGTGAACTCTGACATCAGCCGATCTCACAACTTTGTTAGTGCTACAGTAGGTTGCGAAGTTCTGGGCAACACAGTGGCCTTGTGGATGTAATAGTCCTGATCACCAAAATTGGAAGAGTTAGGGACAGGGGCCCAGATATTCAAACTGCACCAGGCTGTGGCGCAAGCTTGGGCCCAGCTCAACATGGCTGCGCAGAGGTGTGGACTGAGCGATATTCAACGGAGCTGCGCCATGGCTCAGCAGCATTGAATATCGCACCCTGGCCACCCCAGTGTGCATGGCACAGTAGCACTGCACCAGCGCAAGTGGCCAGAGTGAAGCATGGGGATGCGCTAGCGCAAGTTCCATTGCGCCATGCACAGCAACTGTGATATTCAAAAGCTGACATGCGAATGGGGCCATAATGTATGCAAGGAGCACATGGGGCCTTTGCATGTCATTATGGCTCCATTTGCATGCAGGTGCGCTGATCCCCGATGACTTGCACCTGGCAGCCTGCCAGGCAGCAGCCATCAGGGACCGACACCCCCTGCAGCCCGATCGTGGGCATTTGTTTAAAAAAAGATTGCTTCCAATATCCTTGGTGGTCCAGTGGACCATTATCTGCCCGATTGGGCATTTATTAAAAAATAAATACGTCCAATATCCCTGGTGGTCTAGTGGTACCCCCCCACCTGCTCACTGATCCCTTCCGGCCCGCTCCCGGTCAGCGGCGGCGGCAACACCTGCCTGCCCGCCCGCCGCCTGCTGACTGACACCTTAGTAGGGCTGAGCGCCCAATGGTTCTGGCGTGAGCCAATGGGTGTGCAACACCGTTACTACATTCAGATATGTGAACACATATCTGGAATGATGTAGTGATGAGAGCTGCATGCCCATTGGCTCATGCTGTGAACCAATGGGCATGCAGCTTGACCAGAGGTGTCAGTCGGCGGGCGGTGGGGCAACAGGCAGGGCGCTGCCGCCCGCCGGCTGACCGGGGGGGGAGCGGGGCGAAGGGGATCAGTGGGCAGGTGGGGGGGTACCACTAGACCACCAGGGATATTGGACATATTTATTTTTTAACAAATGCCCGATCGGACAGATAGCGGTCCACTGGACCACCAGGGATATTGGACATTGGAAAATTTTATTTTTACAAATGCCCACAATTGGGCAGATAGCAGTCCACTGGACCACCAGGGATATTGGACATTGGAAACTTTTATTTTTACAAATGTCCATGATCGGGCAGATAGCAGTCCACTGGACCACCAGGGATATAGGACAGTTTATTTTTATTTTTCACACATGCCCGCGATCAGGCATGGGGGGGGCACCGCCTGGTGCAGCCGGAGCTCTGGTGGCCACCCACAGGTGGCAGCTGCCGTGTTGCGCCCTGCAATGTGGCAGCTCACCTGTGGGTGGCCATCAGTTGTTCCTTTTTTTGGTGTAACTTTGTGGTGGCGCAGGTAGGGGTTGTGCATGCATGGCTCTGCACATCCCGGGCTGACTATCAGGCTGTGCAGAGTATGCATGGGCACGCCCCACCACCTGTGCCTGCATACATTACTGATGCGCTCTGGAGCATCTGGATTTGCGCCATGCACTTTTCCCTTTTGAATATCACACCAGGGCGCATCAGTGGGTTGCGCCATACACAACCCTTTTGAATATCTTGGCCAGGATCTAAATGTATGTCTTGGTGTCATCACAGAGGTTACATTTAGGGATAAAAGTCCAAAGTGCACTTGTATGCTCCAGCACCCCACATATGGTGCATTTGAGTTTGTCACAGGTATAATTTAAATGGTTTAAGGAGCCTCAGTGGTAATCTGATTTAGTCTGACCAGGGTAAAACAGAATGCCAAGATCTCTGCCTGAAAAAAAAAAAACAGTTTGGAAGATGCTGAATGCCCATTTCTGTTTGTCTGAGCTGGACATGAAATTTCCAGCCTTCCATCCAGAATCCTTCATCATCAATTACAGGATCAGAAGTGCCATGTACAATGCATCTTTTTCTAGCCAATATACAATATCATTGACATTAACCCCTTTGTTTCAAAACAGGACTGTTACAGTCTTGAAAGTGGGTTTTGTGAGGGGTATTGCTAGGAAAGGAGACCACAAGACAGTATATTTAATGGTAGGGTAAAGGCTCCAGAATCTGTCTAATAATGTGGTGTCTCAAAAACTAGTATCAAAATTTGAATCTCCCAGGGCATGAATGAAGGTGTAAACATCAGAGGGGGAAAACTTTAGGGAATTTTTTATCATGTTCTCTCCCACATACTGCCTATCTGGAGGTTGTTTTAGACCTCCCTTGTATCATAGTCCGAGTGCACTCCACCATTTTGCAGACCCCAGCGGATGGTGGAATAAGCTAGCATAGCTCAGTGACTTTTTTTGAGGGGTCTCATTTACAGGTGTATCCCCAGCACTGTCTTTGTTAGAACTCAGACCGTCAAAATGGTTTCTATTGGCAGCATTCACTTCAGACACAATACTGGTTGAGTCCATCAAAATTAGCAGTACCTTGTTGTGGCGTTCCAGCTCCTTGTGTGAGTAATCCTGTATTTTGGTTGTCGAGGTGTTGCACAGCTGCAGCTGGCAATGACTCTTTTGATCCTTGTTGTGTGAGTTAGGTTCTGCAGTGTCTAAGTTTGTTGAATATCAAATGCTCCAGGAAGGGGGATGCTAACATTGGGAAGCCATTGCCTTTTAGAATCTTGAATCTATCCAGCATTTTTCAAGGCTGCCTCCGGGGACCAGCTATCCTTCAGTGTGGCCAAATTTGCTGCATCTGGCCCTTGCATACTAGCAGAATCAGATAAGTCTTTCTCCGGTAGCTGTAACATAATTTTTTTCTTGGTACTCCAGAAGGGCTAATGGATAGTCTTTTATGTTTCTTTTCATCCTCTAATTTAATTTTTTCATTTGTATAATGTTGTTTCACATCTGCCATCATTGTGATAAATTGTTTCTTTTTTCCTCCAATTCAGTCTGCAGTTTCCTTTCCTTGGCAAATAAATCCTCGTTGTTAAAGTCACCAAATCCTGACGTTGTAGCCTGTGAGGCAAAATCTGTGTTTTCAGTCTCTTCTCTGAGTCCACCTCCTGGTCCTCCACCTTCATCCACCACAGTGGACTCCTCCATCCTGCTCACAGGAATGAAAAAAAGGTCTACGTACTTATCTTGAAACTTCTCACAAATGCTCCTGCTTCAAACCTCCCTAGCCCTTATCACCCCAGTCTTACCTCCTCTTTCTTATCTGTCCCCTACATGCTACGCACATCTCCTTTACCTCACCTTTGCACTTCTCCTTTACCTCCCCTTTCTGAATCACCTACATCTATCACTTACTAATATCCCTCCCATAAGTTAACTTTTCAATCCCTTATTAGTGCTGAAAATGTTATTATATCATGTTTCTCTCTAAGCAAACTGTGGTTGAATTTTGTTTTTGTACTGCTCCATATTTTTCCACATTGTTGCCATAACCTCCTTGTTTTTAGTGAATTCCTTGCAACCTACTTGTGAACTGGTGTAATGATTTTGTTGTTGTACTTGTATTTGGAATGTCATCCCTGTATTTGTTGTTTTGTATCCTCCAGGGTCATGCCTGAAAATAGTCATGGCTATGGCTAGTGCACCTACCCGGTAAACAAAAACTAAATAAAAATTAAAAAAAATAAATAAATATCCCCTGCAGCAAGAGTAGGAGAATTTTTTTTTATTAAAACATAAAGAGCAAAATATAAACATAACTGTATTACACCATAAAAAATTATAATAATAAATAAATCAAGACCATAATTAAGTGATCCATAATAATAATAACCTTGGGTATAATAGGAACATATTGTATAACCTAAGCCCCTCCCCCCAAAAAGAGTAGGAGAATTTATACTTAAAACTTAAAAACAAAGTGTACGTGACAATATTTCTTCATAAAAAGTTACTGGAAAGAAAAATACAATTAAAAACCATTAAAAAAAATACTTCATACAAAACATGCCGAAGAATAAAAAACATACCGTACATAATTCCATAGGCAAATAATTCATACTGAACCGAATACACCCCCGCCCCATAAAAAGTAGGGGAAAGTTGTTTTTATCTAAAGAACAAATTATAACCAATTCAGTAGTGGCTAAACTGGCACCAAAGACACCAATTTTGCCATATTCAGGATTGTGAAAATTAAAGAAAACCTAGTAATTTGAAAAACTGGCAAAAAAGGCACACACAGGACCCCTCATAGAAATACATCATGCAAACTGCAACCCATATACTTCCCATAAAACCACTAGGGGAATGTACAGGTCTCTTTAAATTAAATCAAAATGGGACCACCAAAGGGACACTGTATCCTTCTCTACTCATAACCTTTCCTGTCTTCCAATGTTTAAGTTCTGTGTTAAGAATCTGAAAAAGGTCAAAAGGAGAGATATGTTACTGCAGCACTACCAAATGGCAACAACAGATCTAAATTCAATACACCAAATGTGCAAAAACTACCGGAAGCGTACTGTCATGAAGCTGTACTGCCAGGTGGGGAATTATCCCATAATATAGCAAAGAAGGATCCAGGGATATCTGTACCCTCCCTTTCCATCTGTTCTTTACAATATCCCAGAATGTTATGACATATGGATATGTATAATATAGATGATCCATAGTCTGAATTTTCATCATACAACAGTCTCTAGGGCAATACCTGTCCTGTAAGGGTTTATGTTTTTGGTCACCTCTTACATTTATCCTATGGTGTAACCCCAACCACGCTGTATCACAGATTTGTTCAGGTATTCTAACATCCGTAATATATTTGGCTATGAAGTCGTGATTAACTTGTGAAAACCCTGCGAACGGGTGTTCCACAAAGTGAACCGAAATGACGTCTGCATACAATTGTTTCCTTGAGAGACAAAGGACTGTAGCAAAACTAATGCCCCATTTAATTACCCCATCAAAAACCCCTTCCTCTTGTTTTACTAAACAGGGACACCTTCTATTTTTATGTAAAAATGTGTTCTCTTTCTACTCGGTCAGAATCCCCCTGAAGCAGAGAGGAGCCCCAGGCTCCCCATACCTGTGCAGTTCCTTTCATCAAGGGAAGCGGATTTGGGTACAAAAATGTAGAAAAAAAATAAAATGGGGTTTATCATATTTACCCCCCCAACGTCCTTATATAAAACATTACGTTTAACTGGGTTTAGTCTGTTCCCCCAGAAACAAGAAAAGAAACATCTCAATAGGGGAACTTCCAAATGCTTGGGAACCATAAATATTGTGCTAATATATAAAAAAACGGCGTAAAAAATTATCTAATCAAATAAACTCTTTTCTTTTTAGACATCTTCCAATGGTTCCACCTCCCAACCATTTCTTTCCCCTTGGAGGGTGCAATTTCCCAGTTATATCCTGCCATATCTCTACCTCCATAATAAATCCCCAATATTTTACAAGGGGTAGATGCTACTTGACACCCTCCCAACACTCTTGGCAAATCTTGAAAACCCTTAAGATCTAAACATTTTGTCTTTGCCACATTTAGGCATGCCCCTGTTATTTTCCCTACCTCCTGAATGAGGTGCTTGGCGATCTCAAAGGACTTCCCATCATGGAGCAATAAACAGAGATCATCTGCATATGCTAAGACTTTACATTCCTGAAAAACTCTCCCAGCCAACCCATATATTCTAGGTGACTGTTGAAGAAGCCTCAATATCGGGTCTAACATGAAAACATACAAAAGGGGACTTAGGGGGCAGCCTTGGCGACCTCCCCTCTTTTACCAAAAATGTGGTTCCCTGGATACCATTATCATACGGTACTACGTAAGCCAGTGAATCGCACAACTTCAACCAATTAATAAATTCCATAGGGATCCCATATGCTGCTAAGCAGTGCCATAAAAAGGAATGAGAAACCTTGTTGAAGGCCTTGGATTGGTCCAGACTTACCAGAAACCCCGAATTACTTCTCTGGCTGTGTCCTGTGTCACCTTCCACAACTTCCCTTAGGAAAAGTAAAGTCTCTGTTATCTTCCTCCCAGGTACTGAGCAGTATTGTGCTGGACTGATTAAATCCTCTATCACCCAGGCCAGTCTATTTCCTAACGATTTGGCAAACAATTTAAAATCTGTATTTAATAGAGTAATGGTGTGCCAATTACTTATATCTGTAGGGTCCCCAGACTTAAATAAAAAAATCTTCAAACCCTCATACATTGACGTCAGCAAAAAACAGGTCAACAATAAAAAAATCGAAAACCAACAGGAGTTCAAATGGAATAATGTCCCAAAGAACCTTATACACTCCTCCCAGAAGTCCATCTGAACCTGGGAGTATCCCTTTAGGGAGACTCTGTATTACTCCGAACATTTCCAATGTCGTAAAGGGAGCTATCATATGTCCCTCTAAATCAGGAGCCAAATGTGGGATATTCACTGCTTGAAATATCTGGGAGGCAAATCAAGACTCATCCATCGGTTTCCCAAACATGTGTTCAAAAAATAATTCCCTAAAAGTGCCATTATGCCCATGTTCCCTGTAAATATTAACCCCGGAGGGGATCATAAACCCGTGATTAATTTTTTCTCTCGTCTTTGCTGACAACCGATAAACAGGTTTATGTTGGCTGTTTTCCCTTGAGTACCAAAACTTTGTTCTCTCTGTAGGAAACGCATACAATTATATTGATAGTTCCCCATTTCCAACTTGGTGGATTGTATTTCATCCATAAGATTCACCCCCTCTAAAACATGTCTTGATAATAACCAACCCAGTTCACCCCTTAGTGCCAAATATTTCTTATGTGATGTAGCTGCCTGTAATTGACTATAGTGTTTGAAAAAACTAGTTACAAGATCTTTTAAGTCCTCCCACTAAAGACCAGCATTGTCATATAAAAAAAGAGTGGATGCCTTATCTATCACAAGATCTGTAAAGGCTTTCAATACTGGGTCTTCCAACAAGGATGTATTCAGTCTCCAAAAACCCAAACCTGCTTCCCTACATGGCGGTACAGCAATTTGCACACCAATCAACTCATGGTCTGATGTCTCAATAGGAATATTAACAGTTTGGAACACAGGCAGGGATTGTTTCATAACAAGGAAGTTGATCCTTGAGGAAAGGTGTCCTTTATAAAATGTAGGATTTGCTTTTCATTTCCCACTCCCATGCAAATCTTTCAAACCTGCCTGTTTCACCACCTGTTGCAAAAAATTCTTATCACAATATTGTTTCACCTTAATCCCTTGTTGCTGCAAATTGATGTTGAAATCAGACCCCAAAAAAGTTGTCTGCAAATAGGGTTGTACTTTTGCTATCAAATCAATCCTTAATGCCTTGGTTCAGGGCCCATAAATCGTAATTAACCTGCTAGTAAAAGAGTTAACGGTGACATCTAGCAAAAAGGCCCTACCAGGGTCTATGTCGACCATCCACAAAACTTTTAACATCAGAAGAGCGAAAACAATAACACACCCCACTGCAGGTTTCAACACCCATCAACCAGCATGAAAAAAAACATTTCCAATCCCTGGTAGCCTGAGTGATCTTTGCCAGCGTATGGAGTCTAGTATCCTGTAACATGAAGACATCAAAGTCTAAAGTGTAAAATACTAAACATAGTGGTATGTTTAAACCTCGATTTGATGCCATTTACATTCAAACTAGCTACCCATAAGTAGGTCTGCTCAGGTAGGGGGGTTTAGAACCCTCTTACTTGACCTTGTCACCCTTTGTTGGGGTTCTTCGGTCCTAGGTTTCTGAGGATCCAATTTAGAAATGGCCATTAAATGAGGGAGGGAGTACTTCTTCTTTCTCTATGGGGCTTTCCATCTCTACCTGCTCACCCCACGAGGAAAACGTAGAGAAACAATTCGAAAGAGGTAAGGGGGACAAAGGTAGCCCCAACTGAGCTATCATCGGGTGATCAGCAGGTAGCGAAGGGGAGGGAGAAGAACCTGGAGCTACCATGCTTCCCAGGGGTTCTTCAAGAGATTCATCCAAGTTCATAGTAGATTGTGGCCCTTGAGGTTTTGGAAGAAGCTGGGAAGGGGCTCTTCTCGGGAAACCTTGTGGAGTAGCAAAAGGCGTGTCTGTCATACCTGCTACCTCCACGGGTCTAGATACTATCTCCAAGTTACTTTCACTCGGTAGAGGGGGTAAGGACCTTTCCTCTTCTGAGGCCACAATTTAGATTTTTGACCTCCCACTCTAGTGCCAGAGTACCAATCTCATCCCCTCCCTCGACGCCTAACTTGGGAAAAGGGGCCTTCACCCTCCCTGTAGGGTTGCTTGAAAGGTTGGCGAGCTTGAGACAATATGGAGTCATTGTCTGAAGTGTCCTCGGAATTATGTGCCGCCCAGGGGCACTCCTGAAAAGCATGTTCATCATCTCTGCACATATTGCAAATGGGGGGAGCAGTACACTGCGCCAAGGGGTGACCAAGTACTCCACAGTGAAAACATTTAATACTGTCACAAGCATTATTCAAGTGGATTAATGAGCCACAATGGTAACAACTTTTAGGCTGTCCTGCGTAAAATAATATTCCCCAGTCTCAACCTAAATAGAAAGAACTCAGTAAATGCTGTATGCCATTATCATTTTGTTTTAGCTGAACCCAAAAGTTCCATCCTCCAGTCCAGAACCTATTATCGTCCATAATGGGTCTTGGATGTTCAAAGATCATACAATGCTTTTCAAGCCAGAAGATAATGTCATTTACATCTACACCCTCATTACGAAATAATAGTGTCACTGTTTTAATAGTGGGCTTAGTAATGGGGATTGCAATGAAATCTTGCCAAATTTCCAAGTCTTTTAGTTCGTAATATAATCTCCAGAATTTATCCAACAAAGCCACAAAACAAAACTTACATCATAACTATGGTCTCCTGGAGCATGTATAAAGGCATACACCTTGGTCAGTGAAAACCCCATTGAGTCTTTTATCAGAGTTTTCCCCACCCACAGTCTATCAGGGGGGATAGGGGCTTTTCCTTCATAACATAAGTGAACCAAAAATCTCCGCTTTGCTGCCTCTGCAGGTTTGCGAAACAAACCTGCATACGATTATGGCCTGTGTCCATTCTATGGTGGGAGATCCTTCCACCCCTTGCTTTGTAACCCCTGATGTAAAGGGCAAGTCCAACCCTGGGCCAGCATTATCCCTGCTTACCTGCCCATTCGCCAACATAGACGGGTTCTCAGCTTGTGCGAGTTCCTTTGAAGGTTCTTAAAGTAGTATTCGGTCCACTGTGATCTGTGCAGGCTCCACGTCTGTCGCAGCAACAGTATCTTCTGCCTCCACTTCACTCCGCGCAGCTGCATTAGCGGCCAGTGGGGACTTAGGTTCTTGTGATATCTCCTTGTCTGCTTGTCATTGATCCAGCTCTGCTTCCTCAGTGTTGTTCAAGGCTAAATGCTCCGGAGAGCCTGGAAGTGTTATAGACGGGTCGCGAATCCACTGGTTGTCATGATACAACCAGCCCGCTTGCAGTAAAGCTCCTCCAGGTGACCATTCTTCCGAGATAACCTTTTTCTCCACATCTTGTGCCTCTGTGCCTCGTACTGTCTCTTTTCCCATATTTGACCCTGAAACCTTTTACTGGGTTTCTGAATCAATGTCCAAAGGTAGTTGTACTAGTTCCTTGCGATAGACTTGGTGCTGACCTCTTTCTCTTCTTCTGCCCTTTTTCAAGTTTAGTTCTGCTAACATTAAACTCATGTTCGGCAGCCGAAATCATCGCCAATAGTTGTTGCTTTTTTTTCTTCAAGTTCCATCTGCAGTTTTTCTTCTTCTTCTCCCAATGTACACTCCATACTAGATATTAAGGGTAATGATATTGGTTCTTCTGATATAGCTTTCCAAGACTGATCCAAAGCTCCATTTCTCACCTCTGCATCTAAAACCATTAAATTTGCAGGAGCTCCAAGAACCTGACCATCCCCTTCCAGTGTCCGAAGCATACTGAGATCCTCTATCTCTCCTACAGTGCTGCAGCGCCCCCTGCAGGAAAGAGTAGGGGAATTTCCCCAGTGTCCTGGCCATATTTCTCCCATTCACTAAACAAATATCACCTACAGCTTAATCTAGTTCAGTTTCAGCTGGTTATCATCTGTATAATCCCCCCCCCCCCATCACCCCTGAAAAAGGGACTTCTAGTCTCATTAGTCCTACCCGGTCAACAAAATTCAATGAAATAAAAATATAAAAGGCACCCAGATATGCCTGGCTTAGGGAACCCAACAGAAACTAAAAGCAGTTACATGCTGACCAAATTAAACAGTGACAATGTAACAAGGATTTTATTTGCCAGTGAGAAACAGAGCACCTGGCCTGATCATGCAGCTGATTCCAGAATCTGGGGGATGTGTAAGAGAAGGCCATTTGATCAATTCTGGCAGAGAATCTACACACTTGAAATAAAAGGGAGTCAGCAGACTATAAGTTATAAGATGTTAAACAGACCAGTAATGTAGCACATAATAGAAGTGGGGTTACTGGTGCTGATCCCTTTGTCAAGGAAGCAAGCCATAGAACAGGAAGGCTCTACGATGGCGGTTCAACAACTAAGTTGTTGACCACCATCACAGCGACGGATTTATCAACTGCAACTTGCAGTTGACATAAATGCAACTTGGGACCCCGGCCCTTTTTTCATGGATTCCAACTCCGAGTTAGAGTTGGATCAGGGAGGAGGTGCAGGACCAGGACCAGGAGAGAGCATGCCAGGGTCTGTGGTGGTCTATTACAGTGAAAATGTCGATGTTGTTGGCATTGACGTCTTCACTGTAATGGTGTCACTGACCATGGCACATACCGAACAGGAATACTTGGATGAAGGGGAATCCAGCCCAGGGAAGAATAAAAGGTGTGGTGGTGGGAGAGACGAGCAGCACCTGTAACAGCAGCAGATACTTAAGCAATAATGCATGACAGGGGGGGTGTTATGGTGGGATACCAGCCCACCTCAGGGTGGTTGAAGCACGAGGTTTAGCTGAGGGTTTCCACCATCTGAGAATGGCAGTTAGTCCACCATAACATACCCCTTGAAGTGCCTTATTGCAATTATGAAATAGGCCAGTTTTAGTAAATTTTATGCATTTTTAAACATAATACTTTCAGCTGGGCCGTTGTGCTGGGATAACAGCCCAGCTGAAAGTAGCTCTCAGCCAATCAGAGTTCAGTATTCTTTCTACCCATTTCATAATATTACATATGCACCCCATATGGCCAAAGTCGACACAGAGGAATTGAAGAAAACTGAGACACAACAGTTAAGACTGGGCAAAAATACATACAGCAGGCTTTATGAGTAAGGCTGGATTTCATCCAGCAAAGCAAGGCATAGTTTAGCATTGCCTGATTCACAGGTGGATGAGGTATGTGCAGAAAAATCCAGGGAAGGGTCTAGAGTGACTCCCATGTACTTAACTGAAGAGACTTCTTCAAGGCGGAATTGATCCAGGCAGAAGACTAAGAGACTGCAAGAGCCTGAGTGTAGTTTATGTTTGGAGCCAAAGAGCATGTTTTTTTTTTCTTCTTCTAGTATTTGAAACAAGCCTGTGCAGATTCAGCCAGCTCTAGATGCTATCAAAGTTTATGTTAAAGTATTGGTTTAGGGTTGCCAAGTTGCTGGAGCTGTAGTAAACTACCAGGTCATCAGCACAGAGGAGGCTTCTGCAGTGCAAAGAGGACTTTGGGAGGTCACAAATAAATAGGGAAAATAGCAGGGGACCGAGTATGGAACCTTGGGGAACACCAACGGAGATACGCTGCAAGCTTAAAATAGAATTTCCAATCTTAACCTGTTTATTTATTTAAGAGTTTTACCAAGAAAGCATACTGAGCAGGGTACCACTCAATTCCAGATGCACCCTGGGGGTTGTGGGGGATAGGGAGAATACATATTTCAATACATTTTTGACACATTCATATGACCAGCGTTGAGAATAGCATTCTTATATACAGAGTAGTCAACTGATATCGGATATCAAAGTAATTAGAAAATAATTACAGAGTAGAATTAGAGACCCCACGGTAGAACTTGCGGAAAAAGAGACCAGGAATCACAAGAGCAAAGGACTTGGTTAGGTCCACAAATACCACACCTGTGAACGTACTTACCCACGCTGTTACAGATATTATTCTAAAGTAATAGAAGGCAGTTGTTGTCACGGCCCTTTCCCAGATTTATTCTGGGAATCAGTTCAATGTGCCTGTGCAACTGGTTTTGTGTTTGTGTAATGCAGATAAACTTTGGCTGTTCACCTCTCTATCTGTGGGATATACCACCCAGTAGGGGTATGAAGGCAAAGAACCCCAGGGGAGGGTTCCACCCATTGAGGTGCCATGGGAGTGATTCCCTTGGCTAAAGGTACCTTAGGAAGAAGCCCACGGGAGACAGGGGTGTACCGCTGGAGGAGGAGGGTTGGATGGAGGGGCAAGGAAAAATGCTTGTGTGTGGAGTGAGGAGAGCAGACCTTAAATAGGCCAAAAGGGGGTGAAGCCAGTTACACTGCCCCTTTGAACTACAGGCTATAGCCTTCCAATAAAATGTGCGTGTGCAACTGCTTTCATGCTTGTGTAATGTAGATAAACTTTGGCTGTTCGTCTCTCTATCCGTGAAATATACCACCCTGTAGGGGTACAAAGGCAAGGAACCCTAGGGGAGGATTCCACCCCTTGAGGTGCTGCGGGAGTGATTCCCTTGGCTAAAGGTACCTCAGGATGAAGCCCAAAAAGAATGTCAAGCAAAGCATGCAAGGTAGTGAACATGTATTGGGGTTGAGGACTTGTACGTAGCTCGGTTGGTAGTACGGGTTAGCTGGTAGCATGGGTCAATGAAGACCTGTATGTAGGTTGGGTGGTAGCATAAGTTCAATTGGTAGCATGGGTCAATGAAGACCTATACGTAGGTCGGTTGGTAATGGGGTTCAGCTGGTAGCATAGGTCAGTTGGTCGTATTGTTTGAGTAAAGTAGGCAGGAAATGACAGGTGAATAGTGACCCACTCTGAGATCTGACTGTAAGGCATGGAGGCTTGGCTTCCTAAGGAAAGAGAGAGAGAGAGAACAGACGAAGGGGGAGATGGGACGATTATGGGACATCCACCCAACTACATCCAAGAGCAGAAGCCTACCTAAATGGGAAACCTACATAAGTTACCTAGGGACTACAAGGATGTCTATCTAGTATTATGACCATTGTCATGGAGGAGAGGAAAAACACCCTTTGAGGAGGAAACCTCTGGGGATCCGAGGCCTAGGTCACCTTCCCTCCAAGCTTTGGGACAGTTTGGGTTAGTGTCGGCTCTACTACTGCAATTTAGTAGACCAATCCAAGAGGACTTCAATTTCAGGGAACACTCTCACTCTATCCCTCTAACGTGAATGCCATGGAGGGTTACAAGCGCACTCTGCAACAGGAGTTGACCAAGATGGGAGGAGGAGGAGAGTAACAACTGCTGAGGCTCTCAGCCAGCCTACTGATCGATGAAAAAAACAGGTGAACCAGAGGAGCTCATAGGGAGAATAGCATGAAAGGGTGCCTCTGAACCTGCTCGGGCAGCTAAAGGGTCCCTTCCCATGACAGCCCCACCCTTCACTGCTAAAGTCTTAAATGCTACATCGAGAGGTGCCATTGGTACAGTTGATGACTGAAGGTCCACCCGGAGTGAGGACCTTCCCAACTATGGGCCAGGTGAGAAGGATCCCACCCCAAGCTTCACATGCTCAAGATGCAGACTTCACGGTGCAGAGAGAGAGAGAGAGAGACCATCATCCACAGGGCTAGCCCTGAGTCCTGGAGTAATGGATATGATCAGCATGTCTCCAAAATGTGGAAAAGTGAGTTATAATAAGCATGAGATCTGCACATGACAAGAATTATGGGACCCATACGTGGGTCGTAATGGATGATAGCAGACATGGGGAGACCTGTACATAGGTCAGACTGAGCACTGCGGACCCTCTCGTGGGTCTTGACTGGATGAGATCTGTACATAGGTCTGGCTGAGCAATACAGACCCTTTCATGAGTCTAGGTAAGGTAACTAGCAGTTGTCAACCACAGGAATGTATGCCGACCAAGTCCATTAGAAAGCCAAATTGGGAGGGAATTGGATAGTATATTATAAGTAAGAGAACAGTGAGGCCAGGCAAAGCCCAGGGCCGATGGTTGGAGAGGAGAAGGCTGTGAAGTTGGTTAGGTAGGAAGAAGCTGTAAAGCCAGTACAGTAGGAGGTGTAGTTCGTAGCAAGTGAACATGATATGCTCTCAGACTTGGAAGGGGATGCCAGTATTGAAAGGGGAGAGGTCCTGGAATGAACAGACTTGGAAGCCAATTGCGTTAATGCCTTGACAGCTGGTATATGAGCAATACTGGTAGTGCAAGGGACAGGAAGGCTGGGAGGACTGCAAGGGACAGGAAGGCTGGAATGATTGTGCAAATCAGGTGCAGAATAGCAGGGAATGGATGGTAGAAGGATGGGTGGAGCCAGCTGCCCTAAGATAGAGAGTTGCTTGAAATAGTTGGTTGCAGAATGCCATAAAGACTGTGTGGAGCAGCAATACAAGGCCGGGGCGTGCCAGTGGCCACTAACACATATAAGAAGTTGAAAGCTGCTCCTGCTGCTTGAAGCCATGGTGCCCACTGCAACAACACAGTGCCCCACCATTGGCAAAATGGAGAAGCCACAGAGAGGCACCATGACATCAAACAGCTAATTAAACCAGTAGGATAAAACAATGTAAGTACCAGCAGTTGAATTAAACTAGTAGACAAAATTAAATTGATGAATATGTGCAGCTGTAGCTGGGCTGGCATGTGTCTGAGCATATTAAGAACCCCAAAAAGGCTGTACACAAGAGGAGAGCAACATGGAAGGGCAGAGAATTGGGTGAGATTATGTTGCATAGCTAGTAGAACTGAATAGTCAAGCAAATTGAAATCAGTTTGCCTGCACAAATAATAAAGAAGTGCAATTGCAAGCTGAGTAAATGCAGTGGACAGGTAGAATAATTTTTAAAAATAGTGAAGACTGTAGAGAGAAATCCCCAAGGAAAAGAAGGAGCAAAAGCAGCAAAATTACCTGGAGTTGCAACAGAAATGCAGCGGTACCTGTTACCACACACTGCAGTTAGCTGAGAGCAAGAGCTTAGACCAGGTGGAGACAACTAAGTGGAAACAGGAGCAGAGGGTTTGAATAGGAGCTGAAACATAGAACAAATGCAGGAAACTGAGGATGCCAGGTAGGAATGCAGGGATCTGAGGATGTCAGGTAGCTAAGGAGGACAGGGAACCAGAGCACAGCAAAGGAACAACAAAGCACAAATAAAGGGTAACGAGAAAGCCACAAAAGAAAGAAAAAAGAATACACAAAACTAAACCATAAACTCAGTAGAACAGAAAAACAGCACACAGCAACCGAAAGCAAAACAAATACTAACCAAAGTAGGAGAAACACAGGAACACATCCAGCAGAAACCTAGCAGAGTCCACAGCACAAACAAACGGGGGCAAGGCTGCAGCAGGCCTAAAGTGAGAAGACAGACAAACAGAGCCTCCGGTTGACAAGGAAAAATGTTTGTGTGTGGAGTGAGAAAAGCGACCCTTAAATAGGCCAAAGGGGTGTGTGGCCAGTTGCACTGCCCCCCTTGAACTACAGGATATAGCCTTCCAATAACAATGGAGTACTGTAACTTAAGTACCCAGAGAGTTGGTGATAGACAATGTTCTCCAAATGTTTGCTTAGGGTGGAGGGAACTGTTACTAGGTAGTAGTAGAAGAGTTAGCATTTATACAGCATTTTTCATACACACTGCATCCCAAAGCACTTACAAGCAATGAGAGAATGGTAGTGAAATGACTGAACATGTAGTGGAAACCATAGTTGCTGTGTACACAGCTTTGGTCACTAGATTTGAACACCAGGACAATACTGGCAATGATCCAAATGTCAGGAACAATAACAAAAAGTAGAGACAGACTACATATTCTTGCTAGTGCAGCAGCAGTGTAGGAAGCAGCTAGTTTTAGGAGTTTAGGTGAGAAGTCATCAAAGTGTTGTGTGACTTTATACAGGAAAAGAGCTTCATGAGATTTATTTATTTATGTATGTATTCATCCATTCAATTATTCAGAAAGCACCTTTGAGCACAAGTGCTCATTTACAAAGGTCCCATGTCAAGGCCGTAAAATACAATTAGGGAACACTAATAGCAGCACCAAGTAACATGCAGTGATAGCCAATCCAATTACAGTGACAAACCAGGGAGGCGGGAGTTCACCCGGGTGCACCACATGAACATAGAATGGAGGATGTACAGAATCTTGATTATGTTTGGGAATTATAGCAGGTAGCAGGGCATTTGGAACACTTTATTCCACAGAGGTATAAGCAGACAGATGCGAAAATTTAGTTTTAAAAGCATTACCAATCTGAGACTACATTTCACATAATTTATTTTGACATTAGACACAGTGTGACTGTTTCAGCCCTATGATATCTTTCACATTGTCCCAGAAATCCGAGGTCATCAACTGACCTATTTAAGTGGGTTCTGCAAAAGGCACTTTTATTGACCCTGACAACCTTTTTGCAGATGTTTAATTTTGTATATTCTGCCCAATCCCAGAGGAGGTTAGCCCATTTGAAATTCTGCCAGCATGTGTCCCTGTGTTTTAGCACCCCTAGCAGTTCCTGGGAAATCTACTTAGTGGGTCCCTTAAGGTGTCTTGTGGTGGCAGAAGCATGTGTATTTCGAATAGCTAGGAAGTTATCAGTGAAATGAGACAGAGCCAAGAAAGCACAGGTTATATTATAGATAAAGACCAGTCAACGTAGGATATCATTAACAAAATTAAGAGTACTGACCTTAGAGAAATCTTTCAAACTGACTGTTGTTTAGGAGATTTGGGGTGACTGGAACCCTCTCAGATACAAAAGGTAAGAGAATGGTCAGGCATGGTGCTTCTGGAAGAAATCCTGTCAGGTCTATTATTGATAACCAAGCTTATAAGGGAGGGATTACAGCCAGCAGTAGCCACTCTTGTAATGACAAACTGGGCACAGTTTAATTAATAATTTCTCAAGAAGAAATAACTAAGATTTTCTCTTACCACTCCCTAGTCCAGACTGAAGTCACCAACTAAAAGTTTCTTTATGCAGGATGGGGGGAGACAAACATCAAGTAGTGCTCTAAGGCCAGCTAGATTGCCATGAGGGAGAATTATAGCTATAGGCACATACAATATGTAGCTCCTTAGACTGTTCCCAAAATAGAGTAGTGTGAATAAATTCACATTGAGAGTTTAGGGGATTACCACTGGACAAAGACAGATTAAGGTAATCCTTATAGCAGATTAATACATGATGCCGTTATCTCATTTTTTCCCAATTAATGAAAAATATTAAATGATCCTAAGATTCCCTGACATTAAGTGTGCCCTGGCAGGATAAACAGCTGTAAAATTACAGTATTTATAAATACAGTGCTTGTTATTCTGAATAAAAAAAATTGACACTGTATTTGGTCACCTAAAGTTTAGACTGCTACAAACACTGACTCATAAATATCTGTTAAAAGGGTAAACAGAAAACATATAGAACACATATCAATGTGCTGGTACAGAAACTTCACTCATGAAGTCAACCTTTTTACCTTTGTATTGCTGTAGAACCTCAGCACTACAGCACATGCAGTGAACTGTGGGAGTGACGTCGAATGGCTCAGAGCTCACATGACCTCCCTGCCTATACATACTTGTAACAAGTGAGCATTGGATTCAAGAATTATAGGTTCCATAGACATCTGGGCCTTGCAAAGCTTCCCAGTGCTGCAGACCACACTGGTCCTTCCACAGAGGATGGAGTTACTGGGCATCCCTTGTGGTCATAAAAGTCTCACTCATTAAGGAGGCATGCATCATTAAATGATTTGGCATCTGTCCACTGTATGAAATTCCCTGTCTCACTTCAAATGATGCTGGTAATACAGTCTACACATATTACTTCATAACTGAAAAGACCATATTTTACCAGGTTTTAAAGCTGCTCAGTCAATGGATGTTAACCAGTGCACTGTCGTAAAAGTCTGAAGAGTAAAAAAGTAAAATATAGTATGAAGGGATGCCAGTTAATTTAATGGTGTATGTCTTTTTAATGAGTGAGCCTTATAAGATCACTTGGGATGGCTTACGTCTTCACCTCCTGAGAAAGAACCACTGAGTTCTGAAGCACTGGGGAACCTTGCGAGGCCTAAATATTTATGGAACCCCTAATTCTTGTTAGCTTTGATAGTATAACTATGTGAATAATAAATCAATCTACTTTCAAATATTTTCTCAGCCCTGTTCATTGGAACACAATTCCATAAAATAGTGAATCAGTCTGAGCTTAGGGGGTTGCCCCCCGGGTCTGCACACACTAAAAGCATATGTGAGTGCATCTGCCCTGGAAGGAACACGCTCATCTGATTTTGTCCTTTCCACATGTTTTGCGCTAGTGGTCTCACTCTGTCCTTTTCTGTTCACTTCTGTCTGATATACTTAAAGAAATTATCTCTAATACTGTGTCTTTTACAATCCAATCTCCCAGTTTTGCTTATCTCCAGAGCTGGGGGGGGGGGTCTCACCGCTGTCTCCTGCCTGTGGATTCCAGTAATGAACGAGAGCCTCCTCTGACATGGATACCACCGTGATGCCCAATCATTCGGTGCCACATAGCCAGCTCTACCATGCCACTCTCAAGTTTATTTTCTGAGAGCCTGATACCTTTGTAACATATGTTTATTAACTGTTTGTATCTGGCCCTATTCTGCGTGGTGTATTTTCTCTGCAACTTAAAGCAGCAGTCCATGATACTACAAATGAAATAATCTACGCAGCAGTAAAAACAACCACTTATAAATACCAAATTCATCCAACTATTACATTTCATTCTCAAGACAACATACGTGTTTTTAAATAAATTCATCTAACTATTGTATGTTGTTCTCAAGACATACATGTTTTTAAATTAATTCCTCCAACTACTGTATTTCATTCTCAAGACAACATATGTGTTTTAACATTTTTAAAAGTCCCCGTTTCCTTTCCAAGCACCTTGATCAACTTAAGTTGACTGGGGCAGTACTGTGCTGTCAAATTTCCACTCCCTAACACCTCCACCTCCATGATCCCAATAATAAAAATAACCTTCCCCTAACCTACTTAGCATTCCATCCCCTCCCATGGTCCTGATAAAGAATAAGCCCGCCCTCTTCCCTTCAATTAGCACCCCATTTCATCCCACAGTCCTGATAAAGAATAAGACCCTTCCCCTAACCCACTTAGTATTCCAATTCCCCTTCCCCTTGGGTGTGCCGAGTTAAAAAAATGGATACAGCAGGAGCTGCCATGGTGGGGACCAGTGCCGATCTCCTCTCACCTCCTCTGTTGGCTGCCAGCTGAACTGAATGAGAGCAAAAACATTCTCATAGTACTTAAGCATTTTCACTCTCATTCATTCAGATAGACAGCAACCAGCCAAGGTGGTGAGAGGGTGGCTGCACCAGTCACTGTCACGGTGGCTTTCTAAGTGGGAGGCTATATAGCTTAGTGGTTAAGAGCAGTGAACTGCAAACCTGGAGAACTGGGTTTGAATCCCACAGCCACCACTTGCATACTATGTAGCAATGAGCAAGTCACTTAACTTCCCAGTGCTCCCAGGATGCATCTGGAAACAAGCCCCAACTTAGTGTGTCTTTCCTGGCCAAAAATTGTAAAATAAAAATAATAAAAAAAAAATAAGTCAAGACACCCAAAGGGGCTAGGCAGGGTTGGGTGTTACATGAGTTGGGAGGGCTTCTATACTGAGATGCTGGAGGGTGCATGCTCTCAGTGGTTTGGGAGGAAGGGACTATGGGGGTGGGGGTAGAGTTGGGGTGCTAAGTGGGTTGGGGAAAAGGGAGCATTTCCAGTGTTTTTACTGGGACCAAGAGGGAAGGGGAGGGGAGACTGTGTTGTGAGGGAAGGGTTTTTGAACAATTTATTATTCTTGTTTTACAGCCGCTGACTTTGTCTGTAAAGTTCTAGCCTTCGTGAGTTGGCACTTCACCAAGGGAGAATGTTGCATAGTTTTTTACTTCATTACAAAGAACACTCAAAGCACAGTGGTGGCATGTCACTCATCACTAATGAATAGGTTTACTCGTGCCAAGGTTTACTAAGTTAAAGGAGTCCCCTACCAACTCTAGAATCCAGGGTATGAAGTTATTCCCTTGGTAAGCAGAAATGTGTTCAGGCTTACCCTGAAGGACTGCACTGTCTTCATGTTCACTATCTCCACTGGTAGGATGTTCCATAAGTTCATAGGATAACCCAGGGTTCCACCATAGACAGAGGAGTCTGTGCTAGCACTTCCCGCACTAGTGAGGTAAGTCAGGGTGCAGGTAGCAAGGACGAGGCTGAGGTAGGGGACCGCAAACATGTAAATGGGGTGGGAGGGTTAGGTAATAGCAGAAAAGCAACAACAATGAGGGGAGCACAATTACAAGCTGGTAGGGAGAGGAGGAGTTTAGGAGGGATGTGAACAAATAGTACTTCATGGAGAGGGTGGCAGACAAGTTGAAGAGTTTGGCCAGGGAAGTGGCAAATGCTGAGACATTAATAAGATTCAAGGATCATGCTACAAATGTTAGGGGTGGTGAAAACGTTTGGAGGGGGGTGAGGGCAGGATACAGTCCATTAGAGAGGCAGAGTAACAAATGAATAACTCTGGCTAAACCCACCCACTGTCTAAACCCATCCAGTGGTAGACTGATGACACTTATGCAGGATCCAGGCAGATCTGATGGATCGCTGGTCTTTTCTGCCTATAAAATCTGTTTCTGTTTCTGTGGTCATCCGAGACAGTTGAATGTCCAGGCTTACCTTGAAGGCCTCTACTACATAGAAACATAGAAACATAGACTTTAACGGCAGATAAGAACCGCTTGGCCCACCTGGTCTGTCCATTTCCCTAACCTCACTGCTAGGCTGTTCCAAAAGTTCATCAGAGATATACAACAGTTGAATTCTGCAAAACATTCTCTATCAATCAAATCAGTTTATTATTTGGCTAATTAGCCTTTACAATCATAATAGCATAAAAAACATACATAACACAGTAAAATAGGTCATATGTACTTACAGTTTTACGGCTTAGAAATACTGATTTACAGAAGAGAAGAATAAATACCAGCCCAACTCAAATACACAGATCAATTATACAGAAAGTAACAATTCTGTCTAATCCAAAAGTTTGCAGAGACTGTTATGATACTTAAAGTATCCTTATTCGTTTTTTAATTTGCATAATAACATAAAAGTATTTTGCCATCCTATCCACCGGCTGCCATCCTATCCACTGACCAAGGATCTTCTATGTGAATTAAAATATTCGTTAGTAGAACCTTATTGACATTAAAATGGGCTGGGAGAAAGGGACTTAGCCAGTATTTTCTCTGTTTCTCATACCATTAGAACAAAACACTCTTTCATAAAGGAATGTCTGGTCCATACCCTCCTTTAATGTTTCTCATTGCACATCTCTCCTTTTACAAAACATTCTTTAATAAAGGAAAGCTATGCAATGAGAAACATTAAAGGAGGGTATGGACCAGACATTCTCAAAGTTTCTCGAAACATGTCTGCTTTTTCCTGTTGTAGTATCTAGCCCATATTCTTCTTTTATGTTTTTGCTGCATTCAGGCAAGACAAGGCAAAGTTTATTTGTAGGGTGCCTAACATACAAAGGCAGAAAAATAAAAACTAAGATACACTACCAAAACACAAGAAATATCAATAAAACCAACTAAAAACAGCAGATACAAATTAAGGTCAGAACTAAAAACTAGTTAGAACACCTCATCTGGGAAGGCCATAGTAAATAAATGGGCCTTGAGACCACTCATAAAATACTCGACTGATGGGGCCTGAATAATGTAAAGTGGGAGAGCATTACACAAGACTGGGACGGTGATGTTAAAAGCCCGATCACCGGCAGTTTTAAGTCGAGTCCTAGGAACCTCAAGGGGACCCCTGGTTGAGCAGAGGAGGGATCAGACTGAGACAGCCAGTGTTAGAAGGGTAGCCAGATAGCCAGGGCCTAGTCCATGTAGGGCCTTATAGGGGAGTAAACTCACCTTGAAGATAACCCTCCACCTGACCAGCAGCCAGTGCAGTGCCCGCAAAACTTGGGTCACAGGACTGGGCCTAGGAAGACCAGTCAGTAGCCTGGCAGCAGCATTCTGCACCAGCTGCAGCAGGTGGAGGGTATCTCCAGAGACCCTGAAGTAAAGAACATTACAGTAATCAAGCCTGGACATCACAAAGGCATGCACTAGTGTGGGCAGGTCTTCAGGCAGAACTAGGGGTCTGAGCCTAATTCAGCTGCACTATATATCTGTGTATTCACTTTGCACTTCGCTTTTTGCTGTTCTTAGACCTGAATAATTATATTGCAGCAGCACGGGCCCTCCTGTGTGCATCTCAATGGAAATGCTTCTGAACTTTCATAGGTTCACCACCATCTGTGTAAATAAGTGCTTCCTAACATTACCCCTGTGTTTGCATCTTCAAGGGAGTCCAGCAATTCTAGTCAAGTTAGTGCTGACAGCAAACCTGAGCCACCTTCCAGATACCCCAGCTTCTAGATCATTGATAAAAATGTTGAACAGTGACAACTCAGCACCAATTACAGAGGGGCACCACTGAGCACCCCTCTTCACTCAAAGTCATGTCTGTTCACCACAAGCATCTGTTTCCTTCCCTCAAGCCAGCTAGCAAACCACCTGATGTATTGCCTGTGTATACCTCACTGGTTCACTGTGGTCAGAAGCCTGTCATGTACCACAGTGTCAAAAGTCCCCAGTCTGTCATTCCATTTTTATATTTATTAGTATCCAACTAAATATGCTCAGGGATTTATGGAGCGATATCTCAAAAATACTGCAAAGTCCAGGGTCATGGGGGACTGCACAAGACAGTGAGGAGGCAAATCAAAAAAACTGGATTAAAAATTACAAGTTCAGAAGATGAGGGAAAAGGAGTGTGGTATTTTTACAACCACCTTGGACATTCTTGCCTAATGAGTGTGGATTTGTTTACCTCAGTGAGCCAACCCCAGGAATAGTAAATTCAAACCCAGATTCCTCAGCACATCTCCATAAAAGCCAGCAATGTCTGCTTCAGAACAAATGCCATGTCTTGGTACTCGGGAAAATACTGAGCAGTAAACATTGTTTTAAACACATTTGGTACATAGGACATTCACAATCACCCCGCCACCGATGGTCCCTCTGATACTGGATAATCAATGGCCAGAAAGTTGCTTGCTTGGGTCCAGAAATACAGCATGGTCACTACACAACTGTATTACTCTTCCTATGAAAACCATTCTAAATAACACTTACGAACTTTAATTGCATGAGTCTAATTTTTAATTTCTAAGATCTCCCACTTTCCATTGGGATAAACACACAAGAAAGCATGGGACACCTACAGAATAAGGGTTTGGCAAAAACTAAGGCAAGGAAGGTGAAGTGGGGGCAGTGAGGATGATCCATCAATGGATATATGGCATAGGCATGACCAAGGGTATGTACTTTCTATGTCTTTCTATGTCTGCTCATGCCTTTCTTTGTATGTAAGTCCCTTGAACTCTTAACTACTCCTAATCCCCATTAGGTTTTTTTTACCTCTGGTCTCTTCACCTGTTGTTGCTGCTCTCAGAACTGCATTTTCATAGACAACATCCAGACACCACTGTTGGTGTTCAGTAAAAGAATGGAGACTTCTGAGGTGGGTGGTTATGTAGGTCCTCTGCTCCTTGGTCCCTCTGTATCTCTGAATCAGCTTCATGTCCATGCATTAGACTCCACTGCTCTCCTGTATGGGGAGAACAGCAATCACAGAGCCCACCATCTGAGATCTGCAAAGTGGTGGCCATTGCACAACCTGACTTGGTACCCTGAGGTGTCCTTCCCATAGTTACAGGGGACCATACTGTGCCAAAACTGGAACCCTGGGCCTGCCACACTCTGGGCCCATTGACCCTCCCACCATGCAGGTGCCCCTCACCAGGCACACAATCAGTCTTCTATGGAACCCAGAAGAACTCACAAAAAGAACTCTCTGGAACTAGGGTGGCTCCTAGTTATGCCTGCTACTGGACCAAACCAATTGGGAACCCACTAAAACGTAAAGAAAAAAAACAGAAGTTTATAACCCCTTTACACTGAGAAGTGGGTTATAATAAAAGAAAAAATACAGAAAATTCTGGCACTTTTACCAAATTTGTTTTCGACTCAGTCAAGCTCTGATGAGTTACAGTAGTTCCTTTTCTAGCAGCAGCAATAACTGTGATCATCTTACACAGTGTGTGAACTTGTTCCGCTAGAGTGCTGCAGTTCTCGAGCTGCAGTCAAATCCTACTAGCATCACATCCTCAGCCACAGCTCTGCTGTTATCAGACTTGTCATCATATTTGGTTTGACTGCTGATTGTGTTATAACTGAATCCTAATTAAGCTATGTCGTCAGGCAGCGAGGTGACTCTGATCTTATCCTGGACCTGATCTTATCCTCTTTGACTGTTCTCCTCACTTTGCTCCTCTTACATGCTGATAAAATCCTGTCATGGGAGAGGTACATAATTGCGATCTTATCCTGTGGCTTGTGCTGTTTTCATCAAATAGGAACAGCGTACTCTAGATTTCTTTATACTAGTCAACATGTTATCTTGAGGACTGCTGGACTTTATAATATAAATGTATTTCTTGCAAGTTTCTTATTTCTATACATACATTTCATAAAATACTATTAAGTTTTAACTTGGACATTTGTGATATTAAATCAAAAGGTCTTGATTTTAATTTTTAATGTATTCTCATAACATACTTATTCATTAATAATTTCAGTTAGAAGTTTTGTCCACTTGAGTGTTTAGCTTATCTGCTTTAGGATGTCATTTGACCTTGAAAAGATTCTCAGTAGTAGCAAGCTAATGAGATGCTGTTCATTCCATTTAATTCTGTGATTTTTTGAAATAGGTACTTTAAACCAATGAGAATTTTTTTCTGTTTTTTTTATGTATGATCTGGGTGTTAATAGAATGTGACTCTCTGAACAACTGTCATAAGTGTCTGAGGAAGGACTTGGTTGGTCTGAAGGCTTAGTTTAGACATTGTGTTCTTTTTGTAACATCTATGTTAGTCCAACAAAAGGTATCAAACCATCTGCTTCTAGATCTGTTCTTACAAGGACCAATACGGCAACTAATCTATTTCTGTACTGCAAGTTTCTGGAAATGCTGCACTAGTTACCCTCAAAGATATCCTCACTGTAGGTCCAGTATTCTCACTCCAGGTCCACAGTAGCAATGGGGGTCCAGATTGCCAGGCGGACATTGTATGTATTGATGATCTTCATGCAGTGAGCTTGTGCTGAGATAACATCACTGTTGAAGGTGGCCACTGAACAATTAGGATGCGGGATTTTTTCTTGACATTTTATACAAAAAGTATGGCATAAATCAGATGTGTCACTGCCCTAATAAAAATATGACTAATATTTTCTTATGTGTGGTTTGACCTTTTGCCATCACTCATGACTTCACGACTCATGATGTCATTAGGTCAAACTGCACTCGGGGAAAAATATAAACGATATTTTCTTTAGGTCCATGGCAGACAGAGAGAGAGAGAGAGAGAGAAGAGGGTGAGAAGGACAGAGAGTAAAAGAGAGAGAGAGACAGAGCCAGCCTGATGGTGCAGAGGTAGCGCTACTGCTTCGACGTTGATGACCCAGGTTTGGAAGTGAGCTTGAGGTATCGGATGGCCGGCTGGGGCAGGAGGATTGAGTGTCCATGGGACCACTCTCCTCCTCCAGGAAGGGGGGTGGTAAAGAGCTCGGTGCTTGCCTGGCCCCTGGCAGAAGCCAGGGAAAAGGCAGCCTAAGCTGAAAGAGTTGAGGGAGATGTGACAGATGTCGACATGTGTGCCTTGCTATCAGCACACATCACATCCCCCATGGGGAGAAAACCAGAAAACTCCAGTCAAGCAGGATGACCACTGGCCTCTGCAGGCCCCGGACCCGGGAACTCAGGCACCTCCCAGAAATCTGGATCCTGCCCTGGTGGGTCGAGAAACTCTCCACCACCCTGCCATGGAGGGTAAGCTGTGGGGGACTACAGGAGCAGGTAAACCCTGTGAGAAGCTGGGGTGATGGGGCTGGGAGGACCGGCTGGGATGGGGAAACAAAAAAAGAGAGAGAATATCTGAGAGAAAAGTATCATATACAAGCAAATATTACCACTGAGGGGCCTAACTACAGTAGCTCATAAAGCCACAAGCCCGAAGGGTGAGCGGCCTTTATAAGTTCATTAGGCCCCGAGATGGCAATATTTCACTACTGTACAGGTCTTTGCTACCAGGCTTTTTATATATAGTGTAAGGATGGACACAAAAAGATTGTTTAGAAGTTTTATTAGATCTGTATTGTAGTAAGGTAGTTGTTAGGCATGTTGATAGTGTTGTAGTAAGGTGGTTGTTGGACATGTTAAAGAGGAACTGAGCCCAACATTTTTGGCATCAATAATTCATCATTTGGATCAGCATATCCCCAATCAGCCTCATGCCAAAAATCAGATCTGTAAGTTACTTCCTTTAAAAGTTGCAAGTCATTTTGTAACCCTTAATTCACTACCTGTTCAAAAAACAGTTTCAGTGAAGAGCTGCTGCTGGTGTCATCTCCTGAACTCACAACCTAGTCCTCCCGCAAGCTAACTTATATGATTTATTTCTCCTATGTTACTTAAAATTGCAGGTGTAGTAAACATTTGAAAAAAGGAAACTGATACTGTGTGGGTCAGCACATGCACTTCCATAACGTGCAGATGCAAGGTAAAGTACTTCAGAATGTGTCAAGTGGGATGGAATGCATTGACAAACATGGCTTTAGAATGACAAAGTTATGTGCAATTTTTAAAATACTGCAGGTATGAGATTTCGAAATGTCACCAGGTTGCAACTGTGGAATGCAGCAATGACAGTCTCATAAAGTATCTGTAACACATAATTTCAGAATGTAGCAGTGACACACATTTTTGGAAAGTGGCAGTGACGCACAATTTTGGAATGTGGCAGTGACGTGCAATTTTGAAATGTGGTGGTGACGTACAATTTCAGAATGTGGCGGTGGTGCACAATTTTGGAATGTGGCGGTGACAGACAGTTTTGGAATGTGGCACAGTTTCAGAATGTGCAGTGACACATATTTTCAGAATATTCTCCTAACCTCCCAGGTAGACACTTCTGTTCTTCGCACCTCTCTACCATCACCACCTCTGCCTGCCTCCACCCTCCCCATATCTACCCCTGCCTCTCTCCTTCGCCCAGGTCCACCACCTTCCTCTCTTACTCTCCTTCAACTCCCTTCATCTCTCCCTTTTCTAATCTGCTCACCCCACCCACTGTTGCACTTGTTCCCCGATCCTTGCCTCCCACCTCCCCTTCTACCTCCCTCCGTTACCCCTCTACACTCACTCTCTCTTCCACTTTATTACGCTACATGGCACAATTGGCAGCAACTCAGTTTTTCCACTCTACCTTTCCCTTTGACAATACCCTTCTGGCAGCTTTAATTCATGTAAATATTATTTGTTGTGACTCATCATTCTTAAATGTATGCCTGATTATGTTGTTCTAACTGTTATTTATATCACCTGTAGCTTTAGACCATGTATACCCTGTACTGAACTTTGAATCCAAACTGCTTGCCTGCTAATCTCACACAAACTGTACTTCTATTCTTTGTATACTGACATGGAACCTTTGTAAAAGAGCCATTGGCTTAAAGGTATTTATCCGAAATTCTAATAAATAAATAATGTGGCGGTGATGCTCAATTTCGGAATGTGGTGGTGATGCATAATTTCAGAATGTGCCATGACACACAATTTGGGAAAGTGACAGTGACAATTTTGGAATGTGGCATTGAAACACAACTTGGTGGGGATGTGCAGTTATGGAATTTGGCAGGGATGTGCCATTTCAGAATGTGGCAGGGATGTACAATTTTGGAATGTAGCAGGGATGCATAATTTTAGAATGTGGCTGGGATGCATAATGTTGGAATGTGGTGCGGATGTGATGCATAATTTTGAAATATGGTGGGTGCATGCACTTCTGGAATGTGGCAGGGACAAGCAATTTCAGAATAATATGGTGTGTCCTGTCACATTCTGAAAGTGTGCATCCCCACTGAATTCCAAAATTGCCAGTCCCCACCAAATTCCTTGAAGTGTGTCCCTGTCACATTCTGAGACTGATTGCCCCACCCCATTTTGAGATGGCACACCTCTGTCACATTCTGAGATTACATGCCCCCCCCCTGACATTTTAAAATTGTGCACCACCTTGACATTCTACAGTATGCTTTGGTTCAGTGCTGCATTCCAAAACCACCTTCTGACATGTTCTAAAGTACAGTGCCATGCATCTGAACATTCTGGAAACGCAAGCACTGTAGCCAACCCTCCATAAAGTTGCTGACAGGGAGGACTAGAGTGTGAGTTCAGGAGTTGACATCATCATTGGCTCTTCACTGAAACTGGCTTTTTGAATAAGTGAAATCAGGGTTACAAATATCTCATAACTTTAAAATGAAGTAACATAGAAATCTAATTTTTGGTTATAACATTTATTGGAGGTATGTTTATGCTAATTCTGCAACATAGCACTTTTGACGGGAGTCCCTCTTTCATGGTTTTGTAATAAGGTGTATATTAGTTTTGTAATAAGGTGTATATTTTATCTCTATACTTGCAATAGTTTGTGAATAAGTTGTTTATTATATGTATAATGCTGGTGTACTTTCATGAGTAGTGTACATCCTAGCTAATTACTATTGGATACAGGAAAATATCTGATGTTTTTCCTATGGGAAAAAAGTCATATCTATCTATCTTTCTATTGATAGAGATGTAAGCCCCCCCACCCCCATCTAGGGGTATCCAGATGGTAGAATTGGTGTGGGGGGGGGCACTGCACAGCCCAAAGAACACAGTCCAAAGACAATAGAAATGTGCTCACTACCTGGTTCTTCTGATGGCAACGAATGGACCTCGCTTGTAGGGGAGCAAGAACATGTCTTGTTGAAGATGGTGAGCTGTAGGGGGCAAGAGTGATTAGTAGGCACAAAAAGCACAGTTCAAACTGACTGAATCCACTGTTCACTAGAATCAAAATGCAACAAACAGGTTTAATAAACAAGAAAGTTAATGAACCACTCCATGGAGCGTGGGGGTAACACATACGGTGGAAGCATGTACAGGTGAACCTTATTTCTCCTGCAACAGTCTTTTGCCAACAGACTGAATCATTTCATGCAGCAATTCCTCAAGCCATCAAAGCTACATTCCTGGTAGCAGCAACACAGCAGATCGAAAATAGGTCACATCCAGAGGTATCTCGAGTTTAGCAGCACTTCCATTTCAATTCCCTTCTTTCTTTCCAAATCCTTACACAGGCCTTTGTGGCTCACTTTCTATTCCTTAATTCTCAAAGACTAGACATTCACTAGGTACTCTGACAGCATGAGGTGTTTCTACTGTTCCAATCCCTCTTGCAAACCTGGCCTTCCCATACACTTTCTCCACCGCTTCACTTTAAGGTCTTACTTCAGTCAAACTGGTGTTCTTTAGCAAGAACCGAACCACCAAAGACCTTCTGGACACCAAATCACTGAGACCATGTGCTCAAACTGACTTCCCAGAGAACTCTACATCTTGATCTGGAAACCAGCGTACTTCCGCTCCTGTGTTGTATGTATGTCATGTCCCAACCAAGTTTAAAGAAGGTGATTGTCTTGGCCTCTACCACCTTGGCGGGTAAACTATTCCAAGGTGCCACCACCCTCTTGGAGAAAAAGAACTTCCTGACATCACATCTGAACCTCCACCCTTTGAGTTTCCAGTTGTGCCCTCTAGTATTAGTGATTTCAGTCTCTGGACTGTCTTTACCCAGTGGACTAATTGCCATGCCACACGGAGCACCCGGACAGTCTGCCACCCCACTGGGGTCCCAACCAACCATTCCCCACATGGACATTTCCTATCCTCCACAGGCTGCCAAGCTCGGGAGTCCCAACTCTGCAGTGGCCTCCAGTCAGGGGAAAAGGGGTAGTGCTGCCACCACTACATGCTCAACAGTCCAGGCTGCCACCTCTGGGCTGCGCCCCAGGCCCCATTTGCCATAGCAGGCCCACCCACAGGACATACTCTGACTCCACGGACTGCACTCGCTCACTGGTGAGACTACTTTAATTGCAAGAGCTCCATCAGTTCTTACCCTACCAAGATGCCGAAGTTCACTTGACGGGCCTCCATAATTCTTTCAATCCTAGGGCTTCAACTCCCACATGCACAGACAGGCCCTGAACCTTCAACCTCAACTTCTCCCCCTTCACTTTCATGGCCCGAACCGTCGCACTCCTCATAGGCGGATCTTCGAGGGAAGAGGGCTGGGGTGGCAAGGGGCCAACCCTGGCCCCGCCACAGCCCTCCAGCTGAACTTGTGGGCCAACCCCCCGGACTCCTCTTTTCCCCGGGACTCTCTCTCTCTCCTTGGCACCAAAATCACTCTCTCTATATACCCCTGAGGATGGGGTCCCCTGCCGACAGCAAGCAGGCCCAACCTCCCAGACCCAATGGCACCAAGCTCTCTCTTTCTCTTCCTAGCTACACCTAGCAACCAGAATTAACTAGTAAGCACCAAAAGGGTGCTTAGATAGGTTTAGAGTGATAGATAGATAGATAGATAGATAGATAGATAGACAGATAGATAGAGAGAGAGATAGATAGAGAGAGAGACAGACAGACAGACAGACAGATAGACAGACAGACACCATGGAACTGCAAATATATTTGGAAGAGAACAGCTGTTATTTTTTTATTGGAGGCACAGCTGCTGTGCAAATAACATGTTTTTTTGCATAGTAGCCACAACCCGTGCTTTTCACACTAACTGGCTCCCTGCAAGTAGGACATCAAACAGTGGTGACGTCACTTTAACAAAAAAAAGTAAACAGCTCAACTTGTCAACCTCTAAGACCCCAAGCAACATGGATTCATGGTGGGAAGATCATGCCTGATGAATCTCATATCATTCTTCGATTGGGTAACCACCGAATTAGACATAGGGCACCCAGTGGACCTGCTTTATTTCGACTTCAGTAAAGCCTTCTACTCCGTTCCACACAAGCGTCTGCTAGCTAAACTTAAAGACACTGGTATTTCAGATCAGTTTATCAACTGGATAAAAGTATGGCCCCAAGGTAGAAGCCAAAGGGTGGTAATCAATGGGGTGGGTTCAAGGAAGGGAGATGTTATAAGTAGGGTTCCCCAGGGTTCTGTCCTGTGTCCTGTGCTTTTCAACATCTTCATTAGGGACATAGGCAAGGACATAAATGGCAGATTAGCGCTGTTTGCTGATGACACTAAATTGGGAGGAAGGGTGGATACCATAGAATCCATCAGCAAACTTCAAGCTGACCTAGGAAAACTTGAGGTATGGTCTAACCAATGGCAACTCAGCTTTAATGCAAAGAAATGTAAAGTGATGCATCTGAGCAAAAACAACCCTGGAACAGAATATTGGTTGAATGGAGTGCCACTTAATACCTCATCAGAGGAAAGGGAGCTAGGAGTGTTAATTCATGAGTCCCTTAAGGCAATCAATCAGTGTAACTCTGCAGGTAGCAAGGCCAACATAATGTTGGGGTGCATCAGCAGAAGCTTTGACAGCAAGAGCAAAAACATTATACTGCCTCTTTACAGATCCCTTGTGAGACCTCAGCTAGAGTACTGTGTCCAGTTTTGAAGCCCACACCTGAAGAAGCACATCAACAGACTGGAGACAGCCCAGAGAAGGGCAACAAAGATGATAACAGACTACATGACCTGCCATATGAGGAATGCCTGAAAGAGCCGAAGTTATTCTCGCTGGAGGCCAGACGGAGGGGGGGGGGCATGACTGAGACATTTAAGTACCTGAAAGGCATCAACAAAGTGTCATACTCAGAACTGTTTACTAGGTCCACAACACTAATGCTAGAGGGCACAACTGGAAACTCAAAGGGTGGAGGTTCAGATGTGATGTCAGGAAGTTCTTTTTCTCCAAGAGGGTGGTGGCACCTTGGAATAGTTTACCCGCCAAGGTGGTAGAGGCCAAAACAATCACCTTCTTTAAACTTGGTTGGGACATGACAAACATACAACACAGGGCCGAGGGTGGGGACTCATCCTGAGTAAGAGTTCAGTGCTAGCAGGCATGGCCCAACAGGGGTCCATGCAAACAAACTGGCAGACTTTGTGTGTGTTCTGGAGCATCTGTTTCCTCATTTATTGTGCGACTATCAGTTTTTCTCCTTTGAACAGTAGCTTGTCAAAGTATGTGATTTTCTCACAAAAAGTCCAGTAGTTTCTGATTTCTAGCAGCACTTTGTCCCTTTCTGTGGGCCATCTATTTAGCACAACTGCTTTGAGCTGCTGTAGTGTGAAGTCTTTATCTGTGGCTGACTGGTACTCTTGTAGTTTCTCCGCTGAAATAGATAGCTGAGTAGTAAGCAGATTTACTTCCAGCTCTTCATCTAGTAAGTCTTCAGTCTCCTCTCTTAGATAAGCTTTGCTCAATGTATCTGCAATGTGCATGTCTTTCCCAGGCTTGTAATGAACTTGTAGACTGTACCTTTGCAACCGCATAAGCATCCTTTGTAGTCTTGTCAGTGCTTGAATGAAAGGCTTCCTGAATATTGCCTCTAATGGGCAATGATCTGACTTCACCTGCACTTGCTTCACATACAAATATTGGTGGAATTTCTCACATCCGTACACAATCGCTAGGAGTTCTTTTTCAATTTGAGCATACCTTTTCTGGCGGTCAGTATGAGCTCTGTAACCATAGATTACTGGCTTTCCCTCTTGCATTGTCATTGCTCCCAAGCCTTCTGAACTGGCATCCACAGATAGTGTAACTGGTTTCTTTATGTCATAGAACTAAGAACAGGTGCATTAGTTACCAAATTCTTGAGCTCTTGAAAGCTGTTTTTGTGCTGTTGTTCCCAGTGCCACTGGACCTTGTTCTCCAGCAGTTTCCTTAGTGGTGCACTTACTTCAGATTGGGAATGAATTTCACTAAATACTGAATCTTACCCATGAACCTCATCATAACTGGTTTATCCTCTGGCTCTGGCATCTGCTGAATAGCTCTCACTTTCTCATGGTCCAGTTTTAACCCTTCACTGCTCAGAACATGACCTATGTAGCTTGTTTCAGTCATTCTGATTTTGCATTTCTTTTTCAGCTTCAGGGTTTATGTTTCTGGCTCTCTTTAGTAGTTGAATCAATCTCTGAACATGTTGCTTCACATTTTCTCCCCAGATTAGTATATCATCATTAATGTTCACTACTCCTTCTAGGCCTTCCAGCATCTGTGCTATAATTTTCTGGAACACCTCAGACGCAGATGAGGTGCAGAATGGGAGTCTCTTATATCTGTACTTTCCAAATGGCATCTTAAATGTACACAATCTGGAGCACTCGCCATCAAGCTGTATTTGCCAAAATCCTTGGTTTGCATCCAGTACTGAGAATGCCTTAGCACTTGACATCCCAGCTGCTACTTCTTCCACTGTTCACAGGGGGTAGTGCTCTCTTTTTATTGCACAGTTTAAGATTTTTGGATCAATACAGATTCTAAGCTTATCAGGCTTTACTGCTGTTATCATGCTGTTAACCCAGTTTTGTAAGCTCAGTTTGTTTAGCAAGGACATCTAATTTTTCCATACTTTCAAATTCACGTGTTACTGGCACATTCCTGGGTAGGTGCACAACAGGTTAAACAGTAGGGTCTATCTGGATATAGTGCTGTCCTGCTACACATCCAAGACCTATAAACAAGCCTTCATAGTTATCAAATATGTCTCTTTCTCTGGGATCTACATTAAAAATCCTTTTCAGCATACCTAACTGCAAGCGTGTTGCATCACCCAGTATTGCTGGTGCATCTTGATCAATTACTTGGAAATGGATGTCATATTTCTGGCCTTTACACTCACAGGTAAGCTCTTTTTGCCCTTTAGGTATCATCTGATGCCCTGAGTAAGTAATTAGTCTGTACCTGGACTTGTTCAACTAATCTTTCAAATTCAACATTTTAAACATTCATGTTGACATGACATTACATTCTGCTACAGTGTCAAGCCTGAATTGAACTGTCTTATTTAAGTGTTTCTGTCCAGTCTTTTTTGTCCTCAGTAACATCTTTTAACATTAATAGTGCCAATCTGCACTTTGCTCTCATCTCTGCTTTCTTCTGTCTGAATTATTCCAATAAACATTTCTGCTTCAACATCTTTCTCGTCTAAGACATATATTTTTCTAGGCGGAGTCTGAGGTTGCGTTCTACACATTTTTGCAAAGTGGTTTCTATTATAACAGACGTTACATGTTTGACCAAAGGCAGGACATTTTCTTTTTTCATGTTTGTAACCACAACAGCTGCCATTTGATTTCATCTTTTGTGTTTTCTTTTGCTTTTCTTGAGCTGCTCTTTCACGTTCACGCTCGCATGCACAAGAGCTTTTGGAAAATGCTACGCTGGAGGTGTGCCTCTCCTTGCAATCAGTGCTCCGTTGAGCAGCGTGGCGGTCCTGCACCAATGGGTGTGGGAGCTATTGTATGACAGCGGTGGTCTTCACTTCAAAGAAAACCACTACTGTCATACTGAGCACCGGCGCCACGCTTTGCCACTTGCGTCCGCCCCCGCATCACGCCGCCCCAAAGCTTTGATGCCACTGGGAGCCCACCCAGTGTGGCAAACGTTGTTTGCTGACGGGTGCCCAATCCCCGTCGGCTCCACGGCCCCCAAGCATCCTGCTGCCACACTGGAGCCCACCCAGCGTGGCAAACATGAAGGTAGTTTGCCGATGGGTGCCCAATCCCCATCGGCCCTTGCCCCAGCGTAGTTTGCCGATGGGGGTGACCAATCCGTCGGCTCCTCGGCCCCCAGCCATCTTCTGCCACACTGGAGCCCACCCAGCGTGGCAAATGTCCACGTCGTCTGTTTTTTGTTTACCTGTAAATGGAAAGCGGTCCCACGGCGCATCTCCCAGTCCCCTCCCACAACCCGCACCCACCCACTGCCACCCAGCTCCCCACACCCCTACCCCATACTTACCTCCGAGCTCGGCGCGATGATCTTTCGTGGACCAGGAACACGTCTGCACTCTTCAAAAGCCGGTCATAACTGAGGAAATGCCGTAAGCTGTATAATGGGCTAGGTAGGGGTTTTCAACTTTATTGTATGAGTCTCAGGCATTTTTTTTTGACTTAGTATCAAATTTCAATAGAGTTATTTCTTCTTAATGATACGTCATGTAGCATTGTTCAAGGGTACTTTCACAATCACGAGTGAAATCACCCTTTGGGCCTGAATAGCACTCATGACAGTGATATCATTCATGAGAAGGGGTCCTAAAATACCATGTTGAAAATTTGCTGCAAATCTTCCAAAATGACTGTTTTATTTAGCGCGAATTGCGCAGTTCCTACATATCAGTGGGTTTGCGAATTTTCAATATTTCTACTCCAGATTTTCAACATTGCCATTTTACCACACCTTCTTATGAGTAGTACAGCTGTCATTTTCACATCTCATGCAAACGTGGTTTCCTACCATGTAGTGACAATGGCGCAGTCGGTATAAGTAAATCAATGTATAGGACACATTAAGAAAATCATAGTGACACTGTTCATGAGCAGAGGTCATAAAATGGCTATGTTGAAAATTTGAGAAAAATTCCTAAAATGACTGTTTTGACGAGTGTGCGTTTGCAGTTTCTACGCGACGCTCATACGCTTGCAAATTTTCAATATTTGCACTCCAGATTTTCAACATTGCCATTTTACTACACCTCCTCATGAGCAGTACAGCTGTCATTTTCACATCCTGCCCAAAACGCGGTTTCCTACCATGTAGCACACAACGGCGAAGTTGTTGGTGTGCGTAACTCAATGTATGGAAACATTACAAAATCACAGTGACACTGTTCATGTGCAGAGGTCTTAAAATGGCTATGTTGAAAATTTGGTGAAAAATTTCAAAAATGTTTTACAAGTGTTCATTGCTTGGCTCCTATGCACGTCAGAAGTTTGCGAATTTTCAATATTTCTATCACATTTTCAACATTGCCATTTTACCACACCTCTTATGAGCAGTGCTGCTGTCATTTTTCACATCTTGCCCAAAACGTGTTTCCGCCTCATGTAGCATAATGGCACAGTCAGTGTAAGAACTCAGTGTATGGGACACATTAAGAAAATCACAGTGTCACTGTTCATGAGCAGAGATCTTAAAATGGCTATGTTGGAAATTTGGTAAAATTCGGTTAATACTGTTTTATTTAGCTGCATTAGTAAAGTTCCTACGCACGCTGTAAGTTTACACTTCCAATATTTTTACTCCAGATTTTAAACATTGCCATTTTACCACACCTCCTTATGAGCAGTACAGCTGTCATTTTTCACATCCTGCCCAAAACGTGTTTCCGCCCATGTAGTGCACAATGGTGCAGTCGGTGTGCGAAATCAATGTATGGGACACAGTAAGAAAATCACAGTGACTCTGTTCATTAGCAGAGTTTTTAAAATGGCAATGTTAAACATTTGGTGAAAAAATTCCTAAAAATGACTGTTTTACGAGCGTGCGTTGCACAGTTCCCAGGCACGCTCATAGGTTTGCGAATTTTCAATATTTTCACTCCAGGTTTTCAACATTGGCATTTTACCACACCTCCTCATGAGCAGTACAGCTGTCATTTTTCACATCCTGCCCAAAACATGTTTCCTTAATGAAGCATAATGGCGTTGAAGTCGGTAAAAGTAACTCAATGTATGGGACACATTAAGAAAATCACAGTGACACTGTTCATGAGCAGAGGTCTTAAAATGGCTGTGTTGAGAATTTGTGACAAAATTCTAAAATGACTGTTTTACGTAGTGTTCATTCGCAGTTCCTATGCACACTGTGAAGTTTCATAATTTTCAATATTTTCACCCACATTTTCAACATTGCCATTTTACCACACTTCCTTATGAGCAGTACAGCTGTCATTTTTCACATCCTGCCCAAAACGTGTTTCCGCCTCTGTAGCGCACAATGGGTGTAACAAAAAGGTCATGCTGAAAATTTATTGTGCAAATACCAGCAATCGCACAGGGCATTATGGTAAAGCACCATACGTGCCAAACACCACTGCAAATACCTGCAAGCGAACGTTCGGCATTGACAAATGCTTGTTAAATTTACTGTAATCTGGTGACACTTTCTTTAGTTTGTGGACTTGCATTTCTGCTTCATCATTAATCAATCAATCAATCAAATCTTTATTTAACCAGGTGAAACACTGTTGAGAAAAACTCATTTTCGAGGTGGACCAGGACAATAAAAATACTCAGTACACAGACATAAAAACATACATTTCCATACATATTCATACATATAATAAGTTTTATATAAAGTGCAAAAAGAGTATATACATGTACAAGTTCAGTACATAGCAAAAAATGTGTGTATAATATACATGAGAATATCGAGATAATGCTTGTATAGGGTAAGATAATGATCACTGCAGTATACAGAATAACAATACATTCACTGCAGTATACAGAGTAAGATAATGTACACTACAGTATACAGAGAAGGGGTAGGATCCAGTGAGGCAAGGTAGCAGGGCTAGTATAGGGCTAAACTCAGACAGTCAATATACTGTTAGAGAACACAGGCAGGTACCTAGAGTGGCATAGCATTCATAATGCATTTGGTGTTGCCTTATGAGCAGGGAACAGAGGGTAAAAATGGAGGAGGAAAATGAATGAGTGGGATTAGGCATACAGAGTAGGGGAAAGGGAGGTTAAACACAAGAAAGCTTTGGGGTGGGGGGTGTGACCCAAAAAGTAAGCCTCTGCATGTAAGTGACCAGTGGAACCATCAGAGTAATATTTACTGGCTCCGAGACTATGCATCTGTGGTATTAAGCACTTTCATTTGGCTGTGACTAACCTCACTTGCATGGCATATATCAATTGCTTTTTGTAATGTAAGGTCTGCTTCTCTAAGAAGTCTGCCTCTGACCTGATCATCTCTAATGCCACACACAATTCTGTCCCTTATAAGTGACTCAGTTAACTGCCCAAACTCACAACTCTTGGCCTTATTTTTAAGATCAGTCACGTAAGCATCTATCGTTTCCGGTGGGCCTTGTGCTCTGGTAAACAACATGTGTCTAATATATGGCATATTCTTTCTAGGCTCACAGTACTGTTGAAACATTGCTTTTAACACTGCTATCTTCTCTCTGTCCTCTGCGTTAGTAAATTCAAAAGTATTAAATACCTTTATCGCTTCTACTCCAGCTACATTCAAAAGCATGGTGCACTGTACCCTCTCAGTCCTCTCTGCTATTCCACTTGCCATCGTGAACAGCTCCAATGTTTGTATCCACATTCTCCAGTTTTCTGCCAAATTGCCTTCTAGACACAAATTGTAGGTTTCAACTGCTCCATTTCTTCCTTTTTCTTTCTGCATTTTGTTCTGTACTTCTGACACCATGTAAAGTATGAGAAACCACAGGAGGCTGTTTACAGTTCAGCTTATTAAAACTGCCCGAGCATTTGCTGCTCAAGCTGAAACATGTACTACGCTCACATGTGCTTTACTATATTGCTTTCCATATGCTATTGGCACCATCTATTGTTACATCCTTATACTACACCCATGTTATACATCGGTTATCGAATGAGGTAGCTTCAAATATTCATGTTATTTGTTTTGAAATCTTGTTCTTATTGCCACTGTGCACTCGTGGCTGTGCCACTCGTGCAAGTGTGCAATAACAACATTCCAAATCAGATAAGTATATTTGAAGCTACCCCGTGAGATAATCCATGTTTATCCTACGCTTGTGGGGATATTTTTTGGCACACATCAGTGATATTTTTGCTTCCTCTGGACCTAGAGAGGGAGAATATTGAAATATTCTCACTCTAGGTCCACAGGAACAAAATTACTCTCATTGTAGTTCCTGACTGTTGGAAGCCAGCAGCACAAGCAGCGCAGTTCTAATTGTAGAACTGAAATGTTCACTCGTGTGGTGGCTCCCACCAACTAATTTCAGTTCACCTGAAATTCTGTCACAGCAATTTCATTTTGCCTCCTCTACTACTCTATTTTTCCTTTAAAATCAATAAATAGTGACCCAAAGTTATGGATCCAAAACATGCCACAAATATCACTTTTCCCATATTCTGTCACATCTGTCTCCCTAATAGTAGCCTCAGCCAATGGGCGTTTCATACCTCCAACAGCCACCAAATCCTGCTCTAACCTGCTGCAACTGGGACATCTCTGTTCCTGATACTGACCTGAAGGCTCCACTCCATGGCTATTCAAAAAATTGCAGCCCGTTCACACTTTGCACCAGCTAGATCAAGCACCCACACTGAACCATCCTACCAAGTGGACGCATGACACACACAAAAGCACACGTGCATCATGTGTCCCACGCCAGTCAGCCATCTGAAAGAACATGAAAAACAGCACAAAACAAAACAGTGAGAAAAAAATTAAAAGGTCAGTGAAAACAAACACTGGATCATTAGAACTACTGCCGATATTTCTCAATCATGCTGCTTAACCTTATGACGTCACTTGAGAGTTACGCCACTCATGTCATAAGGTCAAACAGCACTCGTAAAAAATATCGGCAACATTTCTCCTGGGACAATGGCATATCTCTTAGATACATACAGAATTAATGATGGCAAAGTGTGCCAAAGGGCAAGTTGCCTTTATGAGTTCGTTTGACCCTGAGATGGTATTATTTCATGAGTACATGAGTATGCTGGACTTTGCCATCTTTTATTTATAAATGCATAAGGTTGAACACTCTGTGCTGTGTCCTACTGTGTGTTTTACCATAGTGTTGAGGAACAGTGGCCATTACATGTGTTATTAAGGGGCTTGTTACATGAGTTATTAAAGGCTTGTTACATGGTGTTATTGGGGTGGTTTGTAATGTGCTGGGTAGTAATGTGTTATTAAGGTGTTAATAGCACATTAATATGAACATACAGACATATGAATGTGCCAGCAGATGAAGGCCTTATGGTCTATCTCATCTGCTTAAATGTGCAATTCCCAATGTGTTTACAGAGGGAACTGCCCCCCTCCCGTTGTCCCCCTTGACCCCTATCATGTATCCTTCCCCCTCTCCCCCACCTGCAACTTTCCCCCTCACCTTTCCCAACCTCTCTTGAAGCTGTCCAATGTTTTTAGGGATACTACCTCCTCTGGCAACTCATTTTACTCAGCCACCACTCTTTCAGTGAAAAAGTGCCTCCTCATCTCCCTCTTGACCCTTTCTCCCACCAGCTTTAGGTTGTTTCCCCTAGTGGTCTTGCTTCCACTAAGGCTGAAGTGACCCTCTGTGCTCACACTGTTTATACGTTTAAAGTACTTGAAGGTCTCAGTCATGTCCCCCTCTCCCTTCTGCCCTCAAGAGAGAGTACATGTTAAGGCCCTGAGCCTCTCCTCGTAGATTTTGCATTCTTAGCCCTGGATCTTCTTGGTTGCACCTTCTCTGGACCATTTCCAAGAAGTTGATATCCTTCTTAAGATAGGGGCACCAAGACTGCACACTGTACTCTATGTGCAATCTCACTAGAGACCTATACAGTGGCAGAATGACTTTCGCCTTCCTGCTGGTAGTTCCTCTGGCTGTGCAGCTCAGCATTCAGTTTGCTTTGGCTGCAGTCTTCCTGCATTGCAGTGGCATACATATAGATATTCAGCACCCACAGCAAACACAAAACCTTCCCACTATCCATCCTGAACAACAGTGGCGACGTGCTGGACCTCGTGCAGCACTTTAAGTGCATGGGTATCACACTTGACTCCACTCTGCCTGATGCACAGCATAGAGACAACACAGGCAAGGCCATCAATTCCAGAATCAGGATATTTCACTACCTCAAGCACAGCCTTACATATGAAGCACTTAAAATGGCCATCACAAAGCTCAGTTGTTACCCTCGTTGACTGTGGCCTGGCCGTTTATGGTTCTGCACCAGACTCAGCACCCCATCACATCTCCCTGGCCCTTAATAAGGCCTGCCATCTCCTCACAGGTGCTGCAAGGCTTACACACACCTGTGAGCTCTATTCACGGGCAGGGTAGCTCCAGCTGAAGAGCAAAGCTAAGTACCATACCTGTCTACTGGCAAAAAAAACCCCCACAAAATCTGATGCCACCACGTGTCCAGAATCTGCTCACATGCCATGAAAGTGCCAGGCTGACCAGAAGCACCCACAGCCAAATTTTCATTGAACCTAGATGCTACACTGCACAAGGTCGACATGCATTCTACTACCGCGCACCACACTGGACCAATGCTCTTCCTTCAGCAGTCTGATACCATAACCATTGGTGTTTTCAAACATAAGCTCAGACAGCACCTTGCTGTGGAAGACAATTGTGACTGCGTTGGCCATTCATGATGACCAAAACAACTTTCATACGTTTGTACCACTGTACAGCAGCAGCACGTAGTGTTCCACCTAATCCTAGGGGCACCTACCTTCACAGCACTTCATTGTTCCACCCCCCCATTTACCCCCTTCCCCTCCCCACTGGGCACCCCTTCCCCTCTCTGTCCCTGCCCTCATGCCCCCCATCTGATGCTCTCCTAGCCCCATTATCTCCAACTTTCCTTAAGTCTGTTCTTAACCCCTTACGTAGGCATCTACTTCACTATGCCGCAGCTGTGCCTGTTCTTCACTCTGTTTCTCCCCCCACAAGTATGACTAACTCTCCAACACAGGCACCTTCTCACCAATGCCATAGCAGTGTCTAAATGTTATACCTTAAGCTAAATGCTATTCCAACCTTGTAATTCACAACAATTTATTCTTTACCTTGCTTGCAATGTATGTAAACTGGGTGTGTCACATCAATTTCAGTCGCTCTGTGTGAGTACTGAATCTGCATGTCAGCTGTGGGGAGAATGTTGACGAGAATGACGTACTGTATGGCAACAACAGAAGATATCAGTATGACTTACTGCGTAGGGAGAAGATTAATAATATCTTTGCTTGTAGCAAATATATCACTTTTTATTTTATCATATATCCAGAAATATATGTTGTAAAAATATAGCGCTAGATAGATAGACAGACAGGCAGACTGATTGATTATTGGGTGCTGTAGTGCTTCTATAGTTAGGATTGAGCAGGGTGTTTAATATAACCCCCTAAATTTGCACCTAAATAACTCTGCCCCCATTCTATAGAACTGCATGAAATATTGCAAGCATAGTCAAGGTGGCAAAGTCTCAAGATGTGAAAAGTTGTATACCAGCATCTTGCAGTTTCCAAGATCTGGAGCACTGATTTTTGGAAAAGTGAAGATCTTTTCCTCATTGGTTAATATGTTTTTTTTTTTGTTGTTGTTGTTTTTTTTTTTTTTTTTTTTGCTGTCACATATAGCCTAGATGGAACAGAATGTGTTCATGAAACTTTCAGAGTAGAAATGGCCTGTGCTGACGTAGTGCCTTTTCAAAGGTCTTGTAAAAAAAAATGAAACAGTTTCAGAGTTATAAGGATTTTTTTTTTTGTAACCCTCTGATATGAATGGCAAAAAAACATCGATTGTGAGGGCTAATTTTTCATGATTTACTTGTCATGACAAATGATTTACTGGCCATGAGAAAAAAATACCAATCATGATGGCCTCCATTATTTGTTTTTCTTAACTAAAAAAAAATTGAAAATACATAAAATATTATGTATTTTCCAAAAATAAAAAAAACAAACATCTGAACCTAGATAAACAGGGCCTATTTAGCTAGATTCTGGTGTGTGTGTTTTTTAAATGCCCTGGAAGTTGCTTCCAGGATACCCAAAAATCCTAGGTGCCCAGCTTAGCGAGAGGAGCTGTTCACCCGTATTCTCTGTATGAGAATAGCAGGACTTTCTCGACCTCTGCAGCCACAGATGGAAATGTGCTGCTGGATTCTGTGCCAGCCATGAGGCGATCTCGATCTCTCTCTTGTCCTTGTCTCTATCTGTCTGTCTGTCTGTCTAGCTAATCCTTGTGTTTTTTTTTTTCATATTTTTATTCCCCACCCCAGCTTAGCAAGCCTCATTCTTCCCTGCTCCCTTATATGTAGATAATAGCAAACTGGGGTGTCCACCCTGGTACCACTTTGTTGTAACCCCCCTTCAAGGTTGCACACCCAACATATAAGTGGTGGCACCAAGGTGCCTCCCCAGTGCTTCTGAACAGTATCCCAACACTGGGGTGCCCAAACCCCTGTGTTGGCTTCCCTCCGAAAGAAGAAAGCCATCCCTTGTTAATTTTATTTTACTGTTAGAAACCTGTAGCAATGAAAATGGTCCCTCACTGATCTGATCCCCCATACTACCACCTATCCCACCTCCATGCACCCCAACCCCCACTCCCCCCTCACACCCTCACTCACCTTAACATGTCCCATGATATAGATGTTTTCTCAAATCAAAGACATGTCTTGTTGCTGGAACCAGTGACTGCAATACAATAAAATAAGGTCAGTGTAATGTAATGCAATGGGGTTTGAACATTTGTTCATAACTTTGGCATTGTTGACTATTTTTACACCAAATGTTCACCATGTCCTTTTACGGACCCCACTTCATGAACAAAGGTGGTGACATTTTTCAAACCCATCCAGAAAGGTGATTTTGTGGTCACTGCACAAAATCACCTTTTGGGCGGCACTTGAAAATGTTTACTACCCTTGTTTATGAGGTGGGGGTCATAAGAAGGCTAGGTAGAAAGTCTGGGGTAAAATATTTAAAAACAAAGTTCTAAGGGTACATCAAAATTTTTTAAAGCTTACTCAATATTTTTATCCCAAATGTTCTACGTGGCCATTTTTTAACAGCACCTCATGTCATGTGACAGCTGTCATTTTTCAAATCCTGGTCAAATATGTTTTTGCACTGGCTGTGTGAAATCACCTTTCCGGTAGGATTTGACCATTTTAGCCTACTGGGTTCATCAAGTGGAGTCATAAAAAGGCTATTTTGAAAATTTGGGGTAAAATCTTAAAAAACAGCAAAGCTTTGAGCACATGTTCAAATCTTTTTATGCTTGCTTAAAACAGTGGTAACTGTCAGCATTTTGACCACAGATTTTTAACATTACCATTTTTCACACCACCTCATAAACGTGACAGCTGTCATTTTTCAAATCCTGGCTGAAACATGTTTTAGCACTTGTGGCATGACATGACATTTTGGCCTGGATTTGAAGGTTTTTTTTACCTACCAGGATCATGAGTTTGGGTCATAAGAAGGCTATGTTGAAACTGTAGGGTCAAAATATTGAAAAACAACAACATTATGAAGGTATGTTGTAATTTTTCAATACTCGTTCATGACTTTGGTAATTTTCATATTTTAACCCAACATGTTCAACATAGTCATTTTTCATACCACTTCATGAACATGACAGCCATCATTTTTCAAATACTGGCCAAAATGTCTTTTTGCACCAATGGCATAATGTTTAGCAGGATTCTGAAAATTTTCACCTACCAGGTTCATAAGGTGGGGGTAATAACAAGACAATGTTGAATGTGTGGTGTAAAAATATGGTAAAATGACCAAGTTATGAGTGAACGTTGAAATATTTTAACGTTCACTCATAACAAGGCTAATTTTCAAAATTTTTGTTCAAACTTTAAACATAACCATTTTTTCTCTGCACCTCATAAACGTGACAGATATCATTTTTTTAAAATCTGGACGAGACATGTTTTCACAGTTGTGGTGTGAAAGATGTTTCAGCCAACATACTTTAAATGCTACATATCCGCTTTATAAGGGGAGTCATGAAATTACTATCTTGAAAATTTGGGGATAGAATTTTTTTTTAATTAATCATTTTAAAGAAAAGTTGTGTACTACCAGAGTTTATCTCAGTGGGTAGTGCTTTGTGATCCCATGCTGGTGAGCTGAGTTCTGGGGTGAGCTCAGTGAGCCAGCTGTATGGGGTGATGTTGGGGAGATGGTGCTGTTATGTGACACCCCCACCAGCCAGGGAAGGAAAGATGCAGGGTTGCCCGCACAAACCTAGGTACCATAAAGTGAAGACAACTCTTCTCTTAGCATAGGACTCTACTTCTCTGCACCCATGAGTGGCAGAGGGTCCCATGCACTGGCTGAGTGTTGGACTCTTCGCCCTGTGCATCTGTATCTGCAACCAAATGGACACACAGAGCCTATATAGTCCTGTGCTTCTGCAGCCCACCACACAGGATGTTAATGTGTTACCTCAACTTGCTTTATATAGATTGGAAAACACTGGTGGCTAAATACCCTAGGAGTCAATCTCTTGTAGAGGTGATGCAAGGTGCTTCCTAGTACAGTGGGTTAATGAACCTACCAGAAAGGGGGCTGTTCTTGAATTGGTGCTTTCAATGCCTTTGAAAAAGCAGACGGGCCATGCGTGAAATGTCAGGCAAGTGGGAGTGTCTACTTGGTCTGCCCCATTACATTTTTTTTATTTTAAATAAATGTTTTTTATCATAACTACTTCAGTGAGTGCATCATTCTGACTCCTTTCACTATGAAAACAAACAACTGGTGAGTGCAGAGATGATACTGCCCCATGGTGAGGCCAAACCACAAATGCTATACTATGTACAATACTGGAAACCACACCTAAAAAGGACACATAGAATCTATCCAGAGGACAGCCACAAAAATGATTGGGGGGCAACAGGAAAACCATATGAGGAGAGGCTGACAAGTCTCAACATGTACACACTGGTGGCCAGAAGAGAGGAAGGGGACATCATAGACTCATATAATTATTTGCAGGGCATCAACAGGCTATAATGAAATAAACTTTTCTCAAGGAATGAGGGCACAATGACAAGAGGTCACCCATGGAAATTAATAGGGGGAAGGTTCAAAAGAAAAAAATACTCACCATAGTAATGTTGTTACTTCTAATGGAGGCTTGCTGTATTCTTTCAATATGCAGTTAGCTCCAGCACTTGAACTGCACTGGACAGGAAAGCGTTAACTCTATGCAGAAGCATAGAACGTTGAGCTTGAGCTCAGTTTTCAAACCTCTGTCTCTGGTACTTACCAGTGTAACCATCAGATTGTTTACTCTGCCCAACAGTGAAGTCGCTTCCGAGATTTCTCCTTTGCTCGGTTCGGTATAGTTGAATCAGCGTTCGGTTTCTAACCGTTTTATTATTTTTAGATTTTCCAGCCTCTGTCTACGGTACAGGTAGTGTAGTAGAGAGGTAGTGACATTCATTTCATTAAATTTTGTGGAAATTGTTCCTTCTCAGTTTCTCACCGGTTGGTCCGGTTATTTTACTTTATTCTGGGATTTAGTGTGGTGTTCCAGTGCCAATCGGTTTCAAAAGAGCCAGACTTTCTTTGGTTCTTTTACAGAACCCGTAACAAGGTTTGTAACCGATCAGTTGTGTATTACCTGGCTCGAAAGCTTTTAAGGGTAATTGGTTAGGTTGGCCATGTCTGAGAAACCCAAGAAAAAAAACGGTCCCACTGGGTTTCAACACTGTTCTGAGTGTGGGGAGGCCTTTGCCAAGGCAGACCCCCACCTCATCTGTGCTTATTGTCTGGGGTTTGACCACCTCAAAACAGACTGACAGATTTGTAAAAACTTCCCTAAAGCCACTCTAGAAAAAAGGTTGAGTAGGCTGAAGGAAAGGGAGGTCGAGAAGTCCATAGATCCGGACAACATAAATGAGAGTAGTTTTCCCTGGTAGTCTAGTGGTCCCTCCACCTCCTCCAGCATGAATCCTGACCCCCATACAAGATAATATAACTTCTCCCTGGTAGTCCAGTGGTCCCCTCACCCCCAGCTTGAATTCTGACCCCTGTACAACATAAATGAAAGTAGTTTTCCCTGGTAGTCTAGTAGTCCCCCACCCCCCAGCACGAATCCCAACCCCCATACAGCATAAATGAAAGTATTTTCCCTGGTAGTCTAGTGGTCCCCACCCCCAGGCATGAATCCCGACCCCGTACAAGATAATGTAACTTTTCCTGGTAATCTAGTGGTCCCCACCCCCAAGCATGAATCCCAACCCCGTACAAGATAATGTAACTTTCCTGGTAGTCCAGTGGTTCCCCACCCCTCAGCATGAATCTTGACCCCCATCCCCCACCCCACCGCAGATCCCAACCCCGTACAAAATGAAAGAAAAGTATTTTCTCTGTAGTCTAGGGTCCCCCACCTTGATGGCCTCCGCTCAATCGAAATAGCATCCCACGAATAAAGCTGGTGACCGGCTCAGCCCTACTCTCACCACCATCGCCTGCCATCGACTGAGGTACGAATGAGCGCTACTGCTTTCATTGTGTACAGGGGTCGGGATTCATGCTGGAGGTTGGGGGACCACTAGACTACCAGGGAAAAATACTTTCTACATTTTGTATGGGGGTCGATTCATGCTGAGGTGGGGGACCACTAGACTGCCAGGGAAAAATACTTTCTTTCATTTTGTACGGAGTCGGATTTGGGCTGGGGTGGGGGACCACTAGACTACCAGGGAAATTCATTTTTTCAACCTGGAACGGGGGTCAGGATTCATGCTGGGGGGTGGGAGGACCACTAGACTACCAGGGAAATGGGTGTGTAATAGGTGCACATATGCATGGGTGCGTTGTATGCAACCATACCTCTTGACTGTCCCTGATGTTGCCTCCATATTTTCCTCTGTCCCTCATACAGGTTGTTGTTTTGTGACAGTACAGTGGGGAATAAACTCACACAACAATTGTCGACCATTACAGTTACAGACCTGTTCTTCTTCTGAGAATGCATCTTCTCACAAATCCCCCTATTCTATCAGTATTCTGAGTGAATAGTACCACGTTTTAGGATGTATCCCTAATTTTGGGTCCTTGTCCCTGATTTGTTTAAGCCTTACCCCTATTCAGAAGGCAAGGGGTTGAGAGGTATGTATGCACTGACTGTGTCTGCCGGCACACAGTTCCTGCTGCTTCCAGTATGTGATTCCATTCTGACCAACAGGGGATGCTGTGGACATGCCTTGCCTGCAGCATCCTGCCTGTACTTCCATTCTGACCAAAAGGGGGAGCTTTGTGCTCCATGCAGTAGCACCGGACAAACTGCATGGTTATGTATGCTAAGCAGCAGTTAATGAGATGCAAATGTACCTGTTTGCCCACAGCTTACCTAAGGAGGCTCATTTGCATGGGAGCTTTGAATATAGCTCCCGTTTGCCCTGGGCTAACCAGTCTGCACCGGGCTAATGTGTTAGCACTGTGCAATCAGGTTAGCCCCAGGCAAACCTCACTTCAGCATAGCACAGTTCTGCAGTGTGTGGCTTACATTGTTGCTTGCAGTAGATGTGAGACATCTCTGTGCAATCACACACAATGTTCTCCACCTGTAACATTGGCTTTCTCCAGGGTCTACTAAGCTGAAGTAGCAGTGTGCACTTCCCCTGTTGCTATATTCAGTGTTGTCTTATTCCCGGGCTATTTTTGCCCTGCACTCCAAACCAGAGCTATCTGAAGCTACTGCAATACATATGATCTGTATTGTGGTAGCTTCAAATAGCTCCAGTTTGGAGTCTATCGGTATTCTTGCAATACTGAGACAAGGTACAGACTAACAAGCACACTAGCTGTCTGTACCTGGTCTCCTTATGTCACAGAGCTACACGGGCTCCAAACCAGAGCTGTTTAGCAGTTCTGGGCAATTGTAAGCCTATGGAGACACCCTGGCTGCTCCCCGCCTGCCATGTCATCACGGGGGCAGCCGCGGGTGCTTGTAGGTACGACGGGGAGGATGTCTGCACTCAAAATGCCATCGGGGAAGGTGCAGGATCAACCAGTTATGGATTTAAATAAAATACTATACTGTAATTGCTACATTTATCACTATTTTTATATTTGTTAATCTGGCCCCCACTTCACACACAGGTGGGACCCGATGGGACATGGACATTTCCTTTTAACTCCACTATGAATACATCACAAAAGAATCCTTAACAAGCTTGCATGATGCCTGATGACATCACAGTGGCCTCTGCTGCACATAACATAACAGTGGAAGTTAAAGAGCCGTGAGGCCATTTGGAAAATCTTGGAAGCCAAACATAACAGTAGTTGTACTGCAGTTTGTACATTTCATGTCTTTTAACTCCCCCTTTTTTCTATTACCAAGAGAATTTGTATTGTAATTGTTTACTATTATACTTACCTGTTCAAAATTAAACAAACAAAAATAAATAAATAATGCCATAAACCCCTGCTTATGACAATATAATAATGTCCATGAAAAAAAATTAGGACTCATAAACAGATGATTGTAATATCGCAGGTAGACTGATAGCAGGAGTAGATGAGACCTGAGGAAGAAGGATCCTGTTTTCAAGGTGCTGTCCTTAGTACAGTACCGCCTTGGTATACTGTACCACATTGTAATACATGGATATTTAAAATAATACTATTGAAAAGCATATAAAAAAATTTCCAGTAATATACTGGAGCCAAAGTGATAATACTATCGTTGGCTAGTGATAATACTATCGTTCGGAGCTCATATTACTATTGTTTGAGCTCTGAACAATAGTATTATCACAAAACTTCAACAGCGCAAACTCAAGAGCGTAGGCGGCTTCCTGACATCCCCAAAGCTGTGCGTGGTGACATTGGTAAAACTGCACCTTCTGATTGGATGCGCTTTCTTTGTGGGCGGATCAATAATTTCAAAAAACATGGCGGGCGTCTCTCGCTTAGCAAGAGAAAATTGTTCCTTCGGTTCACTACTCCTACTTGGAGTCTGACTAAGTGACCACAGCAACCGTCGCTAGAGAAAAAAAAAGTTGTTACCGCTGTTTCGTTTAGCAGTTTAACACTGCACAGTTTAGCGGTTTGAATTTTTTTTTTAAGTTTTCAGTGTTGCCGCAATCACTGGCTCCTTCTCACATGAAAATCACCTCAGCACCCCAATCGAAGATTCCTCATTCTTTGGCAAAGGTAAGCACTGACAATTTCCTCGCATCCATATATTACAAAAAATAACAAATACATTCTTGTGTTACAAGGCAGTTCTTCATCTCGAGGATCTGGGGGCACTTGAAACCTCTCGAGCTTCGCTCTCGAGGTCTACTGTGCCCCCAGATCCTCTCGATGAATTACTGCCTTGTAATACACCAGAATGTATCTATTATTCTATTTATAAAACGTTTGGTTATTACGAATGCTGCTCATGGCTCCTAGAACAATCCTAATCAGCTGATCAGGATGGCAAATCCCAGGAGAAATCAGTTTCAGCTCTTCAGCTGCTCTGGAAAATTTGGGGTAAAATATCTATTGTCTCTGCCCCGGATTTCCATTCACCTTAGTTAGTTCCCTATGCTGAGTATAGGATGATCCCCAACCCCCCTTTCCCCCGAGAGATCAAGAGTTCTGCCAATGCCAGAATGCACTTTCACTGTTGTGAGTGTGCCTACAATCACGTATCACTACATGCTGTGCCAGTTCCCTAAGAGTGCAGGGGATTAATCACAGACTACAGGATGCATTTTATACTGGTTAGAGAGGTGAAGGGATCATAATGACTGGATAAACTGGTTGTCAGAAATATCTTTTACGTATGCTGTGTTCTTAATATAAGAAAATAGCAATAACTACAGTAGTCAACTAGAGGAGGAACTCCAAAGCTGAGGGCATACACGAGAGGACATACAAGTAGTACAATTCTGCATTTCATTTAAAATACAAGCATACTACATTTTTTATAAGGTACAGCACTTGGCTAACACCACTTGATGAGCCAACCCTCTAAAAGGTACAGTATGGAATGCTGCTTGTTAAGTATCTCAATATCCTTCATTGCAATGAACAAGCTGCTGTAGCAAACACATGCAGCTGCTGTACTTGTTATTGTGAGGAAGCACTGCAGTAAACAGGGGGAGATAAATACCAAATGTGTGTGAAATATAAGCAGAAATGTTTGTTAATGTTATCATGTCTCTCAGCGCTTTCCCAAAGATGTCACAGCCTCTTTAAGTCTTCTCACTCAGCCCCATAGTGTAAACATGAGATAAAAGGTTCTATGCTTAATCTTATCCAGAAATGGCCACCTAGGGCTGGTTAATAAAGAAAACATTTAAAAGCTTTACAATTTTAAAATACATTATATACATTGGACATACAATAGACTGAGTTAGAATATGTCACTTATCATCACTTGTGAGGGGGCATGACTTATAAAACTCACTTGCTGCTCTACCAACACTTTTATTATTCATTGGTATTTGGTCATAGCGTTGATGGCACCTCTTGATGTAGTATTTAAGACGTCAGCTGTTGGAGGGTGGGGCCTCCAAGTCCCAGGGGGCTCCTTTAGCTGTGTGACAGCAGCAGCAGTACCTTCAAAAGTTATTCTCCTTACAGCCACTTAAGGTTCACCTGGTCTACATTCTCTGCACTCAAGGGTGAAGATCATGCAATCTTCCTGTTCTCGCCCCTCCTGCTCCTATGCCTTACCCTTCAAGGGTTTGGCTCCTCTCTAGTCCTCCTCTCTTGGAGGCCAGGTGAGTGCCTTTCAGCAGTTGTTGTTCTTCTCCTCCTGCCTTAGGGATAGGTGGACCCTGGCATGGTTCCCCTTTAGCTGCAGAAGCCATCTACTGTACTTGCAGCACCCCACAACTTTCCCATTAGATGGACAGAGTGAAAGCCCTTCCTCTTAATTCATCCCCCTGAACTGGGTCACTAAATTGCAGTTGCAAGCCATCATTAAATTATCCCAAGCCTTGAAGGAAGGTGACCAAGGCCTTGGACCCCCAGAGGCTTTCCCCTCACAGAGGGTTTTTCCTCTCCTCTGTGCCGAAGGTCATAAAGGTTAGGTAGTCTGCAGAAAGTAGACCATTTCCATAGTATATGCTCACCCAGGTAGGTTTCCGCTGTTGAGCTGGGGTTGGATAGTGACATTTTCCTTTAGCCATTCCTCTTCTCCTTATGGAAGATATGCCCCTTTTTTGTAATGTCTTCAGTCATTGCTCAATCAAGTCCATTGCTATTACTAGTTGCTACAGTTCACGCTATTCCAGGTTCTGCTTTCACTGCTGCTGCTTGCTGCTTTCTTTTTGGGGATCTTTTCTAAGGTACCTTTAGCCTAAAGGAATTATCATCCTGTGGCATCTCTTGGGGTGGAGCTCTCCTCAAGAGAGTTATTATGCCTTCACAGGGACCCCAACAGTATGGTAGTTCCCCGTGGGACAAAGTGTGCAGACAGCCAAAGTATCTGCATAACCATCACAACACATTCATTCAAACACTATCAAACTATCTATGACACTGCACAAGCTTAACTCCTCACTAAGTAGTGTATGCCCATTGAAACCAAAGGCTATGATTACAGTTCAATGGAAGGGAACAACCAGCCACGCCCCCTGCCTGAGCTATTTAAGTCCACCCCCTTCAGTGTCACTCAGATGCATTGTTTCTTCATCCCACCATCCTCCCCTCCTCATCCTCCAGCAGCACGCTTCTCTCCCCATGGGGATCCTTCCTAAGGTACCTTTAGCCTAAAGGAATTATCTTCCTGTGGCACCTCTAGCGGTGGAACCCTCCTCAAGCAGGTTCCTTTGCCTTCACATTCATTCAAATACTATCCAACTATCTATGATGTTGCACAAGCATAATTCCTTACTAAGTTGCATACATATATTTAGGAAATGCAATGTTCTATATCAAATTATGCAGTTTAATAACTTGTGAGAGATGGAGCCCTGAGAGAGTCATGAAAGTCCTGCCTCCTCACATGTGATGATAAACTGTGTATTTTGAGTCAGGTCATTGTGTATTTGATTTCTAATTGTAAATGTGTGTAAAGATGAAACCCCTTCCATTTGATTTCAACTGTTTGATTCAGTGCTGCAGAGAACAATTATGATGCTATGTTAATGCCCAGACTGGGTGTCCTACACTGGACTGGTCACATTGCAGGGACAAGGTGTTCTGCTTCAGGGAGGGAGGGAGGAGGTGGAACACTGAGCATCACCCAGTCCTCTACCTGGTGATCATGAGGTGGCATTGGTATTGGCTGCAAAAGACTGTCGCGCAGCAGCCCTCCTGCCTTGAAGTCAAGGTGCTGACACAGGGAACATGACATCAGGGTGGGGATGCAGGAAAATGTGGGGAAGTCTGTTCAGCCCACCATCCTCCCACCCACAAGAAAACAAGAGATACTGCATGCTTGATGCAAGTATCTTTGTTCCAGAGTTTGTGAAAGCTGATTTCATTAATTTGTTGCCACAATACAAAATGCACACCATTTCATCTCTGTCCTCCCTAGACCTAGCTTGGAGGAGGTGGCTCTGGTTCTGAGCTGGGAGTAAAAGAATTATCCATGTCAACCCTTCTGGCTTTAGCAGCGGCTGTAATAATATTTGTAAAAGGCAGGCATTTGAAGCAAAGAAAAATGAAAGCATGCCCCCAGTTGTGTTAAATAGAAAATATAATTAAAGCATCTGTCGGACGAGCTCCTTGTGATAGTCTCCTTGTCATGTTGAAAAGGCAGATACAGCTTATTAATACCAAGGAGAGGAAAACCCTGTGGTGTACTCTTCCACAGATGATTAAACATAAATCATGAGTGTGGCAGGCAGACAGACATGGGTAATCAAGGGCACTCACATGGATGGATTAAGTGGAGATGTTTCCTAACATACACATACGGTACATAAACCTCAGCGTTCTGTTTTACTATAAATACTGCTTTTTATAGTGTATATTATTGTGTGTGCGTGTGTGTATGTGGGTTGGGTTCTCTTGGTTTGGCACAGCTGAACTTAGATTTTCATCTCACACCACATGCCCCATCTACAGTACTTCATCATTTCACTGAGTATAAAGGTGTGGATGAAGGGATTCTGCACTTGTGGATTTTAATGTGTCTGCAACAGCTGCGAGACCACGAGAGAGAAAGTCCCAGCGGCAGAATGCTAGTACAAATGTTGACTTTGACAGCAGAACTGAAGGCCACTGTCAGCATTTCTGTTATTCCACTGCATGTGGAAATGTTTTCTTCCTTTACTAATGGGGCTGAATTTTCAAAGGTGCAGCTGGGATTTGCAGCACTATTTTAGCACAATAGTGCAAACTGTGTCAAAATGAGAGAGCTTATAAAACATGGCCTGACATTTTGTGTACACAAAAAAATCGTATATTTCAAAATAATACTAAATATCATGTTTTTTGATGCAAGATGCTGAAAAATTTGGTAACTGCCGCAACTGTGTCAAAATGTTTGAAAACAGCATTCAAACATTGTGGCATTTTTTTTTATGTAGGTGCTGTTCAAAATCTGTGATTTTGCCTACATCAAGACTTTTGAGTATCCAGCCCACAATGTTTATCGATTTGATAGGTTTTTCTTACGGAAGGCGCAATGTGACAAAGCATTGTTCTAAAAATGATTATTCTTTTGTGACTCCGTGAGCATGCTGGGCCCAGTTCACAATGCTGGCATGTGTGCAATTGCTCATAGCTGGACTTGTAACCAAAGTGGTCAACTGGGTTAGAAACTGGTTAATGGATAGGAGACAGAGGATGGTGGCAAACGGCTCTCACTCTAATGATGAGAGATTGAACAGTGGGATGTCACAAGGCTTGGTACTGGGACCATTCCTCTTAAATATCTTCATAAATGATATTGCAGAAGAACTGAAAGAGAAGGTATGCCTTTTTGCAAATGATACCAAAATCTGCAATAGGGTGGACGCTCATGAGAGGCTGAAGAGAATGTGCAGGGATCTTGGGAAACTTAGTGGTCAAGACCATGGCAGTTGGGTTCAATGCCAAAAAGTGCAAAATCATGCACCTAGGGCATAGGAGCCTAGACACTGAGTATAGGATGGGGAGGTACTGACAGTCATTAAACAGGAAAGGGACCTTGGGATTATCATATCTGATATCTTCAAAGTGGCAGGCCAGTGTGATAAAAACAGTGGGTATGGTAGTGGGATGCTGGGGTGCATAAGGGGGGGGGTATCTCCAACAGAAGGAGGGAGGTGGTGTTGCCCTTTTTATTGCTCACTGGTGAGACCTCACCTTGAGTACTATGCCCAGTTTTGGAGATCGCACCTTAGAAAATACATAAATAGACTGGAGGAAGTCCAGAGGAGGTTGCAGGGGTTGCATGAGAAGCCCTATGAGGAGACACTGAGGGATCTCAACATGTACACCCTAGAAGAACGGACAGTGAGAAATTACACAACAGTGACCTACAAGTATCTCACAGGGGAGAACAGGGTGCAGGAGGGGAGTCTCTTTCAAATGAGAAAGAGCACCAGGACCAGGGGCCTTGCGATAAAGCTGGGAGAGGGGATTTAAGACAGATGTGAGGAAATATTTCTTTGCTGAAAGGGTGGTAGACATCTGGAACAGATTGCCAGCAGAAGTGGTGGAGGCAAAAACAGCGGGGGGTTTCAAGCATGTGGGGGATAGACACAGGGATGTATTAGAAAACAGGAAGGAGAGAAGAAAGTGTCACTGGAGACCAGTTAGGATCTGCAGAGACAGATTAGGCAAGCACCATCTGGGCAGACTGGGTGGGCCAAGCAGTCCTTTTCTGCAGCAAATTATGTTTCTGTGTTTCTTGCCCCTCTCCCATTTTTTCAGGTGGCATGCTTGGGAGAAGAGTGGCTGTTGGGACCACCTAAAAAAATATAAATGTATACATATATAGATATATATGTACATATTTTAGAGCCACAGTAGTGGCACTATAGTTAGGGTTGAGTAAGCACTTTAATGTTAAATCTCAAAGTTTGCACCTTAATAACTTTGCCACCGTAAAACAGATTTGCCTAACATTTTGCATGCACAGTCTAGTACCATAGATCTCTGGATCTGGCAAGCTGCGTTACGGCTGGATGTATGGTTGTGACGCTACAGAACGCAAAGAAAATGCAAAAAAATGAACTTTTGTGCATTTCTTTGCTCGGGCCCACAGCCCACTCGATTTGTCTGTTCGGTCCAAACTCTTCAGGGAAGATGCAGTCTGGGTTACCAATGTGCCTTTCGAATATTTGGTGTAAAAATATTAAACTGTTCAAAAGTTATTCAAAAAATTAATTTCCATTAAAGTCAATGGGGGAAAAATATATGTGCATCACGACAGTTTTGCAAATGCACTTTTACTTTCGCAAATGACCCTTTTACTTTCATGCTTTGGCCATCTTGTTTTCAGTTAGTGAGCAAGAAAAATACCTGGTGTTTAAATTTGGGACCCTCTAGGTAAACACTGACTGTTTGGTTTACCTAGCCGAGTCCTGAGGATGCCAGCCCTATCTTTTTTGGGGAGTGAAACCCCCCAGAAATGTCATTTTCAACATTGGGGAAAAAATATTTTCTCAAATTACAAAAGTAACTGCCGAAATACTTTTGCAAATGTGAGAGTTTCGTGCTACTTTTTGCGAAACTTTTTGTGATTTGCGAAAGTATTTAAAAAAAAATGCTAATCTTTGCCATCCTCCTGCAACAAAACAGTTGGGTCCTTTGGCCTGAAATTTGCAGAATGGCAAGCCCTGGTCACACAGATGTGCCTTTTGTTGGTTTGGTGCCAAAACATTCAAGGGGCCCAAAGTTACAGCATTTGAAATTTAAGAAATTTCCCATAGGATAACACTGTGGTGTCCATTATGCTTTTCAGTGCCTGTATCTCGAAAAAGAAGCGAGATACGGAGTTTTCGCTACTGGCAGCTTAGGCTGCAGAAACAAGTTTGGAAATAGTAGATTACATCTGCAATGGAATTCTTTTCCTACTTGCTACAGTTACAGAGATATTGGCAAATTAGTGTCACAAGGGTTCCAAAGCATGCCTTTTCAGTGCATTTTGGTGCCCTTATCTCACAAATGATGCGAGATACAGATTCAGTCAATTAATGTCACATGAAGTACTCGCTGTCATAATTACAACGGCACTGGAATTTTTTTTTCCAACTGCTATGGTTGCTGAGATATCGGCAAATTAGTGTTACAAGGGTTCCTTGCCCTGTAGGGCTGCTGTATGGCTTCGTAGTTATGTGTAAGTGGGAGCACAGGACCGAGAGGGCCCGCGCTCCCACTAACACATACCATTAACCAGTTACATTACACTTTCTCAAAAAGGAAAATTCATGGCAAAAAAAACTCCATTAATGTATAAGTTAGGGTTCATACCACAGCGACAAAAGCATGGAAATGTAGTGTTAGAGTTACCACCCTACCACCTCCCCCCCCCACACTCCACATACCAACAGGCATCAGGGTGTGCGTTGGGGTCGTCAGCCTAACTCTCACCTCATTCCATGTGTAAAGAAGCTGAGGGGGTGCAGTATAGAAGAATGGGGTGAAAGTTAGGCACGACGACCCTGGTGCACACCCTGATGCCTGCTGGTGTGTGGAGTGTGGGGTTGGGGTGGGGTGGTAGGGGTGGTAACCCTAACACCACATTTCCATGCTTTTGTCACTGTGGTATGAACCCTAACTAATGCATTAATGGAGTTTTTTGCCATGAATAAATTTATATATATATATATATATATATATATGTGTGTGTGTATGTATTTATTTACTTATTTTTAAGTAACATGATCAGAATTCATACTGGACCTACTGTTACAGTAACTTACTGTAGACAGGGTACTTTCTAAAGGATGTTTCTTTTTTATTAGCTTATTGTGTTTTGCTGTTTCCCAATACACATGATGTTTTACATACAATGAACAATAGACCATAATCACCCTTAAGGCACTTTAGGGGAGGCAATACAAATAACTCAGTTCCAACTTTCTAGCCTCTAGTCCATGCTATATCTAAACACATATTGATATCATTGAGGACATGCCAAATACTGATGCAAATCTCCAACACTGTTTATTTTAAGTCCGCCCCAGGTCAGATTACCTAAATAATAAAAAAATATATAAATTAGCTAGAGCCCACTTGGTCCTGTAGGCAGAGTACTGCTGCACTCTGCACACAGTGATATCACAGTTGCCAAAAGATCAGTACATACGATCGTACGAAACTGCCAGCAGATACAGGCCTTACGGTCTATCTAGTCTGTTCGAGTATGCAGCACTTCAGCCATTTAAACTGTAGCTGACCCCCATCAGCACTGTTTTTCCTCTTGTTTCCTTCTTACCCATCCCCCTTCCACCCTCAGTATGAACCCTCCCTTTGATCTTGTCCCACCCTCTCTTGAAGCTGCTCACTGTCTGCAGTGATACCACCTCCTCCAGCAGTACTTTCTACTCTGTAACCACCCTTATGGTGAATTAGTGCCTCCTCATTTCCTTCCTGAATCTGCCTCCTTCCAATTTCAGACTGTGTCCCCTGGTTTCCCTCCCACCTTTTAATCTTGAAAATACACTCAGCGTTCATGCTGTTTACTCCCTTCAGGTACCTGAACAGCTCAATCATAACCCCTCTCTTCCTTCTATCCTCTAGGGAATACATATTGAGCTCTCTCAATCTCTCATCACAAGGTTTTATCTCCCAATCCCAGGATCATTTTTCTTGACCTGCGCTGTACCCCCTCCAGTAGCTTGCTGTCCTTTTTCAAGTAGGGGCATCAGTACTGCCATCCGCAGTCCAGATCTGAAGCCACCAGCCCCTTACAGAAGGTCAGGTTAGTCTGAGAACCACAGCTGTGGTTCTCTTACGATACCCGACCTACCAGACTGCCATCTGCAGTCCAGGTCTGAAGCCACCAGCCCCTCACAGAAGCTCAGGTTAGTCTGAGAGCCACAGCCAGTTCTCTGACAAACTCGATCTGCCAGACTGCCATCCGCAGTCCAGGTCTGAAGCCACCAGCCCCTCACAGAAGCTCAGGTTAGTCTGAGAGCCACAGCCATGGTTCTCTGATGAACCCAACCTGCCATACTGCCATCCGCAGTCCAGATCTGAAGCCACCAGCCCCTCACGGAAGCTCAGGTTTGAGAGCTACAGCATGGTTCTCTGATGAACCCAACCTGCCAGACTGCCATCCGCAGTCCAGATCTGAAGCCACCAGCCCCCCACAGAAGCTCAGGTACGGACTTCGTACCTGGGGACTCATTACCTCCAGGAAGGGAGCCCTAGCTGACTGATTTTCCTTTTTTACATGAGGACAGTTGTTTCTGGATTTAAATCCAGCATCTGGAAGCTTGGGAGGCAGTTGGAAAGGTTAGGACACCAGGATAATAAACAGTATGGCTTTTTCCCAGGGAGATCATGTCAGTCCAACCTCGTACAGTTTTATGACTGGGTGATGGGGGCCTTGGATAGACATAGGCCGGTGGATGTCCTATATCTAGATTTCAGCAAGGCGTTTGATTCAGTGCTCCATAATAGACTGATAGCAAAAATGGTGGAGATGGGGTGGAAGGACAGGAGTAAATTTAGGTTGAAAATTGGCTTTCAGGGTGTTTACAGAGGGTAATGGTGGGTGGGATACTCTCCTCCCCCAGGAAGGTAATCAGTGGGGTCCATCAAGGTTCAGTATTGGGGTTAATCTTGTTCAATGCCTATGTCTTGGATATAGGGAGGGGGGTTAGGAATAGGTTGAGTCTCTTCGCGGATAATTCAAAACTGGGAGCATAGGTGGACTGTGAAGAAGCAAGAGAGACAGTCCAGGGGGATCCGGATATTCTGGAGGGGTGGTCAAGGAGGTGGGGACTGAAATTTAATGCTGGGAAATGTAAGGTACTTCATTTGGGGGTCAATATTCCGGGCCTTGTATACACCTTGGGGGGTGTAACACTGCAAGCCACATTGGGTAAAAGGGATTTAGGGGTGGCGGTAGATGTCAAAATGAATAACTCGGAAAATTGTAGAAGAACTGCAGCCAAAGCAAACAGGATACTGGGCTGCATAGCCAAGGGAATTATGTCCAGAAGGAGGGAGGTGATACTAACTCTATATAATGCTTTGGTCAGGCCGCAGCTCGAGTACTGTGTATAGTTCTGGAGACCCCATCTGAAGAAGGACATAGCGCTGCTGGAGAGGGTTCAGAGGAAAGTGACCAGGATGATTCATGGCATGGAGGGGAGAACTTATGAAGAAAGATTGGAAGAGCATGGGCTTTACTCACTGGAGGAGAGGAGGGATAGGGGAGACATGATAGAGGTTTTCAAGTATGTAAAAGAAATAACCAGGAGTGGAACCAATGAGCTGTTTAGGTTAAAGAAGGGGGGAATAAGGAATAACCAGGGGCCATGAGTGGAAATTGGAAGGGGGAAATTATAGGGGGGAGCATAGGAGGCATTTTTTCACTGAGAGGGTGGTGGAGCCTTGGAATGCGCTGCCAAGGAGGCTGTTGGAGGAGGGCACAGTGGAGGGTTTCACGAAGGAGTGAGACAGGTACAAGGGGAAACTAAAACCAAAGAAGACCCTCTTGGGGGTTGAGGGGTGTAAGGCGAGCAGCCACTAGGTTGCTGGCTTTCAAGCAGACATTGAAAGACCATTTGGCCTATTCTGCTGGCTTTTAGTACGTTAGTATCTGTTACTGCTGTGACCCACTGGCTGCAGTTTAGCCCCAGGAGCACTCCGATTGGCTCCATATAGCTCTGCACTGCTAATGCTTGAATTATATCTTACTGGATTTTGATTTCTGCTAATACTGTCTTGCTAGCATTTTAGAGTGTCAAGTTTGCTGATTTAATCTTACTACCTGTAGAGTGTTCCCTCATAAGACCCAGTAGTGATCTCAGCTCAGGTCTTGCACCCCTCCTTCACCATTTTACTATGGTATTGTGTTTTAAATAGCCCTCCTCCTGCTCTCTCAGACCTTCCAGCACCTTGCCTAACATTTTGGGTCTGCAACACCCCCTGCATTTTGCCCCATGAGCAGCCCCACCCCCTGCCTCTCTTATTTAATTTCTCTCTGTCCTTCTCTTTTCAAGTTAGTCTGAGAGCCACAAACGTGGTTCTCTGACAAACCCGACCTGCCAGACTGCCATCTGCAGTCAATGTCTGAAGCCACCAGCCCCTCACAGAATCTCAGGTATGGACTTTGCACCCAGTGACTCATTACCTCCAGGAAGGGAGCCCTAGCTGCCTGATTTTTTGGCCCACCCATGCACCCCTGGTCCTGTTTAAATACACTTAAACCCTGCCCCTGCTTACTATCTCACTCCTACAGGTTTCTTTTTTTTTCATTCAAACTTTATTGAAAATTTTCAATACAGAGAACAAATCATAACATAATTAACATAGTACAAACATATCAGATATTGATATATTGATGATTCATTCTCTCCCCACATTTCCTCCCTCCCTCCACCCACTAATCCTCCCCCCACCCCCTAACCCTCCACAAGATCCCAGCACAGCATCATATAGCCTAGTCAGACAGGCAGGGAAGGGGAGAAGAGGGGGAGGAGTAGCTCTCTATGTAAAGGAAGGGATAAAAGCAACTGAACAAAAGAGTAAACAGGGAGGAGAGGAGGCACTGTGGGTCACCTTGGAGACTGTAAAGGGCACCACAATCCGCACAGGGGTTGTGTACAGACCCCCATGTCAGGGGGAGGGAATGGACAAGGATATGATAGAAGGCATTCTTAGAATGGCAGAGAAAGGGGAGATACTGTTGATGGGAGACCTGAATATGCCAGATGTTAACTGGATCACATTTGCTGCAGCCACATCCAAGAGCAGGGCCATTCTTGATGCCCTACAGGTGGCAGGCCTCAGACAGCTAGTTTCGGAACCCACTCATGAAGGAGCAATCTTAGACCTCGTACTCTCAAACGGGGGCAGTGAGAGGATCTCAGCTCTAGAAGTGGGTTGCCATCTGGGAACTAGTGACCATCAAACAGTATGGTTCACATTAAACTCAGCTACAGAGTCAAGCCATGCAAAAGTGAGGGTACTGGACTTTAGGAGGGCTGACTTTGGCAAGATGGGAGAGTGCCTCAGAAAAGCACTAGCAAAACAGGCTAGAAGGAGGAGTGGAGCAACAATGGGGAATTATCAAAACTGCCATCACAGAGGCAACAAGCCTTTGTGTGAAGCAAATAAACAAATCAAAATGAAAGAAAAAGCCACTATGGTTCTCAAAAGAGGTGGCTGTGAAAGTCAGGAAGAAAAAGATAGCATTCTGGAAGAATAAGAAAACACAGAAGGAGCAGGACAGAGAGCTATACCAGTTAAAGCAGAAGGAAGCAGGGAAGGAAGTCAGAATAGCAAAGGCCCAAACTGAGGAAAAGATAGCCAACTCAGTTAAGAAGGGGGATAAAACCTTTTATAGGTACATCAGCGAGCGTAGAAAGACAAAGGGAGGGATAGTGAGGCTAAATAGAATGAACGGTGGGTGGGCAGAGGGGGACAGTGAAAAAGCAGGGATACTGAATGAATATTTCTGCTCAGTATTCACAAAAGAGGAGGAAGTGCCTAATCCAATTAACAGAAGCAGTCTTGATAGGAGGGTCGATCCCAGTCCTTTCACAGAAGAAAGCGTTCTGCAAGAACTCCTAAAACTGAAGGTGGACAAAGCAATGGGTCCTGATGGAATTCACCCCAGAATTCTAAAAGAATTAAGGGAGGAACTAGTGAAACCACTGGCTACTCTTTTTAATAAATCATGGGAGGATGGTGTGGTACCCAAGGATTGGAGGAAGGCGGATGTGATTCCCCTTCACAAAAGTGGGACCAAGACAGAGGCAGGAAACTACAGACCTGTCAGTCTGACCTCTGTGGTATGGAAAGTGATGGAGTCACTTCTGAAGGAAAGAATAGTTGAGTACCTAGAGGCCAGTGGGGCACAGGACCCAAGGCAGCATGGGTTCACAGCGGAAGGTCATGTCAGATGAATCTAATAGATTTCTTTGACTGGGTGACCAAAGTAGTAGACCAGGAGGGCTGTGGACATGGCCTACCTAGACTTTAGCAAGGCATTTGACACAGTCCCACACAAAGATGAATAGTCAAATTAACCAGCCTGGGAGTGGGTCCCAGGGTGGTAGCCTGGGTAAAACATTGGCTGCACAACAGGACACAGAAGGTAATTGTAAATGGAGTCCACTTTGAAGAAAGAAGGGTTACTAGTGGGGTACCGACAGGGTTCAGTATTGGGTCCAGTCCTTTTTAATCTCTTCATCAGTGACATTGCAGAGGGACTGGAAGGAAAAGTATGCCTTTTTGCAGATGACACAAAGATCTGCAACAGGGTTGATACACAAGGAGGCGTGGAAAGGATGAGAAGGGACTTGGCAAGGTTGGAGGAATGGTCAGAAGTATAGCAGCTAGGATTCAATGCAAAGAAGTGCAAAATCCATGTTTTCAAATCCAAGTCTATGTTTCTATGTTTCTAAAATAATGCACCTGGGAAACAAGAACCCAGGGGAAGAATAGACAATGGGGGGGAGGTAGTAAAAACAACAAAAAAGGAAAGGGACCTGGGGGTAATCATATCAGATGACCTTAAGGTTAGCAAGCAATGTGAGAAGGCAGTAGGGATGGCTGGCGGTATACTGGGATGCATAGGGAGAGGCATCAGCAGCAGAAAACAGGAAATTGTTATCCCTCTGTACAGGCAGTTGGTGAGACCCCATCTGGAGTACTGCGTCCATTTCTGGAGGCCCAATCTCCTCAAAGACATAGACAGGATAGAGGCAGTCCAGAAGAGGGCAACTAAAATGGTGCAAGGTCTGCAAGAGAAGCTGTATGAGGAGAGACTAAAGGAGCTTAATATGTATACCCTTGAGGAAAGAAGGAGAGGGGACATGATAGGAACTTTTAAGTACCTCAGTGGAATCAACAAAGTCCAAGAGGGTAGCATCTTTCAGAAAAAGAGACGTACAAGAACAAGGGGACACAATTTAAAGATAGAAGGGGGGGCGGTTCAGGGGCAATGTGAGGAAGTATTATTTCACAGAGAGGGTATTGGATGCATGCAACAGCCTTCCTGAGGAGGTTGTGGGGGTCTAAAACTGTGGGAGAATTCAAGAATGCATGGGACAGACATAAGGCAATTCTTGTGGGGGGTAGGAAGAAATAGGCTGTTGGTTAACTAGGATCTGCGGCCTATCCTGTAGGTAGGGAAATGGGCAGACTAGATGGGCCAAGCGGTCCTTATCTGCTGTCAAAGTCTATGTTTCTATGTTTCTTAAGACATAGACAGGATGGAAGCTGTCCAGAGGAGGGCAACTAAAATGGTGCAGGGTCTGCACCGGAAGACATATGAAGAGAGACTTAAGGAGCTTATTATGTATAGCCTCGAGGAAAGCACGGAGAGGGGGGACATGATAGAAACTTTCAAGTACCTCAAGGGAATCAGCAAAGTCCAAGAGGGTAGCATCTTTCAAAAAAAGAGGTGTGCAAGAACAAGGGGGCACAATTTGAAGATGGGGGGGTGGCTCAGAGGTAATTTAAGGAAGTATTTTTTCACAGAGTGGGTTGTGGATGCATGGAATGGCCTTCCGGAGGAGGTTGTGGAGTCAAAAACAGTGGGGGAATTCAAGTATGCATGGGACAGTCATTAAGGCAATTCTAGGGGTTGGGGGTAGGAAGAAGTAGGCTGCTGGTTAACTAGGATCTGCAGCTGATCCATTAGGTAGGGAAATGGGCAGACTGGGTGGGCCAAGCGGTCCTTATCTGCCATCAAATTCTATGTTTCTATGTTTCTAGTCTACACCCTGTGGTATAGAATCACCAAACCTTAAACATTTAGAGAATACAGGGTTTGCAATGGGCCCCATACTGTATTAAACTTATTTACTTTATTATGGAGACTTGCAATAATCCTCTCTGTTCTAAGGTTAGCAAGAAGTTCCTGGAGCCATTCAGCATATGTTAGATCTTCAACATCTTTCCAATGCCTAAGGACTACTTTTTTGACAGATAGAGAGATTAATGCCATGTGATATTTCCTGCTCACCACTGAAATACTGGAAAAAATCCCCCAAGAGGCATATTTCAGGTGTGAACAGGTCAGTCAGTCCCAAAAGAGGGTCTGCTCTTTGTTTGATAGCAGTCCAAAGTGGAACAACTTTTGAGCAGCTCTAGAAGATATGAAGAAGATCCCCACATTGCAACTGGCATCTTGTACAAAGATGAGAAGATACAATACCTAGTCTGGCCAATTTATGCGGGGAGTAATAGATGTTGTGCAGGATTTTGAATTGCATTAACCTCAGCCTGTCCTGTAACAAAAATCTGTGACAATTTTGCCACAGAAGAGACCAATCCAGTTCCTTGTCAGGAAAAAGAGAAGACCAGAAGGCAACAGGGGCGAAATTATCAGGATAAGCCCAATTAAATAAAGCCTGATATATCTTGGACACAGCATGAGATAGGCCGGTCATCTCCGTTAAGGTGGCTTGAAAGGGAATGTGGGTGACTGGCGGCAGAATCAGTCCCATTACCGTTAATAAGAGATGACGGAACTGGAAAATCTTGAAGATGTTTGTACGGGGTATTAAGAACTTATGCATAATTTCAGCTGCAGAACACCATTGTCTATCGACTGTGGTAAAATCTACAAGCTGACAATCTCCTATCTGGGGAAGCCAACTGACTGGTAGGGGGCTTACCCTCTAATTGAAAATTGGGGTTGCCTCTTATAGGTTGGGATAGAACTCCTACAGGTTTCTGCCAGCCAGCTGCTCAAGCTTTGAGTTACAGCATTACTGCCTCTTGCGAAGCAGTTTCCCTGTCTAGTGTAACTCCTCTTTCTAGCTCTCTCTAAAAACCACCAGGTGCAGTGGTTAACTGTACAGCCTCTCTTTGACACCAGTGTGTCAGGATTGATGACTGAATCAAGCTGCCATGTCCCCCATCAAAGGATGATATCTACTCCTGCTTCTTGCTACTTGGCTTGGTACAGCTGGCACCAGATGCCTAGCTGGGCCACTGCTACCCCCCCCCTCTGAACCACTACTGGGTAGTGCATGGCTGTCAAACACACCTTCAGAGACTGCCTCACTTGGCTGTGGGCAGCAACTCACTTGGCTTTACCCTACAAACATGGGTAGCCACATGCCCTCCCCTCACATAGGGGTAGTAATGGTTAACTATACCCCAATAATTAAGCCAGTGTCCGATCACCTGAATCATCTGAAGCCTCGGTGGCAGAAGGTACGAGCCAAATTTAGCATAAACCTTTCTTCCAGAAAGGTCACCTTTATGCTCCTGCTATTCTCTGGCAACATTCACTCGAACCCAGGCCCACTCACTTCAATGGGCCCTGGTGTTCATAAGGTTTAAGTCCTAAAAATAGCCTCCATGAACATCTGCAGTTTAACTGCTCCGCCTACTTGGGCTGTGTGGCTGGGTGTTTGTGTTTGTCTCTGTCAATAGTTTAGTTTTGTGGATTTTCATGTGTTTTGGCTTGGAAGAACTAGGCCATTCTTGGATATGTGATCTATGAAAGTTTCCTGGACTAAGAAACTGGAAAACATCACCAGCAGATACTGGGATTCTCATTATAAATCAACTTTTTTGGAAGCCATCACAATCAAAGTAAGTACAGCTAAGAAATTCTACAAGCTCTGACCTGGGGAGTGCAAACTGAATCCACATTTTCGTCTGCCTTGTTGCTAAAGGGAACTGCATGTTTTTGAGAACCATTCACAACTATTTAAACAAAGGGAAGACACTGACAAAGGGTTTTAACTTCCTGCATATGCCCCAGGCTAGTGTTCCAGGAATTTAACACATCCTTTGTCTTGTTACCATAGATCAAACAGTTTACTGGTCATTTTCCTGTGGATTTGTTTATTTTACATCATTTGGCAATGGGGCAAATCCTCCCTCTTGAGGCACACCACCAAAATTGATCTGTCCCTGCTCATGTGTGAGCCTTGGGCACATCTAGCCACATTGTATACAACTATTCCAATGTTGCATTTTCGACATTACCACCTGGCATACTACTGTTCAAAAAGGAAACGCAACCTTTCTCTGACTGAACTCCGCCTATGCACCCTGACACTTGTGCTCCTCCTCCTGCTGCTATCAGGGACTGTTCACCCTAACCCCGGACCAAACACCTCCAACCAAAACAAACCAGCAGGCACTCTCTCAATCATGTGCCTAAACATCTGCAGTTTACTTCCTAATCTTGATGCACTGCAGGCCTTTACCACCCAACACAACCCGGATATTCTGTCAGTAGCTGAAACTTGGCTCACCCCAAAGATTCCTGACCAGGCAATCACCCTTCCTGGCTACAATGTCTTCCAGGTTGATCGTAAGTCCAAAAGAGGTGGAGGGTGTGCCTTATATGCGAAAGACACTTTCCGAGGACACCCCATTGATTCCAATCTTCCAGCAACACCTGCTCAGATTCTTCCCATCAGACTCCTATTAGGCGCCCACAATAAGGCCCTTACAGTTGTCACTGTTTACATACCTTCTAAAGAACAGGGACCTGGTCTAACCACTGTCCTTGACTTTGTCAAATCCCACACATCGGACTCCGAAATCATCCTTCTTGGTGACTTTAACATTAATTGGCTCTCAGCTGAAGGTGGGTCATTTAAGGACTCCGTTATATCAGCTAACCTGACTCAAATGGTTGACTATGCATCCAGAAAGAACTACAGAACTGGGACCTGCACCCTACTCAACTAGATCCTAACCAACCACCCCTCTCGGATCACGAAAACCTCAGTCCTCCCTGACTCACTCAGTGACCACTCTCCCATCAGCTGTACCTGGTCAAACAAATTCTATAAGCCCCTTCCAAAAATCATCACCAGCAGAGTCCTACCCCGTGGTCAATTACCCCACCTCAAATCGCACCTCAGTCTGCAGGACTGGTCCCCCATCTTCAAGGCAACAGATACTAATACTGCACTGGAGCAATTTATTCACATTTTCAATGAAGCCTGTAATAAATTTGCCACCCTCAAAAAGCATAAAGTTAAATCGCTCAGTAACCCTTGGCTGTCAGGAGACCTCCTAAAAAAACTTAAATCCAGGGACCACCTCTGGGAACTGGCTAGAAACTCCGGTAAGCAACTCGACATCCAGAATTATAAACGAGCACAGAACGACTGCACCAAATCCATTTGACAACAGAAATCTGACTACTATAAAAATGCCCTCACTAACTCCTGGGGAAATGGGAGGGATTTCTGGAAAAATATTAAAGATGTCACTGGGAAGCAGTCAAAATCTTCGCCGAACATACTCAACATAAATGGGTACACTACACTCGACTCTAAAACTATTGCAAACACTTTTAACATCGCTTTTACGGACCTTAGCAGTGTTCTCCCCTCCGACTTCTTCCAAGATGTGTCAACTCCCATCCCCCCCAACTCCTCCACCCACACCTGTCACCCACCTTTCTACTTTAAAGCACTAAAGAAACATCAAGTCCGAAACTACATTGCCAAAGCCATCAGCAAATCTAGAACAAGCAATGACACACTTGACCTCAAGCTTCTGGCCCTTACGCTTGACGAGGTACTTGGGCCCCTCACCAAGATCTTTAATCTCTCTCTCTCTCTTTCCTCTAGCCAATTCCCAGACAAATGGAAAATGGCCACTGTTACCCTGATTCACAAAAGTGGTGATAAGGCTGACCATTCCTCCCTATCTCCATTCTGCCTCCCTTATCAAAGGCACTGGAACGTATAGTAGCGGACCAACTTACCGAGCATCTGGACAATTACAATATTCTCTGTAAACAGCAACATGGCTTTAGAAAAGGTCATAGTACATCCTCTGCCTTACTCGAATTCACCAGCTCCATTCACAGCTCCCTGACAATGGACAACTAACTGGTGCTATTTTCATCGACCTGACCAAAGCCTCGATACTGTCACCACTCCCTCCTGCTGAGCCAACTAAAAAATGCTGGTCTCTCCAATGATTCAATCTCTTGGTTCAAAAGCTGTCTTGAAAACTGCACCCAGCGTGTAAAAATTGGAGATGTGCACTCTGATTCCAAACCTGTCCTCTCTGGAGTCCCCCAGGGTTCAATACTGGGCCCCCTACTCTTCAGCCTGTTCCTTAACACCCTACCAGACTCCTGCACTGAACATATCACCCTGTATGCCGATGATGCAGTAATCCTTGCCACACACCAGGACCCAAAGAAATTGCAAGAAAATCTCCAACTCGGCTTCTCCTCGGTTGAGAATTGGCTCACAAAGCACAAACTGATCCTTAATCAAAAAAAAAAACAAAGGCCATGATCTTCAGCAGCTCCCATAATAAACATAAGCACTTCCAACTCTCCGGTATCACCAGACACGGTGCCGCACTGGAACAGGTCAAAACTTTAAATACCTCAAGATCAACCTTAACCCTCACCTCTCCTACACTGCCCACATTGACCATGTCGCCAAAGCCGCTAACTCCCGGCTAGGCCTGCTATTCCGTCATAGAAAACACCTGTCACCTGAAGCCCTCGCTGTCACTGTCCAGAGCTCCATCATATCCATCATTGATTATGGCATTATCATTTATGGCTCTGCTACAACCACCGCACTCAAACGTGTATCCACCGCCCTCAACAAGGCCTGTCAACTTGTCACTGGCTCCCAACACCTAACTCACACCTGTGACCTCTATTCTCAAACTGGATGGTTGAATCTTGCCAATCGAATAAAACACCAAACTTGTATTACTACTAAGAAAATCTTGCTGGGCCTTGCCCCCCTGGAGTCTGTGCCCTCATACAACCAAGAATCCACACCCGACATACCAGGGGATCGAAACCTCAGCTTCTGCAAGTCCCACATTGCCGCACAACACAAGGCCAAAGATCCTTTGCTTACTGGGCCACTAGTTGGTACAACGGTCTTCCTAGCGACATCTCATCCTTCACTATCGCTCAGCACTTTTAAGACTCGTCTTCGCCTAACACTGACTGCCTCCAACCTCTTTGACTGTTGTGGCTAAACATGTCTTTTGGTTCCATAGCTGAAGATGCCGTTTTGGACCCACATCTACTCCTGCACTTTGCCAGCACCCCCCCCCTCCTATCTTCACCTCCCCCGCTGGCCCATGACAAATGCCACCCGGCTGCACTATCTCTATTCTTATCTGCCTTCCACCTCTCCTCTCTCTGTCCCCCACAACCTACCTCCCCTTTTCTCCCATCCACTTAGTCTCCCTGATTTCACCCTCCTCCTTTCCCTTTCCCTTCCCCAAAGTTTCACCTTATTGTTCTTTTTTCATCTACAAGACTATGTGTCTTTTTTTTTTTAATTTTATAAACTGTTATCTTTGCTTATGATTGTCTCAATTGTACCAATGACGTGGAACCTTTGTAAAAGAGCCCCGGCTCAAAGGTATTTGTAACCGTAGAACAAATAAATAAAATAAAATATACTGCAAAATTTGACCAACTACAGGCATGGATGGCCCTCCAAACCCCTGACATCCTATGCCTAATGGAGACCTAGTTGACCAGTAGGATTAAAGATAGTGAAGTTGCCCTCAAAGGCTTCCAAGCTTACAGGATTGATAGAATAGGCAAGAGAGGTGGGGGATGCCTCATCTATGCCAGGGACTCTCTGCAGTGCAGTGTCCTCCCTGGAACCAGGGTGGCTGAGGACCATGAGATAATAGTGATAAAGGCTCAGGTAGGCCAGAATGGCAAAACTCTTATCCTTGCCACAATCTACCTACCCCCCAAGAAAGCCACAGCAGGCTTTCCCACAATTATGGACGTTATCGGCACCATTCCAAAGGGGATGGAGCTTGTCATTACCGGGGACTTTAACATAAACTGGGATGGAAAGGAGGCTGCCCCTTTCAGGGATCTGATAGCCACCTCCAACCTGACACAACTTGTCACCTGCCCCACCAGGCAGAACTATAAGACAGGAAACAGTACCCTTCTTGACTGGGGCCTAGCAAGCTCACCATCCTGGATGTCTGAGATCAAGGTTCTCCCAGACATGCTAAGTGACCAATCCCCAATCACTTTCCTGTGGTCTAATAAATTTACCAAAAGCCCACCTATCCTCATTGAAAGCAGGGTCTTGAGGAAGGGTAAACTTGGAGCCCTCAGATCAGCCTTTGCCCTGCATGACTGGACTCCTAGTGACCTGGCGCCTACCCTTGATCAGGCCCTCAGTTACTTCATTAAGGGCTTTAGCTCCATCTGCGACATCTGTGCCCCGCTCACAAAAAGAAAAATTCAGGGGCAGGCAAATGGCTGGATTGATGGGGAGCTCTTCTCCCACTTGAAAGAAAGGGACATACTCTGGGAGAAGGCCAGAAACACAGGTTGCAAGCATGACTACCAGTGCTACAGAACAGCCAGGAACCGCTGCACCAAGTTAATCCAGCTTGCCAAAGCCAACTATCACAAGGCCTAGCTTTGCAATTCTTGGGGTGATGGGAAAAGATTCTGGGATAACATCAAAGCATCCTTGGAAAGGAGGACAAGAAACACCCTCAGCTGCTCAGTATCAGTAACACCCCCATTACACCCCCACTACAGACCCTCTAGCTATTGCAGAAGCCACCTGCCTATTTTAAGCCTGGCTTGAACCACTCCAACAACGTATCTACCCAGTGTTCTCACCCGACCTTCTACTTTAAAAGGGTGACGGTGAAGGCAACCCTTACTGTGGTCAAGAAAATACTAGGTAAGACCAGACTGGGCAGTGACAGGATAGACATGAAACTTCTATCCCTCACCCTGGACGTTCTTATAGTGCCCATTACCACACTGTACAATAAGTCCCTGGCCCTGACCCAATTCCCAGCAGTTTGGAAGCAGGCCCTAGTTACGCCAGTGCATAAAGGAGGTGACAAGTGTCTGGTAGCCAACTACAGACCCATCTCGATCCTCTCCCCCGTCCAAGGTACTGGAAAAGATTGTGGCGGGTCAACTCATCGACTACCTCAATAAGTATAATCTACTATGTGGCATAGTCTATGCCCCAACCAGCATGGCTTCAGACAAAATCACAGTACCACCACTGCCCTGCTGGACTACACAAACTATGCACATACGGCCCTGGATGGCGGTAAACTGGTGGGGTCTGTCTTTATTGACCTCACCAAAGTCTTCAATACAGTCAACCACCCCCTGTTGCTGACCCAAGTGTGAAACATGGGTGTGGTGCCCAATGCCCTTTGCTGATTCCAAGACTACCTGAAACGGAGAAATCAATGTGTCAAAATTGGGCAAACAGTATCCAGCGCAAGAGAGGTATCATTAGGGGTACCCCAGGGATCAATACTGGGGCCCCTACTCTTCAGCCTCTTCTTAAATGACCTTCCCATGACCAGCGACACCAAACTCATACTATATGCAGATGATGCTGTGCTCCTGAGCAGCACCACATCTCAGAGTGCCCTACAATCTGAGCTGCAGAACTCCTTCTCCAAACTTGAGGACTGGTTCTATAGTCATAAGTTGCTACTAAACTACAAGAAGACCAAGGCCTTGCTTATGTCCAGCCCACACAACAAAAATAAGCACCACCCCTTCATCATCTCCAACTCATGCAGTGAGCCACTGGAACAAGTTTACTTGTTCAAGTATCTGGGGGGGGTCATAATAGATCATACCCTCACATTTGTGCACCATATCGACTATCTGATCAAGACAGTCAATCCCAAGATTGGTGTCCAGTACAGGCAAGGGCAATACCTCTTTCCGGGGGCCCTCCACCCTCTCAGTCCTCAGCTCAATTATATCTACTATTGACTATGGACTAATGGTCTATGGGGTGGCATCAGATACAGTGTTCAAGAGGGTTCAGACTGCGCTCAACAAAGCCTGCGGACTCACCCTGGATGCTGAGCGTGTCACTCACACCTGTACTCTGTATGAACACGTAAATTGACTGTCATTAAGAAACAGGGTCAAATTCCATTCTTTCATCCTAGGAAAGAAGGATCTGTTGAGTAAAACACCTCCTTATGTAGGCAATTTGATCAAGGTGGCCAACTCATTACAGGTCACCAGAGGGAGGACTAGAGGGGCCTTGGTGATCCCCTTCCATCGCACCTCACTTGGGCAACATGCATTTGCCTACTGGGCACCCCTATGGATGAATACACTTCCTGGGAATCTCTTGGCCACCAATTGTCTGGCACAGTTCAAAACTGACCTCAAACAGCACCTAATAACACTCTGCATGTGCACCTGCCCCTGAATCCAGCCAACCTGCTCTCTCTGCCCCCCAGCAAGCACTAGGCAGGCCTCGGGTACCCTCTTCCTCTATCCCATCTCATGACTTGCCCCAGCAATCAGTTTGCGGCATGCTCTTTCGGCACCTGTCACCCCTTCCCCCAACTCACAGTCCCGTGAGTTTCCCAAACAGTCACTACTAATGGTGGTTGCCTAACCATGCCCCCTCACACACCACCATTTTACTCTAGCATGTCCTCTCCGCTCAGCCTCCTCTCAAGTTCCCACCATTTCTCCCTATACCTTATTCCCTCACCCTCTCACCTCCACCACAGTACTTCTTTCTCTCTCTCTCTCGTACCTCCCTTCTTCACCCCTCTGCCAGCTATTCCCATCCCTCTGAACTACTGACAATGCACTTTATGGCTGCTTATTCCCCCCACCCTCAAAGTGTTTTCTTCTTGTTATTTAACTTGTACCTATGTTTTGAGTTATTCTGTAAGTTCTGAATCCAAGCTGTATCATTCATTGTATGGTACCTTTGCTTTCTCCTACTGTACTTTGTTTTGCAATCTATGATGTGGAACCTTTGTAAAAGCACTTGTGCTCAAAGGTTTTTTCTGAATAACTAACTAAATAAATAAAGTACTGCATGCAGTACTCCAAGTGTGGCCTCACCAGGGACCTGTACAGGGCAGGGTGACTTCCCCTCTCCTAGAGGGGAGTCTCCTTCCGATGCACCCCAGCCTTCTGTTGGCCTTTGCCACTGTCTTCCTGCACTGGGCTGAATGGTTCATTTCCCCTATTACCAGTACATCCAGATCCTTCTCCTCTGTTGACATGCATAAATGCACTCCCCCCCCCAACCAGTAACTGTTTCCTGGGTTCCTGGCTCCCAAGTGCATGACTTTGCACTTCCTGGCATTGAACCTAAGTTGCCATGTGTTCGCCCATCACTCCAGTCTTGCCAAATCCCCATGGAGTAATTTACCTCCTTCCTCCCCATCCACTTCCGCACAGATCTTAGTGTTGTTGACGAAGAGCCTGATCTTACTTTTTATCCGGCCTTCTATGTCAACAGTGAAAACATTAAACAGCACAGGTCCCAGCACCAAGCCTTATGGTACTCCACTTGTTACCACTCTGGGCTCCAATACTTCACCCCCCACTACCTTATGTTGTCTATGCTGTAACCAGCTCTTGACCCATCTAACCAATTTCCTCCCTGCTCCCAGGTTGCTCAATTTGCTGGTCAGCTTATCATAAGGCACTGAGTCAAAGGCCTTGATGAAGTCCAGGTAAAGGACATCCACTGCATGACCCTTGTCCAGTGCCTGCATCACCCAATCATAAAAGTCAACCAGGTTCATCTGGCAGGATCTGCCTGAGACAAACCTGTGTTGTTTGCCATCCTGGAGACCATTATGCTCCAGAAATTTCACCAGTCTTTTCTTGAGGACTGTCTCCATAAGCTTTCCTACAATTGTGGTAAGGCTCACTGGTCTATAGTTCCCTGGTTCATCCTTGGGCCCACTCTTATGCAGGGGCACCACATGCGCCACCCTCCACTTCCAGGGCATGCACCGCCTATCCAGAGAGGTACTGAACAGGTCCACCAGTGGCCCCACCAGGACTTCTGCCGACTCTCACAGGATTCTAGCATGAACTCCATCTGGCCCAGGTGCCTTATCTACCCTCACGGGCTTAAGGCCCTCCAACACCATTCCCATCATGATCTCCCCCATCCATGACCTCCACCCCCCACACTCCCATCCCACCCTTTCCTCTCCCTGTTGAATACTGAACAGAAGTACTTGTTGAGTACTTCTGCCTACTCTGCTCCCTTTTCCACCCAAATACTGCCATTCTTGATCCTCACGATCTGATCCTTACTCTTTCTTTTCTCCCATATATACCTGAAGAAATCCTTTTCACCTTCTGCAGGGCATGCTGTCTGAAATGCTGTCATAGGGCTTTCGTGGTGCAACCTGTTGTTTTAAGAAATATAGTGGTAACAGTGTGGTCTAGTAGAGTACTGGCTTCAGAACCAGGAGATTATATGTTCTAACCCTGTGTCACAGTCTACCCAAACTCAGGACACAGACTGTAGCAGGTTGTCAATTTTCTCAGCCCTCCACATCTGTGAGGGCATCTCAGTAGCTGCCACCACTTAGAAGTGATTCTTCAACCTGGGGACTTTCTTGGCTGGTATTCTACCAAAGCCACTGCTCACATAGTACAGTGTTCCTTTGGCTAAGGGCAAACGGACTTCCCCTGTCACTCACTGTCAAGAAAACACTTCACTACTTAGAATATCCTTTGAGTGTATCATGGGTGCAGGTGTAGGTGCAGGATACTTCTCATCTACTGTTAGGGTTACCACCTTTTAAGAAGCCCAAAGTGGGACATTTCTTACTGAAGCATGATTTTTCGCAGGACAGTGCGTAACCTCAACCGATGCAACAGACTTGTTTTCTCTATATAATCAGAATTAAGGCTAAGTGCAGTAGTTTCTTAGTTGCTTCTATTGTTTTTTATCATTTTGAGGTGTTTTAGTTAAGGTATTTTAGTTTTCTGCAACATTTAGTAGAAAGTTAGAAAATATTTTTCCTACTATAAAATTGGGACATTTAGTATTTTTCATGTTTTTTTGCAGGACACAGCTGCCCAAATCAGGACAGTCCTGCGAAAATCAGGACAGGTGGTAACCCTATCTACTGTCCATCCGGTGATGGGAAAGAGTTCCTGCAGGAAGTCGTGGACTTCTTCATTAATGTGGTTCCCCAGATGATTAATTCTGGGGGACTTCAATGCCTGGGTTGACAGTGAACAATCGCAATTTGGACAAGACTTCCTCCAACTGAAGACCTTGTTGGGCTTTATACAGGTGGTTACCTCCGTGACCCACATTTATGGTTACTCATTGGACTTGGTATTCCTCCTGGGGATGGAGATCTCTGATTTGGTGGTGGAACTGGTCAGATGGTCTGACCATCACACCGTAGGGTTCAGTTTTGCAGCTCTCCCCAATAGGCCTGCCCCTACGGAGATAGTCCAGTACTGCCCTTTAAGGGGTGTGACCCCAGATGGCCTAATGACACTGCTGGACCTATCAGGTATACTGAAGGAATGCTTGAAACCAGGGGATCTGGTGCTAGCCTATAATAAGGCAGTGACAGAGGCCCTGGATTCCATAGCTCCCGTTCGTGTTCATCCCCTCACTCTTCACCTGAGGTCCCCATGGTTTGATGGGACCTTGAAGGAGTTGAGGTGAGTGGAACGAAGGATAGAGAGGCGCTGGTGGAAATCGGGCCTGGAGGTTGACAGGCTTAGATTGATCGACCATTATACAGTTTATCAACTGGCTATCACACATAAGAAGGCAAGACCACTATACAGTTTATCAACTGGCTATCACCCCAAGAAGGCAGAATTCCTGTCCAGGGAGACTACCACTGTGCAAAATCAACCAGCTCAGCTCCTCTGGACTGTGGACAGATTGTGCAATCCAATTTGTCTTCAGCCTGGAGGAGCCTTTTCACAAGAGACGTGTGATGAGTTTGCTCAATTTTTCACAGATAAGGTTGCCACCTTCAGGTTTGGGATCTGCTCAGGCCCCTCTACTGGGTGTTGTGGAGGTCAGTAGGAGATTGTGAGCACCCGGTGTACCTGGGCTGACTTCATTCGGAAATCACTGATGTAGTAAGGATTATACAGACTTTGCGGCCAACCTGCTGTGGTCTGGATGTCACAGCATGTGGGAATAAACTTCAGACGAGGCAAATTTACAGGTTTAAAACACATCATGGTGTGATATTTATTTTTCAAAAGTTTAAAAAGTAATAAATGAAAACAAAAAAAATTGCAAAGAAAATCACTACTTAACATTAGTAGTTCCTCATATAATACAGTCCTGGATCTTAGACCAGCTTGTCTACCTCTCTTCTCCCTCAGGGCTGAGCCCCACTGGACTGAACTGAAGAGAACTCAGTGAAGAGGTTTTTATATCTTTTTGGTGGGGTCACCTAAGTGAGCCCTTTTCTATTTACATGTCTATACATGCTGTTTCATGTCTGAACATGTTGTTTTAAAACCAAGGGTGGTGAACTGTTTCAGGGGATTTCCTAGTTCAGTTAAAGGTACAGTAGATATCTCCACAGATATTGACTCTCTATATCTCTGATCCACAGTGACTAAGCACTTTTATAAAGTATACCACATTCTCATACATATAACCTTACACAGTAACAGATCTATAGTGTGAATATATGAAACTACCTTAAGGATTGCTTATAACTGTACTAATCATGACATTATTATTGTTTTATATGACTTATGAATCCTTTTTATTTAAAAAGGCTTTACTAACTGTATTCATTCCTATTTAAAATTGCCTTCATGTTTATTTGTACACAAAATGCACTTATGCACTTTACACAACACCTCTCCTGGTGTTTGGCATCATTCCAGGGACTGGATGGATGGAAATGGAAAAAGAATGAAAAGAGAGAACTAGTAGGAAGTTTAGTAGGGACAGAAAAGAGCTATGCTAGGTGGCCAACCTAGAATAGAGGGAAAAAAGAAGAAAAGCAAAGAGAAAAGCATTAACTGTTGCTAGTAAATAAGGAGATAGAAAAGTGGTCCATCAGTCACAGCCAAGCATACAGCCTAACTCCGCCACACTGGACCAGGGCCCAATGCGCCTCCTGGTGGGTTGCATTGATGAAATCGGCCCGGTCCTAGCCGAGATAGTCTGGAGGTCACTGGAGAGGGTTTTTTTCCTAGTCCCCTAAAATAGGCAGTTGTACAACCACACCTTAAAAAGTCTTCCCTTGACTCAGACTATCTGGCCAACTACAGACCTGTCTCTAACCTGCCCTTTGTGGGCAAGGTTATTAAGAAGGTGGTTGCGCTGCAACTAGATGATCATTTGTCCATCCACAACGTCTATGATTCTCTACAGTCCAGTTTTAGGAAGAGGCATAGTACTGAGATGGCTCTTGTTCGGGTGCTTAATGATCTCTTAATAGCGAGGGATCAGAAGACTCATTCTATCTTGGTCCTCCTTGATCTCTCTACAGTGTTTGACACTGTGGACCATGGAGTGTTGTTGGAGCACCTGCGGTTCTTCTGTGGACTGTCTTGTACAGTCCTCAGCTGGTTTCGATCATTCCTCGAGGGGAGTGGTGTCTGGGATTTATTCCTCAGTCCCTCACTCCCATCCTGCAGGGTACTGCAGGGCTCCATTCTATCTCCCATGTTGTTTGCAGCGTATATGCTGCCATTAGGAGACATTATTAAGCAGTACAATCTGAGGTTTCACTGCTATGCAGATGATCCTCAGCTGTACATGTCCTTTGTGTCCAAACAGAATGGAATCCTTTCATTCTTTAATGACTGCCTCTCCGAGATCCAGGACTGGATGAGTGCCAGCTGGCTGCAGTCGAACCCAGATAAAACTGAGGTGTTGGTTGTGGACCCAGATCATTGAGAGGCAGGCTTATTGGCTGGACAGTCATCCAGGCTATGCCTCGGGGGTGTTCAGCTGACTACCTCAGACCGAGTGCGGAACCTAGGCATTATTTTTGATGATGGCTTGACACTTAGATCACACGCGTCGGCTGTTGTCAAGACCTCATTTTACTATCTAAGGAATATCACCCCAGTAAAGCACCTGGTCCCTCCTGATGATCTTCCAATCCTGGTCCACGCATTCGTGACCTCCCACCTTGACTAATGCAATGCCCTTTATCTAGGGCTACTGGGGGTTGATATCCGTCACTTACAGCTGGTGCAGAATGCGGTAGCCAGGCTACTGACTGGCTCTTCTAGGGCCAGTCATATTATGCCTATGCTCCGTGGACTGCACTTGCTGCCAGTACAGTGGTGGATCACCTATAAGGTTGGTTTACTGATCTATAAAGCCCTACATGAGCAGTGACCCCCATTACTTGCAAGATCTCCTTCGCCCCTACTGCCCTTTCTGACCACTCCACTCCACCACCGAGGAATTGCTAGAGATTCCCAGGTTTCGACTTGAAAACATCGGGGGCTCGTTAGCCCCCACACTGTGGAATTCTCTACCTCATCTGGTGAGAGAGTGTCTGGTCGTCCGAAGTTTTAAGATAGCTTTAAAAACTTATTTATTTAGCCTGACTTAGCCAGATTGCTCTTAGCCTTGCAAGATTGTTACCGCAGATATTTTCAAGTGTTGTAATTTAAATGATTTACTGCTGTGTTATTTATTATGGTTTTTAATGATTGTTATATGTGTTTGGTTGTTTACTGTGTACAAGCACTTTGAACTCCTGGAAAGGCGCTTTTTATAAATAAAATATGATTTGATTTGAATATGGTAACTGTAGCCATCTTCTCCCTCTTCAGAATCAGATCGTGGATTTGTCAATACCAAAAGTTAACTATTCCCCCAAAAGATTCTGTCACAGGGGCATGAACTATATAAAAATTATATTTACTACTTCACAATATTTACACAATCTATAGGATATCACAATACACAAAGACTATGAGAATTACAGGGTTACTACAGACATTAAAAAGAAATGGTTTGCACACAGTAGAAGAAACACACAGAAAACCCCTCCTATAACTTAACTCTGAGCAAAGTAGAAAGATTTCTTACCACACAGAAACTTTGTGAGCTGTGGCAGACTTCCAATATTAGATGGTGAAAGTATGAAGCCCCAACACTGACTGATTTACTAGGATCTAACCAGACCTCTAAAGAATTCAGCTACCAGCCCCCCCATCATCAAATATGTCACTCTGACATCATGGATTTGATACTTTATTTGTCTCCTAAGGGTACCAACTCTCTAGAAAACAGGCCTAAACCAGAATCTTCTGTTTTGTGGAATCACAGACCGTCTCATTGTTCTGAGCCTTGTCCACTCAGCAGTGGGGGGGGGGGCTGCATGACCTGGACAGTTTCCTGACATAAAAGACTGTGGTCTCTTTGAAGCTCTCTCATTAACTGACATGGGGATTCTGCTGTTGCATGACAAAGGGATTGTAATTACTTCTCAGGGGCAGCTGCTTCTGCCTCTGACAACAATTTTTATCTCACTTCCCGAGTCTGTCTCTGTCCCCTCAGCAGATAGAGTTAATTAGAAAAATTTAAAAATAGAAGAAAAAAAAACAGAACAAAATAATTGTAACACCCTGCTAGAGCCAAAAACTCACTATGGGACCTTGGGCAAGTCACTTAGCCTCCCAGTACTCCAGTCCACACAGCAGTGGAAATGGATAGCAGCAGAACCCCAATAGAAAGAGATGTTGTATCTCAGCTGGGCTGTCCAGGTTAAATAAACTGTTACATAAATTGAAAAGTGAATAAATTGATGGACGTTCTTTTTATTTTTTTTAAATACTTCTTTATTGAAAAGATTTGAGGAGCAGACATTTGCGCAAGATCAAGTACAGAGAACAAGTTCAAAAGTGTAACAATATAAAGTACAACAACATTAATCCAGCAAAAGGGAATGGAAACACAGTGTCATTACACTGACTTGTAGAGCAGTGAAAAATAAATTGGTCACATTGATGAATCAGTCTCAGAGCCCTTTCTTATAGTACTAAAATGCAGGCAGTTCTGATAGTTCCATAACACACTATGTTGATTTATAAGTCCATTATTTCCTACTGTGTTTAGTAAAATAAAGTAAAAAATGATTGCTAGCACAGAAATATCAAAGGAACCTAACTAAATCACAGTGTCAGTTAAATATACACTGGGCACCTTGTTGTGATCAGTCTGACTCAAGCTCTTTCACCACCAAGCTGTACATTTCTCAATGGGTCCAATGGTTAGTGTATACTAGGGTCTGGATAGTCAATGGGGTTGCCCATCCAATGCGCCCCGGCGTGATATTCAAAGGGACAGGCTGCGCGGCACAACCCCCGATGCACGGGGCGCATTGGTAATGTATGAGGCGCAGATGCAGGGGGCATGCCCATGCATATGCGGCACATCCCGATATTCAGCCTGGGATGTGCAGCACATATGCTTGCCCAACCCCTGAATGTGCCGCACACTGGTACACAAAGTTGAGCCGCAAAAAAAATGGCTCAAATGCCAGAAACTCACAGGTGGGTGGCTGTACTGCATGGCGCACCACAACAGTTGCTGGCCATGGGTGGCCACCCCGCCAGCAGAAACACCATCCACAAGCACCCTGCCCTGGGAGCATTGTGCCCCCGAACACCGTCACCCGATCGTGGGCATATGTACAGATATGATCCCCTGGTGGTCTAGTGGGAAGCTCCTACCACCCGATCGTGGGTATTTGTAAAACAGAACCCTGGTGATCCAGTGGTGAGCTCCCATCCCCTGATCGTGAGCAGGTATAAAGTCATAGCCCTGGTGGTCCAGTGGCGATCCCCCCTATTGCCCGATCTCAGGCAGTTGTAAACTCACATCCATGGTGGTCCAGCGGTATGCCCCTCTCACCCGATTGTGGGCACATTGAAATGACCTATTCCTGGTGGTCCAGTGGTACCCCTCCCCACCCACCCACAGAGGTCCCCACCACCCAGCACCTCCCTTGTCATCAGCGGGCGGCAGCACCCCTCGACCGAATGACAGCATACAGTGCATGGACCAACGGGAGTGCAGACCATACTGTACTACACAGGCCCGATATGTGAATGAATGCAGGAGCAGTGGTACTTCCATGGCACCGCAGAGTGAAGATCCCCAACAGCTGCAACCTAGCAGGGCACCAGGCACAAGTCACTGGGAAATGGCACATCACATGCAAATGGGGCCATAATGACGTGCAAATAGCCCCATTTGCACCTTGCATGCATAATGGCCTCATTTGCATGCCCCGTGCTGAATATCGTGGATGATGCGCCTAGCACACCTACACTTACGCATCCCCCTGCTCCTGTTCCCTGGATGTACAGTGTGTGCATCCTTTGTGCCATATTCAACGGTGCTGAGCCATGGCGCAGCACCGTTGAATATCGCCTGGTCCATGCCCTGGCACAGCCCAGTTGCGCTGCACTCAGGCTTGCACCACTGCCCAGTGTAGTCTGAATATCCAGCCCTATGAGTTTATGTTGCAAGACAAAGTTGAGTCTCTCCATTGTTTGAATTTGAGAAATCACCTCAAACCAATAATTTTGTATAGGGGGATCCTCTAACAGCCATTTTCTAGTTATAGCTTTGGCTGCAGCCACAGTCAAGATGTTCCACAAATTTATACTCTTCCTACCTTGCATGTCAAGAGGCTTAATTCTCAAAAAGAGGTGTTAACAGGTAAGGGGGTTCTGTAGGTTTAGGATATGGGATACACCTCTGCCCACATGTCTCAAGAAAACTGCCAAGCTGGGACAGTGCCGAAAGATATGGGTGTGAATAGCCCTTGGCTCCTCATACTTTCTCCAGCAGTGAGGAGTATTATTCCCATCCCACTTATATTTTATCCGAGTGGTAACACACACTTATTGTTACATTTTCGTTGATAAATTTTATTTAGATGGACAGACCTGGTTAATTCTTTCTTTAAATCAGTAACAGTGGGAAAAAGAATTTGTGAAATATTATGTTTGGGATAATATATTTTATATTTATGGATTAACGCTATCCAATTCCTAGTAAACTCAATGTCAAGAGGTTTCCAACCCAGATTATTTAATAACAATGATGCATCCTATAGCTACATTGCAAAACATATCTAGCTATTTTATATTGTAGTTTGTCTAACTTGGCCAACAAGCATTTGTTTGCTGTCCGATAAATTAACTCCCCATATCTAAGAGCAGGCAGGATAAGCTGCTCTGCTATCCTTTTCCAATCTTGAAGTTTAAAGCATCTAGTAGTTCTCTTTAGCACCCTTTGTTTCTTAGTTATCATTCCAATAATCATAGAAATATGATCGTTGAATGCTAAAAGTGGGTCAGTAAGTACTCTTATGTAATAATAACTAGACACTAATTCAGTCTGAGTTTGATTACAAGTAAAAATCTGTAATTGTGAAACATTTTTACTTTCAGTGGCAAAATGCATCAGTTTTGTTTTCTTTACATTCATGAGTAGCTGTAACCTGAGGAACCACTCCTTAACCTTGGCAAAGTCGGCCTGGAACTTAGTCTGAAGGTCCGAGATGTTAACCCATGCAGCTATTATTATTGGATCATCAGCATACAACCTAATGGCTGTATGCTATATCACAGAGGTAAGTCATTATTGAAAATCAAAAACAGGAGGGGTCCCAGGATGAACCCAAGGAACCCCCCTGAAGATTTTATGAGGTTTCAACAGATGACGTTGTACCTCAACCCTCTGGGTATGCCCAGTTAAGTAGGGAGTACTTAACTGGACATATAAATATGTGGGTAGGGCATTCATTTTAAGTGACTGTACTCAAGCATGGAATGGAAAGTGGAAGAATCGGCCTCTGTTTAACATCTGTGAAAATCTCATTTACCAGAGGGGCATGGTTGTCTTCAAATAGGTATTGTGATTTAAGGCCCAGAATAATCTGCAGGCATCTAAATTTAGCTAGGTCCCACTTTATGAGGTAGCAAAGTCTGAGTTGAATGGATGTCTGATGGAAGAAGACTAATACCTCTGGCTTGGTCTTATTAAGGGTATAACCCAATATCCACAAGAACTGTGAATTTCCTTCATTACATTATGAAAGGATGCTTGAGGGGTTCCCATATATAACAGAACGTCATTCGCGTAAAGGGCTATCTTATGTTCTATGCCCCCCAGGTGGATGCTGCATATATCCTTATTGTGTCTGATACTCTGGGCCACAGGTTCTATGTATAACACTAGTAAGAATAGGGATAGGGGACAACCCTGTCAGGTGCCCTTTCCCAGTGCAAAACTCCCTGATATGTGACCTTTTGCCTTAATGTTGGCTGAAGGAGCTGTGTATAGTGTGGAGATGTACTACGTGAATGTCTCCTAGAAGCCAAAGGACCCCCTGTAAATATGGCCAGGACACTTTATTAAAAGCTTTCTCAGCATCTAAACTCTTGTGAAAGCTGACTGTTTTGAGCAGTGGAGACAGTCTACAATGTGAACTGTCCCACAGATATTATCCTGTGCCTGACGGCCCAGGACAAACCCCGATTGAGCTTGGTGTATTAAGTTGGGAATGAGAGGCTCAAGTCTCCTGGTCAAGATGGATGTCAGGAATTTGTAATCTATATTTAAGACAGAGATAGACCTATAAGAGGTACAATGGGAGGGGTCCTAGCCATGCTTGAGTATCACAGATATTATCACCTGCGACCAACAGGGGGCCATTTTATCACCGTCGTTCAAGGCAGCAGAGAAAGCCTTTCTCAGAAGTGGGGTTCCAGCATCTTTAAATTGCTTGTAAACTTCTCCCTCGAACCTGTCTGTTCCTGGGTATTTACCAGTTTTCAATTAGGTAATCTCCCTCAGGATTTCACTATCAGAGAAGGGGCAGTAAGCATGGCATTCTGCTCCTCAGTAATTTGGGACAATGCTAGGGGTTGTGGGAAATTGGCAATTATCCCCAGGAACCTCTGGGCCAGCAGAACATAAGTTAGTGCAGTAAGTCTTGAAGGCCTCTGAGATGGTATGAATCTCAGTCAACTTCACATCCAAATTGGGGTGGATCAACTTTGTGATCTGTGCCCTAGCTCATTGCACCCTCAAGCACCCTGCTAGCAAGCTGAGCATCCTTGCCCCCCCCCAAACATAATATTGCTACCTGAGAAACAACAGCTGTTGCTCTACCTTACAGTCCGGCAAGGCCCCTAGGGCCTTCTTAAACATAATTTCCTTTGTCTATCCCCTATTTAACTTTCTGGTGAGCTTCATTCAAGGTTTCTAATTTGCATCTCGAGCTCCCCAACCCCCGCCATATGCCTCCCTCTATTTTTTCCACCTCACAGAATATTCAATAAACCTACACCTCACTAAAGCCTTTATTGCATCTTACAGAATTTCTAGGGAGATTTCAGAAGAATCATTGTATCTTAAGGCTTGGTCTATAAGTTGGGAGAGTCCAATCAGAATCTCCTGATCTTTCAGAAATGAGACATTAAGACTCCAGAATGTATTTTTTCGAAGCATGCCTAATTGTACCTGCTTTTATACTGGGGTATGATATGAGAGACCAAAACCATTTGCCACTATAACCTCCAGTTCCTTGTGTATCAAAAAAAGTCCAGGCAGGATTGTATCTTGTGGGGGCAGAGAAATAGATATAGTCTCAATTTTGCCCATTAAGATGACACCAAACATCCAAGTAGCCCAGTTATGTTAATACTTTCTTGACCTTTTTGGCTTCTTGATGCTTTCTCTTGGAGATCTGCGAGGTGCTATCTAACTAAAGGATAAAAGTTAAATTTAAGTCACCTCCACAAATCAAGGAGCCATCCCACATTCTGCCCATAGCAGGAAAATATGACGATCAAAAGCATAATCTGAGCTGGGGGGCATACGTAGAAGCTAGGGTCTGAGTAGTACCATTACAGCAGCCCTTCACAATGGCATATCTACTCTCCTTGTTAACCTTTTTGTCTAATACTTCAAATGCTACTACATCAAAAATAATTACTATGGCACCCCTCCTCCGCCGAGCTTTATAGGAGTAGGAGTAGGCATTGGTAGTTCGGTAGCCAAAGCATTTCAATTTTTCATATTCAGCATTAGATATATGGGTTTTCTGTAAGAAAATAATTTCAGCGTGTGACCATTTCAGAAAGGATAATACTTTGCTACATTTTATGGGGTTAGACAGCCCATGTACATTATAGGACATAAAAAGAGTGCTGGCCTTCACCATTATCTGAATGCCAGTATGTCAGTATGTAAAATACAAAGTTAATAAGAGACATGTACAAGTGCTTAGTGCACTGAAGTGCACCCATGGGTAGTTTTGTGACCATTCAATAATAAAACAAAATTAACCCAAGGAGAACTGATTGTGCAAACCAGGCACAGTGAAACCAAACAGATACATATAAAATGCTTCCAAGGCAGATGAGATATCATAGCTCTGTTTCCTCTCCCTGGCAGGAAAGTTAGTGGTTCATCAGCTGAGGGAGGATGGCAGAGGTGTATTGCCCTCCATAAGAGCAACCCCAAGAACCCAAAGAAACATAGAAACACAGAATTTGATGGCAGATAAGGACCGCTTGGCCCACCTAGTTTGCCCATTTCCCTACCTAATGGATAAGCTGCAGATCCTAGTTAACCAACAGCCTACTTCCTCCTAACCCCCACTAGAATTGCTTTATGTCTATCCCATGCATTCTTGAATTCCCACAGTTTTTTGATTACACAACCTTCTCAGGAAGGCTGTTCCATGATTCCACAACCCTCTCCGTGAAAAAATACTTCCTCACATTAACTCTGAGCTGTCCCCCTCTATCTTCAAATTGTGCCCCCTTGTTCTTGCACATCTCTTTTTCTGAAAGATGCTACCCTCTTTTACTTTGTTGATTCCCTTGAAGTACTTGAAAGTTTCTATCATGTCCCCCCTCTCCCTCCTTTCCTCGAGGGTATACATATTAAGCTCCTTTTGGTCTCTCTTCGTATGTCTTTTGGTGCAGACCCTGCACCATTTTGGTTGCCCTCCTCTGGACAGCCTCCACCCTGTCTATGTCTTTGCAGAGATAGGGTCTCCAGAACTGCACACAGTACTCCAGATGGGGTCTCACCAACTGTCTGTATAGAGGGATAACAACAACAAAGGAGGTCCACAGGGTTCCAAATCAATATTACAGGTACAGATCCAGGTGAGAAGTACAGTATGCCCCTCAAAGTATCCTGGGACCCTCCCTTCCCAGGCTGTGATAAACAGGCAAGTAACCTTCAATCATTTTATAACAATATAAACAACACTAGGACACGCACTGAGGTCTGCAATCAGTCTACCCCCCCCCAATTCCCAGCCAATGCCCAATCACTGTTAGTGTTAGGAGAAAACAAGACAGATATTAAAAGGAGGCATGTCTCACTCAGTCTGCAATAATACTAGTATCAGTTGCTGAGCCATCATCAGCATCAACCTGAGACCCGGCATCCAGGACAGGAGGAAAGCAGAGGGCAGCCCTATCCCAGAGGGTGCCCGGTTACTGGTAATTTGACTACTGACTGGACTCCCCCAGCACCTGTCATATCACTCCCAAGCGGACTGCTCCTCAGAGGAGGCCCCCCGCCACTGTGTATCCACAGCCCTTCACAAATCAATAAAAGAGCTTTGCTTGTGCTCCTCAAGATTAAACTGGAGAAGCATGAAGGCATGTCTCCCACAAAGTTAATGTCTGGAGGGAGAGATCAAGAGACTACCACCAAAAACCACAGCACTACCGGTATTACTAGTAAGATGAGTAACAGCATAGATAACTTAACACTGATTATGGTTTACTTGGTTTACAGGACAAAAGAAGGCAAGCTGCCCATCAAGATTGTCCCCCCCACATAGTGGGATAATATACCCTAGTATTGTTAGTTAGGAAGCCATTTATCCACATTTAATTTAAAGGTACCTATATTAGGACTGTCAACAAGCTGCTGAGGTAGCTTGTTCCCCACTCTGGGTGCCCTAATGGAAAAAATGTAATCTTTTGTTAGTTCTAGCCTTTTGAATATAAAGCTGTTTACTGTGTAGTCTTGGAACAATTTTCCTGTTATCATATGCAATACCGCATTGAGACATTAGAGCTGGGGATTGAATTATTTTGAACAACTGTAAGAAATCTCCTCTGGCCCTTCTCATCTCAATGGAAAAAAGGCCAGTAAAGTTAAGTCTGGTGTTATAGTCAAATTGTGACAAGTAAGGAACAGTTTTTGTGATCTTATGTTGTATTTGTTCGATTCTGTTAATGTCTGAAACAAGATAAGGGCTCCAAAATGGTGACCCATAGTCTGTATAAGGTCGAATGTAAGTTTCATATAAAGTTAATATGCACTGTTCCATTTTGGATATAAATGTGTGGTTAATACGTCTGATTAAAGCGTTTGTTGAATTAGCAATTTTGTTACAATGATCAACTGGTGAGAGTTTGCAGTTAACCATAATCCCTAGAACCTTTTCACAAGAAGATGTTTTAATATTGACACCATTTAATGTGTAGGTCTGAGTTGGGTTATAAGTACTCAGGTGAATTACTGAACACTTATCAACATTAAAAGCCATTCCATTTATTGATGCCCATTGTTCTATGTAACCTAGCTCAAGTGTAAGAGATTTCATGTTAACTGGGTCGTCGACTCTTCCCCCCAGTTTGGTGTCGTCCATGAACTTAGTGAAAATATTACTGGAATTAATTTTCATATCGCTAATGAAGATATTAAACAGAGTTGGACACAGGACCGAACCCTGGGGGACCCCACTAGTCACACGTCCTACTGGGGAAAGGCCTTCATTAACCCTGACCATCTGAGTCCTACCAGTAAGCCAAACATTAACCCACTTTATAATAAATGGTGAAAACCCTAGAGTGATAAGTTTGTTCACTAAAATTACGTGTGATACCTTATCAAAGGCTTTACTAAAGTCTAGTAAAATGACATCAACGGGGATGTTGCAGTCTAAGTGTTTACTGATGTATGCATAAAATGTCAATAAATTGGTGGTATACGAATACCCTTGCTTGAATCTAAGCTGTGACAGATCTACATTTTTTAAGGACACCGTTTCCTGTTCGATAACTATTTTAGGAATTTTTTCCATCATTTTACAGGGGATAGAAGTGAGACTAATGGGTCTATAATTCTCAAGTCTGGAACGTAACCCCTGTTTGTGGATGGGGGTAACAATGGCGGTAAGCCAGCCTCGTGGTACAGTTGATTCTTGCAAGGACTTATTGAATATTATAGTTAATGGTAGAATGATGTTGTCAAGTGTCCCAATCAAGAAGTTGGGATTAATGTTATCTGGCCCAGGACTAGAGGTTTTTTAATAGTTTCCAGTGTTTTCATTGTGTCTTGTACAGAAATTGTATACCCTACGTTAGAGGGTGGGGAGCAATAACTATGTGGCCGTCCGTCAGGTGTAGAAAATACTGAACAGAAATAATTGTTAAAGGCTGACGCTATCTCAGTGTCGGAAATCATGGTGGAGTTGTCAATCACTAGAAGCCCTACTACTCCGGTGTTCCCTTTTTTCCCATTCAGGTATGAATAAAGTAATTTATGGGAGTCCTTAGTATGGGCAATTTTAAACTCCAGGTTACGTTTTGCTAATGTAATGTGCTTCTTTAAAATCCTAACAGATTGTAGTTTAGAATGGCTTCCTGTTTTGCATCTAAATAACAGTTTTTTTAAAGTTTTAAATAACTTTCGTTTAATAATAATTTGTTTTTTTATGGTGTTATTAAACCATAAGGGTACCTTCCCTTTGTTGTTATATTTATTTTTTTCAGGGACGTACTGATGTTCAAGCACATGAATTGTTGTTTTGAGTATGGTCCAAGCTTCTTCGGTATTAAGATTATGAAGGTTATCCACCCAATCAATACTTTTTAATTTCTTGTTTATAGTAAGAAAATCGGCATTCTTGTATAGTTTAATTTTAGCGTAGTTATTTGTTGGTTCAGAATTATGTGATGTAGTGAAGTATAGGGATAAGTGATCACTATTACCTAAAGGATCAGAAGTTTTAAAGTTTGTTATTTTGTTTTCAATGTTGGTAATAAGAAGATCTAAGGTGTTTATCCCTCGAGCTGGTTCCTGCACTAGTTGAGTAAGGCCTAAATCTATTATAGAAGACAAGAAAAGCTTGTCATGTTGAGAACTACCGGTTAGACGTTCCCAATTGATAGATGGAAGGTTAAAGCCGCCCACGATAAGGACCATACCATTAGTAGCTAATAATTTTATTTCATTAGTTAAGGACTGAGTATAAACAAGATCAGCTGCCGGGGGTCTGTAACAGGTACCTACTGTTAGTTTAAACTGCTCGTGAAACTGGAGGGAGATCCATAAACATTCGAGGTAAGGGTCTGAGCTAAGTTTGTAGGATAAGATGTTATTTCTGACATAGAGACAGACCCCTCCACCCTTCCTATTGCCTGTTCTATTTTTAGTATAAAGTATAAACCCTGGTATCACCATAGTCCAGGCTTTGTCTGAACTTCCCCATGTCTCAGATATAGATATAAGGCTAAGATTGTAGAGAGAAATCTTGGCTTCAAGTTCAGCCATTTTAAGGGTATTTAGTGAACGGGCGTTAAGAAAGAGTATATTAACTTGATTATTCTGCTGAGGGAATGTAGAAGTAATAAGACACTTGCTGTTAGATCCGGTCTCCCCCCGTGACTAACGGTTTAAATGGTTATGAACAAAGGAGCAGATTTTGCGTCCCAGTAATGTATTTCCCCTCCTACTTAGATGTAGCCCATCCCAACAAAAGAGGGAAGGGTTATCTGCAAATTCCTCCCAATGAGTTAAGCATGGAATACCAGCCTAAGGCAGAATTTTCAAAGCCATTCATTGATGGCTTTTATTCTTTTAACCATGGAAGAAGTTGCTCTTGGGACTGGAAGAATCTCTGAGAAGCAAATACTGCAACCTTTATCTACCAGTATGTTGCAGAGACTCACGTAATCTTGCTTCAGCTGGTTAAGAAGTGTTCTAGTAATATCGTTGTTCCCACAGTGGATGACTACAAGGGGGTTCGCCCCTGCCTGGGATAAGATTGGTGTAATCATTGATGTTATGTCTCATACCTTTGCCCCCCTGTAACTAGAACATGTTCTGTTAGTTTTATCAGGGTTGCATATAATATGATCAGTGTATTTGATTAGTGAGTCACCTAAAACCAATATCTGTCTATTACGTAATGCTGGATTAAAGTGCTTCTCACTGTGTACAGGAGAAATAACAGGTTTTTTGTTTGTAGGGAACCATCCAAAGATACAGAAAGTACAGGAGTGGAGGAGATGTTAATATCTTTCCCTGAAGGCACAATTCCTGGGATAACAAAGCCTAGGTCAGGGGTGTCAGGTATATAAGGTTCATCAGTGTTCATGTGTGTTAAAGGTTGATATGAGTTATGCAATGGTAATTTAGCGACAAAGGTACAACCACCAGTTCCTGGTCAAATTAAGGTAGGCACCCTTCCTGCACCATCAGAGATTTTAAAGTCGTAATTAGTAGGTTCAGCCCTAATAGTGGCAGGGGTAGAGCTTGTAATAATGTCCCTGCCAGATAATGCCAAACACGTTAGGGAATCCACATCAAGTTCCCCAACTGATCTGTCAGGGGGAACAGCTGACGTATCAATATCCAATAATATGGACATCTGGTCGATATAGTCCTCCAAAGCTTCTATTTCAGGATTGTTTGGGGTTCTGGTAGTAAGGCGTTTTATATCTGCCTGTAATGTTGTAACAAGTTGGCATTTTGTACATATAAATTTGGGAACTTGTTTCCCAGTAGCATACATTTCACAGGAGGTGCAGTGATTCTTAGCTTGCTTCATTTTGACTTAGTTCAATTGACTTACCGTCTATCTAACACTGTGGGTAAAGTCCTTGTATTAACCTCTCGTGCCCCTGTTCCGATGTTCCCCGTGGACACGGTAGACATGCGTGGGAGCGCGTGTCTCTGCATGCGTCTCCATGTGACCCACGCATACGTTGCCCCACTCGCTACAGCGAGTGTATAAATAGTGTAAAACCGGAAGTGCTAGCGCTCACATACTTCCGGTTTCGTGCTATATTTTTAAAGTTAAAAAGGTGATTCCTAGCCTTTAAAAAGGCTAAGCCAAGTGGTAGCAGAAGAAAAAGAAATGTATCAGGGCCGTAGAGAAGCTTAAACAGCCTCTATGGGCATATATTGATTGTCTGAGTGCTGTTGCTAGTATTCAATCCTCCAGTATCCCATAAGCCAGTATAACAATAACACACTGTCGGAGATAGGTTGAGAAATAAAGAAAACCCTGGTCTCAGAGTATAAGAAACCAATGATATAAACTCAAGTATCAAGCAAATGGTAGTGTTCAACCTCTCATTCGAGGTACGTGTCTTTAGCTATATATAAAAAAGAAACATTGAATGCAAATATGGCAGTGAGACAGTACTATGATAGTCCATTGGGCCCCAGTGATGGTATGAAAATGAGGGTTACTCACCTGTAACCGCAGTTCTAGCAGTGGTATATGTTGCACATCCACACTTTGGCAGTCTTTCTTCCCTTTGAATTCTGCCAGAACATTTTCAAGCTAAGCTCCTCCAACCTACCTGGGTGGTATCCTCCTTGGCTTCATCCTATGATATCAGATCTTGCACACTGGAAGCAGGGATCTGTGTACCACTTGCCAGGGAGGGTTGTATGGATGTGCACCATATACCACTCCTAGAACAACATTTACAGGTGAGTAACCCTCATTTCTAGGAACATGAATATGGTGCACTATCCACACTTTGGCGTACTCCTAGCAGTTCTCTGGGAGGAAGGGGCAAGGCACACACCCCTACTGATGAAAAGAAAAAGGGGGGGAACAGAGGCCCCAAAACTGACATCCCGGCATGACTCAAGATTGATGCAATAGTGGGAGATGAAGGTGTGAGCTGTCTGCCAGGGAACCCCCCCCCCCAGCAGATCTCCTGGATAGGCAAGTCCCTGGAGGCAGTCACCTAGGCAGTGGTATACCTGGTGGAATGAGCCCATAGCCCCAATGGGAGGCTTCCTACCAGCCAACCTAAGCAGAGGGTGAGGCATGATACAAACACCTGCCAAACTTCCACCTAGCTGCCAGTCTGCTAGGTGTGGCTCCAGTGTAAGAGGCAAAGAAGCTAGCAAACCCTTCTCTGAGCTCCAGTCATGCGCTCCATGAAAGAATGAGTGCATCCCACACGACCAGCATGTGGAGCCTGGGCTCAGCCTCTGAGGTGAAGTGGTAAATCACACTGAGATAAAGATCACATGAAGAATGTGACTTCAAAACAACCTGCTAAAGGAACTTCGGGGTTCCTATGGAAAACAAAGAACAGTGACTCCACAGAGTGCCCAGAGCTCACTGATCCTCTGGTGGAGAAAGTCACCACCAAAAAGGTGGTCTTCCGTGACAGGTGTGACCTTGCACACCTGGGCATTGGTTCAAATGTTTTGCCCATGAGCAGTGCCAGTACCAGCAACAAGTCCCAAGGTGGTAGAGGTTCACTCACTAGTGGGGACCAGGCCCTTAAAGAAGCACCCAACCACCGTTGCCCTGCACCACCATCAGCATACCTCCTGGCACCCAGCACACCCAGGTGGGAGCCAGGAGCACCTTAAGGGTCACTGCTATCAGGCTCGGCAGAGAGAAGGCCTACAAGAGCCAGGATACTAGCCCCAGAGCAGGTTGGGGGGAGACTCCCCGAAGTCAAAGGAGCAGATCCAAGCACAGGTGTAAGTGCCACTGAGGGCTGCCACTGCTGAGGCTGAGAGGAGTTGGCACCATAGCTGGCGCAGCCAGTTTGGGCCACCAGGAATCTCCACACCTTGTCCCTCCACACCCTGACCAATGCTTTGTGGAGCAGAAGGAAGGGAGTGAAGGCAGACAGGAGGCCTGGGGAACAAGGCCTCACAAAGGCATGCCCCAACAGTGGTCAGCACTGTGAGGAGTGGGCACAGAACAGCCCCAGCTGTATGTTCTCATAGGAGACAAACAGGTAGCCACGGGGAGAACAGGTGATACACCACCCCCAGTGCAGTAACCACTCATAAGACACCTCACCATGTGGCTGAGGGTGTCCGCTAGCTGGATGGAGGCACCAGCCTCATGGATCACCAGGAAAGCAGTCGTCAGACTGTGTATGAGGGTACAGGTGCAGAGGGCCCCTGACCAAAGGGGGAGCCCCCACCTGGGGAGGCAGTACAGGGTCATGGAGCTGTCCATCGGGACCAGCATGACTGCAGCCCCGTAGATGGAGTGAGGGCTGACAGAGTCAGACACAATGCACAGAGCTCCAAACTGTGGATGTGGTCAAGGAACCCCAGGGGGAGTTAGAGTCCATGGGCCCTGAGATTTCCCAGGCATACACCCTATCCTACCAGAGATGTGGCTGTCAAAGTGATTGTCAGTCCTAGGTGGCTGAACTGGGACTCCCTTCTGCAGGTGTTCCAGGATGAGCTACCCCTAGATGGAATCCCATTCTGTCTGCACCACCGGAAATGGCTGGTCCAGGAGTCTGAGGTGCAGAGACCACTGGTGGGCCAACCCCCACTGCATGAGATGCAACTGGCAGTGGGCCCACCAGACCATGCTAGTGCAGGATGCCAGATACCCCAGTGGTCATCAAAAATTCTGTCTGGGAGCAAGAGTCCAATCATCAGGTAAAGGAGGAAGCTCTGTCACCCGGATCCCTGAGAGTCAGGCCATAGCCCAAGGGAGGTCACCCGAAGAAGTGGGCAACCATAAAGGGGTGGAGTTCTGACTGAGGTGACCAGAAGGCCCAAGGACAAGGAAGTGTGGTGGGCCAGATCCCTGGACTGCTTCATGTCCTCCTGATAGGAACTGGTGAACAGCCAGCCTTCCAGGTAGATGTATACTTTGATCCCTCAGCACTGTAGGAATGTAGGCACCACCACCAGGCACTCAGCAAAGACCCTGGGGGCGAGGACAGCCAAGGGGAGGAGAGGCCAAAGGACAGCACTTACAGCTCAAGGGTACCCAATTAGTACAGAACCAAAGGACCCATCAGCGGGATGGATGAACTGGGATATCCCAGAGGTCCAGAGGGCAGAGCCGAATGCCCTGCTCCAGGGATGGGGGGACAAGAAGTATCTGAAAACGAAGCCCTCACCAGCCAGGGTATCCAGCACATGGCTACAGTGTCAGCTGAAGAGGTTGAGCAATGTCCTCCCAGAGAGCAGATAGCAGATCCTGAGATACTCTGCCTCCCCCCGTGGAGCATGGTTCCGTAGGATGGGGCAGACCACAGCCCAGCATATAGAATGCCCCAGAGACTGATGGTAGGATGAACCAGATGTGTCAGAGATGGCAAAGCTGACCCCCATGGAGACCAAAGTCTGAGAAAGGACAGGCAGGAAAGAGACACCCTGTGACCCACCATTGAGCAGGCAGGGTGAAGGCCTGGGCCTTGGAGTCAGAGGAGCACAGCCACCTTGACCCCCAGGCTTCTTGAAAGCCAGAGGTGGGGGGTTGAGGCAGAGAACTGAGGCACATGGCACCAGACCTGGGAAGGCCCCAAGAGGGGCTGTGGTGGCTGGGACTATTGGGCCTGGATTGCCCAAAACAGCAGGGTGCTCACCCAGCTCATCAGTTTCATCTGAGGGAGTAAAACAAAAGTGAAGTTGGCCCAGGACAACATTCTAGTAATGAGAGGACCAGCCACTCCTCGGCTGAACCAGCTGGGACCCGGGATGGAGCCTCTGCCAATGAAAGTGGGAAAGCTGCCAGAAGGGTGGAAATCCCTGACTGAGCTGCATGCCCCAGGAGATGCAGCAGCCAAGGACCGAGCACCTGAGTTGCCAATGTCCAAGGCTGGTTGAACCCGGAGCTCAGCAACCTAACAGACCTTGACCCAGAATATCTGAACCGCCAACTGTAGATCCACAGGGAGGTGGAGAGGTACACAGTCCAGCAACCCATGACCATGAGACACAAATAAGATGGCTGGCAGGATGGCGAATCATACCCACCAGAGACTGAAGGAGAGAGCAGCAGACACCAGGGACACCGCCCGGTCCCTCCATTCCACGGTAGGGAAGTGGTGACACCACGACAGAGCCCATCCACCAGAAACCCAAACTTGCACCCCAATTCTTTGGCCAAAGGGTGGCCTCAGAAGGAGCCTGGCAGGAACCCCATGGAGTTGCAGACTATGCAGCACAACAGCCCCGGGCAAGAGGCTGGACCCTACCAAAGCTCCCGAGTGGGACCAAAAATGGCTCCTGCCACTACAGAAGTCACCTGTCAGTGGACTCCGGAGCAAGCCTGGAGCCTGAGAGGCAGCATAGAGGAGGACCCAGAATACGGCGGCTCCATTAACACTGCCCTCGACCCAGACTCCTAGAGGATCATTCAGGGCTCAACCAGACAGAAGTCTCTAAGGACAGCTGGTCAGGGAGGCTAGAAGTGGTCTGCAGCCTGGGATGAAGTCTAAGCAAGGGCAGGGCAAGACAGGGCTCCCCCAGATGGAAAGAGAATCCGGCATCGGTGCAGCCATGACAAAGCTAGAATGGCCACAGCAGCACCGAGTGTGGGAGCACCAGACCCTATGAAGTGGCATGAATGTGGCCAAGGAGCCACTCGGCTACGTCAGCACTTTCTAATGATGCTGCAAGCCACGGCAGAGCCTACCTTCACCCAAAGACAAGAAGGCAGAGGAGTGTAAATAGTACTTCTGAGTGACTAGCCGAGAGTGGGAACACCAAAGTGCCCAAGATCTCCAACCCAAATGGGACCAAGCCCTCGATCATGACCTCGACCGACAATGATAGGGTCATCAGGAAGGAGATGCAGGGAAAAGAACCATGTACAAAGCACAGATCTGAGCTCACGGGACCCCCAAGGGGACAAGCTCTGAAAGGGAGATTGCCCAGATGGCTGGTGCAACTGGCCCTGCAGAAGGAGGGTTGGGGGGACCGGAGTCTGAAAAGGGGAGACAACCTCGACTTTCAACAATGGGCCATCCGGGCTCGGACAACTATCAGTCAAGCGGACAGCCCATGTCTCAGCCAACAAGCCCAATGGGGACACCAAGGGGCTTACTGGCCAAAGCTGATGGCTCAACAGCCATTGAGCCAGACTCAGACTCACGGAGGCAGAAGGAGTAAGCCTGCTCCCAGTCCCGAGATGGAACCTCGTAAAAGATGAGGACCTGCATAAAATGGACCCACAGGAACAGCCCTCTCCGAAGGTAAGAAGCGATTGACACAAGTCCTGAGAAGCTTCGGTACATGAAGCTCCCAATCCCCCCGGGAGCAATGCAGAAACCAAAGTGGCGCCAGTCAAGATCTAGGCTGCCATTCTTCGAGCATGGCAAGTTGCGACTCTGAGCCCATTGCCGCCAAAACGGCCCTATGGGTATAAAAGTACCAGACCAGCTGGTCCTGTGCAACTGGACAGCCAAAAAAAAAACAAAGGTGGGCAGATCAGCCCTCCAACAGCAAAGGCTGCAGGGAGAGGAACAGGCTGCAAGCCTGTGGATCATGCTTAACCCTAAGGCAAGAAACACGTGAGGGCCAAGGTGTGACACGAGCCGGGTACAAGCGATGCACCACTTGTACCTGGGATGGGGTAACAGGTCATCACACTCCATTATACAAATCAACAAAAAGGCGCCTGAATACAGACTAAGAAAAATAGGAGTACACCTCATGCAGGAGCTGCAAAGGAGGAGACCTGACTCTTCTAGCAGAAAGGAAGATCTCATGTCATGGAGCGGAGCCTAGGAAGATACCACCTGTGTGGGTGGAAGCAGCTTAGCTTGAAGACGTTCCAGCAGCCTTTAAAGGGAAAGGAAAACTGACGGAGTTGTAATCCAGTCTGTAGCAGCTAGGGGCAAGTGAGCATAATTGCACCAGGCTGAGAATGGCTGCAAAAAGGCCTCAGTCTTTAGGGTGTGAAAATGGTCTTACAGTTCATACTTGGGTCGAAGGATCTGCCCAAGATGTATTGGAAGTCTTGCTGTGCTGCAGGTTCTGTAGAAGATGCCAAATCTGACACATCACCACTGGTGCCGCTTGGCATCCCAAAGTGCTTGCCTTAGTGTGTCTTATCATCTGCCAGTCCAATGGTGCTGCTTTCTGGTTCGCCCCTGGTGCACTTGAGGACAATGGAATTTGGAAACCTCTCTTCATTAAGGCCTTCCTTGCTTTCTCTGGGGTCTTATAAATAGCTGTGCCATCCAACCAAAAGACAGTGAACTGCATTGGACGGGGAGTGTGGAAACAAATTTGTTTTTCCAGCAGCAGTTTCATCATGTCCCCATAATGCCATCCTTTGGCAATGAATCTTAGGGGCTAGTCGTGGTCAAAGAGCAAACTTGCTCCAAGGTACATAACCTCCTTTTTCTACCACATTTGTTCAGTATTTCCTCTTTTACTCTGTAGCTGGAAAATGTCATAATCAAGGAGCGTGGTCAGACTTGTGTCTCTGTGAGTTTTGGCGGCAACACTCTATGGGCCCTTTCGATCAAGAGCTGCGGGGGGTGGGACAAGATGCCTCTTGATAGATTCACGAGGAAATCAGTAAGCAGTATAATTTCTGTTCTGCCTGGTAGCCCTTAAGACCCCTACTTAACAACTTACTTGCCCCCTGAAGAAACCCCGTATGTGAGGTGCTATGTAGGGGTGTTAGCACTGCATCTGTATGTTTGGCAAATAAATACAGGTTACTCACCTGTAACAGGAGTTCTAGGAATGGTATATGTTGTTCATCCACACTTCTTGGCAGTTCCTTGCTGCTTTAAATCTTGCCGGAAGGTCTTCAAGCTGGCTCCTCCCACCCACCCGGGTGATAAAACTCTTGGATCCACCCCATGACGCCAGATCTAACCCGCTGGAAGCCAGGTTGTGAGTCGAAGCCGGGGAGGTCGGGTGGGTTGTGTGGATGAACAATATATACCATTTCTAGAACTCCCGTTACAGGTGAGTAACCTGTATTTCTAGGGACATGGATATGTTGTTCAATCCACACTTCCTGGCAGACTCCTAGCAGTTCTCTGGGAGGAGAGAGGCAAGGCGCACACCCCCTATTTAGGAAACAAGGACTGGAGAACCGAGGTCCCAAAACCAGCATCCCGGCATGACTCAAGGTCAATGTAGTAATGGGTAATGAAGGTGTGTGCTGACTTCCAGGTAGCAGCCTTGCAGATTTCCTGGATAGGGACGTCCCTGGAAGCTGCCACCAAAGCAGCGGTATGGCAGGTAGAATGAGCTCTTATCCCTTTGGGAGTCTCCATGCCCGCCAACCTACAGCAGAGATCTATGCAGGAAGTGACTCATCTGCCTATCGTCCGCTTGGCTGCAGGTCTGCCAGATGCGGCTTCAGCGTAGGTGAAAAACAGCTGGCGAACCTCTCCCCGAACTTCAGCCATCTGCTCCTTATAATAAGAGAGCGCTCTTCTAGGGTCCAGAGTATGGAGCCTATATTCGGCCTCCAAGGTGTGATTGGGATAGAACACTGGCAGAGTCAACACCTGGTTAAGGTGAAAGAAAAAATTACTCACCTTAGTAATGTTGTTTCTTCTAATGGAGTCTTGCTATATTCTGACATATGCAGTGAGTCCCAACCTTCAAACTGCTCCGGAGGTGAAAGAGTTAACTTTCCATGCCAGGCATGGAACGCTGAGCTTGAGCTTGGTTGAAACTCTGTCTGTTGTTCTTCAAATTCAAACCGTCAGATCTTTTCGAGCTAAACTCACTGAGGTCCTGTGTGGAAGCTGTAAACCTACACTAGCCAACTGGCTACTAAACATAAGAACACATTTTTTGGTCCCAAAACAAAGACTCAAGTCAGGAGACCCAAAAGATGAAAAACACAACACCAAGTCACCCCAAGAAAGGAGGGGTGAAAAACAACAAGGTGGGCACCTACTAAGTGCCAACACTGCACTGCCCACCCACATCCCAAAAACGGAGGCTCTGAGAGGGGCAGGCGGGGGGGAGGTCAGAATATAGCAAGACTCCATTAGAAGAAACAACATTACTAAGGTGAGTAATTTTTTTTTCAAACATGAAGTCTTGCTATATTCTGACATATGCAGACTACAAAGCAGTACCTCCATGGAGGAGGGACAGAACCTACTTAGGAAATAGGCTCTGAAGCACAGCTGTTCCAAACCGAGTATCACTCCTAGCCTGGATGTCCAGGGAGTAATGCTTGGTAAAAGTATGAACTGTTTTCCAGGTAGCTGCTTGACATATCTCTAGAATAGGGATGTCCCTGGCAACAGTCAGGGAAGCAGCTGTACCTCTGGTAGAGTGAGCCCTCAGGCCTGAGGGAGGAACCTTACCCAGTTTTTCATAGCAAAATTGGATACAGAGACAATCCACCTGGCAATGGATCTTTAGTGGCAGGTTTCCTTTACCAACCTCACCATAAGTGAGGAACAGTTGGAGGAGTCAAACCTGTGACCCTTAGTGCGCTCTATGTAGTAACTAAGGCTCTCTTCACATCTAGCTGTGCAGCCTCCTCTCGCCAGAGGAGAATGGTCAGTGAAGTACACTGGAAGAGATATAGATTGATTAAGGTGGAAATCTGAAACCACCTTAGGCAAGATCTTCCTGTTAGTCCTGAGGACCACCTTATCTCTATGAAAGGAGATAAAATCAGGCTCCACTGACAAAGCTTGTAATTCACTTATGCGTCTGGCAGAGTGATGGCTACCAGAAACACAGTCTTCCAAGTCAAGTACTTAAGCTCTGCTGAAGACAAAGGCTCGAAGGGAGGTTGCATAAGCTGAGCAATGCAAACATTAAGATCCCAGGCGGGGCAGGGTCCCTGAATGGAGGGTTGGTGTGAAGCAATCCCTTGAAAAACTTGGAGAATACAGGGTGAGCTGAAAGAGAAGAGGGCTTACCTACTGAAATAAAAGCAGACACAGCTGCCAGATGCACTTTTAGGGTAGCTGGCCTCAGCCCCAAGGTATTTAAGCGGATCAAATAATCCAGGACTGTGGGTAAATCAGCAGACTCTGGGGAAATATGCTTTCCAGAGCACCATATGGAAAACCTCTTCCAATTGGAATTATAAGTAGCCCTGGTGGAAGGTTTTCTAGAAGCCTTCAGAATATCCATTACACCTTGGGAGAGGTGTAAATCAGCAAACTCTAACTCTTCAAGAGCCAGGCCTTGAGATTGAGAGATTTGAGGTTCGGGTACCAAACCCTCCCTGAGCACAGGTTAACAGGTTGTAATTCCTGGGGACACAGGGAAGATGGACTGCTAAGGACAGTAGGAGTGGATACCAGGGTTGTCTGGCCCAATCTGGAGCAATCAAGATCATCTTGCAGGGTTGAGATCTGATTTTGACTAGCACTTTGAACAGGAGAGGGAAGGGGGGAAAAGCATAGAGAAACTTCCCTTCCCAACTGAGAACTAAGGCATCCAGAGGGACTGAGCCCAACACTGGGGGCCTGCAGCAAAAAAGGGGAAGTTGGTGATTGTCTGGGGCTGCAAAAAGATCTATCTGCAGGGTGCCCCATCTGGAAAATATCACCTCCAAGACCAGGGGGTCCAGTGACCATTCATGATGGCCCTGGGAAATCCTGCTGAGAGCATCTGCCAGGACATTGTCCTTGCCTGGGAGGTGAACTGCCGTAAGGGAGGTGTTCAGGGAGTAAGCCAGAGACCACAACTTCATTGCTTCGGTGCACAAGGCCGTAAACCGTGTGCCCCCCCTTGCTTGTTGATGTACCACATTGTGGTGGTGTTGTCTGTTCTGACCTGTATGACTTTGTTCTGAACAGATTTTGAAAAAGCTTGAAGTGCTAGAAAAACTGCTCTGAGTTCCAACAGATTGATGTGGAGCAGAGATTCCTGAGGGGACCACAACCCCTGGGTGGTGAGGTGGCCCATGTGAGCTCCCCACCCCAAGAGAGATGCAGCTGTAGTAAGGATTAAGGAGTGAGACTGAGTGACAAAAGGAACCCCTTGTCTCAAATTGCTCTGATCCTGCCACCACTGTAGGTCCTGGATCAGGGTTCGAGTCACTGGGATCAATTTAGTTAGAGGGTCTTTCCTTTGAGACCAAAAGGCTCTCAAATGGAACTGAATGTCCCTCATCTGAAATCTTGCTCCCTGCACTGCTGCTGTAGAGGCAGCCATGTGCCCCAGGAGCTGTAGAAAATGCCTTGCTGGTCGAGACACCTGCAGGGTGAATGAGGAGGCCAGAGATACCAGGGTCCTTGCCCTGTCCAAAGGAAGGAAGGCTCTGGCTTTCTCTGTGTTCAGCTCTGCGCCTATGAAGGTTCGGAGCTGGACAGGCTCTAGAACTGACTTTGAAAGATTCAGAAGGAAACCTAGAGAGGTGAGCAGTTGCTGAGTTATCTGTAGGTGTAACTTGACTTGGTCTGGGGACTGGCCTACTATGAGCCAATCGTCCAGATAAGAGAAAATGGCAATTTTCTGCCTTCTTAGAGAAGCAACTGCTACTGCCAGGCATTTTGTGAATACCCTTGGAGCAGAGGTGAGGCCAAAGGGCATTGCTCTGAACTGGTAATGGCCTGAGGGCAGCTCGAACCTGAGGTACTTTCAGTGGGAGCTTCTGATGAGAATATGGAAGTAGGTATCCTTGAGGTCCAGGGACGCTAGCCAGTCCCCTGGCCTTAGAGAGGTAGAATAATTCCCAGAGTCACCATTTTGAATTTTGGTTTAAAAGGTGCTTGTTTAAGTATCTGAGATCCAGGATGGGCCGCCATTCTCCTGTCTTTGGGATAAGGAAGTACCTGGAATACAATCCTTTGCCCTGGTGTAGGGGTGGAACCCTTTCCACAGCTCTGAGAGCAAGGAGGGAAGAGACCTCTGCCTCTAAGGCAAGTGCCTCTGATGGATTTGCAGGTGGAAAGGATCTGGTTCTCATCTTTGGAAACTTTTTAAAGCTGAGAACCAGTCCCTGCCTTACTACCTCCAGGACCCATTTGTCTGATGTCAGATACTTCCAGTCCTGGACAAAGTAAGCCAGCCTGCCCCCTACAGGTAGCTGAGAATCGGCCCTGGCAACCCCATCAGGGTGCATGCTTGGCAGGTGCTTTGGGCTGAGGGGTGGAAGCAGGCCTGCTTGTACCCGTCTGCCTCTCCCTCTAAAGAACCCCCTCTGGGCATAAGCAGAAGAGGAGGCCTGGGCTTGGTAAAAAGGCCTATGAAAAGGCCTACCCCTGCCCCTGCCCCTGGGAAGCTGCCTTTGAGGAGTGGCCTGCCTTTCCTTGGCCTGTGCACTGCTATAGGTGGTCCTATACTCATCCATTTTCTTCATGTAATTCTCTGTCTGCTCCCCAAACAAGGAATTACCCACAACAGGAAAATCCATGGCCTTAGTCTGGGTATCCTGTGACAGGCTAGTACATCTGAGCCAAGCCATTCTGCAAAGTGCCACAATTGTAGCCATGACTCTTGATGACATCATTTGAGTCCACTGCAGCATGGAATTGCACCTTGGATGCCTCAATACCATCAGTAGCCACCTGCTCCAGCTCCTTGGCAAGCTGGCCAGGGACCTGTTTTGCTAGAGCCATGACAGTGTCCCATCTGGATTTCTGATATCTAGCAACATAAGCCATATAATTTGCCTGTCTGAGTCCCAAGGATGCTGCCATGTACTGTTTCTTTGCCATGGCATCAATCCTCCTGGAGTCCTTGTCCGGGTGTGTGAAGCCAAGGGAATATTTGCCTTGTCACAGACTGCAGCCTGCACAACCCCAACATGGCTGCATTGTTGTGTAAGGAACTCCGTATCAGAGCCTGACAATGGGTAACTCTTGTCCATTCTCTTATCCACAGGAGGTATAGTGTGAGGAGTTTTAGAATTTTAAATGTCTGTTTCCCAAAAGATTTATGCAAAGGAATAGACAGTCTCCTAGACTCTGGGATGTCCATCATTTCCACATAGTCAGGCTCCTCTTGATCATCCACAGCTTCCTCCATAGGAGCTGGAGGGTTTCAGCCACTTTTATAAAACATAAATGAGAAGGGACTCAGAAAGCCTAGGAGGAAACACTCCTGAAGGTCTGTCTGGGGAGATGTCGGTCAATGGGCACATCCAGACTTTCAAATCCACATTCACTCTCCTCATACTCCTCTTCCCCCTCCTCCGGTTCATAATATTCCTCTAAATCATACTCTTGAACCGGAGGAACCGGCCGAACCGGTCGCTTACCTGATGGTGCCAGTTCAGTCGGAACCAGGGAAAGCGACTGGACAATTTTGATCACTTTGGCTATTTCTTCAGCGGTTGGAGAGGAAAGTTTTGGCTCACAGCAGCTGATTTCCTAGTCCTTTTTGCTGGAACCGACTCCTCAGAGTTGGATCTCCTTTTGCCCGAAGAAGTCTCGCCCTGGTCAGAGGGCACTCCCTCTGGTTCGGTTGGAACCGAACCGGGCTGGCCATCTGGTTCAGCCGACTTTTTGGCCTCCCTTTCCCTGAGCCTACCAACTCTCTTTTCCAGGGTAGCTGCAGGAAAATTTTTACAAATCTGGCAGTCTGCATTGAGGTGGTCAAACCCCAGACAATAAACACAGGTGGTATGGGGGTCAGCCTTGGCAAAGACTTCCCCACACACACTGCAGTGTTGAAACCCAGTGGGCCGGGTTTTTCTTTTGGGTTTCTCAGACATAGTGCCAGTCCTATCCAAACTTACCCGTTTATGGCAATCCACCAGGTAAGACCCTCTTATCAGTTTCCAACCATGTCACGGGTCGTGGAAAAAAACGTAATAAAATCCGTTTTTTTTAGAACCGATAAGAACCGGTAACCACACTCTAAATCACAGATTAAGATATTTTAAACAACCTGATCGGTTCAAACCGAACCAATAAATCCTTTACAAGTTCCGCACAGAAGAGAATTAATGTAAAACCTATCTAGTACTCACAAATACCACAGACAGAGCCTGAACCGACCGGTTGCGGTTTAAATTTGGTCGAAAACCGAGAAAAACAATACTTTAACCGACAAAATGAACCGAGCAGAAGGAGAAATCTCCGGAGCGGCTGTTCAGTGAGGCGGAGTAAAGAATCTGACGGTTTGAGTTTGAAGAACAACAGACAGAGTTCAACCGAGCTCGAGCTCAGCGTTCCATGCCTGGCATGGAAAGTTAACTCTTTCACCTCCGGAGCAGTTCGAAGGTTGGGACTCACTGCATATATCAGAATATAGCAAGACTTCATGTTGTTTGAACTCCGACATCACCTTCGGAAGGAATTTCGGGAAGGGGCACAGGACAACCTTGTCCCTGTGGAAGACCAGATAGGGAGACTCGATGGAAAGCACCTGGAGCTCTCCCATCTTTCTGGCTGATGTGATAGCCACCAAGAAGGCGGTCTTCCACGACAGGTGGGAGATGTCACACCTATGCATCAGTTTGAATGGCTTGCCCATGAGCTTAGCCAATAAAAGCAGTAGATCCCACGGAGGAGGAGGTTCTCACACCGGAGGGGATATGTGATCAAGGCCTTTGAAAAAGCACCCGAGCACCTTCTCCTGCACCACCAACTGCTTCCTGGCCCGTGCCCGGTAAGCAGAGATGGCTGCCAGGTGCACCTTAAGAGTCGTCGACTGAAGCCCTAGCTGAGAAAGGGACCACAGGTAGTCCAGAATGCTGGCCAAGGAACAGGAGGAAGGGTCCAACCCCTTATCCTAACACCAAATGGAGAATCTCTTCCATTTGAAGGCATAGCATTTTCTGGTCGACTCCTTACGGGATGCCTCAACCACGTTGAGGACCTCATCAGAAAGACCCAAGGCCTGTAACTCTAGCCGCTCAGGAACCAGGCCATCAGGTGCAGGGATTGAAGGTCCGGATGGAGAACCATCCCCTGATTGACTGAGATCAGGTCCGGGCGGCTGCAAGCCACCTCGGGAGCCTGGAGCTGAGGCTGAGGAGATCTGGATACCAGAACTGGCGGGGCCAGTCTAGGGCTACCAGAATCACCTGCGCATTGTCCCTCCTCACCTTGAGAAGCACCTTGTTGATTAAGGGAACCATGGCCTCGAGAAGGCATCCCTCTGCAGTGAGCCCTGCTGAGGGGGGGTGGGCATGAAACAGCCTCAGCTTCGCATTCTCCCTGGAGGCAAGCAGGCCCACCTGAGGTGTGCCCCAGTGGGAGAAGAGATTGTGTACTACCTCCAGCAGGAGTGACCACTCGTGAGATGCAGCCCCTATCTGGCTTAGGGCATCGTCCAGAGTGTTGGAGGGTCCTGCTGCATGGATGGCTAGGAGATCCGCCTCCAGACTGCTCCCGAAGGACCAAGTGTGGAGAGCTTCCTTGCACAGGGTCAAGGAGCATGTCCCACCCTGGCGGTTTAGGTAGTACATGGTCATGGTGTTGTCCGTCTGGACCTGGACCACTTGACCCCATACAAATGGAAAGAAGGCGGTGAGGGCTAGTCAGACCGCTCGAGGTTCCAGCAGGTTAATGTGGCATCAGGACTCCTGAGGGGACCAGAGGCTGTGTGCTCTGTGCTCCCCCAGATAGGCACTGCAACCCATCAGAGAGGCATTGGTCGTTAGAGTGACCATCGGCACGGGGCGGACAAACGGAATGCCCTCCTGCAGATAAGCTGGAACGATCCACCACTGGAGAGCGTTCCATATCTCCTGGGTCACTGCCACTGGCTGGTCCAGAGGACCGGAGCGCTGCAAACATTGGCCGGCCAGTCCCCATTGAAGGGGACGCATGTGCCAACAGGCCCAATGGTCCACGCGGGTGCAGGCTGCCATGAGGCCCAGGAGGCACAGGAAGTCTCAGGCAGGGTGCAATTACCCAGCCAGAAATGATTGGGCAAAGGAGGAAAGAACCTCGGCCCTGTCCGCCGGGAGCCGTGCTCTGGCTCGAAGAGAGTCGAGCTCTGACCCAATGAATTGAATCACCTGCATTGGCACGAGTTCTGATTTGGCCGCGTTGATGAGGAGGCCAACCTGAGAGCAGATCTGGAGAGCCAGATCCCTGGACCGCTTCACCTCTGGCCTGGAGGGGGCTGCAATCAGCCAGTCGTCCAGGTAAGGGTACACCCGGACCCTTCAGCACCACAGGAATGCAGTCACCACTGCCATGCATTTGATGAAGACCCTAGGAGCTGGAGAGAGGCCAAAGGGCATGGCCCGGAACTCATAAAGGGACCCCTCCGCCCTGAAGCGGAGGACTCACTGGTGGGACGGATGGATTGGGACGTGAAAGAACGTGTCCTGGAGGTCCAGAGAACAGAACCACATGCCTCGTTCCAAGGATGGAATGATCTGAGCTAGAGTGACCATCCTGAAGTTTCGAGACCTTAGGAACTTGATCAGGTCGTGTAGGTCTAGAATGGGGCGCCAGTCCCCCGTCCGTTTTGGGACCAGGAAATACCTGGACACAAACCCTGAGTCTGGAGGAGGATCCACCACCTCCCTGATTGCCTCCTTTTGGAGGAGCAGGGCAATGTCGGTTCAATGAGCCAACAGAGAGGCTGCGGACGCCGTAGCGCCCCGTGGGGCGTTGGCTCGATAGGGTGGGGCCTGCTCGAATTCCAGAGGCAGACCCCTTCCTACCACTTCCAGCACCCAGTGGCCCATGGTGATAGCGGACCAGGCAGAAAGGAAGTGGTAGAGCCATCCCTCCATGGGAGGAACCCAGGGGGGAGTGATGAGGCTGGGGGCGACACCCCTCAACCCGTCACTGTGCAGGCTTGGAGGAAGGACCGGCCTAGGGACCTCCTGGGCCTTTTCCTCCCAGCTTCCTGCTGGAGGAATCTGCAGGCTTGGCTTTGGGGTGCCAAGTGAGAGCCTGCTGGCCCTGATGCTGATGTTGCTGGGCCGGATGTGCCGCAGGGGCAGAAGGCCGAAAGGGCTTATGATGCTGCTGGTGGCCTTTGTCCTTCTGGGCAGACGTGACCGAGTCCAAGGTGGCATTGGACTTCTCGATCCTCTGCAAATGAACCTCCACCCCGGGACTGAACAAGTCGGTACCCAGGTAGGGTACATCTGCCAGTTTGTGCCAGGTATCTGCCGTGAAGGTGGAAATCCGCAGACAAGCTCTGCGGTGCATGGCCACTACTGACCGGGTACAAGAGTCTCCAATATCAAGAGCAGTTTGGAGCTGCTGCTTTGCCACCACTCTTCCCTGATCCTGCACCTGCTTGACCGTAGTCTGGAGGTCAGCCGGGAGATAAGGAATCACCTCATCCAGGGAGCCCAAAAGGGGGTGGGAAAGGTGTGCCATCAGTATGGCCGAACTGGCCTGACGAAGGCCTAAGGAGGATGCAGCGTAGACTTTACGCCCAGCGTAGTCCAGTTTCTTGGACTCTTTGTTGGGAGGCTTGTCACATATCCCTAGCGTTTTCAGAACGCCGGAAAACACTGTCGGTCATGAGCCCTTCCGCAGAGGGGTGCTCTGAAAAACCAGAGAGTGAGCCAGTGGGGACCGCATACTTCCTGGCCATCCTGGCCGAAGGAGCAGGACAAGAAGCCGGCCACTGCCATAACTCCAGAGCTGGGCCAACAATGGCTTCAGCCATCGGGAAGGCCACCGTGGGAGAATCCCCTCGGTCCAGTATCTCCATGAGGGGATACTTGGCCCGTTTTGACACGGGTTCGAGCTTCATCCCAGTAGACTCTGAGATGAGCCGAAGTATACCCATGAACGAGGATGGACTCTCATCCACTGACTGTCCCCCCATGGACTCCAGGTCGAGGGGCCTGGAGAACAGGGAAAAGTCATCATCAGACTCCGAGGAGTCTGCAAACAGCTGCCGAGGGACTGAGCCACCCTCTACCTGCCGAGGCCGATCGGGAGTGAGAGTGACCAACAACTGATGGGGCAGCCACTGACTCAATCGAGAAACCTTGGTCGGAGCCCCAGTTTTTGGTTGTGGAGGCGGGGGTTCCACCACAATGGGTGGTGCAGCTGGTTTCAGCTGAACAACCGGCGCCAGCTTCAGCTCCTCAATAACCACAAGGGGTTGTTTCGGCCACTCAGGTGACATACACTTTATGGCCAGGGAAGGCGACAGGGTCAGCTTGTTCCTGGTCAGAAGCAGCTGCTGCCACATCAAGTTCTCGTAGTGCCAACGCAACTTGCGCTGAAGCCTATCCTCCGAGGAGGACGAAGATGAGGAGAGGCGCCGCGCCGCCGCTTCCCTGGGTGCCGAGACCGAGACCTTCAGTGTTTCCGAGGGTGGGTCTGGGAGGGAGCGGGGGAACCCGTTCCTCCCTTGGCTCGGGAACCTTAACCAGGGACTCCGGCACAGGAGGCACAGGCAAGTCCTCAGTTTCCACTGGGGGAACCAGTGAAGAAGGGTTGTCGGCTTCTCCAGTCAACAGCCCGTCTGATGGGTCGAGAAAAATCTCGACTGCATCGATGGATGTCTCAGCCGGCTGACCTGACGGGGACACCGTAAAGCCAGCGGCCTTAGCCGCAATCTTGACCGGAAGTCAAGTGCCGACTGTCCAGGGAAGGGGACCTCTCCCGCTCCCACGAACGTCGATGGTGGGACTTACCCTTTGAGTCCTTCTTCTTGGACTGAGAGGAATGTCCCAATGGACCCTCACCTTTTACAGAGAGAGAGACTGACAAAGCTCCTTGAAAGAAGCTGTGTAGGAGGAGCCCAAGGAGAGCGGGATAAATGCCTCGACCGAGGAAGATGAAGATGCGGCCTGGGCCGCCTCCTTCTCGAGGGCAATCATCTGCTCAAGTTGCTCAACTGAGCCCGCCACCGTGGATACCGCCCAACGGGCCTCCTTCGACTTCACCGGAGGAATACGTCTCTCGGGGCGCCCAAGTTGAAGTCTGACAGCACGGTCTTCAAGGACATTGACCAAAAAAGACTTGCACAATTCGCAGGCCTGTGGATCGTGTTCAAGCCCAAGGCAGTAAATGCACGTGGAGTACGGATTGATCCGAGACATCTTCTGCCCGCAAGGGGCACCGCTGAAATCCGGGAGTCAATTTGTCCATAGCAGCCACGAAGGAAGAAACAGACGGAAGTCTAGAAAATTTAAGAACAAGTTTCGGTTTAACCGACGAGTTTGAATTCAGGCCTAAAACACAGAGCGCTAAGGAGGGAACCTGAGCTTCCAAGCGGTAAGGAAGATCTGGCGTCATGGGATGGAGCCGAGAGTTTTATCACCCGGGTGGGTGGGTGGGAGAAGCCAGCTTGAAGACCTACCAGCAAGATTTAAAGCTGCAAGGAACTGCCAAGAAGTGTGGATTGAACAACATATTCATGTCCCTAGAAATAGCAGTTATTTAAATACTCCTTTGGTGTGTGCTTCACTTCTGTTGCTTTTCTTTACGGTACACAGTCCCGGTGGGGAATGCTGTGGTGAGAAGCACCTTTAGAGGTATATATGCTCGAAAATCTCTTTTTTCATATTTGCAGCAACACTGGCTAGTGAGGCAGGGCTCCTGCTGCCCTCGTCACTAGGCAGATGTAATCTGTCTGCATCCATCACAGAACTTTTCAGGTATTTTATTTATAGGGTTTTCATATACTATAATGTACAGTCAATTTTAATACATAACAAAAATATTGAAACTATCTTAAAAAAGATATGTCTGAAGAAAGACAAAAAATTAATGTCAGTACTTTATAGATCGAGTCCACAATCTTGAAAGAATCCAAGATTAAAGTTGTGTGGTCTTATTACACATATTGAAACACATATGATTACTTATAAAATATGAAAATTGATCAAGTATTAAGCCCATATGTAATTCTTGATTTGATAAGAAAAAGAAACAAATTTACTGGACCAGTGGCTTTGAGGGGCTGGATGCCTTACCTTGTGTCATGCCAGTGACCCCCGGTTTGGGAACGAGCCAGGTCGTTGGGAGCTGATTGGGGGGGCAGGATTGAGCAGTCGAAAGGCAGCTCTCCTCTCCTGGGGATTACCCTGTTGCTCACCGTAGCTCCACTGCCCCGGGTGGAGATCCGAGGGCAATGCAGGCGGGTGGCAAAGCAGAGGGAGGGTGCCTCAGAACCGCGGCATGCGCATGCCTCCACATGCGCATGCGTGGCAGACACACAGGGGTGGGGACAAAACCGGGGAATAAAATCTAAATAAATAAAAAAAAAAACTAATTTATCATCCATTTATTTTCTTTTATAAGACTGGGGAATAGACACAAGCTTACAGTTTGATTTGACATTAAGATTCCTATTTTGGATCATCATTTTTAAACCATTTTAGGAATATAGTAGTCATATTTGTTAATATAGTTGATTAAAGTAATATTACTCTTGATATATAAAATCATTAAAATATGTTAATAACAGCTCGGAAGCATTTTGTCCATACATTTATGTTTTGTTTTGTTCAGTTTTTTTTCAATGGCATCAATTTCAGAAAACACAGAACATTGATGGAAGAAAAAGATCAAAGGTCCATCTAGTATGCCCAGAGTTCCCAATCTGCCCAAGGACCTATTGCCCATACAGTTTTTTATCCCCCCCAGTCCATCCCCCTGCTACCCTCCCTACTGCTTCAGCCCTGAGCAATCACCATATGCTTCAAATTGTCCCAGTCATGCTTGAAACCATTTACGGTCTTAGTGCCCATCACCTCTGCTGGCAGACAGTTCCATGACACCACCACCCTGTCCGTAAAACAGAACTTCCTTGCATCACTCTTAAACCTTCCTCCTACCAGTTTCCACTCATGACCTTGGGTTCTTGACTGTACTCCAATGAAATACTTCCCTGCAGTTCAGCTTGTTTAATCCCTTCAGGAACATGAAGGTTTCTGTCATATCCCCTCTCTCTTGCCTGGTCCCCAGTGAGTACATGTTCAGTGTCTTGGGACGATCTTTGTAAGATATGCTCTATTGGCCCTGAATCATCTTGATCACCCTGTGCTGCACTACTGCCAGTCTGTCCCTGTCCTTCTTTGAGTCAGGATTATAGAACTGAGCATACTATTCCAGGTGCGGCCTTATCGGTGACCTATATAGAGGTAGTAGTACCTCCTTCTTCCTGCTGTCACTACCCCTTCTGATACACCCCAACATCCAATTAGCCTTACTATGGGCCTTATTACACTGGCTTGATTGTTTGAGGAAGTCATTAATGATGACTCCCGGCCAGCCTAGTGGCATGGAGGGCTGAGACATCAGTTCCTTACCTCCTGCCACGCTGGTGACCCGTGTTTGCAGTGCAAGCAGGTTTACCAGGGGTCGGCCAGGGAGGGAGAGGATTGAGCATCTGGAGGACTGCTCTCTTCTCCCAGAGAGGGAGGGAGGGATCAGTGGCTGGTGTTAGCCTGTCCCCTATTGGAAGCTGGGGGTTGGCACACCGACACTGCACAATGGGGAGCAGACACATGGCAGAAGCCTGGCATGTTACGCATGGGAGCCTGCACGACACTGCCAGTGGCATCATTGCATGTCATTACCTCCGCACCGGGGAGAAAATGGGAAAAATATCCCAGTCACGCACTGTGTCCACCAGCCTCTGCAGGCCCCACATTCAATGACTAAGGCACCTTCCGAATCTAGATCCGGTCTGGTGGATTGAGGGACTCCCTGCCATGAAGGGCAAGCTGTGGGGGATACCAGTAGAGGCAAGTCCTGGGGTAAGCTGGGGTGACAGAGCTGGGAGGTCTAGTGGGAAGGAGGGTAGCTGGGAAGGGGAGAAAAGGAGTCACAAAAAAAAAAACACTGATGATGATTCCCAGATCCATTTCCTCTGCCATAGTGCTCAGTTTAACCCCTCATCCAGTTCTCTGTCCTGTTTTTTTTTTCCCCTAGGTGTATACCTTGTATTTTTCGTCAATGAATTTCAACTGCCAAACATCAGACCACCTCTTTAGCCTTGATAGATCCCTCTGCATCTCCCTGATCCCGTCGTCACTAGCTGCCATACCACAGAGGTTCATGTCATCTGGGAAAAGACACAACTTGCCCTGGATGCTCTCTCCAATCTCCAAATGCTGATGGAAGACAGGACCCAGGACAGATCCCTGTGGCACCCCACTCATGATTTCAATCTCTTCCAATGTTACCCTGTGTACCACCACCCTCTGCTGTCTCTCTCTTTCAACCAGTTTCCTACCCATCTAACTATGTCCCTAGCCACACCAAGGTCCTCCAGCTTCTTCAATAATCTGTGGGGCACCGACTTGAAAGCCTTACTGAAATCAAAGTAGAGTAAATCCACAACATGGCAATTATCTACCGCCTTTGTTGCCCAAAGAAAACTATCAGATAGGTGGGGCAAGACCTCCCTGCCACAGACCCATACTGCTTACTTTCCTGTAGATCATTGCTCTCTAAGTAGCCCACAAGTTCCTCTTTGATCAGTGACTCCATCAGTTTACCCACTACAGAAGTAAGGCTGACAGGTCTGTAATTCCCCAATTATTACTTGTCCCCACATTGTGTATCGGAACTACATCTGCTGTCTTCTAGTCTTTTGGAACAACTCATCTGAACTAAGCTACTAAATAGCCCTACTAGGGTTTCAGCCAGTTCAGCAGCCAATTCCCTGTGCACCCTTGGGTGCTTCCCATCTAGCCGTGGGGCTTTATCTGTCTTTAGAGCTTCAAGCCCCTTCTGGACCCTTTCACTGGTAAACAATGGCTGCTTCATTTCAGGAATGTTCCTAATAGACAGCATAATGCCACTTTCAGGCAGGGGACCACTATCTTCCCTAACGCAGAGTGAGCACAAATAATCATTAAGGATAGCTGCTTCTTGTTCATCTTCCTCTAGTACCCTTCCCCCTTGTAGCCTAACAAGGCCCCCTCCCTGCTTCCTTTGTTCCTTAATATACCTGAAGAATTTTTCCCCACCCTTGACCCCTCAGCAATATGCAGTTCCTTGTCTGCCTTTGCCTCCCTGACCGTCATCTTTGTTTCCCTAGTTTTTATTTTGTACTCTTTCCCCCATTCCTCCTCCCCCTGCTTCTCCTTGTACCTGGTGCAAGCCTTTTTCTTGTCCCTCACTGCTTCTCTGACCCTTTCTGAGAACCATATTGGTCTCTTGTTAAATCAGAAGAGAGGGAAGGCAGAAGTGGGGTACCACAGGTGTCTGTTCTGGGTCCAGTCCTCTTCAATATAGAAACACAGAAACATCCTCTCTCTCTAGTCTCCTCCTTGGTCCTGTCACCACCAGTAACCACTATCCCCTTCATTATGTCTCAGCCCTGCTTGAATCCCATTTCACACCCACCACCTCAGCCGTCAGGCTGCTCCAAGGTTCCACCACCCTTTCTGTAAAGTATCGACCACCAAAAGCTAGTCTTGAAGTGTTTCATGTATTGCAGGACTTTTTGAGGGAATACCAGAATAGAAACATAGAAACATAGAATTTGACGGCAGATAAGGACCGCTTGGCCCACCCAGTCTGCCCATTTCCCTACCTACTGGATAAGCTGCAGATCCTAGTTAACCAGCAGCCTACTTCTTCCTACCCCAACCCCCCAGAATTGCCTTATGACTGTCCCATGCATGCTTGAATTCCACCACTGATTTTGACTCCACAACCTCCTCCGGAAGGCCATTCCATGCATCCACAACCCTCTCTGTGAAAAATACTCCTTAAATTACCTCTGAGCCGCCCCTCTATCTTCAAATTGTGCCTCTTGTTCTTGCACACCTCTTTTTGAAAGATGCTACCCTCTTGGACTTTGTTGATTCCCTTGAGGTACTTGAAAGTTTCTATCATGTCCCCCCTCTCCCTCCTTTCCTCGAGGCTATACATATTAAGCACCTTAAGTCTCTCTTCATATGTCTTCCGGTGCAGACCCTGCACCATTTTAGTTGCCCTCCTCTGGACAGCTTCCATCCTGTCTATGTCTTTGCGGAGATTGGGTCTCCAGAACTGCACACAGTACTCCAGATGGGGTCTCACCAGCTGTCTGTACAGAGGGATAATAACTTCCTGTTTTCTACTGGTGATGCCTCTCCCTATGCATCCCAGTATCCCCCCAGCCCTCCTTGCTGCCTTCTCACATTGTTTGCCCACCTTTAGGTCATCTGATATGACTACCCCCAGGTCCCTTTCCATTTTTGTTGTTGTTAGTATCTCACCCCCCATTGTGTACTCTTCCCCTGGGTTTTTGTTTCCCAGGTGCATTACCTTGCACTTCTTAGCATTGAATCTAAGCTGCCATACATTTGACCATTCCTCTAACCTTGCCAAGTCCCTTCTCATCCTTTCCACCCCACCCTGTGCATCAACTCTGTTGCAGATCTTAGTGTCATCTGCAAAGAGACATACTTTTCCTTCCAGTCCTTCTGCAATGTAAACATAAAGACATTGAAGAGGACTGGTCCTAATCTGAACCCTCGGTACCCCGCTAGTAACCCTCCATTCTTCTGAGTGGACTCCATTTACTATTACTCTCTGTGTCCTATTCTCCAGCCAATTCTTTACCCAGGCTGTCATCTTGGGACCCACTCCCAGGCTGGCTAACTTATATATTAATCTTTGTGTGGGACTGTGTCAAATGCCTTGCTAAAGTCTAGGTAGGCCATGTCTCACAGCCCTCCTGATCTACTACTTTGGTCACCCAGTCAAAGAAATCTATCAGATTCGTCTGGCATGACCTTCCCGCTGTGAATCCATGCTGCCTAGGGTCCTGTGCCCCTCTGGCCTCTAGATACGTGACAATTCTTTCCTTCAGAAGTGATTCCATCATTTTCCCTATCACTGAGGTTAAACTAACAGGTCTGTAGTTTCCTGCTTCTGCCTTGCTCCCACTTTTGTGAAGGGGAATCACATCTGCCCTCCTCCAGTCCTCGGGTACACCCCATCCTCCCATGATTTGTTAAAGAGGGTAGTCAGTGGTGTCACTAGTTCTACCCTTAGTTCTTTTAGAATTCTGGGATGAATCCCATCAGGCCCCATTGCTTTGTCCACCTTCAGTTTTAAGAGTTCTTTCAGAACCCTTTCTTCTGTAAATGGGCTGGTATCAACTTCTGTATCCAGAGTGTTACTACTGTTTGTTTTATGTACCTCCCCCTCTTCCTTTGTAAATACTGAGCAAAAATATTTGTTTAGTATCTCTGCCTTTCACATTCTCCCTCTGCCCACCCTCCTCCCTTTATTAAGCCTCACTATCCCTCCCTTGGTCTTCCTTTGCTCCCTGATGTACCTATAAAAGGTTTTATTCCCCTTCTTAACTTCTTATAGCCACGAGATTCTTTTGATTGGGGACCTTAATGTAGATTGGAAAATGGTAGAGACTAATCATAGCATTGCAGAGATGGGCACCATTTTGGGTATGACCCAGTTAATAATAGATGTAACTAGAATTAATACTAAACATCCAAGTTCTTCTACAATTTTGGACCTATTGTTTACAACAGATCCAGAGAAGTTTGTGGCTAGTGGTGTTCTCCCAGACTCTTTTTCAGATCAGCAGGTGATATATGGTGTAAGAAATCAGAAAAAAATAAAATAAGAAAGCCAGAGAAAATAGTTCAATATAGATAATTTAAAAACTATGATTGTATAAAATTTATGTTAGAGTTGGAAGAACATAATTGGGAGAAGTTAGAATTGGTCCCCACTGTCGATGATGCTTGGGTAATGTTCCATGATGATTTTTTGACAATTTGTAATAGGCATGCTATAGACCGGGAGAAGTATAAACAATTGCAAAATCATTATAATTATGAACTCAAGAAAGTTAAACAAGATTACTATAACAGGGAATTAACAACTAATTTGACTGATAACCCGAGGGAATTTTGGAAAGTCTTCAAAAAGGTTAAGGGAGAACAACATTTGGATTACCCAGACAATTTTGAGATTGTGAATCTGAAAATCCCATTGGGTTTACAGGTGGTAGATAGCTTTAATGACTGTTTCATAACCATGGGTACAGTGGTTTCATCACAAGGTGCAATACATTATTTCCCACCAAAAGTCCCCCAAAAAGATATAGAAATTGAGATTGAAAAGGGTAAGGAGTTTGTTTTTGAACCTGTATCATCTCTAGATGTACAAGATGCATTATTTAGAATAAATACTAGGAAAGCAGGGGGGTTTAGACAGGATTCCTAATGTTCTTTTGAAATATGCTGCTCCGGTTATCTTGTACCCCTGGCAGTATTTTTAACGTGTCACTTACATGTGGGGAAATTGCTGAAATGTGGAAGTTGGCTAAAGTAATTCCCATTTAAAAAAAATGGTTCTAGAGCTTTTTTGGAGAATTATAAGCCTATTTCATTATTACCGATAGTGGCTAAAGTGTTTGAAAAGTTGGTAGCTAAACAACTCCAGATATGTTTGGAAAAAGGAAGGATGATTAATAAATTCCGATCAGGTTTTTAGACCTTTACATGGTACAACTTCTGCCCTATTAAAGTTACTGTGGACATTGCAGGTGCTCTGGACAGGGGGATGTCAGTGGGGGCAATTTTTGTTGATTTATCAAAGGCCTTTGATCCCTAAACCATGACATCCTCCAGTACCGACTACCTGCTTTGGGTATATCCACAAATGAAGTTAGGTGCTTTGATGCTTATTTATCTGGAAAGAAACAAATGGTATCAATTAATGGTTGGGGATCTAGTCTTAGGGCAATTATTTTTGGAGTGTCCCAGGGATCTATTTTGGGCCCAATATTATTTAATCTGTATATAAATGATCTTGTTTTAACCCATCCTGGTGTACAATTTCATTTATGTGCAGATGATACCATTATTTATGTGGAAGGTACATTGTTAATGCAAACAGAACCTATTTTGCAAGGTGCGTTTGATGAGTTACAGACATTTTATGATGAGTCTAAACTTGTTTTGAACTCAAAAAAACCCAGGTTATATTGTTCTCTAAAGAGAATAGTGTAACCTATTCTGAGCTAGGTTTGAATATAGTAACTAGAGATAAAATTGTTCTTGAACAAGTGCAATGTTATAGATATTTAGGAATGTACCTAGATAGATCACTTGGATGGGTTACCCATATAGAGCATATAATTAAGAAAGTTGGTAGATGTTTGGGTGCACTATATAGAATTACAAATTGCATGAATGAGAGGGTCAGGAAGTACGTAGCTACAACTGTAGTGATACCACTTTTGGACTATGGAGACATAGGGCAGGATTCACAAAGAAAGCCAAAAATCCCACAGCTGCGGGAGAAAGGCCGGCAGCACTGCGGAAACGCAGTTGAGTGATATTCATAAAGAAATTATGAGCAGGTGCGAAATTTTGTAAAATCCCTACAGCTGTGGAAATTCAACAGCTGCGGAAATTGCGCACATGCTGAAAATCTGCAACAGCAGAAATAGCTTTGGTGGCACAGCAACAGTGAACTTAATTAGCTGGAACAGCAGACACAGGGCTGCCATAGAATGAAGCTGAAAGCACCCACAAAGAGAGAACCTCTCAACCTCTTGCCTCGTAAATCAGGGACAAGGCTTAAAAAAATCAGGTACAAAGAAGCAAAATCAGGGACACATTTTCACCCCTTTTTTTCCTCAGGGACTTCCGCAGCTGCACTTTTTTCCACAGTCCTTAGTGTTGTTTTCCGCAGCTACAAAGGGTTTTGTGAATAACACTCGATGCAAATTCCCCTTTGTTTCCATAGCTATGGCAGTTTTGGGGACTTCGGGATGGTTTTGCACCTTCAGAAAGCTTTGTGAATCCAGACCATAGTCTATATGGGGGCAATCTCTACTCAGTTATCTAAGATAGATGTTCTTTTTAATAAAATAGCAAGGTTTGTTTTGAATGTTCCAAAGAGAACTCACAGAAGTGAGCTATACCAGTCTCTGAATTGGATGTATCCAAATGATAGGAGGTCTTTACATGCTTTGTTGTATATGGCTAACTCAATCAGGGGTAAGGTACCTGAATATACTACTGATGAACTCCAGGTTGGGACGATTAGAGGAGGACTGCGCTCTGCGGTGGGTATGGAATATGAATTGCCCAAAAGAAGGACAGACATGGGTAGAGCACATTTCTTCTTTTTGGGTCCCTATATATGGAATTCATTGCCACTTTATGTTAGGCCAATTAATTCTTGTTTTTGTATAGGAGAAATAAAAAGATGGTTTAAAATTGGAGCTAATAGAAGGTTTAATATTGATCCACCATGAAAATGATCTATTAATTATGATGGTTTGTACATGTATGTGAATGAATGTGACCTGTGTTGTTTATATAGATCTGTTATACAGATCTTAAGTAGTTAATTGTAATTTAATAATTGCTGTGATGTTAGTTTATATTGTATGTATATTTATATATGTAACTTTGTTGTATATTTTTTATATATATGCTGTAACTAGGAATAATTGTACTAAGGACCTCGCTGGAAATGAGCTTGCCTCAGTTGAGTCTCCTATTCTTTTGCCTGTCAATTGAATAAACATTTTTATTACTTACTACTACTTCCTCACATCTCTCCTGAACCTACCTCCTGTTAATTTCCATTCGTGTCCATGTGATCACAAATTGGTATTCAGGCTAAATAGTTCCCCGCAGCTCACTTTGCTAATTCCTTTAAGATGCTCGCAGGTCTCTGTCATATCTCCTCTCTCCCTTCTGATCTCCAGTGAGTACATATTTAGTGCCTTGAGGTGCTCCTCATAGGATCTGCCCTGCTGGCCCTGAATCATTTTTATTACTGTGCGCTGCAGTGTCTCCAACCTATCATTGTCCTTTCTGAGGTGAGGACTCCAGAACTGGGCACAGTACTCTAGGTGAGGCCTCACCAGGGATCTGTAGAGGGGAAGTATTAACTCTTTTCTTCTGCTATCAATACCCCTCCTGATACATCCTAGCCTTGCTACAGGCCTTGCTGCACTGACTCAATTGCTTAAATGAGTTGCTAATGATAACTCCCAGATCCCATTCCTCAGCTATAGTGCTAAATCTCCTTCCTTCCATCCAGTACTCTGTCTTGGGGTTCTTTTTCCCTAGGTGCATTACCTTGCACTTTCTAGCATTCCATCCAGTGGATGAACATTCAGTTCTGTGAATATGTTCATCAGCAACACTGGTGAGGGAAACTGAGGCAAGTTGTGTTTCTTCGCAGATGACATTGAGCTCTGTGAGTGGGTGGATAGCAACAAGGGAATAAAGGAAATGTAGAGAGAGTTAAAAAAGCTAATGGGGTGGTCTAAGGTTTAGCAGTTGAAATTTAATGCCAAAATGTGCAAGGTAATGCATCTAGGGAACAAGAACCCCAGGAAAGAGTACCGGATGGGTGGGGCGAGACATAGCACTATGGATGAGGAATGAGATCTTGGCGTTATCATCAGTGGCTCTCTTAAGCAATCGAGTCAGTGCAACAAAGCATATAGCAAGGCATGTAGAATGCTTGGCTGTATTGGAGGGGTATTGATAGCAGAAAGGAAGGGGTAATACATGCACTATATAGATCCTTAGTAAGGCCACACCTGGATTACTGCGCTCCTCAGTTCTGGAGTCCTCACCTCAAGAAAAATAGGGATAGGCTGAAGATGGTGAATCTCAAGGTAACAAAAATGATTCAGGACCAAAACAGCAGGTCCTATGAGTAGCATCTCAAGGCACTGAACAGGTACTCACTGGAGACGAGAAGGGAGAGGGGAGTTATGATACAGATCTTCAAGTTCCCAACAGAAATCAACAAGGTGAACTGTGGGGAACTATTTAGCTTGAATACTAGCTCACAGTCATGTGGACATGAGTGGAAATTAATAAGAGGGAGGTTCAGGAGGGACATAAGAAAGTACCATTTCACAGAAAGGGTGGTGGAGCTATGGAACAGTTGTCCAGCTGAAGTGGTACTCTAGGTGTGGTCTAACCAACACCTTTTACAGTGGGGGGATCATGCTATTTCCCCCTTCCTAATTCAGAACTGGATGCGATACTCTAGGTGTGGTCTATCCATGTCTTTTACGGGGGTGGGGAGAATCACACTCCTTACCCCTTCCAAATGCAGAACTGGCTGTAGTACTCTAGGTGTGGTCTAATCTTAGGGAGGATCACCCCCCTTGACCTACTCCTTCCTGCTCCTAATGTATATCAACTTTGTGTTTGCTTTCTTGACTGTGGGAGAACATTACCAGTCTGGCTTCAGATTATTGTCTCCAGTTCCCATTAGATCCCTCTCTTCAGTTGTGCTGCCCACAGCTGCACCACAATGAGTGTAAGAATGAACCAGACTCCTCACCCTGGATGTTGTGCCTTACACTTAGTACATTTAAACCAAAACTGTCATTTCTCAGCCTGCGCGCCTGAAGTGCCCCAAAGATACACTGCAATGTTTCTGAATAAGTGATGCAGCTTGGTCAATACAAGATTCCATTGTTTTTTCATAATTTTTTGATGTGCTCTTAAATCGACACTCATTCCCCACAACTTCAGACAGTCAGGCTTCGAATAGCCTTCTCCACTGCACAAAATTCAAGAGCATGATCATTCAGTTTTTCAGAATTCAGTAAGTGCCTTGCCGGTGCGTTATTGTGGCCTCAATTCTGACTGCCTTTAAATGCTCCCCTATTCTTACATTGACAGCCCTACTCATTTTCCCCAGATAAAATAAAGGCATGTACATGTTGCCAAATAAATAAAGTTCTCACGTGAACAATTCTTATAACTATGGATTTCAAAAGTGTTTGTGGTATTGCCTGAATCAAACTCTTTAAGTCTCCTAATGTCTGCATGCATAGCAACCCACTGGTGGATCTGGTAGCCAATTTGGTCTACTTCCTGTACTACTGGCTGAAAACTATGCACAAGTTTATCAGTAAGATTCCTGACACTTCCAAACACAATTCTTGGGGGAGTTGAACTATATCCTCAAGTGTAGGATCTGTCCCTGGGATATGCCGACTGCGTGACAACACAGCTTTTACTTCTCCATACCTAGGTATATACATGGTGATAAAAGTAAGCTGTTGCTCACCATCATCACTTCTTTCTTTCCAACCCTGCAGACGCACAACCCATCAACAAGCAATGTCACACTATCCTTGAGAGTCAATTAGTGTTTCCCACATGGCAAAGAGAGCATGAAACATAACAGGTTAAACTGAAAGAAATTTTAGTGGGGAAAATGCAGTCTGAAACCAAGATATGGTGGATTTTGAGCTAACGTTGCCATGAGTATCTTTATTTGTAATAACAAGTTTTCCTCCTGTCCAAGGTTTCGGATATTACAATGTCTTTTGTTTCTGCAGCCCAGAGTTTTGTTTTTGTTCTACAGCTGCAGCTGAGATGATGTTTTGAACAGGAACTTCATAAAGCAACAATATTTGTTAGTCGGCAAAAAAGTTATTATATAGTTTTTGAACATTTTTTTTTTATATATACAGCTGTTTCCTTTTCCCATCCCAGTTGGCTTGCTTCATGCCAGGCACCCCAGCTCCATCACCCCGACTTCTCTTAGGACTTCCCTTCCCCACACTGTTCCCCCAGGGCTCATCTCCTCCCCAACAGGGCAGTGGATTCCTCAGCCCGGGCACAGATCCAGTTGGTGGTGGCACATCAGCTGTTGGGTGCAGGGACTGCGGGGGGGGGGGGCTGATGTCATCTTGCCAGTCTGAGGGATTTTCTTTCTCTGTTTTCTCCCATCCCAAAAGTCAGCATGCAGGCATTGGCATAGGTGTGCAGCATGAAGACATCACAAGTACTCATACACCTGTACCCCCAACCCTCCAAGAGGTGGCTGCATGCAGCACCACCCTGCCTGCACTTGGGGGCAGCAAAGCAGTAACATGTGCTAACTCCCCTCCCCAAACAAGGACAGCTGTCTGTGGACAATCAATCCTCCATCCTCTGGCCAGCCCCCAAATGATCTTGGTCCAGTCCCAAACCAGGGTGGCCGGTGTGGCAGATGGAGTGACACTCAGTGCTTTAGCACACCATGCTACTGGGCCGGGGCAAAGATGTATTTATGACAAATACATTTATACCCAGTTTTCTTTCAATTTTATTTACAGTATGTAACAACCTCCTCCCAAAAGTGTTGGGCAGTGGTGTTACTAGTTGTTCCATGAGAGTATTGGGTGCCTTGACACCATAAGGAAGGGAAGGGCACATCATTTAACCAGGAGTAGCACACTATTTATTTATTTAGACAGCAGTTTGGAAAACCTTTGAGCCATAGGCTCATTTACAAAGGTACCTTGTCACAGTAAGACAAACGAAAATACACAGTATAACAGTACAACACAGTATAACAGTAACTTAAGACATAGATACAAACAAGCTGGTACAGGTAGGATTGATGCAAACAATACCAGAGTTATGTTGTCCTTAGCAGCTTAGTAGTAAACTTTGTCATTAGTATTGAGTATGGCTTTGACTAGTGGCAATTACAGCTTCGGGTGTTAACAAGGTGGTTCCGTAAGGACGTTTTGAAGCACGATTTAATTGGAGCTTCGGAGATGGAGGGGGGCAGTGTGTTGAACCAGGAGGGGGCCCTAAAGCTGAAGGCTCTTTGGCCGTGAGAGGTCCTAGCTCTAGGGATAACAAGAGAGGTTTTCCCAGAGGTCTGAGTATGAACTAGTGGGACAGAGTGGCGGATGGTGGTGGTCAATCCAGGTGGGGATAGCCCAAGGAGGGTCTTTTTTGTAAGGGTACAGGTCAGATATTTGAGGCGCTCATCAAGATCAAGTACCAGCACTTTAGCGTACAGTAGACAGGTGTGTGTTAGCCTAGGTGTCCCAGTAATTAACCTGCAGGCCTTGTTCCAGAGTAGTGCGAATTTTATGGAGTGTGGTCTGATCAGCAGCACCAACACCGGCAGTCCATAGTCCACTAGGGACAGGATAGAGGAGGTGATCATAGTCGAAGAGCCTCCGGGGAGGCAGTGTTTATACCAATGTAAGATGCCCAATCGGATATTAGTGGCAGTGGCTAGGGCAGCGATGTGTCCATGGAAGGAGAGGAGGGTCAAAATGGATCCCTAGGTATTTATAGAAGCAAACTTGTTCGAGTGGGAAAGAGGACCCAGAGTGAATGAGGAGTTTGAAGTTGCAGGACTTGTTTTGAGGATGAGTAGAAGAACATGGTTTTGTTTTTAAGATTTATCCCAATCTATGTTCCTTGAACCAGCCCTTGGCTAAGCGAAACCTTCTGCAGCGAGTCCTGGAGGGCAATAGGGTTATGACTTGAGGCAAAGATGACTGCATCATCAGCATACAATAGAATGTTCCCGAGCAAGAGCGTGAAAGGGTGTTAAGGTAAAGGAAGAATAGTAAAGGCCCAGAATGGAGCCCTGGGAACTCCAGAAAAGATGGGACAGATGTCTGAGTAGGTCCCATTAATTTTTACACACTGTGGCGGTCAGACAGATAACTGGTGCACCAGGAGATAGGCCCAGCAGCAAAACCAGAGAGACTAAGGGCATCAAGAAGGAGGGGGTGGGAGACAGTGTCGAAAGCTTTAGAGAGGTCAATGAAGACCGCACCAGCCAGAGAACCAGTGTCTAAGGAGGAGTGGAGAAAGTTGGAGAACTCTGGGAGGGCTGTGTTGGTACTGTGGCCCACTCAAAGCCATGCTGCTCAGGACATAGGACATTGTAGGTGGAGAGGTAGTCAGAGTTTTGAGAGGCTACCACTTTTCAAGGCCTTGGAGAGAGGAGAGAATGGAGATTGTGCAATGAGTTCCAGCCACAGTCCTATCACCACCTTTAAAGATAGGGGTGACAGTGGCGACTTTCCAGGCAGTTGGAACCTTCCCAGGCAAAGAGTGGTTGATGAGCACGTGATCGGGGTAAGGACTGTGTCTAAGACCAGCTGTAGGATACACGGATCCAGGGTGTCACTGCCCGTACTATTACTCTTGAGGGCAGTGACAAGGTGCGGCCTAAGTTCTTGGGCAGAAACACAGCGGAGGAGAAAATAAGGGCGAGAAAGATTTATGGCAGCCGCTGGGGGAGAAGGGTCAAAACAATTTGTAGGGAGGATAGGGCTAAGGTCAGTGAATGAGGTATTGAGGTGGTTGGCTATGAGGGCTGGTTCTGAAGAGATCATGCCATTAATGTTGATCTGGGTGGGTGGGAGTGTGCACTCCCATTTAATTGTTTAATGTTATCCCAGAAGGTTCTGGGGTTCCCCCATGAGGCTGTGAGTGAGGACCAATAGTGCTCAGACTTGGCCTTTCTGATGGCCCGAGTGCACTTGTTTCGGGTGGCAGCATATAACTGCCTGTCACTGGGCCGGCCAGTCTCAATGGCACGGTGCCATAGGTTGTCCCTATGTTTGAGTTGGTGGATCAAAGCTGGGGTTACCCAGGGGATATTCTGCCTTTTAAAATGGCGGGTCAACATTGGGGCAAAGATATCACAGGCATTATTAAAAGTTCGGGTAAAGAAGGAGAGAGCTGTGTCAATGTCAGGAGTTGCCTGTATATGAGACCAGTCAATCTGGGACAGAAGTTCCTTAAGTTTTGTCAGACCACCAGGTATTAGACGCCGCCGGCATGTGGACTGTGCTATGGATTTGGGGACTGAGGATGACCAGTGGAATAGAATGGGAGAGTGATCGCTGAGTGAGTCTGGGAGGACTTGTACATTGGGGATCTGATTAGGGCGGTTGGTGAGTACCACATCAAGCAGGGTACTGGAGCCTCTCTTGGGGTTAGTCCTGGTAGGCTGGGTAACTAGTTGTGTTAGGTCTATTGCAGAAAAGGAGTCACGGATAGAGGAGGAAGAGGGGCTGAGCCAGTTGACATTTAAGTCACCCACCAGAATTTGATCAGCGGAAGGAGGTAGTGAGGAAAGGTATTCTGTAAGAGAGGCAACGGCCTGCGTTTGGTCCCTGGGGGGCACATATGCAGTAGTCAGATAAAGGGTTCCCTTTAAAGGGTCAGGGGTTAGTTTCAGCATAAGCGCCTGGGCCCTGGGTCAAGGATTGGAGTAGGCAAGGCTGAATGCGGGAGAGATTCCTTGACATAAATAGCGCAGCTGCCGCCCCGTCTCCCAACACGGTCGGACCGGAAGAGGGTGAAACCAGGAAGGGAGACCAGGGAGTCAGGGGAGGATTTCGACAGCCAAGTCTCAACCAGAGCGATGACATCAGGGTTAATTGATGTGACCAGGCATTGTAATGAGTCAAACTTTTTTAGGAGGCTACAGATATTCATGGAAACCATGCATAGGCCTGTGGTGCTAGTTGGGGAGCTCCTGGGAACCGGGCCAGGGTTTGGATGAATGTTCCCTGACAGGAGTAGTAGCATGACTAACACCCTGGCTGGGAGACGGTGAGAGGTTTTCCTACGATTGACATGGGGGGGAGGGGACGTTAAGGGAGCAAGGAGTGGGCAGGGTGGTACAGGAAGGGAAGACAAGAATAAGAAGACACCCAGAAGTGCCTGAGGTGAGGAGGAAGCTAGGGGGAGGGCAGGGAGGACCGAGGCACATAGAGTTCTCAAGGGGCAAGAGAGCAGGTTCAGGAGCAAGGGGAGGGAGGGGTGCCAGGGCACAGTGCGGAGTAGCAGATGGGTAAGTGGGCAAGTGCACTGCTAGTGGGGATAGGCACAGGCAGAGCCTGAGGCAGGGTCAATACATTGTGGTGAGCAAGATCCAAGGGAAGGAGTACTGTACAGGTAGGAGTAGGAAGTAGCGAGGAGCTAGGTCCTCTAGTGGCCAGCAGGTATAACCTGCAAATGGGAAAGTGGGGAGATAGGTTCTGGGCAACAGGGCGTGATGTCACGGATGTGATGTCTGGGGTGGATCCTCAAATTGACAGCCGCCCCTGGGTGGGTGGTAGGGTGGAGTGGAGCAGGCAGGCATAGCGCCGTTGACGGCTACCCCCTGCAGAGCATCCATACAAAGAGAAGGCTCTCTTTACCTCGAAAGTAATCAGGCTGGAAATTCGGCTTCCTCAGCTCCTCAAGTGAGCTGCTTGTGTTGCTTGTTTGTCCCGAGTGCCTGCCGCGGTTGGCAGTGAGCTTGGGAAGGGGGGCTGCCTATGTAGTGGAGAAAACAAAGCCTTTCATTACTATGCAGCAGGAGAAAATGTTGTGACTTACACAAAGGGGCTCCACTCTAAGCAAACAGGGCTATTCCAAAATGAGGTCACACTAGGACCCAGCTATCCTAATACCACTAAGCTGAAGCTTGTTTCCAGATGCGACCTGGGAGCACAAGAAAGTTAAGTGACTTGCTCAGGATCACACAATATGCACTTAGGTGGCTGTGGGATTCAAACCCAGGCCTCCAGATCTGCAGCTCAGAGCCTTGACCCACTGCACTATACTGCCTCCTATATATAACTATATAACTCTGCCCTTAGTGGACAAGAAGGAGTTTCAGAATTCAGTTATATCAGGTGCCTCCATAGCCCAAAAGGTGGGCTTTTTGATTGCTTTGTGGAGTGTAAGAAAATCAATCTGATAAGTAGCTGCACAGTTTGACAGGTGGTTAGCCTGATGCTTTTGTTGACCAGGGGGCCAGGGGATAGCCCACCTTGGACAGCTTTGATCCCATGCCACAGACATGGGTGGTGGTCTGCTTGGTGCCCCATGCTGCGGTAGGAAGCAGGGATATTCTTGCAGGCATCACTGGCTTATGTGCTGAGTTCCAGTGGAGCTGGGTGTGCCAGAGGGGCAAACTGCATGACTCGAGCCTAGGTAGCACAGTTCTCCATTAAGGTGTATCTCACCTGAGGGTGTGGATGCCATGCCATCCTTGGTACCTGAGGATGGCACGAGGTTCCAGGTAGTGAATTTCAGAGTCTTGGACATCTGGGAGTCCCAAGTTTTGCCCTGGGGAATGTGGCCAGTCATGTATATGGGATTGGCCCTTAGGAGACAGTTTATAGGGACACCTTGGAGGGTGCGGGAATACTAGGCGGAGGGAAGATGGGGTGCAGAAGTACAAGGGGGAAGTGATTGCAAGAAGGATCCCATCCATCCGTTCATGACAGAGCAAGGATGGAGGAGACACGCTGACTGAGTTGCCTGAGCAGTAAGTAAAGAGCATGATTCAGGGAAAATGTTAGCTCCTGGTATATGGGGCTGGACTGGCTGTGATGTCCTGTCAGGTGAGAGATCCAGGGGCAGGTCGGCAGATTCTGGTGCCCCACTCTAGATGATCTCAGAGGCTGCCCCATGAGAGATGGGTGGGGGTGTCAGGGTACCTACAGCAATAAAGCATGGCTAGGGAATACCAGTCCGGTGGTTCTAGCAGTATCAATTTTAATTCTTGACATTTGCGAGCCTTGCTGGCATGCTTCAGCCCCATGAATGAAAGTGGTTTCTGGCTTGTACCTGAGCTTCAGTTTCCATAGTATTAGTTTTGGGGCAAGGAATACCCCCATTTGGATAGTGTCAGCCACGTTGAGAGAATGGATGGGAGAGTCTGTTTGCTTCTGTAAGTGGGCTAGGACTGCCACGCAACAGAGACCCCAAGGCAGACACGGAATGCGGCTTCATGAATTACCATATGAACATACAGATATTGCCAGCAGAAGAAGGCGTAATGGCCTATCTAGTCTGCTCATGTCGCCAAGTCCTCTGTGGCTATTAAGGGCTCCACCCCCCTCCTTGACTAATACCTTCCCCGACAAGGGACATACTAGTTGGAAAACAACTGGGCCCACAAGTGGGCCTAAAGGTGCAGAGTGGGGTAGTAACAACATTAGCAGTAGCACCGACTGTCCAATGCATAAGCCATGGCATGACACAGTGTACCTGGTGCCGTGACATGGACTAACCCCTGTGGGGGTCACAGTTTCAGAATGTTAGTGGCTGCACAGCCTATGTGCAACCACTAACATCTGGAACTGCAATCTACATAATTATATGCAGCACTGCTGTCGCAGGGGACACTCCACCCTCTGCAGACAGAAGCGCCCTCAGGTGTATGGCTTGGTTGGTGGCAATATAGGGAACCCAGTGCAACCTGGAATACAGCCACCCACTACTGCGACTGTGTATAGACTAGAACCACACTCTCTTGTCCTGCCCATGATTCAAAATTAAAGGGGAACAGTCAGCACTAAGAGCTCTACACCCGTGTGTGGCACTGGTCCCAATTTGCATTTTGTGTGCAAACATTTTTTTTTATTTACTGTTTACTGCAGCATATTTGATCATATCTGGTTGATCCTACTGATACCCAAGCTGAAATTTGCTGTAACCAGAAATCCTAGCATTCCCCCCAGCTGATGTTAGAGCTGGGCTGCAGCCACAGTAAATGTAATAGTCTGCAGTGCATGTTAGAGCTTTTACAAGCTCCAGTCAGCTGTTTGGTACTACTACTGTTCTCCTGGAGCTAAGTACAGTCTTCTGTGACCGTATATAGCCCTGAGAGGACAGTGAAACCAGTAAACAAAAGATCAGAGCTTATAAAAACTCTAACATGTACTTCAGGCTGTTATTTCTTCCACAGCTACAGACCACCTCTGATGTCAGCTGCACTGGATTCTGGGATTTCTGGTTACAGTAAATGGAAGTCAGCAGTACCATCCAGATGCAATCTAACACACTGCAGTACACAATAATGATTTGTTTTTGTTTTTTTGCACAAAAAATACACATTTGGTAGTAGTCCCACGTTTGGGTGCGGGGTTCCTAATGTTGGCTATTCCACTTTAAACATCTTGGTGTAGTACTGTGTTGTTTACCATCACAAATATCAGAAAGTAACCTGAATTTCATGTGTAAAAGATTTTTACAAATTTCTCACAGCAGAAACATTTATTGGCTTGAGTTGTTGATTAAAAAACTAGTAATAAAAGCTGTTTTAAAAATATCTGAGGGACTTGGAATGCACTGCTGAATCAAAGGATGTCAGTAATAGAGCACTGCTAAAAACCTAAATACTAACAATTACTGCTGCTTTAGTGAGGGCGAGTCTGTCCTTGTGTTGGACAACACATATCATTTTAAAGTTTTTCAGTGTTTCTGTCAAAAGATGTAGGTTTAATTAGTTTTAAAAATAATTGCCAAAAACACTTGTCAGACTGATAGTTTCTTTACTTTGTTCCATTGTAGCTCCATTTTGCCAGAATGAAGACTATGCTTTGGAACCTCCTGCTGTTGTGTCTCTTCACCAACGTGCACAGTGACTGCCAGAGGGACTGCCTGACCTGCAGTAAACACCTGTACCAGTACAGCACCTTCAACACTCTGGTAAGTCTCCACAGTGACGCTGCATATCAATTATGGTATAATACTGCTTAGGCAATGTATGTTACAGACAGCATGTAGGATAAATGCTTTATCTGGGCCAGGTTCTACATTCTAAATGAGAATAAGCAGCTCATTCTCTCAGTGTACATTTATCCACACACTCCAGACATCACTACCCAGCTTTCCCTGAAGCAACTGTCTGATCACAGTCAGATGCCAACATTACATGAACCTATTGGAAAGTTCTACATTCTTCCCATTCAACAACCAGTGTAAACAGTAACACAACACTGACAAATTAACAAAATAGTTCCAAGGAATTGTTTCAAATCATCAGTTGTACATATGAAGAATTACTTCTCACAGTAAACGTGTTTCTTCCAAGTGATCCTTCAGTACTCTTGGCAATAGCAGTTCGCCAGCTGAGTTTAGCTGGCCCAGGAGAAGGAGTTTAAGTAAATGTGAAAACTAAACTACCAATCAAATTCTAGTAAGAGATTACTGCCTGTAGGTTGTGCTGTTTGCTAGTCAGATTCTTTTCGAAGCTGAAAATAATTTATGCCTAAGGAAAAAAGAACAATCTACAAAAAGAGAGCCTGAAAAACACCAAACCACCCAAGGCGAACAATAAAACACTGCATGAACTGTGAAGCCTTGTACCAAAAATACTGCTCTACAAGAAAACATTTGGCCAGAGTAAAGGACTGTAGAACCTCAAACAGAGAGGTTCTGTGAGGGGAGGATGGGCGGGAGGTCAAGAATACTGAAGGATCCCTTGGAAGAAGCAAAATTACTGTGATATTTTTTTCTTCTCACCCCAGGAATCCCTCAGTATTCTTGACTATAGCAGATTACAAAGCAGTGCAATAGGGGGGAAGGGAACAGAATCTACAGTACTTTGGAAACATTCTGCAGAACTGCTGTACCAAATTTGGTATCCGATCTAGACTGTACATCTAAGCAGTAGTGTTTTGTGAATGTGTGTACAGTTTTCAAAGTAGCTGCTTTACAGATATCAAGCAAAGGAATGTCTCTTTGAGCAGCCACTGAGGCTGCAGTGCCTCTAGTAGAGTGAGCCCTGAGGCCTTGGTGAGGCTGCTTGCCAGCCTTACTGTAACAACACTGAATGCAGAAAACTATCCGGCGAGAGATAGTTCTCTTAGAAGCTGGCCTACCTTTACCTACCTCACCAAAAGTAAGGAAAAACTAGGTATGAGAGGCCCTGAACATCTTAGTGCACTCCAGATAGTGGGTCAGTGCCTTCTTAACACCCAGGCTATGAAGCCTTGGTTCACTTGGGGTAGGTTTGTCTGTAAAAAAGACAGGTAGGGAGATAGATTAGTTGAGGTGAAACTCTGAAACTACTTTGGGAAGGAATTTCTGATTGGTTCTGAGAACCACTTTGTCTCTGTGGGAGATAGTGTAGTTGGGTTTAGTACAAAAAGCCTGTAGCTCTGAAATTCTCCTGGCAGAAGTAATTGCTACAAGAAATATTGTTTTCCAGGTAACATACTTTATGTCTGCTGTAGCCTTAGGTTCAAATGAGGCCTCCATTAACATGGTTATGCACAGGTTCAAATGTCAGGGAGGGACAGGTTCCCTAAGTGGGGGCTAGAGGTACAGTAAACCTTTAAACAATTTCTTAAAAAATGGGGTGAGAAATAATGGATTTCTCTTTGTCCAGCGAAAGGTAAGCTGAAATTGTTGCCAGGTGAACTTTCAGAGGGAAGGCTCTCAGGCCCGAGGCCTGCAGGTGCACCAAGTAATCCAGAATAGAGGACGGGCTTGACTGCATGGGATCAATTTATCTTTACACCAGAAAGAAAATCTCTTCCATTTGGAGGCATAAGACTTTTTGGTGCTAGGCTTTTTAGCCAGTCTAAGGATTTTCAGGACCTGCTCAGAATACTGAGAGTTGAGGAACTCTAGCTCAAGTACCAGGCCGTGAGGTGAGGTGAAGTGACTGAATGTTGGAGTATTGGACTGCCTTCTGAGGCAGAGTCAGGAAACTGTGGCTGGTAGGCAGATGAATAGGCCTCCGGACTGATAGGTGGAGAAGCTGGGGGTACCAAGGCTGTCTCGCCCAGTCCGGGGCTATTAGAATCATTGTTGCAGGCTGGTTCCTAAGTTTGAGGAGTACTCTGACAATCGGGGGAAATGGGGAAAAAGCATATGAGATCCTTCCCGACCAGTCAAGGTACAAGGCATCCACTGGCACTGTGCCTAGCGCAGGGGGCCTACAACAGTATAGGGGGAGCTGATGATTGAGCTTGCAGGTGAACAAGTCTATTTCTGGAGTGCCCCATCTCCCGAACACTGTAGCTAGTACCCGGCTGTTCAGGGTCCACTCATGGTGGCCCTGGCTGATGTGGCTCAGAGATACTGCAAGGACATTGTCCTTGCCTGGCAGGTGAATGGTGATTATCGGCATGGCCAGAGAGTAAGCTAGCAGCCAAATCCTCACTGCTTCTGTGCAGAGTTTCGAGGATTTTGTGCCCCCTTGTTTGCTGATGTACAGTACAGTGGTGGTATGGTATAGTCTGTCCTGACCTGGACAAAGTAACGCTTGAGCTGGGGGAGCAAAGGATTTCATGGCTAGGTACACAGCTCTGAGCTCAAGGAGATTTATATGACAGCTGGATTCCGCAGAGGACCATGCTCCACTTATGGATCGGTCCTCCAGACAGGCCCCCCAGCCTATCAGAGAGAGGCATATGTTGTGAGGGCCTTGGAGGACTCCCTCTGCTGAAAGGAAACCCCTTCCCTGAGACTTTGCCTGTCTTTCCACCAATCCAGAGCTCGAAGAAGCATCTTTGTGACTGGAATTAGCTTTGACAGGGAGTCTCTTTTCTGAGACCAATGTGCCCTGAGGGTGGTACTGAATGTTCCTCATTGGGAGCCTGGCACCTGAAACCACTGCTGTGGTAGAGGCCATGTGGCCTAGTAACCTGAGGAAGTGTCTGTATGGCCTTGGCTGGCCTAGTACAAACACATCTGAAAAATCCAGTTGTAAATTGGTGCGAGGGGGGCACTTCTACAACCCAAGCAACACAGTCCAAAAACAGAAATGTGCTCATTACTTGTTCTTCTGATGGCAGTGAGTGGACCTTGCTTACAGGGGAGCAAGAACACTTCTTGCTGAAGATGGTGAGCTATAGAGGCAAGGGTTATTTGCAGGCACAAAATGCACAGTTCAAATTGATTAAATCCACTGTCCACTCCAGAACTAAAATGCAACAAACAGGTTTAATGAACAAGAAAGTTAATGAATCACTCCACGGAGCGTGGAGGGGTAACACATTCAATGGGGGTATCCACAGACGGATACCTACATTTTCCTGAAACAGTCTCTTTTGCCAACAGACTGAATTATTTCATGCAGTAATCAATTGAGCCATCAAGGCTACATTCCTGGGAACAGCAATACAGCAGGCCGAAACAGGCCACACTCAGAGATAGTACATACTTTTTTTTTTACTTTATTTATGCTCCACTGCCTTGGGGAACTCTTTCCAGCATCCTCAGCGGTTCCCAGCTGCTATCTTTCCAGATCCTCTCCCCTTGTGCCACACAGCACCACCTCCAAATCTGAACCCCCTGGAGGTGGGGCCGCCCTATCCACTGAGGGTGCTCTATCTCAAGGGCAAAGTGCCAGAAGCATGAGAGGCCCCATGGAAAGAAAGCCAGTCTGGTATTGGGAGTGTGGGCTGGGAAGCCGAGATACCTTCACCTATCTCCAGGAGTGGGGATTTTCTGCTTTATTCTGTGGTTCCTGTCCCTTGGAGTATGGCTTGACAAGGTAACGTCATGCCACAACTCCGCGCCCTGCATCCGTGGCACCAGCTCGCCGGGAGCCTCGGCCACCAGAGGCTGCTCTCAGGGCGATCACTCCCAGAACCCTCCTGGGAAGAGAGAGCAGTCCTCCGGAGCTCGATCTCTTCCCTCCCCCACCGATCCCCGACAACCCAGGCTCATTCCCGAACCTGGGTCGCCGGCATGGTACAAGGTGCAGTGTCCAGCGCCCCAACCCTCAGCGCCACTGGGCCGGCTGGTAGTTCATACTTAGCAGCATTTGCAATTCAATTCCCTTCTTTCCTTTCAAATCCTTACATAGGCCTCTCTGGCTCACTTTCCATTCCTTAAGCCTCAAACACTAGACATTCACTAGGAGCTATGACAGCTTGGGACATTTCTACTGACCCAATCCCTCTTTCAAACTTGGCCTTCCCATACACCTTCTCCACGGGGGTAACCTCAGACTTTAAGCAGCATTTTCTTCACTTTAAGGTCTTACGTCAGTCAAATTGGTGTTCTTTAGCAAGAACAGAACCACTGAAAACCTTCCGGACACCCAATCACTGAGGCCATGTGCTCAAACTGGCTTCCCAGGGAACTCTGCATCCTGATCTGGAAACCAGCGCACTTCCACTCCTGCAGCAATTCCTATTTCTGGACTATCCTCACCCAGGGGCTAACTGCCATGCTACACAGAGCACCTGGACAGTCTGCCACCCCACCATGGTCCCAACCAACCATTCCCCACATGGACCTTTCTCTGCCTCCACAGGCTGCCCAGCACGAGAGTCCCAACTCTGCAGTGGCCACCTGCCAGGGAAAAAGGGGTAGTGCTGCCACCACTACACCCTCAACAGTCCAGGCTGCCACCTCTGGATTGTGTCCCAGGCCTCATTTGCCATAGCAGGCCCACCCACAGGACACACTCTGACTCCACGGTCTGCACTCACCGACGGGCGAGACTACTTAAATTACAAGGGCCTCATCAGTGCTTACCCTACCAAGGTGCGGAAGTTCACTTGGCGAGCCTCCATAATTATTTCTTCTCCCCAGGCTTTGGCTCCCAAATACACCGACAGACACTGAACCTTCCACTCCAACTTCTCCCCCTTCATTTTCATGGGCCAAACTGCAGCACTTCTCATATGTGAATCTTCAAGGGATGAGAGCCGGAGTGTGCATTAACCCCGGCCCTGCCACAGCCCTTCTGCCCGAACTTTGCAAGCCGACCCCCAGACTCCTCTCTTCCCTGGTCTCTCTCTTCCCCTGACGCCAAAATCCCTCTCTATATATACCCCTGGGGATGGGGCCCCCTGCTGCTAGCAAACAGGCCCTACATCTCAGACCTAGTGGCACCAACTCTCTTTCTTTTCCTAGCTGCACCTAGCAACCACAATTTACTAGCAAACACCCAGAGAGTGCTTACTTACAGAACTTGTATTTTTCTTTAACTTGCTTTCTGCACTATTTTTGGTTGGCTTTATTTAATTTGCTGTATATCAGGCCTTCTTTTATTCTAATTATTCATACACGTACTAAACAATGGACAACAGGGAACTGGCCGCACAAATACAAAGCGTACCTCAGCGTGCCTATCAGTGTCCTCCCTCCCTCCCCACTACTGGGTATAAAGTTGAACAATCACCTGTAGTTATCCAGGTGGTGTCAGATCAGTGCCAGCAATCATCCCATCCCAGAGGAGAAGAGTAATCTTCTTCCACTTACACCCCCATTGATGCTCAGAAACTTGAGCCTCATAATGTTGCAAGTGTCACTGCTGCGGCATCAACTGGCCAGGTAAACTATTTCTTTTTGAGAATTCCTCTATATTTGCTAACTGAGCACTATGACCGCCCTCACAAAATTTGCTAACTCCCTGCTCCCCACGCTTGACAAGGGGCACCTCGCAGGGGTCGTGTGTATAGACCTCTCAAAGGCCTTCGACACGGCTTCTCATCCCCTCCTTCTTACCACATTACAGCAAATTGGGGTCTCTCATTGTCCACTCTCATGGTTCTCCAGCTATCATTCATCTAGAACCCAATGTGTTAAAATTAATAATACCATATCTACTATGCTGCCTGTGCACTCAGGAGTTCCCCAGGGATCTATCCTGGGTCCCCTACTATTCAATATCTACCCCAATGCCCTGCCTAAATCCTGCCCCGGCAACCTTCTCCTCTACACGGACGATGCTGTTCTTTATGCCTCACATCCTGATCCTCTCTCTTTCCAGCGTACCTTACAAAACTCCTCTCAGACTGAACACTGGTTTGCTGAACACAGATTGGTGGTCAACATTAAAAAAACTAAAACGATGCTCTATGCCCACTGCCAAAACAGATCAAAGGATTTCCCTCTGGAAATACTCTCCACCTCTCTCATCCCACTGGAACAGGTCCAAAAGTATAAGTATCTAGGTATTACATTTGACTCTTCCCTCTCATTCTACAAACATATAAAAATCTTCACCTCCGCCACCAACACCCTCATTGGTCTCCTTTACAGACATAAAGACTGCCTGCCACCTGAAGCACTTCACCTAGCCATTACCTCCTCAGTCTTATCACTGGTGGACTATGGCCTAACAATCTATGTTGTCGCTGATCCTATGGCGCTTCATCAAATACAAGTAGTCATCAATAAGGCCTGCTGTCTCCTCTCTAGTGCTGACAGATATACACATACCTGCACTCTATACGTGCTCACCAATATCCTCTCCCTTGAGGAAAGGCTAATATACCAGACCTGTCTGTTCACCAAAAAAATCCACCTGGGTTTAACCCCAATAGGTGCCATGGCTTCTCTTCAGGCAGCCACTATCTCAGCATCCACACGGGCTGCCCCAAAAACTATCTGGAAGGGGCATAGGGTCAAGACCACCCTGGCCCAGCGATCCTTCCCCCTTAGAGCTCCATCCTGGTACAATGCCCTCCCACCGGCTGTCACATCAATCACCAATCTAGGTCCTTTTAAAGCCACCTTGAGGACCCATATCCTCTCCTCACGTCAATGCCAGTGTAACTGATAACCTGTGGATCCTGCACCATGCTGCTAGGCCATGCACTCGCCCTTGGCCAGGCAGTGGAGAGCCCTCACTATTTCTAGCCTACCGGCTCCTCACCTCCCTCAGTTACCATATAGTTGCACTTGACTATGAATACACTGTATTATGTATAAGACAAGGCCTCACTGAGGCGGCTTACTACCAACTCATATCATGCATTGCTTTAGCTACCAACTGTATAGGTCTTAACCGCTTATTAGGTAAATATGTTGATAGCTCTGCCCGGTTTTAGCTACCAAATGTATAGGCATTAACCTGTGCTCATTGTACTTAAACTCTGCATGATTGCTCACCCACATTTATTCTATGTATGTACTGTATGAATGTCTATGTTTTATTCTGAGGTGGAGCCTTTAGAAACGAGTCTATGACTCAAAGGGTTGTAATTCCGATTTCCTAAATAAATAAATAACTGAGGACAGAGAAGTAACTTCCATTAGTAAAGACTGGACTAGTTCTTTCTTGAGGCCTGCATAATAAATAGGCAAAGATTAGGTCTCTTTTTCATTTATTGTTTGTGGGTTTACTTTCCAGTTTTTAATTACAAGCTGTTATCCTCCTGGCAGGGTGCCTAACACATCTGGGCTCTTTTTGCCTACCTCTGAGCTCTGTTGTTCATTCCCATGCTCCAGGTTCTCCACAGCTTGCACCCATTGTGGGAGGCGGGGGGAGGGAAGGAGGGAGGCATTCCTCCCCGCCAGCATACAATCCGGCATGTGACTGAGCAGTAGATATTGGGGTCCAAGTCTGCCTGCATCATTTTTGCAGTCATCACTTTCTTCTGGGTTTTTATCCTCTGACCTCTCATTCATGCCCTCACACCACCACATGCATGCTCCACGATGGGCTCATGCACATTCAGATAGACTCCATGTGCAGAAGCAAGCCCACTGTCCAGCACAGGGGGGGCACTGCAGCAGGAAAATGCAACACTTACTGTCTGCAACCTGTGATACACTGCCATTGACAGCTCGTCCCCGGCCTGGCTGCTCCAGTACATGTGACCCAAGCCCACTCCTGAACCCAGGTCACCAGCTATTCTGTGCCACTGTGTGGCCCTTTACTTCCCAATTTCCCCTAAATTCTCTTGTCCTGAATGGCTTTCTTCTCCTACATCCCCATTCCTGCAGCTTGCTTCCATAGTCACCCCCCACTGATTCCCCCTGTCACTGTCTTTCACAGAGCAACTTCCCCCCATTCCACCTTCTCTATGGCAAGAATCCCCCCCAAAAAAATCCAGTGACTCATGTGGGTGAAGACGGCCTGATGATCATCAGTGCATTGTCAGCACAGGTTTGGATGTCTGGCACCTGTGTGTTCAATGCCAGTGCACCACTGTATGCCAAAGGGGGTGAGGAAGAGGAGCACTGCCTATGTAACATCTCTCCCCCAGGCCTCCAGGGGGCAGTCATACAAAGGCAGATGCCACATGTCTTCTGCAAGTAATCTTCAGCATCCTATAGGCCTGACTGACATAGACTGTCGCCTATCTGGTCAGCGAGTTTGGCCGTCGTTACGTTATCTGACTAGATTCAGCTTTTTGTTCAGATATTGTTTTAAGGCAAATGTATATGTGTGTCTATATGTACACTGAGAGATTTCTGACATGTCTTCATATGCAGTTTGCATGAGAGAACCGTGCAATGAAGTTGAGAGGTTCTTGCTCCCCAGACTGTGAGAGATGGCATTCTTATATCATTTAAAGGGACACTGTCAACTGCCTTAGGCCTCAAAGTGTCCCTAGTTTAGACAAGCATTTGTCAATGCCGAATGTTTGTTTGCTGGCGTTAGCAGTGGAAGTGCAGGAGTTAGACAGATGAAGTATAGGAATGGCACTGAAGTACTGAACTGACGCCAACTCCACCCTCACCCTGCAGAGATGGACAGGCATTGGGGTGTGCCTTTGGGTCATCGCCCATGACGGTCATGACGTTTCACCTCACCCTACCCTACAGACACTGATAAGTGTCGAGGTGTGCCTTGGGGTGTTTGGGCTTTACATTCACCTCATTCCGTAAGGAAATATGCTGAAATGGGTGCAATATAGGAGAATGGGGTGAACTCTGAGGCCAAAGGGTCCAAGGTGCACCTCGATGCCTGTCACTGGCTGCAAAGTGAGGGTGGAATGCCACGAGCATTACTGTCGACAATCCCAAGTCACACCCCTGAAGCCTGTCAGTCCCTACAGGGTAGGGCATTATGGTAGAAAACCCTAACACCCTGGGTGTTTCTTGGTATTTTTACTCCAAGTTTTCAACATGGGCTTTTTGTGACCCCACCGCATGAACAGTGACACTATTAGTTCGTTAGGCAAAAGGTGATTTTGCACAGCGACTGCTCCATTTGGCGCCACAGGTGCGAAAACACATTTCGAACAGGATGTGAAAAATGACAGCTGTACTGTTCATGAGGAGGTGTAAAAAATGTCATTGTTGAAAATCTAGAGTGAAAATATAAATAAACTGGTGAAATCACGAGCGTGCTCAGAAATTGCACAACGTACACCCATAATGTCATTAGTTTGGGGATTTTTTTACAGCAGATTTTCAACACAGGCATTTTGGGACCTCCGCTCATGAACAGTGTCACTGTGATTTTCTTAATCTGTCCCGAACACTGATTTCCCACAGCGACCGCGTTACTATGCACCGGAAGTGCGAAAACTCATTTTGGCCAGGGTGTGAAAAATGACAGCTGTACTGTTCCTAAGGAGGTGTGGAAAAACACCAATGTTGAAAATCGGGACTGAAAATATTACAAATTCGTGAACTTACGCGGGTGTGTGGAAACTGCACAATGCACGCTCACAACACAGTCATTTAATGGACTTTTGTCACCAAATTTTCAACATAGCCATTTTAACACCTCTGCTCATGAACAGTGTCTCTGTAATTCTCTTAATCTGTCCCGAACATTGATTTTGCACACTGACCGCACCATTGTGTGCTACATGTTCGAAAACACATTTTGGGCAAGGTGTGAAAAATGACAGCTGTACTGTTCATAAGAAAGTGTGGTAAAATGGCAATGTTGAAAATCTGGAGTGAAAATATTAAAAATCCTCAAAGTTACGAGCGTGCGTAGGAACTGTGCAACACACGCTCGTAAAACAGTCATTTTTGGAAATTTTTTCACCAAATTTTTAACATAGGATTTTTGGGGGGCCTACCTCATGAACTGTGACACTGTTGTTTCGTTAATCAGTCCCAAAATGTGGTACCGTACAGTGACCGTGAAATCAGCTTTCGGGACCGAATAACAAAATGTTCATGATTGAGTTCCTGAAGTGGGGTCCCAAGAATCCCATGTTGAAAATTTGGTGAACAAATTCCCAAAAATTACCAAGATATGCACCAAAGTAGAAAAAAACTCATTTATGCCATTATACAGCTTACCGGCATTTCTTCAGTTCGTGGTTGGGTTTGAAGAGTGCAGACATGTACCCAGTCCACTGAAGATCGTCGCGCCAGCCTCTGGAGGTAAGTATGGGATAAGGCAGGGGTGTGGAGAGATGGGGTACGCAGAGGGTGGGCACAGGTTGGGGAAGGGGGCAAGAGAGTCAATGAGAGAGCGTTTTTTCTTATAGGGATTTTAATTTTTTTTACAAAGATAACGTGGGACTTTTGCCACGCTGGGTTGGGCTCCCAGCATGGCACCTGGAAGTTTGTTTGGGGGGGCAGTGGAGCCGATGGGGGATTGGGCACCCCCATCAGACACACAGACTTTGCCACGCTGGGGTGGGCTCCCAGCATGGCACCTGGAAGTCTGTTTGGGGGGCAGTGGAGCCAACAGGGGATTTTGCACCCCTGTCGGCCATACAGTGTGCAGGGGTGGGGGAAGCACATGAGCACATGGGGGTGGGCTCCCAGCATGTTACTTGGGTATTTGCTGGGGGGGCACTGGAGCTGATGGGGATCGCAAGAAAAAAACGAAGCTGTCAACGACAGCAGTTCAGATGCAGTGCTGATGTACAGGCAGTATGAAAACTGCCTACACGTTACCACCGCTGATTGCAGCGGTCTTTTACTTTGAACTGTATGCCACTGCATCTGAACTGCTGTTATAGAGAGCTCAGACATTTATTGGTGTGGTGCAGCCATGCCTGCAAAAAGGAGCAGGGCATTGGAATCGGGGGGTGACACACCTACGAAAACTCGTATGGTGGCACTATGCTTCTTGCACATGCGTGCAAGCAAACATTAAAACACATTTTATGACTGTTCACATTCTATAGAGACTGTTGATGCAGCTGGTAGTTTGATTCAGATATTTTTTTTCTTTTAAAAACTGAGTGCACACCATACTGGTGTTACCACACCAAAACATGTTTGTTTACATTTCTTGATCAACTCCCACTGCATCTTTCCTGGATTCAGGAGCCCCCCCCCCCCCAACACTACCTGGCCACTCATTATGCAGAGGAATAGAGGATACCATGGCATCATGTGTGGCTGCACTGTTTGAGGGTATTTCTAATGCTCAGGAAGTATGCAGTAAGAGTACTGTACTTCAATGATTTGAAACAAAACAAGGGTGGGTATAGCTATGCATTACCATGCATTTCTATTCTAATAAGCAAGGAAGGGGATAAAACAACCAGCAACATCAATGAATTTTACAGAAGGTAAAGAATCATAAAATGTGGGTTTTTACTTAAAAATAATATGATGCAAAAAAGGTTGACAGTGTCCCTTTAAGACATCACTTGGACCACGTATAAACAGATTAGAAATCCTTTGAGTTACCAAGAGTGGTTTATAAAAGGTTTTGTGTTCCAATTTTTTAATATTTGAAACAAATGTAACATTCCACCCCCGTGGCTCTGGAGCACTCCACTTCAGCACAGCTGTATGAGACAACTGCATGCAGGATATAAGGTCTAGCGAGGTTTGATGCTGACTAATTGAAATCACAGAAGTGATGTAGAATTTTATATAAAACTGATTCTATTAGGTCTTTCTACACTATTGTGAGTCACACATAGATCAAACAAATTTAGGTTTAAAACAAGAATGGAGCCCAAGCATATGTTTAATTTTGTCTCTAATCATTACGTAGGGCTGAAATCAGACATTTCCATTTTAGCCACACTGTATGAGTGCAGATCCCTGCAATTTATACTTACGCAGCTGGCTGTAATGACTCAAGTAACAGCACAAATGTCAAGGAACTCCTGCCCCCATTGTTTGGCTACTTGATTCTGAATAAGGGAAACAGTTGCTTAGGTTTCACACATCCAGATTCTCACCTGTGCACACAGACACTACTATTCTGAAAAATGTACCTCTTGCTCTCAGTTCCACAGCAGGGAAGGGAAATGGGGGGAGGGATTACTTAATAAAAAAAGTCATTATTGGTCAAAAACAATAGGTTAATTTAATGGAAAAAGAAATAATTTTGGTACAGAGTCAGCCTCCCAAGCCCTCTCTGGAGTCGCCCTTGTTCCAGAGTGACTATGCTTGACGCACAGAGCTGGGAAAAGGGGAGGGTTGGAGTTCCCTCTCCTTTCCCACAGTATGACTTTGAGCAAGTCACTTTACTTCCCTCTGCTTCAGATCCCCTAGCTATAAAACTGGGTAGAGGCAGGGCCCCACCATAAACAAGATGTTGCATCCCCAATAAAAAAATAATCAAATGCACTTAAAAATGACACTCCACTTGAAAACATCAAACGCCACTCTGACCACAACTCAGGAAATATGTATACCCTAGAGCAAAGGAGGGAGACAGGTGATATGATCGAAACATTCAAATATCTTAAGGGCATTAACAAGGTGAAAGAGTCTAACATGTTTCAATATAAGAAAAATAGCAGGACAAGAGGACAGCTAAGATTACAGGGAGGCTGATTAAGGGGGAATGTGAGGGAGTTCTTTTTCACAGAAAGGATGGTGGATGCATGGAACGGCCTACCTCAGGAAGTGGTGGATATGAATACAGTGCAGGGCTTCAAATATGCATGGGACAGGCATAAGGGAGCAATACAGATGAGTATGAAAAGATAGGCCATTGACAGAGTACAGGCCTATGGCACATTCATAAGGTAGAAAAAATGGCAGACTGGATGGGCCTTGCGGTCCTTATCTGCTTCTATATTTCTATGTAAGATCTCACTTAGATGGACAAATTAACTGGTGGCCAGACTATTTATTTATTTGTTTGATAAATTGGTGAGTACGTCGGACCAGACATTTTCAGGCACAGGTTCAGGTCTTACAGTCTGCAATTCTGAGGAGTCTTTTTGTTGAGGTGAAATCTGGATCTGGGTAATGACAGCATGACAAGGGAAGGAAGGAAGGAAAAGAAAGAAAGAAAATATGTTAAATTAAAAGACTGGTTTATCTATCTTTATATTTCTTTTCCATCTCTGACAGTGTGATTTGAAGTGTTAAAGCTTTTGGAAGCAGGTTATTACTGCACAAATGCTGCCCCCATCTGAACACAGCTGGTAAAACAACAGTGGCATCATAATCATCACCAGGAAATTCCAGTTATCCATATATCCTTGCATGTAAGACGGTCCCCGCTTTTACCATGAGGTAGAATTTAGCCAACTAAATCAGATGCCAAAACCTATTTTGAAGGCCACTGTTAGATACAAAATCTGTTTTAGTGGTCAGAACTGGAAATGAAATCAGGTTTTGTGATTGCAAAAATGTTTAGCCCTTATGAACCCCACACATAGGTCAACCTCATATATAAGTTGAGCCTGCTCTACTTGGATGACTATCTTTAGCATCAAAGACTGGTCTATATTTGAGTATATGTAATAGTAGTGTTTTACAAGTTTGCACTTCCTTCCCAGTTAATCTACCATGTCCCCTTCCTATGCACATCAGAGAATCTTTATTTATTTAGCTTTTGTTTACCATGTAAGCACACTAGACAGTCAAGTGCCTATTTTCAGGTGCGACCCGGGTGAGTTACAAAGATACAGGCAATAACAGTACAGAGGCTAGTAACAATTTACACAAGGTACAGTCAGAAATACAAGCAAGAAGTACCAGCAGAAACAAAGTACAGAGACTTGGGTGCAACTGTCAGGCATGGTACAGACAGGTATAAGCAAACAACTACAGTCAGGTAACAGGCAGTGAACAATTTAGTGCAATTCAGTGTAAGGCATGACAAACCAGGAAGGGCAGCCAAGGAATTAAGACCAGTGTCAGCAGCAACAACATTTGTGAAATTGTTTATTTGTTATTTTTGGAATAAGTGCACACCCGCAGCCAGGATTTTCACAGGCACATCACGGAGGGTAGGACGACGGGGGACAGAGGCAGTTTGGCTAGGACAGTCACTGACAAGCTCTCTCAGCACAAAGCCTCATTCCCCCTCCATGCAAGAGCTTCAGACCTCCAGTGTTTTGGTATGGCTACACAAAGAACAGTTATGTAAGAACCTACCATAATAGTAGATCTTCGAGGGGATCTCAGTCATCAGGTCACACCGTTGGAACATCACCATCAGTGAAGCAGGATGCACACAGAAGATTTTCAGCAGTACAACTGGGGCTGCCCAAGCCGACATCACCTGCTGACATCACCAACCCTATAAAGGCATGAGCAGCCCTGCTCCCTCCTCAGTTCTTTCCCCTGGAGGCTAGGGAGCAAACCCATGCTATAGGGAACCGAGGGGAGAGAGAGAGAGAGAGAGAGAGAGAGAGTTCCCAGGCCAAAATAAAAGGCTGGATACACCAGTAAGCCAGTTCTGAGAGGAGAACCCCAAACAGGGGGATGGTGGGAGGGAAGGCAGACCTGATGACTGAGATTCCCTTGAACATCTACTATTACGGTAGTTCTTATGTAACTGTTCTATCTTCTTCGGGGGCATTTCAGTCATCGGGTCACACTGTAGGAACAAGTCCCAAGCAGTTACAGGTGCAGCAAGACAGTCTGGAAGGAAGGCCAACCAAAGCCTGGGACAGGAGGCCCTGCAAGACAGCCTGGCCGAAGCCTGCTTGGGCTCTAGAGGCAACTTCCAGACTGTAGTGCTTAGTGAAGGTGTGGATGGTACTCCAGGTGGCAGCCGACACAGATGTCAGTGGCTGAGACCTCCGACCTCCTTGAAACAGGCCACAGAGGTAGCCATGCTCCTTGTGGAGTAGGCTTTCACTGCCCCTGGCAACTCTGTCATGTTTGTAGCAGAACACAATACAATGTGCCAACCACTTGGACAAACATTGGTTAGAAACTTGAATGCCCTCTCTTCCTGGGCCGAAAGAAACAAAAAGCTGCTTAGATTTTCTGCAGTCCTTAGTTTGTAGCACAGAATACTTCAAAATTCTGTGCACATCTAACATATAGAGCAGTGCTTCCCCTGGATTGTCACGCTCAGGAAAATAAACAGGAAGGTGGATAGATTGGTTCAAGGTAAACTCGGACACCACCTTAGGGAGATACTTAGGATTTGTACGCAAAGACACCCTGTCTTTGTGAAAAATCAAATAAGGCCCCTCATACTAGAGAGCCTACAACTCGGAAATCCTTCGAGCTGAAGTAATAATAACTAAAAATAACACTTTCCAAGAGAGAAAGCGTAGCTTGCAAGTCGCGGCTGGCTCAAACGGGAGAAATGGTCAACTTCTCCAAAACAAAATTTAAATTCCAAGCCGGGACAAGAGAATGGACTGGAGGTTTCAGATGCAGGATGCCCCTGAGAAAGGTATGGGACACATACAATTGAGCCACGATGTGACTGCCCACGGGCTCATGAAAGGCAGAGACAGCCGAAAGGTGCACCTTCAGGGAGGAGTACTGCAGACCTGAGTCCAACAGAGATATCAAATAGTCCAGAATCTGGCTCGCTGGACAAGTAAAAGGGTCCAGGTGATGTTTGGCAGCCCAGATGGCAAACCTCTTCCACTTCACAGCATATGTGGCTCTAGTGGAGGGCTTCCAAGCTGTCACGAGGACACTTGCCACTCTGTGGGACACACCAAATCAGGTGATGGCTATGTCTTCAGGAGCCAGGCATGCAGACGAAGGGACTTCAGATTGAGATGGACCAGATCCCCTGATCCTGCATGAGCAGGTCCCTGCAGAGGGGCAGAGGGATTGGAGGTTCCTCCACTAACTGTTGCAGTAATAGAAACCATATCTGCCATGGTCAGGATCATGCTGGCCCTCTCCATCTGCAGTTTGATTAGCACCCTCTGAATCAGAGGAAACGGAGGGAAGGTGTAAAGAAGCCTCCCGCACCAGGAGAGGAACAACGCATCTCGCTAGAAAACTCCAGGCCCTGGATATAGCCAGCAGAAACTGGGCATTTTTAAGTTGAATGGGGATGCAGAAAGGTCCAACTCTGGATGACCCCATCTGTGAACAGACCTTCTGCAATGGATGAGAGAATTTCCCGCTCGAGCATGCTGGACTGCGTCCTACTGAGGTTGTTGGCCAGTATGTTTAGCATGCCTGGGACATGGACTGCCGAGAGGATCAGACTGTGGTCTAGGGCCCAGTACCAGTACTCTCATGGCCTCCCTGCACAGGGGGTATGAATGCGTCCCCCCTTGCTTGTTGATATAATAGACAACACTGATATTGTCCAATTGGATCAACAGCTGACCAGGGAGGAGATGGTTCTGCATCTCCAGGACATTGATATGCAGGGAGTTTTCAATCTGGGTCCAAGTTCCCTGAGTTTGAACGGGACCCAGGTGCCCCCCCCAGCCTGAACCAGAGGCATCTGTGGTGAGGATCTAGTGGGGGAGGAGATCTGGAAAGAGATCCCTCGTGACAGGTTCTGTGGGTCCATCCACCACTGGAGTACCTTGCAGACTGGGGAGGAGACCAGCACTAACTGATCTAATTCATCTGTGCGTTGGTCTCATTGCACTCTGAGTGTCCACTGGAGGACTCGCATGTGCAGCCTGGCCAAGGGAACCATGGGAATGGCCGCAGCCATAAGACTCAATATCCTCAGGTACACCCTTGCAGAAATGTAACAGATCTGGGCAACCTCCTGAGCCTGGGCAATAAGGCACTCTGCCCTATTGAGAGGCAGGAAGGCTTTGCCTGCGCCGAGTTCAGGACCATCCCTATATATTGCAGCCTCTGCGACGGGATCAGAAAGGACTTGGGCAGGCTGACAGTAATGCACAGGGGAAGACAGCTGAAGGGTTCTCTGGATGGAGCCTTTAGGAACCAGTCCACCAGATAAGAGAAAACATACAGTCCCTCCCTTCAGACAGCCTCAGCTACTGCTGCCAAGCATTTTGTAAAGACCCGCACAGCAGGGGACAAGCCAAAGGGCAATACCTTGAATTGGTAGTGCTCGCTCTGAAAAAGAAACCGGAGAAATCTCCTGTGCGGTGTAAACACCGAGATATGCAGGTAAGCATCTTGCATATCCAGGGAGCACAGCCAGTCGCCCTGTTTGAGTAGGAGCAGCAGGACCAACAGAGTGATCATGGAAAATTGTTTGTACTGGATATAAAGACTGAGGTCCTTGATATATAGAATGGACCTCAGATATCTGGTTCTTTTGGGGACCAGGAAAAACCTGGAATAAAATCCCCAGTTTCTTTACTGCCTGGGCACTAGCTCTATGGCCTTTTTCCACAGAAGGGACTGTACCTCCTCCCAGAGGATGGATAGATGGGCCAGGGTATAAGTGGAGGGTACTGTAGAAGTCTCTGGAGGCATCTCTATGAGTTCCAGAGTGTGTCCCCTCTCTATAATCTGAAGAATCCAAGCATCTGAAGTGATGGTTCTCCATTGATTGAGATTGTGGGAGAACCAACCTCCGACCACCACCTCTTGATCGGGGACCAAAAGAGAGGGTCTGGCAAAGAGTCAAACTGAGGCAGATCCAGCCACTGGGGCTGATCCGTCACCCCTGGGACACTTTGCTGCAGCGCCGGAAGAGGAGGGGGTAAGGCAGAAGAGGCCTTTCTCTTGCCCTGAGGATGGGAGTCTGCTCTGGACTTATGGGACACCTTGCAAAAGGGAGGACGCTGTTTGCTTCTAGGCTGCGTGTGGTAAAGGGAGTGGACATACTTGATAGCCCTGCCAGATGCCATCAGGTCATTGATGATGTCCTGGACATCTGGCCCGAATAACTTAGAGCCATTAAAAAGGGCATTGAGCACCTTCTGCTGGACATCCACAACAAAATCTGAGACCCTCAGCCAGGAAAGCCTACGAAGGCAAATGCCTCTGGCAGCAGCCCTGGTGCCAGTATCAGAGATATCATACAAGGCCCTGGGAGATGCTTGCTAATATCCTCAGCACTCTGCAAGCACTTGAGAACCTCCTGTTTCTGGGAGCAGTCTTGGAGGCCCTGGACCGCCACCTTGCCTTCCTTCCAGACAGTATTCTGGTATTTAACCATATGTGAATGGTAATTAGCAATTCTCAGTCCCAAGGTGAAGGAAGTATATACCCTCTTACGCCAAAGGTCAATCCCTTGAGATTCCCTGTTGGGGGGAGGGAGCTGAGGTGCTTAGGCACCTTAGACCTGTCATGAGCTGCTTTAATGACCACTGAATCGGTCTTGGGTTGGGCAGCATAGTAAGGTAGGCCCTGGGGGGCATGGTGCAACTTATATGCCCTGCGGGGCTATCATGGACCATGTCAAGTCTGTGGCAGGCAACAGTAGTGGCATTCACCATTACCTGAAGGATAGGAGGAGATTCTGGGATTACCAGAAAGTCCTCCAGCTCCCATCTGGTAGCATCTTCTTCCTCAGTATGGAAGCCCATGGCTGTGGACAGCTACTTCATAACATTAAAGAAAGTAGGGTCCTCTGGAGGAGACCTGGGAGTATGCTTGACAGAGTCCTCACTCACTGAGGAGGCCGTGGACATGTTACAGGAAAGAGGTTCCTATTCTTCCTCTGGCAGGATGAGGTCAGGATGGTACCCCTCGATGTCGACCTGCTCCAACTCGAAGTCCGACAAATGTGGGCCTGATGACAGCCCATGGGGAATCGCCGAGGAGGCACTGATGACAATGGGGCCATCGATGGCGAAGGGGACCCAGGCCTGTAAGCACCAATTTGGTGGACCAGCACTATAGTAAACTTGGCCAGAATATTATTGAGGTTGATGACAGTGGACTGCTGCATCGACGGAGGAGGGGTCACTAGCACAAGGTGTGATGACCTGTCCATTGGGGCCCATGAGCCCAATGAGCCTGACCACCATAGACTGGAGAGGTGTCAGGCCATGACGGAGGGGCTGACGTCAACGACTGGCCACCCAGAGAGGTGGGTGGTGTGCTGTCGTTATGGGCCTGGTAGGAACAGAGACCTGGACAGCTACAGACATCAGTGCAGCTGCAACCAGAGTACCCCCAAAGGAAGAAGAAGAGGCTGTCAGGGAACGGGAATGCTGCCGGGGGGAGCAATCCCTTTCTCTGTCTTTTTTGTGACTTCTGCCTGAGGACTTGTATTGGGCCTTTGTGGCCTGGGAGTTTGACAAACCCACCAGCGACTGGGAAGAAGGGACCTCGGAGGACCCCTGTCCAGAACTGTCTGCTTGTTGTTCCATCAGGAATTTTTCTGAGAGCCTTTTTGCATTACCTGAGGGTGGTTTGGTTAAATTTCTGGCAGAGCTCACAGTCTGAGACGTCGTGGTCAAGCCTAAGACATCAGACACAGACGATATGGTCATCTGAAGAGGTAATCTTCTTTGCACAGTGGCAGCAATGGAAGAGAGCAGTGGAAGGATTAACTCTCGACATAAACAAGGGAAAAGAATCTCTGTTGCGGCCAATTAAGAATTCCACTAAAGCATTGGCTGGGGGACGGACTGCACAATGTAGGGAACTGATTGACTCTCAGGGGGCAGGGTGTTAGCCCCCTGGTGTTCACGTAACCCCTGCTGGATGATCACAGAGCCTTTCCACAAGAGGACTGCCTGGGGGAAGACTACACCATGTAGGCAGGTTCTTTGCTCCCAGGGGGCAGGCTGCAGGTCCCCTGGTGTTCACGTAATCCCTTGTCTAAAACAAACACAAAAGACATGAGGGTCTCACTCCGATGCAAACTGCAGTTGCTGAATTCATCCTGGTGCTCACTACACATAACCCCTTGCACAATGATCACAGGGCAGCTCCACTCGAGGACTGACAGGGACAGACTACGTCCCTCAGGGAGGTGCTTGGCTATCAGAGAACGGGATGTAGGCCCCGTGGCATTCACTACCTCCTGCCATACGATCACACAGCAGCTGCACTCAAAGACTAGCTGGGGACGGATTACACAATGCAGGCAGGTGCTTGGTTCTCAAGGAGTAGGGTGTAGACCTCCTGGTGTTCAATTATCCCCTGCTGGATGAACACAGAACAGCTCCTCTCGAGAACTGGCTGGGGGAAGACTAAACCACGTAGGGAGGTGCTTGGTTCTCAGGGGGCAGGTGCATGCCACCTGGTTTTCACTTACCCCCTGTAGATGATCACAGAGCAGCTCCACTCTAGAACTGGCTTGGGATGGACCACATCATGCAGGAAGGTGCATGGCTATCAGGGGCAAGGGTGTAGGCCCCCAAGCATTCACTTTCCCCATGCTGGATAATCACAGAGCAGCTCAACTCGAGGACTGCCGGGGCAGACAACACCATCCAGGGAGGTGCTTGGCTCTCGGGGGCAGGGTGCATTAAACTTACTCCCTGCTGGTCAATCATGGAGCAGTTACCCTCGAGGACTGGCTGGGGGAGGCTACCCCATGTTGGGTAGTTCTTGGCTCTCAAGGGGCAGGGTATGTTCACTTAACCCCTTCTGCAGTATTATGGAGCAGCACTGCCATCCCTTGCTCACCCTCCTGGCCCAAAGAGTGTGTAGTCATGATGGGTCTGACCGTTTATGCAGTGGATGATGATGGGGAGGTAGGGGGCAGGGCCTCAAGGTGGTGACCTTTTTATTGACTAAATTATGACCCAAGTTGACGAAGATTCTCTTCAGCACATGAATTCTGCAGTATAGCTTGAGCCCAATAGGGTGCCGATTTAATTTTTTTTTTTTGCATTATTTATTTATAATTTTGCATTAAAATCATACAAAGACTTACAATACAGGAGGAGACTAAAAATATATATGGCAGATGTTATCCGACAGTATTAAGCAGATAGTATTAAAGCTGCCCCTCCCCAGTAGTCACCACATAGGGGGAAGAACCATCTATCACAAAGAAACCCACTGGTACCCATAGCATGCAGCTAAGGAAGCATAAAGGTGAGCCAAGATTAACAGAATTTAATAACAGAACTAAAAAAAATTGTTGACCAGCAGTTCCCCTGGTCCAAATGGCTCCGAAATAGCATACCTAAATAACAAGATGTTCAAGAAATTCTCCCATCCTCCCAGTCAATTTATGGTCCCACTAGCCCGACCACCACCGATCGTGGCATAACCCAGTAAATATACAACATGCATAGACTCCCAGACATATAAAGTATCACTTCCTAAAAAAAAATGACATTTTTAACTAAAGCCCATTCTGTATCATGTACCCAGTCCATTTCCATAGTCCCAGCACATAGTCTCATCGATGTGCTCGAAACGATAATGGCCTTTTAGAACATGTACAATCCCACAACTTAATGTCTTACCATAATGACTTTTAAGAGTTAGGCTCAGATAATACTTTAATAAGAAATATCCCCCAAACAGTCCGGTCATCCCATTCCATACCGCCCGCCTCATAAAGTTACTTGTAGAACTCAAGCTCATGGCACTGCATCATCTGAGGACACATTCTCCTCTTCCTCCCAACCGAGTTCTAGTTCAGTGGTTTGTAACATACGTTCAGCATCTTTGGGATCATGGAATTGAAATCGCTTGCCTTGCCAGTTCAGACGCAGTCGGGCCAGGAAAAGTAGTTGGTGCTGTATCTTGTAGCGCCGTAGCCAGCTGCGAATCCCATCGAAGCCCTTCCTTCGGAGACGGGTGCTATAGGCCAAATCCGGGAAAATCTGCAAGGTACTCTGACCATATTGTAAAGAGCGTCTTCTCCTTGCATAGCTGAGCACCCGATCCCGATCGCCCACTCCGGAACAAACCACCAAGAAGGTCCGTGGAGTCGCCGCATCTTCAGGTGGCCTCCTCGGATTGACATGATATGCTATCTCTATGTTTATCTGGGGTTCATCCTCTGAAAGGCCAAGCACAGCTGGTAAGATGGTCCGGGCAAATTCCAATGGGTCCTCTCCTTCGGCTAGCTCCTGTAACCCCAGAATACGTAAGTTGCATTCTATTGCTTGATTCTCGAGCAGCTCTAGGTGTTGGCATATCATCGAGTTCTCTTTGATCAATTTAGTAGTGGCCTCGTAGGTCTTCGATGTAGACTGCTCCATTTTTTGCATTCCCTGCTCACAGCCATCCATTCTATTTTCCAACTCTGACACCCGCAGTGTAAGTGAGTCCAGCTTCTTGTCTATATCATGCACAGTTCTAACAAGCTGATTCAGAGTTGCCTGGATAGTTCCCAGGGAGGCACCCCCAAGTGGCAGATCACTTGAAGCTGTGGCTCCTGAAGGGGATACAGGCCTTTCCTCATGTTGTCGCTGCGATTTCTTAGGAGCAAAGAACTCCGACGAGGCAGCAGCCATTCCTCGATTTTTCCCCATATCTTCAGTCTCAGGGCATTCGTATAGGTTTTGAATTGCCTAAATTTCAAAAAATCAGTCGGGGACAAGTATTTTATTCGGTTTTTTCCTCTCATAGACCCAGGAGCACAGGAAATTTGCTGCTTCCTACAAGCTGCTCAGCAGCGCCCCCCCCCCCGATTTAATTTTTTTAATTACAATTTTGTTACCCAGGACAGTCCAGCTGATAGTACTAGTGGGGTCCTGCTTTTACCCATTTTTCAAAGCTGGTAGACTTGAAGCACTGGGGTGCTAAGTGACTGGCTCTCAGGGTCTCAAGTAAGAGAATCTGGTGGGATTTGAACTTGGGTCTCTGGTTCCCATGCCTGTATTCTAGCCAGTAGACTATGCAATTTCCAAAGCCAGTACATTATCCCTTGCATGGTTTAAAGATCCCAAAGTGCTAAAAATAGAGCAGAAGATACTATTCATTTTTGGAAAGATGACAGTTGTATTTAATTTCTTAAATATTTTTTTCTTTTGCTCATCAGGTTGTTTCTACCTGATAGTATCTGCAGTGATGTAAAGAACAAAACTATTTTTTGTCTTCTGTTACTCTGTTTCCCTCCTACCCCGACCGGCCCCCATCCCCTAGCCTCCCTAGCCCTGTCACCCGGGTGTCAACCAGGACTTACCTCTTCCAGTGACTTCCCCTAGGGCTTGCCCCACCCAGCAGTGTCAGTGGGGTTCCCCAAACACCATCATACAGTGTCCACTACTGCCTGGCTAGCTGGGTGCAGGGCTTGCAGGAGACTGGCACCATTCTGCCGGTCACGTGCCATTTTCTCCCTCCTTGTGTTCTCCCCACCAGGTACAGGTGTGCAATGCCATCATGAAGCACGTCACACACTCCCACATCATGTACGTCAATGGCTGCCACACCTCCACTGCGTCTTGATGGCCATGACCTGCCCTACCCATGGTCTCCACCAAGTGTCAGGCACCTGCTGGTCTCCATACCACCCCCCTCCCGAGATGAGGAATGTAGTCCCTAGGATATTTGATCCTCCTCCCCTCAAACAGCCCTCTGACTCCTGAGCTTGCTTCTGATTCCCAGTCATCGGCATCGCAGACTGTAGTTCTATTGTTCCACCATCAGGCTGGCATAAAGAGCAGTACTTTAGCTGAAGGCTAATATATCTAGAAGTGGTATTAATAGCAAAAGCAGTAGTAGTAGGAGGAGTAGTAGTAGTAGTATTACTAGTGATATTACTACTAGCATTAGTAGTACTAATATTTATAGAATTAGTAGTAGTCTTAATAAAATCTTAGTACTAGTATTAGTAGTAGTGGTATTAGTATTGTAGCAGTTGTATTAGTATTACTTGTAGTATTATTTATTAGTAGTACTGTAGTATGAGTGTATTAGTAGTACTTACTATTCATTTGACCTCTTGGATTTTGTTCTCTTCACTCTTCATTCTTCATATCATTACTTCAATACAAATGGCCATGACCATCAAGACGCAGTGGAGATGTGGCAGTACAAATGTACTCTGCACCTAGATGGCAGTAAGGACAGGGATGGGATTAAAAGGGGTAAGGCCATCAAAAACTGGAGGGCAATAAGTACCAACACCCATAGTCTGGGTAACAAGCTCCCTGAACTAGTAGCCTTGATAGAAGAGGGATGCCTGGATATTGTGGCAGTCACAGAAACATGGTACACAGAGAACCATGACTGAGATGTCGACATACTAGGGTACACAATATACAGGAGGGACAGGGAGGGTAAAAGAGGAGGAGTAGCTCTCCACATAAGGGAAGAGATCAAAGCAATGGAGCTAAAGGGTAAACAGGGAGGAGAGAAGGCACTGTGGGTCACCCTGGAGACAGGAAATGGCACCACAATCTGCATGGGGGTTGTATACAGACCCCTGTCTCAGGGGGAGGAAATGAACAAGGAAATGATAGAAGGCATCCTTAGGATGGCAGAAAAAGGGGAGATATTGTTGATGGGGGACCTGAATATGCCAGATATCAACTGGATCACCTTTGCTGCAGCCACATCCAAGAGCAGGGTCATTCTAGATGCCCTACAGGGTGCATGCCTCAGACAGCTAGTGTTGGAACCCACTCAGGAGGGAACAATCTTAGACCTGGTACTCTCAAACGGGGATGGAGAGAGGATCTCAGATTTAGAAGTGGGTAGCCATCTGGGAACAAGTGACCACCAAGCAATGTGGTTCACAATAAACACAGCCGTAGAGTCAAGCCACACAAAAGTGAGGGTACTGGACTTTAGGAGGGCTGACTTTGGCAAAATGGGAGAGTGCCTCGAAAAAGCATTAACAAATGGGCAAGAAGGAGGTGTGGACGAACAATGGGGAAACATCAAAACTTCCATCACAGAGGCAATAAACCTTTATGTGAAACAAATAGATCAAAACAAAGGAAAAAAACACTATGGTTCTCAAAAGAGGTGGCGGGGAAGGTTAGGGAGAAAAAGATAGCATTCAGGAAGTATAAGGAAACACAGAAGGAGCAGGACAGAGAACTGTACCAACTAAAGCAGAAGGAAGCGGGGAAGGCGGTCAGAATAGCAACGGCCAAAACTGAGGAAAAGATAGCCAACACAGTTAAAAAGGGGGATAAAACCTTTTATAGGTACATTAGGGAGCAAAGAAAGACCAAGGGAGAGATAGTGAGGCTTAATAAAGGGGAGGATGGGTTGGCAGAGGGTGACAGTGAAAAAGCAGGGATGCTGAACGAATACTTCTGCTCTGTGTTCTCAAAAGGAGAGGAAGAGGAGGTACCTAATCCAATCAATAGAAGCACTCTGTGTAGGGGGGTCGAGACCAGTCCATTCACAGAAGAAAGAGTTCTGAAAGAACTCCTAAAACTGAAGGTGGACAAAGCAATGGGGCCTGATGGGATTCACCCCAGAATTCTAAAAGAACTAAGGGGAGAACTAGTGACACAACTGATTATCCTTTTTAACAAATCATGGAAGGATGGTGTGGTACCTGAGGACTGGAGGAGAGCAGATGTGATTCCCCTTCACAAAAGTGGGAGCAAAGCAGAGGCAGGAAACTACAGACCTGTTAGTTTGACCTCAGTGGTAGGAAAATGATGGAATCACTTCTGAAAGAAAAAACTGTTGAGTACCTAGAGGCCAGCGGGGCACAGGACCCAAGGCAGCATGGATTCACAGCGAGAAGGTCATGTCAAACAAATCTAATAGATATCTTTGACTGGGTGACCAAAGTAGTAGACCAGGGAGGGGCTGTGGACACTACCTACCTAGACTTTAGCAAGGTATTTGACACAGTCCCACACACAAGATTAATAAACAAATTAGCCAGCCTGGGAGTGGGTCACAGGGTGGTAGCCTGGGTAAGAAATTGGCTGGACAACAGGACACAGAAAGTAATAGTTAACAGAGTCCACTCTGAAGAAAGGGGGGTTACTAGTGGGGTACCGCAGGGTTCAGTACTGGGACCGGTCCTTTTTAATGTCTTTATAAGTGACATTGCAGAGGGACTGGAGGGAAAGTATGCCTCTTTACAGATGACACAAAGATCTGCAACAGGGTTGATACTCAAGGGGAGGTGGAAAGGATGAGAAGGGACTTGGCAAGGTTGGAGGAATGGTCAAAAGTATGGAAGCTTAGCTTCAATGCAAAGAAGTGCAAAGTAATGCACTGGGAAACAAAAACCCAGGGGAAGAGTATGCAATGAGGGAGGGGATACTAACAACAACAGCAATGGAAAGGGACCTGGGGGTAATCACATCAGATGACCTAAAGGTAAGTAAGCAATGTGAGAAGGCAGTAAGGAAGGCTGGGGGGATACTGGGATGTATTGGAAGAGGCATCACCAGTAGAAAACAAGAAGTTGTTATTCCTCTGTACAGACAGTTGGTGAGACCCCATCTGGAGTACTGTGTGCAGCTCAGGAGACCCCATCTCCACAAGGACTTAGGCAGAATGGAGGCAGTCCAGAGGAGGACAACTAAAATGGTGCAGGGTCTGCACCAGAAGCCATATGAAGAGAGACTAAAGGATCTTAGTATGTATACCCTCGAGGAAAGGAGGGCGAGGGGGGACATGATAGAAACTTTCAAGTACCTCAAGGGAATCAACAAAGTCGAAGAGGGTAGCAACTTTCAGAAAAAGAGATGTGCCAGAACAAGGGGACACAATTTGAAGATGGGGGGGCAGCTCAGGAGCAATGTGAGAGAAATATTCTTTCATGGAGAGGGTGGTGGACGAATAGAACGGCCTTCCTGAGGAGGTAGTGGGGTCAAAAACAGTGGAGGAATTCAAGAATGCATGGGACAGACATAGGCAGTTCTGCGGGGGTGGGAAGAAGTAAGCTGTTGGTTATCGAGGATCTGCAGCTTATCCAATAGGTAGGGAAATGAGCAGACTGGGTGGGCCAAGCGGTCCTTATCTGCAGTCAAAGTCTATGTTTCTAACATAACAAAGCAAGGCAATGTTTATTTATATAGTGCCCTTTCTACAGGATGCTTCACAGAAAAACAAATTATAAATATCACAGTCAAACACTCAAATAAATAATAATGCCTAATAACCTAAATAAATATGAAATTTCAACAGCAGTTACTCAGAGACCTAGCTAGGGAGGGTGTCCAGTTCAGCCATCTCCAAAAACCTGCACAAATAACCCCTTTTTTAAATTTCTCTACCAAGGGTGAATTCCTGAGATATGGTAGGGAGTTTCAAATAATGAGGGCCGCCACCAAGAAAGCCCTATTTCCTATACAGCTTGAGGTGGGATCTCAGGATGGCCTACTGATTCCCCTCAGGGGAGTGGAGGGATGACTGGTAACATAAAAGGACAAGAGGTCTTTTAGGCAGCTGGGGCTCAGCCCATGTAGGGCTCTGTAAGTTAAAGGAATCTGGAACGTGTTGTGCCACCTAATTGGTAGCTAGTGCAGACTGCGCAGCATGGGAGAAACATGTCCTGAGCTTGTGACTCCAGCAGCTAGCCTGGCTGCAGCATTCTGCACAAACCACTGGCAACATACCAGCCTTTCAGACAGCCTTAGGTAAAAAGAGGTGGCTGTGAAAGTCAGGAAGAAAAAGATAGCATTCCGGAAGTATAAGGAAACACAGAAGGAGCAGGACAGAGAGCTGTACCAGTTAAGGCAGAAGGAAGCAAGGAGGGAAGTCAGAATAGCAAAGGCCCAAACTGAGGAAAAGATAGCCAACTCAGTTAAGAAGGGGGATAAAACCTTTTATAGGTACATCAGCGTAGAAAGACAAAGGGAGGATAGTGAGGCTGAATAGAATGAACAGTGGGTGGGCAGAGGGGACAGTGAAAAGCAGGAATACTGAATGAATATTTCTGCTCAGTATTCACAAAGAGGAGGGGAAGTGCCTAATCCAATTAACAGAAGCACTCTTGATAGGGAGTCGATCCCAGTCCTTTCACAGAAGAAAGGGTTCTGCAAGAACTCCTAAAACTGAAGGTGGACAAAGCAATGGGTCCTGATGGAATTCACCCAGAATTCTAAAAGAATTAAGGAGGAACTAGTGAAACCACTGGCTACTCTTTTTAATAAATCATGGGAGGATGGTGTGGTACCCGAGGACTGGAGGAGGCGGATGTGATTCCCTTCACAAAGTGGTTCCAAGACAGAGGCAGGAAACTACAGACCTGTCAGTCTGACCTCTGTGGTAGGGAAAGTGATGGAGTCACTTCTGAAGGAAAGAATAGTCGAGTACCTAGAGGCCAGTGGAGCACAGGACCCAAGGCAGCATGGGTTCACAGCGGGAAGGTCATGTCAGACGAATCTAATAGATTTCTTTGACTGGGTGACCAAAGTAGTAGACCAGGGAGGGGCTGTGGACATGGCCTACCTAGACTTTAGCAAGGCATTTGACACAGTCCACAAGATTAATAGTCAAATTAACCAGCCTGGGAGTGGGACCCAGGGTGGTAGCCTAGGTAAAACATTGGCTGGACAACAGGACACAGAAGGTAATTGTAAATAGAGTCCATTCTGAAGAAAGGGGGTTACTAGTGGAGTACCACAGGGTTCAGTATTGGGTCCAGTCCTTTTAATGTCTTCATCAGTGACATTGCAGGAGACTGGAAGGAAAGTATGCCTCTTTGCAGATGACACAAGATCTGCAACAGGGTTGATACACAAGGAGGCGTGGAAAGGATGAAAGGGACTTGGCAAGGTTGGAGGAATGGTCAGAAGTATGGCAGCTAGGATTCAATGCAAAAGAAGTGCAAAATAATGCACCTGGAAACAAGAACCCAGGGAAGAATACACAATGGGTGGGAGGTAGTAACAACAACAAAAAGGAAAGGGACCTGGGGTAATCATATCAGATGACCTTAAGGTTAGCAAGCAATGTGAGAAGGCAGTAGGGAGGGCTGGGGTATACTAGGATGTATAGGGAGGCATCAGCAGCAGAAAACAGGAAGTTGTTATCCCTCTGTACAGACAGTTGGTGAGACCCCATCTGGAGTACTGTGTCCAGTTCTGGAGACCCCATCTCCGCAAGGACATAGACAGGATAGAGGCAGTCCAGAGGAGGGCAACTAAAATGGTGCAGGGTCTGCAAGAGAAGCTGTATGAGGAGAGACTAAAGGAGCTTAATATGTATACCCTTGAGGAAAGAAGGGAGGGGGGACATGATAGAAACTTTTAAGTACCTCAGTGGAATCAACAAAGTCCAAGAAGGTAGCATTTTTCAGAAAAAGAGACTTGCAAGAACAAGGGGACACAATTTAAAGATAGAGGGAGGTTCAGGGGCAATGTGAGGAAGTATTATTTCACAGAGAGGGTAGTGGATGCATGGAACAGCCTTCCTGAGGAGGCTGTGGGGTCTAAAACTGTGGGAGAATTCAAAAATGCATGGGACAGACATAAGGCAATTCTTGTGGGGGGTACGAAGAAATAGGCTCTTGGTTAACTAGGATCTGCGGCCTATCCTGTAGGTAGGGAAATGGGCAGACTAGATGGGCCTAGCGGTCCTTATCTGTCGTCAAAGTCTATGTTTCTATGTTTCTGTGTACCAGCCTTTCAGACAGCCTTAGGTAATGAGCATTACAGTAGTCAAATCTTGACATGAAGAAGTATGAGGGTCACCAGGTCCTTATATGCCAAACAGAGTTTAATTCAAGAAACATTAGCTGGAAAAATCCACTGCAGACCATCGATAACACATGATGTTCCAAAGTTAATCTGCAATCCACAGTGACTCACAAATTCTTAACACTATCCATGGGTCTTAGGGTACTGCCATCTAGGGATGGCTGTGATGGCACACATGACATAATCGTTCATCCTACCAGCAATTCCTGCAACACTGCCTGTGCATTTCTCACATAAGTCACCTGATGTATAGGTGAACAGAAAAGCAATGGTTTTATTTCGGTTGGGAAGAGGGGAATGAACACCATGCCCCCTACAAGTGGTATTTATACCACGCATGACCAAGCATCCTTTAGATGCCTATTTTTGTAGCTCCCACTATCCTCCCCTCCAGCTCTAGTGGCACCTCTCTTTTGTAACAGGATTGCTGAACATTCATCCCTAAGATACCTTTGGTCTATAGGGATCTCATCTCTGCAGCACCTCTAAGGGTGGAAACCTCCTCAAGAGGGTTCCTATGTTTTATTAAATGAGTACAGAAAAATGCTGCTTCCTGAATGGTCAGCAGCAGTCCTGCATCTGAGACAACTACACACAGCAAAAAACAAGGACGCAGCACCAAAAACATCCTTGAGCCAGTTTATCTACAGTTCAAACAGCGTCAGTTTTCCCAACCAAGGGGAAAACAAAACATTCAACATTTTAGTACTGAGTATTGTAAAATACAGAATCAACAGAAACAGGCCACTAGTACCATAATGTTTCTCTCCCCAATGTCACAGTTTGTGCATGTTCAAATAGAGCAGCTGCAGAGTGTGAAGTTTCTTCCCTGGCCACGTGCATGCTTTTAAACTCACACCATTAATAGCAGTGTCTGCCAGTAGTAAATAACAGTCACTCATACAGTCCCAGGCTAACTGGTGCCAACACAGACTGGCACCACAGCAACATGAGAGATGCATGCTGTAGGCTTCTCCGATCTGGAGCATGGAGGAGACAACCCAGTCAGATCTGACATCAAAGTGGGGAGCAGCAGCACCGCACGGACTGCAATACTGTCACCGTGCCCTCCCCTCACCACTACTGCAACTGATATCTGGCAGAGAAGGAGCTCTAAAGATGAAGTGAAAAAGCAAGTGTGCAGCCTTAGTAAACAACTAAAACAGAGACGTGTGTGTGTGGGCCACTAGTCTACTACCATAAATTGTAGCTCTCCTAGTAGCATGTAACTGGGGAGGGATTATTTTACATTACTTGAGGAACAAATATTTAATTACACAAACATTTTATTAAACATTTTTGTTTTTTAAACTTATGAAATTTTTCTGAAGCCAATTTGATAAGTGCAACAGGACACTTCAGAGTGTGGGTAGTGTGTGATCACCACACTTCCAGGAGCAATAACACACTCGAACTTCAGCCTCATGCCTCATTATGTCTGCGGGTGTGTGGTGATCACACTGCTACCTAAATCCTGTTGGTTTTACTGCTTACTTCACCGCACCTCAAAAGGATGAGTCTCTGTAGCAAGGACAGAAAGAGAGCACGGAAGACAAAATGATATTGCACAAGCATTCTATTAAATCAGCCTCTCAACCACTCCTGCTATACCAACCTACCACGGTACCTAACATCCATCTACCAAACCAATCATTACTTCAGTGCAAATATACTCAGTACCTAGCATAATAATTCATCCTACCATCCACTGCCAAGCATTCCTCGCATAAGTCACCTGATGTACCAATGAACTGCAACCACTGACCTTCCAATGTCTCCTGATCAGGAACACATGGTGGAAACTATCCTAACAAACCCCTTAGGGGGGGTGTACCACGTACAGGCCCCTCACCACCCATCCAGTGTCACAGACATAGAAACATAGAACATAGAAACATAGAATTTGATGGCAGATAAGGACTGCTTGGCCCACCTAGTCTGCCCCTTTCCCTACCTAACAGATAAGCTGCGGATCCCAGTTAACCAACAGCCTACTTCCTCCTATGCCCCCGCTAGAATTGCCTTGTGTCTGTCCCATGCATTTTTGAATTCCCCCACTGTTTTTGACCTTACAACCTCCTCAGGAAGGCTGTTCCATGCATCTACAACCCTCTCTGTGAAGAAATTCTTACATTACCTCTGAGCCGTCCCCACCTCTATCTTGAAATTGTGCCCCCCTTGTTCTTGCACATCTCTTTTTCTGAAAGATGCTACCCTCTTGGACTTTGTTGATTCCCTTGAGGTATTTGAAAGTTTGTATCATGTCCCCCCCTCTCCCTCCTTTCCTCGAGGCTATACATCTTAAGCTCCTTTAGTCTTTCTTCATATGTCTTCTGGTACAGACCCTGCACCATTTTGGTTGCCCTCCACTAGACAGCCTCCACCCTGTCTATGTCTTTGCAGAGATGGGGTCTCCAGAACTGTACACAGTACTCCAAATGTGGTCTTACCAACTGTCTGTACAGAGGGCCAACAACTTCCTGTTTTCTACTGGTGATGCCTCTCCCTATGCATCCCGGTATTCCCCCCAGCCCTCCTTACTGCCTTCTCACATTGCGGGCACACCTTTAGGTCATCTGATATGACTACCCCCAGGGCCCTTTCCATTTTTGTTGTTGTCAGTATCTCACCTCCCATTGTGTACCCTTCCCTTGGGTTTTTGTTTCCCAGGTGCATTACTTTGCACTTCTTTGCATTGAATCTAAGCTGCCATACATTTGACCATTCCTCCAACCTTGCCAAGTCCCTTTTCATCCTTTCCACCCCACCTTGCATATCAACCCCATTGCAGATCTTTGTGTCATCTGCAATGAGACATACTTTTCCTTCCAGTCCCTCTGCAATGTCACTTATAAAGACATTAAAAAGGACTGGCCCCAGTACTAAACCCTGCGGTACCCCACTAGTAACCCCCCTTTCTTCACTGTGGACTGTTTACTACTACCCTCTGTGTCCTGTTGTACAGTCAGTGTTTTACCCAGGATACCACCCTGGGACCCACTCCCAGGCTGGCTAAGTTGTTTATTAATCTTTTGTGCAGGACTGTGTCAAATGCCTTACTAAAGTCTAGGTAGGCCATTTCCACAGCCCCTCCCTGGTCTACTACTTTGGTCACCCAGTCAAAGAAATCAATTAGATTTGTTTGACATGACCTTCCTGCTGTGAATCCATGCTTCCTTGTGTCCTGTGCCCCACTGGCCTCTAGGTACTCAACAATTCTTTCCTTCAGAAGTGACTCCATCATTTTGCCTGCCACTGAGGTCAAACTGACAGGTCTGTAGTTTCCTGTCTCTGTCTTGCTCCAACTTTTGTGAAGGGGAATCACATCCGCCTTCCTCCAGTCCTCAGGTACCACACCATCCTCCCATGATTTATTAAAAAGGGTAGTCAGTGGTGTTACTAGTTCTTCCCTTAGTTCTTTTAGAATTCTGCAGTGAATCCCATCAGGCCCCATTGCTTTATCCACCTTCAGTTGCAGGAGTTTTTTCAGAACCCTTTCTTCTGTGAAAGGACTAATATCAACCCCCCTATCCAGAGTGCTTCTATTGACTGGATTAGGTATCTCCCCCTGCTTTTCCACTGTGAATACTGAACAGAAGTATTCGTTCAGTATCCCTGCTTTTTCACTGTCGCTCTCTGCCCAACCACCTTCCTCTTTATTCAGCCTCAATATCCCTGCCTTAGTCTTTCTTTCCTCCCTAATGTACTTATAAAAGGTTTTATCCCCCCTTCTTAACCGAGTTGGCTATCTTTTCCTTGGCTTGGGCCTTTGCTATTCTGACTGCCTTCCCTGCTTCCTTCTGCTTTAACTGGTACAGTTCTCTGTCCTGCTCCTTCTGTGTTTCCTTATACTTCCTGAATGCTATCTTTTTCTCCCTAATCTTCCTTGCCACTTCTTTTGAGAGCCTCATTGTGTGCAGGTTGGCTGCCCTGTAAATGGCCCCAATGGGAGACCACTGCATCACATCCCAAACACTGAACCCATTGCTGCCCCCTTAAGCCTGGCATGTCCTCCTAGATGATGACAGCAGGAGCTCTTGGCAGGGTCGAATCCCAATGGGCTCTATGAGGACACGTCCTCCTCTAAAATCAGAAAAAAGGGAGAAAGGTCCCCCGGGTACCCTCTATTAGTTTATCAATGTCTGGTGTTAAAGGTGGGGGCAGATGTTGGCAATCTTAGTTGCAAACATGGACTGAATCAGCCATACTCCAATTTTGTTTCTTCAAGCTTTTTCAATATTTATTAATGGTATCTAACAGTGTTAGGCCATTTCCTGTGGTAGACCCAACATTTCACTATATAGTTAGGGCTTCATCATGGAGATCTGGCCACTAGAAAAAAACATACGAGGATGAGGATCCTGAACTTTAGAAGGGAGGATTTTAAAGATATGGGATGCTGCCTCAGAAACTGCCTAGTATGTCGGGATTGCCAGGGAGGGGTAGAGGAACAGTGGGGAAAAATAAAAAGGGCATAATTAAGGCAACCAGCCTCTGTGTGAAGGAAGTGAGTAAAAGCAACAGGAAGAAGAGACTATTATGGTACTCTAGGGACGTGGTGGTGAAGGAAAAGAGGTGGCATTCGGGAGGTATAAGGAACTGCAGATGGAGGAAGACAGGGAAGAGTACCAAGTAAAACAAGGAAGCAGGTAAGGCAGCGAAGGGGTAAAGGCGCAGACACAGGAAAGAATAGCCAAAGAGGTAGCAAATGGGGATAAGACTTTCTTCAGGTACATACATGAGAAAAGCAAAGCAAAGGGAGGAACAGTAAAGATAAGGAGGGCAGCAGATGGAGACTGCACAGAAGTGGACCAAGAAAAAGGAGACATCCTGAACAGGTACTGCTGCTCAGTCTTCACAGTGGGGGGGGGATGTACCACCAGGGAGCAGGAGGAACAAAGGGAGGGATGAGGTGGACACAAGTCCATTTTCAGAGGAAAGACTCTTGAAGGGACTTGCAGCCCTGAAAGTCAACAAGGCTAACTGGATTGGATACACTCAATGGTACTACAAGAACTCAGGGATGTGCTGGGTGCCCCACTGATGGCCTTATTCAACAGCTTGTTGGAACTGGGTGTGGTTCTGGAGGATTGGAGAAAAGAAGACATGGTCCCTCTATATAACAGTGCAGCAGGAAGAGACTAGCAACTATAGGCTAGTAATCCTTACCTTATTAATGGAAACACTGATAAAGGAAAATTGGTAGAGTATCTTGAATGCAATGGGCTGCAAGACAAAAGGATGCATGGATTCATGGGGGTGGGGTGGGGGGTCATTCCAGACGAACCTGGTTGATTTCTTTACTGGATGACCAGGGAAATTGATTGGAGGGGCACTGGACACAGCCTATCTGGACTTTAGCAAGGCCTTTGACACTGTGCCCCACAGGAGACTGATTAAGAAAATGAGCAGCCTAGGGGTGGGATCCAAAGTGGTGAATTGAGTTAGCATGGTTAATGGATAGGCGACAGAGGGTGGTGGTTAATGGCACTCACTCTAATGATTGAAGAGTGACCAGCAGGTTATGCAGGGTTCAGTACTGGGCTGGTCCTCTTCAGTGTCTTCATAAGTGACACTGCAGAGGAACTGAAAGGGAAAGTACTGATAACTTTTTGCAGATGATACTAAAATCTGTAATAGGGTGGACAATCAGGAGGGTTGGAAAGAATGCAGAGGGAGCTGGGGAAACTCAATGAGTGGTCAAAACATGGCAGTGGTTCAATTCCAGAAAGTGCAAACTCATTCACCTAGGGCACAGGAACCTAGGAGCTGAGTATTGTATGGCGGGGGGGTACTGTCGGTCACTAAGCGGGAAAGGGACCTTGGGATTATCATATCCGATGGCCTCAAAGTAGCAGGGCAGTGTAACAAAGCAGTGGGGAGGACCAGTGGGATGCTGGGATACATAGGGAGAGGTATCTCCAGCAGAAGGAGGAAGGTGGTGTTGCCACTGTATTGCTCACTGGTGAAACCCCCAATTGGAGTACTGTGTCCAGTTCTGGAGGCTGCATCTCAAAAAGAATATTGATAGGGTGGAGGTAGTCCAGAGAAGGGGAGACTAAAATGGTGCAGGGGCTGCACCAAAAGGGCTACAAGGAGAGACTGAGGTATCTCAACATGCACACCCTGGAGGAGAGTGAGAGGGAGCATGATAGAGACCTACACTACTTCATGTGGCGAACACAGTGTAGAAGTGGAGTCTTTTTTGAATGAGGAAGAACACCAGGACCAGAGGGCATGCAATGAAGCTTAAGGAAATGAATTTAAGAGGGATGTGAGAAAATTCTACTTCACTGAAACAGTGGTAGATGCTTGGAATAGACTGCCAGTGGAAGTGGTGGCGATGAAGACAGTATGGGATTTTAAGCATGCATGGGATAGACATAGGGGAGTATTAGTAAATAGGCAGAGAGAAAGGAGGGTCTCCGGAGACCATTTCAGCTCTGTGGAGACAGACTAGGCAGGGACAATCTGGGCAGACTGGGTGGGCCAAGCAAACCTTTTCTGCTGACAAATTCTGTTTCTATGTTTCTAAGGTCTCTGGTGGACACCAGCTCACAGTCCCACAAGAGGAATATCAGCATAACTCATTTAAATCCAGTTACTGGACTACTGCACTAGGAGACAGCCTACACCTCAAAACTGCCAAGTCCCAAGAACTGACTGGAGCCTATGCCCTCTGGTGTCACTGGATCAGGATCAGGATCACAACTAACAGTGTAGCTGAATGAATAAACCCCTTGAGATGGAATCTACACAATATAGGCCTCTGGTATCAGTGTATCAGGATCAAGACTGGCAGGGTAGCTATACAGACAAAGCCTTTGAGGGGGAATCCCCATTTGAGGCCATTCACCATAACTCATGGTTCATCCCCCCCATCTCTTTCTCTGATGGTTTACAGTGGGGACCTGACCCAACACAAGATCTGTACCATATTCAAACTCATGGACCATAATGCCCCCCCCCCCGAATTGGCAAGTCCCCCGGTCAGCTGTCATCTTCCCCGAAGCACTGAGCCCTACTGACACTGTAATAATGCTTCACCAAACTGACGTGCCCTTCATTACCAGTGATACGCCTCAAGTCCTCTGAGCTAGGTGAATCCTTGTTAATGGAAATGTTGCTGTCGAGGAACCCTGATCTAACATCATTTGTTTTCAAACACTGCAGGGTGACAAAGAAAAGCACTGGAGGAGCTAATTCTAACGGACTCAAGCCCTGGAGTCTTTCTACACATCCTCCCTCATTTGAGTGAAGCACTATAAAGAGACAAGAGTTGCTACTGAGAGCAGGGTGCAGTTGTGGGATTAGATGCTGTCACAAACGCACTCCGCAGGTCAGGCCCTCTGCTCCCACAGTGCCAAACTCAGTGTGCAATAGTGTGAACAGGTAACAGACAGGGTAACCCTCCTGTCTGCTTTGGGTCCACATCACCTATTAGCCTCGATTTCTGGAGGGATTCAAACTGTGAACCTTATGCTAGCATACCCAATTAACAAGCTCTTGGGGGGGGGGTGCGGTACAATCCTTTGCCACGGGGCACCTAGCCAGGTTTTCAAAATGAACCCTTAAAACTATATTAGACCCAGGTATTTCTTACCTTTTTCAAGCTTAGTAACACCATGCAAGTCCTTACAACTGTCAGACTTAATACCAGTTCAGCAATGAGATGCAAAAAGGACTAAGAAGACACAGGTTGTGTAATAAAGAAAATGTTATTTACTAAAAAGTTTAAAACAGGTGAAATAAAATACAGAACAAATATCAAAAGCTCACAATCACATAAAAAATGGAAAGTTACAGAACAAAGATTCCTACCACAAATTTAAAATCTTTCCTATCTGCCAAAAGTGCTTTCAGAGTGTAGAAGTTCCTCAGAGTCCAAAGACGATACGTCACACATTCCATATACAGGATTAATTTCAAGATCCCTCTTTCCATCCCCTTTTGGTGAGTCAGCTAGCTCCTCTCTTAGAATTAATTCTAACATAATTTTCTACAAGAAGTATTTAAAAAATGTGAACATCAGCAAAAAGCCATTTCCCAAATATGACAGTCTGGAATCAAACATTTCTTTGAACTGGTTGTGGTGCCTGTTCCCAGGAAGATCAAAGCATTTACGACTTTAATACATTGTTGTTATCAAATAGCCTGTTCCTCTAAGAAATCATAAATGTTTATGAGGCCTATATCCTCTGGCAGATGGCCAGAGCCTTAAGAACAGAACAGGAAAGTCTAGATTAGGATTTCACTTCACCAGTCAATTTCACACATCCTGTGGTTTTCCTCACACTGACATCTTTTGTGGTCAGAGGTCACTCACTGCAGCCTGGGTGTCAGGCAATCACATATTATACATTTTATATTACAAATATCATACATATAACCATAAACCGAGGGCAGAGCATCACAATCCTCCCCACCTAGACTGAATTTGGGGGCTTTATCCCCTGCATGGGATGAGCACCCCAAGTCAGTTCACGTCTCATACTGATGCGACAAGCCATCGACATTTTCATTAGCTGCCCCTGCCCTGTGGGAGATAGTCATGTCATACCCTTGCAAGGCAAGACTCCATCTTAGTAGTCTACCATTCATGTTACCCATTTGTGCCAGCCAAACAGGGGGTTGTGGTCAGTTTGTACCTCAAAATGCTGTCCGTATAAGTAAGGCTCTAACTTCTTTAGGGCCTACACCATGGCCAGACACTCTCTTTGCACAGTAGAGTAAGCCTGCTCCCTGGGAAGCAACTTTTTACTCAGGTACACAATGGGGTGATCTTTCCCTTGGTTGAATTTCTGACTCAGCACTACCCCAATATCCACATCTGAGGCATCAGTCTGGATTATAAAGGGTCTGCTGTAGTCTGCACTTGTCAATACAGGAGCACTGCACAGTGTTTCCTTCAGTCTGGTAAAGGCTTTTTCACAGGCTGGTTCTCAGGTAACTTTCTTAGGCCTCCTTTTCTTTATCAGGTCAGATAATGGAGCAGCCAGGGCACTGTAATTTGGTACAAATTTCCTATAGTACCCTGCTGTCCCCAGAAAACTCCTGACCTACTTCTGCATTTCTGGTCTGGACCATGCCTTGCTTGCCTCTACTTTCATTTGGTTAGGATGGAGTTGTCCCCAGCCTACAACATGCCCAAGGTATGTCACTTCCGCCATGGCCAGCTGGCACTTCTCAGCTTTGACAGTGAGCCCGGCTCTCTGTATCCTGCCCAGCACTACCCTAAGGTGGGACAGGTGTTCCTCCCAGCTGGTACTAAAGATGGCAATGTCATCCAGGTACACCACAGCGTACTCCTCAGCACCATTTATCACCTGGTTCACCAACCTTTGGAAAGTGGCCGGGGCGTTCTTCGTTCTGAAAGGCATTAGTTTAAATTCAAATAAGCCTATCGGGAGTGATGAAGGCCGACCTCTCCCTCACTCTGGCAGTGAACTCTACCTGCCAATATCCCTTTGTCAGGTCAATAGTTGTAAGGTAAGTCGCCCCTCCCAACTTGTCCAGGGGTTCATCCGTCCATGGCATAAGGTGAGCGTCTGACTTCGTGACTGCATTCAGACCATGACAGTCCACACAAAAAGGAGTAGAGCCATCTGGCTGGGGAACAAGGACTATGGGTGAGGCCCAGGGGCTGTGGGGTTCTGGATTACCCCTAAATCTAGCATTTCCTCCACCTTCCTCCTAATGTCCTTTTGGACAGCCTCGGACACCCGATATGCTGTTCACCGTATAGGCACCTGCATCCCTATCTCCACATCGTGTGTCACTAAGGGGGTTAGTCCAGGCTTGGCACTAAACAGTGGGGCAAAGTCTGCTAAAACTTCCCTTACTTCCTGGATCTGGTCCAGAGTCAACTGGGGCGACATTTTAACTGCCTCCTCAGAGAACTCCCACTTGCTTTCTTCCAGCAAGTCCAGAATAGGGTCTCCTTCGTCCGTCCCCTCCCCAGGACTACACACTTCAAACACCATGTCAGCCCTATTAGCATATGGCTTCATCATGCTGACATGGTACATTCTCTGTGTATGTCTTCTGTCAGGTAATTCTATAATATAGTTCATGTCATTTACCTTTCTGACTACTTTGTACGGTCCTGCCCACTCAGCCTGCGGCCTGGGATTAGGACCATAACTTCCTGACCCACCGTGTACGAGCAAGCTCTGGCTCTGCGGTCATACCACACTTTTTGTTTTTGTTGGGCAGCTGCCAGGTTGCTCTGGGCTGTCCCCATAAGCTCCTTCATCCTTTCCCTAAACCCAAGGACATAATCCAGTATGGGAGTTCCCTGGGTGGTGTGCTTGCCTTCTTAGTCCTCCCCGATCAAGTCTAGGGGCCCACGTACCCTACGTCCACATAAGAGCTCAAAGGGGGAAAACCCTGTTGACTCTTGGGGCACCTCCCTGTATGCAAACAACAGGTGGGGAAGGTATTTCTCCCAGTCCCTCCCATGCTGTTCAGCAAACACTTGGAGCATTGACTTAGGGGTACAGTTAAATCTTTCCACAAGCCCACTGGCTAGTGGATGATAAGCTGTGTGTCTCTGCACCACCCCACACTTCTCCCACAAACATTTGATCAGGCCCAACATGAAGGAACCCCTCTCGATCGGTGATAACCTCCTGCAGAAACCCAACACAGGAGAAAATCGCAAGTAAGGCATCTGCCACTTTGTCTGTCCTCAGTGAGGATAGGGCAACAGCCTCTGGATACTGGGTGGCATAATCCACCACAGTCAGGATGAGCCTCTTCCCAGAGGAGCTGGGGGTATTTAAAGGCCCACAATATCCATTCCCACCCTCTAGAATGGCTCCTCCACTATGGGCATTTGAATTAGGGTGGCCTGGATCTTCTTACTTGCCTTCCCTATTTCTTGGCACCGGTGACAAAACCTGCAATACTCCTTCACCTGCTAGGTGAAGTTGGGCCAATAGAAATTCTGGGCCAACTGCTGTGTAGTGTGTGCGATTCTCGGATGACCAGACATGGGAATATCATGTGCAATGTTGAGCAACTGCTCACGGTACCCCTGGTGAATGACAAGCTGCCTGCCTATCACCCCTCCCTCTGTCTAAGCATCCTGCATATACATCAGTCCATTGTCCCAAAAAACTCTGTGTTTCCCATCACCTCCCTGTGCTCCATCAGAGCCTGTCCAAGCCCTAAGCTTCTCTAGACTAGGGCCACTTTTTTGAGCAGCTGCAAACTCCTTACACAGTCCCAAGGTATGGAACAGGTCCCCATCAGTGTCTTAACTAGGGTACCTAGCTCTAGCATCAGGGCACTCAGATCACTGTCATTCCTAACCCTCTGACAATGGGTCACCCCTCCTTTCTTGAAGTAACCCTCTGTAGCCGTGTGTTTAACTGCTACCTGGGGAATTTCTACCCGCTTTTCATTATTCTCCCTATCAGGAAACACAGGCTGGGGAACCTGCCTCTCAGTGGTTTTTACAGGGGCTCCTATGGGGCCCAGGGAACTAAAATTTTCCCTTGCCGCTTGGCTATAGGTAACTGCACACACCATCCCGTTTGAGATTGTTGCAGAGAATTGCATCAACTGCTAAAGTTTCAGCTACAGCAACCTGTTGCACAGTTCCCCCTGTCTCACCCCAGTCTAGGAGAACACTAGCGAATGGCAATGTTTTCTCCTCCCCAGTGAATCCCTGTACAGTTACAAATTGTTTGGGTATAAGCTGACCAGGCTCTACCAGATCCCCTTTTACCAAAGTCAGGGATGCCTCCATGTCTCTTAACCTTTGTGTCTGTACACCACTCACAGTGACTGGGTGCATGTGTTCCCTCATGTTTACTGGCATGCTTTCAGGGACACACAAACATCCCACTTCTTTTCAAGTACCACTTTGTGTACTGCTCGCCCTTTTGGGACACTGTCTGGCCATATGCCCAGTTTCTTTGCAAACCCAACATTCATTTCTTCTTTCAGGAAAATCTTTTCTTTGAAACCTGGGGCTACCTGGTTTTGGTGGAGGCAGTGAGGGTTTTAGCTGCCCTGAAGACACGCTTCTACTTTTCTGCGCTGCCACGCCAGCCCCATTCACTTTCAGAGCAGGTCTGCTAGTGGCATAGTGGTCCGAGAGTTCAGCAGCCTCTTGCACTGTTTTTGGATCTCGGTCCTCCACCCAGATTTTCAGCTCTGTTGGGCATGCCCCAAAAAACTGCTCTAACAGTACAGCATTTTCAATTTTTTCAACAGAGTCTGCTTCAGTTCCTTCCCACCAATGTTTTAAAAACTGACGTTGTTTCATGCCTAGCTCCTCGTAGCTCATGTCAGGGCTTCTGAGCTTACTGAATTTAAGCTCTGTATGCTTCTGCAGTTAATTCATACTTTTTTAAAAGTGCAGCTTTAAGTTGGCTGTAATCATTACTGTCCTCATTGTCCATTTGACCCAATGCATCCTGAGCTTTCCCGGTAAGTAACGGGGATAGCTGGAAGCTCCAGGACCCTCTAGGAATATTTGCCTGAATACAAACTTTTTCAAAGGAATTTAAAAAGGCATCCATATCCTCCCCATCTTTAAATTCAGCTATCAATTTGGAGTTTAATTTGTAACTTAGTCCTGTAGTTCCAGTTAAACCCAGGCCACTTACCTGCTCTGGTGCTGGTGGCTGGAGTTGTAGCTTCTCCAGTTCATGATGCCTCTGGTACCGACTCTCTTCATGGTCAGCTTCTCTCTGCTGTCATTCAGCCTCTCACTGTTCTCGCTGTTCTCGCCATTCTCGCTCCCCCTCTCGCTGAAGCTGTCTCTCTTCTCTCTGAAACTCCAGCTCTATTCTCCGAAACTCTGTCTGTAGCCTGACTGCTTCTGGCTCCAGAACGCTGGTGACCTTCCCATGCTGCTGTGGCCCTTGGCATGCACTGGCCCTCCTGTCCTTCCCACCGGATCTGGACACTGTACTGGACATTGGTCCCTCCATGCCCAAGGTTCAGTCCTTTTCAGTCACGGACTGTGATTCGACGCTCTGGGCATCGGCGGCCATCAGAGTGTCCATGAGGTTCTGCTTGTTGGCTTTCCCCTCATACTGGACTCCTCTGTCCTGGCACAACTGCCTCAAGTAGTCTGCCATGTACCCGCTGTAGTTGGAAGCCAGCTTCTTCCCTAACTATGGCTACTCTAACTTGCACTTTAGAGAAAAATAAAATGGGCAGGAACTTTGACTGTAAGCAAAATGATATAGTTCTGTTTACTTTTAAAAAAAAACACTGCCTTATTTTACATGTCAGCTGTACAGTATTAATCTGACACACTGAACTGTTAAAGCTTGTGTTACCAATACTTTTTAAATTGCACCACTGCCAACCAAATCTGTCACCAATGCACTCCGCAGGTCAGGCCCTCTGCTCCCACAGTGCCAACCTCAGAGTGCAATAGTGTGAAGAGGTAACAGACAGGGCAACCCTCCTGTCTGCTTTGAGTCCAAATCACCTATTAGCCTCGACTTCTGGAGGGATTCAAACTGTGAACCTTATGCTAGCATACCCAATTAACAAGCTCGGATATGTACCCTCTTCAGGGGGATGCGGTAGAACCCTTGGCCCAGGGGCATCTAGCCAGGTTTTCAAAATGAACCCTTAAAACTCTATATGAGACCCAGGTATTTCTTACCTTTTTCAAGTTTAGTGACACAATGCAAGCCCTTACAGCTGTTAGACGTAATACCGGTTCAGCAATGAGATGCAAAAAGGACTGAGAAGACACAGGCAGTGTAATAAAGAAAATGTTATTTACTAAAAAATTTAAAACAGGTGAAATAAAATACAGAACAAATATCAAGAGCTCACAATCACATAAAGGGATGTTACAGAACAAAGACTACTACCACAAACTTAAAATCTTTCATATCTACCAAAAGTGCTTTCAGAGTGTAGAAGTTCCTCAGAGTCCAAAGACAATATGTCACACACTCCAGATACAGGATTCATTTCAAGATCCCTCTTCCCATCCCATTTTAGTGAGTAAGCTAACTCCTCCCTTATAATTAATTCTAACATCATTTTCTACAAGGAGGTATTTTAATAAATGTGAACATCAGCAAAAAAACATTTCCCAGATATGACAGTCTGGGATCAAACTTTTCTTTGGACTGGTTGTGGTTCCTGTTCCCAGGAAACAGAGAAACATAGAAACATAGAAGTTGTCGGCAGATAAGGACCGCAAGGCCCATCCAGTCTGCCCATTTCTTTTTCTACCTTATAAATGTGCCATCGGCCTTTGCTCTGTCAGTGACCTATCTATTCATAGTCATTTGTATTGCTCCCTTATGCCTATCCCATGCCTGTTTGAAGCCCTGCACTGTATTCATAGCCACCACTTCTTGTGGTAAGCTATTCCATGCATCTACCACCCTTTCTGTGAAAAGAATTTCCTCACATTCCCCTTAATCGGCCTCCCTCTATTCTCATGCTGTGTCCTCTTGTCCTGCTATTTTCTTATATTTAAACATGTTAGACTCTTTCACCTTGTTTATGCCCTTAAGGTGTTTAAATGTCTCGATCATATCACCTCTCTCCCTCCTTTGCTCAAGGGTATACATATTGAGCTCCGTTAATCTGTCTTCAAATGTCTTCTGATGCAGTCCCTGCACCATTTTGGTGCCTTCTCTGGACTGCCTCAATTTGGTTAATGTCCTTGTGAAGGTGTGGCCTCCAATACTACCGCAGTACTCCAGATGGAGCCTAACCAATGTCTTGTACAGAGGAATTATTACCTCCTCTTACGACTTGTGATACCCCTACTAATACACCCCTAACACCCCCTAGCCTTACCTACTGCTTTAGAGGTCTGCTTGGATGATTTTAGGTCATCAGTGATGATGATGCCCAAATCTCTTTCTTCCTTTGTGACTGCTAGTAACTCCTCCCAGCCTATAAGTGGCTTCGGGTTTCTCTTCCCTATGTGCATGATTTTGCACTTCTTTGCATTAAATCCCAGTTGCCACTCTTCTGACCATTTTGCTAGTTTATCCAGATCTCTTCTCATTCTCCCACCCCATCTGGATCATCTACTCTGTTGCAGATCTTGGTGTCATCTGCAAACAGACAAGCCTTACCCTCTAGTCCATCTGCGGGTCACTAATGAAGATGTTGAATAGGACTGCCCCAGGACTGATCCCTGAGGTACCCACTTGTGACTTGCATCTCTTCTGACTGTATACCATTTACCACCACTCTGGTTTTCTGCCAGTCAACCAGTTTGCCACCCAGTTGACCAACTTCTGACCCACGAGCCTACCTAGCTTATTTATCAATCTTCTATGTGGAACAGTGTCAAAGCTTTGCTGAAGTCAAGGTAGGCGACATCAACTGCTCCCCCGGTCCACCACTCTGGTTACCCAGTCAAAGAAATCTATGAGATTAGTTTGACAGGACCTTCCTTTGTAAACCCATGCTGTCTTGGATCCTGTGCCCCTATGGATTCCAGGTGTTGCACTATCCTTTCCTTAAAGTGCCTCCATAATCTTGCCCACTACTGAGGTAAGACTGACCGGTCTGTAGTTCCCACCTCCTCCTGCTACCACTCTTGTGGAGCGGGATCACATGAGCCCTTCTCCAGTCTTCTGGGACCTCTCCTGTGCTCAGAGACTCACTAAACAATTCTGCTAATGGCTCTGCTAGTTCCTCCTTTAGCCTTAAGTACCCTGGGATGTATGCCATCAGGTCCCATTGCCTTATCCACCTGAGCTTAGCAGCTTGTAGGACCCTTTCTTTTGTGAAGGAGTAGTGCACACCTCCCTCCCCTGTGTCCATGATGCTGAGCTGTGGGCCTGCCCTACCTTCTCTTCAGTAAATACTGAGCAAAAGTATCTATTTAGGATAGATGCTTTACAGGGTCCTCCTCCTCACATGCTCCTTTTTCTCCATTAAGCAGCAATACCCCCTCTGGACTTTCTCCTTCACTAATGTATCTATAGAAAGTCTTGTCACCTTCTTTTACTGTTCGTGCTAGTGTTTCCTCAGTTTGGGACTTTGCCTGCCTTACTGCCTTACCTGCTTCCCTTAGGGCAGTTTGGTATGCCTCCTATCTTCATCCCGCTGTGTTCCTTATATTTCCTGAAGGCCAGCCTTTTGGCTCTGACCTTTTCTGCTACTGTATTTGAGAACCAAAGTGGTTTCCTTCTTCTTTTGCACTTCCTTTTCTGCTAACACAATGGGATGTTGCTTCAAGTATTGTATCCTTAATGCTTGCCCACTTTGCCTGTACCTCCTCACCTGTGTTTCTTTTGCAGGGCTAGCTTAACTCTGTTGGCCATCTTATCAAAGTCAGCTCCTCTGAAGTCCCATATTTTTGCCTTGGAATGGGATGATTTAGATGTAGTAGCCAAATTGAACCACATGTGATGGTCACTGGCCCCAGGTGACCTTCTACCTGGAGATCTGTGATCCCTTCTTTGTTAGTCAGTACTAGATCTAGGATAGCCCTGTCTCTTGTGGGTTGCTGTACCAGTTGTTTGAGGCCCTCCTTCAGGGAATCCACTATGAGTCTAGTTCTGGCAGATGTTCCTGCTGGTATTGACCAATCTGTATCTGGCATGTTGAAGTCTCCCATTATCAGAACCTCCCTTTAGCTGTCATGTTTTGTATATCTTCTAACAGTAATGTGTCTATGTCCTCCCTCTGGTCTGGGGGCCTGTAGACAACCCAGTTCTTATGGCTGTCCCATTTCCTGTTTCCAGGGTGACCCACAGTTCTTCTGGCTCCTTATGTGTATTCTGAATTTCTAGCTTTGATATTTTCATTAACATACAGGGCCACTCCTCCCCACTTTTTACCTCGGTCTCTTCTGAACAATACATAGCCAGGTACTGAAGTCTCCCAAGTGTGGTTACTGGTAAACCTCATCTCATTAATTGCTACTATGTCCAGTTTAGCCTCTGACATTATTGCCTTGGGTCTGGGATCTTATTTCCCAGGCTGTGAGCATTTGTGTACATGATTTTCCATTGGCCAGATTTTGGTGTGTTAGTTGTTGGGTGAAGTTTGGCATTACCCTGTGCATCGTATGGGAGACAAACCTTTTTCTTACCTGGTGATGCAAATGAGCGCAAACACGCTGAATTCCTGTTTGACCACTAGCTGGGGGGTGTTCTTCCCATTCGACGATGGGGTGCTGCACCCCTCCCCATTTGCTAGTTTAAATATTCTGCAAAGACGTCAAACTTCTGCCCCAATGCACTGACTCCTCTTTAGTCAGATGCAGTCCATCAAATTTAAGAACTTTCGCTCCCAGAACTGTTGCCAGTTCCTACAAATCTGTGTCCTTTTCCTGGCACCAGTCCTTGAGCCACGTGTTTAGCTCCCTATCTCCCTTCTCTGACCTTCCGTCCATCTGCTCCCTTCTCCCAGACTGGCAGGATCTCAGAGAAGGAGATGCCGGACGAAATAGATGATAGTTGTCACCCAGCTTAGTCAGGTGTTCCTTGGTCTCCACAACTGACCGGCTGGCGAGATCATTAGTCCCTATGTGTACTAGGACATCAATGTTTTCTCCTGCTTTGTGAACAATTTTAGCAATGCGGTCAGTGTCAGAAAGATCAAAGGGTTTACGACTTTTAACACATTGTTATCAAATAGCCTGTTCCTCTAGGAAATCATAAATATTTATGAGGCCTATATCCTCTGGCAGATGGTCAGTGCCTTAATTAAGAACAGAACAGGACATTCTAGATTAGGATTTCCCTTCACTAGTCAGTTTCACACATCCTGTGATTTTCCTCACACTATCTTTTGTGGTCAGAGGTCACTCACTGCAGCCTGGGTGTCAGGCAATCACATATTATATATTTTAAATATCATACATATAACCATAAACCGAGGGCAGAGCTTCACAGATGCATCTAAAACTTTTGCTGTCTGTTCTATTTAGGATCAGCTTGAGTTCATTAGTTGTCTCTAGTATAGTGTAGTGTAACACTTCTGGTTGGTTATACCTAGTCAAGACACAGTGGTCGAGCTGCCTTCTTTCTATGTCTACTTTTCTGTCTTCATTTTCTGCAGCAAGGCCTCATTCCTGCCTCTCTTGAACTTCTGATACCTCTTACCTAACATGCCCACCCCATATACCGTAGATGGGTAAATATGGGATGACTATGCTACGGCTCAGGTTTAATATCAGAGATTTTAGTACTGTGTGATAGCTGAGCCAGTGGAGATTTTCCTTTCACTCACCTAGGGCAATGCTTGCTATGGAGAATTAAAAGCAATGAGCTCTAGCCCCTCTAGGAGCCTTCCATTCTCTGTACAGTATATGCATTCTAAGTGGAGGGTGGGTGCTAGGCTATATAGTGATAATGACTTCTTAGACTGATTTTCTGTTGCTCTCACTTTGAACATGGGGGGGGCACTGTTCTCAGTGGGGTGGGGGTGATATCAGACAGATCCAGTTCAGAATAGCAGTCTCCTACTAGCTGTGCTTGAGCAGCTCTTCCTTTAGCTCACCCTGGTAGATATTTGGCTTTTGGAATTTGAAGGCTGCAAGTTGGAATCCCACACCAGTTCTTGTGAGTTGTCCTATGCATGTTTACTGCAGTCCTAACAACCACAGAAAGTGGATGCAACCATAGACCCCAGAAGTACCAGGAGAACCATCAAGGCAGCACCACACGTCAGGGAGAGGTGCATGGTAGAACCATGGCACATGATGCAACAAGCCACAGTTTGGGGGCAGAGCTTGAATAGAGACACCAAAGGACAGCAGGCAGATGCAGAGCAGCCACCAAGACTGGGCAAACAACTACCACAAAGGAAAACTGCTGAAGTACAATGAAACTGCAGCAGGGAAGGAGACAAGCCAACAGGAGGACCACTGACAAAGAAAACAAGCATTTGAAGGATGTTTGGGGCGTGCAGTCTTTATAGCACTTAGATGGGGGGGCACATGTCACACACTGCTGCACCGAACCCCAGGTAAACTGCGTAATGCTATATTAAGCCATGTTGTTTTCTCAAGATCTTCATCACATGTGATCATATAAGCCATGTTGTGTTCTTGTCAGCTTCCTAGCACATTATCATAGTAACATAGTAATTTAAGGTCAGAAGGGACTAAGTCTGTCATGTGTATGACCTCCCCCAGCTTTTCACAAGCAGGAAAGAAATAAGCATGCTGAGCAAACATACAAGTTTTCAGAGATGTTCTACCCACTTTACTACTCAGGGTACCCTGTGAATCCCTTGGCATGCAGAAATTTGTCTAGGCTTATACTGAAGTATTGTCTTCATAGCCACTGTCCCGCTGGTAGATGTTCAATAGGTTCACCACCATCTGAAATAAAACATGTAACATTAACATTGCCTCTGATTGTACAACCTCTGAGCTTTCAAACACATATCCCTGTCCTATTGGTGGTCACCTGATCGAATATTTCAGACTCTTCAATTCTGCTGATACCCTTGAAAACTGAGATCATGTTCCCCTCTAAACTCCCTTTACTCAAGAGTGAACAAAGTTAGTTAGTTATAATTTTACCAGGAAAGGAATACTGAGCTGTGAACAGCTAGTTTCCAGAGGTGCCTTAGGGAAATGGCACATCCTCCATTCCCCCTGGTGTCAACTTCTTCCTGCGCCTTGGCTTCACCTTGAAGCTCTCTAGAGCTTTCTGATCAGGTGTCAGCTGGCTTTACTATGGCAAGTGCGCAAGGGCTTTCATGGAGAAGGCGGCCGGCAGTGGACGGCGGGTTAAGCCAGTCATCTCCTCAACTCCCCGAGTTCACTTGTCATAGAATTGGGTGCTGCTGGGTGGGAGTAGGGTGGTGCTGTGCCAGGCTGGGGGGGACGACATAAATTTTTTAAGTGCAAATGAGCACTGTACATTAAGTAAGATGGGCCGGCTGTGAAGGTGGGCAGGTTGAGCCAATTTACCATTGGGCAATTTACATTAAATAAAATAAATTGTCGGTGCTAGGGGAAGGTAGAGCTCTTTATATATGATTGGGGGTATATTTTACATGTTTTGGGGCTGGGGAGGAAGGTGGCGGACTGTTTCATTTTTTTTTTTTTTTTTAATTTTTAGGTGCCCAAATACTCTTTCCCAAATACGAATAGTACCCTATTTGGGAAGGGCTCCCAAATATTCGAGAGCCCTACTATTTGTGGTATTCGGGAAATACTATTTGGCCCCTGCACAGCACCAAGTGTTTACTGTTGCCCTGGTATGTCCTCTGCTTTAGTTACTGAGCTAATTTCCTCTATCTGTTTAACTCATTCAGAGGTGAGCTACTTAAGCTCGGTGACTTTAATATAAACTGACTCTCCTCCAATTGATTTCTGACCCCAGTCATCTAAATTTTAAATCTTTAAATCTCTCTGTTAGCCTGGGTTCTCTCATCTCATCCCCACCATACTGTTGATGCAAGAATCCTTCCTGACACCCTCAGTCACCATCATATGGTTTACTGTTTGCACAAGATACTTCATCCTAAGGTCCCCCTAAATTCATCCATCTCAGGTTCTTTAGGTCACTGCACTTATCCTCCCTCCCTCCTAGCTGAGCTATGGGCATATGCTTGGTCTCTTATCTCTGCAACCAATAATATAGTATGAATTGTTCCCTGCTCCAATACATAAGAAAAGGGATAAAAGAGATATGTCCAACTATTGACCAATAGCTATACTGTCAATCCTAAGTAAAATCCTGGAAAAGCTAGTATCAAGACAAGTCACTGATTTCTTGTCAAAGTACAAACTTCTCTCACCAATTCATTACGGCTTTTGAAAGGGTCATAGCACCTCCACAGCCCTACTTCACCTAACTAATGACACCTTAACTGCGATGGACAAAGGGCACCTCACAGGAGCAGTTTTTATTGACCTAACAAAGGTCTTTGACCTTGTTGATCATCCTATTCTGCTCGACAGTCTCTTAGCCCTTGGTTTCTCTCCTAACGCAACTGCCTGGTTTAAAAGCTGTCTGTCAAATAGGACTCAGCTTGTTAGGTTCAACTCTGTGTTATCTAGCCCTAGGGCTATCAATCTAGGTGTTCCCCAGGAATCAATATTAGGACCGCTTCTCTTCTCTATTTTCATTAACAATATCTCTCCGAATATTCCCGGCTGCTTGGCTATCCTTTATGCAGATGACCTGGTCCTATACTGTGGTGATAAGAATATTCAACATATAAACCAAATCCTCACTACTGCTTTTAAGTCCACCCAATCCTGGCTCCTCCACCACAAGCTAATCTTGAATGCTGATAAAACGCATACTATGCTGCTTGGCTCTACGGTCAAACTAAGAAAAAACTGTGACAAGTTTGCAATATCTGGTCAAAACGAAAAGGTCCTTGAACCAGTTCGCTCCTTCAAGTATCTAGGTGTACTCTTCGACGAGAATCTTAATTTTGGCCAGCATATTACACCCACCTGTAAATCGGTAAATGCCAAAACAGGAGTAGCGTATAAAACCAGCTCTGTCTTTACACAGTCAGCAAGACTAGATGTAACCCATGGGATTCTGCTCCTGTCACTATCCTACGGAGTAACCACCTATCTCAATGCACCCAAAACTCTCCTTAGGGAGTGGAACACTACCTATAACAGCATATGCAGGTATGCATCGGCCTCTCCCTGGTCAAAACACCATTGCAGACTCTATGCAGATCTGAATTGGCTCCCCCCAACTTCGGCTCGAACTCTTGCCCTTGGCTCCCTGACTGATAATATCATTAGAGCAGGCTCCCCAATCTCGCTGGCATTCCTACTCACTCCACTGACCCCCTCACATGGCCTACAATCAGCTGATAAGTCATTGCTGCAAATACCCAGATGTAGATCAAACAAAGGAAATCTTGCCTTCTCTCACTCAGCGCCTAAACTCTGGAACTCCCTGCCTCTTGATGTCTGCCTAGCCCCCAGTCATGCCCAGTTCAAAAACACGTATTGTTCTTTCCTCCTCAGTCAGATCTCCTGTGCCTGCTTCAAACCACCCTGAACTTTTGCCTCCTACTTCACCCACATCCCATCCGCTATAAACTGATCTCAACCTATCTTGACCTTCCAGCTTACTACTCTAGGCACTTACTGTCTCATCTTGCTGTGCTGTAGCTACCCTTACCCAATTCAACTGTCAGCCGTATGTGACTTTTCACTGATTCTTCCAATTACTGTAAACTATTGAACTTTTATTTTCCACCTAATTATGTGATTGTAAAACCTTGTATAGCTCTATATGTATTATGTCTCTACCCCAAATCAAATTGTATTCCACTGTTTACCCTGCTTACTGTAATCTCCCGGGTCGCGCCTGAAAATAGTCATGTTTTGGCTAATGGCAGTTACCCAGTAAGCAAAAACTAAATAAAAATAAATAAATACTTTCAGTCCAAATTTGTTATTGTATGAGTCTGTGATGCACCCTTGACAAAAAAAAAAAAAGAGTATGGGGCTCTCATCTTCACTGACTAATAGCTGAGGTGATCATTTGCCTCTGTACCAGAGACCTTGCCTGGCATTCATTTAAAATAACTGTCTCCCTAGCTGCTTTGGCCAACAATTGGCACCTTCACAACACTAGTACCAAAGCCATCAGACTTGTGAAGTCTGAATATTTTGCATCCACACTCCAGAACAACATCAATCACCCATCCAAGTTCTGTAAGGTTATCCATTACCTTTTCTCCCCTCTGACCCAGCTACCCTCCCGTTTCCAAGGTTGGTAACCCCCTCAGCTCTGACCTTTCTCCTGTTGCCTCTTCCTTTAACTCTGCTTCACTATCTGTGCCCTCTTTCTCATCCCTTACTCTTCTTCTCCCTTTTTCCTCACTCTGCATTCCCCTTCTCTCTTTTTCCTTCTATTCTACCACCCCCTCTGCTTCCCTTAAGGTCTGCTTGTCCTTAATCCTTGCAAAGCAGGTAACCCTAATAGTCTTAATTATAAGTTTCTGCTTCTATGGTCCCTACCATTGCACTGCCTATAACCCTGCTCCTCAACCTTTCTTTTTCTTCTACAGTTGTCCCTGAAGCCTGGAAGCAGGCAGTGTAATACCTCCTAAAGGTGGTGATCCTTCTTCTCCTGGTAACTTCCATCCTCTCTCTCTCTCTCTCTCTCTCTCTCTCTCTCTCCCTGCCCACCCTGGCTAAGTTACAGGAACACCTTGTACTATCTCAGCTCACTTTCTTCCTTGACTCCTCCTCCTCCTTCTTCTCCCCCTCCCCAATCCAGTTTTAGGAAATCCACTCCACTTCCACCTTCATCCTCCAGCTCCCTGAATCCATCCTCTCTCTTATGGATCAGGGACTGATCACATCTGCCCTATTTGTTGATCTTGCTAAGCTTTTCAGACCATGGATAAGCTCAAAGCAGTGGCCTCTATGACTCTGCAGTCAGTTTTACCTTGAGAGAAGGTCTCAGGCTATCTGGATAGGAAGCTCCATATTATCACAACTCCACATCTGCTCAGGTGTCCCTCAAGGGTCTGTCCTGAGACCAACTCTTTTTTCCATATTCTTGAATGAGCTCCCCATCTGTTTGTCTATGTCCATTCACATGTACGCTGATGATACAATTCTTTCTGCATTTGGCTCCTCTTTCCATGACCTTAACTCACAGCTACAGCAGGATTTTGGCAACATTCAGTGCTGATTTCGGTCTATCCAACTGTCCCTCAATGTCAAAAGACGGTGTCCATGACTTTTGACACTGATAGAGGCTTAACAGATTCACCTCTCTCCCTTTATTTCACACCCTTGATGGTGCTATGATTGAGGATGTATCCTCATAGAAGTACCCTGGGGTCTGGCTGGACTGACAACTCATTTTCTCAGAGCATACTGATGTCATATACCATAAGCTCCACCCCAAGCTCGCTACATCGTACAGGAACAAAGCGAGTATCCTTCTTCCTACCTACCAAGATGAGATTATTTTAAAGATTATTCTCATGTTTTTTGACTATGGTGACATAGTCTATAGTGAAGCTCCCAAATCCTCCCTTGCCAGACTGGACCTCTTTTTTTCTCAGTTTACCTTAGACTGTCCCCTTTGTACCCACCACTGCTCACTCCACTCTGCTCTTTCACACCCCTCTGTTGATGCCAGGTGCCTTTCTCAGTGTGCCTCCTTTATATCCAAATTCTGATTTGGTTCCTTTCCCTCATACCAACTTAGAAACATGGAAGTTGATGGCAGATAAGGACCGCAAGGCCCATCTAGTCTGCCCATTTCTTTTTCTACCTCATGAATGTGTCATAGGCAAGGCCACTGATTTACGTTGATTAAAACAATGAAATTCTGTTTTCAAGACTTCAGATTCCGGAATTGCACCAGTGATTGTTATTCTAATTTCTGGATTTTACTGGGATTCTGCTATCATTCTTTTAGTATGTGCATAAATAATCAGAATTAAAGAAGGCGTAATATACAGAGCATTAAATAAAGCAAACTGAAAATAGTACAGTAAGGAATTAAAAGAAAAACAGAGGTTTTGTAGCTTTACTGATCTTATATAAAATGCCAGATTCCATGAAATCTTTGTTTTTTGTTTGTCTTCAGGCAGCTCTAATTCTGGAATTCTACCGGATTTTCCGGTAAAAACCGAAAAACAGTGGCCTTGGCCATAGGCCTTTACTCTGTCGATGGCCTATCTATTCATACTCATCTGTATTGCTCCCTTATGCCTGTCCCATGCCTGTCTGAATCCCTGCACTGTATTCATATCTACCACTTCCTAAGGTAGGCCATTCCATGCATCCACCACCCCTTCCGTGAAAATGAACTTTCTCACATTACCCCTTAATCAGCCTCCCTCTAATCTCGTCCTGTGTCATCTTGTCCTGCTGTTTTTCTTATATTGAGACTTGTTAGACTCTTTCACCTTGTTAATGCCCTTAAGATGTTTGAATGTTTCAATCATATCACCTCTCTCCCTCCTTTGCTCTAGGGTATACATATTGGGCTCTGGTAATCTGTCCTCATATGTTTTCTGATGCAGTACCTGCACCATTTTGGTTGCCCTTCTCTGGACTGCCTCCATTCTGTTAATGTCCTTGTGAATGTGTGGCCTCCAGTACTGCATGCAGTACTCCAGATGGGGCCCAACCAGTGTCTTGTAAAGAGAGATTATTATCTCCCTCTTATGACTTGTGATACCCCTACTAATACACCCCAACATCGCCTAGCCTTACCTACTGCTTAATGGTCTGCTTGGATGATTTCAGGTCATCTGTGATGATGATGATGCCCAAATCTCTTTCTTCCCTTGTGACTGCCAGCAATTCCCCTCCCAACCTATAGGTGGCTTCAGGGTTTCTCGTCCCTATATGCATGATCTTGAACTTTTTTGCGTTAAACCTCAGATGCCACTCTTCCGACCATTTTGTCAGTTTATCCAGATCTCTTCTCATTCTGCCCACCCCATCTGGATCATCTATTCTGTTGCAGATCTTGGTGTCACCTGCAAACAGACAAACCTTACCCTCCAGTCCATCTGCAATGTCACTATGAAGATATTGAAGAAGACTGGCCCCAGGATTGATCCCTGAGGTACCCCACTTGTGACTTGCATCTCTTCTGACTGAATACCATTTACCACCACTCTGTTTTCTGCCCGTCAACCAGTTTGCCACCCAGTTGACCAACTTCTGACCCACCCTGTGCCTACCCAGCTTGTTAATCAATCTTCTGTGTGGAACAGTATTGAAAGCTTTGCTGAAGTCAAGGTAGGCGACATCAACTGCTCCCCCTTGGTCCACCACTCTGGTTACCCAGTTAAAGAAATCTATGAGATTAGTTTGACAGGACCTTCCTGTTGTAAACCCATGCTGTCTTGGATCCTGTGCTCCTATGGATTCCAGGTGTTGCACTTTCCTTTCCTTAAGGAGTGCCTCCATAATCTTGCCCACTACTGAGGTAAGACTGACTGGTCTGTAGTTCCCTGCCTCCTACCATTCTTGTGGAGCGGGATCACATGAGCCCTTTTCCAGTCTTCTGGGACCTCTCCTGTGCTCAGAGACTCACTTAACAGTTCTGATAATGGCTCTGCTAGTTCCACCCTTAACTCCTTTAGTGCCCTGGGATGTATGCCATCAGGTCCCATTGCCTTGTCCACCTGAGCTTATCGAGCTCTTGTAGGACCCTTCCTGTTGAGAAAGGACTAGTGCACACCTCCCTCCCTCCCCTGTGTCCACGGTGCTGAGCTGTGGGCCCTGCCCTACCTTCTCCTCAGTAAATACTGAGCAGAAGTATCTATTTAGGATAGATGCCTTTCCATGGTCCTCCTCCACACACTTCCCCTTATCTCCTTTTATCTTAACGATACCCCCTCCGGACTTTCTCCTTTCACTGATGTATCTATAGAAAGTCTTGCCCACTACTTTTACTGTTTGTGCTAATGTTTCCTTGGTTTGGGCCTTTGCCTGCCTTACTGCCTTCCCTTAGGGAAGTTTGGTATGCCTCCCTATCTTCGTACTGCTGTGTTCCCTTATATTTCTTAAAGGCCAGCCTTCTGGCTCTGAACTTTTCTGCTACTGTTTTTGAGAACCAAAGTGGTTTCTTTCTTCTTTTGCACTTCCTGTTCTCTCTAACACAATGGGATGTTGCTTCAAGTATTGCATCCTTAATGCTTGCCCATTTTGCCTGTACCCCCTCACCTGTGTTTCTTCTTGCCAGGGCTAGCTTAACTCTGTTGGCTATCTTATCAAAGTCAGCTCCTCTGAAGTCCCATATTTTTGCCTTGGAATGGGATAATTTAGTTCTAGTGGCCAAACTGAACCATACCATGTGATGGTCACTGGCCCCCAGGTGACCTTCTGCCTAGAGATCTGTGATCCTTTCCCTACTATCCTCTCCCCTTCTTCCTCCTACCCTCTCCACAGTAACATTTCCCATGCCCTCTCTTTTCCTTCTTGGAAATCTACTGTTGGTCAGTCTGTTTTCTTATATCACTTTCCTAAAGTCTGGTCCTTCCTTCTCCTGTCAATCTGCTCTGCCTCTTCTACCTTCTTCTGTAAATCTCTTCTTTGTGACTTTTCTTCCCCCATCTGCAACTGTCCATGAGCCTTTACCTCTTGTCTTCCTTCCTCCCCACTAGTTTTTCCCTGGCTATTTTGTTTCCCCTCATCCCTTAGGCTATACCTGTATGTGTCGTTTACCCTCTGCCTATCACAACTCAGTTTTACCTACTACATGTATCTGTTGTACTGATCTGTATTCAATATTTACAATTATGCTCCTCTGATATTCTGTACTGATGTATATAACTTAAAATTCATTGATGTTGCTGGTTATTTTACATGCCTTCTTCCTCAGTAGAACTGAAATTCATGGTAATGTATTTATTTATTTATTTATTAACGAGATTTACCAGATAAGCATACTGAGCTTGAAAAACCACTCATTTCCAGATGCGACCTGGGTGTATAGTTATACCCAGCCTTGTTTTGATTCAGATCTTTGACCTACTCTGACTGCACATTCCTAAACATTGGAAACACCCCCAAACTGTTCAGCCACTCTTGATGCAATAGTCTCCTCTACTCTACTGCATAACGAGTGGGTAGACTATGTTGGGGTGTTCCTAAGTCAAGGACAGATGGTAGTGGGAGAATTGTAAACAAGCATGTTTTTGTGTGGTAACACCAGTAGGGTGGTAATCTGTTTTTTCACTTGTAAAAAGAAAAGAATCTGAATCAAAATGCCAACAACATCAGCAATTTCTACAGAATGTGAGCAATCATATAGTGTTTTTTTTTAAACTAGGGACACTTTCAGGCCTAAGGCAGTTGGCAGTGTCTCTTTAAACATGAATATTAAATGGCTGACAAAAACCATGCTGTTACAGAAACAGTGATTATGATTAATGATAATCACATATCATCCTGATTTTTGGTGAGTGCCCCAAAACTACCCAACTCATCAGTTGGTGATTTGAAAGTTACATGTTTGATGATAAAATCATGATCTAGATTAAAAACTTAGATCATGATCTCCCTTGATGATCATATGATAATATTTTATGATTAACAAGGGTCAGTCTTGAATTGCCTTAAAAAAAACCTGACTGATGATTCACCGATTTGCCAGGGTAATACACAAAAAGCATAAAATAATAAGCAACAAAGCATGCAATAATAAGCAAAAAGCATATTATAATAATAAGCAAAAAAGCATACACTAACACGCAAAAACCATACACTAAATGGATAAGCATACAATAAGCAAACAGCATACAGTAGTAAGAAAAATGCATACAATAACACACAAAAGCAACCGAAAGTAAAAAGCATAAATAAGCTAAACGCATACAATAAGCAGCATACAGTAAAATAAAATAGATCTCCTATACAGCAATGTGCAAAAACAGGTATAAATGCAACAGCATATGGTTGTCAGGTGAATGCATTGGGTAGTGCAAACACTGCAGACAGTGACTTAAAACTGTTAAAGGCCCCTATCCTCTCCTCTCTTCTCCTCATGGCTTTTGTCCTCCATACCCATACCCACAATCATTTTGGTGGCTCTGTGTTGCACCTTCTTGACTACCTCAATGTCTTTTGTGCTGAAGTCCAGAACTACATACAGTTCTCCAGGTGGGGCCTGACCAGGGCCTTGTAAACGGGCAGGGATACTCCCCTGCTCTGTTGGACATCCAATATTTTGATGGAACCTAGCATTCTGGCAGCCCTCTAAGGAGCCACACAGCTTTTCATGCTTCAATCCATTGTTCTATTATACCAAGCTATTTTTCTCCTCCACTACAGTAACAGGGGCACTGCACAATGTGAAGGCCCTACATCTGTTTCTCTTCCCTAAGTGCAGTACCTTGCAGTTGACTACATTGAATCTGAGGCTCCAGGAGCCTGAACAATCACCCACTTTGTTTTGGTCCTCCTAAAGTTTGACTCCATTCTGAACTGTTTTCCACTCCAATCACCTTAGTGTCATCAGCAAACTTACCATAAAAAGCCTGCTGGAGACCCCAGCTTCCAGGTTATTAATGAGAATGTTGAAGAGCAGTGTCCCCTGCACTAGTCCCTGTAGGACTTCACTGTGTGTCACCCAAAGTAGCACCATCCACCACCCTCTGCTTCCTGCCCCAAGCCAGTTAGCATTCCCTGTGTATTTCTCTGGTATACCACACTGGTGTACTTTATCCAGAAGCCTGTCATTCCCCACAGTGTCAAAGGCCTTGATAAGGTCCAGATAGAACACCTCTGCAGCCCTGCCCCATCCTCCTTATGATCTGCCCATCATAAAACCATGCTAACAGGGGGTGAGAACCATAGGCTCAACCAATGTCTCCATTATTCTGCCCCTGGTAAGGGATTCCTGGGCATTGCCTAGCACATACAGTATGTCAGGCTCACTGGCCTGTAGTTGCTCAGCTCTGACTTCATCCTTTCTTGAAATGTGTGACCCTGATGGCCACTTTCCAGTCCTTCAGTACCACATCTATCTGGACAAACTAATAAAAGATTGTAAGAGGCCCCACCAATTGTTCCTTTAGCTTCACCATGATCCTGGGGTGCATCCTGCCTGCCCTTTGGAACTTACCTGGCTTTGTCTTCACCTGATAGTCAGCTATCAGGGTGGGTGTAATGTTTGCTGGCTTCATTGGGGCTACTCCTGAAGTCACTGCCCCCCCACCCCACCTTCAGCCTACTGGAGACCCTTTAGTGAGCACTAAAGCAGAGTACTGAACCGGCATCTTTGCCATCGCCCTTGGCTGACTCAGCAGTCCCTCCCCTGCACATGTGTTCAGGCTCTTAATCATTTCCTTAATAGTCCCCCTTCCATTTATGTACTGTATGAGGGCTCTGGTGTTGTCCACAGTTACCACTAGTATACTCGCCCTTCCTGACATTCTTAATTCTAGTCTAGCAGTGCCCTCAGTGCTGCTCACTCCTGTCTAGCCTGGAGGCAACTGGTCTTTTTTTCGGCAGTCACAGACCCTTTTTTGTTCAGAATTAGTTGCCTTTCTGTAGGTTCCTACTGAGCCACTGGAGACACTTCTTGCCCATTTTTCCCTTACTATTTACAGTAAAACAAACCTTTGACAGCTTCAAGCCCATTCTTCAACAAACCCCACGTGTACTATCAGTCTCATGCAGCCTTTCTGAAGTGGCTTCCCCCAGAATGCGCCAGCTTGCTGTATGCAGCAGCAGGAGCTGCTGCAACACAGTGCCTTATCAGAGCTGAGTGTGTTGCTACAAGGGTAGGACTTGGGACTGTCCTCCTTACACAAAGCCTGCCCACTCACATGGTCTCACGTGAGCATCCCAGTATGAGTGGCACAGCAGGAATGGGAGATCTCAAGGGGAGTCACCAGAGGGGAGATGCCAGGGGAATCAGACCAACTTCCACCCTGCAAACTGTAAGTGTACTTATGTCTACTATTTCCTGTTGTATATTGTGCACTGCTACAAGTTAGGTGTCTGTATTAGGGCCTGGTTGTATTCTTCCCACCTGCTGTGTTTGTCTGGACTCCATATGGATTAAAACAGAGATAATTTCTGCAGGACAATCTGCCGTCTGCTGCCCTTTATATAGTGGGAGCCTTCTGCTTTCTGTGCTGTCAGACTCCCCCACCTACTTAGTTATCTGGGTACAGTCAGTTTTCAACAAAAATGGCAATGAGAGTTAGTACTGCAGTTGCCAAAAAGTAGAAATTTAGTTGTGCAAAGAGTGTGCACTGGTGCTAGCCCCGAGGAAGCATGCATGCGTGAAACTCATCAGGGCTAGTCAGTTAGCACCTCGGCACCCTTGGGCCATTTGAAATGAAACTGTGATTTGCACATTTTTTATCTTATGTATTCATGCTTTGCACAATTAAATTGATACTTTTTTACAACAGCAGTACTGACTCTCTGTGCCACTTTTGTGGTTGTTGTCAAGAATACTGTAAACTGAGCATGAGTTAGCAGCGGAGTGGCTTTTGAAGTTTTTGTATGCAGTCCATTTTCCCCATATTGTTTATTTTTAGGCTTCTTCCCTATCTGGGTGAAACCCACATCCCTCAAATTGTTAAACTGTAGGTTTCTTCCTTATCTGCATGAAGCCAACATACCCCTTTTGTTTACCTTCCTTTCAATCTGGATGAAAACCGCATCCCTCACCCAAATTATTAAATTGTCTTCCTCTCTTCCAGGGTGAAGCTTACTCTCCCACAACCTAAACTGACAAAGTACAGGGTGATGACTGCTTGCTGTCCCGCTGATAATGATGCTTATAACCCTATCATTCCTCCCCCTCCTTTGTTCCCCATGCCTCCCCCCACTACTTGTCATTGTCTTCCTTCCATCTCCCTCCCCCTTCCCCTCATGCACCATCCCTTCCTCCTGCCTCCCAACCCTCTCCCATTCCCCCAGCATCCTGGATGCAGTCTTCTCCCTTCTGGTTAGCTTCACCTTGAAGCCCTCAGATTATCTCCTTCCCACTTACCCTCTATCCCCCACTCCCCTCCTCTCCCCCATAAGTGACTCGCAGGTTACCTCAAGCACCTCGTCTCCCAGCTGCTAACAGTAGCAGGTGATACTTTGCTCAATCCTGGCCCTGCCCAGTCATCTCCCTCTCATGTTCCCAAAGGACTGTTAGTGACCCGCATGAACATCTGAAGCCTCCTCCTCAAGACTGACCAGTTGCAACCGCTCATGGATCTCAAGCCTCATGTGCTGGTGATCTCAGAGTATTGGCTCTACCCTAAGATTCCTTATACTGCAGTTGCCATCCCCAAGTATACAATCATCTGGCAGTATCATACTAAGAGGGGCAGTGGAGCTGCAGTCTACCTGTCCTCTAGCAGCCAGTTCAAGCCTGTGCTCTCCGTTGCTTCTCCTCTGCTTATGAGTTGCTCCTCCTCAAGCTCTCCCTCCACTTCTCTGTCCCTATATTCATTGCTGGTGCCTACTGCTGTCCTGACATGTCCCCACTTTCAGTGATGGAGCTCCTCACCACTATCTCTTCCCATGCCTCCACTGGTGAATTGCTCATCCTCTGTGATTTCAACCTCAGTTGGCTCCCCCCCTTGCTAAATAAATTGTGCCAAAACAGTAAGTCCCTCTAACTTACCCAACTGATCACTGACCCAACCTGGCACAATCACAGATCCCTCAAGCAATCCCTTCTGGATTGGGTTCTCACCTCTCACCCCCAACTGTATCATGGATGCTGGTACCCTCCCTGACACCCTCAGTGACCACCATATGGTCTACTACATGCACAAGATTCAACATACCAGATTCATTCTTATCCAGTCCTTCAGGTCGCTGGATTTGTCCAACTCCATCCCGACTGGGTAGTTACTGACTGGGTACCCATCTATACAGCCAGCAACATAAATACGGCTCTCCAATATTTCAATACCACATTTATGTCAACTTTGCAACCACACTCCAGAACAACCTTAATCACCCCTCTTAAGTTCTGGAAGGCTAGCCATGCACTCTCCTGCCCCTCAAACCAGTCCTCTCCCCCTGTTGTCAAGGTGGGTGACACTCCTATTCTGTGGCCTCTTCTAAGGCCTCAGCTTTCAACTCTTTCTTCGCCTCATGTGCCAGTTCCTTCCCCTCCTCATTCCCACTGACCTGCCACCCCATGCCACCTCTTCTTCTTCTTTCTTACTACTTCCACAGCTTCACTTAAGGCCCTATTAGCTCTAAACCCCCAAAAGAGTGTTAGTCCTGATGATCTTGACCCCAGACTCCAGAATCTCTATGCCCCCGCCACTGCTCTACCTATTATCTCTCTCTTAAACCTCCTTCTCATTAGCCTCCATCTCCGATAATCAGAAACAGGTCACAGTCATCCTACTTGCCAAAGGATTGACTCTATCTCTCCTGGCAACTACCACCCTATCTCTCTGCTCCCCACTCTGGCTAAGATCCAAGAACACCTTGTGCTGTCTCAGCTTCCTCCCCTTTGATCATCATCCTCCTTCACTTTTTCATTTGGTTTCTGGAAATCCCACTCCACCACCACCTCCTCCCTCCTCTGGCTTATTGATTCCATTCTGTCTGGCATGGATCAGGGCTTGGTCACCTCCACAATTTTTGTCGACATGGCTAAACCCTTCAACATTGCTGCCCCCCTTCTCCTGGACAAGCTCAAGGTGATGTGGCTTCTGGCTCCTCAATTAGTTGGTTCCGCTTCTACCTTGAGGGCAGATCTCAAGGTATCAGGACTGGAGAATCCGTATCCCCCCACCCCACCACCACCTGTTATCTCGGTTGTCCCCCAAGGGTCAATCCTTGGTCCAGTACTCTTCTTCTCTTCCTAAATTACCTCCTCACCACTAGCTCCACTTCATCCATCTGTGTGCATGCAGATAACACGGTAGTCTTTGCCTCCAGCTTGTCTGCTTCTGACCTTAGGGGCAGGCTTCAACTGGACTTTAATAATATCAAGCACTGGATTTTGGCAAACCAGCTGTCCCTCAATGTTAAAAAAGGCCTCTATGACCCTCAACGCTAGGCAGAGGCTTGCCAGGCTCACCCCTCTCCACTTCTTCCATATTCTTGATAGTACTGAAATTGGGGATATCCCTTCATTCAAATACCGCAGGGTCTGACTGGACTGTGACTTCAATTTATCACCACATGTGGATGCCATCCACAAAAAGCTCCACCCCAAAGTTGGTGCTCTTTACAGGAATAAAGGGGGTATTCCTCTTCTTGCATGTCACGATATTGTCTCAACGGTGATACTTTCCATCTTCGACTATTGTGACATAGTATATAGCTCTGCTCCCATATCCACCCATGCCAGATTGGATCCCCTCTTTCACTCCTTTTGCTGTTTTGCTCTGACTGTCCTGCACCAATCACTGTACCATGTACTCCTCCCTCTCCTGTCCCTTCCTTGAGGACAGATGCCGCACCCATTGTGCTTCCTTCACCTCTAAATGCTGGTTTGGCTCCTCCCCTCATATGTTGCTTTCCCCCTCTCTTTCCCCCACTACATCCTACTTCCTATGCAACTCTGGCTATTGCACTCCCCTCAAGGAAATCCACCACTGGTCAAGCCACCATCTCCTTCTGATTCCTCACATTATGGGGCTCTCTCCCTCTTACCATCCTCTCTGTCTATTCCCACCACTCACTTTCCTCTCTCCTCCATGACTTCACTACTCACTCCTGCATTTGCCTCTAATACTAGTCCCTCAGCTGCTGCCCACCACCCCCTCTACCTCTGCTCCCCCTTTACCCTGCACCTACTCTAGTACAGTCCCTCTTCCATTCTCCCCATTAAACCTTTACTCCCACCCTGAACCCAGTACTGGCTCTGTACATGGCAAATGTTATCTCCCAGCACTTTATCATATTATGCATTTTACTTCAAGCAATCAATCTCTTTGCACAATTGTTATTTATGATGCTTATTCACCTATTATTTTATTATTGTTCTCGTGTTCCATATTGTACTCCCTTCCCTTCCCCCAGGACATATCTGGAAATGAGCTGTTACCAGCTCAATATGCCTTTCCTGGTCAAACTTCTGAAATAAATAAAGGCAGCTGCTCCAGACCCTTGGACATGAGGCCCTCCATCTTGGCAATATCTGCCTTTCTGAAGTTCTGGGTCCTTGTGGCCGAGGTCAAAATAGTCTTCCTTGTTAACCAGTAGGAAGTTTGTACAGTTATGGTTACTGCTTCCTACAAAATGGACTCTGTGACATTGTTTGCCCTATCTGCTGTCCCCCTATCCTTCACATTGACGCCTCTCCTCACAAACAGAGTCCCCCCCCCACCGCCACCACTTTTTCCATGAGTCTTGTCCCTGCGAAATACTCTGTATCCCCCTGTACTGGTGTCCAAGTCATTTTCTTCCCCCAGCAGGTCTCCATGAGTGCCACTAAGTCCTGGCCATTGAAGTGGATTGGGCTCCTGAGCTCATCCATTTTTCTGTCTGCACTTCTCATATTGGCCTGCATGCAAATTGCTCAGTTATACTTCTGTGCTCTCCATGAGGGTTTCCCTCTCCTGTGGTTCCCCAAGTCTGCTTTTGCCCTCTTGGTGATCCCCTGCATCTGCACTCTGCCTTTGGTGATCATTTTCACCAACCCCTCCCCTGCCTGCTCTGTCCTTTCTTCTAGCTAGTGCCCTCTGCTCAATCCTGCTACACGTGCAGCTCATCCTAGGAATACCTAGGAAGTCCTTTGTACCAGATAGCCCTCCAGGTGGTAAGCAAAAAAATAAACTCCTATTGTACCAGACATTTATGTAGGCAGCTATGGCTGTCCCCCAAGGCTCTGTGTTGGGACCACAACTATTCAATATCTTTCTCAGTACCTCCCTCTTACTGTCAAAACCTGTTATAGTCATATGAACACCTGGCCATCCTGCAAATAACTGGTCCCAATACAATTGTTATCGCTGATGCTCTGCAATACGACTTCAGTGTTCTCTCAAACTGGGTCACAGGAAACCTTTTAGCACTCAAAAAACTAAAATTGTCTCCATGGTGTTTGGCTACAAAAAGTCAAAAATAGTAGGGAAACTTAAGAATGCATGGGACAGACATACGGCAATTCTGGTGGGGGGGGTAGGAAGAAGTAGGCTGTTGGTTAACTAGGATTTGCAGCTTGTCCAACAGGTAGGGAAATGGGCAGACTGGGTGTGCCAAGCGGTCCTTATCTGTCATCAAAGTCTATGTTTCTAAGTTTGTTAGACTGTCCAAACCTGGCCATTAAAACTACAGACGGAAACATTTTACAAACTGTAACTAAACATAAATATCTTGGTATATTAAAGGCTTGGTCCCTTGAGTTCTGTTCACATATTTGATTCTTGGCCTCAGAATCCTATATAAAAACTTAATGCCTTGTGCGGGATAATTGACTGCCTCTCTCACGGTATGAAGAAGTGCCTTGTTGAGCACATGAGTCTGTCTTTGATTGATTTTGGTAATGTAATTGATGTGACTGCTCCAAGATGTCAGCAGTCCAGATTAGATACTCTGTTAAACTCCCTCTGCCATTTAATCCTCCACTGCCCACTCCAGGCTCATTACTGTAGTCTGTCTGTATGACTAACTGAAGTGGTCTTCGTTACATGACAGGTGCTTGCAGCCTGTTGCCATTTATGGGTTTATGTTCTGGTTCAACAAATGCCCCAGCATCTCAAAACACCTTGCTTACTCCCACTTTTCTAACTTTCATGCCACACTGTAAACATGTTCCTCAGTACCAGGTGCAAACAGAAATATGGTCAGCATGTTTTTTTGTCATGAACTCCCTCAGGTATGGAAAAACCTTGCTTTGGGTAGCAGCCCACCCAGCAGTATCCCATCAGCTAAACAGGCCCTCAAGCTTCAAATTGCATCCCACTGGGATTGCACCTGACCACATAATGTGAATTAGTTACAAAGCTGTAGTAAATTCTAAAATAGTACTCCGTCCTACTGCTGGTCCTTTACCTCTTATTGTATATATGTAAATCTCTGTACAACATGTACATTACTGTACAATATATTACTGTGTTATGCTTTCAGTTATGACTCTATTATTTTTTATCCCTTTTCCCCTCCCCTCTCCCCAGGTCGCATCTATGTGAAACCATTTTAATAAATAAATAAATTTAGCCAAGCATTAGCCTGCCAAACTGCTTGGCCCTAGATAGCATTTGTTTGATCCACGCTCCAGACAGGCAAGCCACCTCACAGAGTTACTGTCCTGGCCTAGCAATGCGCCCCCTCCACCTCATCCACAGACCTGGCAGCAACATTCTCCCCTTCCCTCTCCTGTATTGTAAAGCAATTTAGCAGCAGTTTGTAAGAATAACTCTAAAATAAAAATCCTTTTGTTTCTTTCCTTCTGTAGGATGGCCCACTGGCTTACTAGTAAGCATGTTAGCTTACCTTGTGGGGCACCTGGGTTCATGTCCAAAGGCCTGAGATCCCATTTAGTCTGGCAGGAGGCTAACCACAGTCCTATGCTTCAATATCTGAGAAGGTTCTCACTCAGCTCAGTCTTCTGTGTCCTTGACTGGCAGAAGTATTACAGTAGAGTGAGAAAGCAAGAACCACATTTCATTTCTAGCAGCACAGCTGCCATCCTGCAAAGCAGTGAAAGATTTAAACATTATTTTTTAGTTCATGGCACTTGATAACAAAAGGCACTTTTATTATGTTTCCTTGTGCGTGCGCAAGAAACATTTATTAAAGAATGGCATTTTAGAGATGTGTCTCGGACTAGCCCAATGCAGAGCAATCGACATTGGGCTCATTCCTGACAGACCGGTGACCACGTAAGCAAAATATGACAGTGGTCACAGTTTCATGGGTATACATTTTGTGTACTTGAAAGGACTGAAGCACTCCAGTGAGAGAGTGCTTCAGTACTTTCATTTGCATAAGCCGTCCGGCAAGCAGCTGAGCAGTTTTTTGTACATCACTGCACTAATGATGTTATTACTAACATCATTAGTGCAGTGACTGGAAACAAGCAGCAATTCAAAACAAAGCCACCAGAAATTGCCTTCAGAAATAAAGGTACCGAATCTACTCTGGCTGCCTTCTTGACCGAACCCGGGGAGTCACAACCAGAGGTGAGGGGAATAGCTCAGAATACACACTTACGGTGATGCTGGTCCCTACAAAATCACTGGGTAGCTTAGATATTGTGCATGTCAGAACGACTCCCAGACCCCCCCCCCATTAAAATTTCAGCATCCTTTATTTTGCAGCAACTCTGGCCCACACTGTTATCCCCATGCAACATCTAACCTAAACAACGCACCACCGATATGCCCTTTTTTAAATGATTAACTCTTGATTTTTACTCCACAGTTTCAAATATTTGCTGCTCAGCTAGATAAATATGTAGGCGACGTGTTGTTCTTACTGTGCGACAAACTTGTTGCAGCCGCACGCTGTCACTGAGTACTTGCTCGCTTCTGCACAGCAAATGTTCAGGAAGGAGTTGGCAGGATGCAAAAGTGAGTATTCAGACTTGCCTCTTAAATTGAAATTTAAATACCTGTAAATTTTCTTTCTCCGATGGCTGGTCTCTGGGTTTCCTTACTCCTGGGCTGTACCTCCTGATGCTGATCCACAGGCAGGAATCAGACCTCTGCAACAGGTGACATCCAGCCCTCCACTTCCTGTTCTCCTCAGTTCTTCCTAAAGCAGTCCAATGTGGCAATGCTACAAGAACTTGGGAACAAAAACAAGAATTTTAAGACATATATGGCCGCGAGGCCAGCCAACTATATACACTGTGGGAGGGAATCTGAAGCCCAGAGACCAGCCGCCGGAGAAAGAAAATTTACAGTTATTTAAATTTCAATTTCTCTCTCCTAAGCTGGTCTCTGGGCTTCCTTACTCCTGGGATATCCAAAAGCAGTACGTCCCCAGATGTCCCGAGTGGGAAGAATGTCAAGAGCCCTTAAGGGTTCACCACCGATTGAAACACTCTGCAGCCAAAGGATGCCTCTGCCGAGGACATCCCCTCCAGAAAGAATTTTTTTTCCTTGTGTGTGGATGGATGATCAAAAAGCCACACAGTGTGAGTGTGCAGTCGATGCTTCTCTGAATTACACCCACGAAGGGGACCATGGACTCTCACTGGGCCAGGAAGGTTACTTTGGCCTGATCATACACCACAGAGGTGATGGATAGAATCCGTTTTGGCAATAGAGCCTATTGAATCCTTGTTGCCCCAACTTTTTTTCTTTAAGCTGGCATGAATACAGTTGAAGTTTTGCGAATAGCTTTCTCTCTCTTAATGTACATGTTTCTCCCTCTTCCCAGGTCTAGTGTATGACATTTTCCATCCTTGCTGCTTTTAGAGAGTGGGAAGAATGAACCTTTGACTGTAATAGAGGGGAGACAAAACTTTGGCAAAGAAAAAATTGGAACTGTTCTAGCCTGGTGAACGAGAGTACAGCTTTTGGACAAGCAATGCTTTTAGCTTGCTGAAAACTCCTAGCTGGAGTAATAGCTTTGAGAAAAAAGGGGTGACCTTTATTTTGAGATGCATAATGGATGGCTTGAGAGGCTCTAAAAGGGGACCGTGGTCACGGCCTGGAGAACCATGTTAAGACTCCAAGGTGATAGCTTTAGTGGATTGAAGATGTTTTAATGCTGCTGCCTGAAGATCTACCAGACATGGAGATATGAGCCCAACAATTCCCCAGGGTCCATCAAGAGTGTCCCCCATGCAGAAACTCTCATTTGTAAGGTGGCTGGTTGCAGTCCTTTGTCCATCTGTCTTAAAGGAACTGCAGTAGTCCCGGCACTTATATTGTGTCAGTTTGTATGTGTCTGTAATGAAGCCAGAACCAAAATTTTCTCCAGATTCTATGATGCACTTTGGAGGGAGAGGAGACACACTAGTACCCCATCATGTCAATAACACAAGCTGTACCTCATAGCTCCTTGAAGTTTTTCCACTCACTTTCCAAGTCTAGAGAGAGACCAGTTGTTAAAATGGGGTAAAGAACTGGACCTTGATGGATAATTCCCATGGCTGAACCTGAATGTTCGAGGTGGTCACCCTGACCAATGAATGAGAAGCAACTAAGTGAGGAAAAACCATAAGGGACAGACTAGAAACATGACTGTCCTGTCCAATGCCACTTTGTGGAGGACTTTTGATAGAGGTGGTATTGGAGGAAGGCATACAGGAGACCGAACAGATCCCAGTTTATGGGGAAAAGGTGTCCTGAGCCACCGCTGGTTCTTCCCTGGCCAGGGAAGAGAATTGCTTTACCTTGGAGTTCTGCCCACAGGCAAAAAGATCTGTTTGAGTATTGCCCCACTATTCTGTCTGAATGTGGGAGGCACTGTCCTTCAACTGCGATCCCTTGGTTGACCCCCTTTGCGACCGAGTCATTCTGCTATGACATTTTCCTGTCCCGATACAAACATCGTTCCTTGGTGCTCAACCCCCTGAAAGAGAAGGTATTCCTTTGGCATCTTTGAGCTGCTCGTTTCTTCCTTATGGTCAGTATATGTCAGCATTTCCAGACTGTCAGTTGGAATGATGCTAGCCGGGTTGAGGAATTGCTGTTCGGCGTGTCTCGGGGCATGGCCTACTGCTCCCCCCTCAGAAAACGCTTATACTGTACCTTGTGTCCAACAGTGATCCCCTGCCCGGTGCCAACAGCTGATGCAGGTGAGTCCTTCCCAGCTCCTGAGGCTTGTATTGATCGCGATTTCCGACTTAGTGCGGATGGCCTAACTTGTGGCCCTTCATGACCTCTGATCTCTGGGATCTTCCCTGGAGAAAGGGCTTAATTCGTCTTAATGAGCTGCGTGAAAAAATAAGCAGGTAGCTGAGAAGCTTGCAAAACTCCTTGATGAACAATTACAGATCCCAAAATCTAGGTTTCGGGGGGGAGGAAACTTGTGTCATGATGTGAGTCCCCCAGGAGGATCAAGGTCTGGTTTGGAATTAGGGAGCTCTTTCTTCGGTTGATGGAAAACCATGTGCCGTAGGGGACCTGACTACCTCTGCTACTGCCACTGCCTGGAATGCTTGGTTGAGCTGCGAGAAGACTGCAATGGTAGAGTTTGAATTGGAAGTACTGCTCTCCCATTCTGAATCTGGGATAGTGCGTGCGCCATTACTGCATGGGAATATGCAAATAGACATCTTGCAGATTTGTGGGTGCCAGAAAAAAAACCTTGCTGCCACCTATAAGTGGTCTGTGAGTGTTTGAAGAGCCAACCTATTCTGTGCAGATAAGGGTGAGGGTACCACATGCAATTGGGGGGGGGGCCCTGCTTAAAACTGTCTAGCACCCCCTTGATCATGGTGATGCAAATCCATTCCTTGAGACAATTGGAAAGCTTGCCCCCTACTTAAGGATCGGACCAGGGCCTTTCCTGTGAGCTTTCTGGCTGCTTGTATGCTTCTTCCCCTGCTGGATGCAAGAGATGACCCAGGATCGTCTGCCAAAGGCTGATTTAATGTGTCCCCTGGGGATGTATGTGTTTAAACACTCTGACTGGATCCCTGTGACAAGGGTCTGTACCTGCTCCTGGATTGTGGTACTTAGGTTTTTGTCATCTCTCTGAATTCTTAAGAGACGATCCAAACGGAAGATCTCCCTTGCAGGGGGCATTCCACTAGTGTGTCTTGGCAACCTGTCCAACTGCCATGCCTGCAGCCTTAGGTATGTCGAGGCAAGGTGGGATAAAGTATGGCCCTTGCTGCACCTCTGGCAGCCTCCTTCTAGACCTCGGCCTGAATGTAGAGAATAGTCCCGAGTTGTAGTTTCTGCGGTGTGGGCTTGTTTACAACTGGCTCATCAGCACGCTGGAATGCCAGGTCACTGGCCCACGGTAGTGCGGCTCATGCTGAAACAGGTTGGCTGGACTTGCTTAAATTGGCTTATCAGCACGCTGGAATGCCAGGTCAGTGGCCCATGGTGGCATGGCTGATGCTGAGAACAGGTTGTGCGCAGCTGCCTTAAGGGAGATTGCAGAGGACTAAAGCATCCTTTGGAGGGGTGCATACATCTTCTTATCCCCTGGGTCATGCAGAGAATCCCCACCCTGGTAGGATATATATATCTATATTCGCTGTATCGCTCAGCAGCCAATGCAAGTCTGAGCACTGGATGGCAGTTTGGGAGTTGACAAGACCCAAGGGAAAAACTCCTCACTTAACCGTCTAATGAAGAAAACCAGGTCGTCCAGGACTAAGTTTCTGGATGGAGATCCGTCCGAGGTAGAAACGCCGTCCCGTAGCCCCCGACTAACTGACCTCAGGTGGACTTGGGGATCTGCCCCGCTGGATGTTTTCCATAGTGGACATCCTCGACTCAGCGACTAATATGTGACCTCGTCCTTTCCTACGGTGCCGAGAGGGGAGATGTCCTTCTGGTCTGAAGAGGGTGCCAAGAAGGGATTAGGAATAGGCATAGGGGTGGGCTTCCCGTGGACCCTACGCTCTATGAAGTATAGAGGCAGGATGGGAAGGGCTGATGGGTTTGCGATGCCCGGGATTAGTTCCTGTGATAGCAGGGTGGATGTCACCGGACCACCTCTGATCTTGCAGGTGTCTCGCTTAGGCCTAGCAAGTCGAAGAAGGTGACCGGGGGGGAGGGACTATGTCTGTGCCCTTTCCACACCAAGAAAATTTGTGCTATTCTCCCAACAGCCCTTGCAGACCTTTTGTGCTGGAGAGTGGCATGGGTCCCTGTTTTGAGTCCTAGTAGCACTGCCACCTGGAGCAAGGGCCTATCATTCAAATGGGCTCAAAGACGTTGCCGAGGCTAGTTAGCACAGGCTCGGCCCCACATTGTGAGCTGCGCCTTTTCCTTGTTCAGTCACCCTTGATGGGAAGGGTCGCAGACAGCCCCAAGCTGGATTGTAAGGCGGGGGCGCTGTCACTGTGGCCAGTTTTCCCCATTGTGCATCCAAGGGCCTGATGGTAAAGACTCTGTAAGAGGCCGGCATTGACTGCCAGTGCTCTCCTGGTGGTCGATGAGGGGCTGTAGCACCGCTCAGCCTGGGCCAAAATGAAGCCTACTGTTACTGTGGAGCGCTCTGCTTTGTGAAGCGCTACCTCTGCAAGATCCTTCTTCCGATCCATGGCGAGGCAGAGTAGCATGGCTCTTTCTGAGTCAAAACAAAGCCCCTGCAAGTGTGGAGTACTCCCGCTCCAAGAGTCCGGCAATGAGGAGCTGTAGCGCAGCTCTTCCTGAGCTGAAATGAAGCCCTCGTCTATGGGAAAACGTTTCTGCTCATCCGCTTCTGCTTGTGCTTGAGGGGCAGCGATGAGGAGCTGTAGCCTGGCTCTTTCTGAGCTGAAATAGAGCCCCCGTGTACGGGAAAATGCTTCTGCTTGTCCGCTTCTACTTGTGCTCGAGCAGCTGTGGCACGGCTCCTTCTGAGCCAAAATGAAGCGCCACCTGTAGCGTGGCTCCTCCTGAGCCGAAATGAAGCACCACCGCTTCTGTTGGTGTCCTTCAGCTGATAAAACGAAGCACCTGTCTAGGCCATTGCAGCACAGCTCATGTCGAGCCACAAATGATACTCCTACTACCTCGTAGCATTCTAGTGGCTTCCCGAGTTAACGAGCCTGCAGATCAAGGGGCTCGTTGATGGAGCGGGGCCGCCTAGGAGAAGAAAACAACTGTGCTTTGAAACTCCTGCTGCGGGTGTTCTAGCGGCTTTCCCCTGTAAAGCTCCTGCTCTGTAAGTCAAGGAGCAAACCGTACAGCGTGAGGGCCTGCCCAAGAAATGACCGGTGGGGGGAGAATGCGTGCCTCCAAGCGCGGGAAAAAACAGGAGAGAAGAGGTCCTGTCTGTGCAGCATGCATGGCTGAGACTTGGGCCCCTAGATAATCTGTGAGGCAATGCTGGAGCTCCTGCTCCTATGAAGCTTCCCCCTTGCAAAATCCTCTCTTAATGAGAAAATAACTGCAGTTACAGTTTGGTGTCTTCAGCTCTGCAGCCACAGTGGCAGAGCCCCTGCAGAGAACCTGCATCATGGCAGGCAGAAAGTAAACTGAGGAGAACAGGCAGTGGAGGGCTGCATGTCACCTGCTGCAGAGGTCTGATTCCTGCCTGTGGATCAGCATCAGGAGCTACAGCCCACGAGTAAGGAAGCCAGGAGACCAACTTAGGAGAGAGAACTAACTTTTGTGGGGTTTATTCATGTAGGGATTTTGGTCAAATCTTACTACTGGGTGGGCAGTGGGGCACCAGTGGGGAAAGAAACTTATCCTACAAGGAGGATGTATGGACTTCAGCCTGCAGCACCCTTTGAGGAGTGGAGTCTTCAGCATCCAAGTGCAGTCCTGTTTCAGTAAGTAATATCATATTCAGAAAATTATCGTAAAAAAAAATAATTACTTACCATAGTAATGTTGTTTCTTCTGTATTCTGACTAATGCAGTATGACTGACTGATTCAGCTGTTCCAGAGAACAAAGAGTTAACGTATATGCAAATGCATAGAACGTTGCGCTCGAGCTCGGTTTTCAAACCACCACCCTTGGTATGTTCTAGTAACTGACCAGATTCTTAAGAAGCTAACATACACCAATGGGAAAAAACTATTGTCTAACCCTATGAAGTCACCAGAGGCAACACAACACAAAAAGGGCAAAAAAAACAAGGCTCAAGCCACTGATGCCCAAGAACAATATCTTACCCACAGGTGGGTAAACCAAGTCTGAAGTCAGAACCAGCCTTAAGTGTCAGTGGCAGTGTCAGTGGCTCAGTAGGTAGCACACTCGCCTCTGAGGCCGGGAGATCAGAGGGCTGTGGGTTCAGTTCCCACATCTGGCACTTGGGTTAATATCCCAGTACTGACACTGTAGTGCAGCATGAGAGGGGTGCTGCACTTCTGAGGTGCCGTCTTCCGGATGAGACGTTAAACCGAGGTCCCATCTGCCTGGACTGGTGGTAGCTCAGGTGGATGTTAAAGATCCCATGGCACTTCTCGAAAAGAGTAGGGGAATTTCCCCGGTGTCCTGGCCAAATTTCCCTCATTCACTAAAAATACCACCAACAGCTTAATCTGGTTCAGTTTCAGTTGCTTACCATCTGTATCCCCCAACCCCCGGTCGCCCCTGGAAAAGGGACTTCTAGGCCCAGTGGGCTTACCGGGTCAACAAAATTCAACAAAACAAACAGACAAAACAAGATCCCCTAGGTTCTGTAGGGGAGGCTGGGTGGGATGTCAGAATACAGCAAGACTGCATTAGAAGAAAATTACTATGGTAAGTAATTTTTTCTTCAAACAACATGAAGTCTTGCTGTATTCTGACTAATGCAGACTGCCAAGCAGTGCCCCTTGGGAGCTGGGTACAGAACCTACTTAGGAAATAGGCTCTGCAACACTGCTGCGCCAAACCTGGCATCACTCCTTGCCTGAGTATCAAAGCAGTAGTACTTAGTGAATGTGTGAACAGTTTTCCAGGTGGCTGCTTTACAGATTTCTAGCAGGGAATATCCCTGGCTGCTGCCACTGAGGCTACAGTACCCATAGTGGAATGGGCCCTCAAACCTGAATGGGTGTCCTTTCCCAACTTGCCATAGCAGAACTATATGCAAGCTACAATCCATCAGGCTGTGGTCCTTTTTGTGGCTGGCTTACCTTTACCCACTTCCCCATAGGTAAGGAACAACTGGTTGGAGCCCTGCCTGTGTTCCTTTGTCCTATCCATATAGTAGCCAATAGCTCTTTTTACATCCAGGCTATGTAACCTGTGTTCACCTGAACTGGAATGGTCTGTGAAGAAAACAGGAAGGGTAATGAACTGATTGAGATGGAAGTCAGAGACTACCTTAGGGGGAAACTTCCTGTTAGTCTGAAGGACAATCTTATCCCTATGAGGGATAATGTAATTGGGCTCCACAGACAACGCTTGGAGCTCACTAATCCTTCTGGCAGAAGTGACATCTACCAAAAACACTTTCTTCCAAGTCAGGAATTTAAGCTGTGCTAAAGACATGGGTTCAAAGGGGGAGCTGCATAAGCTGGCCTATGCAGATACTGAGGTCCCAAGGTGGGCTCTCTGTGAGGAGGGTGAAGATGAGAGAGCCCCCTAAAGGATTTCTTGAATATAGGGTGAGCAGCAAGGGAAGGGCCCTTCACTGCTGACAAGTATGCAGAGACCGCTGCCAAATGCACCTTTAGGGTAGAAGGTTGCAAATGGAGGGATTGCAAATGCACCAGGTAATCCAGAAGAACTGGAATCCCAGTCTGTTGGGGATCCAACGCCTTGAGAGAACACCAAATGGAAAACCTCCTCCACTTAGAAGAATATGTCTTCCTAGTGGAAGGCTTCCTAGACACCCTCAAGATGTCCAGGACACTCTCAGAGAGATGCAGGCCTGCATACTCTAATTCTTCAACAGGCAAGCCTTGAGGCGAAGGGACTGTAGATTGGGGTAGAAGATTCTCCCCTGAGATGATGTCAGCAGGTTGTGCCTCCTGGGAAGAGGAATGGGGCTGGCCTCTGACAGAGACAGAAGCACTGGATACCACAGTTGCCTGGCCCAATCTGGGGTTATGAGAATCATGGTCACAGGCTGGGATCTGAACTTGACTAGTACCCTGAGAATCAGGGGAAAGGGAGGAAAGGGATACAGAAACCTGTTTGTCCAGTCCAGCAGCAGGGCCTTCAGGGGCACTGATCCCCGAACAGAAGGCCTGCAGCAATACAGAGGCAACTGATGGTTGTCTGGGGCTGCAAAGAGGTCTATCTTTGGAACCCCCCCCCTGAACACTGTCAGGAGGACCTGTATGTTGAGGGTGCATTTGTGATGGCCTGACTTATTCTGCTGAGAGCATCTGCAAGGACATTGTCCTTCCCTGGTAGGTGACCTGCTGACAGGGAAATCCCCAGGGAGTAAGCCAAAGACCAAATTTTCATTGACTCTGTGCAGAAGAGGGAGGACCTTGTTCCCCCCTGCTTGCTGATATAGTACATTGTGGTGGTGTTGACAGTCCTGACCTGAACCATCTGTCCCTTGAGATGAATGGCAAATGCCTGAATAGCTAGGAACACTGCTCTGAGCTCCAGGAGGTTGATGTGTGACAGTGACTCCTGAGGCAGCCAAGTTCCATGAGCTATGTGCCCCCCACCCCAAGAGGGAGGCATCTGTGTTCGATACAAGGGAGGGTACTTCTAGAAGGAAGGAAACTCCTACTCTGAGACTGTCCAGCTCCTGCCACCACTGGAGGGCTTGCAGGAGAGTGGATGATACTGGAATGAGTTTGGACAGTGAGTCCTTTCTCTGGGACCAGAAGGACCTGAGGTGGAACTGAATGTCCCTCATCTGAAACCTTGCCCCTGGGACCACAGCAGTAGTGGATGCCATGTGGCCCAGGAGTTGTAGAAGATGCCTTGCTGGGCAATGAACTCTGAGTTGAAAGGAATCTGCCAACTGTATGAGTGCCTGAGCCCTTCCTAGGGGCAGGAAGGCCCTTGCCCTGACTCTGTCCAGCTCTGCCCCTTTGAAGTCCAAGACTTGAACAGGGGTCAGCACTGACTTTTTCAGGTTTATTAGGAATCCCAGAGATTGAAGGGTCCCTTGAGTGAGTTCCAATGCCTGTTGAACCTGCAGACAGGACTGGCCTACTAGAAGCCAGTCTTCCAGATAGAGGTAAACCGAAACCCCTTGCCTTCTGAGAAATGCCACGAGCACTGCTAGGCATTTTGTAAACACCTTTGGGGCAGAGGTCAACCCGAAAGGCATGGTCTTGAACTGGTAGTGGCCTGAAGGTAATCTGAACCTGAGGTACCTTCTGTGAGATTTTTCTGATAGGTATGTGTAAGTAGGCATCCTTGAGGTCCAGGGATGCCAACCAGTCTCCTTTTTGCAGAATGGGTAAAATTGTAGCCAGAGTTGTCATTCTGAACTTTGGCTTTGCCAGATGCCTGTTTAGGTATCTGAGATCCAGAATGAGCCGCCACTCCCCATTTTTCTTTAAGGCAAGGAAGTACCCTAAGTACAGCCCCTTTCCCCTGAGCAGTAGTGGCATTGGTTCCACTGTCATTGAGAGCAGGACAGTGGAGACCTCTGCCTCTAGCAGAGCTGTTTCTGAGAGAGAGCAAGGCCTGAGGGGTCTTGCCCCCAATCTGGGGAAGGATTTGAAATTGAGGGCAAGACCCTGACCGACTATCTCCAGGACCCACCTGTCTGAGGTGATGGCTTGCCAAGCCTGAAGATAGTGGGTCAGTCTTTCCCCTACAGGGGTAGGGGAGGCAGCCCAAGCAGACTTATCAAGGTGTTTGCTTGGCAGGAGTGGAGGGAAGTGGGATGGGAGCTGCACGGCCTGCACCCCTCCTTCCTCGACCCCTGAAGAACCCCCATGGTTGCTGAGATGAAGGGAAAGCCATACCATGATGGAAGGGCCTAGGGTAAGGTCTGTCCCTGCCCCCTCTGGCCTGTTGTTTCTGTGGGGTGGCTGCTCTCTCTTTAGCAGAAGCACAATTGTATGCCACCCTATAATCATACATCTTTTTCATGTATGTTTCTGTCTGTTCCCCAAACAGTGAGTTCTGTGTCAGAGGAAAGTCCAGAGCATTGTTCTGGGTATCCTGGGAGAGGTTGGTACATCTCAACCAGGAGAACCGCCTGAGGGAAATGGCAGAAGCCATAGCCCTGGAGGCTGCATCATTCGAGTCCACAGCCATATGGAACTGTGCCTTAGATGCCTGAATTCCCTTGTTAACAATCTCCTGAAGGTCAGCTGCCAACTCTGGAGCTTTCTGGGCTAACTGCTGCACAGATTCCCAGAGTTCTTCTAGTATCTGGAAGCAGAGGCCATTTGAGAGGCCTGCCTTATACCCAGAGAGGAAGCCAAATATGTCTTTTTGGCTAGTGAGTCAATTCTCCTGGAGTCCTTGTCTGGAGGATGGGAAGCCAGGGGAACACCAGCTTTCTCACAGGCTGCAGTCTGTACAACCCCCACATGGCTGCAATGGGAAGATATAAACTCGGTGCCATTGCCAGCCAGAGCATACTTCCTGTCCATCTTTTTGTCCAAAGAAGGGACAGAGAAGGGAGTCTGCAGGACCTTAAGGGTTTGTCTTTTTAAAGACTTGTGTATGGGGATGGAGAGACCCTGAGAAGAAGCAGGAAGTTCCATCATCTCTATATAATCATCCTCCTCATCCTCATCCTGTCTAGTTTCCTGGACAGGGAGTTGTAGGGTCTCTGCCATCTGCCTCATGAAGGCAAAATGGGAGGTGGCTTCAGAGGGGGCCCTAGGAGGAGACTCATACTGGGGATGCTCAGGGGACACCTCAGGTTCAATCGGTTCCCCTTCATCCTCATCTTCCTCAAACTCATGCTCTGATTCATAATACTCCTCAGGGTCTAAGGGACCAGAAGAAGCTGAACCGGCAGTGACCTTAACCGGTGACTGACCAACAGGTCTCTGCACCGGTTCACTGAAACCAGGCTGCAGGGACCAAACAATTCATATAGTCTTGGCAATCTCATCCTCGGTTGGAACCGAAACCGACTGTTTGTGCAGTTCCGAACCGGATTTTTTTTTATTTCTTAGAAGGAGCAGTATCCGGGATTGAATCCAACTGTCTTTTGGAGGACAAAGGTTCGTCCTGATCCAAAGGATCTGAGACCGAATCGGCCGGTTCGGCTGAACCAGACACGACATCCAGGGCCGATTTTTCCATCCTTTCCTTTAGCTTACCCAGTCTCCGGTTGAGGGTAGATTGAGGAAGTTTTTTTGCAAATGTCACAATCTGCTTGCAGGTGATCAAAACCCAAGCAGTAGAGACAAATTAAGTGTGGGTTGGCCTTAGTAAATTGTTCACCACACTCGGTGCAACATTGAAACCCAAGAGGGACCGCTTTTTCTCTTGGGTTTCAGTGACATACCCTTTAATTTAATGCTTAACCCTGAGGCTTAGATAGGCCAGTTAAGCTATGCCCAAACACAGTTTAATAATCTGAAGTGGCTTAGTTAGGCCCTGTTAAGGCAATAATTTATTTACCCCTGGTGGCTTAATCAGACTGGGTAAAGAGAAGAACAAGACCTGACAACCAGCGGTTTAGCGCCAGTAGAAAACCGAGAAAAAACTCAGTTTAGTCAGGGACCCGCACCAGTACCCTTAGCAAGAGGAAAAACTCACTTTTAAAACAAAAAAATGCTGTTCAGTCTCATGGTCGTGGAACCGATCAGAAATTGAACCACTCAACCAACCGGTAACACTATCGCTATACCGAGGACAGAGGTTTGAAGAACATTGAAAACAAATAATAACAGACGGTAAAACCAATGATTTTTACCTATTTAACCAAGAAAAGAGGAGCAATCTCCGAAGCGTCTTTACTGGCAGGCGGAGTAGGTTAACTCTTTGTTCTCCAGGGCAGCTGAACCAGTTGGTCATACTGCATTAGTCAGAATACAGTTTGGATAAGAGTGTTCCAGATTCCTCACCTCTCCTCTAGACACCTCCCACAACATACTCATATCAGTGAAATACAGTACATTTGTCAATAAAGGTAGAAATGAGCAACTTACTTCAGGGCAAAGTCCAGTGTGACTTTCGACAGTAAACATACGTGTACTAGAGATTTAATAGCTATGTTGTTCTGCAGTTGCAAATTAAAGAAATAGCCACTCTTACGGTTCTGCAGTTCAAAGAGATAAGGGAAACGGACACAACAGTTTACTCTTTTCAAACGTCCTGTGATACTTTGTGCCCATTTTTATATAAAGCTAAGGTAAAACAACTAATCCATTTTACCTGCCTGCAACTGCATTGACTATTATAGTATTTAAGATCTGCCTCATGACACATTGTTAGACGCAAAGACATGCTAAGAACCATATTCGGCTTTACCCCGGTTGTGCCAGAAAATGAGGGTCAGCAAAGAGAGACATGGACAAAATCAAAAAGCTGAATTGGTTCATAGGGTAATGTAACTGTTTTCCATAAGCAGAGGTGACTGTCGTGTCATCATTGGTCAGCCCTCCAATACCAACCCAGTCTCTTACAGTTCAAACTACAGAACAAAACGGGCAAAGGGAACAGCGAGTCTGAATACACCATGTATTGTAAGAGATTTGTAAAGTTAAATAAGATCTAAGAAGTCACCGTGCTTGCATTTCCTCTGCCTGCCATGGCAGACTATGGGTGGGTATTGCACAGGCTGATAATTATTTCCTTGTTATTCAATACCAATATTGGAAATCATGTGGCAATTAATTTTTGAGGTCACAGAACCAAATAAATAATTTGGTGTAATCTTTTCCAGTGCATCTTGTCTCCTGACTTCTGTTTGTAATTCCCACTTGTGAAAAACATTTTAGTATCAGTTTAATTTTATGCATGCAGTTCAAAACAAAATTGTTTAACCCTTGATCCCACCCCCCAGAACATTCAGTCAGGATGAGGATAAAATCTGTGATAGCTACAACATTTGCAGTCATTGAGCTACAGTTATAGTTTTTATTTTGTATTCATTTATTTTATGAGTTTTGTTCAGGAAGGCACACTGACTAGACACTTGTTTTAAAGTGTGAGGTGGAATATCACAAGAATGTTTAGCTGCTGCATGACACAAAGCATGTGCTCAAGGAGGGACAGTGAGAAGGGTGTAAGAACTAGGAAAGAAGATCTGGAACTTCTAGAGGAATGGTCCAAGGGTATGGCAGTTCGAGTTGATCAGAGTCCGAGTCTCAGAATCTGATGTAATAAAATTACATTTTATCTTTGGGGTTTAGGATATTTGGTGGAGTGAGTGGTCCTGTTGGTAGGGGTACTAGTTTCATCTTCGGGTGCAGGCTCAATCCAGGGCACAATGCTATGGAGGTCTTTTTTTTATTGAATGTACTGGGTGGAAGTAGATTTCTCGTGGAGTTATGTGTGGAATTAGAAATTGTGTTTCCAACTACTGTTCCAATGCCTCAACTGTCTTGGAGTCACACCTGGAATTTATGACAGTATGATGGATGCACATGGAGCTGATTCCACCAAATCCAGTCACCCCAATGGCAGCTGAAGTGTAATGCAATTAAGTGTAAAGTAATACACATGTGGTCAAGAAACTTAAAACAGAATACAGAATTGGTGAGAGGGGGGAGTGGTAGAGAGAATGTTTGAGGAGAGGGACCTGGGGATGATAATTATGGATGATGTGAAAACAGCACAGTGCAAAACAAAATTGGTAACGGAATTCAAACATGCATGGGATAGGCATAAGGGAACCTTAATGGTTAGGAAAGGGGGAATAAAGCCACACATCAAGTAGTGGCCTTCAGTATTACAGTAGGTAGGGAAAATGGGCAGACTTGGTGGGCCAAGTAGTCCTTATCTGCTGTCAGTTTCTATGTTAATGATATAAGTGATGAAAGAAATGCACCGTTTAAATGACCGAGATAACGCACCACTGCACTTCAGCGATTCACTGTTTCCAGAAGTACCCCGCCCCGACTACTGTATACAGAACTCTCCCACACTTTGCTGAAGTTCTGTTTGCTTGAGGTCACATACCTATACAGTTGGATATTTCTACCTTCACACTTACAATAAGTTTTCTACCTCCTTTACGTTTCTGCATAGCGTACAGTATATTGTCTAAGACGGGCACCTTCAGACCCAACAACACTCTGTGAGTAATCAATCAATCTTTATTTAACCAGGCATAAACAGCACTGAGCAAGCTCATTTTCAAAGTGGTCCTGGACATTAATACAATACAATACATAGTCACAGATGCGGTAGCCAACAATGCAGAAACATTGTACAGGTGTAGGTCAATACAGGCCTATACATACAGGTCTAACATAGTTACATGCAATTACAAATCATAAAAAAGTTCACAGGAGAGAGAAGAGACAACAATCCTAGACTGTCTCCACTAAGCAGACACTAGTACCTTTTTGATAATAAGTAAGGAGAAAGGGAGAAGATAATAAGAAAGGTGAAAGAAGGGAGAGAGAGTGTGCTAATAGGAGGGAATAGACTGATGAGGACCAGGATTAGGGGAGATAGGCTAGTAAGTGCAGGGTATCCCTTACTAGGGGTGTGAGGTGGGTGAGATTCTGAACGTAGAATCTGTGGGAGGAACCAGAAGCTAAGGGCTCATAGCCACCTAAAACAGCTGCATGTTTCCTTCAGCTAATCAGCTATCAGAGCTTTGAATGTGAAAAGATTTGGAAGTGAGGAAAGCTTTAGTGAACTTTGCATAGCATTCCAAAGCGATGGGAGTGAAAAACTGATTGCTGCCGAGCCACAGGTTGTTTTCACTCTAGGAATCTGGAAACAGAGTATGGAGAAGCATCTCAAGCCATAAGATCCCTTGACACGTTCGAAGAAGCTCGAAATGTATGCAGGAAGATTATCAGATAGTGCTCTAAAGAGCTAGAGGAGAGCATTTCTTTTCCTCCTAGTTGAGAGTGAGGGCCATCCCAAATCCTGATACAGTAGACAGTGGTGAGTACATCGGGGTAGGTTAAGGATAAATCTTAAGGCCCGGTGGTAAAGAGTGTCAAGTTTGTTGAGTACTGTTGAGGGGCAATGATTGTAGAGAAAGTCAGCATAGTCCAGTATGGGTAGGAATGTGGATTGTACTAGTCTCTTTCTGGCTTCTAAGGTAAGCAGATGTTTAATATTATAAAATAAGCCTAACCGCTGCCTTAGTTTTTTCGAGACTTCATTCAGGTGACACAGAAAGTTAAACTTATTATCCAGCCAGAACCCCAGGTATTTAAAGGTATCAACTATTTCAAGGGGTTCATCTAAAAGCGTTAGGATCTGGGGGATATGTGTTGATCCGAAGGCTGCCTTTGGTGAGAGAATCATGGCTTTAGTCTTTTTGGCGTTGAGGAGGAGCTGGTGTTTGATGAGGTTATATTGGAGAGTGGTGAAGTCTTGCTGTAAGTTCTTGCGGGCCAAGTCCAAGGATGAGTTTGTAGTGTAGAGTACAGTATCATCTGCAAATAAGTGCACATTGGCTGTGCACAGATGTGAGTCCAGGTTATTGATATAGATTGCAAAGAGGATTGGGCCCAGGATGGAGCCTTGGGGGACACCTTGTAAAAGAGATTTTTGTGGAGATAGATCACCTGCAGCTTTGACTTGTTGTAACCTGTTGGTGAGGTAGTTGGTGAACCATTTGATGGCAGAACTATCAAGACCAATATTACTCAGTGCAGTAAGCATGATGTTATGATCCACGGTATCGAAGGCCTTACTAAGATCAAGGAAGATGGCAAATACATGCTTCTTAGAATCCAGGGGAATTTGCCAATCTGTGGTTACTTTTGCAAGGGCAGATACTGTGCTATGTTTGTCTCTAAAGCCGGACTGTGCCGGGTTTAGCAATTACTGTGAATCCAAGTGTTCTCTAATTTGGGCGTTGACAATTTTTTCAAGTAGTTTTGAAAGGACGGATAGTATAGAAATGGGCCAGTAATTGTTCAGATAGCTTAGATACCCAGACTTGAATAATGGTAAGATGTGGGCAGTTTTCCACGACACAGGTAGCTCGCCCTGCTTCACGGAGGTGTTGAATAAATGGGTGATGGGGGCGGTCAAGTAGAATTGGCCAAGTTTTAGGAAGTATGGCTTGATATTGTCTGCACCGGCACTCTTTTTAGTGTCCAGAGACAGAAGGAGGTCCTCTACTTGTTTAAACATGACTGTAAGAAAGCTGAAAGGAATGGGATGTGGATGGTTAGGGTTGAGATTAACAATAGGGTCAGCAGTGGAGTCCCCTAGTGGGCTGAGTTTGTTGATGGGTGAGGTGTCAAAGGCTAGCCCTGCAGTGACAAAGTGTTCGTTGAGCTGCTCTAATATAGCAGCTCTGTCCATGTAGATAGTTCCCACAGACACAATTTTGACTGGGAGGGATGCGTCAGTAGAATGACCTTCAATATCTTTAAGGATGTTCCAAAATTTGGCAGAGTTGTTTTTGTTGTCGTCTAGTTCTGTTTGGAAATATCTAGCTTTTTCAGACCTAATTAGTTTAGTGCAGGCATTTCTAGAGGTGCGAAATGCTAGCCAATCTGCCTCCAGGTGAGATTTCCTCGCTCTTTTCCACCAGTAATCTCGGTCCTTAAGTGTTTTCTTCAGGATGGGATAGAACCAGCCTGGAGGTCTTTTTTCAGATCTGATCAGCCTTAATGGAGCATGTTTGTCTATTAGCCCCATTAAGAGGCTATGAAAGATATTAAATGCTTCATTAAGGGAGGTGGCTAGGTAGAAATTCTGCCATCTGATGTTGCTTAGGTCTTTCAGGAAAGCGTTCTAGCAGAACTTTTTCAGGCATCTTTTCAATTTGAATTTAGCAGACAGTTTTATTTGGGAAGAGTGTCTGATACAGGCAGTAGCGCAGTGGTCACTTATGTCATTGAAGAATACTCTGGTATGCGAGATGTTGTGAGGCTTGTTTACTAACATGAGGTCCAGAAAGGAGCTACACTCAGGATTTTTTCTGTTTGGTCTGGTGATTGCAGGCATTATTTGTACCTGTCCATTTGCATCACAGAGATCCTTCAGCTTCTTGGAGCTGTCATCATTCCAGTTTTAATTGAGATTCCCTTTAGAATACATTCGGTGTTAGCCGAGTCAAGTAGGCTTTGGAGATGTGGCAGGAGGGCCATGCCACCAGAAGGCGGTCGGTAGCATGCTGCAATAAGGAGTGACATCTCATTGGAGAGGGATAATTTTAGTGCCAGGCATTCAAATTCTTTAGCCTTCGAGGTACAATCAATGACTCTGGCTGTGAATTTGCTCTTAACATATATTATGACCCCTTCTCCTCCTCTAGTCAGTCTATCAGATCAGTAGGTATTGTGTCCGGATATGTTGATAGATTTGTCTGGGGTCGAGGGCATGAGCCAGAATTCAGTTATCATGAAGAAATCAGGAGATGCATATAGAGCCCAGGTCTGTATAAGGTTGAGCTTCTTTAGTAAACTACAGACATTAACATGAAGAAAGCTAATACTTTTGTATTGTGGGAGGTCCGCAGGGGTGTCCAGAGAAGTAGGTGGGCCTGGGTTTAGTTCAATGTTTCCTGAGCAGAAGTAGTGGTAGTTTTGTGAGGTAATGTCTTAGCCTGCTGAGTAGTCTTTTGTTGGTTTAGTGGCGGCTATTTTATGGGCAGTAACGCAATTTGATAGGGATAAGGCATAGATGACTGCTATGGCTGATAAGGCCAGAGGCATTCGCACATTTTCTTTAGTCAGTGCCTGGTGTGAGGAGGAGCATGACCATAAGGGAGTCGTCCCCACTGTGTGTCGCCATGGTTTAATAAGAGAGGGTATATCTTGGTAGTCGTTAAAGGAGGGGTTTTGGCCTTGGTGCAAGTTGGAAACTGAAATTTTGAATGGGGCATAAGTTAGTAGTATGAGGCAACTATACAGGAGAGTATCCATAAAAGGCATTTTTAATAGGGAATTATCTCCTAGTACTGGTATCATGCACGAGGTTGGCAGGACTGGTCAGTAACAACTTCTTTAAAAAGGCTAGTAATGGTATCATGCATGAGGTTAGCAGGACTGGTCAGTAACAACTTCTTTAAAAAGGCTAGTAATGGTATCATGCACGAGGTTAGCAGGACTGGTCAGTAACAACTTCTTTAAAAAGGTAAGGTTATCTAGGGATGGATGGGGGCTAGACAATGGACGTGGCTGAATGTACTTGGTCCAATAAGCAAGCAGAGGGTTGGCTTAGCTCTCCGAGTAGGAGCATTTAATAGGGGCTGGGGTCAGGGCGGTGGTGTGGAAGAAAATACACATGAAGCATGTAGACAGTGAGCAGGCAGAGGCGCCCAAAGCAAGAAACAGGTCTGAAAAAAAGCCGCAGATAGCGGAGTCTCTAGGCAGCCAATCATAGGCAGAGCTGTAAAAAGCAGTAGCCAATTGTTAGTGAACCAGAGAGTCGCTGTCCAATCGGGGATCCAAGGTATTCCCCGAGGCTGAGACAGGTTGACCCGGTTTGGATTGCTGCTAGGTGGGCAGGTGGAGAGCGCAAGTCCAGCTGGCTTCTCCAGCTGCAGCGCTGCAATAGCGTGCAGCAGTAGCCTGATCAGGGGATCTTGGGGCTGGAAAAGAACAAAGTAGAGGGTTTAGATAAAGGCAGGCAGGACAAAAAAGCCTGAGAAGAGCACAACAGTTAAATCGTGGGGGGGGGGTGCGAATCTGTAAGCATGGAGATAGACAAAGCAAGGGGGGGTGAAGGGCAGAGATCAGATGGCTATGCAATTTAGAGTGGCACCGCTTAGCCCAGGGCTATGTAGGAAGAGAGGAAATAGGTTTGAGTGTGAAGGAGCGAGAGACAGAGTGAGTATCCAAAGGGCATTTAGGTTAGGTAAAAAGTAAAAAGAGAGTGCAGCAACAGTTAATAACTTTAAACAATAATACAGTCCCAGAAATGTTAAGCAGTTCTACATAGTACTGTAATTTCCTAACAATAAGCAATCACATTTGAAAAATTCACATGAAGCGTGTAGAGAGCAAGTGGGTGGAGGCGCCCAAAGCAAGAAACAGGTCTGAAAAAAGCCACGGAGAGCGGAGTCTCTAGGCAGCCAATTGCAGGCAGAGCCATACAAAGCAGCAGCCAATCGATGGTGAACCAGAGAGTCGCTGTCCAATCGGGGCTCCAAGGTATTCCCCGAGGCTGAGAGCAGGCTTACCCAGTTTGGATCACTCCTAGGCAGGCAGGTGGAGGGCGCGTGGCCGGCTGGCTTCTCCAGCCGTTGCACCGCAAGAGCGTCTGGCCATAGCCTGATCAGGGACTCTTGGAGCTGGAAAAGAACAAAGTAGGGGGTTTAGATAAAGGCAGGCAGGACAAAAGAGCCTGAGAAGAGCACAACAGTTAAATCGGAGGGCAGGGGTGCGATTCTGTAAGAGTGGAGGTAGACAAAACGAGGAGGGGTTAAGGGCAGAGATCAGACGGCTATGCAATTTAAGGTGGTGCCGCTTAGCCCAGAGCTATGTAGAAAGAGAGGAAATAGGTTTGAGTGTGAAGGAGAGAGAGAGAGACAGAGCAAGTATCCAAAGGGGGTTTAGGTTAGGTAAAAAGTAAGAACAGAGAGCAGCAACAGTTAATAACGTTAAACAATAATGCAGTCCCAAAAATGTTAAGCAGTTCTACATAGTACTATAATTTGCAATAAGGGAAGCCACATATTTAGTGGGGCCTACAGGTCAAGCAGTGGAGCTGTTAAATAGCAGGAACTGCATGCCGTCTTTAAATAAAGTGGAAATACACAGACTAACAGGTTGAGATGCGTGCAAGCCTTCCTGAAGTAGAAAGTACCGTTGTGCTGGTCCTTCTGGATCGAGGTCCTGCCTTGCTCTTTGAAGTATTTTACCCAACTCTCTGCTTCAATGTTATTGGGTCTGCATGGCTGGCAGTGCCCTTTTGCACTGATGTGGTCTTATTTCAGCGTGGGCAAGGCTGCTGCCACACTCAACCTGACTGTGAGGTATCCATCCCTCTCCTCCCCCTTTTTACACTAGTGTTTACTTAGAAACATAGACTTTGACGGCAGATAAGGACCGCTTGGTCCACCTCGCTGCGTGGCAATCATTTTAGCGATTAAGAAGTACTGAAGTCTGTAAGTGCGATAAAACTCCATTAGGGCCACAGCTGTTTCTGGTTCCTGAATAAAGCTTTCTCTATAATATACAAGCATTTGTCAATGCCAAACGTTTGACGCTTGTTAAGCAATTTTTTTTTAATTATAAGGATGGCAAAGCAGTGATCTGTAAGCAAGCAGATTTTTAAAATGCTTAAACAAGCCCTGTCCAGGTTTATCCCATCCCAAATCTCTCTCAGAAAATGACTTGGGGAAGTCATGCAATAAATATCCCAGTTCATGTTAGTTCTTTCCTCCTGAGTCTCTCAGTTTGCTTCATACATTCTCAGACGCAACAAGGGACTTCCCCTAGCCAAAAAAAAGGTGCAGACTTCAAACTGCAGTGTAATGCAATTTCAGGCTGGAGTGCCATCTGCCAAGGGTTTGGAAACAACCAGACTTTTCTCGTTCAAGTTTACTAGTTCACACACACTAAAGTGCAAATATATCATGCATATACCACAGTTCCTTAGAAAAAGGACTAATTTGATTAATTTGTAAATAAATAAGTTCATGAGTAAAAATGGGAGAATACAGTAGTCACAAGCTGGCTACTTTTGACAGGCTTCTGACATTGGAAGTCAATCAGCTGCTTGCTGACCAGCCGGCTTCATCCACATCAACATGCAAGGAAACATTCAGCATTGACAAATGCTTATTTCGTATAGCACCACATCCTGAAAGCTCAGGATGCTGTACATTACGATACTTTCATAAAATAACATCAGGAAATACATTAATAAAACAGACAAACCAAAAGTCAACTCTAAAAATTAAAGCAATGAAACAGAGTCTCACGTTTAGGGGTCCGGGAAGGCCCCCACCCACCCCCCAAAAAGTCTTCATTTTTTTATCTGAAATATTACACCACTGGGACAGGGCAAACATCTGCCACAAAAGTAGTGTTACCACAGAAAAATCTCTATCCTCAGAAGACTTCAGTTTTGAGCAAGGGATGTTAGAAGCCCAGACACTGTGGAACACTGATGGGATCCTGGGATATATGGGATAAGAAGTCCCTGAAATTTGTGGAGGCCAGTCCTTTGGTGGACTTATAGAGAGACTGTCAAGAGGCATATCCAAAAGGTAATGCATCAGCAAACTGGTAAACAGTGCAGCTCACCCAGCACAGATGTGTGATGTATTCCCTATTGCTCGTATCAACTTTGCTTCTGAGTGCAGAACCAACTCCATGTGGCACATCAGTCCCCCAGTAGGCCATAATATAGCACCTTTAAGTTGTTTTCTTTCTTACATACCACTATCTGTTTACAGTTTTCTTTTTATCTGTTGTGGTGTGCTAAGTGGCATTCTAACATTATTCCTGCACATGCAGGCACTGTCCATGCTTCATTGCCAGGCACGTACTGTATATTTTTCAACATATTAAAATATTTAAAACCTATCTGTGATTCTGCTTGTGCATGGAAACAGATAACAATTTACATTACAAGTCACATCCACTTCCAAGAGCTGATATATAGGGAATACTTGATGGATTACAGTGGAATAACACATTTATCTCCACACGTGAGTGGTAAGACCCATAATATATACCACACCATTTGTAATGTTTTTTACTGGAGTTTTACCTTGTTTTAGCTCAAAACTGCCTTTCCTTCCATTATAAACTCTCTATCTGATCCATTGTTCTCTGTGTTCTATTGCCAGATTCTAAGTGGAAATAACATGTTCTAAGTTAAATAAATTGTGTTCTAAATGAAATAAATGTTGTTCTAAGTCAAAATATTTACCCCAAAATAACATGATTTATTTGCCCAATTTATTCATCACTGGTGTGGTATATATGGTACCAAGTAAGGTCCATGGCATCACTAAAAGGGGGTCAGAGTGTTTGAAGTGTATGGTTATCTAAGGCCTTTACCTTCTCCTGACAAGGGGAACCTGAAATGTGGGTCAGTGGATGGAGCAGTACTAATGAGTTCTGCTTTGAGTGAGTAGGAGCATGGGGCATTATTCCATGTGGACCAGGGCAGAAGAGGGAATGAGTGAGGCATAACCACCATATGTAATAGTAATGTACAAAGGTTGTACTGAAAATTGAAAACTATACACTGTATTTCAGAAATCAGTGGCTAAAAAGAAGCTGTTTTGCAATTAAAGATAGAGTTAGAAGTAATTTGATAGATGGGAACAATTAAGGCATGTTTCCACTTAGTTGGAACATGACCGTGGGTTAGAAATAAATTGTAAGGAGGAGGAGGTTGCATTTATATTGTACCTCTTCTGTATATATAGCTGTAGGAGACCTGTAATCATGTTGACCTTTACATTATGGCTATGTGTTTGACATGGTTAGCAATAAGGAGGAGGCTTTATATTTATTTATTTATTTATTTATTTATTAGAAAGTCGGATTTACAACCTTTGAGTCATGGACTCATTTACATAGGCACCTGCAGTTGCACAGTATTGCAGTGTACACTGGTCGAGAGGCAGTGTTTCAGTTAGCAGGACAAATATCCAAAGGATACTGGTCAGTACATTCATTGTTGATGCTAATGTGCCTTAACAGATTTTACTGTTCCTCCAATCATTTTCACAAAACAAGCAACTATTTGGGTGACAGGAAGCTATCTTAGTTTCCTGTGTTCCATGTTTCTCAGAAAGCTTGCTGAGACGTGATATGATTCTCTCTAATGAAGCAATGTCATCAAGGGAACAGCAACATGACAGGATGGCAGCTCAGCCCCCAGGGAGGGAAGTGACGCAAGGAGTTAACAGAAAATATGGATGGTTTCTACAGTTTGCATGACCCCCTGATTCAGTACTTGTATTCAAAATGTGACAGGGACAAACATGGTCTGGGATGAGGCTGGCAGCTTGGTCTAGTTTTCATTTAGCCAAACTATGAACCTGGAAATCAGGGTTTGAATCCCACAACCACCATTTACCCACCATGTAGCCCTGAGCAAGTCAATTTTTTTTTTTTTTTGTGTGTGTGTGTACTGGGTAGGTACACTAGACAATAAAATGCTTACTGTAAGGTACAACCCAGGAAAATACAATCAGAAACTCATGATGAGCAGAAAAGGTACCAAACAGTTATACATAATGTGAAGTAGAGAGCAATGACTACAGTAAGCATAAGGTAGACCAAGAAAGAGGCATGTTAACATAAACTGGTATGCATAACAGACAGCTATAAATAAAAGTAGAATTCTGAGCAACAGTTTCTAAAAGCATATGGTACAAGACAAAAAGTAGGTAACCAGTCAGTGTAGCGTTAACTTTAACACTTAATCTCTCTGTGCTCAGTTGCTCTCCGATTTATCTCTGTGATCTATGAATTCTCCTGTGCACTAACAATGGCAGTAACATTTTGTCCTGTCCCTTTCCTGGATTGTAAAGCACCTTGGGATATACAGTAGTTTGTACAAAAGACACCATATAAAAAACAAATGCACTTCCTTTTCATTCCTTTCAGTGCTGATGGGGGTGTCATGGAAGTTACTGGAGGAAAGAACACCAGCATACTACTCAGGTGTCCTGGATTTTCAGGCATGTCCCTGATTCTGCCTAAAAAATTTATTTGGTCCTCACTAAATTTGGCATTCCTGTCACTGCATAGCAGGGTCTTAAAACACAAAATACATAGTTAGTTTGTTAGTTGAAAAGTGGTAAGCTGGAGAGGCACACTAATCCGAAGCTCTTTTCCAGTTGCGACCTGGGGGGGATGGAGACGGAAGATACAATAAGACACTACACAGTGAAATTACTCGGTAACAAATAAAATGCAGCTAGTATACGACTATAAACTCAAAAACAAGTGCAAAATAAAGTAACAAGGCACAGGCAGCATTTACAATATACCAACAGAGAGACCTTTGTGAACGCTTGATGGCACAGCAGAGGAAGGGAGTACTGGAGCCTGGATACAGGCTGCACAAGGGTCCAGTCAGAGGCCCAGCACATGGTTAGTAGTAGCGCCACACTGAGGCAATGTCAGGGGTGGAGGAGGAAAGGAGTTTCAGCTGGTGCCTGAGGAAGCCAGGAGAGGAGAGAAGCAGGTTCCTGAGTGTTGGGAGACAATCAGAGAAGGCTAACTGCCCAGCAGAGGAGCGGGGATGTGGAATGAACAAAGTGCGATGATCCCTGGCATGGAGGGAGCATGAGATGTGGGGATGGGAGACAGAAGTCAGGAAAGGTATGACAGAAGGGACCTAAACCAGTATTTGGATATGAAAGAGGTACAGTGTTGCTGGCAGTGTGAGGGTAAGGGGAGGATGGCTAGGGAGGAGTAGAGGAAGCAGTGGTGTATATGAGGTGGGGGGGGAGAGCTGGTTGCAATATTGTCTTTCTGAGGCAAAGTATGGTTGCATATTAGCAGACATTAGGGTCATACTGTCCTGTTCTGCTTCAGAAAATTCTTCATACACACTGCCTGATGGTACTGTATGCTTGTGATCCTGGTTTGGAATCAGATTTGGGAGAGTGAATCTGATGACTGGAAGCTGGAGTAAGGGCTGCTGAACACACCATGGCTCAGCCCAGTAAGGAAATATATTACAGCCCACCAATGTAGCAACCCCTCTGGGTGGCCCAGGGTACCTGCCTCCTTCTGAGGGAGCAATACATGCCAAGAGACACTAAATCAAGCCAGATTGACAGAGGCTACGCTTGATGTCAAGGAAGTGGGAAGGCTCTGATCAGGTGAGAAAACAGAAAAATAACAGCCACTTACTGAACAGATTTGAGCACTCTTGGACACTGCACCTACACTATCACTCCACATTGGATTGCGTCCTTGGCAGGAGAGGAGTCTCCCAAAGACCTTATCATGGGGGGACCTTTGAGAGGTAAATGCTGGAAGGTCACCCAGGGAGTAAGTCCGGCGCAGGGCATCTGGACAAAGGAGGTTGTAATTCTTTATGGGGAAAAAGTAGATGCTTTTACATGCTGATTAGTGCATTGATGATGGAACAACTGATTCATTGATATGTATTGCAGATTTAATTATGGACTGCTAAGTCAGCAGTTTTCTTATGGATAAAAGGACAAACCATGAATTAGAAAAGTAGCCCCTGGTCACTAGGGGACTACAAGCCAGCTGTTCCTCCTTATGTAAACTTGGCTAACAAGGGAATAACTAGCATTACCCATGTGACTGGCTGTCCTGGGCACAAAATGATAGGATGGCATCCATTTTTGCATAATGAGGAGTGAAGCATAAACAAAGTGAAGAGTGGAGACAAGAGAAGGTGTAACTAGGAATAGGAGAAGATCTGCAGTGGTGAGGAGGTGTTGAGAGGCAGGGTGATCATCCTTCTTTGGGTACCTCATAGGAGCCTTTGTGGGTTCCATTGCCAGCTCACAAGGTGAGGTCTAGATCACGATGGGAAGGAAGGAAGAACTGATGCCTCCCGGTCTGCTGGGTACATCCCAGAGTCAGGTTTAAGGAGCATCATTTCATTAGCACTATAAGGACTTTAGCTTTTGGCTAGGATTAGGACACCACACTGGGTAGTAAGCAGAATGTGTACAAGTATGTCTTCTTGGGGAATACTAGTTCATCTAGGTGTCACCTTACATGGCATCCCAGAACTGTGGGCCATTTAGATGAGGTAACAGAGCCAGGCAGTCAGAGCACCCCCTTCAAGAACTACATGCTGTTTGACAATCTGTCTGGTATTTCAGAGTCCCTGTTGTCCCCCTACCAGGTGGGACATCATGGAGGACAGTGTGTGACTGATATAGGAGTGACCCCTGCTTAGGGTCCAAAGGAGGTAAAACGAGCAGGTTGTAAAATCCATTAATTAGTTAAATCTGAGTCATCAGAAAGGCAGTAAGTGGCTCAGCAGGCTAAGAGCATACTATTCCTGGAATCCCTGGTTTATGGAGTCCAGAGAGAGAGAGAGGGTAAAGATTGCAAAGGCAGCTTGCATAAAGAAAGCAGCACCAAAATGTCTGGGGAAAAGTGTTCACAGCTTAAATTTGAGCTAAATGGCCGGTATGAGTCTAGTGCAAGTTTATCATCAGGAGAGTTTTTGAAGAGTGCTGGTTTTTAAAACTGCTGATGGAGATGGCTGTAAGTAAACAATTGCTGCACTGCTTTGATCATTATTTCACATTGTGGGCAATTCATGTATTGCTTGGCATTGAAAACTAGTTAAAGTGTAAGCCCCTCCAACCTGGAGCAGGATATTTTCCACACGTGATTCCTCCTTCAACCAGACTCCTGGTAAACAGCATAGCCCCCTGGATAAAGAGGTCACGTCTATTATCTTTCTACCTATCTGTAATGTTCTGCATCATTGTGATCTGATAATCACACACCTTTTGGCTCTAAAAGCCAATCAGAGTACAGAATTTTTTGGAACCCATTGCATAAAGCTTCATAAGAAGCACAGTGACAGCTGATAGAGAGGGGAGGAACTTGCGAGCAATTCAGGACCCAGCCTGCAGTAACAACTGTGGGAACCTCAAAATATGAGGAGGAGGACAAAAAACACTTAAATCATAAATGTGGGTCAGAGAATTCAGACAACTTAATGAAAGAGCTTTTGCATAAACTGAGTTTTGTCACTTCGGGGAACACTTTCAAAAAATAAACTCCTGCGGTGTAACCTTTGCTGAAGTAACAATCCTCTGTTGGTGATATCATAATAATTTCAAAAGCAACAAACCGTGGCATCACAAAAGATTATGAATTCAGTAAAGGATAAAGCAGCAAAAGCAGATGATCTACAAGGGATGGGAATCCTGTTTCCATGCATGTTAACTTTGTAGTGCAGGACAAAGGAAAAAGAAATGTAAAACAAATCTATAAAATATCAGCTAAATTGTGTCTAATTGTTATGTTTATCAAAGTTTTATCAAAAGCAATAACCTTACTTCAAGTTCTAATGCCGAGCTAGTGGACCACAGTACCATTAGCAAGTCTTCAGAACTGAATCTATGATCTATATAGGGGAGTTGGTGAGGAAATGTGTGCAATAAATCCAGTAAAATTTAAGCTACAAAAGTGGGGGTGCTCAGTTGGGGTCAGGCACACAATCACAACTGAGTTTAGCCTAACTGGTCTCCCTCCAGATAAGGCAACAACTAAAATTGGAATTGGACAGACAACTGATCAGAAAACAAGGGGCAATAGGTACTGGGAGGAAAGTGTATGAATGCCAGAGGTCTGGGGAACAAGTTCACAGACTTATTTATCTGTCTTTTTTTATTATTATTTATTTCAGTTTGGGATTAATACCTTTGAGTCAAGGACTCATTTTCAAAGGTTCCACGTCAGCGTTGAACAAACATTACAAAAATACATGGTTTACAGAGAAAAAAAGAAAAACATTGAAGCATATACACAGGCAGTAATAGTAAAATTTGAACTTATACACATCAAATTAGTACATATTAATAGATAGACTGATTAGATAAGAGGGGGTTGGGGAGGGTCAGATGGAGGTGGCATCATCTGAGGTGGGAGAGAGGTGGAACTTTCAACCAAGTGAGGCCATCATCAGGTAATTGGGGGTAGGGGAGAGGGTTAAGAAAAAAGTGGTATATAGCAGAAAGATGTAGGGGGGTAGGTAAATGGAAAACTGGGGGTGAGGTACTATCACATTAGTGCAGGCAGGTACAATTCATTTTAAAGCCAAGGAGAGATTTGAGCCCAGCTTTGAAGGTACTAATCTTGGTAGTATCAGTGAGGTCAGCAGGTAGTTCATTGTACCATTTCAGTCCTTGATACAGGATGGAGTTCTGGGCAAGATTCGTCCTTTTGAAGGGAATCACCATCTTGTCAGTGACCGCACTACGGGTAGATTTCGTTGAGATGGCCAGCTTAAAGTGTCCGCCCAGTGTGGGGGATGTCAGTCCAAGTAGTACTTTTTTTTAGAAGTAGGCAGGTTTGGTATTGCCCTCTAAGACGGAGTGGGAGCCATCCAGCTTCAGTGTACAGCGAGCAGGTGTGGGTGTCAAGAGTAGCCCCCAAAGTAAGATGACAGGCCTTTTTAAAGAGTGTGTTGATCCTGTTAAGAGCAGGTTTTGTGCCAGCCCCATATATAGGCAACCCACAGTCAGTGGCAGACAGTATTGAGCTACTGGTGGCTAGTTTGAGTGCATCCAGTGTCACTGAAAGTCTGTGACAACAAAGTACACCAAGTTTTATATTTGCAGTCTTGATAACAGAGTCAATGTGGTTTGAGAAGGTGAGCATGTCATCAAAGGTAATGTCGAGATATCTGAAGTTAGATACTTGGTCTAGGATCTCACCCTTTTAGTTATGAATACACAGAGGCAGGTATTTCTTTTTGCTTTGGGAGGTGCTGAAGAGCATACTCTTTGTTTTTTTGATGTTTAATAGTAGCTTGTTTTCCGTAAACCAAGACTCAAGTTATGAAAGCTGCTTTGGAGTTCAGTTGTGATGGATTGTTGGTCTTTGCCAGCGACTGAGATCACTGCATTATCAGCATAGAGAACTGTGCTTGCTAAGCAAGCCATTGGGGTGGAGTTGATGAAAAGGCTAAAGAGTACAGGACAGAGGATTGACCCCTGCAGAACCCTGAGGTATACCTCCTTAGCTGTAGATAGGGTATCACCAATTTTGACTCGTTGTGATCTGTTAGAGAGGTAGCTGCCAAACCCTAGTACCGTATCTGGGGATAGATCTGTAAACAGAAGGCAACTTAGGAGGTGGTTGTGATTAACAGTCGAAAGCCTTCGTAAGGTCGATGAAGACCGATCCAACTGCATGACCACTATCCAAGGCGTTATATAGTTGGGATGAATAATCAACTAGAGCGGTGAGTGTGGAGTGCTTTTTATGGAAGCCGTGCTGTTGCAGGCAGAATAGGTTATGGTTATCTAGGTATTCAGTAAGCTGCTCCGAGACCATTCTTTCGAGTACTTTCGAAAGGGGAGGAAGGATCAATATAGGTCTGTAGTTGGAGAGTTTTATCCCCCGCTTTAAAGACAGGCGTTACGTTAGCTGACTTCCATGCATTTGGAAATACTCCTGATTTTAGAGAGGCATTAAACATCATGGTATGAGGACCAGTAAGTTCGTTAAGGAGTAGACCAACCAGCTTCACCCCCATCCTGATCTTGCCAAGGGCCCTTTTAATATGCTTGATGGTTTCGGCTTTGGTGACATGTCTAAAGTAAAAGGATGGTACATGTTTCCTTGGGGGATCTTGAGGGGCAGTTGGACATTGCTAAACATACATATCTTTGAAGTAGTCACCCGTGAGTTCACCTGAAAGGTCAGTGAACGCGTTGTTGAGCTCATTGGCAATTTCGATGGGTTCCTGTAGGGGCCCCTTCACAGTCAATAGTAGATCTGGGGGACCCCATGCATTAGTGGCCAAAGCGCAGCTGGATATACTGCTGGATATACTATAATAGCAATCACAGATATGTGGGCAACACCAAATCATGACTGGGGATATGACCATACCAGGATATGCACTATTCAGAAAGGACATGAAGAAGAGGAAGGGTTTTATCCATTAGAGAAGGTAAAACCACAACTAGTGCACTTACTGCAGAAACAAAAGGCTCAGTCCAGCAACTTTTGCAGTATTGCTAGCTTCTTTATTAAAGTGTCAAGGACAAGAAAAAGTGGCGCTTAAACAGACTGGGGCACAAACCACCACATTTCACTCTCGTGGAACTTCTTGAAGGGAGCACTTCCAGTCAAAAAATGCCACTAGGTTGGTCTGACACGATCTCCCCACTCAAATCTGTGCTTCTTGCTGTCCTGTAATCTACTTTCTTCTAGGTAGGCCGCTAGGCTTTCTTTGATCAGGGTCTCCATCAGTTTACCTTCAGTGGCGGTAAGACTGGCTGATCTGTAGTTTCCCAGGTGTTGCCCGTCCAACCCTCCTTATGAAGTAGAATCACATATGGAGCCCTCCAATCCCCAAGCACACCAAAATGCCAATGAGCATCTGAATAGCTCAGCCAGGGGCTCAGTCACCTCTGAACCCAGTTCCCTAAGCACCCTTCACTGTAAGTCACCCAGTCCCAGTACCTTATCTATGTACCTTAAGGGCTACCAGGGGATGGTAACCTCACAATCTCTTCAGCTAACTAGCCTCCAGTCATACCGATCACCCATACTGCTTTGTACCTGTTAGCTACTGCTTTTAATCCCTTCCTACATAGACCTCCCCAAATCCCATTCCTAATTTGCTAAATTACCCTACCCTAGATAGGGTATTAGGGCACATAACGAACAGTGTGCTTCAACTTACCTGCTACAACCCATTTCACCATGTGAGAATACCCTTGCTTCCAACTAAGCCTGCTTCAAAAATGCCCTTATGCAATTTGAACATTCACCCTACCCAGATAGGATTTTAGAGCAATTTACCGCTTACAGCATGGATTACAAATGGCATGGGGTCTGGCCTCTGCTTTGGGCAGAGTCTCCTGCTCTCTGCTCCTCTTTCCTTCAAGTTCTTTTTCTGTTAAGGCCTTGTGCAGTACACTCAGCAGTACTTAAGCTCGTGATACTTCACAGACTGGCACAACACTCAACTGACTGCTGCAACTCATGGAGTTTGCACCTTTATACTCCTGAGCCAGGAAGTAACAGCATAACTTCCTGTTCTGGTCGTCCATTTGAATTAAACATTTAAATGTGACTAGAAACTGGCTTATTCAGTCTACCAATCAGATTCCTTACTATAAGCAAACCACTTAGCCATCTGAAGAAAACTCACCAAGTTCTTGAACTAGTGGCCTGCTCTACTGGGTATTTACCACTCCCTCCCCCGCCACACTGCTGATGTCACTGAAGCAAGTAAGAGATTCAGCCTCTATTGCTGTTTAATTCAGCAGTTTTCAATCACTCTGCTACCTTTTGCCTTTCTAAATTAAACCACTTAAGTTTACCAGATTAGAAACTGGCTAGCAAGTTTAGGAATCAGATTCCTGGCTAGAAGAAGTATCTACTTGGTAGTCTGAAGAAAATTCACTGCCTTCTGGAACTCCTCGCATGCTCTGAGCACTCCTGCTTCTCCTCCTCACTAAAGAAATGTTGTCCATCCTGAGCGCAAATTGCAGCACAACTGCAAGGAGTAATCCGCAGAAGTTAGCTGCAGGGAGTTCAGGAGGCACGTACAAAAGTGCTTTTCCATAGAAAGAGTGGTGGACAGCTAGAACAGAGTGCTGAATGAGGTGACAGCTGCAAGCAGCAGGAACAGATGAAATTTAAAGTGCAAAGAACATGGTTTCATGCACAATTCCTTTAGTATGAATGGAATGCTCTGAAATTCATTTGTTTTTGACCACTGAGAGATTTGAGTCCTGCTGATGCAAACTGTAATATGTTTACAGCAAACTAGACAGTGCATCCTGGAATAGAACAGAGAAACAACCTCATAGCAGCAAAATAAGACATGAAATCATACTAATGCTGTATTAGTACTGTACCTTCACACACATGATCTAAGTGGTCTCTCAACAACTTTTTAAAAGTGACCATTGTACCTGCTAAGTGACTTGCTCAGGGTTACTCAGTAGCTTAAGTGCAGTGGTGGGAGTTAAACACGGTCTCCAGGTTTACACCCCTGTCCGCTAACCACCAGATTAAACTGCCTTCTCGCTCAAGGATCCTGACAAACTCTGCAGTCACATAAAGGACAACCTGGTTAGGAATATGCTGTCTAGAAGGATGTTATATTGCACACGCTGTTATTGGTTTATCCTGGTCCTTGTAGCTGAGTCGTGTGTAAGGTGGTATTATGTGTTGTGGACAGGCTATGAAGGCAACTGTTTACCCAAACTTAGTGCCAGAGGACAGATGTTGCAGTAGGGGACCCAATTGTGGAGGGAACAGATGATCCAGGGGGGACAACTAGAAAAATTACTAATAAAAAAGGAGTTAGCAGGTCAGCAGCTGACAGTGTTTCTCTGAGTACTATGTCCCAAGAAGGTGACCTTCATAAAACTGATTTAGTGATATAGGTTATAGGCACAACCAAGGGACGAACACTAACCCTAGATGGATCTTCTTTTTCTCTCAGTTCTGTTTATGCTCCTTCTCTGCTTCAGAGCAGGACATCCTTTGGCCCTCGCAGTGCCTTCTCCCATCCTTTCTGAAGTCCTCCTACGCGATGCTAGGCTCCCAGCCTTTCTGCAACACACCAGAGTTGGGCCCTCTTAGCCTGAATCCCAAGATAGGGTTGCCTTCTACTCCTCAGTGACTGCCTCACTCATTCCAGTCGGCTCTGGTGTAGAAGCTTTGGGGGGGTCCAGGAGCAGACAGGTTAGACCAGGAGTGGATGTGAGGGGCTAACAGAGTGTCATCACCTTGCCACTAGCCAGTGTCTTTCTGAGTTACTTGGTTGCCTCTGGGGAGTAGACATGCAATGGCATCAGCACACTGTTATACACACTCCCACGCATGGCATGTAGACACCCAGTTCCCTCCCACTGCATCTGCTGTTTCAGGCTCTGTCACACCTAGCTGCTGCTAGGGGTCAGGTGATTGCCAAATGCCACAACCCTCCCTCCCCAAAGGAGGAGTGCAGACCTGTAGAAGTTCAATCCTCCTCCTGTCGGTCAGCCTTCAGATGCTCTGGGCTCATTCCCGAACCTGGGTCATCAGCACCACAAGTATTACCATTGCGCCAGTGGGCCGGCACCTAGATGGATCCTACGGGACAACAAAAGTCACCTACCAGAGACTTACTGTGGCTATTATACAATGGTTTTAAACAAAATTAAACATAAGGTAGGAGATTTACATGTTTTTCTCAAAGAGGTCTTATGTGTGCAAGTGGCTTTTGTGTTGAGAAGATGCCCAGCTGACTAATCCTTGTTAGCCCATCAGAATGCAGACTGAGTGCTAGCCATAACACAATACAGACCTGTAATGATTTAAACCTGGATCTGAAATGTTCACTCACCAGTCTGCAGTATAATATGGCGGAACCTGAAAAAATGTCTTGTTTTATTGTTTAGCTAGCGAAGATCCAGAAGCCCTTTTTCTGGTTCATGTATTAAAAACATTTATCTTGCTTTCCAGGTCTGCATTCTTGAATGTGAAGTGAAGGTTTCTTCATCTGAAGTCTGGGAAGCCTGCAAGAGTGTCACCATGGTGCTAGGAGGAGGCAGCAGCCTGGGAGTAGACAAGTACAGTCCCTCGGAGACAATTAACGCAAGAGACGATGCGCATCTGTTTGGGAGTACACTGAAGCACTATGGTGATATTGCAAAAGTGATTGACATGGATAGGATAGAGGGGGAGAAGAGGGTGGCCAAAGCAGGCCTGATAAGAGACCGGGAAGAGGAGGAGAGCTTTAGCAATGGAAATGAGTCCCTGCTAGCGATGGACAATGAGAAGGACACTTTCTATGGTCCACCAGAGCCGGGTCATGAAATTTCCAAAAAATTTGGTGGCTTTCTGAAAGGCAAGTACAGCTACAGGAAACTTCTGGAGCCTGGAAGAGGCATGCAGAAGCGCTACGGGGGATTCATTGGCATCAGAAAGTCAGCTCGGAAGTGGAACAACCAGAAGAGGTTCAGTGAGTTCCTGAAGCAGTACTTGGGAATGTCTACACGTTCCAGCGAGTATGACAGCTTATCAACTGACATCAATGAACAGAACGAAATATAAGACTTTTTTTTTTCATTTCATCGCAAAATGTTTTAAAACTCAATGCAGCAGAAAGTCAACCTTAAAATTATGAAAAAGTGAATTATCAGTCAGTTATCAGTGATAAAATTGATAGAGAAGGTAATCCCTCCCCTTATATAGTCAGGCAGCCATTGTTTTATTTGTGAGAAGCGGTGACAGCTAATGAGAATTAACATGCAGAGCTACATTTGAATACTGTTGTTATTTGTTGTGAATAAATTTATTTATTTTACAAACATGGACTGTATCACGCTCACCTAAAAGACAATCCCAGAATAATTTTAGGAGTCTTTTGTACCAAACTGAATCTGTGATCAAGCTCAGTGATCAAAATCAAGGCAGCTTCAGCAGCTGAGTTCTTGTTGCCCTCCCCAAGCTAAAATCAAAGCAGCTCAAACAAGATTCTGCAGAATTCAAACTGAGGTTTGAGCAATTTATTCAGGCACTGAGCCAGACCTCTCAAGGTGCTGACATGGCTCAGATGAAGTAAGAAGTATTAAGACAGAAAAACAGAAATTGTTCACTCTGTTAACCCAAGTGGCCAGTTGTCTTTGATTCATGGGGCATTTGGAACAATGGTAAAGCCAAGATGGCAGCTATGTGCAAAGTAAGACCTCCGGGTACAGCATAATGTGCCCCAAGTTGTGCAAAGAAATCTTAGTGTATCACCTCTGTCAAGATGGCAGTTACATGTAGAGTCTGACCTCTACATCCAAATGTGCCTCCAACTCTGCAGCAGATTCCAACTTAGTGTGTCACTTCAACCAAGATGGCACTTACATGCATAGTGAAACCTCTGTATCCAGGGAAACATGCCCCCAACTGTGTAGCAAACCCCTAGTTTCAGTCAAGATGGCAGTTACATGTATAGCCAAACCTTGGTGTCCAGGAAATGTGCCCTGTGTAGCAAACCCCTCATTTCAGCCAAGATGGCAGTTACATATATAGCCAAACCTCCATGTCCAGGGGAATGTGCCCCCAACTGTGTAGCAAACCCCTCATTTCAGCCAAGATGGCAGTTATATGTAGTGTCGGGCTACTTTGTCTAGGGTAACTTGTCACTAGCTGTGCAGCAGACCCTCATCTAGTGTGCCACCTCAACCAAGAATGGAGCTGTGTGCAGAGCTAGACCACTGTGTCCAGGCTGGTGTACCTCCAATTCATGTGCACGCTTAGGACCACAAACCCAAGGTAAGTCATTCCAATACCCTAAGAACATAAGTGCGACCATTCTTATAACCATAACAGTGGTGTCAGTGGCAGTAGTAAGATATTATTGAGAGTGATTAATATATAAAAAAAAGTAAACATCTCCCCTGAATGAGCCCTTTTCCAGGGGACCTGTACATGAGATAATCTTTACAAAATAAGAGTGTATCACATGCAGGAGAAAGGAGTGCTTTTATTGGCTGGAAACACTCTGTTACTCTATAAGTGTAGAATCACCAGGGCTTTATGTCCATCATAACAGTACCAACCCAACTGTGAAACGAACTCCTACATAGTACGTTGCCTCAACCAAGATGGCTGTGACATGTAGAACTCATGCACTATGTCCAGCATAATGTGCCCCAACTGTTGAATAAACTCCCACCTACTGAATCACCTCTGCCAAGGGTTTAGTCATCAAGTTGGATATGAAGCAATGACCAGAATCTAGTTCAGTAGAATGGAATAAGCATCCATTCCAGATAATCCACATGTGAACTTCCTCTTAGGCTACATACTGTAGGTACACAGGACATTTGGGAAGGGGAGAAAAGCAAATAGCCCAACAAGGCCTTTTCCCATCTGTTAAATGTAGTCCCTGTGACTAGCAAGTTTGACACCTATTTTGCTGCACAAAGTGGTGAAGAGTTGTCTAACTATTAAGTAAGAACAGAATGGAGAACACCCACTCAAAAAAACATGACTTCTTGGTGAATGGAATCATAGAATTTGGCGGCAGATAAGGACCGCTTGGCCCACCTAGTCTGCCCATTTCCCTACCTAATGCACAGGCTGCAGATCCTAGTTAACCAACAGCCTACTTCCTCCTACCCCCCACTAGAATTGCCTTATGTATGTCCCATGCATTCTTGAATTCCTCCACTGTTTTTGAGTCCACTACCTCGTCAGGAAGGCTGTTCTATGTATCCACAACCCTCTCCATGAAAAAATACTTCCTCACATTACCTTTGCACTGTTCCCCCCTCTATCTTTTTAAAGTTTTTTTATTGGTATCTTGCAGCCCTGTCCCAACGTTTCACCAGAATATGACTTCTTCCGGGGTGCTGTTTCAAAAAGTATATAAAAATATTAAAAATAAGGACGAAACACGTGTCTATGTCATCTGTTAGCATCCTTTGCAAACTATGTGAGAGGCCTTTCGGCACCATGCAATTTTGCTTAAAGTTGAACCAGCATAACATTCTGTGATGATTTGCATATGCAGCCCATGATGCTTTGCATTGTGTGGGCATGTGTGATTTTGTATTTTCTTGAAACTTGGCTTCCCAGCCAAATGCCCTTTGGGGTAACCCTTGCCTCAGTGTTTGTGCACAGAGGTTCTTTGTCTTCTATAAAAATAAATGTATAAGCACCATAAATACCATACAAGCCTAATAATGACTCAAAAGCATTTTCAAATTAAAATATAAACAGCATATCTGCCCATATGAACTGGAAATACTGTACACTTTGAGTCTTGTTTGAAATTACACCAGTATGTTTGGCTTTTGGTTTACATTAATAATATCAACAGTATTTCCAATTCGTATGAGCAGATTTGCTGTTTATATTTTAATTTGAAAATGCTTTTGAGTCATTATTAGGCTTGTATGGTATTTATGGTACTTATACATTTATTTTTATACACTTTTTGAAACACCACCCCAGAAGAAGCCATATTCTGGAGAAACGTTGGGACAGGGCTGCAATATACCAATAAAAAACTTTAAACACTATTATTCACCAAGAAGTCGTGTTTTTTGAGTGGGTGTTCTCCATTCTGGTCTGAATTTACGCATCTTTACACCAATGGCTCCATGCATAAGACCTATACAATATTTTGAATTACCCTTGGATACCTTACTCTTTGGTCTTTTAACCATTAAGTAAAACATAGACACATTTTTAGCCATTGCCCCTTCCCCATTTCCATGATGTATCATCTAGAGTGTCTAAGATATAGGTGCCATTTATTGTTAGCTTCGACTCCAGTATCAACCCAAGCATCAGGTAAAGACATGTTCTACCATGACACAGAAGCACAGAGGAAACCTATAAGAGTGCTTTGACATTTCAAGATAAAAGTACCTGTCAGCTTTCTAATTTCTATAGCTACTGGTGGGAACTCTGAAGTGATCTATTTTCATGCTTTACACCACATTTAAATATTTTCTCCCTCTCATGGTGGAGGCTGAAATGGATGTGAATGTATGTAACACTGTTTGTACCAACAGGTCAGGAAACATTTTTCTTTGACCTCCCTGGAACTGCTGCCAGTGGCTAGCCATCTTGTGTTACTTCCTGAACTGGGACCATGGGTACAATCATAAAGTATACAGTATTCAGATATGCTAAATCACTCTTTTACTGTGTTCTGCCCCCATGCTATGATGGCCACCAATGGGATATCTTAATAGGGTTGACTTTCAGCTGAGTGAAACAGCAGTGTCTAAGTGTTTCTGTTAGTTTAGCCTTGGCATGTCTCATCCCTAGCTGTTCCACTGCTGCCACCTGCGAAGGGTGTATTACTGTAAACAACATGGATGAAAGGATTTGATCCTGCTGCAGCCCGGCCTGCCTGTATCAGCAGACAAACGCATGTCCGGCACCGGAATGCCATCCCAAGTGTTCCTTGTCACCATCACTGCCGTAAACCTGTTTGTAATATTTGTTGATTTTTATTGTTGCAAAGGATATGCCATCATTAAAAATTGTACATAGCAAAAGATTAATAAATTAGTTTACTATTTGTGTTGTATCAGTGTTATCAGCAGAGGACAACTGCTAGGAATTACTTTGGTAATTCAAGGGCTGAGTGAACCATTCCAGTGGTGACGGGTCTCATGGACATTGTACCTGGAAATAAACGGGAAGTACTGCAAAACTATACAGTGAAACTTTTACTGAAGAAATCACAGGACCACAACATGAACCTCAGATCATCTCACATCACACAGTTAGCTAAAGACCAACCCCTGGCCTCTCTCTCTGCAAACAGGTCAAGTAAAGTTAAGGCCATCACCGAAAATGATATAAAGCTCAGAATGAACAGATCAATTGATTGATTGGAAGGTGGATTTATGGATTTGATTGATTGAGTGATTACTATATGGTGGCCTAAAAAAGGTTAACACTCACATTCCTACCAACACATTTTCAAACATACAGGGGGAGCAACAGGCTGCAATTTTTTAACTGCATATTGTACTTTTTCAGATATTACGTTTTTGCACCTTTCCTCAAGTCATGTGGATAACCTGTGGCACAGTCTGTGAAATGCTGGAGTCTGATAGTCTGTCACTGACCTCTCCTAGTATAGCAGCTTGCTCAGACCCTTCTCTTGTTGGCACTGCCATCTGGCTTTTGTGTTCCTCTCCACCTTTTGTAACATATTTTAGAAATAATGGACAGGAAGGATGTCAAACTGCTGAGCCCAGCAAAATGAGTTACTAGTACAAACCAGTTAGCATGCCACTTGAAGCTATCAGAGATATAGAAATAAGCAGTCCTGCATCTTCTCAGTTATCTGCTGTGGGCTGGAGAAACGGGGGCTCAGTTTGTACCCCCTGTGGCCTCTTCACATTACCCCATTAAGCTTGGCCAAAAATGGTAATGTGATGCTGACTTCTGATGACCTAACACTGTAATGTTTCATATGGCTACGCTGGTGCCCTGCTCATTGGTCTACAGCTTGACATCAGGGCCCCTAGTGCTCTGCAGCACCATTTTCTAATTTTTGCAGCAGGGCTCCCAGGCTTCTGCAGCAGCATTTTTCTATTTCTGCGGCATGATTTTTTCATTTCTATGGCAGAATACAGCCCTGCCATTTGGCTAAAATATGATGTGATGACATCACGTACCAAACATAGAGGAGAAGCATCAGGATAAACAAGATAGGTACGGGAGCCTAGCACTATGGAAAAACTGTATATCTGAATGAAAATTCACCAAAAACAAGGAATTCTGCAGCACTATATGAATTCTGTGGCATGATGCAACTTTTGCGGCATATTCCACAACCACAGAATTCCAGGGGCCTTGCTTGACATCAACTGCTCTATGACAGCCTGGTCTCAGGGTGTCCATGGGTAGATACCAATTCCACCCCAGCATCCACATCACAGGAGAAAGACTTGCTGTACACTACAGGCAGGTCAATTAATGATGCAAGACAGTTGATAAAGCCATTTCAAAACCAAGACCAGCAAGCAGGTTATCCCTCCACCCTTGCCTCAAGGGATTCCCCTATTTGTCAGAGGATGGTAGAAGGAAGTAGCTAAACAGTGAATTATCTTCTGTCAAAGGAAGGGGTGGAACTATCCGCACAAACGTATAACCACTGCCCATGATAGGGATGAGTGGGGAACCCTAGCTAGGGAACACAAGGCACGAAACACAAGCAGGGCTTCCATGGCAGTTAATGATACAGTAGAAACTTTTCTTTTTTTCCCCCCACCATCACAATACTGCTGATCCATGGTAAAGTCTCAATTAGTTCACAGAAACATATAGGATGACAGCAGTAAAGAACAAATGGTCCATCTAGTCTTCCCATGTTATCCTAACATATCCCCGGACCTGCTGTCACTGTATTGATTCTTCGCATTACGTAGTCTCCCTGTTGTTCTTCGTGTTTCCACTTCCTTGTCCCTCTGAGCAGCTATATACCCTTGGCTCTATCCCAGCTCTGTTTGAAGTTGTTTATGGTTTTGGCACCTACAGTACTACCTCTGTCGGCAGACATTCCATGGCTCAGCCACTCTTTCTGTAAAATACTATCTTACATCCTTTTTAACCCCCCCCCCCATTAACTTCCAGTCATGACCCCTTCAATAAATTCAATGGTTCAATAATGTTTTCTGCCAGGAATGAGTCCAATTCTGCTGAAACATTATCTCCTACACAGTGCCAGCCTTTGCAATGACTGCATCTTAGGTAACCCCACTGAGTTGTGACAGGGTACATAAACAAACTTCTTTATAAAACCAAGACTGGTGAACAAAGCTGGGAACTGCTGATGCAAAGACAGTGTAAGAAGTCCTATATGGCACTCTGCAAATGATCAATCATCTGAAAAGTCAGCGCTATAAAGAGCACCATGAGAAGCAGATTTACTACATGGGGAGCAACGCCACTGGAAAGGCTGGAAGCTTCCAGGGGTCATACTGCTTAATTATTTTATTTTTTTAACTTATTTACCTTAGATAGAGGAGCTGAAATGCAACACCTCATTTTAGTGGGATCCTGCTTTTGTTCTTCAGAAAAAGTCCCTATGTTGCTGATGTGCCTGATTTGACCACACAGAGCTCCAAAAAAAGCAATACCATCCACCATTAGGCAACAAGTATAGAACATTATTGAACAAAAAAAATCAACATACAGAAAATAAGTCAGCCCAATCAGCAGGAATGCTGAGGGTCCTGTAACTAGCAGTATACAATTAGTGGATAGTACTAACTTTTTTTGTTTTATGGTCTGGGTCCTGCTTCTACCTATTTCCACAGTAGGGTGGACTGGAGCACTGAAGGGTTAAGATCACAGTCACACAGTGAGTATTTGGCTCCAGTAGAGTTTGAACTTGTGATCTCCTGGTTCCCAAGCTGGTGCTCTAACCTCTAGACCACACTGCCCTGAACGTCAGGACAACAAGGATTTTGAGAACTGTGTCATTATATTTCACTAAAGTTAGGAACTGTATGTGGATGTCCAGGGCACCTCGAGGAAAAGCTTCCAGACCACAGCTGAGCTGAGAAGAAATACTTTTGCTCCTGTGTCCATAACTAGGGGGACAGTCACTGTGTTACTCTGAGAGTTAAAACTGGCTGACCATGAACTGGATATAATTAGAGTGGGCCCCCTTGGTGAAAGCGGGCCTGTGGAGTCCTGTGCGCCCTACACCTATGAGAGGTAGCAGCAACATGAAGCAATTTAGGCAACCTCAGGGTTTGAACCTTTAGACCAATGACTGGTTGCTGCCATTTAGCCTTAGTACCCAAACAATTAAATGGGTACTCTGGAATCTCTGCCTGCTGCATTATGGTCCTCTGGCTGCTGGCTAGTGGCTGCTCCACAATCTATTGGACAGGGTACTTCAAGGCACTGTGTGCTTTCTGTGTTTGTGTTGCAACCCCTGCCAACAGCAGAGCCTAAACTACTGCTGCCTCTCTCTAATACTCAGTTTGAACTGTGTGCTCCAATATCTGGATGTCAGCAGGAATGGTAGTGGAAATGGCAGTACTGATTAACTGGCTGAGTGACTGATTTGTTTATTTTAAAGATTTTGCCAAGACAGATATACTGAGCTGGTAACTGCTCATTTCCAGATACGTCATGTGGGAAGGGAAGAATGGGGAATATTACACTGCACTGATAAAATCAATAAAATAAAGATATATAGTATATCGTACTTAACAACAGCAACAGGTAATAAAGTTTAACAGTCAGTGGAGAATAATGAACTACAAAAACCAACGGTAAGGCATCATTGGGGTGGGGGGGCTGTCCACCAGTCTGCTCTCTGGGAAAAGAAAAACATTGCATGCAGCATAAGCTTGGCCCCTAGCAGTGGGTAGGGGCAAGACAGCCATTGATCACAATATTGGGGGGCAGTGGGTATTGATGTCCTGCATTCAGGAGCATGCACAGGATCATCTTGGATGGCACTGCACAGCTGCTTCTCTTGGGCAGAAAATCAGGAGGAGGAAAAAGCTCTGGCTGGGCAAGGGTGATGGTCAGACTCTTCACAGGCCCCGTGACAGAGCAAGTCCACAACCGAGAATCCATGTTGTGATCCTTGGGCCACTCCTGCATGGAGAAGCAATGAGAAAGCAAGGGTTGCACTGTAAGTCCATTGATGCCAAGGTGACAAGGCTGGGAGGTGGTCAGACCAGAATGAAGTATACAGCCATGGCGCCAAGGTACAAAAGGGTTAACAAACAAAAAAAAATATTCCTGCATGTTCAAACACAACAGGAGCACCAATGAACAGCAACAATGTGCAAATTTTCAGATACTACAGATACCTCTTTTTTCAGCAAAGCTGGTGAATAAAACTAGTCAAAATACTTTGTGTTCATCATACAAATGTACAACATTTTATTGCTATTCCGTGGGCAAGCAGTTTCCCAGTAGTCACAGTGCAGAACTGTGAACCAGGTGATCCAAGTTTAAATCACACCCAGCTCTTGCTTCTTAGATATGAGCGTATGAGACAGAAAAAATTAAGTGCAGAGTATCAAGTAGCTTTTCTCTCATAAAAAGTCAAATAAACAAGCATTTGTCAATGCCGAATGTTGCTTGCTTCTATGTGCTGTTTAGGTATTTGGAAGTCATTGGAGTGCAAATATTGAAAATTTGCGAACTTACAAGCATGCGTAGGAACTGCGCAACGCATGCTTGTAAAACAGTCATTGTTAGGAAATTTTTCATGAAATGTTCAACATAGCCATTTTAAGACCTCTGCTCATGAACAGTGTCAGTGTGATTTTTGTTAATGTGTCCCATACATTGAGTTTGCACACGACTGCATGCATTATGCGCTTCATAGGCTGAAACCGTTTTGGGCAGGATGTGAAAAATGACAGCTATACTGCTCATAAGGAGGTGTGGTAAAATGGTAATGTTGAAAATCTGGGTGGAAATATTGAAAATTCGCAAACCTACGAGCGTGCGTGGGAACTGTGCAACACACTCGTAAAACAGTCATTTTTAGGAATTCTTTCACCAAATTTTCAACATTGCCATTTTAAGATCTCTGCTCATGAACAGTGACACTGTGATTTTCTTAATGTGTCCCATACACTGAGTTCACACACCGACTACGCCATTGTGCGCTACATGGGCAGAAACATGTTTTGGGCAGGATGTGAAAAATGACAGCTGTACTGCTCATGAGGAGGTGTGGTAAAATGGCAATGTTGAAAATCTGGAGTGAAAATATTGAAAATTGTGAACTTACGAGTCTCGCGTAGGAACTGCATGGCATGCGCTCGTAAAACAGTCATTTTAGGAATTTTTTCACAAATTTTCAACATAGCCATTTAAGACCTCTGCTCATGAACAGTGTCACTGTGATTTTCTTAATTGTCCGTACATTGATTTACGCACACCGACTACGCCATTCTGTGCTACAAAGTAGGAAACACGTTTTGGGTGAGGCGTGAAAAATGACAGCTGTACTACTCATAAGAAGGTATGGTAAAATGGCAATGTTGGAAAATCTGGAGTGAAAATATTGAAATTTGCGAACTTCTGAGCCTGCGTGGGAACTGCGCCAGCATGCGCTCATAAAACAGTCATTTTGGAATTTTGGACCAAATTTTCAACATGGGTTTTGTAACCCCTTCTCATGAATGATGTCACTGTCATGGCAGTATTCAGGCCTGAAGGTGATTTCACAGTCACTGCGCAGTCACTGCTGGAAATCCTGCCGGCCCGGCCCTAGACAGAGGGCTGTTCAGCCAGCAGGGGATTAGGCACTCCGTCGGCCAAAGGACTGATTGCCATGCTGGGGTGGGCTCCCAGCGTGGCACCAGCACCAGGGGGCAGCGCGGCTCAACCCGGCGGGGATTGGGCACCCATCGGCTACAATGCGTGCGGGGAGCTCGCTTCTTCGGTGCTCACTGAAGCGTAGCTCCCTTTCACTCGTAGTGCCACTGCATTTTGGAGCGTGTCACAGACAGCCCAAAATGCATTGGCTTACAGGGGCCACGCCTGCCAGCTCACTGACTGAATTGGAGGAGGAGGTGACACACCTCCGAAATCTCCGATGATGGCACTATGTTTCTTGCACATGCGTGCAAGCAACATAAAAATGAAGAATCAGAGATGAACTGCAGGAGAATCACTGGCATCATATGCAAGTTCAGATCACACTGAACATTTTGTGACTTCTTGGTGTTGGTGTGCCACTAGGATCCTTGCCTTCTATTCATGTCTACCATGCCCATTTCTTGCTGTACCTGTGGATACTATCTTGCTGGACCTGTGTGAATAATGGAGACCGACGCAGAAAATAAAAGTAGAAGAATTGCTTTATTCTGCACAGGGAACTTCAGCACACCATAAAACTATGCCTCTAACTGAGCGGCTTCCCAAAGCCCCTAGTATGATAAGGCACTGTCAGAGAGTGCAACATTTCCTAACAACAAGCAATGTTCTAAGTGTCCTTAAAGATGTGACAGCTAACATTAAGCCCCATGCACATCACCCACAAGGTAGTGAAAGTGAGTACCACTCAAACAAGCAATAATATAGCAGTACAAACATTAAAACAGTACAGAAATATCAAGCGTTACATGACACAGCCTGACTCCACTGCTGGGGGCAGGAAGGATCTGGACTACAATAGGGACCAGATAGAGTAGTTACATGGGGAGGGGGAACACCATAGTGACCTGAAGCTTCAGAGAGACAACTGTCACAGTACAGGGAAGGAAGAGGGTAAGCGAGGGGAAGGGGTAGCAGTTACTCAGAACAAGATATGCAAACTTATATGAATCTGTTGCAGGACATGAAAACACATGGAACTGTCATTTCGGAAGAAAACATTATGTAAAGAAAAAAATTTCAAATGCAGTATCATTTAACAAATGTTTGTATAGAAACAAGTACAGTAGAACATTTACTGCAGAAGAACAATTTGGCACAGACAGTGACGAAAACCATGAGCAACAGAACCATTATGGTCCCAAGAATACAGAGTCCAGCTGCATAAAATGTCAAGACTTTTGACAACTTTTCCAGTCAGTAGGAATGGTATTACGAGTTGCCTGAATTAGTTCCTGAAAAGGAGAGTAAGATCCTCAAAAGCAACCCAGGAGTTCTGTGAACTGTCAAAGTCACCATTTGACTCCAAGTCCAGGATCCATTCACAAATGTCTTGTGAAGAACCTTCTCGATCTGGTACACAAGGCTGTGCACAAGCAAGTCCTGAGAAGAAGAGGTCTGAGAAGTCCCTGGAAGTTCCTCTGAGTGAAGATCAGGTGCAACAGAATCCAGCTGGAGTGAGTCAAAATAGTGAGGATCCAAAGGCACTGGTTGCAGATAATCAGGAGGATAATTCTGAAAAATGGCAGGTACAAGTCAAGTTTCATTGCTTGCAGGACAGGGATCATCTGGGAGTGTGTTACTCAGATAACAATGCTTAAAACTATTTCATTTTCTTTTATTTAAACTGGTAAGCAGATTGGTAGAACTGCCATTTTTCACACCAGCCAGTGTGCATAAATAACATGTACACATACATAAGTTTAACAAATATTACATAAAACATAAGCAATCTGAATCTTGCATTAAAACATTGCACAGCTTTGATTTAAATGTGTTCAATTTTCCACACTCCAAAACAGATTACTGTAACAGGCAATGGCCTTGCATTTAAATGTTCTTTGTCCAAAAGTGGATACAAACAGTGGAATAGCAAAAACAAATCTTTTTGTGTTCTTGTGAAATGTGTTAGTGCTTCCTGAGAATATCTCCATTACAGAATTTGGCATTAAACCTGGCATTAGCTTATGCAAAAAAAAAAAAATGCTTTGAAAATGAAGCGTTCTTTTAGAGGAAAGCAACCCATTTCCTTCTAAACAGCTCAATGATGAACCAATCCTCTAATTCCGGTTGCAAATCTACAAACATAATTCTACAGCATTTTCAATCTAGTGAAAAATTTGCCACTCATGGAAAAATAAAATAAACTTCCATAACCAGATTTTCACAATAAAGACTAGTAGCCAATATGTTATGTGATTCTGGGATCAAAAAAACGATTTCTCCAGTACAGAATACCAAGCCTCTTGTGTAATATTTTAGTTAACTGAGCAATACAAGTCTCAAAAGTAAAAAAAAAAAAATCCAAATAAACTCTCAATTAACAGAAATTGTCAGCACAATCAAATTTCTAGTTAAACCAAAAATGTGTAAATCAATAGGAGGGGATCTACTAGGGCAGGGAAAAAAACAGATTTAGTTTTTTTAGAATTTAGCAGAACTTTATGTGATAGAAACCAATTATGCATATTACGAAAATCGCTGTGAAGTACTTTTTGAGAACATCATTTCAGTAATAAAAATGACTCCATCATCTGCATACAAAATTTACTTTGTGGAGAACACACCAATGGCACTGAATTTAAATTAAAGAAAACAATAAGGGCCCTAAAATACACCCCTTGAGTACTGTGCATTTAACCTCCTAGTTCAGAGGTTGTGTACCCTCAATGGTACTACAGTGTGTTCTTTCTTGCAGGTACCCTCCAAACTAGGACAGAGCACCCCTCAAGAAACCATGTCAAGCCAGAGTGCACAAAAGCAGTTCATGGTCAACTAAATCAAAGGCTTTGGTGTCGTTCACAGAGACCGATGCCACATAGAGTCTCTTGCCAAGGGCTCCATGCACATAGTACGTGAACTCCACCTAAGTTGTCTCCATATTATGCATGGATCTGAAGCCATGCTGTGTCCTGGTAAGGAGATTATATTTATGTGGACTTTGTTAAGCACAAGCTTTCCATCTGACTTGCGTCGTAGATAGACATGAACTGGAGAAAGGTTTTCCACAATGTAGAATGGACCAGTTCAAGGATGAAGCTATTTCTTTGCGGTGCCTAGACCCAAGACAAGTCAATACACATAAACAATGTCCCCCACAGAAAATAAAGGCTCATGTTACTTGGCTGCTGAACTTTTCTGTATGGCAGATTTCTTTCTGTCCCAATGTGGTTACGGCAACATGTCTGGAAAGTCTGAACTGTTCCAACATAGGTATGACATATGAGGAAGCTGATTTTGGCATCTCTAGCAGTGACAGATCCATGTCCAACAGAGTTCTGGGGTGGTGTCTATGGACCAAGAAGAATGGGGTGTATTCTGTACTGTCAAAATAAGAACTAGTGTAAGGGGGGGGTCTCTCTGTCATGCGCACGCAGTACCCTCACACACACACACACACACACACACACACACACACTGACATGTCTTGGGGTTGGCCTGGGTTCTTCTGAGTGCAGAACACAAATGGAATACCAGGAACAGGTTTTGATGCCTCCACCTGGAGCAGGGGTATATAAAGACTACCCAATGTGGCCCTCCTCCCCTAGGAACAAATATTATTTCCTCTCCCACTCACAGTCAAATTGTCCCCACACAGTAGCAATAATCACAAAGCAATAACAATGAACAAGATTTATAAAGTGAACTAACCTCAGATTTATTTTAGGGGCGGGGTAAAGGGAAGCAAAAACATAAAAACAAGCAATTGTTCAACAGTTGTCCCCCCTCACACAGTCCCAGTACCACCCCAGCAGGTGCACCCAGCTTATCCCCCATGGCCGTAAGGACAGTGAATGTCCGTTGCAGTGAGTACCTCACCGTGTTGCTGGAGGTCAACCAGATGACGTAAGGTTGAAGGCAATTTGGGATAGAAACATGCAAACATAGAAACTGATGGCAGATAAGGACCGCAAGGCCCATCCAGTCTGCCCATTTTCCCTACCTACTGCAAAAGCCACAGACCCTCCTTGATCTCCAACTTTAGTTTCTCGTTCATAGCACTAGGGTTCCCCTATGCCTGTCCCATGCATTTTTGAACTCCGGCACAGTGTTTGCCCCCACCACTACTGCTAGGAGTCTATTCCATGCATCAACCACCCTTTCCATGAAGAAATATTTCCTCACATTACCCCTTAGTCTACCCATTCCAACCTCTTGTCATGCCCCCTCATTCCTTAACATCTCCTTTTCTGAAAGATGCTACCCTCCAGTACCCTTTTTATGCTCTTTAGATATTTGTAGGTTTCCATCATATCTCTCCAGTCTTTCCTCTGCTCCAGGGTATACACATTGAGGTCTCCCAGTCTGTCCTCATATGACTTTTGGTGCAGGCCATGCACCATCTTTGTTGCCCTTCTTTGAACTGCTTCCACCCTATGTCCTTATGGAGATGTGGCCTCCAGAACTGGACACAGTACTCCAAATGAGTCCTCACCAATAATCTATACAGTGCAGCACCACCTCGTTTCTTCTGCTGGTGATAGGTCCTCTCCCTATGCACCTCAGCATCCCATTGGCTCTCCCCACAGCCTTGGCACATTGTTTGTCCACCTTTAGGTCATCAGATATGATTACTCCCAAATCCCTTACCTGTTTGGTGACAGTCAGTATCCCCCCCAACATATAATCCTCTCCTAGGTTCTTGCACCCCAAATGCATGATTTTGCACTTTTTTGCATTGAATCTCAGCTGCCACACTCTAGACCATTCCTCCAGTTTACCTAGGTCCCTCATTTTTTCCACCTCTCCAGGAGTGTCCACTGTGTTGCAGATCTTGGTGTCATCTGTAAAGAGGCACACCTTCCCTTCCAGTCCCCCCGCAATGTCACTTATGAAGACATTAAACAGGACTGGCCCCAACACTGATCCCTGTGACCCCCCACTGGTCACCCTCCTTTCCTCATATTGAGCTCAATTTACCACCACCCCCTGCCTTCTATCACTCAATCAGTTCCTAACCCAGTTTATCTACCTTGTGACCCACTCCCAAGCTGCACAACTTGCTCATAAGTCTTCTATGTGGAACGGTATTGAAGGACTTACTGAAATCCAGGTAGGCCACATCCACCGCCCCGGTCCACTTCCCTAGTCACCCAGTCAAATAAATCAATTAGACTGGTTTGACATGACCTTTCCGCTGTGAATCAATGCTGTCTCAGATCCTGTGCTCTGCTGGATTCAAGGTGTTCCACAATCTTATCCTTAAGTACTGATGCCATAAATTTCCCCTCTATTGAGGGGAGACTGACTGGACTATAGTTTCTAGCCTCCTCCCTACTCCCACTTTCGTGAAGAGGGACTACATCTGCCCTCCTCCAGTCCTCTGGAATCACTCCTGTATCGAGTGATTCGTTGAACAGAGCTGCTGCCAGTGGTGCTGCCAGCACCTCCTGTAATTCACTTAATATTCTAGGATGTATCCCATCTGGTCCCACTGCCTTGTCCACTTTCAGTTTTGTGAGTTCTTTTAGGACTCTCTCTTCCATAAATGGACTGGTGTCCATCTCCCTCCCATATTTGTTCAAGTTGTCTAACTGTGGTCCCTCATCTTCTTCTTCTTCTGTGAATACAGAACAAAAATATTTGTTCAGTATTGATGTTTTTCCAGGTCCCCTTCCACACACTCCCCTTCCTCCACTTTAAGTCTTACAATCCCACCCCTTTTTTCTCATTTCACTAATATACCTATAAAAAGGCTTGTCCCCTTTTTTTACCTCTTGTGCTATTTTTCCTCCATTTGTGCCTCTATGCTCCTGACTGCATTCTCTGCCTCCCTCGCTCTGTTTATCCAGGTACACTACCCCATCCTCCTGCTTCTGTGTTTCCTTGTTATTTCCTGAAAGTCATCTTTTTCGCCCTTACCTTGCCGGCAACTTCCTTTGAGAACCATACTGGTTTTCTCTTTCTCTTGCCCTTGTTTACTTGCCTAATGCAAAGGTTTGTTGCCTCCACTGTGGCTCCTTTCAGATGGGGCCACTGCTCAACTCCCATTTGTCATTCCCTGACAAGGCATTCTTGGGATATATCTTCATCTTAGTAAAGTCCGCCCTCCAGAAATCCAGGACCCTCACCCTTGTGTGGCTTGACTCTGCTGCCACTGTACTCATACTGAACCACACCGTACAATGATCACTGGACCCCAGGTGTTCACCCACCCTGACTTCTGCAATTCTGTTCCCGCTAGTGAGTACCAGGTTCAAAATTGTGCCCTCCCAGGTGGGCTCTAGCACGAGCTGCCTGAGGCCTTGCACGGAGTACATGATGTCTCTGCTCCTGGCTGAGGCAGCAGCTGAGATGCGCCAATCCACATCTGCCAGACTGAAATCACCTACCAGCAGCATCTCCTCTTTAGCTGCCATCACGTGGATGGAATCCACTAGAACCCTGTCCACTTCCTCCTCCCTCTGTGCTGAAGGTCCTTATATCATGCCCGTGCGAATAGCTGTGCCACTGCCTGTCTCAAGGGTGACCCACAGTACCTCTCCCCCCCTGCATTCCTTTTATCTCAGTCGCTATAATACCCTCCTTGACGTAAAGAGCACACCCCCTCCCTTTTTACCCCTCCCAATTTCTCCAAAACAGAGTAGCACCTATTGCTACATCCCAGTCATGGTTTCCAGTATACCATGTCTTGGTAATAGCTACAATGTCCAGGTCAACCTCCGTCATCAAGGCCACCAGGTCTGGGATTTTATTTCCTAGCCTGCAGGCATTAGTAAACATGGCCTTCAATGTTTTGCCATTTCTCCTTTTATCATCCTTCCTTTTGCTTTTTTGCCTCCACCATTTGACCTTCCTGTTTTAACCCTCTTTCTCCTGTCCTCCACTGTTCCCCCTTTTATGAATTTAGTTACCTCTGGCAATATCATAACTTTGTATCTCCCCCTTGCCCCCCCCCCCTTTATGTCTAGGGGTCCTGATGATAACCTGGGGGGACGAACCGGAAACCTTCCAGGGATCAGGCCTACAGCTCAAGGGAAAAAAAAACACACAAGGCCTTACCTCACCTGCAAATCTCATACAGCATAGTGTAGATTGTTCTCTCACCAAATAGGCTGTAGTTTACAAACAGCTGCACCTTCAGGCTGGGCCAGGGTGGTCGGAGGCTGAATCTTTCTTTAGAGGAAGAATTTGGTTAGTTCATTTAAATAATCCCAACACACACGAAGTAAAAGAGCAAATAAAGAAAATTTAATTTTGTTCCTATTTCAATTAATAAATAAATAATGTGCGCAGCTCCATGAAGCCAAGAAACAAACAAGCCAGATGGCATATACAGGAGGCACCACCAGTACCAGGCTAAGAAAGGTGTTTAGAACAGGCATGAAAAAATAGACCAGGTGCAGAGTGCACACAGATAATTTGAGCCAGATTAAAGCTCAACACCTTAGAGGGTACAATGCATGACCTAAACCAGTACTTGGGGAGTGCCTTACTCCCCACCCCGAAGTAACCCAAATCGGGGATGCAGCCTTTAGCACACCGCAGCTGCCCTGAAAACCTTGCCTGAGAACCAACCAATTTGTAACCCTCTTACAACAGGGACAGGATTCAGGGAATAACTATAGCATGCACGACTCTGCTGCTTCCTTACAGTTACTCTCACTCTGCATTTCTTTTGTGGGCCTAACACAGGACCTGCCCCAGACACGGGCACAGCAGGCCTGATAAAACGAGATCCCAAAATGCAATCCACCCAAACTTACCCTGGCAGCGTGCCACACTGGGAAAGACCTCCTCAGAGCTGCCACCTCAATGATGCTCTGTCACAGCCCTGCCACTGCCGCGACAGCCCCACTGCCATACCTTGCACCAGGACTCCCAAACCCATATAATGATAGGCTTATCTCCAGGCTGCTGTCCACCCAGCCGCTATTCTTACCAAAACCCAAGTTCCCAACGGTCACCATACTCCTACCACACTCCCTATCAAGTTGAAAATGCATAGCCATTGACACCAACACCAGCTAGTACCTCCCAGGCCAGAGGTTTGAAACCCCAGCCCGACTCATCCTATATCCAGCCCACCAACTCCCCTCTTCCTCCCTAGGGAGCGGAACAAAGAAACGCCCATTAAAGAGAATTTAACCAAAAAGGGAAAATACATATGGTAAACCAGCCCTGAGAGGGTTGCCTTACAACTTAATGGTCCTCCATGTTGACTGCACTATCCTGTGGGGGTGGGCAGTTTAATTCTCCCTGCTTCCTTCCACCACCCCCCCCCCGGCTAGTTTAAATGCTTACCAGTGAAGAAGTTAAACCATTCACTAAGGACAATGGTCCCCTCCCTGGATGGATGTAGGCCTTGTACAGGTCCACATTCTTCCAGGTGGTTCCCCAGTCCCCGATAAAGCCAAAGCCCTTCTCTCTACACTAGTTCTCCAGCCAAGCGTTGAAGTCCCTGGTGCAGAAGTTCCTAGCCTCCCCCTTGCCATGGACAGGCAGCACCTCTGAGAAGGTCATGGAGCTTGCTGCCTGCCCAAGGCCCCTCCTTAACTACCTGAACTCCTCCTGCACCCTTTCTATCCCTGCCTCATCCATAGCCAGGTCATTTGTCCACAGGTGGACAATGACATCAAGCTCCCCCCTCCTCGTTACTGTTGTAGCAATTCTCTGGATCCTCTCCCCATCCCTCCGAGCTGTGCTTCCCAGCAGACACTTTACCTCCCTTTCCTTCACTGTACCCATCCCCAAATCCCTCCCTGGGCTATGGAGTCCCCCACTAGGAGAAGCTTCCTCTTCCTTTGGGGTCCTCTACCACCCACCTGCAGGGCTCTCTTGTGGAGAACCTGCTCAACCCCCCTTGGTTGCAACTTCAGGTGACACTGTGAGACCCTCCTGCTCCTCCAAAACTGCACAGGAATTCATTCTTCAATTACACCAGGTGGGGGGATACAGTGGGAACACCAGTCTTTTGAACTTGAAATGGCTGAACTTGGTAAGGGGCCTCAATTGGGTTCCAACAAGGGCAAACAAATGTTTTTTGTAATCTTCTGCCTGGGTTTTTCCCTCAGATTAACAAAGTCCTGACCAGGACTTCACCCCCTTTAAAGAGCTAGCAAAACTGATTGTTAGAAAAGAACTCCTCGGGGCTGCAGCCCAGAGGTACTCATAATTTCTGCAGGCTTCAGGGAGTGCTGTGAAAAGAAAGGGTTTGGCAGTACCACTCTGAATGCAGCAGGCAGTCTCTATGGAGCACCACTGCAGGCTGGAGGTTATAAGCAGGTGCCTGATTCTTTACCCATGACAGACCTTTTGTTGTCTTTGCCCCGTGGGCCTTTTGTCATCTTTGCCCCATGGGTCTTTTGCCATCTTTGACACATGGGCCTTTTTGCCGTCTTCCAAGGGGACCACCCAGGTTTGTGGTCATCTAGGACGCCCGGTAGGTTGTAGAGATTCCACTGGAACTTAAATACAGTTATGCTGTTAACAGTCTCAATCCCAGCCCATAAAAACTTTTCTCGCCAGCTGGCAAACAGTTCAAACCAGGTTACAGAATTAAAATGAGAAGTCAAGTCAAGTCAATCTTTATTTATATAGCGCCTTTCAATATCAAGGTGCTTTACAAAGTATAAACCAAAGATCTACAAGCTCACGACAATATTAATTATTTAAAAATCAGACTGGGAAAGCCAGGGAAAATAGATATATTTTTAACATAGACTTAAAACTACTGACGGTCAGGCATTCTCTTAACTGACGAGGTAGAGAATTCCACAGGGTTGGCGCTGCAAAAGAAAAAGCACGAGTTCCAGATGTTTTTAGACAAACCCTGGGAATCTCTAGCAATCCCTTGTCAGCGGATCGGAGAGGATGACTAGGGGTGTAGAGAGTCAGGAGATCTTTCAGGTAGTCGGTTCCCTGTTCATGGAGGGCTTTAAAGGTAAGCAAGCCTACCTTAAACGTGATCCGCCACTGAACTGGCAGTCAGTGCAGTCCACGCAGCACAGGCGTTACAGTATGTTACTGGACCAAGAAGTACCAGTCAACAGCATGGCTGCAGCATTCTGCACCAGCTGCAAGTGGCAGATATCAACCCCAGACAGCCCTAGGTAGAGGGCATTGCAGTAGTCAAGACGGGTAGTAATGAAGGCATGGACCAATGTTGGCAGGTCGCCAGGCAGAACCAGGTATTTCACCCGAGAGATATTCCTCAGATGGTAAAATGAGGATTTAACCACTGCTGACACCTGAAATTTCAGGGTCAAACCGTTGTCGAAAATAACACCCAGGTTCTGCACCCGATCCGAGGTAGTGAGCTGGACACCATCAAGCCACAGGCCGGATATGTGCCCAGCTCCAAAACCTGCCCCGGGCAACCCGGGTCCACAACCAACACCTCAGTCTTATCCAGATTCAGTCACAGCCAACTGGAACCCATCCAGTCTTTGATCTCGGAAAGGCAACTATTTAGCATAAAGACCACATCATTCTGTCTGGGCGCAAAGGACAAAGGAAGAACAGCGATTCAGATACATCTTAAATGGGAAACAAAGGTTGGCAGTTCAGTTACTTCCCGGATGGGAGAGGAAGACTAGTAGGCACTCTGCCTAGAAGTTTTAGGGCTCGGAGGGGCCTATCTGCCCCAAGGATAGATAGCCTACTGGATTGTGCAGCCCCCCCATTCTGTTTTACAGCCTTCCCCAGCTGGCATTAATCTCTTTTATAGCCTCTCTCAGCTTCCAACCTTATTGGCCAACATCTTCCCGGGCTCACAGAAGGTACCCTTTTACCCTTCCCAGAAGCACTGGTGGCAGGGAGAACTACTGGGGATACCATGTTTGTCTACTTTGTGCTACTTTGCTTTTGCAGCCTGTAACATTTGATCAAAGCCCATTCAGGGGCAGTTAATCATCTGCACTGGCCTCACTTACTTTGCAGAGGCCAGGGAAACCCTTTTTTTGTGCCGCAGGAGCTCCATTTGGCTGTCAGGGCTCCCAAAACAAAAGGCACATGATTTGCACCTTCCAAATGCTGCAGGTGCGCATGCGTACCTCATTTATACTGTGCCTGGCCCCACTGCCTATTGGGGACCAGGAAACAACCAGTACTGCTCCTGGAGGCTTTTTTACTTAAATCTCAGCTCCACTGCCTGCCCTGGAGCCAAGAATACTTTTACAATACAGCCATAAGGCCAAACACACTTCTGGGAGCCACGTCCCCTTTAAGGCTTTAGTCACACATGCATTGCTACTGCATGTGCAGCAATGTTGCTTACAGCACTAGCTGTCATAGAAAAACTCTGAAATAGAAGCAACAGTACTTCCACCCCAGTGCCCGGAGGTGCAAATAGCACAACAGACTTCAGTCCCATCTAATTTTGGGGCCGAGGAACAAAGTACATAAGCACCCACTGTCGCAAAGATCAGGGAAGTGAGCCCTAGCCCAAATCATGCCAGGGCTCCTAGAAGGCACTCCGATCCTGATACGGCAGTCCAGGGAACTAGAGGCAGAGGACAGCAACAGCAGGGCAAAAAGGGGCTGTAGGCTAAACAGGTAAGCCTCACATTGATGGGGTTGGGAGCTTATATTAGTGTTGTAGGCAAACTCAACAAGAGGAACAAAGTGGTTCCAAGTGTTGTGTGTTTCCTCCAGGTACTTTGTGAGTGTGTTTAGAATGGTAGACATCATTCCTTACATAGAAACATGTCACATAATTATTTTGCTTTGTCCATTGCATTGCGGATGATAGCTCATTGTGTGGATCTTTTTAATGTTGAGGAGTCTGCAATTCTCTTGAACAACAGTGGAAAGATAATTAGTGCCTCTGTATGAACACGGGTATGAGGGGGTACTGTGATGGGAAATAACTGTGTTGAGGATGGTCTTTTCTATGGTAGCAGCTTAGAATCCCTTTAATGGAATGAACTCAAGGTATTTTGTAAGGTAGTCCACAAAAACAAGAATGTATTTGTTGCCAGAGTCAGAGCATGTTTGCAAAGGTCCAATAATTTCTGTGCTGACTTGCTGAAATGGTACTATGACCACAGGAACTGGGATGAGGTGTGCCTTTGTTGGTTTGGCAGGAGGATTTCTTTGGGATCAGGGCTGGAAGGACTAGGCAAATTGGACATCTTTGTTCACCTGAGGCTAAAAGAAGTAGAGCCTTGCTTTTCAAGAGTTCCATGGATTCACGTATGACCTCTAATAATGGGCAAGGCATGAGTAGAAAGAAGAACTTTCTTGACTAGGCAGAGACGCAGGCACTAACTGTACACGAGTTCTGTCCATGCGATGGCCTTCGCCTTACTCGGTCCAGATGGGAAAAAGTACACCATCATTGAAGAAGTACTACGAAGCAAGGAAAAGAACATCCTGGCAAAGTTGCTTCTGTTGTGCAAGATTTCCATATTCTAGTGATTATGTCTGGGAATTGAGAGTCTGCTCTTTGCCGAGTTTTGACAGTTGCCAGGGAGAGAGCGGTTGCAGAGGAGGTGAGAATCTCTTTGGCAGATTGCAGAAACTTGGGAATGGTGCTGTTTTCTTTTTTTTTTTGTTAGATACACGTTATTTTTTTTTCTGTTCCCTTCTTAGGCTTCTCGGTCCACCTCTTCTTCCGGCCAGCCATATACCCCACCAACACATAGAAACATAGAAACCCAGACTTTGACGGCAGATAAGGACTGCTTGGCCCACCCAGTCTGCCTATTTCAGTACCTATTGGATAAGCTGCAGTTTCTAGTTAACCAACAGCCTATTTCCTCCCACTCCACTATAATTGCCTTATGTCTGTCCCATGCATGTTTGAATTCCCCCACTGTTTTAGACCCCACAACCTCCCCAGGAAGGCGGTTCCATGTGTCCACCACTCTCTCTCCGTGAAAAGAAATTTCCTCACATTGCCCCGAGCCATCCCCCCTCTATCTTTAAATTGTGCCCCCTTGTTCTTGCACATCTCTTTTTCTGAAAGATGCTACCCTCCTGGACTTTGTTGATTCCCTTGAGGTACTTGAAAGTTTCTATCATGTCCCCCCATCCCTCCTTTCGTCAAGGGTATACATGTTAAGCTCTCTCAGTCTCTCTTCATATGGTTTCTGATGCAGACCCTGCACCATTTTAGTTGCCCTCCTCTGGACTGCCTCCACCCTGTCTATGTCATTGCGGAGATGGGGTCTCCAAAACTGCACGCAGTACTCCAGATAGGGTTTCACCAACTGTCTGTACAGAGGGATAACCACTTCCCTTTTTCTACTTGTGATGCCCCTCTCTATGCATCCCAGTGTCCCCTCGGCTCTCCTTACTGACTTCTCACATTGCTTGCCCACCTTCAGGTAATCTGATATGACTACCCCCAGGTCCCTTTCCATTATTATTGTTGTTAGTACCTCCCCTGCCATTGTGTACTCTTCTCCTGGGTTTCTGTTTTCCAGGTGCATTACTTTGCACTTCTTTGCATTGAATCTAAGTTGCCACACATCTGACCATTCCTCCAACCTTGCCACGTCCCTTCTCATCCTTTCTACCCCCCTTGTGTATCAACTCTGTTACAGATCTTTGTGTCATCTGCAAAGAGGCATACCTTTTCTTCCAGACCCTCTGCAATGTTACCTATAAAGACGTTAAAGAGGCCTGGACCCAGTACTGAACCCTGAGGTACTCCACTAGTAACCCCTCTTTCTTCGGAGTGAGTTCCATTCACTATTACTTTCTGTGTCCTGTTGTGCAGCCAGTTTGCTACCCAGGCTACCACCCTGGGACCCACTCCCAGGCTGGTTAACTTGATTATTAATCTTTTGTGCGGGACTGTGTCAAATGCCTTGCTAAAGTCTAGGTAGGCTATATCCACAGCTCCTCCCTGGTCAATTACTTTGGTCACCCAGTCAAAGAAATCAATTAGATTTGTCTGATAAGACCTTCCTGCTGTGAATCCATGCTGCCTTGGGTCCTGTGACACTCTGGCCTCTAGGTACTCAACAATTCTTTCTTTCAGAAGTGATTCCTTCATTTTCCCTACCACTGAGGTCAAACTAACAGGTCTGCAGTTTCCTGCTTCTGCCTTGCTTCCACTTTTGTGAAGGGGAATCACATGTGCCCTCCTCCAGTCCTCAGGTACCACCCCATCCTCCCATGATTTGTTAAAAAGGGTGGTCAGGTCACGTGATGGCAGCCTAGTGTGTTGCAGCAGTTCTATGGGAGCTCCGTTCCCCACCCGCTAATTTAAGCTAAATATAGTACTTAGACGCAAAACTCACCTTGGCGGAAAGCCAGACATTGCAGCAACAGTGGTCAGAAACAGTAAATTGAGTCTCGGATGGAGATCTATATGAAAAAAACACTACCGAGACAATCTCCGCCGCTCACCCCGGAGAAAGAGAAGGCCTCAAAACGGCCTAGACAGCAAGCTCCGACCTCGTTGAAAATGGCAGCAGTGCCGACCATGCTCTCAGAAGAAAAATTTCTTGAAATAATGCAACCACTTCAAGTGGCAATTTCTACTATCACAGAAGATTTGCAGGAAATTAAAAATTCCGTAGAATCTTTAACACAGAGAGCTGGGGACTCAGAGGCCATACTGGCGTCGCTGGAGAAAAGGCAAGACAAGACGGATTTGGGGTCAGCTGTAATGGGATGCAGGATGAAGAAACTGGAGGAAAAGATAGAGGATCTTGAGGGTCATAGTAGACGGAACAATCTGGTGGTAATTGGAGTCCCCGAGAAAGAAAGAAATGTGCCGATTTTATTTATGCAGAGGTTCTGCACTAAAATAGCTGGCGCCCAAATGGAGGAAATTTATCATCGAGAGGGCTCACCGAGCCCTACGCCCACCCTCGGCTCCGGGTCAGTCTCCTAGACCATTAATTTTCAAATTGCTGAACTACATCTACAGACAACACATTTTGTTGAAAGCAAAGGAAGCCCGTGAAGTAACTTGGGAGGGCAAGAAAGTGCGGATTGTGCAAGATCTCCCACATTCAGTGAGGCTGAGGAGGCAAGAACTTCATCCCTTGGTATCTAAATTAATTGCCGCATCCAAGCAGTTTAGAGTGAAATACTCTGCAATTTTAATGGTGAAAAACGAGGATAAATGGGTTTCCTATGATTCGCCACCTCAAGCGCTACTAGGACTGAAAGAGCTTTTCCCCGACTTACTTAGATGAAGGGATGCAGTCTAAACCGAGCGACGACCACTCGTGGTAGAATTATGAAGAATCTCCTGCAATTTTTAGAGATTGCACCTCTGCCTTAATGGGACTGAAGCAGTGATGCTACTACTGGTGAGCTGGGAAGCTTGTGACTTGTACCTTTCAGCATAAGCACATTTATGTATATCGTATAGTTTGTTTACCACAAATACGGTATTCACTTCACTACATCTGCATGACTTTGCAGTGGGAAATACGGTATACACAATGGATAAGAAAGGAACCTTGCCAGAATCGCATTTTGAATTGTAGTTGGTCAAATTGCGGTTACCTTGCTTGTTCCTTGCTAAGTTGAAACAGTTTACCAGATTACTTTTTCTCATCAAGACCAGCGTGAATTGGATGTTTCATTTTGTGCATGGGCTCAGACTTCAATGCGATTTCATTTTGGAACCAAACTACCTGGTTAAATGTGCTTAGTTTGGTTTTACTAAATTCAGGCTCCTACTAATTAGATATTCGCTATATTCATTTATCTCTCGTGACTAAGTCTATACCAGACATATGATAAATAATGGGCTGTAGTTTGCCTGTGTAGCTAAAAATATAGAACAATCTTGCCTTGAGCCTAAACTCGATATTTTGCTTATTTTAAAACGGCACTAATGTTAGTAAACGTCAAAGGATATAGCAGCTTTAGTATACAATAGTAATGCTTTACTAAACGATATTTTCTCTGGGTAGCAAATGTATATAGCTATCCACACTTCAATGCTATAGTTATACTGACCACCTAAAACTGGTTACACAAGTGTTAAGCTCTTGAAACATAGAGTGTAGATATAGATTGTATTTAGCTCTCAGATATTGCTATTGTTTTTGCTTCTTTTGATAATATTGATGACTAAAGTCTATCATAGGTGTGAGTCATATCTGGAAAAATATTAAGTTTCTAAACACCTGCATGTAATATAAATCTTAGTTGGATGGGGGCTCCGGGGACATAGCTGTTTGATCTGGGTCTGCTTTTGTAAAATCATGTGGCATATGATGTTTGGGAGTGCAGTGTGTTGGAACTGGGGATGTTATGTTATACAATCTGTTATAATGTATAAATACAATAGATGTAGACTATGGGGTTTGGACGACTTTAGATGTGGAGAGGGAAAGATTACGCATGGCTCATACTTAAGCTCTGTTGATTTAACTGGTGATATCTTTTTGCATTCTGTATGCCTCTCAATGGCCTGGAGTATAGAATTTGGATGGCATTCTCAAAAGGGCACGTTTGCCTATTATTCTCGGTTACCTTTCAATTATTGATTTAGGACATAAGTAATAACTATCATTTTGTGAGCTGGAATGTCAAAGGAGCCAAGAACAGGGTTAAAAGACAGGTCATATTAAAGCACTTGCAGTTACTGCGAGCACAAGTAGTTTTCTTGCAGGAAACACACCTTAAAAGACAGGATGTGCTCTTTTTCAGAAAATTATGGGTTGGTCAGGCGTTCGGGGCGGGAGCATCCACAAGCAAAGGAGGGGTAGTGATTTCACTGGCCAGGAATGTACCGTTAAGCTGACTCAGGAAATATGGGGTAGGTACATAATAATACATGGATCCTGGAATCCTGCCCGGTCCTCTTTGGATCGATATATGGCCCAAATAGTGACTCTCCCCATTTTTGTAAACTTATTAAATACCATAGTAGCGAATCCACCTAAGCGTACGATACTGGGTGGGGATTGGAACTTAGTTCTCCAGACGGATATCGACAGATCGGATCTAACACAGCGAGGTTTATCTCCAGCGCAAAGAGCATTGAAAGAACTTATAGGTAGTGCTGCGTTAGTGGACATATGGAGAGTTCTTAACCTCTCCGAAAGACAATACACTTTCTTTTCTGCGGTACACAAAACATATTCTCGAATTGATTATTTACTCATAAGCTCCCATGCAATCTCAGGGGTCACACATGCAGGAATCACAGCTAGAGTTTTATCTGACCACTCACCTGTCGACATGGAGTTCTGCTTAGGGGCAGGGGGCAAGCGCTCTCCGCAGTGGCGTTTGAATAGCCAATTATTAAAAGATCCAGCCTCTTTTGAACATACCATGGAGCATATTACCCTTTTCCTTAACTGCAACCTAGGAACAGTCGATAAGAATGATTTAGTTTGGGCAGCTCTAAAATGCTCCCTGAGAGGTGAATTTATTAAAATGACCTCTAATAGGACCAAGCGTCAAAGGGTTCAGCTGGATGGGCTCCTAACTAGTATTAAAAATATAGAAAGTAATCTCTCGTACCTCTCCAGCAGAGATATGGACCAGATTATATCAGCTGCAGGCCCAATATGCAGGTCTAAGCGCAGAGGACTGAGTTATCTTTACACAGAACCAAGCTGCAATACTTGGATGTTGGAGAGAAAGCAAGCAGGCTATTAGCGATGCGTATCCATCAAGTAGAGGCTTCGCAATTCATTGCTGGAATTTATTCTGAGAAAGATTGCAAAGTCTGTACCGACCCCCAAGAAATGGTGGAAATGTTTGGTTCCTTTTATCAAGACCTGTATTCAGTGACCCCATCCTCATCACTTGCTGAATCAGGTTTAAATTCTTATCTTAGGTCTGTGATTCTGCCGAAAGTCTCAGCCACTGATGCTGCCCTTTTGAGTGCCCCAATCACTCTAGGGGAAATACAGGAGGTCATCCAGCAGTTACCCTTAGACAAGTCCCCTGGACCAGATGGGCTGTCCAGTAATTTTACAAACCTACCAAACTGTTATAGCACCTGTGCTAAAGGATCTCTTTAGCTACTGGTTTAATAAGGGATGTCAGAGTCCAGTTTTTAGAGGCCGTGATATCCCTAATCTTAAAACCTGGGACCCCCAAAATCTCAGTAGCTACCGACCCATTTCATTATTAAATACCGATATAAAAATTTTGGCCAAAGTGTTGGCTAACAGATTTACTAAAACTATAGATAACCTAATAGGACACTAACAGGTCAGATTCATGGCTGGAAGGTCATCCCAAGACCATATGAAAATTGCTGCATCTCATTGTGGCTAGAGATTCCAATGTACCCATGGTGTTGATTTCACTTCGATGCTGAAAAAGCATTTGACAGAGTCTCCTGGGATTTCTCTTTGCCACTTTAACATCTTTTGGTTTTCCGGGAGACTTTGTCAAATGGATTAAAGTATTATATTCCTGTCCCTCGGCCAGAGTAAAATGTAATGGATTGTTATCTTCCCCATTTAAACTAGCTCGGGGCACTAGGCAGGGGTGTCCTCTATCCCTGCTACTATTCAACATATACCTAGAACCCTTCCTTCTTAGAATGGCGGGTACTGCCAATATTACGAGAATTCAGGTGGGTGGTGTTAGATATGCATTCTCGGTTTACGCAGATGATGTCTTATTACATTTAGAGAACCCAAGTACCTCAATTCCCACTGTTCTAGAGGAAATTGAGGAGTATTCTAAGGTATCCTATTATAAACTTAACCGGGAGAAAACGATGGTGATCCCCCTGAATCACAAAGTTAATAAAGTGGAATTGACCCCCCTAGGACTTACCTGGGAGACAAAGTCCATAGTTTACTTAGGAATCAGGATCTTTAGGGATTCCAGCACCATTTTGAGAAACAATATAGACAACCTCATTAAAATAATATCCAAAGACCTTGAGAGATGGCGATTACTTCCTATTTCATTATGGGGTAGACTAAGTATAATTAAAATAAATCTATTGCCTAGAATATTATACCCCTTGGGAATGTTGGGTGTGTATCTCCCAAAAATTTGGTTCTCCAGATTGCGAGGTATGCTAAGCTCCTTTCTGTGGAACAAAAAGAATGTTCGTAGGTCTTAATTCAAATTGACAGCATCAAAAAGCGAGGAGGCCTTGCAGCCCCTCTTTCTTCTTATATTACATTGCACAACATCTAGGTAAGCTGTTCTACTGGCAGAAAGGGTGGATCATACAACATACTCTCCTTTGTGGCTACCTATTGAAAAACACCTGGCATCTCGTGAAAGATGCTGCTAGTGCGACCCTCCTATATGCCTCTCCATCCCATATTCCCAAGTCTCTCAGAACAATCCTATGGGCTGGTCATTGAAAGCCTCTCATCAGGCCCAAATATACCTCGCAATTAAGTGAAGCCAGTCCTCCTGACCAACAATTGTTGATAATCCACATTTCAAAATTGGTGGTGTATCAATACTGTATACCTTCTGGCCTTGGTTGAGTCAATGTAAAGTCTCAGAGATATGGAGGGGTGGAAAAGTGGTTACCCTGGCTCAATTATGCGACTCTGCTGGTGCTGTTAGTAATGAACCCTTTAAACACCTCCAAGTCAGCAAGGCCCTATCCTCGTTCTCCCGGCTTTCCCCATTAATAGATATAGGGGAAAGAGATCCTATTGCACTCCTCCAGGTTGCTTCCCAGCCACATAAAGTGTCAAATCTGTATAAAATTCTTCAGGATTGGGACCATAGATTATCCTCGGGAATCTGCTTTTATTGGGTAAGGGAATTAGGCCTCCCTGAAGATGCTAATGTGTGGAAGAAACTTTGGATATCACTGTATAAGTTTATCAAACAAGATAGACTCAGATTAGTTCACCACAATATTATGTATAATATGTATTTGACACCAACCAAACTCTTTAGATATGGATCCTTGCACACCAACATGTAACAGGTGCAAGGCGGACATAGATTCCCTCTATCACATGTTATGGTTGTGTCCACATATTAAGGTATTTTGGCAATCCATTAATAATTCTTTAGACCCTATCCTTGGCTTGAGGGAACTGTTTACACCTGAAGTTTGTCTGATAAATTATTTCCCAGTTGATACTCCAAAAAGTAGGAAAACGCATATGACTCTTGTCACAGCAACTGCCAAGTTAACAATAATGAGGCACTGGACAGATAAAATCCACCTTTAATATTGGAATGGTTTAGGAAATGTGTTTTGGCTTTACAGTTGGAAGACATATAGCACTTAAAAAATAGAGACAAAACTTTTACTTCACTGTGGGCATGCTTAGAGGCTATCCTGACAATATGGAAATCCTAATGAAAAGGGGCCACAGTATATCTGCGGTTCAAATGGTAGCAATAGTGCGTAGTCTGGGGGGTGGGATGGTGGTAGATGGGTTTTCTTTTTTCTTTTTCCTTTTCTTTTTCTTTAATGTAAAAACAAGCACCTGGTGTTCTCAGATGTACGAGTTTACCTGATTTTGTTTACCTGGTGCTGAAATATTAATAAAGCTTTTAAATAACAAAAAAAAAAAAGGTGGTCAGAGGTGTCACTAGGTCCCCCTTAGTTCTTTTAGGATTCTGGGGTGAATCCCATCTGGCCCCATTGCTTTGTCCACCTTGAGTTTTAGGAGTTCTATCAGGACTGTCTTCTGTAAATGGACTGTTCTCAACCCCCCTACCCAGAGTGCTTCTATTGTTTGGTTTACGTAATTCCTCCTGCTCTTCTTCTTTTGTGAATACTGAGCAAAAGTATTCATTCAGTATCTCTGCCTTTTCACTGTCTCCCTCTGCCCACCTCCACTCTCCTTTATTAATCTTCACTATCCCTCCCTTAGCCATTTTATGCTCCTAATGTACCTATAAAAGGTTTTATCCCCCTTCTTAACCGAGTTGGCTCTCTTTTCCTCGGTTTGAGCCTTTGCTATTCTGACTGCCTTCCCCACTTCTTTCTGCTTTAACTGATACAATTCCCTGCTGTGCACCTTCTGTGATTCCTTGTACTTTTTGAATGCAGCCTTTTTCTCCCTAACCTTCCCTGCCATCTCTTTTGAGAACCATAGTGGTTTTTTACTCTGCTTTGTTTTCTTTACTTGTTTCACACAAAGGCTTGTTGCCTCCATGATGGCAGTTTTGATTTTTCTCCATTGTTCTTCCACCCCTCCTTTCTGGCCATTTGCTAGTGCATTCCTTAAGTATTTGCCCATTTTGCCAAAGTCAGCCCTCCAAAAGTCCAAAATCCTTGTTTTTGTATGGCTTGTCTCCATGGTTGTGCTTATTGTGAACCACACTGTGCAGTGGTCGCTTGTTCCCAGATGGCTACTGACTTCTAAATCTGTGATCCTCTCTCCATTTGAGAGTACCAGGTCAAATATTGCTCCCTCCCAAGTGGGTTCCAACACTAGCTGTCTAAGGCATGCCCCCCGTAGGGTATCGAGAATGACCTTGCTCTTGGAAGTGGCTGCAGTACATGTGGTCCAGTTAACATCTGGCATATTCAGGTGCCCCATCAACAATATCTCCCCTTTTTCAGCCATTTTAAGAATATCATTTTCTTGTCCATTTCCTCCCCTTGAGACAGGGGTCTGTATACAACCCCTGTGCGGACTGTGATGCCATTCCCTGTCTCCAAGGTGACCCACAGTGCCTCTTGTCCTCCCCCTTTACCTTTCAGTTCTGTAGCTTTGATCCCTTCCCTTATGTAGAGAGCTACTCCACCTCCTCTTTTACCCTCTCTGTCCCTTTTGTAGATTGTCTACCCTGGTATGTTGACATCCCAGTCATGGTTCTCCGTGCACCATGTTTCCATGACTGCCACAATATCCAAGTGTTCCTCTTCCATCAGGGCTACTAGCTCAGGAAGCTTGTTTCCCAGACTACGGGCATTGGTACTCATTGCCCTCCATTTAATGTTGGCTTTGTCCTTTTTTCCCCCATCCCTGCCCTTATTGTCTTTGTCTATTTTTCTTTTTACCCCTGTCCTGCCCTCTGTCGAGCTCTGTACCTCGGTGTTTACCTTACTACCTGCCATGTTTTGTGGGTGGAGGTTTGAAATTTCCTGCTTCCTATCAGGACCTCCCCCCTTGGCTAGTTTAAAAGCTTGCCAAGGAAGCATTTAATCACCTAGGAACTTGGTTCCCTTCCTGGACAGATGCAGACCATTGTGCCAGTATAGACCTACATTTCTCCAGGTGGACCCCCAGTCCCCAATGAAGCCAAAGCCCTGTGCTCTGCAGCAGTTTTGCAACCATTCATTAAACTGCTTGGTGTGCAGTACCCTAGCCTCACCCATGCCATAGAGTGGCAGCACCTCTGAGAAGGTTACCATGCTTGCTTCCTGTCTGAGGCCCCTCCCCAACTCCACAAACTCATCCTGCACTGCACTGATCTCATACCTAGCTAGGTTATTTGTCCCAAGGTGGACAATGAATATCTAGTTCCCTCTCCTGTGATGCTGCTTCTGCAATCCTGAGGATTCGCTTCCTGTCCCTCCAAGCCATGGCACCAGGCAGGCACCTTACCTCCCTCTCCCTTCCATTCCCCAGTTCTACCCCCCTAACAACTAAGTCCCCTACCAGAAGCAGTTTCCTTCCCCTGTGGTGTCCCTTGCCACCCTTTTGTAGGTCTTCCTTGTGGATGTCCCCAGCATTATTCTTGGTCTCCACTGAGGGTGTCACCATAGAGGAACCTTGCTCTGCCAGACTAGCAAATGAATTGCGTAGAGGTACAGCTATAGGGATGCGCCTCTGTTCCACCACCCTTATCCTCCCAGAACCCACTGTGATCCAACTGCTCCTCATACTTGGCAACCTCGAAGGCATTGGTTGTGGCACTGGTGCTCTTTGGGCAGGGAAGGCCTCCATAGTCCTTGCCAGTTTAGCCTGGAGTTGGGCAACCTCCTCCCTCAGAGCTGACAGTTGCCTGCAAATAGGGCAGTGACGCAGTTTCCAGAATGTCTCCTGGAAAACTGCTGTCCCACAGCCAATGCATTGCACCACTCCCCACATGTTCTTCTCCCTTATAATACACAATATGTATATAATTTTTTTATAGGGGGGTGTACTTACCTTTTATGCACTGTGCTGGGTTATTAAGGATATGATAGAGTTCTGCCTCCTGACCTGTTGAAGAAGTGATGTCAGAACCGTGGCTATAAAGGAAATGCCACGCCTGGGGCAGGTGTTCCTCAACCACCGGTGACTGTCAGAAACAATCACCTACACCACTGCTCTACCACCCTGGTGAGTACTGCCCTTCTTTACAGTAATTCAACCCACAACACAATTTATTAGACCACTGCTCCTACACAAACAACTCTACTGAACCCAGGGATAAAAATGAATTCTCTCCTCAGCCAGCAGGAAACTTCAAAAATGTTGCAAAAATATCCTTCCAAATCCTAGGTCTCAACTACAGGAATCAAGCAAATTCAGTTGTATTTCACTCCCCCTGGTTATAAAATTACTACACTTTAATGTAAGCCTGCAATTCTCTTCTTAATGCCAATAAGTAAAAATGAAGCTTTGCGTTGAAAGCATCGCTCACCTTCCTAACAAGTCCGAAACAATATTATGTCTTACCAGGTTCCCAGTTCCTAAAATGAGGTATAGTTTGTTCTCTGCAGTATAGTAAGTTCCTCAGCCTCAAACAGAAGCAACCAAGTCTGTTTGACACCCTCGCCCCAACCCCATCTACCTACCTCATATTGCAGCCGTCCCAGGGGTAGCCTGGTGTATCCCTTCACTGGATGGGTCCCTCTCCTCCGAGGGGGAAGGCACCAGGAAGGACAACTAGTGCACTATCTATTCAGTCCCTGGGAGCTGCTGAGGTGGCTTTGGGGATTCAGGGCACTCGCAGCGGCAGGAGCCGGTGGCCATCATCAGGCCGGCCAAGAAGCATTTTTCTGGTTTGCTCTCCCAGGGGGGCATGGTGTGCCACAGATGTCAAGGCACATGCCGACATCCACCATGCCCCTTGCATTCAGAGGGGCTTGCCGAGCTGTAGTGTTCCTGGCCTTCATCAGGAGATCGCACACAGTGAGCCACATCCTCTCCCCCCCCCCCAGAAGAAGCGAGTAGTTGTTGGATGCTCGCACCTTCTCCTCCCAGCCAGCCCTCCAGTGACCCAGGTCCATTCCTGAACCTGGGTCACCAGCGTCGCAAGCAGAAATCCAACTGCTGCACTGACGGGCCGACAAATATACGTTAATAAAGTTTTCAAACAATTAACAACAAATACAAAACACAGAACAAAAAAAAGCAACAGCAAGGGACCCTGCCGATAAAAAGAAAACCAAAAAGTAATGAAGGAAAAACAACCAACAGACCATACTAAACCGTAGAGAGCCAAGCATAAAGCATTTCCACTTTGTGAAGAACCCCGCATGATTATGTCTAACATTAGCAGTGTTTAATTCTAAATTTAAGGCACTGAGGAGTTCCTTATGCCACTCCAACCAGGCTGGTACCATTCTATCTAACCAATGACACAGTAGAACTATTTTAGCGGCAGCGATAAGAGCCATATAGTTCCTCTGATATGTAAAATGAATATTACAATACTAGCCCAATGAACATACTTCAGGGGTGAATAGCGATCCTAACTCAAAAGAAGAGTCCAGACATGTCTCAGTGGCTAACCAAAACAGAACAGCTTTATTGCACTGCCATAGTATATGGAATAACAAACAATCAGCTTGTTGACACCTGATAAAAATACAGTAGTGTGTGCTTGATGTCTCGTCTTGTTCAACCTGACAGGGGTGAAATACATATTATGCAAGACCTTAAACCGGATTTGCCTGTACCGATATTGCTTTATTATTATTATTATTTTTTTCTATGTTTTAGTCACCATCTTCTGGTGGGTCCCCTTCAGCCGCTCCTACCATCAGACCAGGGATCCTCCCTGGACTTAGTGACCCCTGGATTACCCCACAGGGCGGAGCCACCAGAGCCCCCCCAGTAGCCCTGGGGAGACCATCAGATCTATGACAGCCAGGAGGCATCATGCAGCGTTAGAGTCTTGTCTTTTTTTTTCCATGGGGGCGTGTCCAAAGTGGATGCTGCGACACAACCACATTACGCGATCCGACACCCCCCGAGGAGTAACGCCACCAGTGTTCCAGTAATACGCATCCTGTGGTTACCCGGGAGCAACGAACCGGAAGCACTCAACCCTCCTTCCCCCCTCAAGAGGGAAGAGCATGCAATGACCCCTCAATTCACCCACAGCCGACCCTCGGGCGTCCAGAGTCCATTCCCGAGCCTAGGTCACCCATGTCACAGCAGTAAATCTTTCCGTTGTGCCAGAGGGCCAGAACTTGCTTTATTATTTTATACATATCTACCCAAATGCCCCTTCCCCCCGATTCCCACGTTCCCCAATTTAACGACAAGGCATTTTGCCAATAATATGCTATTCCAGTGGGAATAGAGGGGTGGAGGGATTGATAAAGATTATATAGTCAGGAAGTTTATGCGGTGAGGAGAATGATAGCTTAAACTCATCCAAATGGAAGGAAAAAGAATCTGTCAAAGGTGGAGAACCAAGATGAGACAGAGCTGACCTGGACAGTTGTAGGTGTTTAAAAAAAAAAAATTTAGAATCTAGGCCAAACTGCATACGAAATGTCATAAAATCAGCCAGTCTGTCAGCATGCGATAGTACAGATACTGGGGTGGAAGGGGGTGGGGAAGAAAGGAAAGTGGAATGGGTGCTCTATCTATCAGGAGATTGGGATTCCCAAGTATAGGCTGGACAGGGCAGACTGCAACTGTAAGTCAGAAATACCGGCATAGTTGTGTATGAACCAGTGTTCCCATTAACCCCCAACTGTACATGATTCACGTACAAATTACAAAATTCAATTACATTTTTGTGTGAAGGGGTACACTGTACTCCCATAATTCTGTTTGAAGTATATGTACCTGACAAAAATGTTGTACAAATGGTAGAATGAACCCTTATAATTTAATTTGTACCTCTGAAAACTTTTGGAGAAGGTGTAGTGCATCCTCAGATCTGCAGCCTTAATGGGAACACTGGTATGAGCTCAAGAGGACAAGTATATAGGTGTCTTTTTCAAAGACCAGGGAAGAGTTTTAGGTGGCACAAAAAGAAGAGAATATGGATCTATACCCATTCACTGACACGATGTTCTCTCCAGAGTAAGCCACTGAGGGACATAGCCCAGGATCTACCTGATCACCCCAGCGGAAATATTTAGTGCCATGAAGGGCCAGATAATACAAATAAAAATCAGCTAAACGAATACCACCCAGTTCTGTAGGAAATGTAAGTTTACTATAGGCACACCTAATGGCACCATTATTCCATAAAAATCTAGATAAAAATGAATGAAGATGCAAAAACCAAACCTGAGTCAGAAAAATGTTCAGCATGCCCAGTGGATAGAGGAGCCAAGGAAGGATATTCATTTTAATAAAACTGGCTCTACGCACAAAATGATAAAGGGAGTGCAGACCATCTCTTCAAATCTTGAGATATACTCTGTAGTAATCAGTCCAGATATAACTTGCATAAGAGGGAAGACCGACACAAAATAAAAATACCTAGACAAGGAAAGGCTTTTGAGGCCCACTGTAAACCTAGCTGTCGCATTGACGGCCTGATTGTCCTGTGGCCGTTGATGATAGGGAAGCTCCGGCCGCTCCGTCGATGGGCTAATTCCTTCCTTTTGCTCATCGATGCAGCTGCTGCTGGCGACGCCTGGGGACTTAATGCAGTTTCAAGGTCCCAGGCACACCTCAGTGCTTCAGCAATGCTCCGGAAGAGTCAAGCGCAGGAAGCTGTTGCACAAGGGAGCACAGGGAGCCCGTCTGTCGGGCTTGTGAGGCTGAGACTGGGGTCCCTGCAGCAGCGCTCTGGAGCACTAATAAATCAACTTGAAGTAGAAAAAAAAAAAGAGTAAAAACTCACCCACCGTGGTCTGCCACTTCTGTGACAGAGGTCCTGCAGAGTTCCTGCCACCAGACGGGCAGGAAGTAAACTGACATCTGGAGGAAATGGCTGGGAGGATACCTTCTTCCTGCAGAAGTCTGTCTACCTACCTCCTGCCTGTCACGTGGTTCCAGGAAGGACCTCCCAGAAGTGATGAGCCCAGAGACCAGCTTTAGGAGAGAGAAAGCCATATTAAAAACACCAAGGGGCAAAACTTTGGTATTACTAAGGTCAAGCTTATAAGCAGAAACACTACCAAAATGAGCAATTTCAGAAATAGCAGCAAGTAAAGACGTAATGGGGGAAAAAATATAAACGAATATCATCGACGTAGGCCGAAAGCTTATATTCGACTCCCCCTACAGAAATGCCACGTAACAGTGTACAAGTTCGGCTGTGTACCCAAAGCAGCGTGCAAGCCCGGGCTGTGTGCCCGGTGGGTTCAGAGCCTGAGGGCTAAAGTACTGAAGAAGTGTTCTTGGCTCTTTTAATCTGTATTACCAGGAGTGTAGCCCTGTGGGGGTCCATCTATGCTTTGTTTATTCTGTTTGGATGTGAATAAAAAGCCACACTTTAGAATCCCACTTCTGGTATTGGACATTACAGTTATTGCTTCCTGTGTTCGGAATTACTTGAGTGCCCCTGGGCAGAGTAGCCAAACCTAGCCTTTGTGCCGAGTGACCTATTCCTCCCCGAACCCAGCCCACCTGGTATTGCTGTCAGATTCAAACGGCATACCACTGGGCATTACAAAATGGAGGCACCGCTGAGGATTTGAGTTTGAAATTTTAGGGAGGAAAGGTGTTCGGGCAAAGGGCTAGCATTTTGGTTATCTGGCAGTGGGTAGCCCAAAAAGCTGAAGCAAGGTTAACTAGTGTGTCGCTGTGTGCTGTTGTCCATATGCTGCTGTTAAAATGCCAACTGTTTACCAAGGAGCAGTAAGGCTTGAGAGGGTATGCCCTTGCCCTGCATCAAAAATTACAGCGTTTTGTCAGCTTTTAAAAACTGTTGTGATAAAAAAAAGTGTGGAAAACTAGGGGTGGCAAAAGAAAAATTATTCCCTGGACGTTGGAAATGCTTTTTAGTGAATTGAGAGACATGTTGTGTTAATGGCCCTGAAAAATGGTTGAAATGGGCTCCCACCGTGGAGTCAATTAGGGAAAAAAAAAAGTGTGGTTTTGCAGTTTAAATTTGCCTGCTCGACGATCGCTGTGAGGAGAAGAGCACTCGCGAGGAAGAAGAGGCTCATTTGCATGACGTCGTGTGATTGATAAGACTGCAATCAGTCCCGCCCCAAGTCAGCTCTACAGCGACTGCCCAGCATTCGAGAGGGAGTGTAAGTGGAGTGTGTGTACTGGCTTACATGTTGCGGTGACTGAAAGCGCTGTAAAAGTTTTAAAAAAATCGGAGTTTTCTGTCTAAATTCGAGCTCAACCTACATCTTGATCAACTGAACTGTGAGTGTGGTGTTCAGAGGGATGATCGGTAGGACTGCCAACCCGCTTCTGTTCAGAGGCTTCCAAGACTGGCTGCAGGCCATTTTCCATCGCAGCAAACAGCTACTGATAACTGAGTTCCAATAGAAATAATTGCTCAGACAAGTGATTTTTGCCAAAAGCCAGCTGAATCTGTGTGCAGCAGTGTAATCGCTTTGCAATCAAAGACTGTGTTAAGTTTACCAGCAAAAGCAAGCCTTTTAAGCATATCAACTGTGAGCATAGTTATGGGTTCAGCGTCAGTGTAAGTTTCAAAGCCATGAGAGAGACTGTAAGTTGTATCAAGATATGCAGCAAGAGTTACAGGCAATCCTGTGCTTGAAATACTGAGGCTTTAAGGGACTGTGAGCTAGAGCAATGTTTTCAGCAAGTGAAAAGTCCGTAGTAAATCATATAAAGGTGCTAGGATAAAGAACAGTGCAAGTTTGTGCAGTTTGAGCAAAGTTATCAGTAGAGTGTGTAAATCGGATGCGCAGTGGCTTGACCCAATTTCAGAATGTTGATGCACAGGAGTGCTGCCACCGCCATTACAGTGTGGGGTAGTAGTGTAAACACAGCAGCAGAGGAGCCATTTTGAAAGTGAAAGATAGTGTTCAGTGATGTGGGACTTTCAGTGAGCATTTGTTTGTTTTTCTCTGCAGCCATGGCCTCAGGACCAGCCCGCTACCTGGATCATACCAGGGCTGTGGCAACAGTAGAAGTAAACAAGTTAAGGGACATTGAGAGGTGTTACTGTGGAGGATGACTGCCTCCTTATGTGGTGATTCCTGGATATCCAGTAAAAGTGTGCTTAATATACTTAAATACTGAAAGGGACATCTTCATGGTACCTCACTGTGCTGGGTGCCTCGAGAAATACAGTTTATTTAAAGCGCCCAGGATTCATTTGGCTCCCACATGGACAAAAGTTCAAGAATTTTCAGTTGGCAACACACAGCACCAGGCGGAGCCTGTTGGAGAATGCCCCTCGGGGTAGTGTGGCACAAAGCTAGAGGGTGCAGATTTACAGACAGAACAATGTGCTGATGTTTCGGATTCTGGATCGAAGAGAGACAATTCAGGCAGAGCATCAGTAGACCCTTGGAGAGGGGGGCCTAGCCTAAGTCTCATAGGAGAAGACGAGATAAGGGAGGCCTTTGAATGTGAGGTTTCGACTTCCGCACCCAGCAAAGAGTGGATACTCTCAGAAGTGAGGACGAATGCTCACTCCTGGGCACAGATTCTCAGTGAGGAAGAAGAAGAGGGGGAACCTATGTGGCCTTGTGAAAAAGGAACTGGTACACAGCCTCAAGCTCTTGCCTCAGAGAAATGCATGGAACAGAGTTTTGAGGCCACTGCCCTGGCTGTGCAAGAAGAAACCAGGGACCCATTTTTTGTCTCGTTGAGAATGCATAACTGGCAGAACCAGGACTGGCTGCCCCCAAGCCAGGCCAGAGGTCTCAAGTTGACCAAAGCTAGTAAAGAGGAAAGACTGGTTCGTAGGAAAGTGAATGAAATCTATGGGATGTCCTTTCCTACCTTTCCTCGGAGAGTCTGGGAGGAGATTGAACAAAACAGGAAGTCCTGGATTTGAGCAGAAGCAATGAAATGTGTGCATCCTGGTGCAAACAAGCATGTCAGGAACAGAATGTTTCATGAAAAATACAGCCAGTGGAAAACAGGCAGGACACTGTTAATGGACACTGTTCGAATAGTGGATGGAGAGGGATGTGAAACCTTTCACAGTGTGAATTATGGGCGCCCAGATGGGGTAATAATTCAAGTGCCTGACCCGTTGTGCTATTGGCCACAATGCAAAGACCTCTCTGCAAATGTGCCCATGCCTACCAAATGGAAAGCAGAGCAGTGGTAGTCAGTACTGCCACTCCAGCCATTGCAGTACCTTTGTTGTTCCGCCAATATGGACGTCCAGGACTCAGGTGCCCAACATTCATCAGTTCTACAGTGTACTGGCCTTCCAGAATCCATCGACTGGTCCACCAGATGACTTCAGATCCAGAGAGGACGTCATTCCAGCTGTATCCTGATTCATCGCCTGGTAACCGGATGACGTCAGACCAGCTGTTTTCCTTTTTGTTCCTGTTCCAAGGTTCCATCTCCAGAGATGACATCACCCCAGCAGTTTCCAGATGTGCCCTTCTGTCGTTCCCAGAAGATGTCTGCCCAGCTGTATCAGAAGAGTGCTGCCAGGGAGAGTCTTCGTCTGAGTACCAGGTCGGTGCTGTTTTCGTTCTACAAGGGACTGGTAAGTCCAGACTTTTCTATTCTTAATACATTGCAGTACACACCCTACACTAGCAGACTCCAAATGTTTGAACTGTCCTCAAAGACTCTTCCCTTCGGGACTTTGGCCTGCTAGAACTGTGCTTCACCGGGTTCCGGCCAAGGAGAGACTCTTTAATGGACTTGCCTTCAGGCACTGTGGTCACTAGATGGGACTTTTAGGGCACTCCATCCCCAAATTGGTGTATTGTAAATAATGTAATTGTTTTCTACTGTTTTCTAATGTTTATACTGTTTTTCTACCTTTTCTAAAAAAAAAAAAAAAAATCTTTTTGGGATTCTCCAGTGTTTTGATGGTAGGGGTTTAGATAGACTGTGTATGCAGATTAGGAGAGTGTGTGTTGTCTTTCTTTTTCTTGCAGGTGTTCCCGAAGGAGACAGAAGAGAAGACAAGAAGAGGAGGAGGGACTCATCGGAGTTTCTCACTAGTACTTTAGAGTGTAGTATTTAAAGTACTGTTGTTGTTGTTGTTATTATTGTGTGTTACCCTTTTCTTCCATAGGTATGGTTGTGAGGGATGTGGGAGTAATGCATTGGTATGGTATTAGCTCCTGGTGTGCGGTTTCATGGTGTCCAAGTTCGGGGAGGTCCCTTGTTTGTTTTGTTTTGGGATTTGAGTTAAAGGTAGATAGGTTTTCCCTAGAGGGCTAGGGGGGAATAGACAGTCTGTGGCCCTGACCTGCAGTAGGGGTTGCAGTGCTGATCCATTAGGGCTATGCCCTGGGCAGTTCTACCGGAGCCACTAGGTACCCATAGTCAGCAGATAGAGTAGAGGCTGATGCGTCAGCCAACGGCCTCTAGGCCCTTACTGTTGTCTGCCTGTGCTGGCATATGGTAGGGGAGAAGGTAGCACTACCTCCCCGTAGTCGTAGGCCAAGTACCTGAGAAAAAGTAAAAAGTGCCTCAGTGGCCCAAACCCATATAGAACATTCATAAGAACCAAACTCTAATCCCTCACACATCCAACAAATAACCCAAACGAAACAACAAACCTCCACATAAACAGTCCCAACAAAGGTTTGTACCATACCCAGGGCCCCAGCTCCTAGCCCTCTCGGCCCGTGACGCACCCCAACCAACACTCCAGGAGCAATGTGTTCAATCACCCTGGGCTTGAAATGCACACAAAAAAAAATAGGAAATAAAGGGAGGGAGAAGAAGAACAATAAAGTTAATAGGAAATACACCACTGGGCTGACAAGAAAAGGAATAGACAGTTCAGGAAATGACCAGAAAAACAACCAGCACTAACTAAAATGAAAAAATAACAGGATCCCAGCATAGAAGAGTAAATAGAGAAGAACATTAACAATTTCTAAAAAGAAAAGAAAAGAAAACATAGAGAAAGAGAAGAGGGAGGGTGGCTATAAAAAACTAATAAGATAAAGAAAAAATGGAGGACTGCAGAGGGCAGGTAAAAAAGGAAAGCTAGAAAGGACCATCGAAAAAAAAAAGCAGCATGTAAGGAGCAAAGAGTAGCAGGACGCTTACACAATCTACGGCTGAGAAATCTGTCAGCACCCTCCCAGTCCAGGATAGAACCCAGAATTATTAACTAAAAAAACATTTTAACCAACCAATCTCCCCCAATCATACATTTAAAGAATAGGTGTGGAAATGTACAGAAAGAGAACAAGTATAAATATTAACAGCAGCCCCTAGGAGCGCAGTAGATCAATAAGTCCACAAGATGGCAGCAAAAGATAGAAGAAAAAAGAAATGCCCCATGTGCTATAATTAAAACAGGCGATCAAGAACATAATGTCTGCATGAAAAAGCACCACACCATCTTGGTAAACAGTTCCTGCAAACGTCTCTCCAATGTGCCCAGTAAAATCTAAATCAAGAAAAGAAAAAAAGTAATTAAAGAATGTCCAGAATGGCACAGTGCAAGAATGATCAAAGTTCAATCCAAACGTATGGAAGACGTAAGAATTAAGCCACTGGAAAGGAGGCTTCTACCAGGGAATTAATGCATGGTTTGGGGTGGGGGGGGTGTTGGAGCACGAGGTCATAGGCTGAGTGCCCCAACCATGCATTAATTCCCTAGTAGAAGCCTCCTTTCGAGTGGCTTAATACGCTTGTAACATGGCAAGCGCTACTTAGGAAATACATAGATACATAGACAGTGTCGGCAGATAAGGGCCTATGGCCCACCCAGTCTGCCCATTTGAAATATTGCCATGTTACACAGATATGGCTATGGCCAATGTCACCTAGGGAAAAAAAGATATTATTTCTGTATAAAGGTGCTCTGTCTGTGTCTCTGTGGTGGCAGTGTATTGAGCACACTCCCGTGTGTAGATGTACCATCATAAGCAGAAATGTAAAGAGACCGAGTGACTCTCTGTATACACAGTCGCTTAACAATTAGTATGTTGATTTTTTCGATGGCTAACTTTGAGAAATATTGTAGTGCTGTCTGATATATGCTGGGAATCTGTTCCTCTGCATGATGGGAAACTTGTTATGCAAATTGTACAGCTCTGTGCTCTGTCGCACTGCTCCATCTATATCTCACTCTCTATTTAGAAGGTAGGACTGCGAGAGAGAGAGAGAGAGAGAGAGAGACAGAGAGTTTTGTGACACTGTCATCTTGTAACTGAGGGCTATTGCCGCTGCGCTTCCTTATGGAAGGGAGACCGACAGAAGGGGTTTCTGTGACAGGGAGAGAGAGAGACAAAGAAACACACGATCGAAACACGTGGCTGATTCGTGCATCTCTCACTCTGTCTCTCTGTCCAGAATGTAGGCAATATTTCAGATTTCAGGTGCACTGTCTAGCTGGTACACTCACCACTATCTCCCCAGAGGTCTACATGGGGGAGGTGGGTGGGAAGGAACAGGAAGACACTGGGACAATGGAGATGGGAAAGAATACAGACACCACTGCAAACAAGACAGAGTGTAGAGCACTTTTGCCAACATGCTTCTCCGTCTCATGGTGTCATCTGTCTGTCTCAGTCTTGAGACTTTAAAGCACGCTACCGCTACTGCACAGGGACTAGTGCTCAGTAGCAATTTTGCAGCAGTTCTTAAAGGTAGTACATGAGCAACCAGGCATTACTAGGGAATTAATGCATGGTTGCTCCTTGGTCACGTGTTGCTGTTCCACCAACGTAAACTGGTTATTTCAGTCTAACATTTATTGCCATTCGTGGACCATATTAAGCCAAAGCGGTCATCAAAGTTCAAAGTACATGGAGAAACTAACATTATGTAAAGGAAATAAACTAAGTCCACCAAAAAGTTGTCCGTATCATCAAGTCAGAGTGCAAATCAGCAAACGAGCAGATCCAACAAACCAAACACTAGCAGCATGTCCAGACTGTTAAAGAGGACACGATTATCCCCACAGATGTAGAAGTTCAGGTGGCAGGCTTCAACAATTCAGGTAAAAGCTGAGATAGCTCAAGCTTAGCTTGCTCCACAGTCTCAGAAGTTTTCTGAGAGCCGTCTCGGGAAATCTGAAGTCTGGCCTGGTACTGCAAAACTTGAACTTGAATGTTGGAAGCTGCCAATTTAGAAAGAATAGGGCGGAAGGTGGCACGGCACTGACAGGTCTCGAAAGGTAGATCCTGGAACACGGAGACCCTTGTGCCTTCCCAAAACAGCTTTGTCTGGCTCCTGACTTTGGACAAGATGTGTTGCTTATCCAAGAAGTTAAGCAACTTAAATAACAATGGGTGGTGTTTCTCTCCTTCCCCCAGCATGGGCTAAAAAGAGCCTGGTGTGTCCTTTCCACCACATACTGGGGACCGTTCAAGGAGGAACTAGTGACACTTTCACAAAAGTGCTGAACAAAACCAAGGATGCCCTTACCCTCCGCCTTCTCGGGAAGACCGTGAATAACCAAGTCATTTCTCCTGCTGTGTCCCTCAAGATCTTTGACCTTCAACTACAACTCAGAAATTTTCTGACACAGGGACACTAGTGTAGGGACAGTCTTCTCTCGCCAAGCAACCAAAGAGGTTATATGGGCCTCAGCATTGCCAACCCGTTGAGTAATCTCGGCGAGGGTGTCATCAAGGCACAGGAAAACTGGGAGCAGTTTCAAAATTCACAAATAGCATTTTAGTTTTCTCAATAACAGCAAAATAAAAAAAAATATTCAGTATAACCATTTACAAAGGCAGTACAGAGAAAACAGTCCTTCTGAGTGTTTCTTTTCAATGTCAGATCTCAGTCTCTCGCTCTCCTTTTCTCTTTTGCAAAAGCATTGCTGCTCTTATTATAAGTCTTTGCCTGGGAACCTCGTTAAGAGAGCATGCTTCTTTCAGAATGTTCTTGTAAGTTTACACAATGTTGTCAGTTTTGAGGCAAGTGCAGCAAAAAGAACATAGTGACCCAGAACTGACCTCTTGTTTACATCTCTGCAAAAAACTGCATCTCAGATTACCCTCTTGAGTTCCAAATAGCTTTGTAGTCACTTCAACAGTATAACTATGTACAGTTTTAAACAAAGGGATTCCAGTATCACATACAGTTTTACACAGAGATTCACATATTTTTTTTTTACCTGCAGATATGCAGGGGGAGAGAAGACAAATAGCAAGCGAAGGCAGACAGATAGCGAGAGGCAGAGAATTGCGAAAACATTAGAGTGATCAGTTCCTAGGTCTCAAGAAAATTTGGTTGTGCAACCAGACAGACAACAGACAGAAAAGAAGAGTCTAGAACAGACCCTTGCGTTTAAACTCTTTCTGCATAACAACGCTGTGGTCCGAATAAGGCTGGATGAAAGGAAACACCCTTTAAGGACAGGCAGGAGACAATCTGGAAGTTTGATGCCTGTAGGCATTTATTCATACACCAGGAACATAGAAACATAGAAGTTGATGGCAGATAAGGACCGCAAGGCCCATCCAGTCTGCCCATTTCTTTTTCTACCTTATAAATGTGCCATTGGCCTTTGTTCTGTCAATGGCCTAGCTATTCATACTCATCTGTATTGCTCCCTTATGCCTATCCTATGCCTGTTTGAAGCCCTGCACTGTATTCATATCCACCACTTCCTGAGGTAAGCCGTTCCATGCATCCACCACCCTTTCTGTGAAAAAGAACTTCCTCACATTGCCTCTTAATCAGCCTCCCCCTAATCTCATGCTACGTCCTCTTGTCCTGTTATTTTTCTTATATTGAAACATGTTAAGACTCTTTCACCTTGTTAATGCCCTTAAAGTGTTTGAAGGTAGACACGGTCACAGGGAAGGAAAGGGAACAACTCTTATAAGCAGTGAATAACACTAAGAGCTCTACTTGTGTTACCACTCTATAGGTGCACCTCAGCCTAAGGCCATTCTATGATACTCTAGGACTCTAAAATATTCTACTAAGAGGCCTACGCATCAAGGGGTATAACTTATTACTTTATCACAATTTACAACAAGCGTACAGTGTACAACCACCGGACAGTACAACACTTTCAAAGTCTATAAGATTCGGACGTTCTGTCGTCTTCATGCACAGCTGAGTAGTAGAAGGGAAAAGGAAAAGGTTCTCCTGCTTGGCGCCAAGCTTACCAGAGGAACCTATGAGAGGTTGCAAGGGAAATGGAGAGATTGGTAAACAGACCTTAGTCAATGGCAACCCACTCTCCAGAGCTGCTGGAATATCAGAACACAAACTGACTGAATTGGGTTAAGCTCTTCCCTAGCGGAAACCCGTGACCAGGGCTGCCAAGAATGAAGAAACGGAATGTGGTGAGAAATCCATCTGCAGCACTGCCACAAGAGAAGGATCTGCTGCTGTCTCCCCAGCACCAATCTTCGACCAGGGCTGCCAAGGACGAAGAAGAACTGCTGCGGGTTTTCCTGGCACCAACCCTCGACCACGGCTGCCAAAGACAAAACACCAGACTTAGCGAAGCACCCACTCAGAGAACTGCTAAGGGCGAAGAAGACACCGCTGAGCTGCTTTGATGATGGATCCACTTGGAGGACCACCAAACTTGAGCTGTTTCCTAGGAGATTGAACAGGTGATGCAGGACGAAACACGCAGGAAGAAAAGCTAGAAGATGAAGGTCAGGATTCCACAAGGTTAAAGAACAAAATAAGAAACCCACGGCCGTGAACACACCTTGGCTACGACGGACTCGTCTCTTGGCAGGCGTTTGGGAGTGATGGATGAGGCTCTTTTCCAGTCTCACTTCCAAGCTGATCAGGAACTGGCAGCCGCGACTCTCCAAGGTACATCGATTTCGGCTTACAGCGGATGACAGGGCAAGAAGATGTTGAGGTTCTCTGCTGGCTGAAGATTGCTGAGGTGAAGAGTTGATGGAGGCTGAAGATTAAGTCACAGACTTCGCACTGCACACTGATACTTCTATTAGCACTGTACCCGGGAATTTCACTTGCAGGGGCAATTTGCCTGTAGCAGGGGCAAATTGCAACAATCCAGGGCAATTGTTCACTTGCAGGGGCACTTTTCTGGAAGCAGGGGCAAACTGCAACAATCCAGGGCAATTGTTCATTTGCAGGGGCAATCTGCCTGGAGCAGGAGCAAACTGCAACAACCCGGGGCAATTGTTCACTTGCAGGGGCAAGTAACCACAATCCTAATGTAGCACAATACAGTCTCAGTGCTTTATGCAATCAACACAACACTTTAGATGCTTGAGGGATAAAAAGTTTGTAGAAACAGCACAGTAGCTGACAGTCACTTTATAACAGGTTATGTGCTAAGCACCCCTTGCTTGGACCCTTTTTCCTCTTGGGGTCTGTCTTTCTTAGGATCTGGCTACCCCTGAGCACTTTGGTGGGATTGCCCTAATTATTACTGGGCCTGGCTGCCCTAACTGCACAGGGCCTGGTTGCCCTAATTACTACTGAGCCTGGCTGCCCTATTCACTACTGGGCCTGGTTGCACTAATCAATATTGGGCCTGGATGCCCTAACTGTACTGGGCCTGGTTGCCCTATTCACTACTGAGCCTGGCTGCCCTAACTGCACTGGTGCTGGTTGCCCTAATCAATACTGGGCCTGGATGCCCTAACTGTACTGGGCCTGGATGCCCTAACTGTACTGGGGCTGGATGCCCTCTGTCCATTGGGCCTGGCTTGGGTGAGCCCCTTTTAACTACACTGGGCACCCTGTGGCCCTGACCCCTTTAAGACACTGAGCCAGTTAATTGGGCTTTTACCACACTGAGCCACTCCAAATGAGCCTCCTTTAAAATGATGAGTCCACCTGACTGAGCTCCTTTTAAATACTCTGGGCTTAGCTTGGCTGAAATGTCACTCACTTGCCCAACCACGCCTCTCTCATAAATAATTATGTCTTCTTTAAGGCCTTTACTTTACTGACCCCTCCCTGTAGCGTTGCTACTTGAGAAACAACATTGAAAACTGGCGCTCCCACAGCCGCCTCTCTGCAGCTCTCAGCGTGGCGCAACTACTAAAAACAAAATAGAAACAAACTTTTTGCTTTACTTGGGGTGGATAACGCGGCAGCATGCTGCCACCGACTCACCACACCACCAGAGGAATAGAGGATGCAGGCGGGAGGTGGGAGGTACTGCTTCAGGAGGGAGGGAGCGTCAGGCAAGAGCAGGGCGACTGTTGACCTCGCGAAGGTCCTGGGACAGTGCAACCCAATGCGGCAACACTACCGCCGCCACCGAGGGACCGAAATTAAAACTTCAAATAAATAAACCGGGAATCTCAGCCCAAAATGGCCAAATCTGGGGATTTCTTTCTTCATGGTGCCCCAATGGCACCACCAACTGCGCCACACGACTAAAGGGCGAATCTTCAGGAACTGGAGGCAGAGCAGACACCCAGTCAAGTCCTCCAGGATGGCTTCAACCCAAGGTAAACCCTTTTCCCTAGTCCCCTTGACTTGCTGTGTCCTCTTTCCTCAACAGCTGCCCAGGAACTACCAACTGAAAAGTATCATTTTAAAACTTAACCTTCGGGTTCCAGAATGGCTGGAGTGGAATGCTGGCATAAGCAGCTCAGCACAACGTTCCATCCAGACCAATTGTTTCAGGTGCTGCATATAAATTCTGTTTTTTGACAAGTATTTAGTGCACTGGGCACTTTTTCTATCTTTGTACCAGCGTTTGGATACCTGTTTTCTGTGACCTTAGTAACTACCTCAAAAAATGTTCAAGGAGACGCTGAGGGAGGAGGATGGGTATCAGGGGAAATGGAGGGAAGCAGTAAAGAGCACAAAGGTGCAAACTGCAGAAAGAATAGCTCAGGCAGTATCAAAAGGGGACATGACACTTTTTAGGTACATACTGTAAGCGAAAAAAGGAAGACAAACGGAGGGATTGTAAGGTTAAAAAGGAAGGGGGGGACTATACAAAGGGTGACCAGAAAAAGATAGACATCCAGAACAAATCATTCTGCTCGGTGTTCACAGTGGGGGGAGGGACCACAAAAAAGTAACAGGTGCTTTGATGGGAGTGAAGTGGACACTAGTCCTTTTTCTGAGCAGAGAATCCTGAAAGCATTTGATAAACTAAAAGTGGAAAAAGGTACGGGGCCAGACGGGATGCATCCAAGAGTGCTGAGGGATCTCAAGGAGGCACTGGCTGCACCTCTGACAGTCCTATTTAACAGATCACTGGAGACTGGAGAGGTCCTGGGGGACTGGAAGAGGACATATGTAGTCCCGCTTCACAAAAGCGGTAACAGGGAAGAGGCTGACAATTATAGGCCTGTCAGCCTAATATCAGTGGTGGGAAGATTAACAGAAGCACTTCTAAAGGAAAGGATTGTGGAATATCTTGAAGCTAGTGGGATACAAGATCTGAGGCAGCATGGATTCACAGGGGGGAGGTCATGCCAAACAAATCTGCTAGATTGCTTTGACTGGGTGACCAAGGAATTATATCAGGGAGGAGTGGTAGACGTGGCCTACCTACATTTCAGTAAGGCTTTTGACACTGTTCCACATGGGAAACTGGTAAGCAAGATGGTAACCAGGTTAAGAAATTGGTTAGGGGATAGATACAGAGTGTAGTAGTAGACGGAGTTTGCTCCAAAGAAGGGAGGGTGTCCAGCCGGGCACATCAGGGCTCAGTGCTGGGACCAGTTCTCTTTAATGTCTTTATAAAACTGACATACTAGAGGAGCTGGACGGGAAGGTCTGCCTTTTTGCAGATGACACCAGGATCTAAAACAGGGTGGACACTTTGGGAGTGGGGGAGACAGATGAGCAGAGATCAAGAAACTGGAGGAGGGTCAATGGTATGGCAGCTGAGTTCTAATGAAAAAAAAAGTGCAAAATAATGCACTTAAGACACAGAAACACAGAGTTGGAGTACAAAATGGGTGGAGTGTTACTAACAATGACCAAGCAGAAAAGACTCCTCAAGGCCTAAAATAAGCAGGTTCGTATTGCAATTTGCGACCCAAGATTGGCAAAATGCGAGTCAGATCTGGCAATGAATAGCAGTCAATGCTAATACTTGCCAAGTGGTCCTGTAAAAGTGCCTTATTGGGCACTGACACTTTAATTTTTTTTGCCCTGGTTTCCATTTTTTGCCCTCCTCCTCCACTCCCTGCCCCATGAACCCCGAGCTGTTCCCTGATTGCTCCAGTGATGCTCCTGCTTCCCCCCCCCACCCAGTCTCCACGTGGGAGAAACATGACCTAGTCCTTTTGTAGCACACCCAGAAGAGGAAGCAGGCATTGGGAGGTCGAGCAGGAGTCCAAAGGTGAATTTTCTTTATTTTATTTCACTTTTTTTTTTCTATCATCATTATGCCATTGGCTGGTTAACTAATTGTGTCTTTCTGTTTTGCAGGTCAGTGGTCGGAGACAAGCCATGAGGAGTGGTGGCCTCACCGAGGCGGAGCCAGAGGGAGAAGGCCTGGCCGAGAGCGTGAGAGGGCATGGGGGCAACCTGGATGATGGAGCGGAGAGCAGGTGGCTGCATCGCAGGATGAGGCAGAGGGATAGGCAGATTCAGAGGAGCTCAGCAGCAAAACAATTAAAAACTTTTCATTTGGTCGGGGAGCTGGAATGAGGGAAGAGGGGCACACGGACTTCAGGGCACTGATGGGGGGATGGCATAATGGCAAGGACTAGAGCTGGTCTGTGGGTGGTGAGAGAACAAGGGCATGAAGGGGTCGCCCTGCCTTGAACTATAAGTTTGTGCCCTGCTTGCAGTGAATTTGGGAACAAACAGCGAAGGTAATTGCAGTGAACACTGGGAGCAGAATAAAAACTATGTGCCCTGCTTTGCAGAGATTATGGGGGAACCAGAATTTAATGTGCCCTGCTACTATGCTGTGTGCCCTGCATCTTTGCAGTGAACATTTGGGAACAGATAAAGAAGTAAGCAGCCCTGCCTGCTTTGTGATATCGGTACCCAATAAGTAATCTGCCCTGCTATTTGTGTGCCCTGCTCTTGACTTTGCAGTGAATTTGGGAACAGAAAGATAGACTAAGTAAAATGTGCCCTGCTTTGCAGAGATTGGGGGAACCAGAACTTATTGGGAGCAGAATATGACTAAGTTAAATGTGCCCTGCTTTGCAGAGATCTGTGTGCCCTGCAGCTAGTTTTGTGTGCCCTGATGCAGTGAACTTTGGGAACAGAAAAAGAGACTTAAGTAATATGCCCTGCTTTGCAGAGATTGGGGAAACCAGAACTTACCTGGGAACAGAATAAGACTAAGTTAATACCCTGCTTTGCAGAGATCTGTGTGCCCACATGCAGTGAACAATTTGGGAACAGAAAACGAGACTAAGTTATGTGCCTTGCTTTGCAGAGATTGGGGGAACCAACTTATTTAATGTGCCCTGCCCTGCTTGTGTGCCCTGCATCTGCAGTGAACATTTGGGAAAAAGACTTGCTTTGCAGATATGAGGGGAACCAGGCACTTCTAAGAATTATGTGCCAGCTTATGTTGTCAATGACATGTGCCCTAGCATTGCAGTTAACAATTTGGGAACAGAAAAGACTAAGTTATGTTCTGCAGCTTTGCAGAGAATCCAAGGGAACCAGACAATGTACCCTGCTAAGTGTTGTGCACTGCTCTTTGCAGTGAACCTGGGAACATACAAAATGACTATGTGTCTGCCCTTTGCAGAGATCCATGAGGGAACTAAAAAAAAAAAAGACTTGTGCCCTGAGTCACAATGGGAGGGTGACGTGCGGGTAGTAATATCATATTACCTAAAGGTGGCCAAGGAATGTGACAAGGCAGTCAGGAGGGCTACTTTGATGCTGAGATAAGAAGGGGTGCCCCAAGCAGAAAGCAGGAGGTGGTATTACCCCTATACAGATTGATGGTAATTAGCAGCCTGGAGTACTGTGTCCAGATTCGGAGACCACATCTCAGGAAGGACATATAAAGAGTGGATGTGATCCAGAAAAGGGCAAATAAAATGGTGCAGGGTTGGCATCTAAAGCTCTAAGAGGAGAGGATAAAGGAATTAAAAAAAATGTACACCCTGGAAGAGAGGAGGGGGGGATATGGTAGAGACCTTTAAATACCTCACAGGGATAAATAAGGTACAGGAGGGGAGTATTTTTCACATGCTATGAAGCTGGAAGGGGGTAGATTCAGGAGAGATGTGAGGAAGTGCTTCTTCCCAAAAGGAGTGGTGGATTCCTGGAACAGCCTCCCGGCAGAGGTGGTGGGGACAAAAACAGTGCTGGTGTTCAAAAATGCCTGAGAAAGGTATAAGGGAAACGTAGAGGGAAGGAAGGGAGTAGGAGAAAGAGCTGCAGATCAAGTAGGGTCTGCAGCAAAAATTAAAGTAGAGAAAACGGGCAGAAAATTGGCAGACTGTGTGGGCCAAGCGGCCCTTATCGGCTGTCAGATTCTATGTTTCTCTGTCTGTAGAGGGTGATGCCGAGAGATACTGTCATTGACTGATGCCATCTGCATTAAGTGAACTTGACCTGGTTGGTACTGAATTTCAAAGTTGTAGGATTGGAGCATGGCAATCCATTCATAAGATTCACAAGATCAGGTGCAGGTCAGTAGTGTTAGCCATTAATGACCGGAGCTATACTATCAAAGCTAAACCAAATAGACTTGGTCGATCAGTTCATTGTCCAATCCTCTCTTGAAGAGGTCTATGTCATTACTACCCACCACTGATGCTGGAAGAGCATTCCACGTTAATATCACTCACTGTGAAAACCAAGACCCTCTTTGATTTTCCCTATAATGTTCACCTTTAAGTAAATTGTCATGTCCCATAATTGATATGGTTTCCGGTCTTAAGCTCAGACCCACACGCTCTCATACATCTCATTCGGCATGGCAATTCATTAGGTAATGTTTCCTACTGGTTCCTTCACTTCAAACAACCATCTTAGGGCAGAAAGATCAAGAATAACTGAATGAGGAGTAGCAGTGATAGATTTCTTCACAGCAAACACCATGGCTAGACATTTCTTTTCTGTGATGCCATAGTTATGCTTAATGGAGGAAAGAGTGCACCTGGCATAGGAAACAACACATTCTATTCTGTCCTGAAGCTGACACTGCACAGCACCCACTGCAAAAGAACTACAGAGAAGCATAGATGATGACTGCAGAAAAGACCAATGGTGCAGCCAGTCTGCCCATATAACCCTATCCTACCCTAGGATCCATTGTCTCGGTGGGGGTCTTCGCTTACACTATTCCCCCTTTGTTATCAATTTTTCTTCCCTCCGCTTCCTTCTGAGTAGCTAATATTCCGCTGACTCCATCCCAGCTGTGTTTGAAACCATTTATGGTTTCAACACCCGCCATCTCTGCTGGCAAAATACTCCATGGCACAACCACTCTTTCTGCAAAATAATACTTTCTCACATCCTTTTTAAACCTTCCCTCCATAAATCTCCACTTGTGACTCCTTATCCTATCTTTTCTGTTCCTGGTAAATAGCTCCTCAGTCTACCTTGTTAATTCCTTTTAGGAATTTTAAGGTCTCTATCATAGCCACCCTTTCCCTCCTGTTATAGGATGAATACGTGTTCAGTACCTTTAGCCGATCCTCACAGAATCCACCCTCCCAACCTGAATCATCTTGGTCATCCTACACTGTACCTTCTGTAGCCTGCCCCTGTCCTTTTTTAGGTGGAGACTCCAGAACCTCTTGATGAATTGTACCATTACCAGTATTCTAAATAGCATTTCGTTTTGCATCAAAATTTCTAGATCTCCCTTGGAATAAGCCATTAGAATTATGGTGAAACAGCCAGCCTGGTGGCGCAGAGGGCTGAAGCTGAGGTACTGGACATCTTGCCTCGCGTCAAGCCGGTGATCCGGGTTCATGAACGGACTCTGATTGTTAGGGACCCGGCATGGGGGGTGGACGCAGGACTGAGCAGCTGGAAGGCAGCTCTAATCTCTTCCCTTGCTTCTCTGTGGGTAAAAAAATATATGTGAATATTTATATGAAACTAAGATCTCCTGGGTGCAAATCTATAAATTATATTGTTGAAATGAATGCAGAAAGCTATGTGGGTTTATCTGAAACACAACAGGTTAACTTTGACCTCCACAAGTGTGTTTGCAGAATTATCAGCAGGAAATTAGCCCTGGGAAGGCTGGCTTAATTGGTGCACCTGTTAAAGATTAGATGAACTTTCCTTCAAGCTGGACACAGGAAAGAAACTGACAAAGTTCTAGTCAATTTTGTGAAAAACAGGAGATGCAGCTTATGAGATCAGGATGCAGAGTATAACTGCCAGGAAAAAGCATTTTATAGAAAAGACGGCAATGTTTTGTTCGGAGATTTTAAAGAGTCTCTCAAATGAAGAACTTCTGTTTTTTTGAACTGCCCATATGCAGCATTAGAAGAGACCAAAAACACTCATGCTGCGAGCCAAGGCTTGGTGGGGCGGTGCTTGGAAGTAAAGGGTAGCCAACCCAAAACAGACAGAACCAAAGTAATCCAGCACACTTACAGCCTGTAACAAGATAAATCCAGGTCCAAGTCCAAACGCTGTGATAAGCAAAAAAGATTTATTTGATCCCTTAGGACAATAGGACCAACAGGCAGAACAAAACAAAAGACAAAGCGCTAAACATGCCCCAGCGCTTCGACTCACTAACGGGCCTTAAATGTGCTGGTGAGATCCCCTGTATGTTGCATAAAATACTCAGTGAGGCTGAGGAGGAATTGTTCCTCCATTGAGTCTTTTATGCAGCATGCAGGGGATCTCACCAGCAGATTTAAGGCCCATGGCTATAAGACAAAAATCCTGCAGAAAGCTGAGGAATATGCACCTAGGCAGGACAGATCAACATTACTGAGACCCAGAAGCAGAGAAGAACACAGTAGTGACCTGATCCATTTTGTCACAGAATTTAATAGGGTGACACCCAAGATGGCTGGGTCTTTAAAAAAGTTTTGGCACATTTTGGAAGCAGACAGATTTATCGGTTAGAACTGGTTATTTCCCAAAAGTTGCTTATCGAAAGGGCAGACCTGTGAAGGATAGCATTGTCAGGAGCCATTTTGTCCCTAGGTCCTCTCGGCCTCAGAGTTTACTCCCGGCAAAACCACAGGGCTCTTTCCCCATATGGAAATTGTAATATTTGCACCTACATGCAACAACATGCAACAAGAGAACACCTTTGCTAGCCCAACAAATGGAAAAAACAGTGGTCTTCACCATTTTGTTACCTGTCGCACCACACATGTGGTTTACGCCCTATGGTGTACATTGGAGTATGTGCCACAGGCAGGTTTTGTCATCTTTTAAATTTACTGCAACTGACCATGTACCTCCTCTTCTGAGAGCAGGTAATAGATGCAGAGAGTAGACACATTTTCCAGTTGAACGCAGTTTCTCCTGGAGGATTAAATGAAACTGGGCGATTACTCCCTTTCTTTGAAAAGATTCACTTGTTTTGAATTGAATTTTTTATTTTTTAGTATTTGCTAAAACAAGTTAGCCATGTAATAATATGTTTTCACTCTCATATTTTTATTTCCTTTCTTTTATTGCCATTGACTGTTTAACTTTGTACTATACGTTCCTCCTCTATCTTCATTCCTTCAGGTTCTCCCTTGTCCAGGAAGGGAAAAAGTCTTTTGAGCAATCGGTTTAAATGCTTCATTGGCAAGCTTTTAAACTAGTCAAGGGGGGAGGCACTGATAAGCAGCAGGAAAATCCCAGCCTCTCCCTACAAAACAGGGTACTAAATGAGAAAAAGACCGAGGTAGAAAGGTCAGTGGGGGATGCTGCAACAGAAGGTAAAGCCATCAAAAAATGGAGAGCAATGAGTACCAATGCCCGTAGTCTGAGTATCAAGCTTCCTGAATTAGTGGCCTTGATGGAGGAGGAACATCTGGATATCATGGCAGTCACAGAAACATGGTACACACAAAACCATGACTGGGACGTAAACATACCAGGATACACTATCTACAGGAGGGACAGGGAGGGTAAAAGAGGAGGAGGAGTAGCTCTTTACATAAGGGAAGGAATCAAAGCAACAGAACAAAAGGGAAAACAGGGAGGAGAAGAAGCACTGTGGGTAAATTTGGAGACCGGCAATGGAACCACAATCCGCACAGGGGTTGTATACAGACCCCCTTCTCAGGGGGAGGAAATGGACAAGGAAATGATAGAAAGTATACTTAGAATGGCAGAAAAAGGGGAGATATTGCTGATGGGTGATCTGAATATGTCAGATGTTAACTGGAGTGCAGTTGCAGCAGCCACTTCGAAGAGCGGGGTTATTCTAGATGCCCTACAGGGGGCATGCCTTAGACAACTAGTATTGGAGCCCACTCGAGAGGGAGCAATCTTAGACCTGGTTCTCTCAAATGGAGATGAAGAGAGGATCACAGATGTAGAAGTGGGTAGCAATCTGGGAACTAGCGACCATCGAACAGTACAGTTCACAATAAACACAGCAATAGAGTCAAGTCATACAAAGGCAAAAGTACTGGACTTTAGGAGGGCTGACTTTGCCAAAATGGGTGATTGCCTAAGGAATGCACTAGCAAATGGGCAGGAAGGAGGGTGGAAGAACAATGGGAATAATAAAACTGCCATCACAGAGGTAACAGGCCTTGTGTGAAGCAAATAAACAAATGAAACGATGTAAGAAACCACTATGGTTCTCAAAGGAAGTGGCAGTGAAGGTTCAAGAGAAAAAAAGCATTCAGAAGTATAAGGAATCACAGAAGGAGCAGGACAGAGAACTGTATCAGTTAAAGCAAAAGGAAGCTGGAAGGCAGTCAGAACTGCAAAGGCCCAAACCAAGGAAAGATAGCCAACTCGGTTAAGAAGGGATAAAACTTTATAGGTACATCAGGGAGCAAAGAAAGACCAAGGAGGGATAGTGAGGCTTAATAAAGGGAGGAGGGTGGGCAGAGGGTGACTGTGAAAAGTCAGAGATACTAAACAAATATTTTGCTCAGTATTTACAAAGGAAGAGGGGGAGGTACCTAAAACAAACAGTAGAAACACTCAGGATACAGAAGTTGATACCAGCCCATTTACAGAAGAAAGGGTTCTGAAAGAACTCTTAAAACTGAAGGTGGACAAAGCAATGGGGCCTGATGGGATTCATCCCAGAATTCTAAAAGAACTAAGGGTAGAACTAGTGACACCACTGACTACCCTCTTTAACAAATCATGGGAGGATGGGGTGGTACCCGAGGACTAGAGGAGGGCAGATGTGATTCCTCTTCACAGAAGTGGGAGCAAGGCAGAAGCAGGAAACTACAGACCTGTTAGTTTAACCTCAGTGGTAGGGAAAATGATGGAATCACTTCTGAAGGAAAGAATTGTCGAGTATCTAGAGGCCAGAGGGGCACAGGACCCAGGCAGCATGGATCACAGCGGAAGGTCATGCCATACTTAATCTGATAGATTTCTTTGACTGGGTGACCAAAGTAGTAGATCAGGGAGGGGCTGTGGACATGGCCTACCTAGACTTTACAAGGCATTTGACACAGTCCCACACAAAAGATTAATATACAAGTTAGCCAGCCTGGGAGTGGGTCCCAAGATGACAGCCTGGGTAAAGAATTGGCTGGAGAACAGGACACAGACAGTAATAGTAAATGGAGTCCACTCTGAAGAAAGGGGGGTTACTAGTGGGGTACCGCAGGGTTCAGTATTAGGACCGGTCCTCTTCAATGTCTTTATAAGCAACATTGCAGAGGGACTGGAAGGAAAAGTATGTCTCTTTGCAGATGACACAAAGATCTGCAACAGAGTTGATGCACAAGGTGGGGTGGAAAGGATGAGAAGGGACTTGGCAAGGTTAGAGGAATGGTCAAATGTATGGCAGCTTAGATTCAATGCTAAGAAGTGCAAGGTAATGCACCTGGGAAACAAAAACCCAGGAGAAGAGTACACAATGGGGGTGAGATACTAACAACAACAAAAATGGAAAGGGACCTAGGGGTAGTCATATCAGATGACCTAAAGGTGGGCAAGCAATGTGAGAGGGCAGCAAGGAGGGCTGGGGGATACTGGGATGCATAGGGAGAGGCATCACCAGTAGAAACAGGAAGTTATTATCCCTCTGTACAGACAGCTGGTCAGACCCCATCTGGAGTACTGCGTGCAGTTCTGGAGACTCAGTCTCCATAGAGACATAGACAGGATGGAAGCTGTCCAGGAGAGCAACTAAAATGGTGCAGGGTCTGCACCAGAAGACATATGAAGAGAGACTTAAGGAGCTTAATATGTATAGCCTCGAGGAAAGGAGGAGAGGGGGACATGATAGAAACTTTCAAGTACCTCAAGGAATCAACAAAGTCCAAGAGGGTAGCATCTTTCAAAAAAGAGGTGTGCAAGAACAAGGGGACAATTTGAAAGATGGGGCAGCTCAGAGGTAATTTAAGGAAGTATTTTTTCAGAGAGGTTGTGGATGCATGGGCTGCCTTCGGAGGAGGTTGTGGAGTCAAAAACAGTGGTGGAATTCAATCATGCATGGGACAGTCATAAGGCAATTTTAGGGAGTGGGGGCAGGAAGGAGTAGGCTGCTGGTTAACTAGGATCTGCAATTTATCCATTAGGTAGGGAAATGGGCAGACTGGGTGGGCCAAGCGGTCCTTATCTGCCGTCAAATTCTATGTTTCTATGTTTGTCGATGGTCCTTCTGTGTTTGTCCAATTTCCCCTTTCTTCGTTTTTTACAGGCACATATCAGAACGAATCCTACTAACTGCCCTACTATAATGGAGGTCTTTTTCTTCATCAAGAAAATGGACTTTTTGAGGAATACCTTATTCCCTGTAATGCCATATTTTGCCTGGTATTATATATTCATTGTCAAGCTAAGATTATTAGCCAGCCTGTTCTCTATTCTTATTTTTACTTATTTTTGCATTACTTTGTTTGGTATCACTTGTAGTGTGGGATGAATTAAGATACTGTATCTTTAAGAGGTTACCTTTTAAAAACTGACTACCACACTCGAAGTGCTGGGGTTATAGCGCTCTGTCATTTTGGGTCTGTGCACTCTGAATAAATTGTTCATTGCATTTACTGGATATTGCCTTTTTGGTTCTTTTTGCGCACCTTTCCTTTTGTTGAATAGCTACTACTGATATATCCTGTTTAGGAGGTGCACGATGCTCCAATTTCAGCACTGTGCCATCTAAGGCTCATGCTCATTTGCATATTGTCGACAGCTGCTCTCTCTCTCTCACTGTCCCGTGTTCAAACATTCTTGCTTTACTTGGTGCGATCAGCGCACCATGCTTGTCTGCTACTTGCTCTGTTTTTACAATTACTGGTGCTGTGTTTCTCACCATAGTTGTATAAATTTGTGACATCACGCCTTGATTACTGCAACTCCCTTTACCTAATGGTCCCTGGGGTTGATATCCGCCGCTTGCAACTAGTGCAGAATGTGGCAGCACGTTTGTTGACTGGGGCATCTAGGAGATCTCATATCACCCCTGTGCTGCACGATCTGCACTGGCTGCCAGTACAGTGGCAGATCACCTTAAAGTAGGTCTATTGACTTTTAAAGCCCTACACGGACAGGGTCCCGATTACTTGAAAGAGCTCCTGGTCCCTTACACTCCTTTGCGACAGCTCCGCTCGGCTGACGAGGGGTTGCTGGAGATTCCGAGGGTTAATTTGAAGTCATCTGGCATGCGTGCCTTTGGATTTGTGGCACCTACCCTCTGAAATTCTCTGCCCCATCAGCTCCGGGAGTGCAGGACAGTGGGGAGTTTTAAGCAGGCACTAAAGACTTTCTTATGGGGAAAGGCATTTCCAGTTTTTTTGTGATTTTATATTCCATATATTTTTATAAGTTTTCTCTGTACTAATATTGTACATCGCTTTGGAATTTTGAAAGGTGCTTAATTAAATAAATGTATTATTATTATTATAAATGAATGGTGCCATGCACAGTGAGGGACTGGAGGTTAAATGAGGATATTACTTCTGGTCTTCTCTGGTTGATTGACCTGCTGTCATCCAGAAGTGCTTCTTTCCTCATTTCTCCTGTCTCCTGCGACTCCCTAGGTAATTATATTTTTATTCATTTTTGCCCGTTCTCCGACTGTATTCTACCTTGTCTCATACTCGGTCACTATGCCAGTCGTTACAGTTAGTAGCGATAGTCACGGGCATTAGGGTGGTTGGGTGGGAAGGACAAATTGCGCTTGGCTGGGATTGCCTACTGTTTCAGACTGCACTGCTTCTTTTACTGCTGTGGATTGCTGTGGTACTTCACTTTGGGAACGGCATTATTGTAAAATGAATGCCGTCTCCAAACTATCACATGTGATGCATTTGGTCCAATCATTGCTGCTGTTTTCCACAGGTCTTATTTTGCCATGTTACAAATAGAGTTAGAAGGTATATAGAAGTTTGGGTAGGGGGGAAGAGTTAATAAAGGTGGAGAGTGGGATAGCGGTGGGACGAGTAGTAAGGGAGGTGGGCAGACGGAGAAATGGTGGAAGAGGTGAAGAGTGATTTGGAGCTGGTGAGAGTCAGGGAAAGTTTTATTTTATTTATTTATTGAATACTAGGATTACAAATCCCTTTGAGCCCAGAGATTCTTTTACAAAGGTTCCGCGTCAGTTAAACATTGTGATTACAAACAGTAGAGGATACAATACAATGTAGAATTAAGATACAACATAAAGTACAATTTGTTCAATACATTATAGCAAAACCATATTTTTTTTTTGTTAATGCATTCAGGGAGGGAGGTGAGGATAGGTTACGTGGTGTGAAAATAAACAATATGGGTGACAAGGTGCAAACCTCACCCCCCCACCATTGGGGTTTGTAGGAGTGTGGGGAAGAAGGGATGGTGATGGAAGCAGGGGCAGACATGGGGAATGCCACTGTTATAAGTGCTAAGGTCACAGAAATTACAGTGGGGCCAGGGGGAGGGGGTTGCCAAGTACATTAGTACCCTCAGTCTCACCAAGGGTTACTGGGAAATTCCTCTAGCAAAGTGATCCAAAGATAAAATTATCCTTCCCCTCCCCACACAGACCCAGTTACAAATACCTTAACATGCTAATGACCCCCCGATCACTATTATAATAGTAAAACATAACAAAAGTCACTTCAGAGAAGTCTGGCTAACAGCTTTCCACCAATAAAAGTCTGTGTGTGTGTGTGTGTGTGTGTGTGTGTGTGTGTGGGGTTGGGGATAACAGCTGCAACAAGTATGATAATGGAGAAAAAAAAATGAACACATGGGAAAAATGGACTTGGCAATACAAGTGACAGATATTAAATAACCTGTAAATATACATCCATAAGATAAATGTAATCAATATAAATACAGCAAATACTTCACATCACAGTTAGAGATGCAGCAAATTTAAATTCCGCTGACGAAGCGGGCACTTCGCGTTGCATACAAAGTGCTCACTCCGCCTTGTCATTACCACTTCGCATTAAGGCGGAATGGCAAAGCGAAGTAAGGCAAAGTTATTGTTTTTAATGGACTTTGCGTTCCTCATTATGATTCTAAGTGACCCACTTGGTGATTCAGATTTGTCAGTCCCCCCCACCCAACACACATTACATGGCTTACAGTACTGTAAGTCACATGCTCTTTAGCTAGGCAGAAAGAGAGTCATACAAGCAGACACTTTTACTTTCTCCTGTGTAGACAGAGAGAGAGTAGTGTGTTTTGTGACTGCTGATACTCTGAGATCAGAGTGAGGAGGAGATTTAAACTTTGATTTAGACCCAACAGCTTTTTTAAAAGCTACATTTTTATGGCTTTTCTGTACTCTTTTTTACTTAATTTGCTCTTTCTGTAAATTTTATTTTTCTTACAGGCTTCAAATACATCCAAGTAACTATTAAAATAAAAATTAATGTTGTGATTCGTGACGCGATCGTAAATCGTGATTTGTGACTGTATTTGTGACCATGATGATGAAGAAATGCGAATGCCTACAGCTGTACTTCCCCGGGTCCCCCCCCCCGATGAGGCGTGACACAAAACTCCCCGACTTAAAAACACTCATTAATGAGTACAATGGAGGGATGATGAAGCATGGAGAGAGACTACAAAACAGGCTTACAATACATCCAAGTAACTATTAAAAAAATTAATATTGTGATTCATGACGTTATCATAAATCGTGATTTGTGACTGCATTTGTGACCATCCGTGATGATGAATAACGTGATTTGTATCACGAATGACTCGTGATAATGGTCCTGACTTAAAAACACATATTAATGAGTACAATGTTCATGCAGAATTATGCACCACACCTGTCCAGTACTCTGAAGGGAAGCCAAAGAAACAACTGTGACTTAAAGGAAAACTCCATGTTAAAATCAGAAAAAGTTATGTAGTAGTCTTCTTTTCTGTGTTCTAACCAGTTCCCAGCATCTTCTTTTCCTCTGGCTGTGAGTGATGTTTTTTCTAACTTTCCCTAACTGTTTTATTGCCCTTGGAGGCTGTCATTCTGGTTTCTTTTATGGCCCCTAGTCTTCCCAGAGTGCCCTTTGGTGTGATGTCTAATTGCCCCTGCAGGAAGCCAGTGTCTTGTTACAGGGTCTGTCACAGCTCAGCCACAGAGAAAATACTTCTTCCAGAGAAGACAAACTGCTAGATTTTGGGTGAGTGTAATCATTATTATTTTTTGATATCAGTACCTTGTCCTGCTATGCTCTGCTGTGTGTGTGTGTGTGTGTGTGTGTGTGTGTGTGTGTGTGTGTGTGTGTGTGTGAATCATGTCACTGTTTACTCTATTCCTCTCAGTCAGTGTCAGTTTTTGCACCAGTACTAAGTAGCAAAAATTAAACATCACCTTATAGGTTGTAACATAGCAGGACAAGGTACTAATATAAAAAAATAATAATGATTATACTCACCCAAAATGTAGCAACGTGACTTCTTCTCTGAAAGAAGTATTATCTTAGTGGCTGAGTTGTGACAGACCCTGCTAAATCTAGGGACATAGCTACATCACTGTCACATGAACCAGGGTGCATCGTAGGAGAAAGAAAGCCAATAAACCTGTTTGTGATGGAGATCCCATGGGGTCGTAATACAACCATACAGCTAGCAGGCTAATTTAGGAAAAACTCCTAATAGCAGACAGAGGGAAGGACACACTAGGACTTAACATACATATCAAAACACTCTACATAACATATGTTTTTGCACATTCTGGGTGGACTTCTCCTTTAAGTTAGAGATGGAGATTGGGCCCTAAAGAGATGCAAATGCACAGACAGATTAAGATTGCGCTGTGCACTGAAGAGATGCAGATGCAAAGGCACAACACCTAACCAGTGCTCACCATCAGAAATTCAAAAATCTGGAAAAGAATTCCTTTCCCGGTTGGGGCGGGCCATGGGGAGGGGGGCGCAGTGTACTGCACTGCTGCAGTAACAGTCACTTGTACTAGTACTAGTAAAGATACCACAAAGAAGTACAAAAATCACACAGCTGCAGTGGGTAGCAGCTTCACATTGCTGAAATTATGTGGCACAATAAAAGGTGTCTGATTTGATGACAAGCGTCACACACATACTCACACACATACTAAGTAATGCTTAGCAAATTGAAAACTTCAATAATATAACCATATATTTTAAACAAACTAAAATTATACACTGCAGCACCACAACAATCAGCAAAAAAATGGCAAGAATTATTGAAAATATTACTGTGTGTACATTAACACAGTTATACAAGAAAAATATTACCAAAACAGAAAGCATTGTCTTTTTCTCCAAGTTAATCTACCTACACCACAGATACGCCCCTCCCCCAAAGCATACTTCCACTGTCTCTCAGTACACAGACTGAATGTTGTACATTAACATGCAAAATCCACACACAGACAACAAATGCTTGATGATATAAGCACAGGAGGGTTTCCTATAATCGGTGAACTAAAGTTTCAGCAAAACAAATGACCCCAAAAGGCTTTTTTAACAGCTTTTAGAAGGTTTGAATCACAGAGCTCTCAGAGCAGATTGTCTCCTACAGCTTCATACACACATTACCCCAAACTGAGGCTGTGCAGAACAATCTAGAGCCCATGTGACCTGAAATCCCATGAATCACTGCAAAATTCGCCTTTGGAGCTTAAAAACAAGGCAAAGTGAGGCAAAGTACATTGTTTCGATGTACTTAGCCTTAAGAGTTACTGGAGTAGTGGTTTTGGGAAAGAAGATACTTGTGAAGTCATTGTTTCAATGGACTTCCCGTTACCCATTATAACGCAAAGTACTCCACTTCGCATTGCGGAGCACTCTGCAAATCTGCCTTCATTCCACAGATCACTTCTCGGAGCGAATTGGAGCCACTTCGCCCAACACTAATCACAGTATATGTTTCATCTGAAAATAATTATGATACATTAGCCCAGCTGGTCAGTGATGTATCCCCAAATTCAGCCGGACACTTGGGCCCTACTCAAAGTCTGTGCCCCCAGTCACCTTACCAACAGGAGCCAGTGCCACCCCAAACCTGAGACTCTGCCACTATCCTGAGCCTGCAGGCCCCATTGTCAGAGATGCTGCTGAAGTATGCCTTGTTCTTCTAATGCCCCTACCTTCAGTGCAACCAAACAACCTAGACATCTATGGCCATAACACTTCATCCCTACAGAGCCCCAGGCCAACCTCCAGAATCAAAGATGGCATAGCACTAAAACCTCCGATGACATTCCTGCAATGGGGAGCCATGCCAACCTAGCCCAAGTCCTGCAGCCACCCACATGGCAGGGCACCTCATGTGCTTCTCTCTGTTGCTACCCAGCTCCCTATGCACTTGACATTTAAACTGGTGATGCCTGTATGGAAATCCCTACTCCATAACTCAACATAGGCCACTGAGCCACCCTTCACCCATGCCCACTGCAAGGGCTCAGAGTTCCACAAGGAGGGCCATTCCTCAGCCCCACCATGGGATCCAGGGCACCAGGCTCACCACCCTCTTACTGGGACTCTCCCCATGTACAGTAACTTCTGCCAATGTCTCTTTCACTTACACAGGGATCGCAAAGGTCCCCCTAATATGTACTGAGCCTTTGCCCAACATCCAGCATGGCACCTATAGAGCAGATCCTCTTCCCAAGACACAATTCCACCAAAACAAACCAGCCCCCCTCAAAACAACCTATTACCCTATGCTTCCCAGAGCACACACATCCCTATTTAGTGACCCCCCCAATCTCGTCACAGAGCCATGGCTGTATGCTTTCATACTCACTTTACCAGTCTGTCATACTGGAGGCTGCAACCCTTTCTTCTGGCTCTGTTAGCCAGGTATCCAGGTCCTACCCACCTGCATCAGCCATGCGAGCTAGCCACTTGGACCACCTCCAGTCACTGTGGCATCAAACCAGGGCCATGTCACTCATCCCAAGAGACAGATGAACATACCCCAACCTTCTATCCCAAAGATGAGTCTATCTCAGCCGACAGACCCTGGCTGTCCAGAGGGAATCCTATGCCCTTTACTGCCCCCTAACCCCCCAGGGCTTCTACCTGCCTACTCTGCACAGCCCCTGCTAAGGGACCTCTTTAATTGTGTGTCCCAAAAATCCTATCCTCCCTCCCCAAGAAAGAGAGAGTCAGACACGAATGGCAAGAAGTGTTTTTCCTTTCCAGAACAGTACTTGTACATTTGTTTGACAGGCATTACTACAACTCAGCAATGCATTATGGCACTGGAGTTTAAAGACATGCACAGCAATGTATGTATTTGTTTAGCTTTTGTTAACCAGATAAGTACGCTAGACAAAACAGATGCCCATTTTTAGGTGCGACCTGGGAGAGTACAATTGAACAGCATTTGAGAGGCTAACCCCCAACTTCAGAGAACAGGGTAGACACAAGATTATCAAATACTGGCCTATTGCATCATAAACCAGCACCGAGGCAGCAAATCATCTTAGAAAATGGTCCAAGAAATTCCTGAGCTCTGATTGGCTGGAAGCCCCAGTAAGGTGGGCATCTATCAGACAACAGAGCCCGGGTACTAAAAGTACCAGCCCAAGTTCCCCTTTACCCATAGAAATATCCCTGTGCCCACCCTTCTCATTGGCCAAAAGCAGCCAAATTAATTTGAAAATGACACAATTTTTTCTCGCGCTTAGCGAGAGATACTGCACCCCAAGCGAGAAACCCACCCCCACACTCAGTCCTCAATCCAGTCCACACAACTGCCCTATAACATTTATTTATTTTTTTTTTATTTTACAGCAAAACAAACTTTTTAGCCCCACCACACATACACACCACGTATGGGCAAAACAGCTCCGACACAACAGTAGTTTTTCTTTTAAATTTACTGCATCCATCCAGGCACATCATCGAGACTCCAACCTCTCAAAAGCTGCCTGTGCAGACCAAACCAGACAATACAGCCCCCGACACAACAGCAGTTTTTCTTTTAAATTGACTGCCCTTGTACCTTATTCCAGGCACATCCTTGACTCTCCCTCCTCCCAAAAGTTGCCTGTGATGTTTTTGTCCTCAGCCATTTACTAGTGCTATTTCAGTGCTACTAGTACCAGAACTACTTTAACCCGCTCGCCCAGGCTACAGTCCCGCTCGGTTCCAAACAGTCATCCACTTGAGTAACACATGACATGCTAGCGCTAGTCGTTTAAGAAAGAAACCTTTTTTTTTTATTATTATTTTGTGAGATGTGTACCATATCTCACTGAATAATTTAAAAACAGAAAAGTTTATTTTTTAAACTACTAGGATGTTGGGTGCTCAGCACTATAGATGGAACTTCCCTAAGTCTGTGTCTCTCTCTGGCTCCATTTCTGCTCCTCAACATAACAGATCTGTTGTTGTTTTTTTATAATTATTTATTAATGCTGCACAAAAATCTAATTCTGTACATTTTAGATATGCCACTTACTTAAACGCACAGTCTCCCCGATCACCCGATCCCACCGCCAGTGTCCCAAACTAAACACTTGACGAGGGGATTAAACTGCTGCCACAGAACAACAGAAAACAAACAAACAAAAAAACGGACTGCAAGTAAAATTGACGGGGGCAGGGGTTAATAGTTCAAGGATTCAAGACCAAGAAGGTAGGTACCAGCAGGAAAACAGTCCGTGAAAACAGTATAACTGTAAAAGGCTGCACTGCGTACTCCTGGTATACATTGGTCAGGATACCAGTAGAGGGACTATTTTAATAACAAAGCAACTTTGTAATAATTTGTAATATTTTTTTTTAATTATTATTTTTTTTCTTAAATATTACAAAAAAAACTTTACTCATAGCCCATTTTCTAAGCGCAATAATACCCTCCAGGGTGGGAGGTATTGAGCAATACCGGACCTTCTAGGGGCTACAAGGCCCAATGCCGCATTATGCCCCTGGGCAGTCCAGTATTGCCCAATGCCACCCACCCTGTTGGGTATTATTGCTTACTTGCTGCATCCATGCCTCCTACTACATGTGGAGAGAAATACAGACTAAAGAGCATTTTTAGTAATGACTGTCTCTGGCCTTTCTGTGCCAGAGTTCTGTAAACTTTCTTTTAGAGCAATGTCTCACAGTGCACATCGTTTCAGCATTAACATCACAAAAATGAACACCAACATGACAAACAGTTCAGCTGGTCATGACATGTTCAGGAGTCTTCAACCCATGCTTCCCACGTGCTCAGCATTAAAGAACAGTCTTTGAAACTTTAGTGTCCCTTTAAGGCCACTTGTCAGGGCTCAGGTACTGGTTCGGGAAGGCTTGAAGTGGATTTGGTCATCTGTTCAGTGTTCCCACATAACCCCTTCATGATCCCGCTAATGAAATGTCTACACCCACCATTCCCCCTTCCTTGCCCGACATTCCACCCCAACCCCCTGTTCAGCATCGACACCCAAGAAAAGACAACCAGGACTACAGGCAGAAAGTTGGACAGCAATCCACACAGACAGCCTCATCTGGCCATCATCTGAATGACCACCTGGGACTTTCTAAAGTATTAACCAGTTTGGTATGTGCTATTTCCCTTTACTGATGGGTGTCTGTTGCCAACAGATGGCTGTGGTGCACTGCAAATATACAGTCTGCATCACCACAGCCCAATGCTTGTGATATTCATACAGGCATCACTGCCTGTATGAACATGGCTGGCTGACGATTCCAAGCTACTTTGCCTGGTACCAGTCAATAACTGGTTCCTCTCACAGACATACCAGTTATCCGCCACTTGTCCAGGACCATCTAAGGTGGGTGGCCAGCCATGTTGGTTATGTGAGAGTCTGCAGGGTGTGCTGGCTTGCACAATCAACCTTTGCTCCTGCCACTGGTTTTCTCCCCCACTGTGCCGGCGTACAATGACTCAGTTACACATGTATGCAGCGACAGGCATCCGGCAGGTACCCCTCCCCTTTGGTGCTCCTGACTGTGCTGCAGACAGGTCTTCACCAGTTGGCAGTCAAGCAGCGGGCAACCCCACCCCCAAGAAAGGATAGCAGTTCTTGGGAATGCTCAATCCTTCCTCCACCACCAGCCCCCTAATGGCCTACGCTCAATCTATTCTCAAACATGGGTCACCAGGGCAGCAGGCAGTAGTGCTACCACCGTGAGTGTGCTACTACGCCAGCCTCCCCTCACACCTTAACATCTCCATCACGTGACCACAAAGTACCAGGGGGATAGTAGGGTCTTTTTTCGAGGATGTAATACTGTGTTGGGGTATGTCTTGGCAGTTGGATGCTGAATTGTATTAAGTCAGATTCCAAATAAAACCCCCTAGGAAAGGAAGGAAAGGCCAGAATGGTTGAACTTCTCAGAAACAGAGTAATATTATCATTTAGATAAACAGTAGTAAGGGCTGCGGGGGGGCAGGGTAATGCTAATTTGAAGGGGTGCAATTCAGAAGAGGTGCTCATATAAAACCATCCAACTTAGCTGCTACAGAACGGATTCTGTACACATGGATAATGTAGTACAATACACAGAGCATGTTAGGTGGTCCATTGCTAAGACAGAAAGCTCACCCTGTGGTAAACACTCAAGAGAATGAGTGCACCCCCCCAAAAATGCTAAAACAGCAGAGGAGACTGGGTGCACTTAGACTGGAAAATGAACAAGCCCATTGTCCTGGCTACGTGCACCCAGTCCTCTCCGTTGTTGTTCAGAGCTAGAGGACTACTAAAAATCAGTTTTCTGGTCAAGAAATACCATTAATCTAAGGCCCTGTCCACACTACACTGAAAACTCCCCTCTGTAACATTACAGAGAGTCCAAACCATTACCGCAATGGTTTGCGTTTACACCTGTAACGTTACAGGAGGCGTTTTCGTAACCATTGTTGAAATCACTTATGAAATGGTTCCAACAATGGTTACAGAAACAGTTCTGCCTCTGTAACATTACCAGCTGTGGTGTGGACGCATGAGCGTGTAGCCCCAGCACTGCCCTCAGTGCAGCACGAACAGCATTGTGGGACTGGGTGCCAACCATAACGGTCACCCGTCACCCACAATGTGGACCGGGCTGTGACGGTTCAGAACTGTTATCATAATGGCTCACTGGCAGTGTGGACACACTGTAACGTTTACTGTCTGTAATGGTTTGAAACAGTTACAGGGTTTTAGTGGTGTAGTGTGGATGGGGCCTTAATGATCAAAGCAGTTAGAAACAATCAGCCAACAACTACTATAAACAAAACTTCCAGACTTAATTTTTGGCCCCACAGAGGGATGGTGTCAACTCGATGTCTCAGCGACTCGACCTTCTGTCTCACTAAGGCACAGCCAGACAACTTTAACTTTCCCTTCACTTGCAAGGGCTTAATAAGTTTAAAAATAATTACACAATGGGCATGAAAACATACCGTAAATACTGTATCCTGATTGGCTAAGTCGTACCCCTCTCCCGTTGTAAAATCCAGCATCACCCCATGGGAAGAGGTACCAGCCACCCTTCAGCCACATGAACAAATACTGTAAATATCACTCCGACCATCGCCAGCCCTAAGTGTACAACACAGGAATACACGCTAAACACCCGTCCCAAACTCCACTACCGCAACTGTCATTTCGGCCACACAACTTACATTCCATTCGCAAAACTCGACTACAAAAAGCAAATACATAAGTTGCTCCCCTCCATTTACTTCATTTGCTCCGTTTCCATACATTTTTTCTCTCATTCACATGCACCTCCCAAGTACCGCTCCTCTCGAACTCAGCCACCAATTCTCTCTTCCTCATCAGTTGCAGCTCCGTGTTAGCGCTGTTCAAGGAAGTCTAGAACGCGTGCTGAATTTTTATTTTCCCACATTGAAATCACAGATTCCGTTTATATTGGATGTGGGGTAATGCCAGAAGGAAAGCAGCACGGGTGGAATGCGGGGAAACGTGGACAGTGATCGTGCCTATGTTAGAGTCAGATTTCGTCCTTAACTTCGAGACAGCCAATAGCACTGCAGGTATGTTTTTCTATGTATACAGTCTCAGAATGGGCTACCGTTGCCTATTCCCTGTTGTAGGGGAACTGAGTTCACGCTAGGAATGAAGAAACACAAAGTAGCAGCTTTCCTATATTTTTTTTATAGATAATGCTTTTTTAAAACTGATTTAGTGATCGGAATTTTGAGAGCCTGCACTGTATGTTGGGGGTTGGAGCTAGAAGAACTGCTCACCATCTTAGAAAAACAAACTCCCGAATCTCCACCAAATGGACTATTTTCTCTGGCGTAGTAACACTTTCACTATTTCTCCCATTTAAAATAAAAAAAATTACTAAAAATAAAAAAATATTAAACACAGTATATTAACATTGTATAATAGCAATATCCCACTCGAGGGTGTTGGTGATGCCAGGATTTACCCACCTCTGGGGTGTTGTTGGTCTCTCGGCTACGACTCGAGACCGAATAACACCTCAGGGCGTGGGTAAATCCTGGCATCACCAACACCCTCTTGTGGTATATTGCTTAAATATACACTATTTACAAGTAAATTACAATCAATCACACTGAGGCTCAAACTTCTCATGTTGTCACTATGACGGACAGACTCTCACGCCGTCTCTGTCAGAGATAAATCAAATTCGCCAGCTGCACTGATCGCGTCAAGGGAAACCATTTTAAAATGTAGTGTAAATACTTGCATAACCCAATTTATTTAAAAAACAAAATTGCCACAAACTACTTTACCACTTTGATCTTTCGTATTAAATAGCACAGTTGCTCACTTCAGCAAATCTCATGATTCAAATAATGGCACAACCATAACTCTTCTCCCTGTGGCGTGAATGAGATAAAACATGGTGAAGGGTATTGCGGAGCTCCTCCTCTTTCCAATGATAGCAAATATGCATGGGTTTTTTATTTATTGGACCCTGCAGACACCTAAAACCAAGCACAGCCGGCAAAGCAGAGGACGCGTCAGTGGTTCAATATTCCGCCACAGCAGTTGAGACTTGCGGGCGGGCACGCGCAACATACGCAATAGCACTTGAAAGAAAGGGCTTGAAAATGAAAGAAATAAATGTTAAGCTTAAAAAACAAGAGAGTTCAGGTTGTCAAAACAGGATTTAAAACATTAGTGGATAAGTGGAACAGACTCCCGGAGGCGGTTGTTGGAGAATAAACAGTGGAGGGATTCAAAAAGGCATGGGACAACCACAGGGGATTGTTGAGGGTGGGAGGTGCATGTCCCAGCATATAGCTGGACAAATGGGCAGACTCGGTGGGCCTTGTCGGTCCTTTAGGGATTATTTAGATTAGGGGACACATAGTGCCTCTTTTTCAGAATTCAGCGGATTATAGTAATATATCCTCCCACCGATGTCTGTGCACTCCTCCCCTCACACATCTTGCAATCAGTCTGAACGCTCCAAATCAAATTTCTCCATGCCTGCTCAGCCGCTGTTGAAGTTCAATAGTAGAGGAGCCAGGACTGAAAAGGTGCCCTTGCAGAGTTGCTTTTTTATAGATGACTAAGTAGCCATCATTAACACAGGGCATTTATTTACTTTAGGGAACAGTCTCTAGAATGCCTAGCATAGTACTCAATAAAATGCAAATCTGTAATGGCACAGTAATAAAGTTATGATATGTGCTTAGCATACACAGGTTTAGCGTAAGCGAGTGATAACAAGATTAGCAGTGCTAACAAGCTTAAGATCCAAAAAAGTGCAAGCACAGTAATGGAGTGATAACTTGTCATCTTTCTTCTTCTTTCCAACCCTCCCCGGCCCCCCGGTCCCCAGTGGTGATTAGAGCTTTTACTTGTGCATAAAGATTTGTGCATAAATATGTACTTTTCCTTCTTTCTGTGGGGGCGCTCTGCCCCCCCAGGTCCCCAGTGGTGATTAGAGCTTTTATTTGTGCATAAAGATTTGTGCATAAATATGTACTTTTCCTTCCTTCTGTGGGGGTGATACGCGCAGGGGTTTCGGCAGGCATATGCACTGTATGCAGCAGAGTACAGTAAAAAAAAAAAAACTAGGCAGGGGCAGCAAATCAGGCAGGGGCAACAAAAAGAGGAAAGCAAGGACATTGTGAGTCATGCTGTGTCTGTGTCATGCTGAATCCTTTTGCCTTTGTTGTTTGCTATGGGGCACTGATGCCACCAGCCAAATACACAAACAAGAACAACTTACCAGGCAGGCAGAAAAACAAATGAAGGAGTATTACTTACACTGATTACTTGAACTCAGACATGGCAAACGGGGCTATTGTTGGTGTGGCGTGGCAGTGGCAGCGCATATTTAGTTTATGTTTACATAATGGGGTGAGTGGGGCAACAGTACATCACTTTTGAGTACAAGTACAAAATTCCTGGCTACACCCCTGGCTCCCCACACCCCAGGGTCCCCAGTGGTGATTAGTGCTTTTATTTGTGCGTAAAGATTTGTGCATAAATATGTACTTTTCCTTCCTTGTGTGGGGGTGCGCCACCCCCCGGGTCCCCAGTGGTGCTTAGACATTAGATTACTGCATAAAATGACCAAATTGTTCCTTGCTACATGAAATATGAAATGAAACATTGCGCTATTTTCTTCCGTGTTGCCAGTGATGTAACGTTTACTGGTATCCGCACGCGGCAGTATGCAGCCACATTTCTCCCTGGTGCACTTCATTCTAGAGACCGTCCCCTAAAGTAAATAAATGCCGGTCCTTTCCTGCTATCACAATTCTATGACTCTATAAGGAGCAAACAATGAAACTGTACATCTGTTTAAACAGCAGACCAGAACAGCCACTCACTGCTCCATGGTAGGACACTCAGTGTTCTAGTCAGGACAAGCGTGGCATAGCATTTGACCACTTGACATACTGAAATATTATCTCTGAGTCTAGTGAGCAAACCTGAATTTCTTGTATGAGCTCTCACTCTTGTTACTGCAAATGTTTGCCCCTCAGACAATGCAGTTTATGTATAGTACTTTCGAAGGGCATATACTACTATTATTTTGCAGGTCTCCTGTTGTTATGGGGTAGACTGAGGGATGGCAGGAAAAATTGCTGTTGAATCCTTCATGGTGTAAGGCTGGTTTCTTTTTGTCAATATTTTTATACAGTTTTCTAGGGTACGATAGAAATATTGTGCAGAAAAGGCAGTACCGGATTAAAAATGGCTCTGTGAAGCCAGGCCCACACTCGGAAGGGGACGCACTCGCCGTGGGGCAGCCACCACCCACGTGCTTTGTGAAAGTTGTGGATTGTTCTTTGGTGTGGCATTATTTTTTTTTTTTTTTTGCACAATATATAGGATAATGTATGGTTACCCATACACTACAAGGCTATTCTTCCACCGAGTGGATACAATGCCGACTGATGTCCTCGAGAGCGAAGCTCAAGAGGTCTCCAAGTCAGCATTGTATCTATGAGGTGATAGAATAGCCGAGTAGTGTTTGGGTAACCACACACTGTTCTTTATAGTGTATGGTGCCCGAAAAAAAGACAAAAAGAGACTCACTTTTCCATATTTTCACTCTGTTCTGCCGAGGCCTTCGATCCACAACTGCCGCTGCCCAGCACACTCACGCGCCCCTCTCAGCAAGGGACGAATCAGGACATCTACTGTAGCCCCTTGTATTATGACATCCTCACTAACGCAGAATGAAAAGTCATTCTGCGTCAGTGAGGGCGTCACTACTGCAGCAGAACAACTTTTTGCGGTGTATGGATTTCCATACATAACCACATTCCACCATACACTATAAGTGCCTTGTGTGCGCTCATGCCGCAGCCGGGTCGTCAGTGACATCACGTGACGTGGAGATGCAGATCATGTGAGCTGTGTGGCACACACTTTTCTGCCACCACAGACAGGCTACAGCTCAGTTGGTGATGAGATGAGCTCCTGCTTAGTGGCATCAAAAAAATGTCAGTCTCGCTCGGATGCTCAGTGGGTCTGGCTGCAAGCATGGGACCGTTTGGTTTGCAGTTGGGATGGTTCGGTTCCAGAAGGAGGAGAGGACGCAAGCAGGAGGTCTTAATTGGTGGGCTCACTGCGCTGGTGGCAAGTGGCAGGCCGCAGGTTCCGACCAGAGGGCCGGGTAAGTAAGTTATCACAATTGCTCCCCATCTACACTTGCAGGTTGTGTTTTTTTACTTGAATCTCAACATGTTGTTCTGCACTGTGCACACATTTAAGCAGCCATCTGCCGCCTCGAACGTGCAAGCTGATTCTGCTGTACTGAATCAGCTTGCACATTCGAGCAGGCAGGTGACTGCTCAAACATACACACACAGCAGTCAATGCACAGTGCCTGTGTGTGAATGTGCAAGGGCCTAACTGACACCAGACCCTCACTGGTTGTTGCTCTGCCCCCGTTGAAAATCTGAAATGGCGCCCACCCTAGTTATCACAGCTCTGAGCATTTTGGCTTCACCCATGTAATGTGAACACTGCTCCGATGTGTTGGCATCAGGCAAGCGACCCAACAATAAAGAATTGGGAATTAGGAATGAGCAGAAATGGCCACCTTCTTCCACGTCTCACACCACCATAGGGGTTCTTTGGGAAAATTCCTACGCTTACGGGACCAATGGTTCAAGAAATTAGGCCTTGACACATCTAGACAACCCCTTCCTAACCCCCCTCGCCTTTTAGGGGATAACTAAAGGCTCAGTCCTAATACTCACATTATATATTTTAACTCTATATTCTAAGTTCAGTGGTGGATCTAAAGGTATGGTTTTGCAACCCCCTCATAGTAGGTTTTTATACACCCATCAAATCAAGCTCAACCATCTGTATTGTCCCCAATTCATGCAGTGCTGATCACCGGACATTGTTAACATGCTGAAGGAAAACATCAGATATGCCTTCCAAGTCTGAAGGGTTTACAGTCTCAGAACGGCATCCAACAGAGTACATCACTAGAACAAGGCATGTACTGTACCTGCCTCTGTATTATTTTGCGTTATAGCATTGCCACTATGACCGGGAAGTAGATGTGTCCAGGAAAGCTAAAGTCTGAAAAGATCATTTCACGATCCCTTGCGCCCATAAACCTAAGCCACTTCTGTGTCCAGTGGTGACCCGAAACAAGATTGGTTGACCTTTGCTCTCTCATGGAGTGCCTGTGCTGCTTGCCACAGGGCATCTCCCAGAAACCTCCTGACAAGTCAAGATCGTTGAGAGGGAACACTGCCTGTGCAAATGTCATAAGTGGCTACACAGTGGAGGACAGCACACTACAGTTACAAGGTTGGAAAATAGGTTGCTTCATGAGGAAGAGAGGGTCACTATTCTCACTGGGTGAGTGACTTAGTCTGGCACCATGTTCTAATCACCACATTGTGTACATGGAGGTATGTTACAGTTAGACTCTCCCCATAATCCCAACTGCTGGCAGTCCCTTGAGTCCCCAATATATTAACTGGCCAACTGTGTACATATTGAGCTGTACATGCAATAACTTGCTCATGTGGCATTTTTTTGCAGTACACAGCACATCTGTATATTCTTGGAACAAGAGCCATTGAACTAGCACCACAGTTACCACGTTTACCTTGACAAAACAATAAAAATAGCTGCATTTTCACTGGTTTCTTGGCGGAGCCGAGCTGGCACTGGCACCATCTCTTCAAGTGGGCTGCATTGCGTTACTCCCCAAGTTGTTATTTTTGAGTCTCCTCTCCTGAGTGCGGATTTTGTGTTTCTTTGTATGTACAGGAGCTAGGCACCTCCTTCCAGCACCACCTGAACTCTGGGATGTGCTGATTTTGTCCCTCTCAAGTCACATGCCCGACAGCTAAGGAGGCAAGGGCCTTACAAAGAGCAGCTGTTGATGAATCCAGCTTCTGAGAACAACTAATATCGGTATCCAGTTGCCCGGTAGCCTCCAGGGAGAGGTGCGTGACAGCAGTGGAGACTACGGTGTTAAGAAGTCTGACAGCATTTAGTGTAGATTGCTATTAATTCCTGAGATTATCCAAAGCAGACACTGGGAGGTTGTGGGAATCCTGTGGGCCTTCACCTCAGGAGAAGTCCCTGGCAGCCTTGTAGCACAGTGGGTTCTACCAAAGATGGAGTATTCACCTTTGTGGGGAGGCTACGGTCCTATGTCAGAGAACTGCTGCCAGCTGAGCTGAGGAGAGAGACCCAGAGAGAGGCTGAACAGCAGACTAAGGTAGGAGACATGCCTACATTGTGTTTGGAAGATCCTGAGCTGGGTTGTACTCCAAAGACACTGTCTTTGGAAGAGGGGTTGAAGCAATTGCCAGAGGGCTGGCTGGAGTATGCGCTATACCCAGCACCCTGATTGGTGGTGAGCAGTGTCGTGCTGATGTGAGGTGCCCAGCGCAGGGAAGAATCCAGGCTTCAGTTGGGGGTGGAGGCTGGCCTTGAGCAGAGCTGTGACTCTCACAGGACCATGGCACCCACTGGATGCTGTCAGCCAGACAAATCGAAGAGTTAAAGTCCCCACAGTGGTGATGCCTCCTACATCACCAGCTGACAAGACATGACAGTGTCACAGTGTATGTGTAAAAAAGTATAAACCTAAAGCATATAGCAAGGAGGAAGTTTCTGGTAAATTTTATAATAGTCTCTGACCTGAGATGCTGAGAGAGGAACAGAAGGGGTTATGAGTCACTGGAGTTGTGAGCAGAGTACAACCCACATAAAGGGACCCTAAAGTTTTGACTAATGTCCGGAGTAAGGATCAAACCTGTCTGTACAGTGCTAACCAGGAGAGCTTTTAGAGACTTTGTTCCCATGTGTCTAACTGAATACATGTCAGTAAAGACTGTCAAACACTCTTGCTGTGTGATATTTTCTGTCAGGAGAGAGGCTGAGTTGATCTCATTACATCGCTGGTGGAAGGGGTACAGATGTGTGTCTGATGGGTGGTGACCCTTCTGGTAAGAATACCACCCAACTCCTGGACACAGCGTTCCTGGCCCCTCTTTGTGCCAAGTGATGGTTATCATATGGTGTCCGTCTCAACAGAGAGCGCACACAGCAGCAGCAGCTGAAAGGGTTGCATGGTTTGTACACCAACAACAGCAAAACAAATTGCAGTACTTCCATATCTTAGAGAATGTAACACACTACAAATAGTTACATAACATACTAACATACTAATTGCCAGCAGATTAGGCCTTACGGTCTATCGAGTCTGCTTGATCCTCAGATCTCTAGTTGGGTGCCAAGGCCCTCCCCCACCTTGTGTTCCAGAAACCCCTGTCATCCATCCCCACCCCCCCTGGGCCAGGCCATCATCTGGTACATCAGCTTTCTGTGTCTGTCCCACCCTCTCTTGAAGCCCTCCACTGTGGATCTCTGAACCAGCTCGCCAGGCAGTGCATTCCAAGGGTCCACCACCCTCTCAGTGAAAAACCTCCTCCTCTTTCCCCCTTCACCCTTCCACCTTCCAACTTCAAACCATGCCCTCAGGTGATACCTCCCTGCTTTAGTCTAAAGATCCCCTCCATGTTTACCCTATTTATTCCCTTGAGGTACTTGAAGACCTCAATCATGTCCCCCCTGTCTCTCCTCCAATGAAAACAGGCAGAGCTCCTCAAGTTTGTCCTCATACGTCAAATCCCCTAGTCCTCGTATCATCTTAGTTGCCCTCCTCTGTATCCCCTCCAGGAGCTGTATGTCCCTCTTCAAGTGTGGTCTCCAGTACTGTACACAGTACTCAAGGTGTGGTCTAACCAGTCCATTGTACAGCGGCAGAATCACTTCCCTGCTCATAGATAATGTATATAATACAAATAATGTTTTATTTCTGCTTCTACCCATTTTTGTAGCAGTGTGGACTGGAGCACTGAGAGGTTTAAGTGACTTGTTCAAGGTTACATGGTACATATTTAGCTCTAGTGGGGTCTGAACCAGTGATCTCCCAGTTACCAAGTCGTTGCACCAACCACAAGACCACACTGCCTCAGTAATGAAGTCCAAACAATTTGTCCCTTACATTTTTTCCAAATTTAAAGCAAGAAAAAAAAACTGCCCTGCAGATCTAAATGCCAGTTGTTGAATGTGGTCATTATCCTTCAAGGAATAATTGAAACAAAGTTGATTAGGCCGCTGAGAACAGTTATTAATAATATTTGACTGTTGACTATTATACCCAAAGAACACCCACTGTTTTGATGTATATTCTTTTTTTTTTGTAATTACATTTTTGTAGTTATATTTATATTACATTTTTATATGGGCAGTACATACAGTTTAAGCAGTTGTGAAAATACAACACAGTAAATCAATAACCAGCCGGGACCATGCAACCCATGAAAGCATTTCTGATACCAAGATCCAAGTCTACCCCAGCTGAGCACCGGGAATCTTGGGACTCTAACTGCCTGTGTTAAGGATGTGGGTGCTCCTCCATTATGCACCTGATATGGGGTATGGGGTGCCTGAGTCTCTTCCTCCAGCACTTTTGACCCAGCCCTCCACCCCCCAGTTATCTAGGCTCTATGGCGCAAAGAAGGGACATGCTGTATTACGTTGAGTACACACACATTCCAATGAGAAGTGCTGATATATATTTTTGAATGAGTCCCCCCAGCCCAATGCTCAAATACATTCAAAAAAGATACAATGAATGTTTAGGCAAAATTTTAAAAGCCAATAATGAACTTGTGCCATTCGCTCTCATAAAGCCCACCAACTTTTCATGTGCCTTAAAAAAAAAACTAGTGCATGAAATGGTGACAGAGCATTTTTTTGACTATACTCCTTTACCATGAAATATAAAATGTATAGAAAATTCCTGAACGCTCATTAGTTTAGAGGCAATTCCAGCCATGATGTTATTTCAGTACAACATCACAGTCTAAAACTAATATAAAAAGCTATATAAAAAGCCTTTGTTATATCTATATGACCCATTTTATAACTGAGATAAAGCACTGCAGGGCAGGTGTTGCTATGCAATAAGGCATGACCAGCGGTTAGATTTACAGTCTTTAATCATCCCCGGGGATGTAATATGTCACGAGGAGTATCCAAGCTACTTGCCTCACGGGGGTTTAATGTAGTATGTATGTAAGTAAATTTTTATTTTTTAAAGCACCCCATCCCAGAGGCTTAGGGTGATGTGTATACAAATCTGACAATGTAAGCAGAAAAAGCTATAACATTTAACAGCAGTCAGTAAATCCAATCATAGCAGGCTTTGAAGATATGCTTTTTTTTTTTTTTATCGACTTTCTTTCTGACGCTGCCCCCTGGAACTCTCTCTCTCGGGCAGATCCCACACACCACCAACTGCCTACCACCCTGCCTGAAGCCGAGCCACTGGGAAATTGGGGATAGACACTCCCCACCACCTGGCCCAACAGGCCTTCCCCTACTTACTGGGACCAAGGTAGGTGGAGGATCAGGAGAGCCAGTGAGTCATGCCCAGCGTTGGGTGTGTGGTGGTGGGGTACCAGAGGTTGCCATCACATATCCAGGCCCCAGGATGTTTTTATCTTGTTGTTTCCCCTTTAGCGCGGACATGAAATGACATCAGCGCACAATGTGCAGACGTCCGCCACCACTCCACCCCGATGCATGGAGTCTCTCTTGCCATGCCCCCTTATCTCCATTGGGAGCCACTGGAGAGCGACACGAGCCTGCAACCTACCCCGGGAAAGGAGAGCAGTCCTCCAGATGCTCAATCCTCTCCCTCCCCTGCTAACCCCCGGCAGCCCAAATCTGTTCCCAAACCTGGGTCACTGGCGTGGCGCGAGGCGTGGCATCCAGTGCCTCAACCCTCAGCGCCACTGGGCTGGCTCAAAGATATGTATTAAATGCTAGGGTAAACAATGAAGAAATATTGCTGAAGTCCGAAGGAAGAGCATTCCATAATCAAGGAACTGCCACCGTAAAAGGATTTGAGGTGTGCCTGGGGGACCTCTTAATAAAGTTTACTTGGTTTGTCAAGAAGACACAAGTAGGCTGTTAGCCCATCGAGAGTGTCTCCCACTATCAGTGGGTATATACAGGTGATTAATTTCCAGGCCAGTTTAGGTGTTTATCCAATTTAGTTTTGAACTGATTGAAGTCCTTAGAAATTAATGACTTCTTCTGGGAGAAGGTTTCAGGCCTTAGCTGCCCTTATAAGAAAAAACTAATTCACTTGGCTGATCCAGCCTTGGGAATAACTGTTTATTATGGCTTGTGAGACTAATGTATCTATTAGTGTATTTTAAACCACATTGCTCCAGGAGATCCTTATTTTGTAATAGTTTATAAAGCTGAAGCAGATCACCCTTTGCTGTCCTATCGGATAGTGATACCAAGCCAATTTTTTGTAGTCTTGGTTCATAGGCCATATGCCTTAAATGTGGGATTAATTTAGTAGTTCTTCGTTGAACAGATTCTTTCAGTTTTTTTGTCTTGAACAAGATATGGGCTCCAGAGTAGGGAACCAAAGTCTAAATGAGGTCTAATGTAAGTTTTGTACAGCGGCATACTACATGATTGGCTCTTGTTACTTAAGGTGCGTTTAATTTTGTTTAGTAGGGAATTAGCTATCTGGGTGACTTTTTCACAATGATCTCTAGGAGTGAGTTTATTGTATATTAAGATTCCCAAGTCTTGCTCCTTACAGTCTGACTTTAAGTCTTGGTTATATAATTTATACCTATAGCTAGGATTCTTTTTCCCAAAGTGGAGGATAGTGCACTTATCCTGATTCAATGTCAAAGTCTCCCCGGCAGAGCAGAGAGGGTTACACAGTGCAGATGGGTGAATGAGGTCTCTAATGTAGCCAGGACCCAAATCATGCAGGACCTTGAAAACCACCAAGTAAACCTTCAAGGAGGTACATCATCAAACCAGCAGCCAGTGCAGGCTCCGCACTGCAGGCATATGTTGAAAAGTGCTTGTGCCTGAAATCAGCCTGGCCGCAGAGTTCTGCCTTTTCTAGAAGCAGGACTCCAAACTTCCAGAAAGCCCTAGATATGAAGCGTTGCAATAGTCAAGATGGAGGTCACAAAGGCATGATTCGCCGTCACTCGGTCCTTGTGTAACCCCCAGAAGTGCTTTATAGCAATTATGGGAAAAGAAAATTGAATATTTGCTTTTTGTATTTGAGACTACAGATGTATATTAGTTATAGAGTAATGTAATAATGATAGAATCTCAACTGTGCAGTTATTGAGTAAATGTAACCCCCCTGTTACCCGGGGTTACTAGAATCCCACTTGGAACCAGTGGCAGGCAGGGAAAGGCAGCTTGTGAGACTTCAGTTAAATGGGTTTCACACTGTCTCACTCTGTCTTCAGTCTCAGCTGAGCTGGAGGGGCTTACATCACCACAGAATTCTCGCAGCAGCATAAGCCACATTGGAATGCTCGCAACAGGGGTTAATGTTAGAACATTGGGGAATTCAAGTCAGTTCTGTGTGAGAGCAGTCAGAGGAAGAGGTGTGCTGCAGTTGGCAGCCCTCAGAGCCTAGCTCTGATTTAGAGCTACATCAGAAAGCAGGTTGTGTGTTCTCACCCTAGAGAGGAACACAGAAGAAACCAGAAGAAAGTGGTAGAGACCGTCCCATGTGTTGTTCCAGTGCCTCATCCCCGGAGGGATGGGGGGGAATTCTAGCATTTCAGGGGCAATCCCCTGGCCCTGTCTGGAAAGGGAAAAGCTGCCTGAAAATGGGAAGTGTGTTGAAAATCAGAGAATTTGTTTATGTCCTTTGAGAGAAACCATGGTGCACCTGCATACCACGGTGAGTTTGTTATGATATAGAGCCTACGTTCACCAAGACAGAGTTGTGTAAAAGTATCTGCCTACTGTGGGGTCAGGAGAAGACTAGTCAAGGACAGTACTTTTAAATCTGTGTATGGCTTGTAAGCATCTGAAACAGTGGGGATCTAAGGAATGGACATAGCCACTAACAGAATTTTTTAAGTCAGGACACCACCTAAATACAGTGTCAAATGTTAAATGTGATAAACATTTCGATATAGCATCTACAACCAGTAGTTTTGAAGAAAGTTGTTGTTCCAAAGGAATGGCTGGGTATAGATTTGGGAACAAGAGGTGGGAGCCCCCCATCTGGAGTAACCAGGCCTACCTCTACGGGTTCAGTTTGGGCACCTATAGCTTTCTCCCAGGCACTTGGCCAGTGTCTGCAGAAAGTACCTAGAAATGGGATTAAGGTTGATTTTCCCTTTAGAGCTAGAAAGTGCTCATGGGTGGTTTAGGGAGCCATCATCAAACTCCATTACATATGGAAAAGTGTCCAAGTACTGGCCGGGATGCCATGTCAAGGAATCAAAGTAGAAGAGTACCAGTTTGGGCCGTATGAGCCCTGTTGTGTTCAGAACCTGAGGGTCTTGTGTAGTAAAAAAGATGTTCCCTGACCTCTGTAAATCTGCATTGCCAGTGAGTGTAGCCCTGTGGAGGTCAATCTTTGCTTTGCTATTCCTGTGTTGATGTGAATAAAAGCCACACTCTAGAATACCATTCCTGGTTTGGAAATTTTCAGTTATTGCTTCCTGTGTTCGGAGTTACTGGGGCACCACTGACCAGAAGTACAAACCTAGCCATGATGCTGAGCGAATTTTTTCTCCCCGAACCCAAGGGAGAAGGGGGTTACATAAATAATGCACCATCCCCACTCCAAGGGTTGGAGGCACAAGGCATTAGCTGAGTGCCCTTTAACCATGGGGAAGTGCGGTCATTACCCAATAACTGCAAGCCCTGAAGTGTGTTACTGTGTTTATAAAATGGCACCAAAATAATAAAACACACAAGACTAAATACATCTTTCAGGAATAAACTATTCTTCATCATTGGAAAATCAGTTCTCACACCAAACAGTTAGGTGTGCCCCATTAGAGTCAAATTGGCTGGCAGATAAGTCATTCATGTTGTTAGCTGAACATTTTTTGTTGTTGTTTGTTTTTCCCCCCAACTGTCACTGAAACTTCTGAAGCAGTGAAGTGATATTTCTATATAGTTAGGTCAGCTTAGAAAGCAAGTTCCAAGAATTGCAAGGCATGTTCCAGACCTGTGCAGTCATTGGTCAGTTTTCACATAAGTCAGGACAGTTACTGACCAATCAGAGCACTGGATTTTTCCTGCCCATATTATAATGCTGGTTAACATCACTTCTTGTGTGGTTGAAGTCACTCGGCTGTACCTCGTCTCTCACAACATGACTGAGGCATGGCCCAGTCCCAGCATAACACACACCCTGTTGTACTTATTGCTTAAATAAACTCTCATCGTAGAAACATAGAAAAGTGACGGACAGATAAAGACGTGAAGAGAACTAGAAGGGGACAGAATCAGTTGTGTTCCAGTACAGTAGCTACTTCTTGTTGTTTCTACAGGGTTTCTTGTGGATTTTACTTGGTAGAAGGTTATTTATTTTCTTTCTTACTTCTAAGGGGCTAGCAGGGTATTGTTTTTGGGGCTGTTGGAAGTTTGAAAACTGGTTTGGTGGCTGTAAGTGGGCTCATTTGCTGGATGTTTCACTGTGTAACAGGCTGCGCTGGTGGAGGCCTATTTCTTCTGATTTAAACCCTATTTGGTGGGATTTGCTTGGGGCTGTTTCTTTGGTTGCAGGGCTTGGAGGGGCAGACACAGGGCTGATACACTCGAGAGAGAGTCGGGTATAGGCCCTAAATCCCACCTCCTCCCACCCCTCCTCCCCAGAGCTCTGCTTATTTATAGGGGAACACTTACCCTGCAATTGGAGGAAAAGGCTGCAGGTGCAGCTCATGTAGTTCTAGCCACTGGGGGTTGGATTTAAAGGCTGGGACAGAGGATCTTAGGGAGTTGTTCACTTCCCTTATAAGTTTACTGTGTTGTACTGCACCTAGTAACGGGATTACCGGTTCACTGTGGGACTGTATCTAGAATTAGTGAGTGACCTGATTAGTCAGTAGGGGTGTATCTTGGACTAGTGGGGAACCTGGTGGCTCATCCAAGGAAACCTACTTGGAGGGGGATGGGACCACACGTCATTAGGGCCGGCATCTTTGGGAGGGTGCTGGGGTGCACAGGGTGTGGGGCAGCCATGATACTGGACTGGGCTTGGAAGTTCGGTGGTTGCCCAGTGTGCTACCAGCTGGCACAGCTTAGGGAGGAGGTTGTGGGGATTAGAAGACAGCTGGGGGAAGGGGGGAGGTATGGTTGAGAAAGAGGGCAGGGGATCTCCCATGGGGTTGCACCAAGCACTAGGGGCGGGGGCATAGGGAAAGAAGTGCAGGAGAATACTCTGGGGTTGCATAGGGACCCTGGCAGAGGGGGCCCAAAAGGAGGACACTACCAAGGAAGCAGGCAGGTAACTGGGGACCCTCACCAAGGGGTGCCAGAAGGACAACATTCTCAGGGAAGTAGGCAGATAGCTGGGGCTGGACAGAAGGAAGCAAGGCAGGGAGGTGGATCGGACCTTATGCTCAGTACCCTCTTCAATTCTCTTCTGCTTGAGGATGAGAGGGGTGATGTAGCCATGACAGGAGTGGTCAGAGATGGAAAGGGAGTCGGGGGCAGGAGGCGGGGGCTGGATAGCAGAAGGAATAGGGGGGAACCTGGAATGCAGGAAAATGTGGGGAGCAGTGGATCAGAGCAGGAGGGGCAGGGGGAAGAGGGAGGAAAGTGCAAGGAGAAGGACCAGTTTGGAGGAAAGGGCAAGGAGAAGGACCAGAAGTACAAGGGGGATACAGTAAAGGGAGCTGAGGATTTAGGCCAGGGGAGCACGACAAGTAAGGAGGGACTAAATGGAGACAGGAAGGAAGGAAGGGAGGACGAGCCAGGCTAGTTTAGCGGATGAGGGAGAAGGACCAGTCACAAGCAGTGAGGGGGGAGTTAGCAAGGTACAGAAGGATACTTGCGAGGAGGAGAGGTATAGGATCGGAGGGAAGGGGGTGGCCAGGGTAAATAAGGAGGGGGTGGCATGTGGCACCCAGATAGGGGGAGGAACAAGGAGCCAGCTGGGTGATGGGGCCGGTAGAAAGGATGAGGGACATGGAAGGGGGGAAATGGAGGAAAAGGAGCGGTCAGAGTGCTCCTGTTGGGGGATTCTATGATCAGGGGTATCAAATGGGATAGGAGGAGAAGCCTGGCCAGTTAGAACAAAATGCTTCCCTGGACTAACGGGCACAGGGCCAAGCACAAGGTATATCAGCTGGCAAAGGATTGTGGGGTTCCCTGACATACTGGTCCACCTGGGTACAAATGACATCGAGGGAAATAGTGAGCTAGAGATACAGGCAAGGTTCAGGGAGCTTGCCAGGGTCTGTCATGACATAGGATACACAGTTTCCTTCTTGGAAATCCTGCTGGTGCCAAGGGCTAGTGGGGAACACAAAAGGAAGATTAGGGAGGTAAACTAGTGGCTCAGGGAGTGGTGTGAGGCCAGATGGTATGGGTTGATGGGGGATTAGGGGGGAAGACCTGGGAGGATAAGCAGCTGTATGCTAGAGATAGGCTCCATCTCAATTTGGAGGGGAGGGGAATCCTTAAGTTGAAAACAAAGGGGTACATTGGTGAAAAGTGGGGTTTAAACTTGTGAAGGGGAAGGGATGGGAGAAAAGGCTGTCGAGGGGGGTCTGATAAAGGAGGGACTCTGTCTCCACCCCCCCCCGGGGAGCTGGAGGAATGCGGAAAAGGCCGACTGGTAAAAGTGCAGACCAGGAAAACGGAACTCGTGGGAACACGAGCAGGGAAATAGAAGTATAGGGAAAGGGTGAAGTAGTCCTGCTAAATGCCAGGAGCTGGGCAATAAAATGCCTGAGCTCCAGGCAATGCTAACTGAGGGAGCGGTGGATGGGCAGTGGTCACTGAGATCTGGGCCACTCAGAGGACAACTGGGACCTGAACCTGGAGGGTTACACTATGTTCAGGAACCACAGGGGGGAGGGAAGGGGAGGAGGGGTAGCAATGACAGTGAAAAACTGCATTGGCATAAGGGGAGTAGAGGAGGCGGAGGGAACCGTGGAGGCGATTTGGGTCACCTTGATAACAAAGGGGGGGCAAGAGAGTAAAAACAGGAGTGGTGTATAGACCCCTGTGCTGGTGGAGGAGCTGGAGGAGAGTCTGGTGGCAGATGTTGGGAGACACTGCAGATTGGGCAGGGGAAGGGTAGTGGTGTTGGGGGACTTAAACATGCCAGGAACAGGCTGGGAGACTATGACATCTTCGGTGGCCAGGGAACAGAGATTGTTGGATGTCTTTCAAGACGTGTTCCTAACTCAGCAGGTGGGGGAACTGACCAGGAAGGCGCGGGTACTGGATGTGGTCCTGGCAGGCAGTGACCAGATTGGGGGCCTGGAGGTAAGGGACACATTGGCGGGGAGTGACCATGCCACGGTCTGGTGCTGCCTGGACCTAGGAGGGGTAGAAGGCTGCACAAAGACGGAGGTAACTGACTTCAGGGGGGCGGATTTTAAGGAAATGGGAAGGATCCTTAAGGAGCATTTGGATGTGATTGGGTCAGACATGGACGTTGACAATAGGTGGGAAATCATCAGGAGAGGGGTGCAGGATGCTACCAGCAGCTGTGCCAGCGTAAGACTAAAATGTGATAGGGCCCATAAACCCTGCTGGTGGACCAGGGAAGTCCAGGAGGTGGTGTGGGGAAAGAAGGCAGCCCACAGGCAATTCAAGTGCTGAAGGAGTGAAAGGGATCGAGGGGAGTACGAGCTGATAGCTAGAAGGGCCACTAGGGTGGTGAGGCGGCTAAGGCAAGGAAGGAGCAGAACCTGGCCAGGAAATTAGAAGAGTGAACAAAGGGTTTTTTAGATACATTGGGGAAAAACGAAGGGTGAAGGGGCAGATTAGCAGGATTAAAACAGGGGAGAGATGGGCACAAGACCCGGAGATGCAGACCGAGGTACTAAATGAGTACTTCACCTCAGTTTTTACCAAGGAAACTGGGGGTGCTGCATCATACATGGGAGGAGAGGCCGGCCCGCTGGCGCAGTGGTTGGATTTCCGCTTGCGACACCAGTGACCCGGGTTCGGGAACAAGCCAGGGAAGCTGAAGGGCCGGCCGGGGGGAGAGGACTTGAGCATCCTAGGGACTGCTCATCCTCTCCGGGGGGAGGGGGGAACCAAAGCTCGGCTCTTGTCTGGCCCTGGGTAGAGAACCAAGGTACAGCAAGCCCGATGCTTAGCAGAGGGGGCGACGTGCCAGACATCGGCGCTTCAGCGTCTTGATGTCCAGGGACATGGCACGCCGAGAGAACATGGGAAAAGAACCGCGCAGCCTCCCAGTAGATGGAGCACCAGGCCCCAACCTTCAATGCCCCTACTGGCCCGGGGACGGCATCCCGACGAAATATAGATGCATCGGGGTGTAAGGGCCCCCACCCCGTAGCCGCCTGGGGGGTACAGCCATGGCTCCATGGGGGATGGACTGCACTGGTCACCAGGTAGGTGAGCGAGGGCTGAAAAGGCTACAGGTGTCTCCCAAGAGGGAGCCACAGGAGAGGGGAGTAAAAAAAAAAAAATACATGGGAGGAGACAGTGATACTGAGATGGGGGGGACCCTTACTGATCGGCAGGTCTGGGGAGAGAGGGAGGCATCACTGGCAGGAGAGGGACAGGCTAAGCAGGGAGAAGAGGTAGCGGAAGTGGAAATCACAGCAGAGAGAGTGAGGAAAGCCTTCAGGTCCCTTAAGATGAAGAAAGCACCGGGGCCGGATAAATTACATCCCAGAGTGCTGAAGGAACTTGCGGATGTCCTGGCGAAACCCCTGGCAGAGCTTTTCACCATCTCTCTGAAGACAGGGTGGGTGCCCCAGGACTGGAAGGTGGCACATATAGTGCCTATCCACAAGGGAGGATCAAGGGAGGTGGCAGGGAACTACAGGCCTGTCAGCCTGACATCGGTGGTGGTCAAGGTGATGGAGGGCATTGTCAAGGAGAGGCTGGGGGGGGACCTGGAAAAGTCAGGGTGCCTGGACGATAGGCAGCATGGATTCGTCCTGGGGAAGTCGTGTCAGACAAACCTTGTGGAGTTCTATGACTGGGTGATGAGTGCCTTGGACCTGGGTAGACCAGTGGATGTCCTCTTTCTAGACTTCAGCAAGGCATTTGACTCTGTTCCTCATGAGGGCCTGTTGGATAAGCTGGGAGAAATAGGGATGGGGAACCAGATGATCAGATGGATAGGCAATTGGCTCCAGGACCGGACCCAGAGGGTCGTAGTTGGCGGGATAGTCTCATCTCCAAGGAGGGTCATTAGTGGGGTCCCACAGGGATCAGTCCTTGGGCTCCTCTTGTTCAACGCCTATGTCTCTGACATAAGGACAGGTATCGGGAGTGAGATGAGTCTCTTTGCTGATGACTCAAAACTGGGGGCGGTGGTGGATGTGGAGGAGGGGAGGATGGCCCTATAGGGGGACCTGGAGGCTCTGGAAAGATGGTCTAGAAAGTGGAAGCTGAGGTTCAATGCAGGGAAATGCAAGGTACTGCACCTAGAGGCCAGAAACCCAGGCCAAGTGTACACTCTGCGGGGAGAAATGCTACAAGTCTTGATGGCTGAGAGGGACCTGGGGGTGGTGGTGGATGTCATGGTGAACAACTCGGAGACTTGTAGGAGGACAGCAGCCAAGGCCAACAGGATGCTGGGATGCATCGCTAGGGGGATCACCTCCAGAAGGAGGGAAGTGATACTCCCTTTGTATAACTGCTTGGTGAGGCCTCACCTGAGTACTGCATGCAGTTTTGGAGGCCACTTAAAGAGGGACATTAAACTCCTGGAGAGGGTCCAGAGGAGGGCAACCAAAATGATTTGGGGCTTGGGGACAGGACCTGGTGAGAGGCTTGAAAAGCTAAATATGTACACATTGGAAGAGAGAAGGACTGGGGGACATGATAGAGGTCTTCAGGTACATGAAGGGGTAAATAGGGAGGAGCAGTCAGGGTGCTTGAAGGAAGGAGGAGGGGCAAATAGAGGGCATGGGTGGAAACTGGAGGGGAAGATTCAGGGAGAAAGGAGGTGCTACTTCACTGAGAGTGGTGGAGCCATGGAATGCACTGCCCAGAGGGCTGGTGGAGGCAGAGACAGTGGAGGGGTTCAAGAGGGGGTGGGACAGGTACAGGGGAAGGGTTCTGGAAGCAAAATCCAATGCAGCGAGAATATCCGGAACTGGGAAGGGAGAAGCCAGAGAAGGCGAGAGGGGCAGCAAGGTCAGCTCCCAGGGTGGGGGCTGACCAAACAAGCAGACGCGAAAGACCATTAGGCCTATTCTGCTGGCATTTTAATATGTTAGTATGAAAAGTCCATCTAGTCTGCCCCAAGATTTCCATCTTGGAGCTGCTTTAGTCTGTTCTGCATCACTGAGAAACATGGTTTAATGAATCACTGTTGCTAAGGAGTTCTGCATATCTCCTAATTAGTGGAAGAACCAGTCAGAATTCTTTCATGCTGATTTGCATATGCTTCGTATGATGCTGTGCATTATGGGAGGGGGGCATTTCATATTTCTTGGAAACCTGGCTTTATTGTCAATGACCTCCCGGATAATACTTGCCTCAGTGCTTTTTTTTTTAATTATGTTTTTTGTTGCCGCCAGCCACCCGGAACCTCTGCTTTGCTCCCACCTCCACATCAGACATGCCCCTTTGATACCCCCTGGCCTACCCCCCCCCCCAGAGCGGGGTGTGGCACCCCTCCCTCAAAGGTGCCGCAATGACAGGATAGGTCGAAGGGACCGTCCTGGAGGCTAATTGAAGCTGAGGGTGGACTTGATCTAGAGTGGCCGGCAGTGTTATTTTCTCCCCGGTAATGCTGGGGTGGGGGCGTACAATGACGGCCAGCATCTGCCCCACCCCTGAGCCTACTTATGGTGCTGGTGCATGCGGTACACCCAGCCACCACCGCTAGGTGTCCACATTGCACCGAACACTATACCCCCCCTCCTCCCCCCCCCGGAGAAGGAGTGTAGCTGTCATATGCTCAATCCTTTTCCCCCCAGCCGGCCCTCTGATGGCCCAGGTCTGTTCCTTAACCCGGGTCACCAGAGTCGCAAGTGGAAATCCAACTGCTGCACCAGTGGGCCGGTTTGCCTCAGTGCTTTTGTGCTGAGGTGCCTTGTCTTTTATATTTAGTAAATGTGACTTTGCAGTTACTACTACTTGTTGCTGCCTTCAACCCCTTACCTCAGAACATGGTTGAAAACACAAGTATTAGTTTCAGTCCATTTCTCCTGTTTTGAAATTAGATAAATACAAATATAGAGAATACTGGATGGGCAACTATGCACAACCAGTGTGTTCTGCCACAGAGGGGTTCTGATTCCCCCTGACCTCGAGAGTGAAGCTCAAAAGGTCCATGGGAATCAGAACCTCGAGTTGGCAGAATACTCTGGTTATGCATAAAATTGCTCATCCTGTATTTTTTATAGTGTATAGTACTGTGTGAAATATGTGTTTATGAGTTCTTTTGCTTTCAAAATGAAACTGACTCATGCAGTCTCTAGAGGTTCTAGAATGCTGTTCTACCACAGTAGGGTAGAATCACATTCCATGACCGTTGAACTATGGAACAACAGCATTTTGAAAGGGATGGAATTCTATACAGAATAACACTCCACTATACACTATAAAACTGAAGCTGTGATTATGACTTTCAATTAGGAGAACCAGACCATTTGTTTAGTTATCTGTGTAATGCATGCGTAAAAAGAAAATAGAAACTGAATGAAAAAAAAATGAAACCACAACAGTATAAAGGCTGTTTGCATGATCTCAAAAATTACATTCATGTAAACAGGTGGGGTGGCTTTTAAATCAGATCTGCAAGGAAGCTACAATGTTTGGCCACTGGATGGTGCCAGATTACAACAGCACAACACTAAAATGGCCAAAATAAAAAAATTTATTTTTTATTTTAGAACTTCTTGACCGGGAAAGGTGTTCTGAGCCAAGACTTGTTTCCAGAGACCACCCAGGAAAAGGAAATATAGAAAAGGGAGAAAATATGACAAATCGCACATTAGCAGGATTAAAAACAATCAATTATATACACAAAGCTGTAAGTTACAAATATTATCAATGTGTCATACAGCACCCGCACTCCAAGTGTGCCTAATTTCCAGGAATGTCCCTGACTTTATCAATAAAATTTTCTCAGTCCCTCGTGAAATGAGGCCATCACTGAAAGGGGGAGATTGTAAGTAAAAATAATGTTAGTAAAATTATAAGATACAATAACAGTAATTTTAGAAAAGTGCCTCTAGATCTATCTTGCGCCCCCCAAGCCCAGATGAATAAATATGCTTTGCAAACTGAACTACAAAATGTACTACTAACAGAAAGGGGGTCCCTCCCCACTCTACTACTCAGAGTAGCCAGTGATTCCCTTGATAGACAGGAAGAATTTGTCCAGGCTTACCTTGAAGGCCTGTGCTTCCTTCTTGTCCGTTGTCTCTACTGGTAGGCTGTTACCTAGGTTCACCTCCCTCTGGGATAAGCACAGCATCCTAACATTACCACTGAATTTAGCACTTCTGAGCATTAGGACATCTCCCTTCGTTCTGCTGGAGGACACAGCTCAAACAGAGGAACATAGAACTTGTTGGCAGAAAAGGCCTATCTAGTGTTTTTTTACTTTATTTTTATTCCTTTTCAAGGTAAGTACGTACATTGAAATCATACTTGGTTCAGAGTACAGCAATATACGACCGGTAAATTCAGATAACTTGAATGTCAGACTCTTATTCCGGCATTACACAAATGAGAGGTGCATTTCCAAGACACTAATAGAAGTAATTGATATCAATTAATCACCTCACAGCAAGAAACTTGGACATATTAGGCAAATATTAGATCCGATACTTGAGTCCAGGTATATTATACTGCATATCAAAATGCTGCAAAGTACAGCGTTATGGTCCATGTCTCTCGTCAAATAGTCAAGTGTCCAAAAATCTACAGCAGATGCTTCCAGTAGAGCTCCCCCTCTCACTTCCATGCAACCCAAACCAAACTCATATGTCAGTAAGTTTCATAACTTACTAGTCAAGGCACACTATATGGCTGTAACAGTAGTAGTTAAACATTTGCAATGAAAATTGTGGCAATCAAGAAACTAAGACAACTATGAAAGGATTAGAGTAAGTAAATATCAGACAGTTAGCTGTTGATACAGGAAATGTGTCCACAGAGCTAAAGCTAAGTGGGTGTCTACTGTTGTGCAAGCCTGTAGGTTGCACACCTCGTTCAGTGGCCATCTTGAGATCCCTGACTACTCAGCTACCCCTAGACACCACCCCGAAGCCCTTTGATGACTGGCACACCCCCATCAAAGTCTAATAAATGGGCTGGCCCAGTGGTGTTGAGGGTTGAGGCGCTGGACACCACACCTCGCGCCATGCCGGCAACTCGGGTTCAGGAACAGACTTGGGTCGTCAGGGGGTCAGCAGGGGAGAGGGAAGACTGAGCGTCCTGCAAAAGCTCTCCTCCCTCTGGGGTAGGTAAGGGGGTCTACGTCGCTCTGCAGTGGCAACTGGGCAAAGCCAGCGGCACTGCAGACAGTGGTGTACAGCTGAGGATTGGAGCGTGGTGGGCAATGGCACATAGTGCTCTGACGCCATTGCACATACAGCTTCAGGGGAGGAAAATACAGGCAGAAAAATTGTGAGGTGGTTGTTGCGGCTGATGGCTATGTGCTGCACCCCCAGACATGAGAGGTGCACCTTCCAAGGTATCAGGATCCAGGTCCCCATGGGGGGGTGCTCTGTGTGCCAGCCTAAGTGGAGGAGAGCATGTTACTGGCCAGATCGGGTCTAGGGGTGTGGGTGCCGGCAGCCGGACGACCTGTCAGGCCACTCTGTAGTAAGGAGGTAAAAAGAGTATCGTGATAAAAAAAAAAAGTCTAGTAAATAACTATTCAGGGAAAATAACCCTGTAAACCAAAGTTAACCATATTGCTCAGCACACTCTAGATCAGCAGTGTCGGTAATAACTGATGACAGACACACGTTATTAATTTAATGCCTTCAGATCAATCCCCTTTCTAAGCATCACGAGACTGTTGTGCAAACTCTTTCTGTATAATATCCAGTCTCTTTCCAGCCTTGGCTGGATTGGAATAAAGAAAAGTTTTACCTGCACAGGTAATCCGAAGTTAGGCCAGGAACTGAATAGCTTGAGTAATACCCAGTACAAGCAGCCTGGAAAGAACTGCATCAAATGCCTTGTGGCATTGTCAGGTGGAGTAACTAATGTCTGGAAAGCAATGGATCCTTGTGCCATCCTCCAAAGTTACAGGGCCCATCACTTTAGCGGCATTAAGAACTGAGTCCCTGATGTGCAGTCCGCTGGTAACAGTACTGTTTGTGGTTGTTCTCCAGAGGTTGTGCATCTTCGGGGAGTGATCCGATATGCCTTCACAGTGTGCAGGGCCGGCATCGGGGGGGTGCAAGGCATGCCACTGCACCAGGGCCCAGAGCTCGGGGGGCCCAGAGACCTCTCTGACCCATCTGCCAAAAATTGTCATTTTTAAATGGAAATTGGTGTTGCACCGTGCTCTTTGGCCGCCCCTCCTTATTTGTCTCTGACTCGGCTCCAGGATCCAGTCTCCACCCTGCCTGCACCCACCCCGCCCTTGTCTGCCATCATCTCAGCCCCCTTCCATTTAAATAAATTAAAATATCAAGGTGGCGTGGGGACGCGCACTCAAAAACCATACCTGCTGGCACTGGATGGAATGCCTGGCTCCTCCTCCTTGAGTACCGATTGGACCTGACCTCTATCACTGGTTTTCCTCCTCCCCAAGATGTCCCCACTCTGAACAAGCCATCGCCTTGCAAAGTTGCGCTCACCCCACCGACCAGCCCATCAAGTCTTCTGTCTTTCTAGATGGCTGCTGGCATCAAGCTTAATAGTAATTTATTTAAATGGAAGGGGGCTGAGATGATGGCAGCGGGAAGATCATGTCAGATGAATCTAACAGATTTCTTTGACTGGGTGACCAATGTGGTAGACCAGGGAGGGGCAGTGGACATGGCCTACCTAGACTTTAGCAAGGCATTTGACACAGTCCCACACAAAAGATTAATATACAAGTTAGCCAGCCTTGGAGTGGGTCCCAAGGTGGTAGCCTGGATTAAAAATTGGCTGGACAACAGGATACAGAGGGTAATAGTAAACGGAGTTTACTCTGAAGAAAGGGGAGTTACTAGTGGGGTACCGCAGGGTTCAGTACTGGGACCGGTCCTCTTTAATGTCTTTATAAGTGATACTGCAGACGGACTGGAAGGAAAAGTATGTCTCTTTGCAGATGACACAAAGATCTGCAACAGGGTTGATACAGAAGGTGGGGTGGAGAGGATGCAAAGGGGCTTGGCAAGGTTGGAGGAACGGTCAAATATATGGCAGCTTAGATTCAATGCAAAGAAGTGCAAAGTAATGCACCTGGGAAACAAAAATCCAGGGGAAGAGTACACAATGGGGGGTGAGATAATAATAACTACAGAAATGGAAAGGGACCTGGGGGTAGTCATATCAGATGACCTTAAGGTGGGCAAGCAATGTGAGAAGGCAGTAAGAAGAGCTGGTGGGATACTGGGATGCATAGGGAGAGGAATCACCAGTAGAAAACAGGAAGTTGTTATCCCTTTGTACAGACAGTTGGTGCGACCCCATCTGGAGTTCTGCAGCCAGTTCTGGAGACCCCATCTCTGCAAGGACATAGGCAGGATGGAGGCTGTCCAGAGGAGGGCAACTAAAATGGTGCAAGGTCTGCACCAGAAGACATACGAAGAGAGATTAAAGAAGCTTAATATGTATACACTAGAGGAGAGGAGGGAGAGGGGGACATGATAGAAACTTTCAGGTACATCAAGGGAATCAACAGAGTCCAAGAGGGTAGCATCTTTCAGAAAAAGAGATGTGCAGGAACAAGGGGGCACAATTTGAACGTAGAGGGGGGACGGCTCAAAGGTAATGTGAGAAAGTATTTTTTCATGGAGAGGGTTGTGGATACATGGAACAGCTTTCCTGAGGAGGTAGTGGACTCAAAAACAGTAGAGGAATTCAAGAATGCATGGGACAGACATATGGCAATTCTAGTGGGGATAGGAGGAAGTAGGCTGTTGGTTAACTAGGATCTGCAGCCTATGCATTAGGTAGGGAAATGGACAGACTAGGTGGGCCAAGTGGTCCTTATCTGCCGTCAAATTCAATGTTTCTATGCTGGCATGGCATGGAGGATTTCTGGCTTGCTCGCTGCTGTCAGGTTAGTAATGTTTTTATGTTTGGGGGGGGGTACCAATACAGACGGCAAGCAAGCTGAATGAACAGCATTCCTACTCTGCTTCCTGTGCATGCGGCCTTGCGTGCTCTTGGATACATACTCTCAGGCTCATCTTGCTCTGCTGCCAATAATTGTTTTTACAAGTTCTCTGTATCACTGTTGAAAAAACATTACAAAGTTATTCTAATAATTCTGGCAACACACAAGTGAAGTTAAACAGTAGTACCGACCGTGATCGGCTGGGTCGGTGGGAAGTTGGAACCGGGAGAAAGGGGGGAGGTCCAGAGACCAGGAAGGGAGGAAGCCAGCCCGCAGGAGGGAGGAGGAGGAAAGATCAATTCATTTATTCACTGGTACGGGACACTAGTGGATCAGCCTAGGCTCAGGGTGTTGTTTGGGGGGTCGGGGACTGGCAGGTCGTGGAAAAGAAAAGGAAAAGAAGAAAAAAACGGGCCTGAGACTTTACTGTCGGTGGTCACTTTCTCAAATGAGATCACTGAGAGCAGAGGAGAGAGTGCTGCTGCTAAACTTAGTGTTAAATGAATAATTTTGTTCTCATTCTTATTGAGAGTTACAGGGCAGGCCGGGGGGAGGGGCCACTTCACAGGGGTGAGGCAGGGGGGCCCACTTCACAGTCTTGCACCAGGGCCATAGGTGCGAACCGGGGGGCCAAAGCAGTAGCCACTCCACGTTTAGTTCTGTATGGCAAAAACTAGTATAGAAGAAGCTCCCTTTGTACCCTCATAAGTGCCCTTTTGATTCTTAGCCCCCTCAGCCTTTACCATCTTCCGGCACCCTTGACCAGGGCCCAGTAAATCCTAGTGCCAGCCCTGACAATGTGCCCTGAAATGTAAGTGCCCCAAACTTTTTTAATCAGTCTCCGGGTAAGTTACGATGTCTTGTGCTTCAGACTGCCTAGGAATGCCAAAAAATATCAAATTTGTTGAACACACCGAGTTATCCAGCTGTTCCATCCAAAGGCAGAGCAACTCATTTTTGACCAAACCCCTGGTGTTGTTTGCCTCTTCTGCTGCTGTATCCACAGTTGCAGTAGCATTTGCAATATTGGTATACATATTGGTAATTCTGTCCATCAGATTGTCAACCTTTTTATCTGGGTTCCGTATAGTCTGCAGAAGTGCTCCATTCGATGGCTTCGCAGTCCCCTCTGCCACATGGATAGAAGTCGTCGCTCCTCCCTGATCTGATGGTTTACCCAACTTAATGCAGCCACCGTCCTGTGAAGCTTTTTCTATGGATTTACCATGTTGGCTAACATGCTAAAAAGGTATCAATCATCTCCTTTACACAAATCAAAACCGTTGCTGATATAATATACCACCTCTGATAGAAAATCTAAATTTCCCTTCGGCTGAAGGCCCCATCCTCAGGTCCATCTTGTCTGCCCTATTTTCCTGCTAGTACTACTCCATGGATCCTATTTGCTCTTAGGTGTTCCTCCCTTTTTTCTGTCTATTATGCACATGTACCTATTCCAGGCATGCTTGAAGCTTACCACTACCTTCACCCCCACCAGCTCCTCTGGCAGGCTGTTCCAGACATCTGCCACCCTTTCTGGGAAGAAGTATTTCCTCACAACCTTCTTAAACTCCCCCCTCAAGCTTCATAGCATACCCCCCTGTTCTGATCTTCATCCTCCTCTGTGAGAGATTCCCCTCCTGCACTTTGTTCACCCCTGTGAGGTATTTATAAGTCTCAGTCATGGCCTCTTTTGGTGTCCTCTCCTCTTCTCCATAGAGTACATGTTGAGCTTCTGCAGCCTCTCCCCATATGGTTTCTCGTGCAACCCCCCCCCCACAACATTTGGCAGCTCTCCTCTGGACTGCTTCCACTCTGTCAGTGTCCTTGCGGAGGTGCGGTACCAGAATCAGACACAGTACTCGAAGTGGGGTCTCACTCGTGAGCAGTAGAGTGGCAACACCACCTCCCTTCTCCTACTAGAAATCCCCCTCCCTATGCACCCCAGCATCCAGCTGGCTTTGCCTGCTGGTTTGCCGTACTGCCCTGCCATCTTGAGATCATCAAATATGATTATCCCAAGGTCTCTCTCTCTCTTGCTTGGTGACTGTAAGTACCTCCCCATATCTTATACACAGCCCCAAGATTTCCCCACCCCAGACGACCGACTTCACACTTTCTGACATTGAAACCCAGCTGCCACACCCTAGCCCTCTCCTCTAGTTTCCTCAGATCCCTTTACATTCTTTCCATCTCTCCTGGGTGTCCACATTGTTGCAGATTTTCCTGTCATCTTCAGAGAGACACATCTTCCCCTCTAGCTCCTCAGCAATGTCACTTATCAAGATATTAAACAGAACAGGACTCAGTACCAATCTCTGTAGTACTCCACTGGTCACTTTTCCAGCCTCCAAGTGACTGCTGTTAACCACCACCCTCTACCTCGTATCCTTTTTAGATACCCAAAGCGTACTACCTTTTCCCTCGCCCTAGATTACTAAATTTCTTAATCAGTCTCCTGTGTGGTACAGTGTCAGAGGCCTTACGGAAGTCAAGATAGGCCACATCCACTGCCCTCCCATGATCCACCTCCCTAGTCACCCAGTCAAAGAAATCTATGAGTTTGACATGACCTCCTCCGTGTGAAACCATGCTGCAGGTGGTTCTGCAGTCCATTTGTTTCCAGGTACTCCATCAGTTCTCCTTTAGTAGGGTTTCCTTTAATTTCCCCACCACCATGAAAGATGACTGGTCTGTAATTGCTAGCTTCCTCTCGGCTGCCACTCTCTTCTGTCTCCAATGAGGTACCGAATAGTGCTGCCAGTCATGCAGCTAGCACCGTGCTCAGTTCTTTTGGTACCCTTGGGTAGACCCCATCTGGCCCCATTGTCTTGCTTTCCTTTAGGCTTCCAATCCCCATTGAACTCTCTCCTTGGAGAATGAACTTGTGTCCACTCTCCCTTCCCCCATGCCTGCTGACATATGTTTGCCTATCCCATATCCCCTCAACTGTGAAGACCAAGCAGAAGTACTCATTTAAAATTGTAGCTTTTTCTGACACTTTTACCAATTCCACTCACCGAAGGAAGCTCTTTTCACTCAAGTACCTTAAGAAAGTCTTATCCTCTTTTTTTGACCTCCTTAGCGATCCTCTCCTTCGTTTGTGCCTTAGCTGCCCTAATCTTCCTACCTCCCTCCCTCTCTTTGTTTGTCTAGATATACCTTCGTCTCCCCTCTGTCTGGATCTCCTTGCACTTCCTAAAAGCTGTTTTTTTTCCTCCCTTCCTGCCTTAGTCACCGCCTTTGAGAACTATAGTGGCCTCTTCCTGCTCTTACCTTTACCTATTTTCTTTAAACAGCTTGTCCATTGCCTTAGTTGTTCCCTCCTTTATCTTCCCCCACGGAGACGATCCAGTACCACCCTTTAAGGAGTATTACCCCTGAAGGCCTTACGGTGGTGTTGGATCTATCGGATTTGTCGAGAGAATGCATGATTCCAGGGGCTCTTGTTCTGGCCTATAATAGTGCAGTGGGAGATGCCCTGGACAAGACTGCCCACTCATTCTTCGCCCAAAGAACCCCTGGTTTGATGGTTCCTTGAAGGAGCTGAGGAGAGCAGGTCGAAGGCTGGAGAGAGCTTGGCGGAAGTCTGGCTTGTATGCTGACAGGCTTAGATTGATGGAGCATTATGAAATCTATTGATCAGAAATCACCCATAAGGCTGGCCCAGTGGCACTGAGGGTTGAGGCGCGGGACGCCACACCTCGCTCCAAACCGGCAACCCGGGTTCGGGAACGAGCCTGGGTCATCGGGGGTCAGCAGGGGAGGACTAGGATTGAGCGTCCAACAACAGCTCTCCTAGCCCTGGGGAGAAGGGAGGGATGCACACCGTGTTCTGCTGGTCCCGGTGGTACTGCATTAGCGTGGGTGCTAGTGGGGGGGAAGCACAGCAGACATCTGCACGTTAGTGCGCTGATGTCCTTGCACATCCGTGCTTCCAGGGAAAAACAACAATGGAGGAAAAAGCAACACACAGATCCGTGGCAGCTTGATAGCCGCAGTTTCACCGGCCTGACAATGCCTGGACATGTGCCGGTAATGGTTCCTCGCTGGGCACAGGGGCTTTGGGGGGGGCCTCTTCTCAGGCAGAGATGCGTCTGCCAGCTGGGCATGGAGCTTCAGGGTCGGAGGTGGAACGGAGGAGCGAAGGCTGGAGGTAAGGCAGGACTGTGGTTGCAAGGGAAGGAGAAAAATTGTTAAATGATAAAAAAAAAAAAAAGAAAAGAAATCACCCGTAAGAAGGCAGAATTCCTGTCCAGGGAGATTTCTGCTGCTCAAAATCGACTGGCTCAGCTCTTCCGGACTGTCGACAGATTGTGCAATCCGATCTTTCTCCAGACACAAAGAACTTTCTCTCAGGCTGAGTATGATGAACTCGCTCAATTTTTTGGTGATAAGGTTGCCAGCATCTGCACCAGCACCGGCCCAGTACTCCCCATAAGGGATTGCATTGATCGCCGGGGGGAGACAAGCACCCAGCCTACCTGGTCGGATGTCGACCGGCTGGAACTCATGGATATCGTCCAAATTGTCCAGACTATGCGACCAAGTAGCTGTAGTTTGGATCCGGGCCCAACCCTTTCATTAATGGGTTGTGTTGATAATATCTGCCTGATCCTAGCTGAAATTGTTTGGGGCTCTTTGGAGAGGGGGTCTTTCCTGATCCCCTCAAGGAGGCGGTCATTCGACTACTCCTTAAAAAAGCTTCCCTAGATCCAAACCAATTAGCTAACTACAAGCCTATCTCTAATCTGCCTTTTGTAGGCAAGGTTATTGAAAGGGTAATGGCTTTGCAACTGGAGGATTATTTGGGATCTCATGGTATCTATGAAGCTCTCCAGACAGGATTTAGGAAGAGACATAGTACGGAGACCGCCCTCATCCAGGTATTGAATGACCTCCTAATAGCGAGAGATTGAAAGGCGTGTACCATCTTGGTCCTTCTAGATCTCTCTGCAGCATTTGACACTCTGGTTTTGGAGTGCATGTGTTTTCTTTGTGGACTACCTGGAGCAGTCCTCAAGTGGTTTCAGTCTTTCCTCATGGGCAGATCTCAGAGGGTTATCACAGGAATTTATTCCTCTGACACCAGCCCTTCAGATAAGTCTATTTTGGATGTATTTTTCATCCAAGAATTAGCTCAAAATGTCCAAAAATGTAGCCTCTGGAGTCACTGATGTCCAGTAACATTTCCCTTGCTTAAGACTGACGTCCTCCTTTTTCATTGTGTGGACGTCATGTCTTTAAGGAGATAGGAAATAGTTTGATGATGTTTTTATCTGTTAAATAAATAAACATCAAGAACTGGCCTCTGTGTGTGTTTGTCATTACTGTAAATGCTTAAAATACATATTACCACACTGCTCCTCCAAGTTGGACCCCTGTTAGTTTCACAGCTTTTTTTCTTAAAATCTGAGTCAGCGCCTGCCAAGAAGTTTCAAAAGGCTATCTTCAGTGACTCCGATTTTCGACTGCTGCTGATATATGCATGCAAGAACACCAACCGTTTGAATCGCAGCTTCAGTGGATGATGCCACCCTTTTGTGTACATAAGCACAGGCTCAAAACAACTTATGTTTCATTCATGGCCACTAGCTCACTTCCTATCCTCCCCCGAAACACACACACAGCCAACTCAGTTAATCACTGTACTAATTTAAAAAATTACAACCATCATTTTTTTCAGCGACTGACTTACTAACCCCCCCCCCACACTGCCGTGCACATTCTTAATCAGTTGTTTAGAAGTCGGGTGGGACATTTGTAGAAAAAAAAAACTAAACCGTTTCTGGTGTCTACGGATCCACATTTCTTTAATCGTGCTGCTGACCGTACGTTAACGCCCCACCCCATGAGGAAGCCTAGCCTACCTTTACTGACTGTTCCTTTTGAGAAGTAGTAGAAGCACCGGGGAGCACATGAAAAACTCTAGTTTGCTGTCCTCTTTATATTGTCGAATGACTCCTTCACATGACATTAGCGCCTGAGCCTGAGGACAGTCTTACATGTGCTTCCCGGCACTGAGCTTGAATGACACACTAGTTGTGGAGGAAGCTGTTTTCAGAGCCCAGAGAAGAGAGTATTAATGTAAGCAACTTTCTGTTATATACTCTGCTTCTGCATACAGGTGAGAAAGAGAACTGAATGTGCAGAGGATGCTGAGGTACCATACAGGACAGTCACACAACTAGTACCTGTTTCTCTTTGACTTTTCAGAGAACTGAACGTCCCGCCCTAAATGGATTTTTTTTAAATCTTCTGGCTCCAGCAGAAGTCTTAGATTATGCAGTAAAAATGGAACGGGTGCATCACACACCATTGCCGCCGCTAAAGGGTGGAGGAAGCTGCCAATTGCATGTATATGTCTATGCTACCTCTGCCTGTACTAAACGGAATCTGGGTTGGGTACCAGAGCCAGGGAGCACATGCAACACTGTCTTCAGATGCTAACGTCATATGCAGTGAACGAGTCATTCGACAATATAACCAGGGCAGTAAACCAGAGTTTTTCATGTTTTCCACGGCCCCGATCCCTGACTCAGATTCTGTTTGGCACAGGGCCGGGGTAGCGAAGACATAGGCAGTTGGCAGACCCTAAAGGGGGTGATTACAGAGGAGGCTGGCGGTACTTCTACTGATCAGAAGGAACAGTCTGTAAAGGTAGGCTGGGGGGGGGATTTAAGGTACAATCTACACGATTAAAGAAATGTGGATTAGTGGACACCAGCAACTATTTTGTTTTGTTTTTTTACAAATATCCTACCCGACATCTAAACAACTGATCAAGAATGTGCACGGCAGCGATGGGGGTTAGGAAGTCAGTCGCTGAAAAAAATGATGGTTGTAATTTTTTTTTAAATTAGTACAGCGATAACTGAGTTGGCTGTGTGTGTGTTGGGGGGGGGGTTAGGAAGTGAGCTAGTGGCCATGAATGAAACATAAATTATTCTGAGCCTGTGCTTATGTACAAAAGGGTGGCATCATCCACTGAAGCTGCGATTCAAACGGTTGGTGTTCTTGCATGCATATTTCGGCAGCAGTCTAAAATCTGAGTCACTGATGACAGCCTTTGAAACTTGGCAGGTGCTGACTCAGATTTTAAGAAAAAAAAGCTGTGAAACCAGCAAGGGGTCCAACCTGGAGGAGTAGCATGGTTATATGTATTTTAAGCACATACAGTAATGACAAACACACACGGAGGCCAGTTCTTAATGTTTATTATTTATTTAACAGATAAGAACATGATCAAACCATTTCCTATCTCCTTCAAAGGGCTTGATTGATCCCATCTCCCATTGTGGATAGTTTGTGAGTGGTTTGCTTTTAGTGGTGTGGTGCCCCTGTTAGTGTTTGTTTGCTTGCCCTGGTCCATCTGCCCTGACCAGTAGTGGCTTGATCAAGGTGATAGCAGGTACTGTGGTGGGTGCCTTCTGATGACAAGTGCCAGTTCCATCATATACCCAGTGGGTCAGTGCACTGTCACAGATAGATAACTATCTGTAGGAGACTCCTGAATATACGAAGGCCACAAACAGATGGCAGCTTCCTGTGCCTGTGTTATACTTAATCTTGGTACTGTAGCATGGGCACTGTTAATATTTAACAACTTCTTGCTACTTTGTCTGGTAATTGATTTATGCTTTTAAAATTAACCAAACCGTGCACTGCACTGTTAATCCTGATACAGTGAATGCCACCACTATTAGTAAAGATGTCGGCACATATTATAGGGGTTATATAGCCCATTTCCAGTTATTGTTACATTTGCGGAGGGAGCACTTGCTGCAGCCAGGAAGACTGTTGCAGTATGTATGTAGGTCACCAGCTGGATACTGCTGAGTTGTCTCTTGGGTGTGTGTAGGTGGGGGTTGCTTGCACACAACTGAGGAGGTACCAAGGGGTGAAGGCAGCTCATTTCTTCTATGTTACTGCTGACAGCTGCAACCTGCATGAGCAAACTCTTGTTTACCAGAATTACATTACTGATTACTGTGTCCTGTACATTTTCATTTCCTAACATTAAGAAATGTATTTATGTGGGTGCAGCATGGATTATAGCGAGGTATTCAGAAGGCAAATGAGTTGACTTCTAAAACTATAGGACTTGGAGCATTTTGACTGCCAAAAAATTGACAGCTGGAGTATTTTGACTCCAATAAAACTGAAATGACTTCCAAATTTCAACCCATGGAAGTATTTGACTTCCACCCCAAAAAAATTGTCTGAAGCCCTGTCTGACTCCTTCCCTCTGTCTTGTGGGGTTCCACAGGTCTCTATTTTGTCACCCATGTTGTTCGCAGTGTACATGCTGCCATTAGGAGATATCAGACAATACAGTTTGAGTTTTCACTGCTATGTAGATGATACTCAACTGTATTTGTCTTTTCTACCCAGACAGGAGGATGTGATCTCCATTTTTAACAACTATCTCGCCAAAATCAAAGGCTGGATGAGCACCAGCTGGCTGAGGTTGAACCCAGATAAGACAGAGGTGTTAGTCGTGGACCCATGTTGCCCGAGGGTAGGTTTAGGGGCTGGGCAACCATCGGTCTTATGGCTTGATGGTGTCCAGCTGTTTACCTCAGACCAGGTGAAGAACCTTGGCGTTATTTTTGATAACGGTCTAACTCTGAAATCTCAGGTGTCGGCCGTGGTCAAATCCTCTTTTTACCACCTGAGGAATATTGCCCAGATGAAACACCTGGTCCCCCTGGATGATTTGGCTACTGTGGTCTATGCTTTTGTCACCAACCGCCTTGATTATTGTAGTGCCCTCTACCTAGGACTTCCCCGGGTCGATATTCTCCACTTGCAGCTAGTGCAGAAAGCGGCAACTAGGCTTTTGACTGGCACATCTAGGGCCAGTCATATTACTTCTGTGCTGCGTGAACTGCACTGGCTGCCCATTCAGTGGCGAATCACCTTTAAGGTTGGCTTGCTAACCTTCAAAGCCCTACATGGACAGGGACCTGGCTACCTGAAAGAACTTTGACTCCTACTGCCCTCCATCATCTCCAGTCCACCAATGAGGGATTGCTAGAGATTCCCAGGGTGCGTTGAAAACGTCTGTGCCCAAGCCTTTCTTATGCTGCCTCTACCCTGTGGAATTCTCTACCTCGTCGGTTAAGAGAATGCCTGACCATCGTAAGTATTAAAACTGAACTAAAGACCTATCTATTTTAGCAAGTCTTTTTTGATGGTTTTTAGTCGATTTTATCAGATTTCTGATGATTCATAATTTGATGTAATTTTACTTGTTATATTTAGGCCTATTTTATGTATTTATTGGATTGTGTGGTTTATATTGTTGTATTGTACAGCGCCTTGGTATTTAAAAGACACTTTATAAATAAAATTACCTTACCGTTTCCATTGTGCATCCACTCCCCCATGGCCTACCTTTCCTTCACAGTACAGTATTTACTAAGGCAGTCTCCCATTTCTTTAAAATCTGCCTTTCTGAAGTCCAAGAGCCTCGTCCTAGTGTGATTTTTCTCCTGCCAAATCTGTATATCAAACCACAGTGTACGATGATTGCTTGAACTCATGTGGCCACCCACTGTGATGTTCACAATGCTATCCCTGTTCATAAATACTAGTGCTGGAACACTAACCTGTCTCTGGTGGGTTCTGTAACCAACTGCAGTTAGAATGCTCCAGTCTACATCCAGCAGATTGAAGTTCCCCATAATCAATACCCTGCCCCTTGTTTGCCATTCTGTCAGTGGTCTCCCCCAATGCCCTAACTCCTCCCCCTGTGTTGGTGGTCTGTGCACCACCCCCACTCGGATAAAGGCACTGGATCCTGTCTTCAAGCCAATCCAAAGAGCTTCCAGACCATCCTTATCTTCATTATGTCCTTGTATCTCCATGGCCTTTATACCTTCCTTCACATAAAAAAACAACCCCCTTTTCCTCCCTGCCCTGTCCTTCTGAAACATGGTGTAACCCGGAATAACCACATCCATGCTGTGGTTGTCGGTACACCATGATTCTTTTATGGCTGCCAGATCCGGGTCCACCTCTGCAGTGGTTACCTCCTGGTCAGGACTTTTATTTCCTAGGTTTCTTGTGTTGGAGCACATGGCTCTCCACCCCTTTTGTCCTTCCCTGTCCCTACTTTTCCCTCCCTTCCTTCCTGATTCCATCCTTCACCCTTCCCTTGTCCCTGGTACTGTCCTCTTTTTCATTCTCCCTCTGCCTGTCTTGCTTAACTCTTCTCTCAACCTTAGAACCACCTCCCAACTCTCCCATCTTATCCTCCCCCTTGTCCCTACACCACCACTGGGACCATGGCTCTCCTTATTGTGTTTTTATTGCTCCTAAGGTGCAGAGTTTTCAGCAATACAGTGCAATTCGAAGTACCTCAATGCAATTCAGTTCTCCAATGTACCTTATCAATACCTAATGTTATAACAGTCTACCGTGCAGACACTATGTCATTCTCCTCTCCCCTTTTAGCCTATTCCCCGCGGTTAGCCTACACCCCCTTGCTACTGTCCTCACTTATGTCTACCCAAGCACTTACATTGATCACGATCAAATGTCATTACAGTGGTGCCGCCTCTTGCACAGCACGATATGGGTTGCCGCGAAGAAATAAAAAAGCAGTCTCCATTCTTATAAGCTTCTTAAAGAAAGTTATACTTCTGCTTCTTCTCTGCTCAGGAAATGTGGAGCTCAACCCTGGCCCCCACCCCCACCCACAACTTACCTCGCCTATCGATTTTGCTGAGGCTACAGGTCTCAAAATGATGGTCAACATTTTAAGCCTGCCTAAAAAACTTGTACAGCTGCAAGCCTGGCTGCACACATTAACCCAGACCTTATCATAATTACTGAGTCGGTGAAAAGATTAACTGATCAACAAATATCACTGCAGGGCTACAATTTATTTAGAGCAGATAGAGAGTCTAGAGGTGGGGGTGTGGTTATCTACGCCAAATCTAAGTACTTGGTCACCAATATTAGTTGCAAATCTCTAGCCAAGGAATTTGAGTTAGTTTTGCTGAGCCTTCATCTCCCCTCGTCGGAATGTATCACTATCCTAGGTGGCTATAGACCCCCGTCTGGTGGTGATGAAGTCCTTAATCTTTGAAATCCATGTTCGAGATGCAAAACTGAAACAATATTTCTAGGAGATCTAAATATGGACTGGTTGTCACCTAAATCACACGGCCTCAAATCCCTTTGTGACGAGCTAGGTCTTGGGCAATTAGTCAGTGAACCTACTAGGAACAACACTCTAAATACTGCCAACAGTTCCATTCTAGATGTGGTACTAACCACCCATCCACACACAAAATATCTAATTTGGCAGTGTTTCACAACGACATGAGCGTATCATGGAATTGTTGCTTGCATAAGATCTCAAATTAAGTCCGGCCGCAACCCATCTTTATAACAAAAGATCCTTTCACAAATTCAGTGCAGTAAACTTCCTATCTGACCTGAGCATGATCAGATGGCAAGATCTTTACCTAGCCAAAGATGTCAACAAGGCAGCTTGCATCCTTAATGACAAACTCACTACAATAATAAATAAGCATGCCCCTTTCATCAAAGTAAAGGTGGAACAATTCCAACCCCTGGTTCACCTCAGATCTCAAGGCAGCCCTTATAGCTCGAGATAAGCTCTGGGCTAAAGCTAGACATTCAAAGAATCTTGGATTGGCAGGCCTTTAGAACAGCCAGGAATAACTGTGTGAAAAACTTGGCTCTGCTAAAGCTAACTATTATATTTCTACTCTCCCGAACAAGCTAAAGGTAACCCTCATAAAATATGGAAGACTATCAAAGCTATAGAAGAACGGCCCATGGCCCCCTCTGTCCCAACAAAGATAGTTGCAAGTGGCAAGATTGTGGAAAACAAGTCCCTAATCCTGGAGGAACTTAACTCCCACTTTGCCACAGCTGGATTAGCTTTTGACTCGTCACCTTATGTTGGTGCTGCGGTGAGCCAGCATACCCCTCCTGCCACATCTAGACCTGCATCCAGCCCCTTCCAACTGCGCGAGATAACTTATAAAGAAGTAGAAGATTCTCTTCTTAACTTAGACACCAAAAAATGCGCAGGGGACGATGGCTTGGAACCCTTTTCCCTAAGGTCAGGCTACGCCCATCTCACTGCCCCAATTCTCCACATCTTCAATCTTTCCATTACATCTGCTACTGTGCCGTCCTGCTGGAAATCAGCACATATCCTCCCTCTATTTAAATCTGGTGACCCATGATGTAAACAACTATAGGCCTATCTCCATATTGCCTATCCTTTCTGAAGTTCTCGAAAACTGATCCATATTCAGTTAAAATCTCACTTGAAACCTTCTCTCATTAACCCAGCTCAATCTGGCTTCCGGCTAATCATAGCACAATCACTGCACTAGCAAAAGTAACCAATGATTGATCTCTGCTATAGATGCTAAGAAGGTAACTGGTGCAGTCTTTTGGACCTCAGCAAAGCTTTTGATACTGTTGATCACAAACTATTAGTCAATTGCCTTGCAAAGTTGGGTGCCACATACCAAACCACCCAGTGGTTCTCTAGCTACCTAACTGGAAGATTCCAAAAGTAAAGGCGAAGGCTTTTTTTTCTGCCTTGCCAGTTGCAAGAGGAGTCCCCAAGGATCCATCTTAGGCCCTATCTTGCTTTCTCTGTACATTAATGACTTAGATGCTAACATATCTACGTCCAATCTGCACTTTTTTGCAGATGATACTGTGTTGTGTACTTCTGGCTCATCGTTATCTGAGGTCAAGGGAGTGCTTCAAGCGGACTTCACACAACTTGAGCATAATCTAATAAAGGCAAAGCTTCTGCTCAATGCTAAGAAGACTAAAGCGATGATATTCTCCCGCAGTGCTGTCTCAGGCCCCCCCAATACCCTTGCCCAAGACTTCATTGTCACCACGCTAAACGAGCCTCTGGAAGTTGTAACCAAATTTAAATATCTAGGTATCTGGATCGACAATAAATTATCTTTCAGTGACCACGTCGAAGATGTCTCTGGAAGGTTAAAAGCAAGGTTAGGTTTCATCTACAGAAATAGGCCCCTTTTCCCCCTTGAAACTCGAAACAAGCTTGTACAGGCCACTTTTCTCCCCCTACTCAACTATGGTGATGTAATCTATTCCTCCACCACTCTTGCAAATCTAAGTAAACTGGACATCCTTTATCACTGTAGCATGGTTCATTACCAACTCCCTTACTGCTTTGCACCACTGTGACTTATATGCAGCTGTTGTTTGACATCCTTACTACTAGACGCCTGCTCCATGCTGGGCTATGGACCCTTAAACTGCTCCTGCAGAAATTGCCAAGCTTATCTCTTCCCTTATTAGTATCTCCATAGTGCATACTCATTAAGAAAATCTGACTTTATTATGCTTGACATACCAAGGACGGACTTCCTTTGGTAAACGTGCTATTGCATATTCCCTTCCCTCCATTTGGAACCAATTACAAACCGTACTGAAACTAACTAGCACAGTTTCAATAAACTTCTACAAATCGTTAAGTTCAGCCAAAATAAAAGACACCTGTAGCTATCATTAAGTCTCTTCCTTCCCCATGTATGCCATATTTATCCACTGGTAAGGTATAATTGATTTGTCATATTAACTGCTTTCCCTTCCCCTTCTACTCCTGGCTTTATCTTTGCTTAGGCTCCACTGCTACTCTATCAAATCACCCTCCCCCATATCAGTTGTAGACTGTTGTTTGTTCTAGCTGCCAAAATACTGTATATATGTATTGCACACACCAGTCATCATGTTTCATTTATCAGTATGCAACCTGTAAGTCGCTTCCCTGTCTCATATCAAAGTTTACCACCTGTGGTCACCCTATGTGGTACCCTTGTATGTATATCCAGCCTGTATCATGTAACATGCATTTCATGTATATACTGTTATTACCTATCTGTGTTTGTACTTTAAGTGTTTATGTCACAGGACCTCCTTGTGAATGAGCTTGCTCAATGGAGTTTTCCTGCAATAAACTTGAACACCCCTCTGCCCCTGAAGAATTTATTTCCCATGATCTTCATCTCTCTGCTGATCCATTTTCAGGGAGAGGGGGCAATTAGTACCTCCCTCATTATTTCTGCCTCCCCCCAGGCTACTTTAAATGTCAATTGAAGTAGTAGTTAAATCTTCCACCCAGGACTGCTGTTCCCCTCCTGGATGGATGGAGGCCATCTCCCTTGTACAGGCCTCCATCCTCCCAGGTAAGGCCGCAGTCCTTGATGTAGCCAAACCCCTCCTCTCTGCACCATGCCTTCAACTAGACCCTTGTGTGGTGCTCCCAAGCCTCCACCCCCCGGCTGTAAACAGGTAACACCCCAATGAAGGCCAACATGTGGGCTACCTGCTTCAGGTCCCTCCCTAATTCCTGTACCACCCCTGCTGCATCCCTTGCCAGATCATTAGTTCCTAGCTAGACAGTGACATCCAGCTCCCTCTCCTGCCCTGCTGCCTTGAAAATCCTGAGGATCCACTCTCTGTGCCTCCCTCCATACCAATGCACCAGGTAGGCACCTTACCTCCCTCATTCCCTCCCAGTCTGTTTCCTAAACGACCCCCCCAATGATCGAGTCCCCCACTAGAATTTGCTTCTTCTTCCACTGGTGTCCTCTGCCTCCCACATTGGGGCCTCCCCTATGAAGGACCCCACATCCTCCCTGACCACTACCACAGGTGCCTCCACTTGGCAGTCCCATCCTGCCAGGGTGCGAAAGAGTTGTGTAGTGGCATCAGCTGAGGAAAGTGTGCCTGACCCACCACCCACACCCTCCTGGAGCCCACCACAGTCCAGCTGGACCTCCTTCTTGGCACCCTCTGATGCAAAGGTGGTGAACTTGGTGGACCCTGGGCAGGGTAAGAGGTCCACTGAATCCTGGCCAACTCAGCCCAAAGACTAGTGGCCTCCTCCTTCAGCCAAGAGAGGTGCACAGAGATGGGGCTGCAGCTCAGTCTTCAAAATGTCTCCCTGAAAACTGTCACTCCACAGCCACTGCACCGTACCACTCCCCTCATTCTCAATATTACACTCACTATGACCTGGAGAAGACTTTTGCCCTTACCCCAGATTGGTGTTTCTAGATTTCCCTTTTTCTGTTTGGTTTACCCCTTGCTGCTATTCTCTAGATAGGGTTTTAATTTGCTTTCCCTTTTTTCCCTTTTAATAAGACTTTTGTAGCTTCCCCCATTCTGTTTAGCTTATCCTCCTGTCACCTGACCCTAGATATAGATTGTTTAGGTTCCCCCATTTTCATTTCCTTCTTATCCTTACCCTAGATAGGGTTTTTTTACATTCCTCGTAGTCTCCCTCTGTTTATCCTTATGTAGCTCCCTCCCCACTTCTAGGAGTATTCAGATGATAAAAAAGGGGAGGGGAGCGTGCAAACAATGATGTGCACCTACTTCATGTCCCAGGACTTGGGATGAACTCCAGAACACTTGGACACTTTCAAACCAGTCAGAGCTACAGTTCAAAGGAGTTAGCAACAAAACAGTCTCCAAACATTAGCGGAGGTCCACGCAGAACATAAAGCCTAAAACAAGATCCTTTCATTTACCTCAAAGCTTATGAGCATCTTCTTAAAGGGAAAATTGTTCAACAGTCTGTGTTCTGATCCCACATGTCTTTCCCAGGTACACATTTCAATCTATACATCTCCAGAAGTCACTTTACTTTACCCACAGGGGTGGCAGACAGTTTGTAATAATTCCATCCGTCTTCAGAATTATCCTTGGTACGCAATTAAAACAGTCCACAATTAATTTGGGGGGCTGCAGGCAACCTAGTGGGGCACACATTCTATTTTTCTTATGTTACTTCATCAGAAACAAGTTTGTCTTTTTGCCCATAATTCAGGGGCCCCCAAACTGTACTAGTTACTGGTACTAATATGCTCACACACGTAGCTCAGCCAGTAGGGACAGTTACTTCAACAGCCAATTGTTACCTTAGCCCAGTCCTCAAAAGTGTGCCAGCAACCCAGGCATGGCAGGGGGCATTTCATGCCACAGCACTGCCCGGGGAGATTCCAGCCTACCTCTCCTAGACCACTTATCAGGCACCCATTACCTGTCCCACTGCAGTGGGCAAAATGGTAGGGGCCACAGCCCATAGATCTATATTATGTGAGTCGTTTAAACTAAGAAATGGGGAGAAGGTGACTTCACACACCACAGCAACCGGTGTGCAGGATACCACTTCCCAAACATCAAAAACAAGCAAAGAATCTTCACCAAATTGCAACAAAAATCCAGAGTAACAAAAAAATGGGAAACAACACCACACCAAAGGGGGAGAATGTATATGGAGGGCAATGCTTGCAAATGCTAGGAGTCTGACAAACAAACTTCCAGACCTCATGGCAGCAATGGCAGAGGGGGACCTAAACTGGGTTGCTGTGACTGAAACCTGGTATGCAGAGAACCACAGCTGGGACACGGTGATCCCAGGGTACAACCTATACAGAAAGGACAGGAAGGGAAAAAGGGGGGGGAGGGGTGGCAATATATGTATGGGAGGACATGAACACCACAGAGATACAGGGGTCTCCCAGTGAAACCGTGGCACTGTGGCTAGCAGCCAACACTGGAAACGGGGCGACTATCAGAACAGCTGTCGCATATACGCCCCCAACACAGGGGGAAATGGGGACAAGGACCTACTCGAGACAATATACAAAATGACAGACAAGGATAAGGTAATACTGGTAGTGTATTTTAACCTACCTGATACATAGTGGCAAACAAAATCGTCAGCATCAATGAGAAGTAGGGACTTTTTAATTGCCTTGCAGGGTGTAGGTCTAAGGCAGCTTGTAGACTCTCCAACAAGAGGCAAAGCCGTACTAGACTGTGTTCTTACAAACGGTGAGAGAGTAAAGGAGACTGAAGTAGAGTGCTGCATAGGGAATAGTGGCCATTATATGGTCAGTTTCAACATTATCACAGCAGAGGACACCAGTCACTCCAACATTAGGGTCCTAGATTTTAGGAGAGCTGACTTTCAGAAAATGAGACACAGCCTAGCTGAAATCTTACAAGAAGGAGAGGATGGAGGAAATATGGGAAAACATTAAGGGCACTATCAAGAAGGTGACAGACCAATACACCAGGAAAGTAAGCAAAGCAAAAAAGAAAAGGCATCCATTATGGTACTCCAAAGCCTGGCAACTATAGTGAAAGAAAAAAAGGCAGCCTACAGAAAATTCAAAGCAACGAATAAAGAAGAAGACAGGGAATCATACAGAGAGAAACTAAAGGAGTCCAGGAAAGTAGTGAAGGCTAAAGCACAAACTGAGATGAGGACAGTGCTGGGTAAGTTACTTTTTCTATTACTTTTGAAAACTTGTTCCAGAAAGCTCTGTGCAGTCACTAGCAAGGATGGAGAAGTACTGGAAGATGTACTACACCTTACAATTACATTTACTTATGTATTTTTATACAAAAGAAATATGTAACTGTAAGTGAATACATTTATTTGAAAGTAACTAGTAACTAACCTATTACTTTCAAAAAATGTTATCTGTTATAGTTATTTATTATTTTTGCATTGATTTGTATTAATAGAAATAAGTAACTGTAATTGTAAGGTGTATTACTTTTTCTAGTACTTCTCCATCCTTGCTAGTGTCTACACAAAGCTTCCTCGAACAAGTTTCCAAACATAATAGAAAGTAATTGAAAAAGTATCTTACCCAACACTGGATGAGAATAGCAGAAGGTGTAAAAAAGAGGGGACAAGAGCTTTTTTAGGTACATAAGGGGAAAAAGGAAGACCAAGGGGGGAATAGTAAGAATAAAAGCAGAAGGGGGGAACCTAGAAGAGGGGGATATGGAAAAGGCAGAAGTCCTAAGTACTTCTGCTCTGTATTTATGGAGGAGAAGAGGGAAATGGCCCAGCACTAAGAAGGAACAGCACCCTGGGACTAGGGGTTGATACAAACCTCTTCACAGCAGACCATGTCTTGAAGGCACTTAACAACCTGAAAGTGGACAAGGCCATGGGACCTGATGACATGCACCCCATAATTCTAAAAGAACTAGGGAAAGAACTTGCAGCACAACTAGTGGAACTCTTTATCAAATCACTGTTGACTGGGGGAGTTCCTATAGTCTGGAAGAAGACAACAGTGGTCCCACTTCATAAAGCTGGTAGCAGGGAGAAAGCAGGAAACTACTGCTGGTAAGCATCACTTCCATGGTTGGAAAATTGATAGAATCATTACTCAAACAGGATAAAAGCATTCCCTGAAGTCATTGGGCAACAGGATCATAAACAACATGGGTTTACGGTGGGGAGGTCCAGTTCAATGCCAGAATGACAACTACCTAATGGCGAATGTGAAAAGAGCCAATGGATATTGCCAAAAGACAAATTTGGCAATGTCTCTATTTGTGGGGGCTCCACCCCTGCCCACCCCTGTGAGGGGCTGTGCACTCCACACCCCCTTACTAAATATACTAACTCCAGCGGGGGCAGACCTTGGGGAGGGGGTACAGAGACTTCGCTGAGTTTCCCATTTGGCATTATCCATTCACCTTTTTTTTTTTTCATTATTATTTATCCTCCTGTGGCCGCCTCTCTACACCCCAGCTGTACTTCTCGCAGCCCGTCAGCTGGGATCCGGCCACTGTCTGTCTCGCCCGGGACTGCTGGCACCCCCCCATAGCCATAGCCCCTGCGGCTTACCCCCGCAGTGGTGGTGGCAGGGAGCCCCAACTTCCCACCCAGACGGATCCAGCTCGTGCCAGCGCCCCGACAAACACACTCATGGCCAGCCATCAAGCCGTAGGAGGGCGCCACTCTTTTCCTGTTCAGGATTCCCCAAGTTGGTGGGCGTGCAATGGCCGCTAGAGAGTCGGGGAGTACGCGCAGCCTGCACGAGCCCACGCCCAGATGTCTGCCCCTGACTCCACCCCTGGCATGGTGTGCACCTCCACCTCCCAGCCTCTGCCAGGTGGCAGTCAGGCACCGACTGGCGTGGACGCCTCCCCGGAGAGGGAGAGCAGTCCTTCGGATGCTCAATCCCTCTCCTCTCCTGCCAGCCCCCGGTGGCCTGAGCTCACTCCCAAACCCAGGTCGCCGGCGTGGTGCGAGGTGTAGCATCCAGCACCTCAACCCTCAGTGCCACTGGGCCTAATCCATTCACCCTTTTAATGTTTGTCACTATGTAGTCGTCATCTTCACATGATACCAGGAGGTCCTGTCAAACTAACCTAATCTAATTCTTCAACTCGGTTACCATGACAGTGGATAATGAGGGGGCAGTGGATGTGGTCTGCCTGGACTTTAGCAAAACCTTCAACTCTGTCCCACACAGAAGGCTGGTAAAGACGTTGGACTACATGGGGGTGGGACAGGAAGTGGTGGCATGGGTGAAAAACTGGCTGCATTGCAGAACGCAGAGAGTGCAGGTAAATGGCACATTATCTTCGGAACAGAGGGTTACCAGCGGGGTACTCCAGGGCTCCATGTTGGGGTCTCCACTATACAATGTGTTCATAGCTGACATAGCAGAGGGGCTCAAGGGGAAGGTGTGTCTGTTCACAGATGACACCAAGATCAGCAACAGAGTGGACTCCCCAGCAGGACAAATGAAAATGGAAGCAGACCTAAAGAAACTGGAGGAGTGGTCTACAGCATGGCAGCTGAATTTCAATGCCACAAAATGCAAGGTCATGCACATAGGGAGAGGAAACCCCAAAAAAGGGAGTACTTCTTGGGAGAAGTAAAGCTAGCAATGACCAGCCAAGAGCGTGATCTGGGGGTGTTAATATCGGATTACTTGAAGGTGAGTAGACAATGCAAGAAGGCAGCACGCCAGTCCAGTGGCATGCTGGGATGCATTGGGAGAGGAATCACAAGTCGGAGGAGGGAGCTGGTAGTGCCGCTGTATAGGGCACTTGTCTGTCCCCACCTGGAATACTGTGTCCCATTCCGGAGACCACACTTTAGAAAGGACATTGACAGAATAGAGACAGTATAAAGGAAGGCAACAAAAATGATACAAGGAGTGCACCAAATTTCATATGAGGACAGACTGAAGGAATTATACATGTACTCTCTGGAACAGAGGAGGGAGAGGGGAGACATGATCGAGACCTTCAGGTACATTAAGGATATAAATAAGGTCCAGGTCCAGGAAGTTTTCAATGCCAAGGAGGGTAGCAGAACGGGGGATCATGATCTTAGACTAAAAGGGGAAAAATTCAGGAGCAATGTTAGAAAGGTCTTCATGGAGAGGGTGGTGGACACCTGGAACAGCCTACCGTCGGAGGTCGTGGGGGCCAAAACAATAGTGGGGTTAAAAATGCTTGGGATAAGCACAAAAGAATCATACAAAAGAGGGGGTAACAGGGTGAAGGGGTTGTAATCTAAGCACCATGGGCAGACTAGATATGGACCTTGAGGTCTCCTTCTGCTGTCACATTCTATGTTTCTGTGTTTCTAGTACCAGACCACGAGCCCTGCACTCACTCAGGGAATGGATGTACACCAAAATGTACTTACAGTACCATACTTCTTACTGGGTGAAAGTTGTGAATTCCACTTTAGTGGAACTTCCACAAAAGTTCACAACTTTCAAGGAAGTTTCCAAACTTCCACCTTTGACGAAATCAGAAATCTTCCGAAAGTCTAGTGTCTGTGGCACCAAATTAAATATTTCCCTGGTGTCTAGCAGACCTTCCCTCCCTCTCCCCAAGAGCACACCTATATTCTAATTACCCTGGTGTCTAGCGGACACCTCCCCCTCCCTATCCCAGAGAGCGTACCTATATTATAATTACCTGGTGTCTAGCAGACCCCCCCATCCCCAAGAGTGCCCCTATATTATAATTTCCCTAGTGTCTAGTGGACTCCCTCTCCCTGAGAGCGCCCATATAGTATAATTTCCCCACTGTTTAGTGGACCCCCCCTCCCTATCCCCGAGTGCATCCTTATATTATAATTTGTCTGGTGTCTAGCTGACCCCCCCATCCCTGACAATACCCATACATTATAATTTCCCTGGTGTCTAGTGGACCCCTCCATCCAAGGTGCCCGTATATTGTTAAATTTCCACAATTGTCTGATGGCCCCCAATCCCAGAGCACCTGCATTTATAAAAACAAATAGCTTTTACCAGGTGTCTAGTAGACCCCCCCTCCACTTCAGCAGGTAGCATCCCACCACGCCACTTCACCACCACCATCCTCAAGCCCATGACCGGCACAGTCCTCCGCTGTCCAGCACGACTGGCCACTGGACTGAGCTCTGTCAATGCTCATTCATTGACAGCTCATGTTCATTCATTCAGTGCTGTCTGCAGCCATCCGTGGTGGTCAGAGACAAGAGCAGAGGGCAGTTCCAGTCACTGGTGAGGGGTCAGGATGGGGGAGAAGGCATGGTGAGCCACTACCACACCATACTCCTCAACCCCCCCCGTCTCCAATCACCACGGGTGGCAGCAGATAGAGCTGTCATGTCAGTGTGCGAGCACGTACTTGTACAAGTACATGCTCATTCATTGATAGCGCTCAAGCCAGCAATCAGCCATAGTGGAGAGCTGAGGGCTGTGCCGGTTGCTGGTTCAGGAACGGGGAGGGAAGGGAGCAGTGGTAGGGTGCTAACTGCCGGGGAGGTCTGCTGACACCAGGAAAAAACTATTTGTTTTTATAATACAGGCTCTCGAATAGAGGGGGTCACTAAAGTGGCCAACCACACTGTCCCTCTATCCCAACCCCCGCCAGCAACCTGAACAGTCCTCTGCTATCGTCTCCAACCACCATGGGCAGCCACAGACAGAGCTGTCATGTCAGTGAGTGAGCGCATACTTATACAAGTACAAGCTCATTCATTGACAGAGCTCAGTCTGGCAGCTGGCTGTACTGAAGAGCTGAGGGGAAGTGGGGTGGTTGGGCACTACCTGCCAGGGTGGGGGAGGTCCACAAGACACCAGGGAAAAGCTATTTGTTTTTATAAATACAGGCACTTGGGGATAGGGAGGGGGTCTGCCAGACACCAGGGAAATTGTAATATATGGGTGGTCTCAGGGATAGGGAGAGTCTGCTAGACACCAGGGAAATGAATATAGATACACTCTCTGCGATAGGGAGGGGGGGGTCTGCTAGACACCAGGGAGGGACAATTGAATTTAATTAATTCTTACAGTCATTCTGCAGTTCAGTGACTCACTGAGCAGCAGAATGAATGTATGAATTGCCCACTGTGCTAAGTCAGAATTTCCGCGAAAGCTGGCAAAATGATTTTTGAACTTCTGCGGAAGCAAAAGGCTGACTTTAGTGCCAATTTCGCTGGTGGAAGATTTTTTCACACAGCTCTACTTGTTGCTCCCCTGCCTTGCTGCAGGAAGGGTGGGCACCGCTGGGTGCCTAAACACTGCCTCAGTTTAGAATAAAATACATTTCATCTCATATTTACAGTCTTTTCTCCTAGTTTCTTTCTTTCTCTTCAAGCAAAAGTTCCCCTCAGCTTCTTCTTTCTCTTTTGTTCAGGGAGTCAGCCCCCACTGGGGCATCCGTCAGTGGCAGTTGCCAGGACTTCCCATTGAATTTAAGTTGGTCTCACTCTCTGGAAAAGTACTTCACAGGAGGGAGCACTGGCACTCCTTGTCAGCCACACAGCTCCCTCCAGAATGATGCAATCTGCTACAGCTCTCCGCCCTCAGCAGTTGGCCACTCCTCTTGGAACAATGGCTCAGTCCTGCTGGCTTATCCTCCAGTGAAGCCAGAAGTTAACCTGTTGTGGTATGGATGCCCATACAATGAACTTTAAATTCTCTAGCAGTTCTTTCGAAGGAGCTGGTCTCCTTAGGGGGGTTACACACACCTGCCTCTGAATGATCAATGGCCTTGGTGAGGACTTGGGCCTTTGCTAACCTTCTTCCCATGCCCCCCCCCCGAGCAGGTCGAGCAGAGGGAAATGCAGCTACACAAGCACAATGACAGTCAAGCAAATGTCTCATAATTCAAAAAGAATGGGGATCTCCAGAGCCTGGTATCCATGCCATCAATGCTCCCCTGATAACCCCACCATCTAGGTCTCTCTGAGCACTGTGCTCAACTGACCTGGAGTGGCACATCAGTTCTAAATACATGACAAAGTAACCATAATTCTATGCGCCACCTACTAGTAGAACAGTCTAAACTTGTTCACACAATGCCCTACATTGCATTCACGGTATACTGTATACATAGACACATCCTATCTCTGTTCAGTGTCACTGGTGTACTGCACTTTAAATCTTGCATACCTTAGGTCTAGTGTACCTGTTACCTGGCAAACATCCCTAACCTAGCATACATTTCACATTATCCACTACATGCATCTGTACCCCCATAACCCCAAAAGGGGGGGTTTACCTCAGCATTTAAATGCCTTAAGGGCCAGGACAAATCTTAAACCACTTACCATAATAGCTGTAACATTTAGGATCTAAAAAACTGTTTATATTCAAAACAGTAATGAGAACAAGTAAATCAGTGCAATAAACAGTTATACACAGATTACTTAGCAGGTGGCTACAAGGATGGAACAAATTCCTAAATGTCCATCTAGGGCAGGTTATAACACTAAAAGTCAGAATAGTGTCTGTAGTACACCCAAAAGTCAGCGTGGATGACACATTTCAAACCTCAGCAAAATCTTAGACATTTCCCAGATCACCCCAAGAAACAAAAGATGGAGCAGACTCAGTTGTAGAGACAGGTGGTCCAGGTTTTACCTCGTCCCTCTGGCAACAGCTGGGCACTTGTTTCTGAGCCTCCTCTTCCACGCGAGCTGCAGACACCTACTGCACACTCTTCTCTCCCTCAGGAAATTCGGACATCATCAGGTGGTGGCATGAAGTCATCTGGGGCAGGAAAATTATGTCATCTTTGTGATGGTTATTGCTGGGCAAAGGTCATATTGTGGGGATGATTGACAGCTGGGCTGAGGTGATCTCGACTAGAACCTGAGTTTCTTGTTACTGATCTAGCCAGACATGGATGAAAATTAACCTGGTGCATGCTGGGAGTTTGGCAGGTCTCCTCATCTGGTGTCTGTGCTCCTCACGCTGCACCTACCCATGGATTCTCTGGGTAGCACCCGGCGCCCTCATGTACCTGGGCTATACAGTGTCCCCTACAGGCAGCTGGCAGTCACTGGTCTCACCTCCCACAGGTGTTAGCTGCTCCCACACACAAAATGGTACATAGCAGTTCAGACCCTTGATCAGTGGGCTTCACAAAAAAGCAGCTGTTACTTGTCTTTTCCACAGTTTAGACACAGGCTAATACTTTAACTGTATAACAGAATAAATTGACTCCCTTCAGCCATGAGAGCTGTAGAAAGATGCTTCTTAAATTCCAGGTGTACTACACTGACACCGATCAGTAACAAGTGACAGAGGCATGCAGCAAAATCAGTTCATTTTTATGTTGCTTGCACGCATGTGCAAGAAACATAGTGCCATCATCCGAGTTTTCGGAGGTGTGTCAGCCCGTCTTCCAATGCAGTCAGTGTGTTTGCAGGCGTGGCCCCAGTTCCTCAATCACTGCTGCAGTTGTCTATGACAAGCTGAAAATGCAGTGGCATACAGTTCAAAGGAGGCTCCGCTTCAGTGAGCAGGCTCCCCCCCACCTTACCTGCGCCAAGCACATATTGCGTGGCTGATGCCACTCCCCACGCAGACACACTGTATGGCCGACGGGTGCCCAATCCCCCGTCTGCTCCATGCCCCCAACAGTTGGTCTGAGGTGCCACGCTGGGAGCCCACCCCAGCGTGGCAATAACTGTTATAGCCGACGGGATTCCAAGGTTGCATCCTCAAAGTTTTCTGTGCCACGCTGGGAGCCCACCCCAGCGTGGCAAATCTTGTTTTGGCTGGACGGGGTGCCCAATCCCCATCGGCTCCACGCTCCCCAGAACAGCTTTTTCTGCTGCCACACTGGGAGCCCACCCCAGCGCGGCAAACGTCCCGGCGCCTCTGTGAAAAAAAAAAAACTGTGAATAAAAAACGGTCCCTCATAGTCTCCCTGCCCCTCCCACAACCCGCACCCACCCACTGTGCACCCTGCCTCCCCACACCCCATACTTACCTTCGAGCTCAGCGACGATCATCAGTGGACCGGGAACACGCCTGACCTTCAAAGCTGACCGCGAACTGAGGAATGCCGGTAAGCTGTATAATGGGATAGATAGGGTTTTTTCAACTTTATTGCATATCTCAGGCATTTTTTGGAATTTTTGCACCAAATTTTCAACATGGGGTTTTTGGGACCCCTTCTCATGAATGCTGTCACTGTGATGGCGTTATTCGGGCCTGAAGGGTGATTTCACAGTCACTGTGCAAAATCACCTTTCTGGAATGATTAACGAAACAACACTGCCAGTGTTCATAAGGTGGGCTCTCAAAAAGCCTATTTTGAAAATTTGGTGGAAAAATTCTTAAAAATTACTGTTTTACGAGCGTGCGTTGCACAGTTCCTACACACGCTCGTAAGTTTGCGAATTTTCAATATTTTCACTCCAGATTTTCAACATTGTCATTTTACCACACCTCCTTATGAGCAGTATAGCTGTCATTTTTCACATCCTGCCCAAAATGTGTTTCTGCCCATATAGCGCACAATGGCACAGTCGGTGTGCAAAATCAATGTATGGGACATATTAAGAAAATCAAAGTGATACTGTTCATTAGCAGAGGTCTTAAAATGGCTATGTTGAAGATTTGGTGAAAAAATTCCTAAAAATGACTGTTTTACGAGCGGCGTTGCAGTTCTCATGCACGTCGTAAGTTTAGAATTTCAATATTTTCACTCCAGATTTTCAACATTGCCATTTTACCACACCTCCTTATGAGCAGTATAGCTGTCATTTTCACATTCTGCCCAAAATGTGTTTCCTACCATGTAGCTTATTGGGGCGCAGTCGGTGTACTAACTCAATGTATGGGACACATTAAGAAATTCACACAGTGATACTGTTCATGAGCAGAGGTCTTAAAATGGCTGTGTTGAAAATTTGGTGAAAAATTCTAAAATGACTGTTTTACGAGTAAAGCGCTATAGTTCCACACGTCAGAAGTTTGCGTAAATTTCAATATTTTCACCCAGATTTTCAACATTGCCATTTTACCATGCCTCCTTATGAGCAGTGCAGCTGTCATTTTCACATCTTGCCCAAAACGTGTTTCTGCCCATGTAGTACAATAATTGTACAGTCGGTGTGCTGAACCCAATGTATGGGACACATTAAGAAAATCACAGTGACACTGTTCATGAGCAGAGGTCTTAAAATGGCCTACGTTGAAGAAATTTGGTGAAAAATTCCTAAAATGACTGTTTTACAAGCGTAATTCGCATAGTTCCTTGCATTTCGTAAATTGTAATTTTCAATATTTGCACTCAATGACTTCCAAATACCTAAACAGCACATAGAAGCAAGCAATGTTCGGCATTGACAAATGCTTGTTAATGTAATCCTTAAAGCATGACTTTTAGCTTTAGACAAAAGAACTGCTGCTTTACAGGAGACACCATGACAGTACACCAAAACAGAGCAAACATATTTTTTTTTTTAAGATGGCAAAGGATAATCGGAGTCCTTCATATTCATCTAACTGCAGTTTTCTTGCAGCAAAAACTAACAAAAAACACTGTTCGACAGCTGGATCCAACTGTCTTTAGTGGTACCAGCCCATCTCAAGACTGTGAAGAGCTGGCTGAGTGTAACTCTCTCTTTTCTGTCCTACTTGTCTCTGACTACCTCTTGCTATTTATTGTCCCTAATTAAACTGCTTTTCTTCCTCATCACTGTAGTTTGTAGTAAACATACCAAAGACATGTTTTAAATTTTCAGTACTTTTTTATTAGTGATTTACAGTAACTGTCAGACATAGAAAAATATAATTACATTCTCCCTAAAGACAACACTGCTAGGCAATTCTAGTTCTCAGTTGCACTTATTTACCTGCCCTTGTTTTGTACAGTTCTGTCTACAGATTTATGAAATGTGCCTTTTAAAACATTTGTCACAATTTACAATATATACTGTACCATAGGCAATATACACTTCTGGTTATTTTATGTAATTCCATGGCTGCTTTATAACTGCTGTATTGTTGTTCCTTTCACCTGTACCATAAAACATAATAAAAAGTTAAATATATTAAAAAAAAAAAAAAGTTGACAGAGTGGAGATCAGTGAGAGAGCACATTCTCTTGCTGCAAAAAAAAACAAAAAAAAACAAATGGGAGACCCGGAGCTACTAAAAGGGCCAGAGATGTGCACCTCTGTGGTCTGTCCCTTTGCATGCAGCTGTCACATGTGCTGTGACTAGTGAATTGGGCATGATAGTATGGGTTCAGGATGAATACCAGTGGCTGGGTAGGGGTTTTAGTGAACTGACTCTTTCCTTGGACCACATCCAGTGAGTAGGGAGCACATGGGTGGCTTATAGTTTGTTTGGGGGGTATAAAAAAAAAGAGTACCATGTAGAGCTTTCAAACTGATGCTACCTCAAAATAGGTGGACAAAGAAATCTGAATTCAATCTGAATAAAAAATGAAAGTGAAGCCTTTTAAAACTGGAGCTTGTCACCCTACAATTTATCTGCCATGTGCATCACCTAGCTTCCCTTTCCTTTTCCAGTTCCTCAGTCCCAGCACCTGTAGCATAACTCTCCCCTCCTCACTTGTTTTCATGGCCTCACTAAGCCATTCTTTGCTTCACCACCTTTCAGTCCATTAATGCTTTGCTGCCCTCTGCCTTATATGATGCAAAAAGGGCTGATAGTGTCCCTTTAACACCCTATCTCTCATTCCTGCCATATCCTTTTATTATCTGTCCCATTTATGCCCAAGTGCTGTTCCTGTCAGTTGCCATTCGAAGCGCAATACCACAGCTCCATGTAATCCACTGAAGAAATAAGTCAATATTCTTATTACTTGTCACCATGGGACTTCGTTCGGATGTAAATAGAAATATTACAGGGTGTTTATCTGTTGTGTAAACAAGGGTTATGGTAATAATACAAATGAGTAAGATTAAAAGTGCTCTCTTCCTAGAAATGTAATTTATTTTGATGGCTCTGTTGGGATTTGAACCTACATCTACAGGTACCCAGACTTCTGTGCTCAGCTCACTGGCAACGCAGACCAGTTGCCGGAAGTATTAGCTTTGGTTCATTAGCCACCTATTTTGTCTTTTTTCTGTAACTCTGTGATGTGTAAGGAATTATTTGCTGATCCTCGTGGATGCGTGGCAGCAGCACTGCAAGCTAAAGTACAGGAAAGGCAGGCCAACTAATTCTTAGTGGCGCTGATTGGTTCACGTGGCAATTACATTACCCTTATGAAAGGGAACTGCAGCAATCTGGTAGGTGCCGTCTGCTGTACTTCATAGCAGAAACCAAGCACTCACCCACTAGTCAAAGCAAAGGTCACTACACAAGGCTGTGTGAAAAAATTGTGACATGGACATGTAAGGCTGAATAAGATGCATAGGCAACAGCAGCTAAAAAAAGCCTGTGTAGTGGGTGTGAGCTTGGTTTTTGCTATGTAGTATGTTATTTTTAATTTAGCACCCTCGAGTTGGTTCTATAGCTGTTTTTCTTGCTCTCACATCTGCTACACCCCCCCAACACATATTTTGTCTCTTACATGCATTTCTCCTATAGGCATTTATTAATGTGATCTCTGCCCTTTTTCTTTTTTTTTTTGTATTCAATCTTTGTATACTTGCTGTCTTGTGCTAGTAAAAGGCGAGTGGCTTACAGCACCTCTGTTTATCCATAGGATATGATTCAGTGTTGGCTTCTACATTGTGATGTATTTAATGCTCATAAAAGGTGCAGCTCAGACAGCACTAGACAGTAAACTGATGCTCTCTATCCACTGGGACAGGTATAGTTCATGGCCCCCCACCCAGTAATGGATTTAGTCCTGGTAAAATGTGAGAGACTAAAGCCCTCGGTTTACCCACAGGTATGGGGCAGGCCCATTGCAAACTCCCCCACACTGTTATGAATTTAGTCCTGATAAAAGGTGAGGGACTGACACTACTGGAGATTTAAACCCTCTCTTAATCCACAGAGACACCTACTGTATGGATCAGTGACAGTGCAGGGTTTCCATACTGTCTGCATTTAGTCCTGGGGAACGATGACAGATTGACAGCAGTGGGGACTAAAGCCCTTTTCTTTATTCACTGGACAGGTACAGTGTGGGCATGGTGAACAGTAAGGGACACCACTGGAGGCTGAAACCCTCTATAACTCCACAGGAGCAGATAGAGTGTAAAACAGACAATCCAGGGGTTCCACATTGTGAAGGATTTAGTGCTGATGAAAGGTGACAGACTGACAGCACTAGAGGCTGAAGCCCTCTGTTTATCCACATGGACAGGTACAAGTGTGGGACAGGGACAGTACAGGGTTCTCACACTAATGGATTTAGTTCTGGTAATAGGTAAGTGATGGACAACTCTGGGGACTGGTGTACTGTCTTCATGTCCACAGTCTCTGTTGGCAGTCCAGGCCGGAGTCCCCTAAGGCTCTATTTTAGGGCCAGTTCTATTCTCCATTTTTATAAATGATCTTCCCTCAGCCTGTGTCTCGTCGCATGTACACATGTATACTGATGACATGGAATTCTATCTTTTAGGTCCCTCATGAAGTGAAATTGAAGCCCCGCTCCAGCAAGACTTTCTTAAAAAACTACACTGGTTTAATTCAAATCAACTCGCTGTGAACACAAAAAAGACAGTCTCCATGTCCTTTGGCTCTACACAGAAGCTAGCTAGACTCCAACCTCACCATACTCTCTATACCCTCAACAGCACCTAACTTAAAAGAGTTTCAGCCTTCAAATGCCTGGGCATCTGGTCAGAGAGCAAGCTGGACTTCTCCCATCACATAGATGCTCTACACGCTAAGTTCTGCCTCAAACTTGGGGCTTTATACCATAACAAAGACTGCCTCAATCTCCCAATGCATTGAGAACTCATCACCAAACTAATCTTTCCCATCTTTGACTATGCTGATGTAGTTTATGGTTCGCCCCCCCACCGCCTCACTCACCAAGCTCAGCTTATGCAACACTTCCTGTCACTTTGCAGCAAGTTCTAACTCACCACTGCTCCTTATACACTTCACTCTTTGTGGCTCCTCTTCGTCGCCAGCTGCACAGTGTGTCATTCATTGCTAAATTCTGGTTTAACCTGCTCCCCGCTTACCTATCCTTCCTCCTTTCCCCTATCAGTGCATCTGAATGTGCACTTCATTCTAGACTCTCATACTTTCTTCATCCCACAAGTGCACTCGTGCTGGACTAGCAGCTTTCTCTTATCGATTCCCCTCACTCTGGAATCAGCTCCCCCTACACTACGGCTTCCCCCCTCCTTTCTCACCCTAAAATGTCTTCTAAAGCTCTGCTCAGCAGCCTTCTTGCACTTGCCCGGCCTCATGGCTCCTTGTATTCCCCTCCCTGCAACTTTTCACTTTCTCTTGGATGAATTCCCTCTTGCTTTGCTGCCTTTGACTCTCGCCTCCTCCACCCACTCCTGCCATCTCTGCTATTCTCTCCACTCCACCCCGTACTTATTTTACATACAAATAATTTTACCCCACATATGGCTACCTCTCTACCACACTTTTGTAGTCACTGTGTTGTGCATTTTTTTTCACTATTACCTGATTATGTTTGCTTTGACTGCATTCAACGGTGTTCTGTTTCATTGTTTGGATTTTATGATTTTTATTTTTGTACCCTGTCTGTATTGTCTCCCTCTTTCCCCTGGTTGCACCTGGAAATGAGCCTCAGCTCAGTGTGCCTTTCCCGGTTACCAACATTTTAAATAAATAAATAAATAAAAAGTTCACTACCCACACACTGGCAATCCATTTTTTTAAATGCAATACTTTATTGAAAGACCAAATAATACATGTTCAAGATCACAATTTACATGTTGAGTGTGCCTCATCATGCATCATAACATTCCTGTCTGCTTTTTATACTGTTAACCTTTATCATTCTCATCCATTACTGAGCAATGACACTTGTTACCTTAGTTATGTCTTCCTCACTTCCTTACTCTCTACTCATCAACTCCTCTGTTCTCTTTTAGGTTCACCCTTACCTGCTTGTCACTCTGTCCTGTCCTCCCCTCCTCCCCTTGGAGGTGCCTCCGACGAAGAAGAAAAGGACTGTTCCTACCTGTATGTGCCCATCTCATCCCACTTTGGACATTTCATCCACAGCGCATGACACGTCTTACCATCCTCTCCTGGGTTTCCATTTTTTCGAGATCTCACCCTAGAAGTGTGAATGTAGAAAATTGCATACATATGAGGAAACATGACTTTCTCCTGTAATAATTAAAACGTTTTTAGCAACACTATTGTATTGTAATATACATGTATATCTGGGTAATAAAATCGTTCTATAAAATAATTTGCAACATTATACCTTTAACTGATATTAATAAAAACTTTTTCAACAATCAAAAACCAACTTTGTGCTTATTATTTTTATCACTTTCTCATTAACTACATTGGGCTATGTCCTGCATTCTTTTCCAGGCTGTGATATTGTGAAGGCATTTTGGCTTCCCATGAAACTCTGCTCTCAGGCTCGCTTTTCATACCTGGTTTGACTCCATTTTCTCTCCCCGTTCCTTCCTACCCTCTCCAGTTGAGTGTACTGTGTCCATTTCCCCCAGTTTTCTGTAAATTTATCCACAGTGAGTCTAAGCCTAATGTCAGATGTTCCATTTCATATACTTGTGATGCCCTTCTTTTCCATTCCACTATCTCAGGTGGGGTGGGGTCCAGCCAGTGTGTGGTAAGAGTCTTGAGAGCTGCCAGTACCATATAGCAAAAAGCCTCTTTATTTTTCCTACCCGTGATACCTGGTACACATCTACCCAGTATGTAATTGTCCCTGACTCAAGCATGTACACCCCCCAGATTCCAGCCAACTCTGCTCTGATCTCTCCACAGTAGTTTGTTGTTCAAGGGCATGACCATAATATATGATAATGGGTCCTGTGGCCTCCACAGTTTCGCCAGTAGAGGTCTGTGTTTGTTGTACCAAAGTGTTTCATTATTGCTGGCACATAAGAGAACCTATGTATCACTTTCAACCGGTACTCCCTCCAATTCTGAGATGATGATACCCTCCAGCCCCCCAATACATGTTTTCCACTGCTGGTCCGAGATCTGCTCCTCCCTCTTTTTCCCACTTCTGCCTCAGCTTTGTAAGTGTCCTGCCCCTGCTTGCATTAGAAGCTTATACATGTGTGATATATATCTGATTCTGTCCTTTAGTATGGCCAACCAGTATAGCAAGTCTTCCCAAGTTGTCCTTTCCCTAGCAATTCTCTGATCCCCCCTCCCGTAGGTATCTTCTTAATTGTAGGAATCTGTAAAAGTCTGGTCTCTGGTCTCCCCAAGTTATATTTCTCCTTCAACTGTTGGTAGGTCACATTATGTCCCCTCTCCATTAGTTGCTCGTACCTTGTGATTTTTTTCCTGTTCCATTCCCTAAAGCCTACATCTTCTCTACCTGGTACAAAACTCAAATTTCCTGTAATTAGGGTAAGGGGTCCTATCTCATTTGGGGTATTAGGGCACAAATTTTCAGAAGGATGTTGATGGAATGTCTTATCCAGGGGTTTTCTATTCTCTTATTTAAGTCTGCAGGTATTGTAGTCACGAGCATGGCATATAATGGTATTGGTAGTTCTTTAATCTCTTCCATTAGATACCACCTGGAGTCCCTCCTCTGTTTGACCCTTGTAATTAAATAGGGTGTCTGGGCTGCCAGATAGTACAACTGAAAGTCTGGCAATCCTACTCCTCCCTCTTCCCTTGGAAGTGACATTGTCCCCCTGTTTATTATCTGTCTTTTACCTCCCCACACGAACACATGCGTAACTTTATTTATTTCCAGTAGGCTCCTGGTATATTGATCGGTAGTGCCTGAAATAGGAATAGATACCGACGCAGAATATTCATTTGAGTATCTCAATTCTCCCATACATGGAGAAAGGCAACATGCTCCATCTCTTTAAATCCATCAGGCATTCTTGTGCCAGTTTTCCATAATTTAATTTATAGAGATCTACTATCGTCGGAGTGACCCCAATGCCTAGATACTGAATTGTGTTGTTCTTAGCGCAAGTATAAGGGACCACTGCTCTGACTCTTGCAGTTATTTTGCCATTGATATGCAAGACCTCTGTCTTGTCTGCATTGATTTTATATCCTGATATTGCCCCATATTCTTTTAAAATATTTTGTAGTTCTGGGATTGAGATTTTTGGGTCTCGATAATCCATTTTTAAAACCATTTTTAAAAACAGTTTTAAATTCACCACAGAAGACTATCCACACATGTATATTTTTTTGAGAACTGATTTCAGACATGGTCGCACTGCATCCACACCATAGCCAAGCAACCGTTTAAGAAGCCCGGTGCCAGCACAGTCTCCAGCATGGATCAGTGCTTCTTCAGGACAAACACGGATCAATCTCCCATCCATTCTACAAGTAGACCATGCTAGGTTTGAAACTGTGTTTAAAACTGGTTTTAAGACTAGGTCCTTTGCAGGATTTAAATACATTTTTTAACCATGGTTTCAAACCGTGTTCCATGCGGACACGAACCATGTTTGGGCTTGTCAAAACCTTTTAGAGGACTTGAAATGTTTAACAAGTCCAGTGTGTACAGGGCCTAAATTTACTATTTGTGACCTTCGGAGCATGTCCCCACGTCTTGCTGGAGGACATATCCATATGTTCAATCCTGTCAATATTCCTGAGTATGGGAAGACTGAGATCATGTCAGTTCTTAGCCTGCTGTTCTACAGGTTGAACACGGTAACAACTATGGAAAACAAAAATGTGGATATTATCTGTCACATTCTTGCAGCTGTTCCTGTTTTGAAAATGTTGTTTCTCCTTAACAGTGTGGTATCTGAACAAAAAGTGCACCAGCAAATTTGTTTTTATCTTTAGTAGTGAACACATTCTCTTTATTACTCAATAAATGTAAACACTAGAGGAAACATGAGGAAACGGATAGGGGGAAGCTTACAGAGCATGTCAGGGGGCACTTTTTGATGCATAAATTCACAGACAGGCAACACTAAGTGGTAGCTGAGCTGTTCAATGAGATACCATTTGTGAAATCTGCATTCTGGTGCTCTCACTAGAGAAACCACACAGTTCACTCCAAATAAAGGAGCAGAACACCTGTGGAATTTTATTCTTACAAACCTTTTGCCACTTTTTCCTCACCTCCAGTGGTGCACTGCCTAACTCACCCTATGTATTATAATCTGTCCAGATCAATGCCAGACAGGGTTCGTGCCCAGTAAAAATCTGCCATCCCCCAAAAGTGATGCATAACAGGCAACACAGTCTGGATTTAAATACACCCATGCACCCAGACACAAGCTCTCTGTACCCTGCACCTGCCCTTTAATTCATGGAGCCACATACTGTACAGGCATGGCAGCATAACCTGTCTGGGGAAGGGGCATCTCTTTTCCTGTTTACTGTCCCAGACCCTACCTTCAAAAATGCTAAGGCATACTTGTGAACCAGGGCACACTATGCTTCTGGCCCATGGCTTCAATACTGTTGCAGCAGCAGCCACTGTGGCTCTGACCAGAGTTTGTTGAAACTATGCTAGTGCTATTCTGGTACCCTCTGTATCATGTTGGAAACATGGGTTACACTTCAATGCATTCATCTTGTGAGAAATACTAAATAAAATTAATAAGGGCAGCTAAGTAATTAAACATGAAAAACAAAACTACCACAGCCTCGGAATATGTTCTAGCTTGCCTCATTCAGTTTGTTCCGCTATGGAAAGTGATGAAGTGAGCAGTGTTCTGCAAGTCTGTGGAAACTTTGAAAACTGAGTGCAGTCTGTTATTTCCTGCCCTGATTAATCTACAGTTTGTTTAAGACTATATGAAACTATTTCAGCACTTCTACAAGTCCTACTCAAAAACAAACAAAAAAAGCACCCTAGAAGTTCTTGAACACCTAGTTGTGCCCAAGTTGTATAGATGGAGGATGAAACATCTAATATCCGCTCCTAGCCTGGCCTACTCCTCCATTACAGCACTGGAGGTTACCTGCGAGACTACTGCAGGCCACTCATGGAGTCATGTGGCCATAATTGTAGCAGGGCATTAGCATCGAGTGGCTTTTGATTCATAACATCATTCAGTCATGTATCAGACATGGAAGCCAGTGGGGAGCAGGAAGCAACTGCTTTTGTTAGAGGCTTGCAAACAGTGGCATGTTTTTCTATGGCTTTCACTCGAAAGTGTTTCTGAGATGGGGTATTTTTGTTTTTTGAATTAGTATCTTTGCTCCCAAAGGATCCTGCCTCTGCCCCTAGCATTCTTTTATTTATATATTTATTTATTTAAGGCATCGGAAAATAACATTTGAGCTGGGAGCTCATTTACAAAGGTCCCTCATCATCACGAGACAAAATAAGACAGGTACATTGACACAACTCATAATACACATAGGCAGAAATACAAATATCTACATTGGAATACCATCGGGATAGGACATTTACATGCAGTTGATGCAAGTAGAATGACAGAATAACAGGATGGTGAGGTGAAACTAGCTGCCTTGGGCCAGGCATTGCCACTTGTTTATGTCCTTATTCTACTGTATAAATGCAGGTAAAATGTGGCTGGTAAGGGGTGAGGGGGCAGGAGATAAGACATGCTCAGTCCCAGTGGTGGGCTGGCAAGAAACTTGAGCAATAAGAGCAACTGGAAAAATGAGGAGGGAGAGAGAAGGTGAGTAAGAGGAAAGGGCAAGCTATGTTGGTGTGACAGAAACTGGGAAGGGGGTGGGGGAGTAGGGACAGGTTAGGAGCCACAGAGGTGGGGATGTAATTTTTGGAGCAAGTACATGCCGAGAGAGGGGCAGGGAGGAACATATGTTAGAATATGATCGTAGACAGCGGGGGTTTTACTGTATTTCAGAGTGGGATGTGTCAGAAAGTCTAGAGGCCCACAAATAGAGTCCTTATATGGACAGTGAGTGCCATATTGAGAGGTAAAGTGTCATATGCAGGTTAGCAATTGCAAGTTCTAATGTCGATTAGGGTTTGCTTCAGGACACATTTAAAGGAAGGGAAGTTCACAGCATTATTCACTTCGGCCAGGAGATCATTTAGCCAGAGAGGAGCCCTGTAAGTGAATGAGCGCTGGCCAAGAGAGGTCCTCCTAAAAGGGATGCATAGGGAACCTCTAGCTGTACCTCTAGTATTACGTTGAGATGAAGCCGGTAGTATGATTTGTTGGATACAAGGGGGTGCCAGGTCAGGTTGGGCTTTTTTTACCAAATAGACAGGACTGTAACTTAATTCTGTCTCTAAGGGTAAACCAATTCATTTGTTCATACAGGACACACGTATAGGTACATTGATCTGTCCCAAGGACTAGTCTACACAAATTATTGAGTATGGTGACCACCCTTCTTAGGGCTGTTTCAAAGGCCAAACTGTACACTATCAGTCCATAGTCAATAATAGATAGGATGGAACTGAATAGAGAGAGGCGTAATGCAGTGGGCATAAGGTATTGCTGGTGCCTGTATAAAACTCCAAGCCTGATATTGACTGTCTTGATCACCTGTGCACTATTCTTTGTGAAGGATAGGGTATCTATAGTGACACCCAGGTATTGCTTTTAACAGACACCCAGCTCCAACACCAACCCAGGTCCCAGGAAGCTCCTCTAAACTGCTCCTTGCAGAACCTTCCCATGGTAGGGCCTTTGTGGGGCAGCAGTACTCCCTCCACATTTGTCCGAATGTGGTAATAGGGGAGCCCCATCATGCAGGGTGGTGGGGACGTACAGGGCCTTGTGCTGCTGGCATCATGGGTTGAGGTTTTTCCTCTGTTTCATCCACCCTTGGCTATGAAAATGCTGCATGTGCATTATGCAATGGACGTGCACATGCCATGAAGCCAGTGTGTCTCCTGCCCACAGCCACCCCTAACTAGCTTGCACCTCCTGGGCAACCCCTCATGCAATAGCGATCAGTTGTCCATCCACCTTGAGGAGAAACAGAGCAACACAGATGTCTACTCATAAAGAGATTTTTTGTTTGTTTGTTTGGTGCTGGCCCCCTGTAGGCTCAACCCCCACAGCCCCGATCCCCCACTCAGCCCTGGGACTTACCTCTTGTGATGATCCTCTCGGGCTTGCCCCCAAACCCCCCAGGGTGGGGCCGCCAAGCAGGTGTGCCCCTCGACAGAATTCTGAACCAGGTTCCCTCATTACTGGGATGCCTCCCTGGTTGGCCCCTCAAGGCAGAACCATGGGTCGAGCCACCTGACAGAACACTAAACTCAGTCACCAGCTGAGAGCCACGGGGAGGCGGAGTGGGACTGTTGGAGCTGGGCATCATTCATGGAGCTGCCATTTTCAATGCATGATCCCCAATGGGAGGCGTGGCGTGCAATGATGGGCACCAAAGCGCCAACACCTGGCATGCCTCCCCATAGTGTAGGCTCCGGCAGCTGCTCCCCTCTGGCCTTCACCAGAGGTCAGTCATGCACCCAGTGCCCTACTCATCCCCCCCCCGGAGGAGAAGAGCAGTGCATAGGATGCTCAGTCCTACTCCTTATGGCCATCTCTCTTGACTCCTTGGGTCCGTTCCTAAATCTGGGATGTTGGCATCATGAGCAGAAACCCTACTGCTGTGCTGGCGAGCCATCATCATAAAGATATTTCTTCTTATCCCCCGACCTCCTGTGGGATGCTCCAAATCCTCCCCCTGTTGACCCTCCAGCACTGTGGGTTCTTTCCTGAACCCAGGTCTCCGGCATCTCGAGTGTGAGCCCTGCCACTGCACCAATGGACCAGCTACATAGAAACATAGACTTTGATGGAAGACAAGGACTGCTTGGCCTACCCAGTCTGCTCATTTCCCTACCTATTGGATAAGCTGCAGATCCTAGTTAACCAACAGCCTACTTTTTCCTACTCCCACAAGAATTGCTTTATGTCTGTCCCATGCATTCTTGAATTCCCCCACTGTTTTTGATCCCACAACCTCTTCAGGAAGGCCGTTCCATGCATCCACCACCCACTCTGTGAAAAAATACCTCCTTACATTGCCCCTGAGCCATCCCCCCATCTTCAAATTGTGCCCCCTTGTTCATACACATCTCTTTTTCTGAAAGATGCTATCCTCTTGGACTTTGTTGATTCCTTGAGGTACTTGAAAGTTTCTATCATGTCCCCCTTCGCCCTCCTTTCCTTGAGGGTATACATATTAAGCTCCTTCAGTCTCCCTTCATATGGCTTCTGGTGCAGACCCTTCATCATTTTAGTTGCCCTCCTCTGAAATACCTCTATCCTGTCTATACATTTGCGGTGACAGGATCTCCAGAACTGCATATAGTATTCCAGATGGGGTCTCACCAACTGTCTGTACAGAGGGATAACAACTTCCTGTTTTCTACTGGTGATGCCTCTTCCTATGCATCCCAGTATACCCCAGCCTTCCTTACTGCCTTCTCACATTGCTTGCCTACCTTTAGGTCATCTGATATGACTATCCCCAGGTCCCTTTCCATTTTTGTTGTTGTTAATACCTTCCCCAACATTGTGTACTCTTCCCCTGGGTTTTTGTTTCCCAGGTGCATTACTTTGCACTTATTTGCATTAAATCTAAGCTGCCATATTTTTGACCATTCCTCCCACCTTGCCAAGTCCCTTCTCATCCATTCCACCCCACCTTGTGTAGCACCCCTGTTGCAGATCTTTGTGTCGTCTGCAAAAAGGCATACTTTCCCTTCCAGTTCTTCTGTAATATCACCTATAAAGACATTAAGGAGGACTGGTCCCAGTACTGAACTCTGTGGTACCCCACTAGTAACCCCCCTTTCTTTGGAGTGGACTCCATTTACTATAACCCTCTGTGTCCTGTTGTCCAGCCAATGTTTTACCCAGCTACAACCCTGGGACCCACTCCCAGGCTGGCTAACTTGTTTATTAATCTTTTGTGTGGGATTGTCAAATGACTTGCTAAAGTCTAGGTAGGCCATGTCCACAGCCCCTCCCTGGTCCACTACTTTGGTCATCCAGTCAAAGAAATCGATTAGATTCATCTGACATGACCTTCCCACTGTGAATGCATGCTGCCTTGGGTCCTGTGTCCCACTGGCCTCTAGGTACTCAACAGTTCTTTCCTTCAGAAGTGATTCCATCATTTTCCGTACCACTGAGGTTAGACTAACAGGTTTGTAGTTTCCTGAATCCTGCCTCCATCTTGTTCCCACTTTTGTGAAAGGGAATCACATCCTCCCTCCTCCAGTCCTCAGGTACCACACCATCCTCCCATGATTTGTTAAAAAGGTTAGTCAGTGGTGTCACTAGTTCTCCCCTTAGTTCTTTTAGAATTCTGGGGTGAATCCCGTCAGGCCCCATTGCTTTGTCCACCTTCAGTTTTAGGAGTTCTTCAGGATCCTTTCTTCTGTGAATGGACTGGTATTGACCCCCCTATCCAGAGTGCTTCTATTGTTTGGTTTAGGTATCTCCCCCTCCTCTTCTTTTTTGAATACTGAGCAGAAGTATTCATTTAGTATCCCAGCTTTTTCACTGTCACCATCTGCCCACCCCCTCTTCCCTTTATTAAGCCTCACTTGGTCTTTCTTCACTCCCTAATGTACCTATAAAAGGTTTTAACCTCCTTCTTAAATGAGTTGGCTATCTTTTCCTCAGTTTGGGCCTTTGCTATTCTGACTGCCTTCCCCTCTTCCTTCTGCTTTAACTGGTACAGTTCTCTGTCCTGCTCCTTCTGTGTTTCCTTACACTTCCTGAATGCTACCTTTTTCTCCATAACCTTCCACGCCACCTCTTTTGAGAACCACAATGTTTTTTTCCTCTGTTTTGTTTTGTTGATTTGCTTCACACAAAGGCTTGCTGCCTCAGGGATGGCAGTTTTGATTTTTCCCCATTGTTCCTCCACTCCTCTTTCTTGCCCATTTGCTAGTGCTTTTCTAAGGCAGTCTCCCACTTTCCCAAAGTCAGCCCTCCTAAAGTCCAATACTCTTGCTTTTGTATGACTTGACTCTACGGCTGTGTTTATCGTGAACCACGCTGTTTGGTGATCGCTTGTTCCCAAATGGCTACCCACTTGTAAATACTAGATCCTCTCTCTGTCCCCATTTGAAAGAACCAGGTCGAAGATTGTTCCAATACTAGCTGGTTGAGGTATGCCTCCTGTAGGGCATCAAGAATGACCCTGCTCTTGGATGTGGCTGCAGCAAAGGTGCTCCAGGTAACATCTGGCATATTCAGGTCCCCCATCAACAATATCTCCCCTTTTTCTGCCAGTCTAAGGATGCCTTCTATCATTTCCTTGTCCATTGATTCCCCCTGCAATGGGGGCCTGTATACAAACCCTGTGCGGATTGTGGTGCCATTTCCTGTCTCCAGGGTGACCCACAGTGTCTCCACTCCTCCCTGTTTACCCTTTAGTTCTGTTGCTTTAATCCCTTCCCTTATGTAGAGAGCTACTTCTCCTCCTCTTTTACCCTCCTTGTCCCTCCTGTAGATTGCAAACCCTGGTATGTTGACATCCCAGTCATGGTTCTCTGTGTACCATGTTTCTGTGACTGCCACGATATCCAGCCAAGCCTCTTCCATCAAGACCACTAGTTCAGGGAGCTTGTTACCCTAACTATGGGCTTTGGTACTCATCACCCTCTATTTTTTGATGGCCTTACCCCTTTTAGCCCCATCCCTGTCTTTACTGCCTTTTTCTCCATTTACCCCTGTCCTGCTCCCTATTGACTTCTCTACCTTGGTGTTTAGTGTTTACCTTACTAACTACCCTGTTTTTTGGGGGAGAGGCTGGGATTTCCCTGCTCCTTTTCAGTGCCCCTGCTTGGCTAGCTTAAATGCTTGCCAATGAAGCATTTAAACCTATCACCTAGGATCCTGGTTCCCCTCCTGGACAGATGCAGACCATCGCACCAGTATAGGCCTGTATAACTCCAGGTGGACCCCCTGTCCCCAGTGAAGTCAAAATCCTGAGCTCCACACCAGTTTTTCCACCATTCATTGAATCTCATCATGCAAAGTACCCTAGCCTCACCCATACCATAGACAGGCAGCACCACTGAGAAGGTTACTGTACGTGTTACTTGTCTAAGGCCCCTTCCAACTCCACAAACTCCTCTTGCACTGCTCTGATCCCACTTCCAGCCAGGTCATTTGTCCCTAGGTGGACAATGACATCCAGCTCCCTCCCCCATGCAGCTGCTCCTGTGATCCTGAGGATACGCTCCCTGTCCCTCCAAGCCATGGTGCCAGGCAGGCACCTTACCTCCATCTCCCCTCCCCCCCAGTTCTACCCCTCTAACAATTGAGTCCCCCACCAGAAGTTGTTTCCTTCCCCTGTGGGATTCAGTGCCACCCTCCTGTGGGTTTCCTTTGTGGAGGTTCCCAGCATCCTCCTTGGTCTCCACTGCAGGTGCCTCCATAAAGAAACCACTCTCCACCAGAATGGCGTATGAATTATGGAGAGGTACAACTGATAGGTATGCACCTCTGTTCCACCACCCTCACCCTCCTTGAGCCCACCTTGGTCCAACCACTCCTCTTTCTTTGCAACCTCTGAGGCAGTGGCAGTTGCCCTGATGGTCCCTGGGCAGGGGAGGAGGTTTCAGGAATCCTAGCGAGGTGGGCCTGGAGATGGGCAGCCTCCTCCCTCAGACCAGAGAGATGCCTGCAAATAGGGCAGCATCACAGTCTCCAGAACATCTCCCGAAAGACTGCCACCCCAGAGCCATTGCACTACACCACTCCCATCATGTTTTATTTTGTGGCCCCTTTCCTGCTGCTTTGTATACTTACTCTCTCCTCCCCATATTTATTTTTTCACCTGCTTTCCTACTGCCTATGTGCCCTTACATCTCTCGCCCCCTACCTGTTCTGGGACAGGAACTTCCTGTATTTTTCAGTAGTCTCATTCTTCCTTGCTCAGAGTTAGACCTCCAGCAGCTACTTTCTGGGACGGGGGTATAAACCACTGAGAATGTACTGGTGGTCAAATCATCTTGACCCCTATCATTTTACAGGGTAGGAAAATGCAGTAAGGTTTTAGGCCTTCTGTTAAGAGTCATTGTAAAGATATAGTGCCTCCTAATGATGTTATTGTAATGCCCTTCTACTCCCACTAGAGGAAGAGAACGTTACTAATTCTCTAAGAAATGTATGTAGTTTGTAAAGCAGAGTAGATAGCAAGGGGTTAAGTAGTTAGTGCGTCTCAGGGGAACAGCTTAGTGGTATAAATAGCACCAGCCATTTTAGGTGAGTGGCCCACGTGGGGCTCCTGGACAGGGAGGTTCCTTAGGGCTACAGCAGAAGCAGAGACCAAGCCAGGTTTCATTCCTTGTAGGAGGCCCAGGGCCCAACAGGCAATTGGTGCTGGTGAGGAATGCCCTAAAGAGAGAGGGACTGTGTTTTGAAGTACAGTTCCACATAGACTGGAACCAGAGTAAGCCCCCACAAATCACAGATTACCATAGGATTTAGACCCAAGTGAACCATTATGCTAACTACTGAGGGTAGGATAGAAAGCTCCTTTGAATGAACCTGAAGGGTTTCCAGATTCTTGAGCCAAAGAAGAGAACTGTCTGTTGAAATAATGTGGGCCTCTGGGTCCTGAAGGGTATCACTGTAAGTGTAGGGAGATGTTACATGCACCCAATGTAATTTTTGCTGACCATTGGACAGTAAAGAGGCATTGGTGCATCCAGCTATATGTGTCTGGCTTCATCATTTAGAGACTGAAGTAACTGCTGCCCGAGAGTGACAAGTTACTTCACAGGTCAAGACTGCATCCTGAGTCTGAGGCAACTGTGCCATAAGGTCACCTGCAGCTGGGCCTGGGGAAGGAGTGTTATGTAGAGTATTTCAGGTTCTGTTCATGGAACACAGCCAAGATGGGGCTGTATCCCTTACACTGAGCCAAGACAAATGGGGAGTAATCTCGGTCAATGTACACCTTCCCCTTGAAAGTCACATCGATTTGGACACAGCAATAAATAACGTTCAACAAGATTTTCATAAGGTACAGTCTGCTTTGCTGAAACTGAGATTACTCTTACATGCCAAAAAAACTCAATGGATGATTTTTCCAAGAAAACCATTAGATCTTTCCAAATATAAACTTCATTCTATTAATGGGACTGAAATTTTTCAGACACTTACATACAGATATCTGGGAATGGTATTAGATGTCCAACTGATATACAGACAACACATAACGTTTATCTCTAATAAACTGAACGGTTATTAGTTGTTTTTTTTTATAAAAACAAATCCCTTCTTATGTCTGCTTGTTATGTTTGCTTGCACGCATGTGCAAGAAACATAGTGCCATCATACGAGTTTTCAAGAGGTGTGTCAGCCTCTTCCAATTCAGTCGGTGTGTTTGCAGGCGGGGTCGCAGAGCTCCAATCACTGCTCCAGCTGTCTATGGCAGCTGAAAATGCAGTGGCATACAGTTGAAAGGGAGAGTTCAGCTTGAGTGAGCAGAGCTCCCCACACACACACGCCAGACGCACGCCACACTGCATGCTCATCGCGCCCTCCCTCCACACTGTATGGCCGACAGGTGCCCAATCTCCATCGGATCCACGCCCCCAAAAGATCCAGCTGGGGAGCCCACCCCAGCGTGGCAAAAATGTTTTACCGCCAACGGGTTCCAATCCCGCCGGCTGCACGCCCAAGCATCCAGGTGCCATGCTGGGAGCCCACCCCAGCGTGGCAAATTATGTTATGGGCCAATAGGGTGCTCGATCCCCGCCGGCTCCACTGTCTCCCCCAAGTACAGGATGTCATGCTTGAGCCCACTAATCAGATGCTGTACGACGGGGTGCCCAATCCCCCATCAGCTCCACGCCCCCAGCCGCCCTTCTGCCATGCTGGGAGCTCACCCCAGTGTGGCAAACGCCCAGCGCTGCTAAAAAAACAAAACCTGAAAAGCAAAAACGGTCCCTCCCAGTGTCTGCACCCACCCACACCCACCCACAGCGCACCCTGCCTCCCACACCCCCACCCCATATTTACCTCCAGAGTCCAGCTGACAATCTTTGGTGGACTGGGAACACATCTGCACTCTTCAAAGCCGACCGCGAACTGAGGAAATGCCGTAAGCTGTATAATGGGATAGATAGGGTTTTTAACTTTGTTGCATATCTCAGGCATTTTTGGAATTTTGCACCAAATTTTCAACATGGGGTTTTTGGGACCCTCCTCATGAATTCTTGCACTATTGTGGTGTTACTCAGGCCCGAAGGGTGATTTCAGTAGTCACTGCACGAAATCACCTTTCTGGAATGATTAATGAAACGACATCGCCAGTGTTCATAAGGTGGCTCTGAAAAGCTCTATTTTGAAATTTAGTGGAAAATTCCTAAAAATGACTGTTTTATGCGTGTGTTGTGTAGTTCCTATGCACGCCGGTGCGTGAATTTTCAATATTTTCACTCCAGATTTTCAACATTGCCATTTTACCACACCTTCTTATGAGCAGTATAGCTGTCGTTGTTCATCTCACCCAAAATGTGTTTTCACCCCATGAGCATAATGGCGCAGTCGGTGTGTGAAATCAATGTAACGGACATATTAGAAAATCACAGTGACACTGTTCATGATCAGAGGTCTTAAATGGCTATTTTGAAAATTTGGTGAAAAAATTCTTAAAATGACTGTTTTACAAGCGGTGTTGCAGAGTTCCTATGCACGCTCGTAAGTTCGCAAATTTTCAATATTTTCACTCCAGATTTTCAGCACTGCCATTTTATCACACCTCCTTATGAGCAGTACAGTTGTTATTTTTCACATCTCACCCACAATGTGTTTCTGCCCATGTAGCGCACAATGGCGCAGTCGGTGTGCGAAATCAATGTATGGGACACGTTAAAAAAATCACAGTGACACTGATCATGAGCAGAGGTGTTAAAATGGCCATGTTGAAAATTTGGTGAAAAATTCCAAATGACTGTTTTAGGAGCGCATCGCACAAAGAAGTTCCTACGCACACTGGCAAGTTTATGAATTTGTAATATTTGCACACACCAAATTTTCAACAGTGCCATTTTCCGCACTTCCTTATGAGCAGTGCAGCTACCATTTTTCACATTTCTCCCAAAATGTGGTTCCGCACATGTAGCACACAATGGTACAATCGGTGTGTGAAAACAATGTTTGGGACAGATTAAGAAAATCACAGTGACACTGGTCATGAGCAGAGGTCTTAAAATGGCTATGTTGAAAATTTGGTGACAAAACTTCATAAAATGACTGTGTTAAGAATGAGCATTGCGCAGTTTCCACGCACCCTCATAGGTTCATGAATTTGTAATATTTTCAGTCCAGATTTTCACCAGTGGCATTTTTCCACACCTTCTTATGAACAGTACAGCTGTCATTTTCCACAACATGGCCGAAATGTGTTTTCACACTTTCAGTGCAGAGATGTATGGTCGCTGTGGGAAGTCATTGTTTGGGACAGATAAAGAAAATCACATTGACACTGTTCATGATCAGAGGTCCCAAAATGCCTGTGTTAACAATCTGCTGTAAAAAAATCCCCAAACTAGTTACATTACAGGTGTGCATTGCACAGTTTCTATGCACGCTCGTGACTTCACCAGTTTTTTTAAGATTTTCACAGCAGATTTTCAACATTGCCATTTATTACACCTGCCCATGAACAGTACCGCTGTCATTTTTCACATCCTGTTCGGAATGTGTTTTTGCACCTGTGGTGCCAAATGCCATAGTCGCTGTGCAAAAGCAGTGTTCGGCTAACAAACTGATATTGCCACTGTTCATGAGGTGGGGATCACAAAAAAACCATGTTGAAAATTTGAATTGAAAATACCTACGAATGCCTGAAGCGTTAGGGTTTCCGACTATAACGCCCCACTCTGTAGAGTATCACAGACATCAGGGGTGTGACTTGGGATTCTTGCCTGTCATGCTCATACCATTCCACCCCCACCCACACCCTGCAGCCAGTGAGAGGCATCAAGGTGTGCCTCGGACTCTTCGGGCCCAAACTTCATCCCATTCTCCTATACCGCACCCATCTCACCGTATTTCCTGATGAAATGGGGTGCGCATAAGGGCCAAAGACCCCAAGACACACTGTGACACTTGTCAGTGTCTGTAGGGTAGGGTGTGGTGAAACGGCGTGGTCGTTATGCCTGACGACCCAACGGCACACCCCAATGCCTGCCACTCTATACAGGGTGGTGGTGGGGTTGGCTTCAGTTCAATACTTCACTGCCATTCCTATTATGCAGCTCTGTAACTTCTACACTACCAATGCCAGTGCCAGCAAGCAAACATTCGGCATTGACAAATGCTTGTTAGTTTAACTTTAAAGGGACACTGTCAACCCCCTTAAGCCTCATAGTGTCCCTAGTTTACAAAACACATTTTATGATTGCCAGCATTCTGTAAAGATTGCTGATGTAGTTGGTAGTTTGATTTTGATTCTTTTTTCTTTTAAAAAGTGAAAAACAGACTGCTCATAATACTGGTGTTACCACACAAAAACAGGTTTGTTTACATTCCTTGGTCAACATCCACTGCATCTTTCCTGGACTTGGGAGCATCCCCAACATAGTCTAGCCACTCATGATGCAGTGGGAGTTTAGAAGGCTACTACACAATGAGTGACTGCACTGTTTAGAGGTGTTTCTAATGTTCAGGAAGTATTCAATAAGAACAGTTACAGGATTTGAAACAAGACAAAGTTGTTTATAAATAAACGTTAGCATGCATTTCAGTTCTACTAAACAAGCAGATAGACAAAACAAACAGCAACATTAATAAAATTTGGAGAAGGTAAACAATCATAAAATGTGGGGTGTTACATAGAAATAATTGTTGCAAAGCAGGTTTACAGTGTCCCTTTAAGGAAATTGCTTGTTAACTCATTGTTTCTCTCAGTTGTAGATTATGGGGATTGTGTTTACAAAAATACTACCAGATCTGAACTGGGCACTCTTGACACATTGTATCAATCAGCGTTGAGATTCATAACTGGTCTGTCATGGTCAACACATCATGTTTTGTGTTCTACTGTGGGATGGGAATCCTTAAATGACAGATAGTTGCGACACTGGTATTTATTTACATATAATTTTGTCACCGGTAAACTGCCTAAATTTCTTTTGCGCCAGCTAGAATTTAAACAGGAAAGTAGGTATAGCGTAAGATCTAGAACACTTCTGAGGTTTAGGATACCTAGAAAACAGTTGAATATAGGGGATTATACCCTATCAGCCTCAATTGCCCAGACATGGGAAGTACTGAGAACCAAACTCAAATTGGAGGTAATAGTATCTATTTCACGTTTCAAAACCTTAATTAATAAGCACTTTAACAAACCTTGCGAGTGTTATGGTTAGCCCCCAATATTTTAGACTGATGTAATATGATGCTTGAATATATGTGTAACATATGTGAACTTACTGTATTGTATGTTCTTTTTATTTCTTTTTTATTGAGAGAAGCACATTATATAGTAGTACCTCACAATGCCTCCTTCTTTGTTTGAAGTGGCTGCTTGTCTGTGTCTGTAGCTTAGTTTTTGTGGATTTACATGGTTTTCTGCCTGCAGTAACTACACCATTCTTGCTCACTACATCCGTGAAAGTCTCGTGAACTGGATTTCTGCAAAACATCACAACCAGGTATCTGCATTTTTCATTTAAAAATCAACTTTTTGGAAGCTATCCCAAGCAAAACATAAGTCAAGCAATTAAGTCTGACAAACTCAGTGACTCTAGGTCTGCTTGAATCCACATTTTCGTCTGACCTGCTCCATGATCTGTATGTGGGCTTTTCAACAACCTCTTTGAATGACAAAGAAGCATGCAGACAAAAGGATTTTACATCCTGCATATGCACAGGCACAGTTCATCACCTGCAGGAATTCTAACAAATTCTGTGACTCTGGACCTCAGCTGTTGATAATTTCTTTTGGCTTATGACTTAATCACCAGGTATGTACAAGATGCTGAAATCCTTTCTCCTACAAATTCTCCTTATGCTGCTCCTGCTCTCAGGAAATGTTCACCCCAACCCAGGGCCACTTGGGCAGCCAGCAGCGGCACCAAGCAGAAGGACAGGGACACTCACCATGGCATCCATCAATGCCTGCAGCATCCTCAACAAACTTGACTCCCTTCAAACATGGATCCTACAGCACAACCCTGATGTCTTCTCAGTTGTGGAAACATGGCTAAACCCTAAAATCCCTGATACCTCAGTCTCTATCCCTGGCTACTGCATTTTCAGGCAAGACAGGATTGCTAAACGGGGCGGGGGCTGCGCCATCTATCTTAAGGATACCCTTATGGGTCACATCATCCCATCCCCTAGCCTGAGCAACTCCTCTCAGGTCCTCACAATCAAAATCCTCCTTGGTGCATATAACAAGGAACTCACTGTCATCTCGGTTTACCTACCCCCAAGAGACCAGGCTGCTGGCTTCCATAGCATCATGGAATATCTAAGGGTCCAGCAACATAATTCTGAAACCATAATCATGGGTGATTTTAACATTAACTGGCTCTGCGCTGAGGCTGCTACCTATAAGTATGCAGCCGCGGCGCATCACCTCACTCAACTGGTCAATGCTCCCACTAGGTGTAACTATAGGACAGGCTCCCTTACGCTTCTAGACTGGATTCTATCTAACCACCCTGAACGCATCTCCAATGTTTCTGTACTCCCAGATAAAATAAGTGACCACTCGCCTGTCATCTGCTCCTGGTCAAACAAATACCACAAGCCCCCTCCCAAGCTTATCTATGCCAGGGTTATCAAACAAGGGCACCTCCAGCTGTTAAAATACCATCTAACCAGGCTGAACTGGGCAGTGCTTGACTCCCTCAGTGACACCAACAAAGCTCAGGACCTATTTATCAAACGTTTCAACGAAGCCTGTGACATCTATGCACCAGTGAAAAAGCTGAAGGTCAAAGGACAGACCAACCCCTGGGTTACTACTGACCTTTTAACTCTGCTCAAGCACAGAGACCACCTCTGGCATTGTGCTCGTGCAACTCCGACGCAAGTAAACATACAATTATAAAAAGCAGCCAGAAATGATTGCACTCGAAGAATACGGAATGCTAAACACAGCTATTACAAAGAGGCTCTGACCAACTCTTGGGGCCAGGGAAACAAATTCTGGAACAACATGAAAGAACTCACAGGCAAGGCTCCTAAAGCACCACCCACTATGCTCAACCTACATGGCACTCCTACACTCGATCTAGGTATCATCACCAGCACTTTTAATAATGCATTTACAAACCTGGACAGTGTCCTTCCACCAAATTTTTTTGACGACCTCCCCTCCAGCTCCTCCCAAGTTACCTCCCAACTAGAACGTACAACCCCAAAGTTTTTTTTTAAGGAGGTCCCACCACAAGTAGCTAGAAAATACATTCAAAAGGCCATCGGCAAACAAGGGTACAGTGGTGACTCCCTTGACCTGAAACTGCTGGCACAAGTCTTCGATGAAATCTTAGAACTGCTTACAAAGATCTTTAATCTCTCGCTTAGATTGGGCCATGTCCCCTCTCTCTGGAAGAAAGCCACTGTCACACCGGTTCACAAAAGCGGAGCTAGGACACTGCACACCAATTACAGACCGATCTCACTCCTCCTCCCCTCACTAACCAAAGCACTGGAGCAAATAGTGTCGGACCAACTAGTTGAATTCCTGGATAAGTACAATGTACAGTGCTCAGAGCAGCATGGCTTCAGAAAAGGGCACAGCACCACCACTGCACTACTGGAATTTACAACCTTCATCCATGCCATGCTTAAAAAGAGAATTGTGGAGGGGCATATTTATAGACCTTACCAAGGCATTCGACACAGTTAACCACCCCCTACTGCTCAAGCAACTGTCCTCCATTGGGATCTCCAGTGATGCCCTTCCATGGTTCACCAGCTACCTTGATAATCGGATCCAATGTGTAAGGATTGCAGGGATCTCTTTGGATGAGAAACTGGTCTGCTCCAGAGTCCCCAAGGGGTCTATTCTGGGCCCTCTACTCTTCTCCCTCTTCATCAACAATCTCCCCAGTGCCTGCCACCAAAAAATATTACTGTATGCAGACGATGCAGTCCTGTTTTCCAGCCACCATGACATTACAGTCCTTGAATCCCAGCTGCAGCTCGACTTCAGTCGCATCAAAGACTGGTTCAATTCTCATAAACTTGTCCTGAACCACAGAAAGACTAAAGCCATGTCCTTCTGTAACCGACAGAGCAGGCACAACTCTCTGTCCCTCACCATCAAGAACCATGCTGGAAACCCACTCGAACATGTCAAGGAGTTCAAGTACCTTGGTTTTACCCTGGATAGTACCCTCTCCTACACTCGGCATATTGACACTGTTGCCAAGACTGCCAATATACGGATTAGACTACTTCGCAAACACAAGCACTGTATGCCTGCGGATGCCCTTAAACTAGTCATCTACAGCTCTGTCACCTCTATTATTGACTTTGGCCTTGCCATCTATGGCTCTGCCCCAACAAGTGCCCTCCACAGGATCTCAGTTGCTCTCAACAAAGCCTGTAGACTACTGATGGGTGCAGCCCGACAAACTCACACCTGTGACCTCTATGCACAGGCCAGCTGGCTACCCCTATGCAGCAGAATACAATACCAGACCTGCTTACTTACCAAAAAGATTCTTCTTGGTTTCATGCCACCTGGTATTAGCTCACTCCTTACTACCTATAGTGGCACTCAACAAACACGTGGTGCCCAATCTCTAACCTTTCAGGTTCCCAGATGTCGTACCTCCATGGGTCAGCGGCCCTTTATCTATAGAGCCGCCTCGATGGTTCAATTCCTCAATAAAGAAGCACTTTCTCTACTACACTTGACCCTTCAAAGGAATCTCAAATTTACCTCACCTCTACCACTCAATGTGACTGCTTCGTTGAACAGAGATCTCTAAACACCTCCCAGCTCACTCATGTCTCACAGCTCTCTTTTCCAATCTCATTCCTCTGGCACTGGCCTTCCTTGTGACTCCTTTCCTGCTTCACATCTCCACTGGTACAAGACATTTTCCACCACCATCGGACAGTGGCCCATTAGCCTGCCAACTTCCTCTCCCGGTCGCACGCCTGCAATACTAACTGTCTATGGTGCCCTCTGTCTCTTATTGTTACCACAGCCAGCTGCCTACTCACGCTGCTCGTTATATGAATATTATCTCAAAGTATGTTATAACTGAGTATCTTTATTTTTTCTTTTAGTTGTTTTGGTTGTTTATTGTGCATTCTTTTACTACCTCTGTATGTATGTTGACCCGCATCCTTTGACGTGGAACCTTTGTAAACGAGCAGTTTCTGCTCAAAGGTATTTGTAATCTGAGAATTTAATAAATAAATAAAATGTACAAGATTACACTTAATAATTACAGAAGCGTCAGAATTGTTTAGGACACTAGCTGAGTAAAAGAGTTACATGTATCATCCTTGATTTATTAAAATCAGTCCTTTCCCTTAAAAGTAACTGAATACAATTATTCCTGTCACCTATTTCTGTGTTGTATGTTCTTAACTATTCATATTTTTGTACTATGTATTTGTGTATTGTTGTTCAACTGTTTGGTCACAATTGTAAAAAAGAGTTTCTTTCAATTTGCCTACCAATACAAATCTGATGACGTTGATGAAATAAATTTCTTTCAGCTTTCACAGTCCCATCAGAATATGCTGCTTCATTGCAAATCTTACAAACTGAAGAACGATGGAGCGTGGGCACTACTGAGAGTTTGATGGGGTGGTCCTAAGGCCTGATATGCCAACTCATCAGTAAATTGAAAGTCGGAGGCCAAATCCAGCTGTGTGTGAAAAAAATCCTCTAAAAAGGGCACTATATGCTCTCTTCTACTTTTTCTTTTATGCTATAAATGCACATATTCTTTCTCCTGGAATGACTGCATAGGTCATCACATTTGTCTTCCCGAGACTGAACAGCGTAGTTCATATCAAGCAAGACTCAGTTTGACCTATTGGCCCTAGCATTTAACTTTGCAGGCTACACTTTGTGTTCTTGAGACTGTTTTTTCAATCCTTCCACCTTGCTGGTGAGGAAGACCATTGCAGTTTTTGTCTCTGAGCCAAAAAAAGGCTCTTAATTATTCCAAAATTACATCCAGCTTCTTTTTCTTGGATTGGGAAGGAATCGGGCCTTCCTTGTCAATATGCTTGGTGACCATACTGTCAAAGAAGAGGCCTCACTGACTCATCCATCTCCCATCTGGAAGCATCTGTGACTGCACAGTGTTTTTTGGAGGGTGATCTTTAAGGCCTGAAGCCCCGGGTAATATGCACAAGTAATTAGTTGCAGTTCTATCTTAGTTGCAGGCTTTTATTGTAGGCTAAAGGAAAGGAGCTCTAAACTAGCTGTCCATCCTGGCCAATGACATCACCAGAAGCAGGTGCTACAGATTCTTATTCAGGCATTGGGTGGGTGGGGGGAGGCCCCATGATCATGATGTCAATCTTTGCATGTATATTTTGGTGAAGCCATGTCCATATGTTGGCAACAGGGCCAGTGGTGGACTGTGTGCATTTCCCACTGGTACCTTGATTCCTCTTTCTATCCCTCCATGTCCTCTTCAGGTTTTCTCTCTGACTCTGGTCCCAGTGCTGATTCTAGTGTCTGTGGTCATCACTGTACAGTTGCCATCCACATAAGGTGGTGGCAGGTATGGAGTCTCTTCTGACTATGTTGGGTTTCTTCTGATTTATTGCGTTTCAGCAGTTATGCCGGCTGGCAGTTTATCAGTCTTTGCTGCAACTACTGTCAGGGTCTTGAATGCATTTTGCTGATTAAAGAGGGAACTTGGTTATTTTCCCAGTTGATGTGGAATGTTGATCACTTCCTCCATTATCCCAACATTGTCATAAGTGGAGCCACACTTACAGATGGTACTGTCATTGACCTTGGTCATGCTAGCTGGATCTGCTTAGATATCAGCTTCGTTGTGTTCTCTGCGGTGGTCTTGGCTCAGTTTGGAAAGCTGGTCTTTGGTCACCGTCAGTCGAGGGTGCTCTCTCAGCATCTAATTTCTGCAGACTGCACACAACAGGACATCTTCAATGTCTTCTCCTTGGTAGTGGCATTGTCAACAAAGAGTTTGCCATGAACATACTGGTGATGTGCATCTGACACCAGAGTCCATCTCTGCTTGATCCACAGCTCACTGATTGCATCTTTGAGCCATTAGAAGCATAAATTAACATTTCAGTGACACAAATTGGTCACCCAGTCTGTGAAGTCCAGCCACAATCTTTGGGCCCATCACTATGGTGATACCTCTCGTGTTTATCACCACTTTGGTGCACATACCTCTCACTCACAGCTTCATGTGTGAACCGTGCGCTGTCTTAACCAATCACAATTATCAAAAAGTTTAATCAATCCTCTTCCAGAACCCAGAGCTCTGATTTGCTACAGTATATGCAAACGTGGCTAATTTCCATATTTGTCACTCTAGACGGCTCATGCTTTAGAACGTTTGCACAATTTTGCTTTCTCACTGAATTCATTAGCCTTACAGTTCTGACTGAAATTTTAAAACAAAAAAACTTTCTTGTGGGCTTTGTCCATCCTGGAGGACAAGTTTCCAACGATTCCAGAGGAACAGCCCCAGACTGCAACCCCCTTCTTAGGCTTTATATTTTCTGCAATCTCTCAGATACTACCGCACTGTCTCAGCTGAGGCTGGCACTATATATATATGTGTGTGTGTGTGTGTATGGATATATATATGTATGTATTTTTTTTCAATTCTTTGGTAATTGGGTTAGGCCAATGGGGTACAAGTCCCATCTACAGGGGTGACCTGAGAGCACTGGAGTGACTTACTCAGGATCACACAGTATGCAAGTGGTGACTGTGGGATTCAAACCCAGGTCTGTTAGATGTACCAAGCTTGGTCACAGCCTGTTACTCTAACCTCTAGGCTATACTGCCAGGCAGATGTTAACCACCTCTTGGTATCCACAGGAGTGGGCATAGCCTGGGGAGATCTTCTCTGTCTAGGGGCAAGCTGGACTGCTTGCCAGAAGGTTCCCTGCACTTAAGTCACTCTATACCAAATTTTTCCTGACCCTGCAGTGAGCTCAGCTCGGACCTCTCCCTGACAGAAAATAAAACACTGCAAGGGCTGTTTAAGCATAGTCATGCTTTACTGAACATGTTTAAAGTTCCACACTACTAGAACCCAGTCCCCCAAAACTCTGCTGATTAGCACTGTACAGATAAGTTCAACCTTGACAATGGACATGAGTCAGGACATTAGGGTCCCTTTGCATAGGCTGTACCCTTTCAAATCTGGAGCCATATGATCCCTTAGTTTCCTTTTCCCACATATCAGTGGATGAGGTTATACCTTGGGTCAAAGCCTGTTTTGCTCTATATGTTTCCAGTTTTTACCACTAGGCTAAAATCTTTGGGTTTACTGTTTTACATACACACTGTGATATGGTAATGTCAGGTCAGAAGGTGATGCAGGAGGCATCACTGCTGCAGGGACATCTCTCATAGAAATTAACATAGAAATTGTTGGCAGATAAAGACTGCCTGGCCCATCTAGATTGCCACCCATAAACCCTTATCTTGGATTACTGCTTTCGACCCACCCGCTCCTGTACCTCTATGGTTTCCCCTATACCTGTCCCAAACGTGCTTGAATCCATCCTCTGTGTTCATTCCCACCACCTCCTGAGGCAAACCATTCCATGCGTCCACCACCCTCTCTGTAAAGAAGAACTTCCTCACATTCCCTCAACCTCCCACCTTTCAATTTCATGTAATGCCCCCTCATTCTTTTGCTCCTCCTGTATTGGAAAATGTCTCCCTCCTGCACCTTGTTTATATCCTTGAGGTGCTTGAATGTTTCTATCATGTCCCCTCTTTTCCACCTCTCTTCCAGTGAGTACATATTGAAGTCCCTTAATCTCTCCTCATAAGTCTCGTGTTGCAAGCCCTGTACCATCTTAGTTGCCCTTCTCTGGACCATCTCCAGCCTGCTAAAATCCTGACGAAGGTGCAGCCTCCAGAACTGCACACAGTACTCCATGTGAGGCCTGACCATGGTTTTATATAATGGCATCACTACCTCCCTCTTTCTGCTGGTGATACCCCCTGCCTGTGCATCCCAGCATGCCACTGGCCCTCCCAGCTGCCTTAGCACTCTGCTTTGACATTTTGAGGTCATCTGAAATAATAACGCCCAGGTCCCTTTCCTCCTTTGTGACTGTCAGCAACCCCCCCCCCAATCCTGTAGCTTTCCCCAGGGTTTCTGCATCCCAGCCGGTGCATAATTTTGCACTTTTTTGAATTAAACTTCAGTTGCCAGTCCTCAGACCATTTTCAAGGTTTCCCAGGTCCCTCCTCATTTTCTCCACCCCCTCTGGGGTATCCACTCTGTTACAGATCTTGGTGTCATCTGCAAACAGGCAGACCTTTCCCTCCAGCTCTTCTGCAATGTCGCTAATGAAAACATTGAACAAGACTGGCCCCAGAACCGATCCCTGAGGCACGCCACTGGTCACCGCCTCTCCCAGACTGCACCCCATTTAGCACCACCCTCTGCCTCCTGTCTGTTAGCCAGTTTCTAACTTAGTTTACCACCCTGTCCCCCCATGCCCAGCCTACTCAACTTGTTTATCAACCTCCTATGTGGGATGGTGTCAAAAGCTTTGCTGAAATCAATGTAAGCAATGTCCACTGCCTCACCCTGATTTACTTCCTTTGTCATCAAGTTGAAGAAAGAAATCAACTAGATTTGTCTGACATGACCTCCCTGCTGTGAATCCATGTTGCCTATGGTCCTGGGCTTTAATGGCTTCTAGATGCCCCACTATCCTTTCTTTAAGCAATGTTGCCAAGATCTTCCCCACTACTGAGGTGAGGCTGACCGGCCTATAGTTCCCTGCCTCCTCCCTGTTGCCGGATTTGTGTAGAAGGACCACATGTGCCCTCTTCCAATCCTCTGGTACCACCCCTCTGTTGAGTGACTCAGTGAACATGGCTGCCAGAGGTTTTGCTATCTCCCTTTGCAGTTCTCTTAATATTCTTGGGTGTATGCCATCTGGTCCCATCACTTTGTCCACCTTCAATCTAGTGAGCTCCTGCAGGACTCTTTCTCCAATGAATGGACTATTATCCACCTCTTCACCCCCTTGGCAACTGCTGTACTGCTGTGGCCCCTGCCCCTCCACCTCTTCTGTGAATACTGAACAGAAATATTTATTCAGTATTTCTGCCTTTTCCATGTCATCCTCCTTGCATTCCCCTCTCTCTCCCTTGAGCCTCGCAATCCTCCCTTGTTTTTCCTCTTTTTGCTGATGTACCTGAAGAATGTCTTGCCCCCTTTCTTAACAGACTGTGCTAAACCTTCCTCAGTCCGTGCCTTTGCTAACCTTACTGCCTTTTCCACTTCCCTTAGACACTCTAGGTACTCCTCCCTGTCCTCCTCCCTTTGGGTCTTCTTATATTTCCTCAACCCTTTCCTTTTTGCCCTGACCTTTACCGCCACCTCTCTCGAGAACCATAGTGGCTTTCTCCTTCTCTTGCCTTTGGATACCAAGCTGATGCATTGGTTTGTTACTTCCAGTAAGGCTTCCTTTAGACACTTCCACTGTTCTTCCACTCCCCCTCCTGCCCCCATTCTCTCCAGGGCTCTTTTGATACCCCTCCCCATTTCAGTGAATCCAGCATTTTTGAAATCCAAAACCTTTTTCCTAGTATGACTTGAGTGAGTTTCTGTCCCTAGGGTGAACCACACAATGTTGTGATTGCTGGATCCCAGTTGCCCTTTTACCCGGACATCTGCGATTCAATCCCCATTGGTCATTACTAGATCTAGAATTGCCCTGTCTCTGGTGGGATCAAGCACAAGCTGCCTCAGTCCAGCCTCCTGGAATGACTCAAGGATGCTTCTGCTTCTGGCTGAAACAGCTACACTGGTGTTCCAATCCACGTCCAGCATAGTGAAATCCACCGTCAGTAGAAGTTCACATTTCACTGCCATATTGTGTATTTCCTCCACTAGCTCCCTGTCCAGTTCCTCTCCCTGTCCCAGAAGCCTGTATATCATGCCTGTGCGCAATGCTGTGCCATTTCCAGGTTAAAGGGTGACCCACAGTCCCTCAGCCTCCCCCTGCCTACCCTGTACCTGTGTTGCCATTATACCCTCTCTGATATACAGGCTACTCCCCCTCTCTTTTTGCCCTCCCTATCCCTCCTGAATAGAATATATTCTGGTACATTTTTTTCCCACTCATGATTAGCTATGTACCAGGTTTCAGTTTTTGCTACTATGTTCAGGTCTCCTTCAGTTATTAAGGCCTCCATGTCTGGGACTTTATTTCCCAGGCTGTGTGCATCTGTCAACATGACCTTCCAAAATTTACTGCCTGACCTCTCGCTCTTCCTGTTTATGGTCCCCTGCATCTTCCTACCTTTCCTGATATTTTTCTCTTGTGTTCTCGATTCCCTTCCTACTCCTTTTCTACCCAACTCTGATTACTTTGATATCAACTCCTCTTCCTGCTCCATTGTTCTGCTTTCTCTACCATGTAGGGGTGGGCTGCTTGAGTATCCCTGCTCCTGTTGCCCTCCCCCCAGCTAGTTTAAGTGCTCATCAGCAAAGCATTTAAACCATCCATTGAGGGCTGCCCTCCTCTTGCTGGACAGATGCAATCCGTCCCCACTGTACAGGGCTGCATCACTCCAGGTGGGCCCCCAATCCCCAATTAAGCCATACCCCTTCTCGTTGCACCAACTTTTCAACCATGTGTTGAAGTTACTAATGTGGAGATCCCCCCCGGCCGTGAACTGGCAGCACGTCCAAAAATGTCACAGAGCTTGCTACCTTCCCCAGGCACCCTCCCAACACTGTGAAGTCCTCCTTCACCTGCTCCAAGCTTGCCTTATCCTTGGATAGGTCATTTGTCTCCATATGGATGACCTCCAGCCCTCCCCTCCTTGCCACAACTTCAGCGATCCTCTGCATGCGCTCCCCCTCCTTCCAAGCTGTGCCTCCTGGAAGGCACTTTACCTCCCTTTCCTCTCTACTATCTATGCCCACATTCATTCCCTGGACAATTGAGTCCCCCAACAGGAGTACATTCTTCTTCCCATGGGGTTCACTTCCTCCCGCCACTGGGTCTCCCTGCTGGAGGACCCTTACCTCCTCCCTGGTCTCAGCCTCGGGTTCAGTTGCTGGTCTGTCCCGTTCCTCCAACACTGTGTAGGGGTTCATGAGCTGGACTAGATGGGGGATGTGTCTCTGCCCCCCCAACCTTCCTGAGCCCAGTTTATCCTGCCATCTTCCTGAGTGGCCGTTGTGGCACTGGCTGGGAACCTGGTGGCCTCTGGGTGGGGCCAAAGGTCCCTAGTATTCCTGCCAGCTCGGCCCAGAGACTGGTGACCTCTGCCCTCAGCCCAGAGAGATGCCTGCAAATTGGGAAGCACTGCAGTATGCAGAACATTGTTCTGAAGACTGCTATGCCACAGCCAGAGCACTGCAACACTCCCTGCATCATCCTGTGCTTGCTGATAGTCCTCCCCCCCAACCCCTTTTTTCCTTTTCCTTCTCTCTCCATCTTTCGCTCCTTCTGTAGTGACTTAAAGCTTCTCTTTCCTCCTCCTGTATGTGCCCTTGTGGACCTAGTTGCTGGCTGCACCCTTTGTAATTCTGCCTATATACCAGCTAGGCTATTGCTTGTGCTGTGCTGCCTAACTGTTCTTGTGTCTTTAAGTAGGTGTGACCTGGCCTGCCACAATAAAGGTAGCTCACCAGGGCGGTTGATGAATGGGGTGGGTGGGTGGGGGTTGTTCCTTTGGTACTCAGTGTCTACAAAAACAATCAGGTAAAAAAATACTTTCTTCTGTAACCTACAGGGCAAAAACACAGCTCTAGTTTAAGGTAGCTGGTAGTTGCTCTCCCTTTCACAGCTTCTGCAGCAAACAGAGTCCACAGTCAACTCCTGTTTGTAATCCACAGTCCCTCAAGCCTTCTTTAGCTTCTCCCCTTAGCAGACACCTTTTACAGGGTTTCAGTAACAGTTCTAGTCACAAATGACTACAGATATTCTCCCAGCTAGACTACCTCCCTGGCAAATTAAAGTTGCACTAAGTAAAAACAACCCCAAAAACAGAGAACCAAAACACAGATTTCTACAAGCTATTACAGGCCCCTGAATTAAGAATTCAATTCAGTGTACTCAGTAAGTCACCGCTGTGCTGTAGGGTAGCTGGTAGCTGCTCTCCCTTTTTCAGCTTCTGCATCAAATAGCTCTTGGACTTCAGTTCACTGCTGGTATTTAGAGGTACCCTGGTTCTAAGGGCTGCTGCTCTGTGCTAGGCCAGTCTCCCCACTGGAGGGATCAGACCACCTCTTTGTTGTGCACCTCACATCAGCATCTCCACACTCACTAGCAGGGGTGCAGGGCACAGCATGGCAGCTCATACTCCGGATCACCCATTAGCGGCAGCAGGCAATTGCTCCAGCTCCTCTGCCAGAGGCAGTAGCTCCATTACCCATCCCAGTTTGGGATCTCCTATATACAGTATAGGCATATAGCCTACCTTAGTTCACAGATCAGACTTTCTCTCCAGGTCTTTCTCCATCAACAGCTCATCTGGTAGCATCTCTTGGGCACAGGATTGCAACCCCTTCCCCCGAAAGGTGAACACCCTCTTCTGTGGCACCCTCCCTGTGCTGCAAGGCTGCCAGGAACTCCACTTAAGGGGAAGGCTCTCAGGGTTCCCAAACCCTCCCAGTGTGTCCCCTACATACTCTCAGGAGTTAACAGCAATCCCTCAGATCCCTTCCCTGAGCTCTCCACTGCTGTCTTGGGCCTGTCTGTGGACACTACTAGGCGAATGGGCACCAAGGTGAGTTGGTCTTAAAAGCTGGATCCATAAACAGCTGCAATGTGCAAAGCCCTTGCCACCACAGGCAATCTGGCAAGTGACCAGAGGCAAGAGAATAGACCTTGACAGCAACCTGGCTCACTTCTCACTGGCACTGATCTCCTCTCACTGGACTCTCTAATCAGAGCCACTGCCAATCAGTAGGCTCCTAGTCCTGGCATTCTAGCAGCCAGCCCCCACCTTCTAGTGGCAGGAAGGGATTGTTATATCTGTAAGGTTTCACTCTCACCTGCATTGTACAAATATATACAGATACTGTACATGTTTATATATGTAATACATATACTGTACACATTGCAAGAAAACTGTGTTAATGTGTCTGTTAGGGTCAAAGTGACAAAAATAGGGAAATATGGCACTAGGGTTTGTGACAGGGTAGAATAGGACCCTGTCCCATTTGTTATGGAGGAAGTGTTTAAATGCAAGGGTAGTACAGTTACGTAAGAACTTACCGTAACAGTAGATCTTTGAGAACAGCTCTTGCAACAGGTTACACAGTAAGGACTGAAGCCGGCACGTGCCAGGACCCCATGGAAAAATTCTAGCTAGCAATACCCAGCGGGGGACTGCCCCCAATGTCTGCCCCACCCCCAATGTCCGATGTCACATAAAAGGGGTGGTACCCCAGCATCCCTCAGTTCTCCCGCCGGAGATTCCCAGCATAATGATGCAATCCTGAAGGGGAGACCGAGGATCTGCTTCAAGAGGAAGGTAAAAAGTAATTTGTTTGCATTTGAGACATCATACAGAAGAATCAAACCTCCTGAGGGGGGAACTTGGGAGGGGATACTACCTGCTGCAAAAGCTGTTCTCGAAGATCTACTGTTACTGTAAGTTCTTACATAACTGTACTATCTTACTTTGAGATACAGCTCTTGCAGCAGGTTACACAGTAAGGACTGATTCCCAAGCAGTACGGGTACGAATGAACCCTTTCGGGAGGAGGATAGGAGTGATCCCAAAATAGACCATTTGGGACAAGAGCCCTTGAAGGACTGCCAGGCCAAAGCCTGCTCTACGCCTAGAGGCGATGTCGAAGCTGCAGTGCCTGATGAAGGTGTGCACTGTACTTCAAGTAGCCGCTGCACAAATGGCTGATGAAGAAACATTCTTAAGTGCAGCAAAGGAGGTAGCCATCCCCCTTGTAGAGTGGCCTTTCACCGGTCCCAGTAAAGGCTTCTTGCGCTTCTGGTAACAGAATTCAATGCATCTAACCAGCCACTTGAAGAGTGTCTGCTTTGACACAGGTGCTCCCTGCATCCTGTGTGCAAATAATAAAATCAGCTGATCAGACTGATGGTACAGTCTGGTTCTAGTCAGATAAAACCTGAGGATCCAGTGCAGGTCTAGAGTTGCAAGAGAGCTTCCCCTCTATTAGAGTGGTTGGGATAATATACCGGGAGGTCAATATCCTGATTTAGGGTTAAGGCTGAGACCATCTTGGAAAGAAACTTAGGATTTGTCCTTAAGGACACCCAGTTCTTATGAAAAACCAAATAAGGCTCTCTACACATGAGTGCTTGAAGCTCTGAAATCCTCCTTGCTGAGGTAACAGCAACTAAAAACAACGTCTTCCAAGAGAGGAGACGAAGCTCACAATCCACGGCTGCTTCAAAAGGAGGCAGGGTAAGCTGCTCTAGGATGAAAAGAAGATCCCAAAGAGAAATCGGGTCCCTGATGGGGGGTCTCAGATGAAGGATGCCACGTAGAAAAGCGTGGGAGGCCTCTAGCTGTGCTAGTGACCTTTGACCTACCAGAGTATGGTATGCCGAGATGGCACAGAGGTGTACCTTTATAGAGGAATACGCTAGATCAGATTCATAGGGATAAGAGGTAATCCAACACTGACCTCTCAGGACACCAAAGTGGATTGAGGTCACGGGCCTGGGCCCAGAGGCAAAACCTCCACCATTTCATAGCGTAAGCAGCATGCACGGATGGCTTCCTGGACGCCACCAGCATGTCAGCCACTCCCTGTGACACTCCGTGTCTGAGGACTACTACGTCCTTAGGAGCCAAGCGTGCAGGTTCAAGGACCTGAAGTTCAGGTGAACCAGGGAGCCGACCTCCTGGGCCAGCAAGTGCGAGCTGACTGGTAAGGATAAGGGCGGCTCCTGGGCTAATTGGTGGAGGAGTGGAAACCAAATCTGTCTGGGTCAAAATGGCACTACCAAGATTATTGATGTGCCTTCAGACTGGAGTTTCAGAAGAACCCTCTGGATCAAAGGGAAGGTTGGGAAAGCATAGAGGAACCTGCCAGTCCAAGAGAGGGACAACGCGTCTCTCCAGAAAACACCAGGCCCTGGATCTAGCGAGCAGAAATTGGGCAGTTTTACGTTGTATGGGGACGTGAATAGGTCCACGTCTGGTGTCCCCCCATCTGCTAAACAGGTCCTCCACCATCTCCTGCAGCAGTTCCCATTCATGAGCCTGGGCCTGTGACCAGCTCAGATGATTTGCAACGGTGTTGTCTACACCAGGAACATGCACTGAGGTAATTGCAGTGCCGTGCTGTATATCCCAGTCCTAGACTCTGCTTCTCTGCAAAGTGGACAGGAGTAAGTCCCTCCTTGTTTGCTGATGTAATACACCACTGAGGTATTGTCTGTCTGCACTAACACCTGGCCTGGTGGGATTTCTGATTGTATTGCCTGTAACCAGGGGCAACCAGGTTCCCTGGGTCCTGATACTGTCCAGGTGAGCTCACCAGCCAGACCCCGAAGCGTCAGTGGTGAGAGTCAGAGTTGGAGCAGGTGCCACAAAGGGGACTCCCTTGGAACGATGTTCCAGGACGAGCCACCACTGCCAGTCCTGAATGACTGGCTTTGTGACTCTGACTAGCTGATCGAAGTGATACTGTCTCTGGTCCCATTGTGCCCTGAGCATCCATCGAGTAACCCTCATATGGAGGGGGGCTAAGGGGACCGTGGCAATGGTGTCCGCCACGTGGCTGAGCAGACGAAGCATAATCCTCACAGAACCAGTTTATTCATCATGTTTTCCCGAATTAGAGATCGGTTGCATTCCGCCCTGTCCTTGGGCAGGAAGGCACTCCCCTGGCTGGTATCCAGTACCACCCTGATGAACTGCTATCTTTGTGAGGGGACAAGGGACAACTTCTCTTATTGATAGTGATACCTAGCGATCCAAACAGAAAATGGGTATCCTGAATGGCTGTCACCAGTGCCTCTTGAGATGAGGCCATGAGAAGCCAGTCATCCAGATTTGGGAACACACAGTGGCCCTGTCTTCTGAGGGCTGCTGCCATGACAGCCAAGCATTTGGTGAACATGCGCGGTGCCGAGGACAGGCCAAATGGAAGTGCTCGGAACTGATAATGGCGTCCTAGGAACTCGAAGCGCAGGAACTTCCGGTGCACTTGAGTGATCGGCAGATGAAGATATGCATCCTGTATGTCCAGAGACGCTAGCCATGCATCTTGCTTTAGCATGGGGATGACACCCTGAAGGGTAACCATGCAGAAGTGTCTGTACAGCACAAATGTGTTGAGATCACTGAGGTCCAGGATCGGGCACAGGTCCCCTGATTTCTTTGGGACCAGGAAGAAGTGGGAATAATATCCCTTTTCTCTCTCATCTTGTAGGACAATCTCGATTGCATCCTTGTCCAGGAGTGCTGAGATCTCGTGCTGGATGAGCAGGGCATGCTGACCCGAATACCTGGAGTACAGAGGAGGTCTTGATGGTAGGCGGTTGAGGAACTCGACAGAGTGCCCTCGACTTATCAGTTGTAGGACCCACCAGTCGGGGGTTATCCTCTGCCACCCTGAAAGGTGGTAGGCGATGTGACCCCCGATCCTCCCTTCCCTTGGATCCAGAGGTGGGGCAGGGGCTGGGAAGATGTCATGCTGTGGCGGTGTTGGCTCCAGCAGGCTGGGCAGACTTTTGATTCCACTGACCCTGACCTCCAGAGTACTTAAGTTGGTTTTTCCTACCAAAGTTGACCCTGGATTGCTGGCTAGAACAAGGCTGCTGTCTGTTTTGCTGGCCACAAAACCGGTTCTGGCCCCTATGAAAGGAGCCAAATTTAGGTCTGTACATGTCTTGTACTGTCCTAACAGCCTTCCCGGCGTCTTGCAGTTTCGTGATAACTCTCTCAAAGTCTTCACCAAACAACACCGAGCCATTGTATGGGACATCCAGAATGCCCTTCTGGACATCCAGGGTGAACCCGGAGACCCTCAACCATGCGTGTCTCTGGAGGCAAACGCCTGTAGCGGCATCCCCTGGCAGCTGAGCCCACCGAGTCATAGGCTGCTCGGAGGACTTCAGTCCCAACATCCGAACCCGTGCGAAGGAGGTTCAATAACTCTTCCTTCTTCTCACCATCCGGAAAGTCCTTTAACAGGTCATGACCCTGGTCCCACAGTGCATTCTGAAACTGCACCATGTGCGTAAGATAATTGAGGGACCTGATGGAGCATGTTGCGGCGGCGTACATTCGCCTACCCAGTGAATCCAACAGTTTGGATTCCTGGTCCGGTGGTTGGGTGCTGAGATGCTGAGGCTTTTGTTATCGGTCATGAGAGGCCGTAATGACCAAAGAATCGGCCAATGGATGCTAAGCCAAATACAAATCCTCCAGAGGAGCCCTATTGAGGTAGTCTGCTTTCTTGGGGCCCACTGGGGTGGAATAGGGATGCTTTCATGCAGCTTTCATAGCATCCTGAAAGGTATCCACCAACAATGGAACCACCACAGGCTTGGGTCCTTTCTGCCTAAGCTACCTCACTAGGTGCTGCTGCTCGGGGTCCAAGTCCTCCATCTCCCACCCCCATATTCATCAGGTGGTAACCTGGGAAGTTCCCAGGGGTCTGGAGAAGGGAGGCTAATAGGAGAAGGTGACCTAGAGGTGTCTGAGGTGTCCAGGCACTAATCATCCCGATGAAGAGTGTGGTCTCCGTCTGGGTATTTTAGGTCTACTGTGGTCACTAGGGGACCCTGAAGGAGTTCTGGAAGGATGTGTTTTCTTGGCCCCTGACTTTCTCACCTTTGATCTACCCCTGGTGGCGGGGGTATGATCCCTGGGGACAGGGGGTACTACTTTTTCTGGTTCCTTAGGAAGAGGAACCTCTTGAGGAGGCTTTGTGGGCACCACATCCTTTTTAATAGTGTCCCACCAAAAGGTAAAGAGGTCTTTAACCACCTTAATATTAAGGCTGGATGACAGGCCTGGCATCGGTCTCTGTCCTTCCATAGGATTGGGCGTTGGTGCCTGAGGCGTAGTCGGGTCAGGCCTTGGCCCCAGAAGCAAACAGGCATCCTCGATATCCCCTGACGTCTGGTCATCAGCAGCTTGGGTGCCAACATCCTCCTCCAACATCCCCCAGCAACCAGTCTCAGCAGGTGGAGGCGGGGATGATGTTGGGTCTTTAACGCGCTTAGCAGATGCTGGGTCGGACATCCATTTCAATTCCGACATCCGCTTAAGGGATGTCAGCTCTGTTGTCTTCCTCGGGGGGGCTTCCGAGACCCTCAGAGGTTGGGAGACCGAACATTGGTCGGTGTCCTGGCGTCAGTCTGATGCCTTGGCAACTGGTTTTGCAGCCGATTTGGTGTGGTGCTTCTGGCGGTCTGAAGCCTCGGACCTGGCAGTGGAACCAGACGACCAGCCGTCTTTTGGCTTGGTCTTCAAGGGTTGAAGGGAGACTGAGCTAGAGTCCCCCCCCCGACATCCGGACCTTCACCAGAGGGAGCTGAGACTGGGCCTGGGAGGGAGATCTCTCTGACTGGGTGGAACTGGAGCTGGCCCAGGAATCCGATGCCCGATTCGGGGATCGATCCCTATCCTTGTCTCGGTGCTTTTCTTGGTATTTCCCCGACTTGTGGGAGGGTTTCCCCTCTGGAGGAAGAATCTTTTTTCCATGGCCTTCAATTTCTCTTCCAAAAGATACACCTTGAGTGCTTTCTGGTGGCGGATCATGGTTCTGCTGTTAAAGTGCTGGCAGATGAAGCAGTCCTTGGTGTCATGATCTGGGTCTAGACACCTCACACAGGCCAAATGCCTGTTCTTGAAAGGAATCTGCTTGCCGCAGGTACACTTTGAGGGGGTGTCCTTCTGTAGAAGGAGTCGGGGAAGAAGGCATGTGAGTAACAATCAAATTTCTGAAAAAATTAAAGTTCTGGCATCGTTCGTCTACTAGAGGCATCCGTGGAGCCGATGCTGGCAAGTCGACAGCAGAAAAAGAACTGAGGGATGCTGGGGGACCACCCTTTTTATGTGACATTGGATGTCGGGGGCGGTCCCCCACTGGGTATTGCTAGCTAGAATTTTTCCGTGGGGGTCCTGGTGACTGCCGGGTTCAGTCCTTACTGTGTAACCTGCTGCAAGAGCTGTATATAAAAGTAAGATCTTTCCTTTTCTGTCTCTTCTCTGCCCAGTTGCGCAACCAAATTTTCCTGTGAGACTCGGACTTCATCAACCCGATAAGCTCGCAGTTCTTTGCCTCTCAGCATCTCTCAGTTTTCTCTTGTTGTCTGTCTTTTCTTCCCTTGCATATCTGCTAATATAAAAATATATGCAAATCATTGTATGGAATGTAACTGATATTGTGGTCCCTTTTGTTTAGAAAATATATAGTGTTACTGCTGAAATGTATATATATTTTGAGATGATTGCAGAAAGGTATTGTAAACTAGAGGTTACCTGAGTTCAATTTTTAAGCCTTTTGCAAACATTGTGGAAATGGGACCTCTCAGCTCAGGCACACTATGTTCTAGCAGCTCCTGAAACTTACAAGAACAGAACACTTACAAGAACAGGATGCTTGCTAAGTATGGGGATTGAAAAGACTTATAAAAGAGCTAAGCTGCAACTGCAAGAAAGTTTTTAGAAGAACATAGGACACAGAGACTGAAAGAAAACTTTATTTTGCCTTTGTAAATAGTTATTCTGAACAAGTTTATTTATTATGTTACTGATACTGTAAATAAATATTTTTTGGCAAATTCTACAACTGCTCCTGGTTTTCTTATGCTTCCTGATCTGTGCCTCGATGACAGATGGTGTCAGCCTAAGTAGGATTTACGCCGTGCAAACCCTAAGACAGGAGTTTTGTGCTTGGGTACTGGACCTAGTACCAGGGAAGCACAGAGGAAGGTATAGATTCTGCAGCAGCAAGTCCAGGAGTGGTTACCAGGAGAATGGCAGCCAAACTAGCAGAGACAGAAGTCCCGTCTGAGATTGTACAGCCAGCATAAGTTATGGAAAAAGAACAGGTAGTGACAGAACCTAAAAGCCTGATGGACTTTTTCAAATGGTGAGCTATACAACAAAAAGAGACTGAGAAGCAAGGGGGAAAAAGAGATGCAGTGACAGGAGCAGCAGATGAGAGAAGAGATGCAGCGATGGGAGCAGCGATGGCTGAATGCCTTGGAAGCTATCAAAGGCAGAGGATCCGGCAGAGACCCAGATGAGCAACAAAATACAAGCAACTTAAAAGCCATTAAGCTTACAAAGTTGTATTCCTCGGGTGATATGGAGGCATACCTGACAACTTTTGAAAGAGTCGCCACAGCTTGCCAATGGCCAAAGCAGCAATGGACAATCAGACTGGTACCCTACCTGACGGGAAAAGCCTACAGCAATATGGACACTGCACAGACAGAAAACTTTGACCTGGTGAAAAGTGAAATCCTGAAAAGGTATGACATCTCCAGAGAGACCTACAGGCAGAGATTTCAATCTCTGAGGTACAATTCAGTCGACAATCCTCAAGAAGCCTTCACCCGACTCCGAGAACTCCTGATAAAATAGATCCAGTTAGACAGCAAAACAGCCCCACAGATCATCGACACATTTGCCATGGAGTAATCCATCAACATCTTGCCTACAGATGTGCAGCTGTGCGTAAAGGAACACGGACCAGAGAGTGGGGAAAAGGCTGTTTCTTTGGCCGAGGGCTACCAAATAGCCAGATGCCACAGCAGCGAGGTAACAGCCAAGCACCGGTAAGACACTCTTTTTCCCATTTAAACTCCAAGCCTGATAAGAACTCTGGTGGGGGTAACAAATCTGGGCCCAAAGACGTTATCTGCTATAACTGTAATAAGCCAGGCCATTTTGCAAGAAACTGCCGCAGTAAGGAGAGTGGCACTGGAGCAGATTTGTCCTTGGCAAATTGGGGCAAGTACTTTACAGATGTGAAGGTGGGGGATAAAACTGCAAAGGGACTCACTGATTTGGGAAACAGACAGACCCTAGTACATGTTAAAGTGCTAGAAAAACACTGTGCAAAGGAACCAGGTACTGGTGTCATCTGCATCCATGGGGACACGCGATACTATCCCACCACCCAAGTGGCTATAACCAGTAAGGGTGTGTCACACCAAATGAAAGTGGGGGTAGTACCTAAGTTACCTGTACCTGTGATGATTGGAAATTACTTCCCAGGATTTACTGAGTTGATCAAAGAGGGAGTAAATCCTGATGTTTCAGTAGCAGTGGTGACAAGAGCTCAGGCAAAGAACATTTTAGACAGTTGGGTAACTTTTCCTTTCAGTGATTTTGATTTGGACTTGGACATTGCATATGGGCAAGGAAGGAGTGGAATCTGGCACAAGAGTGCTGGACTTCAGGAGGGCCAACTTTGGGAGGATGGGGGAAGTGGTAAAAGGGTACCTGGCCAGAATTCAATCTAGTATGGACACTAACCTGAGGTGGGAGCTCATAAAGCTGGGGTTAGTGGAGGCAGCCAAAACCTGCTGCAAATCCCAGAGCAAGAAGGCTAGGGCTAAGAAACCGAGCTGGTTGAGCAAGGAGGTCATGGAAAAGGTAAGGAGAAAGAGAGCTGCCTTTAGGAAGTACAAGAAAACAGGAGGGAGGACAGGAGGAGTACTTGACAGAATCGAGAGGAGGTGACAAGGGCAATAAGGGAGCCAAAGCATCTATGGAACTCAGGCTGGCACAAGGCATTAAGAAGGGGGAGAAGGACTTCTTTAAGTGCATCAGGGAGAAAAGGAGCTGTAAGGACAACATAGTAAGGATTAGGAAGGAGGGGGGTTGGGTGGAAGCAGGGTGCGATAAGGCAGAAGCACTAAATGAGTAGTTCTGCTCAGTATTTACTAAAGAGAAGAGGGGGTCACACCCAAGGTGGGAGAAATGGCAGAAGCAGGGGGGGAAGTGGTGACAGATGGAGAAATCATGGAGGGCAGAGTTTGAGAGGGTTTGAAGGCACTGAGGGTGGACAAGGTGCCAGGCCCAGATGGCATCCACCCCAGGGTACTGAAGGAGTTGGCAGAGGTCCTTGCAGGACCTTTGGCAGACCTATTTAATGCCTCACTACATTGGGTGTACTTAGGACTGGAGGATGGCTCATGTGGTGCCTTCCACAAGAGTGGGCCCCAAGGATGAACCAGGAAACTACAGACCAGTGAGCCTCACATCCATCGGGTAAGCTAATGGAGACTATCCTGAAGGAGAGGCTGGTGGCCCTCCTAGAGGCCAAAGGACTACAGGACAGCAGACAGCATGGCTTCATACGTGGCAGATCCTGCCAAACCAACCTGGTGGAGTTCTATGACTGGGTAACTAGGCAACTGGACAGGGGCCATGCAGTGGATGTCCTGTATCTGGACTTCAGTAAGGCATTCGACTGGTGCGCATAGAAGGCTGGGAAGGAAGTTAGTAGGCACAGGGCGGGTGAAAGCTGGTGAGATGTGGGTAGGAAACTGGCTTCAGGGAAGGCAACAGAGGGTGGTGGTGGTGAGAGCCTCACACCCAAGGGCAGTGAGCGATGTTGGGACCAGTGTTGTTTGGGATATTCATTGCAGACATATCATGGGACATCAAGAGCAAGATCAGTCTGTTTGCTGATGATACCAAGGTAGACGCGGTGGTGGATGACCTAGGGGATGGCAGGGGTTGCAGGATGATCTGGCAAAGCTTGAAACTAGGTCAGACACCTGGCAACTGGGGTTTAATGCCAAAAAGTGCAAGGTGCTGCATTTTGGGATGAAGAACCCAAGGAGGAGTTACCAGCTGGGGAGTGCAGCTAGCCCAGACAGAGGAGGAGAAGGATCTGGGTGTGCTCAATACAGGGTCAATGAACAACTCGGCACAATGTAGGAAGGCAGCTGCAAAGGCCAACAAAATGCTGGGTTGTATTGCAAGGGGTATATCCTCGAGGAGGGAGGAGGTGATTCTGCCACTGTATAGGTCATTAGTTAGACCACACCTGCCCGTATCTGAAGAGGGACATTAAGTTACTGAAGGGGGTGCAGCGCAGGATGACAAAGATGATCAAGGGGCTGGGGGACTTATCATACAAGAGGAGGTTGAAGGAGTTGAACATGTACTCACTGGAGGAGAGGAGGGACAGGGGTGACATGATTGAAACCTTTAAATACATGAAAGGAATAAACAAGATGGGTACAAAGGGGCTGTTCAAAGTAAGGAAGGGAGGCCACCAGGGCCGTGATATGAGACTGGAGGAGGAAGGTTCAGGAGGAGATGAGAAGACACTTTTTCACAGAGGTGGTGACTGGGTGGAATGCGTTACCTGCAGAAGTGGCATCCAGTAGAACAGTGGACTGCTTCAAAAGGGATGGGACAGGACAAGGGGGAGGGTTAATGAAGGGGAAGGGTGGAAGGGAGGGGCAGCTGCAGAATTAGGGGTGCTAGCTGCACATTCGAGCAGACTTGATAGACCTCTAGGCCTTTATCTGCTGGCAAATTTTGTATGTTCGTATAGACTTGTTTGAGCACAGCTCCAAGATCCAGAAATCAAAAAAAGATGATGCCTGAAGAAGCTGTGGCTGCAAATGACTGATGGACATGAAGGGTCAACATATGCTGAAACTAAATTGTTAACTGATTGTGATTTTCTTTCAGAGCAAGCTGATTGTGATTTTCTTTCAGAGCAAGCTAACAATGTTTCTCTCCTTATTTCAAGCAGCTGGGAGTGAAACCAAAACAGGGTGGACCAATGTTTAAAAAATGTAATCGGTTACTGTACACAGTTTGGGTTAATCCTCAGACACAGGAACAGACAGAACAATTGGTTATATCACAGAAGTATAGAACAGAGTTGTTATAGAGAGCACATAATAATCCTATGTCTGGTCACTCAGGGAGGGATTGCACCCTTGGCAGATTGTTGTATAGATTTTACTGGCCTGGAATTCATGAAGATGTTGCTACCTATTGCAATTCCTGTGCTGGGTGTCAGAAAGTAGCCCCAGTCACTAGAAAAGACATGGTGCCCTTGGGGCCCCTACCCTTGATAGACGTGTCTTTTGAGAGAATTGCAATGGATGTGATTGGTCCTTTAGACAAAAGTAAAAAGGGTAATAGATTTATCCTGGCAGTATGCGGCTATGTTACTCGATACCCAGAAGCAGTTCCAATGCATACCGTTACAGCTCCAAAAGTTGCAGCAGAGCTTGCCAAGCCTTTCAGCAGAATGGGCATACCTAAAGAAATTATTACTGATCAGGGTCATAATTTTGGTGCTACATTGCTAAAGGAGCTGTACAGACTGCTAGGTATCACTGCCATACAAACCTCCATCACCCTCAGACAGACGGTCTTGTTGAGCATTTTAACCAAACCCTAAAATGCTTGTTACAAAGGTTTGTAAAAGGGGAAAGGAAAGATTGGGACCAATACTTAGCTAATATTCTTCAGGTGGAAGCTACCCCTAACTGAAAGCTGGAAAGGTGAAATACTGAACTTAGACTCAGCAGGAAAGACAGTCTTGCTCACAGCAGAGGGAGTTGTACCTTACTTTACAATTTACAATTGTTATTGTTCTTTTCAGTGAAGGGGCTTGCAATACTGCTTTGGAGATTGGGAGTTTAAACCCAGAGGGATTGAAATACTGTTTATTGTGTCTTTCCTTGTGCACAACTGACTTGTTTTGGGGTGGACTGCTTTCAGAGCACAACTCACCAGGCTGTATTGGGGCTGGGGAGGTTTACCTGTGTTTGACTCAGCTGTTTGTTTTTTCTCTGTTTGTTTAGCAGGGTATTTTCTCTGTTAAATTGTTGTGTAGGTTGTCTTGCTGACAGGAAGGTCAACACTCATCGTAGTGGTGGGTCATAGCTTTTAGCTAATTGTTTCGAGAGGGCACAGTTTGGGCCCAAAATCCCCCTGCCCCTCACCCCACCCACCCCTGGTACCATTTCTTTTATACCAGGAGTTCTGACATCATTTCCTCAAGAGGGCAACTCGCATTCCACTGTCATATCCTGTCCAGCACACTGCACTGACAATATAAGCATACATATAATATAACATAATATAATATAATATATTACAAAACAATAACTGGGAGAAAAAATTACACAGGATACACATGAAGGTACACAGACATGTGGGAAGTAGTGCAATGTACTGGCTGCGGGGCAGCAGTCTTCTAGGAGTCTTTTTGAAGGCTGAGATGCTGCCCTATTTGTAGGCAACTCTCTGCCCTGAGGGAGGAGGTTGCCCGTCTTCAGGCCACACTGGACAGTAGTAAAGGAACCTCCCCCACCCAGACTGTACCAGAACCACCACCGCTACCTCAGAGATTGCCAAGAAAGTGCAGCAGTTGGACCACAGTGGGCTCAGGGAGGGTGAGGGTGGTGGAACAGAGGCACACCCAATCAGCTGTACCACTCCACAATCCATACACCATTCTGATGAAGCATAGTTCCCCTATAGATGCACCCGCAGAGGAGACTAAGGAGGTTGCGGGCAACTGTCACAAGGGAGCCTCACAGGAAGGAGGCAGAGGACACCAACGGGAAAGGAAGCAGCTCCTGGTGGGGGACTCAATTATTAGGGGGATAGAACTGGGGGGGGCAGGGAAAACTGAAGTAAGGTGCCTGCTTGGTGCCATAGCTTAGAAGGACAGGAAGTGCATCCTCAGGATCATGAGAACAGCTGCTCGGGAGACTGAGATGGACGTCATTGTCCACCTAGGGACGAATGACTTGGCTCAACATGAGATTAGAACAATGCAGGAGGAGTTTGTGGAGTTGGGGAGGGGCCTAAGGCAAGTAGCACACACAGTATCCTTCTCAGAGGTGCTGCCTGTCTATGGCAAGGGTGAGATGAGGTTACTTCGCACCATGTGATTCAACGAATGGTTGAAAAAAATGGTGCAGAGCACAGGGATTTGGCTTCATTGGAGACTGGAGTTCCACCTGGAGGGATACCAGCCTATACTGGCAGGATGGTCTGCATCTGTCCAGGAAAGGAACAAGTCTTCTGGGTGATCGGTTTAAATGCTTCATTGGCAAGCTTTTAAACTAGTCAAGGGGGGAGGCACTGATAAGCAGCAGGGAATTCCCAGCCTCCTCCTACAAAATAGGGTACTAAATGAGGTAAAGACCAAAGTAGAAAGGTCAGTAGGGAGCAGGACAGGGGTAAATGGAGAAAGCAAAGTCAGTGAGGCAAGAGATGGTGCTACAAGCAGTAAAGCCATCAAAAAAAAATGGAGAGCAGTGAGTACCAATGCCCATAGTCTGGGTAAGAAACTTGCTGAATTAGTGTCCTTGATGGAGGAGGAACATCTGGATATCATGGCAGTCACAGAATCATGATACACACAGAACCATGATTGGGACATAGACATACCAGGATACACTATCTACAGGAAGGGTAAAAGAGGAGGAGGAGTAGCTCTCTACATAAGGGAAGGAATCAAAGCAACATAGCAAAAGGGTAAACGGAGGAGAGGAAGCACTGTGGGTCAATTTGGAGACAGGCAATGGCACTACAATCCGCACAGGGGTTGTAGACAGACCCCCCATCTCAGGGGGAGGAAATGGACAAGGAAATGATAGAAAGTATCCTTAGAATGGCAGAAAAAGGGGAGATATTACTGATGGGGAATCTGAATATGCCAGATGTTAACTGGAGTACATTTGCAGCAGCCACTTCTAAGAATGGGGTCATTCTAGATGCCCTACAGAGGGCAAGCCTTAGACAACTAGTACTGGAACCCACTCAAGAGGGAGCAATCTTAGACCTGGTACCTCAAATGGAGATGGCGAGAGCATCACAGATTTAGAAGTGGATAGCCATCTGGGAACTAGTGACCATCGAATAGTATGGTTCACGATAAACAGAGCAGTAGAGTCAAGCCACACAAAGGCAAAGGTACTGGACTTCAGGAGGGCTGACTTTGCCAAAATGGGTGAGTGCCTAAGGAATGCAGTAGCAAATGGACAGGAAGGAGGCATGGAAGAACAATGGGGAGTAATCAATACTGCCATCACAGAGGCAACAAGCCTTTGTATGAAGCAAATAAACAAAACTATGTAAGAAACCATTATGGTTCTCAAAGGAAGTGGCAGGGAAGGTTAGGGAGAAAAAAAAAGCATTCTGGAAGTACAGGGAATCACAGAAGGAACAGGACATAGAATTGTATCAGTTAAAGCAAAAGGAAGCAGGGAAGGCAATCAGAACAGCAAAGGCCCAAACCGTGGAAAAGACAGCCAACTCAGTTAAGGGGGATAAAATCTTTTATAGCTACATCAGGGAGCAAAGGAAGACCAAGGGAGGGATAGTGAGGTTTCATAAAGGGGAGGAGGGTGGGCAGATGGTGACTGTGAAAAGGCAGAGATACTAAACAAATATTTTTGCTCAGTATTCACAAATGAAGAGGGGTAGGTACCTAAACCAAACAGTAGAAACGCTCAGGATACAGAAGTTGATACCAGCCCATTTACAGAAGAAAGGGTTCTGAAAGAACTCTTAAAACTGAAGGTGGACAAAGCAATGGGGCCTGATGGGATTCATCCCAGAATTCTAAAAGAACTAAGGGTAGAACTAGTGACACCACTGACTACCCTCTTTAACAAATCATGGGAGGATGGAGTGGTACCTGAGGACTGGAGAAGGGCAGATGTTATTCCACTTCACAAAAGTGGGAGCAGGGCAGAAGCAGGAAACTACAGACCTGTTAGTTTAACCTCAGTGATTGGGAAAATGATGGAATCACTTCTGAAGGAAATAATTGTTGAGTACCTAGAGACCAGAGGGGCACAGGACCCAAGGCAGCATGGATTAGCAGCGGGAAGGTCATGTCAGATGAATCTAATAGATTTCTTTGACTGGGTGACCAAAGTAGTAGATCAGGGAGGGGCTGTGGACATGGCCTACCTAGACTTTAGCAAGGCACTTGACACAGTCCCACACAAAAGATTAATATACAAGTTGGCCAGCCTGGGAGTGGGTCCCAAGATGGCAGCCTGAGTAAAGAATTGGCTGGAGAACAGGACACAGAGGGTAATAGTAAATGGAGTCCACTGTGAAGAAAGTGGGGGGGTTACTAGTGGGGTACCGCAGGGTTCAGTAGTAGGACTAGTCCTCTTTAATGTCTTTACAAGTGACATTGCCAAGGGACTAGAAGGAAAAGTATGTCTCTTTGCAGATGACACAAAGATCTGCAACAGAGTTGATACACAAGGTGGGGTGGAAAGGATGAGAAGGGACTTGGCAAGGTTGGAAGAATGGTCAAATGTATGGCAGCTTAGATTCAATGCTAAGAAGTGCAAAGTAATGCACCTGGGAAACAAAAACCCAGGGGAAGAGTACACAATGGGGGTGAGATACTAACAACAACAAAAATGGAAAGGGACCTGGGGGTAGTCATATCAGATGACCTAAAGGTGGGCAAGCAATGTGAGAGGGCAGTAAGGAGGGCTGGGAGGATACTGGGCTGCACAGGGAAAGGCATCACCAGTAAAAAAAAGGAAGTTGTTATCCCTCTGTACAGACAGCTGGTGAGACCCCATCTGGAGTACTGTGTGCAGTTCTGGAGACCCAATCTCCACAGAGACATAGACAGGATGGAGGCAGTCCAGAGGAGGGCAACTAAAATGGCGCAGGGTCTGTACCAGAAGACATATAAAGAGTGACTTAAGAAGCTTAATATGTATAGCCTTGAAGAAAGGAGGGAGAGTGGGGACGTGATAGAAACTTTCAAGTACCTCAAGGGAATCAACAAAGTCCAGGAGGGTAGCATCTTTCAGAAAAAGAGGTGTGCAAGAACAAGGGGTCACAATTTGAAGATAGAAGGGGGACAGCTCAGAGGTAATGTGAGGAAGTATTTTTTCACGGAGAGGGTTTTGGATGCATGGAACAGCCTTCCTGAGGAGGTTGTGGAGTCAAAAACAGTGGTGGAATTCAAGAATGCATGGGACAGTCATAAGGCAATTCTAGGGGGTGAAAGTAGGAAGTAGTAGGCTGTTGGTTAACTAGGAGCCGCAGCTTATCCATTAGGTAGGGAAATGGACAGACTGGATGGGCCAAGCGGTCCTTATCTGCTGTCAAATTCTATGTTTCTATGTTACCTGCTTTTTTGTTACAGAGAAGTGCCACAGTCATCAACAGGGTTTTCACCATTTGAAATGCTGTATGGTAGGCAGCCAAGAGGGCCACTGGATGTGATAAAAGAAACATGGGAAGATAACCCCACTCAGAAACAATCTATGACATCTTATATGTGTGCCCCAAGAAAGAAGCTGGCAAAATATGTTGAAATTGACCACAGTAATCAGGAAGAGGCCCAAAATCAGCAGAAGGTATTTTATGGCCATGGGGTAAAAGAAAACGTTTCAAGCCAGTGAAAAGGTTTTGCTACTGTTGCCCACAACAGAAAATAAACTGTTAATGAAGTGGCAAGGGCCATATAAGGTTCTTAGATGTACTGGCACTGTTAACAACAAGACTGAGACCCCGACAGGAAAAATCCTACTAAGATATACCATGCTAACCTCAAGAAATGGGTTGAAAAATGCCAAAAGCTTCCTTGCTAGTTTTACCAGAAACCAATAAGGAAGATATTGATGTAGCTTATGATAGACTGGAACAAACTGTAAATGCTGATGCTGTAAACGTGTGTAACCCCCGGACCCCCGCCTTTTTGTAAAACGACAGGTGGCATGCTGTTGAAGCTGACAGCAGTACCTGGTGGGGACTGAGTTCAGGGAGGATAAGGTTACTCGGCACAGGGGGCCTAGGTTTGGCTACTCTGCACAGGGGCACCCAAGTAAATCCGAACACAGGAAGCAATAACTGTAATGTCCAAAACCAGGAATGGAATTCTACAGTGTGGCTTTTATTCACATCCAAGCTGAACAAATAAAGCATAGACAGACGCCTACGGGGCTACATTCCTGGTAATGCAGATTAGAGGCAACAGAACACTTCTTCACATTTCCAGCCCTCAGGCTCTGAACCCACCAGGCACACAGCCCAGACTTGCACACAGCTTTGGGTACACAGCCCAACTTGTACACTGCTTGGGTTTTCCCCATGGGCCTGGCTCCCCTGCCGACCCATGATCCGCAATCCATTATGGGAATGAACCAGTTTTCCAATTGGTGCTCCCCAAACCACCTTAGAGCCTTCGACTCCTAAAGGGAATTTTCCTTCCAATCCCACATCTGGGTACTTCCTTCATCACTGGCCAAGTGCATGAGGCAAAGTAGAAATCCATAGAGCAAATCCATAGAGGTGGACCTGGTCACTAAAGATGGGGGGTCTCCCACCTCCAGCTCCCACAATCCATACCCGGCCATTTCTCTGGAAACTAAACAACTCTTTTCTGAAAGCTTGGCAATGTAGATTACTGGGTAGACGTATGTCACATCTCCTCTACATGTTTTGACTTCCCCTATGTGCTGGACTTGAACATGCTTTTACTTTTGGCTAAGCCTATTACTCTAGGCCTCCCACTACTTCAGTAGTTCAATCCCCACTATCACACAAGTCCCAGGGTGAAAACATGGGCCCTTTAGAAAGAGCAGAAACTCACCCTCTGGTTGCAGGTGCCCCACAGGTGAATCACAAAATCTTCTTTTTTCCCACACTCTTGGACAAAATAAGGCAGCTTCTCCACTAGCAGAAGTCAGGGGGTTGCCCCTGGAATATGCAGACTAAACTTTTCTGCCCCATCCCCTGAGGGATGGGGCATTGAGCCTCGATTCAACGGTCTCCACCACTTTAAAACTGCTTCTGTGTCTCTCTTTTAGGTGGAAACACACACCTTTTTCCTAAATGTAGCCCTATGTCAGGGCTGAGGCTCCAAGAGCCTAACACAGAGCTGTTGTGCTCCTTTCACAACAAGCTCCAAACTCCAACTGACCTACAGACTACTGTTCAAACCTCCCAACCTTCTACTCCAACTCCCTGCTGCAGATTCCATTGTGGCTCATGCAGCTGCGATAGTTCTATGGTGATGTCATCCCTCAGTCTCAGCTGAGACTGAGAACAGAGTGAGACAGTATGAAATCCGTTTAACTGGAGTTTCACAAGCTGCCTTTCCTGCCTACCACTAGGTCTTACTGTGATTCTAGTAACCCCGGGTAAAAAGGGGGTTACACGTGAATGTTTCCTTAACCTCAGAACAAACTACAGGCATTCATAATGTGCTAAAGACATTTAACAGTACTTTTACCATGGTACCAGGCCGAGCAAAAGGGGTTGAGCACAGAATAGTGACAAGAAATGCTTGTCCTATTAGGCAAAAGGCATAAAGGTTGCTAGAGCAGTTAAGAGCTGATGTGGTTAGGGAAATACAAAACATGAAAGAATTTGGTATCATAGAGGAGTTGAGGAGTGCTTGGTCATCTCCCATGGTAACTGTAAACAAAAAAAGGGTGTGTTAGAATCTACCTTGATTTTAGGAAACAATCAAGTGTCAGAATTTGACAGTTATCCTATGCCCAGAATAGATGATTAAGTGGACAGACTGGGGAGTGCAAAGTATATCAGTACCCTCAATCTCACCAAGGGTTACTGGCAAATACCTTTAGCTAAAGAATCCAGAGACAGAACTGCATTTGCCACCCCTATAGGAGCCTATCAGTTCACCACCATGGCCTTTGGTTTACATGGTGTGCCAGCTACATTCCAATGGTACATGGATGTCATTTTATCCCCTCACACTGTTTATTGTGTTGTGTGCCTGGATGATGTTGTGGTGTACAGTCCAGATTGGAAAAGCCACCTGGAACACCTATGAGCAGTTATCCAAGCTATCAAAAATGCAGGTCTATTAATCCAACCAAATGTGCATTGGGCATGCAGGAAACCAGATATTTGGGCTAAGTGTTAGGAAATAGAGAAGTCAAGCCAGAAGTTTCTAAAATAAAAGATGTAGCTAACAGCCCTGTACCTAAAACAAAGAAACATGTCAGGTCATTTTTAGGGCTGGTTGGTTATCAGAGATTTATTCCTAACTTTGCTGAACTAGCTACTCCCCTCACTGAACTAACGAAAAAGTGGTACCCAAATAATGTGAAATGGACCCCAGAGTGTGACGAAGCTTTTCAAGCCATAAAGGCTGCATTATGTTCAGCCCGTTTTAAGAAGCCCAGACTTGGAAAAAACATTTTTGCTACAAACAGATGCATCTGAGGTAGGCCTAGGTGCTGTCCTAAGTCAAAATATAGATGGGATAGAACATCCTATTCTGTACATAAGTAGGAAATTGCATGACAGAGAGAAAAGGTACTCCACTATTGAAAAGGAATGTTTAGCACCAAAGTGGGCCATGGAGTCCCTTAAGTTTTATTTGCTAGGAACTGACTTTGTTTTTGTAGCAGATCACAGTCCTCTCTGTTGGCTTAACCAAATGAAAGATAAACATTCCAGAATCACAAGGTGGTACCTGGCACTACAGCCATTTAAATTCATGGTAAAACACAAATCCGGTAACGAGACTAGCAATGCTGATTTTTTGTCAAGATGTGGATCAGGAATTTAGGGTTCTGAAGGCTGAAAACAAATGTATGGGTTTGAACTTTACTGTTTGCTGTACTGTGATAATGTACATGTGCTTAATTTCTGAAAGCAATTATTAGAGAATAGGTTTTGGAAACCTGTTTGATAAAACAGGTTCCCTCTTATGAAGGGGGGTGTATGTGACAGGGTAGAATAGGACCCTGGCCTATTTGCTATGGAGAAAGTGTTAAATGCAAGGATCTTTCCTTTTCTGTTTCTTCTCTGTCTAGTTACGTAACCAAATTTTCCTGTGAGACTTCAGACTTGATCAACCCAACAGGCTCACAGTTCTTTGCCTCTCACTGCCTCTCATTTTTCTCTTGCTGTCTTTTCTTCCCTTCCATCTGCTAATATAAAAATATATGCAAATTATTGCACAGAAATGTAACTGATATTGGGATCTCTTTTGTTTAGAAAATATATAGTGTTACTGTTGAAATGTATATATTTATATTTTGAGATGATTGCAGAAAGGTATTGTAAACTAGAGGTTACCCAAGTTCAATTTTTAAGCCTTTTGCAAAACTGTGGAAATGGGGCCTCTCAGCTGAGGCACACTGTGTTCTAGCAGCTCCTGAAACTTACAAGAACAGGATGCTTGCTAAGAATGGGGGTTGAAAATGCTTCTAAAAGAGCTAAGCTGCAACTGCAAGAAAGTTTTTAAAAGAACAAGAGACACAGAGACTGAAAGAAAACTTTATTTTATTTTGCCTTTGTAAATAGTTATTCTGAACAAGTTTATTATGTTACTGATACTGTAAATAAATATTTTTTGGCGAATTCTACAACTGCTCCTGGTTTTCCAATCCTAACATCCCATCGGGGGGGGGGGAGGCAGCACTGGGGTCATCAGCCCTAATACTCACCCCATTCTCTTATGCTGTACCCACCCAGCTTATTTTCTAATAGAATGAGGTAATCATTAGGGCTGACAACAACAGGGCCGCCCCTGCCACCTATTGGTCTGTGCAGGGTGGGGGTGGGGTGTTAGGGTTGGAAACTCAAATGTCGTATTTCCCTAATTTTGTCACTTTAACCCTAACTCATGCATTAATATACTTTTTTACAATTTAGTTCCTTACTTTTTGAGATAGTATAATCATATCATAATCTGCTTGGGCCCTGCACTCCCATTCCTCCATAGATGCGCATATGTACATAGCTGTAGGACAAAAATGATGAAATTGTCAGCCTAGCCACATTAGTATCCCACTGATATACCCAGTACAGAAAATATTCAAATCCGCACTGAAATGTAATTCCACGCAACTGCAATGCCATTCCACACAACATGTGGGAAAACACATTTTGGCCAGGATTTGAAAAATGGCAGCTGTGACACACATTTGGTGGGGGTAATAACAAGTTTATGTTAAACATTTGGTGTAAAAATATCTTAAATTAACAAAGTTCCTAGTGTATGTAGCAAAATTGCAACAAATGGCCAAGACTCAGCCATATTTTGACCCCAAATTTTCGCCTTTTGGATACCCCACCTCATGAACAATATGACTGTCATTATGCAAATCCTGCCCAAAAGGTGAATTCACCAAGCATCAGCGAAATCACCTTTTGGGCAGGAGTTGCAAAATGACAGTCATATTATTCATAAGGTGGGGTCCCATGTTGAAAATCTGGGATCAAAATCTCCAAAAATGGCTGAGTTATGCATAAAAGTTGAAATGCCCATTGAAATACACTGAGCCGCAATTACCTTAGTTTCTCATATTGCAGTCGCCGGTTAAAGCAGCAAGATGTATCTTCAATCGGGAGACTGGATTTTGAACCTAGGACCTCTTCAAGTGAGTAAAGGTGTGTGGGGGTGTCAAGGGGTGTGTGGGGAGGTGGATGCACAGTAGGAGGTCAGGTGGGGGGGCGGGTGTGATCGCTGATGGACTTTTTTTTTTTTTTACATAGGTTAAAAAAAATTGAGAAACAGTTTTCTTTGTTTCAGCATTTGCAGCAGAAGAGGGACAAGAGAGGGTGGGGGATGCCACTAACCACCAATGAAATAGAAAAACTGGCATCGGAGGGTGGGGGGGTACCACTAGACACCAGGAATAAATGGAAATGAAAACAGAGATTGGGGACTGCCATTAAACACCAAAGGGGGGTGGGGGTATAAAGAAATATTATTCAATGATTTAGTCAAACAGAAGCAGAACAACCCATTTTTTCTTTGTGCAGACCACACTGTATCTATGGCTGCTGCTCACTACCCAAATCCACACCTCTGAATATGGCTTATATATGCCAGTTCATTCAGGCATAAACATGACAACTGTGTGTACCGAAGAAAAAAAAAAAGCTACTTCATGCAGCCATTTTTCCTATCTGACCACTGATGTAATAAATACCGTAACAACTCTGACTGCAGTTTCTACATCAGATGTTCACACATAACAAAAAAACGCCAGCATCATAACCACTATGTAGTAAACTATCTTCATAATTAAAAAAAGGCAAAAAAGAACGATATCCACGGATCATACTGCTCACAAACACTAACAGCCAAATACAGTAGTATGCAGCACACCTTAAGTACTCCGATCAAGACACCGCTAATTCAGGTGAAGCAAACGATATTGAATTAAACTGCAGGTGCAGTTTCTAATAGTGAGTTATGTCAAACACGGGAAGAAAGTAATAAACTGCTTTCTCTTACCTTTGATCAATAAAGAATCACAGAACGTTTTACTGATTAAACAGATGTTTAAATGAAAAATTAACATATTTACACAAGAGAAGAGATAATTATATAAATAAGTAGGGGTTCTTTGACAGATTTTGAGCACTGAGCTGCATTCTCAAGTCACAAAAATGTATCCTTATTCATGACTCATGATACAAAATAGGATTCATATAAGTAAAAAAAACACATGCCAAGGGCATATCTCTAACACTGAAGTGCAGACTGCACCTAAGAGGGTCCCGTCAGCCAGCCAAGTGTCTTACAGTGTCTCTCTCTCTCTCCAGGATGTCATTTTTGTGGTTTTCCAAAAAATAATTTCTGTAAAAACAGAAATCAAGATGGGGGCTCACGAATAAGGATTTTTTTCTCACGAATAAGGATTTTGTTCTTATGAAAATGGAACGGGTCTCACGAGACAGAATCCTTTTTTGCAAGAACAAATCCTTGATTGATTTTTCTCCCTCTATCTTGAAAAGTGATCTTCCCATTGAAAACAATGAAAAATGTAATAACTTCGCAACAGATAAATATTTTTACACAAAACAAAGCATGCCTGTTCTGTTACCCAAGCTGTTTCTACCATAAAAAATCACACAAAAATTCCACACCGTCTGGATGCAGGGCGACAAAGAAAAAACTGCAAAAAGTGGCAACTTTATGACTTTTTGCACTGTCCGGATCTCAGAGTCCACATATCCAACCAGAACGAAACTTGCACATCAAGAGATCTATTCAACAGGACAGTGTATACCAAATTTTGAGCAAATCCATTGATTGGTTGCAAAGTTAATAAAGTGCAAAATTTGAGGTTTAATATTAAACATGCTACTCAACCCTAACTATAGGGGCACGATACATGTAATAGATAATCAATTACAGGGCGTGCGGTCATGCTCTGATATACGCACTCTTTCAACCACCCAAGGTGTGCATATATCGGAGCACTACCGCATGCTCAGTAGTGGATTATCTAGCTTATAAAATGACCATGCTGGCCCATTGGCACAGCAGTTGGATTTTCACTTGCGACACCTGCAACCCAGGTTCGGGGAGCAGACTCGGGTCACTGGAGGGCTGGCCGGGGGAGAATGGCTTGAGCATCCCACGACAGCTCATCTTCTCTGGGGGGGGAGGACATTGCCCATAAAAACACTTGTGTGTGATCCTGAGCAGAGGCTTGACATCAGGGGCACACATTGTGTGTAGGGAAGCAAACGAGAAAATGCCTGCTGGCTCCAGAATGACGGGCTGCCTGCAGCATGCCTCCGATGTGCCCCCGCTCACCTCTGGACCAACGAAAATGAAGGATTATGGGGTGCCTGGCCCCGCCTCGTCCCCGCTCGTGGGGGGGCAAGCCGCAGCTACATGGGGCCCAGGAGGTAGGTCCAGGGAGTGCGGGTGGCAGAAGAATGACTCCTTGGCAGCCCTGAAGGGTCGGGGTCAGCAGGACGTAGGGGGATAAAGAGAAATTTCACAAAAAAAAGAAAAAAAAAAAGAACACAAATATTTGAGGTGGGGGACAAAAATTAGTTCCTGTCTAGTACTGGCACAAATTATATTGTTTTTTGTTTTACAGTGGGCAGTCTGGTTGGTCCTGTTTGTTTATTTGCTTTACAGGTGAGCACACTGGAAACAAGTTCCCTTTTCAGGTGCGATCCACAAAAAACACAATACAGTACAATAAGACTTACACATAACTATTCATACAAAAAATAGGAATGCAAATTCTACGTCTTATAAAAAAAAATAAGATTATTTAAAACATTGACATTTTGATAAGATCTTAAAGTGCAGATAAAGAGAAGTAGAAAAGGATCTGTTTGTGGTTAAATTTCTTATTTCAATTGGAACCTCAGTCCGTATTTTAGGAACTGCATGTGTAAAAGGCCGCTGACCACAAGTAGATTTCATTAACAGCAATTTCAATGTTTCATTATCTACCCTAGCCCTAGACCAAAAATTCTGGTCATGTCTCTGAAAAAGACCAGATAAATTCTTAGGAACTCCATCCCCGATTACTCTAAATGTGAATTTAGCATATAAATGTTTGAAATTTAAATCAACTGGTAACCAATCCATATCATTCAGAATTATGCAATGATGTGTTCTCCGTGGAACTGTTGATGCAAATTTCCCCAAGAGTTGCAATAAAACAGATTTTTTTCTAGGCAATACAAATAGATGCATTGTCCATAATAAGGGAAGCATAATTAACAACAGGATATAAACATTGCTTAGTGATAGCTACTATGGTTTCTGATGTCAAGAAAGACTTCAGTCTATATAAAGCACCAACTTTAGCATGAATCTTTGGAGGTTATTTTTACTAAATGAGGTTCAAAACTCAGTAATGGATCCAATAATACACCCACATATTGGAAGTTATCTACATTTTCATATATTGTGCCATCAGGAGCAGGAATTTGCAAGCTCCTCCCTCGTCCCGTAACTTTGCATAGTACAAAAAAAGTACAGTTATGTAAGAACTTACCTTAACAGTAGATCTTTGAGAGGAGCTCTTGTAGCAGGTAATACCATTAGGACTAAGGCTGGTAGGTGTTTAAGACCCCAAGTAAAATTTTTCTAGCTAGCAGTCTATGGCGGCTCCACCCGTCAGACGTGGTATAAAGAGGACAGTCCTCCAGCACCATCTCAGTTCCCCCGCCCGGCTGAAGACAAAAACAATGGAAGAACCAAGAGGGTCTCCTTTTCCCAAAGAGAAAAAACAGCTTGTCCGGGGGGTAGGAGGGTGGGAAAGCCACCTGCTGCAAGAGTTCCTCTTGAAGATCTACTGATATGGTAAGTTCTTACATAACAGTACTATCTCACTTCGAGGGGGAGCTCTTGCAGCAGATAATACTATTAGGACAGAGTCCCAAGAAGTACCCAAAGAAGACCCAGGTCAGAAGGGTGGAGGACAATAGTAGCTGTAGGCAAATTAGGAGAGGAGTCCCTGAAGGACTGCTAGGCCGAAACCTGCTCTCCTTCTGGAAGCAATGTCCAGTCTGTAGTGCCCAATGAAGGTGTGCACAGAACTCCAAGTAGTGGCCGCGCAGAGGTCCGCTGAAGACACGTTCCTCAGGGAAGCAATGGATGTAGCTACTCCCCCGGTGGAATGACCCCTTACCGGTCATGGCAAGGGTTTGTTGTGGTGTTGGTAGCAAAAGGTGATACAATGGACTAACCATTTGGTCAGCGTTTGCTTAGTTACAGGTGTCCCCATCTTCCTATGGGTGAAAGAGACAAACAACTGGTCTGTCTTCCTAGAACAACTGGTTCTAGTAAGGTTGTAACATAAGATTCTATGAACATCAAGAGTATGCAACAAGGCTTCCCCTCTGTTGGAATGCTCTAGGTAGTAAACTGGTAGCTGGATGTCCTGATTCAGAGTGAACTCAGACACTACCTTCAGAAGAAACTTAGGATTTGTACGCAGGGCCACCCTGTCCCTGTGGAAAATAAGGTAAGGCTCTTTACACATCAAGACCTGCAATTCTGAGATCTTTCGAGCCAAAATAATGGCAACTAAAAATAATGCCTTCCAAGACAGAAGGCGAAGCTCGCAGGTTGTGGCTGGCTCAAAAGGAGGCAAAGTGAGCTTTTCCAATATGAACAGGAGATCCCATGGTGGTATGGGGTCTTTCCTGGGGGGTCTGATATGCAAGATCCCTCTTAAAAAGGTCTTACAGATATCCAGCTGTGCCAGAGTCTTCCCATTACTTAGTACATGATAAGCTGATGGCACACAGAGATGCACCTTGATGGATGAGTAGTTAAGACCCAAGTCTGACAGGTGGAGAAGATACTCTAGCACATATTCCACCGGACAACCCAGAGGGTCCAGACAGCATGGAACCACCCATAAGCAGAATCACTTCCACTTCATGCATGTATGCGTCCTGCATGTCCAGGGAGCAGAGCCAGTCTCCTTGATGGAGCATGGGCAACAGGCTTTCCAATGTCACCATCCTGAATCTCTTGTACTCAATATAGTTGTTCAGCTGGCTGAGATCCAGAAGGGGGCAGAGGTCTCACGTTTTATTTGGGACTAGAAAAAAATGGTAGTAAAAACCTTTGCCCCTCTGAGCAAAGGGAACCTCCTGGATGGCTCTTTTTCTCCAGCAAGGCCTGAATGTCTGCTCACAGAAGGATGGCAGGGGAGGGTGAACAGTGGAAGGGGATTGGAGGGTTGTCTGGTGGAATGTGTGTGAACTCTAGGGAGTAACCTCTCTCCACTATCTGTAGGACCCATTTGTCCAATGTTATATTGAACCATCATGACCGGTAGAGGGAGAACCTCCCTCCTACTGCCTCACCCTGCACTAGCTGTGGGAGAGGGAGGTCTGGCAGGAAGTCATGCTGTTGTAGAGGGGTTAGGCAGGGGAGGTCTGGGCACTTTGGGATGCTTGGGGCCCTGGACGCCTGAAGGGACAGGGTGGCCACACCTTCTGAAGACTCCCTTTTGCTGAGGTTGCCATTTCCCCTGCTGTCCTTGCTTACAAAAAGGATGACGACGACCAGTCTGAGGCTCTGATCTGAACATTTTGTGGACCTCAGACATTGCTTTCCCTGAGTCCTGTAGACCATTGATCACTTTTTCTGCTTCTTGCCCAAAGAGGACAGGACCCTGGAAGGGAACATCCAAAATAGCATTTTGGAGGTCCTAGCGAAAACCAGACACTGTAGCCAGGCGTGCCTCCTCATGCAGATACCATTGGCAGCTGCCCTAGCTGCCATGTCTACAGAGTCGTAGGAGCATCTGAGGACATGTTTATCAACGTCCATCCCTGATTGGATAAGTGCTAGGAGTTCTGTTTGCCCTTCTGATTCTTGCTGAGCCTTGGCCAGATCCATGGCCTTCGCCCAGAGAAATTTCTGGTATGTCACCATGTGGGCCAAGAAATTTAGTGAACGGATTGTACCAGTTGCAGAGGCTTGAACCTTTCTACTCATATGGTCAAGCTTCTTGGACTCTGGGTCAAGAGGCTGGGCACTCATATGTCTGGGTTGTTGTGCCCTACCATGAGTTTCTGTTAACACCATGGAGTCAGACTTTGGATTTTCTCCTAGAAAGGGTTCCTCTTTTGGAGTCCTGCAAAGTCTGTTCGCCTTTCTGGGCACCACTGGCGTAGTGGCCGGGTGTTGCCAGGTAAGTCTTGTAACATCTTGGAAAGGCTCCACTAATGGGGGGGATGACCAGAGGCTTAGGGTTAGTGACCCCCCCAAGAATTTTGCTAAGCAGCGTTTTTCTGGGTCTAGTTCCTCTGTATCCCATGGTACACAGCTTGAATGTGCTGCATGATGTCTAGAAAATATGGATCATCCAGTGGGGATCAAGGAAAATTCCTCGACCCAGGAGAAGGGATAGGCAGCTCCTTCTCCGATGTATAGTCTGAGGAGGAATCTCCAGCATCATCACTGGAGGACGACGGTGGGCATCAGCTGGATGACGGCACATACGATGGGTGTCGTTTTCTGCCCCTGGGACCTGGTGGCTGCTGGACTTCATCCTCAGGTGGCCATCAGTCCCTTGATGGAGGAGCCGGTTTGGGGGAAGGGTCCCTGGGTAATGGTCGTACCAGGGACGGGTCCCTGGGTCTATGGAGCAGACCTCCTTTTACTGTGTTCCACCATGAGGTGAAAAATACCCTGATGTCTGCCAAAGGGATGACTGGGGTTGGGGGCGTCGGGTTCGACAGTCTGGGTGTGGGGCCTTGTGGACCATCAGGGGCTGGCACCCAGTCTGTAGGCACCTCTTCTATAGGTGTCTCTGGCAATGGGTCCGGTTCAATCCCTGAGGCAGATTCATCTTCCGGCCTGGAGTATGGCTTATCGGGCGGAGGAGGCCTTGTACCTTGGGGCAGCTTATCCTTAGTCACTGAGGCTTTCAGGGCAGACGGCCACTTTTCGACCGGGGGCATCTGGTCGTGATCCGAGGCAGAGTCGGATGGACCGGTGGTCTGTCTGCGGTCTGAGGCAGATGTTTCCTTGTCAGGAGGGAGAGGCGTCCGGTGCCTGATGATCTCCCGGCATCTGGCGGAATCGTCCTGCTTTTTAGGTTTGTCAGATGAACCACTGTGCTTCCGGACAGTGTCCGAGGACTTTCCCAAGGCAGATGCCTGTCCTTCTTGTGTCAACCCATGTGAATGCTTGTGAGGTTGATGGGCCAAGGGAACATGGGCAGACGAACATCCTGTGGAAGAAGACTCCCTATTTTTATCATGGGACGAGGAGGATGCCTTCTTAGAAGTAGTCCCTGGAACAGCAGTGGCACCTGGCTGAAGACACCAGGAGAAAGGACTGCTGTGTGACTGAACTTCTCTGCTGGGACTAAAGTAGAAGAACTTTTGTATTTGACCTTTAATTTAGGGTAAAAAAACTAACATACAAAAAAAAGTGTGTGTTTGGGTTAACTGAACTGAATGGGTATCTGAAGAGTTATCTAGGTGTAAATCTCAGGTGACTGAAAGGACTTAACTGCTGTGAGGTTTAAATTACTTGTAGAAAGATCTGGTAAGTAGGGTGGCTTAGCTAGAAGGAAGCTATTTAAAGACTGCCTTAGAAGTTTCTGCTAATAGCTTGGCAGAAGACACCAGGAGAAAGGACTGCTGTGTGACTGAACTTCTCTGCTGGGACTATATTGCCCTCCTTCCTTCCCTCCACCCCCCATAAAGCTAGTTCTATTTTTATAGGCACAGAATTTGACTGACAACAGGAACTTCCTGTTTAGGGGCAGGAAGTGAGTGATCACAGAACCACCAAGGACCCACCATCCTAGAAGGGCAAGAGTAGCTCTCGGCCCCTCTAGCTGCTGGAGGTCTGCCTCTGAGCAAGTAAGGGTCTACTGCGAAATATAGGATATTCTTGTCTCAGAACAGGACAATCAGGAGCTTAAAGGGCACACAGGCAGAAAGTAAGGAGAGAGAAAAAAACAGAGGAAAGAGTAAGATTGCAAACAGTTAAGGGCCAGAAATAAGACATGATTGGGTGGTGCAGTGCAGTGGCTGTGGAGCAACAGTCTTCCGGGAGATGTTCTGGAGGATGCGGTGTTGTCCCATCTGCAGGCACCTCTCTGGGCTGAGGGAGGAGGTTGCTCATCTCCAGGCTGAGTTGGCCAGGATTTGTGGGACCTCCTCTTCCATCCAGGGACCACCAGTGCCACTGCCGTTGCCTCAGAGGTTGCCAAGAAAGAGGAGCGGTTGGACCACAGTGGGCTCAGGGAGGGTGAGGGTGGTGGAACAGAGGCGCATCTCCCATTGTACCTCTCCACAATTCCTATGCCATTCTGGCAAAGTGTGGTTCCTCTATGGAGGCACCCACAGTGGAGACCAAGGAGGATGCTGGGAACCTCCACAAAGGAGACCCACAGGAGGGTGGCAGGGGACCCTGCAGGGGAAGGAAACAACTCCTGGTGGGGGACTCCATTGTTAGGAAGGTAGAACTGGGGGAGGAAGGGGAGAGGGAGGTAAGGTGCCTGCCTGGCACCATGGCTTGCAGGGACAGGAAGCGAATCCTCAGGATTGCCGGAGCAGCTGCACAGGGGAGGGAGCTGGATGTCATTGTCCACCTAGGGACAAATGACCTGGCTAAGAAAGGGATTAGAGAAGTGCAGGAAGAGTTTGTGGAATTGGGGAGGGGCCTTAGTCAAGTAGCATGCACGGTAACCTTCTCGGAGGTGCTACCCATCTATGGCATAGGAAGCTGGAGTGTTCCGCACCATGGGATTCAATCAGTGGTTGAAAAACTGGTGTGGAGCTCAGAGAGTTGGCTTCATTGGGGACTGGGGTCCACCTGGAGTGATGCAGCCTATACTGGCATGATGGGCTGTATCTGTCGGGAGGGGAACCAGGATCCTAGGTGATAGGTTTAAATGCTTCATTGGCAAGCGTTTAAACTAGCCAAGGGGGGAGGCACTGCAAAGGAGCAGGAAAATCCTAGCCCCCAAATAATCACGGTAGTAAGTGCGGCAAACACCAACATAGAGGTGTCGATAGAGGAGAAGGGTAAATGGAGAAAGTGACTAAGGCAAGAAGGACAGGGATGGGGCAAAGGGAGTAAGGCCATCAGAAAAGGAGGGTAATGAGTACCAATGCCCGTAGTCTGGGCAACAAGCTCTCTGAGCTGATGGCCTTAATGGAAGAGGATGCCTGGATATCGTAGCAGTCACAGAAACATGGTACACAGAGAACCATGACTGGGATGTTAACATCGGTACATAACCTACAGGAGAGACAGGCAGGGAGAAGGGGGAGGAGTAGCTCTCTATGAAAGGAAGGGATAAAAGCAACTGAACAAAAGAGTAAACAGGGAGAGAGGAGGCACGTGGGTCACCTTGGAGACTAGAAAGGCACCACAATCCGCACAGGGGTTGTGTACAGACCCCATGTCAGGGGAAGGAATGGACAAGGATATGATAGAAGGCATTCTTAGAATGGCAGAGAAAGGAGATACTGTTGATGGGAGACCTGAATATGCAGATGTTAACTGGAGCACATTTGCTGCAGCCACATCCAAGAGCAGGGACATTCTTGATGCCCTACAGGTGGCAGGCATTAGACAGCTGGTTTGGAACCCACTCGTGAGGGAGCAATCTTAGACCTCATACTCTCAAATGGGGGCAGTGAGAGGATCTCAGATCTAGAAGTGGGTTGCCATCTGGGGACAAGTGACCATCAAACAGTGTGGTTCACGTTAAACTCAGCACAGAGTCAAGCCATACAAAGTGAGGGTACTGGACTTTAGGAGGGCTGACTTTGGCAAGATGGGAGAGTGCCTCAGAAAGCACTAGCAAACAGGCTAGAAGGAGGTATGGAGCAACAATGGGGAATTATCAAAACTGCCATCACAGAGGCAACAAGCCTTTGTGTGAAGCAAATGAACAAATCAAGCGAAAGAAAAAGCCACTATGGTTCTCAAAAGAGGTGGCTGTGAAAGTCAGGAAGAAAAGATAGCATTCCGGAGTATAAGGAAACACAGAAGGAGCAGGACAGAGAGCTGTACCAGTTAAGGCAGAAGGAAGCAGGGAGGAAGTCAGAATAGCAAAGGCCCAAACTGAGGAAAAGATAGCCAACTCAGTTAAGAAGAGGATAAACCTTTTATAGGTACATCAGAGCAGAAAGACAAAGGTAGGGATAGTGAGGCTGAATAGAATGAACAGTGGGTAGGCAGAGGGGGACAGTGAAAAGCAGGAATACTGAACGAATATTTCTGCTCAGTATTCACAAAAGAGGAGGGGAAGTGCCTAATCCAATTAACAGAAGCACTCTTGATGGGGGTTCGATCCAGTCCTTTCACAGAAGAAAGAGTTCTGCAAGAACTCCTAAAACTAAAGGTGGACAAAGCAATGGGTCCTGATGGAATTCACCCAGAATTCTAAAGGAATTAAGGGAGGAACTAGTGAAACCACTGGCTACTCTTTTAATAAATCATGGGAGGATGGTGTGGTACCCAGGACTGGAGGAAGGCGGATGTGATCCTTCACAAAGTGGGGTCCAAGACAGAGGCAGGAAACTACAGACCTGTCAGTCTGACCTCTGTGGTAGGGAAAGTGATGGAGTCACTTCTGAAGGAAAGAATAGTCAGTACCTAGAGGCCAGTGGAGCACAGGACCCAAGGCAGCATGGGTTCACAGCGGGAAGGTCATGTCAGACGAATCTAATAGATTTCTTTGACTGGGTGACCAAAGTAGTAGACCAGGGAGGGGTTGTGGACGTGGTCTACCTAGACTTTAGCACGGCATTTGACACAGTCCCACACAAAAGATTAATAGTCAAATTAGCCAGCCTGGGAGTGGGACCCAGGGTGGTAGCCTGGGTAAAACATTGGCTGGACAACAGGACACAGAAGGTAATTGTAAATGGAGTCCATTCTGAAGAAAGGGGGGTTACTAGTGGGGTACCGCAGTGGTTCAGTATTGGGTCCAGTCCTTTTAATGTCTTCATCAGTGACATTGCAGAGGACTGGAAGGAAAAGTATGCCTTTTGCAGATGACACAAAAATCTGCAACAGGGTTGATACACAAGGAGGCGAAAGGATGAAAAGGGACTTGGCAAGGTTGGAGGAATGGTCAGAAGTATGGCAGCTAGGATTCAATGCAAAGAAGTGCAAACTAATGCACCTGGGAAACAAGAACCCAGGGAAGAATACACAATGGGTGGGGAGGTAGTAACAACAACAAAAAGAAGGGACCTGGGGTAATCATATCAGATGACCTTAAGGTTAGCAAGCAATGTGAGAAGGCAGTAGGGAGGGCTGGGAGTATACTGGGATGTATAGGGAGAGGCATCAGCAGCAGAAAACAGGAAGTTGTTATCCCTCTGTGTAGACAGTTGGTGAGACCCCATCTTGAGTACTGTGTCCAGTTCTGAAGACCCCATCTCCGCAAGGACATAGACAGGATAGAGGCAGTCCAGAGGAGGGCAACTAAAATGGTGCAGGGTCTGCAAGAGAAGCCGTATGAGGAGAGACTAAAGGAGCTTAATATGTATACCCTTGAGGAAAGAAGGGAGGGGGACATGATAGAAACTTTTAAGTACCTCAGTGGAATCAACAAAGTCCAAGAGGGTAGCATTTTTCAGAAAAAGAGACTTGCAAGAACAAGGGGACACAATTTAAAGATAGAAGGAGGCGGTTCAGGGGCAATATGAGGAAGTATTATTTCACAGAAAGGGTAGTGGATGCATGGAACAGCCTTCCTGAGGAGGTTAATGGGGTCTAAAACTGTGGGAGAATTCAAGAATGCATGGGACAGGCATAGAGGCAATTCTTGTGGGGGGAGTAGGAAGATATAGGCTGTTGGTTAACTAGGATCTGCGGCCTATCCTGTAGGTAGGGAAATGGGCAGACTAGATGGGCCTAGCGGTCCTTATCTGCCGTCAAAGTCTATGTTTCTATGGGGGGACCGATTCTGAACTCCCGCAAGTGGCAGGCTAAGCAGAAGCTCTCAGGGGGGATTTGGGGAGGGATTCTGACCTGGCCCTTTCTTTCTCCCGATGATGGTGTTTCCTTCCCGACTTTTTCTCCTTGGTGGGGGAGACTCCTGAGACAAAGAAGAACTACACCCTGAGTGGGACTTCTGCATGGCGGCCACTTGTTTCTCCAGAAGATAATCTTTTAGCGTGTTTGCACATTGAATTCTGGTCTTATTATTGAATTTCTGGCAGTGTGGGCAATCGTCAGGCCGGTGGTCTGGGCCTAGACAAATCAAGCAGGCCGAGTGGCCATCTCTGGCTGGGATCTGCTTCCCACACAGACACTTTGACTTCCATCAAGTTGTAGGCGAAGAAGATATGCAATTCTATAGAAAAAAAACAATTTGGGCGATCGACTGCGACACTGAGACGTCCGTGGATCCGACATAAGTGGTTGACGGTGGGCAAAGAACTGAGATGGCACTGGGGGACCGTCCCCTTTATACCATGTCTAATGTCAGGTGAAGCCGACATCAGGGCGGTCCCCCGCCGTGGACTGCTAGCTAGAAAATGTTTCCGTGGGAGTCCCAACGCCTGGTGGCCTTAGTCCTAACGGTATTACCTGCTGCAAGAGCTCCCCCTCGAAGTGAGATCCATTGTTTTTGTTCTGACTTTATTTAAAATCAATATATTAGTGGGCAGCCACTGCTGAACCCTACTCATTTCCACTGTCAGTACCCCGTTCAATTCATCTATTGTGTCGGCTTGAAAATAAACCACTACACCATCTGCATAAAATGTAATGTAAGCATGATCTTCTACTGAGGAAATTTTATTAAAGAATAACGAAAATAGAATAGGGCCCAGTATGGAACCCAGTGGGACTCCATGCTTCACATGGGCTTTATCCGATAGGCTACCACAATATTGAACCATCTGTTGTCTGTTCGTGAGGTAGTCGGTAAACCAAGTGCAGACTGACCCACTTCCAATGTACCCAACCTAGATACAAGCAGCTTGTGATAAACCAAATCGAATGCTTTGGTCAAGTCCACAAACGCGGCCCCAGTTAAACATCCCCTATTTATTCCCTCTAGGACTGCGCTCATGAAGGCTACCAAGGCAGTCTCCGTTCCATACACCCTTCTGAAACCATGCTGGTTTTGAGACAACAGACCAAAATAATTTCCATAAGCTATTAACTGTTTGTAAACTAACTTTTCCTGTACCTTAGCCAGAGCAGACAGTAGGGAGATTGGTCTGTAATTTGCAAACTCTTGAGCTACACCTGATTTAAAAATTGGCACCACTAATGAACATTTCCATAAGTCAGGAACTTGACCGGTTATAAACGATAAGTTATACAAAATACTAATGTAACCTCCCCTACAAATTGGGGGGAGGGGGGTCCCCGAAAAGTCTTCCTTGAGCTTGTCTAAATGCTCACTGCCAGGCTGGTGTCCTGCGTTTTTACAGTTTAAATGTGATTGCCAGAGAGTGCCTATATAGCCTTTGTGTACTGTCTCTTTAAGAGCTGCCTGGATTGCAGTCATAATCTAAAATGGAACTCTGTTAGAAGATGTGCTTGTTTCCTGATCATTTGTTAGAGTAGTAATAATATTGCAGTTTGTTCTAACCTACCTTCTTTGCAGCATGGACAGTTCTTTTTGTTTCCATCATCTTGGTCCTGGACCGCTGAAATGGGTCAATCAGTACATTTGGGACTCTAAAATGGAGCCTGCCTACAGGGGCTTGATGGGGTCAAAACTTGTAGGAATTGTAGTTTTTGCATTTTGGTGCCTAAAGTAACCTGGAGGGGGAGCCCTTGTTGTGACTGACAGACAGATCAGCCAACCAAACCTTTGGATCGTGAAGTCCCACATTGCTTGCAGTTTCAGTTAGATCTGAGTTGGGAAGTGAAGAGATAACAGCTTGAATGATTCAAGCAGCAGCCCCAGCGTAGATTCATGTGGAAGAACTGTGGAAAGGCCTGACATTTGGCCTGCATGCCTGCCTGCTGTCCCTGAGAGGGAACTTGTGCCTTTTTTTGGACTGAATCCAAACCTGGAGAGGGAAGTAAGCCACTGAATTGTGACCAGGCTCCTCCCTGAAGAAAACCGAAGATTTGCTGAATGCGATTGGCCTGTCTGGACTTCCAGCCACCTCTGAACTCCTGGATTGTGCAGAGACTCTGTAATTGTGACCAAAGAGCTTTTTGCCTGGTACAGTGGAATTTCCTTACATGTGAATGAGTTGCTTATAGTGGGTCGTGATTTGGTTCCCCACTGTGGTTTGAATTGTGTTCTGCTTGCTGGAAGCTGCATTAGAATTTCTTTGTGTGTAAATGTGCTGTGTGCTGCTAGTGGGTCGTGATTTGGTTCCCCACTGTGGGCTGAACTGTATTCTGCTTGCTAGAAGCCGCATCCAGCCCCACAGACCGAATCCAAAATCATCTCCATTGGGCCTGGGCCTTGCCACACTGGCCCAGCCCAACTACCCGCTGCACAGAGAAAGCCATCGATGAGAGACCAGCCTGGGGATCAGCCCTCCACTCAACACTTGAACAGGAATGACGCCTCGGTGATTCGTGTGGGCCCCGCTTCTCTGGGCACTCCAGCTCAACAACCTGCAGTCTCGATTCCGTCCTGCCTGTGTCCAGTATTAGGTATCGTGAGCAAACATCAGGGTAGTTCCCTGCAACAACAGCTAAATCTAAAGTGTTGTCATCTGATTATCTTGTTGCTTTTTCTTTCACAAACTAAGCCCTCTGGCTCCCGATTACAAGTGGTGTGTGTTGTGCATGCTGCTTTTCTTCCATCACAGGGCCCCAACCAGCTGTAACGTTCCTGGCTAGCCCACCATTTTTCTACCTGGCTACGCAGAGTATGCGACTGTGTGGGGACTTAAAGCGAACGCATAACTGTTTTATTAATATAGCCTTTAAGCCAAACAACCTGATTATGCCCCTTCCTTGTTCAAGTCCCCTGAATAAATCAGATCTGACTTTTTTGCTGCATTTAATCTGACTGTGGTTCCAGTTCGTACCAAGAGTACTGTACTGTTGTTATTTACTGTGCATAACCTTGTTTTACAGGGGGTCCCCATGGTTGAGCCAGAGGAATCAGCCCTCATGGTAAATGCAAATAGTGTGGGTACTGGTATTGTGTACAAGGGGTACTGTGAAAGTGATTATCGTATATTGCTCAGGTCACTAGAAGGGAAAGAGGGGGGTTACAGTGTCCCGGAGGGCTGTGCCCAGGTTAGTTTGACCACTACCAACCCTGACCTCCAGGTATAGGCACCCATTTCAGAACTCAGGCCCCTAAACCTGCTACTAGCCGCACAGGCAGGAGTAGTAGCCCTTTGGATAGCGCCACCTAGGGGTTACATCTTGGAGGCTCACCACTGGGATTTTGTGCCTTCTAGTGGCCAAAAATTACTAATTATTGTTAAAGATTAATGACTACCCCAGTAGAAATGGCTGTACACCAGTTAGTGGGGTGGTGTACTGGGCAGGAGATCAACCCCCAAAATGCTCTGCTTATACTGGATATTCCCCTGGGTACCAGTAAGGACACTGTACAGGAAGCACTCTCCAAAGTTGAATGTTTAAAAAACCCTGTGGTGGTGGGTTGACAGGCTGATTTGATCACCCAACCTTTCATAGCCTTGGTAGAGTGTAGTGACCTCGTGGACAGCTCTAAAGTGCCACAGACTATTGCCTCAGAAGGGGTCCTAGCTGCCTGGAGAGTGATAACAAAAGACAGTAAAGACCCTGGGGAGGATGAGCTCCCACCATTATCTGAGACGGAGGAGAAATTTGCTAAGTTGTTGCTGGAGGAAGGGAAAACCATAGAGGAAGAAACTATTCCTACCACCTGGGGGTGTTCCTTCCCCAACACCCCCTCCCACTCCAGCACCTGTTACTGCCCCGCCTTCTGTGCCCATGCCAGTGCTGGCCCCTATATCTGTACCTGCCATTAGTCAAGACTCATATCACTGGCTGAGGATGTTTTTAGGCACCCTCCCAACCCCCCAGGGGGAGGACAATTGGGAGACTTGGATAGACTATGTTGCCCCTCAAATCTGAGAATGGCAATGCCCTGAACCAGAGATGAGGAGAAGGGTGGTTGAAAGCCTCAGAGGCCCTGCCCAACTTACTATCCACGGTACACAGGCTGGTAATCCAGAAGCAACTGCTCAAGATTTTTTGAATGCATTGGAAAATGTGTATGGGAGTCCCAATTCAGATGAGGACCTGTGGGGTAGGGTCAAAACCACTCAACAATACCCAGGGGAGCCCTTATCTGAGTATGTGCCTTGAATCGAAGCGGTGCTACAGGAATGCCTAAAGAAAGGTGGCATGGCCCCAGCTAAGTTAGATCGGAATAGGTTGGACCAACTTCTCAAGTCAGCCCCATTCGCTGAATTATTGCTGCTCCAACTATGCCTTGCTGCTCAGCTGGATGCGCCACCTATCTATGATGGACTGATGAAGGAAATTCGGAGGACTGAGAGGAGGCAGCCATGCTGTGGGGGGGCCCTCCTGTATCTGCTGTTGCTGCTGCCCAGATGACCGAGGATGCACATGTGAGTGATGATCAGGGGCGAAATACAGTGCCAGTTGAACATTGGGAGGCTAGCAAGGATGCTCCACCCTGGGGCGAGATACTGCGAGAGGTCCGAGAAATGAGGGCTACCATTTCCCTACAAGCCCACTGCAGAGATACAATGGGCCCAAACCCCTCTCAGAGCGTGTCTGCTATGGGAGTGGGGGTGCACTCCCAGGCATCCCCTGTTGACAGCAGCTCAAAGATTGATGAATTGACTATGGAAGTGAGGGGATTACTGAGGTGTCTCCCCATGCTCACCACACACCAGACAGAGGTTGAATCATGATTTTCTGTTGGTGGTACCCCCGCCTCAGCCCCCAATGTGATGCCTCGGCCACGCCAGACTCTAGAAAGCATACTCTGTCATAATTGTGGGAAGGAGGGGCATATGAAGAAAGAATGCCGGTCCTCAAAAGACTTAGATAAGGTTGTATACAAACTTCAAGGGGAGCTCCAGAAAGCAAAACCATGGCTGAGGGGTGCTGGAAATGACCGTAGTGAAGGCTCAGGAAATCCCAACTCCAACTTCTTTGTGGCTAAGTCGTCTGTACCAGCCCCTGCTACTGTTCCTCCAGACTGGTCCAAGATAGTGGGCCCTTCAATGGAGACTAATGTGGCTGTGAATAGTATTCCTACTTGGGCTATGCTTGACAGTGGGTCGCAAGTGACTATTGTGTTTCAGGACTGGTATGGCAAACACTTATTTGATGTGCCCTTACAATCCCTGGAAGGCCTACATGTGTGGGGGCTGAGTGGCAAGTCCTATCCATATCTAGGATATGCCCGCATCTGGTGGTCTTTTCCTGCAACTGTCACTGGCGTAGAGGAGCAAGTAGAGACACTGGCCCTAATGTGTCCCCCAACCGGACTGTATGATGGGGTTCTCCTGTTAACTGGAACAAACACCCACATGTTTGGGAGACTAGCACAACTCTGCCATGAGAAACAAGAGCAGCTGACTGGATGGGCCCTAAGAATTCCAGCCTTAGTAAAAAGGGCTTATGACTGGCAACAGAGAACCAATGAAGTGGACCCAGATGAGCCAGTGGGGATAGTGTGTAAAAAGGAAAATGACTCCTTGGTATTAGCCCCCAATGCCCAGTGCACAATCCAATCCAGGATTCAGCACCTGATTCTGCCCCTGGACCTCCCCACCTTGGTACATGCATTGGTCACAACTAGACTGGACTACTGTAATGCGCTCTACCTCAGGGTCTCTGGAGGCACCCTCCGTCAACTGCAGTTAGTGCAGAATGCAGCTGCCAGGCTGTTGACAGGTCAGTCGAAATACTGCCACATCACCCTGGTGCTGCGGGAACTGCACTGGCTGCCAGTTCGATGGAGGGTGCTTTTCAAGATGGGCTTGCTCACCTATAAGGCCCTACACGGACTGGGCCCTTGTTATCTAGCTTACCTTCTTTCACCCGCTGCCTCAGTTCGTCCCCTCCAGTCCTCATTGAGGGGCCTCCTGACGATTCCCACAAGATTGAAAACTGCCGGCGATTGAGCTTTCAGTATCGCCAGTCCTGTCTTGTACAATTTGCTTCCGCTTTTGATGAGGGAGGCCCTGTCAGTGGAGGTTTTTAAGACCCACCTGAAGTTTTATTTGTTTAATCAGGCCTTCTCAGACTCTGTGTGATACTAGTGGTATCAGTCCTTTTTTAAAATTAAGAGGGTTTTTATAGTTATGAGGTTTGTATGAGGATAGATTTTGTATTTTTGTGTATGTAAATTATATTTTTGTGTTCTTTGTATGGTGCCCACAGCCTCTGGGATTGGGTGCCAGAAAAATAAAATTTGCCTTGCCATGGAGAAGTCCGACTAAAGAGAAACGTAAAGAACAAAATATTAATGTTGGATGTACCAGGAGATGGAAAGTTGCCAGAGGGATTATTGGTCAAGCCCAGCATCTTGCCTGCATGTGCCCATGCTTATGCACGACGAGTGATGGTCCAGATTCAGAATGTGTCAGATCGGGAGATTCGGGTGAATGGAGGGTGCACCCTAGCTACAGTACACTGCGCCGACACTGCCATATTGCCCAGCAACAAGTGCTCTGGCGAGAAGGAGAAAGTGACCCTGGACTTATTTGACTTTGGTGAATTCCCATAGCCAGCTGAATGGAAGGCTAGAATTAGCAAGAAACTCGCTCAAAGGGACCAAGTGTTTTCATTAAAAGAATGGGACGTGGGCTGTGTCCAGGGTGCACAGTATCACATATGCCTGCATGATGATCAGACATTTCAAGAGAGACCCCAACGTCTTGCCCCAGCAGACATAGATGATGTGAGGAGACACCTGTAGGAAATGCTCGCTGCTGGTGTGATACAATAATCAAGGAGCCCATGTGCCACTACCATTGTGGTTGTGCGTAAGAAGAATGGGTCGGTAAGGATGTGTGTTATCGAACCCTGAACCAACGGACCATCCCCGATCAACACACCATGCCCTGTAAACAAGATGCCCTGGATTGTTTGAATGTGAGCAAATGGTTTTCAGTATTGGATCTTCGCAGCGGATACTACCAGATTCTGATGGCCCCAGAGGACCATGAGAAAACAGCCTTCATCTGTCCTTTGGGGTTCTACGAATTCCTAAGAATGCCACAGGGGATTTCAGGCACCCCGGCCACCCGAGCGACTGATGGAACGTGCGGTGGAAGACATGAACTTGATGGAATGTCTAGTGTACCTAGACAATGTCATTGTGTTTGGGCGCACATTAGAGGAGCATGAGACCCAACTGTTTAAAGTCCTGGACTGATTGGAAGACTTCGACCTCAAGCTGTCCATTGACAAGTTCCATTTTTTTCTAAACTCTGTGAAGTATGTAGGGCATGTAGTATCTGCAGAAGGGATAGAAACTGATCCCAGTAATGTTGAATCACTGACTACTTGGCCCCAGCCCCATAATTTGAAAGAACTACAGCATTTCCTGGGGTTCTGTGGCTACTACCACAGGTTCATTAAAGACTATTCAAAGGTGATTCACCCGCTCTTGAATCTTACCCAAGATTACCCTCCTATCAACCATAAATATAAAAAAGAGCCATCAAGGTACCAGAGAAAGTGTACTTCTGCACAGGTGAACTTTTTGGGCCCCGCTGGACACCTGAATGTGAAACAGCCTTTCACAAAGTCATTACCAGCTCACCCACACCCCCATCATCGCCTATGCTGACCCCACCAAGCCCTATGTGCTGCATACGGATGCCAGTCTTCAGGATCTAGGAGCTGTTCTGTATCAAGCCCATGAGGATAGTTTGAGACCAATGGCCTTCGCCAGTAGGAGCTTGACCCCGTCAGAGTGAAACTACCCTGTGCACAAGCTGGAGTTCCTTGCGCTAAAATGGGCCATCGGCAACCAGTTTCATGAATACCTCAATAAGGCAAAGATATTGGTGAAGACCAACAATAACCCATTAATCTATGTACAGACTTCAGCTAAGTTAGATACCACTGGGCAACGGTGGCTTTCTGCCTTATCAACCTATGATTATGCTGTTGAATACAGGCCAGGACTGAACCATATTGATGCTGATGCTGATGCCTTGTCACGAAGGCCAGTTTCCAAAAGTGATTGGATCAGGCTGTCTGAATCCGACATCCGAGCCTCGTGCCAAAAATTTGACCGAGATGAACAGATGTCTGCGGACACAGTGGACTGTTTAGTAGATTGCTTGGGCCCTCCTGATACCTGCATACCAGCTGCCTATTGCCACTTTTCTGCTCTAGATAATAGTGCACTACCTCAATTTGACAATGACAGCATTCAGTGGGCTCAATCCCAAGATGCTATGATTCAGCCCGCACTTCATGCCCTGTGTGCGGGGAAAGGTGTGTCCAAGTTGCATTCCCCTGGCTTGTGAACTGCTCTATTGTTTAAAGAAAGCCCCAGGTTGAAGCTACTCAATCAGTTGTTGTACAGAGAGACAGTGGATCATGGCAGTCAATTAGACAGGCAGCAATTGGTCCTGCCCACAGCCTTTAAAGATTTGGTACTGAGGTCCCGCCACAATCACATGGAGCACCTTGGTATTGACAGAACTCTCTACTTGGTACGATCTCGATTCTCCTGGCCCAAGATGGGGGCCGATGTTTAGCACCACGTAAAGACCTGCAGTCATTGCCTGCAAAGGAAAGCCCTGCCTCAGAGAGCTGCCCCCCTTGTCAATATTACTACCAGCATCCCCATGGAACTAGTCTGAATAGACTTTTTGTGTTTAGAACCTGATCAGCGGCATATTGGCAATGTGTAAGTGATTACAGATCATTTCACATGGTATGTGCAAGCTTTTCCAACTAAAGATCAAAAGGCCTCTACCGTGGCCAAGGTGCTAGTGGAAAATTTCTTTGACCACTATGGTGACCCTCGGCGGATCCACTCTGACCAAGGCAGAGGATTTTGAAAGTTGGCTAATCAAAGAAATGCTCTCTCTATGGGGGGTGCGGAAGTCAAGAACCACCCCTTATCACCCACAGGGGGACCCTCAACCAGAATGTTGTAACCACACCTTTCTAGACATGCTGGGCACCCTCCATCCCAAAGACAAGCCTAAGTGGAGCCAGTAGATTAGCGCCTTGGTCCATGCATATAATTGCACAAAAAATTATGCTACTGGGTTCTCCCCCTACTGCCTCACGTTATGGAGGGAGGCCTAACTGCCCATTGATGTTTGCTTTGGGGTCTCTCCAGATGGGGTCTGAGCCAAAAATTACCTACAATATGTAAAGAAACTGAAAGCTCAATTGAACCATGCCTAGCAACTGACTCAGACAATGGCCGCCAAAATAAATCTCACCAACAAAGAGAGGCATGATAAAAAAGTAAAGGCTCAAGAGCTTCGGCCTGGAGACCGTGTGTTGTTACGCAATTTGGGACTGCATGGAAAACACAAAATTGCTGATTTACCAGTGTACAAGGTGCGCCCAGAGAATAACTCCAAAGCTGTCAAGACCATGCACCGTAACCACTTGCTACCTATCGGCCAAGTCATAATTGAGGCTGAACCATCAGAGATTGGTTCCCCTGGGCTGGTGACTCGTCCTACCCCCTACCCCAGTAGTTACAGATTTAAGGTTTCCCCCGCAGCAGGCCCAGAATGACAGTCCACCTCTGACAAAACTGAGTGTGACAATGCCTATTACCCCTCCTATGAATTGAGTCAGCTGTTTCAATATAACCCTATGACTAATTGTGGGAATGAAGCTGGGACTTCTGGACTGCCTAACCCCCCAGCTTCATCCTTGGAGCCAATGCTCCCTGAAAGAGAAGTGCAAAGTATTACGTCTGAGGTTGCGGACTCTCTGTGTTTTGTGGACCTGTGTGAATTGCCTGAAGAAGGGGCTGATGGTCTGAGTCTCTCTGATGGTACACCAGAACCTGAAGAACAATGTGAGAGTGTTGACAGCCCCCCTTCAGTGCCTCAAAGCCTAATTATGCCACAGCCTCCTCAAAATGAGCAACCTGGGCCTCCATCAGAAGATAATGAGCAAAGTGTTGTGGAAACAGAGGCTACAAAGCAAGGAGCTGACAGTGCTCCAAGTTTGGACATTCCCATCCATGCAAAGGCACCCCCCACAAGTGACAAAAGCTCCAAAGTTAGTGCTGAAAGTACAGAGACTGTGGCCGCTCCCCACAGAAAGACTGGCCGAGCTGTCAAGCCAGTGCTACACTTTAGTTATGATTTCCCTGGGAGACCAGTGGATTTGCCTGTCAATGTGGTTCACAAAGGGGTTTATGTTTCGCTAAGCTCACTGCCCAAATTGAGCCTGACAGCCAACTCCAGGTTACTTGTTCTTCCCTCTCACCATGGTGCCCCTGCCTCATCCAGCCCCAAGTTAGCTGATAGGGAAGGCCCCCCTCTTACATTGTTTAATGTATAAGAAGTTATTAAATGAATCAGTATTACTTGCATGAAACCTGCATAAGTATTGACAATATGCATGTAGTAATGTGAAGTATATTGAAATGTATAGTAATGTAATACGCTAATGTTATATATGTCTCGTTTATATCACATTTTTGATATTGTGATGGTACAGACTTCAAGTGGACGTCAAGTTTTCTCTAGGCAGGGAAGGGTGTAACCCCCCCCCTACAAATGGAGGGTTCCCAAAAAGTCTTCCTTGAGCTTTTCTAAATGCTCACTGCCAGGCTGATGTCCTGCGTTTTTGCAGTTTAAATGTGATTGCCAGAGAGTGCCTATACAGCCTTTGTGTACTGTCTCTTTAAGAGCTGTCTGGATTGCAGTCACAATTAATCTAAAAGGGAACTCTGTTAGAAGATGTGCTTGTTTGCTGATCATTTGTTAGAGTACTAATAATATTGCAGTTTGTTCCAACCTGCCTTCTTTGCAGCATGGACAGTTCTGTTTGTTTCCATCATCTTGGTCCTGGACCACTGAAATGGGCCAATCAGTACATTTGGGACTCTAAAATGGAGCCTGCCTATAGGTGCTTGTTGGGGTCAAAACTTGTAGGAATTGTAGTTTTTGCATTATGGCACCTAAAATAACCTGGAGGGGGAGCCCTTGTTGTGACTGACAGATCAGCCAACCAAACCTTTTGGATCTTGGGGAAGTCCCACACTGCTTGCAGTTTCAGTTAGATCTGAGTTTGAAAGTGAAGAGATAACAGCTTAAATGATTCAAGCAGCAGTCCCGGTGCAGATTCACGTACGAGAACTATAGAAAGGCCTGACTTCTGGCCTGCATGCCTGCCTGCTGTCCCTGAGAGGGAACCTGTGCCTTTTTTGAACTGAATCTGAACTTCGAGAGCAAAGTAAGCCACTGAATTGTGACCAGGCTCATACCTGAAGAAGACCGAAGATTTGCTGAACGCGATTGGCCTGTCTGGACTTCCAGCCACCTCTGAATTCCCGGATTGTGCCGAGAGACTGTAATTGCGACCAGAGAGCCTTTTGCCTGGTACAGTGGAATTTCCTTACATGTGAATGTGTTGTATGCTTATAGTGGGTCGTGATTTAGTTCCCCACTGAGGTTTGGATTGTGTTCCACTTGCTGGAAGCTGCATTAGACTTTCCTTATGTGTAAATGTGCTATGTGCTGCTAGTGGGTCGCGATTTGGTTCCCCACTGTGGTTTGAACTGTATTCTGCTTGCTGGAAGCCGCATCCAGCCCCGTGGACTGAATTCAAAATCATCTTCATTGGGCCTGGGCCTTGCCACACTGGCCCAGCCCGACTACCTGCTGCACAGAGAAAGCCATCGACGAGAGACTTGCCTTGCTTGTGATCAGCCTCCTGCTCAACACTTGAACAGGATCAATGCCTCGGTGATTTGTGTGGGCCCCGCTTCTCCGGGCACTCCAGCTCAACAACCTGCAGTCTCGATTCCATCCTGCCTGTGTCCAGTATTGGGTATCATGAGTAAACATAAGGGTAGCTCCCTGCAACAAGAGTTAAATCTAAAGTGTTGTTATCTGATTGTCTTGTTGCTTTTTCTTTCATGAACTGAGCCCTCCGGCTCCGGATTACAAGTAGTACGTGTTGTGCATGTTACTTTTCTTCCATCACAGGGCCCCAACCAGCTGCAACGTCCCTGGCTAGCCCACCATTTTCCTACCTGGGCACTCAGAGTATGTGACTGTGTGGGGACTTAAAGAGCATGCATAACTGTTTGATTAATATAGTTTTTAAGCCAATCAACCTGATTATGCTCCTTCCTTGTTCAAGTCCCCTGAATAAATTACATCTGACTTATTTGCTGCATTTAACTTGACTGTGGTTCCAGTTTGTGCCAAGAGTACTGTACTGTTGCTATTTACTGTGCATTACCTTGTTTTACAGAGGGTCCCCAGGGTCGAGTCAGAGGAATCTGCCCTGATGGTAAGTGCAAACAGTGTGGGTACTGGTATGGTGTACAAGGGGTACTGTGAAAGTGATTATCGTATATTGCTCAGGCCACTAGAAGGGAAAGAGGGGGGTTACAGTGTCCCGGAGAGCTGTGCCCAGGTTAATTTGACCACTACCAACCCTGACCTCTGGGTGGAGGCACCCGTTTCAGAACTCAGGCCCCTTAACCTGCTACTAGCCATGCAGGCAGGGGTAGTAGCCCTTTGGATAGCACCACCTAAGGGTAACAGGATAAAACCTAACCTAAACCTAACCTATCCTAACAGGACAAAATAACACCTCTGTTGTATCTCTAAGTAAATTTGGTGGAAGCCCATCATACCTTGCAGATCAATCAAATTTTATTTTTTATAATAGTTTTGGTCCTGGGATGATCCTAATAGATTTAAACTGATAGCTGATTATCTGCTTGATTTTGCCATGATTTCATGGGTGTGAAAAATAAATTATTAAATACGAATTTATCTGGTTGATCCTGCCATTTTTCAAACTATGTTCCATTAAATTACTTTCACTTTGATGTACTAATGTTGCGTGACTGAGCCGTGTTCACTGTAGTAAAGGACATGCTGGCAAACATTTTAAGTAAGGCTGGTTTTGCTTAAAAAGGTATGTAAAGTCTGTTTTTATGTTTGCTTGCACGCATGTGCAAGAAACATAGTGCCATCATCCAAGTTTTCGGAAGTGTGGCACCCTGTCTTCCAATTCAGTCAGTGTGTTTGCAGGTGCGGCCACAGTTCACCAATGAATGCTGCAGCTGTCTATGGCAGCAGTTGAAAATGCAGTGCCGTACAGTTCAAAGGGAGAGCTACGCTTCAGTGAGCAGCGATAAGATATGGCGTGCTCATGCACTCCTCCCACACACACACGCATAGTGCGTGCTCATTCTTCCCCCCCTGCACACACACTGTATGGCTGATGGGGGTGCCCAATCCCCCGTTGGCTCTGCTGTGCTCCCCCCCAACAGAGTTCCAGGTGGCACGCTGGGAGCCAACCCCAGCATGGCAACAGTCTGTATGGCCGACGGAGGTGCCCAATCCCCCATCGGCTCCACTGTCCCCAAGAGACTACCGAGTGCCACGCTGGGAGCCCACCCCAGCATGGCAACAGTCCTTATGACTGACGGGGTGCTCAACCTGTCGGCTCCACTGCTCCCCCAAACAGCCTCTTCCAGCTGCCACACTGGGAGCCTCCACCGAGTGTGGCACAAGTCCCGCTGTCATCTAAGAGGGAAAAAACCTGCAAGAAAAACCTTCCTCACTGACTGTCCTGACCCCCTTCCCCTACCAGCGCCCACCCTCTGCGCCTGCCCCTCACACCCCCATCACCCCATACCTACCTCCTGGAATCCAGTGCGATGATCTTCGGTGGACCGGGAACCTTGCGTCTGCAGCGTCAAGCCAGCTGAACTGAAGAAATGCCGGTAAAGCGTATAATGGAATAAATAGGGTTTTTTCAACTTTGATACATATCTCAGGCATTTTGGGGAATTTTTTTCATCAAATTTTCAACATGGGGTTTTTGGGACCCCACCTCATGAATTCTGCCACTGTCAATTTGTTAATCAGGCCGGAAAGGTGATTTCACGGTCACTGTGTGGAACCACCTTTTGGGACCGATTTTCAAAACAACAGTGTCACAGTTTATGAGGTAGGCCCCCAAAAACCCTATGTTGAAAATTTGGTGAAAAAATTCCCAAACATGACTGTTTTATGAGCATGCCTTGCGCTGTTTCTATGCACTCTCGTAAGTTCGCAAATTTTCAATATGTTCACTCCAGATTTTCAACATTGCCATTTTACCACACATTCTTATGAGCAGTACAGCTATCATTTCTCACATCTCGCCCAAAATGTGTTTCCGCGAATGTAGTGCACACCGGCGCAGTCGGTGTGGGAAATCAATGTTCAGGACAGATTAAGAAAATCACAGTGACACTGTTCATGAGTAGAGGTGTTAAAATGGCTATGTTAAGAATTTGGTGAAAAAAGTCCATAAAATGACTGTGTTACGAGCGACCATTGCGCAGTTTCCACGCACCCTCGTAAGTTCATGGATTTCTAATATTTTCAGTCCAGATTTTCACCACTGGCATTTTCCACACTTCCTTATGAACAGTAAAGCTGTCATTTTTCACACCAGGGCCAAAATGTGTTTTCGCACTTCCAGCGCAGAAATGCATGGAATCTGTGGGAAATCACTGTTCGGGACCGATTAAGAAAATCACAGTGACACTGTTCATGAGTGGAGGTTCCAAAATCCCTGTGTTGACAATCTGCTGTAAAAATTCCCCAAACTAATTCCATTACGGGTGTGCATTGCACATTTTCTAACCACGCTCATGACTTCACCAGTTTTTTTAATATTTTCACTGCAGATTTTCAACATAGCCATTTTTTGCACCTCCCCATGAACAATACAGCTGTCATTTTTCACATCCTGTTAGAAATGTGTTTTCGCACCTGTGGTGCCAAATGGCGTAGTCGCTGTGCAAAATCAGCTTTCGGCTAACAAACTGATATTGCCACTGTTCATAAAGTGGGGGTCACAAAAAACCCATGTTGAAAATTTGGAGTGAAAATGTCAATGAACACCTGAGGCATTAGGGTTTCCGACCATAACGCCCCACCCTGTAGAGATTGACAAGCATCAGGGGTGTGACTTGGGATTCTCAACTGTAATGCTCATACCATTCCACACCCTGCAGCCAGTGAGAGGCATCGAGGTGTGCCTTGGAATCTTTGGCCCCAAAGTTCACCCCATTCTCCTATACAGGACCCATCTCACCATATTTCCTGATGGAATGGGATGAGCATATGGGCCAAAGATCCCAAGGCACACCGTGACACTTGTCAGTGTCTGCAGGGTAGGGTGTGATGAAATGGCGTGGCCGTTATGCCTGACGACCCAAAGTCACACCCCAATGCCTGTCAGTCTCTGCAGGGTGGTGGAGGGGCTGGCTTCAGTTCAATACTTCACTGCCATTCCTATTATGCAGCTCTGTAACTTCTACACTACCAATGCCAATGCCAGCATGCAAACATTCGGCATTGACAAATGCTTGTTTTATTTTAAAATAAGTGAGTTTTTTTTTTTTTGTTAAAGAAGCCCCCAGTTGACTAAATCACTTTCACTTTCATAAGAAAGTAGTGTGACCGAGTGGGTTCACTGCAGTACAGGACATGCTGGCAAGCCTTTTAAACGAGGGCTGTTTTGCTGAAAACTTTATGCAAAGTTCGTTTTTCATGTTAAAGTAAGTGAAGTTAGTGTCAAAGAAGCCACCGACTCTAGAGTGAGGAGAGCAAGTGAGTCGGTGGCTTCAGAAGAGCAGACACAAGCTGGAGCGAGCACTGCTATAGCAACAGACAGTCCCTCATGCTTGCGTCTGCTCTTCTGAAGCTGCCTACTCGCTCGCTCTCCTCGCTCTACAGTCGGCAGCTTCTTTGACACTAACTTCACTTACTTTGACATAAAAACAACAGAGCTTTATGATGTTAAGTGGGGAGTAAGTTATAGAGGCAGATGAGCTCTAAGGGATAAAGATCCTGTTGTTGTGGAAATTTCTTCAGTAACAAATAATGAAGAGGAGAAATCTATAGAAAGTATGTGAAATACATGATGAATTATGTCCAACTATTATGTTTTCCAAAGTCTTTTCAAAGGCGTCAACTGCTCTTTAAGAAAGTATGCCGAGAGTGGTAATTCAGAGCTGCATTTGAAAAAAGCTGGAAGGCCAAAGGTATCTTCGGGTCAAAACTAACATGAGCCAGCACGAGCTATTATCAGACTGTCAGAAATAACCCACTGCTAATGTAATGTTAAATTATTTCTTTGATAAACAGTTGGAGTTTCACGAAGATGATCCTGTAGCAGATGCGTAAATACCCTGAAAACACATTTAATACAACATTGTGGAAGTCAAAAGTAAACAAAAGTACCTGAATGTGACACAGAAATAGATTTATCACTGAAAGTTGCACCAATGTGCTCGACTAGGGAATATTTCATTTGGGATGAGGGTAGGGCACTAAATAAACACATGCCACATGCTTTCATTTAATAGATGGGGCCCCGTTTTACAACATCCAGTGCCATTCCACTGGTGAATACTGAAAATAAAACATCCAGCGGCCACTGTTCACATATCAAGAAAGCAGGCACTCCATGCATGAACGAACACATCACACACACAGTGCACACCTGGCATTGTCTAGATACAAGTAACAACCACCACCCATGTGTAGTAATGATTGTACCGAACCAGCTTCCTTTCCGACCAATACCTAGCATCTGGACAAGATCTTCGTCCCCCCCAATAGAGAAGGACACTATAAATAGCTACAGCAGACTTAAAATGTAAATTCTATCAGTGAGGACTCTGCAGCTGTCGTTTTGATTTTGCATTTTGGAACAGTGAGCATGGGCTCAGCATCAGACTGCGGCTGGAAAGCATTGACAAGATAGTAGATTGTTTCTATACAAGGTGCCAATTTTACCTCTGCTGGCTGATTCCCCCTGAGCAGCACTAATGGTAAAAATACTCAGGTAAGCGAAAACTCTGCTACAGTCAACTGATGGTTCTGATGTAGTCAAACTGCCGCCGTGACACCACACAACCAAAGACTGCCACTACTTGTAAATCAGCGATCCTGGCAGCTCTAACCTTATATGACCCAAGCATCAGTCAGCTCCATTAATGCTGCATGAGTTACTTACCAGGGATTTTTTTTCAATCAGTAATCTTTATTTAGTGGCTAATGCCAGTAACATGAGCCCATTAGTAAGTACTGCAGCTTGCGAAATTTGACTTCCCAACCAGAACAAAGTAAAAGCTGGCGGGAGGTATCCTGACCTCCAGCTCAGTTTGCTGCAGTTATTTATGCTGGCGGAAGTTCTGAATGACTTGAAGCATATGCTATGGTTGTGGGTGGCAAATTGTGTGTGCTAGCTGTGTTTGTGTGGCAGCCAGTCTGTGTCAGGTGTGGAGTGATCTCAGTGGTGGTAAGAAGGTTCTTAGGGTTGGAAAGTAGGTCAGGCGTGTGGTCATACTGGGAGGTGTGCAGTCATTGTGGAATAACGCACGGTCATGTGACATGTTTCATCCAATCAGGACACTAGATTGTCAGTGATTTTTCTTACCCATTTTATAAATATATATCTATGGTAATAAATGCACAATGAAAATTAGAGTTTGAATCAGCATTCTGACCATAGGTCTTTTTCAGGAATTATCTATTTGTGTCAGACTGTACAGCAAATTAGGGAGTTGGTTCAGCAAGCTTTTGTCTCCCGCCCCGGCACCTGAAGTGGAGGGATTTGTTGTAACCTGCAAGAGCAGTGAGTTTAGCTACTTGCAGCACTATTTGTGTCTGACTGCACAGCAGGGGACATTTTGGAGTTTTCATTCTAACTTGGCAGGCTTTAATGAAAAGAAGGAGCACCGTTTTCAGGCGACCTCTGAGCCGGGATATCACATGAGTGCTATCAGCCACTGAGTGAAAAGCAGGAAGCAGGGACTCCTGCATAAAATACTTCCTTCCAGTGTGTCCCAGCACAGGAGCAGCACAGAATAGGAGTGGAGTAACTGCCTTGAAGACATTTGTAGGTTGTCTGCAGATAGTCCACAGTCTGCAGGATACTCTGCAGGAGAAACACCTGACCAAGGTGTTCCTTCCAATTGGGTATCTTATCCAGCAAGAGTAAATCCACTAAACATTCAGTTCTCCCAACTACTCTTGCATGTCAAATACATAGGTAGCCTGTGTTGTGAAGAGAAGGTAATGCCAATTCATAGCTGGTCTGGATTGCTAACTTGGTGTATCTGTTGAATTTGGTTGTACTGTACCATAGCCTCACCCTATCTAGGTGACACCTAATAGCTAACCTGTGTTGTTAAGTGTGCTTGTTAAGTTCTTTTGTTCTGTACCGTATCCTCGCCCTATCTAGGTGACCCCTTTAAAGCTAGCCTGGGTTGTTAAGTGTACTTGCTGGATTTCTTTGTGTTGTACCATAGCCTCACCCAATCTAGGTGACATTTATAAAATTAGCCTGTGTTATTTAAGTGTACTTCTTGGGTTTGCTTGTGTTTAACCTTTGCTGCATCCAGTCTAGGTGACTGCTATTAGAGAACTGTGCTGGACCTGTGAGTCATTTTCCCAGTGAAAGCTGTTTTTTAAACAGTGGTTCCAGTTCTATAACTGTTTCATCTATACTGGCCTATTAACAAGTCCCCTAGAATTTTGCCGTTCTGTCGTTGTGGAATTTTCCACAGAATTTGCATCATGTCACAGAATATATGTAGTGCCACAGAATTCATTGTTCTAGGTGAATTTTCATTCAAATATAGTTTTTCCATAGTGCCCGGCACACTTCCCCATCTCCAAATCCTAAAGCTCCTCTTCTGTGCTCAGCATGTGATATCATCGATGACATCACATAGTTTAGCCAATGGCAGGACTGCATTCTGACACAGAAATTAATAAATCATGCCACAGAAATCAGAAAATGCTGCCACAGAAATCTAGGAGCCCTGCCACAGAAATCAGGACAAAGTGCTGCAGAGCACTAGGGACCCTGCCTATTAGTAAACTCAGTGAGTGTTTCTGATTTGCACTCGGGGCCAAATTTTGCCACAAGCCCTGCATCCAACCCTTTCTTTGCCACAGCTGTGCCATTCCTATCTTCCACAGCTGTGCCCAGTTTTACAGTCTCAGGTGCAATTACGACAGCTTACCCGCCAAAATCTCAGGCACAAGCTCCATGAAAACAGACCCTAGTATTGACATAAGCTAGACCACAAAAAGATGGTCTAGCAAGCATCAACTGCCGCAAGGGACAGAAAATCCCTTTAGAATGCCACAAGCCGGATGCACCATATCTTTGGTGCATCTGGGGCTTGCAGCAATCATGGACATTTGAAAATCTGTCCCTCTGTGTTCAGTATCATTTTAGAACTGCATGATGTATTGCATTCTCCCAGGCCCCCCTTCTGACCACTCACTGGTCACATGCCATCTCGCGTTTTCATCCCTTCCTAAAATAGGCGGCAGATGGAAACTCAACACCCAGCTTTTAAAAGACCTGGGTATAAGGCAATCTGTCGCAAACCACATCACACAGTTTGTGTATGTCAATCATAACACTACCAGCAAACCAGACATTGAATGGTGCAATTTAAAGACGTATTTAAGAGGCTTACTTATTGGTTTGGTGTCTAGGCATAAAAAAGAACATACACATAAGTTGTTCAATCTCATTTCCCAAATTAGAGCCATTGAAGCCAAAATGTCCCCATCTATATCAGAACAAATCAAACAATAGCTTATTAAATTGAATGACGCTTACTTGACTATCCTGCGAGAGAAGGCTGAATTTGCGATTATCAAAACCAATGCTTCCTACATTGATCAAGGGGAAAAAGCGGGACCCTCCTGGCATTGCGAATTAAGCAACAGAAATTGTCCAGACTTATCGCTGCCATTCAATCACCCATGGACGGTACCTTAAAAACTTCCCCATCAGAGATTACGGCTGAATTTAATTCATACTACCAGCAATTATACAGCTCCATACCAAATCCCCCTTCTCTAGACAGTTTAGATAAGTATCTTCTAGACTCCCATTTACCCTCCCTGTCCAAAAGTCAACAACTCGCATTATGCACTCCCATCACCCAAGAAGAAATTTTCAGAATTATAAAAGATCTCCCATTAGAGAAAACCCTGGGACCTGATGGCTTTTCACCCAACTTCTATGAAGTTTAAGTGAAGCAACTAGTTCCTTTACTTGTCCCCCTATACCAGCACATTCTCTCTGCTTCCGATATAGATAAAACCTTGTTCGAGGCTCTAATTGTTCTTTTACCGAAACCTGGTAAGCCCCCCGAGGTAACAAGTTACCGGCCAATTTCTCTTATCAACCAAGACACTAAAATTCTGACCAAATTACTAGCTGATTGTATTAACACTGTTCTCCTTGATCTAATCAGATTGGAACAGGTGGGATTTATGGCAGGCAGATCCTCTGTTGATCATTTACGTACTTTAGCCCATGTCTTCTCGGCATCCAGGGATGCACAATACCCTGCTGCTCTGGTTTCCCTGGATGCCAAGAAGGCATTCGATAGGGTTGACTGGAACTTTTTGTTCCACACCTTGCATGCTTTCGGCTTTCCCTTGACATTACAAAATTGGATCCATACATTGTATAAATCACCTTCAGCAAGGGTGACTTGCAATGCAGTGGTTTCGGACCTCTTTCCTCTGAGATCTGGTACAAGACAGGGGTGCCCTTTATCCCCCTTACTTTTCAATTTATACCTGAAGCCTCTGATACGGAGGCTAGTTAATTGTCCCAAGATTCATGGCATAACTGTAAATGATTACAAAATTAAAGTATCAGCATATACCGATGACTTATTGCTTCAGCTCTCCCATCCTACCCTGTCAATTTCTCCCATGTTAGAGATCATAAGGGAATATAGTGCCTTTTCAAATTATAAATTAAACGTAGATAAAATGGTTGTTTTCCCCCCTTAATGATAAAATAATGAAACACGTAATTCAGGCCTTCAGTTAATACAGCTAATATTTTTTAAGGCAAGCTACCTCTTGCTGGGAGCTACAATACTGAACAAAGGATTTGCAAGAAAGCGAGTTGTGCTCACAACAGAGGGAGGTGAACCTTGCAATTGTCTTTGGTTTGTAGCAGATATTCTACAGGTGGAGGCTACTTCTAACTGAAAGGTGAAACAAGGAACTTAATCAGGAAAAGACAGTCTTGTTACAGTTCTTAAGATTTTCAGTGCAGGAAGAGTTTAAACCCTGGGCTAAACATTTGTCACAAATCCTGAAAAAAGTGCAGGTACAGGTTGTGTATTTGACCCAGACAGTAAACTGTTTTGGATTTATCTTTGCGTGCCTTAAAGGAAATTCAGACTTTCTCAGGAAGTGATTACACCATAAGCTACTTAATCAGCCAATAGCTTTGGTAACAGACCTGAGAACAATAGTATTATAAGCAAGTGTTTTATAGCAAACTCATCAGAACAGCTAATATTTTTTAAGGCAAGCTATCTCTTGCTGGGAGCTACAATACTGAACATAGGATTTGCAAGAAAGCGAGTTGTGCTCACAACAGAGGGAGGTGAAACTTGCAATTGTCTTTGGTTTGTAGCAGATATTCTACAGGTGGAGGCTACTTCTAACTGAAAGGTGAAATAAGGAACTTAATCAGGAAAAGACAGTCTTGTTACAATTCTTAAGATTTTCAGTGCAGGAAGAGTTTAAAGCACAACTGACTTATTTTGGGGCTGACTGCTTTCAGAAGCACAAACCACCAGGCTGTTTTGGGGCTGGGGAGGTTTACCTGTGTCTGACTTGGATGTCTGGATTTTCTCTGTTTGATTAGCAGGGATTTGCTCTGTCAAATTGTTGTGTATGGTATCTTGCTGACAGGAGCACTCATGCATGCCAGTGGGTCAGAGCTCTTGGCTGATTGTTTTGTGAGGGCACAGTTTAGGCCCAACCCCTTCCCACCCTCACCCCACCCACCCACCCTGGAAATAGTTCCTTTATACCTGGGGTTCTGACATCATTTCCTCAAGAGTGCAAGGTGCATATCAATGTCATATCCTCTCTAGCACACAGCACTGAAAATATAAGCATACACATTGTATAATATATACATTGCTATATAACAAATCAATCACACACACAAAAAAAAAAGTACATAATCATGTAGGGAGTAGTGCAATGTAATGGCTGTGGGGCAGCAGTCTTCCGGGAGACTTTCTGGAGGCTGAGATGCTGCCCTATTTGCAGACAACTCTCTGCCCTGAGGGAGGAATTTGCCCATCTTCAGGCCACACTGGACAGTAGTAAGGGAACCTTCCCCCAGGCCAGACTGGATGGTAAGAAGGGAACCTCCCCCATCCAGGGAGCACCAGAGCCACCACCACTGCCTCAGAGGTTGCAAAGACACAGCAGTTGGACCACAGTGGGCTCAGGAGGGGTGAGGATGGTGGAACAGAGGCACACCAGTCAGTTCCACTCCACAATCCATACACCATTCTGGGGGAGCACAGCTCCCCTATGGATGCACCCACAGAGGAGATTAAGGAGGCTGAGGACACATGTCACAAGGGAGGCCCACAGGAAGGAGGCAGAGGACACCACAAGGAAAGGAAGCAGCTCCTGGTGGGGGACTCAGTTATTAGGGGATAGAACTGGGGGGAGCAGGGAAAACTGAAGTAAGGTGCCTGCCTGGTGCCATGGCTTGGAGGGACAGGAAGCGCATCCTCAGGATCATGAGAACAGCTGCACGGGAGTCTGAGCTGGACATCATTGTCCACCTAGAGACAAATGACTTGGCTCAACATGAGATTAGAGCAGTGCAGAAGGACTTTGTAGAACTGGGAAGGGGCCTAAGACAAGTAGCACACACACAGTATCCTTCTCAGAGGTGCTGCCTGTCAATGGCATGAGTGAGGCGAGGGTACTTTGCACCATGCAGTTTAATGAATGGTTGAAAAAATGGTGTGGAACACAGGGGTTTGGCTTCATTGGCAACTGGGGTTCCACCTGGAGGGACACCAGCCTATACTGGCAGGATGGTCTGCATCTGTCCAGGAAGGGAACAAGTCTTTTGAGCAATCGGTTTAAATGCTTCATTGGCAAGCTTTTAAACTAGTCAAGGGGGGAGGCACTGATAAGCTGCAGGAAAATCCCAGCCTCTCCCTACAAAACAGGGTACTAAATGAGAAAAAGACCAAGGTAGAAAGGTCAGTGGGGGATGCTGCAACTGAAGGTAAAGCCATCAAAAAATGGAAAGCAATGAGTACCAATGCCCATAGTCTGAGTAACAAGCTTCCTGAAGTAGTGGCCTTGATGGAGGAGGAACATCTGGATATCGTGGCAGTCACAGAAACATGGTTCACACAAAACCATGACTGGGACGTAAACATACCAGGATACACACTATCTACAGGAGGGACAGAGAGGGTAATAGAGGAGGAGGTAGCTCTTTACATAAGGAAGGAATCAAAGCAGCAGAACAAAAGGGAAAACAGGGAGGAGAAGAAGCACTGTGGGTAGAATTTGGAGACCGGCAATGGCACCAATCCTCACAGGGTTGTATACAGACCCTTCTCAGGGGAGGAAATGGACAAGGAAATGATAGAAAGTATACTTAGTAAGGCAGAAAAGGGAGATATTGTTGATGAGCATCTGAATATGCCAGATGTTAACTGGAGTGCAGTTGCAGCAGCCACTTGAAGAGTGGGTTATTCTAGATGCCCTACAGGGGCATGCCTTGACAACTAGTATTGGAGCCCACTCAAGAGGGAGCAATCTTAGACCTGGTTCTCTCAAATGGAGATGAAGAGAGGATCACAGATGTAGAAGTGGGTAGCCATCTGGGAACTAGCGACCATCAGACAGTATGGTTCACAATAAACACAGCAATAAGTCAAGCCATACAAAGGCAAGGTACTGGACTTTAGGACAGCTGCTTTGCCAAAATGGGTGAGTGCTCAAGGAATGCACTAGCAAATGGGCAGGAAGGAGGGTTGGAAGAACAAGGGGAATAATAAAACTGCCATCACAGGGTAACTAGCCTTTGTGTGAAGCAAATAAACAAAACTAAATGATGTAAGAAACCACTATGGTTCTCAAAGGAAGTGGCAGTGAAGGTTCAAGAGAAAAAAAGCTTTCAGGAAGTACAAGGAATCACAGAAGGAGCAGGACACAGAACTGTATCAGTTAAAGCAAAAGGAAGCTGGGAAGGCAGTCAGAACAGCAAAGGCCCAAACTGAGGAAAAGATAGCCAACTCAGTTAAGAAGGGAATAAAACCTTTTATAGGTACATCAGGGGAGCGAAGGAGGCCAAGGGAGGGATAGTGAGGCTTAATAAAGGGGGAGGGTGGGCAGAGGTGACTGTGAAAAGGCAGAGCTACTAAACAAATATTTTGCTCTGTATTTACAAAGGAGAGGGAAGGTACCTAAAACAAACAGTAGAAACACTCTGGATACAGAAGTTGATACCAGCCATTTACAGAAGAAAGGGTTCTGAAAGAACTCTTAAAACTGAAGGTGGACAAAGCAATGGGGCCTGATGGATTCATCCCAGAATTCTAAAAGAACTAAGGGTGGAATTAGTGACACCACTGACTACCCTCTTTAACAAATCATGGGAGGATGGGGTGGTACCCGAGGACTGGAGGAAGGCAGATGTGATTCCCTTCACAAAAGTGGGAGCAAGGCTGAGCAGGAACTACAGACCTGTTAGTTTAACCTCAGTGGTAGGGAAAATGATGGAATCACTTCTGAAGGAAAGAATTGTCGAGTATCTAGAGGCCAGAGGGGCACAGGACCCAAGGCAGCATGGATTCACAGCGGGAAGGTCATGCCAGACAAATCTGATAGATTTCTTTGACTGGGTGACCAAAGTAATAGATCAGGGAGGGGCTGTGGACATGGCCTACCTAGACTTTGGCAAGGCATTTGACACAGTCCCACACAAAAGATTAATATACAAGTTAGCTGGCCTGGGAGTGGGTCCCAAGATGACAGCCTGGGTAAAAAATGGGCTGGAGAATAGGACACAGAGAGTAATAGTAAATGGAGTACACTCTGAAGAAAGGGGGGTTACTAGTGGGGTACCACAGGGTTCAGTATTAGGACCGGTCCTCTTCAATGTCTTTATAAGCGACATTGCAGAGGGACTGGAAGGAAAAGTATGTCTCTTTGCAGATGACACAAGATCTGCAACAGAGTTGATGCACAAGGTGGGGTGGAAAAGGATGAAAAGGGACTTGGCAAGGTTAGAGGAATGGTCAAATGTATGGCAGCTTAGATTCAATGCTAAGAAGTGCAAGGTAATGCACCTGGGAAACAAAACCCAGGGAAGAGTACACAATGGGGGTGAGATACTAACAACAACAAAATGGAAAGGGACCTGGGGTAGTCATATCAGATGACCTAAAGGTGGGCAAGCAATGTGAGAGGGCAGCAAGGAGGGCTGGGGGGATACTGGGATGCATGGGAGAGGCATCACCAGTAGAAAACAAGTTATTATCCCTCTGTACAGACAGCTGGTCAGACCCCATCTGAGTACTGTGTGCAGTTCTGAGACCCAGTCTTCGCAAAGACATAGACAGGATGGAAGCTGTCCAGAGGAGGGCACTAAAATGGTGCAGGGTCTGCACAGGAAGACATATGAAGAGAGACTTAGGAGCTTAATATGTATAGCCTCGAGGAAAGGAGGGAGAGGGGACATGATAGAAACTTTCAAGTACCTCAAGGGAATCAACAAAGTCCAAGAGGGTAGCATCTTTCAAAAAAAGAGGTGTGCAAGAACAAGGGGGCACAATTTGAAGATGGGGGGGCGGCTCAGAGGTAGTTTAAGGAAGTATTTTTTCACAGAGAGGGTTGTGGATGCATGGAACGGCCTTCCGGAGGAGGTCGTGGAGTCAAAAACAGTGGTGGAATTCAAGCATGCATGGGACAGTCATAAGGCAATTCTAGGGGTTAGAAAGAAGTAGGCTGCTGGTTAACTAGGATCTGCAGCTTATCCAGTAGGCAGGGAAATGGGCAGACTGGGTGGGCCAAGCGGTCCTTATCTGCTGTCAAATTCTATGTTTCTATGTTTCCATGTTTGTCCTGGGAAAAAGAATCCCTGAGATACCTAGGTATAGTGCTCCCGAAAAACCCAGTCCTTTTTCAAAAGAAAAATTTGTACTCTTTACTGACCATGCTTACTCAAGACTTAAAAAGATGGTCCCTTCTCCCACTCTCTCTTTGGGGCAAAATGAACCTGATCAAAGTGAATGTCTTTCCTCGTCTCCTTTATCCACTCAATCTTTTAAAATTTATGGCTTCCCCTCTCATGGTTCAAGAAAGTCCATAGTCTTTTTGTCGATTTCATATGGGCTGGTAAAAAAACTCATCTGGCTTTTCATAAACTAGCTGCATCTAAATCAAAAGGTGGCCTTCATCTCCCTCACCTAGGTCTCTATTACTGGGCTTGTCACGCCAGTAAATATCTGAGATGGCTTGAGATAGAAACACTTCCCTCTTGTACACCACTCTGGCTCAAAATTGAATCTGCCTTGATTCGACTCCATGGTCTTTCCCCGTCTGCACTTTTATTCACCAAGGCCAAATTTCTTCCTACACAACTTCAGTCCACCCCGATTGCTCTCTCTGTTAAAGTGCATTCCCAGCTTTGCACTTTCCTGAAGTATGACCACTGTTCAGATTTGACACTACCATTAATGGGAAATCCTAATCTTAAAATTGATGGTAAAATTCTCTCCACTTCCTAGTTACCACAGCTCACTGATTGTATTCTCTCTCACTTTTTAAATGGATTAACAGGATCCTGGTTATCTTCACCGGAGATTTTAATCAAGTTTAATATTCCAAACTCCTGTATCTTTAAAATTTTCCAATTACGCCACTTGTTGATAAAAACCATAATGGTTGCCCTTCCTTTGCCTAAATCCTCACCCTTCAACACGGGGCTTGCCCCTTTAGCAGGCCTTCCCCATGCCGTGTCCAAGATGTTTAATATTCTCTTTGACTGGATTCACCCAGACCATTTTGGGCCTTCAAATTATTGGATTAATCTCCCCGGGACAATTATGAATTGGCCAGTTTTATGGCAAGGGTGTCACAAGTTCATTACACAGGACAGACTCCGCCTCATGCAATTCCGCATATTACATAATCTATATTATTCCCCATAAAAAATGGCTAGATATGGCATAATCTCTTCTTCAACTTGCGTCAGATGTGCACAGGAAGAAGGTAACTTGCTTCATATCTTTTGGACCTGTCCAAAAATAACCCACTTATGGACACTTATCAAGCAAACAGCAGACCCTCTTCTAGATCTTGAGCTGTTCACGGCTAAAATCTGCCTCCTGGGTGATTTCTCGGAAATATCGGTTTCTACCCATAAATTCCATATGGCCTTAATTTCCATATCAGTCAAAAAATTGATACTGAAGCATTGGAAGGACAGTGAAGATATCTCCTGCACTGAATGGCTGAGAGAGCTATTAGCTAATCTCAGAACAGAAAGCTCAATAGCCAGTCTCCAGAACACTATAACCAGATTTAGTAAGATTTGGGGCCCCTTGCAAGCTCTCGATCCCCTGCATTCTGTATAATATTATGAGTCCGACTTTAAGTCCTAAGGATATATGTTTACTTATACTGTGCAAGTTTTTTTTGGGGGGGGGAGTGAATATTGGGGGGATGGGGAAGGACTCACCAAATAATAGGTCATATACTACTGATGTTCTGTATTACTGATGGTGTTTTGTCCTTTATATGTATAAAATGTCAATAAACTTGAAATTGAAAAAAGAACTGCATGATGTAGTTTATGTCCTTTTCAGTCACAGAGTTTCTATAGTAGAACATAGATGCATTGTACCAACAACTGAAGTGTTCAGCAAGGGACATAAACTACATCACACAGTTCAAAAATGGGATTTACTACCTGTGTGTAAATCAGAAATGCTCACTAGAATAATTAAAATACTTGTACAGATGGACTAGTAACAGAACTGAAGCCAGTATTTAAAAATCATCCTCTACAGGGAAAATTGACTTACAGGTTCAGCGTGATTCTCCTCGAAGTTAGCCTGTACTGTTTAGTAAGTGTAATAACATAGAAACATAGACTCTGATGTCAGATAAGGACCGCTTGGCCCACCTAGTCTGCCCATTTCTCTACCTACAGGATAAGTTGCAGATCCTAGTTAACCAATAGCCTATTTCTTCCTACCCCCACAAGAATTGTCTTATGTCTGTCTCGTGCATTCTTGAATTCTCCCAGTTTTAGACTCCACAACCTCCTCAAGAAGGCCATTCCATGCATCCACCACCCTCTCTATGAAAAAATACTTCCTCACATTGCCCCGAGTCGTCCCCCCTCTATCTTCAAATTGTGCCCCCTTGTTGTTGCACATCTCTTTTCTGAAAGATTCACCCTCTTGGACTTTGTTGATTCCACTGAAGTACTTAAAAGTTTCTATCATGTCCCCCCTTCCCTCCTTTCCTCAAAGGTATACATATTAAGCTCCTTTAGTCTCTCCTCGTATGGTTTCTCTTGCAGACCCTGCACCATTTTAGTTGCCCTCCTCTGGACTGCCTCTATCCTGTCCATGTCCTTGCGGAGATGGGGTCTTCAGAACTGGAAGCAGGACTCCAGATGGGGTTCACCAACTATCTGTACAGAGGATTAACAACTTCCTGTTTTCTGCTGGTGATGCCTCTCCCTATACATCCCAGTATCCCCCCAGCCCTCCCTACTGCCTTCTCACATTGCTTGCTAACCTTAAGGTCATCTAATATGATTACCCCACGGTCCCTTTCCATTTTGTTGTTACTACCTCCCCCCCCCCCAATTGTGTAATCTTCCCTGGGTTTTTGTTTCCCAGGTGTATTATTTTGCACTTCTTTGCACTGAATCCAAGCTGCCATACTTCTGACCATTCCTCCACACTTGCCAAGTTCCTTCTCATCCTTTCCACACCTCCTTGTGTATCAACCCTGTTGCAGATCTTTGTGTCATCTGCAAAGAGGCATACTTTTCCTTCCAGTCTCTCTGCAATGTCACTTATAAAGACATTAAAAAGGGCTGGACCCAGTACTGAACCCTGCAGTACCCCGCTAGTAAACCCTCTTTCTTCAAAGTGGACTCCATTTACAATTACCTTCTGTATCCTGTTGTCCAGCCAATGTTTTACCCAGGCTACCACACTGGGACCCACTCCCAGGCTGGTTAATTTGATTATTAGTCTTTTGTGTGGGACTGTGTCAAATGCCTTGCTAAAGTCTAGGTAGGCCATGTCCATAGCCCCTCCCTGGTCTGCTACTTTGGTCACCCAGTTAAAGAAATCAATTAGATTCGTCTGACATGACTTCCCGCTGTGAACCCATGCTGCCTTGGGTCATGTGCCCCACTGGCCTTTAGGTACTCAACAATTCTTTCCTTCAGAAGTGATTCCATCACTTTTCCTACCACAGAGTTCAAACTGACAGGTCCGTAGTTTCCTGCCTCTGTCTTGCTCCCACTTTTGTGACGGGGAGTCACATCCGCCTTCCTCCAGTCCTCAGGTACCACACCTTCCTCCCATGATTTGTTAAAAAGGGTAGTCAGTGGTGTCACTAGCTCTCCCCTTAATTCTTTTAGAATTCTGGGGTGAATCCCGTCAGGCCCCATTGCTTTGTCCACCTTCAGTTTTAGGAGTTCTTTCTGAACTCTTTCTTCTGTGAAAGGACTGGGATCGATCCCCTATCCAGAGTGCTTCTGTTAACTGGATTAGGCACCTCCCCCTCCTCCTCTTTTGTGAATACTGAGCAGAAGTATTCGTTCAGTATCCCTGCTTTTTCATTGTCCCTCTCTGCCCACCCACCGTCCATTCTATTCAGCCTCACTATCCCTCCCTTTGTCTTTCTATGCTCCCTGATGTACCTATAGAAGGTTTTATCCCCTTTCTTAACCAAGTTGGCTATCTTTTCCTCAGTCTGGGCCTTTGCTATCCTGACTTCCCTCCCTGCTTCCTTCTGCCTTAACTGGTACAGTTCTTTGTCCTGCTCATTCTGTGTTTCCTTATACTTCCTAAATGCTATCTTTTTCTCCCTAACCTTCCCCACCACCTCTTTTGAGAACCACAGTGGCTTTTTCTTTCATTTTGATTTGTTTATTTGCTTCACACAAAGGCTTGTTGCCTCTGTGATGGCAGTTTTGATGTTTCCCCATTGTTGCACCACCCCTCCTTCTAGCCTGTTTGCTAGTGTTTTTCTAAGGCACTCCCCCATCTTGCCAAAGTCAGCCCTCCTGAAATCCAGTACCCTCACTTTTGTATGGCTTGACTCTGTAGCTGAGTTTACCATGAACCACACTGTTTGGTGGTCACTTATTCCCAGATGGTTACCCACTTCTAGATCTGAGATTCTCTCACTGTCCCATTTGAGAGAACGAGGTCTAAGATTGCTCCCTCATGAGTGGGTTCCAGAACTAGCTGTCTGAGGCATGCCACCTGTAGGGCATCGAGAATGACTCTGCTCTTGGATGTGGCTTCAGCAAAGGTGCTCCAGTTAACATCTGGCATATTCAAGTCCCCCCTCAACAGTATCTCCCCTTTCTCTGCCATCCTAAGGATGCCTTCTATCATATCCTTGTCCATTCCTTCCCCCTGACATGGGGGTCTGTATACAACCCCTGTACGGATTATGGTGCCATTTTCAGTCTCTAAGGTGACCCACAGTGCCTCCTCTCCTCCCTGTTTACTCTTTTGTTCCATTGCTTTTATCCCTTCCCTTACATATACAGCAACTCCTCCCCCTCTTCTACCCTCTCTGTCTCTCCTGTAGGTTGTGTACCCTGGTATGTTGACATCCCAGTCATGGTTCTCTGTGTACCATGTTTCTGTGACTGCTACGATATCCAGGCATGCCTCTTCCATCAAGGCCACCAGTTCATGGAGCTTGTTGCCCAGACTACAGGCACTGGTACTCATTATCCTCCATTTCTTGATGGCCTTACCCCTTTCTGGCCCATCCCTGTCCTTATTGCCTTTGTCATTTTCTCCATTTACCCCTGCCCTTCTCACTATCAACATCTCTATCTTGGTGTTTACCTCACTTACTACCCTGATTTTTAGGGGGGGCTAGGATTTCCCTGCTCCTTTCCAGTGCCTACCCCTTGGCTAGTTGAAATGCTTGCCAATGAAGTATTTAAACCTATCAACTAGGATCCTGGTACCTCTCCTGGACATCATGCCAGTATAAGCCTGCATCACTCCAAGTGGACACCCAGTCCCCAATGAAGCCAAATCCCTGAGCTCCACACTAGTTTTTCAACCACTGATTGAATCCCATGGTGTGGAGCACCCTAGCCTGGCCCATGCCAAAGACAGGCAGCATCTCAGAGAAGGTTACCATGCGTGCTACTTGTCTAAAGCCCCTCCCCAACTCCACAAACTCTTTCTGCACTGCTCTGATCCCTTTCTCAGCCAGGTCATTTGTTCCTAGGTGGACAATGACATCCAGCTCCCTCCCCCATGTATCTGCTCCAGTGATCCTGAGGATTCACCCCCTGTCCCTCCAAGCCATAGCGCCAGGCAAGCATGCTATTAACAACTGTTTCTCTATCTGGGTCACCAAACATAGGGTTGGCCAGTATGGTTCTAGCATAACAGTACTAGAGAGGTAGGGGACAACTGGTTAGTATCAGAAGTCTAAGGGTTATCATAAGGATTATTATAGGGATGAGGTTCAGTGGGAAGCAAGTCAGTTGCAGGGGCTGTGGGCGCCATACTTCAGGGCAACACTCTGAAGGAGGGGTCATACCCCTTCTGCAAGACCTTTGCTGAGCTTCATGCTCAGCTGATAGCAAGGGAAGAGATATCACTCTTCTGGCACCAGCTCAGCTGGAACCCACATCCCACACCTCCAGAGGCCCACTGGTCCAGGGGGTTGGAGAGTGGTGGGGAAGGGAAGGTGTGGCGGGGCAGCCCCATGGAGGTCAAGCAGCCCCACTCCATCCAAATGGTAAATCACTTTACACCTCTGGAGGAGACTCAGGAACTTGACTCCACAGGGGGGACTCTGAGTCAGTCGAAGGAAATGGAAGTGACGACCTGGTGGCACCCAGGGATGACAGCAGGAAGAAGGCAGCTAGGAGAGTCTTAATGGTTGGGGATTCTGTGACCAGGGGAGCAGAGAGGGTGGTGAGGGGAGGGGTGGGGATGGTCAGGTGCCTTCCTGGGGCATCAGCCATCTGGGCAATAGACAGAGTTGGAGGTGCTGGTACACTTTGGTACCAACGATCTGGCCAACCAGCCTGTGAAGCAAGTGAAGCAGAACTTTCAGAGTCTGGGGGAGAGAGACTGCAGGCACACTTGACCTCCCTGGCCTCTTCCTAGGTCCTTCCTGTGTAAAGCAGGGGGGAGGGAAAGATAAAGTATGAAGAGAAGAAGTCTAGGAGTTAAATAGGTGGTTAAAGGGATGGTGTCTACAGAAAGGGTACCTCTTTGTTGGGGACTGGAGGGATTTCTGGGACAGAAGGCTCTTCAATGGTGACGGCCATCACCTGTCAAGGGAGAGGACCACTGCATTGAGGCAGAAGTTTAATGTCTACACTGGACAGTTAAAGTGACTGCAGGGAACACTGAGCCTGTAGAACCATGGTAAGGGGAGTGAAGCAGGGAAACCTAACTAGTTCTGCTACTATACAGGGCACTAGTGGGTAAAAATAAGGTCAAGGTTCTAACAGGAGTAGTGGAAGAGACTACCGGAGGAAGACTCTCAAGGTCTGCAAACAACAGGAAAAATAAGAAGTTAAGGAGAAGGGGAAAGAATGCAGGAAGATGATACAATACAGCAAAAGAGGATCTGGAGTTAGTTGGAAAGGGGCCTGCCTTAATGCCAGGAGTCAAAGTAATAAAATCAGTGAGCTCCAGGCATTGGTGGCAGACACTGATATGAACCTAGCAGCCATTACAGAAACTTGGGCCACAGAGAAAAATGACTGGGACTTGTCTGTCCCAGGTTACACAATGTTAAGACAGGAGGAAAGGCAAAGTGCGGGGCATAGCCCTGTTTGTCAGGGAGGGCATAGAGGCTGTGCAAGACGTATCAGGGGAAGCAAAAAGGAAACGGAGTCACTATGTGTTCTCCTCACGGCATCCTCAGGCAGGAAAATAAGGGTGGGGGTGATCTAAAGACCACTAGAACAAGGGGAGTGAGAGACTGAGAGCTCAGGGACGTGCTGGCAAGGGGAGTGAAGAGGGAAAAGTGGTGGTGGTGGTGGTGGTGGGCAATCTGAACCTGCCAAATATTGACTGAGACATTCCAGCAGCCAGGTGCACCTGACGTCTGGCCCTGTTGGGTTCATTACAGGACTGCCTGACAGGCAGTCATTCTTGATTTGATGCTTACCAGCTCGAAGGTGGTGGGTGGAGTGAGGGTAAGGGAGCCACTGGGGTCAGGTAACCATAATTCCATTTGGTTCAGGCTGGCCCTTGGGATCACAATGCCCCTATCAAAAACTGAAGTCCTAGATTTCAAAAGAGCAGAGTTCAACCAGATGAAGGAGCTGGTCTGAGACAAAATGAACAGGGTGGACAGCACTGGAAGGGAACAAGAAAGATGGGAGGAACAATCAAGGGGACCATTCTCGAGGCAACAAATTCATGCATGAGAACTGTGTGACAGGGTAGGATAGGACCCTGTCCCATTTGTTAAGAGAAAGTGTTTAAAATGCAAGGATCTTTCCTTTTCTGTCTCTTCTCTGTCTGGTTGCACAACCAAATTTTCCTGTAAGACTTCGGACTTGATCAACCTGACAGGCTCGCAGTTCTTTGCCTCTTACTGTCTCTCAGTTTTCCCTTGCTGTCTGTTTTTCCTCCCTTGCATATCTGCTGATATAAAAATATGTGGTAATGTAACTGATGTTAGGATCTCTTTTGTTTAGAAAATATATAGTGTTAACTGTTGAAATGTACATATTTATGATTTGAGATGACTGCAAAAAGCTGTTGGAAACTAGAGGTTACCTTCACGTAAATCTTTGAGCCTTTTGCAGAAGGGGCCTCCCAGCAAGCACACTGTATTCTAGCAGCTCCTGCATGAAATTTACAAAAACAGGATGCTTGCTAAGGATGGGGGATGAAAGGACTTACAAAAGAGCTAAGCTGCAACTGCAAAAAAGATTAGAAGAAAAAGGGACAGAGACTGAAGGAAAACTCTAATGGGTCTTTATTTTATTTTGCCTTTGTAAACAGTTATACTGAACAAGTTTATTTTATGATGAATTCAACAACTGCTCCTGGTTTTCCTATGCTTCCTGACCTGTGCCTCGACGACAAACTGTTCCTAAATGAGACCAATATATGGTTGTAAGAAAGGGTGTGGGAGGCAGTGTGGGTCAAGAAGTAAGGCTTAACCCATGACAGAGTGTAGGTTTCTGGTGAATTGATCCATGCCTGGGAGGGGTTTGTGGCACGAGGCCGCATGATGAGTGCCGACAACCACCCCGGCATGGATTAATTCCCCATGTAACCCACGCTCTGGAGTGGGTTAATACACTTATAAAATGGCCAGGGAAAATTGGAACTGTATGCTCACAGACAGAGATGCGAAAGACGTGAAATTTTGCAACTGGAAGCTTTATTTATGAACACAGAACACAACGGTGAAAGCTTTAGTCAGCAACACAGAACAGAACAGTTCAGAGCACAGCACAACTGTTCTGGATGTACAACTTCTACAGGGAACGACCTGCTGAACTTGCTAGTACTATACAACAAAAGTGGAAAATAGCTGTATGCCACAACATGCATGCGGAATTAAGTCCAGAGCCCAAAAGACTAGCACAAGCTTCATGAAAAACAGTAAGGAGGGAGGGCTAGCAGGAGTCAGGGAGACAGAACTTGGGCTGGGGAGGCAACAGTAAGGAGAGAGGGCTTAAACGAGTGGGTAGCACAGATATCCAGTTGGGGAGGGTAGCAAATGCATGCCACAGTACACTGAGAAACAGAATACAATACTGACCCACTGTAAACATGCCACATAACATTCAGCGAGTGAATACAACAGTTAGACAGGTTACACTTGCGAAACACTGCCATCGTCCCTTCAGCTACTAGTCAGCTGCCGCACTTCAGGGATAGACGTACTGACGGGGCCATTATAGTAGCAGAAATTCACTGCCTCATTGATGGTAAAATTCTCTAGGTGGAAGGGGTTAGCCGCTGGGATGTTGGGTACACTGGGGTTTGGTGCCTCTCTGCTACAGGTTGCCTCTGCTGTCTGTGGGCCTGCGTCAGGTGGATCGGTGGGTGGCTTGCTCACAGTGGCATTCAGTGGGGATGCTTTGGTGCTGCTGGACAGAATGTTAGACCACTTTTGCCTATCACTGCTGGAGGTGGACCAGTAGTTCCACAGGCTGCTCTCACAGCAGTGGCCTGTGACTGACATTATCTCCCATGATGCCAGGCCAGCTTCGGAGAGAAGATGGACTGCCATGCTTCAATGGAGTGGTTGGTGTACTGGCAGCTGAGCTGGGCATCACTGGAGATTTGTGGCATAAGTTCTTCAAGGTAGCCAACTCCCATGGGTTGCTGCCCATACCATCACTGGTGCTGGTCCAATACATGCTGGGGGAGCTTCTTCAGGTGTAGGTAGAAGGTGGTGGTGTTGGGAGGGCACCTGAACACATACTTCTTGAACAGTGCCACAGGACAGTCTGGGTTACCTGGTTGGGCAAAGACAACCCCTCGGAGGGTGTCCTGCTGTTTTTCATTTATCATACTGTGATTTTTGGTGGCCTCGTTGAATGACAGCATGATACATTCCTGGCCACTGTCATCTGTTCCGAGTGTAAATGAGCTGTGCTGCAGTTTTGTGAGCCCTTCTCACCCTCGTGGGGCTAAACCGAGCTGCAGCTTGAACCACAGTCTGCATATGAAACCGTACGCGGTGTTGGTGCTCAGCTTTGGACAAGTTCGGATGACATGCAGATCTGCATCTGTCATGCGAGGGTGGTGTGCTGATATATCAAGCCCAGTTCTCTTTTAGCACTGCCACAAAGACGTTATTGGCAGCAGTGAATTCCATGTCAGTCACAATGTTTATGTGACGATTTATGTCCACACTGTTTAAATGTCTGTTCAGGCCAGCTCTTAAGCCTATGAATGAAGTCACCGTGTATTGCTTGCTGATGGTGGTTCGCTGAGGCATAGAACTGCCACAGGACATCGGCCAGTTTAACAGGTCTGATTCTTTTTAGATCGATGTTTCGGGAGGTGCCCTGCAGCCAGTTCTGAAAGACATTGAGTGCCCACACCATGGTTTTATGTGTGTTTGCCTCGTTCTTTTTTTTTTCCAGGGCATCTACTTGACTAGAACTCAAGAAAATGTGGCGGCTGCTGCACTGGGTCTTCAACTCTGTGGTTCGTGGATTGGTACTGTCTATTTCTTGCAGATTAGCTCCTTTATGTGAGAGTTGCTGTGCCCCGTACTGCTGGTCCACCCAGTCCATGATGGTGAGATTTCCAGAGAGGGAAACATGGACTGCAAAGCTGTGCTGTATTCTGATTGACCAGCTGACATGGCACTGTGCAGCTTCCAGACAAGTGCGAGTACAACAATGAGCTTGAAGGGGCGTGCCACCATCACAGACGCTGTGTCTGATCTGTGCAGGGAGCAACCGTGGATTACTTGAGTATTAATCCATGGTCAGCTGATGGCTGTTGACAAATGGGAGTTGACCATTTTCCCTGGCCATGTTATAAAAAGGCTTTCACTAGGGGAAAAACTGGGGAAGGAGGAAAGGGGACAGTGCCAAATGAAAACTAGGGATGCTGAGAAGACAGTCAGGGAGGCAAAGGCAGACACAGATCTGCTTATTGCAAAGGGGGTCAAGGACGGGGAAAACAATTTTTCAGATATACGAAGGAAAAAAAGAAGCAGGGAGGTGTATTGTTAGGCTACAAGAAGAGGGAAAGATTATAGAAGACTATACACAAAAATCACCTGTCCTTAATGCTTACACCTGCTCTGCCTTCACAAAGAAATACAGCAGGCCCCTGCCTGAAAATGGCATTAAGGTGGCAGTTAGAGGCATTCCTGAAACAAGGCAGCCAGTCTTTGCCAGAGAAAGGGTACAGAAGGGGCTAGAAGCCCTAGTGGTAGATAAGACCCCCGGGCCGGATGGAATATACTGAAGTGTGCTCAAAGAACTGGCATTGGAACTGGCTGAATCCCTTAAGATTATTCAGTAGCTCAGTTCAGACAGAGGTAGGTCCAAAACGGTTGCTGACCAAACAGCGACCCACCTACCTCAAAACCAGGGCAGCGAAACCCCATTCACGAAATGCAGGCTGGCGACATGAGCATCCAACCGAGGTGCAAGAGTGCGGCAGGTGCAGCTGTGTGAAATCGCACACCCAGGACGGCGAACATGTGGTGGACAGGCAGTCAGGGAAACGGGTGCATCCTGCATGGCAATGTGCCACAACAGCGGTGGTGGACACAGAGGTGTGCAATGATGAGACATGGCTTGTGTGCCCTGCTGAGCCCCCACAGTGCGACAGGTGCAATGGGTCGAACACCCTGCAGTTCTCCATGGGCAAGTATAACGATGCAGTGTGCACCTGGGGACGGGTGAGCAGATGTATCTGGATGCACCCATCACAGAGGGATCACACGCACAGTCAGCATCCACATAAAGGAGCACCGGGGAGAAGGGGAACATCTGCAATACCCGCACTATGAATGGGGAGACATGCCACTGCAGTACGTCAAGAGTGCCCATGGGAATGACCTGCTGTCCCACTGGGGCTTTCTGTACCAGCAGGAGCGGATGGGGGGGGCACAGTAGGGTACTGGATATGCATGGAGTACAACAGCGGGCAATGTCTTGGCCAGTCGAGGATGGTGGCGGATGTCGACGATGTGTCACTCTCAGGACAGCGCTGGCGTGATGGTCCGACGCGTCTGTGCAGCGATGAAGCAGCGGGCTGTGGAGACATCAGACAGCAGCCAACAGGTCATGGCTGCATGCTGCAGTGGGCTGACTGAAGCAGTTGGAGGCCGTTTACCACCCATGGGGAACCTGAAACAGGTCATCCAGAGGGCCCGGAAGGGAGTGCATTGCACACTGGTGGAGCCAGTGTCGCTGTCAGGACTCACCATACCTGGTGAGTACAGGTGCACAGACACCGGGAAATCATTCCTGCTGCATGACTCTGGTGGGGGGTGTACACGCTTCATGATAGTCAGCACGACACGGAACCTGGAATACTTGACCTGGTGCACCTCATGGTTTGTGGACAGGACTTTCCAGTGCTGCCAATGCCTATTCCACTAGCTCTACAGTACACATGGTGTGGAGCTAGCATTGGTGCTGCCAGTCATGTACATGTTAATGTCCAGATGGACTGTGGGGTTCTATATCATGGGTCTTTCGCAAACTGCTCGAGCTCTGCCCTGCTCTCCATCCTATGTCGATCATGATCGACTTCAAGCAGGCATCCTACAAGGCACTGAGGACCGAGTACCCTGATGCCTGCCTGAGGGGGTGCTTCTTCCATTTTTTGTAGTGTCTGGGGCAGAAGCTATAGCAGCATGGCACCTTTGCCTAGCTCTATGTCGCCAATGACTAGTTTGCGATGCACAGCCGGATGTTGGCAGCACTGGCCTTCGTGCCACCCGAGGATGTCTGCAGTGCTTATGAGATGTTTGCCTGGGAGATCTGCATCACCCATAAGGAAGAGCTGGCACCCTTCCTCGAATTTTGAAGATGTGTGGCTGGGACGACCGGTCCAGAGTGGTGTGTGGAGGAGCCCAACATACCCAGTCGACTTCTGGAACTGCTATGCCTCAGCATGGGAGGGGCTACCCCAAACCAACACCACCATCGAGGGATGGCACAGGGCATTCAATGCCCTGATGGGTGCGCCACACTCACAGTGTGGTGCTTCATCAAGGTCCTCCAGGGTCAGCAGCACCTCACAGAGCTCTGGATGCAGCAGGTGTTGCGTGGCGTGGATGGTGGGGGCACCAGGAGGATGATCAAGGACTGCAGTGACAGAATCATAGAAATCGTGGAGCAGTATGAGCAGCATTGCCTGCATGACTACCTGATGGGCATTGCTCTCAATATCAGGCTGCAAGTGTGATACCCACAGTGGCAGGGACTGGCTCGTGCCTGGGGCCTGGATGGACTACACCTGTTCGTGGTGATGGTTGTGGTGTTTGGGTAGGGTGGTTGGTGGATTGCCTGCTGTTGACATGTTAGGGCCGTATGCCATGGCCCTCTCACAATAAATGTTTTCTCGGCATTGGTGCCCTGTCTCTCCTGTGCTGCACTCCTGGCGAGGTCCTGTGGGGCAGTGCCCCGTTCAGAAGGGTGAGGTCCAGAGCACTAATTTCTTGCCGTGGTGGTGTGTGTGAGCTGGGTGCCATGCGGGGTGGGGGAGCTGTATACTGCACTGGGAGGGTGGGGAGCTGTGTCCTGCACTGTAGGGGAGGCCGGAGGCTGTGTCCTGCACTGGGGTGGGGGCACCAGGGAGCTGTGTCCTGCACTGGGGGGAGGGGTGTCCTGCACTGGGGGGCAGGGGGTGGTGTCCTGCACTAGGGAGCAAGGAGCTGTGTCCTGCAGTGGAGGGGGCTGGGGAGCTATGTGCTGCACTGGAGGGGGGGCCACAGGGTAGAGTCCTGCACCGGGGGGGGCAGCGGATAGCAGCCTTTGGCTGTGAGTCAGCATGGTGGTCGTTGTGGTTGCTGTCACCATTTGCGCTGGGCTGTGTGTGCATCGGCTGTGCGGTTATAGCTGTGCTGTTGCGGGACCATCATTGTGCCGGCATCACTGAGCCATTTTAAAAGACATAACGGCAGAAAAGGGCCGCCAGGCCCACCTAGTCTGCCTAGATGTCCACTAAGCCTGTCCTGTAGTCCCCCCCCATGCCAACAGCCCTCATGCTTGTCCCATGTCCTCTTGAATCTTCCCACTATCCTCTCCCCCACCACTTCCCTCGGCAGCCCATTCCAGTTGTCCACCACCCTCTCAGTGAAGAAGTACTTTCTAATGTTTCCCCTAAATTCTACCCCCTTCCCCGATTTGGAATTCATGTCTTCTCATCCTAGGTCGCACCTTTAATTGGAAAAGGCTCCCCATAGGCACTTTGTTGATACCCTTTTAAGTATTTAAAAGTCTCTATCATGCACCCCTCTCCCTCTTCTGCTCCAGTGAGTACACGCTTAGGTCCTGCAGTCTCCCCTCGTATGGTAAGTGGTCAAGCCCCCTTACCATCTTGGTCACCCTCCTCTGAACTTGCTCCACCCTCTCCATGTCCTTCTTTAGGTACAGCCTCCAAAACTGGACCCTATACTCCACGTGTGACCTGACCAGCTGGGTGTACAAGGGAATTATAACCTCTCTTCTCCTGCTGGGGATCCCCCTCCCTATGCAACCCAACATCCTGCTGGCTCTTGCCACTGCCCTTCCACACTGCTTTGCCACCTTCAGGTCCTGTGAAATGATGATGCCAAGGTCCCTTTCCTTCTCGGTTACCTCCAGGGACCTACCCCCCATCCAGTACTCCGCTTTTCTGTTTTTTCTGCCTAAGTGCATGATCCTAAACTTTGCTGTATTGAACGATAGTTGCCACTCCATGGACCACTCCTCCAACCTCGTCAGATCCCTATGCATCATCTCAGACCTCTCCTGTGTGTCCACTCTATTGCAGACCTTTGCGTCATCTGCAAATAGACTAACCCTCTCTTCTAGACCCTCCGCTATGTGTCCTATAAAGATATTAAACAGCAGCAGTCCTAACACTGACCCTTGGGGAACCCCGCTCATGGCCCCGGTCTACCCTGAGAGCACCCCTTTGACCAATACCCTCTGTGTTCTGCCCTCCAACCAGTTCTGCACCCACTTTACCACCACCTCCCCCAACCCCAGGTAACCCATTTTGTGCAACAGCCTCCTGTGCGGCACTGTGTCAAATGCCTTTCTGAAATCAAGGTAGGCCAGGTCCACCGACCCCTCTCCCTGATCCACCACCTTGATGACCCAGTCAAAGAACTCTATCGAGTTCGCTTGACAGGATCTGCCCGCAGTGAACCTGTGCTGCTTTGGGTCACGAAGACCATTTGCCTCCAGGTAGCTGATGATTTTGTACTTGAGCAGTTTTTCCATGACCTTGCCAACCACAGATGTCAAGCTCACTGGCCTGTAGTTGCTCACCTCCCCCCCCCCCAGTGAAGGGGTACCATGTCTGTGCATTTCCAATCATTCGATACCACCCCTGATCTTAAGGACTTATTGAATACAGTGGTCAAGGGAGCTGCCAGTATATCCCTCAGCTCCCTTGGGTGAACCCCATCTGGCCCCATGGCTTTGTCAACCTTCAAGTCCTTAAGCTCCCTCAGGATCTGCTCCACCCGAAAGGGACTCACATCTGCCCCTTCCCCTACATCCTCTGCTGCTCTAGAGTTAACCCCCTTCCATTCCTCTTCCTTCGTGAATGTGGAGCAGAGACAGCTATTCAGCATTTCAGCCTTCTCCTGGTCCCCCACCACCCGCTCCCCTGCCCCGGTTTTCAGACTGGGTATCCCTTTCGCTGTTTTCCTCCGCTCACCCATATACCTAAAAAAGGTCTTGTCCCCTTTCTTGACTGCCTTGGTAATGCTCTCCTCCGTCCTTGTCTATGCTCATCTGATCTCCCTTCCCACCTCCCTCTGCTTTACCTGATACTCTTCCCAATCCTTCTTCCCCTGTGTCATTTTAAATCTCCTTAAGGCTCTCCTCTTAGCTCTGATGCTTTACTCCACTTCCCTGCTGAACCACAGTGGCTTCCTTTTCCTCCTGTTCTTGCTCACCCTCTTCGCGCAGAGGTCTATGGCCCCCAAGATGGCGCCCTTTATTGTATCCCACATATCCTCCACTCCCCCAAGCTTTCCAATCCCTTCTAGTGCCTGTCAAGCATATTCCCCCATCCTTCTAAAATCTGCTAGCCTGAAGTTGAGCACCTTTACCTTGGTCCAGTTAATAGTTGGAGAGTTCTGGACACAGTCCCACTACACCGGCGGGGGGGAGGCACAAGAAGCAACGGGGGAATTAGCCTTTCCTCTGTAATGGGTAAATTGATGGGAGTCACTGGTTAAAGATGACCTTGTGGACGGACTATCTAGACAGCAGTGGTCTACAGGATAGTAAACATCAAGGGTTTGTGGCAGGGAGTTCTCATCAGACCAACCAGATAGTTTTCTTTGACTAGGTAACAAAGGTGGTAGTTAAGGGCCTTGTAGCTGATTTCTCCTACATCGATTTTAACAAGGCTGTGGACTTGGTGCCACACAGATGGCTGCTGAAGATCTGGAGGATCTGGGCGTGGCTAGGGCCATAGTTAGATTTGTGGAAAAGACAGAAGAGACAGTAGAGGGTGGTAGTAAAGAGGATCAATTCGGTAAAGAGGAAGGTCACTAGTGGGGTGCCACAAGGATCTGTCCTGGGTCCTTTCCTCTTCAAAATGTTCATCATATGAACATACAAACATGCCAGCAGAAGCAGGCCTTGCGGTCTGTCAAGTCTGCTCGATTGTGCAGCTAGCCCCTCATCTCGCAGCTGCCCCCCCTCACCCCCACCTCATCATAACCCCACCCCACCCTGTCCCCACTCCTCTTAAAGCCGCCCACTGTACTACAGGAAACCACTTCCTCGGGCTGAGTATTCCACGTGTCCACCACCCATTCTGTGAAAAAATGTCTCCTGTTTTACCTCCTGAATCTTCCTCCCTCTAGTCTCAGCAGATGTCCTCTCATATCCCTCCCCTTCTAATCCGGAAAATCCCTTCTGTATTAACCTTGTTTATCCCAAGGTATTTGAAGGTTTCAATCACATCCCCTCTATCCCTTCTCTCCTCCAAGGAGTACATATTCAGCTCGCCCAATCTCTCCTCGTAAGACTTCCCCTCCAAGCTCCAGATTAATTTTGTCACCCTCCGTTGCACCCCCTCCAACAATCCGATATCCTTCAGGAATGGGCAGCAGTACTGCACGCAGCATTCCAGGTGTGGCCTGACCAGAGAACTGTATAGAGGTCGGATCACCTCCCTATTTCTGGAGGCGATTCCCCTCACTATACACCCTAGCATCCTGTTGGCTTTTGCTGCTGCCTTCCTGCACTGGGCTGGGTTGTTCATGCTGCCCATTATAAGCAACCCCAGATCCTTTTTCTCCTCGATGCTTTCGAGCTGCACCCCTCCCAGCTGACAGCTCCTCCTCTGGTTCCTAGCTCCAAAGTGAAGTACCTTGCACTTCTTGGCACTGAACCCCAGCTGCCATGTTTCCGACCACTCCTGTAGTTTTGCCAGGTCCTCCTGCAGCCCTTTCCACCCTTTGATGTTATCCACCACAGTTCCCATCTAAGTATCAGTAGCAAACAGACTGATCCTACTCCATATTCTGTATGAGATATCCGCTATAAACATCCCAAACAGCATTGGTCCCAGTAACGATCCCTGTAGCACACCACTTGTCACTTCCCTCGGTGTTGAGAGTGCCCCCCCCACAACCACCACCCTCTGCTGCCCTCCATAGTCAGTTGATGATCCATTTGATCATCTTTGTTCCCACCCCTATGAACTCCAGCTTCCCCCCAGCCTCCCATGTGGCATGGAATCAAAGGCCTTGCTGAAGTCCAAATACAGGACATCTACCGCATGGCCCATGTCCAGCTCCCTGGTCACCCAGTCGTAGTACTCAGATTTGTCTGACAGGATCTGCCCGAAACAAACCCGTGTTGATGACCATCCAGGAGACTACTGTCCTCCAAAAAGACCACTAGCCTCTCTTTTAGGATTGTCTCCATGAGCGTCCCCATAATTGATGTGAGGCTCACTGGTCTGTAGTTGCCTGGTTCATCCCTAGGGCCACTTTTGTGAAGGGGCACCACATGGGCCATTCTCCAGTCTTGGGGCATGCATCCTATGTCCAGGGAGGTATTGAACAGGTCAGCCAGCCACACTGGAGAGGGCATCCGGGGCAACCTGCGTCTCCTCATAGATGACATGAAGCTCTGTGTTAGAGTAGACAGCTATAAAGGAATCAGGCAGATGCAGAGGGATCTACAAAAGGTTAGAGGGATGGTCTAAGGTTTGGCAATTGAAATTCAGCCCCAAAAAGTACAACGTTATGCACCTAGGGAACAAAAATCCTGGGACATATGCTGGACGGGAGGGGTAAAACTGAGCACTACGGCAGAAGAAAGGGACCTGGGAGTCATTATTTGTGACTCCCTCAAGCAATCAAGCCAATGTAATAAGGGCTACAAGAAGGCTAATACGGTGCTAGGGTGTATTAGAAGGGGTACTGACAACAGAAAAATGGATGTATTACTACCTGTATATGGATGACAAATGTTTTTGGTGCAGTATTAGCTACTGCTAAGCAATTTAAATCACAAATTGTAGTGAGAAAGACATAATTTGACTTAGTGGGAATTGAACCCAGGCCCCCGAAATACCATCCTGGTGCTCTAACCACTTGAGACAATTCTCCATCCTTTATATAGATCACTGGTGAGAATGCAGCTGGAATACTGTACACATTTCTGGAGTCCTCACATAAGGAAGGACAAGGACAGTGTAGTCCAGGGGGACCTAGATGATTCAGGGCCAATGGAGCAGAACTTATGAGTCAATACACTGAACATGTACTTGCTAGAAACCAGGCGGGGGGGGGGGAATATGACTGAGACCTTCAAGTTCCTGAAGGGAATAAACATGGTGAACTGCAGGGAATTATTTAGCAGAGGTAAATGTAACCAATCCCCTGGGGTTACTAGAATCCTATCCCAGTTAGTGTTAAGCAGGTAGCAGGCAGCTGGAGAGGAGCTCATTAGGGGCTTCTTACACAATGACATCACTGTTTACTCAGCTAGCCTGAGGGAAGAATGATTATGTCATTTGGAACTCTCGCAGCAGCATAACCCTTTTTGGCACAGCTGCTCTGGGGAGCTTTAGAATTTGTGAACAGTGTTAAGTGGTTGCTGAGTTGAAGATGAGAGTGGCAGGAGGTCTGCCAGTGGGCTCTGAGTTGAGGGCCCAGGATTTCTCACCCTAGTGTGAATTACAGTTTCCAGCTCCCAGTGAAGTGGTGGAGACCTCTTCTACAATAGAATTTCCTGATTTCTACTCCAAGTGAAATGGAAGGAAAGTACAGTTACGTAAGAACTTACCGTAACAGTAGATCTTCGAGAACAGCTCTTGCAGCAGGTTTCACCATTAGGACTGAAGCCGGAAGGCGCCAGGAACCAACGGAAAAATTCTAGCTAGCAGTATGCAGCGGGGGACAACCCCCGACGTCAGGCATCACATAAAAGGGGGTGGTTCCCCAGCATCCCCAGTTCTCCCGCCGGAGACTCCCAGTCCAAAGGTGATATCTGAAGGGGAGACCGAGGATCCGCTTCCAAAGGAAGGTTTGTAATAGGCGTCAAAAGATGCAGTAGCCTAGAAACTAGGGTCAGAAGACTCAACCTCCAGAGGGAAAGGTGGGAGGGAAACTACCTGCTGCAAGAGCTTTTCTCGAAGGTCTACTGTTATGGTAAGTTCTTACAGAACTGTACTATCTTACTTCGAGAAACAGCTCTTGCAGCAGGTGACACCATTAAGACTGATTCCCAAGCAGTAAGGGAACAATTTGTTATCGGGAGGAGGATAGGAGAGATGTCTCAGACTTCAGGACAAAAGTCCTTGAAGGACCGCCAAGCCGAAACCAGTTCTGCGTCTAGAGGCAATATCCAAACTGTAGTGCCTGATGAAGGTGTGTACAGTGGTCCAGGTTGTTGCTGCACAGATGGCTGAAGTGGAGACATTTTTGAGCGCAGCGAAGGAGGTAGCATAGAATGACCTTTTACCGGTACTGGTAAAATCTTGTTGCGCTTCTGATAACAGAACATAATACACTTTACCAGCCATCGAGAAAGTGACTGCTTGTAAACAGGAGCACCAGGCATCCTTTGTGCATAGGAAACAAAGAGCTGGTCTGACTTATGATGTGCCTTGGTTCTGGTCAGGTAATATCTGAGACACCTATGCACATCCAGAGTGTGCAACAGGGCCTCCCCCGTTACAATGATTTGGGTAGTACACCGGCAGGTCTATATCCTGGTTGAGAGTGACAGCCGAGATCACCTTGGGAAGGAACTTAGGTTTCGTTCTTAAGGACACCCTGCCCTTGTGAAAAACCAAATAAGGATCCTTGCACATAAGTGCATGAAGCTCAGAAATTCTTCTGGCAGAAGTAATGGCAACTAAAAGAAGCGTCTTCCAAGCGAGGAGATGCAGCTTGCAATCCGTGGCTGGTTCAAAAGGCGGCAGCATAAGCTGCTCTACAACAAAAGGAAGATCCCAAGGTGGAACCGTGTCTTTGAAGGGAGGTCTCAAGTGCAGGATGCCGTGAAAAAGGCACGAGAAGCCTCTAGCTGAGCTAGAGACCAGTGACCTATTGGAGAATGGTACGCCAAAATGGCGCATAGGTGCACCTTAATGGAGGAGTAGGCAAGACCTGCCTCGTAGAGGAATAGGAGGTAGTCTAAAAAAGACCTCTCAGAACAATCCAATGGGGTCAATCCACGAGCTTGAGCCCAAATACAGAATCTGTGCCACTTCATGGTGTAAGTGGCGTGAGTGGAGGGTTTTCTGGCTGCTACCAGTACGTCTGCAACTTCCTGAGAGACCCCATATCTCAGGACTGCTATGTTCTTAGGAGCTAGGAATGCAGGTTCACAGACCGAAGATCCAGATGGACCAAGGAGCATGCCTCCTGGGACAGAAGATTAGAGCTGAATGGCAGAGGCACCGGAGGTTCCTGGGCCAGCTGATGTAAGAGAGGGAACCAAATTTGCCTGGGCCAAAGGGGCGCTACTAGAATCTTGTCAGAGCCTCAATAGAACCCTCTGGATCAAAGGGAAGGGCGGGAAAGCGTAGAGGAACCTGTCCGTCCAGGAGAGGGACAACGCGTGTCACCAGAAAACACCAGGCCCTAGATCTAGCGAGCAGAAAATGGGTAGTTTTGCGTTGGATGGGGACGCGAAGAGGTCTAATTCTGGTGTCCCCCATCTGCGGAACAGGTCCTCTGCGACTTCCTGAAGCAGTTCCCGTTCGTGGACTCTAGCCTGTGATCGGCTTAGATTGCCCGCAATAGTGTTGTCCACTCCGGGAACATGCACTGCAATAATGTCTGCATTGTTTTGCAGTACCCAATTCCACACCCTTTGAGCCTCCCTGCAAAGAGGGTAGGAATGAGTGTCTCCTTGTTTGCTGAGATAGTACATCACCGCGGTATTGTCTGTTTGTACCAGAAGAGTACCCGGTGGAATCTCCGTCTGGAATGCCTGTAGGATGTAAAGGATGGCTCTCATCTCTAGAATATTTATGTGAAGCTGGGACTCCAGAGACAACCAGGAGCCTTGAGTCCTGACCTCGTTGAGGTGAGCTCCCCATCCGGACCCCAAGGCATCCGTGGAGAGAGTCGCTGAAGGAGGTGGTGCAATGAAGGGGACTCCCATCGAGAAGTGGTCTGGGACAAACCACCAATTCCAGTCTCGGGTGATGGCATTCGTGATCCGGACTGGATGCTGCAGATGATCTTGCTTCTGGTCCCATTGTGCCCTCAACATCCATTGGGTGACCCGCATATGGAGTCGAGCTAGGGGAACCATTGCAATAGCAGCTGCAATGTGTCCGAGCAGGCAAAGGATGGACCGGGCTGGTACCAACTTCCTTTCCTTTATGTCCTCTATGAGGGATCTAATGCGTTCCGCCCTGTTCTGAGGAAGGAATGACCTTCCCCAAGTGGTTCCAGAACTGCTGCTATGAACTGCAAGTTCTGAGACGGGACAAGGTGCGACTTCTCCTGGTTGATGGTGATGCCCAGCAATAGGAAGAGAGAACAGGTATCTTGTATCGCAGACATCAGGGTCTCCCGTGAGGGTGCCATGAGGAGTCAGTCGTCTAGATAAGGAAACACATAGTGGTCCCGTCTCCTGAGAGCTGCTGCCATGACTGCCATACACTTTGTGAATACTTGAGGTGCCGAAGACAGCCCGAAAGGGAGGGCTCAGAACTGGTAGTGGCATCCCAGAAACTCGAAATGCAGAAATTTCCAGTGCGCTCGAGCGATTGGGAGATGTAGGTAAGCATCCTGCATGTCCAGTGATGCCAGCCAAGCACCCTCTTTGAGCATGGGAATGAGACCCGGCAGGGTCACCATGCGGAAATGCTTGTACAACACAAATGTGTTGAGGTCGCTGAGATCCAAGATCGGGCGCAAGTCCCCTATTTTCTTTGGAACCAGGAAGAAGTGAGAATAGTAACCTTGTCCTCTCTGGTTCGGTGGAATGTACTCTATGGCCTCCTTGTTGAGGAGGGCCAAGATCTCTTGCTGAATAAACAGGGCATGCTGATCCTAGTAGCGGGATAGCAGGGGAGGTCTGAATGGTGGGTGATTGAGGAACTCTATAGAGTGACCTCATTCGACCAACTGCAACACCCACCGGTCAGAGGTTATCCTCTGCCATCCCAAAAGGTGATGAGAGATGTGACCCCCGACCTTCTCGACCCTTTGATCCAGGGAGGGGTAGGGGACTGGAAGTAGTCATGCTATGGTGGTGTTGGACCCTGCGGGCTGGGCTGCCTTGGGCCCTGGCCTGAGGGGAACCTGGCTTGATTTTTGCTACCGAAGTTGCCCCGGGTTGCTGGCCGGAACGTGGCTGTTGCCATTGTTGTCGGCCGCAAAAACAGTTCTGGTTCCTATGAAAGGAACCAGATTTCAGTCTGTACATGGCCTGTACAGTCCTGACTGCCTTCCCAGTGTCCTGTAGTTTGGCGATGACCTTCTCGGATTCCTCACCGAACAGGACCACTCTATTATAAGGGACGTCCAGGATGTTCTTCTGGACATCCGGGGTAAATCCGGAGACTCTCAACCACGAGTGTCTCCGGAGACAAACGCCTGTGGCTGCTCCCCTGGCTGCCGAGTCCGCTGAGTCATAAGCGGCTCAGAGAACATGGGTCCCCACGTCTGACCCAGTTTGGAGGAGGTTCAGCAGCTCCTCCTTTTCGCCATCTGGAAAGTCTTTTAGAAGGTCTTGGCCCTGTTCCCAAAGGGCATTCTGAAACTGCACCATGTGCGTCAGATAGTTTAGAGACCTAATTGAGCATGTAGCAGCCGCATACATGCGTCTTCCCATAGAATATAATTGCTTAGGTTCCTGGTCCAGACGCTGGGTACTCAAATGCTGAGGCCGCTGGGACCTATCATGAGATGCAGTGACGACCAGGAAGTCAGCCAGGGGTTGTTGCGCCAAATACAGGTCCTCCGTGGGAGCCCTGCAGAGGCAGTCAGCCTTCTTCGGAACAGCTGGTGCGGAATGTGGACGCTTCCAAGCTGCCTTGGTGATGTCGGTACAGGTGTCCACCAAAGGTGGGACCACCACAGGCTTCGGGTCTTTCTGTCTGAGGTAACGGGCAAGGCGTTGTCTCTCGGGGTCTAAGTCTTCTGTCTCCCATCCCATATTTTCCTGGATGTGCCTCATGATTTCTGAAAAGGAGGGATCATCCGGAGGCGACCTTGGAAGGTCCCGTGGGTCTGGTGATACGGGACTGAAGAGAGATGGAGATCTGGAGGTGTCAGACGTATCCAGTCTGGAGTCATCTCCCGGTGAGTGACGTCTGCCCCGGGTCGCTTTGGGCTCCGGAACTCTGAGGGAGAGTGTGATGGGCGTTTTCTGTCTCTCGATCGGCCCCGAGGAGGTGGAGTTGACTACTTGGGGGTCGGGGGTCTGGAACCTTCAGTGCCCCGAGGAGGAGGTGGAGGTGGCTGAGGCTTAATGGGAACCACGTCCTTCCTTATGGTTTCCTACCAGCAGGTGAACAGTTCTTTCACATCCTGAATATTCATACCTGACGACGGGGCCAGTGTCGGTGTGGGTCTGTTGCCGGGGTCGGGCATTGGGTCCCAGGGAACCACCGGGTCCGGCGACGGCTCCCTGGGTAGGCTGATGTCCTCCGTGTCGCCCGTCTGGTCATCCGGCGGCACGGTAGCCTCTTCACTGGAGGACCCCTGACGTCCGGTGTCCACCGGCGTTGGTACTACTGTGGTCGGGGTAGTCCGTTTTGTGGGCGCTGGGTTGGACGCCTTCTTCATCTCCATCATCCGCTAAAGGGACATCAGCTCTGCAGTGTTCCTTTCAGGAACCTTCGGAGGTTGGGAGACAGACCTGAAGTCGGTGTCCCGGCATTGGTCAGACGCACCGCCCGATTTACAGGAAGACTTTTTATGCCTGTCCGAGGAATCAGGCTTGGAGGTGTCTGGTGTCCGCGTGGTCTTGAGCGGGTGTGTGGAGGTTGAGGAGCCCCCTGAAGACCTTATCTTAACCGGGGGAGGTTGGGAGCGAGCCCGGGAAGGAGATCTGTCAGACCGGGTAGAGCTGGAGCTGGCCCTGGACTCTGAGGTCCTGCTGGGGGATCTCACCCTATACGAGTCCCGATGCTTGTCCCGGTGTTTCCTTGACTTGTGGGAAGATTCTCCTTTCTCCACGAGGAGGAATCCCTGAAGGGCCTTTTGGCGGTGGAGCTGGGTTCTGCTATTGAATTCCTGGCAAATTGAGCAGGCCTGGGTGTCATGCTCCGGGCCCAGGCACCTGACACAGGTCGAATGATGGTCTGCAAAAGGGATCTGTTTGCCGCAGGCACACTTAGAGGGATGTCCTTCGAGAGAATGGGTAGGAGAAGCAAACATGGATTGAGGTTTTTGTAGAAAAAAGATTTCACGCATCGTATTGTTAATGCTGGTGTCCATGAGGTCGATGCTGGCGAGTAAACTGCGGGAAAAGAACTGTGGATGCTGGGGGACCGCCCCCTTTTATGTGATGCCTGACGTCGGGGAGGGGCCGACATCGGGGTGGTCCCCCGCTGGATACTGCTAGCTAGAATTTTTCCGTGGGGTCCTGGCGCCTGCCGGCTTCAGTCCTTATGGTGTAACCTGCTGCAAGAGCTGTTTCTTGAAGTAAGATCTGCTTTTCTCAGTGGGTCCAAGGGGCAATCCCCTGAAGATCCTGATTTGTTTTCAGCTGTCTTTGGAAAGGACTTCGTACAGACTAATCTGACATGCTACACAGGAAAAGGTGTCTTTTAGTTGTTCCTTGCCCAGTGGAAGGAGCAACTGGTCGGTAAAGACAGGTTACTCACCTGTAACAGTAGTTCTAGGAGTGGTATATGTTGTTCATTCACACTTCTTGGCAGGTACCTTGCTGCTTTAAGATGTGCCAGAAAGTCTTCAAGCTGGCTCCTCCCACCCACCCAGGTGGTATAACCCTCGGGTCCGCCCCATGATGACATATTTTGGCCCGCTGGAAGCCAGGTTTATGCGTCGAAGAGGGGGAGGTCAGGTGGATCAGTGTGGATAAACAACATATACCACTCCTAGAACTACTGTTACAGGCGAGTAACCTGTTTTTCTAGGATCGTGGATATGTCGTTCTGTCCACTCTTCTTGGTAGACTCCTAGCAGTTCTCCAGGAGGAGGGAGGCAAGACGCACACCCCCTACTTAGGAAAGAGGGACTGGAGAACTGAGGCTCCAAAACCAGCATCCCGGCGTGACTCGAAGTCGATGTGGTAATGGGAAATGAAGGTGTGCGCTGACTTCCAGGTAGCAGCCCTGCAGATTTCCTGGATAGTGACATCCCTGGAAGCAGTCACTGAAGCAGCAGTATGGTGGATGGAATAAGCCTTCAGCCCTATGGGAGGCTCCCTACCCGCCAGCCTATAGCAGAGGTCAATGCATGATGTAATCCATCGAGCTACTGTCCACTTGGCTGCAGGTCTGCCAGGTGCGGCTTCAGCATAGGTGACAAACAGCTGGTGAACCTCTCCCCGAACTTCCGCCGTTCGCTCTTTGTAGTAGGCAAGTGTTTGTCTCAGAGCCAAAGTATGGAGCCTGTACTCGGCCTCCGAGGTGTGACTGCAGTAGAACACCGGCAGAGTAATCACCTGGTTACGGTGAAACTCTGACACCACCTTCAGAAGCAATTTCGGGTGAGGGCACAGGACAATCTTGTCCCTGTGGAAGACAAAGTAAAGAGACTTGACAGAAAGTGCCTGTAACTCCCCAGTCCTTCTGGCTGACGTGATAGCTACCAAGAAGGCTGTCTTCCACAACAAATGTGAGATGTTACATTTGTGCATTGGTTCGAATGACTTGCCCATGAGCTTTGCCAAAACCAACAGTAGATCCCATGGAGGTGGAGTTTCATACACTGGAGGGGATATGTGATCTAGTCCTTTGAAGAAGCGCCAGACCACCTTCTCCTGTGCCACTGATTGCTGACCTCCCTGTGCCCGGTAAGCAAAGATGGCTACCAGGTGCACCCTTAGGGTCATCGACCGAAGTCCCTGCTGGAAGAGGGATCAAAAATAGTCCAAAATGCTAGCCACTGGACAGGATGATGGGACCAACCCTTTGCCCTGACACCAGATGGAGAATCTCTTCCATTTAAAGGCATAGCATTTTCTGGTTGATTCCTTACAGGAAGCCTTAACAACGTTGAGGACCTTTGTCGGAGAGACCCAAGGCCTGGAACTCTAGCAGCTCAGGAACCAGGCCGTCAGGTGCAGGGACTGAAGGTCCAGGTGGAGCACCTTCCCCTGACTGATGGAGAGCGGGTTCATGCATGCTGGAAGTTTCCTTGGGATCCTGAAGCTGAGGAGATCTGGATACCAGAACTGGCATGGCCAGTCTGGGGCTACCAGAATCACCTGCACCCTGTCACTCCTGACTTTGATGAGCACTTTGTAAATCAAGGGAAGGGAAGGCATAGAAGAGGCCTAGGGTCCACGGCCTCGAGAAGGCATCCCCCTGCAGCAAACCCTGCTGAAGGGGGCGGGCATGATACAGTCTCAGCTTTGCTTTCTCCCTGGAGGCAAACAGGTCCACCTGAGGGGTGCCCTAGTGGAAGAACAGATTTTGTATTACCTCCTGGTGGAGAGACCACTCATGAGATGCCCCACCCATCCGGCTGAGGGCATCGGCCAGCTGATTCGAGGCTCCTGCCACGTGAATGGCTAGGAGAGCTGCCTCCAGGATGAGCATGAGGGACCAAACACGGACAGTTTCCTTGCAGAGGGGCAAGGAGCGTGTCCCGCCCTGCCTGTTGAGATAGTACATGGTCGTGGTGTTGTCCATCTGGACTTGGACCACTTGACCCCGAACAAATGGAGCGAATGCAGTCAGGGCACTCTGAACCACTGGAAGCTCCAGCAGGTTGATGTGGTATCGGGACTCCTGGGGGAACCAGAGCCCATGGGCTCTGTGCTCCTCCAGATGGGCACCCCAACCCATCAGAGCAGTGTCGGTTGTCAGGATGACCATCGGCTTGGGGTGGACAAATGGGATCCCTGCCTGCAGGTGGTATGGGACGAACCACCACTGTAGGCCATCTCACATCCTCTGGGTCATGGAGACCAGCTGGTCGAGATGACCTGAGTGCTGAGACCACTGGCTGGCCAGTTCCCACTGTAGGGAATGCATATGCCAGCAGCCCATCGGACCACGCTGGTGCAGGCCACCATGTAGCCCAGAAGATGCAAGAAGTCCCGGGCAGGGTGCGATAGCCCAACCAGAAATGATTGGGCAAAGGAGGAGAGAACCTCCGCCCTGTCCACCAGGAGTTGAGCTCTGGCTCGGCAGGAGTTGAGCTCTGCCCCGATAATCACCTGTGAAGGCACGAGTTTCAACTATGCCAAGGCTGAGGCAAGTCTGGAGGGCCAGATCCCTGGAACGCTCCACCTCCCACCTGGAGGGACCTGCTATCAGCCAGTCATCCAGGTAAGGGTACACCCAGACACCTTGGTGCCTCAGGTAATCCTCCACCACTGCCATGCATTTGGTGAAGACCCTGGGGGCTGAAGACAGGCCGAAGGGTATGGCTTGGAACTCGTAAAAGGTTCCCTCGGCTCGGAAGCGGAGGAACCATTGATGGGACGGACGGATTGGGATGTGAAAGAATGTGTCCTGAAGATCTAAGGAGCAGAACCACATGCCTTGCTCCAGGGATGGTATGATCTGAGCTACAGTTACCATCTGGAAGGTGCAGGACCTGAGGAACTTGTTCAGGTTGAGCAGATCTGGAATGGGGCACCAGCCCCCGTCCGTTTTGGTACCAGGAAGTACCTGGAAATTAACCCTGGGTCTGAAGGCAGGTCCGCTACTCTGCGCACCACCTCCTTGAGGAGGAGCTGAGCTAAGTTGTCTCGGAGAGCTGACTGAGAGGCTGTGGACACCAGATCCCCGTGGAGCACGGGCTTGATATGGAGAGGCCTGCTCAAATTCCAGAGGCAGACCTCAACCAACCACTTCCAGAACCCAATGGTCTGTGGTGATAACGGACAAGGTGGAAAGGAAGTGGCTGAGCAGGGGTCCCTGGGGAGGTGTGACGGGACTGAGGGAGGCAACCCCAACCCATCACTGGGCAGGCTTGGAGATGGGTCCGGCGGAGGAGCCACCGGGATTTTTCCCCCCGGGCTTCCTGAACAAGGAGGCCAAAAACTTGGCCCAAAGATGCCAAGATTAAGCCTGCTGGCCCTGCTACTGCTGGGCCGGTCTGGCCGCAGGAGTGGACGAATGAAAGAGCCTGCGGTTCTGACACTTGTGGCCCTTGTCCTTCTGGGCAGATGTGGTGGAGTCCAGGGTGGCACTGGACTTCTCTATACGTTGGAGGTGGCCCTCCATGCCGGACCCGAACAGGTCGGTGCCCAGTAAGGGGATATCTGCCAGCTTGTGTTGCATATCAACTGTAAAGGTCGAGATGCACAGCCAAGCCCTGCGGCACATGGTCACTGCAGCCGCTCCTGAATGGGCACCGGAGTCATCAATGTCCAGAGCCGACTGGAGTTGTTGCTTCTCCACAGCCCTATCCTGGTCCCAGACCTGCTTGACTGTGGTCTGTAGGTCCGCCGGGAGATGAGGGATCACCTCGTCCAGGAAGCCCAAGAGGGCATGGGAGAAATGTGCCATGATAACGGCCGAACTGGCCTGAGGAAGGCCAAGGGCGGAGGCTGCATAGACCTTCTCCTGGAATGGTCCTGTTGTTTGGATTCCTTGTCCGAGGGTCTGTCCACATCCCCTTTGTTGCCTGAATGCCGAATAAAGGAGTCAGCCACCAACCCCACCGCAGAGGGGTGCTCCGAAAATCCTGAAAGGGACCCCATAGGGACCGCATACTTGTGGGCTATGCGGGCAGAAGGCACAGGGCACGATGCAGGATGCTGTCACAACTCCAAGGCTAGACCCACAATGGCCTCAGCCACCGGAAAGGCCTCAATCGGAGTATCCCCTTTGTCCAGAATCTCTGTGAGGGGATACTTGGTCTGTTTCTGCACAAGCTCGAGCTCCATTCCCGTGGACTCGGAAATAAACCAACAAATACCCATCAGTGAGGTAGGGCCCTCATCGACAGAGAGACCCCCAAGAGACTCAGCGTCGACAGGACAGGAGACCAGGAATCCTCGTAAAGCAGACAACCACTCGTGTCACTCTCAACCTGCCTTGGGTGGTCAGGAGTAAGAGTGACCAATAACCGATGGGGCAGGCCTTGGGCCAACCGAGATTCCTTGGTCGGAACCCCGGACTTGAGTTTGCTCAGGTGGCGATTCCACCGGATCGGTGGAGTAGCACGCTTGACTGAGCAGGAGGGTCTTTACCTCAGTGACGGTGGCTGTGACCGATGTCAGTCGCTCGGGCGAAAGCCACTTAATGGCCGGGGTAGAAACCGGAATCGGGTTTGACCCGGACAGGACCAACTGCTGCCACATTAAGTCTTCGTAGCGCTGTCGCAACTTGCATCAGAGTCTCTCCTCACTTGAGGAGGATGAAGATGCGGAGCGGCGCCGCCACTTACCATGGTGTTGGGAGTGAGATCACCAATGAGGGCGAGTCTTGGATGACGTCAAAGTCGAAAAACAAGACCGAGACCTCAACCATCAGCGGGCTCGACGGGGGACCTTAGAAGGAACTCGGGGAAACCTGTGGCTCCTCCTGATCAGGTTCCTTGGCGGGCGGGTCCTGCCCAGCGGGCTGAGCCGACCCATCCAAGGACACCAGAAGCACCGGAGTCTGAAATAAAAAATCGTCGGCAGGATCGGGCGACAACCCGCCAAATGGCTCGAGAAAAATCTAGGATCGTCAACAGGCGTCTCAGCTGACTGGTCTGTGAGGGTTACTGTGGCTCATGACCTCGGCCTCCCAAACCGACCGAAGTCGAAACGGGATTTCTGTGAGTGGGACCGCTCCCGGTCCCAAGAGCACTGACGTGGCGACTTGTCCTTTTTCGACTCCTTCTTCCGAGAGTGCGAAACATGCGACCCCGAAGGGCTCTCTCCCTTGGTAGAGAGAGAGAGACTGGCACAACTCCTTGAAGGAAGCCGAATAGGAGGAATGAAGGCCGAAGCTGAAGAGAAGCCAGCCACGGCCTGAGCTGCCTCTTCCTCGAAGGCATTAAACCATTCCAGCTGCTTGGAAGACCCCGCAGTTGTGGAGACCACCCAACGGGCATCCCTGGATTTAACCTGTGGGTAACGCTTTTCTGGTCACCCCAGTTGAAGTCAGGCAGCACGGTCTTCCAGAACTGAAGGTGAAAAGGACCGACAGAGATCACAAGCCAGAGGATCGTGGTCATGTCCCAGACAGTAGACGCACGCAGTGTGTGGATCAGTGCAAGACATCTTCTGCCAGCAGAGGCACCAGTGAAACCCAGGAACCGATTTGTCTTCCATCGTGGTAGCGAGAGAAGAATGTGAAGACGAAATCTGAGAACGTTTTAGAACAAGTTTTGGAAGCGAATCTGAAGATTCTACAGCCAGGGCCTACTACACGCAGGAGCTAAGGACGGAACCTGAACCTTCCAGTGGAAAGGAAGATCTACGCCCTGGGCAGAGCCGAGGGTTATAACACCCCGGTGGGTGGGTGGGAGGAGCCAGCTTGAAGACTTTCCGGCACATCTTAAAACGGCAAGGTACCTGCCAAGAAGTGTGGATAGAACAACATATCCACGATCCTAGAAGTACTATTTTAGAAGACAAGTTCTCCAACATTAGGGGATTCATTTCTGGGGTGTGTGTGCCCTTAGAGAAGGCTAGATCACAGCCGTCAAGGCCCCTTGTTCACCCAAGTGTGTGAAAGAAAATCCAGTAGTTCACCCAAGTGTGTGAAAGGGAATTCATGTTCACCCAAGTGAGTGAAGGAAATGTTCAATGTTCACCCCAGTGTGTGAAGGACATGTTCAGAATTCACCCAAGAGAGTGAAATAGTTCGAGTGTGTGGCTAGCTCCACGTATGTGCACCATTTGGGAGTGGGAAAGAAGTTTGTGTTCCTGAACTGTAGTGCATGCAAGGAGAGTTCATAAGATGTACCTGTCTTGCCTTGACCGACCCTTGGGGGTCCACTATCTGCTTTTGTTTACCATCTGTTAAATAAATCCATACTGCACAATCCCAGTTCCTGTTCTGGACAATCCGATTTCTTGCTTCTGGTGTGGAATTACTGGGGCCCCCTCAGCAGTTTAGATCCACTATATGTCTAGTAGCCTCTACCCTGGACCTGGTTGTAATTTACAAAGGTTCATGTGTTTTGTTCTTGTACCCCTACCCCTCTTCCTCTAGAAATGAGCCTGGTGTACATTCCAACACCAAGGGTGGTACCAACCTTTGAATTTTCTGTTAAATGTAAATGGTATGCCATATGTGGGTACTAGTGCCAGATTTTATGGGGGGTGCTATAAGTGGCACAGGGGTTACATAAAGATTCAAGAACCTGCAGTCACACATGGAAACTGGCAGGGGGGGGAGTTTCTATTTTGTGGAAAAGGGTGGTGGAGTCGTGGAACAGTCTGCCAGCAGATCTGGTGGGTGCCAAACCTATAAATGGTTTCAAGCATGGCTGTGACAGACTGAAGGGTTTGTTGGTTACTCAGTTCAGTAACAGTAGGAAGGGGGGTGGACAGGGAGGGTTACAACCCAGTATGGAGAGTAGGCCCCACGGCAGATAAGGAACTATAGGCTGACTAGATGGACCCTTGGTATTTTTCTGCCATTATTCTCTATGTTTGTGGCTATAAACAGACAAAAAAGACAAAGTTAGTGTAGAGGTAAGGGGAAACAAAGGATACATGTCAGGAAGGACAGTTGGTGGGTGGATCCACATTGACGCTACACTTGTTTTTTTGTCATCATATATTAAACAAAAAATGATGATTTACATTTTTAGGTGAATGTTATAAGAATTTTAAAATTAAACTAGTAAATGCAAAAACAAATCTGAGGTATATGAATGTCATACTATATGAGTAGTTTATTTTTAGAAAAGGGATGAAAAGTATGCAACAGCAATTTCTGTAGGGCAATCTGGAGTCTAATGACAATGTGAATGTGAAGATCAAGTGAATGGAACTGTGCTAACCCACAAGCACAGTGGTAGTGCTACCACTTGTGGCGCCAATGAGCCAGGTTTGGAAACAAGCCCAGAGCATGAGAGGGTCTGTCAAGGGGGAAGAGGATGGAGCATCTGTAGGACAACTCTCCTCCTCTGGGGAGGGAGGGAGGGACATGCAGTCCGACAACCCGACCCCTAGCGATAGCTGAGGGTTAGTGCATCATGACTGCTGTAGTTGTATATGGGATTGGTGGGATGGCAGACATCACATCATAGGCGGGAGCATGCTTGACATCGCATGGACATCATTGCACACCCATTCCACCTAGGGGACTGAAACACCAAGAAAAAGACCCTTTGGCCGAGTAGTGTGATGCCGGGAGCCTTGCCAGTACTACAGCTAACCCAGGGCAGCCAGTAGCCAGATTAGCATCTTGGTCCTTTTCTCCCTCGAAGCCGGGGGGAGCCCCGCCATGAGAAGCAAGCCTCAGTTTCCCGGACTGCTGGTGAGTCCCTATGGTTGGCATTGGGGGTGATACTGAACAGGGTCCAAGGGCTGTTATGGGGTAAATCCCCACCAACCACTGGTGAATAAATAGTTACAAAAACCAAAGCATCTGTAATTGCTATTTGAGACTACAGATAGAAGTCTGATACTTTTTTTAAAAAAATATCCCATATTTGATAAAATGTGAGTAACTTACTCATTATCACACAACTTATTCTTTCATTTGCCATAAATGTACTCGTATATGAACTCCAACGGTCAAAGTTTGTGCATCTCATTTCTTTGTTAGAAAGAGTCAGCCTCTTAATGCAAAGGTCGGCTGAGAGGCTCCATAATTAATGTCTTGTTAAAGAGTGCAAATTAGATGTCAATTCTAATATATAAATGCTGAGATCTCTTGGAAATGGCCCTTTAAAATATCTGATAATATATCTCCAGCTGGGGGAGTTCCCTCCGTTTCTTCTCAACCCCTCGAGGTCTGCTTGCATGCAATGGCACAAGTGCACGTGCTTGAGCATGGCATGCTATCAGCCTCTGCATCCAGGCTGCTGCTGTACCACCAAGCCTCCACTAGGTGGTGAGCATGCAATGGTATGCACAATCCCCTTCCCCGAAGGAGGAGAGCTGTCCATGGCATGGTCGATCATCCTTCCCTCAGCCAGCCCCTGAGCAATCCAAGTCTGTTTTCCAATCCTGAGTTGCTAGCATAATAAACACTATTGTGTTACCAGGCCAGATTTATCATCCATTGTTGAAAGCAAAAAATGAAACCAAAGTTGGGGATGGTAGTGTGGTAGGCACAGACTTTATGACACCATTGAAGGGACTACGGGTTCATTCTCGTTCACTCAGACCTGATGTTTGTCCACTTGCAAGGAAAGGCAGGAATGACTTCAGAGGCAATCAGAAGATTTTACTGTAAGAAGGAGTGCAAGTGTCATGACTGTATACAAATAAACTGAGCCACTTGAAAGACTGTTATTAAGAGACTGTACTTAAAAGCAATTGCAAGAATTCTGGACTTCTATAAAATTACTATACCTTAAATGATTCCAGGGATTTCAGACTTTGTGACTTTCCTGAAATTCTAAAAACTCTATAAAACTGCAAAGATGACAATGGCATATATTTTAAAGGTCTATGATCCTGGCCAGGGGTAACCCAAGATAATATTCTGGTTAATCTTCATTGCAGCTGTGAAGGATGACCTGTGGAAGGACTCTACAAGCAGTAAGGTGCACGCAAGAAGGGGATTCCAGGGGACAAATGCACCAGAGTCAATTGAAGATGACACCTTCATATGGGACAGAAAACCTTTACTTCTGAAAGAGGGGACCACCAGAGGATGCTCCTCGTCCCCTGGACTGAAGAATTTAACTTCCTGGGACAGGTCACATCAGACCTCCAGGCTGAAGGCACTCCAAGACTCCTGTATCAGTAAACTGGTCATGGCAGACTGTCGCTCAACATAGAACAACTGGCTTCTTCCACCAGACCTCTGGGCATCATTAGAGACATTGTGGTAGACCAGCAAACAGGGTCGCACTGAACATACAAGGATTTGTAATCCAGGTTTCTTGAGCTTTAGTCGCTCCAAGTCTTGGCACTTTTGTTGCTCCAAATCTGGCCGAGCCAGGGTGGCTCCAAGACTGCCTTCACTTCCTTAATGGGGTAGGAACACAGAAATGATGAGTAGCTGGAGGGGCCTGTCCTGACTGCCCCTTAACTCTAACTGGGTCAGCTGTCCCAAATTGTAGTCCAAAAAGTGTAGGTTCAAATAGTTCCTTTGCAGACAGAGTACAACACAAGTTTGGCAGTTCATTTTGCAGTCAGAGCGTCATATAGGTTTGGCAGTTCACTTTGCAATTAGGGCAAAACACAGGTTTGGCAGTTTGCTTTGCAAAGAGGTCACAATACAGGTTTTGGCATTCCCTTTTGCAATTAGGGTACAACACAGGTTTGGCAGTTCGCTTTGCAAAATGGTACAGCACAGGTTTGGCAGTTCATTTAGCAAACAGGGCACAATACAGGCTTGGTAGTTCATTTTGCAAAACAGGGCATAACACGGGTTTGGCAATTTAGTTTGCAGAATGAGGCTGGTGTCCACCCCCACTAGACTGTTTCTAGGGGCTTTTCTTGCCCCACCCTATGGGCAGTGTTTTCTTTCTATGGCCCTACTGGGTCCAACTCCGCAGCTGTGGAACAACTTTCAGCCACTTCTGTGGGCGGTCCTGAGGTGGGACAACATCTGCCCACCCTCAGCTGCTTTGCTAGGTGCCGTCTGATGCAAATTAAACAGTTAAGAAAACCTTGGCTCGAGTTTGCTTTATTGGGGGCTATACTACCCGCCCCCTCTGGCCCACTGCTCCACCTCCCCGGTGGTTTTCTGTCTGGGACACCACCCAAAAGGCTGGGCACTCATAAAGGAGGACGTCTGCCTTGAAAACACTGCCAAAAGTCCCAGCATTTTATTGTAGATTTCTAAGGCAATACAAGTAGTGAGGAAAGACAAATTCTCAGTGCAGGTGGACCTAGATTTTTTAGATGAATACATCTTAAAGAATATTTTTATAAGAAAAAACAGTGAAACAATATGGGCTTCACAGGTGAAACCTCACCAATAAGTGGGGTAAATTCTCAATATGCCTTTGAAATGTTATCACTTAATCCTGATCATGTTGAGGTTTTGTTAAATTTAAGTGATCCTGTACTACTGTCTAGTGGCAATATTGAGAATGACTTCTCCCCTACAGTAAGTATCATGGATGGGTTCAACTTTGTATAACACATCTTTACTAGACGAGGCTCACACTGAAGTCTCACAGGAATTAATATGTGACAGTACTGATATAGGTGATGCAGTAAATGAACCCTTATATTATGTGTCAGGGTAAAGTTTTGAAAACCTTAGGAAAAAGCTGTTCAAGCCTAGGTCTCTCTTGTCCAACTAATAACCCCTCTATTAGAACATTTGAAAATATGGTACTCCATGAAACTAATGATCTATTCAACAGACTGCCACCATTTGTCTGCACAAATTTATCCAGAGAAGAGTAAAGCTCTGAAGGAACTGTGTGAGTTAAAAACATCATAATCAAGCCTGCAGATAAGGGTAACAACACTGTGATTTTGAGTGAGGTGGATTATGTAAATTGTGTCACCGACCTCCTAAGTAATCAGAATTATAGAAAATTAAATCAAAATCCAACTGACTTGTTTAAAAAGAAACTTCTACAACTTTTGGAATGGAGAAGGGCACTGGAATATATCACTGATGATGAATTTAGCTTTCTGTTAGGGAGGGGCAATTTTATCTTCCACCAGTCGAATTCTGGCAAAATGCTGACTTCGCTTCTGTAAGATTTTGTGAAATGTCTGGGAAAATTTCATGAAATTTCACCAAAATTGTGATTTTGGTTATTTATATCTAATTTACAATTGCACCAAGTTTGGTATGTTGGCTGTCACAATACCGATGCAGATGTGTACCAAGTGTCAGATCTCTATCTTCAAAAATGACTGAGGAGTTATAAGCCTCCAAGCTTTCAGAAATTTTAAAATTACAGTTAATAATTATGTGAACTAAAACCATTTGTGCAAATTGCACCAAATGTGTTATGGTGACATTATCCATGCCCATACATATGTAACCCCCCCCCGTCTAGGGACATAAATCATCATTGCAGTTGTTCCAAGGGGCATTGGAGAGGACTACATCAAGTGCAACACCCGAGCCAATGCACCCCCAAACAAGATAGGAAAAATATCTGTCCTACCTCTTGTCGACTTCATCTCCAGGTGCACTCTCGATCTCACCTCCAATTCTGGATTGGTTTGTCCCCCCCCAAACACTGACCACCGGACCAGGATCTCCAAACTGCAACCTCCTGTCTCTTCTGAGCCCCACAGCACCTTGATCCCGATGCAGCCTGATGGATACCTTCCGGAATTACAACTCATGAAATAAATTAAGACACAAGGGAGGGGACTTTCCATTTCATTTATCCCCCTTCCAAACTTAAAGAATCATTGCCAAATTTCTTCCCAACTAGCTTTATTTTAGCTGCTGCACCCCAAATGATTTCAGGAACGCAAGGGTCACATCCTTCATCGAATAAATAAAGCAGCTCCTTGGGGCTAACTGAACTTTTTTACAACATACCCAGGCTGGATATTCTGAGCAGCAATAATGGTTTACAGGTAGTAAAAGCAGGGCTTATTCACTCTAACCTCCTGGATGATTTATCCAAGGAACCTCCCTACTTGGAAAAACCCACAGGCTCCTAAGCTCACCGGTGGTGGTAAGCCAAATCTTTTTCTTTTCTATTCTGGGTAACACATTCTCATCCATCTCTGTCTGGTCTGGCACTAGTCGCTACCCTATCTCCGGCACAGGAAAGTGTGCCTTGGCCCCTGGACCTTGGGACCAAATTTCAAGGAGTACCAGGATTTTTTCCTCTGACCCAGGGCCTGTAACCCACTCTCTCTTGCTTTACAGGGAATCTAAACCTGCTGGTGCTCCCAACCTCACGGCACCCATTCCATCACTTGCAGCTCAGCTCTCCACTGGTGCAACGGCCCTCAAATCCAGCCCTGCTCCAGTACCTGAGCTACCCTGATATGGACTGCCCTGCCATGGGAGAGCCCTTGGACCCTGCCACCGCCCAGGGCCCTCTGAGCAGCCCACCTCTGCAGATAGCACCCCAAATCCTCTTTTCCACTTCCAGAAGGCCCTTCAGGAGGGTCCAGCCCCAGGCCCACATCCTTGACAACAAATCCTGGGCTTGCAGTAAGCTCCAGCCAGATGCCACCCTCCAAGGCCCTTCCTAAGACCTGTGACCCACCCAGCCCTTTAATGCCAGTGCCCAAAGACCTGTCCCTCCAAGCAGGTCCCCTGAATTGGGTGAAGGGCCCCCTGGCTCCCTCTACCCTCAGGCCACCCTGCCACACAGGGTGCGGGGGAGAGCCACTGCCACCAGCCTCTCCCCGTGGGGACTCTGCCACTGTCCCCACAGGCCTGGCAGCCTGAGCAACTACTTTATGGGATCTCCAAGGGCTCCTGCCTATCCTGGCTTCCTACTGCCACCTGCACCTCCCTTACTCCGATGACACAGGACCTGACTGACCATCCCCCCCCACCCCCATCCACTTTGGCACCAGAAAGTACCTAGAGACAAACCCTGGGTGTTCTGGAGGATCCGCGACAGGAACCATGACCTCCTTGCAGAAGAACTGGGCTATGTCATCTCTGGGAGCCGCAGCATGTCTGCGGAAGCCAAGTCTTCCTGTAGGGGGCAGGCTCAGCAAGGAGGGTACTGCTCCAATTCCAGAGGCAGACCCTGACTCACCACTTCTAGAACCCACCTGTCTGTGGTGACAGCGGACCAGGCAGAAAGGAAGTGGCAGAACCAGCCTCCCATGGGAGGACCCAGGGCAGGTGTGACAACCATGAGGGAGGCACCCCTCATCCTGTCACTGGGCAGGCTTGGAGGAGGAGGGCCCGGCTGAGGCACCAGTGGACTCGGAGCCTCTCCCTCCAGGCTTATGGACAACCGAGGCCACTGACTTTGGGTGAGGTCACCAAGTCTGAGCCTGCTGCTCAGCCTGGGGCTGGGCTGGTTTGGCTGCAGGAGTGGAGGTAGACCGAAAGGGTTTCCTCTTCTGCTGCTGCATGGAGCCCTTGGGGTCCCTCTGGGCAGATGTCAGGGAGTCCAAGGTGGTGTTGGACTTCTCAAGGCGGGTGAGGTTGCCCTCGACCCCAGGTCCAAACAAGTCGGTGCCCAAGAAAGGGACATTCTCAGCCAAGCCCTGCAGCGCATGGTCACTGAGGCTGCCACAGAGTGGGCCCAGGAGTCCCCAACATCCATGGCTGTCTGGAGCTGTTTGGCTTACAGCCTGGCCCTGGTCTCGGACCGGTTTGACCGTAGTCTGGAGGTCCACAGGCAGATGAGGAAGGACTTCGTTCAAAGTGCCCAGCAGGGCATGGGAGAAGTGGGTCATAACGAGGGCTGAAGTCGCATGGTGGAGACCAAGTGAAGAGACAGCACAGATTTTCTTAACTGCATGGTCCAACTTCTTGGACTCCTTGTCCGGTGGCTTGTCAACATTCCCGGTGTTGCCTGAATGCCTAAACACAGAGTTGGCCACAAAACCCTCAGCTGAGGGGTGCTCTGTGAATCCCGAAAGGGAACCAGTGGGCACCGCATATTTGCAGGCCATCTGGGTAGAAGGTGCAGGGCAGGAAGCAGGGTGCTGCCAAAGCTCCAGGACAGGGCCAAGGATGACTTCTGCCTAAGTCAAATCCGGAAAAGCACGGGAATCAGAGGCCCTCAAACGACAGCGCTCCCGATCCCACGATTGACGAGTCTTTTCTTTTTGCTTTTTGGACTTGGGTCCCTGACCGAGGGTCGGCAGAGACTGGCAAAAGTACTTGAAGGAACTTGAAGGTTGAGCCCAGCTAAAGCGGCATGAAGGCAGATGCCAAGAGGGAATGGGCCATGGCCTGGACCGCCTCCACTTTGAAGGCCGCAAGCTGCTCGGCAGACCCAGCAGCCACGGAGACCACCCAATGAGCATCCTTAGATTTGACTGGCGGGTTCTGCTTTGCTGGCAGCTCAACTTTAGGCAAGCGAGACAGTCCTCCTGAATGGTGGGGTGAAATGAACGGTAAATGTCGCAGGCCTGGGAAACGTGGTTGTGCCCCGGGCAGTAAATGCACATGGAATGCGGATCAGTCCTGGACATCTTCTGTCCACAAGGGCACCGGCAGAACCCATGAGCGGACTTATCGTCCATCGCAGTCGCGATTGAAGATCGAGCTGAAGACTGAACTCAAAGAGTTGAAGCTTTGGAAGTAAATCCGAAGATTTTAAGCGCTAGGGCCTATTCAACGTGGGAGCGGTAAGGAGGGAACCTACTTCTTCCAGTGGAAAGGAAGATCTGGCTTCATGGGGTGGAGCTGAGGGAGCTACCACCTGGGTGGGTGAGAGAAGCCAGCTTGAAGACTTTCCGGCACATCTTAAAGGGAAAGGACACTGCCTGTAAGTGTGGACAGAATATCATATCCACGTTCCTAGAATCTGGAAATTCCAGATATTCCATCTGATTTCTCCTGGTAATGTCCTGCTCCTCAGCTTCAAACCCCATAGCTGCTTCCAGCTGCCTCATCATGGAGATGAAGGAGGTGTCATGAGGCGGAGGACCTTGAAGTATATTTAGTGGAGTCCTCTCCCCCAGAAGAAACAGTAGAGATAGATGAAGGGCTCCTAGGACCCCCTTCCGCATCCTCATCAGGAGGAAGGAATTCAGGATTGCACTCATCCTCATCCCCTGGTTCTGAATAGTGCACAGAGGATGGCAATGACTACGGGCATGAAGGGCACGTCACTGTGGAAGACGTTGACTCAGGAGCAGGCCTGGTAGGGCCCAGTGTCGACAGGCCCCAGAGGGGGAGCAATGCGGTGCATGGACTCTCAGGAGGAGAGCATGGTCTAAATGTCAATGGTAATCGGTGCTGGTGGAGCAGCTAATGGTGTCGAGGGGGGGGACTGAGTTCCCAGTGTTGGTGGTGCAGCCTACAGCATCGATGAGAGAGGCTGAGGCTCCAACATAGGCAGTATGACCTGCTGCATCAATGAAAAAGGCTACAGTCCCGATGCTGTCAAGGCAGTCTGGGGTGTCGACAAGATGGCCAGAGGCGTTGACGGGGAGGCTGAATCCCTGTCAACAAGATGGTCAAAGGTGTAAATCTGGGCATCGAGAGGCCATCGCCGGCCAAGAAAGTTCCAACGGAACACCCGGACAGTTGCCCATGCATTTGAATGGGCCTGAAAGTACAGTTACGTAAGAACTTACCGTAACAGTAGGTCTTCGAGAGAGGCTCTTGCAGTAGGTAATTACATACAGGACAGACGTCAGCAGGCATCAGGACCCCATGGAAAAATTTATAGCTAGCAGTCTCTGGCAGGGGACTGCCCCCATATCAGGTGACCGGCGTCGTCAGTATAAAGGGGCGGTGCCCATGCCCACCTTCAGTTCTTTTACAAGGCCAAAGGCGGGGGCGAGAGAGGCGGATATTTCCCAACCTGGAAAAGGAGCTAAAAAGCTTAGGGGATGGAGGAGGGATTTCATTGCAAGAGTTCCTCTCAAGATCTGTTACGGTAAGTTCTTACGAATCTGTACTGTCTTACTGAGAGGGCTCTTGCAGTAGGTAATTACATATAGGACTGAGTCCCAAGCAGTCTGGAACAAGCAGAAGCAAAACGAGAGGAGGAAAGCTACTCAAAGTAGGTCCTCTAGCTGTGAAGGCCTTAGGAAAGGAGGCCTTGCAGAACAGCAAGCCCGAAGCCTGCTCTACGACGAGAGGCAATATCCAAACTGTAATGTTTTGTAAAGGTATGGACGGAAGTCCAAGTGGTGGCAGAACAGATGTCCACTGCTGACACATTCTTGAAACAAGCCACCAAGGCAGCGACTCCTCTGGTGGAGTGGCCTCTCACTTGACCCGGAAGGGTCTTGTTGTACTTGTCATAACAGAAAGTGATACAATGAGCCAACCATTTGGACAGGCATTGCTTAGAAACAGCATTGCCTTCTCTTTTTTTGGCAAAAGAGACAAACAGTTGATCAGTCTTTCTGAGATCTTTTGTTCTGTTAGTGTAGTATCTCAGAATTCGGTGAACGTCCAGAGTGTGTAAGAGATACTCCCCTTGATTGGAGTGCTGCATACAGAAAGCAGGTAACTCTATGGACTGGTTCAAAGTACATTCCGCTATCACCTTGGGGAGAAACTTAGGGTTGGTGCGCAGAGCCACACGTTCCTTGTGAAAAATCAAATACGGGATTTTACACATCAGGGCCTGGAGCTTGGAAATCCTCAGAGCAGAAGTAATGGCCACTAGGAAGAGAGTCTTCCATGAGAGGAACTTCATGTCTGCTGAGGCTGCCGGTTCAAAAGCAGGCAGAGTAAGCTTCTCGAGGATGAAATTCAAATCCCAAGGAGGGGCAGGAACCCAGATGGGGGTCTCAAGTGAAGAACCCCTCTAAGGAAAGTCTTAAGAGACCTCCAGCTGAGCAAACGTCTTGCCCGCAAAAGGGACATGGTAGGCCGAAATGGCCGCCATGTGTACCTTCAAGAACGAGTGACTGAGACCCAGATCAAAGAGGTGGCGCAGGTAATCCAGCAGCCGCCCAACAAAGGGTGTTCCCCAACGTAGGAAGACATTGGTTAAGATCCCCTGATCCAGTTCCCACTCGTGAGCTTGAGCAGACGAGCGACTGAGTTTGTCTGCTAAGGTGTTCTTGACCCCCCGGAATGTGAACTGCCATGAGGTGGAGGTTGTGCTGTGCTGCCCAATCCCAAACTCGCATCGCTTCCCTGCAAAAAGGGTAGGAATGAGTCCCTCCCTGTTTGTTGATGTACCATACCACACACATATTGCCAGTCTGTACGGCTAAGTGGCTGGGAAGGAGATGCAGATGCAGAGCTTGAAGAGCATAAAGCACTGCCCGAAGCTCGAGCACATTGATGTGAAGCATTTTCTTGAGCTTGGACCAGAAGCCCTGGGTCCTGTGAGGTCCGAGATGGGCTCCCCAACCTTCGCCCGAGGCTTCTGTGGTCAGAGTCTGGGAGGAGGGAGAAAGACAGAAGGGGAACTCCCCGACAAAGGTTCTCCTGAACCATCCACCACTGCAAGTCCCGAACCATAGGGGAGGAGACTAGGACAAGCTGGTCCAGGTTGTCCACCAACTGATCCCACTGAGACCGAAGTGTCCACTGAGAGATCCTCATGTGAAGCCGAGCGTGAGGGACTGTTGGGATTGCAGCCGCCATAAGCCCGAGGAGGCAAAGGATTGACCTGGCACTGACCCGCCTGCAGCCAGAAAACAGGCTGACCTGAGCCTGGAGTGTGGCCACCCCTGTCCAGTGGCAGGAAGGCCCTGCCAGAGGTCATGTCCAGGATCTCCTCGATAAACTGGAGCTTCTGGGATGGGATCAAGTGGGACTTGGAGTGGTTGATGGTGATGCCCAGGGAGAAAAACACCCTCTGGGTAAGGGAAAGGAAGCACAGGAGATCCTCCCTGGATGGGACCGCCAAGAGCCAATCATCCAGGTACGGGAAAACCTGCACCCCCTGTGTACGCAGGTAGGCCGCTACCACTGAAAGGCATCTGGTGAACACCCGGGGTGCCGAGGAAAGACCAAATGGGAGGGTCTTGAACTGGTAGTGGTCCCCCTGGAAAGCAAAACGGAGGTATTAGCGGTGAGAAGGGCAGATAGGGATGTGCAGGTAAGCATTCTGCATATCCAGAGCACACAGCCACTGTCCCAGCCGATGGAGGGGCAGGAGGCCCTGCAGGGAGAGCATCCTGAACCTCTTGTACTCCACGAATAAGTTCAGGGAACTGAGGTTGAGAATCGGCATTACATCTCCTGTCTTCTTCAGGACCAGGAAGAAGTGGGAATAGTAACCCGTTCCCTGAAGAGAAAGGGGGACGGCTTCATCGCCTTCATCAAAAAACGCTGGAAATCTCTTCCTGGACCAGAAGAAGGTGTTCCCAGAGTACGACAACCTTGGGGGAGGGCGATGAGGTGGTTTCTGGAGAAACTCTATTGAGTGTCCTTCTGCGATCAGCTGGAGCACCCAGGAATGTGAAGTTATCCTCTCCCAACCCGGGAGGTGGAGGGAAAACCTCCCTCCTACCGGTTCCTCCAGAAGGCCCAGAGGCTGTGGGAGAGAAAGGAGTCAGGTGGTGTGGGGCAGCGTCACAGCTGAAGCACCCGCTGCTTTTTTGGGTGGAGGGGGCTTGGCAGCTGAAGGGGCCCGGTGTTTAGCGACCCGCTTTCCCTGGCCTTTTGCAGATTCCGTCTTCGAAAGGGATGGCACTGCGTTTGATAGGGATGATACATCGAGTCCACAGACTTCAGTGCAGTCCCCTTCTCCTGCAGATCGGTGATAATGTCCTTGACATCACCACTGAACAGCACCGAACCCCGGAAGGACACTTCCTGAATAGCGGACTGCACTTCCGGGACCAACCCTGACACACGGAGCCAGGCATGACGCCATAAGCCTATGGCGAAAGCGGAGTTCCTACCAGCAGTGGCCACTGCATCGTAAGTAGCACGAAGCATGTGCCGACTGACCGAACGTGCAAAGTGGACAAGGTCAGCCACTTCCTGTTTGTCTTGAGAGTCCGGAAGGGAGTCTAATTTGGATTCCACCTCATGAAGGATCGCCTTCTGGTAATCCCCCATGTGATCAGCATAATTTAGGGCCCTAATAACCAGAGTGGAAGAAGCATAGATCTTCTTTCTGTACTGGTCTAGAAGATGGGATTCTTTGTCAGGTGGAGATGAGCTCAGATGTTTCGAGTTAGCTGTCCAGCCATGAGCGGCACTAATCGCAACCGAATCAGCTCGAGGGTGAGAATCTAAAAAGTCAACACCCTCGGGAGCCTGATATAGCCTGTTCGACTTCCGAGGAAGTGGGGCTAAAGCCGACGGCTGCTTCCAAATAGTGGAAACAAGATCGGCATGAGGCTCAATCCAGGGTGGCACCAAGGTGGGAGCTGTCACAGGCAGATCCAGATGCTCAGCGAGTTTCTTACGCTGGGGATCCAGCTCCAAGGAATGCCACTTATGAACCTCCTGGATTTTGTGCAACTCCGTAAAAGAAGGATCCTCCGGAGGGAACTTTGGAGGAGTCCTTGGCCTGGGCTTAGACGGAGAGCGTGGCTCGTCGTCCGGTTCGGAACAACCGTCGGAGTCCTCCGAGGTGTCCGAGGAGGAAGAAGATGATGATGAGGAAGACTCCCTCTCCCAGCGTGGGGGAGGAATGGACACCTTGGGAAACCCTCGGGGAAGCATATCCTGCCCCACCCTGGAACTAGAGGGTTCGGCCCTGGTGTCCGGAGGTGGGAAGGGAGTCTGTCATCGCGGACATACGGGAACTGGAACCGTTGTCGGGAGATGACTCTCCACTTCTCTGGTGAGCTGAGCCTTGGCCTCAGCCCACCAGGAGGCCAGTCTCCTTCAAGTCCACCAGCGGCTGAGGGGGCGGTGGAGGTGGAGGGGGATATGGGTATGGATTATACCCGTAAGGCGCGTATCCATAACAGCTCAATACCCGCTGTCGGGTATTGAGGCACCGGGTACTGCAGCATCGGATAGGCCGGTATCGGATACTGCAGAGCTGAGTAAGACGGCATCAGATACAATGGGGTCGGATACCCGGGAACCGAGGGGTCTGCTGGAGCAGATGGCCTGGCCGGAGGGCCCACGGGCGGGTCTAGAGCAGAAGGCGTCGGGGCCAACGGCTAGGGAGCCAGCATTGGGGTCGGCGTCTGGGCAGCTGATATCAAGTTGGTCCGCCAAAGCGGGCGAATGGTCTGATGGGGGTGCAGCAAGAACCTCGGCATCACCCGGGGATGGAGGGAAAAAATCCCCGGGGTCAGGCTGAGGAGACCCAGGGTCCCCAGAGGGCAGTGAAGGCTGCGGGGAGCAGGGAACGGCAGATGTGGGAGGGTCCGTGTCAGCTCGTTAAGCGCGGACGTCAGACAAGCCGACGTCCGACTTATCAGCGGGGTCCGGGCGACGCCGGAGAGCCGACGTCTAACTCAGCGGACCCGCCGCTTGAGGGAGGTCGTGAAGGAGGGGCGGCCTGGTCGGGTGGAAGAGGGGTCGTGTGCCGCCTCGAGGGGTCGGGCGACTTATCTACCGCTCTGTGCAGGGCGCCAGAGGAGCCAATATCCGCTTACCAGAGCCGCTCAACCAGTAGACTGCACATCGGCAGTTGATGCCGCTTGGAAACCTCAAGGCGCTGCCGGATCACTTCTGGGGGACGTTATTTCGAAGTGACAGCGACTCCTGAAGAAGACGCGTGGATGAGGAGCCCTTGTCCCGGTGCTTCTCCTTGTCTTTTTTCTTGCGATGGCCTTTGGGGGAAGTGGACGCCTGCTGGAGCTTTTATAACTCCTTTTCCATGGAGAACATTTTCTTCTTTAAAATATGGGCCTCCAGGGACTGCTGCCGCTGTCTGCGGGTGGCCGGGTTGAATTTAAGGCAGTGTTGGCACTTCTCCACCTGATGATCTGGGCCTAGGCAGAAGAGGCACTGGGAATGGCCGTCCTTGTGCGGGAGCTGGGCGCCACATGAGTCGCACTTGTTCTTGTGGTCAGAGGGTGTAGGTGACGACAAACACCGACAAATACCTGACAAAAATTCGAAAAATCGAAAATAACTGTAAAAACTACCAACTGAGGCTGACGAGCATTGAACTTTACCGCGAGGCACTGACATGAGCTAACGGCAGGAAAGAACTGGAAGGCGGGCGTGGGGGACCGCCCCTTTATACTGACGTTGCATGACGTTGGTCACCTGATGTGGGGGTGGTCCCCCGCCAGAGACTGCTAGCTAGAAATTTTTCCATGGGGTCCTGACGCCTACTGGCGTCAGTTCTGTATGTAATTACCTACTATAAGAGCCCTCTCGAAGCAAGATCTACAGGGACCGAAGTGTTAGCGGGGGTGTCAGGAGGTACGACACCAACGAGCCAGCACCGGCCAAGGAGATAGTGGCAGGTGGCACCGCCAAAGCTGACCCTGTGGAGGAGAGGGTGTGGGCGACAGTGGGGGTCACCACTGAAGCAGCTTACGAACCGGCAGCAGCCGGGACACAAAGCCACGACCGAGAGTGCCCCAAGGAGGCCTTGTCCCAAGGCCTGTCTTTATCCCGATGCTTGCGATTGCCAGCGGATTTGTCCTGGGTCTTGGAGGAGTGGAAGCCCATAGGTAGAGCTGGCGAGGTGTAAGAGCTTCTTCCCTGGAGCTCCTTCTCCATGCAGGCAACCTGTATCAGGAGGAGGGATTCTAGGGCTTTTTGACGGCTGGTTGAATTTGCGGTAAACCTCGCAGGCGCCATGGTCGTTCTTGTCAGTGATCTTCTTGCTGCACCTGCAAAGTTTGAAAAGCTTCTTGGGAGTGGTAGACATAACCAATGCAAGGTATCACTTTAAAAAAATTAAGTGATTACTAACTAGGGTGAGAAAAATAAAAGGAAAAGCTGAAAATATGGCAGTCAGCTGAAGCAGAAGTGTTTTCTGTGGAGTCAACGTGCAATGGTCCACGGCAGGAAAAGAACTGAGGAGAGTGTGGGGCTGCCCACGTTTATATGGGAGGCATGTCAGCTGACATGATTGTTTTGGGTGGCCCCTAGTAGACTGCTAGCTAGGTAGTTTTCCATGTGGCCCTGGTGCCTGGCGGCTCTAGTTCCATAGGTGTGGCCTGCTGCAAGAGATATTCTCAATGAAGATCTGATAGAGAACCCCTTCTGTGCAGAACCCCGCCAATGGGAAAGAGGAACTGGGATGAGGAATAATGTGTCCTGGAGGTTCAGGGAGCAGAACCACACACCCTGCTCCAGGGATGGTATAAGCCAGAACTTGCGCTTCCGCTTTAAATGACTGAGATTTTGCAGATTCAGTATGAGGCACCAGCCCCTTGTCAGTTTCGGGACCAGGCAGTACCTGGACACATACTGTTGACTTGCCAAGGCATCTGGAACACAGGCTACAGACCTTACACAAACAGCTAAGCAACATGCTCCCTGGCGGCAGACAGCATGTCCAACAACACTATGGACTCCCATGGAGCATGGGATTGCTAAGGCAGTAGAGCCTCGAAACTGAGAGGCAACCCTCTGCCTACCACCTCAAGAACCCAATTGTCCATAGTAATGATGGACCAGTGTGGCCAGAAGTGGCAAAGCTGACTGCCCCTCCCGCCCCAGAAACTGAGTCAGGGACCAGACAGGTGGGAGGTAGACACCTCCCCCATGTCACTGGGCAGATTTGGAGGGAGCACTGGCCACTGGGGATAGAGGGGTACCACTTCCTGTACCCTCATCTTTCTTAGGCCCCTGGCCAGAGAAAGTACAGTTATGTTTACTGTAACAGTAGATCTTTGAGATAAGCTCTTGCGACAAGTAACACATATTGGACTGCAGCCGGCAGGACCCCACGGAAAACTTCTAGCTAGCAGTCTATGGCGGGGACCACCTCCTCAACGTCGGCCCGTCCTCATCACTTCTCAGTTCTCCAGACGGAGACTCCAGCATTGAGGATGGAAGGTGATCAGGAACAGAGGCAAATACCACACAAAGCAATCATAGCCTTGCCAATGCAAGCCAAGTGCAGTAGAGTCCCCTAGGGGGAAGGTGGGTAGGAAGTCATACCTGCTGCAAGAGCTTCTCTCGAAGATCTACTGTTATGGTAAGTTCTTACTAACTGTACTATCTTACTTCAAGAGTCAGTTCTTGCAGCAGGTAACACGTATAGGACTGGGTCCCAAGCAGTAAAGGAGACCCAGACTAGTCTCGGGTGGAGGAAGCAAAAACGTGCACAGGGAAGTGACCTCGGGAGAGGAGTCCCTGCAGAACTGTGTCTGATAAAGGTATGAACAGAATTCCATGTCGCTGCCACACAAATGTCAGCTGCAGACATTTCTAAGGGCAGCAAAAGAGGCAGCTACTCTCCTCGTGGAGTGACCCTTCACCGAGCCCTGCAAGGGTTTGTCATACTTCTGATAAAAAGAAATGCTGTTAACAAGTCATTTAGAAAGAGTCTGTTTGGCTACAAGAGCACCCTGGATCCTGGGGGCAAAGGAAACAAAAAGCTTGTTAGAATGCCTAAATTCTCTCATTCTGGAGAGAGAAAAATGCAAAATGCGATGAACGTCTAGCGTGTGGAGAAGAGCCTCCCCCCGGTTTGAGTGTTCGGGATAATACAGTGGGAGGTGCATGTCCTGATTCACAGTCAACTCGGACACCACCGTCGGTAAGAATTTAGGATTAGTCCTAAAGGCCACCCGGTCCTTGTGGAACACCGAATAAGGCTCCTTACACATCAGGGCCTGAAGCACTGAAATTCTTTGAGCAGAAGTAACTGCAACTAAAAACGCTTTCCAAGAAAGAAAGTGATGCTCGCAGTGCGTGGCTGGCTCAAACGAGGGTAAGGTAAGCTTTTCCAACACGAAAAGCAAGTCCCAGGGAGGGACGAGGTCCCTGATGGGGGGCTTCAAATGAAGAATTCCCCACAGAAAGGTGCGGGCTACATACAACTGTGCCACAGTTCTGCCTTGGACAGGGGTATGGTAGGCAGAAATGGCCAACAGATGCACTCTGATGGATGAGTAGCCCACCTGGAGTCAGAGAGCGACAACTGGTACTCGAGGATCGAGCTCACTGGACAGGCCAAGGGATCAAGACGTCGGGCAGTAGAGCCCAGAGGCAAAAGCGCTTCCATTTCATGGCACAAGTGGCTCTGGTGGAGGTTTTGTTAGTGGCCACGAGAACATTGGTAACCCTGTCCGAGACCCCAAAGCTTGACTTGGCTAGGTCCTCAGGAGTCATGCATGGAGGTGCAGCGACCAAAGGTTCGGGTGACCCAAGATCCCATCGTTCTGGGAGAGTGAGTGCTCAGCGGCACAGGAATCAGAGGTTCGGCAACCAATTGTTGCAGCAGTGGGTACCAAATCAGTCGTGGCCACAAGGATCATTGCTGCTCCTTCCACTTACAAGTTGAGAAGTACCTTCTGAAGGTGCGGGAAAGGCAGGAAGGTGTAAAGGAACCTCCCTCTTCAGGAGAGGGACAACGCGTCTTGCCAGAAAACTCCAGGCCCTGGATTTAGTGCACAGAAATTGGGCAACTTTGCATTGGTAGGCGATACAAAGAGCTCCAGCTCTGGCCTGCCCCATCTGTCAAAAAGGCTGTCGATGACAGACTGTAGGACGGCCCATTCGTGTGCTCTGGATAGAGTCTTGCCGATAGCGTCAGCCAGGGTGTTTTGAACCCCTGGAACATGAACCACCAAATCCTCTAGGCGGTGAGATATGGTCCAGTTCCAGACCCACACTGCTTCCCGGCAAAGGGAAGAGTGCCACCTTGCTTGTTGAGGTAAAACCCCACTGCCACGTTGCCTGTCTGGATGAGGAGGTGACCTGGGTGGAGCACCGTACTGAAAGCCTGCAGGGCATAGAGGACTGCTCTCATTTCCAGAATATTTATGTGGAGAAGCTCCTCGGCTGCAGACCAGGTGCCGTGTCCTGTGGATGCCCAGATGTGCACTCCAACTGATGCCTGAGGTATCTGAAGTTAAGACTTGATCTGGAGCTGTTCTCTGAAAGGGCATCCCCTCTGTGAGAGAGGGGGATGTCATCCACCAGCGGAGCTTCCGACGAACCAGTTCAGGTATGGAGATTGGTTGGTCAAAATCGTCCCATCTTTCATCCCACTGGACTCGCAGTGGCCACTGAATCGTCCTCATATGCAGTCTGGTTAGAGGAACTGTTACGATGGATGCGGCCATATGGCCTAAAAGCTGGAGCAGCGTCCTGGCTGGGACCGTTAGAAGGGATGAGATGTGTTGCTAAGCTTCGAAGGCGAAATGCCCTATACTGTGGCAAGCAGGCCTTCCCTTGAGTGGCATTGAGCAGCGCTCCGATGAATTGGAGGGATTGGGTTGGAACCAGGGAGAACTTTAGTGCACTGCTGGTGATACCCAGATCTCCAAAGAAAGAACAGGCGTCCTGAATCGTGTGCTGCAGCTGCTCGCTGGACAGAGCTGTCAAGAGCCAGTCATCCAGGTAAGGGAAAACATAGTGCCCTTTCCTTTGAAGGGCCACTGCGACCATTTGTTAAAAACTCTTGGGGCCAAAGCAGGCCAAAGGGTAACGTGCTGAACTGGTAATGCCTCCCTTGGAACTGGAATCTGAGAAACCTCCTGTGAGGCTTGACCACTAGGATGTGGAGATAGGCGTCTTGCATGTCTAGTGACGCCTGCCAATCCCCCTGATGGATCATGGGTGGCGAACCCTGTAGAGTGACATAGAAACATAGAAGTTGACGGCAGATAAGGACCGCAAGGCCCATCCAGTCTGCCCATTTCTTTTTCTGCCTTATAAATGTGCCATTAGCCTTTGCTCTGTCAGTGGCCTATCTATTCATACCCATCTGTATTGCTCCCTTATGCCTATCCCATGCCTGTTTGAAGCTCTGCACTGTATTCATAGCCACCACTTCCTGAGGTAGGCCGTTCCATGCATCCACCACCCTTTCTGTGAAAAAGTATTTCCTCACATTGCCCCTTAATCGACCTCCCTCTAATCTTATGCTGTGTCCTCTTGTCCTGCTATTTTTCTTATATTTAAACATATTAGACTCTTTCACCTTGTTAATGCCCTTAAGGTATTTGAATGTCTCGATCATATCACCTCTCTCCCTCCTTTGCTTAAGGGTATACATATTGAGCTCGGTTAATCTGTCCTCATATGTCTTCTGATGCAGTCCCTGCACCATTTTGGTTGCCCTTCTCTGGACTGCCTCAATTTGGTTAATGTCCTTGTGAAGGTGTGGCCTCCAGTACTGCACGCAGTACTCCAGATGGGGCCTAACCAGTGTCTTAGAAACACAGAAACAGAATTTGTCGGCAGATAAGGACCGCTTGGCCCACCCAGTCTGCCCATTTCCCTGCCTACTGGATAAGCTGCAGATCCTAGTTAACCAGCAGCCTACTTCTTCTTACCCCCCCCCCACCCCCCAGAACTGCCTTATGACTGTCCCATGCATGCTTGAATTCCACCACTGATTTTGACTCCACAACCTCCTCCGGAAGGCTGCTCCATGCATCCACAACCTCTCTGTGAAAAATACTTCCTTAAATTACCTCTGAGCCGCCTCTATCTTCAAATTGTGCCCTCTTGTTCTTGCACACCTTTTTGAAAGATGCTACCCTCTTGGACTTTGTTGATTCCCTTTTGGTACTTGAAAGTTTCTATCATGTCCCCCCTCTCCCTCCTTTCCTCGAGGCTATACATATTAAGCTCCTTAAGTCTCTCTTCATATGTCTTCCGGTGCAGACCCTGCACCATTTTAGTTGCCCTCCTCTGGACAGCTTCCATCCTGTCTATGTCTTTGCGGAGATTGGGTCTCCAGAACTACTCAAAGCACTCCAGATGGGGTCTCACCAGCTGTCTGTACAGAGGGATAATAACTTCCTGTTTTCTACTGGTGATGCCTCTCCCTATGCATCCCAGTATCCCCCCAGCCCTCCTTGCTGCCCCCTCACATTGCTTGCCCACCTTTAGGTCATCTGATATGACTACCCCCAGGTCCCTTTCCATTTTTGTTGTTAGTATCTCACCCCCCCATTGTGTACTCTTCCCCTGGTTTTATTTCCCATGTGCATTACCTTGCACTTCTTAGCATTGAATCTAAGCTGCCATGCATTTGACCATTCCTCTAACCTTGCCAAGTCCCTTCTCATCCTTTCCACTCCACCCTGTGCATCAACTCTGTTGCAGATCTTAGTGTCATCTGAAAAGAGACATACTTTTCCTTCCAGTCCTTCCGCAACGTCACTTATAAAGACATTGAAGAGGACCGGTCCTAATACTGAATCCTGCGGTACCCCACTAGTAACCCTCCTTTCTTCTGAGTGGACTCCAGAAGTCCACTCAGAAGAAAGGAGTGTAAAGAGGGATTATTACCTCTTTCTTTCAACTTGTGATACCCCTACTTATACACCCTAACATCTCTCTAGCCTTACCTACTGCTTTAGAGGTCTGCTTGGATGATTTCAGGTCATCAGTGATGATGATGCCCAAGTCTCTTTCTTCCTTTGTGACTGCTAGCAACTCCCCTCCCAGCCTATAGGTGGCTTCAGGGTTTCTCTTCCCTATGTGCATGATCTTGCACTTCTTTGCATTAAATACCAGTTGCCACTCTTTTGAACATTTTGCTAGTTTATCCAGATCTCTTCTCATTCTGCCCACCCCATCTGGATCATCTACTCTGTTGCAGATCTTGGTGTCATCTGCAAACAGACAAGCCTTACCCTCTAGTCCATCTGCAGTGTCACTAATGAAGATATTGAAGAGGACTGGCCCCAGGACTGATCCCTGAGGTACCCCACTTGTGACATACATCTCTTCTGACTGTATACCATTTACCACCACTCTCTGTTTTCTGCCCATCAACCAGTTTGCCACCCAGTTGACTAACTTCTGACCCACCCCAAGCCTACCCAGCTTATTTATCAATCTTCCATGTGGAACAGTGTCAAAAGCTTTGCTGAAGTCAAGGTAGGCGACATCAACTGCTCCCCTTGGTCCACCACTCTGGTTAACCAGTCAAAGAAATCTATGAGATTAGTTTGACAGGACCTTCCTTTTGTAAACCCATGCTGTCTTGGATCCTGTGCCCCTATGGATTCCAGGTGTTGCACTATCCTTTCCTTAAGGAGTGCCTCCATAATCTTGCCCACCACTGAGGTAAGACTGACTGGTCTGTAGTTCCCTGCCTCCTCCCTGCTACCACTCTTGTGGAGCGGGATCACATGAGCCCTTCTCCAGTCTTCTGGGACCTCTCCTGTGCTCAGAGACTCACTAAACAGTTCTGCTAATGGCTCTGCTAGTTCCTCCCTTAGCTCCTTAAGTACCCTGGGATGTATGCCATCAGGTCCCATTGCCTTATCCACCCTGAGCTTAGCAAGCTCTTGTAGGACCCCTTCTTTGTGAAGGGAGTAGTGCTCACTTCCCTCCCCCGTGTCCATGACCATCTAGAACTGTATTCCACAAACTGGTTGAGGTCACTGAGGTCCAAGATGGGGCACAGATCCACAGTCTTTTTGGCATGAGGAAAACATGTGAATAGAGGCCTGTGCCCCTCTGAGATGGGGGTACAGGCTCTATGGCTCTTTTGAGCAAGAGTGCCTGAATCTCTGCTTGGATGAGCCGGTGAACAGTGGGAGGGAAGGGGGGGCCTATCTGGTGGGATCTGGATGAACTCTGAGTGTCCCTTGTCTATCATTTGTAGGACCCACTGGTCTGAAGTGATCTCTCGCCAGCCCTTGGCAAACAGAGAAAAGCAGCCTCTGACCGACTCCCCTGTCAGGGTCACGGGAGGGGGTGAGTCCAACAAGGAGTCAGACAGTTGTGGGAAGTGAGGGCAGCTTGGGCTGTTTTGGCAGCCCAAGTGGCAGGTCCTGTGGCACCTCTGGAAGGGCCCTTACGGCCGTAACCACCTCGCTGTTGCAGCTGGGGCTGAAAGCAAGCTTGTCCCCCCTCTCCCTTGAAAGAGAGGCTTCCAAAAAGGCCCTTGCTTTGGCTTATACATGGAATGCACTGACTGAACGTCCTCACCAAAGAGGACAGAACCCTGGAAGGGTGCATCTAGGATATTTTGTACATTTTGTGCAAAACTTGAGACCCGGAGCCATGAATGCCTGAGGACGTGCACTCTTGTGGCCGTGGCCCTCGCTGCAGTGTCCACCAAATTGTAGGCTGACCAGAGGACATGCATGCCCACATCCGAACCAGTTTGCAGAAGTTTTTCTAGCTCTGCTTTCTGTGGACAATCTGGGATCTTTTTCACAATATCGATCCCTTGTTACCATAGGGCATTCTGGAATTGTACCACATGGGTAAGGAAGTTTAGGCTTCATATGGTACAGGTGGCAAAAAGTAAACTTTCCACTCCATGGAATCTACTTGCTTAGATTCTTTATCTAGGGGCTGAGTACTGTGGTGTCTCGGTCTCTGGGACCTATCGTGGGCAGCCGAGATAACCAAGTCTGCAAAGGGTTGTTCTCCCCAAAAAGGGTTTCTCCTTAGGAGCCCTGTAAAGGTGGTCCACCTTCTTGGGTATTGAGGTGGAGGTATGGGGTGCTTCCAAGCTACCTTGGTGATGTCTGCAAAGGTATCCACCAAGGGTGGGATGACCACAGGTTTCGGGTCCTTTTGGCACAAATATTTGGCCAAGCGGAGTCTGGCTGGGTCTATGTCCTCTGTCTCCCAGCCCATATTGGTTTGGATATGCCACATGATCTTCATGAAGGAGGGGTCATCTTTCGGGAAATTGGGAGTGTCTTTTGGGTCTAAGGGGGTCAAGTCCCCAACAGACAAGACGTCAGAGGAGGACGGAGACCTGTTGCACCGTCACTTGTGCCTGTGGCGGTCTGGGGAGTTGGAAGAACTTGGGCTCCTGGACTGAGATCTGGAGCAGCGCTTGCGAGGAGCATTTCCCTTGTCTTTGCCTGGAGGGGTAGGCCCCGTGCCCATACACTTACCCGAAGGTGGGTTGGGATACGTCAGAGGAGGGACCCCTGTATCTGGGGGGGTCCTCAATCTGTGGAGGTTTTGAAGGGAGAAGATCCGACCGGATGGTCTCCCACCAATAACTGAAAAAACAGGTAACTCACCTGTAACAGTATTTCTAGGAGTGGTATATGTTGCTCGTCCACACTCTGGCATGTCCCTTTCCACTTTAAGGATCGCCGGAAGTCTTCAAGCTGGCTCCTCCCACTCACCCGGGTGATATAACCCTCGGTTCTGCCCCATGACGCTAGATCTTAGCCCGCTGGAAGCCAGGTGTTGTGTGTCCACAGCTGGGAGGTCGGGTGGGTTTGTGTGGATGAACAACATATACCACTCCTAGAACTACTGTTACAGGTGAGTAACCCATTTTTCTAGGGACGTGGATATGTTGTTCATCCACACTTTCTGGCAGACCCCTAACAGTTCTCCGGGAGGAGGGAGGCGAGGTGCACACCCCCTACTTAGGAAATGGAGATTGGAGAACTGAGGCCCCAAAACCAGCATCTCGGCGTGACTCAAGGTCAATGTGGTAATGGGTAATGAAGGTGTTTGCTGACTTCCAGGTAGCAGCCTGATAGATTTCCTGGATAGGGACGTCCCTGGAAGCAGCCACCAATGCAGTGGTATGGTGGGTAGCATGAGCTCTTATCCCTCTGGGAGGCTCCATGCCCGCCAACTCATAACACAGACTAATGCAAGATGTAATCCACCTTGCAACAGTCCATTTTGCTGCAGGTCTGAAAGAAGCGGCTTCAGCGTAGGTGACGAACAGCTGGTGAACCTCTCCCTGAATTTCCACCATCCTCTCCTTATAATAGGAGACAGCACATCTCAGGTCCAAAGTATGGATCCTGTACTTGGCCTACGAGGTCTAATTAGGGTAGTACACCGGCAGAGCTAATACCTGGTTAAGGTGAAACTCTGATACCACCTTTGTAAGGAATTTCGGTTGGGGGCGTAGGACAACCTTGTCCTTGTGGAAGACCAGATAAGGGGAGTCCACCGAAAGTGTCTGGAGCTCCCCTGTTCTTCTGGCAGACGTGATAACCACCAGGAAGGCCATCTTCCACAAGTGTGACAAAGCACACTTGTGCATTGGTTCGAATGACTTGCCCATGAGCTTTGTCAGTACCAGCAGTAGCTCCCATGGAGGTGGAGGTTCATGCACCAGAGGGGATATGTGATCCAGGCCTTTGAAAAAGCACCCGACCACTGTCTCCTGCACCAGCAACGGCTGACCGGCCCATGCCCAGTAAGCAGAGATGGCTGCCAGGTGCACCCTAAGGGTCGATGACCGAAGACCCCCTTTGGACAAGGACCAAAGGTAGTCGAGAATGTTAGCCCCTGGACAGGACAGAGGGTCCAGGCCCTTGCCCTGACACCAAATGGAAAACCTTTTCCATTTGAAGGCTTAACATTTCCTGGTCAATTCCTTTCTGTATGCCTCCACCACGGTGAGGACATCCTCGGAAAGACCCAAAGCCTGAAACTCTAACTACTCAGGTACCAGGCTGTGAGGTGCAGGGACTGAAGGTCCACATGGTATACCTTCCCCTGATTGAGAGATATCAGGTCTGGGCGTGCTGGAAGTCTCTCCAGGGGCCTGCGGCTGAGGCGGAGAAGATCTCAATACTAGAACTAGTGTGGCCTGTCTGGGGCTACCAGGATCACCTTCGCCTTGTCCCTCCTCATCTTTTGGAGCACTTTGTGGATCAAGGGAAATGGAGGGTAGGTGTAGAGGAGGCCTGGGGTCCACAGCCTCGAGAAGGCATCCCCCTGCAGCAAACCCTGCTGAGGGGGGCAGGCATGAAACAGCCTCAGCTTGGTGTTTTCCCTGGAGACAAACAGGTCCACCATCGGTTTGCCCCAGTGGGAGAACAGGCTGCAAGCTACCTCTGGATGGAGAGACCACTCGTGGAATGTCTTGCCTAAGCGGCTGAGAGCTTCTGCCAGATTGTTTGAGGCTCCTGCCACATTGATGGCTAGGAGATCCACCTCCAAACGTCTGACAAGGGTCCAGATGCGGAGTACCTCTCTGCAAAGCAGACAGGAGTGCGTGCCGCCGTTTGTTGAGGTAGTACATGGTTATGGTATTGTCCGTTTGGACTTGAACCACTTGACCCCGGAGCGGAGGAGCGAAAGCTGACAGTGCCAGTCTGACTGCCCTGAGCTCCAACAGGCTGATGTGGTATTGGGACTCCTCGGGGGTCCAGAACCCGTGGGCTCTGTTGTCCTCCATGTGGGCTCCCCAGCCCATGAGAGAGGCATCGTTCGTAAGGACAGCTGTCAGCTCGGGGCAGGCAAATGGGATCCCTTCCTGCAATCGGACTGGGGCGGTCCACCACTGGAGAGCACCCCACATCTTCTGGGTTACAGTGATCAGCTGGTTGAAATGACCATGGCGCGGAGTCCACTGGGTGGCCAGCTCCCACTGGAGTGGGCGCGTGTGCAAGCGGACCCAAATGACCAACGAGGTGCACGCTGCCATGTAACCCAGAAGGTGCAGAAAGTCCCAGGCAGGGCACAATTGCCCAACCAGAAATGACTGGACAAAGGAGAAGAGAACCTACGCCCTGTCCGCCGGGAGCCGAGCTCTGGCTTGAAGAGAGTCAGGCTCTGCCCCGATGAAGCACATCACATGGGAAGGTATGAGTTTCGACTTGGCCTCGTTAATCAGGAGGCCGAGTTGGGAGCAGGTCTGGAGGGCCAGGTCCCTGGACCTCTCCACCTCCTCTCGGGTGGGACCTAAGAGCCAATTGTCAAGACAGGGATAAATCCTTACCCCCGACACCTGAGATGTGCTGCCACCACTGCAATGTATTTCGTGAAGACCTGTGGGGCTACCACAAGACGAACGGCATGGCTCAGAACTTGTACAGGGTCTCGTCGGCTCTGAAGCAGAGGAACCGCCGATGAGACGGATGGATTGGGACATGAAAGAACACGTCCTGCAGATCCAGTGAACAGAATCACGTTTTGCTCCAAGGATGGTATGATCAGGGACAGAGTGACCATCTAAAAGGTGTGTGACCTGAGATACTGATTCAAGTCATGCAAATCTACAATGGGGCACCAGCCCCCCGTCCGCCTGGGCACCAGGAAGTACCTGGAGACGAAGCCTGGGTCTGCTGGAGGATCCACCACTGGAGCTACTGCCTCGAGGAGGAGCTGAGCAATGTTGTCTCAGAGAACCAACGGAGTCTGGACAGATAACTCTTCCCTCCTGAGGGGCGCGGGCTCGACTTGGAGGATACTGCTTGAATTCCAGAGGCAGTCCCTGACCGACCACCTTGAGAACCCACCTGTCCATAGTGATAGCGGACCAGGCGGAAAGGAAATGGTGGAGCCGGCCCCCCACAGGAGGACCCAGAGTTGACGTGACGGGAGAGGGGGAGCCAGCCCCCGCCCTGTCACTGAGCAGGCTTGGAGGAGGAAGATCCAGGACCTAAATTTCTGCCTCCTTTATGGGCCGGGGGCGCCAAGCTTGAGCCTGCTGCTCCTGCTGCTGCCCTCCTTGAAAGGAGGGTTGCTGTGCCACAGGGGAAGAATGCCGAAAATGCTTCTTTTTCTGTTTCTTGCCTGCAGAACCCTTAGCAGAAGTGGCATCCAAGGTGGCACTGGACTGCTCAATATGCTGAAGGTGACCAGCCACACCTGGGCGGAAAAGGTCGGTACCCAGGAAGGCACATCAGCTAGTTTGTGCCGAGTATCCGCTGAAAAGGAGGAGTCTCAGCCAAGCCCTGCGACGAGAGGCAACTGCGGCTGCCATCGAGCGGGCACAGGAATCCCCAATGTCCAGGGCTGTTTGAAGAAGCTGTTTGGCAACAGCCCGGCCCTGATCCTGGACCTGGTTGACTGTGGTCTGCATGTCTGTGGGGAGGTGTGGTGGGGGGGGACTTCATCCAAAGACCCCAAGAGGGCATGGGAGAAGTGTGCCATGATGACGGCCGAACTTGCCAGACGAAGGACTAAAGATGAGGCCGCACAGACCTTCCGGGTCGAATAACCCAACAGTTTGGATGTACACAGTGAAAAAAGGAGGGTTACTAGCGGGGTACCGCAGGGTTCAGTACTGGGACCGGTCCTTTTTAATGTCTTTATAAGTGACATTGCAGAGGACCTGGAAAGAAAAGTATGTCTCTTTGCAGACAACACAAAGATCTGCAACAGGGTCGATACACAAGACGGAGTGGAAAGGATGAGAAGGGACTTGGCAAGGCTGGAGGAATGGTCAAATGTATGGCAGCTCAGATTCAATGCAAAGAAGTGCAAGGTAATGCACATGGGAAACAAAAACCCAGGGGAAGCGTACACAATGGGGGGTGAGATACGGACAACAGTAAAAATAGAAAGGGACCTGGGGGTAATTATATCAGATGACCTAAAGGTGGGCAAGCAATGTGAGAAGGCAGTAAGGAAGGCTGGGGGGATACTGGGATGCATAGGAAGAGGCATCAATAGTAGAAAACAGGAAGTTGTTATCCCTCTGTACAGACAGTTGGTGAGACCCCATCTGGAGTACTGTGTGCAGTTCTGGAGACCTCATCTCCACATAAAAGACATAGACAGAGTGGAGGCTGTCCAGAGAGGGCAACAAATGGTGCACGGTCTGCACCAGAAGACATACTGAAGAAAGACTGAAGGAGCTTAATATGTATACCCTTAAGGAAAGAAGGGAGAGAGGGGACATGATAGAAACTTTCAAGTACCTCAAGGGAATAAACAAAGTCCAAGAGGGTAGCATCTTCCAGAAAGAGAGATGTACAAGAACAAGGGGGCACAATCTGAAGATTGAGGGAGGACGGCTCAGAGGTAATGTGAGGAAGAATTTTTTCACTGAGAGGGTTGTGGATGCATGGAACAGCCTCCCTGAGGAGGTCGTGGAGTCAAGAACAGTGGGGGACTTCAAGAATGCATGGGACAGGCATAAGGCAGTCCTAGTGGGGGGAAGGAGGAAGTAAGCTGTTGGTTAACTAGGATCTGCAGTTTATCGGTTAGGTAGACATATAGGCAGACTAGGTGGGCCAAGCGGTCCTTATCTGCTGTTAAATTCTATGTTTCTATGTTTGGATTCTTTTCCGGGAGGTTGGTCAGTGTTGGCAGAACTGCCCGAACCAGAGGCGATCCAGAGGCGGTCACCAGGCTATCGGCTGAAGGGTGCTCTGTGAACCCCGCAAGGGATCCCATGGGCACCCCATACTTGCGTGCCATGCGGGCAGATGGAGCTGGACAGGAGGCAGGGTGTGCCAAAGTTCTAAGGCCGGACCAACTATGGCCTCGGCCTCAGGAAAGGCCTCCGGGGGTATCTCCTCTCTTGAGGATTTCCATGATAGGGTACTCTGCCCTTTTCTGGATTGGGTTCAGGGGTAGCCCTGTAGACTCGAGATGAGGTGAAGAATGCCCTGAAAGGACGAAGGACTTTCCTCCGTCTCTAACTCACCGGCCGATTTGTCATCCTGGGATGAGAATGTAAGCCGGTCAAATCCGGATACGTTTGACTGCCCAGGTCACCTTCGACCCACCGACGGTGGTCTGGGGTGACGGTGACCGAAAGACGCCGGGGAAGCCCAGTGTCTGGTCTATCTTCCTTAGAAGAAGCCCCTCTCACAGGCTGCTTGGGCGGTGGTTCCACCACTAATCGATGGAAAGACCAGTTTAGGCCGAAACCAGAAGTTTCACCAGCTCCGTGGGTGGGGGAACAGACTTAATCAGCTCTGAAGGAGTCGGCTTCGGCCTGGGAGGCAAAAGCCAAGTAATGGCTGGGGCAGAAGCTGGGATTGGCTTGCGCCTGGTCAAAATCACCTGTTGCCAGATGAGGTCCTCGTAGCGCCGAGGACGTGGACGACCGATGATGTCGCCTCTTTTTAGAGCGCTTGTGGCTCTTCCTCGGCCTTTCGGTAGAGGGGGTCTTGGCCCTCGATCGAGATCAGACAGGCCAATTTGGTCGCCCGGGAGACACCAGCGGGACCGGTGATTTCCCAGGGTCGGGGACCACTTCCTTGATGGGATTCCCAGCGGGATGGGTCTCCTCGTCGGGGAAAGAAAGGACCGGAGTCCAATCAAGAGAATTGTTGACCGGAGTCAGCGACAATGGGTCGGTTGGGTCGATGATGATTTCAACCTTGTCAATCAACACTTCGGTAGACTGGCCACACGGCAAAGCTGAGAAGCCAGCAGCCGAAGAGGCAATTTTGACCAAAGTCGAGATGGCCGGTTCCTGAGACCCAAGATCTTTCCCGATCCCAAGAACGTCTTCGTCTCGACAAAGATGATCCCAGGTCCTTTTCCCACTTTTGGGACCGACAGAAGTGTGTGCCCGCAGGACCGTCCCCCTTGGTCAGTAAAGACTGGCACAGCTCTCGGAAGGAACCCGAGAAGGTTTAGCTCAGGTTGAGCGGAAGGGAGAAGCTCCGAGAGATTCTGAGGCCCGAGATGCTTCCTCCTAGAAGGTTTGCATGCGTTCCAATTGCTAGGCAGATCCCATGGCCGCAGAAACCGCCCACTGAGCCACCTTCGATTTCACTGGAGGGTTCCGTTTTTCCAGCCTCCCCAACTTCAGGCATGCGAGACGGTCGTCGAGGAAGTTTAGGTGAAATGCGAGACAAAAATCGCACTTTGAGGTGTCATGGTCGACACGAGCAATCAACGCACCTGCAGTGTGGTGATCGCTGCACAACATTTTCTGGCCACAGGAACATCGGCGAAATCCGGGGGAAGACTGGTCTTCCATAATCGAAGGTAAGTAGTCGCGATTGCTAATACAAACTAGAAGTTTCGGAATAACCGAAGATTTTGAAGTCAGGGCCTACAAAAATGCAGGAGCACAAAGAAGGCAACCTGAATCTTCCAACGGAAAGGAAGATCTAGCGTCATGGGGCGGAGCAGAGGATTATACCACCCAGGTGGGTGGGAGGAGCCAGCTTGAAGACTTCCGGCAATCCTTAAGGGGGAAAGGGACATGCCAAAGAGTGTGGATGAACAACATATCCACAATCCCAGAAAGATCCTTAACCTGGGACAGTTGCAGCTTTAGATCAGAGTCGGTCGTCAGATCCAATGCCGGTCCTGCGCCCTTGTCCGGCGTCATGCCATGATCTGGCGATGGTGGGCAAATGGGAGGTGACATCATCACATTAGTAGGCCTGACAGTGGTAGCCGATGCTAGATTCGAGGCAGTTGTCCAGCAGTCCTTGGAAGGGATAGGACCAGGCTGATCATACACCAGTGGTAGGGGAGAAACCGGTAACGGGGGCAGTGTCAGCGGCTGAACTGCCGAAGCAGCGACATTGGTCGCCTGACATCAGTGGGTGTCCCCACCTGACGAATGCTGCGTCGGCCACCTGTCCAATGGCGGCTTAGTGGGCCTCTGTATTTGAGAGGCAGATCTCCTGAAGTGCCCTGAGGCCTTACACATCTCGTGAGTCGGCACCAGAGACGGAGGCCGATCGAAAGTCAGCTGAAGTCGGACCCTCACCAATGTCAGCGAACCTGCCTGAGGACTGATCAGGCAGCCGGACCTTCAGCGGCAGCAGAATGGGGCCGGAGGACCTGGAGCCGTGGTCCTTAGCATCCAACATCCAGACCAGGGCGGGGACTTAACAACCATCAGCCTGGAAGGAGAACGGGTCACCCGAGAGGCTGAATCTGAACTGTCCCTGGAGGCAGAGTGGGAGCCTGAAGATTTGGATCTGGAGGGGGACTTCTCTCTCTCCTTCCTCTTCTCCGTGTGCTTCCCCGAAGATTTATGGTAGGAAGAACTCCTTCCCTAAGAGGAATCTCTCTGCATGGTGGCCAAACGTTGCTCAGTGAGGTAGGCCTGTAGTCTTCTAGCGGCAGATCCTCGTCCTTCTGTTAAACTTCTGACAGGGCTGGTAGGCCTGGGTGTTGTGGTCACGGCCTAGGCACTGCAGACAAGCCGCATGCCCATCCTTGGACACTGTTTGCTGCAGGCACGCTTAGAGGAGTACCTATCAATGGAGAACATCAGAGAAGATGACATGCATAAACAATATCATTGAAAAAATAGAGGTTACTTGCCTGTAACAGGAGTTCTAGGAATGGTATCTGTTGTTCATCCACATTTCATGGCAGGTTCCTTGCCGCTTTAAATCTTGCCAGGTCTTCAAGCTGGCTCCTCTCACCCACCCGGGTGATAAAACTCTCGGCTCCGCCCCATGACGCCAGATCTAACCCGCTGGAAGCCAGGTTGTGCGTCAAAGCCGGGGAGGTCGGGTGGGTTATGTGGATGAACAACATATACCATTCCTAGAACTCCTGTTACAGGTGAGTAACCTGTATTTCTAGGGACATGGATATGTTGTTCAATCCACACTTCATGGCAGACTCCTAGCAGTTCTCCGGGAGGAGGGAGGCAAGGCGCACACCCCCTATTTAGGAAACAAGGACTGGAGAACCGAGGTCCCAAAACCAGCATCCCAGCGTGACTCAAGGTCAATGTGGTAGTGGGTAATAAAGGTGTGTGCTGACTTCCAGGTAGCAGCCCTGCAGATTTCCTGGACAGGGACGTTCCTGGAATCAGCCACCGATGAAGCGGTATGGCGGGTAGAATGAACTCTTATCCCTTTGGGAAGCTCCATGCCCGCCAACCTATAGCAGAGATCTGTGCAAGAGGTGACCCACCTACCTATCGTCCGCTTGGCTGCAGGTCTGCCAGGTGCAGTTTCAGCGTAGGTGACAAACAGCTGGCGAACCTCTCCCAGAACTTCAGACATCCGCTCCTTATAATAAGAGTGCGCTCTTCTAGGGTCCAAAGTATGGAGCCTATATTCGGCCTCCGACGTGTGACTGGGATAGAACACCGGCAGAGTCAACACCTGGTTAAGGTGAAACTCCAACACCACCTTTGGAAGGAATTTTGGATGGGGGTGCAGGACAACCATGTCCCTGTGGAAGACCAGATAGGGGGACTCAATGGAAAGCGCCTGGAGCTCTCCCATCCTTCTGGCTGACGCGATAGCCACCAAGAAGGCAGTCTTCCACGACAGGTGAGAGATGTCACACCTGTGCATCGGTTCGAATGGCTTGCCCATGAGCTTAGCCAATGCCAGCAGTAGATCCCACAGAGGTGGAGGTTCTCGCACCGGAGGAGATATGTGATCAAGGCCTTTGAAAAAGCACATGTCCACCTTCTCCTGCGCCACCGACTGCTTCCTGGCCCGCGCCCGGTAAGCAGAGATGGCTGCCAATTGCATCTTAAGGGTCGTCAACCGAAGCCCTAGCTAAGAAAGGGACAACAGGTAGTCCAGAATGCTGGCCAAGGAACAGGAGAAAGGGTCACAAATGGAGAATCTCTTCCATTTGAAGGCGTAGCATTTCCTGGTCGACTCCTTACGGGATGCCTCAACAACGTTGAGGACCTCGTCAGAAAGACCCAAGGCCTGGAACTCTAGGCGCTCAGGAACCAGGCCGTCGGGTGCAGGGATTGAAGGTCCGGGTGGAGATGACCGAGATCAGGTCCGGGCAGGCTGGGAGCCGCCTCGGGAGCCTGGAGCTGAGGTTGAGGAGATCTGGATACCAGAACTGGCGGGGCCGGTCTGGGGCTACCAGAATCACCTGCGCGTTGTCCCTCCTCACCTTGAGAAGGACCTTGTGGATCAAGGGAAATGGGGGAAAGGCAGAAGAGGCCCGGGGTCCACGGCCTCGAGAAGGCATTCCCCTGCAGCGAGCCCTGCTGAGGGGGGCGGGCATGAAATACAGGTTACTCACCTGTAACAGGAGTTCTAGGAATGGTATATGTTGTTCATCCACACTCATTGGCAGTATCCTTGCCGCTTTAAATCTTGCCGGAAGGTCTTCAAGCTTGCTCCTCCCACCCACCCGGGTGGTATAACTCTCAGCTCCGCCCATGGCCAGATCTGGCCGCTGGAAGCTCAGGGTTGTCGCGTCGAGCTGGGAGGTGGGAGTGGTGGGATGAACAACATATACCATTCCTAGAACTCCTGTTACAGGTGAGTAACCTGTATTTCTAGGGACATGGATATGTTGTTCATCCACACTCATTGGCAGACTCCTAGCAGTTCTCCGGGAGGAGGGAGGCAAGACGACACCCCCATATACTTACTTGGGAAAGAGAGATTGAGAACCGAGGCCCCAAAACCAGCATCCCGGCGTGACTAAGGTCGATGGTAGTGGGTAATGAAGGTGTTGCCGACTTCCAGGTAGCAGCCCTGCAGATTTCCTGGATAGGGACGTCCCTGGAAGCAGCCACCGTTGCAGCAGTATGGCGGGTGGAATGAGCTCTTATCCTCTGGGAGGCTCCATGCCCGCTAACTTATAGCAGAGATCTATGCAGGAGGTTACCCACCTGCTTATCGCCCGCTGGCTGCAGGTCTGCCAGAGCGGCTTCAGCGTGGGTGACAAACAGCTGGCGAACCTCTCCTCAATTTCAGCCGTCGCACGGCCTTTATAATAAGCGAGCCTCTTCTAGGATCCAGAGTATGGAGCCCATATTCGGCCTCCGAGGTGTGATTGGGGTAGAACACCCAGAGTCAACACCTGGTTAAGGTGAAACTCCACACCACCTTCGGAAGGAATTTCGTGGGGCGCAGGACAACTCTTGTCCCTGTGGAAGACCCAGGTAAGGAGACTCGATGGAAAGCGCCTGGAGCTCTCCCATCCTTCTGGCTGACTTGATAGCCACCAAGAAGGCGGGTCTTCCACGTCAGGTGAGAGAGCACACCTGTGCATAGGTTCGAATGGCTTGCCCATGAGCTTGCCAGTACCAGCAGTAGATCCCACGGAGGTGGGGGTCTCACTGGAGGGAAGTGATCAAGGCCTTTGAAAGCGCCAGACCACCTCTCTCCTGCGCCACCGACCGGGCTTCCCGGCCCCTGCCTGCAAGGAGATGGCTCCAGGTGCACTCTTAGGGTCGTCGACCTAAGCCCTTGACTAGAAAGGGACTATAAATAGTCCAAGATGCTTGCCAAGGAACAGGAGTAAGGGTCCAAGCCTTGTTTTGACACCAAATGGAAAAACCTTTTCCATTTGAAGGCATAAGCATTTTCTGGTCGACTCTACGGGACGCCTCAACTACATTGAGGACCCTCGCCGGAAAGACCCCAAAGCCTGGAACTCTAGCCACCAGGAACCAGGCCGTCAGGTGCAGGGATTGAAGGTCCGGATGGAACACCTTCCCTGATTGACTGAGAGCAGGTCCGGGCGAGCTGGAAGCTGCCATGAGTCCTGGAGCTGAGACTGAGGAGATCTGGTACCAGAACTGGCGAGGCCAGTCTGGGCTATCAGAATCACCTGCGCCTTGTCCCTCCTCGCCTTGAGAAGCACCTTGTGGATCAAGGAAATGGGGAAAGGCGAAGAGGGCCCGGGGTCCATTGCCTCGAGAAGGCATCCCCTGCAGCGAGCCCCTGCTGAGGGGGGCGGCATGGAACAGACCTCAGCTCAGGCTCTCTCGTGGGAGGCAAACAGGTCCACCTGAGGTGTGCCCCAAAGGGAGAACAGATGCTGTACTACCTCCGCAGGAGAGACCACTCTGGGATGCAGCCCCTATCCGGCTCAGGCATCGGTCAGGTGTTGGAGGCTCCTGCCACGTGAATGGCTAGGAGATCCGCCTCCAGGCTGCGCACGAGCGACCAAATGCGGAGAGTCTTTGCATAGAAGCATGGAGCGCCCGCCCCTGGGCGGTTTAGATAGAGCATGCCGTGGTATTGTCCGGCCTGACTCGGACCACTTGACTCGGAGGAACGGAGCAAAGGCGGAGAGCTAGGCGGACCGCCGAGCTCCAGCAGGTGATGTGGCATCGACTCCCTGGGACCAGAGGCCATGAGCTCGGTGTTCCCCAGATGGGCACCCCAACCCATCAGAGAGGTATCGGTCGACAGAGACCGTCGGCTCGGGCGGCTTAACGGGATGCCCTCCTGCACTTGATCTGGAACGGTCCACCACTGGAGAGCATTCCACATCCCTGTGTCACCGACACAAGCTGGTCCAAGGGATCGCAGCGCTAGGACCACTGGCTGGCCAGTCCCACTGAAGGGGACGTATGTTCCAGCGGGCCCAACGGACCACGCTGGTACAGGCTGCCATGAGACCCAGGGAGGCGAGGGAAGTCCCGGCAGGGCGAATTGTCCAACCAGAAATGATCGGGCAAAGGAGGAAAGAACTCGGCCCTGTCTGGCCGGGAGCCGCCGCCTGGCTCAGAGAGCCGAGCCAGCCTCGATGAATAAAATCACCTGCCTCGCCTTAGTTCGACTTGGCCTCGTTGGACAAGGAGGCCCAGTTGAGAGCAGACCTGGAGGGCCAGATCTCTGGACCACTCCGCTCCTTTCCTGGAGGAGCTGCATACCAGCCAGTCGCCCAGGTAAGGGCTACACCGACCCCTCGGCGCCAGAGGAATGCTGTCACCACTGCCATGCATTTGGTGAAGACCCTGGGAGCTGGAGACAAGCTGAAGGGCATGGCTTGAACTCGAAGAGATCCTTCCGCCGAAGCCGGAGGAATCTCTGGTGAGACGGACGGATAGGGACGTGAAAAAACGCTGGCCCTGCAAGTCCAGAGAGCAGAACCACACGCCTGCTCCAAGGATGGTATTATCTGAGCCAGAGTGACCATCCTGAAGGTTCGAGACCTTAGGAACTTGTTTAGGTCAGGTAGGTCGAGAATGGGCGCCAGCCCCCGTCCGCTTCGAACCAGGAAGTACCTGGACACAAACCCTGGGTCTGAAGGAGGGTCCACCACTTCTCTTTACCACCTCCTTCTGGAGGAGGAGTAGGATGTCGGCTCGACGAGCCGCCAGTGAGGCTGGGGATCCAAGTTTCCGAGGGCGACGTGCCTGGAAGGGTGGTGCCTGCTTCAATTCCAGAGGCAGGCTTCTTCCACCACCTGCAAGACCCACCTGTCCGTGGTAACAGGACCAGGCGGAACGGAAGTGCCGGAGCCGCCTTCACGGGGACTGTCCAGGTGACGGGATGGGGCGACACCCTCAGCCCGCTTACTGGGCAGGCTTGAGGAGGGACTGGCCGAGGACCTCCTGGGCCCTTTCCTCCTGCCTCCTGTTAGAGGAAGCCGGCTTTGGTTTGGGATGCCAAGGTCGAGCCTGCTGGCCCTGACGTTGTTGCTGGGCGGGCGCCTGGGGCACAGAAGGACCTAAAGGGCTTAGGCTGGCTTATGCCTTGTCCTTCTGAGCGGAAGAGACCGAGTCCAAGGTGGCATTGACTTCTCGATCCTCTGCAGGTGACCTTCCACCCCAGGGTCAAGAGGTCAGTCCCCTGAAGGGAACATCCGCCAACTTGTGCTGGGTATCCGAAGTAAAGGTGGATATCCTCAGCCAAGCCCGCGACGTGATAGCCACTGGCGGCCGCCACCGATCTTGGCACATGAGTCCCCTACATCCAAAGCAGTCTGGAGCTGCTGTTTGGCCACTGTCTGCCCTGGTCCCGCACCTGCTTAACCGTGGTCTGCAGATCGGGCGGAAGATGAGGATGACTCATCCAGGGAGCCCAACAGGGCAGGGAGAAAATGTGCCATGAGGACGGCCGAACTGGCCTGACGTAAGGCCGAGAGGACGCAGCGAGACTTTTCCCCGACATAGTCCACCTCCCTGGACCCTTGTCAGAGGTTTGTCCATCCTGGCGCTAAGCCGGGCGCTGCCGGAAAACGCTGTCGGTAACCAACCCCCAGCAGAGGGGTGTTCAAAACCGGACAAGGAACCGGGGGACCGTGATACTTCTGGCCATCCTGGCCGAAGGCGAGGGCAGGAAGCAGGGCGCTGCCAAAGTTCCAGTGTTGGACCCACTATGGCCTCGCCACCGGAAAAGGCCTGCGGGAACCGGTCCAGAATCTCCGTGAGGGGATACTCTGGCCTGCTTTGGAACGGGTTCGAGCCCATCCCGTAGACTCCGAGATGAGCCAAGCAGTCCTAGGAAGGACGACGGGTATCGCCCATTGGCTGACTTCCTGAAGACTCCAAGTCCAGTCAGCTGAGAAGAAGGAGGAATCATCTTCGACTCGGAAGAGTCCTCAAGAGCTGCCTCTGGCCTGAGCCACCTTCACCGCCGAGGTCGGCCGGGAGTGAGGGTAACTGACAGCCGGTGGGTAAACCTCTAGCCGACCGAGAATCCTTGGCTCGAGCCCCAATTGGTGGCTGTGGAGGGCGGAGGTTCCACCGCAATCGTGGAGTAGCTGGTTTTGGCCGAACAACCGCCTGGCATAGGCCTCGGCAAGTCGAGGCTGTGTCGCTGCCCGTGACACACTTAATGGTCGGGAAGGCGCCGAGTCGCTTATTCTCGCCAGGAGGAGTTGTTGAACATAAGGTCTCGCACTGCCGACGTAATTTACGCCAAGCCCTCATCCGGAGGAGAGGAGGACGACGAAGCGGGCGACGCCATGTACCGCTAAGCCGAGACCGAGACCGCTTTATGACGGTGGGAACGGGTTGATCAGCGAAGAGGTCCGAGACCGAGAGTCCCGGAATTTCCGTCGGTGCAGGAGGTGTCGGCCGAACCGGCACTCCTTCGCTGGAAGGTCCATCCGAGGGCTCCGGAACCGAGGCACAGGCGAGCCCACGGGATCTCAACTTCCTCCTGGGGAACCGGGAGAGGGGAATCTCGGCTAAAGGCGCATAGCCTGGTTCAATGGGTCAGAAAATCTCGACTTCATCAGTGGGAGTTCCGGTCAACTGACCTGACGGGACACCGTGAGGCCAGTGGTCAAGCCGAGCGGTCGACCGGCCGACGGCCCACGGCCCGGGAGGGACCTTCCGGCCCCAAGAGCCGCCGACGGAGGGACTTACCCTTGTCCTCTTTTGGACCGAGAAAAGGTCCAGCAGACGAGGCCCCTTCTCCTTTAGTGGAGAGGGACAGACAAAGCTCCTTAAAGGAAGCCGTAGGAAGAACCCAGAGGAGAGTGATAAATGTCAGCGTCGAGGAAGATACGTCTGCCGCCTCCTCTTCGAGGGCGACCATCCGCCGAGCTGATCCGGCTGAAATTACCGCCGCGACACCGCCAACCGGGCCTCCTTGACTTCACCGAGGGAAACGCTCGGACGCCTAGTTGCAATCGGGCAGCACGGCTTCGAGGACGTAGGCCGCAGAAAGATGAGCACAGTTTGAAGCTCGCGGGTCGTGCTCAAGGCCTAAGCAGTAGACACACGGAGTGTGGATCCGAGACATCTTCACCCGCATGGGCATCTCCAAACTGGAGTCGATTTATCCATCGTGAGCCGCGAGGGATCAAGACTGAAGTCTTTTGCAAAATATTATTTTTAAACCTGCAAACGGAGAAATAGGAATCAGTCACAAACGAGAGTCAAGGAGGAACCTGAGCTTCCAAGCGTAAGGAAGATCTGACGCCATGGGGCGGAGCGAGTTATACCACCCGGTGGGTGGGAGGAGCAAGCTGAAGACCTTCCGGCAAGATTTAAAGCGGCAAGGATACTGCCAATGAGTGTGGATGAACAACATATCCATGTCCCTAGAAACAGCCTCCGCTTCGCATTCTCCCTGGAGGCAAACAGGTCCACCTGAGGTGTACCTCAGTGGGAGAACAGATCGTGTACCACCTCCGGCAGGAGAGACCACTCATGAGACGCAGCCCCTATCTGGCTTAGGGCATCGGCCAGAGTGTTGGAGGCTCCGGCCACATGGAAGGCTAGGAGATCCGCCTCCAGGCTGCGCATGAGAGACAAAGTGCGGAGAGCTTCCTTGCACAGGGGCAAGGAGCGCATCCCACCCTGGTGATTTAGGCAGTACATGGTCGTGGTATTGTCCGTCTGGACCGGGACCACTTGACCCTGTACAAACGGAGCGAAGGCAGTGAGGGCTAGTCGGACCGCTGGAAGTTCCAGCAGGTTGATGTGGCATCGGGACTTCGGAGGAGACCAAAGGCCATGCGCTCTGTGCTCCCCCAGATGGGCACTCCAACCCGTCAGAAAGGCATCAGTCGATGTGACTGTCTGCTCGGGGCGGACAAACGGGATGCCCTCCTGCAGATGAGCTGGAACGATCCACCACTGGAGAGCGTTCTACATCTCCTGGGTCACTGCCACTGGCTGGTCCAAAGGACCAGAGCGCTGTGACCATTGGCTGGCCAGTCCCCATTGTAGGGGACGCATGTGCCAACGGGCCCAACAGACCACGCTGGTGCAGGCCGCCATGAGGCCCAGGAGATGCAGGAAGTCCCGGTCAGGGCGCAATTGCCCAACCTGAAATGATTGGGCAAAGGAGGAAAGAACCTCGTCCCTGTCCGTCGGGAGCCGTGCTCTGGCTTGAAGATAGTCGAGCTCTGCCCCGATGAATTGAATCACCTGCGTTGGCACAAGTTCCGATTTGGCCTCGTTGATGAGGAGGCCAACCTGAGAGCAAACCTGGAGGGCCAGATCCCTGGACCACGCCACCTCCGGTCTGGAAGGAGCAGCAATCAGCCAGTCGTCCAGGTAAGGGTACACCCGGACCCTTTGGCACTGCAGGAATGCTGTCACCACTGCCATGCATTTGGTGAAGACCCTGGGAGCTGGAGAGAGAGGCTGAAGGGCATGGCCCAGAACTCGTAGAGGGACCCCTCTGTTCTGAAGCGGAGGAATCGCTGGTGGGACGTGAAAGAATGCGTCCTGAAGGTCCAGAGAACAGAATCACACGGCTCATTCCAAGGATGGAATGATCCGAGCCACAGTGACCATCCTGAAGGTTCGAGACCTTAGGAACCTGTTCAGGTCATGCAGGTCGAGAATGGGACACCAGCCCCCCGTCCGTTTTGGGACCAGGAAATACCTGGATACAAACCCTGGGTCTGGTGGAGGGCCCGCCACCTCCCTGATCACCTCCTTCTGGAGGAGCAGGGCAATGTCGGCCAGATGGGCCGACAGAGAGGCTGCGGACCCCGTGGGGCGACGGCTCAGAAGGGCGGGGCCTGCTTGAATTCCAGAGGCAGACCCTTTCCTACCACTTCCAACACCCAGCGGTGCATGGTGATAGCGGACCAGGCGGAAAGTGGCGGAGCAGTCCCCCCATGGGGGGAACCCGGGGGGAGCAATGAGGCTGGGGGCGACCCCCATCAACCCGGCACTGGACAGGCTTGGAGGAGGGACTGGCCGAGGGACCTCCAGGGCCTTTCCCTCCCGGCTTCCTGCTGGAGGAAGCTGTAGGCTTGGCTTTGGGGTGTCAAGTGCGAGCCTGCTGGCCCTGATGCTGGTGTTGCTGGGCCGGACGTGCTGCAGGGGCAGAAGGCCGAAAGGGCTTACGCTGCTGCTGGCGGCCTTTGTCCTTCTGGGCAGACGTGACTGAGTCCAAGGTGGCACTGGACTTCTCGGTTCTCTGCAAATGAACCTCCACCTCGGGACCAAACAAGTCGGTACCCAGGAAGGGTACATCTGCCAGCTTGTACTGGGTATCCGCCGTGAAGGTGGAGATCTGCAGCCAAGCTCTGCGGCACATGGCCACTGCTGACCGGACACAAGAGTCTCCAATGTCGAGAGCAGTTTGGAGCTGCTGCTTTGCCACAACCCTTCCCTGGTCCTGCACCTGCTTGACCGTAGTCTGGAGGTCAGCCGGGAGATGAGGAATCACCTCATCCAGGGAGCCCATAAGGGCGTGAGAAAAGTGTGCCATCAGTACGGCCGAACTAGCCTGACGAAGGCCTAGGGAAGACGCAGCATACACTTTACGCCCGGCATAGTCCAGCTTCTTGGACTCTTTGTCGGGAGGCTTGTCCACGTCCCTGGTGTTTCCGGAACGCCGGAAAACAGTCGGTCACAAGCCCCTCCGCAGAGGGGTGCTCCGAAAAACCGGAGAGTGAGCCGGTGGGGACCGTGTACTTCCTGGCTATCCTGGCCGAAGGAGCAGGACAAGAAGCCAGCTGCTGCCATAACTCCAAGGCTGGGCCAACAATGGCTTCAGCCACCTGAAAGGCCTCCGTGGTCGAATCCCCTCGGTCCAGTATCTCCGTGAGGGGATACCTGACCCGCTTTGACACGGGTTCGAGCTTCATCCCAGCTGATTCTGAGATGAGCCGAAGCATGCCCAGGAACGAGGATGGGCTCTCGTCCACTGACTGCCCCCCAGTGGACTCCAGGTCAAAAGGCCTGGAGAACAGGGAGGAGTCATCATCAGACTCCAAGGAGCCTGCAAACAGCTGCCTGGGGCCTGAGCCACCCTCCACTTGCCGAGGCCGATCAGGAGTGAAAGTGACCGACAACCGATGGGGCAACCCCTGACCCGACTGAGAATCCTTGGTTGGAGACCCAGATTTAGGTTGTGGAGGCTGGGGTTCCACCACAATGGGTGGCGCAGCTGGTTTCGGCCGAACAACCGGCGCTGGTTTGGGCTCCTCGATAACCACGAGGGGTTGTTTCGGCCACTCCGGTGACAGCCACTTTATGGCCTGGGAAGACGATGGGGTCGGCTTGTTCCCAGTCAGAAGTAGCTGCTGCCACATCAAGTCCTCGTAGCATTGATGCAATTTGCGCCGAAGCCTTTCTTCTGAGAAGGAAGACGAGGATGAGCGGCGCCACTGCTTTCCTTGGTGCCGAGACCAAGACCGCTGATGTCGGCGGGATTGGCTGGACCGAGAAGAGGTCCGAGACCACTGGTGTTTCTGAGGGTGGGTCTGGGGGCGGGGGCAGGGGAAACCCACTTCTCCCTCAGCTCGGGAACCTTAAGTAGGGACTCCGGCACAGGAAAGTCCTCGGTTTCCACTGGGGGAACCGGTGAATAAAGGTTGTCGGCCTCTCCAGTCGACAGCCCGTCCGACGGGTTGAAAAAAATCTCGACCGCGTCGACGGGTGTCTCAGCCGGCTGACCTGATGGGGACACCGTGAAGCTAGCGGCCTTAGCCGCAACCTCGACCGAAGTCGAATGTCGACTGTCCGGGGAGGAGGACCTCTCCCGCTCCCACGAACGCAGACGGTGGGACTTACCCTTCGAGTCCTTCTTCTTCGACCGAGAGGAGTGTCCCAATGGACCCTCACCTTTTGTAGAGAGGGACTGGCAAAGCTCCTTAAAAGAAGCCATGTAGGAGGAACCCAAGGAGAGCGGGATAAATGACGCAACCAAGGAAGACAAAGATGCGGCCTGGGACACCTCCTCCTCGAGGGCGATCATCTGCTCAAGTTGCTCAGCCGAGCACGCCGCTGGACACCACCCAACGGGCCTCCTTTGACTTCACTGGAGGAACAAGTCTCTCGGGGTGCCCAAGCTGGAGTCTAGAAGTACGGTCTTCGAGGACGTTGACCGAGAAGGACTTGCACAATTCGCAGGCCTACGAATCGTAATGGAGTCCAAGGCAATAAACACATGTGGGGTGCGGATCTGTCCGAAACATTTTCTGTCCGCACGGGCACCACCGAAATCCAGGAGTCAACTTATCCATCACAGCCACGAAGGAAGAAACAGACCGAAGTCTAAAAAATGTGTAATAAGTTTCGGTTTAACCGACGAGTTTGGATCCAGGCCTAAAACGCAGAGCGCTAAGGAGGGAACCTGAGCTTCCAAGCAGTAAGGAAGATTTGGCGTCATGGGGCGGAGCTGAGAGTTTTATCAACTGGGTGGGTGGGAGGAGCCAGCTTGAAGACCTTCCGGCAAGATTTAAAGCGGCAAGGAACCTGCCGTGAAGTGTGGATTGAACATATCCATGTCACTAAACTTTTTCCGTAAAATAAGAAAAGGAATCAATCAAAATGGTGGTCAAACTAGGGAGAGGCAATCCGTGGAGCTGATGAACGAGTCGATGGCGGGAAAAGAAGTGAGGTACGCTGGGAATCCGCCCGCCCTTTATACTATACGGGACGTCTGGGGCAGTCCCCGCCATTGACTGCTGGCTATAACTTTTCCATGGGGTCCTGCCACCTGCAGTCCTATATGCGTTACCTGCTGCAAGAGCCAACTCTCGAAGTAAGATCTTGGCTTTGGGGCACCAGGCTTGGTATTGCCTCAGCTGGGGCTGCTGCTGAGGCTAAAAGGACCAAAGCTGAAAAGGCCGCCTTTTTCTGTTTTTGGGCCTTTGGGTCCTTCTGGGACAAAGCCAGAGAGTCCAGGGTGGTGGACTTCTCAGTCCTTGTGAGATGACCTACTACCCCTGTGCCAAAGAGGCTGGTGCCCAAGTAAGGGTAATCGGCCTTGTGTGGAGTGTCTCCTGTAAAGGTGAATCTCAGACAAGCCCCGCGACGCATTGTGACAGCCACTGCAATGACACAGGCAAAGGAGCTGCCCATGTTTAAGGTTGTCTGGAGCTGATGTTTAGCCAGTGCCTGACACTGGTCTCTGACCAACTTCACTGGTAACTGCTTGGCAGCAGGGAGGTGAGGTAGCCATTAATGAGCACTGGAGTGACCAAAGTTGGCCATCATTAAGGCATAACTCACCTGACAGAGACCGGGAGAGGAAGCGGCCCAGATCTTCTTGGCCGCATGGTCAACCTTTTTCAACTCGTTGGGGGGGCTTGTCTACATCCCCATGGTTTCTGGACTTTCGGAAAACAGGAATCAGAGACCAGACCCTCAGAAAAGGGCTGGTCTGAGAACCTGGAAAAAGAGAGAGTAGGGAGTACGTACCTGGGGACCAGACATACTGGGGATGCTGCATGTTGCCAAAGCTCCAGGGCCAGTCCCAAAATGGAAAATGGCCCCCACCATGGGAAAGGCAACCCCAGGGGATTTGTCCCTATTGAGGATGTCCATGAAAGAGTACTTGACGCTCTTCTGCTCAGGCTCCGGACAGACAAGGACTCCAAAATGGGTTGGAGTAGAGGCCTGAATGACACCAGCTCATGGTCAGCAGTCAATTCCTCAACCAACTCATAGTCGAAGGTAGGAGTCCTCGACTGCATGGATGAGCCATCGGACTTGTCTGAGGACTCACGACCCTTGACTGTCTGCCACTGTGAACCACCCGAGTGTCATCCAACTGGGCGATTTCCACTGAAAGTCAACCTGGCAAAGCCAGCTGTAACATGGGAGTCCTTAGCTCCCATCAAAAGCTGCAGTGGATGTAGTTTCACTAGCAGGGGTGGAGAGAGAGGTGCCGGCGACAACTGCCATGGGCAGTGAGTGGAGCCAGTTGGGGATAATGATTGATCCACATCCTCTCAGGTGAGGACCGAGAACACCAGAGTTTTGGAGATCAACTCCTCATCAACCTCCTCCAACTGGTCGACAGATCAAGAAAAATCTCAACCGCCCAGTTGGCCGGTGTCGAAGTCAACAAGCCCAATGGGGCACAGTGGAGCCTGTGACCTGGCCCGTGACCAATTTTGGCTTGCTTGAAATCAAGCACTTGACATGCATAAAGCGGCTGGGGGAGTTGAGGGAGTGGGAAGAGAATGATCTTTCCTGGTCCCACGACCGTTGGCAGCTGCACTTTTTGTGTTTCTTACTGTGGTGGGAAGAGCTCTCCCGGAAGGCCTGGAGGGCCCCAGTTCATTTCCCAGAATTCACGGGTGGAGGACGAAGCGATCTGGCCCCAGCTGTGAGCAGCGCTGAGGCCGAAGAGGTGCACACTGCAGCCTTGGCCACCACCTCTTCCTTGACCATTACTTGAGCCACTGATACCACTCGAATAGAGGCATCCTTGCAGCCTTTCGGCTGTAGCTTTGGGTTCTGATCAGCCAACTGGCCAAGGAGAAGCTGGGCCACACAATGCTCCAGGCAAGAAGGGAGCATCATCTGACACAGGCTGCAACCGAAAACAGTGTGTGCCATCCCCCAGGCAGCAGTCACATGATATGTGCGGGTCCATCTGCAACATCTCTTGGCATTTGATGCAAAATGATTGTGTGAGGCAGCTCTGGCACTGCCCTAACCTTGGCACCATCTTTCTATGCACAGGATACTCGCACACCAGTTCTTGTAGAGAGACAGGGAGCCAAAGTCTCATGTGGCACTAGGGTTGGGCTTCCAGGGGTGGCAGATTTTATTTTTTTTTTTTACATGCCTTTGGGTAGATGGGAAGAAGCGAGACATAGCACTAGTAGCAGGGAAGAGCTCCTGATCGCTGGTCAAGCAAGTGAAGCAATGGTGGCTTTATAGTTAGTTACAGAGCCCAGACACATTTAATTCACACACCCCTGACTGTTCTGAGCATGTCGGAGGCAGTAACACATGAATTGCCCTTATGTTTTGAAAAAGTTCCTGCTCCACTGTTTTTGCCCATCTGTAACCTAAAAAAACCACGGAACCAAATCCTACTGAAAATGGCCAAGGCCACTGTTTTTCGGTTTCCACCAGAAAATCCGGTAAAATTCCAGAACTAGGGCTGCCTGAAGACTACTTAAAACAAAAGATTTCATGGAATGTGCCATTTTATATCAGATCAGTAAATCTACAAAAACTTGTTTTTCTTTTAATTCCTTCCTGTACTATTTTCAATTTGCTTTATTTAATGCTCTGTATATTAAGTCTTCTTTTAATTCCGACTATTTATGCACGTACTAAAAGAATAACAGAATCTCGGTAAAATCCAGAAAGTAACAGTAACGACCACCGGTGCAATTCCAGAATCTGAAGTCTTGAAAACAGAATCTCATTGTTTTGATCACCATAAATCAGTGGCCTTGAAAATGGCAGATCAAGAGATCCTGTGTTAGTTTACTGTACACTTTTGGAAATGTGAAAATCGGTCAATAACAGCTTAGACAGAAGGATATGAAAATCATGATTCAACTTAAACATGTCTACCTAACCCTTGCTCTAGTGGCACAACATTCACTATCACTATATTCGTACTAGCTCAGCTTGGTGAGCTGGTCATTTAGCTTAGTGGTAGAATCTTGGGCTGCAAGCCAAAGTTGCAAATTCAAATCTTGGAGTTCTGTGGTTTAGAAATATGAGGCTCGAGAACGAGTGTGCACACAACAGTTAGCAGGCCCTTCACACCACGTCTTACTCAGAAAGGGGTGCCATTTAGCTCGCTTTTTTTTTTTTTTTTTTTATTCTTTTTGGTGCCCGCTCCACTTTGCCAGGCATCCGCCCAGTCACAGACCCCTTAGCTGCAGCATCCCCAGATGAGCTGCACTCCCGGGACCCCCTGGATTACCCCTCAGGGCAGAGGCCTGACACCCCTGGCCCTTTTTTGGGTGCTGAAAAACAGGATAGGGCGGGAGTCAGCCTGGGAGCCGATTGCAGCTCAGGTTCATTAAGGCAGCAGAGACAGGCTATTTTTTCCCCTCTGTAGGGGGGCAGGAACGTGCAATAATGCCAGCGTCTGTCCTGCCCCCAGGTACCTTGTGGACGTCTGTTGCTGTGGCACCCCGACCTCCGCTAGGGGTCCCCATGCACCGGCGCCCTCACCCCCCACCCCCAGAGAGCAGTCAGAGTACTCTCAATCCTTCTCCCCAGCCGGTCCTCTGATGGCCAGAGTCTGTTCCCGAACCCAGGTCACCAGCGCAGCAAGCGGAAATCCAACCAGCTGGCCGGCCCCTCTTTTTAATCACTCTTAACCAAGTACAGTTTTCTTCATTTAAGTTTTAACTGGCAACTTTATGAGATATAGCAACCTTATTTGCATACATTTTTTATAAAATAAATTTATTGCATTAGACTGTAAAGTATTATATGTCACATTTTACAAAAACAATGGAAACTGAGCAGTACTGTTTGGAAGACCACTGAGAAAAATACAAAATGGGGAGAAACACCCCTCTTCTCTTGAGGCTAGGTTCATTCTGAATGTTCAACATTTACTGCCCCTAACCACACTTTGTTCTGACATGCTTTGTGTTTCATCCTTAGAGCAGAGTTGTTTTACAAGCACCCTTAGAAAGCGATTCCTCAACATACATTCCCCTGTCTTGAATTTCATTTATTTGCTGGTCTTCTGTGCTGACATTTAGAGTATCACTCAACACATAACTCGTGGTTTTAGATAACTAGTTCACATTTTGACACAGGAGCACTGCACAACAGAGCAGGTGGGTTGTTTTGCCCACCTTATGTTCTGAGCACAAGAAAAGACAAAAAAATAAAAAATCCTGCCCACAAAATTTTTTTTTTTTTTAAAGAAACATTCCCAGTGAAGTCCCAGCTGTTGTGTGTGTATATGTACAGTATGTATTACTATTTCTCCTGTTGTAGACATGACAGCAACCTGATGAGGTCATTGCTGGACTGTTCAAAGCATTACAGAAAAGGTAGCCTTATGCTGTGCCATGGTAGCTGGAACTGGCCTGAAAGGTACTTTGGAGTACCACCCTTCCCATTCCGCCCCCCCCACTATACAGGATGGTACTTACTGCCCAGTCCATACAAAAATCATGCACAGATCTAGAAAAATGACAGAGTGGATGGTTGAATGGGGTCTGGTATAAAATGCTTAGTTGCAACTGACAGTTGTGGATAAAGGAACCGGAACAATCAACTGTGAATTGGTATAAATCACTTTGCTCCGGCATTAGTTGTTGCACAGGTGAATGTGGATAACAAAAATCAGAATGGTCAACTACAGACTGGTCTACACTGCTCAACTCCAGCTACTTGGGCAGGTGACTACGGACTGACAGAAAACCACTCAGTTACTGCATGGGCAGATGTGGATACAGAAATCTGGATGGGAGACTAGACTGGTCTTAACCGCTCGACTCCAGCAACTTGGGCAGTCGACTGTGGACTGATATAATAAGTTACTTGGCTCCAGCATTAGTGACTGCAAGGACAGATGTGGATAACAAAATCTGGACTGTCCGCTGCTGATCGATACAAACTGCTCAACTCCAGTAATTTGGGCAGTCAACTGTGGACAAAAATCACCTGGTACCAAAAAGGTTCCAGCACTATTTACTGCAAATGCAGATGTGGCTCAAGAAATCTATCCAGTTGCCTACAGACCATAAAACCGCCCGACTGCAACAACTTGAAAGGCAGAATGCTGATGGATACTGTATAAACCACCTGGCATAACATTAGTTACTGCATGGGTAGATATGGATAACAAAATCTGAACAGACTGGTATAAAACTGCTCAACTCAAAGCATTTGAAGTTACTGCATTGATTTCTTTCACATCCCCTGCTCCTCCAGTGCCGAGCCTACACTGCTGTTGCATCAGTTCTGCAAAGCCTTGCACCGTAAAGCTGTCAACTCATTTTTCAGAAAGGCAGACTCAGTGGTATCTCTGTGATTTGACTTTCTGGGCATTGAGACTATAGTATGTGGATGAAATACTGAGATTTTTGTTATGGAAGACATTTTTTTTCTTTCCAAATGGCGAATTCTGTTGCAGGGCAATGCCACAACCATGTTGGCATACGAAGTGGGTAGTCTGTAAATGCTTCCACCAGCATGAAATTATCTACATTGCCCTGCCCCTAAGAAAGCATCATCTGCCATGGATGAACGGGTTTCAAAGCTGTGTTGTCAAGGGGCCAAAAAGCAGCAGGTCTATCCAACTGGACTCATTCCCTCCATGTTCTGAGTTCCAAACCCAAGTGCTTGTATTGCTTAACAGTGACTGAAAGCAACACAGTGTCCTGGAACCAAAGGCTAAAAAATCTTGCTATCCAACACAGCAATGTGCATTGCAAGTCCTGCACCAGAACTAAGCTGTCATCGCTACTTTATTATTTTCAGTCAGCACTCAGAATTCGCCTCTTACAACCATAAAAGAGGGCCACATGTGTAGCATTTGAAGAAGTGGAATGTTCCACTGCTGAAATGGGGGATGTCCATTTTGGGCTGCATGTGCAGCATTCGAAATAGTGGAATATTCCACAGCTGAAATGCTTTTTTTTTCTATTTTTTATTACGAAGTTTGATTATTTATATGGAAACCAAAGTAGATTCTGCAGCAGGGTCACCTTTTAACATCCATTAGTGCACCAGAAATGCTCACACTTTGATTAACAGTTCTTTCAACTATGAATGCACAAAATGACATTTTGAGCCATATGGGAACCTCCAAGCTCCACATAAATGTGCATCATGGAGCTACCAGTATCCACTACACGGCAGACTCGCACTTCTGCTAGGGCTCGAAGTTTACATGTTTGTACGACAATTCTGGACACTATATCCATTTCTGACTGCTGGCATTTGGATCTGGGTTTTAAAAACGTGTTATTGAAACATGTAATAATGCAGTATTACAGCATTTACCCTGAGGCAGTAGACAGATTTTTTTTAACAAAATACCAAAATCAACATTTTGGCATTTGGTCTAAGACACCAAATTCAAAACAAAATTTCTAGTCCTGCTTGCTGTTTTCTTTACAATGCAGCATAACATCCATACCAGGGATGCTTGTTTTACAACAGCAGTGCAACAAAGTTAAGCCAAAAAAAAAAATCCAGACATCTTGCAGTTACATTGGCTTGCAACATTTTTCCAGTTCTTCTAGAATTAAAAAAGAAGTTAGAATTATTTTTTTTTAAGCAAAGAAAGACAGCAGCTTCCTGCATTGTTAATCTTTTCCTTTACCATTACTGTCCCAGACTTGACAGATATCGGTTTTCAGTTTGGACGATGTCTACATCAGGACAGAGTCATTAATCTGCATAGGTATTGTGAGGATTAAGAAAATAGATATGTGGGCAATAACATACGTCAGGATGCGTCATTCCTTGGGAGATTAATGCACTCTGTCATTGTGTGCGGAGACACAGGGCCACAGCTCAAGTGTTTGTCAGCATACACCAGAGTTCCAGTATCTCCCAATGAATGCAGCAGCAGCTTGTTGTGTAACTGCACTTATAAAATGGCCTAGCATTATAAAGTTTGGCTTAGAATGCAGCACTATACTCACGTATAGGCATGGCAAGTGACCAGTTCATCCAACAAGAGACCAGTATTCGCAGTGGTCATCGAATACATACAGTATACATAATGAATACAGAATAGCTGCAGTTGAATAACAGATATCATCTCCACGAGTGGTAAGACCCATAACTCCCAAGTGATGACATCACAAACATCAAGGTTATTTTTGCATTTTAGCCATGTGCGCTGAGAATATCATAAATCCATCTGTGTCTAGATGGATGACAAAACAAATATTCTCACTGTACAGTAGGTCTTTCAGAACATACAGCTGACATAATCTCATTCCAGGAGTCCACCACTCAGGATGACATGGGGTCACAGACCACTCGTAAATAGCAGGCACAATTTTTATTGGTACCATGCCACATTCCTTAAAGATCCAGCAATCTGACTGGCTGAGAACTGTGATATGGTGTCTGGTTATTTCAGCAGAGCCGGACGGCTTAGACACTGTAATGGAGTACTCATTATCTGTAATCTTTTAAGACTGCTTCATATGGGCAGTTAACACCCTCCAAGATGTCTAGTCAAGCAGAAATATACAGGGTTCTTGGGTGGTTGAAGGCTTGAGGCAAACAACACTCTAAAGGCATTCTTACATCTCTGAATGACTGGGCACCCTGCTGGGTGTTACTGCTTGCATCTTATATACGTACTGCATAGCACAGGAAGCACCTGAAAGTTGGAAATTAACTGTTTCTGGAAAACATTTGTTGCTGCATTAACAAGCTGTACGACCACAAACACATTAGGGTACAGGAGTCACCTGACGTGGCTGTTTTGGATAGCCATTTTTCTTGTGCTGAAGAATACAATACTGAAAGTCCACATATGGGATTTAACATACTCTATATAGGATTAAATGTACAGCCCCCTTCTACGGCATTTGATCCGCAGCCCCATAAAGAACTGTATGTACACCTGCTAAAAAGGATTTAAAGCATAGGCCCCACAAAGAACAGTTTCCACACTGGCTATACAAGCTTTAAAGCACAGGCCCTTGAAAGCACTGTATGTACACAGGCTGTACAGGACTGATATCATGATGTCAAGTTTTTATGCATTGCAGACCACCTATTTCCCGCAAAAAACAGTACACTGGGATGCTCAACGGAATAGTCCATTTTTCATTAAATTTACTCTTTGCTCCTTCTGCTCAAATTCTTTCTCTGCACTCAACTCCCCAGTTTGTGTATATTATTCATTAAAAACCAAAAACAAATTGTCATGAAAAGCTCACACCATAACAGTTCCTGAAGTAAAGAAACAACAATATTTTGCCAAACTTTGTGTCAAATTCTAGTGCACCACACGCCAATTTGCACTTAATTTTTTTGGGGGGAAAATAAAACAGATTTTACGATTTGGCCTTGTATAACTGGAAAATTTTAAAAACAGAGCATCAGGCCGGCCTGCTGGCACAGAGGTAGTGCAGCTGCTTGTGGTGCGGATGACCCTGCGGTTGCGAGTGACCTCGGGAGTCGGGGGGGAGAAATCGAACGTCCCAGGAACTGTTCTCCTCCAGGGAGGGGTGGGACATGGGGCTAGCATTAGTTTGGCCCCTAATGGTGGTTTTTTTGGGGGGGTCAGCACACAGACACTGTGGGGGGGCAGAGGCCGGGTGTATACCCAGCTTGCTGCATAGCGGACCATTCGCAGCACCACCACTGGCATCACTGTAAGCCACTTCCTCCGCACCAGGGAGAGAATACCGGGAAAATGCTGTCTGGTAGGATGACACCGGTCTCCCTCAGGCCCTCCACATGGCTATCTGGGCACGTACTGGTGAACTGGATCCTGTTCCTGGTGGGGCTGGGGACAAGCCCTGGGAGAAGAGCAAGGTAAATCCCAGAGGTTGCTGAAGAGACAGGGCTGGGGCAACTGGATGGCATAGGTAGTGAAAAAAATCAAAACAAAAAAAAACTGAAAATTAGTGGCTCTACTGTTGATTATCAAAATCAGAATTCATAGCATTTCTAGTTTTTTTTTTTTTTTGGGAGAAACAAAAAGTATGAAAATCTGAAGAAGATGGGATCAGGAATCTTAGACTCACTGCAAGAGTGGCACTGGTGAAAAAGTCTAAACAGTTTATCACAACACACTGTGCAGCTCAACAATCACAGTACTGGGTTTTGTTTTAAAATGAAATGAAGTCAACGCATTAACAGTTTCAGATTGAGTCCAGTGCACTCCCTCATCCCCACTGCCTGCTCAGGAGAGCCTGCAATTCTTTGAGCAGGTAACGTGGGGTGGGGGGGTGTGCACTAGATTCTGACAGATGATAGATATAGGCCACAAACCAGTAGCATATCCCTGGAAAATGGAGGAATGTATAAGAAATGTGACATTGACTGACTGAACAGGGCAGAGCTTGCTAAATTCTGATGGAATTCATCAACAGGAAGTATTGTGATATATCACCATACTCAGTTAATCATACATCCGTACACAAGAATTACTGTATAGATCCCATACAGGACTAAATGTTTAGATCTCCGAGAAAACTTAAAAGTACAGGTTCTATACAGGACTGATTGTACGGGCTATGTAGGGCTTGACGGACAGCCCAGTACAAGATGGAATATGCAGCCCCCAGAGTTTAGGAGCACATCACTGCTGCATATCTGCTGAAGCTGCCACATTACAACAGCCACGCCAGGTGTATTTCAGTGTCCTTTGGAGTCAAGTTAAAAATGGCTTCTTTTTAAAAACAGATTTTCCATTATGTCAGCACTGTGGCCCTTCCACCCTCCAGAGCCGACAGTAAACAACTTTGCCAGTTTCTCTCTCATTTCATAGTGCAGTCTCTACCGCCATTTTAAGTAAGGTCAGCCGACAAACTCCCACTTAACAGTCTTCTTGTAGGGGAGCCCAGAAAGTCTTTTTATGACACCCTTGTCTCCTATCCTGGGTCAGATCCAGCCAGGTTGCTAAAGCTGCGTTCGGTCATCAGCCTCGCTCACGTTAAAAAGTCTCTCTGAGGCGTTTGGTGAAACGTTCATTCTCAGAGGCACACATTCAGTCCAAAAATCGCTGGCAGGCTTTCTTCCAGCGACAGGCAGTGCACCACTGGTCCCGGTGCTCAATGCCGTAAACCTTTCGGCACTTTTTGGCTTCACCACGAACTTTTCTGCAAGTAGAAAAGAACAAAAGAAATTAAGCCATTAGGATACACTTGTTCCGAACTTTGTATACTTGCATCCGTAAGTGCAGAGCATCGCTCATTTTATGCTTCCCCACTGCAAGTAACCCCGCTCCCAGATGTGGCAAGAAATCAAGCAGCATCTGCTACCATCTACAATCGCTTATGTTCAGAGAATTCTTGCCAGCACTGGGCGCACATATTCTGAACTTGCACAGCATCACAAGATCAACCCAAATCATTCCTGTGGAGTTTGGGTTTTAAGAGGCCCAGTACACACAATGCCCCCTTCCCCCCAACCCAGGCCAAGAGACTTGGTTTCAAGCAGGTGAGGGCAGAAGTACTTGAGCAGAGTGGGTAACAAGAACCAAGGTAGTGACCAACAATTAAAAAAATATGGTAGTGTTTGCTTGAAAGAGTCGTGCATAAACAGACAATTACCTGTCTTACTCTGGAGGAGTTTCCTCCACTCTGGACCCAAATTGTGGTGCACTGGTGGAACAGTGTGTGTGTGGGTGGCTGGGGGTAAAAGCCAGCAGCTCACAACAGACCTGGCCTGCGGTTAAACACAAGCCCTCAGTTTCAGTGCAATTGATCCCACTACAGGGAAGCACAGATGAAGGTAGTGAGGTGTGGCGGTTTGAAAGAAGAACTGTGCTCAGGAGGTCCCAATATCCAATCACAGCCAGTGATTCAGTGTGTGACCCTGAACATAGAAACATAGAAGTTGATGGCAGATAAAGACCGTGTGGCCCACCCAGTCTGCCCATTTCGCCTACCTATTACAAACCACAGATCCTAGTTGATCCGTAGCTCACCCTTTCTTTCCTGTTCCTAAGGTACCCGAATATCTATCCCATGCATTCCTGAATTCCCCAACTGTCCCCCTACTCTGCTCTCCTCTGGGTAACACAGATCAAATTATCCTAGCCTCGCAGGGCTTTTCATGCAGACCCTGCACCATCTTTGTAGCCCTCCTCTGGACCGCCTTCAGTCTGTCTATGTCCTTCCGGAGATGTAGTCTCCAGAACTGGACACAGTACTCCAGCTGTCGTCTCAACAGGGATCTGTACAGTGGCATAACCACCTCCTCCTCTTTTCTGCTGGTGGTACCACTTCCTATGCACCCCAGCATTCCACTGGCTTTCACCCACAGCCTTCTCACATTGTTTGGTTGCCTTTAGGTCATCTGATATGAGTAATCCCAGGTTCCATTCCTGCTTGATGGCCGCAAGCACCTCCACCCCTATCTTGCACACCTCCCTTGGATTTCTGCTCCCCAAGTGCACGACTCTGAGCCGGCCCGGTGGTGCTGAGGCGCTGGACGCCACACCGGCGACCCAGGTTCAGAAATGAGCCTGTGCTGCTAGGGGTTGGCGGGGGGAAAGGAGATAGAGTGTCGGAAGGACTGCTCTCTCCTCCCCAAGGAGTGACCTCTGGCAGAGGCTGGAGATTGCGGACAGAAGCATTGTGGTGTATGCTTGGGGGGTGAACCACGGCGACACTGCCTTGGCAGCCGGGCTCCACAGGGGCGTAAACCAGAAAACAACCCTCCGCTGATGAGCGATGGCACCTCCATCTGTGATCCACACTCAAGTCGGGCCCAGCACCTCCGCCTCCCTCTCTCCAGCCCGTGACTCAATACTTGAAGATGGAGCGCCCTGGGCGGGGCGACCCTTCCCTGGAAGGCAGACCCGGAGATGCCCGGTGCTGGAGAAGAGTGGAGGGGCTAACCGGGGTCACTGGAGAGAGTTTGGCAGTGGGAAGAAAAATAAGAGTTAAAAAAAAAAAAAAAAAACCCCAAGTGCATGATTTTGCACTTTTTTGCACTGAATCTTCGCTGCCACACTTCTGATCACTGTTCCAATCTGCTTAGGTCTTTTCTCATTTTTTCTATCCCTTCTGGTGTCAACCCTGTTGCAGATCTTAGTGTCGTCTGCAAAAAGACGTACTTTCTCCTCCAACCCCTCCGCAATGTCACTTATGAAGACACTGAATAGGACCGGTCCCAGGACTGATCCCTGTGGCATCCCGCTGGTCACCTCCCTCTCGTCTGATTGAACACAATTCACCAGCACCTTTGATGTCCTGTCCCTCAACCAATTTCTGACCCAGTTTACCACCTTGGGGCCCACCCCCATGCTGCCTAACTTGTTTGCCAACCTTCTATGTGGGACGGTATCAAAGGCTTTGCTGAAATCTAAGCAGGCCACATCCACCACCCTTTCCTGATCTACCTCCCTGGTCACCCAGTCAAAGAAATCCATTAGATTTGTTTGACATGACCTTCCCATTGTGAATCCATGCTGCCCTGGATCCTGTGCTCTGTTAGATTCAAGGAATGACACAATCCTCTCCTGCAGCAGTGCGTCTATTAAGTTCCCCACCACCGAGGTCAGGCTGACGGGTCTGTAGTTGCCTGCCTCTTCTTGACGCCCACATTTGTGGCAAGGGACCACTTTAGCCCTCCTCCAGTCTTCTGGGATTGTCCACATCTTAGTGATCTGTTGACTAGGCTGGTCATCAGGGTCGCCAGCACCTCTCTGATCTCTTAATATTCTGGGGTGAAATCCATCTGGCCCCACTGCCTTATCTATTTTCAGTTTCCCAGAGTTCCTCTAGAACTCTCTCTACTCTGATTGGAGTGGTGTCTACCTCATAGAAAGTCTTTCGACATCCTGTGCTTAAGATCTCCAAGCTGTTAAAATGGGTAGAAGCAAGACCAATGTGAACACGGGATGCATCATCTCAGTTGGGCAACCCCGGGTGTAAAGAAATCTTTAAGTAGCCCCCCCCTCCCCCAAATACTGTGACTCATTTGCCCACGGGCTCACCTGGTACCGCTGGGTGCTCTTGGAGGAGAGGCAACAAGCGGAGACTTGGAAGATGTAACTTGCTGTTGGTGCCAAGGTTCACTGCAACTCAGAGACCTGCTCCGAACCTGTGGAGACATGGAGAAAGACATAAGAAAATATTCCAGCTAGGTACAAGCATTGCTTCCTGCTTCATCGAACACAAAAACTCTGAACTAATCCAGCAGAAGTCAACAACAAAAGGTCTGCTGTATTAGACTGTCCTCATTAAGCAGAGTCGGCATGAAGTCATTCCAAAGGGTGGGGGGGGGGGAGAGGATCTGTTCTACAGAACGGATGCCATTTAAGCAAACTCATCCCCAACCCCAGTAACAGTGCCCTCTGTATTTCTGGTGCGAACCAGCCAAGAAAAACTCAGAGCATGGCTCTAAATGTTGCTACTGCAGTCCACAGCTGTTCTGAGCAGGGTTGCCTGCAAGGGACTTTGCAGCATTACCCACCCAACCAGGATTCTACTGCGACAGTGAAGTATTACCCCTGCCCCAACCCAGAGTTCCACTGTCCTGACTGCCGGGGACACTGAAGTTATCATCCCTGCCCCAACCAGGGTTCCATTATCCCACCCACTAGAGAGAGTTGAGTATTACCCCTTCCCCAACCAGGGTTCCATAGTCGTGTCCGCCAGGGACAGTGGAGTATTAACCCTTGACCCAACACCAGGGTTCCATTATTACTCCTGTCCCACAAGGTTTCCATTATTTTGCCTGCCAGGATCAGTGGAGTATTACCCCTGCCTTTATCAGGGTTCTATTGTCCTGACCACTGGAGGACTGCCCCTGCTCCAACCAGGATTCTATTGCTCCTGTGACCAGGGACAGTGGAGTATTACCCCTTGCCCTGACCAACGTTCCACTATCCTGCCCACTGGGGACAGTAAAGTATAACCCCATGACCAAACACCAGGGTTCCACTGTCCTGCTTGCTGGTTTACTTCCTCTGCTCACACCAAGGCTCTAGTATTCCAGATCCATTTTTTTTTGGGCTAAACTTTAAACCAAGGTCCGTTCTGCCAGTCTGTGACGATTTTCAAGGTGGAAATAACAGATCCCATGGCACATATTGACACTTACCAAAAAAAAACTTAAAAGGAGTAAGTGGAGGTTCCCCAGTGTCACGGCCAACAGTCCCCTTTCAATAAAAATACATCCATGTAACACCACTCCCCCAACGTACCTGTAAACAAGCTGTCCCACCTTACTGTGGCTTTCCTGGTTAAAAAAAAAAAAAAAAAAATGCATTTCCTTTGTCCCAAAACAGATTTCCATTATTCTGCCTGCCAGGAACAGTGGAGCATTACCTCTGCTCCAAACACTAAAGTTCCATTACCTTGCCCGCTGGAAACAGTAGAGCATTACCCTTGCCCTTATCAGGGTTCCATCTTCAATCAATCAAAGCTTTATGTATATAGCGCCTTTCAAATGTCAAGGCGCTGTACACTTTAAAATACAAATATAATAACAAGATAAAACAATAATATAAATTATTTAAGAACAATCCAGCAAAGCTAATAAAATTAAATGTGTTTTTAACATAGATTTAAAACTAATGACGGTTGGGCATTCTCTTAACCGACGAGGTAGAGAATTCCACAGGGTTGGTGCTACAAATGAAAAAAGCACTGGCCCCAGAGGTTTTTAAACGAACCCTGGGAATCTCCAGCAATCCCTTGACGGAGGACCGGAGAGATGACTGGGGGAGTAGGGAGTCAGGAGATCTTTCAGGTAGTCGGGTCCCTGTTCGTGTAGAGCTTTGAAGGTAAGCAAGTCTACCTTATAGGTGATCCGCCACTGAACCGGCAGCCCATGCAGTCTGAGCGGCACAGGTGTAATATGCCTGGTCCTTGCCAGTCAACAGCCCGGCCACAGCATTCTGCACTAGCTGCAAGTGGCGGATATCAACCCCAGACAGCCCTAGGTAGAGGACATTGCAGCAATCAAGATGGGTGGCAATGAAGGCATGGACCAGTGCTGGAAGGTCGTCCAGTAGAACCAGGCGTTTCACCAGGGAGATAGTCCTCCGAGGGTAAAATGAGGATTTAACCACAGGTAATACCTGAGATTTCAGGGTCAAGCCATCGTCAAAAATAATGCCCAGGTTACACACCTGATCCGAGGTAGTGAGCTGAACATCATCAAGCCATAGGCCCGACACTTGCCCAGCCCCCAAACCCACCCCCGGGCAACCCAGGTCCACAACCAACACCTCAGTCTTATCTGGATTCAGTCTCAGTCAGCTAGAGCTCATGCAGTCTTTGATCTTGGAGAGGCAGTTGTTTAGCACTAAAATCGCATCAACCTGTCCGGGCATAAAGGACATATACAGCCAAGTATCATCTGCGTAGAAGTGAAAACTCAAAAGGTATCGCCTGATGATATCTCCCAATGGCAGCATATACACTGCGAACAACACGGGTGCCAATATGGAGCCCTGCAGCACACCACAGGACAGGGGAAGGGCGTCACAGACCACCTTCTGAGACCTGCCGACGAGGAACAATCAAAACCATTTGAGGACTGTACCCGACAGTCCACAAAGGAACTGCAGGGACTCCAAAAGCACACCATGGTCCACAGTGTCAAAAGCTGCTGAGAGATCGAGAAAGACCAAGATGGTACGAGCCTTTCGATCTCTCACCATTAGGATGTCATTTAATACCCAGACAAGGGCGGTCTCCGAGCTGTGCCTCTTCCTAAATCAAGACTGGAGAGCTCCATAGACATTGTGAGTTGTAAGGCACTCGTCCAGTTGCAACGCAACCACCTTCTCAATAACCTTACCCACAAAGGGCAGGTTAGAGACAGGCCAGTAGTTAGATGGACAGTCGGGGTCCAAAGAGGACTTTTTAAAGGAGTGGTCGAATGACTGCCTCCTTTAGAGGATCTAGAAAGACCCCCCAAAGGATCTCTAGACAATTTCAGCTCGGATCGGGCAGATAACATCTACACACCCCACTAAAAGAGGGGTAGGACCCGGATCCAAACTACAACAGGTTGGGTGCAAAGTCTGGACAATCTTCACAATGTCCATGAATTTCGGCCAGCTGAAATCCATCCAGACAGACAGGGTTCTCACCACCTCCCATCGACCTCCACAACACCTCATAGAAAAGGCCGGGCCGATTCCAGACCTGATGCTGGCAACCTTATCTGTGAAGAATCAAACTAGCTCATTACACTTAACTTGTGAATAAGCTCTTCTGGACTGGAGACAGATTGGATTGCACAATCTGTCAACAGTTCGGAAAACCTGAGCCGGTCGATTCTGCATAGCAGAAATCTCCCTGGACAGGAACTCTGCCTTCTTACCGGTGATTTCTGATTGATAACCTTTACAATGTTCCATCAATCTAAGCCTGTCAGCATCCAGGCCGGACTTCCACCACGCTCTCTCCAACCTTCGACCAACTCGCCTCAACTCTTTCAAGGAACCATCACACCAAGGGGACCCTGGGCGAAGAGTGAGTGGTCGAATGCGAACAGAAGCTATCAAGTCCAAGGCCTCTCCCACGGCCTTGTTATAGGCCAGTACGAGATCCCCGACTTGAGCTTTCACCCAGCAATCCCAATAGGTCCAGGACCGCCGACAGACCATATGGGGTAACGCCCCTTAAAGGGTGGTACCGGACCATTTCCGAAGGGGTAGGCCCATTTTTGGGGAGCCCCAAAACTGAACCCTATGGTGTGATGGTCAGACCAACTGACTGGTTCCACCCCATGTCAGAGATCTCCATCCCCAGGAGGAACAACAGATCCAGTGAGTGACCTCCAATATGGGTTGAGGAGGTAACCACCTGTGTAAGGCCTAGCATTGTCATTAGCTGGAGGAGATTTTGACCAAACTTCAAGAGTTCATCGTTGACCCAGGCACTGAAGTCCCCCAGTATTATCCAACTGGGAGACTTCAATACCATGCAGACGATGAAGTCTGGTATCTCTTGCAGGACTACACCCCTATCACCTGGTAGACAGTAGATGAGGAGTATCCTGCAGCCCTATACCCTCTCCCATGATACACTCAAAGGATCTGGCGGTCCCACTGGAACATCCACAAGGCCCAGTTCGGTCTTAAGATGGCTACGCCCCCACTCCTTCCAGCCAAGGACAACGTAGTATTATTCCTGCCCTAACAAGAGAGCTCCACTGTCCTGCCCTGCTGGCGAACGTGCAGCATTACCCTTGCCAAAACGTGAAAGTTCCAGTGTCCTGCCTGTTAGAAGCAGTATTATTACACCAGACTCTAGAGGCCCTCTGCACTACCTGTCAGACTAGCGAAGCTGCTCTCTGCCTACCTTGGACGTGAAGAATATGATCCCTGCCCCAACCAGTCAGTCTGCCATGTAAATATGACCAAAACATTAAATAATCACGGCATCAGCAATTCAAAAAAGCACTACTGCTACACCGATTTGATTTTGAAGTATACATGTACAGAAGGTTTATCACAATATCACATACCAAATGCAGCCACTAATGCTGTTTAGAGTGTCTCCATAAGGTATTTGGCTCTATCATTATCCTTGAGCATTTTTTATGTTTTAAAATCCAATAAGCCAGTAAGGTGCCTGCACGGCATGCTAGTGACCAAGGTTCCTGCACCGCGCCCAGAAGACCTGGAGTAGAGACCAGCAGGGAAGGTAAGGAGCAACTGTGCTCCTTGCCAGGTGGGACAGCATCCTGCACTGTTCCTAGAACGGCTCCTAGTGGCTGTGTATTTAGTGGCGTGAATGACCACGTGCCACGTGTCCCCCTAGGATATCATGACAAGTGCACAGAGGGAGCAACGAGAAACAGCCCACCTGGACACACTGGATGACTGTCTTCCGCATCCTCACTCAACCACCACCACCCAACCCCATACCCGGCCATCCCTACAGTTCTTGGAAGCACTCCCTCTCTGGTGAGACCAAAGCGGCTCCCCAGGAGGGATATACCAGAGCTGGAAAAAGAGCAAGGGAAAAAAAAAAAAATCAATGTAGCCACTGAGCTGTTTTGGAATTACTGAAGCCATGATTTCTTTTATCACTGTTGCAAATTCTCAAGGAGCACAACAAGTTTTTCCCAGAAGCAGCTCTTTTCTTTAATTCCATTGCGAGTATGTAGCCAGTGATGAAAAAAGGGGAGCTAAAAGACAATGTGCAGGTAAAACCCAAACTCACTGGAGAGGGGGATGGAAGTGGTGCAGTAGACACGGTCCAGTTAAACCCAGCAGGCAACTGAGGTGAGACTGGAATCTGGATGGGAAGATTTGCCTGCAAAGAGAACAGACAAAAGTCAGCCTCATCGTCACTCCAACAAAAAATATTTCTCCCGCAGATGCAGATACACTTACAACACTCTACTCAAAACATCAGCCGGCCTGTTCAGGCGTCGAAGAAACACAGCTACCCATTCCCTCTAATTTACAGGAGCTCTTACCCCCCCCACACAAATGAAGGGTTCACTTCCAACAACACCTACTCAAACAGTATTTACCACAACCAGCTCAGTAAGATGTAAGGTGTCACCAGCCTATCGCTGTTGCTGAGGACCTGGGTGCTAATCACACACCCAAGACCACATAGGAAATTACATGGTATAGCAAAACACTGTTCCAGGAACATTTATTATAATGCAGCAGTGCAACAGACAAAAATAACAAACAAAAAAAACATTTTTTAACTGTTATATCAGAGGACCTCAAGGAGGCGGCATGGTGTGACATGGCAGAGGGCAGGGATGGAGGGATGCAGGAGGGGTAGCTCCAGCAGAAGGTAGTGCTGTTGCTGTATCGCTCCTTGGTATGCCCAACCTTGAGTACTGTGTCCAGTTATGGAGATCACACCTCAGAAAAGACAGACAGGGTGGGGCACTCCGGAGCAGGGCAACTAAGATGGTGCAGTGTTCGCAAGGGAAGCCCTACGAGGAGAGACTGAGGGATCTCGGCATGTACATCCTGGAAGAAGGGACAGGTGGCATGCTTGAGACCTACAAGTACCTCACGGGGTGAACAGGGTGCAGGTAGGGAGCCTCTATCAAATTTGGACCAGGGGGCATGTGAAGAAGCAGTGGTGGGGGTAGTTCAAGAGAGAGGTATGTGAGGAAGTATTTCTTCACTGACAGGGTGGTAGATGCCTGGAACAGACTGCCAGCCGAAGTGGTGGAGGCTAGAATGGTTGTGAGCTTTGGCATGCATGAGATATAGCATAAAGGTATAGCAGAACAGAGGTGGGGGGTGGGTTGCCATACAACAGATAGGGTCTGCGGATGCAGAATAGGCAGGGGACACTTGGGCAGACTGGGTGGGCCAAACGGTCCTTTGCAGCCAACAAATTCTGTATTTCTGAAAGAGTCCAAATTTCTGCCAGTTTCTAGTTCTGGAATTTATCTTGTTTTAAATATGAACAAAGTGGGTGATTCAATACCTTTTACTGGACAATCGAGAGATTTATAGAACTTTAAGCTTTCAAGCTACACAGAGTTCTTCATCAGAACAAGCATTTGTCAATGCCGAATGTTTGCTTGCTGGTATTGGCACTGGTAGTGCAGGAGTTAAACAGATGCATAATAGGAATGGCAGTGAAGCATTGAAGTAACACCAACCCACCAAGCAGAGACTGACAGGCGCTGGGGGTGTGCCTTTGGGTCGTCAGCCATAACACTCACGCCATTCCACCTCACTCCACCCTGCAGACACCGACAGATGTCGCAGTGTGCCTTGAGGTCTTCCGCCCTTATGCTCACCACATTCCATAAGGAAATAAGCCGAGATGGGTGCAGTATAGGAGAACGGGGTGAACGTTAGGGCCGAAGACCCCAAGGCACACTTTGATACCGGTCAGTGGCTGCAGGTTGGGGGTGGAATGGAGTGAGCATTACAGCCGACGATCCCAAGTCACACACCCCCAACGCTTGTCAGTCTGTTCAGGGTGAGGCATTACGGCTGGAAACCCTAACGCCCTGGGCGTTTGTTGATATTTTTGCTCCAAATTTTCAACATGGGCTTTTTAGGACCCCACTTCATGAACAGCGGCAGTATCATTTCATTACTCAGTCCCAAAATGTGATTTTGCGCAGCGAGTGTGCCATTCGGCGCCACAGGTGTGAAAACACATTTCGGGCAGGATGTGAAAAATGACAGCCATTCTGTTCATGAGGAGGTGTGAAGAAATGACAATGTTGAAAATCTGGAGTGAAAATATGAAAATGTGGCTAAGTTACGAGTGTGTGTAGAAACTGTACAATGCATGCTCGTAACGCAGTCATTTTTCAGAATGTTTTTACCAAATTTTCAACATGGCCCTTTTGGGACCTCCCCTCATGAACAGTGGCACTGTAATATCGGTAATTTGTTCGGAAAGTTGATTTTGCACAGCAACTGCACCATTCTGCGCCACAGGTGCAAACACACATTTCGGGAAGGATGTGAAAAATTGACAGCTGTACTGTTCATAAGGGTGAGTGAAAAATGCCAATGTTGGAAATATGGAGTGAAAATATTAAAAACTGATGAAATTATGAGCGTGCGTAAAAACTGCGCAACGGATGCTTGTAACGCATTTTTTTGGATTTTTTTCACCAAGTTTGCAACAAGGGCTTTTTGGGACCCCACCTCATGAACATGGCACTGTCGTTTCGTTAAAGAGTAACTGACATCATTGGACTATTTATTTATTTATCAGCTGAAATATTTACAAAATGGATTTCGGGACACTGGCGTGGGCTCCCAGTGTGACAGAGTACTTGAGAGGGTCAATGTCAACCAAGGGATTGGGCACCCCGAGGTCAGCTGAGAACGTACGGGCATTGAGTGGGGTTGCATCCGACACCAGGAGTGGGCATCCTGGTGTCAGAAACATCAAAGAAGTATTTTCTGGCACACTGGGGTGGGCTCCCAGTGTGCCACATTAATGGGGGGGGGGAGAGATACATGCTTACACGGGGCTTGAGCACCCCAATGTCGGCAGGGGATGGAAAATGGAGGGTGTGGGGTATGCAGCAGCAGTGGGAGGGAGCCAACATTTAAATCTGTCGACCTGTGCGCCTGGTTGGGAGGGAGGGGGACTGCCACCGCAATGACGAAACTGCCCGACTGCAGCAGCAGATTTCTTTTAAGTGTGGCGCTCGCTTTGGAACTGCGGTCATCGGCAACGTCAGCATTAATTGGTGGCTTAGGGACGTGCCCATTAAAGCATCCACTGCACTGGCCACAACACTGCCACACCTCTGTAATGCTCTACTATCTCAGTATGTTTCTAGTGCGCTGCGCGATCAAGCAAACATAGAAATGGTAAAGAGCTCTATGTAGCTCAAAAGCTTACAATTCTGTAAATCTCTTGTTGGCCCAATAAAAGGTATCACATCACCCACTTTGTTCACCTTTTTGTACAAGGACCAGTACGGCAAAACATAATTCTAGTTTTAAAGAAGAACTGCAATGAATGTCCACATCATTTCCCCTGTAGAAACTGATTTTAAAATACTGGTTCCAGTCCTGCTACTGTTCCACTGTTCCAAGCTTACTAATTACCATAGCGGGTGTTTCCGATTTACATACAGATAGCAAGTACCATTTTAGAACTGTATGATGTCAAGACTCGGTATTGGAACCAGTCCTCTTCAATGTCTCTATAAATGACACTGCAGACGAGCTGGACAAGAAGGTATGACTCTGCACATGACACCAAAATCTGCAACAGTGTAGACACTCAAGGGGGGGGGGGGTGGAGAGAATCAGCAGAGACCTGAGAAAACTTGAGGAGTGGGCAAAGGTATGGCAGCTGGGTTTCAATATGAAGAAAAAAATGCAAATTTGTGCCCCTAGGACTCAGAAACCCAGGGGTGGAGTACAAAATGTAAGAAGAGGTTTTGACAGTCACCAAACAGGAAAGGGCACTGAACTGATCATATCGGATGACCTCAGGGCAGCGAGGCAGTGCGACAAGGCAGTGGACAGGGTTAACAGGATGCAGCATCACAAAAAGTGATGCACTGAGTAACCTTCTGAAGGTGCCGTCTGAAGTTGAAGCAAGTTCACATATCAGGAAATCGAAATCCAGATGCACACACCGCGATAAGGTGCATTCAATTTTTTTGCAAAATGCTAGTAAGAAACAAGACAAATGCTGCACCATTTACATTTGCCCAAAAGGCTTCACCGGGGTGCTTGCAACATCATGAAGTTTAAATAAGTGGATTTATGAACATTTAAAACAGTGCTGGAATGGAAAATCATGTGCAAAACTGAAGCTTGGGAATACATGTTACTAAAAAATCCACACTGCATTGTATTATGCTGTATAATAATAAATACTATTAATTTTGGTAACATAAAGTGATGTGTGCAGATTAAAAACAATTGTTTAGAAACTATACCTGTCCAGGAAAATGATCTGTGTTATAGTGGCAACTATAATACATGCGACAGACAAATGACGATGGCTCACATGGTAATAATAGGCCCAATTTTAATTAAGGCTCATAAATTCACTAGGGCAGAAGAATGAAACAAGCACAGGAAAAGCAATTCAAGCATGTGTTGCACCCTACTGAAAAATGGGAGGGAAATGACCATAAAAACTCTTTCACTCTATACCTTAATTTTTATTATTCCTACAAAGACTATAAACCTAACCATATCTATCAAACACTACTGGAGAGAATCCCTGTGCCCACCAAAACACAATAATAGACTAGTCCTATAATAGAAGGTAATCCCTCTAATGTACCAAAATGAGCTTTAGATGAAAAATATTTAAGGAAAAGTTAAATGAGCAGCAAAAGTGTGAATGAATCAAAATTATTTACAAGAAGTTGCAGACTAAATGCTGGACCTAGTGACTGCCAACGCTGAAAATACAGCTTACAGGTATGATTTTAGGCCCAAGACTTCGTTTAGTCTATCAGGGGCCAAGAAGGACACTTTGTATCCCCAGAATGCCTCTTTTCTATTAATGTTTTCTATACAATTCCCACCCTTCTCCATTTTTAAAACATGCTTGAAAGGTCAAAATTCAAAACAGTGTGGATTACAATTGTCATGCTGGTTTCTGAAGTGCTGCTCCACAGCATTTTCAAAATCTGCATATATAGCACTAACATGTTCTTGGATTCTGTGTCTCAGCTGTCGCCGAGTTTTCCAAAATACACCACCACACCAACCTACATAGACAGCATGTGTTGTTTTAGAGCTAACATGCTGATTAAAAGGACACCGTCATATTTTTGACCAATGTTCCCACCCCATGAAAAACTATACCTGCAAGCATCTGCAACAGCCCCCTTCCTGTATATAGTGCCTGCATGAGTTAAAATTAGCTAGTTTCGACAGGATTTGTTTTATTAACTCATCCCGACTAAATCCCTGGCCATCCGTTCCTCCCACATGTGCACATTCAACAGGGCTCCCCAACGTGTAAACTCGTGCTTGTAAGAGTTTGTTTTTTTAAACATATATAGCAAACGTAGTTTACCAAAAGCTGATAGTCCCCCCGTGCCAGAAAGTGAGTGCGCTATTAAAATGAGTGCTCTAACACGCTTAATCTAATGTTCAAAATCAAAAGCCGTGACTCTAGGCATGCACATTATCGTCGGTGCTAATGCAAACGGCCCAGATTCATGGCTTTTGATTTCAAACATCAAATTACACGTTAAGAGTGTTCACTGAAATAGCGCATCCACATTCTGGCACTCACGGGGCTATCAGCTTATGGGAAATTGTGTCTGCAGACACAGGTTTAAAAAAAATCAAACTCATACAAGCACGAGTTTAGATGTGCTTGGGAGCCCTATTGAATGTGCATGCGTGGGAAGAGCGGATGGCCGGCAATTTAGTCGGGACAAGCTAATTTTGAAACTTTTATCAAAACTTGCCTAAAAGCTAATTTTAACTCACTCAGGCACTGAATATAGGAAAGGGGGCTATTACAGATGTCTGCAGGTAGAGTTTTTCATGGCGTTAAAAAATATGTCAAACAGCTGACAGTGTCCCTTTCAGGAAAAAGTCTCCCCTTTAATAGGGTGAATGAAATTCGGCCCTGAACATGCAAACTTGCAAATACTGCAACTATGACATTTTTGAAATGTCACTGGAAGTGAAGCCTGACTACTTTTGTCAATGTAGTGACTGTCGGTCACTATATCTGTGATGTCTGTTCCCCTGTGATAGGATAGTCTAGGTTTTGGTCCCATTACCCATGGCTAGTTTCTGGTCAGAAGTTAAGAATTTCCCCTCTGTTGGGTATTACCTCTCTTCTCACCCCAGGAATCCCTCAGTATGCTTGACTTATGCAGGTCTGGCCGCTGGATTCAGCTGCCCTGGAGACAGAACTTATGCTAATGATAGCAAGACATTAGCCAGTCAGGTTGCAGCTGAAGACTGCTGCCTGTAGGTGCTGCTGTAATCAGCGTGACTGAATAAGTCTGCCTTGGAGCTCTCTCTATACCTCATCGCTTGAAGAAGTTTATTTCTTTTAAAGTTGCTTTATTTCTGTAGTTTTTGCTGCCTTTAGGATTTTGTTTAGTGTTTTTTTTTGGTATTTTATCGTTTTTTCCCTGGTTCCCAGGAGGAAACTTCCCCTCACAGAGGTTTTCTCTGCGGTTCCTGCTTTCTCCTGACTGGCATTTTTTTTTTCTACCTCTCGATATTTAGTTTTTTCTAATATAAATCAGTTCTCTTATTTTTAAAGGAACCGCATTTAGCACTGACTTTTTTTTTTTTATATATTTTATCATTTAAGAACCATTAAGCGTGGTTCCCTTGCGCTTGAGAACCGATCGCAAAATTTTCTTTTTTTTCTTTTTTTGGGAACCCATTTTAAGGCCTTCTAACAAGATTGGCATGTCAGATGGACCCAAAAAGAGGACTGGACCTACAGGATTTAAAAATTGCATGAAGTGTTTTAAAATCGTGTCCAAGGCATTTAAGCTGTTTAGGTCCAAGTCATACCTCTGCTAACTGTGCACTTTGCACTAAATTCTACTTTAAAGTTAAGAAAAGAGCCAAAAGGCTGGAAATAATGGCTTCTCAGTCTGCCTCCCCCTCTAATAAGTCTTTTGAAGAGGGGTCCATCCTCTCATCATAAAACTAAAGACAGGTCCTCCAAGGACCCCCTAGAGAATAAGTCTGACAAAAATAATTCAAACAAAACAGACATACAGCGCTGGTTTCTGATCCAGTGCCTGCTAAAAAGAAACAAAAAAAAGAGAAACATATCACTGCCCCTCTCGCTGAAGAGCAAAGGGAGAAGCCAGTGTTCACAACAAAATATGCCCTCACCTGAGGAAATGGCTACGGGTAATCTGTTTGGAGCCCCAGCTGACCCTTACATGCCTATTCCTACTGACCCTGACCAGGGTTTTTTCTATGAGGAAGGAAGCGATGAGGAGGAAGGTGAACTCACAGAGCCGGACATATAACATGACCTGGAATTTGGCTCCTCTTCTCATGGTCAGGAGAATTTTTCCTCCTATTACACATTTGTCCAACAGATGGTGGACACTCTTGACCTCTCCAGAGAGGAGACTACTGAGGAGGATGAGGAGGCAAAGCTTTCTACATATGATAAGTCTCCCTCCCCCTAGGAAGTTGCTCCTTGCAGTACACAAGTCCCTTAACAGGGCCACTTTCAAACGCCTCCAGCATCCCACCTCCATTCCAGGTGTGGATAAGAAAACAGAGAAGTACCACCAGCTGTAGAAAATGAATGCAGAGTACTTTTACACCCATCCTGATCATGAAGGTGTGGTACAAGCTGCAGCCTGTGACAAGGCTAAGGTGCCCCTTCCATCCCAGCCTCCACAAAGAGTCTAGAAAACAGGACACAATGGGCAAAAAATCTTATACCACAGCCTGTCTGCTGCTCCGCCTCTCTACTTATATGGCATACACAGCACAGTACCAAAAAGCACTGTGGAACTCTGTTCTGGCTATTAGCCAGAAAGCTCTAGATAACATTGTCCAGAAACTGTCAAAACCATCTTAGACGCCACAAAGTACTAGTTTCATATGACTGTAGATGCCAATGACATTGCCTCCAGATCCATGGCTCAAGCTATCTCATTCGGGAAGTTTGCGTGGTTGAAAACCACCAGCCTCTCTCAGGATTCCCAGACTAAAGCTATGGACTTTACCTGCAAGAACAATTCTCTCTTTGGGGACAAGACAGAGGCATACATGAAAAAGGTGGGAGAATACAAAATCACCTACAAGAGTAATGCAGCAAAAAAGAAAGCCTTCACTTCTTACAGGCCCAGGGGAAGAGGTTATTACCCAAGGGCCTTCTATCCTATGCCCATGCCCCTGGATTACTCTCAGACGACAGGATACTTCAGAGGAAGAAGTAGGAGGGTTCAGAGGCGCACTGATCCCATCCCTTCACCAAAAGCCCAGTCCAAACAAAACCCTTGACTGGAATGCCCTGGTTGCCTCCCCTCTGCCAGCAGGGGGAAGGCTGACCCATTTCCTCCGTCAGTGGCAACACATCACCACAGACAAGCAGATGTTGGAGGTGGTGGGTGAAGGACTTTCCCTGCAGTTCAAGAAATTTCCCACACAGCAGAGACACAGGAGTTTCAAGCCTCTGACCCCCACAGAAAAGATTCTGTTGGAGTTAGAGGTCCACTCTCTCCTGTTTGCAAATAGAGTTGTAAGGGTGCCCCCCCTCCCAGTGGAGAAGAGGCCCCTACTCAAGATACTTTCTCACCCAAAAGAAGAACAGGGTCTGGCGACCCATTCTAGACCTCAGGTACCTGACCAATCACCTGGTCAATCCCAAATTCAAAACAGTCATCCTCGCCTCTCCTTGCAAAGGGGAGACTGGCTAGCCTCCTTAGACCTCAGAGACTCCTACTTTCACATCCCAATCAGGCCCTCTCACAGAACGCATCTCAGACCGAGACTGCTCTCTGGCCACTACCAGTTCACAGTACTCCCATTCAGTCTTTCCGCAGTCCCGAGTCTTCACAAAGTGCCTGCAGTAGTGGCAGCCCATCTCAGGAGTCAGGAGGTCTCTGTGATCAACCAGTCATCCAAATAAGGAAAGACAGACAAGTCACCCCAAAATCACCTGGAGTACTGCGTGCAGTACTGGTGCCCGTACCTGAAGAGGGACATTAAGTTACTGGAGGGGGTGCAGCACAGGGCGACAAAGATGATCCATGGGCTGGGGGACTTACCTTACGAGAGTAGGCTGAAGGAACTGAACATGTACTCACTGGAGGAAAGGAGGGAGAGGGGAGACATGATTGAAACCTTCAAGTACATGAAAGGAATAAACAAGTCTTGTACGGAGAGGCTTTTCAAACTAAGGAAGAGGATGTACACCCGAGGCCATGCTATGAGATTTTGGGGGGAGGGGGCGGGTTCAGGAAGGAGATGAGAAGACATTTTTTTTTTTTTTTACAAAGAGGGTAGTGGCCAGGTGGAACGTGTTACTGGCAGAAGAGGTATCCAGTAGAACAGTGGGCGGCTTCAAAAGGGGCTGAAACAGAATAAGAGGGACGATCAAGGGAGGGGCAGCTTCAGAATAAGGGCTGCTAGCTACACAATCGAGCAGACTTGATAGACCATAAGGCCTTTTTCTGCTGGCAATTTTCGTATTCCTGGTGGCCATCACTTCAGCCAGGAGGACTTCAGAGCTGCACACTCTCTGCACTGAACCAAACTACATTATTTTCCACAAGGATAAAGTAGTTCTCAGGACCAACAGGATATTCCTTCCCAAAGTGGTGTCCAAATTTCACTTCAACCAATCTATAACATTCCCTGTCTTTTTCAGACAAATCCACTCCTGGTGAGTGTAGGTTACACAGCCTGGATGTTAAAAGGGCAATGACCTACTACTTACAGCACACCAAACATCTCAGTTCCTCTCGCACCCAATTGTTCCTCACCTATAGCGATAAGATGTATTGTTTTTAGAAAACTGCACTCAAGGCCTGTGATGTGTCTTTCCATAGGCCAGATCAATCACCCAATCCAATTAAAATTTAAAGGCTCATGTGGGAGGTCTGTAGCAGTCCATATCTACAAGCGGACGTTTTATTTCCTGGACATATTTCTGTGTGTCCTGCACCACAACCATACCACCCTTGTCTGCCTGTTTGATAGTAACATGGTGCATGTTTTGAATTTCCTTTACGCTCGCCTTAAAATGAGTTTGTGTTCTACGTAATACTGTACCATTTCGCTGGCTCCCAGGGAGTAAATTCACTAACTGTATTTCATTCCCCCCCTCTGCCGTCTGGGTGAATTTGCAAGGAGCAGCATCTGTCTTGTGTCTGATGAACATTCTGCAATAAATGTTAATGCATCTCATCTTGGTGTGTTGTGTGTGTGTCTGGAATTAATTAATCTAGGATGCTGGAGAACATGGGAAAGGCTATCACCAGTAGGAGAGAGGTGCTGTTACCACTGTACAGATCGTTGGCAAGTCCCCACCTGGAGTACTATGTCCTGTTCTGGAGACATCTCAGGAAGAACACAAGGTGGAGGTTGTTCAGAGGAGGGCAACTGAAACGGTACAGGGGCTGCACAAGAAGCCCTATGACGAGAGCCTGGGGGAACCTCAATATGTACACCCTGGAAGAGAGGAGGGGACATGACAAAGACCTATAAATACATCAAGGGGTGAATAAGGTACAGGAGTGCAGTATTTTTCAAAGGAGAAGATGCATGGGAACTAGGGGACATGCAATGAAGCTGGAAGGGGGGGAAGTTTAGGAGAGATGTGAGGAAGTACAGTACTTCTTCACTGAAAGATTAGTGGATGCCTGGAACGACCTTCCAGCCAAGGTAATGGGGGCAAAAACAGTGGTGGGCTTCAAGCATGCATGGGATAGGGACAGGGAATCTTAGTAGAGAAACTGTGATGGGGCGGTAGCAGCATATCAGGTAGGGTCTACAGTAACAGTATAGGCAGGTAAAAAAAAGGGGTGGACTAGGTGGGCCAAACGATCCTTATCTGTCGGCAAAATCTGTTTCTATTATGTAGTTTATGTCCCTTGCTTAGCTCTTTCATTGTTGGCATAATGCATCTGTTCTACTATAGTACTCTGTGGTTGAGAGGGACATTAACTACATCATTCAGTTCCAGTTTGTAAATCGGAAACAACCACTGAGGTTCGTAAAAGGGCAATACAGATGAAACAGTAACAAAATTGGAACCAGCATTTAAAAAAAACAGCTTCTACGGGGGGGGGGGGGATCACCTACCACTTCAGTGCAGTTCTTTTGCTCAAGAAGACAAGCAAAAGGAAAACCCAAAGATACCTCCCCCGCCTAGCTCATCTTTTGCTCTCCCGTTGAGAAATCATTTGCCCCTATTAATGCCCATATCAGCACCTAGCTAGCTTTTCTCTGCGTTAGGCTACAGATATCAAATGATGAGTTAGCTGGTCCCACTATTTTCTGGGTGGTTGGGGCCTAAAAAAAAAACAAACAAAAAAAACAACAACATAAATAGCGGGGGAGGGGGGAGTACAGAATTTGGTGCCATTTCTCAGTAGGCAAGAGCCCACATTATCATATTCCTGAGCCATGGCACAGAGATGGCAGCTGCCCTTCTGAATGGTCATCCATGCCTGCAGCCCAATCAAAACTAGATCTGAAATACAGGCTGGAAACTGGCCAATCAGCTCATCATGACTGTTCCCTATTGCATCAGTAGTTATATTATTTCTGGCCTTCCTCAACCTTAAGCTGGACTACGCGGCAGTCAGCTAGGCTGTTGTAGGGAGTCACAATACACAATTTATGGGCGGTTTTGTTTTCTGAGAAACGCCAGGACAAGAGCAGCTACTATCTGGTGCTGGTGGTTACTCTTAACCAGCTTCAGCAAGACAATACATGCCAGCTCCAGGGTTCCACTGACAGGGCAAGTGGTTAGTACAGTCCCTGATGTTTACCGCCGCTCCAGGTTAAGTAAACAGCGCATACCTGGTAAGCGTGATCTGCCTTGATGTGCCAAAAGGAGCCTGGGGCCGACTGACTAAGCAGCCTAGACAGGTGGGCATCTAGAACATGGTGTTCTGAAACGTGAGGTTCTAGCTTTGTTGGAGCCTGCTGGAGGATTACCGGGGGCGATGTGGCACTGGGGCTGCCAACACTGTCCGAGGGGCCCTCGGAGCTCACTTGAATCTCGGTGTAGTAGAAATCCTCCTCCCTCTTCTTCTGATCTGAATCGGGGCTGAGTCTAGAGATAAAAAATAAAAACATTTTTAAAAACGGGTTCACAAAATTCTCTTCTTTTACAGTCATTAGTGTTCAGAACCATAAATGTTGTAACCTCCCATCAGATCTACAAGGTTGCTGAATTCTGACTATCTGACAAGATGTCATGTGTAATCATCCTAAAGCGGGGAGTCTGACTCTCCCCCTTCACAGCTTACCTACTTCAGGGATCAAGGTTAACCCCTCACATGCAAACACATCAAAACACACACCCAGAATCCAGCTAGAAAACAGTATTACTGCACTTCAACCTAAAAATGTCAGCTTTCACGGCAGCCAAACCAGACTGTTTGTCTCGCACAAACGGTCCTGCCTAAGAAGGACTTTTTTTTTTTTTTTTTTTTTTTAACGTATAAAAGGAGTGACTGAGCCTTTATTGCTTCTTGTTCACTTTCCCAGAAAGGTGCTCCTTATGCTACCTGTACTTTTTAAACCCTTTAAAGGGGACAGGAAATTTGTGCTAACTGGCAGCAGTCAGTAATGTTCCTAGTAAGACAAATGAAAGACTTGCCTCAAAATGAGCCATGTTTAACTGTAATAAACACCAATGTGAAAAACTATCTTCAATTATTTTCTTTTTATGGACAACATTCTGCAGTGTTCTCTTCATGGAACCAGTAATTTGGATTTTTAACTATGTCATGGTTTGTATATAGAATGCTAAACGTGATCTACTTACCTATCAGAACCATGCTTAGGGTTCTTTGCTCAAACCATGACATAGTTAAAACACTAGATCACTGGTTCCAGAGTGCTGCCCATTAAACAAAAATGCAAAATACGGTTGTCGCATTTCTTTTTTCAGGTACAGTTACATATGGATCATTTAGGTTTATGGATATCATTTCTGTAAATGGGAACATTATAAACAGCTGCCAATGAGAACTCATTTCCTCTCCTCTTTAATGCACGAGTCTGCTAATGAAATACACTTTTAAAAGACCAAATGTTAAGAGCTTTTGTCTCCACTGCACTATTTGAAGAAGCGTGCTAATGTATTCATATATATATATATATATTTTTTTTTTTTACACCACCTACCAATCCTCTCTCCCTGCCTCCGTCTCACCTTGGACAGAGTGGAATGCGCTGTTGTTACTCTCCCTGATCTCTCAACATTGTCTGATACAGGAGATCGTGGTGTTTTGATGGATCGCCATGAACAATATAGGGGACTTACTGAAGCAGAGTCATTCTTGTCCAGCAGACCTCATAGGGCCATTCTTATCAGGCCCTGCTTCAGTCAGCTGTGGGGTTCCCCAGGGTTTGAGCCTATCCTCCAAGTTATTTGCAATACAGATGTTGGAATGGGTCATTATATGGTATGGTTAGAGTTTTCACTGCAATGTGGATAATCCTTAGTTGTACTCGTATTTTATACCCAAAAGGGCAATAAGTGGTCTTTGTGCTGACCCAATGCCTTCAAGAAATTTCTGACTGGATAGGCTCCAGCTAGTTAAGCTTAAATCCAGGCAAAATGGAGCTGCTGCTGATGGAACCTGGGCCTCATAGGCTGGCAAAGGCACAGTGTGCGACGTGGATAGGAGAGGGTTAAGAATATCTAGGAATCACTGTGCACTGCAGACAGACTTAAGAATATATCATGTGCCAGCTGTGGTCCGCAGTGTTTTTTCCAGCTGAGAAATATCTCCCAGATTAAGCCCTATTTGGTGTAGGGGACCAGGTGATCTTGGTGCCTTTGTCACATTGAGACACAACTACTAGAACGTTCTCTACCCAGGGCTGTATGTAAAGTTAGTACATCGCTTACAGCTGGCGAACAATGCTGCAGCTAGGTTAGTTTTGAGAGTAGCACATTTGAAACACATTTCTCCCATCTGTGCAGTCCACACCAGTTACCAATTAGGTGGCCAGTGACAGGGTCGAATAAGGCCCTGTTCTTCCCACTCTTTTTTTGGCCCTTGTCTGTTTTGTTGCGAAACCAAATTTTCTTGCGAGACCTAGGAACCTCTCGCTATCTCTCTGCCTTCACCTGCTATTTCTGTCTTTTCTTTCTCCCCCCTGCATATCTGCGGGTATAAAAATATATATGAATCTTTCTGTGGAAATGTCACGGATACTGGGATCCCTTTGTTTAAAACTATATATAGTTATACTGTTGAAATAATTGCAAAAAGCTATTTGGAACTCAAGGAGTTAACCCGAGATGCAGTTTTTAAGCCTTCTACATAGCTGTGAACAAGAGGTCAGTTCTGGGTCGCTATGTTCTGTTTGTTGCACCTTCATGGAAACTGACAAGAACATTCTGTGAGAAGCAGGACTTGTCTTAACAAGGTTCCCAGGCAAAGACTTATAAAGAGCAGCAATGTTTTAGAGGCTGAGATTTAAAACTGAGAAGAAACACTCAGAAAGAGGACTGTTTTCTCTGTACTGTCTTTGTAAATAGTTATACTGAACACATTTTTATTTTTTATTTTGCTGTTATTGAGAAAAATAAAATGCAATTTGTGAATTTTGAAACTGCTCCTGGTTTTCCTATGCTTCCTGACCTGTGCCTCGATGACATGGCCCACCACTTTCAAGATTGCTTTGTAAAGTTACAAAGCCCTACATGAGCTGGGCCCTGACTGTCAAAAAGACCGCTTGGCCTTTTTTTGTAATACAGTTTTTATTGCAATGTTCTCTTACAGTGATACAATCAGGTGCAACATACAATCACTTCCAATAGCTGATGTACATAAAACTTAGACATGAACACCTAGTACATGACTAGGGAATCTTTGTCAAGCCCGGGGAGATCCCCTTGGAGATGCAACTCTAAGGAAACACTAAATATACAGTGAAAAAGATAAAAATGTGTTTCATTTGAAGAGGCTAGATATATGTAATTTTACAGACCTCCATTATACTGCAGCCTACTTAATGGTAGAGTGTATCAGGGACCTATAAACTCTGGTGAGCCACCAAGACTACTGGAGTTTGTTTCCCTCCCCCTTTGCTAATGTTTTGCATGGCATTCATGTCCCAACCCTGTATCCCCAACTGTATGTGTCAAGGCTATGTGCTACTTCTAGGAGTGGAGTCCCTTCTCCCTGCCAGTCTGGACGGTCTACGATATGCCTGCATGAAGTTTCCAGGTGGTATTTTGCACATGTCTGACTGGAGATACCCTCACCAGATGTTTTCAAAATCCTTTTTTTTTTTTGCCTCTGGCTGCGAACTGGACTCTCTTGTGGTATCCGGTCAATACAGCGCAGGTATTACAGCACTGCACAAAACCGCATGGATGATGTAGCGTTAGTAAAAACAGCAACAGGGAAAGCTTAGCGCGGACATAACAGTGCTATTCCTGTGGCTGTTTTCACCTTCCAAATCTCTGCTTGGCAGTGTGCCATTGCCGTGGCTCAGCGGATACAGCTACAGCTTATAGCTGGCAGCGTCCCCTATGGTAGTCCTGGGTTCAGGTCTTACCTCTCCATATTTTTGTTTTTTTGCCGTCAGTTGATGTGTGCAGGCCCCCCTTTGCATTCCCTCCCACACGTAGTGTAGTAACCTCCTTACCACCATGTCCTTTTGCGCCCCCCCACCCAAGTTGTGTCCGCCACCGAGTCCCCAACTGACCCTGCCCACCCTGAATTTTGCCCATTCCCCAACATACGACCCCCCAAACTTGGAATGCATTACAATACAGTAGGGAGTGCAGGAGGCAGAAAATTACTTATTCCTGGAGATACTGCTGGCGTTATTCTCTGTGAGCAGCTTTGTGCCATGCTATTCCATCGGTGCGATTATGACAGTACTCCCTCTCTCACAGCTTGCTACTCTTCCAAGTTCTGGCTGCCATTCACTGCAATCAGGGGCTACTTGTTCTCTCCAGTGCCTGAGGATTACTCACTTAGCAATGATCAGGGTTTCAGACAGCTACCACCTGTCTTTGCATCCCTGGGGGCCTGTGGGTAGTGTCCAGGTATGCCTCCAATTCTTGGCCTAGCATGATCAGGGAGCAGGTAAGTATAAGGCTTGTGGCAGTGATTTTCCTGCACACTTCCTGTATCCTGACTCAACAGCTTCAACTTATTGCAAGATCACAGAAAAGTGTGGATGGTACCCGACCACTTGGCCTTTTATATTCCAGGTCGCCCCCTCTACTTCATAGAGAAAACTTTGTTAAGCTGTTCCAAGAGCCTAGCTCAAAACAATCCAGGGCCTTTTCAGTAGTGGCCCTTATTATTTGGAACTCCCTGCCAAACCATCTCATGAGTTCACCATCAGTGAAGGCATTTAAAAACAGGGCTGAAATCCTGTTTTGTGCAAGCATCTGGAGATGGCTAAACCTGATACTCTTTGGCCACCCCCACTTTATGCTCTCCAGCTGCCCCACACGCTCGACTCCTTCAGGAGCTCCCAGGGAATATCAGAACCACCCCTCCAAGCACTCACCCACGTGGGATGTACCAGTCAGAGGTTCTGCAGGACCTGAATACACGGAGGTTTGTTTTCACAAGTTCTGGGGCCATTTTCTCTGGGTTTTTTTTTGCTCCCGTCCCACCTACGAGACAACAGTCATGCACAATAAACTAGTACCTCCCTACCCCCATGGCACAACGACCATGCAGCTGCACTTGTGTGGTCACCCAGGTGGTTCTGCACTGCCACGCTCCCCAGATAAGGACAGCATCCCCTGGAATGCTCAATTATCCCCCACCTACTCCAGCTGCCCACCCCACCTCCTGATGACCCAGGCACTTTTCTGAACCTGGGTCACCAGTGTCGCATGTGGCAGCCCTACCGCTGCACTGGTCCAGACCCCGATAATCTTACCATTTGGGAACATGGCTGTTGCTGCTGGAATCAATACTTATTCTGTTATTAGTAATCCGTTGCTTCTGTTTTGTTGCATTGATGAGGACGATGTGTTTCATGTAGAAGTATGCCCTGAACCCTGTAGCTCAGACGCTATATAAATAAAACTGCCTTGTCATCGCTTACCCAAGGTGCTGGACTCTGACGTGGCGCTTAATCCCCACAATGGAGCGGAGCAGTTTCCCACAGCTGGGCCACAAGCACTTGTACATTACCTTCATGGAGTTCTAGGGCACAAAGGAAACATGTCAGACCACATGATACGTGTTGGTGGTGGCTCACACAGAACTTTGTAACCAACCCTAAATGCAACTGTGGCACTGAAGCTGTGACACATATTAAACCAGACAGCCAGCGGAAGGCCACTCGCAACACAGGAGGCAACCCCCAGCATATGAGACAGGGAATCTGTGTTTACCCATTAAGGTTGGCAGGGTCTGTGAATCAATACATGCAGAATACGTCAGAGCAGTCAGGACTGGGCAATCTAAACAAAACCCAACTATCTCACCACACACACACACACACACACACACACACACACACACACATGCGCAAGGAAAGAGAGGGATTAAGGTGAGGGCATAGAAGTAGCAACATTAACAGAGAAGAAGCTCTCTATCTGCTCATGATAATTTCAAAACGTCAGGAAAACAAAATTGCATTTGCTAAGATTCAAAAATCTCAAGACAACCCCCACATTCAAGCACACAACCCCCCCTCCCAATCAAATACAAATTACAATGAGGTGGGCACCTTTCTCTTCCTTGGGGCTGGCTCATCAAAGAGAAAGGGATCCAAGTCCGTCTCAAAGCCATCGTCTCGCTGGGGCGAGCTGGACACATCGCTGGGGAGTCCGTCCGTATGTGTAGGGGAGGCGCTTCCGCAGCTCCACTGTCCACTGATGGTGCTGCAGCCACTGTCCGAGACATCCCCACTTTCCTTCCAGGAGCTGTCGGCTACTGGGCAACCTAATCAAAACAAAACAATCATGTTAATGAAGTGTCTCCCTCAGACTTCAGGTTACATGGGAACACAGTCACGTCAGAACAACATGTAGTGATTCATCTAGTCTGGCCAAAGTTGTCATCAATCAAACTTTTTTTTTTTTTTTTATTTATCCAAGACAGACCAGCTAAGATGCAGTATTTTTTTTTCAGTGTGGTCCTACTTGTATCCATTCTGGCAGCTGGGGTTGGGGGAACTGAGGCAGAGTTTAAATAACCTGCCGAGGGTCACACACAGTAAGTGGCTCTGGTGGGATCTGAGCCTGGGTCTTGGTTGCCAAACCTATGCTCTATTCAACAGATCACTCTAAATCTCAATCAAGGGCAAGTGGAAACTCATGCTTTGGCAGTACATGCAGTGGGGTGCTGTGGTGGGCTGGCCAACCCCAGATACTAACAAGCGTCCCAAGCTACAGCGGCACTCAGTAGAATCAGCAGGCAAACCATGACTTGCACTCAAAATTGTAGATTTTATTCCATTATAAATGACATTCCATTCACATGTTCTGGTGCTACTGCAAGCTGTGAGCAAGTGCTACAGGTGCCCCAGTGATTCAGCAGTCCGTTTCTGCCTACAAATCCTGCATGTCTACCCCTTTTAAACAGAATACAGGCCAAGCATCCTTCAGCTACAGACCCCCACAGCTGTGGAATAGACTAGCCAATACCTGAACTTCACTATCCGTCTTCTGTGCTGCCAAGTCTAAGCTTAAGGAGTTCTTCAGGGCCCATTTATCCAGCCATCAATGCCCCTCCTTCCACTCAATATATGCCATCCTACTACTACGCTGGTCAGATTACCACCTTAGGGAGCAGTATAGCATAGTAGTTAAGGGCACTGAGCTGCAAACCTGGAGATCTAGGTTTGAATCTCATCAGCCTCCACTTCAATACTTTGTGACCCTGAGCAAGTCACTTAACTTCCTTGTACTCCCAGGTCACATATGGAAACAAGAACTGGCTTGGTGTACCTTTCCTGATTAAACAATCCCCTCCCCCCCCCCTGGTGTCCACAATGTTACTTTTGCTGTACATCCTTATAATGTTTTAATACACCTTTGCACATATATGCCTGCATACCTCACACACTGCTAATCAGATTCATTACTTCTCTGTGCACCACCCCAACCCCCGTCCGCAACTGGAAATGGGCCTCCTGGGCTCTGCTGGTTTATCTGCTATAACATTCACAAGATAAGTGTGATGAGTTTGTTCGCTTCTTTGCAGATAATGTTGCCAACATTAGGTCAGAGATCTACGCAGCCCATACCAATGGGCGGGGCAGTGATCGGTGGGAGGTTGCAGAGCCTTGGTTTGGTTGGTTGGCTTTTGATCAGGTGGCGATCGTGGATATCATGAAAAGTATCCGGCCAACCAGCTGTAGTTTGGATCTGGGCCCAGCTTGCCTCCTTGTGGGGTGTGCGTTACGGTCATCAGTCCAGTCCTGGCAGAGATAGTCCGGAGCTCGTTAGAGGCAGGTGAGTTTCCAGACTCCCCGAAGGAGGCAGTGTTGATTCCCCTCAAGAAATCTTCTCTCGACCTGGACTGTCTCACAAACTACAGACCCATCTCTAGCCTGCCCTTTGTAAGGTTACCAAGAAGGTGGTCACGCTGCAGCTGGAGGTTCATCTTACCATCCATGACAGCTATGATCCTCTCCAGTCGGCATTTAGGAAGAGGCACAGCACTGAGACTGCCCTGGTCCAGGTGCTCAATGATCTCCTGATAGTGAGGAATTGAAGAACCCATTATATCTTTGTCCTCCCCTGATCTCTCTATGGCATCTGACACTGTGGATCATGGCATACTGCTCGAGCGCCTGCGGGTAATGTGTGGACTGTCGGGGACGGTCCTCAGATGGTTCCTTTCATTCCTCACTAGTAGGTTTCAGAGAACAGCATCAGAAATGTATTCCTCTGATGCTTTCTCCCTGCCATGTGAGGTTCCCCAGGGCTCCGTGCTATCGCCTATGTTATTCGCGGTGTATATGCTGCCAATGGGAGACACTGTAAGGCAGTATGGATTGAGTTTTTACTGCTATGCATATGATACTCAGCTACACATATCCTTTGCACCTGACCAAGATGATGCGGTCTCTGTGTTTAACAACTGCCTCGCCGAGATCCAGGATCAGATGAGTGCCAACTGGTTGAAGCTGAATCCTGGCAAAACTGAGGTTTTGGTGGTGGACCCAGGTCATCAGCTAGAGGGGTCTTTGGCTCGGCAGGCCTCTGGGCTTTTGCTTGGCGGCAGCCAGCTGATGACCTCTAAATGAGTGTGAAATCTGGGTGTCATTTTTGACAAGGGGTTGACTCTGAAATCTTGGGTGTCTTCCATTGTCAAGATCTCATTCTACCATCTGAGGAATATCGCCCGGATTAAGCACCTGTTTCCGCCTGGTGACCTTCTGACTTTGGTCCATGCCTTTGTGACCTCTCACCTTGATTACTGCAACGCCCTGTACCTAGGGCTACCGGGGGGTTGATATCTGCCGCTTGCAGCTGGTGCAGAACGCAGCAGCCAGGTTGTTGACTGGGCTTTCACGATCTAGCTATGTCACACCTGTGCTGCGTGAGCTGCATTGGCTGCCAGTTCAGTGACAGATCACCTTCAAGGTTAGTTTACTGACCTAAAGAGCCCTACATGGACAGGGACAAAGTTACCTGCAAGAGCTTCCGCGTCCCTACTGCCCCCTCGGCCGATGAGGGATTGCTGGAGATTCCCAGTGTTCATATAAGGACCTCTGGGGCTCAAGCCTTTGCATTCACGGCCCCTACCCAGTGGAATACTCTACCTCACCAGGTAAAAGGTAGCATGACTGTGGAGAGCTTCAAATCGGCACTGAAAACTTATTTATTCTCGCTTGCCTTCTCTGACAATTAATTATTGGCATGTCTGTTGTTCAATTTGGTATCATATATATATATATATATATATATATATATATATATATATATACATACATACATACATACATACATATATATATATACATAATTTAAGGTTTTAAACTCTGTAAACATGCTTTGATACCTGTTGACCTGCACCTGATACAAATAGATTATTATTATTTGGGGTTGTGTGCTTAACAAGAATTTTACACACACCCTTGGTGCTGGATGCTACATAAACCCTGACAGTGAAGCTCGAGGGGTTTATTTAAGCATCCAACAAGGAGGGTGTGTAAAATTCGAGTTTTACAGACAGCTCTCATGTTTTATATTTATTTTATATGATTGCTGGGGAAAATGTTTTCGCCATGGGAATTATATAAAATAAGACCAAATCGCTGTTCAGCCGTGATCCCGTCAGGCTTAAGCACGGTCCGCGACTGCCAAAAACATGTATTTTTATTTTTATATTTATTTAGTATCATAGATATTATGAACAAAATCACTCTATACAAGAAACATCCAGTAATTACATGAATGCCAAATAGATAACATCCAATGACTATATAGACTTCTATATTATCCCTTGTATACTACCAGATGGGGGGGCTACCATTAAAGAGAATAAAATACAATGGTCAAAGATATCAAAAGTTGTGGGAACTGCAGCCCAGGAGCTCATGGTAAAATAATAATAATAAAAAAAAATCTGCTCCAAAGGTTAGTCCAAATATCCTATGCCCAAATGGGCAATGGGTACCATGTAACTGCCCTACATGTTTAACAATAAAATGAACAACTAGTTGCATCGCATACTCTCCCCCCCCCCACCGGAGAGAAACAACAAGGCGATTATAAAGCAGAACTCTAAATATAAAATTAAGAACAAATTGAACACTGAAAAGCTGTTTCACTCAGTAATACAGAACTGCTGCTCGAGTAATAAACAAAGAGGCATAGTTTATGAAATTTCATAAAGAAAACATGCAGTACAATATTGCAAGTCCCGCTTTGCATTGGCATAGAAAGTCCAACATACACAAATGCCATACACAGTTTACAACTGCGGTTGGAGTAGTTTGAAAAACCTGAAATTAGGCTACTCACCACTTTAACAACATCACAATTAGAAATATACTTTTACCTGGAGATCTAATGCACTAAAAGGCATCCTAAATAATAACTCCACTAATGGAAGTTGCACGGAAAAGTGCTAATAAAGATAAGAATACTAAGAGTCACTCGAGGTCTCCTCAGGTGCAACCTTCGTAGTCTTCACTGCTGCCGCCATCTTAGAGGCCCATTTCCCTGCATCCTCTAGATCCATAAACAGATAAACTTTACTTTTATGTACAATTCTCAGTTTCGCTGAGAACCGCACTGAATGGGTATATTTAACTCCCTTAAGACGGTCCGTACCCCATTGAACTTTTTCTTCCTCCGTCTTGTAGCACAGCATATGTCACAGGTGTACGTACTGCTGTCCCCTACATACTCAGCGGTCCATAACGTTTTGTCAGATTTAGAAGCCTGTCTCTAGCTCAAACACTGTCCACCACAATTACTAAGACCTGAGGTAATGCTTCATATTGAGTACCTCAAGGTCTAATTCAGTAGGCTTTCACCACCGGGAAGTTGAGATCTGGTGCCTGAGCTTGAAACTGGCTGCCAGCCAGTTGCTAAGAAACATCACTACGTAATCCCCCTTGGCACACTCTGGAAGGCCGAGAAGTCAAAGATTGCTGCTGTGTATTTTATTTGCCAGTATTTCCAGCCAATTAGCAATATGCTGCGTCTCTTTCACCCTTTGCGCTAGTGCTTTCTTGCATAAGTCGGAATGCTGCCGGATATCTTCCATGTCACCTTGCAGGACATTCACCATTTTTTCGACAGAAGCAATCCTGCCAGTGAGAATGTCTAATTTGTTATTTGATGAGGAAGAAGGTGCAAGTAATTGCTACATTTTACGGCCTAAACTGTGCAGCGTTTTCTCCAGGCCATCACCACCTGTTATGCTGGACTGTACAGACCGCGTACTGGGGCCTGCCATGGGACCTTTCCCATCTTTGCGAGGCTCAGCAGACTGCTGGTTTCGCTGAGGCTTCCACATTGCAAGGCCCAAGGCTCTAGGTTTCAAATTATATTGAGTGTTGCAATGTTAATAAGCGGAATCTGCAATTTTGATGTTTACTTCTTTCAATCTCCAGGGAGCCCAAATGCCATGTGACTTCTCTGCTCGGGCTTCACAGCGCCGCCCCCCCAAAGTAAAAGTTTTAAGCTTTAAACGGTAGGCAGCATTTAAAAACTTTGATCCAACAGTCCATTTTTTTTTTTTTTTTTTTTTAAGATTTACTTACTGCCGAGAGCAAGTGGCGGTGCAGGGTTCAGCACGACAACTGAAAGACAGACAGCTGGTGCATGCGCAGAGCGCAGGAAACCTGGCACGTGTTTGCCGTTATAAACACTCTTTTATAATAGCAAATTACAAACTGGGTTTCCTTAGTGAAAAAACGCAATCCGGTTATTACAAATTCATAAAATGGGTAGGAAACTCACTGCATCCTACCTGGTCAGCAGCCATGCATGGTGAGACCACTACTAATGTCGAAAAAGTGCTGGCGATCAGGACACAGCACACTAACAAATGTATCAATGCCTTCTGTACAAAATTTCAGACTGCCATTAGAAATATGGCCACCACCTTACTCTCACTAAAGAAGTCACTTTCTGCTCCCTTCGCTCAAGAGACCACTGCACTTTTGCCACTACTCACCCCAGCCCCCCTGCTGGGCAATTTGCCTTCTCCTATCATCTCTACTCACTCTGGAACCAACACCCCTCCTCCCTCCAAGTCTCCCCATCCCGACTCACTCAGCCACCAACTGACTCTCCAACCCCTACCCACTTGTCCCCGTTACCTTTCACCCCCCCCTGGGGCCAAGCCATAACCATCCTGGTAAGCAGCCAGCTGGGTCCCCACTTCTGCACTGTTTCACTATCACACCACTTCAATTGCCTCCCTCCAGTACGAGGTCAGACATCAACATGCCCTTCATGTCAATCACCTGCTGTCAACAGTGTGCTTGCTCACCCAGTACTGTCTGCCACTTCTGAACCAGCACTTGTTAGGTGTTTTTTCTGAGCTGTGCCACGCTTTATTCTCTGCATATATAAATACTGTATTTATTCTAATTTTGTACAAATTTTTTATCTAATGTTGCTCTACAGTTTTTACAATTACGTTTTGTGCTGCTGTTCTTCTCTTCCCGTCCCCCACAACACACCTGGAAATGAGCTTTGGCTCAGCGTGCCTCTCCCAGATACCAATTTTCAAATAAATAAATGTGAAACTTCCTCACAATAAAAATAGAACAAAAAATGTAATGTTCTTTTTCGTTATAATCCACTTCTTACACACACACACACACACACACACACACGCACCTATACCATGCCACAATTAAAACAATCCCTGGTTTTACAACGGCTTTCTGCTGTGTATGTGTGTTTTATAGGAAGACGTGAACATTCTGCTACCAGAATTGTGCAGAAGTTTGACTTTATGTGTCCCATAATAAACAAAGATTCCATCCACTGAACGTGTGGAAAAACAGATGACTAATAGGTGTGTGTGTGTGTGTGTGTGTGTGTGTGTGTGTGTGTGTGTGTGTGTGTGTGTGTGAGAGATACACTACTTTTTGCTAGTGACTTTTAACAAAAGAAAACATCTGTTTTTAATTTAAAAATGTACTTTTTTAAAAGATTTCTCAGTTTTCCCCACTATGTATCTAGAGAATTAACACATGCCATGGGCGAATTAGAAGGCCCAAGGCCAACATCTGGGAAGTGCATTAATTCTCAAGAAACACACATCCTGAAGTGGGTTATCATGCACGTAAAATGGAAAAAGGTTTTAGTTTTTCTGTAATCAGGCTGCTGCTAGGCAAATTACATTAGATTGCAGACAGGCCGTGCATTTACAGGGAATTAATGGCCAAATGGCGTGTTTCGACCAATGATGTTGCTAGGATTCTGGAGAATTCTGAAGACCATTTTAAAAAACTAATGTAGCCTACTGTGTCAAACTGTTAACATTTTGGTCAAACTATTCCCCACCCCCCCAAAACATGCCCTCTGAGATGTCAGAGGAGATTTGAAAAGAGACCGCTTAAAGCTCTTTTCCTCCAGACAGGAAACTCGTACAAAGGAGCTGCTTGCCCTGAGGGACTATTTTAGACAGAATTCTAATTTTGGGCAAAAGCACTGTATTGAAACTCCAAACTTAGTATATGGTGTTCCTAACCTTTCCTCTAGCGATTGTGTCACCAACTCTGCAGCACTGCCACCCCAAAGGTTCTGATAACACTAAGTTGGGAAAGGGGCTACATTACAAAAAACAGACTCCGAGTTTGATTCGGGGGTTTGCAGGCCACTTAACATATTGGGGAAGGATTATGCTATCCCACCTTCTAAAATGTACAGTGATCTGCAAACGTTGCTGCCTTAAACCTTTATAGTTTATACAGCCCCCACCCCCGATCACACTTAGGAGCCTTGTTCCCCACTTAGTGTTATCAAATCCCAAGGAAAAACTAAGAGTGCCATATTCTGCCGGCCCAGTGGTGCTGAGGCGCTGGTCACTACACCTCATACCACGCCACTTGACCTGGGTTCGGGAATGGACTCGGGTCTTGGGGGGGGGTGGAGGAGGACTGAGCGTCTCAGGGACTGCTCTCCTTCTCTGGGAAGGGACACTTGTGAATGTGCTGGCTCCTAGCAGTGGCTGGGGGTTAGGCCAAGTTGCAGAGCAGGAGAGGGTCAGTATGGGCAAGGCATCCGACATGCAGTGCTCGGAAGCATGTACCGCAGTGTCACTGGCATCACTGCACACCTGTGCTGTATGTGGTACTCAAGAGGAAAAACAGCCGAATACTCCAGCATGTGAAAGTCTGGCCACGGCGCTACACCGTCGCTCCCAGGAGCTCCCTCTGGCCCCGACCCCTTGGTCTTCCACAATGGGAGTCCACGATGTGACCTAGAGAGAGGGTGAAGGTGAGGTGGTGGTAGCTCAGGCTCGGCATCCAACGTATGAGCTGCCAGTCAAGACCTGAAATGGGGAACCATAGGATCACCCCAGCCCAAGAGGTAAGGCAATATAAAAAGAAGAAAAAAAAAAATCCTACAAGTTTGAAAGGTGGCTAATTTAACCCCTCACGCAGGAAACTTCACAGTACGAGTTGCCTGCCAGGACTGGTGTGAGCTGCTCTATAAGTTGCCAAATAGCCACTAAGTTTGGGAAACCTACCCTGTACCATGGCATGCTGTCATCATCACAGGAGCCTTGGCCACTACACTGGTGGCCACATGATGACCAGACTGGAGGAGGATTTCTTTCACACCCTGCAAGATCCCATGACTTGCAGGATACTTACCAGAGATGCTCTCGCTGTGCGGCGGGCTCCGTACCACAGGACTGCAAGAAAGGCTGGTTAACACCATAGCGGCCATTATCTCGTCCATGTCCACTGCCTCTGGCCTCCTACAAGGGTTGGGGGAAAGATCTGTTAGAGATCTGAAAGTAATAATGTTCATCACAATAAGCCGCCAAAGGGGGATAGGGTGTTTAAAAAAAAAAATCTGCTTAAATCTAACAGCTAATGGAAGAATACTTTTTTTATTTTGGTCCTAGTAAGGAATACCGATTTTCCACTTTCAAGTGCTGTGAGTTCAGTTTGATCCAAAACTTAAAAATGTATTTATTCCTCCAAAAGCGGAGTGAAAATCCACATGCACTGTATTTCAAAAGCATTTTGCCACATTGTGTGTATGAAACACTAGTGCCAAATGTGCTTTGTGAATGAAAAACTGGTGCCAAAAAGTTAGTAAAATTAACTAGCGCAAAGTGGCGTTTTGTGTTATACATGCTCAAAATTCTATATGTGATACATAAACTGAAAAATATCCGATTACAATCCTCCACCCCCAACAAATGGCCATTTTTTCCAGTTCTGGCAGAAAATCTTGGACCCTGCCTAGAGATTTGTGTTTGCTCCCACCAACACCCACCTTTTAGGCACATCAATGTTGATGGAGGTGGATCGGTTTTGTGGCCCCACAATTACAGATGGCATATTGGGAGGGCGGTGGCTCTCATGGCGGTGCAGGACCGATGCCCTCTGCGTCTCAGTGAGGCGCACATCCTCAAATTTCCTGCTGCTGCGGATCCCTAGCTGTGGGAGGAATATGGTCACCTCGTCGTCCACATGATTGTGCTGCTCCACCACACCAGGGGTCTCCTGTCCATTGCAAGTAATGTATACCTATGGTACAGAACACAAAACTCAGTTAATAAAAACAAAACGCAGCATTCTTGTAAAGGATTCAACCAGTGCTTCAAAAAAAAAAAAAACATTTTTATTTTGTGGTACCGCAGAACAGAAGCGAATTTGGATTTTATGTTGCATCTTTTGTGCAACCTGTAACAAAGTGCTTTATAACCAGAGTTCAAAAATGGTAGCACAGGAACAGTTTGCTGAAAAACCATCATCCATTATGCATCCAGCAACATCCCACCACAGCCCTGGAAAATGAAAGGGCCTCAGACACCACCAACACAACTTATGCTGTGTATCTGTCACATTTTATTACCTTCTCAAAAGTTATAAATTATGAAATTTCACAAACGCAGGCTCCGAGTCATTTGGACTTCACCTGCACTTTACTGCTTGTCTGCACATGTTATTATAATCCTCCGTGACATCCTAACTAGCTGCTGTACAAATTATTATGCCATATGAGGGGATTAAGATGTCAGCTGTAGACAAGCAGCCAGAGCAGAAGACGACCAAGTGACAGAGAACCTCTTTTTCACGGAAACCTTACAAGTAGCATAGCTGGCAATATATGAATAGTATAGTCAGCAATACGTATATATTTTTTGTTTTTCTGGACGTTAGAGGCTTGGCTCGAAGAACCTGCTTTATTGAGGAAAGGAATGTTGTCCAGGACTCCGGGGAGTTGTATTCTTTTCTTTCCAAACAGTATCATAGGGATATTCAACGTCCATCCAGACGTGCTAGAAAATGACTGAAGAGACCTTGTCCAAAGAGTACCCCATTTGTTCTGTATGCTTTGTAGTATCAGCATTTGCTAGGCCAGTGCCCATGTCATCGTGTGGCACTTGAACCCATGACCTCCTGGTCCAGAGGGGACAGTGTTACCTAGCACCAACTGAGTCATGAGGACTCTTGGAGCTCATTTCTCTGCTAGTGTCCTGCAACAGCCATTCTCCTCGTCGTATGCAACCATCCACCAACCATCTGCTCAACATCCACATTATCACCAACCACACCCACATATACATAATGAGCTTTCAGTACACCCATTTACAGTAAATAAATCATTGATGAGCATTTAATTATTTGAATTTTGGGAACTGGGGGGTCCACTGAGACCAAGGGTCCCTTTTATAGCGGCGACCCAGAAGGTAAGTATTCAACCAATCAGCATAGAGAATTTGCTAGCATTTGAGGACCGTTTGTAACTATGAGGATCTCGTGCAATATCTGAAAAAGTAGAAAGTGTCATTTTTTGAAACTGGGGCGTTCCTCAGTTTAGTGGGTTTTTTTTTTTTTTTTAAACATAATTTTACTTGCTTGACTTGTTTTATTATACATTGTCACAGTTTATTTAGCCCTAAGGCTGATTTGTTACACAGAGCAGGTTCTGTCACATAATGTGAACACAGGAGTGAAGCCCCAGAGCTGTCAGTGTCACAGAAATCACAAGGTGTTAAGAGGAAACCTGTTTTGAACACATTAAGGTTTGTTTTGTATTACTATGGTTGCCCCTCGTTTTGTGAGTAAAACCTTATTGGATCAAGACTTTTGATGCGACTTATGAAAAAACGAGGGGGGGCAGCGAAGAACAAGCAGTTTTTTTTTGTTTTTTTTAATTGCGGTTTTGAATTCACAGTTGCGTGTGCTTGTGGCATAATTACTGCACTGACTGACAACTTTCTTTAAAAAAAAATCTCGTCCTTCACAGCTCTGTGCGAGGAGTCCGTTTCGGAAACTACCACAATACAACATATTTACATGGATCTCATGGTCACTTGTGCCTATGAGAGTGTCAACTCTTGGGTTTGCCGCTGGGTGCCAGAATGATTAAATTTTCAGTCTGCAGTTCACACTCTAGGAGTGTGGAAGGAGACACCTCTTACTGCCTGGGGACAGCCAAAGTCTAAAATTAACAGCTGGCCCATGCGCACAACACTAGTACATACTAAATCTAACCACTGCTACCCATCAGTTTTTCGGCCACTACCCATCAGGGCTAGTGACTGGGAAAACCTACAGTTGTCAGATATTCCACTGGCCCAACTGGTGTACTTACTAAAATTATGGGTGCTTAGAATCTCTAGAATAAGCGCCAATTGTAGAAACTGGAGATTCCAAGTCTGATTCCGTTCCACCTCTGATTTAGGCACAGGAGCTGGATCAGAGACAGACTTGGAATTTCCAATTCCAAATTATCCGAATCCTAATATACCTGCAAACAGACACCAAGCTAGCCACTAGAACAACTGGCAAAGAACTCTTTAGTGCACCCACCCTTCCGTTACCTTCAGGGCTTGCTGCCAGTCCAGACATAACTGTTACAAAAGAAGTGCTAACAGTGAAGTAGTTCTCTTGTCCCTCATGTGTTGTCCACTGTTGTTCTGATGTCAATAATACAGTAATTCCACAAGACGAGTACCTCCATCTGACTCTGCTGCTCTGCATCCAGAGACTCCTGACCCAGTTGATAAGCATCATCCCCGTCCAACACCCCCGACCATCAGCAAGGTCTAAGTATGACCCCCACCTCCAACCCATCCAGCAGAAAACTTTAAGCATTAATAATCCATCTGCCGTGACCCTGCCAGACGGAATGCATTTGACCTATCCAGTGATGGTGGATACCACCAGTATGGCCAGTGATTTTCCGTGTTCAGACATAGCCAATTTTTGGCAAAATCTTAAAATCCACTTCCCCTCAACCTGGGCATAAACCAGCATGTTATGTACAATAATTTGGCTTAAAATGGAGATGTTTGCCGGAAAAGCTTGTGGAAAGTGGGGTTTTCATAAAAAAAAAAAAAAAAACTGACTCTCAAGTGCTCATTTAAAAATGACAAATTCCATTTTTTTACCAATGTTTTCCACTGAAAATGGAAAATCGCTTGCCCTACACCAGCCCTGTTTATCTCTCACCCTTCACATTGTCAACTCTAGCTGGCTACTAACCCCAACCAACACCTCCCAGAAGCCCCAATAAACAAGCCTTTGAGTTAACCAGCACCAGGTGCCAGTTAGTATAAGGCATCTGGTGGTGGCTAACCCCAGGACTTTCTTTAGGCTGGCCACCAACCTCGGGTCATAACACTGGGGCATCTGGGAGGTACTGGTTGGGGTTAGTAGCTAACTAGGGTTGATGACGTGAAGGGGGAAAGAGGGCTGGTCGTATTATCCATGGTCACTCGGTTGGGCTGGGCAACGGGTAGCAGGGCAGTTGAACTGGCAGGGCCATGGCAGTGTGGCTCTCGGATAAGTGCTTAAAGTGTTTTTTTTTTTGTTGTTTTTTACTGCACTGGTCAGGAATGGGGGCCATACTTGTTTTTTGCTGCCTGTGGGATAGGGGAGTGCGATGCTCATGGACTGGGTCTGGAGTCTCTGAATGGAGAGCAGAAAACTGGTGGGGAGGCTTGGGGGCAGTCGTCTGTCTTGTAATGTCCATAATCCAGCAAATCTACAACAGCAGTGGACAACTGGATAACAATGCAGGACAAAAGGACTACCTCACTTTCAGCACTTCATTGAAGCAGTCCTCGCCGGATTGCCTCCATGGACCCCAGCAAGCCCAGCAGCCCTGAAATGCAGTCAAGAAGGCAGGGAGGGAGAGGGCTGTTTTACTGGGTACAGGAAGTCATAGGATGCAATACTGGATTCTAAATGCGACAAGTATTTTTCAGAATTTTAATTTTTGACCCTTAATACCAAAATTCTGAATTCAGAAAAACAGCTTGAAATCCAATTCCATCAGATGGATTCTGTGCAACCCTAATTGAAATGTTATCATCCATTATACAAACCAGCAAGACTAGTTAAAAGACAATATTACAAACCCATGCAGAATCTACCAGTATTTGGCCAATGAGCCGGTGCCAGTTTTGAACCGCTTTAACAAAATAAACATTTTTTCTTCCGATTTAAAACCTATTTGGTGGGATTTGCTTGGGCCTGGTTCTTTGGCTGCTGGGCTTGAGGGAGACACAGGCTGATACACTCTCTCTCTCTCGAGTCAGGTGTCTGCCCAAGACCCACCTCCCGCACCCCTCCCTCCCCAGAAGTCTGTGAATTTATAGGGGAACACCTGCCCTGCAATTGAGAAGGCTGCAGGTGCAGCTCATGTAGTTCTAGCCACTGGGGTAGGATTTAAAGGCTGGGAGAGAGGAGCTTTGGGAGTTGTTCATTTCCTTATAAGTTTAATGTGTTGTACTGCACCTAGTAACAGGGTTACTGGTGTACAGTGGGACTGTCTCTAAGATTAGTGGGTGACCTGATTAGGCAGTAGGGGTATCTTGGACTAGGGGGGAACCTGGTGGCTCACCCAAGGAAACCTATTTGGGAGGGGATGGAACCACACATCATTAGGGCCGGCATCTTTGGGAGGGTGGTGGGGTGCACAGGGTGTGGAGCAGCCATGATACTGGACTGGGCTTGGAAGTTCGGTGGTTGCCCAGTGTGCTACCAGCTAGCACAGCTTAGGGAGGAGGTTGCGGGGATTAGGAGAAAGCTGGGGGAGGGGGAGGTATGGTTGGGGAAGGGGGCATAGGGAAAGGAGTGCAGAAGAATACTCAGGGGTCACATAGGGAACCTGGCAGAGGGGGTCCAAAAGGACACTACCAAGGAAGCAGGCAGGTAACTGGGGGCCCTCACAAAGGGGGGACGGAGGGACAACATTCTCAGGGAAGTAGGCAGATGGCCAGGGCTGGACAGAAGGAAGCAAGGCGGGGAGGTGGATCAGACCTCACACTGTAACAGCTTCATTCCTTCTTCTGCTCAAGGATGAGGGGGGGATGTAGCCATGACAGGGGTAGTTAGAGATGGAAAGGGAGGGAGGCAGGGGCCAGATAGCAGGAAGAACAGGGGACCTGGAATGCAGGAGAATCGGGGAGCAATGAATCAGAGCAGGAGTGGAGGGGAAGAGGAAGGAAGGCAAGGAGAAGGACCAGTTGGGAGGAAAGGTAAAGGAGAAGGACCAGAAGTACAAGGAGGATTCAGTAAAGGGAGCTGAGGGTTTAGGCCAGGGAGCACGACTAGCAAGGAGGAACTAAATGGAGACAGGAAGGAAGGAGGATGAGCCAGGCTGTTTAGCAGATGGGGAGAAGGACCAGTTACGAGCAGTGAGGGGGGAAATTAGCAAGGAACAGAAGGATACTCAGGAGGAGGAGAGGTATAGGATTGAGAGGAGGAGGTGGCATGTGGCACCCAGAAAGGGGGAGGAACACGGAGCCAGCTGGGTGGAGGGGCCTGTAGAAAGGATGAGGGACATGGAAGGGGGGGGAATGGAGGAAAAGGAGTGGTCTGAGTGCTCCTGCTGGGGGATTCTATGATCAGTGGTATCAAATGGGATAGGGAGGGAGAAGCCTGGCCAGTTAGAACAAGATGCTTCCCTGGACTAACGGTGCACAGGGCTAAGCACGAGGTATATCAGCTGGCAAAGGATTGTGGGGTTCCCCAGACATACTGGTCCACTTGGGTACAAATGACATTGAGGGAAATAGCGAGCCAGAGATACAGGCAAGATTCAGGAGCTCTCAGGGTCTGTCATGACATAGGATGCACAGCTCTTCCCAGAAATCCTGCCAGTGCAAGGGCTAGTGGGGAACACAAAAGGAAAATTAGGAGATAAACCAGTGGCTCAGGGAGTGGTGTGAGGCCAGAGGGTATGGGTTGATGGGGGATTGGGGGAGACCTGGGAGGATAAGGAGCTGTATGCTAGAGATAGACTACATCTCAATTTGGAGGAGGGAATCCTTAAGTTGAAAATAGAGGTTCATTGGTGAAAGTGGGGTTTAAACTTGTGAAGGGGGTGGGATGGGAGAAAAGGCTGTCAAGGGGTGCCGATAAAGGAGGACTCTGTCTCCACCCCTGGGGACCAGGAGGATTGCAGGAAAAGGCCGACTGGCAAAGTGCAGACCAGGGAAAACAGAATCTGGGAACACGAGCAGGGGAAATGGAACTATAGGAAAGGGTGGAAAGTAGTCTGTTAATGCCAGGAGCTTGGGCAATAAAATGCCTGAGCTCCAGGCGATGCTAACTGAGGGAGCAGTGGATGTGGCAGCGGTCACTGAGACTTGGGCCACTGCAAGACATGACTGGGACCTGAACCTGAGGATACACTATGTTCAGGAAGGACAGGGGAGGGAAGGAAGGAAGGGTAGCAATGATAGTCAAAACTGCATTGGCATAGGGGAGTAGAGGAGGCGGAGGGAACCGTGGAGGCGTTAGGGTCACCTTGATAACAAGGGGTGCAAGAGAGTAAAATAGGAGTGCTGATAGACTCCTGCCCTGGCGGAGGAGCTGGAGGACAGTCTGGTGGCAGATGTTAGGAGACACTGCAGACTGGGCAGAGGAACGGTGGTGGTGTTGGGGACTTAAACATGCCAGGAACAGACTGGGAACTATGACATCCTCTGTGACCAGGAACAGAGGTTGTTGGATGTCTTTCATGGCGATTCCTAACTCAGCAGGTGAGGGAATCGACCAGGAGGCACGGGTACTGGATGTGTCCTGGCAGACAGTGACCAGATTGGGGGCCTAGAGGTAAGGGACCCATTGACGGGAGTGACCATGTACACGGTCTGGTTCTGCCTGGACCTAGGAGGGTAGAAGGCTGCACAAAGACGGAAGTAACCGACTTCAGGGGCGGATTTAAGAAATGGGAAGGATCCTTAAGGAGCATTTGATGGGATTGGGTCAGACATGGACGCTGACAGTAGGTGGAAATCATCAGGAGAGGGTGCAGGATGCTACCAGCACCTGTGCAAGAGTAAGACGAAAATGCGGTAGGGCCCAAAAACCCTGTTGGTGGACCAGGGAGGTCCAGGAGGTGGTGCGGGGAAAGAAAGCAGCCTATAAGCAATTCAAGTGCTCAAGGAGTGAAGCGGATTGAGGGGAGTACGAGCTGATGGCTAGAAGGGCCACTAGAGTGGTGAGGGCGGCTAAGGCAAGGAAGGAGCAGAACCTGGCCAGGGAAATTAGAAGAGGGAACAAGGGGTTCTTTAGATACATTGGGGAAAAACGAAGGGTGAAGGGGCAGATTAGCAGGATTAAATCAGGGGAGAGATGGGCACAAGACCCGGGGGAGCAGGCTGAGGTACTAAATGAGTACTTCACCCAGTTTCACCAGGGAAAATGGGGTGCTGCATCATACATGGAGGAGACAGAGATACTGAGGAGGGGGACCCTTACCGATCGGCAGGTCTGGGGAGAGGGGAGGCATCACTGGCAGGTGGGGGAGGGCTAAGCAGGAGAAGGCACCGGAAGTGGAAATCACAGCAGAGAGAGAGAGGAAGCCTCAGCTCCTTAAGACGGAGAAAGCACTGGGGTCGGATAAATTACATCCCAGAGTGCTGAAGGAACTTGCAGATGTCCTGGCAAACCCTGGCAGAGCTTTTCACCATCTCTCTGAGGACAGGGTGGTGCCCCAAGACTGGAAGGTGGCACATATAGTGCCTATCCACAAGGGGATCAAGGAGCTGGTAGGGAACTACAGGCCTGTCAGCCTGACCTCGGTGGTGGGCAAGGTGATGGAGGGCATTGTCAAGGAGAGGCTAGGGGACTGGATAAGTCAGGGTGCCTGGACGATAGACAGCATGGATTCATCCCGGGAAATCGTGGTCAGACAAACCTGGTGGAGTTCTATGACTGGGTGACAAGTGCCTTGGACCTGGGTAGACCAGTGGATGTCCTCTTTCTAGACTTCAGCAAGGCATTTGACTCTGTTCCTTCACGTGGGCCTGTTGGATAAGCTGGGAGAAATGGGGTGGGGAACCAGATGATCAGATGGATAGGCAATTGGCTCCAGGACCGTGAGTTGGTGGGATAGTCTCATCCCCAAGGAGGGTCATTAATGGGGTCCCACAGGGATCAGTCCTGGGCCCCTTCTGTTCAACGCCTACGTATCTGACATAAGGACAGGAATCAGGAGTGAGATGAGTCTCTTTGCAGATGACTCAAACTGGGGCGGTGGTGGATGGGGAGGAGGGAGGGTGGCTCACAGGGGACCTGAGGCTCTGGAAAGATGGTCTAGAAAGTGGAAGCTGAGGTTCAATGCAGGGAAATGCAAGGTACTCCACCTGGGGGCCAGAAACCCAGGCCAAGTGTACACCCGGGGGGGGGGGGGATGCTACAAGTCTCGATGGCTGAGAGGGACCTGGGGGTGGTGGTGGATGTCAGGATGAACAACTCTGAGACTTGTAGGAGGGCAGCAGCCAAGGCCAACAGGATGCTGGGATGCATCGCTGGGGATCACCTCCAGAAGGAGAGTAGTACTCCCTCTGTATAACTGCTTGGTGAGGCCAGCACCTTGAGTACTGCGTGTAGTTTTGGAGGCCACACTTAAAGCGGGACATTAACCTCCTGGAGAGGGTCCAGAGGAGGGCAACCAAAATGATTTGGGGCTTGGGGACAGGACCTATGAGAGAGGCTCAAGAGCTAAATATGTACACATTGAAGAGAGAGAAGGGACTGGGGGCACAAGGATAGAGGGCTCTTAGGTACATGAAGAGGGTAAATAGGGAGGAACAGTCGGGGTGCTTCAAGGAAGGGAGGAAGGGCCATTAGAAGGCATGGGTGGAAGCTGGAGGGGAAGATTCAGGGAGAAAGGAGGAGGTGCTACTTCACTGAGAGGGTGGTGGAGCCATGGAATGCACTGCCTGGGGGCTGGTGGAGGCAGAGACAGTGGAGGGGTTAAGGGGGTGGGACAGGTACAGGGGAAGGGTTCTGGAAGCAAAATCCAATGCAGCAAGAATATCCGGAACTGGGAAGGGAGAAGCCAGAGAAGACGAGGGGGACAGCAAGGTCAGCACCCAGGTTGGGGACTGACCAAACGAGCAGACACGAAAGACCGTTAGGCCTATTCTGCTGGCATTTTAGTATGTTAGTATCAATCAATGTGCGCCACCACGATACCTAGCAGACTCCCACCAAAACACATACACGGTAACCCATGAACTTGTGAGCTTCTCCTCCATTTCCGCATCTGAACACACTATAACAACAACAAATGAAGCTGTACAGAGGCAGGCTTAGCACTGGAGGAGTCACTTACCTTCTGGCCAGGGTACAGTTTGTTTCGATTTAAACTCTGAAAGACTGTCCCCATGTTGTCCTCCTCGGGGTGTTCCTTGTGTCGTCCATCCTCAGAGACAAGAGAGAGGACACCTCCGCTGGCCTCCAGCTGCGTGGCCTGAAACCCTGGAAAAAACATCCCATCTCCCATAGGGCTCAGGGGGGTGACACGAGATCCAAGCACTGACCGCTTCCCCAGGCGCTTTGACAATGTACTTGCCATACTGACTGCAAGAGAGAAAAAAAAAAAAGACAAATGACTTAAGAAACCAGCATACTTTAAGTGGTCACAGTTGTTGGGAGAAATCAACAGCAAACATGAGCCCCTGGGAATAAAAACTAGTAGGGCAAATACCAGCTTAACAATACAAAAAAAAAAAAAATCGTCTGAATGATGACTACAATGCAGGCTTAAGGTTTTTTATTTAAATTTGCTCATTTTATTCCCCATCCCCTACTCAATCTATACAGGTCACCAAAGCAGTACCCTTGTAGTGGGGGGAGCCTGCAAAAAAGTGGCTGCCTTGACAGCCGTCATCAGTGCACATAAACCCCTATCTCCCAGGAGCACAATGTGATGTGCTGCCACCACTAAGGGGCCACATCCTGCACGGACTAAACTGGGTCACAGTAGTTTACGGTGATGGTCAGAAGGCACTTTAAGCCCATCATTTTCCACAAGAGAAATCAGTGTGCTATCCAAAATGTACTAAATTTATAGGGACTCTACTGCGCAGGGTCCCCTGCGATTCCCTTGGTAAACAGAAATCTGTTCAGGCTTACTTTAAAGACCTGTACGGTCTTCTAGTGCTCCCCATTAACTGCTTTAGAGCAGTGAACCACCACCCTCTATTTCTCTTTAACTGCCATTCTAGATTCAGGTTTCACCACTGCCTGTATTTTTAGTCATCAGCCCACTTTACTTTTACAAAAAACATCCAAAATTGTCTGTCACCACCATCCTTTATTGCACTAAATTAGCCTTGTTTTGATACTAGTGCTCTAAATCTTACATGAAACTACTTTATGCACATGCGCAGTGTATGCAGGAGACCCCAGAAATAATACATCATCGGCTCCCATCACCACTGTAAAATTTCCAGGCTACGGGAAGCCATGGTCTTCACACTAACAGTGTCTGCTGGAAAGCTGCTCCGCAGGTTAATCTGCCCTCTGGGAGAAGTGCTACCTAATGTTACCCCCGAATTCAGCACCTCTGAGCACTCCAGATTTCATGTTAACTAGGATACATATGGAAGGGTAGCCAGCCAGCAGCTAGCTTAAGAAGGGTGTCACGGTTACATTTTTCAATCTTGTATTTTGCACTGGCTAACACAGCACTTTCCCAACACTGCCCAATTACAGCAACAGTTCCACATCAAAAATGTCATTTCATTTATCTGTTTATTCCTCCTCTCTGTGCCTACTTCTGGTTCTGACCTCAGCTAGTTTCCCGCCAGTCTCCACTACTAGGACTGGAGCCACCTGAACACCCAGCACAGCTGCACAACCTCGCCTACCCCCACCATTCCCAAGGCAAGGTCCCCTGTTCCAGCACGGCAAGCACCAGGAAGAATACAACTGGGAAGAGTAGAACAAATCCCAACAGCTGGCTAGGTATCAAGGGAGGGGTCAGTCTGGTCATGGGCACACTATTCCTACTTTATGGCTAAATACTGTCTTGTCTCTGCCATCCCCTCCTCCCCCCCGCTCATCTGTTGCGGTCCCCCCATATCCCTGACAGTGAATCTGCAGCAGTCCAGTCTTTCTCTATCCAACTTCCTACACTTTGGAACTGCCTCCCTCTCCCCATCCATCTCTCTTCCTTTCTGCACTCTCTCGAGCCACTCTTACTGCCGGACACTTCACAAAAGGATGGATCTGCAGCTACATTTCTTCCTATTCTCTTCACACTACAACCATCCATGCCCTGTCTATACCTCTCTATTTTACCCTTTTTGTGTCTACTCAGTTGTACAGCATACAACTCAACTCAACGTACTCTGCAATCTGAATTTTGTGCTGACCTGGTGGCACTGAGGGTTCAGGCGCTGGACGTCTTACCTTGTGACACACCGGCGCAACTAGGGCTCAGGAAACACCTCAGGTCGTCAGAGAGCTGTTTGGGGATCTGAATTTATGCCTCACTGTTTCTATACAAATGTCTTGTCAGACACCTTTACCTCTCAACCTGGCTACCCGAAATAAATGCACGTGTACACATTTTACATAGTTTGTTTTTCTCGGGAAACTCATTACTTGAACTGTGATTTTATTGTACATGTTCATGCACCTACTGTTGTCACTTTGTTACAGCTGTCTCACTCCCTGATGTATCCCTGCCCGCAGGTTGCACCTGTCAATGAGCCCTGGCTCAGTCTGCCTATCCCAGTCACCAAATGTTTCAAATAAATAAATAAAATACTGTCATCAATAAAGAAGGGGGTTTCTCCCATTTTTAGCCCTTCCCACTTCCCTCTCATCAGTACACAACGAACATGGGCTGGGACTGCCTGATATGTGGCCACCCGTGCTGAGCAGAGCAGCGCAGTAACCCACCCCGGGAGGAAAGTGTCCAGCCGGATGGACTCAAACCCGAGTCAACAGCGGGCCACAGTGGTACCCACTACTCACCATCACAGAGCCAGCTACTAACAAGCATTTGTCAATGCCGAATGTTGATTGCGCTGGTCTGTTGAGCTCGCTCACTGCCCCTGTGTCACTCACTCATTCCGTTTCTTCCGGTGCTGCAGGCTGCTGTTTTGTACCGGGCTCCTGCCTGTGTTGACACATTTTTCTGCCCACAAAGAAATCTGAAGGCGTCCTGACAGAGCTCCGTTGAGCTCGCTCACTCATTGTGCTTCTCCTGGCGCTGCAGGCTGCCCTTTTGTACTGGGATTCTGCCTGCGTAGGCACCTTTTTCTACCCACAAAGAAATCCGCAGGTGTCCCGACAGAGCTCTGATGAGGTTGCTCACTCCGCCTGTCTCACTCGCTCATTCCGTTTCTCCTGGCGCTACAGGCTGCCGTTTTGTCGTGGTCTCCTGCCTCTGTTGGCGCCTTTTTCTTCCCACAAACAAATCTGCAGCAGTTCAGACACAGCTCCGTTGAACTCGCTCACTCCCCCTCTCAATCCCTCGTTCCGTTTCTGTCGTCGCTGCAAGCGGCCCTTTTCTACTGGGCCCCTGCGTGCATTGCTGCCCTCTTCTGCCCACAAAGAAATCTGGAGCAGTCCCAACAGAGCTCTGTTGAGCTCACTCACTCCCCCTCCCTCACTCACTTGTTCTGTGTCTCCCGCTGCCGCACGCTGCCCTTTTGTACTGGGTTCCTGCCTGCGTTGCCGGCTTTGTCTGCCCACAAAGACATGTGCAGCAGTCCCGACACAGCTCCGCTGAGGTCGTTCACTCCCCCTCTCTCACTTGCTCATTCCGTTTCAGCCAGGGCTGCAGGCTGGCCTTTTGTACTGGGCACCTGCCTACGTTGCCGCCTTTTCCTGCCCACAAAGAAATCTGCAGCAGTCAAGACAGACCTCCGTTGAGCTCGCTCACTCCCCCTCTCTCAGGCGCTCGTTGTTTCTTCCAGCTCTGCAGGCTGCCCTTTTGTACTGGGTTCCTGCCTGCATTGGCAGCTTTTTCTGCCCACAAAGACATCTTCAGCAGTCCTAACACAGCTCTGTTGAGCTCACTCACTCCCTCTCTCTCTCACTCATTCGGTTTCTCCTGGCGCTGCAGGCTGCCCTTTTGTACTGGGCTCCTGCTTGCGTTGGCATCTTTTTCGGCACACAAAGAAATCCGCAGCTGTCCCGACAGAGCTCCATTGAGGTCGCTCACTCCTCCTGTCTCACTCGCTCATTCTGTTTCTCCTGGTGCTGCAAGCTGTCCTTTTGTACTGGCTCTTGCTTCTGTTGGCATCTTTTTCTGCCCACAAAAAATTTGCAGCAGTCCTGACAAAGCCCCGTTGGCCTCACTCACTCCCAGTCTCACTTGCTCGTTCCATTTCTGCCAGTGCTGCAGGCTGCCCTTCTGGTACTGGGCTCCTGCCTGTGTTACCACCCTTTTCTGCCCACAAAGAAATCCACAGCAGTCATGATAGAGCTCTGTTGAGCTCACTCACTCCCCCTCTCACTCATCATTCTGTTTCTCCCACTGCTGCAAGCTGCCCTTTTGTACTCAGCCCCTGCATGCATTGTTGCCTTTTCCTGCCCACAAAGAAATCCGCAGCAGTCCCAAAAGAGCTCCGTTGAGCTCAATCACTCCCCCTCCCTCACTCACTTGTTCTGCATCTCCCAGTGCTGCAGGCTACCCTTTTGTACTGGGCTCCTGCCTGGGTTGTCGCCTCTTCCTGCCCACAACGAAATCTGCAGCAGTCCCAACAGAGCTCAGTTCAGTTCTGTCACCCCCCCCCCCCAAGTCGCTCGATCCTAATCTGTCCCAAACACCGATTTCAGACACTGACTGCAGTATTGTGCGCTGGAAGCATGGAAACACATTTCGCCCAGGATGTGAAAAGTGACAGCTATACTGTTCCTAACGAGGTGTGAACAAATGCTAGTGCTGAAAATCTGGTGTGAAAATATTACTAATTTGCAAACTTACAAGGATGCGTAGAACCTGCAGTCATTTTATGGAGTACCGTTACCAAATTTTCAACATAGGCATTTTAGGACCTCTGCTCATGAACAGTGCCACTGTCATTTTCTTAATCTGTCCTGAACACTGATTTCCCACAGCGACCGCGCTATCATGCGCCGGAAGTGTGATTACACAGTTCGACCAGGATGTGGAAAATGACAGCTGTACTGTTCACAAGGAGGTCTGAAAAACTGCCAGTGCTGAAAATCTGGCGTGAAAATATTGCAAATTCCCAAAGTTACGAGCATGCGTGGCAACTTCATAGCCTTGCGCTAAATGAAAACAGTCATTTTGGATTTTTACCGCAAATTTGCAGCACAGGTGTTTTGAGGGCCCACCTCATGAACACTGGCACTGTCGTGTCGTTAATCGGTCTGGAAAGGGGACTCCGCGCAGTGACTGTGAAATCACCTTTCGAGGCTGAATAACGACATGACAGTGACATAATTCATGAGGAGGGGGTCCCAAAACCCCATGTTGAAGATTTGGTGCCAAAATTCCAAAAAATGCCTGAGATATGCATCAAAGTTGAAAAAACCTTATTTATTCCATTATACAGCTTACCGGCATTTTCTCAGTTCACAGTCGGCTTTGAAGAGTGCAGACGTGTTCCCAGTCCACCGAAGATCGTCGCGCCGGACTCCGGAGGAAAGTATGCGACTGGGAGGGGGTGTGGGGAGGCAGGGTGCACAGTTGGTGGGCGCGGGTTGGGGGCAGGGAGACCGCCGAGGGACTGTTGCCTTTTCTTTTTTTACAGGTTTAAAAAAAAAAAAAAAAAGATATCGCAGGACCGTTATTTTACAGGGGCATGTGGCACGCTGGGGTAGGCTCCCAGCGTGCCAAAGGAGACTTTATTTGGGAGGAGGGCTGTACATACGGGACTGGGCACCCGTCGGCACATAATGGGGGTGGTATTACATTATGTTGATGGGGATTGGGCACCCGTCAGCACAAAACAATGGGGGCGGGTGATATTATGCCGACGGGGATTGGGCACCCCATCAGCAGAGAACAAGAGGGGGGGGGGTTATATAATGCAGATGGGGAGTGGGCTCTCCCGTTGGCAACATTAATCTTGCGGCATTGACGCAGACGAGGATTGGGGCTGTCGGCAAATAAACATGGCCGGACAGGGGTGGGCACATGCTGCCAAGGGGGATTGGGCACCCCTCGGGAGGGGGTTAATATTGTCTGTGAACACGGCAGCAAGCCGCCACCTTGTTCACAAATAATATCAGTTTTTCAAGATCCCGCCCTGCAATGCGGGTCGCTCCCTCATTGCAGCGAATGGCTGATGCTGCAATGACAGGGCGGCCCCTGATTGCAGCGGCTAATTTTTTACAAGGCTGTAGGCACACTGGCTGAACTGGTGTCATCATCAGTGTGCCACGGCACTGAAGGAAGCGGGCCAAGCCTTTAAAGGCTGTGGGGGCATTGGCCACAACAGTGCCACGCGCCTCTACAACCTGCTTCTGGAGAAAGTGGCCACCAGAGAAAGCGAAGGGGGCAGCAAGGTCAGCTCCCAGGGTGGCAGCTGACCAAACGAGCAGACACGAAGACCGTTAGGCCTAGTTTTCCAATAATACTGAACCTCAATCTCTGCAATTCTTCACAAATTGGGCCTCTGTGTTTTTTTCCATTATATGCCCAAATGTGTTGCTTTTTGGAAATGTCATCAGATGTCCTCCTTGCACCGATCAGTACCCCAAGTATAGTTCAAGTCTCTTGGCATAAACGTACATCTTTATGGCATATATTCAGTTCGAAATGCTTTCCTTCCTGTATTTCGATGGACATGCCTGGGCTAACCGGCTTCCCATTATCTGCTGCACCACAGGCATCACGGCCAAGCTTCGCCTGCTGACCTTTTGGGGATACTTGGCTGCAGCCATCCTAATCGATTACACATCCCTAATAATACCTGAGACTTTGTTCCATGGCATTCTGCGATGACTGTGCCTTCAGGGATCTACCTGCAAACGGATGCTGGCATCTTATGGCCCACTATCAAATTTCTCCAGTTATAAAGGTGCATGCCAATTCTTACAATGCATACCTCAACTCCAGAGGATGTGGGTATTCCTTTCAAAGGTGTAAAAACCTGACACAGTGTTTGGCAGCCGGGTGATGCCCATCTGGGCGTCTTTGTCTTGGAAGAGTCATTTTCTATGCTAGCCATACTTTCGGGCGCCTCCTACGGGGTATATGTCTCATGATTCAATCAGTTATTTCCCCGCTGTATGTTACCTGACCAGGAAACATTACCCATTCTCTTGCCTATATGCATAAAAAAATGTGCATATAGGGTTTTGGGCCTCGCATAATGGACTACACCTCGTTAAGAGGCACATATCCCTAGCAGCAGGCATACAAGGCCAGATACCCTCTGCCTTTTCAAACCGGTGGGGGCATGAATGGAAAACTCCACACGATGTAGTCGAAGACATCTTTGTTTGCTGGGCTCATCCCAACAGGGATCTATTCGTCTCTCCGCTCCATGTTCTACTGACTCACTGCAGCCAGACCTGGACACGGTCTAGCTGGATCTCTTCTTTTACTGGAGGCACCTCTGGGGTCAGGACCAGTGTGGTTCCCACAGTTACAGCCGAGGTTTCTGGCACTGCTACTTCTCCCTCTTTATGCCCACCCTCCTGCCCTTCTCTTTTAGTAAACGCTCCTTCAATCCAATTCTGCGTTTCCTGCTCCTCCACACTTGGTTCGAGAGGGCTTACTCCTCTCTTGGTTCCAGAGTCACCTCTATGATGATGGGCATCTTTACACCAACCTGGGTGTTTAATGCCATGTCCCCTTCTTCACAGAATGGATGCCACATCTCTATCTCAGGGGACTGGATTGAGTTGAACCTTGTTTTCATGTCCTCCTCTGTACATAATGGACCATTTACTCCCACTTTCGGTGTTGGGGTTCCCTTTGTTAGCAAACTTTTGCCTTTTCTTCCCTGATGGGAGAAAGGTCTCTGCATCCATTGGGTATTTACAACTGTTCTTAAGGGACCTTCTTCCCCCTGCAGCCAGGTAGGACTCCACCTACCTCTAAGGGTTCTCAATTATTTTATTTTTTTTTTTTTATTTAGTTGTTTAACCAGGTATAGCACACTAAGCTGAAAGCTTTTTTACAGGAGCAACCTGGGAGCACAAGGAGGTTAAGTGACTTGCTCAGGGTCACACAGTATGCAAGTGGAAGCCGTGGGATTCAAACCCAGGTCTGGTCTGCTGGATGTCACCAGATTTGCAGCTCAGAGCCTTAGACCACTGCGCTATACTGCCTCAATTAAGTCCTAGACTGACAACTGGTCCCCCTTTCAGGCCCATGGTTCCACAAGGCTTGCGCTTCCTATCTTGGAACCTTTTACTCTGCGTTGCAGTTTCATCGGTTGGCTGCATTCTAGGCTCTGTGCATACAGACCCCTATCTGCCTTTCCTAAGGGAAGGATGTCCTTCTGTGACCCGACCCTATCTTTTTCACTAAGGTGGTCTCACAGTTGTTCCTATGTATCGATAACCATTCGGCTGCGAGTCTCTTATGCATGGTATGAGGCTCCCGAGGCTGCTCTTAATTCGCATCTTGGTTGTTCACAATCCCTTTCTTTCTTAATGAACGAGGCCATAGCACACAATGGTGCCACCTTTTGTTTCGCTTCCCCTGGATAGTGAAGGGGAACCACCCTGTTTCAGTACAGGGTCTGTCAAAACTTAGGTGGCCCTCTCCGCTGTTTTCTTTGTTATTAACAAAAATTACATGTATCCTGCCACTCTTGGATGTGGTCAAGACTCCACATGAACGCTGGCTACCGCCACAGCAGGTTTACAGACTGCTGTATTGGGGGATACGGCTCCTGCTTCCAGGATCCGGCCCTCCTCTATACATTACCACTGATGGGCTTGGCTTTTTACATGAAGACGACCTTTAGACGTACAATCCTCCAAGGTCTGCTTTCAGACAGACAGACTTGCCTGCCGCTCTGCTTTACAAATAACTGCTTGGGAATCTTCCCATGTCTTTCGACCTGCTGCGAGATTGTCTCGAAGAAGATAGTACAATTGCGTAATAATTTACCATAACAGTAGATCTTCAAGAGGATCTCTTGCAGCAGGTCATGGCGCAGACCCTCCCTCCATCCCCCTTTTTTCTGTCTACACTAGGGGCAAAGTTTGTCTTTACTTTCCAACTACATACGAAGAAGCCAGCAAAAGGCGGCCATTTGGTCTATCAAGTTTGCTCGTAATGCAGGGTTTGTAGCTTGAGCTAATGTCCCTGCCCTCCATCCCCACTCCTCCCAACCAATGACCCTTACTCTCCCCTATTCCTGTCCCAGCTTCTCAAAGCTGCCCACTGTCTTCAACGAGATTACCTCTTCTGGCAGCGCATTCCAAGTGTCCACCACCCTCTCGGTGAAGAAGTGCTTCCTGACCTCCCTCCTAAACCTCTCACCCTCTAGCTTAAGACTGTGCCCCCTCGTGTTATGGTTGCCACTCAGTTCAAAGAGACTCTCCTTATCAACCTTATTTATCCCTTTCAAGTACTTGAAGGTCCTGTCATGTCCCCTTCTCGCTCTCCTGTCTTCTAGGGAGTACATGTTCAGTGCCCTCAACCTCTCCTTATATGCCTTATCCTGCTAATTGGCTATCATCTCTGTAGCAGTGTTCCCACTTACCACCATCTGCACTTGATTCAAGTACAAATTATGAAATTCAAGTACATTTTTGTGTGACGGGCTACACTGTACCCCCCATGATTCTGTTTGAAGTATATGTAGCCCACAAAAATGTTGTACAAATGGTAGAATGAACCCATATAATTTATTTTGTACCCCTGAAAATATTTGGAGAGGGTGCAGTGCACCCCCAGATCTGCAGCCTTAATGGGAACACTGCTTTGTAGCCCTCCTCTGGACCTTCTCCAGCAGGTTAATGTCCTTTTTGAGGTATGGGGTACCAGTACCCAACTCTTTACTCTAAATACGGCCTTAACAGTGACCGTACAAGGGCAGTATAACCACCTCTCTCCTACTACTGATCCCCCTGGATGTGCATCCCAGTATCTTGTTTGCCTTTGCTGCTGCTTTCTTGCACTGCATGGAGTGCTTCAGGTCACTAGTGATCATCACTCCCAGGTCCTTCTCCCCTGGTGCAGACAGACTCCATCCATTTATTTCAGTGTCAGTGGCTCAGTAGGTAGCACACTTGCCTCCGAGGCCAGGAGATCAGAGGGCTGTGGGTTCAGTTCCCACATCTGGCACTTGGGTTAATATCCCAGTACTGACACTGTAGTGCAGCATGAGAGGGGTGCTGCACTTCTGAGGTACTGTCTTTCGGATGAGACATTAAACCAAGGTCCCATCTGCCTGGACTGGTGGTAGTTCAGGTGGATGTTAAAGATCCCATGGCACTTATCGAAAAGAGTAGGGGAATTTCCCCGGCGTCCTGGACAAATTTCCCTCATTCACTAAAAATACCAACAGCTAAATCTGGTTCGAGGCCAAATGCACATTTTTAGTAGCCAGTACAGACTGGTTCTCGGTTACCCATGTCCTGGCTAACATTCTCTTGGATCTATACACCAGCTGTACTGCAGTTGTCCAGTGCAGTGAGTGGGCTGTTGCTGAAGGAGAGTCCCAGTCTCCTGGCTAATGGGATGTACTGCAGCTATTCTGGGTTGTGCTGAATGACAGGCTCTTGGGGATATGAAGACCAATGTCCTTTATGCACTGCTGGCAGTATAGACACGGGTTGTTTCCCCACAGTGCAGCCCTGAGATGGGCAATTTCCTGCAATTTGGCACATTTCCACAGAAACTGCAGTAAAAAGTGCAACTGAATTGCAATTAATTTTGCTCGCAATTTGGCATTTTTACTGCAAGTGCACACTCCCAACTCCAGGACTCGTCTTTTTTTCCCCTGGGATGCCCAATAGTTTTCTACATTGAGTCCAGGACCATCAAAATTAAACTTCTACCAAGAGTTTAGGAGAGAGAACAGCACACTACCAGTACAGAAATTCACCCAGAGCCATGACTTACAAACCCATTTGACTCTTTAGGTTATAGTAAATAAGCACGTTTTTAACATGGCATTAATAGAAAAAGTAGAAATAAGCAATGATTGGTCAAAATGCATCAGGTGACACATTTTCAACCATGCGTTACTTCCTTAGATATGCACGGCTGAGCAGTACCACAATGAACCACACAAAGCAGTCACGTACATAAATAAAAGTAAGCACTTGCGCAGCGCCACCTATAGGTCAGAAACACTGAGCACTAATTACAAGCAGAATTCAGCACTCCTTAACCACAACATTTTCCCAGCGCCACCTACAGGTCAGAAACAGTGAACAGTTGTTACAAGCAGAATGGTGATTTTTTTCTGTCTCTTACATACCGCGCGTTCCCGATCTCTATACTATGGAGTTCAGGGTTGCTTTTCGCAGTCTGCAACACAGCTGTACATATCTAGAGAATTAATACACGGCTATGTTTTGATCATCTGATGTGTTTCCTCCAATAACTTTTTCCAATTTCTACTGTTTTATTAATGCCATGTTACAAATGCTTGTAAATAACGAACACAAAGCTTACTTTTAGTTGACTGTATCAAATAGATTAACAAATATTCAATAAGAAGGATATGAAACCTGAGGCAGCTATTGGCACATAAATGTCAAGGATATACAAAACAAAACAAATTTAAATATATTAGGATAAACACCTCAATAATGTGCATAACATAACATGTATGTTAATATAACAGCTCTTGTAACATGGCAGTAACAGAACAGTAGAAATAGGAAAAAATAATTGGAGAAAACATCAGATCATCAAAACGTAGCCGTGCATTAACTGCCTAGATATGCAAGGCTACGTTGTGGACTGTGAAAAGCAACCCTGAGCTGCACAGTATAGAGATCGGGAACAGCTGTATGTAAAAAACAGAGAAAAAAAATATCACCATTCTGCTTGTATGAAGTGTTCACTGTTTCTGACCTATAGGTGGCGCTGGGGAAATGTTGTGGTTAAGGAGTGCTGAATTCTCCTTGTAATGGGTGCTCAGTGTTTCTGACCTATAGGTGGCGCTGCACAAATATTCCGATTAACGAGTTGTGCAAGTTGAAGTGGCAGTAGGTGAAGGATGTTAACCAACAGGTGCAGTGGGCCGTCAGTGTTAAAAAAGTCTGAGAAGTTAATACAGTGACCATCTATTGTGCAATAATGTGTGGGTAGTATAATTATCACAAGAAGTTAGTACATTGGACATAAAGCACAGGAAAATGTTATTGTGTGCGACGTAGGAAGACCATATGAATTGCGTAAAAAGCGGAATATGTGGACAGCAGAAAGACACCAGTAATTGAAAGTAGTAACTGCGCCGCACATCAGTCGTAGTGAAATGCTGTTTCCCCCCTGGTTGAGAGTGTTATAATCGCTTCAGAAGTCCATTCGCTTGAAAATAGCAGTAGTTGATGCACAGCAATGGGTTATAAGAAAAAATGAGACGGTAGGCTTTGATACCATCTGTGTGGTGTGCCACCTATTGGTCAGAATGCCACAGACATACTGCAGAAGCACAACAATCTGATACACATGTCCCACAATCCAGTAGTGAAATACAGAAAAACAACACATGAATGAATGGCAGAACATTAAACAAGCTGAACGAAAAAATGTGTAAAGTGTAATCAGTATATCATGTATATGTGCACATAAAACACACTTCTCAAAAATTATAAATTAGTAGGCACGATATTAATGCATACACAACGTAACAAATATATACACCTTACTAAAAGCCCACCTTTTAACAAATCACAAAGTTGTTTCTGCAGATATTATTTTAATAATAAACGGCAGTAAAACAATAATCATTGCACTTGCCATGTTACAAGTGCATTAATCCACTTGATAGGAGGCATTTCCCAGGAATTAATGCATGGTTGGGTGGTGGGAAGCCACTGGGCACCCCAACCATGCATTAATTCCTGGGAAATGCCTCCTGTCTTGGTGATTAAGGCTTACATATGTCACCTTTCTGAGTGCCAATCTCCTTTAAGATGTAAAACTGGATAAAAGCATGCCCCCCACAAGATGCCACATCTCGTCTGATCTTTCCTAGAAAAATGAACTGCACAGAAATAAAAAGAACCAACTCAGTGTACTGTTCCAGGTTAGCCCAGCCGGGGGCAGTGCAGCATCTCGTTATCAGTAGGGCCCTGCATGTACCTAATTTTGTATCAGAACTGAAGCACTCTGAAGAGAAGGGACATGATGAGGGTCCTATAGCAAGAAAAGTGGTGGCGACCGGAATCAGTCTCGGGTCCCCAGATTTACATCTCTTAGCTCTTACAACAAGGCTACATACACTGCCACCCTACCCAATACGGTTTCCGTGTTGTTAGCTTTAAGTTACTTTAATAAGACACTCGGTACATAAATCTTAAACAAAGATTTTAAGAAACATGGTTTCTTCCAGGGTTCTTACGGGCATGGGGCCCTGTATCCCTGATGGCCCAGAAACCAATCTGGATGCATGTGCATCTGTACTGAGGGTCCCCAGGACACACAAATGGCTTTTCAGGACTCGGACACTGCTGCCTTGTAAACCCCCAATACTGGATGTGCCAAATCGGCTCCAAAGGAAGCCTGCTGGACATCCAGAATGTGGCCAAGCCCCCTTTTTGGAAGGCTCAGGACCTCCACCCCAAAGACTGAAAAGCTACATAGAGCCCTGTCTTTATCTAATTTGCATCAGAAAGCACAACAAAAACATGTAACAGGCTGGCACAAAAAGGCTCGGCAGCACATATGAGTCTGCCCCTGCCTGCCCATCTACTCCACTACGTGACCTACCCTTGCCCCCCCCTGTGCATTTCGAACCTCATAATATCCATATGCCTGTCCCATCTAATCTTGAACCTCACAACCGTTTCAGCATGTATGATTTTTGTCTGCAAGTTTGTTCTGCTCTGCTACTACCCTTTCAGTAGAAAATTACGTTCTGACATCCTTTTTAACCCTCCATCTATGCCAGTTCATGGAGTTACCACTCATAGGTTTTTTTCAAGGAGACCCAAGAAGGATATCATGTACTTTACAATGATGTGTGTGTTTTGGGGGTTAGGATACTAGTTACAAATCAAACTGGCAACTGGCCCAGTGGCACTGGCTGTAGTGCCAGCACACAGAGACCCAAGTTTCATGCAGTATTGCCTAGAGGTTAATAGTAACGAGCTAGGTACATCCAGCAGACCTGGGGTTTGACTCCCACAATCTCCAACTGCATACTGTGTGACTCTGAGCAAGTCACTTAACCATCCTAGTGCTCCTGGGTCGACTCTGAAAACAGGCAGTTGTGCCTAATGAGCCTTACCTAGTTGTCAAAGAATAAAAATAAATAAATGTTCAGCCGGATGGCAGTTGTGCCTAGTGAGGCTTATCCGGTTACCAAAGAATAATAAAAAATTGATATAAATTGAATTAAATAAAGAACCCACAGCAACTGAGTCTAGGGTGTACAGAGGAAGCACTGCTCACAGACTCTTGGGGGGTTGCATCCTTGCTACATACCAGTGCTTCCTGTAATGGGCTGGCCTGGGGAGTCTTGGATACCATGGGTAAAATATAAGACCCTCCCCCAGGCCAGCATGCACGAGGATGTTCTAAGAAATCATGAGGTGGAATGTGCTAGACCCCCCAAAACACACACACACACACACACACACACAAACAAACACCATGCACGGACTCCTCCTGGCACCAAGATAAAGCCAGAGGTGCTACACTTTACGACGGCCATGGTGGGAAAGGGGAAGGTCTTTCCCCATAGGGTGCCGGCAGTCTGGCTGGGTCAAGGGACAGCCCTGTTACGTTGTTGGGAAGTTTGTTGTTGGGAAGTTTGTGGCCGTCACTCAAGTCAGGAAGCAGAGGGTAAAGCCCATAGAAAAGGGTAAAAAGTGAAATACCCAAACCTCAAGTTGGTTCTGCTCAAGAAAGGTAAAAACTATATTTCAGAAGAAAACCAAACAGGGTAAAGCAAAACTACCTCCAAGCAGACAAAATGTCAACTGTGATTACAACTTCACTGGGGTCAGCCCATGGTGCCTGCAGGAGGCTGGGTTGCTAACTGTCACTGTTCGCATGTTCTGTTTTCAGTTTGGGTTTTTCTGATTGCTGTACAAGACAATTTACTGAGATTTAGTAAATAAATCAAATAGTTTAGGACTGCCCAGTAAAGAGAGCACTGCCTTTATTTAGGAGGCCTCACATTGTTTTAAACACAATAAAACAAACAAGGCTAGCCAGACGCTAGTTAGATTGCTCTTAAGATCCCTATCTCCTCCCTCCCTGGCCATACCCCAGCCCCAAAAGCATTTCAAAGTGACATCTGGTTACTCAGCAGATATCACAGAGTAACAGCCAGCCCACAGTGACTACAGGAAGCCAGGGTCCCAGCTGTAAATGAATCCGAAACAACAGGTTTAACACAAACAAACCTGAAATTCCTAATGTAGGATCTGCACGGCTGCTGGGCAAAGAACATGGACTGAAGACCTGACGTGGAATGGAAGGTGGTGGGGCCACTGTCTTGTGGCTCAGGGTTTCTTGGGTTCCCTGGAGTCAAATTACCCCCAAAAAGAAAAAAAACAGTATTTTGTGTTTGCAGAATTAAAGTCTCTGTTGGGCACTGGTTTTGCACGATCAGAAGTTTTTAACAGGCAACCATACTTGAGTCTCTGAAGAAGTCTGTTCCAAAACAGAATCCAAAATAGAAAACATCAAAGGTCAGATATTCAAAGGTTAGTGCTGGCACTATCTGGGTTTGCTTTGGGTGCTGTGGGGGACTACATTCAGAGGCCCCCCACAGTGCGCACTAAGCCCATTACTATCCAGGCACCCACATAACACTGCACCTTTGCAAACGAGGGAGGCCCTCCTGCATATGGGGACAGCGGCATGTGCAAAGGTTTGCAACAGTGGTAAACAGAACCCAAGGGGGCACTATTCACCACCTCTGAAAATTTTACCTTAACTGGGTGTTATGCCTGTGCCCCCACCACACCAATGGCGGGACAGCTATACTGCAGTCACCCACACCCGCAAGGCTACAGGCCCTGATGTCCAGTGGCATGCCCCATCCCCAACATCTAGTCCATATATTGTATACCCCTCCCTGGTGTCCAGTGGCACCCTCCACCTCTGCAAACTTGTTCCGCATGCTGTACCTCTCCTTGGTGTCTAATGACACGCCCCACCCCTGATCACCCACTCCGTATACCAAGCACTGTTCCTTGGTGTCTAATGGCACCCTTCCCACCATCCGATCACTCATTCCGTATACTGCACACCTAGCACCCCCACCCCCTGAACACCCGTTCAGTACATTATATACCTCTCCCTGATGTTTAGGGGCACGTCCATCCCCTGATCACCCAAGCCCATGCACTGTACAATCTTCCTGGTGTCCACTGACCCCCACTGCCCCCCCCCATCTGCCCCACACTCAGAACACTAGCCATCCAACAGCACCCTAAAAAGTGTGTCCGGGGACATGCACCGACTCCTGATACAGCAACAGGCACAGCCCTCCTCTCACCTCCTAGGCTGGCTGCCGTACGAGCAGACAGCGTACATGCCACCAGACACCAGGGTGAGGTGTACAATACATGGAGCAGGTGATTGGGGTGGGGGTCGTGTGTGTGTGTGTGTGTGCCACAAGACAGGCTGCCACAAGGGACCAGAGAGAGGTGTACAATATACGAAAGAGATGATCGGGGGTGAGGGGATGCCACTAGACACCAGGAAGATGCCTTATAGTCATGAGACAGTGATCGTGGGGACAGCTAGACACCAGAGATTATGTGCCAGACACCCATAGGATGGCCGCTAAAGGGCCGCTACCCACCACGCAAATGGCCCCTTATTACCCTGCATGCCCAATGGGCTCATCTGCATGGTATGGCTGGATATAGCCAACATGGCTCCTGGCACTATCCGGTTCGGGAATGCGGTTCCCTATGGGCTGGATACAGCCAAAGTCCACGTGGGGCAGCACAATTTGACTTAGTGCTGTGCCAGCACGGGCTGGAATTCAGTCGGACAGCACCAGTCCACAATCTGAGTACAGCAGCCGCTGGGCCGTGTGGCCGGCACAAGCACAGCTCAAATTACTGTGCTGCACTTGCACTCCCTTCTGAATATCGGGTCCCGGGAATCATGTATTCTTTTGATCCCCCACCCCAAACAATACGAGGCTGTTTGACCAGAACAATCCACGGGACAGACGGACAGGCACAACAGATAGAACTACAAAGACAATTAATTTCTGTCTATTCAGAGTCTGCTTGTGTGTGCAAACACAGCATTTTATAAAATATGTGCTTCCCTCCCTGGCTGTGTTTCATTCTAGCCCAATATCAGTATCCTCAAGTTTTTTGTTAATGATCAGGTAGACCAGGGATTGCATTTCTATGATGTTATTCATCACAGAAATACAATAATTGGTCCACCCGATTTTTCTGCGGAGTATTCCGGGACTATCAGTACAAAAATTCTTCCATGGGCTTACTGTTCCCCATCATCCCCCCCCCCCCATCGGGAAATAAGCTATCAAAACTACTCCTGGAGAGGGTCCAAAGGAGGGCAACCAAAATGATCTGGGGCGTGGGGGGCAGGCCCTATGGGGAGAAGCTTGAAGAGCTGCAGCTGCAGAGTAAGGGGCGCTAGCTGCACATTCGAGCAAACTTGATAGACCTCTAGGCCTTTATCTGCTGGCAAATTTCATATATTCATACATTGGAAGAGAGAAGGGACCGGGGGGACATGATAGAGGTCTTCAGGTACATGAAGGAGTTAAATAGGGGAAAGAGAAGTCAGGGTGCTACAAAGGAGGGGGGTGCAACTAGAGGGCATGGGTGGAAGCTGTGGGGGAGATTCAGGGGAGAAAGGAGGAGGTGCTACTTCACTGAGAGGGTGGTGGAGCCATGGAATGCGCTGCCCAGGGGGCTGGTGGAGGCAGAGATGGTGGAGGGGTTCAAAAGGGGGTGGGACAGGTACAGGGGAAGGGTTCTGGAAGTAAAGTCCTGAGCAGTGAGAATATCCGGGACTGGGAAGGGAGAAACCAGAGAGGGCTAGTGGGACAGCAAAATCAGCTCCCAGGCCGGGGGCTGACTAAACGAGCAGACACTAAAGACCGTTAGGCCTATTCTGCTGGCATTTTAGTATGCATGTAAGATAATAATTAGTATAATGTAACACCAATTGAGTCTCACGTCTACAGCCAGAGTGGGATCACAACATGCACTATTTAAGGGCTCACATTCTCTTGAAGCACCATGACTCCCAGCATGATAATTTTAACAAACTGTACTTCCATGCAGCCATTCTGAACAAAGCCAGCATTCCCCCCCAAGCAAGAGCCCGACAACCCAACTGCAAAATCATTTTAAAACATCTCTGAAATGTCATTTGTTTTCAGTATTAATGTTCCCCGATTTTGTTAGAACGGTGTTCATTAACACTGAAACATGATTGCAGTACCCTAGACTTCATCTGCTCTGGCTGCTCGTCTACAAGATCTCAAATCGTAATTCTCTGCCCTCTGCTTGGCATCACAATCTGTAAAATTACTACGACACTCAGTGTAGACAAACCGACGGCACAGTCAGATTAAGTCTAGAAGACAACGAACTCGTTTTCATTTTAATCTGCAGCATTTTAAAGGCTATGGGGGGGCACTAGACACAGAAATTCTATGAATTGGCCCCCCAAAAAGAATGTTTCCCCCCCTCCCAGATCCTCTCTGCTGTCAGAGGCACAGTTACCAAAGGGTAAATAAAGCTAAAGTGCTGCTCCAGACTTGAAAATAGTGTGCGGCATGGTCCGGCACATACAAATATTCAGATTAAGAGCGGACCAGGACCTGTCACCGGGCAGTCCCCACTTTCCTAAACTTCACCTGCTCTAGAGAAATCAATAAAAGAATGTGCCCAGGCTAACACTCTAGTTTTAAACTCCTATGCCCAAATCCTGCCACAAGATGGAAGCAAACTGCGTGTTTACCACCAAACACCAGCTGCCTGCAGAATAGCAGTCTTTGTAAACAGAAGGCACAAAGACACGTGGAGACAGCACAGTCCAATGGAGCACTAGACTGTAATCTGGAACCCTCCCAGCACAGCCACAGGCTGCCTGCATGACCAGCAGTGTCATTTAGGGGTGCCAAAGGTTACAGCCAAGACCCCATTAACCCCTCTGAACCCCTAAAACACAGTTTCCACTGGGGTTTGATAATATAAAATGTTTCAGGTGAGGACACTTTGCAACCCCTATGATTCTGTGAAATTAGACTTCACAACAATTCTTTCTTAAATTACACCACTGTACATCCAGTAAGTCATTTAACCTTGTGATTTTGTAATCAGTCCTACAAGCTGTAAAACTAAAAGACAAGTGGGACTCCACTGAAAATGAGTGTCACACAATCCTGGCTCTCACCAATTCTTGAAATGTGCAACCCCCACAGTAAAGGTCTTCAGTAACCTGTGCCCGCAAGAGTTCAGCTACAAATGACACGCCTATATACCTTAATGCATTTCAAATATTTTATATATTTGGCTGGTATACAAAACTGCGCAGCGCAAAGCGTGCACAGAGGTATGCACAAGGATTTTTAAGTACCGTATGATCTGTGCAAACGATGTGTAAACAAGTCTGGGCACGTGGATCAGCAACACCACACATACGGGTGCACACGGCTCAGGAATACACACTTACACGCACCTGTGCACAAGGATCACTGAACAAATCACTGCACATGAATTAGTAATCTGCACAAGAATACAAGCAAATGCTATAGGGTGAGTAAGTGCGCACATCAGCACCTGCATGCATAAAGATTTCACTTTGTCCCTGCACTGCTGCACGTATATCAATTGGTGCATACACATGCCCATGAACGTGGAACCGTGTGCGTCTTTAAAGTTACTGTACTCAGTGCATACAATGCAAACCATAAAAAGCCTGCGCACGTGGATCTGCGCGAATACAGAACGCTACTGCACAGTAGTTGCTCGTATCAGCTGCTGCGCATCGCGGGGTCTTAAACTGAGAACGCAGTTCCTCAAGGAGTGCAAGGAATGGGTGGGGCACACAGTTTCTTTTTTAATGCCTTAAACCGCATTTCCCCAAACGGGATCTCAAACGATTTACTAATGAAGAACAAGGGTTTTGGTCTGCGAACTCGACAGAGAAAATGCAATCGGGCAGGCAGACACGGTGCAACAGCAGTGCTGGTAAAAAAAAGTTTGCAGCGCGCGAAGCCGATAGCAGCAGCTCGGTTAGGACTTCATTCGCCAAACAACTAGGAGGGGGAGCGGAGAGAGGGGGCGGCACCTCCTGCAGCCAGTTTATACCGGCAGCTGCCTTTTAAAGCCGGGACTTCTCGCCAGTAAACTACCCGCACATTGCTGCGCCCGCCCCCCCACAAAAAGCCTCGAATCTTCACACTACAGTATATATGTACGGTCCGCCACCACCATCAATAAACAATACATGAACGCAACGATCTACAGCAACCGACTCGGCATTGCTAAGGGGCGCGTCTTCGCAATACAAGCCCAACGACTATATACACAAACACACACCAACCAAAGCAAGAAGATCCCCACTCATGTACCAGAAGAGTATGTCGACCCCATCCAAAATGCAACACACAAACAACAAAACACATACATACTCCCCTTCGATTCGCTTATTTTCCAAAAGCCTGACAACTGGACGTTTCTATTCTGAACCATGCAATTAGAGACTCTCCACGACAAAAAAATGCCCCAATTGAAGCCTCCCGCGGCAGTACCCCTATGCAGTCATTAGTAAACTGTCCAAGTTATATTTTGCAAACAAAATATGCTATACTGTCCCAATAAACCCCTAATAAACAGACCTACAATGCAACCACTGGACTCCGATGCTGCCATGTGCCAACTGCGTCTTCCACAACTTACATGCCAGCAGCGGAAGACTTGCACGCATGCAGCTGTTAAATGTCCGAAACTGAAATACCGACAAAATCGAGTCTGTTATCGCCGCGGCAGCCACTCACCTTCGGTCTTCAATCCACGATAATGTATGCTTGCACTCGACTCCCACCACCGGCAAACGCACTTGTTTTGAAACCTCCCGATCTTTTTTTTTCCCTTTCTTACCCCGGCTTGGAGTAGAGTACAAATGCTCACGTACGGCTCGTACCAAAACCAGGGATGGAATCTTGAGTAGATGACAGCAGAACGGCACGCCCACACGTTCTGAAGAGGTATACACACACAGTGATGCCGCCAATTGTCTGGCGGCACCCTCCGTTAGCAGGCAGTTTGTAGCGGCAGCTGCGAGCCTCGCTCAAAGCCGGGAGTGGGACCTCGATCAATAGCAAACCTCCTATTGCCACCGACTGGGCAGTTCGCTGCATTGTCTCATGGCGGAGGGTACGACCCTGCTCCCCAAATGCACATAGTGTACCCCGCCAAAACATCCCCCACATGCTGCAAATAGCACCGTGCACATTCCTGTACCAGCAGAGGCGATCTATATCCCATTAGAACATTAACCAAATTTGCCTGTATTTTGTTGTTATATACCACCTTGGCCTACTGCTCAGCAAGTGGTGGTGTCACTAGCCTACTTTGCCCTCTCCCCAGCTACTGGTACAGTCTCGAGTGGTATCACTCACCACCTTGTCCCACTCCCCAGCAATTGTTGCAGACACTAGCGGTGTCACTCACCCGACCTGACCCCCTTATATCCTCTAATGTTGTCACTCATCTCCGTGACCCACTGCCCAGCAAGAGTTGCAAACACTAGTTGTGTCCCTCACCAGATTACTTTTTTTTTTGCAGTCTAACCCCCAAATATTTTCTCAATAAAATTAATTTGTCAAAAATATTGTTTGTCTCCTGTTTTATTACAATGCCACCCACTTCCCAGAGGCCAAAGATATCTCTTCCTGTCCTATCCCTGCTCTGTGGAAAGTGGGTAGCATTTTAATAAAACACATGTAATGTGTACTGTCAAAAGCCCAGTGGCACACAGTATGGGGTGGCAGAGGTTGCTATACAAAAATGAAGATGCATCCTACCCTGTTATGAAAATGAAGTAAGTTCTTAATACCTAAGCAAATTTTAACATGATCTAATGGCAAAACCATACATTTCAACCAGGGCCAGATCAAGCCTTGGGGGGCCTGGGACACTCACAACTTGGGTGGCCATGTAAAACACCCAACTTTTCATACCAAAATGTTTTATTTTGCTCAACATTTACTGAGCACATTGTTTATTAACCATAACAACCACCGTATGGGGAGACTACCCCCATTATTCACAGGAGAAAAAAGTAACTTGAAGTACAACACCCTGTCATGTTGTCATAGTCTGTAATGTTATATTTATTGTACTGTACATGACATGAAGGCCGCCAGGCTCAGATGCTCTGGGGTCTAGATGCTCTGTAGTGAGTTTTGGGGCTTTTATTGAGTCGCTCTCCTCTAGACCCTGTTCAGAAAAAGCAAAGTAATCTTTAAGTAACCTCTTTAATCACAAGTTTATTTAAGGAAATAAATTAAATAAAAATAAACAGTGCTTTACTAAGAGGCATGCATCCTACTCCAAACAACAGTAAGTTACTGTATGTACCCATTGTACAGAAGAGTGCAGTTCCAACGTACAAATGCTATGACTCCAAATAAACAGACTGATGTCATACCTTTATCTGCTCATGGGATATCAAAGGAATGATTAATTCAATTTATTTCAGAGTTAGAGGATCCATGCATGTATACACACACACACACACACGCGTCCCTTTATCTCTTCTTTGATCAATTATCTCAGCATAATAATAAAATACAGATATCAACTTTCTAAGCCACTTACTGAACTCAAGCTGTCTGCTGTTGCTTGGCGCTCCCTTTGAAACTCCTTAGTTTAGCAGCAGCAGGCAGTTTAGAACAGTGCACCAATTAATCATGCTGCTAGCGATAGAGTGGCCGTGGCGTACAGATAGTGAGTGCAGGTGCTGCCGCTGGCAAAGTGCATGCAGAGCCTCAAAAACCGCCAAGAAAGAGTGGTTTAAAAAATGCTGCCCAGATGGATTGTATGCAAAGCTCCTGGTCCTGGCGCCGCTCCTCGTATTATGCAGCGGCAGCCCAGGTCTGGTCGCAACTTGCACCGGTCCAGGTCCAGTCCCAGACTCAAAAAAGTGGAAAACCTGTCAGTATCCTAAGGAGGTAGATCACGGTGCTTGCATAGTTAGCCTTCTTCACTTCTTGTGCCACACAGCGCCAGTTTGTTTTTCTAGCAAGTCACTCGACCCTAGCTGCAGGCTGCAAATAACGGAGGAGGAAGGTGGGGCGAGAGAAATATTCTGCAATGTTGGCTTGCTGGGGACCTATCTGTAGCAGGAGGGTCCGGGGCTTGTGTTTTTGTTTTCTTTTAATTAAAAAGCCTCTCCCAAAGTCTCTTTTTTGTTTGTTTTGTTTTATGGAGCAAGCTCCGGGGGTTGATTCATGCTTGACTCATCGAGGGAGGCATGATTTATTACAAATCCTTACCAGTACTGTACCACCTGAGGGAAGGGGAACAAGAGAAATCTGCAATGTAAGCTTGCCGGGGTCCTATCTGTGGCAGGGGCTTCTGTGTTTTTTTTAATTTTATTTAACAAATGTGCTTCTTCAGTCACGCTGCTCACAGCTTTTAAGGAGCAAGCTGGGGCCTATGGGGAGGTTGACTACAATAACTTCTGCTGGCCATGCAAGGGTGAGGTGGCATGATTTACAAACCACCAGTCCACCTACTAAAAGTGTCTCTCACTTCCGACTACTGGGGGGGCCAGTCTATGGCAGGGGGCCTGGGGCATTTGCCCCATTTGTCCCCCTCTTAATCCAGCCCTGATTTCAACAATACAGCAACTTGCTCCCACATCTGAGTGATTGACAAGTCCATCGTCAAAACTACGGCTTCCCACATCTGTGTGACTTGATAACCCGTTATCACCAGTACTCCACATTTGTATGCTACCTAGGCTTGATAATCTGGGGAGAAGAACCATCTAGGCTCATTTCCAACCTAGAAAATGTAGGGCTGCAGCTTGGGACACTGGGCGTCATTGCTAGATGCAATGTGGCTCTGGCTTAGCTGGACACTTTTCACTTGGGAGGGGCAGTCATAAATAGGGGGGTTGTGCCCTTGAATGCCATCTAGTCCAAACTATTTCAACTGTTTGTCTCCACTCTTTCTTTGCCCTTTGGTAAATTTGTCTTGATGTGAAGGACACTGGTCCCACTTAATTGTACTGAGATGTATATTAAAATAATGTAATAACAAATATATACAAACAAGGGCATTTTAGAGGGAGTCTTTTAACGTTGTGTACCCTTAGCATACTGTTTTTTCAACCATGGAATCTTTCTGCAGTTTTGGCACTTTATTTTTAAATAAATAGCAGAAACTGAAATGTTTTGCACAAGTATTGCTCCTGTCACTTTAAATATTTATTAATTGTGATGATGTCATTGATCTATGGTGCTATAAATATGGTAGAACCACTAGGGTGCACTGTCTTTGAGAAAGCCTCTTGTAGGTGAAACGTTAGAGCGCACTTTACTCCACACCCTGCATGGTGTTTGTTTGTCTGCTGGTTTGCAAACAATAAAAAAACAACTGTTCTTCAGGACTTCAAGGTCGGCTATTTTGTTTTTTTATATTTGTGTTGTGCTGAGGAGAGTGCCGTGACTGTTTTTGCTCCTGTATTTTATGGTACTTAAAAACATACTTTTGGGGCTAATAACTCTAATCAGAGGCTTAGGTACCAACAGTGATCAGTGAGCAAAGAAATGTTTATGCTATACAATTGCTGCACTATACAATTGAAAACAAACAGCCTTACAGGTACAAGTCAAAATTTGCTAGCCACTTCTGGCAGTGCACCAACTAACTGCTGGGTAAGGGCTGCAACTTGCAATCATTTCTCATATTGGACAGTATACTCCCCAGATAAACCTCACTGTTGGTGTTGCTGCTGCTGCTACAGTTGCTTTCTGACTGCCTCTGGGACCCGGGCCTCCAAAGCTGGCTGCTCCCCTTGTCTCATCTCTGCTGCCCCGCCCCTGGCCCAGTTGTGTCCGTCTCCCCATTTCACGCTGTGTGCTCATGAATGAGTCAAGCTCCTTACCTGCCAAGCACTTCACGCTTAGAAGGTCCATCGACCGACAACCATGCTATCCCGACAGTGATCTTGAAGGGAAGGGAGGGAGTGCCGATCAGGCAAGGGAACCGACAACAAAAAGGAACCGTGCTTGTCTACGGCCACTAAGGCTGAGCCAGTGAGCAGGGAAAGTGACCACCAATCCCGCCAAAAATCCAAAATTGCATTGTGTGACCACCATGTCTCCGCCAAGGTACCCCAAATGCCATGATTGGTCTTCGCTCGTCCTCCTCACAATGGTGCACACAGATTGGCTGGGCTAGCAGGGGAGTTAAAGACAGTGCAAATGGCTGGGTGATGATATGGAATGGCATGATTTCAGGACTGTTTTGCCTCCGATTAACCCCTCCCCTGCTGCAGCTGTGTTAAAATCCGGGGGGGCAGAGCCCCTCCTTAATCTTCCTGAGGGGGCTTCAGCCTCTCAGACCCTTCGTAGTCGCCACCTATAGTGCCATGTAGTGCTGTGCTGCACATTGCCAGCACAATAGAGAAGAATGGCTGGGTAGGGGGTTATACTGAGAATTTTATACCCCCCCCCGAGGTGTGGGGAGCCACATAAATGGTTTATAAAGGCATCCCACAGAGAGGGAGTGTGTAAAATTCAAGTTTTACACACCTACCCAACCTTTATTTTATATGATTGCTGGGAATCGTTTTTTCGCCACAGCAATTATATAAAATAAACAGACAACTGCTGTGGAGCCCTGGACCAGTATGGTTTCAACGCAGTCTGCGGTCGGGAATGGAGGAGGAACATTTTCTTTTTCTTTTTTTTTTTCAAAAAGCAGCCCTGTCCAGAGCATTTTTGTAACCCAGTTATTTGTTTATTTTTTTTAAATGTACTTACCACAGAGTCCTACTGGCAGTGAAGTGTGAAGCAGTAACGAAAGCTGGCCGGCATCGAGGAAGGGAAGCACTGCAGCTGGTGCATGTGCAGACCCAGGGAAACCTGGTGCATGTTCGTCATTATAACCAGCTGGTTATAACAGCGAAATTATAACTGGGTATCCCGATGGGAAAAATGAGGACCAGTAATTATATAATGATAATAAAAAAATACACTAACATTGTTATAAATCGCATAAACCACTTGAGCTAAACTCTAGGACCTCAGAGGGATGTCTCTTATGATTGCATGTGAAGGGACAGTATCATGTGATCTCTTGCTCTTGGGTACTGTAAAATACAATATGACTGCTTGCCCTAGGGTGCTGTGAGAAAAAATGTGGTATCCTAATCCTGCCCTTGGGTGCTGTGGGACATGTAGACAATACTGGATGGGCAACTATGTACAGCCAGTGTGTTCTGCCACAGAGGAGTTTTGATTCCCTCTGACCTCGAGAGCGAAGCTTGAGAGGTGGGTAGGGAATCAGAACTTCGAGGTGGCAGAACACACTGGTTGTGCATAAAGTTGCTCATCCAGTATTTCTTGTATTGGATAATATTATGTTAAATGTGCATGCAGCGGTTCTTATGCTTTCAAAATGAAACTGACTTACATAGTCTCTAGAGTTTTCAGAATGCTGTTGTACCACAGAAGGGTAAAATTGCATTCCATGATCTTTGAACTGTGGTACAACAGCATTTTGAAAGGGATGGAGGTCTATACAGAACAATGCTGTACTATACACTATAATGTGATTGCACATCTTTTGGTGCAGTGGGATGCAATGTAATCCTGTGTCCTTGGATACTGTGGAATACAATGTAATCACATGATCTTGATTACTGTGAGATATATAGAGAATAATGCATGGGGAAGTGTGGTTTATGAGGATTTTATGCACACCTGAGGTGTGTGATGCCCCATGAAGCCTGAGGGGTTTATCTGGGCATCACACACCGAGGGTGTGCATAAAATCCGAATTACCACACTTTCCCATGTTTTATTTTTTATATTTACTGGTTAATTTAGAAATTAAGAGATGAAATCAGTTTCTGTGAAGAACATTTATTTTACTTAAATGGAACAGAGTAAAACTGTAAATTAACAGGTTATAAGAATACAACAGCTGAACCTTTTTTTTTTTTTGTAAAGAGCTTATAACAAGTGCTTTAACAGAATTCATAACATTTTAAACATTTTTTTTACCTGAGAATTGTCAACCCCATTTCCCGTTTCAGCTAGGAACCTCCCGAGCGTTTTTTGAATTAGAAGTTTATGCAGCTCAGTGAAACAGAATAGAAAACTTATCTGGAGGGAAGTTTCCAGTGAAAGACAATCTTTTGCGATGTTGTTTTTTCCTCCGTAGCTTTTCTTCTTTCGTTGCGAGTGGAAGCCGTGTCTTTGCTTCCGGGTGAGGAGCGCAAGCAGACCACCAGCAGAGGGAGACTCATGTTTGTTTGTGGTAACTGTGATTTACGGAACTCCATAATTCACAAGTGTGAATTACGGAGTTTCTGAAGGTCTGCCAGTGATGGTTTATTGACCCTAACCAGTAAATATACTGTGATCACCTCTTCTTGGGTATTATGGGACACAGTGTGATTCTGTGCCTTTGGGTGCAGCGTGCAGAGTGATAATGTGCTGTTGGGTGCTGTGGCATGTGATGTGATTGTGTGACCTTAGGTGCTACTGAGCTGAAAGTGATTGTGTACCCATAGGGCTGTGAGGACACAATGTAATTGCACCTGAGTCCTTTGGTGGTATGGGACACAATCTAATTATTTATTTACAAGCAGACTGGAAAAAGTTGGCAGCTCTACATTACGTCAGGTTGGAAAAAGGTGGCAGCTAAGTAAATAAAATAAGCTCAAATAGAGCTCAGTCAGTGAAGTAGGTCCCATATATGCATAGTTTGATGTTTGATATGTGTTCTGAACTGAACCGGGTGGAATGTATGGTAAAACTGGGTTTTATTTGGCTGTATTGGACAGCGCTTACAACAGATAAAAGTGCCTTGCACAGATTAGTCAGTTACAAGCAGCTTGCACTGTATTTTTTAGTATATAGTTGGGGCTTCTTGTGTATGGAATTCAGTGACTCTCAAAAAGTTGTTGTGCACATTCTAAAGATGTTGTTGTACATGTTGTATCAACAAGTGCACCTGTGTCCGTACTTGTGCTGACTCCCGCCTGGCAGCCCGCATTCATTTCACTGAACACTTCCTGCTCACGCTGACTCCTGTTTGGCAGCCTACTTTTATTTAACATTTGGGTGCACCACGCCAATTATCCGAATTCAGGAGCGAACTCAGGCCTCCAGCGGTTGGCTGGGGAAGGGCTGGGAGATGACTGTAGCAGCTGCTGGGCTGCTCTCATCTCCCGGATTGGGGAGGCACAGTTCCTCGCTCTCGGCTGACACCCAGTGGAGACCAGGTGTCAGAGCAGAGTTGAGGACTGACATAACGTAGGGGAGGGTGGAAGGAGCACTTGGCTTGTAGGGGCATGCGCGCACGCTCGCCGCGTCCGCCGTTGCTTCCGGAGGTTGGGGAGAAAACCAGAAAACACCATGTCTCCCCATGGCTGTTTGTGACAGACCCCTCCATTCTTGGGCCCTGCTCCTTGCGGATCCCCCCAACATGACAGAGAGGGGAGAGGCAGACGGGGCTGGGGACGGTGGGGGGCCCGTTGGCAGGGAGCAGGTGGCCACGGTGAGCAAACAGCTCTATAGAAACAAAAAAATATGGGTGATCATACACAACTTATTTTATGTTTCCGTGTCATGGCTGACATAACAGCATGGACTTCTCGAGCTTCTCTCTAGAGGTCAATATTGCTGTTATGTCTACCTCTCGAAGGAAACACAGGCTTGTTGTGTATGGTCATCCATACATTATTCCTTATATTCTGTTGACTGGGTGAGCTAACTGGAACAGAGTCCTTTCTTAAGCAGTAACTCAGGAGGTTATGTAGAGGTAAAAAAACAAAGCACAGGGCAGATGAGATATACACAGTATAAGAGACGGTTACAGGCAGTGTTTACAGAGAGATGTCCCTCAAGCCTTAATCTGAAGGTAATATGGGATTTTGTAATCCAAATGTGGGGCAGTAAGGAGTTCCAAATTTCTGAGGCCCTGAAATTAAAGGCTTTTTGCCCCATGGTTGTGTTAAGTTGTGGATCTTTAAGCAGATTAGCGAGTGCTGTGGGACACAGTGTGATCGTGTGCTGAAGCCCTTGCGTGATGTGGGATGTAATGTGATTGCATGCCCTTGTGTGGTGTAGGTGGGACAAAAAGTGATCATGCAACCTTGGGAGCTGTGAGACACAGAGTTATTATGTGCCCCAGCCCTTCAGTAGTGTGGGAAGCAGTCTGATTACTTATTCTTGGGTACTTTTGGACACAATGAGATGGCAAGTCCTTGGTTCTTGTGGGATGTAAAGAGATTGTGCACCCTTGGGTGCTGTGGGATGCAATGTGATCAAGTACTGTTGTGTACTGTCGATTGCAAAGTCATCACGCTCCAGCTGTTTGGTGCTGTGTGGTCCTGTATGATCATGCCCCCCCCCAGACCTTAGGTGCAATGGGATGCAATGTAATTGCACAGCCCAGAGATTACATTCTAAAGATCAGAAGAGAGAGGATGGATATGACTGAAATGTACAGATATCTATATGGGGTTAACACAGGGTAACTACCAAGAGCTTATTCACCTTAAAGAGCGTTGACATCAGTTTTGGCTCTGGGCAGTCAACCCATAACATGGAGTTGCCTGCCCTAGGAGCTATCCTAGCCATGTTTGGACATTTTTGGTGCAGTATTAAAAACTCATTTGCTCTAACATACTTGTAACTTCCATGAACGTCCGAGCAGCCACTGAGCGCTGCAGCTATGCCCCAATAGCATAATTATAACGTGAAGTACGGAACGGGGCTCCCTATCGACTATGTAATGGAATTGGAGGAGGGGGCTGCCTAAATGTACCTAGATTATCTTTGCTGGCAGTTATACATGTATAGGGCTATAAGGGGGAGGGGGCTGCCTAAATGTACCAAGATTATCTTTGTTGACAGGTATACATGTATAACTTCCATGTACAAGTCAAGCGGCCACTGAGCACTGCAGCCACACCTCTAAAAACAGCATAATTATGATGTGACGTAGGGAACGGGTCTGCAGGTGCTCTATGGACAGTGTAGTGGAACTGGGGGAGGGGCTGCCTAAATGTACCTAGATTACCTTTGCTGGTGGGTAAACACGTATGGGGCTATAATAATATATTATTATAGCTCCATACATGTTACCTGCCAGCAAGACAATCTAGTGCATTTAAACAGCCCCTGACTCCATTACACTGTTCATAGAATGCCTACAACCACGTTCCTACTTCACATCATAATTCTGCTGTTTTAGTGGGTGGTAGCTTGTGAGCCACTCAGCTCGTACATGGAAGTTATGAGCCGGGTGTTATAGAGCAAATAACTTTTTTAATACTGCACTAGAAATGTCCAGATGTGGCTACGATAGCTCCTAGGGCAGGCAACTCCACTGGATGGATTGCCTGCCAGTATTGTATCAGCTGCTCTTTAAGTAATGACACATGTACATGGGGTAATTTACTGAAACTGAAGGGGTGGTCAGAAGGGATGTCCCAAAGTGCCTCTTCACTGAAAGACTGGTGGAAAAATGGAACAATCTGCCTGAGGAAGCTGTGACGGCCAAGACAGTGGATGGCTTCAAGGGACAGTGTGACAGGCATATGGCTATAGTTAGAGGGGTGAGAGCAGAGATAAGGGGAGGGATGGCCAATAGGGCCTACATCAGGTAGATGGGTACGATGGGCAGACTTGATTGACCACTTTGCATTTTTTGCCATAATTTTTCTGATTCTGTGTTAGCCTTTGGTGCTGTGATCTCACCCTGACCCTTGGGTGCTGCAGGGACACAATATGAGTGTGCACCCTTGGGTGCTGTGGAACACGTAAGTGCCCCTCCTGTTTCTGGAGGCTTATCTCATTTGGCTCTCCAACCCACTGCTGCCTCCTCCAGTCCTTTACTGGCATTTGCACTCTCCAGTGCCCCATGTACAGGACTGCATAAAGGGGGACCACAAGGGTAGCAGCTGCTCAAGGACCTGGGTAGGAGCCAAGCATAGGCTGCATTACAACTCTGTGGCTGGAGCCACATAGCTGACCCAAGTTCTTGGCCCCCATGACTACTAAGTGGGACCGGGTGTAAGAGCACCATCGGGTGCATGGCACAGCCACCCCCCCAACCCCAGGACAGGCAGCAGAGTCAAGGAAACTCAGGAGGAGTGCCACCAGCAGAGCACCATTTCTGTGCATGCACGGCATGCTCGACAATGGAGCCAGAGCTCCGGACAAACAACAGGCTGCACACTCCATTTTCAGGAAAGGGTCCTGGCTCCTGGAAAGGCAGCAGAGCCAGGACCAAAGATGATCAGTGCCATCAGGTACTGCAAATGCAGTTTCCCAGACCCATGGCAGGCAGTGGGCCAGGATAAAATAGTAGTAGGCACACATGCACGCCAACCACACAGAGAAAGTGGCTCCAAGGTCACCTCCTACACCAGAGCCCCCGATATGCAAATAGGGCAAGTGCCCGAAGAAAAGGTCACAATCCTGGCACCAGGGCAGACAGCAGTAACAGGACATAACATGAACAGCCCCTCAAGGACTAGATAAAAGGGCAGCAGGAACCTGAAATAAATGAGGGCTGCATATAAACAAACCTGGCAGAGGCCTTGCAGCTCACAACCCCTCAGACCTATTAGGAACAGGAATTATGCCCAAGAATTCTGGCCAGTCAGAAGGCTGCTTGGTCTCTCAGCCTGCATTCCAAACACAGCTTACTCAGGTAAATGATTGACTGATGAAGCCTCAAGTTTCTACCCATATAAAAGCATCTGCCACCATGACCCTGGGCTAAGTTTTGCCAGTGTGACAGTGAGTAAAGCCATGAGCCGGTGAGCCACTGCATACCAGAAACCACAGACCTAGCAAGAAAACAAAGACTGGGAACCCAGCAGCAGATTCTTGTGACAGGAAAAATAGAATCGACAGAGAGAAGGCAAGGAGTGGAGCCTGGGTTTTCCTGCACTACCAGTGACTTTCTACTCTGGGAGATGAGCTCCACTGAGGATCTTCCGAATGATTGAGGTCACTTTCCTGCTTCAGGTTCCCCGGACCCTTGCACCTACAGCAAAAGACTGACCAAGAGAGAATAGAGACTGGTAAGAGAAAATCAGACGACACCAGGGAAGCCTTTCTAGCCATCTTGCCTGCTCAGCCATCAGACGCCAAAGGAATCTATCAAGTTTCAAAACTGAGAGTAACCATCAGAGTTTCTGCCCTGTACCTGGGGAAATTGTGATTTGAGCCTAAGACAGAGAGAGAAGCCCTGGGCAGGACTGTGCCGTTTTAAGGCCCAGGCAGAAAACCTATGAAGGCCATCTGGCTTCCATTTTGTGGATTACTAACAGGGGCTCCTTTTCTGAAAGTTTCAAGTTAATTGTTCAGCAACAGTCTGGAGTTCACAATGGTTTGTTTTGCCTGCAGCAGTTTAAAGTGTGTCACTGAGCCACCTGCCCTGCTAGCAGCAACTGCATCCCCTGTGAAGTGCCCACTGCAACAAAAAAAAAAAAGAGGTAGCAGTATCTATACTATAAGCAGACTTCAAGGCAATAAACAATTCAATGCTTTGCCCCACAAATTCTGCCCATCCCCTGGCAGTCCTTAAGCCCCAATGTGAATGCACCCATCTTAAATCCCCCCAAAGGCCGTGGATGAGAGATCTCTCAAATAGTTGCAGTGGGTACCACACTGAGAACACTGATGCTGCTAGCAGGGTGGAGCTTGGTGGCATGCTTTAAAAACAGTTGCAGGTAAAATACGGTTCAATACACTGTTACTCAGCACAAACTTTAAACTGGTGCAACAAATGGAAAAGGGGCTTCTATTTGTAATCTAAATGGGACTTGGTGGCAAGCTGACCTCAACATGTCTTCTCCCTGGGCTTCTCTCACTGGCACAGTCTTGCCCAGGACTTCTCCTTTAACTCCTGACACAATAACTCTCTCCCCAGTTGCAGGGTCGAGCCCTTGGTTTTACTCACGGTCCTGATGCCTTGAAACACTACCTTGGGTACAGGTTGCTGTAACAGGCTAACTGGATGCTGTGATCCTGGCTGGGACGCTGGCTTCCCCCGACAGGCTGATGGCTTTTCTCTGCTTCACTTCCTTCTCTGCTTGTCAAGCTACGGGGCCTGCATGAAGGCAGGTGCCTTCCTGGACTGGACACACTAAGAGCTGATACCCCAGAGGGGAAATGTCTGTGGAGGGGCAGCAAAACCCCAGCTCCAACTTGCCTTTTAAATAAAAGTTTTGATGAAAACTTCTTTTCTTCTCACACACACACTTTACTTTGGGAGGCAGTATAGCGCAGTGGTTTAAGGCTCTGAGGTGCAAACCTGGAGACCTGGGTTTGAATCCAACAGCCACCACTTGCATACTGTGTGATCCTGAGCAAGTCACTTAACTTCCTCGTTCTCCCAGGCTGAACCTGTAAACAAGCTTCAGCTTAGTGTCTCTCTCCTAGTAAACAAAAAACGTGTAGTCTGCCATACAGACCAGGTGTGGGCAAACCATGGCACACCGGCTCATACCTCAACATACAGTCACTCTCCCTAAAGTCTGAATGAACTGCCACAAACTTTAAAAATCAGCTCCTTTTAGCCAGGCTGAAACTCAACGCCTGATTGGTCAGTCTTGTTCACAGGCACTCAATCTCTGACTTGCGCTGTTTTTCCATTGGCTGAAATTGGTGGGCAAATTGCATCTGACTGCGACCACTTCCTGTGGTGCTCTGCAGCTCTGGTCACTCATGAGAGCCGCCTTCTTTGCTCACATTACAGTTCCAACTAGGGCAGATTGCTGCCTCTTTACTAATGGTCTCACATTGTGGTCCTTAACATGTCCTGGCCCTGCTGACTGTCATGGAGCCAGGGATGTGTTTATTTTACATGGTACACAGCCCGTTTGCTGTTGGATGCTGTGATTTCGGTGGTAGCCATTCTCACTGCTCTCCCACTGTTGTGCTCATGCACACATAAATATTTCATTCCCAGCAACGTTGCCCTCCCTGGGGCCAGGAAACTCATCATTGAGTGCCTGATGGTGAGATCTGGCTTTGATCCTGGCTCCACTTGCTTCCATGTAGCCGGGATCCACACTTGGAGCAGGTATGCTGCTCAGTTTCACTCTTCGAGCTCTGGCTCCATTTCACACTCTTCTGCACATGCGCAGCTGCCAGACGTGCTGCCGCACTCCATTCTGTTTCCTGTTCCCTGAGCCATTCCCAGTCCTGGGCTCGGGAATCAGAAAAGCATGTTGCTCTTTTTCTCTTTCCCCGCCTCTGCCCCAGGAGCACTGTAGGGGCCCGAGGACAGAGGGTGATGGGCAGCAACGGCCACAGATTTCTCAAGTGGAGCCCTGGTTTAAATCCCACCAGGTCTCCTAGCTACAACTTTGCTGGGCCTTCTGGTCTCCACCTTTGCTGTCCTGAGGGGGCCAGAGGGTGAAGACTGGATCACTGGCGCCCACTGGGACACCACAGTAAGCCCCAGAAATGCAAGAGGGGGCTTGCACACTCCCCGTCAGACTCTTGGCACACTCAACAAGGCATTGTTTATACTGTCCATAAGTCCAAATGACAGTAGCATAAGCATTCACATCACAATATATACATTTCTAACTAACACCTAAAGCCTATCTACTCAGATCATTTGTACATATTTATATATTGGACATTTCTGGCTAGACAGATGTTACCTATCTAGCCACATGCAGTAGTTGGTAGCATCAGTTTACATTTCCCCACACTGAACTGTAGCTCGGATAGTAAAGCATACACAATGGGTGCTATGACTTTACGGGCCATGTGACTGGGGAGATCGGAGGAGACATGGAGGCTGTCATAGGCAGGGCCACTGGAAAATTGCGGAAAAGGTCTCCCAAAATTGCGGAGCATTTTGCAAAAATTGCAGGAAATTGCAGGGGTTCTCCTATAGACCCTGAGTGCTTCATAATAAATCTTTATATGTTTTCTGCAGCATATATTAGCCAGTATATATTGCTAAATGAATACACTGACACCTGAATATGGTTTAAAACATAAAGAAAAGTTTATGTTCCTAAAAAGAATACTAAACTGATAAGCTATCATAAGCGTTGCCTATCTTCCAAAATTTAAAAGCATCTGCCTCATACAGTGCTAAATAGATTCTATAAAGTGAGCCACAGCAAATCAATATTAAACAAAGCCAGAATAAATATATATTTTTTTGTTTCTGGCTGTAGAATAATGCAGCCTAATCAACAGCTGTTTAAAGTGCTCTGCCAACTAGTCACCCACTTTGGTACAAGGAAAAATAAGCAGAGAGAGTGGTGAATAATTGAGTTTTAGTAAAATGTTGTTAAACTGTTTAATGATCATAATTTGTACTGTAGGTACTGTACACTATTTTTGGAATCACATATTTAAACATTAAATCTGGGGGTTATTGGGGTTGGCAATATAATCTAGAGGACAGCGTAACAAACTGTGAATGAGCTGACGACATCTAGCAGACCTGGGTTTGATTCCCACAACCTCCACTTGTATACTGTGTGAGTCTGAGCAAGTCACTTAACCTCCGCAGTGCTCCTGGGTTGTACCTGAAAACAGGCATTTGTGCCTAGTGGGCCTTACGTGGTTACCAAAAAATGCAAAAAAAAAAAAATACCAATATACTTTTACTGCATCATACAGTAGTCAGGGTACCCTGTAATTTACCTTTGTTTTACTCTGGCTGCAATGATTTTGTTTAGTTAAAAATAAATGTTCATATATATTTTGTGTTATAAGCTTGTTTTTAGACTTTAGTCAGGTTTTTATTGTAGTCTTTGCATTGAGCATCTGGGGGTAACTGCTAAGAGTGAGCTCACTGTTGGCTACTAGCTTATTCAAGTTTAAAATTGGCAGGGCCATGCAAAAATCCTCAGCTGTTTGAATCAAAACTAGTCTGAATGAAAGTATGCTCACAAGGAAAAACTTGCCCTGCCACTTACAAAAAGGCTTCATAGTTAGCACCCCATTTAAGTGAATGGGATCATTTGCACCTTTTATGCCATCTTTTGTTTCAGTCTGTGTGGCAACAAAAAGTTTTCTGATAGACTGCTTCAACACAGAACAAATGTTAAGTGTTTAAGTGTACTTATGCTTGGCCAGTGGATTTTGAAACCAAACACGACATGGATTCAAAAGAAATCAGTGCCACATAAAACCCTTGCCCTACCTTGCACTGCATTGTTTTGGCCAAACCCAAGTCTGCATGCAAAATTGTCAATATATTTGAGAGTATTTTATTAAAAATGTTAATACTTTTTACACAGTTCAATATAAAAACTCAAAAACTGCAAGAAATTGCAGAACGTGTCAGTTTTTGTAGAGAATGGTGAAAATTGCAGATTCCGCATAAAAATTGCACGCGCAATTTTCCAGTGGCCCTGGTCATAGGTGAACTTGATAATGGGCTTGGGCTCACATCCAGACTTGCGGAGTTGCACTGTTTCATCCTAGGAACAGGCTGCATGCATGCTCATCCTGCTCTGTGTCCAGCACAAGTGCATTGTCAGGAATCACAGGGATTACTTCCATCTCTGGGATTTGTTCCTCAGCATCCAACACCACTTCATTGTCCCTAATAGGATCTTCAACTTGCTCAATTACCATTTCTTCAGGCACAAAGGGTGTAGCTTCTGGGTTCCATTCATAAGGCAGTTCATGGGTTGCAACGTTCTCAGTGAGGGCTGAACTAGTGGATGGTTTTAAATTTCTCCAGTTCCTTTGCTGAGATGGCACACAGAGCATAAATTTGGTACTATGGTGCAACATGCAATATCATCATATTTTCCTCTCCCCTTGTACTGTATGTGTGATCTACATGGCCTGGGTTGTACCTGAAAACGGTCTCTGGGACCAGAGTAATTACCAGGTTACCAATTAAATTAATAGATAAATCAATCATCACTGTTGTCAGAACTATTATACACTAGCTGTTGAACAGAAACTGCAACTAAATCACTGGTACCAATACTTAACATTTCAGCTCTTTGTGGAGTTGTTTGACTCTGTTTTTGATTTCTGCAGCCATTGGGCATCCAATTTCAGTTGTAAGTTCAGGCGCAATGTCTCCAATGGGTAAGAGGTGGTTTCTATTGATGGTCTTTTCCAGGCCCTTACCATGTTCCTGGTGAATCTTGTAAACTGGCAAGTCAGGTATTGGTTCTACTATAATATAAAATTCTGAAACCCAATGGCCTTGAATCTTGTGTTTTCCTTGAAGGCCCCAGTTTCTCAAAAGTACATGGTCTCCAACCTGTAACACCTGGTGACAAACTTTTTTGTCGTACCTATTCTTGTTTGCAAGGTTGATTTTGGTTGCTGCCTCAGAGGTGAGTTAGTAAGCTGATGCAATCTCCTGGTGTACTCTTTTTATTTTTGGGTCTGGCCCCCCTTCCCTGAAGGGAGCTCAGCCCTGTCCACATGCTGCCCCCCCATGCCCAGGCTTACCCCCCCTGGGCGGGCACCCCCTCCCCACACTCCTTAGTAATGTGCCCTGGCTTACCCTCCAGGGTGGGGCCACAGGAGCAGGATCCCACTGGCGGACACTGTTGGCAGCAGGGACAGCGGTGGAACAGGGCATCATGCTTGGGGGCTGGAATTTTTATGACTTGAGGCAGTACCTGGGGGCGGGGATGTGCAATGAAGTCCCACCTCCGCCCCCCCCCCAGGTAACAGTGTTGGCACAATGGATCCCACTAGCCTCCGCCAGAGGTCCATGGTGTGCCGGACACTCTACCCCCACCCCCGGAGAAGGAGAGCAGTCTCGGATGCTCAGTCCTTCTCCCACGACGTCCCAGTCCATTTCCAAACCTGGGTCATCAGAATCGCAGTAGGACGCCTTGCCTCTGCGCTGACGGCCAGCCTCCTGGTGTACTCAAAATAGGTTTCTTCAGATGCACCATCTGCTGAAACTCCAAAGCATAGGTCCACTGGTAGCCAAACTTCTCTTTCAAACATCAAACAAAAGGGCGACCTTTGAGTGGTGTCATTTCGAATGCAGTTGTAAGCATGCACCAGAGAACTTACTTCCCGATTCCAGTTGGGTTTCAGAGCTGGGTCCAAGGTGCCAAACATGTCAAGTAGTGTGCATGGTTAAATTGTTCAGGATAAGGGTCCCCCTGCTGGTGGTAAAATATGGTTCTGCACTTTTGGATACTGTCAGTTGCCAGAAATTCTTTTACAAGTCTACTTTCGTAGTCCTTCCCTTGGTCCGAGTGGATCCTTTGAGAGATGCCATAGTGATTTACGTATTAATGTTGCAACACTTTAACAGCGGTTGCTTTTTGGTCTCTTGCAGGGTACGCTTGACCAAAATGAGTGTAATAATAGTATTACCAGAACGTTACCTATGTTTTTTTTTCCATCGGGCTCCAAAGGAAGGAAGTCCATTTATGCTAGCTCCAGCGGCCCACTGGTTGTGATGTTTACCAAAGGTGCAGTTCTTTTTGGTAAAGTCTTTCTTTTGGTGTAACTGAGGTGGGTTTTGTAATGCTTTTCAACTTCTGCATCCATTTTGTGCCACTAGAAACAGGCTCTCATTAAGTCCTAAGTATGTCAAAACTCCAGGTAACCCATTTCGTCTTGTAGAGATTTGATAACAACTTTTTGGTACTTCACTGGCAACATCAATTGTTGTCTAGGGAACTTAGGGTGTCCACTGTCTGGACTGGTTCATATTAGCAGTCCATCTTTTAGACAACCTGTTCCACTTTCTCAATAACAGGGGTATATCTGGGTGAACTACTGGTACTTCATCTGCATCATAGCCTTTCTCTATGGCATGTATCACTCCATGTAAATCCCACATCCCATTTATTCAATGAGAACACTTTCTGGCTGTTAGCTAACTTGTTACTCAGGCTCCACTGGTAGTGATCAGGTATGGGTGAGTCTTATTTATTTTTAGTTTTATTTATTTATTTATTTCAATCTAGGATTACAATACCTTTGAGCCGAGGCTCTTTTACAAAGGTTCCACGTCAGCGTGTGCAACAGTCATCATTTTTAGTTACAAACATATAGTCACTGACTTACAGACATGTAATAACCAGTACAAAGACTTGAGCTATGAGTAAGACAAGGAAGGAGGAGGGGGGGGAGTAAGGGTAGGAGATCGAGGGGGAAGGAGGTGCAGGGGTAAGGGGAGTATGGGAGGTGGTTGGGGCAGGAGTGGAGATATCAGTGGGGAGGTGGCGAGGGCAGGAGACAGTGCAGCAGAGGGCCTTGTCGAGGGAATATGACAGGTAAGGTGCTAGGGGTGTAAAGACTGATTGTAAGTGCTGGGTGCTGAGGCATGTGCAGCTGGAACGGTGGAAATGTTAAGATGGGCAATCGCAGGATACAAGCAGTGAGAGGCACAGCTTGGACTTGAAGAGGCCGAGTGTTGGAGCGGTCACTATGTCGCTGCCAAGAGAGTTGAGCCAGTTGGATGCCCGATAGGTGAATGATCTTTGGTGTATGCATGTGCACATGCATATTTTCCTTCCTGGACCTGCTGCCTTCCCCGGGGCCGGGAAACTCATCACTGTGCCTGATGGCACGACTTGGCCTTGATCCTGGCTCTGCTTGCTTCCTTTGGAGCCGGGATCCACCCTTGGAGCGGGTGTACTGCTCCCAAGTCAAACAGAACAAGGTTGATCTCAGAGGCAGTAGCTACTTCAGGGTCCACTCCGGTCACACTATCAGCATGAAAGATATTTGCCAGCACTCGGTCTTCCTCAGGATGATAGGTTTCTCTGTCTCATTCTTCACCCTTGCAGTCATTCATCCAACCCAGGGGGTAGACTGTGGTGGCATCACTCCTCTCTGGACCATCAGTCCTTCTAGTAGGCTGTTGTCAGCAGGTGCATCAATGATGAGTGCCGGTCCAGCTGGCTGATGCTTAAACTTGGCTATTCTGACCACTCGGCACAGTGCATTGGGTGGTAAGACCACTTCCCTATTGTCAACTCTGTGAATCACCGCAGTGGGCTCTGCTGTTACCACTATCTTTGGGGCATCAAGTTTCAGACTCACTCTCTTTACTATTGCTTGCAATTGCAGACTCTGTAAACACTGTGCTCCTCCTCTCTCAACACATTTGGACCAGCCTCCCAAACATATCAGCAGTGGTTCCAATCAACATAGGGGTATTATCCATGGTCTTGGATTCAGGACAGATCAATGCTGTGGCATCAATTCTATGTGGCACTGCCTTGCCCCCTCTAGAGAACTCAAATGGTATGATGCAGTTACCATCGTAAGTATAGTTGGTGTCGCTCAGGCCCCCACAGGGAAAGTCCTTTCACAGGCATGAGAGGCAGGTGTCTTACATGGCTGTTATGTTTATTTTACAGGGCACACAACCCGTTTGGCTGTCAGGTCCTGTGATTTGGGAGGCTGCCATCCTTGCCACTCTCTCACTAGTGTATGCATGTGCACATGCATATTTTCCTTCCTGGACCTGCTGCCTTCCCCGGGGCCGGGAAACTCATCACTGTACCTGATGGCACGACTTGGCCTTGATCCTGGCTCTGCTTGCTTCCTTTGGAGCTGGAATCCAACCTTGGAGCGGGTGTACTGCTCAATTTCATTCTTGGAGCTCTGGTTCCATTTCATGCTGTTCTGTGCATGTGTAGCAGCCAGAATGCTGCCGTGCTCCATTCTGTTCTAGCAGCCTTGCTCCCAATGCCCCCAACCCTTACCGTCTTAATTCTTTTTTCAGTACTCTGTTTGGGCTGCCTATACTAGGTCGAAACCTGCTTATGTGCTTTGTGTTTGAGGGCTTGTATAACCTAACCCTCACTTTTTGCTTGACCTCTATGCAGCTCGACTTTTGATTGGGCAATGTATTTAGTTGTGTTGTGCTGCTTTTACTTTTGTAGCTGGGTCTTGTAACCCTGTCCCTTGACTTGTGCTCTGCTTATTTGTGATTTTTGTTATGCCTTTTCTTTGTGCAATGTATCTTGCTGTGTTGTGTTGCTATTACTTTTATAGCGGGATCTTGTAACCCTGACCCTTGACTAGCGCTCTGTTTTTTCTGTGATTTTATTTACCTTTTGTGCCTGTTTCCCCATGTCCCCCTTCCCCGGGTGACACCTGGAAACGAGCCTCGGTTCATGGTGCCTTTCTCGGTTATCAACTATTAAATAAATAAATAAAATTGTAACTCCCGTTCTCCAACCTGTTACTTGTCCTGAGTTCAGGGAACCAGAAACACATGTTGCTTCTTTTCTCTGTTCCCTGCCTTGGCCCTAGGAGTACTGTAGGTGCCCGATGACAGAAGGTGCTGGGTAGCAATGGCCGCAGATTTCTTGAGGGTAGTCTTGGCTTAGTAAAGGAGGGAGGAGTGGGCAGAGGGGGACCTGGAGAAGACTGAGATACCAAACGCATACTTTTGCTCAGTAGTCACAAGAGAAGGGAAGGGGGAGGGACCGATATTAGCAAGTAGACACACACACAGGAAAGAGGGGTGGACACCAGTCCATTCACAGTGGAGAGAGTCCTAAAGGAACTCTTGAAACTAAAGGTGGATAAGGCAATGGGGCCGGATGAGATACATCCCAGAATACTACAGGAGCTCAGAGACGTGATACTGTCACCACTGACAGCCCTATTCAACAAATTGTTGGAAAAGGGAATAGTACCAGAGGAGTGCGAATGTGATACCCCTTCACGAGAGTGGGAGCAAGGCAGAAGTGGGTAACTATAGACAGGTCAGTTTGACCTCAGTGATGGGAAAGAAGATAGAATCATTGTTAAAAGAAAGGACTGCAGAATATCTAGAAGCCAGTGGGGCACAGAACCCAAGGCAACATGGATTCATAATGAGAACATTGTGTCAAATGAATGTGATAGTTTTCTTTGACTGGGTGAGAAGAATAGTAGATCAGATGGGACTGTGGACATGGCCTACCTAGATTTTAGCAAGGCATCTGACACAATCCTGCACAAGAGGCTAGTAAACAAGCTAGACAATCTGGGAGTTGGTCCCAAGGTTTTCTATAATTGTATTGCATTCTTTTACTGTGCCATCTTGTTGTGGCCAGGGTTGTACCTGAAAATGGTCCTCTGGATCAGTGTACCTACCCGGTAATCAAAGACATAAATAAAATAAATAAATAAGGTGGTAAACTGGGTCAGAAACTGGCTTAGCAACAGGACTCAGAGGGTGGTGGTAAAATGAGTTCAATCTGATGAAAGGGGGTAACCAGCGGGGTGCCACAGGGTTCAGTACTGGGGCCAGTCCTCTTTAATGTCTTCATAAGTGACATTGCGGATGGACTCGAAGGAAAAGTATACCTCTTTGCAGAAGACACTAAGATCTGCACTAGGGTTGACACTCCAGGTGGGGTGGAGCAAATTAGGAGAGATTTAGTCAAATTGGAGGTGTGGTCAAGAGTGTGGCAGCTTGGATTCAATGCCAAGAAATGCAAAATCATGCAGTTGGGGAACAAAAACCAAGGGGAGGAATACACAATGGGGGGGGAAGTACTAGCAACAACCAAAATGGAAAGGGACCTGAAGGTAGTCATTGTCACAAACCCACTCCTAGGGGTCAGGCACACTGAGCTCACAGTGCCCACCCTTAAATGCAATCTGTGACAGGGAGGGGCAACAGGGATACCCTCCTTGTGCTTTTAGAATGTTCGCTGAGGTCACAACTACACCTCTGCCACGAGGATCCAGGGCATCCCTCTAACTCTGGATAATGGCACAATACCAGTCTTGAGTCTTGTGGTCAAATATGAACCCTTCCTTGGCTATTACACACAGGTGGAAGACCCAGGTATCACACTCTCTTCAGGGTAGCAGAGTGAAAACCTGATTGTGCCTTCTCCCTACATGACATACAACAGCCTGGTTCAAAATATTTGTAGACTCTGGTATTCTCCCTATCCTTCCAGATCCCTTATAGGCCCTTTTCTCAATTTGGTTGCTTATACTGGCCCTTTTGGCAATAACAGTTTTCTCAGATTATTAATAAACCTTCTACAGTCACACATATAATATAAGAAATTCTCACTCAGACAGAATTCATTGTAAAAACAAATGTTTTACTAAAATATTTAAAATAACTACAGTTACAGCTAAAAGTGAATATTAATTTGGGTTACGTACAATGAAACGCACTAAAACAGCTAGTCTACCTGAGGTACAAAGATTTCAAAGTCCAGAGAATCACTGGTTTGCAAAATATTTCAGTCTTTCTGTAGCAGCCATTGATTCTTAGGCAGTCTCTTTACTGACAGGTGTTCTTTGTGGTCAGGAGAGGGTTCAAGCAAAATGTGCATCCAAAAGCCCTGAGCTAGGGCTATTTATACCTTTGAAATAGTGAGTGAAAATCCCACAACTTTTAGGCAAGTATATGGCACTGTTGTGCTGTTTCCAAAAATTTCCAAGAATATTAAAAATCAGATTCTTAGACCTATAATTAGCATGGATGTGACATGTCAGAGTCAAGCCCTTTGAAGTCCCCTGTAGACAATTGGCATCCATAAGATAAAATTCACACAGGTTCTCTAGGAAGCATGTTCTTCTCCTGTTACCCCATAAAATGTAGCATATTATAACAGCTTCCTTAGATCAAATAATTCTGCTCCTGAGTGAATGGTTTTATGACATACAAATGGATTTTGGCATATCGCTGTTAAAAAAACTGGGAATGCAATTTCAGTTCCTGGCAAACAGTTGCTTTTAGGTTAAAAGAAGGTCAAGACCTTTTTTTTTTTTTAAATCTAGGCCTGGATATTCAGACTGTACCTGGCAGTGGCACAAGCCTGGGTGCAGTGCAACTCGGATGTGCCAGGACCAGGGCCTGGTGATATTCAACGGTGATGCACCATGGCGCAGCACTGTTGAATATGGCATAGACTGTGCATGGCGCAGTGGGACTGCGCAGGCACAAGCCAGTAGCTAGGGAGCACAGAGATGCACCAGTGCAAATGCAGTTGCGCTGGGTGCATCACCCGCGATATTCCGCGGAGGGCATGCAAATGAGGCCATAATATATGCAAGGTGCAAACAGGGCCATTTGCATGTCATTATGGCCCCATCTGCATGCCTTGCGCAGGGCAGCCTGGTGACTTGCACCTGGCACCCTGTACAGCATAACGTATGCAATGGGGATCCCGGGGCATCCCCCGCCCTGTAGCCGCAATCGTGGTGAACGTAAAATAAAACATTCCCTGGTAGTCTAGTGGACCCCCTCCCTCCCGAGTCCCCAATAAATGTAATGTAAGACCATCCCTGGTGGTCTAGTGGTCCCCCCTCCCTCCTGTTACCCCAATCGCGGTAGATGAAGACTACCTCAGTCCCTGACAGTCCAGTGGTACCCCCCCATTGCTGTGATCACAGTAGATGTAGTATAACCCAGTCCCTGGTAGTCTAGTGGAACCCCCTGCCCGTTGCTGTGATTGCGGTACATCTCTGTCATATACATTCCTGGTGATCCAGTGGCACCCCCCCATCCCTACCATCCACACCGAACCCCTTGCCCACCCCGCTTCCCCCCGTCATCGATGGGGGGGCTGCAACCCACCTGCATATCACCCAGCCACTCACTGAATGACAGGTACAGTATGGGCTGTAAGCCCATTGGTCCCCAGTGTGGACCAATAGGCATGCAGGGCATACTGTACTAAACAGTCCCAAATATGTGAATGACTTCATTCACTTATTTGGAGACTGTCTAGTACAGTATGCCCTGCAAGCCTATTGGTCCAATATCAGACCAATGGGCTTACAGCCCATACTGCACCCGTCATTCGCCGGTGGTATGTGGGCATGTTGCAGCCGGTCGACCGATGATGGGGGGGCTGGGCAAGGGGTTTGGTGTGGGTGGGCAAGGGTGGAGGGTGCCACTGGATCACCAGAAATGTAGTTGATGGAGATGTACTGTGATTATGCAATGGGTGGGGGATTCTACTAGACTACCAGGGACCGGGTTATACTACATCTACCACGATCGCAGCAATAGGTGGGGGGGTTACCACTGGACAACCAGGGACTGAGGTAGTCTACATCTACCGCAATCAGGGTAACGGGAGGGAGGGGAGACCACTAGACTACCAGGGATGGTCTTACATTACATTTTCAGGTAATCAGGGACTCGGGAGGAAGGGGGGCCCACTAGACGACCAGTGATGGTTTTACATTACATTTATCAGGGACTTGGGAGGGAGTGGGGTACAGCTAGACTACCAGGGTGATGTGTGTGCTTGTGGACAGTGTTCTGGGTGGGCGGGTGGCCACCCATGGCTGGCGGCTGCTGTGTTGTGCCCTGCAATACAGTAGCCCGCCTGTGGGTGACTGGGGTTTGTTACCATTCCTCACTGGCTCAACTTTGAGCCCTCCTATGTGGCGCAATGCAGGGTTGCGCCAGCATATGCACCGCATATCCCGGGCTGAATATCGGGATGTGCCGCATATGCATGGGCATGGCCCCTGCATCTGCGCCGCATACAATTACATTGTGCCCCACCACATCGGGATTTGCACTGCACCTGGCAACCCTTTCAGTATCCACCAGGCACACTGCGGGTTTGCGCCAGTGCAACTCTGTTGCACCATGCGCAATCCCTTTGAATATCTGGGCCCTAGTCTTTTCCCTATGTGCCTTTGTGCTGACACTGGCATGTACAAATAATTACATAAAAAAAACATATATACAACATAATAATATCTACAAATAAGGGCTAGCAGCCAAGCAGCTTGCCACGCCCCTCCCTCCTAGACTGAATTTGTAGGAATCCATCCTAGACATGGTATGATTTTCACAAATTATGTTCACTGTTCTGACTGATGAGATAGCCCATCTGCGTTGGCATTGGCCGATCTGGCCCTGTGGGTAATGGTCATATGGTAGCCCTGTAAGGAATACTCCACCTCAAGAGACGACCATTTGTTTTCCCCATCTGTGTTAGCCACACCAGGGGGTTATGATCAGTCTGTACCTCAAAGTGCCTCCCATGGAGGTATGGTTCTAATTTCTTCAGGGCCCATACCAGCGCATGGCATACCTTTTCAACTGTGGAATAGGCTTGCTCCCGGGGAAGCAACTTTTTGTTAAGGTACACTATTGGGTGATCTTCCCTTGGTTAGAGGTCTGACTGAGGACTGCTCCAATCTCCACATCTGAGGCATCTGTTTGGACTACAGATGGCTTACTGTAATCTAGACTGGCCAACACAGGGGCACTACACAGTGCCTCCTTTAGCCGTGCAAAGACTGGTTCACAGTCTCCCATTTTACCGTTTACAGCATTCTTTTCTTTAGCAGGCCAGAGATGGGAGCTGCCAGAGTACTGTAATTTGGTACACATTTGCGATAGTACCTGGCAGTCCCAAGGAAACTCTGAACCTGCTTCTGGGTTTCAGGCCTGAGCCCCATGTCTGTCGCCTCAATCTTGGCTTGATTGGGACAAAGCTGTCCCCACCCCACTACATGTACTAGGTATGCCACCACTGCCATGGCCACCTGGCAATTTTCAACCTTGACAGTGAGCCCAGCCCTCTGTATCCTGCCCAACACTTCCCTCAGGTGGGACAAGTGTTCCTTCCAACTGGGACTGAAGATGGCAATATCATCCAGATATGCCACTGCATACTCTTCAGTACCATGTAACACCTGGTTGGCCAACCTTTGGAAGGTGGCAGGGGCGTTCTTCATTCCGAAAGGCATTACCCTGAACTCGAATAATCCTATTGGAGTGATGAAGGCCAAGCTCTAACAGTTAACTCCATTTGCCAATACCCTTTTGTCAAGTCAGTGATGGTAAGGTATGTTGCCCCTCCCAGCTTGTTCAGTAGTTCGTCCATCCATGGCATTGGGCAGGGGTCAGACTTCGTTGAGACCATGATAGTCCACACAAAAGTGAGTACAGCCATCCAGTTTGGGAATGAGGAATACAGGTGAGGTCCAGGGGCTGTGAGATTTCTGGATTATCCCTAAATCTAGCATTTCCTCCCCCTCCCTCCTAATGTCCTTTAGGATGGCCTCAGACACCAGGTAGGCTGTCCGCCATATGGGTGCTTGCGTTCCCGTGTCTACATTGTGTGTCACTAAGGGGGTTAGTCTAGGCTAGGCCATAAACATTAGGGGCAAAGTAAGCTAAAACTTCCTCATTCCTGGTCTGTTCTGGGATCAACTGGAGTGACAGTTTGATTGCCTCCACAGAGGACTCCCACTTGCTTTCCTCCAGCAAGTCCAATGGGGGTCTTCTTTGTCCGTTCCCTCCCCACACGGGAGAAAATCTCTAGCAAGGCATCTACCACTTTGTCCTAAGTAAGGATAGGGTGACCGCTTCTAGGTATCGGGTGGCATAATCGACAACCGTCAGGATAAACCTCTTCCCGGGGGAGCTTGAGGTACTGAAAGGTCCTTCCTACTCTCTGGAATGGCTCCTCCACAATGGGCAAGGGAATTAGGGTGGCTTTGGAGTTACTCCCTGCCTTCCCTATTTGTTGGCACCGGTGACAAGACCTGCAGTATTCCTTCACCTGCGGAGTGAAGCTGGGCCAATAGAAATTCTGGGCCAATCACTGCATGATGCGCATGATCCCCAGATGTCCGGACATGGGGATATCATGAGCGCTCTTGAGCAACTGCTCACAGTAGCCCTGGGGAACAGGCTGCCTGCGCATCACCCCTCCCTCTGACCTTATGTCCTGTGTATACAGCAGTCCATTGTCCCAAAATCCTCGATGTCTCATGTCACCTCCCTACGTCCCGTCAGATTCTACACAAGCCCTCAGTCTCTCCAAAATAGGATCTGTCCTCTGAGCAGCTGCAAATTCTTCACACTTTCCCAAGGCATTGGACATGTCCCCTTCAGTTTCTAAACTGGGGTCCATAGCTTTAGCGTCAGGGCATTCAGGGTCACTGCCATCGCTAATCTTCTGACTACTGGTTACCCCTCCCTCCTCAGAGTAACCTTCTGTAGCTGTTTTGTGAACTGCTACATGGGGAAGTCCTACCTCACTTTCAGTACTCTCCATTTCAGGAGACACAGGCTGGAGAATCAGCATCCCATTGTTTTCCACAGGGGCCTCTATGGGGTCCAGGGAACTACAACTGGCCTTTGCCATCTGACTGCGGGTAACAGTACATACCACCCCCTTCTGGAGATTGTGCCCTATAATCACATCCAGAGCGAGGTTGTCTGCCACGGCCACTTTTTGTACCCTCTCTTCTGTCTCACCCCAGTGAAGGAGAACACTAGCTAATGGCAGAGGTTTTTCCTCCCCAGTCAATCCCCTTACTGTTATAAACTGATTAGGTATAAGCTGTTCAGGCTCAACCAAATCCCCTCTTACTAAGGTAAGAGATGCCCCCATGTCCCTTAACCCATGGGTCTGTACCCCATTTACAGTAACCGGGTGTATGTGCTCCCTCATGTTTATAGGCAAGCTTTCAGGGATACACAGTGCACCCAACTCTGTTTGAGCACCACTTTGTCCACTCTGTGCCTTTTTAGGACACTGTCTAGCAAGATGCCCTGTTTGAAAAACCAACAATCATAATTTCTTTTATCCGATAAATCCTTTTTTTATAACCTGGGGTTTCCTCCTTTCTGTGGAGGCAGTGAGGGTTTTAGCTGCCCTAAAGGCACGCTTTTCCCCTTCTGTGCTGCCACACCCGCCCCACTCCCTTTCAGAGTGGGCCTGCTCCTGGCATAGCGGTCCGAGAGCTTAGCAGCCTCCTACGCTGTTTTGGGGTCTCAGTCCTCTACCTCTTACTAGGTTTTTAGCTCTGCTGGGCAAACCCAAAAAAAGTGCTCCAGAAGTACAACCTCCTCAGTTTTCTCTACAGAGTTTGCTTCCACTTCCTCCCACCTAAGTTTCAAAAACTGTTTTTTTTTTCAATTGTTTAACCAGGTGAGACACACTAAGCTGAAAGCTTTTTACAGGTGCAACCTGGGGACACAGGAAAGTTAAGTGACTTGCTCAGGGTCACACAGTATATGCAAGTGGGGGTTGTGGTATTCAAACCCAGGTCTCCAGATTTGCAGCTCAGAGCCATAAACCACAGCGCTATACTGCTTCCCTAATGTTGCTTTGTAGCTAGTTCCTCATAGCTCATGTCAGGGCTTCCCCGGAGCTTTCAGAACTTAACCTTGCATGCTTCAGGCATTAACTCATACTTCTTAAGCAATGCAGCTTTAAGTTTCTCATAATTACTACTGTCCTGATTGTCCATTTGGCCTAGTGCCTCACACCCTTTCCCAATATGCAGCAGGGATAGCTGGATGTTCCAGGACTCCCTGGGTATTTTAGCCTGGATACAGACCTTTTCAAATTAATTCAAAGATGCTTCCATATTCTCCCCCTCTTTAAATTCAGCTATTAATTTAGAATTTGATTTGTACCCCAGTCCTGGAGTTCCAGGTTCACCCCTGTCATTTACTTACTCTGGTGCTGGTCACTGGAGTTTCAGTTTCTCCAGTTCAAACTCTTTCTGATGCTGTTGTTCCTCTCTCTCTGCTTCTCTCCGATGCTGGTTTTCTTTTTCCTCAGCCTCCCTCTGATGCTGGTTGTCTTTTTCCTGCATCTCCAGCTCTATCTGGAACTTCCTCTGCTCGAATTCCAGCTCCAATCTCCTCAACTCCAGCTGCAGCCTGATCCCTTCCGGCTCCAGCATTGTGATGACCTTCCCCTGGTGCTGTGGCTCTGGGTTCCCTCTGATCTCGCTGTCCTCCTCCCTGGGATTGGAATCTGCGATGTCCCTTGGCACCCCCATGCCCAAGGTCTGGTCCCTTTTAGTCGCCGGCTGTGACTTGAGGTCCTGGTCAGTTGCTTGCATCAGCTGCCACAAGAGCCTCCACGAGGTGCTTTTTGGTTTGCCCATCGCACTGGACTCCTCTTTTCTGACACAACTGCTTCAGGCAGTCTGCAGTGTATTTGCTATAGATAGAAGCCATCTTCTTCCCTAACTACTGCTACACTAGATTGCACCCAAGCAAAAAGACAAAAACAGGTAGGGAACTTTATACTGTAACCAAATTATATATTTTTTCTTAAATCTCTTGCCTTGATTGTGTGTGGACTGTTTGCAGTTTATCAGTCTGATACACTAGGCTTGAATCCAACTGTTGTGCTACCAATATCTCGAATTGCAACAGTATGCAACCAGATCTCTCGGATCCCAACGCTGTGCACCAAATCTGTCATGAAACCACTCCTGAGGGTCAGGCCCACTGAGCTCACAGTGTCCACTCTTAAGTGCAATCCATGACAGGGGGAACAGGGATACCCTTCTCGTGCTTTTAGAATGCTCGCCGAGGTCATGACTGCACCTCATCCACGAGGATCCAGGGCATCCCTCTAACTCTGTATAAGGGCACAATACCAGTCTTGAGTCTTGTGGCCAAATATGAACCCTTTCTTGGCTATTACACATGGGAGGAAGACCCAGGTATCACACTCTTTTCAGGGTAGCAGTGTAAAAACTTGATTTGGCCTTCTCCCTACAGGACATGCAACAGCCTGGTTCAAAATCTTTGTAGACTCTAGTATTCTCCCTATTCTTCCAGATTCCTTCCAGACCCTTTTCTAAATTTGGATGGTTATAGTGGCCCTTTTGGCAATAACAGTTTTCACAGATTATTAATAAATCTTCTACAGTCACACATATAAGAAATTCTCACGTAGGCAGAATTCGTTGGGAAAACAATGTTTTAGTAAAATACTTAAAATAACTACAGTTACAGTTAAAAGTGAATGCTAATTTTGGTTACAGTATACAGGGAAACAATTGGAAAAATGTACAATGAAACGCACTAAAACAGCTACTCAACCTGAGGTATGAAGATTTCAAAGTCCAGAGAATCACTGGTTTGCAAAATATTTCAGTCTTTCTGTAGCAGCCATTGGTTCTTAGGCAGTCTATGTGCTGACAGGTGTTCTCTGTGGTCAGGAGAGGATCCAAGCAAAATGTGCATCCATATGCCCTGAGCTAGGGCTATTTATACCTTTGAATTAGTGAACAAAAATCCCAGAACTTTTAGGCTAGTAGATGGCACTGTTGCTCTGTTTCCAAAAATGTTCAGGAATATTAAAAATCAGATTCTGAGACCTATAATTAGCATGGATATGATATTTCAGAGTTAAGCCCTTTGATGTTCACTGTAGACCATTGGCACCCGTAAGATAAAATACACGCAGGTTCTCTAGGAAGCATGTTCCTCTCCTGTTACCTCATAAAATGTAGCATATTATAATAGCTTCCTTAGAGCACAGCATTCTGCTCCTGAGTGCATGGTTTTATGACATACAAATGGATTTTTGTATATTTCTGTTAAAAAAAAAAAAAAAAAAAAACTGGGACTGCAGTTTCAGTTCATGGCAAACAGCTGCCTTCAGCTCAAAAGGTCAGGCCTTTTTTTTAATCTAGTCTTTTCCCAAAGTGCCTCTGTGCTGACTTTAGCATGTACACATAATTATATAAAAAAATATTGTATATGCAACATAATAATATTTACAAGTAAGGGCTAGCAGCCGGACAGCTTGCTACAGTCAAAATAGATGATCTAAAAGTAGCCAAACAATGTGAGAAGGCAGTGAGGAAAGTGGGGTGCAAAATGTCATTCAGGAAGGTATCACTCACCAACAACTGACAAATGGCACAAAGCAATAAACTTGCAAATACAAAATAAATGTATTGTGCCAAAAGTTGCCAAATTCTGCAGATACCAAGAAAAATCCCTGGGATGCTGGGGTGCATAAGGAGAGGTCTCACCAGTAGAAAACAGGAGGTGGTGATACCGTTGTACAGGTAGTTGGTGAGGCCTCATCTAGAGCACTGCATGCAGTTCTGGAGACCTCATCTCTGAGAGGACATTGACAGCGTGGAAGCAGTCCAGAGAAGGGCAATGAAAATGGTGCAGGGGCTACACCAGAAACCATATGAGGGGAGACTGAGAGAACTCAATATGTATTCTCTGGAGGACAGCAGGGAGAGGGAGGATATGATAGAGACATTCAAATACCTCAAAGGGATCAACAGAGTTCAAGAGGGCAGTATCTCTCAGAAAAGGAGATGTGCAAGAACAAGGGGTCACAATATGAGGCTGGAGGGGGGAAGACTCAGGAGCAACATGAGTAAGTATTTTTTTCACAGAAAGAGTGGTGGATGCCTGGACAGCCTCCCAGAGGAGGTTATGGAGGCTAAACAGCTGGTGAATTCAAGAATGCATGGGACAGGCAGAAAGCAAAACTAGTGGTAGGAGGGAGGCCGAAGATCAAATAGGATCTACAGCGTATACAGGGAAATGGGCAGACTAGGTGGGCCAGGCAGTCCTTATCTGCCTTTACGTTCTGTGTTTCTGTCATTGGTAACTCAGCAGTTGTTGCTGGACTGCTGTAGTGCTCTTTATTTTCTGTACTTTGATTGGCAATAAATTGAATTTGCACTAAAGGGGCACTGTCAGCTTTGCCCCTTCATTGTATGAGTAAAACGAGCAGTGTGCCTCTTGGCACCCATCTATCCTAAATGCACCCCAGAATGCCACTACATGTGCGAAGTACAGCCTTTTGGTTGGTTTTTAAGATTTGTGAGAAAATATGGTCACATTCGGGTCGACTAAAACTCACCGCACCCCAGAAGCACAATGAGGTCAGGAACGTGCCTCTGGCACGAGCGCTGTCCAAAACAGTGATTTTTTGAGAACGAACCCAAGATAGAATAATAACCCTGCTCCTCGTGTAGAAATAAAATGTTGCTGGTATCTCCGTTGAAAAACTGAGTGCTCTACAGTGCACAATGTTTCATTTCTCGTAGTTGCTGAAATCTCGCGCCTGCGCTTCAGAAGCGCGCTCTCGCGCATGCGCAGGATCTCTGTTCCTACCTCTGAAGCGCAGGCATGAGATTTCGGCAACTATGCAAAATTAAATATTGTGCACTGTAGAGCGCTCGGTTTTTCAACAGAGATACCAGCATCTGCAAGGCTACGAATGTTAAACTCGGACTCCCCTACAGAGCCAAAAACTGCCTCACCCCGGCCGCTTGGATGGCCCTAGCTAGGGGTGTTCTCCTCCCCTCCCTCTGCTATGGGCTAGTGACCTTCGCCCCGTGCCAAAATCCAACCTCTTGAAATGGGATACGGTCTACAACAGCATCTGCCGCTTTGCGATCTCTGCCCACCCGACACACCGCTGTGACCTTTACACTAGCCTTGAGTGGCTCCCCCCTGAGAAGCATCACATCTTCGCAGTTAGGAACTTCATTGACAACATCGTTAGAACAGCCACCCCCGCTACCCTTGCCCTGCCCTTCAACCCTGACAATTCTTCCCACCACCTTAGGTCAAGGGCGGTACTAAATCGCTTGGTTTCCAGAACACGCACCCTTGCGGGTGATCGGGCCTTTGCCAACTATGCCCCCAAACTATGGAACTCATTCCCAGCCCTTGCTTGGTCCACCCCCTCCCATCCAGGGTTTAAAACGTCCCTTTGGACCTTCCTGAAGGGCTCCTCCACCTGTCCTTGCACCCCGTAGCCCCTTGAACCTTACTGACACGGGGGTCTCTGCGCACTCCAGGTCCACTGCACTTACTCTCCTGTTCACTGGCCAAGCAATTGGCTAAATGTAATGCTATAATTGTTAACGCCTGCAATACCACTGTATGTAAATCTGACTCACTCACTGTATGTATACGCTCTAGCTCTTAACTCTCCCGGGTTGTCTGTAACCCTCCCCGGGCGTGTGTCTTTTTATTGGTTGCCTTTTTACATTTATTTCTCTATATGACATGTAATGCTCTTTGTATATAATACCAGTTTGTCACTGTACCTGTTTATCCAAGCTTGTAACTCTCCCGGGTCGCACCTGAAAATAGGCACTTGGCTGTCTAGTGTGACTTACCCAGTTAACAAAAGCAAATAAATATATAAACATTTTATTTCTACACAAGGAGCAGGGTTATTATTCTATCTCAGGTTCATTCTCAAAAACTCACTGTTTTGGACAGCGCTTATGCCAGAAGCGCGTTCCTGACCTCATTGTGCATCCAGGACATGGGGAGTTTTAGTAGACCCGAGTGTAACCATATTTTCTCACAAATCTTAAAAAACGGCCAAAAGGCTGTAAATTTCACATGTAGGGGTATTCTGGGGTGCGTTTAGGATAGATGGGTGCCAAGAGGCACGCTGCTTGTTTTACTCATAAAACGAAGGGCCAAAGCTGACAGTGCCCCTTTAATTCAGTGTTGTGTGCCACTACTGTTCTTGTTTTTTTTTGTTGGACAGTTGTAACAGGCATGGCCACCCATTACAGTTAACCTACCAAAATTAAAATAAGAATATAAAGGGACTTACCTGTCGCAGGGTGCCAGGATTGGAGTCCGAGGGGGTGACGCCTGTGCACCTGTAAAAAAAACAAAGAGAGAAAAGGGGTCACAAAGGATCCATAGTTCTTTAGAGGTCCAGCAGGGTGGAAGAGACAGGGTAGGAAATAAAATAAATACTTATCTGATAGGCAGGGGCCTTTGTCCTGTTCAGACCTGTGAATAAAAAGAGAAAAAGAGTTAGAAAGTTAAAGCAAACTGTAAAAGGAAGAGACAGAAGAAAGAGAGTGAGGTTTGGGGAAGGGGGGACTCAGCAAAAGCCCCATGTGCCCCTTTTGGTGGCTGGTTAGCCAAAGACTATAGTTACTAGCCACGTGGGCTATTGGGCTAGTAGCTCTTTTGTTAAATAAAGTAGCCAGGTGGGCTAGTGGAGATGCTTTGGGGCTAGGAAATGCCCTAGGGGGAAATGCCATGTAGTAGAGGGAGTCCAAGTTTAAATAAAGTGCCCTGGTGGTCTAGTGGGCTTACACCCAGGTGCAGGAGGCCAGTATTTGTTTTTAAATAAAGTTAAACCCCCCCTTCCCTGGGGTTTAGTGGGACTTCCCTGTGCCCTGTTAGCACTGGGCACTAGTTTTATGGCAGCTGCAGGCAGGAAAGCAAGTTGGGCTGCAGGTGCAGCCAGCCATTAGCGCAACCGTGCTAGGAGAGTGCCTGTAGGCACTTCTGTACTCCCAACCCGCAAGGAGCGCAGGCAGCAGCCTACTCCGCTGGGTGGGAGTTGGGGGACAGTAGTGGAGCAGCGGGAGGTGAAGGAGGCATGTAGTGAAAGCGCCACCCTCCCGATCGCCTCTTTGGCGGCAGTAAATTGAATTAATTATGCCCTACAGGGCTTAAGAAGGGCAAGAGGAGTGCAAAGGTGCAGCAAGGGAGCTGCATTAAGTAAAGCCACTTGGCGGCTGGTGTGGGAGCCCCGAGGGGCTGTAATTGTAGACTGGGGAGAGAACCAGACAGCAACGGAGGCACACTCGGGCTATAAAAGCCCAAACAAGCAGCAGCTGCAGCTAAGCCCAGAGGAGCTACATAAACAATAAGTAGATAAATAAATATATATGAAATAAATGGCTATCGGGGGGCTGAAGCAGGCAGTCCTCCAGGTACCAATAAGGCAGGGCACCTTAGGAGCATACTGGCTGACTGGGACATTGCTAGAATGTCCTGACGTCAGCATAGGAGGCAGGATCAGCCAGATTTTTGGAAAAGAGAGGGGGTGGGCTGCATTTTGGCGGCTTCCGACAGGAAAACCTAAAATTAACTTAAAAAAGTGTGAGTTAGGGTAGTTGGGGAATCACCAGCCTTGTCTAACCACTTCATATTTTTTCCGATGCCACCTCAAAAGAAGGGGTATTCAAGGCATTTAAAGTGGGGCGAAGACAGCAGTTGGGATGAGCAGCTCGAGACATCCCACCTCTAGGGGAGCTTGAGCTCTCTTCTGATTGGCTTCCAGAAGCATTGGCAGTAATATCAACCAATCAGGTACCAGGTAGGGAGGGTAAAAAGGCTGGGAGGAGTAGTTCTAGGTGGAGTCTCTCTGGCTCTCTCTCCTCCTCCTCGAGAAGCTGACAGGAGTGCTGTGGGAGGGCTCGGCCACAGGCAACTCCTCTGAAGAGAAAAAAGCAGAAATACAGGAAAAGTTTAAAGTGACAGGGGGCTACCACTGCCTAGTTTGAAACAAGTTTTAGTCAGGAAAAGCAAGTTAGTAAATTAGTTACAGAAGTGCTTGGATGGTGGCAAATGATCCAAAGGAGTGAGAAGAAATCCCAGTAGTTTTTCCAGAAAATCAACACTCCTGCAGAAAGTTTTTTTTATTTTATAGTTTAAAGTCTAGGGAGGTTTCACTCACCTTTGACCAAGGGCCGAAGAAGATCAAGAGTGCAGCAGAACTCCAGAAGGACAGCGCCTCATCCATCCCTGGCCAGGGCAGCATCACAGAAGGAACTGCATCATCCTCCCGAACTTTGCCTTTTTGGGGTTTGAGGTATCATGAACTGTGGCGAAGAAAAAAATAGACTGAATTGTGTCCAAGACTTTCACTGATCATCTTGGGGGTGGGAGTGAAAACTGTTCTGTTGGTCAACTGGGTGGCAAACTGGTTAACGGGCAGAAAATAGACAGTGGTGGTAAATGGTATACAGTTTTAAAAAAATATACTGAATTGTGTCCAGGACTTTGACTGATCATCTCAGGGCCGGGGGTGAAAACTGTTGTGTTGGTCAACTGGGTGGCAAACTGGTAGATGGGCAGAAAACAGAGAGTGGTGGTAAATGGTATACAGACAGAAGAGATGCAAGTCACAAGTGGGGTACCTCAGGGATCAGTCCTGGGGCCAGTCCTCTTCAGTATCTTCATCAGTGACATTGCAGATGGACTGGAGGGTAAGGTTTGTCTGTTTGCAGATGACACCAAGATCTGCAACAGAGTAGATTATCCAGATGGGGTGGGCAGAATGAGAAGAGATCTGGATAAACTAGCAAAATGGTCAGAAGAGTGGCAACTGGGGTTTAATGCAAAGAAATGTAAAATCATGCACATAGGGAAGAGAAACCCTGAAGACACCTATAGGCTGGGAGGGGAGTTGCTGATAGTCACAAGAAAAGAAAGAGACTTGGGCATCATCATTACCGATGACCTGAAATCATCCAAGCAGGCCACTAAAGCAGTGGTAGGTAAGGCTAGGGGAATGTTAGGGTGTATTAGTAGGGGTATCACAAGTCATATGAGGGAGGTAATAATCCCTCTTTACAAGTCACTGGGTAGGCCCCATCTGGAGTACTGCATGCAGTACTGGAGGCCACACCTTCAGAAGGGCATTAACCAAATTGAGGCAGTCCAGAGAAGGGCAACCAAACTGGTGCAGGGACTGCATCAGAAAACATATGAGGACAGATTAACGGAGCTCAATATGTATACCCTAGAGCAAAGGAGGGAGAGAGGTGATATGATCAAAACATTCAAACACCTTAAGGGCATTAACAAGGTGAAAGAGTCTAACATACGAACATACGAAATTTGCCAGCAGATAAAGGCCCAGAGGTCTATCAAGTCTGCTCGAATGTGCAGCTAGCACCCCTTATTCTGCAGCTGCCCCTCCCTTCCACCCTTCCCCTTCATTAACCCTCCCCCTTGTCCTGTCCCATCCCCTTTTGAAGCAGTCCACTGTTCTACTGGATACCACTTCTGCAGGTAGCGCATTCCACCCAGCCACCACCCTCTCTGTAAAAAAGTGTCTCCTCATCTCCCTCCTGAACCTTCCTCCCTCCCTCCAGTCTCATATCATGGCCCCTGGTGGCCCTCCCTTCCCTTACTTTGAACAGCCCCTCTGTACCCGTCTTATTTATTCCTTTCATGTATTTAAAGGTTTCAATCATGTCACCCCTGTCCCTCTTCTCCTCCAGTGAGTACATGTTCAACTCCTTCAACCTCCTCTCGTATGATAAGTCCCCAGCCCCTGATCATCTTTGTCACCCACACCTGCCCCCTCCAGTAACTTAATGTCCCTCTTCAGATCACGGGCGCCAGTACTGCACGCAGACTCCAGGTGCGGTCTAACTAATGACCCATACAGTGGCAGAATCACCTCCTCCCTCCTCGAGGATATACCCCTTGCAATACAACCCAGCATTTTGTTGGCCTTTGCAGCTGCCTTCCTACATTGTGCCAAGTTGTTCATTGACCCTATAATAAGCACACCCAGATCCTTCTCCTCCTCTGTCTGGGCTAGCTGCACTTCCCCCAGCTGGTAACTCCTCCTTGGGTTCTTCATCCCAAAATGCAGCACCATGCACTTTTTGGCATTAAACCCCAGTTGCCAGGTGTCTGACCAGGTTTCAAGCTTTGCCAGATCATCCTGCATCCCCTGCCATCCCCCTAGGTCATCCACCACCGTGCATACCTTGGTATCATCAGCAAACAGACTGATCTTGCTCATGATGTCCCATGATATGTCTGCAATGAATATCCCAAACAACACTAGTCCCAACACCGAGCCCTGTGGAACACCGCCATCACTGCCCTTTGGTGTGAGAGCTCCCCACCCACCACCACCCTCTGTTGCCTTCCCTGAAGCCAGTTTCCTACCCATCTCACCAACTTTGCACCCGCCTGCGCTCACTAATTTCCTTCCCAGCCTTCCATGCGGCAACGAGTCGAATGCCCACTGAAGTCCAGATCAGGACATCCACTGCATGGCCCCTGTCCAGTTGCCTAGTTACCCAGTCATAGAACTCCACCAGGTTGGTTTGGCAGGATCTGCCACATATGAAGCCATGCTGTCTGCTGTCCTGTAGTCCTTGGCCTCTAGTAGGGCCACCAGCCTCTCCTTCAGGATAGTCTCCATTAGCTTACCCACGATGGATGTGAGGCTCAGTGGTCTGTAGTTTCCCGGTTCATCCTTGGGGCCACTCTTGTGGAGGGGCACCACATGAGCCATCCTCCAGTCCTGAGGTACACACCCCAAATGTAGTGAGGCATTAAATAGGTCTGCCAAAGGTCCTGCAAGGACCTGTGCCAGCTTCTTCAGTACCCTGGGGTGGATGCCATCTGGGCCTGGTGCCTTGTCCACCCTCAGTGCCTTCAAACCCTCTCGAACTCTGCCCTCCATGATTCCCCATCTGTCACCCCTTCCCCCCTGTTTCTGCAATTTCTCCCCCCTTGGGTGTCACCCCCCTCTTCTCTTTAGTAAATTCTGAGCAGAAGTACTCATTTGGTGCTTCTGCCTTATCGCACCCTGCTTCCACCCAACCCCCCTCCTTCCTAATCCTTACTGTGTGGTCTTGTATAAGAAAAATAGCAGGACAAGAGGACACAGCATGAGATTAGAGGGAGGCTGATTAAGGGGGTAACGTGAGGAAGTTCTTTTTCACAGAAAGGGTGGTGGATGCATGGAACAGCCTTCCTCAGGAAGTGGTGGATATGAATACAGTGCAGGGCTTCAAACAGACATGGGATAGGCATAAGGGAGCAATACAGATGAGTATGAATAGATAGGCCATTGACAGAGCAAATGCCAATATCACATTTATAAGGTAGAAAAAGAAATGGGCAGAATGGATGACCATTGCGGTCCTTATCTGCCGTCAACTTCTATGTTTCTATACAAAAGGTGTTAGCTGATTTGTCAGGGAAGAAATGTATGTTTTTATGCTCAAATGTGTTTGGTGTTTAGGCTGCACAGCCATGTTTCTAACTATTTATTGTGTCATTGAGAAAGCCATGAATGAAACAAACGAAAACAGGATTTTATAGCCTGATAAATAAAATGACTCTAATATTTGAAAGAGAATTCTGCCTCATAGTATTTCTTCAACATTGTTACTATTGTTGAATAGTTTTCTAGCCCCAAACTGATATCTGCCAGCCTTGTGACTAGACTTCCTTACAGCTAGCAGGACTCCACCACCCAGGTAGGTGAAAGCAGAGTATGGGCAGGTGTTTTACATTATGCCATCATACTTCTCAGCCTTTTATCAATAAATGTGCCCCCCTCCCAACTCAAAATGTGGGATACCGGCCCTTTTATATTGGATCCCTCCATAAACAGACAGAAAACTAAAAAAAAAAAAAAAACACAAAACAAAACAATGAAAACTACTACTGTCATCGACTGTTATGAGGCAGACCAGATGGACCCAAGAGTCCTTTTCTGCAGGCACATTCTATATTTATATATCTTCATGTGTGCTCAGTTTAATTAAGCAATATACCACACCCTCTCATGGTATATTGTGATTATACAATGTCTCCTTATATTTTTTCTTTTTTTACATTCAGAAAAAAATCATGTTATGTGAAGTAAATAGATTTTATTATGAAATGTATGATAAAATAGTCCTCCCATGTAGTAGATAATGACATCCTGTTAATGACATCATCTTGGATTTAGTGTCAAAAGGTTATTAGTTGGTAGGATGATTTAATTTTTTTGTTGTTGTTGCAGCCGTTAGGTTTTAGTGTGTATGTTTTGGGGGTGGGAAGCAGGACAAGAGTGACAAAGAAGTGTGTGTGTTTTTTTTTTTTCAGTGAAGCACAAGAGATCGCAAGACGATTGGTAGCACAGCATGAGCGGGCTTTGACTGTACTGTAGCACGAGTGAGTGGATAGCTGGTGAAGCAGCACCACAATTAGAGGTGTAGTGGGATTTGAAAAAGCATTTTTTTAAGTAGTTTAGCAGTGGTGGTAAAAGACGACAAAGGAGTGGTCCGTTGTGTTAGTGTGAGCTGAAGCAAGCAAACCGGGAGACAGGAAGGCAGCTAGACCGCGACTTGCCCAGAAGAACGACGGTGAACAATGAAGTAGAAAAGTTAAGGTAGGAACTGGAAGCAGGGGATAGGGATCTGGATTAAGTTAAAGCAGACAAACTTGAGTCTCTTTGGCTCGCATTAAATATCTCTTGTAGAGAATGGCATGTGCGGTTTGGTATGAGACTGACTATCGCTTAGCGAAGGAAAAAGATGGCAGCTGGTATGCTGCGGAACAGGGGTTGTAGGGATTTCGGGGGGGGTTGATGACTGGAGCAGCAGCCTGGCACCTCTTCCCCTCAGGTGATTGTAGCTTTTACAAGGGAGAGGAGCGCCATGTAGCTAACGAGATTACAGGATTTGTGCTTGATTTTAACGCCCATTGTATAATTTAGATTTAGTATCTTATAATATTAGAAGATTCTGCTGTTGGAGTTTACAGCACCTTCCTCTGTGAGGGTATCACCTTCTTCATGTGGGAAGGGTGCAGGGCAAATAGGGTTATCACCTTTTTAAGAAGCCCAAAGTGGGACATTTCTCCTGCTAATCCCCAGACGTCGGACCCAAGTCGGCCAGGCCGCCTTCTCTCATCACTTCCCTAAACTCTGGAACTCTCTCCCCACTGAAATTCGCCACTCTTCCTCTGTCCGCTCACTCTCCTATACCCTTGCCAACCACTGCTCAGTAAACTGCTCCTGCAGCTAACTCTCCAATTTATTTTACTTCAGACACTTCTATCTTTCTTTTCCGAGTAGGATTAATGGTTCTACTTTGCTAAACTACACCCAGCTACTGCACTTGATCCCAGCTTTGAGCTAGACAGCTTGCACTCATCCAATCTCATTATATTCCACAACCCAATACCCTCGCAGGATTTCCTCACTGTAACTGTTACCCTCGACTATTCAAATTATGCAGCTGTACTATGTAACTATATGTATTCATGTATTAAGCTGGACTTCCCTGCTGTTTCATCATTGTAACTGTTACTATTCTGTTAGGGTATATTGTTATCCATGCTCAACTATTTTTGTCATACGTCTTCAACTGTATTTGATATTGTATGTATGTATGTTCGAAACTGGATTACCCTTGTCCTCCTCCCACTGTACCCCTCCCCCCAGGTCGCACCGGGAGACTAGCAGTTCTTGCTAAGTGTGCTTTTCCTGGTGAAACAATTTCAATAAATAAATAAATTTCTTACTGAAACATGATTTTTCTCAGGACAATATGTAACCTTGACCAATACAACAGACTTGTTTTCACTAAATCAGCAGAATTAAGACTAAGTGTTGTAGTTTTTCAGTTGTTTCTAGTGTTTCTTATTTTATGGTATTTTAATAAAGGTATTATAGTTTGTTTACAACATTTAGAAGAAAGTAAGAAAATATTTTTTCTACTATAACATCAGGACAAAAAGTATTTTTCATGTTTTTTCGCAGGACACAGCTGCCCAAATCAGGACTGTCCTGCGAAAATAGGGACAGGTGCATGGCCTCCAAGTCTCCAGCATTCTGCTGGAGTCTACAGCAATCTACTGCATCATTCAGACCTCCAGCAAACAATAATAAACTCAGCATACTGAGCTGGAGGTCAGCTACCTCCTGCCAGCTTTCACTATTTTCTGGTCCGGAAGTCAAATTTGGCAAGCTAAGGCACTTGTAAAGTGCTCATGTCATTGGTAATAGTTGATAGCTTCTAAATAAAGATTATTGGGTGATAGTGTTGAGTATATGGTATGCCTATGACCAGGGGAGCAGACGGGGAGGGGGACAACTGTCCCGGGCCCAATGGCTCAGGGGGGCCCATAGGGGGACCTGTAGCAGGAGATGTGAGGCTAAGGGGGGGGCCCAGTCCTAAAGGTGTGTCCTGGGTCCATGAATTTCTATTGGCACCCTTGGCTAGGACCTATGCTATTAGCGTAGTGCTCCAGTTACACTGCTTGGTACAGTCGCCTTTACTTTATGTTAGTTTATTTGGGTTGAGGTTCGTCCCTACACTAACCTGTTAAAAAAAAAAAAAAAAAAGCGGGGGCAAACCCCCAGCTTAAACTAGATGAGGAAGACAACAAAGTAGCGCCTGTATTCAGAAAGCTTTTATGGCAAGTTTCCTAGGTGTACCCGATATTCTACACTATCGCTGATTATTGATTAAAAAGAAACCCGGCGATAGTATAGAACACCAGAAGAGGCAGTATAGTGCAGTGGTTTAAGGCTCTGAGCTGCAAACCTGGAGACCTGGGTTTGAATCCCACAGCCCCCACTTGCATACTCTGTGACCCTGAGCAAGTCACTTAACTTCCTTGTGCTTCCAGGTCGCACTGTAAACAAGCTTCCAGCTTAGTGTGTCTCTCTTGGTGAAAATAAAAAAACTTGTGCAACTGTGTTTCAAAATCAGACACCAGTACGCAAATAGGGTATCCTACAGTAGTTATGTGATGCGTGCTCTGTCAGTTATTTTTTAGTCTGTTTGAGTTGGGGGGGTGTCCCCCCACCCATGTATTTTTCAACATTTGGTGCAGGGGGGCAAAACCCCCAATTCAACAAACTAAAAAAGTAACTAACTGGGCTTTACCTTGGCAGAATACACATCATGGCATCATGTTTGTCACTCTGTCTGAGTGGAGAGCTCTGCCCCCACATCCTCTGTGTCTTTTTTTTAACATAGGGGATGTGGGGGGGGGAGCGCCCCAACTAAAACAAACTAATAAACAACGAGCAGAGCATGAATCCTGAAGCGGACATTTAAAAATACTGATACTGTCACCGACGCTGTCATGCAATCATGTACACCTGGTGCAATCAATCAGATGTGACCTACGCTAATTCCTTACAGAAATGCGGTGGTCCAGTGTTCTCCACTTCTGCCAAAAATCCTTGGTAGAATAGCTCATGCACCATTAATGGAGCTGAGTGTTAATTGGGTAATTTAAGGTTATAGCTGCCAGGATCCACCCATTTACAGTAGTGGCAGTTTTGGACTGCGTGTGTGGTGTCATGGTGGCAGTTTGTCCACAACAGTTATTAGCTGACTGCAACAGAGTTTCATCTAAGCATTTTTACTGTTAGTGCTACTGAGGAGGAATTAGCCAGCAAAGGTAAAACTGACCCCTTGTATAGAATCAATCTAATGTCTTATTGATGCCTTTACAGCTGCAGTCTGATGCTGAGAGATACAAAGTCCTCACTGATAGAATTTATGTTTTAGGGGCTGCAGTAGCTATCAATAGTGTCCTCCCATATGGGAGGGATGAATTTCTTGTGCAAATGCTAGGTATTGGCTAGAAAGGAAGCTGATACGGTATGATCACTACTACACATGGGTGGTGGTTGATAACTTGTATCTGGACAATGCCGGTTGTGCAATGTGATGTGTGTTATGTGTTTGATGCTGGTTGTGCACTGTGATGAGTGTTATGTGTTTGTTCATGCAGGGAGTGTTTGCTCTGTTGTATATGTAACAGTGGCTATTGAATGTTTTATTTTTGGTGTTTGATAGTGGAATTGCACTTGATGTTCCAAAACAGGGCCCCATCTATTAAATGAAAACATGCAGGTTTTTAGTGCCCTATTCCAAATAATATTTATTTATTTCGTTTTTGTTAACCAGGTAGGTACACTAGACAGCATAGCTGCCTATTTTCAGGTATGACCCAGTAGATTACAACAAAGGGTATGCAGACAATAGTAGATACAAGAAAACATCATGGGAACAAGTTGAAGTCAGACATAGTACACTTATACAAAATTTTCAGCAATGACAGTACATTTGTAGGAATCTATATGTAGTAACAAAACAGGAATATAGTGCAAATAACTAACAGTGATAAGTCATTTAACTAGTAACTGTTAGAAGAGAGGAAGTAGCAAGATTTCCAGGCAGGTTTGAGAGTAGTAGAGGTTGGAGCCGGTAAGCAACTAGGAGGAACCAGTGCAGGAGTTGGTGGATAAGAGAACAGGAGCAGGGTTCAGAGCTTAGAAGAGCCATATGAAGCTTCTGTTTGTAGCTGCATTGAGATTCTTAGACTCAGTGGAAAGGAGTTCCATAGTTTAGGGGCCCAGCTAGAGAAAGCATTCTCCCCCAATTTGGTTTTACATTTCGGTTGGACAAGAAGGGATTTGTCAGCTGATCTCAGTGGGTAGGAAGAGGTCACAGGTTTGAGCAGTAGAGCCAATTTGTCAGGTATCTGGGAGGAGATTATATTCTTTATAAAACAGTAGGAAGTAAAATGGCATATGCTGTTGTAGCAGACATCCCACTTTGGGAGAAGCCCTCCAGTAGTGGCCGGTAAGGCTATTAGTCCATATGCCAATTTGGGTCTCAAAATCCCCTGTACAATGGCCATCCTCACGTGCATGTTAGGCTATGTCTCACCTTATATGCCAGCCCAAGTTGAATATTGACGGATTTAATGACTGAGGCTAGATGCAGGTCAAAATCCAAGGCAGGATCAAGGGTTACTCTTAGGTATTTGAAAGAGGTAACTGTGTTAAGTGGAGAGCCATCAAGCGCTCCGATACTTAATGGCTGGGTGCAGGACTGAATTTTTGAACCTGAACTGAAGAGCATAGTCACTGTTTTATTTTTAAGACAAGCTTGTTTTGCAATAGCCAGCTCTGAAAGGTACTGAAGTTACTATTGAGATTCAGGTTGATATCTGAGAGGTTTGAGGAGGATGAGTAAAGAACAAGATCACTGGCATATTATTCCCTAGTCAAGTGCCTCAGTGCAACTTTCAGTGATGCAGCATTCAGACACTTGACAATCCTGCTGTTTACTTTTGAATTCCTGAAATAAGACTACCACAGTGTTATATTAAATTTGTTTTCAGGGTATGTGCACATCTACTGCAAGATCATCGGCATGAAACTCGCTATTTCTTATTCAAAGAAATAATTGAAGATCGCATTAGCCGTTGGTTACTTGTGAGTCTGATAACAGCTCGTGCTGGATCATGTTGGTTTGACCTGAAGAAACCTTTCCCTTCTAGCTTTATTTCCAAGGCAGTCATGTACCAATCTCAGTACATTAAAATAAATAAAAAAGAATTCTGACACTTGTGTGTTTTATTACATTTTCAAGGGATTTCCCACAAGTTTATCCAATTCCATAGATGGCAACATTAAGGACTGTAAGTCAGTCTGGTCATTAAAACTTCTCTCATTATGCATTTGAGAATACAGTACTTACTGTACCATCTCTAGAGTTTGACAAATGATGTATGCCTCCTTTACATTTAAAGGTCTATAGAACATTACCAGTTTTGAAGTTCACCTGCTTTATTTTCTCATTTGCTGTGATATAGTCTGTATTATGCATTTAAAGTGAGGGTATGATTCAAATTTTTCCAGTTTTGTACTTTAATGCCCATTTCCCTGTGGAGGCATAGTCAATCTGTACCAGAATTACAAACGTTACTAGTGTCCAGCAAGGGAGGGAAGGGATCATAACTGTAGCTGAACCACTGACCAGCTGATCTGTTTTCACGTTCCTGTCTGACTGTTCTGCAGTGGCTTTCATTTTTTATCAAAGGTTGGTTAATGTGCTGTAAAAACATTTTGAAAATGATCCCCATAGAGTTGTATGGGGTACACCCTCGCGCTCTCCCTGGATAAATGCCACATAATGTGAGAGCACAGGGGCAGAGCAGGCAGACAGGGAAGTGGAAAGGGATCGGCTGGCCGGTGGCTCAGCCACAGTTACAATCCCTTCCCTCCCTTACTGGACACTACATAGAAACATAGAATTTGACGGCAGATTTGGACCACCTAGTCTGCCCAATTCCCTACCTAAGTGATAAGCTGTAGATCCTAGTTAACCAACAGCCTACTTCTTCCTACCTCCACTATTATTATTTATTTATTTATTTAGTTGTTTAACCAGGTATAGCACACTAAGCTGAAAGCTTTTTTACAGGAGCAACCTGGGAGCACAAGGAGGTTAAGTGATTTGCTCAGGGTCACACAGTATGCAAGTGGAAGCTGTGGGATTCAAACCCAGGTCTGGTCTGCTGGATGTCACCAAATTTGCAGCTCAGAGCCTTAGACCACTGCGCTATACTGCCTAGAATCGCCCTATAGCTGTCCCACGCATTCTTGAATTCCCCCTCTGTTTTTGACTCCACGACCTCCTCAGAAAGGCTGTTTCATGCATCAACAACCCTCTCCGTGAAAAAATACCTCACATTACTTCTGAGCCGTCCCCCCTCTATCTTCAAATTGTGCCCCCTTGTTCTTGCACACCTCTTTTTCTGAAAGATGCTACCCTCTTGGACTTTGTTGATTCCCTTGAGGTACTTAAAAGTTTCTATCATGTCACCCCTCTCCCTCCTTTCTTCGAGGGTATACATATTAAGCTCCTTTAGTCTCTCTTTGTATGTCTTCTGGTGCAGACCCTGCACCATTTTGGTTGCCCTCCTCTGGACAGCATCCACCCTGTCTATGTCTTTGCGGAGATGGTATCTCCAGAACTGCATGCAGTTCTCTAGATGGTGTCTCACTGTCTGTACAGAGGGATAACAACTTCCTGTTTTCTACTGGTGCTGCCTCTCCCTATGCATCCCAGTATCCCCCCAGCCCTCCTTACTGCCTTCTCACATTGCTTGCCCACCTTTAGGTAATCTGTTATAACTACCCCCAGGTCCCTTTCCATTTTTGTTGTTAGTATCTCACCCCCCATTGTGCACTCTTCCCCTGGGTTTTTGTTTCCCATGTGCATTATTTTGCACTTCTTTGCATTGAATTTAAGCTGCCATATAATTGACCATTCCTCCAACCATGCCAAGTCCCTTCTCATCCTTTCCACCCCACCTTGTGTATCAACCCTGTTGCAGACCTTTGTATCGTCTGCAAAGAGACATACGTTTCCTTCCAGATCCTCTGCAATGTCACATATAAAGACATTAAAGAGGACCGGTCCCAGTACTGCACTCTGCTGTACCCCACTAGTAACTTCACTTTCTTCACTGTAGACTCTGTTTACTATTACCCTCTGCGTCCTGTTTTCTAGCCAATTTTTTACCCAGGCAACCACCTTGGGACCCACTCCCAGGCTGGCTAACTTGTATATTAATCTGTTAATCTTGTCTGTGGGACTGTGTCAAATGCCTTGCTAAAATCTAGGTAGGCCATGTCCACAGCCCATCCCTGGTTGCCCAGTCAAAGAAATCTATTAGATCTGTCTGACATGACCTTCCTGCTGTGAATCCATGCTGCCTTGGTCCTGTGCCCTGCTGGCCTCTAGGTACGCAACAATTCTTTCCTTCAGAAGTGATTCCATCATTTTCACTACCACTGAGGTCAAACTAACTGGTCTGTAGTTTCCTGCCTCTGTCCTGCTCCCACTTTTGTGAAGTGGAATCACATCTGCCCTCCTCCAGTCCTCAAGTACCACACCATCCTCTCATGATTTGTTAAAGACAGTAGTCAGTGGTGTCACCGATTCTACACTTAGTTCTTTTAGAATTCTGGGGTGAATCCGTCAGGCCCCATTGCTTTGTCCACCTTCAGTTTGAAGAGTTCTTTCAGAACCCTTTCTTCTGTGAATGGACTGGTATTGCCCCCCCCCCCCCAATCCAGAGTGTTTCTCTTGTTTGGTTTAGGTACCTTCTCCTCCTCTTCTTTTGTGAATACTGAGCAGAAATATTTATTCAGTATCCCTGCTTTTTTCACTGTCACCCTCAGCCTACATTCCCTCCCCTTTAATAAGCCTTAGTATCCCTCCCTTGGTCTTTCTTCGTTCCCTACTGTACCTAAAAAGGTTTTATCCCTCCTTCTTAACAGAGTTGGCTAACTTTTCCTCAGTTTGAGCCTTTGCTATTCTGACTGCCTTCCCTGCCTCCTTCTGCTTTAACTGATATAGTTCTCCGTCCTGCTCCTTCTGTGTTTCCTTACATTTCCTGAATGCTATCCTTTTCTCCTTAATCTTCCCTTCCACCTCTTTTGAGAACCATAGTGGCTTTTGCTTTTATTTTGTTTTGTTGATTTGCTTTACACAAAGGTTTGTTGCTTCTGTGATGGCAGTTTCGATTTTTCCCCATTGTTTCTCCACCTCTCCTTCTTGCCTGTTTGCTAGTACTTTTCTGAGGCACTCTCCCATTCTGCCATAGTCAGCCCTCCTAAAGTACAATACCCTTGCCTTTTTAAGGCTTGACTATACAGTTGTGTTTATTGTGAACCACACTGTTTGGTGGTCGCTTGTTCCCAGATGGCTACCCACTTCTAAATCTGAGATCCTCTCTCCATCCCTATTTGAGAGTACCAGGTCTAAGACTGCTCCCTCCCGAGTGGGTTCTAACACTAGCTGTCTGAGGCATGCCCCCTGCAGGGCACCGAGAATGACCCTGCTCTTGGGTGTGGCTGCAGTAGCTATTACTGACTTTTGTAATTCTGGCACAGATTGACTATCACCCCCACAGGGAAATGTGCTCTGAAGCCCAACAAGGTATGTCACACATTTCCTTTGAGGTTTTTGCTCACCATGCTTGCTTCTTTTTGGTGCATCTCCATTCAAGAGAGTCTTGGGGGACTCAAGAGCAGCTGAGTTGTTACATAGTGTAGTGCCCTAAAGTGGTGCCACAAAAGGATTGCCCTCTCCCTTGGCAATCATGGATGTGTAATGGTAAAAGGGGTTCCACACACACACTTTCCCTTGGCAAGGTAGTAGTGCGGAGCAGGAAAAAACATATATACTGTTTATTAGTTTTGTCAACAAAGAGAATGGGGGGGTTGCTAGTTTAAGAGCTGTTATGAAGTGTATGTGTGTAGAAGATGGAATGATTGGCTCTCCTCAGGGAAATCAGCATACGATAGAATACCTCACAACATAGGATTTGTTATAAAGAAATAAATAGTAACGTATGTGAACTGGATAATAAAATGGGTCTTCAGAGATAAAAAAAATATTAAAGAACAGATTATTTCCATGGAGCCAGGTGTGATACAGTTCTTAGCAGAAGTGTGTAGTGCCTTTTCTTTTTTACCAGGTGAGACACACTAAGCTGAAAGCTTGTTTACAGATGCAATCTGAGGAGCACAGGGAAGTTAAGTGACTTGCTCAGAGTCACACAGTATGCAAGTGGTGACTATGGGATTCAAACCCAAGTCTCCAGGTTTGCAGCTCAGAGCCTTAAACCACTGCATCCAAATAGTATGTTCAACATGTTCAAAATAAGCTCAAAATGCACCACAGCGCACCTAACACCCCAGAGCTTCTGGGGGCCGCTTTCATATAAATTATTTGCTCCAGCAAAAGCAGCAAATGTCCAGCAAAATTACTACAATAATCCAACAAAACTTCAGAACTCCCTCGGAAGGTATGCAGGTAGTAACTCTGGGGACAAGTCCACTTTGAGATGTAAAATACAATGAATGACGTACCCCTATAATGTGGGGGCAGTTTGAGGCATGATTATGCAGTCTCAACCGGAACCCACAGAAAACAAATGGGCTGAGACTTGGATGCCAAATTTTGAACGATGCCGCAGTCTCGGCATTGCCGCTTCTCCTCTCATGTTGCTCGGAAAACGTGATGCAGTCCCACGTCCAGGCGATCCACTCCGGGATTCCTTTCTCTCCGTTGAATCGCAAGTTCCCTGCCGCCGGGCAGAGGGGTGGTGGGGGAGGGGCGGGGTTCGCTCTGGTGTAAACAACTTTATCATGTGCTGCTCGCAACGCTTTCTAATTGGTTATCGTCATTCGATTTAAAGACCCACCCCCAAAACACAATCCCGCGAAAGTAACCAGCAGCTGCTTCTCGTTGTGATCGCTTCCCGACAAATACGTGCAAAGAGGTAGTATTTGATGGGAAAGGGGTACATGTTGCATTGGGCTGCACATTCGTAAGGGGATCTATTGGCCTTACTGGTGTCTCAGTGAGGTCTGCACAGAAAAAAAACACATTTATCTGAGTACACGCCTCCTTCCAGAGAGGAGTTGCACGTCAGCTGTGCTTAGCAATGTCTGTTGAGGTCTGGAAGAGGGGGTGTGGCACCAATGTGCTCTCCTACACGAAGGAGAGTTTGTTTTCGCCCCGAGTGCTGGACACTATTAAGGAATCTTGAACTGTGATAGTCAGGTGGGAAGAGCCAGGAGGTAGTTGTTGGCTCCTTGCATGAAGATCTCGCGCGCAAGTGTCGTGGTGACCCACACACAGTTAGCGTGTGTCTGTATTAAGGGGTGGTAAGGAAAACACATTCTAGCCTTCGTATATACGTGGCCTGCGAGGCTTAACGTGACGACTCGTGTCCGCCCCCCTCAATTCGCGTAACACCGTACTGGATAACAAACTCCCGTGGACACAATGTCAATGTGTTGGTCTCCCGTGGGTGGACGTTATGGTATTCGCCAGTGTTTACCAGCGTGCGGACGTCGCTCGGTCCCCTCTATGGGGTGGAGGGCATGGGTGGGTCATGGTGGAAGTGCCGTTTTACGCAACAAGGGTTTCTTTTTGCTCTGAATGCTGAAAACTATTAATGCCTGCTCTCTGATGAACGGACCACGAGGTGGGAGGTTCCATGAGGCAGCTGTTGGCTCCTTAAAGTATGAGCAGCTTTCTTGTCATCTGCTCATGGAGTGCAGGTCTGGCAAAGGACCTGTCACGTGGTAGGTGACGACGCCCCCTTCCCCCAAAAAAAGGGTGCGCATACCTGAAGGAGGGGCGGGTTGAAAAGTACATAGTTTTTGTGATAGTAGTTTTGTTATATTAACCGCCTGCGAGGCAGAATTTTTTTTTTCTCATACAAATGGCTTTTTGGTTGGGATACTACACCGCTCCCCCGACAGACCCGAGTTATACGCTAGCTCGTGCATCGAGCTTCATAGGTGGACAATACAACCTCCCGGGGTCATGCCTCTCGTTTTCCCAGTGCGCCGAGAGCGATGTCCCCTTTATGTGGGTGGGTGGGGGCATCGGCAGGTTCTACTGGACGAGGAGCTGTGGCACCTATAGTGCGCTCTTGTACACAAGGCGGGTTTTCACCGAAGACTCAGCTGAGAACTCTTAATGCCGGCGGATGGAGGGGACAGAGTAGCTGTTAGCCCGTTCCAGTGCCGGCAGCTTTCTTGTCCTTCATCTGCTGGGGTGGAGAAGGACCTGTTACGTAGCACATGAATCCCCCCACCTTCTGAAAATGTGTGTGTACATACATAAGAAAAAGGGCGTGGGCTGAAAGGAACATTCTAGATTTATACATAAATCGCTTGGGAGGCTGACCCCCCCCCGGCGAATAAAAATGGCTCTCTGGTCGGGATACTGTGATGCCCCTCGTATTAGCGCAACACCGTGCTGGGCAGACTCCCGGTGGACAGTAGTCTATGCGTCGATCAATCTCCGTGGGTGGACATAATGGAATCCGCTAGTGTTCCTTAGCTCGCAGAGATCAGTTTAGTGTGATGATGGTATCAGTAGGTCGTGCAGGCTTTCTTAGCACAGTGCAAGAAATAAACTGCTAGCTCAGTCGACGTGCGCGCGGAATACTAGCATGTGTACTACTCTCCGCCCCGCTGGAAGGTGGGGGTGGTGACGACGATGATGGCAGCAGCGGAGGTGGTGCTATTTTTAAAGCTGCAGCGACCCGCTGGGTGCGTACGTGCAGCTCTCCACGAGGAACGCCCCGAGCTGAGCAGCAAGAGAACAGTTTGTCCTGCACGTTTCAGGACCGGGGGAGGGGAACGTAACAATGACATGGGCATTCTGCAGTACGAAAACGTCATGTACCCAGGGTTGTAGGCAGCGAGTGCTGTGCGCCTAGATTGGCTGATGTAGCAGTCTGGACTCAGTGTTACCGAAGTGTTGTGTTTATGTATTTAAAAAAAAAAAAAGGTCAGGGTTACCGAACAAAAGACTGCCGCTGATGCCTCAGCTGTTTATGATCTCCACAAACATTGTCGTGCAGGAAACAATTGTGTGATTACTGCATTTAGTAATTCGGTTAAGACTGAAGCCGGCTGTATGCCTTTGCACATCTGCTAAGAAAGGAAACTAGATTATCTCGTTTTTTATTTTGTTTAATATTAGGATTACAATATCTTTGAGCCAGTTCTTTTATAAAGGTTTTGCGTTAAAGCAGGGAAGTTACAACAAAAGGGGTACAAATAGGCAGGTTGGATACAAGCTATAAAAGGTAACTAACGTTAGGAAAATTTTGTAGTTACAGAAGAGCAGTCAGAGCATGACTTGGTCAAAGCAAGTGCTGTAGGAGGGCAGAAAACGCATAGCATGGGAATGTAAGAAAAGAAGGGGGGTGAGGGGAGGGAAAAGGAAGGCTAGTGGACTTGAGGGATTGAAGTGGTAGGAGGGGAAGGGAGTGAGGGGGTATTGAAGGAGGTTGTGGGGATCAAAGTGGGAGATTTTAGCTGGAAGTAGTTAATCTCGCCATATCTTTATTGAAATCAGTGGAATAGCATAGACGCTGCCGTTTAAACTAAAGGGGCAGGAAAAAGCCTGACTGTTGAGGTTGGGGGGCTAAAGCCCTACACACACACACAGCAAAAGGACAAGGGGAACATAGGAAAGGGGCGTGGAGGATCGTGTGCTAACGCCAGAGGTCTGGGAAGAAATGTCCCAGATCTAACAGCAAAAATGGCAGAGGAGGGCCTTGACATAGTGGGGGTAACAGAAAAGTGGCTGCTCCGTGCAACAGAGATGCGCGGGAGCACAAAAAGGTTATATTCAAACGGGTTGTGCAATAGCGCATCCTGTCTGAATAAATCAGGATGTGTGTGTGGCGCAAATGGGGCTGCTGATGATCCGACAGCGCATCCACCTGCCAGGACTGAATACCTGGAATGGAAATGCGCAGTGCACTTCGCGGATGCGCTGAGCCCACATTCCAGATATTCAGCCTGAAATATGCAAATGGGGCAATTAGCCATGCAAGGCCAGATGGGGCCATTTGCATGTCTGGGGCATGTTTGCACCAGGCAGAATGCGATGGACACCCCCCAACGTCCCTGGTGCACGTCAACATCCCAGGACATATCCTGGTAGTCTAGTGCCCCCTCTCCCCCATCCCTGATCATAAAATAAATGAGATCCCCCAGCCCTGATAGTATAGTGTCTCCCCCCCCCGCCCATCCCCAATCATGAAATAAATGGATTCCTCAGCCCTGGTAGTCTAGTGGCCCCCACCCACCCCTGATCATGAAATAAATGAATTCTGTAGCCTTGTTAGTCTAATGGCCCCCCCACCCACTGAGGAACCCTCGCTCCCACGTCCCAGCATGTCTGACCGGTCGGTGGGCAGCACAGCCCACCCACACACTGCCATGGCTGCCCACTGACTGGGCTGTCATTGAATGACAGTGTACAGTACCCCTGTAAGGCCAATGGACTTGCAGTGTGTACTGTACACTTTCATTCACAACTTCGTGTCATTCACAAAGTTGTGAATGACAGTGTACAGTACACATTGCAAGCCCATTGGTCAACAGTGTCTACCAATGGCATTACAGGGGTACTGTACGCTGACATTCAATGACAGCTCAGTTGGGCAGCCGTGGTAGTGTGCGGGTGGGTTGTGCTGCCCCCGACCGATCAGACACTCTGGGACGGGAGCGGGGGTTCCTCAGTGGGTGGGAGGCCACTAGACTACCAGGGCTGAGGAATTCATTAATTTCATGATCAGGGATGGGCGGGGGGAGGTCACTAGACTACCAGGGCTGGGGATGTCATTTATGTTATGATCGGGGATGGGGGGGACTAGACTACCAGGGATGTCTGCCCTTTGTGTGGCATGTGTTCAGGGATGGGGTGCCCAGCCACCCAGGGGTGAGCTGCTGTGTTGCGTGCAGTCGGCAGCCCTCACTGTAGTGGCTACAACAAGGCCTGCAGTTTCCATGCCTATCTTTCTGCAACACATCTCCAGGATGTGTGGGTGGCTGCATTGCACATCTCAGCTGAATATGGAGATGTGCCGCGTATGCGCTGTACCCACACATGTGACCTTTATTTTCAATCTGGATGGCTTCAATTGGACAAACGCATAACATACCAAACCTGCATCACGGCCAAGAAAATTATAATGGGTCTGGCCCCACCAGGTGTCTGTGCTCTTCTTAAGCCTAGACAGGAACGTCACTACAAGGAGATCCAATTCCCATCTACTACATATCCCACGATGTTGCATGACCCAAGGACAAAGATCATTCACCTATCGGGCATCCAACTGGCTCAACTCTCTTGGCAGCGACATAGCGACCGCTCCTACACTCGGCCTCTTCAAGTCCAAGCTGTGCCTCTCACTGCTTGTACCCTGTGATTGCCCATCTTAACGTTTCCTCCGTTCCAGCTGCAAATGCCCCAGCACTTACAATCAGTCTTTGCACCCCTAGCACCTTAGCTGTCATATTCCCTCGACAAGGCCCCCTGACTGCACTGTCTCCCACCGTCGCCCACCTCGCCCCGTATCTCCATTCCTGCTCCCGTACTCCCCCTTACCCCCTGCACTTCCTTTTCCCCCCACCACCCACCCCCTCTTCCCTTGTCTTGCTCATAGCTCAAGTCTTTGTACTGGTTATTATATGTCTATAAGTCAATGACTATATGTTTGTAACTAAAAATGACTGTTGCACACGCTGATGTGGACCCTTTGTAAAAGAGCCTCAGCTCAAAGGTATTGTAATCCTAGATTGAAATAAAATGCATCGGCTGCTTTTGAATATAGCTTGGGGGCGCATTTAGGGGATGTGCCAACACAACTCGATTGCGCAGGGCGAATCTGTTTTGAATATCATGGCCCTTGTGTGCACTCTGAGGAGTTGCAGGCCTGTGATGAGTAGACACTGGGTGCAGCACTGTTGCAATGGTTGGATGTTGCAGATGTAAGTTATAAACTACACCAGTGGATGTAGAAATAGGCCCATATATTCAAACTGCGCCCAAAAAGTGCGCAATAGCAGGAGCAGGCGCAAGTCCACTGTGCCCATGTGCAAGAAGCGCGATATTCAAAAACTGCACAGGCCAAGATGCACCTATGGCAGACGACTGAATATCGCACCACCTGTGCCATAATGCAACTAGGGATGTGACGCTGAGCATATCTGATGCGCCATAGCGCAACAAGGGATGCTCAGCGGAGCAGTCCAGATGTGCCATAGTGCAACCAGGGATGCCCCCTGCAGCAGGGCAGCAATGCAACAGCACAACCAGGGATGCAGGGGCCCACCACCCATGCCACAGATGGGCAGAGGAGCACACAGCAGAACAGACATCGTCCCCCACACCCCATGCACTGCACAACCGGGGGAGAGCTGGAATAACCACTGGCCCACGGATACCAGCAACCAACCCACAGTCGGGCCATGGTACCCCAGCAAACCCCCTGGCAAGCTGTGACAGGCACAAAAGGAGGGCCGACCACCCCGTGGCACACCATCCCACCAATGCAGAGCACACCCTGCACCACAATCACCATACACCCTTCCCAGGAGTAGCGCCCAACAGTGCAGGACACCCTATGCATGCCACCACCCCCACTGTGACAATGCAACCCTGTGCACCACGGAGCCATGCAAGGCATCCCCACCATGTGCACCCTGCTGCGGGCGGCAGCAGACACCAGTGCAACAGCATACACAGTGTTACCCTGCACGTTCCCTCCCCGAGGTACAGCTGAGAGACCGACCATGTGTTGCCACACGAGGTACCCTACATGCGACAGGGCATGCCCTGGACCCCACCTCCAGAGGTACAGCACGCTGCACACCCTCCCAAGGACTCATCCCGTCCCAGCACTGGCCACAACAGCCAGTACAGACACACACACAGTGTAGCATGGAAGCATGCACCACACAGGATGCAACACAGTGCATGGACAAACACCCACCCATACGCAAGGGCACACCAACACAGGGACACAGTAGCGGGTCAACCAAGCCGCTGGCATGTGGCCACGGCTGACGTGTACACACGGCCAGCACCCCTACATTGCACAGGTGTGCCAGCCACCCTGCGCAGGCACCATGAAGCTGTATGCCACCAGCATGCCGCCAGAGCACAGGTGACAGACACTGGAGCACATCCCCTGTAACAGATACAAGTGATAGCATGGAGGGGGGACAACAGTGGAGGCCACAGTGCCACCGGAGGCAGAAGTGCACCATACTGGTGATGGAAGGCAACCTGGCATTGTGCCGGGTACAGTTGTTATCCAGCATGGACAGCCACCACTGACACGCCAGCAGACCGTGCATATCACAGACATACAAGGGTGTCAGCTGCACAGGCCATGGACGGTCTGATAGGGGTGCCATGCACACAGTGCAGGCCCCCGTGGACCACTGCACACATGCATCCAGTGCACAGAGTACAACACACAAACCACAGACAGTGACTGATCCCCCTGCCCACACCATAGGCGGTTCACCTCTGCGCACACACACACACACACACCGCCCATGCGTGCACCACCCCTGATGCCATGCACACCACTGCAGCAGAGCACCTGTAGCCTGTTGCAAATCGGAGACCACCACAGTTGTCATAACAAAATGCTTATATTTAAAAGAAGTAACAAAAACTATTTACAGGAGGGGGGGAAGGGCCACATAACAGGTGGGGGTGCGTAAGGGGCAGGGGTGAACATATGGGAGAGGGAGGAAGGGGTGTGAGGGTGGGTCAAAAGGGGGGAAGGTGGTGGTAGGGGCATGGAGTCATCAATGTGTGCCCCGGTCCTCCTCCACATGGCGTCTACGTCTGCTGCTCCTCCTCCTCACCCCGTGGTGGTGGATTCGCTGCAACAGCTCCAGTGTCGCCCTTGCCACCTGGAGCAGCTCCCGCACACTTCCCTCCAGCGCCTGGAGTTGCCATCCACCTAGGACGAGGGAGCAGAGTCAATAAGTGTGACTGTCCAGCCCCCTGCAGCCCACCTATTGTGCATGGCATACAGCCATGTGCCACGCCCCTGTGATGGTGTGAGACCACCCACAGTGACCGTGTCCACAAGACCTGCCTACCCAGGCATCCACAGCCATGTGGACCACTGCACACACCACCGCCCATGTCCTGCACAGCACCATCATGGCCGTACAGTGACTTGGCTATGTGGTGTGAAGGCAGTGCCACAGCCATGTGCCCGGTGCACGCATGGACCACCATTGACGCACTCCCAGACATGCAGTGCCACTGGACAGTGCTGACTGTAACAACTTGCGTGCATGGCAGTGGTGTTAGTGGATGGTGGCCATGCCCCGCTGCCCGCCCAGTTATACAGCATGCAGTAGTAATCATGGATGTAAGGCACTCACCATCATCAGGCTGGTCCACGCTCCGCTGAACGCCATCATCCCTCCTGCCCTGCTGCTTCTCCAGGCGGCGCCTGTGCTCCCTGGTCTGTCTGTGTTCTTCGGGCCCTAAGGTGCAAACATGGAGTGAGGAACATCAGTACAATCTGGTAGCAAAGTTCCCCAACCCCCATGTGTGTGCAATCCCACATAGCCATACCCATCCACCGCACACCCCGATACCACCACCACGGCCAACACTGGACGGCCCCCCCCCCCCCATGTTCCGGACACATGCAGCTGTGATACCTGTAGGGACGATAATAGTGTATGGATGTGGCACCTACCTGGCCGTGGCACCTTGCCCCTCCTGGCATGTGCCCGCAGGCGGGCAAGCAGGTCCGGGTCCTTGCACCTCAGGTCCCCGTAACGGTGGCGACACTGCTCTGCCGTGCGCCCCATACCGGTGGCTTCCTCAAGGGTGTTGGCCTGCCACACCGCACTCCTGGCCCTGTCCAGGGGTGCATCTCCATACAAAGCCCCAGCATGGGGCTCGACGATTGCCACCAGTTTGGCAAGCTCAACCTGGCTCCACATTACTGCTCGTCTTCGCGCCATCTCATCAGTGTGATGGATTCAAAATGACGCTCAGCAGCGCGGTCCTGCCACGTGCAGATGCTGTGCAGTACAGCACTGCCATTCCCTATCACACTGTCACTGAACAGCGCGATAGTGGTGCACCCATGCCTGACGCATGGTGCCTAGGGGGCAAAGGTCGGGCACAGGGTCACGGGTCTCTGGCGCATGGACAGCCACAGCGCGATTGGAACCCAATGCATGTAGCGCGATTGGGTGCCTGTGTGCCACCTCCTGTAGCGGCCTACAGCGCTGTTGCCCCAGTGCGCCTACGATGCCCCAGTGCCACAGCGCCATATATGTGAACAGCGCTGTAGCGCCACTGGCACAATGGTGGCCGTGCCCTGCATTGCCTCCTGCGCACAGCACGTCAGCAGCGCGGCAGGCGCCTGCGTCATCAACCCGGGCATGCACATGTAGGTGTGTACTGCGCATGTCACAGAACTGCGCCCTTGGCTCAGCACGTTCAACACAATTGCTCAAAGCGCAACAGCGCAATATTCAGCCGGCATAGGCAGATCATCTAATCAGCCATTCAGTGGCGCAGTCGCTGCATTTGCATCTGCTTAAAAATGCACCTCGCCTCATTTGCATGGGTTGCGCTATAAAAATGCGACATTGGGCTGCACTGGCCATAGTCGGTTACTGCAGTCTATTGCGGTGAGTTGCATGCTGTTTGGGAATGTGGACTGTGGTGTTTGGGACATGCATGGTACTGCACAGTCACAGGTAACACCTGTCATCCTCACAGGAGGAATCATGACCGATCGTGAGGTGGAGGACGAGGAGGCCAAACTTCACAAAGGTAGAGACAGATGCCCTGTTTGAGGCCTACCTCGACCAGGAGCCGCTGCTCAGTGGACGCCAGGGAACACCACAGACCCGTGCTGCTGCATGGGAGGAGGTGGCGCGTGCTGTCAACCTGCATGGCAGCCACCAACGCTCTGTGCAGCAGTGCAGAAAGAAGATGGGCACGGACAGGCAGAGAATTAAAGAGAAGGTGGCTGCCATTAGGGCAGCATGGTCAGCGACGGTTGGGGGACAGCCGGAGGTGCAACGCCTGACCCCACAGGAAGAGCGGGTTGCTGGCAGCATGCAGTGTTGCGCCATCGAGGGTGTTCTGGGTGGTAGATTCCAGACGGGTGGTAGTCCGTCACTGCATGGTAGGTCCTGGTCTGTCAATGTGGGGGGGAGACAGGGTAGGTCACATACATTAATGCTACTGTTTTTCCCTTACAGCTCCTGAGCGTCTACATGGGTCAGCGGTGGTGGGCTTCTCCACTGAGGGCAGTAGCATGGAGATGGAGGAGAACCCGTCCACCTCAACAGGCATACGGGGGTCAGGGCGACAGTGGGCCCGCCTGGATGTCCAGACTGATGTTGGTGGAGTAGGTGCGGAGGAGGCCCTGCCCATGTCCCAGCGTGCCAGCGTCCATGGATGCCAGCATGCTGAGACTTGGGCTGGTGCCGGATCCATCACCAAAGATGATGGAGCTAACGTCATGGGCAGTGAGACGTGTGGGCCACAGGATGGCCACACAGCAGGTGACATCGCGGCCATGGCTGTGGGTTGTGCCACCGTGGAGGCCTGCGTGACATCAGAGTCCCAGCCTGTGCCTGTCTGCACCAGTGGTGCAGCACTGGTGTGTGTCCAAGACAGTGGGGCTGTTGCGGCCACCGCGGCGGCACCATTGAGCTCTGGAGAACAGCAGCCGGAGGGGCAGCATCAGCATTCAGCCAATGGCCATGGAGGTACAGTGTCGGGGCAGCGTCAGTACACCGCCTGTGGACATGCCCAGGCCTGGCCCTGGTGTGCAGCGCCCACCCTCAAGGGGTGATGACCATCAGGGCCGCGAACACCATGAGGGACAGCATGCCGATCAGGCAGATGACCTCTTAGATGAGCACACCCGCATACTGCAAGCATCAGTCAATCAGCAGATGCGGCTTGTGACGGCGGATGCACTGAGTGCGGCTCTGCGCCAGACAGAGGAGCGGCGCAGCAGAGACACCGCTCTGCTCCTGGCAGGGATGGACCGGTTGTGGGAGGATGTGACCGCTGCCATTGACAGGCAGACACAGGCATTCACAGCTGTCATGGCCACAATGGGCACACAGTTATTTGCCCATGCATCGCAGACACCGCGCAGTGCAATGTCCACCCTCCATTCCCGGCGTCGTGAGACACCCTTCTTGCTGACACTGGGTTCAGCTGTGGGCATCCCGAGCACGCCTGGCGCAGGCATGTTCGGTGTGCTGCAGACCGCTGCGCAAGTATGGTCGAGTTCACGCAGTGGAACCCCTGGGGGACCGTCGGTGCCACCCCATGAGGCCAGTGGTCAGCCTGTCACTGCTGGCGGGTCTCGGCGGGGCCACCCACACATCCGTGGCAGCCGTGGCACTGTGGCACATGACTGATCTGTCTCCCAGCACAGCTACTGTCTTATGCTGCCCTGTGTGCATTGTGTCATTCAGCGTGCAATGCACGGGTGGGGTACCCGGCTCTGCACGCACAGACACGTTCCATCTGCACACCCTCCCGGCTGCTGTCCGCTGTGGTGTGTGCATGATGCCTGCGTTGCGCTGTACGCCACTGTGCAATGGTGCCCAGCATCTGACACACGCACAATGACAGGCAGGGGACGTGGTGGTCTGTGGACGTGTGTGTGGCTAGGGGTGGCGGTCTGGGTCAGCGTGCCTCCTACCCTTTGTGCATGTCTTGTGAGATGTGTGTGTGTGTGTGTGTGTGACCGCGTGCCATGTTAGACCTTGCCCATCCCTGGCGGTGTGTGCACTTCCATGCTCGGCCACTTCCCTTGGCAACATGCACCCCTGGTGTTTGTCCATGCGTGTTTGTGGGTTGTGCCTTTGCCACTGGTGGTTGCACATGGCCCCATGACTTACCTGGGTTGGCTGAAGTGCTCCTCTGTGATGGTGTCCCGGTGCAGCTGTGCCAGCCGGATCAGTCGGGGGTCCCGTCGCCCAAGTGGGGGCTGCCCATCACCATCTTCACCAGTGTCCTCATCGTCCCCATCGCCATCACCCTCTTCGACCTGTATGGCTATCCCACAGTCATTGGCCTTGTTGTGCAGGATGCAACAGGCCAGGAATAGCCCGCAGGCCTTTGAGGGGCTGTACTGTAGGGCACCGCCAGACGTGTCCAGGCAACGGAAACGTGCCTTCAGCATCCCGAACACCCGCTTGATGATATTGCGTGTGGTGGCATGTGCCTCATTGTAGCGTTGTTGCGATGGGGTCGCGGGCTGCCGGTATGGTGTGAGCAGCCAGGGACGGAGTGGGTATCCACTGTCACCTGTGTGTAGAGGGTGGAGGTTAGTTTGGTGATCAGCGTCGCCCTGCCTTGGGCCATCTAGGCCGATACCTATGTCACCTCTGACCATGCCCCTCCCAAGCTCTATGTTTTTCCGCATGGTTTGCATACTCACCCACTAAATGGCCAATGGGGATGCCCCCACTCTCGAATCTGTGGCACAGTGCTGACTGGTGCCAGATGAAGGCATCATGTGCTCCCACAGGGTGCGTGGCACAGACATTGATTATGCGCCCCCTGGCATCGCACCACCTGGCAGTTGATGCTTGCATAGCCCTTCCGATTGATATGTCACGGCCCTTCAGGGCCAGGTGGTGTCTTGGTGGCCACATGGGTGCAGTCTATTGCCCCTAGCATGCCAGGCATCACGTGCTACCCTGTGGAACTCCTGTATGTTTGCTGTGTGCTCCGCCCGTGTGCTGGGGAAATGGATGTACTCCGCAGCATGTGGCAGCAGTGCGCTTAGGAATTTGGTGAGGTGGCGTGATGCGGCTGACTGGATTATGCCTGTGGTGTCCCCTGTTGGTCTCTGGAAGGTACCCATGGCGAGCAGGCACATGCAAGCTGTCACTTTTGTCTCCCCTGACAGAGCATGGCTCCGTCGTGTGGGTGCCTGCATCACATCACTGCACAGCTCACAGAGCCTCCTCAGAATTGCCTGATTCAGGCGGTACCGGCCCCTGATCTCGGTATCAGTGTGCAGCTCGAAGCTGGTGTGGGCTCGGTACTGCCTGTTGGGGGCATACCGCCGACAGACCGTTCCACGGCCGCGCCCCCCTGCTGCCTGCCTTCTCACCCCCCTCATTACTGCCTCCATCTGGATGGTGGCACTGGCCATGTCCCTGGCTTGTGTCCCCCCGGCAGCTGTTTCTGTGTTCCCCGCCTCCTCCTGGCTGCTACTTCCCTGCACCGGGAACACCTTCTTCTGGTGGCCTCAGTGCTGTGTGGTACTTCCCCCTTCTGCACTGTGGTTTGGCTGTGGCTTCCCACACCTTCCCTGTGCATGTGGGTTCAGGGTGCCCTTTCACTGTCCTGCCCTGTGTGTCTGGCTATAGTTCAGCAACATGTGCCTTCCCTGTAGCGTTCTTGCACCTCTCCCTTGTTCCTTTTTATTTTGGCTCATTTCCGCTATCGCGCAACTTCCACTTGCTCCCCTGTTGCGCATGTTGTTGAATATCGCACTGCGCCATTTATGCATGGTTCCTCGCCCTTCAGTTGCGCATGCATTCATTATCATTACGCTCTTGCTCAGTGTGATTTGGGGGGCGCATCTGCCTCCCAATGAATATCGCAGAATGGCGCATTTTCGGACTTGCGTTGGAGCAACCTTATTGCGCATAGCACAACCCTTTTGAATATCTGTGCCATAGAGTTTATCCTAGCTGTAGCTGTGGCTGTGGGCTTAGCTAAGGTCATGCAGGAAGCTCAGATGGTAAGTTAATTAACTAGCTAGCTAGCTAGCTGAACAGTTAGAAAAGTATTGGTTTGGGTAAAACCCAGTACTCATGACCTTGTGGTGAACAGCTGATGCAGGAGTTGCAGGATGTCTCTTCTTGCAGGCAGCGTGGAAGAACAGGTAGAACTGGCGTAGATGCAGACGATGATCCTCTTCACCCCACAGAGTGACTTGTCTTCATCCACCTCGCAGGTAGGCCAGCAATTACGCAGGCAGACAGGACCTCAGAGCTCAGGTCCCCTGGCAGAAATCGTAGCCTCTTGTAACAAGACAGTGAGGCAGTGGATTTGCCACCTCACCCAAGCACAAATAAATACTTCTTTAAGCAGTGTCAGCAATCTTATTTTCCAAAACACAGCAGTTCAGTCCAGATGAGGTAAATCCCCTTGTCTGGGATTTACCAGGCAGTTGGCAACAGGTTTTAAAGTTCTTAGTTTGTTTTGGCGCAGACTAAATGGTATTAGGCTGTGACAGCAGCAGGAGCTGTCTCAAATCAATTGTTTCTCTTCAAAAACTCGCACAGAAAAGACCTTGGGTCAGACTTTCAACCCTAGAATGTGAGTTTGAATCACGACACTTCATTGGTCCACAGGAGTCTCGAGCTCCGCGCCTTGATTGGCTGTACTGCAGCTACCAGTAGGGTTGCTCGCTGTCTTCAGGCAGACCATGTCTAATATGGCTGTCCTACTGTTCTGTTCATCTAAGTCCATTATCATAAATTGTATAATTCCTTGGCAGCATCTGGCTGCATGTAGAGGACCTTCCTGGTCCCTTCTGGTGGTTGCTATGGCCAAGGGGCACTTTGGGGTGCTCCACACCATGAGATTCAATCAGTGGTTGAAAAACTGGTGCGGAGCTCAGGGATTTGGCTTCACTGGGGACTGGGGGTCCACCTGGAGGGATGTAGGCCTATACTGGTGTGATGGTCTGCATCAGTCCAGGAGGGGAACCAGGATCCTAGGTGATAGGTTTAAATGCTTCGTTGTCAGGCATTTAAACTAGCCAAGGGGAGGCACTGGAAAAGGAGCTGAACTTAACTTCCAAAAAAAAAAAAAAAAAAGTCAGGATAGTAAGTGAGGTAAACTCCAAGATAGAGATGTCGATAGGGAGAAGGGCGGGGTAAATGGAGAAAATGACAAACGCAATAAAGATAGGGATGGGACATAAGGGGTAAGGCCTTCAAGAAATGGAAAGTAATGAGTACTAATGCCCATAGTCTGGGCAACAAGCTACCTGAACTGGTGGCCTTGATGGAAGAGGGATGCCTGGATATCTTAGCAGTCACAAAAACATGGTACACAGAGAACCATGACTGGGATGTTAACAAACCAGGATACACAACATAAAGGAGAGACAGGGAGGGGAGAAGAGGAGGAGGAGTAGCTCTCTATGTAAGGGAAGGGATAAAAGCAACTGAAAAGAATACACAGGGAGGAGAGGAGGCACTGTGGGTCACCTTAGAGACTGGAAATGGCACCACAGTCCACACAGGGGTTGTACACAGGCCCACATGTTAGGGGGAGGGAATGGACAAGGATATGATAGAAGGCATCCTTAGGATGGCAGAGAAAGGGGAGATACTGTTGATGGAGGACCTGAATATGCCAGATGTTAACTGGAGCGCCTTTGCTGCAGCCACACCCAAAAGCAGGGCCATTCTCGATGCCCATCAGGTGGCATGCCTCAGATAGCTAGTTTTGGAACCCACTCATGAGGGAGCAATCTTTGACCTCATACTCTCAGATGGGGACAGTGAGAGGATCTCAGATCTAGAAGTAACTAGCCATCTGGGAACAAGTGACCACCAAACATTGTGGTTCACGATAAACTCGGCTACAGAGTCAAGCCATACAAAAGTGAGGGTTCTGGACTTCAGGAGTGCTGACTTTGGCAAGATGGAAGAGTGCTTTAGAAAAGTGCTAGCAAACAGGCTAGAGGGGGGGCAACAATGGGAAAACATCAGAACTGCCATCACAGAGGCAGCAAGCCTTTGTGTGAGGCAGATAAATCAAAATGAAAGAAAATGCCACTATCGTTCTAAAAAGAGGTGGCGGTGAAGGTTAGGGAGAAAAATATAGTTTTTAGGAAGTATAAGGAAACACAGAAGGAGCAGGACAGAGAACTGTACCAGTTAAGGCAGAAGGAAGCAGGGAGGGTAGTCAGAATAGCAAAGGCCCAAACTGAGGAAAAGATAGCCAACTCAGTTAAGAAGAGGGATAAAACCTTTTATAGGTACATCAGGGAACATAGAAAGACAAAGGGAGGGATAGTGGGGCTGAATAGAATGGTGGGCAGAGAGGGACAGTGAAAAAGCAGGGATACTGAATGAATACTTCTGCTCAGTATTCACAAAAGAGAAGGGGGAGGTGCCTAATCCAATTAACAGAAGCACTCACTCTGGATAGTGGGGTCAATCCCAGTCCTTTGACAGAAGAAAGGGTTCTGAAAGACCTCCTAAAACTTATGGTGGACAAAGCAATGGGACCTGATGGAATTCACCCCAGAATTCTAAAAGAATTAAGGAGAGAACTAATGACACCACGGACTACCCTTTTTAACAAATCATGGGAGGATGGTGTGGTACCTGAAGACTGGAGGAAGGCGGATGTGATTCCTCTTCACAAAAGTGGGAGCAAGACAGAGGTAGGAAACTACAGACCTGTCAGTTTGACCTCTGTGGTAGGGAAAGTGATGGAATCACTTCTGAAGGAAAGAATTGTTTAGTACCTAGAGGCCAGTGGGGCACAGGACCCAAGGCAGCATGGATTCACAATGGGAAGGTCGTGTCAGACAGATCTAATTGATTTCTTTGTAGAGTTGCTACCTATCCAGTTTTTGACTGGATAATCCGGTTTTTAGGGTCCTTATCCGGTCATCCGGTTTTGATTAAATGCAGTCCGGTTTTTGGGCCATTTTGAGTGCTCATATGCTCTTAAAGCTGCTGTATCAAATCAGTCAGTGTTTTGGCTGCATTGCATGTCCAGGTTACAAAGAAGTTCTGGTGTCACAGTCATTCAGACCTGCCTTTGTTTGTAAAACCAGACTGTCTGAGAGGTGTAAAGTATGACCATTAAGATCATTAGCAGTAAATTAACCTAATGTTTTCAATTCTGCATTTTAAGTATGGTCTTTTACTGCTGTGACAGGAAACAGCTTTTCACCTTTATGTGTTCTCATATTTCTTTTTATTGTCTTATAGTCTGGTATATTTTTGACCCATTTTTGTTAAAGGCAATAAAAGATAGATTATTAAATTTATCACCACATTTGCTCTAATTTTTTGTATTACCTGAACATTCCATGATATTATCTACACTTTTACAGGTCATTCAGAGAAACAGCATTGAATGGTGTATCTGAAATTGTGGAATGTTTTAGAAATATGAAAACAAAAAGCGGTAGCTGCTGAGGTAAAGGGGAACTGTAGGGAATAGTTTCATATACCAGAATAACAATTTTTTTTTTCCAAGTCTGTTGCAACGACGCTCCTTACTTAATCCACTCCTCACACGTGGTGGCAGTGGTGGGATCCTTGTGATACTGTCCTAAGTATCAATAGGGGGTCGTGGATGTCCCAGAAGGTACCCGTTGGTGTGTTGACCAGAACCATGGCAGAAAAACTTGGGCAACCTTTGATGACTGGGTTACCTGATGTTAAACGTAAAATCATGAAGCCTGGGGAAGATGGTGATGTAGCAGATGGCGAAAGGGAGTTGGAGAAGGGGCCCCTACTGGAGACTCACAAGATCTGCTACAATGGCTATGCATGCAACAGATAGCCATGGTGAAACAGAGGGAAAGAGATATGCAAAGGAATGAGGACAGGTGGGCCGACACCTTGAGGGCTATCCAAGCACTTGGTGCTGGTAGGCTTCCCCCACCTGCAGGAGATAATCCTAAAGATATAAAATTGACTAAATTAAGTGAGACTGATGATATAGAAATTTACTTAACCACATTTGAACGTATAGTACGGGCCTGTCAGTGGCCTAGGGACCAGTGAGTGATACGTCTTGCTCCTTATCTGACAGGAGAAGCCCAACTGGCCTATGGTAATGTGGACAGTGCTATGAGTGAGAACTATGATACCGTCAAGGAAGCCATTCTAAAGCGTTATGATATCTGTCTTGAAACCTATAGGCAGAGGTTTCGAACTCTGCGGTTCCAGACATCTGACACTCCACAAGAAGCCTTTACTAGACTGAAAGATCTATGCACTAAGTGGTTACAGCCCTCCACTAACACGAAAGAACAGATGTTAGAAGCTGTGGTTTTGGAACAATTCATATGCATTTTACCTCAAGATGTTCAGATGTGGGTGCGGGAACATCGCCTAGAGACATCTAAAAAAGCAGTACAATTGGCGGAAGATTACTTAACTGCCCGGCCAAATAGGACTAAAGGACGTTCTAGAATCAATGTAACCCATCCTACGGTAAGAACTTCTACATCTCCTTCACAAATCCCTAGTGGTGCGGTTAAACCCATAAATGTTCCTAAAACTCCCTACACTGAAGTAATATGCCATCATTGTCAAGGAAAAGGACATATCGCAAGATTTTTGTCCTAAAAAAAATCTACTTCTGCTCATTTAGTATTGGCCAATTGGGGGCAGTATATAACTCCTGTTAAAATAAATGGTAGAGAGATGGTTGGTGTATTAGACTCTGGCAGTAGACAAACATTAGTCAAAGCCTGTATGATATCTGCAGTCCCTGAAGTAGCCACACAAACAAAAGTAACATGTATACACAGGGATACACATATGTATCCAATGCAACAAGTTGAGGTACAAGTACAAACAAGTACCTGACATATCGAAGTTGGGGTGGTTCCACAACTACCTGTACTGGTCATTTTAGGACACGACCACCCAGATTTTGCACAGTTGCTTGCCAATGCTACCAATTTAGGGGCAGTGAATACCAGAGCACAAGAAAGAATAAATACAGAACTGCAACGCTGTTTCCCATTTGAGGATGAATTGTTTGGGCTCCCTGGGAAAACAAGGAAGACAAAAAGGGAAAAGCGACAGGAGAAGCAAGTGTGGCAACATTCCCAAAAGGACACTAAAGACATTATTGAATTTAAAGACTTAAGTTTTCAATCAGGTTTTAGAGCAGCACAATTACAGGATGTTTCTTTAAAGCCTTTACTCCTACAAGTAGGTACTGAACAAAATTCTGAACAGAAATATGTATTGCATAAGGGATTATTGTATCGGAAATGTTTAAATGTTAAAAATGGAGAGACTGTGTTACAATTACTCGTACCTACTGTTTATAGGGAACAGTTATTGAACCGTGCACATGACTTGCCTATAGCTGGTCACTTGGGTAGAGAACGACACTACAGAGATTACTGTACAGGTTTTTTGCCAGGTATACATGATCAAGTGACCGAGTATTGTAAGTCATGTGTGCAGTGTCAAAAGTAAGGCCTACACTCAGAAAAGATAAGGTACCCCTACAGCCTTTACCTTTAGTGGATACCCCGTTTACCCGTATTGCTATGGACATAGTTGGTCCTTTACCCAAAAGTGCCAAAGGGAACTGTTTTATTTTAGTTATATGTGACTATTTTACAAAATACCCTGAGGCAATACCTCTTCGAACAGTCACAGCTGATAAAGTAGCTGACAAATTGATTAAAGTATTTTCTAGAATGGATATACCCAAAGAAATTTTGACTGACAGAGGTAGCAATTTTTGTTCACAAGGTTTGAAACGACTCTATCAGGCCTTGGGGGTACATTCCATTTTTACCTCACCGTATCATCCACAATCAGATGGTTTGGTGGAATGCTTTAATAAAACATTAAAGCAAATGTTAAAAAAATTCATTTCTGATGAGGGTAAACATTGGGACAGGTATTTACCTTATTTAATGTTTGCTTATCGTGAGGTTCCCCAAGCATCCACTGGTTACTCTCCCTTTGAATTACTCTTTGGGAAAAATCCAAGAGGGGTATTGGATATAATAAAGGAAAAGTGGGAAGGGTCCAAAGTAGATACTATTCCAGTATCTACCTTAGAGTATGTCACTACATTACGCCAAAGGTTGGCAAAATATGCAAAAGCAGCCCAGCAGAGTAATAGAGAACATCAGATATCCCAGAAACAATATTATGATCAGAAAGTTGGGACTAAAACATTCCAGCCAGGCAATAGAGTTCTCTTGTTGTTACCCTGTACCGAGAATAAGCTATTAATGAAATGGCAGGGACCCTATACCGTACACAGACAAGTAGGACCGGTGAACTATGAAATCATTTGTCCTGGAAAAAAAGCAACAATTAAAAATCTATCATGCTAATTTGTTGAAAACATGGCATGATAGAAGTTCACCAGTTCTATTTATATACTCTGAAATAACTAAAAGTGAGTTAGAACTTGCCTATGAACGATTAGAAGGTCAGGATAATGTAAACGAAGTGACTATTAATGACAAGTTGAATGCAGAACAAAAGAAAGAAATACAGGACATGATACATACCTTTCAGGATATATTTACAACAATCCCTGGGAAAGTAGAGGGAACTGAACATCATATAGAGGTGACCAATAATAAACCTATCAGACACAAACCTTATAGAATACCTGAAAGTTTAAGGGAAGAAGTAATTAAAGAACTATTAAAAATGCAACAACTAGGGGTTATTGTCCCTTCCAAAAGCCCGTGGAGTTTTCCTATGGTGGTTGTAAACAAAAAAAGGAGGTGTTCGGGTTTGCCTGGATTTCCGCAAGTTGAATGATATATCTAGGTTCGATGGGTACCCAGTGCCACAAATCGATGATATTATAGACAGATTAGGCAATGCCCAATACATCAGTACATTAGACCTTTCCAAGGGATATTGGCAAATATCCCTAGATGCTGATTCTCAAGATAAGACAGCCTTCAGTACCCCGATAGGGTTATTTCAGTTCACAAAAATGCCATTTGGCCTACATGGGGCACCAGCAACTTTTCAGAGATGTATGGACCAATTATTACATCAATATATGGAATACAGTGCAGCATATTTGGATGATGTCGTCATTTTTAGTACATCTTGGGAGGACCATATAAACCATCTTCATAATATTTTGGCAGTAATAGCTAAAGCAGGCCTAACCATAAATCCAAGTAAATGTTCAATAGGCATGCAGGAGACCAAATATCTAGGTTTCATAATTGGGCAAGGGAAGGTGAAGTCTGAAATTGGCAAAATAGATGCTGTCGCTAATAGCCCACAGCCACAAACAAAGAAGCAAGTACAATCATTTTTAGGTTTGGCTAGTTATTATTGACGTTTTGTAGGTAATTTTGCCGATATCGCTAGCCCTTTAATTGACTTGACAAAAAAGAATAAACCCGAAAAAGTCCAATGGACCAAACACTGTGAGGAGGCATTTACTACACTAAATGCCAAGCTTTGTTCATACCCTGTCTTGTATAGTCCAAATTTTCAGAAATCTTTCATAGTTCAAACTGACGCTTCTGATCAAGGTATTGGGGCTGTTCTCTCTCAAATTGTTGGAGGAGAAGAACATCCGATTATATTTATTAGCAGGAAACTACATCAGAGGGAAATTAAGTATTCAACTATTGAAAAGGAATGCTTAGCCATTCACTGGGCAATAAATGCCTTGAAATTTTATTTATGGGGTAGACCCTTTCTAATTATAACAGATCATAACCCGTTATGTTGGTTACAGACAATGAAAGACAAAAACCCTCGTATTATGCGGTGGTACTTAGCTCTCCAACCGTATAAGTTTGATACACAACACAGATCAGGAAAAATGCACGTTAATGCTGATTATTTATCCCGTTATGGTGCAGGTACTAGTACTTTATTGCAGACTCCGGAGTAAAAGAAATTAAGGTATGAGTTCCTTTTGAAATTGTATTTATGAGTAAGTAGTTAATTGATATGGGACTCCGGAGTGGAGCTTTGGGAGTGGTCGGGCTGAAGCTCCATCTCCCCCTTTTGTTCAGGGGAGATCTGACAGTTTTCTCTATAACGTAGTAAACCAATGTGAGTTAATTTTGGATAACACATTGGTTTCCTTTTAAGGGGGGAGGAGTGTAGGGAATAGTTTCATATACCAGAATAACAATTATTTTTTTTTTCAAGTCTGTTGCAACAGCGCTCCTTGCTTAACCCACACCTCACAGGAACACAGTGCAGTATTAAGGGTATCACAAGCATTGATATTTAAGTTATCAAAAATTGGTCAAAGCATCAGAATACCTGGCTGACATGGAAAGGAAAATTGGAGTGTGTTTAACAGGGGGCTGAGCAATAAGCTGTGGATGAGCTTGGCACGTCCAGCAGACCTGAGTTTGATTCCCACAACCTCCACTTACATACTGTGTGACCCTGAACAAGTCACTTAACCTTCCTGTGCTCCTGGGTCACTCCTGTAAAATGGGCTATTGGCCTATGGGAGTTAACCTGGTTGCCAAAGAATAAAAATAAATACCTGAATAAATAAATCAAATAAATAATAGTATAAAAATTGTGTCCTATCAGTAGTAATGTCTATTCCAACATTACAAATGGCTTTGGAGGAGGAGGAGCGATATACTCGCCAGTCATTAAAAAAAGGGGGGGGGGCAGAGGTGGAGTTTGGGGTGTGGTTTAGCATCCGGTTTTTACCTCATCCAAAGGTGGCAACCCTATTTCTTTGACTGGGTGACCAAAATAGTAGACCAGGGAGGGGCTGTGGACATGGCCTACCTAGACTTTAGTAAGGCATTTGACACAGTCCTACACAAAATATTAATAGTCAAATTAACCAGCCTGGGAGTGGGTCCCAGGGTGGTAGCCTGGGTAAAACATTGGATGGACAACAGGACACAGAAGGTAATTGTAAATGGAGTCCACTCTGAAGAAAGGGCAGTTACTAGTGGGGTACCGCAGGGTTCAGTATTGGGTCCAGTCCTTTTTAATGTCTTTATAAGTGACATTGCAGAGGGACTGGAAGGAAAAGTATGCCTCTTTGCAGATGACACAAAGATCTGCAATAGGATTGATGCACAAGGAGGCATGGAAAGGATGAGAAGGGACTTTGCAAGGTTGGAGGAATGGTCAAAGTATGGCAGCTTGGATTCAGTGCAAGAGGCACAAAATAATGCACGTGGAAACAAAAACCCGGGGGAAGATTACGCAGTGGGGGGTGGTGGTAACAAGAACAAAAATGGAAAGGGACCTGGGGGTAATCATATCAGATGACCTTAAGGTTAGCAGGCAATGTGAGAAGGCAGTAGTGAGGGCTGGGGGGATACTGGGATGCATAGAGAGAGAGAGAGAGAGAGAGGTATCACCAGCAGGAAACAGGGAGTTGTTATCCCTCTGTACAGACAGTTGGTGAGACCCCATCTGGAGTACTGTGTCCAGTTCTGGAGACCCCATCTCCGCAAGGGCATAGACAGGATGGAGGCAGTCCAGAAGAGGGCAACTAAAATGGTGTAGGGTCTGCAAGAAAAGCCATATGAGGAGAGACTAGAGGAGCTTAATATGTATACCCTTGAGGAAACGAGGGAGAGGGGCGACATGATAGAAACTTTTAAGTACCTCAGTGCAATCAACAAAGTCCAAGAGGGTAGCATCTTTCAGAAAAAGAGATGTGCAAGAACAAGGGGACGCAATTTGAAGATAGAGGGGGGGACGGCTCAGGGGCAATGTGAGGAAGTATTTTTTCACAGAGAGGGTGGAACAGCCTTCCTGAGGAGGTTGTGGGGTCTAAAACTGGGAGAATTCAAGAATGCATGGGGCAGACAAGAAATAGGCTGTTAGTTAAATAGAATCTGCAGCTTATCCTGTAGGTAGGGAAATGGGCAGACTAGGTGGGTCAAGCGGTCCTTATCTGCCGTCAGAGTCTATATTTATATGTGGGGACAGGAGCCCTGTCAGAGCTCCGTTTTGCTAGCTCCCCAGCAGGAGCAGTCTTGAAAAATGGCATCTCAGCCACACTGCATCATGGGACATTTAGTCCCAGTGGCCATTTTGTCCCCTGTTCTCCCGGACCCACTGGAGGCTTGGATTGGATTGGGGAGCCTCTTTAAAAGTTTTAATTTTAGTTTATTTGGTTCCCCCAGCTCCCTTTGCTGTCTGATAGGGCTGGGGAGAGGAATTGTTAGTGATGCTTCTGCAGCACTTCCTGTCGGGTGCGTGAGGCACCGAAACAATTAGCTGCCCTTACTGTGCTCTGCCCTGCTGTGCAACAGTTCGGTGGCAGGGAAGCAACACCAGTGTGCGGCTCACTGGCTGCTCCTCTTATTGGGTACACTGAGGCACCAAAACAATTTGGTATGCTCCCCGGCTTTGGTGGCAGTCCAGGATTGGGATGGGTGAGCGAGGAGGCAAGTGGCTCACCAGCCGCACAGGATCAGGTGCAGGAGGCACCACAACTAAGTTAATGTGCTCCCCGGCTCTGTTGCAGACTAAGAGTGGGACAGAGAAGTGAAGTTCTGCATCGGGACATGGAGGGGGCCCCTAATGTAAGCTCCCAACTTGGGAGTGAGGTAACAATTGTAACTTTGAAAAAATACACAGTATATATTAAGTTTTCCTTTAATGATAAAAAAAGTTCCTCCACTTGTCAGTAGGGGTGCTGCAGAACGACGCAGCTTTCCAAGTTCTGTGTGCTGTCCTTTCTCTCCCACCCAGCATTCCCTTCCATTCATTCAGTATTTCAGCTGAATGCCACCAGTTTTCTCCCACCCACCATTCTTTTTCAATTATTCATTGTTTTGGTCCCACCCACTGCCCTGATGGTGACTGCAGCGGTTTGTTAGGCTACTGGCAAGACCAACATTTTTATGTGGTCTTGCCTGCAGTATGCTTCCATATGCGGTTCTCCAAGGAAAAAGTACTGGTGGTCTTGCTCTTTCCCAGTCAGAACGGAGAGCAACAGACCGCCAGCAACTCGGCTGACAATTTCTGTGTTGTGACTTATCCTCTCCGGTGAATTGACTGCATTGCTCATCTGTTTTAAGTTTCTAAAGAAAGCAGGGTGCATACGAAGTTTTAAATTCCGTTAGCAAGGAATCAAGATGGCAGTTTTCGGAGGTGTGAAGGGAGGGTGGCACACACAGTTATTCTTTCCTGCCATTTTTGGGGACTTATTTTTTGCTGTGGTATAAGCTAAGGCAATCAAATTTGAGGACTGTCGCTACTCATTTTATAAAGTGGGATAAACGGTGTTAACAGTAACTCTGTATGCTAACCAGTAGGAACCCAAATACTCTAAGCAGTAACCAGTTCAGTACTCGGCTCCACAGAATCTACCCACCCCTTGGCAGTCCTCAAACTCCAGTGCGGGTGCACCCATCTTAATTCCCCCGAAGGCCGTGGATGAGAGATATCTGTTATGTTGCAGTGGGTACCATATAATAGCGATGCTGATGCTGCTGGCAGGGTGGAGTTTGGTATCACTCTTAAGAATGTAGAAGGTAAAATACCTTTAAAACACAAGGTGGTTGAACACAAACTTTGAACTGGTAAAACAAGTGAAAAAGGGGCCCTTATTTGTAATCCACTGAATATGGTGGCTGGCTGGCCTCCACAGATCTGCCTGGGCATCTCACACTGGCACAGTCCTGCCCAGGACTTCTCCCTCACTTCCTGGCACAGTAAACTTTCTCCCCAGTTGCAGGGTCAAACCCTGGGTTTTACTTATGGTTTGATGCCTCAATTGACATCTCTGGATCTGACTTTGGGGGTATCTCTTGCAGCAGGCCACATCTTTGGAACTATAGCCGCCAGGCACTGAGACCACACAGAACATTTTCTACCTAGCAGTCTACCAGGGGTCTGCCCACCCTGATGTTGGGTGCCGATGTCACCATATGCTATAAGAGTGGGTGCCCCCCCCCCGTGCCCTCCTCGGTTCTTTCCCCACTGTTGACCAATGCATGTTGGACCTCTCGGATCACCGCAGCTTAAGTCAGCTGCCATTTTCTTTCAACTTCGGTTTTTGGTTTCTCACCTCAGTTTTTCATCACTTTTCAGTGATTTTTCTTTTCTGTTTTATGTCCTCTCAACCAAGTGTGCCTGTGATAAGCAACTCCAGGAGAAAGACAGCCACTCTGCCTAGGCCCAGATGACGATGTCGATGCCTGCTCCATCTGCTGCAGCTTCAACCAGGCAACCTGGCATCAGCAGACCCTGGAAAACTTTCTACTTCAACAGAGGCACCGCCATGGAGAAGGAGTTGCAGGCCAGGAGTTCCTCCATCTCCCTGGCCCTTTTCCTTGGGCTCCCAGTTGTCAAAGCCCTGGGAAAAATTCTTGGGCAAACACAAACATGGGGTAAGGACCATGCCTCTTGGTGATCATGGTGGGGCCGTCCCCCACTTCAGGGGTGGCAGCATTTGCCTTGCAAGCCCTATCTTCTACAGGGATACTGTTGGCAGTACCTCCGGCCAGCGCTACATTGGCGGGTGACGGTCCTGTGGTCCCTCCCAGCCCCCCAGCCCCTGCTATTCCAGCCCTTATTTTCAGTGGGCTTGCAGTCAGGGAGCTCTACCAATCTGTCTTCGACCAGCATGGGCTTAGCGGCCTCAGGGTCTTCTGTGTCCACCATCCGTTACTGCGACATTGGGCACTCCGGCCTTGGAACCGCTGTCCTTCTGGTCCTCCTCACCGTCCCATAGGGTGACGCAGGCTGAGGACTCCTCCTCAGCCATCGTTCATGGGGGTTCTCCACCAGATGTAAAAGGCAATGGGTTTTGAAATGGAGTATGGCTGAGTAAGACCCCAGCAGATAGTTGGTCACTTACCTCTGTCTGCTAGATGCCCCCCCCCTTTTGGTGGTTCCCCCTCTGATTGAACCTTTTGAGGACGCCACCATGGCCGCCTGGCACCACCCTGACCTGGTCCCCGTGATACCCATAAAGGTGGATAAACTTTACCATGCCCCAGTGGGGATGCCCTTCTTCATTGAGCAGGTACAGACTGACTTTGTGGTTATTAACGCAGCTCAGGACCACACCAGATGGCCAAAACATTTAAGTTCACTGCCTGTGGACAAAGAATCCTGGAGATTGGACTTACTGGGCAAAATAATTTTCACCTTGGCCATCCGGGTCCTGAACTACAAGACCCATATGGTCCAGTTCCTCCACCTGCATCTGGACCAAGCCCAGGAATTGGCCAGCTCTCTTCCTGATGAACAGAAGAAGCGGCAGATCTTTCAGTCGGGAGCCGGCGTCCGTTTGCATCTCCTGCGCTCAGCCCATGACACCGTTGATGCCTCGGCCAGGGTGGCTGTGGCCGACGTCTGCCTATGCCAGCACTCCTGGCTTCGGTTGTCGGAGTTTGCTCAGGATGTTCAGTTATCTATCCTGAATGCCTCCTTCAGGGGATACAGATTGTTTGTGGCCGATGTGCAGCAGATCCTTGATGCCCTCCAGTTGTCTGGATGCACTCTCAGATCCGTCTACTCCATGTATCACACTCAAGCTAAGAGTGGCCAGTAGGTGCCCTTTCATAGGGCGACGAACAAGTCCAGACCCTCTGCCAGACCTCAGAGCAAGTGTTGGGGGTCTGCCTCTTTGCCAACCTCTACTGCAGCAGCCAGCAGGGCTCCCCAGGGTGGCATCTTCCACCTCAGTCTGACTCCTTGCCTGCCCCCCCCCCGACAGATCAGGAGGTGGTAGTGGTTTGGGGGGGTCGCTTCTCTTTACACGTGGACAGGCGGAAGGAGATAACCAATGACTGTTGGGTGCTACAGCTCAAAGAGCATGCCACACACTGGAGTTTCTAGAGTGGCCTCCAGAAATACCTCTGGTTCAGTCATTTTGCCCTCCAGATCACATACTGGTGTTCCGGGAGGAAATCTGCTCGCTGCTTTAAAAGAAGGCAGCAGAAGCCAGCCCGGTGGTGCTGAGGGTTGATACGCTGGACGACACATCTCACGCCACGCTGGTGACCCGGGTTCAGGTATGACTTTGGGTCACCGAGGAGCCGGCATTTGTGGGGGAGCTGTATCAAGCCGCCTATCGGCAGCTGTCCTTTCCCTGGAGGTTGCCGCCCCCTTGTAGTTCTGTCACTGCCAGATGGAGGTCTGGTGATGGCGCAGGCGGGAGGGTGTCTTGAGTGCGATGTGCATGTGCCTGCACATGCGCGCATTCACGCTGAGATGGGGGTGGGAGAAAAAGGGGGTACAAAAAATGTTATATAGATATATAAAAAAAGGTGGTGGCAGTAGAACCCCTTCCACTAGATCAGCTGGGAAGGAGGTTCTACTTTCATTTCTTCCTGGTCCCCAAATGCACAGGGGATCTCTGGCCCATCCTAGACCTCTGAGAGCACAATCTGTTCATAGAGTACAAAAAAGTCCAGATGGTGACAGGAGTCTATTTTAACATTATTTTACTGGCCCGGGGCATAGTGCAAGTTGCCTCGGGCCAGTGCAATGCTCCCCTTACTTTCCTGGCTTGGCTAGTGCAACCTAGCCTGTTTTGGTAAATGGCCCCTTTAAGAAAATGACGCGTTCCTTTTTTTTTGTTTTGTTTCGTTCAAATACTCACTTTTGCAGCCTGGCAACTCCTACCAGGTCCTAGTGGAGCCCTCTGATTGGAGAAAGAAGATTTGACGCCAGTCTTCAGTCCATCCCCACTTTCTGAGCTGCTGAATCCCGCATGGCAGCCTGCAGTAAAGCTGTACCGCAGAGGAGAGCTTATGTGACCCGACGGTCCGATGCTGCTGTAAGTTTAGTGCATGGTAAGCAAGACATTGCCTACTTTACCTAGAATTAGCAAATATGTGGAGTGAGGGAAAGAAAAGCATAATAATCTGTGGTGCCTCTTCTGGGCTAGGTGTAGGCTGGGGATATTATTTGCCCCGGATTATGCTGAAATGGGAATGGGGGGTCCGGGAGTCATTCCCACTTGTACAGCCATCTAAGGCAAGCTAAACCGGGCTAGTGTCACCGTGAGTGTTAGCTTCACCTTCCTCGATCCCGACTGTGACTCACAGCCGAATTTGGTGAAGGAAGCCAGAGCAGATTCGGTAGATGTTTTTTATTCTGAAGCTGCCACTTGTTTTGTTGTGGGGCTGGGGTTGTACTGTAAATGCAAACACATTTCGACTTGGATTCCACTAATTTGTGTTGCAGACTTTCGGTTAAAGGCCACAGGGGAGGTAGGGTAGGTGGTTGAAAATCCTCACTTAGCCGAACAAAACGGAGCTGGATGATTGCTGCTTGGGTAAAGAAAAAACAAGCAGGTGATTGCTTAACACTGCTGGGACAGGTGCCATGTTTATGGGAATCCGATCGATTTCTGGCATGCAGGGAAGGTGGCTGGGTCCAAGGCTCATATGCTTGGGGGGGGGGGGGTCTGGTAAAGGCCCCAATTTGTAGTGGATTCTGTGGTCGCCTGGTGGCAGGCCCTGATTGTAGTGGACTCTGATATTCCTGTCACCGTGATGGAGGCTTATGTGTTCTGCTGATTTGCGCTGCTTGTTCCAGAGTTTGGGTTTTTAGAAAAGACTGTTCTTGTTACTTCTAGCTTGACAAAAAGCTTAGGCAAATCAGTGATACAAAATTAAATTTAATTTATGTGTAAGGCATCAAATTTTAATCAGAGCAGCAATAGGGAGACAGCCTGCAGTGCACAGATCTGTCGAGTTTTCAGTTTTAACTTGGGACAATTCAAACTTACACATTGCTAGTCCTAGGGATACTTTTTAGTTGGCTCAGGACAACATTACTTCACTGCAGATACTTTCTCTCCAGCACTGCTGAACTGATGTCAGCTGGTGGTCTGGCACTCCAAGCCTAGAACTAACTAGTCAAATGACAGTGTGATGCAGATTAAATGTAATTTAAGTAAGACATCACATTTATACAGTTGAGTCTGTAAATGTTTACTGCACTTACTTGGTTCTCATCTCTGATATGGAAACAACAAAGAAATAACTCAAACAGTATCGCACAGTAAAAACTACTGTTTCACACATCTTACTTTGTCACTCTGTGCTTCTTTTCATCATTTTTTTCTGTTTGGGCTAGTGCATTCTCTGGGGGACCAGTGCAACTGTGCCATCACTTTCCTGGGTGGACCAGTGCAAAAAAAAAAAAGTTAAGTGTGACCCCTGTGGTGATACTTCAGGGTCTGTGCCCCTTCTGCACCAGGGGGATTGGATTTGCTCCCTAGACACGGAAGATGCTTACCTGTGTATCAGGATCCATGCATCCCACAGACAGTTCCTGAGGTTTCAGTTCCAGGTGGAACACTTCCAATTCAGGGCCTTGCCCTTTGATTAGTCCTCGGCTCTTCAGGTGTTTACCAAATGCCTGGCAGTGGTAGCAGCACCCCTCAGATGGAAGGGCCTTTATATCTTCCCCTACCTGGATGACTGGCTCCTCAAGGCCCATTCCAGGGACAGGTTGCTGCAGATACTGGAACGTACAACCCGACTATTCCAGGATCTGGCGGTAACTGTTAACCTACCCAAGTTTGTTCTGATTCCCTCCCAACACCTCCAGTACATAGGGGCGGTCTTGGACACAGCTCAGGGCGTGGCCTTCCTGCCCCAGGACAGGACAGAGCGCCTCATGGCCCAGGCCCATCTGCAGTATAACAGCCACAGTGTTTCAGCCCGAAGCTTTCTTTGGCTCCTGGGTCTGATGGTGGGGGCTATAGCCACAGTGCCTCTCGCTAGACTACATATGAGGGTTCCCCAATGGACTCTCAGGGTCTAGTGGGACCAGCGTATGGATGACTTAGAACAACAGGTCCTGGTCTCATCTCCAGTGAAAAAGGTTTTCCTTTGGTGGATGGAACCCAGCCACCTGTTAAGAGGGGTTCCTTTCTGCATTCCCTCCCCTCTGCAAATTCTCACCACAGATGCTTCGGGGATGAGGTGGGGGAGCCCACCTAGGTAGGGCCTCACCAAACCCAGGAGACATGGTCCACTCTGGAGTCCTCACTCCACATCGATGTCCTGGAGATAAGAGCTGTTCTCTATGCCCAGCATGCCTTCCAGATGCAGCTGTCCCCGGTCCGTTTGCACTAGCAGAAGGCCAACATCAATGTAGTCCACTACATCAACAAACTGAGGTACTCCCTCATACCCTCTTTGCCAGGAGGCCATGAGAGTCTGGTACTGGGCTCTGGAACACAGTCTAGAACTGTCAGTTGTCCATGTTCCTTTTGCCCAAAATGTCCTGGCAGACAGCCTAGGCCAGTCACTGTCACGGACACACGCATGGGAGCTGCTAACCTCAGTTGTGAAAGAACTGTTTGAGAAGTGGGGTCATCTAGACTTGGACTTCTTTGCATCCCCACTCAATGCAAAACTGCTGCATTTTTGCTTGCTCAATCCAGGGCCAGGAGTTTTCTGGCAAGATATGTTGTCCCTCTCTTGGAAAGGGAGGCTTCTGTACACATTTCCTCCCTTTCCCCCTGCTCCAGAGGGTTCTTATCAAGCTCCAGATGGAAGGGGCCACAGTGATTCACATAGCCCCCTTCTGGCCTCGTCATATCTGGCTCCCCTTGCTGCTGCAGCAGCTGACAGTGGAACCTCCAGTGCCTCTTCCTCTGTTCACTGGCTTGCTGTCCCAGAACTGGGGCACCCTGGTCCATCCGGACCTCAAATCCCTGTATCTTCACTCTTGTCTTCTGAGGACATAGCCATGGCTCTGTCCAGGGTGTCACCCAGGGTGGTTGATGTCCTAGTGGTTGCTTTGGAAGCCTTCCACTCAGGTTACTTATTCTGTGCAGTGGAAGCATTTTGCGCTGTGGGCTGCTTCACATCAGTTAGATCCCTTCACTTGTCCAGTGAATTAGATTCTGGAGTACTTGCTGTCTCTTTCAGACTCCGGTTTGAAGTACTCATCTCTTAAGGTGCACGTGTCTGCTGTCTGTGCCTTCCATGTGCCTATTGGTGTAGGTTCAGTGGCACAACTGGAGGTGTCCCTCACATTTCTGAGAGGCGTATTTCACCTGAAGCCTCCTATCCGCAATCCTGTTCCATCTTGGGACTTGAATTTTGTGTTGGAAAAATATATTTTGATGATTTTGAGCTGGTCGCGACATGCGAGCTATGCTTTCTGTCATGGAAGGTGTTACTTTTAGTTGCTATTACGTTGGCTTGAAGAATTACAGAGCTACAGGCGCTCATGTGCAAGCAGCATTATTTGATTTTCCACAAAGACAGGGTGTCTTTACGTACCACATTTTTTCCCTTTGTCTTTACTTCAAATCTCAATCCAGCCACTTTCCTGTTTATTACCCAGAGCATACCAGTCCAGGAGAAGCATTGCTCCATACTTTACACATGAATACAATTCTGCATTACTATACCCATCGTACTAAGTCCAAACAGTTGTTTGTTTCTTTTGCCCCTGGGAGAGAGGACATTCCTGTTTCAAAACAGTGCTTATCCAAATGGTTGGCCAACTGTATCACTTATTGTTATAGGAAGTATGGCAAAGACCTTCCTGGTATTGTCTGTGGTCATGCCACCAGAGAAATGGCCACTTCTGCTGCCTTTTTCAGGGGTGTGTCAGCTGCAGAGATCTGTGATGCTGCCACTTGGAGTACTGTCCACACCTTTACCAAGCATTACAGTCTGGACATTGCCTCTAGGTGTAGGGTTAGTTTTAGCTTAGCTGTTCTACAGGGCCTACTTTCTTATGCTTTTGGTTTCCTCCACCCAGACTACATTTCTTGATGTCAGAAACTGCTTGGGACTCATTCCAAAGTTGTGGCTTGCTGCAAGAGATACCCCCGAAGTCAGATAGTACAGTTACATAGGAACTTACTGTAACAGTAGATCTGTAAGGGGGTCTCTTGCAGCAGGCTGTGCCATCTCTCCATCCTTCCCTTAGGCCTGTGAGGCTTCTTCTGTGTCTGTTTCTCTTCTTCATCGCCTTCTTGGCGGGAACCTTCAGTCCCTCGTCAGTTCCTCTGCAAGATTCTTCTGCTTATGGTCTCCGGTGGGAAAACTGAGGAGGGCACAGTGGCCACCCACTCTTACAGCATATAATGATGTTGGAGCCTAGCATCGGGGTGAGTGGCCCCCTGGTAGACTGCTAGCTAGAAATGTTTTTGTGTGGTCCTAGTTCCTGGTGGCTATAGTTCCATAGGTGTGGCCTGCTGCAAGAGATTCCCTCGCAGATCTACTGTTACAGTATGTACTTACATAACTGTACTTTCAGGCTGTTCGGATAGGATGACTGGATGCATTTGCTCCTGGCTGGGCTGCTGGCTTCTCCATGATTGCTGGTGGCTTCTCTTTTGCTTTTCTTCTTTTTCTGCGGCTGTCTTGATGAGGCATAGGACCTGGAATAAGGCGCTGGCACTTTTGGACTGGAGATACTGTAAGAAATGCTTCCCTTGGGGGAAAAGTCTGGTGGGTCAGGAAAACCTTGACTCCAGCTTGCCTTTAATTCTATAGTTTAGTTGAAGACTTACTAACATACAAAATTTGCCAGCAGATAAAGGCCTAGAGGTCTATCAAGTCTGCTCGAATGTGCAGCTAGCACCCCTTATTCTGCAGCTGCCCCTCCCTTCCCCTTCATTGAACCTCCCCCATGTCCTGTCCCATCCCCTTTTGAAGCAGTCCACTGTTCTAATGCATTCCACCCAGCCACCACCCTTTCTGTAAAAAAGTGTCTCCTCATCTCCCTCCTGAACCTTCCTCCATCCAGTGTCATATCATGGCCCCTGGTGTCCCTCCCTTCCCTTACTTTGAACAGCCCCTCTGTACCTGTCTTGTTTATTCCTTTCATGTATTTAAAGGTTTCAATCATGTCCTCCCTGTCCCTTCTCTCCTCCAGTGAGTACATGTTCAACTCCCTCAGCCTCCTCTCGTATGACAAGTCCCCCAGCCCCTTGATCATCTTTGTCGCCTTGCGCTGCACCCCCTCCAGTAACTTAATGTCCCTCTTCAGATACGGGCACCAGTACTGCCAGCAGTACTCCAGGTGCAGTCTAACTAATGACCTATACAGTGGCAGAATCACCTCCTCCCTCCTCAAGATATACCTCTTGCAATACAACTCCAGCATTTGTTGGCCTTTGCAGCTGCCTCTTCCATTGTGCCGAGTTGTTCATTGACCCTGTAATGAGCACCCCCAGATCCTTCTCCTCCTCTGTCTGGGCTAGCTGCTCCCCCAGCTGGTAACTCCTCCTTGGGTTCTTCATCCCAAATGCAGCACCTTGCACTTTTGGCATTAAACCCAGTTGCCAGGTCTCTGACCAGGTTTCAAGCTTTGCCAGATCATCCTGCAACCCTTGCCATCCCCCTAGGTCATCCACCACCACTCCTACCTTGGTATCATCAGCAAACAGACTGATCTTGCTCTTGATGTCCAATGATATGTCTGCAATGAATATCCCAAACAAGACTGGTCCCAACACCAAGCCTTGTGGAACACCACTCGTCACTACCCTTGAGTGTGAGAGCTCCCCATCCACCACCACCCTCTATTGCCTTCCCTGCAGTCAGTTCCCTACCCATCTCACCAGCTTTGCACCCGCCCTGTGCCTTTTTACTTACAAGCTTTCCATGCGGCACCAAGTCAAATGCCTTACTGAAGTCCAGATACAGGACATCCACTGCATGGCCCCTGTCCAGTTGCCTAGTTACTCAGTCACAGAACTCCACCAGGTTGGTTTGGCAGGATCTGCCATGTATGAAGCCATGCTGTCTGCTGTCCTGTAGTCCTTTGGCCTCTAGGAGGGCCACCAGCCTCTCCTTCAGGATAGTCTCAGCTTACCCACGATGGATGTGAGGCTCACTGGTCTGTAGTTTCCCGGTTCATCCTTAGGCCCACTCTTGTGGAGGAGCACCACATGAGCCATCCTTCAGTCCTGAGGTACACACCCCAAGTGTAGTGAGGCATTAAATAGGTCTGCCAAAGGTCCCGCAAGGACCTCTGCCAGCTCCTTCAGTACCCTGTGGTGGATGCCATCTGGGCCTTGCGCCTTGTCCACCCTCAGTGCCTTCAAACCCTCCCGAACTCTGCCCTCCATGGTTTCTCCATCTGTCACCCCCTCCCCTGTTTCTGCCATTCTTCCCCTTGGGTGTCACCCCCCTTTTCTCCTTAGTAAATACCAAGCAGAAGTAATCATTTAGTGCCTCTGCCTTATCGCACCCTGCTTCCACCAACCCCTCCTTCCTAATCCTTACTATGTGGTCCTTACAGCTCCTTTTCTCCTGATGTACCTAAAGAAGTCCTTCTCCCCCTTCTTAATGCCTTGTGCCAACCTGAGTTCCGTAGATGCCTTGGCTCCCCTTACTGCTCTTGTTACAGCCTTCGATTCCATCAAGTACTCCTCCCTGTCCTCCCCTTCCCTGTTTTCTTGTACCTCCTAGATTCATAGAAGTGTGACGGCAGAAAATGACTGAACTAGGCCCACCAAGTCTGCCCATTTGCACAGCTATCTGCTTGGACCTGTGCCTCCCCCCTTAACACTCCCGTGTGGTTGTCACATGCCTTTTTGAATCCCTCCACTGTTTCCTCTCCAACTACTGCCTCTGGGAGTTTGTTCCACTTTTCTACTACTCTCTCTGTGTAATAGTATTTTCTAATGTTACCCCTGAACTGTCCCCCCTCCACCTGCAGGCCATGCCCCTTTGTCCTCTGATTTCCCTTCATCTTGAAGATGCTCCCCGCCGGCACCCTGTTTATACCCTTATGGTACTTGAAAGTCTCGATCATGTCCCCCCTCTCCCTCCTCTGCTCCAGGGAGTACATGTTCAGATCTCTCAACCGTTCTTCATAGGATAGGTGGCTTAACCCTTTTACCATTTTGGCGCTCTCCTCTGAACCCTCGCTATCCTCCCCACATACGTTCCTGAGTATAGTCTCCAGAACTGGACTCCGACACCAGAAATGCGGTCTAACTAGATGGTGTACAAAGGGTACTATGACCTCCCTATCTCTACTGGTGCTCCCCTTCCGATGCATCCCAGCATTTCACTCCCCTGGCCACTGCCCTCCCGCACTGCCCTTCCACCTTCAGGTCCCCGGATATAATGATGCCTAGGTCCCTTTCTTGTTCTGTCTCCTCCAGATCTCCGCCCCCCCATATGGTACCCTGCCTTCTGATTTCTGTAGCCCAGATTTATGATTTTACATTTTTCTGTATTGAATGCAAGCTGACACCACTTTGACCAAGTCTCAAGTCTCTCTGCATTTGTTCCACCCCTTCCTCTGTGTCCACCCTATTGTAGATTTTGATATCCGCAAGCATACTCACACCCCCCATCAAGGCCCTTCATGATGTCCCCTACGAATATATTGAATAGCAGGGGCCCCAGCACTGATCCCTGAGGGATCCCGCTCATGATCTTGCCCTCCCTGGATGCCACCCCATTTATTATGACCCTCTGCCTCCTTTTCCTCAGCCAGTTTCCCACCCATTTGACTACCCTCTTCCCCAGCCCCAGTCCTGCCATTTTACACAGCAGCCTTCTGTGGGGCACCGAGTCAATTGCGTTTCTGAAATCCAAATATGCTACATCTACCGCTCTCCCCTGATCTAGTTCCTTGGTGACTCCATCAAAAAACTCTATCAAATTTGTTTGACAGGATCTGCCCCTAGTAAAACCATGTTGTCTTGGATTCATCAGGCCGCTTGTCTCCAGGTAGCTGGTGATCCTGCCTTTTATTAGCTTCTCCATGAGCTTGCCTACTACCGATGTCAAGCTCACGTGCCTATAATTTCTCACTTCCTCCCTCTCCCCTTATGCAGGGGGACACTATTTGCCTGCCTCCAGTCCTCAGGCACCACCCCCATTTCCAGGGACTGATTGAAGAGTGCAGTCAAAGATACCGCCAATACCTCCTTTAGCTCCCTTAACACCCTTGGATGCACCCCATCTGGCCCCATTGCCCTGTCCACCTTCACGAAGCCCAGTTCTTCCAATATTTCCTCCACGAGAAATGGCCTCATCTCCACTCCCCCCTCCCTTGCCGTTTTCTGCTCTACTGCCTTCTTCTTCCTCCCTCTTGAACACAGAGAAAAAATAGGTGTTTAGTAGGTATGCTTTTCTCTGTCCCCTTGTAGCACCTCCCCCTCTTTTGTTCTTAACTGGAGAATCCCCTGCCTAGTCTTCCTCTTTTCATTTACATATCGAAAGAAAGTCTTATCCCCCTTTTTGACCCCTCTCGCTATTCGCTCCTCTGTCTGTGCCTTTGCCCTCCTTACCTCTACTCCGGCTTCTCTGTGGCTCGCCTGGTATTTTACCCAGTTCACGTCCATCTGAGTTGTCTTGAACCTCCTAAAGGCTTTCCTTTTTGTCCTTACCTTTTTTTGCTACTTCCCTAGTATAGCACAGAGGTTTCCTCCTTCTCTTATTTTTACTTTCTCTCTTGGTACAGATGTCAGTGGCCCCTAGAATAGTTTCCTTTATCCTTCCCCACTTTGCCTCCACCTCCGTCAACTCCCCAACCCCCTGCAACGCCCTAGCCACTATTTCCCCGAAGTCCACCCTCCTGAAATCCAGAACCTTTAACCTAGACTGGTGAACCTCTGCAGTGTTTCTCATTTTAAACCTGACCGTGTTGTGGTCACTCGTAGCAAGATGTTCCCCCACTGATAGCTCTTCCACCCTTTCCCCATTTGTCAGGACTAGATCAAGAGTAGCTCCTGCCCTGGTTGGCTCCCTGACCAGTTGATTTAGGAGGGTCAGTTGCAGGGAGTCCAATATTTCCCTGCTGCTGGTTGAAGCAGCCAAAAGGGTGTTCCAGTCTACATCCGGTAGGTTTAGGTCCCCCATCAGCACCTCCCCCTTGCCGCCATTCTTATAAACTCATCGGCCATACTTCTAGCTGCAGATTCGTGCTGCGCCGGGGGTCTATACACCACCCCCATACGCACTGACTCCCCCTTCCACACCGTCAATGAGACCCAGAGTCCTTCTGCCTCCCCTTACCCTGCAATTCTGATGCTCTGATACCCTCCTTTACATAGAGTGCAACCCCTTCCTCCCTGTCCTTCCTGAACAATTTGTACCCTGGTATCTCCATTTCCCATCCCTGCTCCTGGTGGCACCACGTTTCTGTTACCCCCACTATGTCAAGGCCCTCCTCTGCCATTTTCGCTGTTCAATCTGGGATCTTTCTTCCCAGACTTCTGGTGTTCGCACACAATGACCCTCCACGCCCCTCTCTCCTCCTTTCCTATGTTTTCCCCCCCTTACCCTTTTGCTGTGTATGTAGGGCTTTTAGCCTCCCCCGCCTCCTGCCTCAACAGCCGGGCTTTTCCCTGCCCCCCCTTGTTTAGTTTAAATGGCAGTGTCTATGCTATTCCACTGTGATTTCCATAACTATATGGTGAGATTAACTACCTCCAGCTAAAATCTCCCACTTTGATCCCCACAACCTCTCCTCAACCTTCTTCACTACCCCCTCCAAGGCCTCCACACTCCCTTCTCCTCCTACCACTTCAATCCCTCAAATCCACTAGCCTTCCCTTTTCTCTCCCTGCCCCCTCACCCCCCACTCCCCCCTTCTTCTCTTACTTTTCCATGCTATACGTTTTCTGCCCTCTTATAGCACTTACTTTGTCCAAGTCATGCTCTGACTGCTCTTCTGTAACTACAAAATTTTCCTAACGTTAGTTACCTTTTATAGGTTGTATCCAACCTCCCTGTTTGTACCCCTTTTGTTGTACTTTCCCTGCTTTAACGCAGAACATTTGTAAAAGAACTGGTTCAAAGGTATTGTAATCCTAATATTAAATAAACAAAATAAAAAATGAGATAATCTAGTTTCCTTTCTTAGCAGAAGTGCAACGCCATACAGTCTTAACCGAATTACTAAATGCAGTATTCACACAATTGTTTCCTACACGAAAATGTTTGTGGAGATCGCAAACAGCTGAGGCATCAGCTGCAGTCTTCTGTTCGGTAACCCTGACCTACTTTTTTTTTTTTTTTTTTTAATATATAAACACAACACTTCGGTAACACTGAGTCCGGACATTCTGCCCACATCAGCTAATCTAGGCGCACCTTTTCGCTGCCTACGACCCTGGGTACGCAATCATTTCGTATTGCCAGAATACCCATGTCCGTACGTTCCCCTCCCCCCCTCCTGAAACGTGCAGAACAAACTGTTCTCTTGCTGCTCAGCTCGGGGCGTTCCTTGTGGAAAGCTTTACCTTTTCCATGATCTTCTTGCTCAACCAGCTCGGTTTCCTAGCTCTAGCCTTCTTGCTCTGGGCCTTGCAGCAGGTTTTGGTTGCCTCCACTATCCCCAGCTTTAGGAGCTCACACCTCTGGTTAGTGTCCATACTAGATTGAATTCTGGCCAGGTACCCTTTTACCACTTCCTCTATCCTCCCAGAGTCGGCCCTCCTGAAGTCCAGCACTCTTGTGCCAGATTCTACTCTTTCCTTGCCCATATCCAATGTGAGCCATTCTGAGTGGTGGTCACTCCCTGACAGCGGTTCCTCCACTGTAAGTCCCCTCACAAAGTCCCCATTTGCCAGCACAAGGTCAAGGGTATTCCCTAACCTGGTTGGTTCACTGACCATTTGCAGCAGGAAGCTGTCCTGGAAGGCATCCAGCAGTACCTGCTCCCTTCTGTTCCTGGTTGCTGGGGTACTCCAGTCCACTCCTGGCAGGTTCAAGTCCCCCACAATCACCACACTACCCTTCTCGCAGGTCCTCCTGATCTGTCCCGCTAGTTCCCTGTCTAACTCCTCCGTCTGAGATGGTGGCCTGTACACCACTTCCATTCTGAGAATCCTATTCTTGGAATCCTGGATTTGCATCCAGAGTGACTCTGTACTACCCTCTTCCCTTCCTCCCTCCCTCCCTCCCTTACACACTTCAGTCCTTCCTTCACATACCGTGCCACACCCTCCTTTCCCAATTACCCTGTCCCTACGAAATAACCTGTACCCTGGTACAGACAGGTCCCAGTCATTGTATTGGGTGGTCCATGTTTCTGTGACTTCTTTTCTTCACACTAATGCTTTACTTGGGATCCCAAACACTTTTACTGTGCCAGGCCTACAGTGACCAGACAGTCGAGCACACAGTCCAGCACCTTGACACAGTCACTCTCGGAGCTGTCTGACTGAACTGCCACAAACTTTGAATTTGTTCCCGGTTATCCAGACTGAAACTCAATGCCTGATTGACCAGGCTTGTTGACAGGCAAACTGTGTCTGGCATGAGCTGGCTTTGAATTGGCCAAAACTCGTGAGTAAAGTTGGTGTGATCTACGACCCCTTTCCATGGCGTGTTGCAGCTCAGTTCACTCATGAGAACCACCATCTTTGTTCACACTGCAGAGCTGCACTTTAGTAGCTTGCAGCTATTTTATTAAAAGTCCCAGTTTGCTGCCTTGTATCTCCCCTGGCCCCGCTTACTGTTCGGGGGCCAGAGTTGTGTGTATTAGCTTTGGCACTTAGCCCATGTGGGTGTTGGGTGCTTTCATTCGGGAGATAGCAGTCCATACCACTGTCCTGCTTGGTGCGTATTCATAGAGTTTTCTTTTTGGCTCCCAACCTGCTGCCTGCTCTGAGCCAAGAAACCCTTTTTACTGCACCCCATGGCATGTATAACTTTCAATCCTGGCTACACTTCCTGCCCTGGACCCAGGATCCACATTTGACATGGATACACTACGTGATCTCTGCCATGGGGTTATGGCTCCGAGAACCTGCAGATGCACGTGTGCGGCAGTCTGACATGCAGCCATGCTTCTCCAGCTACATTCCCTGGCCCTCTTCAGCTCCTGGGCATGGAGAACAGCACAAAGCTGCTGCTTCCTTTTCTCTTCCCCTTGCCTCTGCCCCAGGAAGAATAGAGGGGCCTGAGGACAGAGGGAGATGGACGTCAGTGGCCGTAAACATTGAACCTGGAGCCCTGGTTCACCTTCCACCAGGGCTTCCGGCTACACAGTGCTTGCCCTAGTATTTCCCAAATACAGCAGTCCTAGAGGACTGGAGGTGGAAGACAAGATACTGCTGCTGAAGGTAGCAATGTAAGCCCCAGATTTGGGGTGGGGCATACAGAAAGTGTACATTAAAATAGAAAGATTGCATATACAATGATACATAAGTGCAATCTAGTTAACAGGCTTCAACAGTCCTGCCTGACAAATCATACAGTATTAAATCAACATAGTGTATAGTAGAGTGTTATTTGGTATGGAATTCCATCCCTTTCAGAATGTGGTTGTACAACAGTTCAAATGTCATGGAACATGATTGTACCCTTCTGTGGTATGGTAGCTTTCTGAGCCCTCTGGAAACTGCATGAGTTAGTTTTTCTTTGAAAGTGAACCACCACGCACACATTTCACACAGCTGACAGGGAGTAACGTAACTTGATGGAAGGATGGGGAGTTCAGCAACTTGATGGCACGGCAGTTCAGTTTTTTTTACTAGACACTATAAAAAATACAGGATGTGCAACTTTATGCACAGCCAGTGTGTTTTGCCACCTTGGGGTTCTGATTCCCAGAACCCCTCTGTGGCAGAACACACTGGTTGTGTATAGTTGCCATCCTGTAGTCTGCATGTAATGCTTTTTAAAGTGCACTTTGAATTAATCAGCAGATAGACTAGAGAACTGAACCACACAAGGGCGAGGGTCCTGGACGTAAGCAGGGCAGATTTCTAAAAGATGGGTGAATGTCTCAGGGTGACCTGTTAGGGAGGATGACCTGGGTGGGATGCAGGAACGGTGGGCAAAGCTAAAAAGGACCATAGGGAAGGCAACAAACCTCTTTGTCAAGCAAGTGATCAAAAGTAAGAGGAAAAGAGACTACAGTAGTTCTCGAAAGAGGTGACGGAAAAGCTAAAGACTAAAAGGGTAGCATTCAGAAGGTATAGGGAGATGCAGCGGGAGGAGGATAGGGAGGTGTATCAAGGAAACGGGGAAGTAAAGAGAGCAGTAGGGAACGCGAAGATGCAGACTGAAGAGAGAGAATAGTCCAGGCGGCAACAAAAGGGGATAAGACATTTCTACGGACTTGGATATGATGTACCCTATCCACATTTCTGGCAGTGTTCCTTTCCCTTTAAGACTTGCCGGATGTCTTCAAGCTGGCTCCTCCCACCCACCCGGGTAGTAACTCCCCCAGCACTGCCCCGTGACATCAGATCTTCCTTTCCGCTGGAAGAAGGGTCCCTCCTTACAGCTCTCCATGCTGAGTAGGCCCTTTGTTTCAAACTTTTGTGATTTGCGAAAATTCTTAGTCTTCAGCTGATTTCTTCGGAATCTCCAATATGAACGACTCAAAGTCAGCACCGGGATTCAAGATGTGTGAGTGTGGGCAGAAGATGTCCCAGATGGACCCGAGCACCATGTACATCTACTGCCTTGGCCACGAACACAATCCCTAGGCATGTGGCCTGTGTCACACTCTGCATCCTTCAACTCTGGAAGACCGTCACGCTCGGCTTCGGCCTCTGTGCTGCTTTTTTTTGGCGCCACCTTCACGGGGGCATTTGAGGATTTATGCCAGTCCCTTCCCACCTTTGGGCAGGGACTTTCTAATGGCACAAAATCCAAATCTTCAAAGAAGGAGACTAAAAAGAAGTCTTACTGTTGATTGTGGGATCGCGAGCGCTCTCAGACCTCAGATTCCCATGTTCCTCTAGAGGTTTCTACTACGATCGATCCTTCAGCCCAGGCCGCTGGCTCCATGCTCTCCCTGTTGCGCCAGTTGGTTGAGACACCAATCGACCAACCCGTCGAGATTTTTCTCTGCCTGGTCAGTGTGTTCTCATCAGATGAGGCTGACACCTCTATTTCTAGGACTCTGGTCCTGCTGTCACCTCTCAGGGTTGGTCGGACCAGCCTGCTGATCCAGTCCATACCTCTGGGGATCCGGTAATCCCGGAGGATACTTGGCTTTCCCCGGCTCCCTCCGAGACCCACCATTAGCATTCCTGACGGTCGAGGTCCTAATATCAAATCCCCGAGTCGAGCAACCCATGTCAGCATTGGTGTTCCGGCCCTCGGCATTTGGGTAAGTGGCATCACCGCTACTCCCCCTCTTCTTCTTCTTCTTCCTCCTTGGATGAAGAGAGGTTCTGCTGTAAAATGCTTCAGTGCTATGAGGAGTTCATGTGGCATCAGCTCATGTTTACTGGGGTTAAGCCGGTCCCAGCCCCCCTGGCTATCACGTGGCTCCCGCCACCAAGGCCTCAGCCTATCCCAGCTTGGCCTATCCTGGCTTCTCTGCCCATCCAGGTGGAGCTGCCTAAGCAGCCAAAGGAGGGCCCTCCTCCTAAAGATGCCCGTACTGCTCCAGGGCTTTCCCGTCAGCTGTCGGTCACTGTCATTCCCTACAGACCCCATAGGTGCTGCTGGGACTCTGGCGGTCGACCCTATTCGACGAATCCTCAGAGTCTGAGGGCTCCTCCCATCACTCCCATTCAGTGGATGCAGAGTTGGGAGAGGATTTGTTCATGGAGCATGGTCCCACTTCTTTTGCAGACCTGCTCCGCTTAATCTTGGAATCTACGGATCTTCAAATGGAGCCTGTCCAGAAACGGGCTAAGTACCCCCCCCCGACTGAGATTCTTGACCAGGGTGACTCTCCTGGGGAGGCCTTCCCGGTCGCTGATGCCATTCTTGGAGCTTTGGCAGCACCCTGCCTCTTGTCCTGCACTGTCGGCACAGATAGCCCGCAAGTATGCGCTCCCTACTGGTTCCCTGTCAGGTTTCACCAAATATCCCTCGACTGAGGGTCTGGTGGCCGACTCGGTCTTCCGGCATACCGGCAGTGTTGGGGACATGGACAAACCTTCCGACAAAGAATCCAAGAAATTTGGATCATATGGTCAAGAAGGTCTATGTGGCCTCTTCCCACGGCCTCTGGCAGGCGAGTTCAGCCCTTTTAATGGCCCACTTTGCTCATGCCCTCTTAGGCACCCTTAATGAGATGCTGCCCCAGCTCCTGGCTGGCTTGCAGACCATGGTCAAGCAGGTCCGGGCCCAGGGATGAGCAGTGGCTACGCAGCAGCTCCAGACGGCCATAGACATCAGCGACTCTTGTGCCCGGTCTGTGACTGCCATGGTGGCCATGCACCTAGGGCTTGGCTGAGGATCTCGATCTTCACGGCAGATACTCAGCACAAGGTGGTGGGTGTCCCCTTCCTTGGCATCGACTTGTTCAGGCCGGGGAGGGAAGGACACCTCACTTGCGTTGAGAAGTCCATTGCCACCCTGGACTCTATTACTTCTGCTCAGAGGGATCTCGAGGGCTGCAAGGTCCAAAGGAAAAGCCCTTTTGACCCCTCTCTGACTCAGGCTTGGCGTCCCTGGCCGAAGTTGGTTGCTTCTGTCGTCTGGAAGCCAGGACGATGAGGCCCCGCTGCTTCCTCAGCCGGTCCCTCCTCCGCCTCCAAGTCTGCCTAGTGATGAGATGGGGGGTGCCTCCCCCATGCCTGTCGTGACTCCCCTGTGTCCTCCAATGGGGGGCTGGCTCCACCACTTACTTTCTGCCTGGTTCGCTGTCACCACGGACAGGTGGGTCCTCGAGGTGGTCGGTCAGGTTCTGCCTCTAGAGTTCGAGGCTTACCCGTCTTGCTGAGCCAGTGCTTCATGGCAGGACATGATGTCTGCTGACATGCTGTCAGCCCTTTGGGAAGACATTACCCAACTCCTCCAGAAGGAGGTAGTGGCTCCTGTCTCGAACCCTCCAGTACACCAGGGTTTGTCTCCAGGTACTTTTTGGTGCCAAAACGGATGTTTTTTTTTGGGGGGGGGGTCTGGTGCCCCATCTTAGATCTGTAGAACCTGAACAAATTTCTTCTGTTGCACACCTTCAGGATGTCATTCTGTCTCAGATCATACCATCTCTGGAGCACAGCATGTGGTTTTGCTCTCTGGATCTTCAGGATGTGTTTTTCCACGTCCCAATCTGTCCGTCCAACCACCGATTCCCACGGTTCCATGTGGAGGGGCTCTCTACGAGTTCCAGCCAATGCCCTTTGGCCTGTCCTCAGCTCCCAGGGTCTTCACCAAATGCATTGAAGTGGTGGCAGCCTACCTGAGGCGCTGTGGGATCCGGGTGTACCACTGCCTGGACGACTGGCTCATAGTGGGTCCCTCCAGGGAGGAGGTGGAGCAGTCCAGGGACCTGGCCCTCTAGACCTGCTTGTCCTTTGACCTCCTGGTCAACCAGGCCAAGTTGGAACTCATACCATTGCAGGTGATGCACTTCTTTGGGGCAGAGCTTGACTCTTGCAGAGTCAGGGCTCGGCTTCCGGCAGACTAGGCAGAGGCTTTCTCCTCCTTTGCCCGATCATTTCAGGTTTGGAAGTTGCACCCTGCTCGGGACTTCCTGTGCCTCCTGGGATGCGTGGCGGCATGCACGAGCATGATCCCGTTGGGCCTGGTGGAGAATGCGCTTTGTGCAATGGGAGCTTGCCCGCCAATGGTCTCAGTGCCAAGGCCACTTCGACCAGCCGGTCACTGTGACCCAGCTGGTGTGGGATGCCCTCCAGTGGTCGTTCATCCCAGAACATCTGCAGAAAGGAATCCCATTTGTCTGCCAGAGTGAACGGTCATCATCATGACCGGTGCCTCCCTGATGGGCTGGGGTGCCCACCGAGGGACCACAGAGACCACAGACTCTAGACCCCCAAGGAGCTCCAATGCCATATCAACCTGCTGGAGCTTTGGGCAGTTTGGCTGGCACTGACAGCCTTTGCTCCGCACATTTGGGGTCAAGTCATTCAGGTCCAGACGGGCAACACCACGACCATGTACTACCTCAACAAACAGGGCAGGATGCACTCCCTTCCTCTGTGCAGGGAAGCTCTCCACATCTGGATGCTCATGCTCAGCCTGGACGCCAATCTCCTGGCCATCTATGTGTCCAGCATCTCCAACCAGCTGGTGGACACCCTCAGACACGTGGGCAAGGAGTCTCACGAGTCGTCTCTCCATCCAGAGGTAGTGCATAGCCTATTCTCCTGATGGGGCACCCCTCTGTTGCACCCGTTTGCCTCCACTGAGAATGCAAAGCTTAGTCTGTATTGTGCCCGCTCCCCCTCAGCAGGGGATGCTGCAGGGGGATGCCTTCTTGAGGCCTTGAACCCGGGCCTCCTCTGTGCCTTCCCTCCCTTTCCGCTGATCCACAAAGTGTTGATCAAAGCCAGGAGGGACAAGGCACAGATGATCCTGGTAGCTCCAGACTGGCCCTGTTAGTTCTGGTACTGTGATCATCTCAGCCTCAGCAGCAGGCTCCCGTGGCATCTTCCTGTCCACTTGGACCTGCTCTATTGCAATCAGGGGAAGGTACTACATCCAGACCTTCAATCCCTGCACCTGACAGCCTGGTTCCTGAGCGGCTAGAGTTCCAGGTTTGGGCCTTCCTGATGATGTCTTCACTGTGGTTGAGGCTTCTCTGAAGAAGTCGACCTGAAAATGCTATGCCTTCAAATGGAAGAAGTTTTACTTCTGGTGCCAGGGCAAGGGGCTGGACCCCTTAACTTGCCTGATGACTAGCAGTGTTGACTACCTTTGTTCCCTCTCAGTTGGGCCTTCAGTTGATGACCCTTAAAGTGCACCTGGCAGCCATCTTGCCATACTGGACGCAGGCTTGTATGCCATCGATGGTGCAGGAAAAGGTGGTCTGGTGCTTTTTCAAAGGCCTTGACCACATTTCCCCTCTAGTGCGTGAACCACCACTACCATGGTACTTGTTGCTGGTGTTGGCAAAGCTCTTGGGCAAGCCGTTCAAACCGATGCACAGGTGTGACATGTCTTGCCTGTCGTGGAAGACCACCTTCCTAGTGGCTATCACATCAGCCAGAAGGATCAGTGAGCTCCAGGTGCTTTTGGTGGAGTCTTCTTACTTAGTCTTCCACAGGGACAACGTTGTCCTTTGCCCCAACCCGAAGTTCCTCCCGAAGCTTGTGTCTGAGTTTCACCTTAACCAGGTGATGCATCTCCTGGTGTTCTTCATCAGTCACACCTCACAGGCCGAGCACAGGCTCCATACCTTGGACCTGTTTGCGAGCGCTTGCCTATTACAAGGAGTGCACGGCTGGAGTTTGGGAAGAAGTTCGCCAGCTATTTGTCACCTATGCTGAAGCCACACTTGGCAGACCGGCAACAAAGGAGACGATTGGCAGGTGGATTGTATCCTGCATCAACCTCTGCTACAGGTTGGCAGGTAGGGAACCTCCCATAGGACTAAGGGCTCATTCCACCCGTCATACCACTGTCTCGGTGGCTGCTTCCTGGAAGTCGGCACACGCCTTCATTTCTCACTACCACATCAACCTTGAGTCATGCCAGGATGCTGGTTTTGGGGCCTCAGTTCTCCAATCTCTGTTTCCTAAATAGGGGGTGTGCACCTTGCCTCCTCCTCCTATAGAACTGCTAGGAGTCTGTCAGAAGTGTGCATAGGTACATTATATCCACATCCCTAGAAAAACAGGTTACTCACCTATAACAGTAGTTCTAGGAGTGGTATATGATGTACATCCACACTGATCCACTTGACCTCCCCTGGCAAGAGGCACACCGGTCTTGCTTCTCTCGGGTAAGATCTGATGTCATAGGGTGGTGCCAAGGGAGTTACCACCCAGGTGGATGGGAGGAGCCAGTTTGAAGACATTCCAACAAGTCTTAAAGGGAAAGGAACATTGCCAGAAGTGTGGATGTTCATCATATACCACTCCTAGAACTACTGTTACATCTGAGTCCCCCTTTTTTTTTTTTTTTTTTTAGGGATGTAAGTGAAAGGAGAAGGACCAGGGGTGGGATTGTAAGATTAAAAAGAGGAGAGACTGCGCAAAGGGGGACCAGGAAAAGGCAGACATCCTGAAAAATACTTCTGTTCAGTGTTCACAGAGGAAGGGGGGGTGTATGTGAAAGGAGAAGGACCAGGGGTAGAGTTGTAAGAGTAGAAGGGAAAGGGGAGAGTGTGCAGAGGGGAACCAGGAAAAGGCAGACATCCTGAAAAATATTTCTGTTCAGTGTTCACAGAAGAAGGGGTGCAGGTGTGTAGCCAGAAATTTCTGTTTTGTACACAATCTCCAACAGTTACACCCCCCATTAAAAAATGTACACATCCTTTGCAAATGGGCCCCCCCCATCCAAACAAGTCAGATTGTTGTCAGATGATTCCTTTAAACTCTATAAAGAGTTTATACATGTATCTGTTTCCTAAACAACAGAAGTTTAAACAGAGACATTCCTCAGTGGCCTACACTAACCCAAATACTACAGATTAGAATGAAAATGTTAACAGAAATGCAATGGTTTGTAACAGGCACTCAACAAAACTGTACACTAATGTGTACAGTGAGTATGCCTGTCTACACCCTGAAGGGGAATGTATGTCGAAAGGAGGAGGTCCAGGGGTAGGATCGTAAGAGTAAAAGGGGAAGGGGAGAGTGTGCAGAGGGGGACCAGGAAAAGGCAGGCATCCTGAAAAATACTTCTGTTCAGTGTTCACAGAGGAAGGGGAGGGGCCACAAAAAGTAACAGGAGCATTGGAGGGAGGGAGGTGGACAAAAGTCTGTTTTCAGAGGAGAGAGAGTGTCCTGAAGGGACTCGCTAATCTGAAAGTGGTCAGAACAATGGGGCCAGATGGAGTGCATTCAGAAGTATTGTGGGAGCTCTGGGAGGTACTGGCTGCACCTGTGACGGTCCTGTTTAACAGCTGATTGGAAACAGTAGTGGTTCTGAAGGACTGGAAGAGGGCAGATGTAGTCCCACTTCACTGTAGTGGTAGCAGGGAACAGGCTGGCAGTTATAGGCCAGTGGTGGGAAAGTTGATGCTGAAGGAAAGGATTGCAGAATATCTTGAATCCAGTGGATTACGATACCCAAGGCAACATGGATTCATTGGGGGGGTCACGTCAAATTAATCTGATAGATTTCTTTGACTGGGTAACCAAGGAATTAGATCCGGGTGGAGCAGTGGATGTGTCCTACCTAGATTGCAGTAAAGCTTGTGACACCGTTCCCCATAGGAGGCTAGTAAGCAAGCTGTGTAGCTTGGAAATGGGTCCAAAGGTGGTAAACTGGGTAAGAAATTGGTTAAGGGATAGGCAACAGAAGTTTGTAGTAAATGGAGATCACTAAGAGGAAGGGAGGGTAACCAGTGGGGTGCCTCAGGGATCAGTGCTGGGACCAATCCTCTTTAATGTCTTTATAAGTGATGTTGCAGAGGAGCTGGAATGACACCACAGTCTGTAATAGGGTTGATGCCCGGGGGAAGGGGATGGAAAGGATGAGTAGAGACCTGAGAGAACACAAGGAGTGGTCAAAGGTATGACACATGGGTTTCAGCATGAAAAAGAGCAAAGTAATGCACTTGGGGCACAGAAACTCAGGGGCAGAGTACAGAATAGGAGTGATACTGACAAAAGGGTATGACATATGGGTTTCAGCATGAAAAAGTGCAAAGTAATGCACTTGGGACACAGAAACCCAGGGGCAGAGTACAGAATGGGAGTGATACTGACAAAAGGGTATGACATATGGGTTTCAGCATGAAAAAGTGCAAAGTAATGCACTTGGGGCACAAAAACCCAGGGGCAGAGTACAGAATGGGAGTGATACTGACAAAAGGGTATGACATATGGGTTTCAGCATGAAAAAGTGCAAAGTTATGTACTTGGGGCACAGAAACCCAGGGGCAGAGTACAGACTGGGAGTGATACTGACAAATACCAAGCAGGAAAGCAACCCGGGGATGATCATATCAGATAACCTAAAGGTGGCCAGGCAGTGCGTCAAGGCAGTTGGGAGGACTAGTGGGATACTGGGGTGCATAAGGAGGAGTGTCACCAGCAAAAGTAGGGAGGTGATATTGCCTCTGTATAGATCGCTAGCAAGACCCTTGCTAGAGTACTGAATCCAATTCTGGAGACTGTATGTCAAGAAGGACATATTGTGGAGGCGGTCCAGAGGGGGGCAACTAAAATGATGCAGGCACAGTTCCAGAACCCCGGCACACACAGCAAGAGAGACTCAGAATCCAGAAATAAATACAAAATGCAATTTATTGAGCTCAACACCAGAGCCAAATACCCCAGTGCTTCGGCAGTAAGCCTTCATCAGGGGGTGTGGCTATAGACAAATGCAACATCAATTTAAAGTGCACATTGTGATGACATCACATACAAAAATATCCAATCGCCGTTTACAAAAATGTTTTCAAAATAACAAAACTATACAAAAATATTAAATTCTATCTGTAATGGACATTCACTATTTTAAGTATTTAAAAACTATTGTCATTTTATAGGCAATCTACAGTGAATGTTTCAAAAGAAGTGATAAAGAGAACAGAAAGAAAATGACACATCATCTGCATCAGAAGCCTTGCAAAGAGAGAGACTTAAGGACCTAAATATGTACAACCTTGGACCAGCACAGTGGTAGAGCTATGCTTGTGGTGCCGACCCAGGTTCAGGAACGAGCCTGGGCCATTGAAGGTCTGGCCTGGGAGGAAGTACGATCAAGCATCTCACAGGACGCCCTCCTCTTCCAAGGAGGGAGGGTGTTGAGACCCACTGCAGTACCGCCACCTGGGTGATCACAGGTGGCTGTGCAGGGGTTCAGCAGCTGACAAGGAAGGACCCTCGAACAGAGCATGCGGATTGGCTAGACTGGCTCCGCCAGTGCACCAATCTAATTGCTCCTAGAGGAGTAGACTGGCTACAGAAAATCTGGAAAATGGAGGTGCAGGCTGGGAGAATGAAGCCTCAGCCTGCTCACCACGTCCAGTGCCAGAACTGAGCCACCTTCTGCCGGGGCACAGCCAGTCTTGACTTCCGCAGTGGGTGACCTGATGGACAGTGGAGAAGAAATGCTGTGGGGCCCTATAGTTAGGGTTGAGTAGGCAATTTAATGTTAAACCTCAAATTTTGCACTTTAATAACTCTGCAACCGTTCAACGGATTTGCACGAAATGTTGCATGTGCAAGCTGGATGTGCCAAGTTTCGCTTTAGCCATATCTGTGGATTTTGAACTGTGCATCGTACTAAAATGTAAAAAATTCACCTTTTTTTATCATCGTGCTGCGTCCTGATGGTTTGGTGAAAAAATGTTAATCTGTTGCAAATTTATTTAAAGTTTCGTATTCCGAGCATGCTCAGTACAGTCTTTTGGATAGCTTCCTGGAATGAAAAAGGAATTTGGTTTCATGAAAAAGGATTCTTTTTGTGAGCCACCATTTTGTTTTCTGTTAAAAAAAAATAAAACACAAAATAAAACCTAGAAAACCCACAAAAATTAACTCATCCAGAGACACCAACACATGTATCTTGGTGATTGGGACTCCGTTTGGTGGATTCTGAAGTTATCTGGTGGAAAAACTACCCTGTAAGGCGTTTCCTTAGCATTTAAAATCCTTTTTTGTGACTCGCTAATTTCTTTTTTGTGAGTCCTTTTATGTTCTCATGAAAAAGGATTTCTACTCGTGAAAAAGGATTTCAGACTTAGTTTTTTTTTAATCCTTCTTCGTGAGATAGGGTCCCTTTTCATGAATCCTTCTTCTTTCCTGCGAGAAAAGGATCCTATCTTGTGAAAAAAGCATTTGGGACGTAGGTTTTTTTTTAGTTCTTTTTGACAAGATAGGATCCTTTTTCATGAATCCTTTTGTTTAGGAAAAGGATCTTGCCTCATGAAAAGGATTTCAGACTTAGTTTTTTTTTTTTTAATCCTTTTTCGCAAGATAGGATCCTTTATCGTAAATCCTTTTTTGTTCTCGTGTAAAAGGATTTCTACTCGCCAAAAAGGATTTGGGACTTTTTTTTTTTTTTACGGGTTTCATTTGGTACGAGTTTCAATGTATTTCAATGGGATTTTCAACTTTGATGCATAACTTTGCCATTGTTGCACCAACGTTTGAGTATGGCCTTTTTGACATCCCACCTCATGAACAATGTCAGTAGAATTTTGCAAATTCAGACCAAAAGCCGATTTATGGTCGGTTGGCAAAATTACCTTTCAGTCAGGATTTGCAAATTTTCACCACCCTTATTTATGAGGTAGGGTCATAAGAAGCATGCAGTGGCACAGTTATGTGCATCCAACATACATATGTGCATCTAAGGAGGTATGGGAGTGCAGGGCCTAAAATTATGGATGGATGGGCGTGCAGGGCCCAGAGGATCCTGTGCTCCCACACTCAAATAAAGAAACAATTACAGAGGGGTGGGCACACAGGGCCCAAAGGGCCCTGCGCTACCACGGGCAAATAAGGATACGACTATACTATCTCAAAAAGTCAGGAAGTTCATTACAAAAAACTTTGTTTATGCACTAGTTAGGGTTTAAGTGACTAAAGTAGGGAAATGTGATGACTGGGTTTCCAACCCTAACACCCCACCCCTACCCTGTAGGCAGCAACAGGCGTGGGGTGTGCCTTGTGGTTGTCAACTTTAACGCTCGTCTCGTTCTCATAGGGGTAAGCATTAGGGTTGGCAAACACAAGGCACACCCCATGCCCACTGCTGCCTGCAGGGTGGGGGTGGGGTGTTAGGATTGGAAACTATAACACCACATTGCCCTACTTTTGTCGCTTTAACCCTAACTAATGCATAATGAAGTCTTTTGCAATGTATATATGTACGTCCTGGAGGAGAGGGAGAGAGAACTTTAAATATCTCATGGGGGAAAATAAGGTACAGGAGGGAAGTATTTTCAGAAAAAAGGTGCTTAAGGACAATTGGACACAATAAGAAGTTGGAGGGGAGTAGACTCATGAGAGATGTGAGGAAGTACTTCACAGAAAGAGTGGTGGATTCTTGGAATAGTCTTCCAGTAGAGGTCATGGTGGTTAAAACCGGTGGGGTTCAAGAATGCATGGGATAGGCATAAGGGAATTTTAGAGAAAGGAAGGGGAGGGAGAGAATGAATGGGCCAGAGATCAAGTAGGAACTCTGGTGATAACCATAGGCGGGGAAAAATGAGCAGACTAGGTAGGTCAAGCGGTCCTCATCTGCTGGCAAATGCCATGTTTCTATGTAGACCACCGTTTACAGCATTTAACATTAGTAACTGGGAAACTGTTCCTCGTGCCCCTTATATGAACCGTTTGTTATTCAAATGTCACAAGACTCACATAAATCAGTTATACCCTCTCTGTTTTATTTTTTGAGGTTCCTTAAAATACAGTATGTGTTGTGTATTGAATATGCATGAGTAGGCAGGCAGCAAGTGTACTGTTTGCAGACTGTGGTACTGGTGGCCCAGTACAGTAGGCCCAGTGTTGGCATTACAGGGGGCTTGCCAAGGATTGGCCTGCATGATCGCTCTAAAGTGATCCTCTGAGACACTCACATTACTGTGATTTACTTATGGAGAGGGGGAGCACTTCAACAGAAATGGACCCCAGAAGCTCCCCATGGCTTCCAAAGTTCATAAAGTGTAGTTCTAACACTGAGTGGGCACTGTGGTTTGGGGAGAAGTGCAGCAAGCATGCTACAAGATTGCAGATTACCTGCCAGGCCAGGAACAGACAGTGACATTGCCACAGATTGGTGCATTTGGCGTGGCAGAGAGCAGCTCTGCAGTGGTGCATTTGGCGGGGGGGGGGGGAGCGGATCTGCTGTGTTAGTGGACTCTCTGCCAGACCAGGAGAGAGCAGCATGGCTGCAATGTTGTGGATTCTCCACTGGGCCAGAGAGCAGCACCATCACAGTTTTGTAGCAAGACAAATTTATTTGTATAGCACCTTGTCCAGTGGGCTCAGGGTGCTTTACAATATGCAGACTGTGCTAAATACAGATTAAGCATAACATAAATTCATTCAGTAGATGGGATGGCATTTCAAAAGCTTAAACCCCAAAGTAAAGTAGACTCCAATGGCTATTTACCTGGGGATATTACAGAATGCCTGTTCAAGTCAGCCCCTTTTAAATGCCTTCACCACAGGAACATTTCGCAGGCTGATGGGGAGGGCATTCCAAATTACCAGTTCTGCCACAGAGTGTACAAATATTGACTGGAGGTGAGGGGTATGGGAGGAAAATATTGGCCCTTGGGATTAACTAGTTATCATTTATTGAAAAATTGATAGCCTGGAAAGGCACACTGAACCAAAGCTCGTTAACAGGTGCAACCTGCGAGTGGAGGTAGGAATACAGTCAAGCATAACAGTAAAATTGCACATACAAAACAAAGTGCAAACAACAGTAGTGCAGCGACATGACAACAAAGCACAACATCTGCAGCGGATGCGTGGGGCAGACACATTAAGTATATTGAGAAACAATCGACAAATGGTTGAAACAGCACAGTAGAATTTTTGTGTATGGTACATAATACTTGAATTATACAATTAATAAGTAGTATAACTATTGACTTAGTTATGTTGTCAAAGGCTGAGGGCAGTATGGCTACTGAAAGTCAATAGTTAATCCCGAAGGGTGATTATTTTCCCATTACATCCTGAAACAACATTTGTCTACATCTAACATACTAACATACTAATTGCCAGCAGATTAGGCCTTACAGTCTATCGAGTCTGCTCGAACCTCAGATCCCTAGTTGGGTACCGAGGCCCCCCCCTTGTGTTCCAGAAACCTCTATCATCCATCCCTACCCCCCTAGGCCAGGCCATCATCTGATACATCCGCTTTCTGTGTCTGTCCCACCCTCTCTTGAAGCCCTCCACTGTGGATCTCTGATCCAGCTCGCCAGGCAGCATGTTCCAAGCATCCACCACCCTCTCAGTGAAAAACCTCCTCCTCCTCTTTTCCCCCCTCACCCTTCCAACTTCAAACCATGCCGTCTGGTGATACCTCCCTGCTTTAATCTAAAGATCCCCTCCTTGTTTACCCTATTTATTCCCTTGAGGTACTTGAAGACCTCAATCATGTTCCCCCTGTCTCTTCTCTCCTCCAATGAAAACAGGCAGTACTTTGTAAGTCTGTCCTCATACATCAAATCCCCTAGTCCTCGTATCATCTTAGTTGCCCTCCTCTGTACCCTCTCCAGGAGCTGTATGTCCCTCTTCAAGTGTGGTCTCCAGTACTGTACATAGTACTCAAGGTGTGGTCTAACCAATCCATTGTACAGTGGCAGAATCACTTCCCTGCTCCTAGAGGTGATCCCCCTTACGATGCATCCCAACATCCTGTTTGCTTTGCTAGCCGCTCTCCTGCACTGCTCGGAGTTATTTGTACATGCTTCCAACATGACCCCTAGGTCTTTTTCCCCTGTTAAGGCCTCCAGTGCCTCCCCTCCCAGGGTGTACCTGTGTTTAGAGTTTCCCTGCCCAAGATGAAACACCTTGCACTTGGTGATATTGAAATTTAATTTCCACGTGTGAGCCCACCTTTCCGTGGTGTCCAGGTCCCATTGCAGGGCCAACCTCCCCTTTTCCCCATCAACTACTGCTCCCATCTTGGAGTCATCAGCGAAGAGACTCATTTCACACCCTTTACCCTCCCTGATATCCGAAATGTATGCATTAAACAGGACCGAGTCCTGCGGTACCCCACTACCGACCTCTCTACGGTTCGAGAGCTCCCCACCGACCACTACTCTGAGTGCATCCAGCTGGCCAGTTTTCAATCCATCTGACCATCAAAGGGCCTACTCCCAACTCCGTCAGTTTCTCCACCATTGTGGGGGACAGAGTCAAATGCCTTGATGAAGTCCAAGAATAATACACCCACAGGCTTTCCCCTGTCCAATTCTGATGTTACCCATTTGTAGAGCTCCACAAGATTGGTTTGACACGATCTACCTGGCACAAACCCATGTTGCTGACTATCCAGACCTTCTACCTCCTCCAAGTACACCCCCAATCGTTCCTTTAGTATACTCTCCATTAATTTTTCCACCACCGAGGTCAAACTGATGGGTCTATAATTACCTGGTATTTCCCTCGCCCCCCCTTTATGGATTGGCACCACATGTGCCTCTTGCCAATCCCTAGGTACCCTCCCTGTCTCAAGCGACCTGTTGAAGAGCTCCGCCAGAGGTGCAGCCAGTATGTCTGCCAATTCCCATAGTACGCTCGGATGAATGCCATCTGGCCCAGGAGATTTATCTTTCTTTAGGCCCTTAAGGGCTAACCACACCCTTTCAGTGGAGATAGCATCATCCGTCCCCTCCACCTTACTGGCCTTTTTATCCTTATGTGACACCCCTGGGGTACCTCTCCCTCCCTCTTGCTCTATTTCTGCTGCTCCCCTGATCCCACTCACCACTGCTTCTATCCCCATCGTGCCTTGCTTTGTAGATATCCCATCCCCCTCCCTAGTGAACACAGAGGTGAAGTACTCAATACCTCTGCCTGGTCCCTCGCCTCTTCCACCCACCCTCCTTCTGATCTCAACCTGCCGAGATGGCCCTTAGTTTTTCTCCGCTCTCCAATGTACCGGAAGAACCCCTTTTCCCCTCCCCATATCCCCTGTGCCAGCCGCTGCTCTTTACTGGACTTTGCCTCCGCACCATCTGGGTGACTTTTCTAGATGCAAGATGGTACACTTCCTTTTCCCTATCCCCTCTCGTTTTGTATTTTTTTGTAGGCAGCCTTCTTTTCTCTGACCGCTACCTGAATCTCACTGGACCACCAGCATGGTTTATGTGACCTTGCTCCCTTACGCTTCATCTTAGCGCAGATCCTGACTGCCTCATGAAGTACCCGTTTTATGACCTCCCATCTCTTTTCCACATTTGTCATTGATGTAATCTCCTTCAGTGATCCTTGAGAATATTTCCCATGCCCACAAAGTCTGCACCCCTGAAGTCCACTGCCAGTGTCCTAGATCTCTCCCCCCGCTTATTTGAAACCAGACAGTATTGTGGTTGCTCCCAGTCAGGGGATCCTCTACAACCAGGTCCCTTACCAGATCCCCATCCGCCAGAACCACATCCAGGACATGCCCCTCACTTGTGGGCTCCATCACGTGCTGTGTTAAGAACACATCCTGGAAGCCATTCAGCAGCCTCTGCTCCTTGGCCCCCTTAGAGGACATGGTTCCCCAGTTTGTACCTGGCATATTAAGGTCCCCCATCAATACCAATCCGTCCCCTTTTGGTCCACACTGGGCAATGATGTTGTCCAGCAAACTATCCTCCAGAACATCACCCATCCCGGGGAGCCTATGTACTACACCCAGCTTGACCTTACCACCTGCCGGGGTTCGTGAGGTGACCCATAAGGTCTCCACGTTTCCCTCTGCCTCTTCTACCCTAGCAATTTCTATGTCATTTCCACTTCACCCCCTCTGCCCTCCTTTCTATCCTTCCTAAGCATAGTGTACCCCCGCACATTTAGGTCCCAGTCATGGTTTCTGTTGGCCACGTTTCCATGACCACCCGCACATCCGTTCCCGAACAGCATGGCCTGGAACTCTGGCAACTTGTTTCCCAAGCTCCTGGCATTTACTAACACCACCCCCATCCCTTATCCCTTTGTCAACCCCACCCAGGTTCCTTTCACTTCCATCCTCCCTCTGCTCCTCCTGAAACCAACTCCCCAGTCTGTTTCCCTCCCCTTAGGTTTGAAGGCTACTCCTCATCTGGAGGAGAGGGCTTCTGTCAGCCCTCCCTTATCCCTCCCCCACAAGTTTAAACCCCACTTTCCTTGAATGTAGTCAGCCACCCCTGTTTAAGGACTTCCTTCCCTAACTGGGCAAGATGAAGCCTGTCCTTGGCATACAGTCCCTTATCCTCCCAAACTCCTTTCCAGTTCCCTAACACCCCCGACCCACTTTCTTCACCCCACTTCCTGAGCCAGTCATTAACCTCTGTGAGCTTCATTTTTTTCTCCACTGAGGCCTTTGGTACTGGCAATATCTCTGAAAAGGAAATGTTGCATCCATTATCCTGACATACTCTGGCAAGTTCTTGGAACCTTGCTTGTATTTCCAAAACACTGTTTCCCTCTAGATCGTTAGTTCCCAAATGCACCAGGAAATCCGGTTTCACTCCACAGTCCCTAACCAGTTTATACACCATGAGCTTTGCCCTGTGCACCGTCAGCCCAGAGATACTCACTACCTTCACCTGGCTATAGCATCCATCCCCCTGTCCCTCCCAATGGATACCCCTAATCATCGAGTCTCCCAATAACAGAACCTTAACACCACCATCATCCTTATGGTTACCTCTACTATGCGCTGTCAACCCCCATCCCCCCCTTATTCGTGATCTCAATTCCATGGGAGTTTTCCCCTTTATTAGAGACCCCCTTGTCACCCTCCCCTTTCTGCCTCCCTTGTTATTTTGCCCACTTAACTCAGACCCCCCCCCGAATAGGTGTCCCCTTTAACCCTCTCTTATCTGAACCATTTATCCTGGCCCTTATGGTTTCCCTTTCCCCCACACCACCATCCTCCTCCCTTGTAATAGTAACCCTGCCTCCAGAGGCCCTCTGTGGGTCCCCTTTACCTAGGGCCCCATTCTTGGTACAGACCCCCCCTCCTGAAGGGGGGCCCCTCCCCCACCTCCTTGTCTCCCAGTTTCTCTCCAGTCATGCTCTCCTCCCTCATGTCTGCAATATGTTGCATCTCCCCCATCTGCTTAACATTTATGTTTCCCCTTCTCCCTCTGGGACTATTTCTATCCTTTCCATTGCTGATCTGTGATGCCCTATGGGTATCAGACTCCCTGCCCTCGGCCTCTGTATCAGTTTCTTCATTTCCACCAACCCCTTCCTTGCTTAGTAGCTCAAATTTATTGTAACACTCTATGTCAGCCTCCATCAAATAACCTGAGTTTCCCCCGACTGCCCCTCTAAACTGCCTCTCTTCCTCCCCTCTCGCCTTGTTATCCTTAGGAGCTCCCTTCCCACAGTCTGCTCTTTTAGGCTTCCCCACAACAGCCTCTCCCTTCTCACTGTCTGCTCTTCTAGGCTTCCCCACAACAGCCCCTCCTGACTCTTCCCCATCCACTCTCTTTATATTTGGGATGCTTACCCCGTAAGTTTTCCCCTTAGCATCAACATTCCTATTTAAGGGTCCTCTGTCCCTAATATCCTCCCTCCTGTTTGCTGTAACATAATGTCCTGTAATTTCTGAGTGTTGCCCCAGCCTCCCCTCAACCCCACACTTCTGCCACCCATATCCACACCCCTTATTCTTGGACACCCCCCCCAACTCCCCCAGCTTACTCCTTAACCAATATACTTCACTCCTGATATGAGATAGCTGTCTACAGAGTGGGCAGTCTCCCTCTCTCCAGGCCCATTTGAGAATTATTGCCACCCCGCAGCCTGTGCAGCCTACAACCCTTCTGAAGATGCCTGCCATGGTGGAATGTGGCCACTCTGTTTGTCCCTCTCTGTTCATAATGGCACACACCCCTTTCTCAGTCCCTCTCCTGAATACCATCTCTCTGTCTATACTGACTGCAGTTGTTTACGAACCCTATTTCAACTCCACCAATAATGTTCCCAAGTCTCACAAACACATACAGTCCAGTGTGTGTCCAGTCCTGCTAACAGTGTGTGTATGCAGACATCAGGTACCTTATGATGTCACAGGCCCACCAGTTCCTGTTGCTTCAAATTTCAGTCACGAACAGAAATGCACAGCCCTTCAATCCTAACCCCCAGTGGCTTTTCAATATGTAAGAAAGCTTACAAAATAGGGTGAGTGCGAGGGCTCTACCACCAGGCAAACATCACATTTAAATTTCACTCTAGTTATCACTGCCAAACAAGTGTTCCCACAAGCCCCAATAGTTACAATATCACAGCCCAAGTAACAGTTCTAACTCAAACTAGTAACTTTTATCACACAGAACTAATTTCAAGTAAAAAACTATTCAAATATTTCAGTTAAAACAGAATATAAACCAAACCTCTTTCCTAAACAACCTTCTACTTCTGTTCCCAGGTGGACAATGAAAGACAAGATGATTCTTGTAATTACCCCTCCCCCTAACACCAGGCAAACATCACATTTAAATTTCACTCTAGTTATCACTGCCAAACAAGTGTTCCCACAAGCCCCAATAGTTACAATATCACAGCCCAAGTAACAGTTCTAACTCAGAGTAGTAATTTTTAACACACAAAACTAATTTCAAGTACAAAACTATTCAAATATTTCAGTTAAAACAGAATATAAACCAAACCTCTTTCCTAAACAACCTCCTACTTCTGTTCCCAGGTGGACATCTGTTTTATTTAACCTTGTCCAGATTTCGTGCCTTGCCCTCCAAATTGTGCTGTAGTGTGTCTTTGTTTTTGTTGTATAGTGCCTGTGATTTCTTTTTCGCCCTCATCTTTTGGCAACAGGGTTACCCTTGATTCTGGTCCCAATTATTATTTTTGTATATATGTTTCCTGGTAGTCTTGTGGCCCCTCACCTCTCTCTATTTAAAAAAAATATATATTTTACCTGGTATTCCAGTGGCCCAGTCCCAGTGATTACCTCCCTGCTTTCTGGTCTGACCCAGAGAAGGCAGCCGGTATTCACCCTCTGCTGCCATCCTCCATTTCATACAAGTATACTCGCATTACTGAAATTACTTTATCAATAGTGTACTCCTGCAGGTTCATTATCAATAAAGCAAGTGAGCATACTTGAGTGAGACAGTGGCCGATAGCTGAAGTAAGTTGAGGGTGAATAACAGCTGTCGTCTGGGTGGGGGCAGGTGAAGGAGCAAAGAGGTGATCATGGGAACCAGAAGGGGGTAGTCCACTTGACTACAAAAGAAAACTTTAAAAATAGCACCAAGAAGACAGGGTTGCCTCCTCTCCCCCTTCGTTTCACCCTTAGTCTAGAACCTTTGGCAGCTGTTATCCAGCAGTCGCCTGACTTCCAGGGAATTCAGATGGGAGGAGAGAAACTTAAGGTGTCACTGTACACAAACGATACCTTTTGATACGTGTCTGACCCAGTACATGCATTACTGAAAAAATTCAAGCTAATTCAGCAGTTTGGCTTGGTGTCGGGTTTCAAAATTAATGAAACCAAGACAGAAGTACTTCAAGTTGGGACCGTGCTCAAGCACTTTGCCTGTCAGTATAAGGAACTTGAAATGGGTGACCTCAGGGTTCAGATATCTGGGGATCTGGATTCCCAGGGACATTTCTAAACTCTATCAAACGAACTATCATAAACTATTAATTGAGGTGCAGGCGGATTGCAGTAGGTGGAGGCAACTTCTGCTCTCTCTGCATGGTTGAATTGAGACCATTCGTATGAACGTCCTACCTATATTCCTTTTTATATTTGCATCCATACCCCTGCAACACCCTCCGTCTTCTGGAAAATGCTTAGGGCCACTGTCTGAGTTTGTCTGGGCAGGGAAAAAGCCTAGAGTTTGGTGGAAAACCCTTACAGCAGCTAAGCAGAAAGGTGGTTTAGGGCTCCCGGAGTTATGGGTGTACTGTTGGACATCCCAATTACAGTATATGGCTCCACACCTTGTCAGTTTGGACACCCCCACCTGGGTATCATTAGAAAGAGGTACCTTTAGCCCAGCCCATCTAGGTGATGGTCTCTTTATGGATAACATAGGTATCAGGCAGCTGAGTTTGAACAACCCCTCGGGCCTCTGCACTGAAGCAGAACTGGGTTGAGGTGTGCCATAAGTTTGTTTCCTCTGACCTTAGATAGGCTTACACCTTTGAGGGCCTGCCTGGATTTTGCACCTTATAAGATGGATGGGGGCTTTCTGTGGTGGGCTGGGGGGCCTCAGATTCATTGGGCAATTTTTCACGAGCTCTTTCCTTCTAAGACTGCTTGAAAGGCAGAGTAGAGAAACTTACCAGAGCAAGGGAAAAGGATTAAGACTTATTTTGGCTAAGCAGATTTACTGTGTGGTGGTGTTTTTATTTTTTACTCACAGGGATTGCTACTGTTTGTTGCTAACATTTCATTGCTTTATTTTTCTCTGTAGCAAAGTGTTTCTTACAGCGTATATCTTCTCTTAAATTATTACAGGTGGTGCTTTACAGGTTTTACAGTTTTATCTAACATTAGGATAAGCTTTCAGGGTTACTGCATTTGTTGTTGACTGATTGTTTCTGCTCTTACCTCCTTGTTCTTTCGTCCGTGGTTCTTCTTTTTCGGCAGGGGAAGGGCCCAGCCACCCACCCCCATCCCCAACCACCCCACACTATACTCCTTTTATAGGGTACCACAGTTGTGACATTTCCTGTGGCAGAGCAGGAAGGGGTGGATCAGTGGGGCCTCCACAAGGTGAGCTCATTTACAGGGGCACTAGTAATTTAACTTGTTATAACAAGTTAAACAAAACACAATCAAACCATTACTTGCATTTTTTTTCCTTTTTTTTTCCCCTTCTAATTACTCGGACTAGGTTATAAACCCAGCAACTTATCTGGAATGGATATCATTAACTGCAGGTACTGTGGAACAATTTTCAGAAGGACAGTCTTACAGGATTTAGGACACTGTCCTACATGCTGGGCCTTTGGAAATCTTAGGGCTCAGCTCCGGGCAGCATGGGCAGAGATTGCACGCCTCAAATTTCATCTTCAAGAGGAAATACATTATAAGAACCACCTGCCATTTCCCCAGCATCCAACAGAAAAACCTCGACCACAGAGGGTAGTTGGTCCAGGAGGTTGGCAGGTGGTTAGGAGGAGCAAATTGGGTGCCCCATCACTCTCTGCTCTCCAACATATTACCTCCAAAAACCATATAAACACTACAAACAGGTATCTGCCTCTATCTCTGAAATCAAACAAAGAAGCAGAAGACACTGCAGAGCAGGACACTGCAGCACAGGAGCTAGCACAACAAAACTCACCCAAATCAGGAACCAAAACAAAAAAAGCAAAAAGGAAATCCAAAAAACTTCTGATCATAGGAGACTCCATGATTCGGGGAGTTGATACCCATCTCCAGCCAGGGGTAATGGTCAGTTGTCTCCCAGGTACATCAGCATGGAGAGACACTGACCGCATTACTAAAATTGTTCACAAAGCAGGAGAAAACATTGATGTCCTAGTACACATAGGGACTAATGATCTCGCCATCCGGTCAGTTGTGAGACAAACTATCATCTATTTCATCCGGCATCTCCTTCTCTGAGATCCTGCCAGTCTGGGAGAGGGGATCAAATGGACGGAAGGTCAGAGAAGGGGAGATAGGGGAGCTAAACACGTGGCTCAAGGGCTGGTGCCAGGAAAAAGGACACAGATTTGTAGGGAACTGACAACAGTTCTGGGAGCGAAAGTTCTTTAAATTTGATGGACTGCATCTGACTAAGGAGGGAGTCAGTGCATTAGGGCAGAAGTTTGACGTCTTTGCAGAATATTTAAACTAGCAAATGGGGAGAGGGGTGCAGCATCCCATACATCAAATGGGAAGAACACCCTCCCCCTCAGCTAGTGGTCAAACAGGATTCAGATGTTTGCAGATCATTTGCATCACCAGGTAAAAAAGGTGTTTGTCCCCCATAGACGCATTGGCGGTAATGCCAAACCTCACCCAACAACCAACACACCAAAATCTGGCCAATGGAAAATCATGTACACAATGCTCACAGCCTGGGAAATAAGATCCCAGACCTGCAGGCACAATGTCAAAGCTAAACGACATAGTAGCAATTAGTGAGACGTGTTTACCAGTAACCACACTTGGGAGACTTCAGTACCTGGCTATGTATTGTTCAGAAGAGACCGAGGTGCAAAAGGGTGGCCTGCATGTCAATGAAAATATCAAAGCTACAGAAATTCAGAATACACATAAGGAGCCAGAAGAACTGTGGGTCACCCTGGAAACAGGAAATGGGACAGCCATAAGAACTGGGTTGTCTACAGGCCCCCAGACCAGGGGGAGGACATAGACACATTACTGTTAGAAGATATACAAAACATGACAGCTAAAGGGGAGGTTCTGATAATGGGAGACTTCAACATGCTGGATACAGATTGGTCAATACCAGCAGGAACATGTGCCAGAAGTAGACACATAGTGGATTCCCTGCAGGGGGAGGGCCTCAAACAACTGGTACAGCAACCCACAAGAGACAGGGCTATCCTAGATCTAGTACTGACTAGCAAGGAAGGGATCACAGATCTCCAGGTAGAAGGTCACCTGGGGGCCAGTGACCATCACATGGTATGGTTCAATTTGGCTACTACATCTAAATCATCCCATTCCAAGGCAAAAATATGGGACTTCAGAGGAGCTGACTTTGATAAGATGGCCAACAGAGTTAAGCTAGCCCTGGCAAAAAGAAACACAGGCGAGGGGGTACAGTCAAAGTGGGCAAGCATTAAGGATGCAATACTTGAAGCAACATCCCATTGTGTTAGACAGAAAAGGAAGTGCAAAAGAAGAAGGAAACCACTTTGGTTCTCAAATACAGTAGCAGAAAAGGTCAGAGCCAAAAGGCTGGCCTTCAGGAAATATAAGGGAACACAGCGGGATGAAGATAGGAGGCATACCAAACTGCCCTAAGGGAAGCAGGAAGGCAGTAAGGCAGGCAAAGTCCCAAACTGAGGAAACACTAGCACTAACAGTAAAAGAAGGTGACAAGACTTTCTATAGATACATTAGTGAAAGGAGAAAGTCCAGAGGGGTATTGCTAAGCTTAATGGAGAAAAGGAGCATGTGAGGAGGAGGACCCTGTAAAGGCATCTATTCTAAATAGATACTTTTGCTCAGTATTTACTGAAGAGAAGGTAAGGCAGGGCCCACAGCTCAGCATCATGGACACGGGGAGGAGCACTACTCCCTTCACAAAAAGAAAGGGTCCTACAAGAGCTTGCTAAGCTCAGGGTGGATAAGGCAATGGGATCTGATGCCATACATCCCAGGGTACTTAAGGAGCTAAAGGTGGAACTAGCAGAGCCATTAGCAGAACTGTTTACTGAGTCTCTGAGTACAGGAGAGGTCCCAGAAGACTGGAGAAGGGCTCATGTGATCCCGCTCCACAAGAGTGGTAGCAGGGAGGAGGCGGGGAACTACAGACCAGTCAGTCTTACCTCAGTAGTGGGCAAGATTATGGAGGCATTCCTTAAGGAAAGGATAGTGCAACATCTGGAATCCATAGGGCACAGGATCCAAGACAGCATGGGTTTCAAAGGAAGGTCCTGTCAAACTAATCTCATAGATTTCTTTGACTGGGTAACCAGAGTGGTGGACCAAGGGGAGCAGTTGATGTCGCCTACCTTGACTTCAGCAAAGCTTTGACACTGTTCCACATAGAAGATTGATAAATAAGCTGGGTAGGCTCGGGTGGGTCAGAAGTTGGTCAACTGGGTGGCAAACTGGTTGACAGGCAGAAAACAGAGAGTGGTGGTAAATGGTATACAGTCAGAAGAGATGCAAGTCACAAGTGGGTACCTAGGGATCAGTCCTGGGGCCAGTACTTTCAGCATCTTCTTTAGTGACCTTGCAGATGGACTAGAGGGTAGGCTTGTCTGTTTGCAGATGACACCAAGATCTGCAACAGAGTAGATGATCCAGATGGGGTGGGCAGAATGAGAAGAGATCTGGATAAACTAGCAAAATGTTCAAAAGAGTGGCAACTGGGATTTAATGCAAAGAAGTGCAAAATCATGCACATAGGGAAGAGAGACCCTGAAGCCACCTATAGGCTGGGAGGGGAGTTGCTAGCAGTCACAAAGGAAGAAAGAGACTTGGGCATCATCACACTGATGACCTGAAATCATCCAAGCAGACCTCTAAAGCAGTAGGTAAGGCTAGGGGGGTGTTAGGGTATATTAGTAGGGTATCACAAGTCGTAAGAGGGAGATAATAATCCTCTTACAAGACACTGGTTAGGCCCCATCTGGAGTACTGCGAGTATTGGAGGCCACACCTCACAAAGACATTAACCAAATTGAGGCAGTCCAGAGAAGGACAACCAAAATGGTGCAGGGACTGCATCAGAAGACATATGAGGACAGATTAACAGAGCTCAATATGTATACCCTTGAGCAAAGGAGGGAGAGAGGTGATATGATCGAGGCATTCAAACACCTTAAGGGCATTAACAAGGTGAAAGAGTCTAACATGTTTAAATATAAGAAAAATAGCAGGACAAGAGGACACAGCATGAGATTAGAGGGGGGCCGATTAAGGGGGAATGTGAGGAAATTCTTTTTCACAGAAAGGGTGGTGGATGCATGGAATGGCTTACCACAAGAAGTGGTGGCTATGAATACAGTGCAGGGCTTCAAACAGGCATGGGATAGGCATAAGGGAGCAATACAAATGACTTTGAATAGATAGGCCACTGACAGAGCAAAGGCCGATGGCACATTTATAAGGTAGAAAAAGAAATGGGCAGACTGGATGGGCCTTGCGGTCCTTATCTGCCATCAACATCTATGTTTCTATGTAGAAGAGACTAGGAAAATTAATCTGGGAACAGAAGAAAATCCCCTGAGGGCACTTATATCCTCCCTGTCATAGCAAGTTCAGTCCACAAAGGGAATTTCCCAAATGATTAAATTGCTACTAGATTCGGAGCCTGATCATGTAGACTCCCTTAAACTTAAGTGGCAGGCTGAGGCAGGCATTGAGCTCTCCGCCTTGTAATGAGCGGGGGTATGGGCGGGTCCACAGCACTACCGCCTCCCTTTCTTGGCTGCAGTTTCGCTGCCAAACTGTATTGAGGTACTTCCGCATGCTGGTGATTACCAGATATTTTGGGTCACACCCCTCGGACCTGTGTCGGAGGGGATGTGGGGAGCTGGGGACGCATACCCATATTTTCTGGGCCTGCTCAGTCCTGAAGGATTTCTGGGGACAAATCTCTGCGGAAACGGCGAAGGTGCTGGGGATTCCTTCCCCTGCCCAATTTTAGAATAGGATTCTGGGTTGCCACCTGGTTCCGTGAGGAGTAAATCTCAGAAATATCTTCTGTATATTATATTCTGGTGGCTGCAATCACCAAAGCCATTACCCCGAGCGCCCCCACCCTGTGTAGGAATATGGTATGGGACCTGTTTATGCATACAAGAAATGGAAAGGCTTACGGCTAATATTAGGTTACAGAAAGATAGATTCCTCAGTAGATGGTTCCCTTTTTTTCCACTACTAAGCAGACAGAAAGGGCAAATCAACCACTGACATTCTGGCCCTACAGGAGTAGGGTGAGTCAAGATAGGACTGATAGCGTGGTTGGGCCTCTCCCTTCCCCTACTGCCAGCGGCTGCCCCAATAAAGCCTTGGTATATTGTGTCATTAAATGGACTCTGATGCTCCCTTGAGATGAAATTTGATAACAACTTGCTTTATCTATGTAATGGTTTTATTTATCTTGTATTTTTATTTCTATTTATTCTACGGTTTGAGGGATTTCTGTTGTACAAGCGATGTACTTATCTAGATATGAGAAGTTGTCACACTTTGTGATCGATCCACTTTAATGTTTTTTGTATGTTCATTTATTGTCTCAAATCCCTATGTTTCCTGTTGTATTATTGCTGTGGTTATATTTGAAAAACTGAATAAAATTCTGTTTAAAAAAAAAAAAAAAAATAGCACCAGGAAGCATTCCAATGTGGAACCGATCCCCTTAACAAAAAAAAAAAAAGATTGATTGTGCATGTACAGCAGGGAGTAGTTTTATTTGAACTAGTTCCCATTGCTAGGACTGTCGTCCAGTGCTAGGCCTTCTGAGGACAATAATGCAAGGTATTTTTGATCACGTAACCAGTTTTGGGTTAATCACAGGCCACAGGGATAACTGAGTGGGTTATTCATTAAGGAAACAGCTAGAGTCTTCACTACTAATAGCATTGATGACCTGGGTAATGTGTGTGCTTTTTTCTCTAAAACTCAAAGTAGGTGCTCCTATGGGGAAATCTGCGATGATTTCATCATCATTGTAGGCGCTCGGATTGTAGGCTTTCTGGTCTTGCATGTTCTCACAGCGTTAGGGTTACAAGCTGCAGAGTTGAGATTCCCTCATCATACCTTCAAGTGTTTGGTACCAATCGAAAGCTGATAGTTAAGAGAAACTGATCTAGCTATAGTTCCGAGGTTCGATCAATGAAAACTAATAATTGTAATGAAATGTATCAACCGAAGTGCAGAGCTTGAGGGAAAAGCTTCTACCTGGAGATCAGCCTCTGGCTTCCACACACACACACATATACATTTAAGCCACAGGCAGGTAAGTTAGAGCAGTGTCCACTTCCTGTAACACAATTTCCAGTTCATATTATTATTGGCATTCAGCTGCCTACAGTCCAAAGATGAATGTAGATCTAGCGCATCTTTTCATGCTCCAAGGCCAGTGTTAAACCTATAAAAATGAACAGCTGCATGAGGTTTGAGTGCTGTGGAGTAAATACTGCATTCCATTTCCTCTGCAGGATGGGTATGAGTGTAGACATAAGTGCCTTTTACATGCAACTTTCCAGTAATGCTCCTTTTGTGACAGGCTTTGTTCCGCTTCAGTTTGTAGTGGAGCAGATCACCTTTACACACTGGGATCTGTACCAGAACATGCAGTACAGATCAACTGTAACGTTACGCTTTCATGCCATCTACAAGTGATCTGCTCCACAACACCCAGGAGAGCACGGGATTCCCCTTTGTCTGGGGCAGAAATGAGCAGAAGGGCGCTTCTGCATGGCCCAGCAGAACAGAACAAAACCCTGCGAACACAGGAAAGCAGGGATCGCGGAATCGGCGACTGTTCATTTTTCTTGCAGACTGGATCGCCTGTACATGGCAGTGAGGTAACGTTGCAGTTGGTCTGTATCACTCATTGCGATACAGATCACTGTGTGTAAAAGGCCATTAAGGTCCTTCCAGTCCTTGTAGCTCTTCACTTACTGCTGTACTCCTCATGTCCTCCCCGCGTCACCCTCCATCACCCTTCAGTGCGAGCAGTCCCTCCATTCTCCCATTTGTTCCCGACAGAGTGGTATTTCTCTAGTGAAAGTCTTAGAGTCGCTGTGATTCATTCTATTCTGCTCATTTCAAAGACTGTCTACATGTGGAGGGTAGGAGGCTCTTCCCGCAACCAACAGGCTGTCACTCCTTTCAGCACTGCTGTGCAGAGAGCCCTAAATAGGCTCTTGTGGACCATGTCCCCTAAACCCTACACCTCTGTGCTCAAGCTCAAAGCTGCAGATGTTAGGGGCTATCCCTACCCCACAGCATGCTAAAGGTGGCATTGATATGGTCCCATTAGGATCTCAGCACTGGGCAATCCCCCAAAACACAAGGAAATAGGAGCCCACCTGCCCACACTTTCTCCAACATACAGGGAACTTACTGTCCTGAAAGTGGTCCGTGATTGTGGGAGTGTGGAAAAAGCATACCATGCACTTTCATCTAAACTCCCTCCACCCAGGCAAGGCAGTCACCTTACAACCCCTGTCCCACGCCCGAGCCCATACTTTGTCAGTCAGTTGAATCTGTGCCTCCTGTTCCCATTGTGACTTTAAGTGGGCAAAATCCCAGTGAACAGTGCAAAGCAGGGTCTGATACACTCTAGGGATCATACCTTTTCTACCCATAAGGATAGCTGCCCAGTACAGAAAGTGTTCCAGTGGGGACAAATCTCGACTCACTGATACGCTCTAGGGATCATACCTTTTCTACCCATAAGCATAGCTGCCCAGTACAGAAAGTGTTCCACTGGGGACAAATCTCGACTCACCTGGGATACCAAGTTCCAGGAGACAAGGTTGTAGCAGACCTGTAAGTATCTGTAATGGTCCTGCGCTGGCAAGCTGAACTTGTGTTGCAACTCCCCAGGTGGGATATAGATGTCCCCTATAACAGAGTGCCAGAACTTCATTAGACCCTGCTGGTTCTGTCTCCGAAACCCAGGGTCTGTACCTGTTGGGGGAGGTTAAAGTTCGAATCCCCTAGCATGCTTGTAAGTAGGCCTATCAGGTTTGGGGATTGTGAGGGGGTCTTTGCTTTCAGCAACATACACATGGTATGTTTTGTCCAAGGGTTCAAGTTTTCTGTGCAAATATGGGCCATGAAGGAGATATGAGGTAGGGCAAATAGTGGGACTGGGAGGGGCTGCTGCATTTCCAACTCCAGCCAGTTGTGTCTCCTCTTTGTTTGGTCCAGGAGACCACTGTCGCCAGCTGGGCTGCAAGATAGTAGTGCCTCATATCTGGCAGGGCTAGATTGCCTGTTGTGAGGAAGAAACTGTAGATGTTTATGGATTTGGTGTATCCAGAGGCCCAGATAAACTTCAGAATACCCTTCTGGAGGCAACTGTTTACTAGAATGTATTAAATAGGTATAAGAACTCCAGGAGGAGGTTCATCTTCTTCACTGAGGCTGTCTGGCCTCCTAGGCTGAGGGAAGAAGATCCCATCTCTTCATATCTTACTGGCCCTCCCTCAACAATTTTTCATAAATGAGAGTCCAAAGTGATCTGAGAAATGAGGTGTAACTCTCATCCCCAAGTACCTCACCACATTCCGTGGCACCCAACGGAAGGGGCAGTTCGCCCAAAAGGTGGCCAGGCAGGTGCCTTCTAGTCTTACAACTTCAGATTTGTCATAATTAATTTTATACATAGAAACATTAAATTTGACAGCAGAAAAGGACCGCTTGGCCCACCTAGTCTGCCCATGTTCCCTACCAACTGTCACACCGTACTCCCTACTTGATCTCTGGCTTTACCACCCTCTTATTCCTTGCTTTTAAGGTTCCCTTATACCTATCCAATGCCTTCTTAAATCCCGTTACAGTTTTTGCTCCCACCACCTCCTCGGGCAGGTTGTTCCAGGCATCCACCACCCTTTCTGTGAAGAAGTGTTTCCTTACATTTCCCCTGATTCTACTCCCCTGCAGCTTCATCTCATGACCCCTTGTTCTTGTGCATCCTTTTCTCTGAAAAAGGCTTTCCTCTTGAACCTTATTTATACCCTTGAGGTATTTGAAAGTCTCTTATCATATCCCCCATCTGCCTCCTTTCCTCCAGTCTGTACATATTGAGGTCTTGAGGTCCTTCAGTCTCTTTTCATAGGGTTTTTGATGCAGATCCCATATCATTTTAGTTGCCCTCCTCTGGACTGCCTTAACTCTATGTCGTTTCGGAGATGAGGACTCCAGAACTGGACACAGTACTCTAGATGGGGTCTCACCAGAGATTGATACAGAGGTATCACCACCTCCCTCTTTCTGCTGGTGATATCCCTCCCTATGCACCCTAGCATCCCACTGGCTCACCCTACTGCCTTGTCACACTGTTTAGCCACCTTTAGGTAATCAGATATGATAACATCCGTGTCTCTTTCCTGTTTGGTAGCCGCCAGTACCACTCCCCCCATTTTGTACTCTGGCCCTCGGTTTCTATGCTCCAAGTGCATCATTTTGCATTTGTTTGCATTGAAACTTCGTTGCCACTTTCTAGACCACTCCTCAAGCTTACCTAGATTTCTATTCATTTTTACCACCTCTCGTAGTGTCCACTGTACTGCTGACTTTTGTGTAATTGGCAAAAAGACATACCTTCCCCTCTAGTCCCTCTGCAATGTCACTTATAAAACTATTAAAGAAGACTGGTCCCAATACTCATCCTTGTGGCACCCTGCTAGTCACCCTCCCAGGCCACCTCTATGTAATTCTCCAGTTCCTTCACAAGGGCTGGCATTGAGGTCTCGGGGAAGGTGAGGAAAAACAAGGAGTCATCCACATATAGTGAGATCTTGTGTTCCCTGTCTCCAGCTTGCATTCATTGGATTGCCGGGTTCTGGTGAACTGCGTGTGCCAGGGGCTTTCTACAAAGCACAAACAGGGGTGGCCAGAGATGACCCCTGCATCATGCCCCTGGTTAGGAAAAAGGGCTCAGATTGGAGACATTCACCTTCACTTGAGTTTTGGGTGCTGCGTACAGCACCTTGATGCTGGTGCAAAAGGTCTCTCAAGCCCATCTCCTCTCTTGTGCGATTTAGGAATCCACAGTTCACCTGGTTGAAGGCCTTTTCTATATCCATAAATACCGCCAGGCAAACTCTGGGAGCTACCTCTACCATGACAGGATGTTAAGTAACCTATGAAAGATGAGACGGACATTTAATAAAGCCCATTTGGTCTGGGTGAACCAGGGATCCCACACATTTCTGTAGTCTAGCCACTAAAATTGATGAAAATAATTTCAGCTCAACATTGATGAGGGAGATGGGGTGGTAAGATCTGCATACCATGGGGTCTTTGTTCGGTTTTGGGATCACAGAGATATGCACATATTGCCTTGATGGAGGAACCCCCACCCCGTGCAGCACTCCCTTGAATACACTTTCCAGCAGTGGAGCAAAAGTGACCATAAAAACTTGTGATGCCAGTCCATCTGGGCCTGGGAATTTACCCATATTTAGGTGGCCAATAGCAGACTGCACTTCAGGTTGAATAATTGGGTCACCCAGCTCCTCTGGAGCCTCTTCGTGAGGTGGCTGAGTTTCAATGATCTGTAAACATCATTCAGTTTCTCCTGAAAGCCCTCCGTCCTAGTCTGTGTGTAAAGGTTCTTAGTTTGGCCATTTTGAGTGGCTCACTTTCATAGGAGTCACTGGTTCCCAGTTTACACAGGTGGAGTACCGTGTGACTTGCTGCCTCTCTGCATAAATGCCAGGTGAGCAGTTTCCCTGCAGTGTTTCCAGATTCATAGAACCTCTGTCAGGAGTACCACACGGTCCCCTCCACTTTCGCTTCTTGGAGGCTATTCAAGTTTGCCCGGCATTTCTCTAGCCGTAGTTTGACCTGGTCATTCAGAACAATTTTATGTTCCGCTTCCAAGTTGAACAGCTTATTTTCTAATTCTTGCTGCTCCCTAAGCTCTAAGCTTTTCCCTTTTCTTGGCAGCTGCCAAGCTGATTGTTCGGCCAGTGACTACTGATTTCAGGCTGTTCTACCACATGCCATCTGTGGTGGCCCCCATAGAGTTACCAGCCTTGTATTCCTCTGTGCAGGCTTCCACCAGTTTGAATGTATTCTGAGCCATTCAGCCATGAGGGCCACAGTCGTGGGGGGACTAGTGGGGACTGTTGTCCTGGGCCCCCGAGCTAAGGGGGGCCAACCCAAGGAGCTGGCTCAGCCTCCGGGCATTAGCTGGTTTGGGAGACGGGCCCCATCTCAAATGACTTGTTCTGGGCCCCAAAATTCCAAGCTGCAGCCCTTTTCAGTCTCCAGCGTGGTGTCTGCTGAGGGGGTGCAACCAACAGATCTAGTAAGTCAGGAGCATGGTCTGACAGTGTCAGACTCCTAATGTCACACCGCACCACCACGTCAATCCAGTTAGAGAAGAGGAGGAACTAGTGATGCACAAGTTTGCATTGTGATGGGGGGACCAGCAAGTATAATCCCTCACATTAGGATGCAGATAATGCCAGATCTGCATCATCTCCAGTTCCTGGGCAAGCCTGCGACTACATGTGCCCACTCGAGACTCCTCTGTCCCAACATCCCAAATCTGTCAAAACTGGGTTATGTAACCCCATAAAAAGGAGCCCCCCCCATTCACTAAATATAGATCTGTAAGAGGAAGTGCCCAAGAGACAAGCTTATCCCTCAAGAAGGCCACATTTTCCCGCTCTTTGTTTGGGGCATATATGTTGACCAGTGTTCAGGAGACAGCTCTGAGAAAACCAAAGCCCTTGATATAAATGAACCACCCCTCGGGATCCTCAATTACTATTTCCACTTCTGGGGGCAGGATTTGCTACCCTTTGTCTATGAGGCTGATCCTGAAAGGAGGAGGAGTTCATAGAGCCCACTCAGGACCTCCGGAGCGTGGCATGCTCACTCTGTTTCAGGTGCATCTCTTGGAGAAATGCAGTTCCTGCTCCTAGCCTCTTTAATTCCTATAATGCCCTGGTCTATTTTATGTGATTGTTAAGCCACCAGATGTTGTGCTTCACTATGTGTTCATTGGGCATTTAATATGTTCTACACCAAAACACCTGCCCCCAGTGCTCCTCCTATCCGGATTGCTCCGCAGCACCCAGCATCCAGCAAACTCCATATGAAACAACAGTAATGACCATATATCTTCGATTAAAAGCCGCAGCTTTTATTACCAATAGCGGTGTTTTAGTCGCAGCTTATGATCGGGTGGCTTGTAATTATGCAATAACGACCATGTTGAGTGTCATTTCCTGGGGATTGACAACCATGTTGGGGGCGGTTAGGTTGTCCGGTGCAACCGAGGGCAACTACACACCACAGGTCATTAATTCCCAGGATACGACTGCCAGTGAGGTCATTATTGTAATTATAAGGCTAATCCAGCTGCACTGAGTTTTAAATATTATTTAAAAGTAGCTGCTAACTTTATTTTCGTATTTTCCTTCATCTTTGGTGCTGCATCGCAATCTCTGTGGCATGGTAATTCGGTTACGTAATGGAGACATAGCTGCTTCTGCCATGTTGAGCTAAAGTAGTGCAACCTCATGGAGCTGAAGAGGTTGAGTTACTTTTTTTGTGAAGTGGGATTTTTTTATGGGATGAAGCTGAGGAATCTGGTTAATTATTTACGTTTTTGTTGGTTGATAGCTAATATTTTTACATCCGGCAACCTCACCAACATTTCTGCTGCTGGGGTCAGTTAAGGAGGTTGCGGTTAATTATGTGGGAAGTTTTTTTTTTTTTGTTTAACTGACGGGGGAGTGCTGCAGGTGAAACAGTGTAATATTACTTAGTTTATTTAGTTAATTGTGTTTTGGGGACACAGAGGTGTGCAAGTGGAACCTGCCTTAACATTTTTGCTGGTTTTTGAGGGATATTCTATTAATGTTATTGTCGAGACATTTGCGGAAGGGAAGAAGCAGACCATCTTGTTGTTTTGCAATGTGCTGTTCCTGCTGACAGAAAAATAAAACATATGAGTATACAGTTACTTTGTCATTTTTACTTTATTACCTAATTGGTAGGTTTCTAACCTTGTCACTGAAGCTGTACAAATTATTTGTCGTGATCGATGATCTCTTGATTTGTGTCTCAATTATGTTGTAGGGAACCATGTATGTTGGCTGAGGTGATTTGCGGTCTGTGAGAAACCGGCAATTTCCACGTTCGTGATTAGATCTTAATTTGATGTGGTGGGGCTCCTCGCGCTACCGAAACATCTGGATCGGCCATTAACTGGCCATTAATGACTGATCCAGGAACCAATCAGACTGTGAAGGAGCCTCATTAATATTCTATTAGCCTTATAATATAAATTTATAATCAGCTGATCTCCCGGTTATAAGGATCTGCTGTAACGAGGTGGTAGAGAGCCGTTTGAAAAAGGAGTTAATAGCGGGTACTAGCAGATACTTAAGGAAATGCCTCTGAGCTGTTCAATTCCAATCTAGGTAGTGAATTGGAGTTCAAGTAAACCAGAAGCAACAGAGCACTTGTGTTTTACATTACCTAAATGTGAACATGACATTTTGTTTGTTTTATTTTTTTTAATGATTTCAAATAACTGAATAAAGGCATTCTTAAATTGCTGACCTCACTTCCAGTACCAATGCCATACCCACACCAACACCACCAAACACGCTAAATACAGTAACTTTCAAGTTACTTTTTCTGTATTTTATTGTAAGATAAATACTTAGGGGTTGCAGCACAGGATTCTGATACATAGAAAACAAGGGTACCGGTAACTGACTTATGGTAGACTTGCATTGCCTGGTAGCAGAGCGTGCTGTGCCTTATATACAGTACGTCACCTAATGTAAGCCGTGGCTATACATCGAGGGTGTCTTTTAATACAAAAGTTGAATTCTGACTGCGTCTTATGTTCGAGGGTGGCTTTTAATAAAAGCTATATGGTACATACAACAGGTAACCCTTGAACATAGAACACAATACTTCATTGGTTTTATGACCCCCTCCTCCAGTAAGTTGTCATGATGGTCACTGAGCCACCAGTTGGTGCTAGTTACAAGCCAGTTGAGTGTCCACCTGACACTGACAAAGCCACCTGCCTCGGTCTTCTCCAGGCAACTGTACACATTCTGCCTTCCTCTTCTGGTAAGTAATTTAAAGCAACTGTGTACCTTCTTAACTCCCCTCGGCACAATACAGTGTATTGCTCTGTGCAGTGAGCCCCAGGGGCCCCTTGCCTTTCAAACCAGTGCGACCCCCTGGGCCATTCCCAGAACTCCACGATTTGTTAGACGCTGTGTGTGCTACGTCAGCCTTCAATAGGGGTGAACCAGTCCCTGCTTGGCTGCAGCCAGGGTGGAGGCGGGGTTAACACTAGCAGGACATATCTTGGATTGCACCAACCTCTGCTGCAAAGCCGCTGCATACTCCCACCAGGAGGATTAAAAATCTCAGCTGTGAGCCACCTGTTGAAGTATCCACCTCTTGTAACTCATTGCGTGCAGGGGTAGGCAACCCTCCTGGGTGCCGCAGGCCAAGGCCAACCTCCCAGCGTAGCAGCCCCCACAGCATTACCAGTCAGCTGGATCAGGGAACCTTGTCAACCTTTGAGGGCTAAGGGCTAAGCACTAAAGTGGAAATTTTTGTAGTCATGCTCAGTGTCAGGCTGGTCTCTGCTTGGAGTGGGCTTGTGCATCACATCCTGTGATTGTGTCTCTGCCGCATGCCGCTGCCCCATCCCAGGCCCTTTAATCTGTCCAACATCTAGAGAGCTACCTGTCAGCCTTTAATTTATTGAGGCAATCAAAGCAGTGAGGAGGACCCCTCCCAGTGCATATAAAGATGGCAGCTGGTCAGAGGTCTGGAAGCTGTGATTGCATATTCCTTCTCTGGGAAGGCCCAGAAAAACAGAGCCCACCAGCAGAAGGGGACAGACATCACCAGGGCGGCCCCCACCACCACCATGCAGAGCATTGTACTCCTTTGTTGGCCAGTCCAGAGACAACCATTACTCTGGCTCCATATCCCAGCAGGCCTAAAGGGGCCCACTAGGCCACTTCTTGATCTTGTGCCATTGCTTGCGATCCTTTGGCCTGTACCTGCCAGAATCGCCCTCACCCTGCAGCCATAGTAACCAGCCTAGTCACCGGTTCTTGCCATAAAATGCATAATCCAGTCTGTTGAGGAATCTTCTTGTGTTCTTCCCCTCCAGTTCAGTCCATAGAAACCATCAGCATCCTGTGCACATAATTTGTCACATTGTAACCCCCAATAAGCTGGCTTCTGTGTATTCATCCTCCTGCTATGCAGGAGACCCAACAAGTTTTTGTCAAGGGTGGCCCCACCACGATGAAAGGAAAGTTGATCACCCCCGATGCTCAAAACAGTCACTACTACCTCACTACCAACTCCAATTAGGTGTAAGAAGGGGTTGAGTCCCTACCAAAAGCCAGCTCATTGAAAAATCCCTGGCCAGTCTTTGAAAAGTCAGTGCAGGTTGGCAGTTGATGAGGATACACATGGCAAGGCCTGCAGCCATATTGCTTGTGATCCTGGACCCTGCCATGCTGCAGAGCTCTTACATTGCTACTGATTTCTCTTGTGTGGCTTGGAGAGTTTTTGCCAGGCTCCTCTTACTTTAGGCAGGTTGTCCAGGGCTGACTCAGGGGCTGAAATAAAGTCTGGCAGGGATGCCTAGTTGTTTCAAAGGCGGCATCTCTTCCGTCAGGGCATGGAAGCATTGCACCCCGTCCAGTATATGTAGTTTAAATTGTGCTGGTGCAGTGATATGGAGCTTCATTTTGTTGTGGGTCAGGCACTTCCTGATACCCAACAGAGTATGCCTCTTGAGGAGAGTAAGGGGGTGAAGTCATGCTGTAGAAAAAGTCTCTCCTATCCCACAAAATCAGTTCCTTTTTGTTCCATGCTGTCCGAAGAACTGTATTTTCACCTGGTAATCCAGAAACTTTAGGATCACCAGTCTTGGTCAGGCCTTGAGATCCAAGGGTCAGGATCCGAGAGTGCGGTGCGCTCGGACAATGCTGAAGAGCTCATCACGGAGCAGCAACTCCAGAAGGAGTCCATTTCCTCCATTTCATTCCTCTCAGGGAGGCCGCTGATCCCAATGATCTTTTTCACGGATAGCGCCTCCATTAGGCCACACCTTCGGAACTATAAGCAGTCAGTGTTAGCACCACATGGAAACTTTTCTTAGCCAGAGTTCACCCACAATGCTGTGCCATGACTACACGTATATAAAAGTGGGTGGCCCTATCATTTCTTAGTTCTTTTCCTGCTGTCAGTCATCCTCATTGGACCTGTTGTAGGAAACGCCATCAACCTAGCCATTGCCGTTTATTATTTTTACTTTGTGCAGTGTTTTATTGTATTACCTCTGCATGCCTCCAAAGTCAAAAGAACCTTTTATTTCTGTATTGTAAGTGTGGAGCTACAATCTTCAAAGAAGACACACTGTTTGCGTGCACTGTCTGGGTCTGTTTTGCAATGTGAGGACTTATGAGATTTGCTAGAGCTTCAACCAGGCTACAAGGCGATGCTGTAAGAAAGCTCTAGAAAATGTAATTCTTCTCAAGACATTAAAAGCCATGGAGAAGGAACAGGGTTCAAGATCTGTGTCTCCCTCACTGTCTGACAAAAAGCGGATGCTGAAGCCTAAAGATCAAGACAGGGAATGGTCATCGTCTGGCCATCAGCACAGGCACAGAGATAAGGACAAGTCTACTTTGCAGCCAAGAGCCCAGTTGCTGTTGAGAAAAGGTATGTCCTTGTCAATGCTCACTTTGGCGGCATTGACTGCAGCCCTTCCGACCATCAGTGAGGTACCAGGGTCAGACGAAGGGTAGCAAATCCTGCCCCCAGGGCTTGGCTTAGGTGCTACTGTACCTACTAGGGATGGTAGGATGTCATTGTCGTTGGGCCAAGGACAGTCGACACAGGTAGTCCTGTCCCCTTTACAAGGTGCCCTCGACTCTCAGGCTGTGCTGGTGTCATTTTCAGAAATGATGCAATGCATTCTGCCAGGATTACCAATGCAGGCAGTAATTCCATCGATGGGACCTCCTGGTACTCAGCCCTTGTTGATGGGTTCTATTAACACTCTTCGGATAACTCCCTCTCAGTTGCCGACAACATCGCCAGTTCATTCTGCGGCTCCCATTGTCAATTGTGCTGACGATGAAAGTGAAATGTGATCCTAATCTCATGGATTTAGAGGAGGAATATGAGGGAGAACAATTTCTGGCACCTCACTCTAGATCTGCCCTCTCATCCTGTAGTGAGGAGTCAGTGATTTATACCATGAGATCTCTTCCTGAGGATCCATCTTTTCAATCCATGATACAGCAAATGCAGTCTGCCATGTGCTGTAAGCTTTGCTGTGGAAGAGGGAGATTCCACAAAAAGGAATCTTATGGATTTTTTGAAGGTGCCATGCCCCCCCTCCATTATAATTCCACTTATATATCCCACATTAGAGGATATTACCTTTGCTGCATGGTACAGACTAAACTCATTGTCTGCATTTCCTAGAAAGACTGATGAGCAATATCTTCCACCATCTGCTAAGCTTTATTATGCTAACCAGCCAGAAACTGACTCTGTGGTCATCATGGCTGCTCGTGATGGGTCTAGTGCCTCTAGACACATGAGTATTTTGCCTCCTGGTAAAGAATCCAGACAGAAACTGACTCTGTGGTCATCATGGCCATTCATGATAGGTCTAGGGCCTCTAGACGCATGAGTATTTTGCCTCCTGGTAAAGAATCTAGGAGGCTGGATGAGTTGGGTAAACGCACTTATGCATCCGCATCATTGGGTCTTAGAATTGTAAACTGCCAGGCCCATAGGATAAAATATCAGAACAGCCTGTGGAAAGCTGCTTGTTCTACTTCTCAGACTTTGCCTGATGGCTCTACCAAGAATGATCTACTTAAAACATTAACATTATCTACTGGTGCTCAGGTTGGCAAACATTTGCTTCACTCAGTTTATGATGCCTCATATTTCTGCCAAGGCTTCTGCTTCTGGCATTTGCATGAGGAGATATTCTTGGCTTAGAGTTTCTGGATTTGCTAGTGATATGCAACAGGCAATTTATAATGGCTCCCTTTAAAGGGACAAAACTGGCTATAATATTGAAGAGGCCCTACGTGGCCTTCAGACTTCATAAATGACTCTAACGTTTCTAATGTCCTTGTATCCCATTTCTGGTAGAGGACATGTTGGGGGCTCCTTCCATGTGCCTGCTGCTCAAGGTAGCCATGGCTACTGTCAGCAAGGCTGTGGTGATGGAGCTGGTCCCCTCACCCTGGTGCCCATACAAAAGCTCTCAAAGGAATTGGTTCTGGTGGCCCTGCCACCACCGGTTCTGCCTGACTCCCTTCCATTTCTTCCACCACATCTACTGTTACCTCAAGGGGTGAGTGTAGGGGTCAGGATCGCCCTGCATCTGAGACAGTGGCGGAAGATTACTAGGGGTAAGTGGTTCTGGAGATAATTGCAAGGGGCATGCTCTGGAGCTATTTATAAATCCTTCCATATCATTGTTCGCCTCCTTCCTTTTATCCTCTTGGCCATTTGTCCCTTCTGAAGGAAGTTCGGTTGTTATTCCAAAAATGTACTGTAGAACTGGTTCCTCCTCAGGAGGGAAGCAAAGGGTTCCAGTCCAGATAGTTCCTAGTCCCGAAATGGAAAGGGGTTCTGTGTCCTGTGTTAGATCTCAAGGATCTTAACCTCTATTTTGAATACAAACCTTTTTGAATAGTATCCCTGCAAGCTCTGATCCCCCTTTTGCAGATGGGACTGGCTGTGTTTTCTGCACATGAAGGATGCATACCTTCATGTGTAGATCAGGAAATCCTACACACAATACCTCTGCTTTACGTTGGAGAGAGAATTGTATTAGTTCAGAGTATTGTCCTTTGACTTGTCTTCTGCACCATGGGTCTTTACTAAGTGCTTGGCAGTAGTTGCAGCAGCTCTTTCATTTTCATTTTATTTGTTAACTGGGTTAGGACTCTGAGCCGAAACCCCTTTTTCAGGACCGTGCCCACTGGGCACGCTGAAACTGCTGGCATTAGACAAACTTGGATAAGATAATTTTAGCATATTCTCTACTTAGTAAATATACACCTTTAATAATGGAAAAAGAACTTGGTAAGTGTATGCAATGTTTAATGTGTAGTGAGGGAAAGTATGGGAGCGAGTATGTATGTGCTAATTGCCATCTGATTACTACTCTTGAAGCAGAGATAGCGTTTCTGCTTAATATTAAACCAGTTTCTACTGATATTAGGGAATTGGAAAGTTACACTGATCTTGTGGATGAACAACTTCATTCTAATGAACAATTTTCTTCACATTTAGGTAGCATTTCTATGCCTCCTGATGAGGAGACAATTGTAAAGACTAGTACTAGTATACCTGTTGCCTCTGCCCCCTCTTATAAGGTGGATGATTATCGGCCCTCTTCTCATGGTAATGATGACTGGACCATTGTCACAAAGCCTCTTAAAAAAAGGAGGGGCGGTCAAATACACAATAGTGCCCCTATTGAAACTCGTAATAGGTTTGAGCAGTTGACCGTATCAAATAATGAAGTGCTACATGATTTATCCTGTGCATCACCCTCTGTTGATAATAATGGTTTAAAAACACTTTTCATTCAGGAGTTAATGTCCATGAATATTTGTCCTAGTAAGTCTCAAGCTACCAAATCAATACCTATTAAGTTAATCGCTCCAGAATGTGTTAAACAATCACCTGTTTCTGATTCTTGTACCCCTACTGTCTCAAAACAAGTGTTAGTCCTGGGAGATTCAATCATTAAGCACATTGGCAGGGCGGTATGCAATAGTGACAAGAACAACCGCACTTGTTCTGGCTTCCATGGGGCCAGGGTATCTGACATTACCTCCATGATGCCTAAAATTTTACAAAATGCGGGGGAAAATCCACTGGTTATCATACATGCCGGTGTTAGTGATATAAACAACACCCCATTTAATCAGTTACAACAGGACTATGTGGCATTATGTAACCTGTTACTTGATAGGGGATGCTGTGTATGTATATCTGAAATTCTACGTGTCCCGAGTGCAACATCTACCATGACGCAGAAAATCAAAGCCCTAAATGAATGGCTGAGAAAGTGGTGTTTTAAGCAGGATATACCCTGTATTACCCACTGGGAATCATTTTCAGATCGTTCTTCCTTGTTTTGCTGGGACGGTTTACATCTCAGTCTTAGGGGTAGTACACTTATGGGGAAAAGTATCACTAAAATCATAAATCATTGTTTAAACTAAAAGCATTGGGGGAGAATGGGTCTATTCCCAAATCTCTGAATACTTACCAAAATAGCATTACAACTAAATGTAAATTCCTAGCTTTGAATGCAAGATCTTTAAACCAACTCAAATTAGCAGAACTCGAAGCCAAATGTAAAACTTTAAATATAGGTGTGGTGGGAGTAACTGAAACTTAGTGGGACGCATCCTCAATTTGGTCAAGAGAAATTCCAGGTTATAAGTTATATCATAAAACAGATTAGATAAGGCGGTGGAGTTTGTATGTACATACAAAATGATATTCCTTCTTTTGAAGTGTGTTCTCCCTTTCCTTTGGAAAATATATGGGTTAAAATCTTATTGAAGGAGCAGTCCTATATAACTATTGGTGACGTCTCTTGATCTGCATCTGCAAATTCAGATTACACAACTGATATGTTTAAAGAAATTACACATTTTTCAGAATCTCAAGATACTGTAATATTTGGTGACTTTAACCTCCCTCATATTAACTGGGACTCATTCTCAGGACAGTCTTATGCCAAGAAAGGACTAATAGATGTGGTAGTTAGTACTGGATTACAACAACTTGTTACTGAACCCACTCGAGGTCCTAATATTTTGGATCTATTATTTAGTAACATAGAGCAACAAATTAGCAATTTACAAATTTGGGATCCACTTGGTACCAGTGATCGTTCATCTATTCTTTTTGAAATTCAACAATTTAAAACTACACAAAGGAAGTTATACTGTACAAAAAATTATAATAAAGCAAATTTTTCTAAAATCAATGAATACTTACAAAACAAAAACTGGGAATCTAATCTTCTTAATTGTACAACACAACAAGCTTGGGACTTTTTTAAAAACATTGTACATTATTTGGAAAATACCTTTATTCCATCTAAGAGGAAATTTAATAATAAAGGAAAAATTCCCCCTTGGTTCAACAAGACAATTAAAAATCAGATTAAAATAAAAATTAAACGTTTAGGAAACTTAAGAGTAGTTCTATTTCATTTAAAACTACTATATTACACAAATACAGACTATCTGTGAAAAACTTAAAAAATTATATTAAATTGGCAAAAAATAAGCTAGAATTTAAACTAGCTCACACAAAAGACTGTCACAAATCTCTTTTCTCCTATATAAAAAGTAAAAAAAGGTGCATCAAGGACCATTGGTCCCATTATAACCAATGGCTCTTCTCATCTGATATAGAAACCTCGAATCTCTTTATTACTTTTGTTCTGTCTTCTCTCAAAAATCACCTATTAGTACATTTAAAGTTCACCACGAGATTATCATAGGTTCTATCCAACTGACTTTATACAGGCTATCAAAAACTAAAAAATACTAGTCCGGCCCAGACGGTAGTTCTCCATGGTTTCTGATCAAACTCTATAAATATTTCTATACCTTTGTCAATTATCTTCAACAAATCCTTACAAGAAAGCACTGTACCAAATGATTGGCGTTCAGCAATAGTTACTCCCATATTTAAAAAAGGCAATAGAGGTTCTGTGCAAAATTATCATCCAATTAGCCTGGCCTCAGTGGCTGGTAAATTAATGGAACGAGTAATGAAGTCTGTAATAGATCAAGATTGTAAAAAATTAGGAATTTATGATTCAAAACAGCATGGGTTTACTCCCAAGTATTCCTGCACCACCAATCTGATATCTTTTTACAATAATATAAGTACTCTACTAGATGTGGGTATCCCTACTGATGTAATTCTTTTGGACTTTAGTAGAGCTTTCGATAAAGTCTCACATGAAAAGCTCATTACTAAAATGCACAATCTAGGTTTATCCCCTGATATTGTCAACTGGACTTTAAACTGGTTGACAAATCGTTCTCAGAGAGTCAGAATTAATGATATCTTGTCTGATTCGGGTAGTGTGACAAGTGGTGTACCTCAGGGGTCAGTCTTGGGACCAACATTGTTTAATCTGTTTATCAGTGATTTACAAACAGGGCCAAATAACTTCATGGTTAAATTTGCAGACGATACTAAATTGGAGGGCAAGGTTAATAATCGAGAAAATATTTCTGCATTAAAGAAGGATTTGGAAAAATTAACACTTTGGGCAAATGAAAATCATATGCAGTTTAATCAAGACAGATGTTTAGTAGTGCATTTCAGTGTAAATAATCCAAAAATGATATATTATATAAACGGACTACCACTTCACTCATCAAATTGTGAAAAAGATTTAGGGGATATGTTATTAATAAACTTACATCAAATGATCACTGTGTTAGAACTGCTTGCATGACCAACAGACTTTTGAAGCAAATAAAAGCACTTTTGTTAATCGCACTGAACAATGTCTTATTCCATTGTATAGGGCATACATTAGACCAGATCTAGACTATGGCCCCTTTTCTGGAATCCAAACCAAAAAAAGACATAGCAATTCTTGAACAGGTTCAAAGGAGAGTAATTAGAATAATTCCAAGATTAACAAACTTGGATTATCAGAACAGATTAAAAGCTACTGGTCTCTTCTCTCTTCAAACTAGAAGATTAAGAGGTGACATGCTTATGGTTTTTAATTTAATAAATTCACCAGATCTAATGGAAAAATGTGGTCTAACACTCTCCAAAAGGAGACATGTTCCGAGACTGCATAATAAACAGCTTGAAGTAAAAACTTATAAAACCAGCAAAAGGGGAAACCTTTTTCCAATAAGAACATCTATTGTATGGAACACCTTGCCACAAGAATTGGTAGAGGCAACTAGTGCCACTGTCTTTAAAACAAATTAGATGTTTCGTTGAGGGATAATAGATAAATAATGTCCCACATAGTGTGGGGAACAGTCTCGATGGGCTCTGGCCTTCTTCTGTTCTTTCATACCAAGTAAAAGTAATAAAAAAACAAACAGACAATACATAATAAATATCAACAATACAAAGTTTACAAATAACATAAACAATCATACTGTGCTAACAGATGTTGTTTAAACTTAAATTTAAAACATGAGTAAGACTTAATTAACCTTAATGAAACTGGTAACTTGTTCCATAATAAAGAATCCCGATGGTCAAATACTGGTAGGCCATAGTTGTTTGTAGCACCTTGAACTACCAGTGCAACCCCCTGTAATATTCTAAGATTCGCCTGAACTTCATGGACCAAAACCAGATCTGGTAATGGTGACAAGCCATTTAAATAAATGGCCTGATGCACCAAGGTACCTAGAGCAAATTCATATTTGAGCTGGGGCGACAGCCATCCCAATGTATAATATAGAGAGCAATGATGGGTCAAAATAGGGGCATCCAAGACAAACCTGCAGATGTTGTTATAAACAACACTTAGGATTTGTTTCTCTTTAGCCCCCAACTTAACATACAACGAAGAAACATAATCAAAATGTGGCATTAAAACCCCAATAGCCAATTTCAAACGAGAATCATGAGATAAATTAGATTTATATAATTGACCCAACCTATAGTGAATTTTCTTCTTCACTGACTTTACCTGAGGGAGATAAGTCAAGGAGGAGGAGTCTAAAAGAACACCCAAGTACTTAAATTCTGACACTTGATCGAGCAAATTCCCCTGAATATCATGTATAGTCAGGGGAAGGTGATCACCAAGTCTGACAGAACTACCAAACAACTTAGCTTTGGTTTTACGAACATTTAGAAGCATCAAATTAGTAGTCAGCCAGTGACATAATTTCTGAAACTCAACTTCCAGCATCATGTTGACAGTATATAATCTAGGGAATTTCCCTGACAATACAAAATCAAGTCATCAGCGTACAATGAACATGTACACTTGTCAAAAATAAAGGGAACTTGATTAATAAACAGAGAAAATAACAGGGTCCAAGAATAGATCCCTGAGGTACTCCACATGTTGAACAAACTGAAGATGTAATCAGACCAATAGAGACAAACTGGCCAGGATATTCAAAGGGGTTGCACCGGCACAACCCCGCATTGTGCCCTGGCAGGATGTTGACAAGGCTGCCTGGCATAGCACAAATCCCGATGCGCCAGGGCTCAATGTAATTATGCGGCGCAGATGCAGGGGGCGTGCCCATGCATATGCGGCACATCCTGATATTCAGCCTGGGATGTGTGGTGCATATGCCAGCGCACCTCTGCATTGCGCCACATAGGTAGGCTCAAAGTTGAGCCCATGAAACAGTGGAACAACTCCCAGCCACCCACAGGCGGGCTGCTGTATTGCAAGGTGCAACACAGCAGCTACAAGCCATGAGTGGCCGCCCGGCCACCCAGAACACCGTCATGAAGTACCCACATAACCCTGGTAGTCTAATGGTACCCCCCTCCTGTGTCCCCGATTGGTGGTAAACATTGTTTTATTGAGCCCTGGTAGTCTAGCGGTACCCCCGTGTCCTCGATTGGCGGGAAAACTTTTAAGCCCTGGTAGTCTAGTGGTATCCCTTCCCCACCCGTTGCTGTGATCGCTCATAAAGCACTTCCCTAGTGATCCAGTGGCACTTCCAACCCACAAAGAACCCCATGCGCACCCCGCTCCCCCCGTCATCAGCAGGCAGCTGCAACCCACCCGCATACTGCCCGGCCGCCCGCCGAATGACAGGTACAGTATGAGTTGTGAGCTGATTGGTTCACAATATGGACCAATGGGCTTGCAGGGCACACTGTACTAGACAGACCCAAATATGTGAATGACTTCATTCACATATATGGGACTCTCTAGTACAGTATGCCCTGCAAGTCCATTGGTCCACATTGTGGACCAATGGGCTCACAGCCCATACTGTACCTGTCATTCGGGCGGTGGCCGAGCAGTATGCGGGTGGGTTGCAGCCACCCACCGATGACGGGGAGCGGGCGGCATGTGGTTCTGTGTGGGTGGAGGGCGGGGTGCCACTGGATCACCAGGGAAGTGTTTCATGGAGCGATCCTGGCAACGGTAGGAGAGGGTACCACTAGACTACCAGGGCTTGAATATATCAACTTTCACCACCGATGGGGGACACAGGAGGAAGGGGGTACAACTAGACTACCAGGAAATTGTACTGCGGTTTTACAGCGATTGTGGCTATGGAGCGGGGATGCCCCGGAACCCCCACTGTGCACAGGTCATTCTGTGCAGGGCGCCAGGCACACTTTGCAGGGCTGCCCGGTGCAAGGCATGCAAATGGGGCCATAATGACGTGCAAATGGCCCCAGTTGCGTCTTGCATATATTATGGCCTCACTTGCATGCCCTCTGCTGAATATCGTGGGTGATGCACCCAGCACAACTGCATTTGGGCTGGCGCATCCCTGTGCTCCCTATGCTCCCTATCTGTGACTTGCACTGGTGCAGTGCCACTGTGCCATGCACAGTATGTGCGCCGACCTTACTATATTCAATGGCGCTTCACCATGGTGCATCACTGTTGAATATTGCCTGGTCCTGGCCCCAGCACAGCCCAGTTGCACTGCGCCCAGGCTTGCTCCACTGCCTGGCGCAGTCTGAATATCTGGGCCACTGAGAGTGCTCCTGCAAAAAATCTGAAACAGCCGGTTCAAGAGCAGCAAGCTTCTGACTGAGCAGGGAATGATTTATCAAATTAAAAGCCCTGGACAGGTCCATGAACAGTGCCCCCGTTAACATTCCATCATTACAACCTTTAAGGACATAGTTTGTGAACTTGACCAGGACTGTACCCATACCCCTACCACGTCGAAAGCTATGCTGCTCTTCACAAAGGATCTCAGCCGCACCCAAAAATGAATTCAACTGACTAATCATCAATCTTTCCAGCACCTTCCCCAGAGGATTTAAAATTGAGATAGGTTGATAATCCTCGACACCAGTTGCCCTAGCATTTTTTGGAACCGGTACAACCCAAGCTAACTTCCATGATAAAGGAAAAACATTTGCAGAAATGTATAGATTATATACTATGCACAATGGTTCCGCAATAAGTGGGGCAGCCATCTTAATAAACCTAGCATCAAGCCCGTCCCCACAATCTCCAAACTTATCAGGCAAGGACGTGAACAATTTCAATACTTCAATGGTGGTAACCCATCGGAATAAAATTTAGGTTCTGATCCACCCTTTGACTATCAAAACAATTGCTAAACCATTACTAGACACCGTAGAATCAGCATTTGGGGACTCAGGAGACAAAATAGAAGTGTTAATAAAGCTCTGATTTAGTAAATTTGCCATTTCAAAAGGATCTGTAATCAATTGATCAGAAGTTTTGAGAGAAATAAGGGGTGCCTTAACCTTTGGGGAAACAAGAGAATTAATAGTATGCCAGAATTGCCCTGGATTCCTGGATACATTCTCCAGTGTAGTCTGAAAATAGTCAGTCTTGGCCTGATTTCACCTTTTTTGATAACAAATTCCTTGCTGTCCTATAATCCTGCAGATGCCTCATGGTTGGAGACCGCTTTATAAATTAAGGCAAGTTGACTTTTTACTTTTCAAAAGAGCTTTCAACTCATCAGTATACCATTGATGTAACACCTCTCTCGAACACGAGATACTCGAAGGGGAAACAACTTATTCTGGATTTTTAACAACTGGTGACAAAAAAGTCAACAGCACAATCTGGATCTGGTATTGATGACAGATATGACCAGTACAAGTTATGCAATTCACCAAATAAGACCTCAAGTACAATGCTTTTAAAATTGTGAAACTGCACTAGTCTAGATAGAATCTTTTGCCATCAAACAGCAAAGGTAACCTGGTTGTCACTAGCAGAATCCCCAAGAACGCCAACCCGAGACACCATACTTACTTGGTTTGTAACAAACCATTCCAAGATGGTATGATTCATAGAATTCAAATTAAGTCTAGTGGGCTCATTTATAAGTTGGAATAATTTATGTGAGTCTAACAAGCTTTCAAAAGTACCATCTGAATTCATCTAGTTTAAATTAGTATCTCCCATGAACATAAAATCATATTTTTGAACAAAAGGAGAGGTTTTATCCAAAACATCTTGCAATCCCAATTCTCCACATTTTGAGGGGTTATTAAGGGCACCTACAATCACATGTTTAACAACGCCTACTAATAACTCAAACAAAATCCAATCATTCTGTATTTCAAAGGATGAACTAATAGATAACACATTTACTTCAAGGTGTTCTAAGTAATAAACAGCTACCCTCCCTCCCATTTTAGTACCCTTACGATCAGACCTTAAGATCTTATATCCAGGCAACCTACACATACCATCTGAAATGGTAGGTTTTAACCAAGGCTCGGTGACTATCGCCAAGTCTGGTTTATATTCAGACATCATAAATTCCACATGAGCCAATTTAGAGAGCAGAATCCATACATTTAAATTTAAGATTTTAAGTCCTTGTGAATGATACCACTCAGGAGACTAAGGGCCCTGAGGCCCTGGGTTAGATTCAACATCACCTGATAACATTAGTAATAAACCCAAAACGAACCATGGAATAACCTTCCACTTACAATTTAATAACCTACCAACTAAACAGAATCCTATCAAGGCCAATATATAACCCACCATCCTAAGAGAGCATTTTTCAGAATATAGTAAATACACTGTATCTGTTACCTGCTCGGACCTTATTAACAAATGAGACATAGTAAAATTTTCATAAGTAGTGCTGGAATACAGCTGTCTGCTGTGCTCACTTGATATTAACGTGTCACTCAACAGCAGACAGCAGTATAGTCACACACTCCAACCAAGCATTATACATTCTCCCCAGATGGATTTACGAACTAAATCCATTTAGCACACTAGGACCCACAGGCCCTCTATCATCTGTAACTCCTCGAACTCCTAGCACTTTGCAGCACTTCGCCTCACGAATGCCACTTGGCCACCGCTGTAAACCCCACCGCGTTTACCCGGCACAGCAGTTATACTCCTCAACTCCACCCACAATGGGCTGCCACCATCAGTAGGGGGAGAAGGAGGGTGACACAGGTAAGCTGACTCAGGTAGTCATGAAAACACCTCGTGGCTAAAGTGAGGAGACAGCCAACGTTTTTCTGCAGTTCTTCACCCCCAGGCCAGCAGTAGCAATTAACAGCAGCAACTTGAATATATAACAGCAGTCAAATATCACACTTATATGCAGCAACGGCACTCAATAAAAGTTCCAAGCACTCACAGATTCAAATACATTAAAAGCCCTCCCAGCCCTCCAGATAGCAGCACAGTCACCAGTTATGCATAGACCCGATGGTTCTTCCAAGTAAAATTGGTGCAAAACAGTCAAGTACTTAGCCTTGCTCCCTTTAAACGACCCGCTCAGTTCCAGCAGTAGAGATCTTTCAGTGGCCTTCAGGAGCTACATGAGAATGCAGAATAGTGAAGATTAGACCTGGAGACAGGGAGACTGCAACCCACCCTCTAACTCCTAGCACGTTGCAGCACTTCGCTACACGAATGCTGCTTGGCCACCGCTGTAAATGCCGCCGCGTTTACCTGGCACAGCAGTTATACTCCTCAACTCCACCCACAATGGGCTGCCACCATCAATAGGGGGAAGAGAGAGGGCAACACAGGTAAGCAGACTCGGGTAGTCACAGAAACACCTCGTGGCTAAAGCGAGGAGACGGCCAACATTTTTCTGCAGTTCTTCACCAACAGACCAGCAGTAAGCAACTAACAGCAGCAACTTGAATATATAACAGCAGTCAAGTATCACACTCATATGTGGCAACGGCACTCAATAAACATCCCAAGCACTCGCAGATTCAAATAAATTAAAAGCCCTCCGGGCCTGTATGTGTTCCCCTAGGTGGACGACTGGCTTCTGAAAATCATCTCCAGGAAAGTTCTGCTGCATACTCTGTCTTGGATACATCAGTTGTTCGATGACTTGGGGGTCACAGTGGATATGCGAAAGTCTGTTTTGACTCCCTGTCAAAGACTGCAGTACATAGGGGCAGTCTTGGACACAGAGAAGGAATGTGCTGTCCTGCCATAGGACAGAGCAGATGATCTGACTGCACAGGCACAATTGATATACAGGATCCACTATGTCTTTCTGAGAACAGTGTTATATAGAAACATAGAATTTGCTGGCAGATAAGGACCGCCTGACCAACCTAGTCTGCTCATTTTTCTCTGATTGTAGTATCACCACAGATCCTACTTGATCTTTGGCCCATTCACCCTATTCCCTTTCCCTGAGAGTCCCTTATGCCTGTCCCATGCATTCTTGAATTCCACCAGCCTATCTGATGCATTCTTGAACCCCATCACTGTGTTTTCACCCCCACCACCTCCGCTGGAAGACTGTCAAGGAATCCACCACTCTTTCTGTGAAGAAGCACTGCCCCATATCTCTCCTGAATCTAACCCCCCTAGCTTCTTATCATGCTCTCTTGTCCGTAAGAACCTTTTGTTCTGAAAAATACTTCCCTCTTATACCTTGTTTGCCCTGTGAGATATTTAAAGGTCTCTGTCACATCTCCTTCTCTCTCTCTCTCCTTTCTGTCTAAGGTGTACATATTTAGGTCCTTTAATCTCTCCTCATAGAGCTTTTGATGCAGACCCTGCATCATTTTAGTTGACCTCCTCTGGACCGCTTCCACTCTGTCCTTTCTGAGATGTTGTCTCTAGAACTGGACATAGTATACTAGGTGGGGTCTTACCAGTGGTCTATACAGAGGCTTTTCTGCTGGTGATACCCCTCCCTACACAACCCAGCACCCCACTAGCCTTCCCAGCACTTCCTGGCTGCTTTTAGGCCATTCAGTATGATTACTCCCAGGTCTCCTGCTTGGTGGTTGTCAGTACCACCCCCTCCCCCAATTTTGTACTTCGGCACTGGGTTTCTGTTTCCCAAGTGCATTATTTTACACTTTTTTTCACTGAAACCCAGCTGCCATACCCTTAACCACTCCTCAAGTTTTCTCAGGAAAAGGATGGGTGTGGATGGTCACTGCTCATCCTTTCCACACATCCCCACAGAGTGTCCACCCTATTGCAGAGTTTGTTGTCATCTGCAAAGAGGCAGACCTTCTCTTCCAGCTCCTCCGCATTGTCATTTATAAAGACATTAAAGAGGATCGGCCCCAGCACTGATCCCTGAGGCACCCTGCTGGTCACCCTTCCTTCCTTGGAATGAACTCCGTTTACTACCAGTCTCTGCCACCTATCCCTTAACCAGTTTCTTACTCAGTTTACCACCTTTGGACCCACTGCTAAGCTACCCAGGTTGCTTACTAGTCTCCTGTGTGGAATGGTGTTGAATGCCTTACTGAAATCTAGGTAGACTATGGCCACCGCTCCACCCTGATCTAATTCCTTGGTCACCCAGTCAAAGAATTCTGTGAGATTTGTTTGACATGACCTCCCCCACCATGAATCCATGCTGTCTCAGGCCTTGTAACCCACTGGATTCAAGACATTCCACAATCCTTGCTTTCAGCAGTGATTCCATTAACTTTCCCACCACTAAAATCAGGCTTACTGACCTATTATTGCCAGCCTCTTCTCTACTACCACTTTTGTGAAGTGAGACTACATCTGCCCTCCTCCAGTCCTGTGGGACCACTCCCATTTCCAATGAGCTCTTAAATAGGACCAGCAGAATTGCAGCAAAGTTCCTCCCTGAGCTCCCTCAATACCCTTGGGTGGACTTCGTCTGGCCCCATTGCTTTGTCCACTTTCAATTTGGGAGTCCCTTCAGGACTCTCGCCTCCAAAAATGGACTAGTGCCCACTTCCCTCCCTCCAGTGCTACTGTTACATCTCCTGGGTCTCATATCTGTGGCCACCATGATTGTGTCACTGGCACATCTTCATATGAGAATCCCTCAGTGTACATTCTGATTCCAGAGGGATCAGTTAACAGATGAGCTGGACCAAACAGTTCTTGACACGTCTCCTCTTTGCGGAGCATTGTTATGGTGAATGGATCCGGAAAACCTATTGAAGGGCATTCCATTTCTTGTACCAGCTCCTGTACAGATCCTCACCACAGATGCCTTGTTTTCCGACTGGGGTGCTCATCTCAGCCCTCATCAGACGCTGGAGTCGGGGACCAAGGTGGAAGCTGAGCTGCATATAAATGTCCAGGAAATGAAGGCTGTCCTGTACAGCTTCCAGGCATTTCAGAATCACGTCTTTCTCGGTCCTCTACTAATCCAGATGAACAACATCAGTGTGATGCATTACATCAACAAACAAGTGGCACTCACTCCTATTGCTTATGCAGGGAAGCAATGAGGGTATTGTACTGGCGGGATCTGCAAGGCTGTGGCGTGCTCATGTGAGTAGAGTGGCTTCTGTGAGGCCTCTTCTCAAGTTGGCTATATGTTTGGTGACTTCTGTAAGTCCCTTTGCTGTCTACCCAACAGTTTTCTCCAGTTTGTGCATCGTGTTGCCCAGTTTTCTCACCTCGTAGAAGAGTCATTTTGAAGAGATGGTAAATTGCACCCCACTTCTGTCATCACTAGGCAGGCTGTCTTGTTCTGATGCGACTGATGTAGAGCGACTATGGAAGTGTGAGTCTTTGCCATCCACCATCATCCGGACTGCAGGTACGTACTTAAGCTTGTTTTGGGGGGGCATCCTTGTGTTAGCACTCCCTACTGCTCGTATCCATCAGTTTGGTTGTGGGATATGGGTGAAGAAACTAGTTTACTGAAAGGAGGGAGGTGATCTGACTGAAGTGCTTATTCGGAGGAAAGCATAACCTGAAATCCTCGTGTGTTGTTTTTTTGTATGGCTGTGTGTAGTTTGAAATAAAAAACTTTAAAAGCTAAATATTTATTCCTGCTGGCTAGACCTAGACATACACCCAGAAAACAAAAACATTGAATTACAAGGAGTTACTTAGCTGATGCCAGAACATCAGGCTACTAACTGCAGATTGCTGCTGCAGAAGCTGTCATTCACTGAATTAATGGTGTTGAATGTGTCACTGTCACATGGGACAGGAGGCATTGTAGGAAATAGAAAAACTATAACAATTCAAACATGGAGATCCACCGGGGCCATAATAGTAGTAGGCAAATTTAGAAAACACTTCTAACAACAAAATGACACACTAGGATTACACATAAATCAAAACGTTGCACAACATATGTTTTTGTAAATTTTGACAGTAATTCTACTGGTGGGGATTCCATCCGGGTTGGTGCTGTTTTTTTTTGCTGATTCCATCTAAATCTTCCATGCCATGGTGTATTCTAAAGAAGAAAAGCCTTCAACACTATTGCCCACCCATCCTCATGGGTAAGCTAAAAGCAACAGGGCTCTCCTCTTTCTCCTCCTCTGTTAAGTGGTTTCACTCATGCCATGAGGGTAGGACCCATGCTGTATGTATTGGTAATTTTATCTCCCTGCCTCTCCCTGTTTCCTCCAGCGTGCCCCAAGGATCCATCCTTTGCCCCATTTTATTCTCCATTTTGCTAAGCAAACCTTCTTGTTGCCTGCTTCTCTGTGCTCATTCGTATGTATGGAGATAACGTGGTTCTGTACTCCATGATTCCTTTGCCTCTGCCCTCATGACCTGTCTCCAACTGAATTTCAACAGTTTCCAGCACTGGTTTTGGGCCAACCAGCTGTCCCTCAGTACAAGAAAAACACAAAAGACGGTCTCTGTGACCTTTGGCACTAGGCAGAGACTTGTCAAGCTTTCCCCTCCCCTTGCAGACCCTTGATGGTGTTGTGATTGAGGATGTCTAGTCCATTAAAGGGGAGGTGCCATGTCTGAGGCTCTAGCATTGCTGTTTGATGGCTCCCCAAGTCAAACATCTTAATTTTGACTTAACTGTGCCCTCTTTAGGTAAAATATAATTAAAGAGGGTACAACAAACTCCCATTATTTCACCGTGCTTACGACATTTTGTACCCACAGTGCTCGAGGCACCCAGAGTTCTGTTCTCCCAGTGACGTGAAAAGGTGAGTGGAGACTAGAGCTTAAGGCAGCCAGCAGCACTTGCAGCACAGGATATGCACATTAGTGAGATGCCATGAGAGACTAAATACAAAGTCTGTCACAGCGTCTCCATGGGTTTCTAAAGTCGCGTTTTAGGAGTTCCTGCTTGCAATGAAGAATTATTGTGCAGTCACTAAGCCAGAAAACTGAAACATTCCTTATTTTAAGCGTTGCTTGCCTCCAGAGTTAAACTCCTGAGAGCGAGCAGCATATAAACGGACACCCAGCAATGGCGCCGACCTGAAGACATGCAGCTGAATGCAGTTCAACTTAGGAGGCAAGTGACGCAAAAAATAAGTAATGGATCAGGTTTTTGGCTCAGCGATTGCACACTGATTGTCCTGGCAAAACAGAGAACTCCAAACTTTGAGTTCGGAAAGATATGGGCCCTCGTGAAAAATGCAACCCAATTCAGGGTTTTATTTAACTCTAAAAATTGAATAGCGTTTTGCTCATAAAAGTGCTAAAACATTGTAAAAATGCATAGCACTTGCCTCATTGTGTTTAACAAACATAACACTTCTAGAAAACCTATATAAATACTTTCTGTACAGTTAGTATTGTCCCTGGAAAAAAACTGCTACTCAATTATTTAAAACCGTGTGATTCCTCATCCTGTGCTTTTTTTCCCCAATTCAACCCCCACCTTACACCTTTGTTCATACCACATTCACTACCTGTTATCTGTAGAAGTGTGTGAGCGACTGAAGTGCTAGGCCACCTTGAAGCTCCTACTGTCACTGCCGCAGTGTAACCAGGAATCTCTCAGCAATCATTCTGGACTTCCAGTCAGTTCAAGAGGCATAACTGTAGGAGCCATGGGGGAAGGAAGCACACAGTTCCAATTTGGAAGCAAGTGACACTGAAAATAAGTTATGTATCCTTTTTCTGACTTACCGACTGCACAGCAATTCTTCATGGCAAGCAGGAGCCCCCAAAACGTGACTTTAGAAACCCATGGGGATGCTGTGACAGACGTATTTTGTCTCTTACAGCATCCCAATAATGTGCATATCCTGTGCTGCTGGCTGCCTTGAGCTCTATTCTCCACTTGCCTCTTCACATCACTGAATAGAACTTTGGGTGTCTTGAGCATTGTGGGTACAAAACGTCGCAAGCACAGAGGAAAAAAAGGGAGTTTATTGTTAAAAGTTTATGGTTTAACTAAAGAGGGTACAGTTAAGTCAAAATGAAGATGTTTGACTTGTGGAACCATCAAATAGTGATGGTAGAGCCATGGAGATGGCACCTCCCCTTTAAATACTTTGGGGTATTGTTGGATTGTCAGACTTCTCTACTCATGGGGATGCCATCCACAAGAAGCTGCACCCTAAACTTGGAGCACTTTAGAGGAACAAAGCAAGTATCCTGCTTCGTGCTTGTAGAGAGAGTGTCATGAAGATAATTCTGCCAATTTTTTAAATACGATGACATTGTATACAGAGTTGCTCCCAAGTCAGCCCATGCCAAACTGGAGACCCTTTTTTGCTGCCTAGCCCTGTAATGCCTCTCCAGAACCCACCACTGTTCCCTGTATTCCTTCCTCTCCTTACCATCCCTTGATGCCAGGTGCCTTACTCATTGTGCCACCTTCATCTCCGAATTCTGCCTGTGCCCTTCCTACCTTTCCTCCCTCCTCTCCTCCCACCTCCTACTCCCTTCACAGTTCTGACACCCACTCTCTCACTCTCCACCCTGTAAAATCCTTTGCTAGTCAAGCTGCTTCTTCCGTATCACTAAAATCCCTCCTCTGTGACTTCACTACTCACTACCGCAGTTGAGTAGTGGTCCACTGAGGGACCAGAGTAGGGTAGCTGATTGGTTGCCAGCCCAGGTCCACAGTGCCGCACCTGCCCACCCCGCAAACCTGCACACCACGGGGGCTTGGGCCATGGACGGGAGCCACGTGGTGACTGGTGTTTGGGAATACGGCTGATGCGCGGCTCTCCCAGGGGCGGAGCTGTTCGTGGGGGATACCTGCCTTTGTGTGGACCCTTGCCTTATAGTGAATAGCCACCATTGTTGCTCATAGCCTAAAATAATCTGTTGTTTGCATGACCCTCCTTTTCGGCTTCTGAGTATTGGTTTACCTTTAGGATAATATTTAAGCAGTAGTCCATGAAACAGTATGTGAAGCCATTTTAGCAGTAGAGATGGCTTTGCAGGGTTGCCTAGTTGGAAAAATTGATCGGGGGATACTACTCTGAAAACATTTTAAAACTCTGCATGTTCCGTTTTCAGTGCTAGTACCAAATAAACAAGAAGAATGAAGATGGGGGAATCATACAGTAGCTGAGCTTTCAATTTGGTGGTGGGCAAGTGGGAGAAAGTGTACTGTTTAAGGAGGATACTTGTATCACTGGTTTTGCATGTTGAGAAAGAAAGCTAAATGTACACGTACGTGTGTGTGTGTGTGTGTGTGTGTGTGTGTGTGTGTGTTTTGTATAAAAAAAAAAAAACTAAAGGTTACCACCTATCTGAAATTTAAATTAATGTTTTAAAGTAGGTTTAGAATTTGCCACAACTGTTCACATGCTCCAAACTATACAGTCCTGCAAAGCCTGCCTTTCAAAAATATGTAACCATATTAGCTAACAGAGACATCTAGCAGAACAGTAAGTGGTCAAGAGAGTCAAGAAAGCAAAACTGTGCAGCTTTTATACTGAATTGGAGAACTCTATGCAGTGGCGGTTGCACGCTTGTAAAAGAAACAACGTGATGTTTACTATCCTTCCTTTTTCACTGGGCACTGTGCTACTATCTAAAGCTCTCTGGCTTGTACATTGTGTCATGCATATAAGCCACTCTTTGGCAGCGGTCCAGTGTAAACAAGCTTTCAGCCTCAGCTGGGACATCTTGCCAAACTATCTTAACATAAAGAATGCTTGTATTATTCTGCTCTTTTTTTCCTCAATGGGAGTAGCAAGTTCAAAATGAGATTTTTGCAGCAGCTGTACTCCTGGTGTGCAGGCCTGGTCCCCAGTTTAATGAGTCAGAGGCACAGAAATACCAGCTTTGCTACTAAGTACTGTAGTTCCCTTGTTGCTCCCTTCCCCCTTGCAGTGGGATCTAAGGGGTCCAACCAGCAACCTTTTAAGCAGGATTTATGGGCCAGTTTTCCCATTAGTTCTATGAGGAAAGAGATATGCAAAGTGTTGCTGGATTATACAGACCTTAAAGCAGCAGTATTTGTTAGTAACCACGCACATTTTTCAGTAATAAGATTCATCTTGTAAAAATATCAAGTTACAGATTTTTCTTTTCATTTTCTTTCATTCCTGAACCAAGATATGGGGGTCTTGAAGTTTTTAAAAGTCCCCATGCCACACCCACCATGAAAAAATGTAATATTTTGTGCTGTTTACTATCAGAAACATGCGGAAGAACCATCCTAATACCAGTACAGCATGAATCTAGCATGTATATTCAACAAGTTAACACCAGAGGAAGAGATTTTTAAAAATGGTGAATGGCGGACATCTTTAATGAAGTGAGTCATTAATTACAAAATCAGCTATGAAAAAAGTCTTGGCAACATCTGAGAAAACAAAAAATATACTGAGCATGAATTTTCAGTTGGCAGAAATACAGTTTTGCTAAAATAAAACTATATGATGAATTTTTTTCGCCAACTAACAAATACTGCTGCTTTAAGGTTTGAATCTGACCATGGAACTGAAGTTTTAGGACTAGGCAAAACTCTGTCTAGTAATCTACCATCCCTGAGAGTGAAGATCAAGGGACACCACTGCACATCTCAAGATTAGAACAGTGGACTGCAAGCTGGGAGATTCTAGTGCCAGTGCCAGGTAACACATAGTGTGGTCTAATAGTTTGGAAAAATGGCTGCAACCCAGGAGGTCCTGTTACAGGTCCATGTAATTTTGTATAATTTTGTTCTGTAGGTTTCTTTTAATTTTTTTTATTTTAACTGTAAATCGTTTTGACATATAGTTCATATGAAGGCGCTGTACAAAAAAATGGTATTGCATTACATTAATTAACCTTGCTAACTCGGGTACACTCTCCCAAGTATTTCATTCTGAGAATCTTAGCACTGTAACATTCTGCTCCAATGCCTTTTAGGGCATATTTCTTAGACTGTACTAACTTGCTACAGCAAGAGACTTCCTCGCCCTCAAAAGTGACTGTTTACTACCTTACTAACTTAGGCCCTGTCCAAACTTGAATTCTTGTAACGTTACAAGAAAGGCAAACATGGTTCATGTCCACACTGTAGCACGGTAAAACCATGCTACACTGTGTTCAAAAAGTGCACTTGAAACCTGATCGGAGCAGGTTTCGAGCACGGTTTCAGATCAAACGATTGCCTTAAACCATGTTAAAAGTAGTGCGGATGCAAACCATGCTGTTACATGGTTTAAGGCAACCTCCACCGACTTCTGATGCTTTTTTTTATTGCTGCTCAAAAGAAACCGGGATAATTTACTTACATCCCGACCTCGCAATGTCAAATGATATTTTTATCCTGATCCATTATCATGCTCGTTCGCGAGTATCCCGGCATACATTGCGGTGCCTGGTATTGCCGCAAGCATGTCTGGGAACTGAAGCAGGGAAGCACGGTGTTGGATTGCAGTGTGGACGCACCAACAACCGTGCTCTAATTAAGGAACACAGAACGTTTTTTTTAAATGGTTTTAGAAAAGAGGAGCAGTATGGACAGGGCCTTTGGTATCCTGGCTATACTCTGCCCAGGTAGGGCTTTATTTCTGGTTTTTCCTTGTTTGTTTGCCATTACCTTATTGTATTTTGATGCTTGGGTTGTCTGCCCTTATTACCATTTTTTTGTTTGTTTGTTACACTGTTTTTCTCACTGCCTAACTACAGTACTTCCAAGCATATTGCTGTTGCAACTTGTCTTCATTAAGGTATTGCCATATCCATTCATGTTAGTCACCTACCTCAAACATCACCTTACTATGCTACTTACCCTCCCTGTCTACATCACCTCTCTCCCCCCTATTTCTAACCCCTCTTGCCTTCCTACTTCCTCCTCAGGCCCCTTATTTATAGTCTTATCATTGCCCCTGCTCTCCCATCCTAGATTTGTCTCCGCCTCATTCTCGCCTACCATGCCCTACCCCCTTCCTCACTTCCTCCTCTGCTCCTGTTCCCCCTACCCTACCTCTGCTATCCATGCTGGGTTCCTTCAGACCCCCTCCCTTGGCCTTGAAATTCTCCACTGGGCCCTCCTATCTTTTCCTCCCCCCCTTCTTCCCCTCACTAAAGGGGGCAAAAATCCCATCTATTCTTTTCTTCATTCTCCTCCTCCCTGCTGGTGATGTCGAACCTAACCCTGGTCACCCTTTCTCCGTTGTCCCACCCCCCCCCACTCTCCCAAAAGGCCTCAGCATCTTCCACCTAAATGCTATGAGTCTCTTCCCTAAGCTTGATTCTCTTAAAGCCTAGATCTCTCAATATTCCTTTGGCCCACTGTGCATATCTGAATTCTGGCTCTCATCCAGGATACCAGACACCAACATGGTTGTTCCTGACTACCACCTCTTCTGTCAGGACTGTGGCAAGCATGGTGGAGTAACCTTGTATGTCTGGCAAAACCTGTCCTGCTCTGTCACCATCAGTGAGTCAGTGCCTTCCTTCCTTCCATGAGTTCCTTCTAGTTAGCTATCCCTTCCTTCCACCCTCCCTACTTATGTTGTTATTTTCTGTGCCTTTCCTAAGATCTCCTGTTCTTCCCTGGTTGACTCCCTCTCATCTCTTGTCTCCCATGCTGACTATGGTGAGCTTATCCTCTTTGGAGACGTCAACGTAAATTGGTTGTCCCCTACCTGCAGGCCCACTCTCCAGAAGACTGAGTCCCTGAACCTCTTCCAACTAATAGCTGAACCCACCCCACTCAATCTTTACTTCTCTAATCACTACCTCCTAGACTGGATGCTCACCTCACACCCCTACCGTAGCACTGAAGCAGACACTCTGACACCATCAGTGACCACAGCATGATCTACTGTATCAAGAAAGTGAGGTCCACCCACTATGCCCCTAAATACATTTGATCCAGGTCACTTAGGACTCTGAACTCAAATGCCCTCCTACAGTACACGACCTTGATTTCTCCGACTGGTTCTGCCACAGACATTGACACTGCCCTTTCCCTCTTCCTCACCATTTGTAACCACACCTGGAACATCCATACCCTCTACATAAATCTAGAATCAGGCTGTCCCATCACCCCTGAATTACCCCTGAAATTATCGATCTTTGTACGTCTCGTGACCAAGCATGGGCTCGTTTCAAATTCTTGCAATCCCTGCCTGACCTGCAGTCCTACAGGTCACTCAGGAATTCTTGCACAAAGGCCATCTGCTCTGCCAAGGCCTTCTACTTCAAATCTAATCTCCAATCTAACCTTAATTCTTCCGCTAATTTCTGGAAGGTTATTCACCCCCTTTTTGATCTTCCAGCCCAGTCCACTCCCCCTGTCCTCCCAGATGATGGTTCATTGGTCTCTGATCCTCTCTCAGTTGCCACTCATTGTAACAAATTCCTCACCACCTGTGCTTTCCCCTCATACCAGTCCTCTGGTCACTCCCTCAGTCCCCTCCTGCCTCTTGCCCTTCCCTCTCTCCTGAAGGCTTCCATTTCCCCCATCTCCCTCATGATGTCTTCATTGCCTTAACTTCATTTAACCCATCAAAGTCAAGCCCTGATGTGCTGGACCCCAAATTTCAGCGAATGTCAGCCCCTGCTATTGCCTCTCCACTTGCTCAGCATTTGAACCTCCCATTCTCCCATTGTGCAGTCTCTCAAGCCTGGAAGATAGCAAAGGTCTTATCTCTGCACAGAGGGGGTGACCCGGTCCTCCTCTGGCAACTACCAGCAAATATCACTTCTTCCCTCTCTTGCTAAGCTTCAGGAGACCCTTGTCTACTCCATACTTGCTGACTCCTTTATTCTTCAGATTTTCTATCCCTCTTTCAGTCTCGTCTTAGGAAGCAACATTGTACCATATCTTCCTTGCTGAGGATAACTGACTCTGTCCTTACTGGGATGAATCAGACATATCACCTCAGCTATATTCATTGACCTGGCCAAAGTCTTTGACACAGTGTGCCACCCTCTCCTCCTTGACAGGTTGAGCTCTGCAGATCTCTGTGTCTGCTGTTGGCTGGTTCTGCTCATACCTTATGGGCCGTCAACAGTTAGTATAAGTGGGTGGCGTCCTGTCCCCCACTCTCCCCATCGTAGCATGTGTCCCTCAAGGTTCCATCCTAGGCCCTATTCTGTTCTTCATTTTCCTAAATGAACTTCCCTCTGCCTGTCTCTTTGCATATCCCAATGTATGCGGATGATATGGTAATTTACATCTTGAGCCCTTCGGCTTCAACTGTGGAAGTTCTGCTCCAAAAGGACTTCCACGATGTCATGCCTTTGTACCATGCCAACCAACTCAGGATCAACACAAAGAAGACTGTCACTATGACTTTTGGTACTGGTCAGAAACTAGCTAGGGTCTCACATCTGCCTGCTTTCTCCATGCTTGACGGCACCCCTCTGGAGGCTGTTGCCACCTTCAAGTACCTTGGAGTCTGGCTTGACAGCAGGCTTGACTTCTCCATCCGCCTTGACTCCATTCATGCCAAACTCTGCCCAAAACTTGGTGCCTTGTACCATAACAAGGACTGACTCTCCCTCCAGGTCCACCAGGCACTGGTAACCAGAATGGTCCTCCCAATCCTTAATTATGCTGACGTGGTCTATGGTATGGCACCTTCCTCCTCTCTTGCCAAACTGGATACCTTTTGTAATGCCTACTGCTGATTTTGCCACCAGTTCTCCCTTCCACACTCATCACTGCTCCCTTTACTCCTCCATCTCCATCCTCCCCTTCCCTTCACATCCCCTGTCCCACTGTGCCACCTTCATCACCAAATATTGGCTTGGATCCATTCCATCCTGCCTATCTACTGTATCTCTCCTGCCTCATCTCCGCTTTTTCCCTACTCTTTCTACTCCCTATGCTCCAGGGATTCCCGCACCTTCTCCATTCCTTACCCTCACTCATCTGCTAGCCAAGCTGCTTTCTCCTGCCACCTCCCTTCCCTCTGGAATCTGCTCCCCTCCCCCCTCCTCCTCACTCCCTGCCTTTAGATATCAACTAAGATGACTCTTGCAACCTCCTGTTCCTGTAAGTCCCCTTCCTAATCTCACATCCTTTTCCCTGACCTTCTCCTGTCAGCTCTCCTTCGTTTGAGGCTCTTTAGCATAGTCCCTGCCCAACATGCACTGGGCACTTTGCTTAATTTTAGTCACCATATCATTGCTGTATTTATGTTGCTATTTTATATTTCCACTCCATGTGCTGCTACCATTGTATTTTTTATGTCTATATCCACATTTTTGATATGTAATTTGTATCCATGTTTTGCTGTGCAAGTTGTTTCCTTATTTTCCTTCCCCCAAGTCGCACCTGGAAATGCGCCTCTGCTCAGTGTGCTTTTCTCGGTTGCCAACTTTTAAATAAATAAATAAATAGCATTGCACTGTATTATAATGGACCATCAATTTTTTTAGTGTTGATGGCCAGTTATGTGCTATAATAACCATATGGTTATTATGGCAAACACGCACCTGTAAAGAAAGGAGCTGTGCTCGAAACTTGCTCTCACTCGAGCACAGCAGTAAATGAAATGGTGAGTCGGTGACTTTTTATGTTTTACATAGCGCCATATTTAGGGTACCATATCATAAGCAACAAAAAAACTCTAAACATTGGAGATGCCTACCCTTAAATGAAAAATCTCCCTGACACAACATAAACTGAAAACAGAGTCTCACACAAACAGCTGTGCTCCAGACGTGCAGCATTTCCCGAAATGGCTGCTTTTACTTTCAGAACCAGAAGAGCAGAGTCATTCCTGATTTGTGTAACAAACTAAATATCTATAACACCAACCTTCAAACGAACTTTCACAGCCTCCCTACCAATGTTTGTTCTACTCCAAGTTAATGAATTAAACACTTATGGCAAACAGCAAAGTGGATGTTTGTGACAAGGCTGAATAAGGCCCTGCCCCATTTGTTATGTAGAAAGAGTTTACACGCAAGGGTCTGTTCTATGCTCTCCTTTTCTGTCTTTTCTTTGTCTGGTTGAGAAACTAAATTTCCTTGCGAGACCTAGAAACTGATCACTCTGATGGTTTTGCAATTCTCTGCCTCTTGTTATCTCTCTGCCTTCCCTTGCTGTCTCTGTCTTTTCTCCCCCTTGCATATTTGCAGCTATAAAAAATATATGTGAATCCCTTTATTTAAAACTGTATATAGTTATACTGTTGAAATGATTGCAAAGCTATTTGGAACTCAAGAGGTTAACCTGAGATGCAGTTTTTAAGCCCTTTGCAGTGTTGCCAACAAGAGGTCAGTTCTGAGACACCATGTACTGTTTTGTTGCACCTGCAAGGAATGAAACTTACAAGAACATTCTGTGAAAAGCAGGATCTCTTAATGAGTTCCCAAAGACTTATAAAAAGAGCAGCAATGCTTTTGCTAGCGAGACAAGGAGAGTGAGAGACTGAAACTTGGAATTAAGAGATAAGAAGGAATTTGTTTTCTCTGTTTGTACTGCCTTTATAAATAGTTATACTGAATAATTTTTATTTTTTATTTTGCTGTTATTGAGAAAAATAAAAAGCAATTTGTGAAGGTTGAAACTGCTCCTGGTTTTCTTATGCTTCCTGACCTGTGCCTTGATGACAGATAGTGTTAGCCTAAGTGGGATTTACACCATGCATACTCTAAGCCAGGAGTTTTGTGCATAGGTACTGGACCTGGTACCAAGGAAGCACAGAAGAATGGTATGGATTGTGCAGCAGCAAGTCCAGGAGTGATTATCAAAAGAATGGCAGCCAAACTAGAAGCAGAAATAAAAGTCCAAACTGAAACTGTTCAGCCAGAACTAGAGATGGGGGAAAAAAAGAACAAGCAGGGACAGAACCTGAAAGCATGACCGCCTTTTTCCAGTGGTGGGCTATACAACAAAAAGAGAAGGAAATGCAAAAAATGAAAGAATTGGGTATCATAGAAGAGTCGAGAAGTGCTTGGTCATCACCAGTGGTGATTGTAAACAAAAAAGAAGGGGGTGTAAGAATCTGCCTTGATTTTAGAAAACTTAATCAAGTGTCAGAATTTGATAGTTATCCTATGCCCAGAATGGATGATTTGATGGACAGACTGGGAAGTCCCAAGTATATCCGTACCCTTGAGCTCACCAAGTGTTACCGGTAAATCCCCCTAGCTAAAGAATCCAGAGACAAAACTGCATTTGCCACTCCAACTCAATCAGTTTTTTTTTTTTTTTTGTCTTTGGTAACTGGGTAAGGCCCACTAGGCACAAGTGCCTGTTTTCAGGGGTGACCTGGGAGCACTGGGCAGTTAAGTGACTTGCTCAGAGTCGCACAGTATGCAAGTGGAGGTTGTGAGAATGAAACTCAGGTCTGGTCTGCTGGATGTATCAAGCTTGTTCACACCTCATTCCTCTAACCTCTAGGCTATACTGCCAGCCTATCTGTGATGCACAGTCTGGGAAAGAGAATCAGTGCTGATTTTCTGTCAAGATATGGGTCAGGAATTGAGAATTCCAAAGGTTGAAAAAAAATGAGTTGAAACTTCTATGTTTGCTATGCTGTATAAGCACTGAACTGTAAAAGTCATAAGCTAATGCTAGAAGATAATGAAAAGAGAGTTTTGGAAACCTTTTTTTTAACAGTTTCCCTCTTAAAAAGGGGCCGGGGTATGTGAAAGAGTTGAATAAGGCTCTGCCCCACTTGTTATGCAGAAAGAGTTTAAACGCAAGGGTCTGTTCTATCCTCTTCTTTTCTGTCTCTTCTCTGTCTGGTTGCGCAAACAAATTTTCTTGTGAGACCTAAAAACTGATCACTCCGACGGTTTCACAATTCTCCACCTCTCATTATCGCTCTGCCTTCTCTTGCTATTTCTGTTCCCCCCTCCTCTTGTGTAATCACCCAGTTCCTTGGGGTTATTAGAATCCCCTTAGTAGCAGTGCTAGGCAGGGAGAGTCAGCTGGTGATTAGTTAAACTGTTTCACCTGCTCACTCTTCTGTTTACTTGGCCTCGGCTTAGACTGAAGTGATGAGCTCATTTGGAACTCTCGCAGCAGCATAACCCTTGGACCAGCTGTTGAGAAGGAAGTTAGAATGTTGAGATGGGAGACGGTGTGAGTCAGTAATGTAGCATTGCACTTTGAAGTTGGAGAAGTGAGAACTGCTCCACTGTGGGCTCTGAGTTTGAGGGCCCTGCATTCTCACCCTAGTCCTGGTATTTTTCAGCTTGCCAAGAGAAGTGGTGGAGACCTTTTCTGCAGCAGGATTTCCTGATTTTTCATCCCTGGAGGGGTGAAAAGGACTGCAAGTGGATGGATCCAAGGGGTAATCCCCATTTGATCCAGAATATTCGAAGCTGCCTGAAATGTCTAACACTGAGTAGGATCTGACTTTTGCTAAAGGAAGCAAGTATTCCCTGGGGTGGACTGGAACATCTCAACCACCATGTGTGTAAAGGAACAGAGATTATTAGATGCATTTTAGGACTGCTTCCTGGTGCAATTCATCTGTGAGCCAACTAAGGAGGGTAGGACTCTGGACCTGGTATTAACAAACAGGGAGGCTGTAAGGGATCTGGGAGTGGAGGACCCCCTGGCTGGGAGCGACCATCGTACGGTGTGGTTCACACTCAATATGGGCAGGGTAACAGGAGGAACAGGTACCAGGGTAATGAATTTTAAGGGAGTGGACTTTAAAAGGATGGGGGAAATTTTGGTTGAGCATCTGGTGGGAATTCAGACATGCATGATTGCCAGCCAAAAATGGAATATCATTAAGAAAGGGTTGGCAGAGGCTACTGAGACCTGCACCAGGACACGGAGCAAGAAGGGGAGAGCAAAGAAGCCAAGCTGGCTGACTCTGGAGGTAATGGAAGGGGTGAAGTCCAAGAGAAAAGCATTCCGGAGGCTTAGGAAATTGGGAGGGCAAGGGGACAAAGATAAGTACACGAAGAAGTCTAGGGAGGTTACCAGGCTAGTCAGAGTGGCCAAGGCTCCCAGAGAGCTAAGACTGGCACAGGAAATCAAGGAGAGGGAAAAGGACTTCTTCAGATACATTGGCGAGAGAAGAAGAAACAAAGACTAGATTGTGAGGATTAAGAAAGATGGGGGGTGGATGGAAAAGGACAGGACCAGGCAGAGGCACTGAATGAGTACTTCTGCTCTTTGTTCATGAAGGAAAGGGGGGGCAGATACCCCATGAGAAGGGTGGAGTGGGCAGAGGGTGGCGGGGTTGACTGACATCAGAATTACAGAGGACAGGGTACTGGAGGGGACTAAGGGCACTAAGGGTGGACAATGCGCCGGGGCCGGATGACATTCACCCTAGGGCACTTAGGGAGCTATCAGAGATACTGGAGGAACCACTGATAGACCTGTTCAGTACATCACTGGACACAGGATGTGTGCCACAGGACTGGAGGATGGCCAATGTGGTACCCATTCATAAAAGTGGCCCGAAGAATGATCCAGGCAACTACAGACCAGTGAGTCTCACTTCAATCGTGGGGAAACTCATGGAGTCAAGCCTAAAAGAGAGGCTCGTGACCTTTCTGGAAGACAGTGGGCTCCAAGATGGCCATCAGCATGGTTTTGTATCGGGCAGATCCTGCCAGACGAACCTAGTCAAGTACTACGACTGGGTTACCAGGGAACTGGACAGGGGCCATTCAGTGGATGTCCTATATTTGGACTTCAGCAAGGCTTTTGACTCAGTGCCACTTGGGAGGCTGGGGGGTGAACTGGAATACATTGGGGTGGGGACAGAAATGGTCAACTGGATCACCAACTGGCTGAGGGGTAGGCAGCAAAGAGTGGTGGTGGGGGGACTGTCATCACCAAGGGACATTACGAGAGGGGTGCCACAGGGTTCAGTACTGGGACCAGTGCTGTTCAGGATATTCATAACCAATATCTCAAATTGGATACGGAGTAGGATCAGACTGTTCGCAGATGATACTAAGATTGGTTCAGTGGTAGATGATGTGGAGGGGGCTGCAGGAAGACCTGACCAAATTACAGGAATGGTTGGAGACATGGCAGTTGGGGTTCAATGCCAAGAAGTGCAAGGTACTGCATTTCAGAGCAAGGAACCAGGGGAGGAAATATCAGTTGGGAGGGGTACAGTTGGAAAGCACAGTGGAGGAAAAGGATCTAGGGGTACTAATAATGGGGAGTATGAACCACTCTGCTCAGTGCAGGAAGGTGACTGCAAAGGCAAACAAGATGCTGGGGTGCATAGCGAGGGAAATCTCCAGACACAGAGAAGTGATCCTACCACTGTACAGGTCAGTGGTCAGGCTGCAAATGGAATACTGCATGCAGTACTGGTGGCCATTCCTGAAGAGGGACATCAGATTGCTGGAGGGAGTGCAGCATAGGGCAACGAAGATGATGCAGGGACTTGAGGGAAATTCCTAGGAAGAGAGGCTGGGAGAGCTGTAAATGTATTCCCTGGAAGAGAGGCGGGATATGATCGAAACCTTTAAGTACCTAAAGGGTATTAACAGGATTAATACAGAAGGGATTCTTCAGATCAGAAGGGGGAGGAACAAGAGAGGGCTGAGACGGGGGGTGGAGATTCAGGCGGGAAATCAGGAGACAATTTTTCATGGAAAGGGTGGTGGATAAGTGGAACACTCTGCCCTGGGAGGTGGTATCGTGTAGAACAGTGGGAGGACTTAAGAGAGGGTGGGACCAAGTGGGGGGGTGGTTATGAGGAGGGGAGGGTGAGGCAGCTGCAAGTTGAGGGGCTAGCTGCACAATCGAGCAGACTCACTAGACTGTGAGGCCTGTTTCTGCTGGCATTTTGTATGTTCGTATGTACCTGTGCTGTTGTGTTCCCTGGCTAAAAGGGATGGCACAACTTTTCTGTGAATTCAGAAATGGGAGACTGTTCTAATTTAAAGTTGGCTGAAGTGTGTGATGTCCAGAGGTATGACTGTATTCACATTGTTCGGGATCTTAACTTTTCTACTACCAGTTGTAGTGATTTCTAATGCTGGATGCCATGTTTCATTCAATAAGCATTTCCAAAGTGTGTTTCCAAATATTTTAAGGTGCAACTCTGAAAGAATGACTGAATATGGATTTGGGAGCAAAGGGTGGGCAGAACCCCATCTGGAGTAACCAGTTCAGGACTAACAGGTTTAGTGAGGGTGCCTGCTTACTTTAGACAAATGGCCAAATGTCTGAAGAGAATTTTACCTTCTGGAGTGGGTTACAGTTTTTTGTCTGGTTATGAAGAAGTGTGCTGGCTCATAGCAAAATGTGTTTTCAGTGTGTGGCCAGTGCCATTGGAAGCAATGCTCTATGTCCTACGACATGTAGGAACACAAAGTGCAAGTGTCCTACGTCCTACTGCAGTGGGAATATAAACAGTTTTTTGTCAGATATAGTTGATTTGTTGTTCTGCAAGTTCCTAGTGCCACGATGTGTAAACCTTGGGGGTCCACCCTTGCTTTAGAGAACATCTTTTGGAATAAAGTCACACTCTAGAACCCCAACTATGGTCTGGACAGTTACGTTATTGCTTCCTGTGTGGAGTTACAGGGTACCCTTCCAGAAGTTAGGTCTAGCGTAGCCCTAACAAAAAGGTTCTCTCCCCAGGACCTGGTTTTGTAAATACCAAATAGGTAATTGCTTTTGTACACCCCCACCCCTTGATCACTAGAAGAATGAGCCTAGTTTACATTCCCAAAGCTAGGGGTGGTACCAGTTGTCTAAATGTTCTAAGTCTGTGCCCAGTATGGGTGCCAGGGGTAGCTAACGGTGTAAAGTGGTGGTAGTGGGGGGGTGTGGTTACACTTGCACATCTGCAGTTATAAAAAATATACGTAAATCCCTTTGTTTAAAACTGTATATAGTTATACTGTTGAAATGATTGCAGAGCTATTTGGAACTCAAGGGGCTAACCTGAGATGCAGTTTTTAAACCCTTTGCAGAATTGTCAACAAGAGGTCAGTTCTGGGACACCATGTGCTGTTTTGTTGCACCTGCAAGGAATGAAACTTACAAGAACATTCTGTGAAAAGCAGGCTCTCTTAACGAGTTCCCAAAGACTTAAAAAAAAAAAAAAAAAAAAAAAAGTGGCAATGCTTTTGTTAGAGAGACAAGGAGAGTGAGAGACTGAAACTTGGAATTAAGAGATACCCTCAGAAGAAGGATTTAGTTTTCTTTGTACTGCCTTTGTAAATAGTTATACTGAATAATTGTTATTTTTTTATTTTGCTGTTATTGAGAAAAATAAAACGCTGTTTGTGAATTTTGAAACTGCTCCAGGTTTTCTTATGCTTCCTGACCTGTGCCTCGATGACAATGTTTCTTTTTTTCCTATAAATAATGTAACTTTTTTTTTTGGGGGGGGAGGTTGAGGGTCAGTGATTATATAAAATAAATCATGAGATGGTGTCGTCATTATTTGAATTTAATACACACTGTCAGTGTGTGATGCTTGATAAACCCCTGGAACTTCACTTTTGGGGTTTATGTAACATCACACACCTCAGGTAGTGAACATGTATTGTATTAATAATAATAATGTAATAATGCTTTATTTAGTGCAATTCTAAAAATCAAAGCGCTGTACATAATTAAAAATATCATAGGACAAATCAACTCAACTTAAAAATGTACAATATAATTTAAATACGTCAATTAAAACTGTCCCAAAATACCATACTAAATGCTTACTTAAATATGTTTTCAGGCCTGTTTTAAAGCTTTCCATGGTCCTGCACTCTCTAATCTGACGAGGTAGAGAGTTCCACAGGGATGGGACACCAAACATAAAAGCCCAGGCCCCAGATGTGTTCAGCCGCACCCTGGGAACCTCTAACAACCTCTCGTCAGTTGAGCGGAGAGGATGGCCAGGGCTGTAGGGAGTCGGGAGCTCTTGCAGGTAACTCGGACCCAGTCCATGCAAGGCTTTATAGGTTAGAAAACTGACCTTGAAGGTGATCCGCCGCTGTACAGGCAGCCAGTGCAGTTCGCACAGCAAGGGAGTAATATCAATTGAACGAGAAGTCCCAGTCAACAGCCGTGCTGCAGCATTCTGCACCAGCTGCAAGCAGTGGATATCAACCCCTGGAAGCCCCAGGTAAAGGGACTTGTAGTAGTCCAGGCACAAAGTCATAAAGGTGTGGATCAACGTAGGCAGGTCACCAGACAGAACAAGGTGCCTAATTCTGGTGATGTTCCTATGATGATAAAAGGAAAACTTGATGACTGCCGACACCTGTGAACGCAGTGTCAGTCCGTCATCAAGAACCACCCCCAGATCATGCACCTGTTCAGAGGAAGACAGCTGTGCACCTTCAAGCCAAAGACCAGAGGGTAAACCCGCTACTGACCTCTCTATCCGGTGACCTAGATCCACCACCAACACCTCAGTCTCCCTGGAATTCAATTTCAACCTGCTGGATTTCATCCAGTCATGGATTTCCGCTAGACAGCTGTTAAACATTGAGATCGCACTATTCTGGTTGGGTGCAAAAGACAGAGCTGTGTATCATCAGCATAGCAGTGAAACCTCAGCCCATATCATCTTACAGTGTTTCTGAGGAGCAGCATACAGACTGCACACAACATAGGGGACACCACCGAGCCCTGAGGGACCCCACACGGCAGAGAGAATGGAACAGAGACCCCCCCCCGACACCACCCTCTGGGATCTGCCGGTGAGGAAATAAACCATCTGAGAATTGGACCAGCCAGGCCACAGATAACCCGCAGGTGCTCGATTGGCACCCCATTGTCGACAGTGTCAAATGCTGAGAAGAGGTCAAGAAGCACCAAGAAGGAAAGGCGCTTCTGAACTCTCGCCATCAGGAGATCATTGTGCACCTGAACCAGGCGGTCTCGGTACCATGTCTTTTCTGGAAACCAGACTGGAGAGGATCGTAGACATGGATGGTAAGATGGTTCTCCAGTTGCAGCGCAACTACTTTCTCAATCATCTTCCCAACAAAGGGAAGGTTAGAGATAGATCTGTAGTTAGCAAAGCAGTTAGGGTCCAAAGCAGCTTTCTTAAGGAGAAATGTCACCACTGCCTCCTTCAGGGAGCTGGGAAACTCACCTGATTCTAAGGAGCACCACACAATCTTTGCAAGGACCGGGCCGATTGACTCAATACACCCTAGTAATAGGCTTGTTGGGCCCGGGTCCAAACTACAGCATGTTGGCCGCAAATTCTGGATAATCCACATGATGTCCACGATCTTTGTTCGAAAGATATCCAAGAAAACTGAGGAGTGACCACGCACCGACCACTGACAACCCCCTTAGAGAACACTGGATGGATCTCAGCTCTGATGTTGGCCACCTTATCTGCAAAGAACTGAGCAAACTCATCACACTTAACTTATGAAAAAGCACTTCGAAGCTGTAGACAGGCTGGGTTGCACAACCTGTCCATAGTTCGAAAGAGCTGAGCTGGTCGATTCTGAGCAGCAGCAATCTCACCGGACAGGAACTCTGCCTTCTTCCATATGATTGCTGATTGACAGCTTTGATCATGATCTGTCAATCTAAGGTGGTCAGCCTTAAGGGCTGATTTCTGCCAGCGATGCTCTAGCCTTTGTCCAGCTCATCTCAACGCCCTCAAGGTCTCATCAAACCAAGGGGAGAGAGAGAGAGAGAGACCGAGACCCAGACCCAGACCCCCGGACTGGTGCAGTAGAATCCAGATCTTCAGTAACAACCTTATTATAGGTTTGAACTAAACTCTCTGGATCCTCACCTACCCCTAAGGATCCCAGTAGGTCTCATACCGCCAGTAGGCCTTCCAGGGTCACGTTCCTCAATGGGCGGTATCTGACCATCTCCACAGGGGCAGACCTATGGGGGGGGCCTGGAGATTGAACCTTACTGTGTGGTGATCAGACCACATGACTGGTTCCACCACCAAGTCGGAGGTCTCCATCCCCAGGAGGAAGACCAGATCAAGTGAGTGACCATGACTATGAGTAGCAGAAGCAACTACCTGTATGAACCCAAATGAATCAAGGGGAAAAATACCGGACAAACATAAGGAAGTATTGGTTTAGTGTAAGAACAACCAAAGTATGGAACAAACTCCCAGTTGAAGTTATCTCCAGCAAGGACATGAATGAGTTTAAAACATGTCTAGATACCCACCTAGTATCTAAGAAAATATTGGGTTACACCTGAAAAACACTGGTGAGCAAATGGACCTATGGTCTTCAAAGCTCTGTAAATACCTATGAAACCACATTGTATTGTACACCTGGACAAAGTAGTCAAAAGTGTATTGTACACCTGGAGAAATAAGTCAAAAGTATATTGTATTGTACACTTCGAGAGAAAGAAGTTGAGTGTATTGTATTGTACACTTGGAAAAAGAAGTCAAAAAGGCAGAACAAGGATGGTAAACCAGGAGCTTCAAGTGCAAATCTGAGTTTGCACATGGTGTGACACTGCACTGAGGAGTCCCAACAGGATGAAATGTGTGTCTGTAGTTTGTTGTTCTCAGACCAGACTAGATAAATGTACAAGCCTGTTTATAAGGTGACTGTCATTCTGGTGAAGCTTTGTCAGCTTGTCCTACACAAGGATTTATATACCCATGATGCCTTGCACTGTGACTGAGTAGAGTGTATGCATGTGGTTTGGAGTGATGCACAGAAATCAAACAAATTGTGAATTTTCTTTCTCTCCTAACATCCTTTTACAGATCCTGCACACTGCTCTTCCTGCAAACTGCCTCTTTGGTTTGGTATGTCTGAGTGTACTAAATGTGTGATGTGGTGATTCATTTACTTAGATTTTTTTGCACAACAGGTTAATCTCATTTAGGTTTGTCACAAGGTAACGTAAGTCACTGACTGGGGCAGTAGGAGCACTTGCAGAGGTCACTAACTTCAAAAGTAGGCTTTTTTATTTGGCTACCATGGGCTGCATTCAGGCAGCAGGCTATGGGTGGCTGACCCTTAGTGAACATTTACCACACAGGCACTGACACTGACTGATACAAAGACCCATCCATGTCTCCAATAGTATGGAACACCACTGTGGCAGTGAGACACACAGTTCGTGAAGAATGGCTGGTGCCGATAGTGTGAACCTCATTAGCATGCCTTCCACGCCCCCTGCAGACAAGGAAGATTGATACAGGAAGCAGGTCTTGCCTGCAGGAGATAACACCAGTGCCTATTACAGCATTAAACATACTGCTGTTAGACAGAGTGGCCAAAGCACTACTGCTGCTGCAGAAGGAGGAGGCAGAGGGGGCATGTAGAGATTTGGTTGGCATATGAGGCCATGCATATGGCTTCTATCCTCACTTCCTGTTGACCAGCTGCAGCAGAGATGAAGGCTGGACATGGCATCTAGCCACCACCTGGTGGATGCATTGGAGGTTGAACTGCAGATACCAACCCACAGAGGGCGCCCCTGACCCCAGAGGACAAGTTCATGGCAGTGTTGGTATTTCCTGGGTCAGATATGTTCTAGCATGCCATACAGGACATCTTTACCATGATGCAGTCCACTGTATCACATGGGATAATGCAGGTGATCCTGATGTCAGTCAGTACATACAATTTCCATCCACTATGGAGGAGCTGAATGTGGCAAAGCAGGGGTTCTGTGCCATTGCCTGCATGCCCAGAATGATGGGTGCTGTTGACTGTCAGCATGTACCAGACCACAAAGAGTATGCATACAGCAACCAGAAGGGCTACTGTTCCATGAACATTCAGATGGTGTATTCCACAGACCACACTATGACTAATGTGTTAGCCAAGTATTCAGGGTCCAGCCATGATGTCTTCATCTGGGAGCACTGCGGCCTGTGTTCCATAATAGAGGGATCAGCAGTACCAGAGGGCATACTAGCAGGTAACATGCTTTTGGCACCAGTGGCATTACAGGACACAGGCAGCCAGGAACGACTGTCCCTTGAAACAAATAGTGTGGTTCCCTACAGTGACAGGCACTGTGACACTGGATGACAGCTAGCACAGGGAGGATAGAGGTCATAAACCTGATGGCTGGTACATGTATCAATGTGGCTTCTGCAAGGTGGGTGTGCTGTGTCAGCTCAATCACCATCCTGCTATGCTGCATTTTTCCTTTGGATGACGCTTTTAACTGAGGTTCTTTCTACCCATCTCTTGTCACTGCTTAGGCGGAAGTTAAAGATCCCATGGCACTCACTGAAGAAGAGTGGGGGAGTTTCCCCAATTTCATGGCCGACATTCCCCTTTCACTAGAACAGGTCCATGCAACCCACTCCCCCAGGATGCACCTGGAAACAAGCTGTCATAGCTTGGTGCTCCTTTCCTGGTCAAAAATTACAAATAAACACATGTAAAACACATGGATGGCTTACTAACCTGTACCTCTTATATACTCTAGGTGATGCTGGATACCCACACTGAACATAATTAGTGGCACCCATTGGCAGTCCATCAACCCAGTTGGATAGAAGTTACAATGTTGCACACTGCGCCACATATGCCACCATCAAAAAGACATTCAGCATACTGAAAATGAGATTCCAGTGTCTGGACAAGTCTGGGGGTTCCCTCCAGTATACATGGGAGGTCGTATGCAGGATTGTCATGGCCTCTACAGCACTTCAGTACATTGCCATGCATCACTGTCTACTTCTGGAGGTAGATGATCCCAACTGGCATGAGGCTGGGTGGATGAGGAGACAGTGGGTGGGGACCCTACACTTCCACAACTGCAGATGGAGGGGACTGTGCTTTGTGTGTCCAGCTCATAGAGCATTACTTCTCAGACTGAGGAATGCACCAGCACAGTATGAATACTGCAGTACACACGCACCCGTCCCACCACCCCATGCATGTGTATGACAGCTCTGTACCTCCTGTGCCCCCATATGTGCACTTAATGATAGCCCAGAACCACTTGACTACCTGTTCTCACATGTTTGTACTGTATGACAGCCCAGTAACACCTGACCACTTGTGCCCCATGTATGCACTGTATGAAAGCCCAGTACCACCTGACCACCTGTGCCCCTATGTTTACACTGTATGAAAGCTAGAATCACCTGACTTCCTGTGCCCCATGTGTGCACTGTATAACAGCCAATACCACCGGATTACCTGTGCCCCATGTGTACACTGTATGACAGCCCATTAACACCTGACCACTTGTGCCCCCATGTGTGCACTGTATAACAGCTCTGTACTTTCTGTGCCCATATATGCACTGAATGACAGCCCAGTACCACCTGACCACCTGTGTCTACATATTGCACTATATGACTGCTGGTATCACCTGTGTCCCCATGTGTACACTGTGTGATATCCAGTACCAACTGACTTTTGGTGCCCGTATGTGTGCAGTATATGAAAGCCAGTACCACCTGACTTCCTGTGCCCCCATGTGTGCACTATATGACAGCCATTATGACCTGACTGCCTGTGCCCCCATTTGTGCACTGACAGCCGGTACTGCCTGACCACCTGTGCCCCCATGTTTGCACTGTATGAAAGCCAGTACCACCTGACTTCCTGTGCCCCATGTGTGCACTATATGACAGCCAGTACTACCTGACTTCCTGTGCCCCATGTGTGCAGTGTATGAGAGCCAGTACCATCTGACCACTTGTGTTCCCATGTCTGCACTGTATGAGAGCTGTGTACCTCCTGTGCTCCATATGTGCACTATATGACAGCTGGTATCACCTGTGCTCCCATGTTTGCAGTGTATGAAAGCCAGTACCACCTGACTTCCTGTGCCCCCACGTGTGCACTGTATGAGAGCCATTACTACCTGACCACTTTTGTTCCCATGTGTGCACTGTATGGGAGCTGTGTACCTCCTGTGCTCCATATGTGCACTATATGACAGCTGGTATCACCTGTGTCCCCATGTGTACACTGTGTGATACCCACCTGACTTCCTGTACCCCCATGTATGCACTGTATGACAGCCAGTACCACCTGACCATCTCTGCCCCATGTTAGCACTGTATGAAAGCCTGTACCACCTGACATCCTGTGCCCCCATGTTAGCACTCTATGATAAGTTATACCTTCAGCACTTCATATGTATCTCCTTTAACTGGTGACCCACAGCCTCTCAACATCTCAGACCTGAAATATCCTGATGTCTTTCATCAGGTCGCCAACCCAACTACACTTAACGAGACAACACCCCAACAGTTCCTGAGTCTACAGTGTGCATCCCTGTGGCAGATGAAACCAGATTTTACCGATACAACCTCTCTATGGATGTAAGGCATTATATGAACTTAGATAATGGTCAAAATAAAACTAGCATCCTGATTGACTGAAAGATCCTGGCACCCGGGCTGTTATTTCTCAACAATGCCCACTCAGAAAAAGTGCCAGCTCGATCATTTGGAACCAAAACTTGCCAGACGCCATTTTATTATTCAGATACCGAGATGACAGCCCGAATCCAAAGCCCAGCATGCTGCTAAAATTAAATTTCACAGACAGCCTCATACCGCCTCCCGAACTCACTCTCTTCCTCTCTGTCACTGCAGAAAAACCCCAAACATCCATTTTTACATTCTTTCCAGCTCGCTCCACCTCGCGTATCAATATCGTATTCCATTGACAAAGAAAATACAATTCCTGAAGAAATTCAGGGTCCAGTTCAACCAGTGCCATCAAAGGAATTATACTCCACCAACTATGAAAATCAACTTTACTGCTTTTTGGTGCAACCTTACCAAACAGGAAAATACAAGATGGATGAAGAAGTACACAGGCATTCACTAATTTGCCTAAGTGCAGCAAAATTTAACAGAAAAACCACTGTTGTTACAGAAGTGCCCTGACACTTATTTACCTTATGGACATTTTTTTACTACAAAGCATATTGGTCAATTTATTAAGAAAGATAAAGAATTTTATCGGCTCCTTCTGAGTGCACTTCATATCAAGGCGTTGTCCAACAACAAGATGTTGCAGAAGCACGGGGCATCTATGAGGCCTTAAGGTAGGCAGGACAATCCTTAATTAGAGAATTTCAGCTAATTACAAGAGGATCCAGTAACAGCCCATGCATTGTTGCAATCAAGTAAACCAATAAGAACCCTACTACTACTACGGATGTCCTGGCCTGCAGAAAACTACACCCTTTAACAACTGCTACTGACTTTCAGAATGCTTCCATACCTGCTACTGCTTTTTGCAACACAACCTACTGTCACTTCATCAGTCAACTCTCTCAAGGATGGAAACATACCTATTTGTAATATGTCCCCTGTGATCAGACCATCTACTGTACACAGCCACCGCCTAACAAAGTTACCTGCATGCCATGTGATGAAGCAGGGGCCACCAATTGCCCAGCATCAGTTCTTAACATGCAGTTCCCTGAAACAGACTGGTTCAATGAACTTGAGGACATTCAAAATGTGGGATACCTAAATGACCTGAAAAGAAGCCTTTAGGACTGGCATGGGGCTTCATATCCTGTAAAAATAACACTCCGCCTTGCCAAGAAAACATATATGACTACGAACAAGGATATTTTACAAAGCACTGTGGCAGAGTAAAATTACCAAAATTAAAAACTAAGAGACTTAAATGCTCCTTGAGTTAAGCATACACTGACATTTCTGATACCACTTGGGAGTATCAAACAGCTATTCAATACTTGGGAGAAAATATGGATCTTTTTATTCACCTAAATCATCAAATGGAAGAACTGGTGTACCATTTGAATGTGGCAGAAGACATTGATGAAGCTGCTAATCAACACTTCAATGCCTTATTATGTGATGACTGCCCAGGCTTAGAACAAGTATGCAAAACCGATACATGTTTTAATCCTACTACCTATCAATCACAAGTTACTAAGCTTACTCATAGCATTCACTCCTATCCAGGAACTTTGCATTTATTTACCACTATACACATGCTTCATGATATATTCATACTTACCCAGCCTATAATCTGTGTCTTTCAGTATACTCCAAAAATATCACATTACAGTGGTGCTGGCCCTTTGAGGGCCCTAACATCTACCACCCCATAAGCCTTTTCCAAACAATTTCCTTATAGATAGTAGGATGGTGGGCAGACTTAATACTGTAGTCCTCAATGCAGGTTACATGTGGAAAGATGAGGAATTATTTTGCATACTGTATTTTAATTGCACTGTTACAGACATGAGAGAAACACTAGTTACTCATTTGCATACCTATGACACCCCACAACAAACACAAATTCACTTGGCTTTAGACAGATTAGGGACAACACTGCAAAGCTTGCATTTACTTTAAAGTACAACTTAAGTGGAAACATGTACCCTTTGAAAATAAGCTATGTAAAACAGAGCAGCAATTACAAAGAACGGAACAGCTAACACAAATAGTAGAATTCATGGCAACTTACTCAGAGATACCATTTAATAACTGGAAGAGAAAGTTTAACCATGTGTTAAATTCTCTGTTCAGTAATGGGGAACTGAACTTTGGATCCCCTGGGATGGTTGGCGTCCATCTTTTCCTGGTTGCTGTCACCAGTCAGTTTAATAATTGTATTAGTTTTAATAGCAATATTACTTTTATTATTGTGCTGTAGCAAGTAAAGTTTTACCCATTACTTTCATTAGTATTCATTTATTTATTTTTTTAGCTCATGTTTCCAAATAACGCCTGCGCAATGGCACTGATCTGTCTCAGACATCATACAGTTTTATGATACATTTAATAGAAGTCAACACGCCATGTCTGCTGTCACTTTGTTCATGTTCCCTGTCTCACCTCAGCAAGAAAAATGCTTCAGTTGTGGTTTAATCTTTTCAACAACTCCACGAGCAAGACCCCTCCTGAAAGCTCATTTCCTTCATTGTCACCTGGCCTTATATGCCTGCCTTACTCCTAACTGTGATGGATTATTTTGTTCCATGGCATCTGCATTACAAGATTAACCTTTCCATTCACCAACCGATAACTGTTTTTTATCCTCAATCATATTTTTGTAAAAACAGGTTAATTGCCTTACCTGCAATGAATTTCCTGTCCAAATTTGTCCTCCTTACTCCTTGGAAGAAATCCAGGCATTGGATCAAATTATTGACTATATTTTGGCACTCCAGCCATTGGAAAATGCTGATAATGATTTGCTAATCCTACCATAAAATGTATCTACAGCTCAAAAGGGCACTTTTTATTCCTTGGAAGAGATTCAAGCAATGGAGCAGACTGTTGACATTAGGTTGCTTATTCAGCCATGGGGAGAGACTATTGGAGATAGTTTAACATTCCAATAAACTATTAAAGGAAAACTCCATGTTAAAATCAGAAAAAGGTATGTAGTAGTCTTTTTTTCTGTGTTCTGACCAGTTCCCAGCATTTTCTTTTCCTCTGGCTGTGAGAGATGTTTTTTCTAACTTTCCCTGTTTTATTGCCCTTGGAGGTTGCCATTCTGGTTTCTTTTATGGCCTCTAGTCTTCCCAGAGTGCCCTTTGGTGTGATGTCTAATTGCCCCTGCAGGAAGCCAGTGTCTTGTTACAGGGTCTGTCACAGCTCAGCCACAGAGTAAATACTTCTTCCAGAGAAGACAAACTGCTAGATTTTGGGTGAGTGTAATCATTATTATTTTTTGATATCAGTACCTTGTCCTGCTGTGTGTGTGTGAATCATGTCACTGTTTACTTTATTCCTCTCAGTCAGTGTCAGTTTTTGCACCAGTACTAAGTAGCAAAAATTAAACATCACCTTACAGGTTGTAACATAGCAGGACAAGGTACCAATAACAAAAAATAATAATGATTACACTCACCCAAAATGTAGCAATGTGACTTCTTCTCTGAAAGAAGTATTATCTTTGTGTCTGAACTGTGACAGACCCTGCTAAATCTAGGGGCATAGCTACATCACTGTCACATGAACCAGGGTGCATCGTAGGATAAAGAAAACCAATAAACCTATTTATGATGGAGATCCCCAGGGGTCGTAAAACTACCATACAGCTAGCAGGCTAATTTAGGAAAAACTCCTAATAGCAGACAGAGGGAAGGACACACTAGGAGTTAACATATATATCAAGACACTCTACATAACATATGTATTTGCACTTTCTTGGTGGACTTCTCTTTTAACAGTGTTTTGGGGAGCAAAGTGCTGCTGCTGGACCACTTATTGAAAATAAACTGGGAGAATACTAATGAGATTAATGAACTGTATTCTGCTAACTGCATTCTGCTGTCTTTGTAACGCAAGAAATATAATCCAAGACATAGATATTTTAGCTACAGTGTAGAGTGTATCTAAGATAAATAAGGTTTTGCAACCAAGCTATTTTTTACTGTATTTCGCTTCTCTGAGTGTATCTTTAAGATAGATAAGTTTTTTTTTATTATTTTTGTTAAACTAATAACTTTAGAAGGTCAAGCTTAGACATTTTAGCTATGAAAAAGCATAGCATGTTAAAAACATAGTATGGAAGTATCATAGCATTACCTCCCCTACTCCTTAAGACTCAGCTGCCTGATAAGGGCCAGACAGACTGTGAAGCCAGATGTTGTGACTTCAAGGTCATGACTTAATTAAAACACATAAATAATGGGGCCATCTCTTAAACTGTCAGCTTGTAATAGTATAAAAAAACAGAAATGTAGTGGGTGCATCTGTAACATACAGAAGAGGCATTGCATTGCTAGGAACTTGGACTAACAAGAAAAAACTGAACTTCTCCTATAAAAGTCACCTTCCAGATAGAGAAGTAAGGGGTCTTTTCTTCAGTTAGTCGGCTCAGCATATTGGACCAGCTGCAGATAGAGAAGTACCCTCAGGGCTTTTTAATATGAGAACTGGTTTGAATTAGAGGTGGTAAGCTAATTGCATGTTTTTCTGATTTTATAAAATCAGGACAAGGTGACTTGTATAAAAAATTATTTTCCATTTGTAAAGGAATACATTACTATTCCTGGTTGTGATTATTTGCTTGTTAATTCATTCTGCAGGAGTTGCTGTCAGTAAAATTTGCTTTAATAAAAATGTATTGCCTAGAAATGGATATGTCTAATAATTTTAGAGTTTTAGAGAATAAAATAGCTGTCAGATGAAAGATATTTTTACGACTACTACAATATAGGGCACTTGGGGGCACTAAAGTTAATCATAGAGGCTTATAAATATTTATTGATTTGTATAGATCCTGAATTGTCCTGTCCCAATTCACAGAATAGTTAGTTGTTGTAAACTAAACTTTGAGTCAGATGCTGCCGGGGCATGCAAAATCTATAATTGCCTGAGACATGGCAGTTCAGGTTTAAATTGTGTCGTTGTCAGGGTTTTTGCTCAATTAGGTAAGGACTATTGTCCCTCTACATTTACCCATAAACACAATAATCAGGGAGACTTTGATGAATTTAATGTGTACTCACACAAGAATAAAATACTTCTAATCAGCAAACAGCATCAGGACATAACAGAGGCAGGAGATATTATAGGATCAGAACATCATGAAGTACCAGCCTTATGTATAGCCACTCCAGTAAGGTTATACCCTAGCATAAATCAATTACTGGCTATGTCTGCTTCTCCCAATGGTCATGGGAATCAGGGAACTGACTCTCATGTACACAAAGAAAGCTTAAAAAGCCAGGTCCTAGAAATAGAACCAGACCTGGGCAGAACAACACCTACGTCACTGCTAATGGTGCGGCAGCAGGGAGGAGACGTAGATTACACTGGGCAGCCAGCCTGTCTGCTGCAGGGCACTGCACAAAGCCGGCATACACTGTGCCATGACAGACAGATGACCCTCCATGCACTCCGGAATCCCAATGATCAGGCCCTGGTTATCCAGGACCTGCTGCACACTTCTATTCTGTGTTGTCTGGTGTCCGTTGTTCTGTAGCACCTGAACTCATTTTTCCTTGGTGATCTCTGGTGGGGTGGAGGTCTGACTGGGGAGTTCTTATCATTGTGTTGCTCCCCCTCCACTGGCATGGCATCTTGGGATCCATCCGGCTTTATGTGAGAAAGGTTTAAAGGTGCTAGTAGGAGGCCTGCATGACAGCTGTGTATGGCACATGCATGGTCACAGCAGGGAATTCATGTGCTGCATACCTGCAAGGCTGGCATGGGTGCCCTCCTGTTGGCCCATGTCCTTCTCAGTGACAGTGGTTTCCTCAGCTGTAGGAGAAATAGGAGATGTGATTAGTCAGTGCTCAAGTGTGCAGTGCTAACTCTAATCTGAAATGTTCCATAGCTGCTGGTGGCACCACTGTGTCTATGCCATCTACCCAGTGGATGGTAATGGGGTCCAGGCAGCCCATAATGTGCGCCTCCATTCCCCTGAGGGGGACCTGCTTCCCTTAGGCCACCTGTCTGGGTCTTGGACCAGCGCAGTCAGGCAGCCTTATGGTGCACCCTGGACTTCAGTCATTCCTATGTTTCTGGACAGCCAGGTTGGTCTGGGACAGACATCCAGGGCAGCCACTGTGGCTGTTGCCCTTCTATATGTCCTGCCTGGAGGTGGTGGACAGGGCACGGGGACCATGCAGGGATGTGTGCTGGTGTTACACCTTCTCCTCCAAGTGCTCAGACTCTGCCACAGTAAAACATGGCTTCCTTTCTTTATTGTTTGTGGGTTGCTGTTCTGTGCTGGCAGGAGTGGCCATTGTGGGACCTGTACTACTCATTATTGTTCCTCTATCCCTGCAATGCTTGGTAGCATTTGCCACTGCCTGCATGATGGTGTGTCATTGACTGTGACATCCTCAGGATGAGCTGAGTCACCTTGGTAATGGCTGCTAAATATTCAGAGTGGCACTTATTTGGCATTGCTCACGTGGGGCTTCCGATACAGAGGATCCTGTACCGCTGAACAGACTGTGCTGTCCTGTGCACCGTGTAGGTCCGTTGTAGTGGTGGTTACTGGTTGACAGTAATGCATCTGCCACTGGCACTTCCTGAATCCAGTCCACTGTCTCTTTAAATCAAATTTGAACAGGGTCTTCATTACACTAAAACATCCAGGTAAACAACTTATCAGGCAGATAGGCAGTATCACTGGAGAGCAGAAGATAAAGGCACAGGTGCACAGAGGCACAATAACAGGAGTTGGTGAAGACTGTATGACTGCAGGCAATGCACAGAAGTACACAAACTAACATGCAGTTACTGTATTAACACTTACTGGCTTAAACGTCATCAGTCCTATGTATGGGAGTTGGCTATGGTTGTAAAATAGACACACACAGTACCTAGCAAATAATAGAGCTCTGGGGTTGAATGGGCGGTGTCCTGTTGCCACTCTTGAATGAAAGCCTACTGCTGTGTGGCTTTATGCTGGAGGATTAGTCAGATAAGTTCAGCTTGAGGGGAAGTCCAAAAGACAGTCCTGAAAACTACCGCTGTGATTATGCATCATGTCCAGGCACAGGCAGGATTATGCAACATGCTAGATTGCTGCAGTGCAAAGACAAGGGCATTCCTGTAAATATGAAAGCTTAACAGTGTTTACAGTACAGTTTTATTGTATATCTTCTTTGTCTAAGTCCCTAAATCTTCCTGTCCTCCCTTCCTTGTTGGCTCAAACTCCAGCCTCCAGACAAAGAACCTCTTATCAAAGCAATAAAAGTTTGCTTCCTCCCACATTAGTTCTACAGAAATTGTACATGTGCTATCTTGTATAAACCCCGCTTGCACCTGGGGTCTGACAACCTTCATCCCAAAATCTAAAAACTGGGTGCATCAGCCATATTAGCTACCGTTGCCCCTGGGCCTGCGAGGAAGGGCAACATAAATAAATAAAATCTACTACTACTCATGTTTTCAACTGCTCCCTCACTTAAAGGATCTTCCCCTCCTCTTGAAAACATGCACTGCCTCATTCCTTATAGATGACTTTACAAAATCCTAGTGAGTATAGACCCATCACTGTCTTACCAGTGCTCTCCAAAGACCTCAAGAGGCTGGTTGCAAATCAGCTATCCAACCTCTATGCTAGGACCTGCTTTCTTTTTTCGCCAACTACCAATCTGGCTTCTGCCCACCTACTCCACTACCTCTTCTCTCTTAAGATTATCCAACTAATGCAAGCCCAGCAGCATTTCAGTAGGGCTAGTACTTACGATGCTGGTGACTTGGTCCAGCAACTAGCTTGGATCCCTGGGGGCCGGCCGTTAGAGTGGGGATCAAGCATCTGGGACATCTGTCCTCTGGGGTTGTGGATACACCATCTTAGTGCTTGACAGTGACCTGGCAGAGGCAGGGTGGTAGCGCAAGTGCTCACTGAAGGGAAGGGCCTGTCAGATGCCATGCATGCATACATATATACATGCCACTGCATGCATGAGTGCATGTTATTGCACAGTGGTGCCCAAGAGAGAAAAAATTGATGAAAAAAAATGCCCTGGTCTCATCCGGCACCCCATGCAGTCTCACGCACAATCTGCAAGGCTGACTACCCACCACCGCGTGTGGTCCTAAGTCATTGACTGATAACTGGCATGTCCATAAGATGGTCATTGCTGGGGCTGTGGGGGGGGTGCTGTGGAACCAAGGGTCGGAGTGTTGAAACACAAGGTGGGGAAAAAAGACTAACCAACTACATCCTCACTAATATGTATAATGACTTACCCACTGGTGTCATCTTCGACCTTTCAAAGGTGTTCGACACTAATAATCATTCTACCCTTCAAATTCGCTGCCTCTGAGCTGGCCCCGTGGCATGGAGGGCTGAGGTGCTTAGCACCTTACCTCCTGCTACACCAGCAACCCGAGTTTGGAGATGGAGTAGGGTCATTCAAGGGCTGGCCAGGGGAGGGAGGATCGAGCATCCCATCGGACTGCTTTCTTGTCTTGGGGAGGTGGGTTGTGTGACCCACTGCTTGCCTGTCACCTGGAGGTGTCCGGTTAGTAGCGCAGTTTGGGTACACACACATCGGCCTGACACAGGCATATGAGGATGTCTCCATGGAGGCGGAGCTCACCAGTTACGCCATGGCACATGGGCAGCTGTGGAGACAACAAAAAACGGGAAGAATAAAAAATCCTATGGCTGCAGGATGCCATTTGATCTTTGAAGGACCCTCCCGGGTGACCAGTAACACCCCACCATGGAAATGAAAGGAAAAGTCCTGGGGCAACCGGGGACAGTGCCAGGAGGTTTGGACAGAAGGGGGCAGGCCAGACACATAGGGGGCAAAATTACAGATAAAAAAAATAAAATAAACTCTCTGCCTCTGGCATCCCCACCTCTCTGCTTCATTGGTTTTCCTTGTACCATACAGGGTACTCACATTTTGTCTCTGTGGGGTCTTCCCTTTCTGACCAGGTGCACATGGGTGTCACCCAGGATTCTGTGCAAGGCCCAATCCTATTTAAATCTTTGTAAATGACCTCCCCCTTGTGGTCAAAACCTGCAGTTTTCACATGTATTCTGATGACACCATTGTTTTTTTTAAACTGGTTCCATTCAACTGCTTACCTGTATATACCTGCCCAGATTGTACCGCCCCTTGTGTCCCTATGTAGGCGACCCCTACGTATTTATTTTTAAATGAGCTTGTAACTGCAACCTGCTGGTGTATCCTATCTTGCTAGACCTACATACTGTATTGGTTAAACTAGCCCAGATATGTACCCTGCCTGTACTTCCTATCTAGGCAGCCCCATTTGTTTTAAACTAGCATACTAATATAACGTGCTGGTGCTCCCTATCAAGGTAGCCCTTACATATTTGTTTTCTATCTGGTCTGTTTAACTCCAGCCTCCAGAATAACCTTAAACTCCCTGCTAAATTCTTGAAAATCATCCACTTCCTTTTTGACCCTCTCTATCTGTCCTTTTCTCCAATTCTACTCGAGAATAGTTTGCCCATCTCCACCCCTCCCTGGTTACCTGTGCTTCTAAAACTTCCTTAACACTTGCACCTTCCCTCCCTCCACAACAGCAACCACAGGCTTCTCCCTCAGCTGCTTAGTCCTCCCCCCAAGCCCTCATCCAGCTGGTTTCATTTCTCTCCTGTTACTCTGATTCTCCTCACGCTCTTTTTTCCCTTAACCTCTCTAAAGGATCTAGTTCTGACTGGCTTGACCCTAAACTCCACCTCTCTGCCTGTGCTATTGCTGGACATCTCACCTACCTACTTAATCTCTCCTTCTCCCTCTGCACTGTTCCGCAGTCCTAAAAATTTGCCAGACTGCTCCCACTCCACAAGAGTGGCAACTCTGCTTCCCCTGGCAGCACTTGCCTTATCTTCCTCCTCCCTACACATGCTAAACTATGAGGAAAAAGTAGTCTATGCCCAACTTTTTGACTTCCTCTACTCCATTAATGTCCTCTCTTTTTTCCAGTATGGCGTCCATAAAAATCACTCCACTGTGTTCTCCCTGTTGCATGTAACTAATTCCATTCTCACTGGGATGGATGAGGGACACATCACTGCTGCTGTCATCATTGGCATTGCTAGGACTTTTGATTCAGTTGCTCACCCCCTCCTTCTGGAGACACTGAGATCTGCAGGTCTTTCTGAGCCAGCAGTTCACTAGTTCAGATCCTGCCTCTCAAACCATCTTCATTTGGTACAGAGCAGCGATGCCTTTTCCCTTCCCCTCCCTATCCAATCTGGGTCCCCCAAGACTCCATCGTGGGTCCTGTCCCTTTCTCCATTTTGTTTAATGGCCTCCCACCCATCTGTGTTGAACCAAATATTCACATGTATGCAGATGACACTGGTCTCTTTACCTCACAAGCCTCTGTTTCAACCCTGGAACCATTGTTACAGTGTAACTTTAACAATGCCCAATGCTGGTTCAACTCCAATCAGCTTTGGGTTAACACAAAGAAAACTGTGTCAATGACCTTTGGCACCACCCAAAAACTTACCAGTCTCTCCTTCTGTCCTGTATTCTGCACTCTGGATGGCACTTCCTTTGAGAATGTCCCCCTGTTTCAAATATCTTGGTGTGTGGCTGGATAGTAGGCTCAGCTTCTCCTCCCATATAGATGCTATCCACAGCACGCAGTGCCCCTTAACTTGGTGCCGTTTGTGATGCTTGGCCAGCTGGTTATGATTGTTCTATGATATTTGTAATATAGAATGTGGTATGTGAGTGTCTCACATGAGACATCATCCTGTGCTATGGGTGCCCCCCCCCCAGGTTTCAGCTACAGGAACTAACCAGGAGGTAATTAAAAGACTAGAGAGATTTAATTAAGGGTCTCCTGTTTTTCTGTTTAATTAGAACTGGCCTAGCTGCCAGGATATAGGGCTCATAAACTTTTGTGACGTCTTAGAGGAAAAACATGTCATCCCACCATGGTGTGAAAAGTTGTAAAATCTTTGACCTGCTTTGGGAACAGGAAACCACACAAGATCAAAGGAAAGGCTTGATTAAAGACTGTTATAATTTGGGAAATTAGTTTTTGCTGAAGTCACAGTATTTGAAATATCTCCTGACAGGAAGATCATTGTATATTTTTTATATTCTAAAAGGAGGAGCTAGATGACATCATAGAAGGGATGTATGAGAGAGACACAGTTTAACCTAGGACTTGTGTCTGATCTTAGTGACATATCTTTTTGGGCTCTTCAGAAACAAGTTTTAATTATGAGCACTATAGAGGTAATACATTAGATAGAAAAAGTCTAATTGTATTGTGGTAGGAGTTTTTGTTTGTACTTTTCCTTGTTTTCTTTTAAGTGATTGTAGGCTCTTTGATATATTGCTCTGTGTTTACATTTTTCATGTTTTTATCATCTTTAAATAAAGTACCATTTATATTTAAAACAACTGCCTGGATGTGTCTTCGAAGTTCTTTTTTGTATGTGATGTATACGTGGTTAAGCTGACAGCTGTTCTGAAGGGCTTGATGGTGTTACCAAACTGGGAAAAGGTAAGAATATACCTAAGGTCTTTTATAGAGTTTTAAGGGTTCATTTTGGATACCTGGTTAGGTGCCCTTAGGCGAAAGATATCTTGCATCCCTCTGAAGAGCAGATTATCTGAGCCTGTACATTTGGGTATGCTAGCATAAGGTTCTCAGTTTGAATCCCCCCAAAACTTGAGACTGAAGGTGATTCGGACCCACAAGGAGACAGGAGGGTTACCCTGTCTGGTATCTGTCCACACTCTTGTGCTCAGAGGTTGGCACTGTGGGAGCAGAGGGCCCGACCTGCTGACTGTGTTTGTGACAGATTTGGTTGGCAGCGGTGCAGATAAAATTGGTAACACAGGCTTTAACTGTTCAGTGTGTCAGCTTAATACTGTACAGCTCACTTGCAAAATAAGGCAGCAATTTATTTTTAAAAAGGAAACGGAACTATATAATTTTGCTTACAGTCAAGTTCCTACTGTTTTTTTTCTAAAGTGCAAGTTAGAGTAGCTGTAGTTAGGGAAGAAGATGGCTTCCAACTACAGTGGGCACACTGTAGATTACTTGAGGCAGTTGTGCCAGGACAGAGAAATCCTGTATGAGGGAAGACCCACCAAGCAGAACATCATGGATGCCTTGATGGCAGTAGATGCCCAGAACATCGAGTCACAGACTGTGACTGAAAAAGATCAAACCTTGGACATGGAGGGACTAGCGGCCATTGCAGTGTCCAGATCTGGTGAGGATGACAGCAGGGCCAGTGCAAGTGAAGGGCCACAGGAGTAGGGGAAGGTCACCAGCATTCTGGAGCCAGAAGCAATCAAGCTGCAGATTGAGTTGTGCAGAATGGAGCTGGAGTTCCAGAGAGAAGAGAAGCGAGAGCAGCGAGTTGCAGAGGAGAAGCGGGAGCATGAACAGCGAGAGGCGGACCATGAGGAGCATGAGCGCTAGAGGCGACATGAACTGGAGAAGCTACGACTCCAACCACCAGCACCAGAGCAGGTAAGTGGCTTGGGTTTAACTGGAACTACAGCACTGGGTTCCAAATTGAATTCCAAATTGATAGCTGAATTTAAAGAGGGGGAGGATATGGATGCCTTTTTAAATTCCTTTGAAAAAGTTTGTATTCAGGCTAAAATTCCTAGAGAGTCCTGGAGCTTCCAGCTATCCCCACTACTTACCGGGAAAGATCGGGATGCATTGGGTCAAATGGACAATGAGGACAGTAATGATTGCAGCAAACGTAAAGCTGCACTGTTAAAAAAGTTTAACTGCAGAAGCATACAGAGCTAAATTCCATAAGCTCAGGAGCAGCCCTAATATGAACTACAAGGAGCTAGCCATGAAACAACGTCAGTTTTTAAAACGTTGGGAAGGAATTGAAGCAAACTCTCTAGATAAAATTGAAAATGCTATTTTGTTAGAACAGTTTTTTTGGGCATGCCCAGCAGAGCTGAAAATCTGGCTGGAGGACCGAGATCCCAAAACAGTGCAAGAGGCTGCTGAATTCTCGGACCGCTATGCCAAGAACAGACCTGTTCTGAGAGTGAATGGGATGGGTGTGCCAGTGCAGAAAGGGAAAAGCATGCCTTCAGAGCAGCTATATCCCTCACTGCCTCCACTGAAACCAGTTAGCCCCAGGTTTCAAAGAAAAGAGTTCTCTAAGAAAATAAATAAATTTTGGGTTTGTAAAGAAACTGGGCATATTGCCAGACAGTGTCCCAAAAGGACAAATAGTGTACAAAATAGTGCTAGGAAAGAAGTGGGTTGTTTGTGTGTTCCTGGAAGCATGCCTGTGGACATGAGGGAACACATGCACCCAGTCACGGTGAATGGTGTACAGACACAAGGGTTAAGGGACACGGGGCATCCCTGAGATTGGTGAAAGGGGATCTGGTAGTAGTAGTAAAAAACTTTATTTTTATACAGGAAAAGTACATGTCATTTGGATAATACTATCCAGTTTTCAAGACAGTCCTGTGCAAAATTTCCAAGTTTCACATAATCACACCAATTATAGACAAACAGTTAAATACATACTTTAAATAAAAACACACACACACACACTACACACAACGACAAGATTATAAGACAACAACAATATCACACACATGTACATAAAAAAACCTGATGCATCTTTAACCCCTTAAGAAATTTTTTAACAGTTTTCACAGATCGCAGTGAAGGAGGGAGTGTATTCCAACATGCTGATGCTTGTGATACTAGTGTTCTGTCCCCAAATTGATTTTTTCGCTTATCTGGATCAATTCTGTAAGCGTGGTCAGCTTATACCCAATGAATTTATAACAGTACAAGACTTCAATGAGAGGAGAAAACATTGCCACTCGCTAGTGTTCTCCTAGACTGGGGTGAAACAGGGGGAACTGTGCAACAGGTGGCTGTAGCCAAAACATTAACAGTTGACGTCATCCTTGGCAACAATCTCAAAACAGGGGATGGTGTGTGCAGTTACCTGTAGCCAAGTAGCAAGAGAGAATTTTAGTCCTCTGAACCCCACAGAAGCCATTGTGGAAACAACTTGGAGGTTGGTTCCCCAGCCTGTGTCTCCTGATCGGGAGATGAATGAAAAGGGGGTAGAAATTTCCCCAGTAGCAGTTAACCACACCACTATGGAGGGTTACTCTGAAGAAGGAGTGGTGACCCATTGTCAGAGGGGTAGGGATGACAGTGATCCTGAGTGCCCTGACACTAGTGCTAGGGACCCTAGTTTAGAGACTGAAGGGGATCGGTCCCATGCCTTGGGAATGTGTAAGGAGTTTGCAGCAGCTCAGAAAAGTGACCCTAGTCAAGAGAAGCTGAGAGCTTGGGCAGACTCTGAGGGAGCACAGGGAGGTGACGGTAAACATAAAGTGTATTGGGAAAATGGACTGATGTATTCTTAGGATGTGAAGACAGAGGGAGGGGTGATAGGCAGGCAGCGTGTCGTTCCCCAGGGGTATCGTGAGCAGTTGCTCAAGACTGCAATGATATTCCCTTGTCTGGTCATCTGGGAATCGCATGCACTACACAGAGGTTGGCCCAGAATTTCTATTGCCCAACTTCACCCAGCAGGTGAAGGAATATTGCAGGTTTTGTCACTGGTGCCAAGAAATAAGGAAGGCAGGTAAGAAAACCCAAGCTGCCCTAATTTCATTGCCCATAGTGGAGGAGCCATTCCAGGGGTGGGACTGGATATTGCGGGGCCTTTAAATACCCCCAGCTCCTCTGGGAAGAGGTTCATATTGACTATGGTGAATTATGCTACCCGGTACCCTGAGGCATTTACCCTATCCTCACTGAGGACAGACAAAGTGGCAGATGCCTTACTTGGGATTTTCTCCCGTGTTGGGTTTCCGCAGGAGGTTATCAACGATCGAGGGGGTTCCTTCATGTTGGACCTGATGAAATGTTTGTGGGAGAAGTGTGGGGTGGTGCAGAGGTGCATGACACCTTATCACTCGCAAGCCAGTGGGCTTGTGGAAAGATTTAACTGTACCCTGAAGTCACTGCTCCAAGCGTTTGCTGAACAGCACGGGAGGGACATCGAGAAATACCTTCCCCACCTGTTTGCATACAGTGAGGTGCCCCAAGAGTCAAAAGGATTTTCCCCCTTCGAGCTCTTATATTGACACCGGGAATGTGGGCCCCTAGCCTTGATCCGGGAGGACTGGGAAGGCAAGCACGCCACCCAGGGAACTCTCATAGTGGAGTATGTCCTTAGGTTTAGGGAAAGGCTGAAGGAGCTTATGGGAACAGCCCAGAGCAACCTGGCAGCTGCCCAACAGAAACAAAAAGTGGGACGACCACAGAGCCAGAGTTTGCTCATACACGGTGTGTCAGGATGTCATGGTCCTTATTCCAGTCCGGAAAGACAAGCTGCAGGCTGAGTGGGCAGGACCGTACAAAGTAGTTAGGAAGGTAAATGACGTGAACTATATCATAGAGCTACCTGACAGAAGGCAGAAAGGATGTACCATGTCAACATGATGAAGCCATATGCTAATGGGGCTGACATGGTGTTTTCAGTATATAGTCCTGGGGAGGGGAAGGACGAAGGAGACCCCCTTCCGGTCTTGCTGGAAGACAGCAAGTGGGAGTCCTCTGTGGAGGTAGTTAAACTGTCACCCCAGCTGGCCCTGGACAAGATCTAGGAAGTAAGGGAGGTTCTAGCAGACTTTGCCCCACTGTTTAGCGCCAAGCCGGGACTAACACCCTTAGTGACGCACAATGTGGAGACAGGTACATAGATGCCCATACGATGGACAGCATATCGGAAGTCAGAGGCTGTCCAAAAGGACATTAGGAGGGAGGTGGAGGAAATGCTGGATTTAGGGGTAATCCAGAGATCCCACAGCCCCTGGGCCTCACCCGTAGTCCTTGTGCCAAAGCCAGATGGCTCTACTCATTTCTGTGTGGACTATCATGGAGTGAATGCAGTCACAAAGTCAGATGCCCACCCGATGCCCCGGACAGATGAACTCCTGGACAAGTTGGGAGGGGTGACCTACCTTATGACTATTGACCTGACAAAGGGGTATTGGCAGGTAGAGTTAATTGACAGAGCTAAGGAGAAGTTAGCCTTCATCACTCTGATAGGTGTATTTGAATTTAAAGTAATGCCTTTCGGAATGAAGAACACCCCGGCCACTTTCCAAAGGTTGGTGAACCAGGTGTTAAATGGTTCTGAGGATTACCCCATGGTGTACCTGGATGATATTGCCATCTTTAGTGCCAGCTGGGAGGAACACCTGTCCCACCTTAGGGAAGTGCTGGGCAAGATACAGAGTGCCGGGCTCACTGTCAAAGCAGAGAAGTGTCAGGTGGCCATGGCTGAAGTGGCATACCTCAGGCATGTTGTAGACCGGGGACAGCTCCGTCCTAACCAAGTGAAAATAGAGGTGATCAAGGCATGGCCCAGACCAGAAACGCAGAAGCAGATCAGGAGTTTTTTAGGGACAGCAGGGTACTATAGGAAATGTGTTCCCAATTACAGTGCCCTGGCTGCTCCCTTATCTGGCCTGGTAAAGAAAAGGATGCCTAAGAAAATTTCCTGGGAACCAGCCTGTGAAAAAGCATTTACCAGACTGAAGGAGGCACTGTGCAGTGCTCCTGTATTGACAAATCCTGACTATAGCAGACCCTTTATAGTTCAGACTAACGCCTCAGATGTAGGTATTGGGGCAGTACTGAGTCAGACATCCAACCAAGGGAAGATCACCCTGTAGTGTACCTATGTAAAAAATTACTTCCCAGGGGGCAGGAATACTCTACTGTGGAAAAAGAATGTCTTGCCATACTGTGGGCCCTAAAGAAGTTAGAGCCATACTTATATGGGCAGCATTTTGAGGTACAAATGGACCACAACCCCCTGATTTGGCTGACTCAAATGGGAAAAACTAATGGTAGACTATTAAAATGGAGTCTTGCCTTGCAAGGGTATGACATGACGATCTTACATAGGGCTGGAGAGACCAATCAGAACACAGATGTCTTGTCACATCTGTATGAGGAGTGAACTGACTTGGGAAGCACATCCCATGCAGGGGATAGAGACCCCAAATTCAGTCTAGGTGTGGAGGATTGTGACGCTTTGCCAGCTGGTTATGATTATTGTATGATATCTGTAATATACAATGTGGTATGTGAGTGTCTCACATGAGACATCCTGTGCTCTGGGTGCCCCCGCAGGTTTCAGCTACAGGAACTAACCAGGAGGAAATTAAAAGACTAGAGAGACTTAATTAAGGGTTTCCTGTTTTTCTGTTTAATTATAACTGACCCAGCTGCCAGGATATAGGGTTTGTAAACTTTTATGACGTCTTAGAGGAAAAACATGTCATCCCACCGTGGTGTGAAATGTTGTAAAATCTTTGACCTGCTTTGGGAACAGGAAACCACACAAGATCAAAGGAAAGGCTTGATTAAAGACTGTTATAATTTGGGAAATTAGTTTTTGCTGAAGTCACAGTATTTGAAATATCTCCTGACAGGAAGATCATTGTATATTTTTATATTCTAAAAGGAGGAGCTAGATGACATCATAGAATGGGTGTGTGAGAGAGACACAGTTTAACCTAGGACTTGTGTCTGATCTTAGTGACATATCTTTTTGGGCTCTTAAGAAACAAGATCTAACTATAAGCAATATAGAGGTAAGACATTAGATAGAAAAAGTCTAATTGTATTGTGGTAGGAGTTCTTGTTTGTACTTTTCCTTGTTTTCTTTTAAGTGAGTGTATGCTCTTGGATATATTGTTCTGTGTTTACATTTTTCATGCTTTTATCATCTTTAAGTAAAGTACCATTTATGTTTAAAACGACTGCCTGGGTGTGTTTTCGAAGTTCTTTTTTGTATGTGATGTATACGTGGCTAGGTTGACAGCTGTTCTGAAGGGCTTGATGGTGTTACCAAACTGGGAAAAGGTAAGAATATACCTAAGGTCTTTTATAGAGTTTTAAGGGTTCATTTTGGATACCTGGTTAGGTGCCCTTAGGTGAAAGATATCTTGCATCCCCCCGAAGAGCAGATTATCTGAGCCTGTACATTTGGGTACGCTAGCATAAGGTTCACAGTTTGAATCTCCCTAGAACTTGAGACTAAAGGTGATTTGGACCCACAAGGAGACAGGAGGGTTACCCTGTGTGTTATCTGTTCACACTCTTGCGCTCGGAGGTTGGCACTGTGGGAGCAGAGGGCCTGACCTGCTGAGTGTGTTTGTGACACCCTTTGCCACAACAAAGATTGCCTCACATCTGAAGTCTGCTATGAACTGGTCACAAAGACAGTGCTCCTGGTATTTGATTATGCAGATGTGGTCTGTAGCACTGTCCCTTCTTTTCCCTGGCCGGCTGGACACCCTGTGCAGTGCCTTCTGCCATTTCACTGATAGTGATCCTCCTCGTTCTCATTGCTGCTTCCTTTACTCTTCCATCTCCATCCCGCCTCTTCCCTCTCACTGCTTTATGCACTGTGTGTCCCTGGTCTCTAAATGTTGGTTTGACTCTGCCTCCCTATCTCTCTTCTCTCCTCTTCCCTCTGTCTCATATGCTCTTTGCCCTTCACTCTCATGACTCTTGTACCTTTTCCATTCCATACTGCAACTCTGTTGCTGAGCAATCTGTTTTCTCCTTTTATCTTCCTTCCATGTGGAACAATCTCTCCACCACCCTTCATCCCTTCTCATGCCCCTTTTCCTCCAGTGCCGGCTGAAACCCAAAGTGCCTCTGCCAGTGAAAATACGCCATTAATCTTAGCCAGTTTACTGCTCTACCTGTTTACTCCATTGATCTTTGCTTTTAATTTTAGCCTGTTACTGTTATTGTATTTATTTGCTGTATTAATGCACCTACCTTCATACATATTTTTTTTAATCTTGCACCTTACTGCTGTGTATGTTTTATATGTTTGTATTATATGTGTAACTTGTCTCCCTATCCCCCACCCCGTTCCCGGTTCACACCTGAAAGAGCCTTGGCTCACTGTGCCTTTCCCTGTTACCAATTTACCAATTTTCAATAAATAAACTGTCATCTCTTCCTCTGTAACTTGATTACAATCATGTCTTGAGGTACTTAACTGCAAACTGTTTAAAACTCAACCAAGCCATAACTGTCTCAATGCTTTTTGGTATGTGGAAATGCCTGCTAAGTGCTCTGAACCTGAGTATTACATCTGAGGATGTGAACACCCTAAATTTTGTTTCTCAGTACACATATCATGGCTTTATTCTTGATCAGTCCCTTGATTTGCATAGATACATAGATGTTGTCAGCAGATAAGGGCCTTGTGGCCCATCCAGTCTACCCTATCCCTCTTTCTAATGTTTAAGGTACCCTAGATGCTACAACAAGTTCCCCCCTTTCACCCTAGCTTGATAATTCCCATGTGCCTATCCCATGCATTCTTGAATCCCTGCACCGTGGCCACCCACACCACTTCCTGGGGGGGAAACTGTTCGATCTCTCCACCACCTTTTCAGTGAAGTAGAATTTCCTGAAGTTCCCCCTAACTTTTCCCCCTTTAGTCTCATGCTGTGCCCCCTTGTTCTGCTATTTCTCTTCATGCGAAAGATGCTTCCCTCTGGTACCCTATTGATCCCCATCAGATACTTAAAGGTCTCTATCATGTCCCCCCCCCCTCCTTTCCTCCAGGGAGTACATACTGAGAGCTCTGAGTCTCTCCTCATACGACTTATGCTGCATCCCAGACACCATTTTTGTTGTCCACTTCTGTACTGTCTCCATCCTGTCTGTCTTTTTGCAGATGGGGCCTCCAGAACTGAACACAGTACTCTAGATGAGGCCTTACTAAGGAGTTGTACAATGATACCACCACTTCCCTCCTTCTACTTGTTATACCCCTATCTGTGCACCCTAGTATTCTGTTAGTCTTTCCGGCTGCTTTGCCGCACTGTTTAGCCACTTTGAGATTGTCTTCTATGACTACCCCTAGATCCCGTTCCTCTTTGGTGGCCTCCAGTGTTACCCTATCTAGTTCATACTTGACCCTAGGACTCCCTCTCCCCAGATGCATAATCCTGCATTTTTCTGCATTGAAACCCAACTGCTATTCCCTGGACCAGTTTTCTAGCCTCTTCAGATCTCTTCTTATTTTTTCTATACCTTCCTGTGTATCTACCCTGTTACATAAGGCAGTAGGAGGCAGTATAGCGCAGTGGTTTAAGGCATACCTCTCAACCTTTTTTCCCCCAGATGTGGAACATTGCCTCTCAGAATGTGGAACAATTGAGCAAAATGTGGAACACTTAATCAAATCTTTACCAAAGAAGCTCAGAACACTGTTAAAATGTTTGCATTTATGTTCAGAAAGTCTGTTATTAATTGAATGATATGTTTTTTGCATCATTTACTATAGATTTTTGCTTTAGAATGTAAATACTGAATGTGGGACAAGTCCTCACAATGTGGAACAGGGAGCTTTTGTGAAGTAAAATGAGGAACGTTCCTCACAATGTGATACAGTTGAGAGGTATGATTTAAGGCTCTGAGCTGCAAATCTGGTGACATCCAGCAGACCAGACCTGGGTTTGAATCCCATAGCTTCCACTTGCGTACTGTGTGACCCAGAGCAAGTCACTTAACTTCCTTGTGCTCCCAGGTCGCTCCTGTAAAAGCTTTCAGCTTAGTGTGCTACTCCTGGTTAAACAACTAAATAAAATAAAAAAAAAAAAAAGCTTTGTATCATCCGCGAACAGGCTAACCCTCCCTTCTAGACCATCTGCAATATCGCTTATGAAGACATTGAGGAGCACTGGTCCCAGCACTGATCCCTTGGGTATGCCACTTGTTACCCATCCCTCCTGTGAGCTAACCCCATTTACCACCACTCTTTGTGTTCTGTTACTCAACCAGTTTCTAACCCACGTGACTACCTTTGTCCCCACTCTCAGATTTGCCAGCTTGTGGATTAGTCTCATGTGTGGGACTGTGTCAAAGGCCTTCCTGAAGTCCAAATAGGCCTCATCTACCACTCTGCCCTGGTCTATTTCCTTTGTCACCCACTCAAAGAAATCAATCAAGTTGGTCTGGCATGACCTCCCTGCCGTGAATCCATGTTGCCTTGGGTCCAGCAGCCCCTTTGTCTCTAGGTAGTCCATCAGCCTTTCCTTAAGCAGGGTTTCTATCATTTTACGTACTATCGAGGTCAAACTGACAGGGTGGTAGTTTTCTGCTTCCTTCTTGCTACCACTTTTGTGCAAGGGTACCACTTGTGCCCTCCTCCTGTCCTCCAGAACCATGCCTGTTTCCTGTGATCCACTGAACAGCTTAGCCAGAGGATTAGCCAATTCCTCCCAGAGCTCCTTTAGGATCCTTGGGTGTATCCCATCTGGCCCCTTAGCTTTATCGGCCATAAGCCGTTCTAGTGCTATTTTTACTCTGTCCTCTGAAAAAGGTCTAATGTCCGCCCCTTCTCCCTGTTTTACCCTTCTTCATTACTGCAGGACCATCCCCATTGCCTTCTTCCATGAATACAGAGGAGAAGTATTTGTTGAGGAAGGTCACCTTCTTAATGTGTTTCTCCACTACCCTGCTTCCCTCTTCCCTAAGTCTCACAATCCCCCCATCTTCCTCTTCTCACTAATATACTCGAAGAATGCCTTCCCTCCTTCCTTCACTGATTTAGCTAGCTTTTCCTCGGTTTTGGCCTTCACTGCCCTTACTGTCTTGTTCACTTCCCTTCATTTTTTTAGATATTCTTACCTGTCCTCCTTGCTTTGTGTTGCCTTGTATCTCAGAGATGCCATCTTTTTTCCTCTTACTTACTCTGCCACTCCCCTGGAGAACCACAGTGGTTTCCTCTTTCTTTTGCTGTTGCTGCAGGACCTGGCACAATGGTTTGCTACTAGGTGTAGGGCTTCCCTTATCTTATCACACTGTTCCACCACTCCCCTTATGTCATCGTATCCCTGCATAGCCTTCCTGAATTCGTCCTTCATCTTACCAAAGTCTGCCCTCCTGAAATCCAAGATTCTAGTCCTTGTGTGGCTAGCCTTCTGCCTTGTACTTATGGTGAACCCCACAGCTTGATGGTCACTAGTCCCTAGGTTCCCACCCACCGTGACTTCCTTTATCCTGTCCCCATTGCTTAGGACAAGATTCAGAACTGCATTCTCCCTTTTAGGCTCCCTCACTAGCTGCGTGAGACCCACCCCTTGCAGGGATTGCAGAAATCCTTTACTCCTGGCTGAGGCTGCCGCTGGGATGCTCCAGTCCACATCCAGCAAGTTGAAGTCACCCATCAGCAGCAATTCACCCTTTGTTATCATGTTCTCCATAGTCTCCAGCAGTTCGCTGTCTACATCCACCGCCTGCCCTGGGGCCTGTATATCACTCCCGTTCTAAGTACTGTTCCCTTCCCCACCTCCAGGGTTACCCACAGCACCTCTGCTTTCCCCCGTTGTCTTCTGGGACTGTTACTTTTATCCCTTCCCTAACGTACAATGCCACTCCTCCCTCCTTCTTGCCTTCCCTGTCCTGCCTGTGCAGCGTGTACCCTGGAATGGCTAGCTCCCAGGCATGGTTGCTGTTGCACCATGTCTCTGTGACCGCTGTGATATCCGGGTCCTCGGAGGCCATTAATGCCACAAGTTCCAGGATTTTGTTATCCAGGCTGCGGGCCTTGGTGCACATAGCCTTCCAATCACGGCCCCTCCTCTGCTATAACCCCAGTACCATCCCCCCTTTTCTGTGTCTGCCCCTCCTGTACTTTGCCTAAGGTCCCTCCTTTTTTACCATTGGCCACTCCTTGCTCGTGGTCATACCTGTTTTTGATAGTCCAATGTTGGGAGGTTCCTTCCATTCACCGATCCCCTTACCTTCATATCTTTCTACTGCTTCCTCGTTCAGGTCTTCTTCTCTGTGCTGAAGACCTCCCAGTTTAAACCCTCTAAGAAGACCTCTAGTTTTTACCTTAGCACTCTTGCTTCTTCTCTGGTGAGATGCAGACCATCATGCTTGAAGAGCTTCCTGTCCCAGAAGGTCCTCCAGTCTCCAATGTAGTGCATCCTGTTATCTGCGCACCACCCCTGGAGCCACCAGTTTAATTCCCTGATCTCTTCATTCCTGATCTTGTCCTCACTTCTGCCCTTCCTCCCAACCGACAACACCCCTGAGAAGGCCAGATGTGTTGCATACTCCTTTAGGCTCTCCCCCAGGGTCTTCATGTCTGTCTTAGCCTCTTCCACAGTCCTATATGCTATGTCCATTTTTCCCAAGGTGGACAATGATCCCTGCAAAGTCCTGATCTCTTCTCACCGGCTGTCCTACTCTGTCCTTAGCTCTCCTTGCAGATGCACCTGGCATGCATTTCACCATGGTTTCAGCTCCCTTTGCACTAATGGACTGTGCCTCCACTTCTCGCAACATAGAATCTCCCACAACCAGAATTCTCCTGTTGCTCTGTGTATTCTTCCTCTCCTTCCTTTTACCTCCTTCCTACTTTCTTGTATCAGGTTTGTCCTGCTTGATTCTTCCTTCTTCCTCACCTGGTTTCTGTCCCCTGGCTGGGGGGGACAAAACGATTCTGGATGTGGATGGCATGTAGCTGGCAGTGCCCTATCTTAGCCCTAAGTGCCCCGCTGCCTCCTCCCACCACCCTCCATCCCTCAAGACCCGTGGGCCTTTGGGAAGTTGGTGGGTAAGGGGGGTGGTGGGCATCCCCAATCCAGTCTCCTCTGCAGCTTTGTGATCTCTTCTCTTGCCTGCCATAGTTCCCTCTGTAGTTCCGCAACTATCCTGCAGAAATGGCACCCCAGTCTCCAGAGTGTCTGCCTCACTACCAGCTCTCTCTGCAGCTCTGGCAGATCTGGATGTCCATGTCTGTTTTCCTCCTGACCTGTGGGTGTCACTGTTTCTTTCTCACTTCACTGCGGCTTCTCTGTCCTCTCTTTCTGGTCTCACTGATGTCTTCCTTTGGGAGTCCTGCAGGAAGTTCCCTTGGGCTTCTATAAATGTAGAAAGAACCTAGGTGGAAGGGAGAGTAGTACTATTACCACCCCTTAGCAGTAGCCATTTAAGCAATAAACCACGAAAGGGTGTGGGTGATGCTGGGTTTACCCACGCCTGGCGTGGTTCGGTCATGAGGCTACAGGCCGAGTGACCAAACCATTCAGGCGTGGGTAAATCCCAGCATAACCCACACCCGGTCGTGGTTTATTGCGATTATACCATGTCTCCCCCTTTTCTTTTATTTGAAAAAATAAATAGAAAGTTTTTTTGGAGGGTGTTTAATTTATTTGTTGTGTATTTATTACTCCACCGGAATAAATAGTTCTTTAGGAACTGGTTGGTAGTAGTAGAAGCAGCAAGTTTGTTATACACACACACACACACACACACACACACACACACACAGACAAACAGACTGACACATTCCACTATCTATGTTTGTTTCTTTTCCCGAATTTCTATATGCTGGAGAGTGATGTGCAATTATTTGGCGCGCAGGCAGCAGTTGTTTAAGTGCGGCGTGGAACAGCAGTTGCTCGTAGTTGGGCTGCATTATCTCCAATCAGCTTAACAAATATTTTAAGATGTTGACTAATGCTTAACAGGGGAAAGTGTATCTGAATTAAAACAAGGCATAGAAGTTATAGAAATAACTGCTGAAAACCCGATCCGTCATGCTGTACAGGTGCATGCCCAGTATCACGGCTCAGGTTTTCGGATGTTATTTTTGTAACTTCTACCCCTCGTTTTTTATTCAGACACACTTTTCCCAGTTCAGCATAACTGCGGGCAGTAAAACAGATGCTTTGTTGAATGGGTATTGTGGGAGGCATGTACAATATACAAACGTGAAATGGGATTGTAAACCAGCAATCACGGTTTAGCAGGGATTTAAAATGGTGGGCGTACGTTTGGTGAGTGAGGGCTCAAATTTATTTTAGAGATGTGGCTGACTGGCACCTTTACTGTTGGTAATGCTAGATTTTACAACAGTGGTAAGGTGCCAGCCTGCTGTTGTGATTGGTTGTTTTGCGAGGTGCATGGTATAATAGCAGTTAAGTGATGGGGGAGGGGGAGATGTAGCAGATTCCCCTCTTCCTGTCCAAATGCTAGCTCCCTTTCAGTTGTTAGCTTTTTTCTCCAAAATTAAGTGCTTTTAAAACAAATGCTAGCTCCCTCTTAGCTGCTGGCGTCCCTCTCCAAATGAGGTGCTTTTAAAAGTAAATGCTAGCTCCCTTTCAGCTGCTAGCTGCTGCTTCTAAAAACTGAAGCAAAATGGAGCTGGGGCACAAACTGACTCTTACACATTCAGTTTCTGGTCTCTAAATCCCACAGAAAGTTTGGAGCCCTTTACAAAGTAATAGCAGTGTCAGTGGCTCAACAGGCTGCACACTTGCCTCTGAGGCCAGAACATCAGAAGGGTGTGAGTTCTAGCCCCACACTGGGAATGTGGGATAAATCCAGTACTGACACTGTAGTGCAGCAAGGGGGAAGGGGTGCTGAACTTCTGAGGTCTCATCTTTTGGATGAGATGTTAAACTGAGGTTGCATCTGCTTGTTCTGGTGGTTGTTCAGGTGGACATTAAAGATCCCATGGCACTTCTTGAAAAAAGAGTAAGGGAATTTTTTATTAATACTTCAAATAATTCATCAATTCAGATACATCAACAGCATGTGGAAAATAATATGTCAGAAACAATCCATTCAGTAAGAAGTAAATTTCAACAATGTTTCCCCTTCCCCTCCAAGGGTAACATCAAAAACATCTTAAAGGGACACTGTCGGCCCTCTTAGGGCTCAAAGTGTTCCTAGTTTAACAAGCATTTGTCAATGCCAAATGTTGTCTCGCTGGCATTGGCATTGGTAGTGCAGGAGTTAGAGATGCCTAATAGGAATGACAGTGAAGTATGGAACTGATGCCAACCCAACCCCCACCCTGCAGAGACTGACAGGCACTGGGGTGTGCCTTTGGGGCGTCAGCTATAACGCTCATACCATTTTACCTCACCCTACCCTGTAGACACTGGTAAGTGTCGTGGTGTGCTTTGGGGTCTTTGGGGTCTTACCCCATTCCATAAGGAAATACGCTGAGATGAGTGCAACATAGGAGAATGGGGTGAACATTTGGTCCGAACACTCCAAGGCACACCTCGATGCCTGTCACTGGCTGCAGGGCGGGGGTGGGGGTGGAATGGTGTGAGCATTACAGCCAATGATCCCAAGTCACACCCCTGACACCTGGCAGTCTCTACAGGGTGGGGTGTTATAGTTGGAAGCCCTAATGTTGTAGGCGTTTATTGGTATTTTCACTCCAAATTTTCAGCATAGGCTTTTTGTGACCCCACCTCATGAAGAACAGCATAATCAGTTTGTTAGCTGAAAGGTGGTTTTGCACAGTGGGCAGTGGCTATGCCATTTGGCAACACAGGGACGAAAACACATTTTGGACAGGATGTGGAAAATGACAACTGCATTGTTCATGAGCTGGGCCCCGTGTTTACTGCAGCAAAGGGGACCTACATTCTGCAGCAGGACCTCATACTTTCTGCGGCAGAACAACTGCTGATTCTGTAGCCATTCTGCGGCAGATAAATTGTGGTTAAACAGCATACCTTCAAGGGAATTAAGTCTTACTTTACCATTTGACTGCCTTCGTGCAACCACTCCGCTACACTGAAAGTGGAACAACAGTATGTAGTCTTCTTATCACAAATATTAAACCCAAACCTGGTGTTCTCTTTTAATGACTTTTCCCTCCCACCCCGAATTTGTAGGCTCATCTGTTCTTCTTCTGGAATTTGGAGGCTTTTGCTGTTCTCCTAGGTTATAATTGGAGGAGAAGATAAACACTCAGCTAAAATGACACAGAAGGCAAAACCTGCTTGGATTTCTTCTGGTTTATATTTACAGTTAGCAGATATAAAGAGAGACTCCAACTTGAAAGCCATTTTTTTTTCTGATTTTGATACATGTTGAGTGCACTGCGCAAATCTGTGTGTTGGAGGTTTGTCTTCCTGTAACAGTGATAGAGGGTGTAACTTGCAGTGTCTATATGATTTGTAGACGCCTGATTTTTATTTTGGGGAACACACTAAAAAATGCAAGCAAGTCATTCTTATTAAGCTAGAGTAGCCTTGATTAGCGTGTTTTCGTCCATCAACTGAGGGGGAGGTGGTGTTCTTCAGTCAATGACCCTCATTTCACTCATGTACAGCAGCAGCAATCAAACTCTCCATTCTGATTTTTTTTCCATACCTGCATGCTCCAGTTCTAATATACCCTGGTCCCAACTCTGTTGCAGCTGAGCTTGATGCCACCACTTAGACTGCAGGTTCAAATCTGCCAAGAAATTACTCTCACACTTGCAGGTGCAGATCTGAGGCCCACAAATCAAAACTGTGATCGATGTCCACCAGTGGGGATGGAGCCCTGTGCTAAGTCTGCTGCCAGCCCTGTGTTTCTGCAATCAGCTCCTCCTCCAATACCTGTCACCACCACACTGAGATCGATTCCACCTCCACGGGCATCACTAAATCTTTTCAGTTCTAGACTACTGCTCACCTTCCAGTTCTTCCTTCCAAATTCATCTTCCAAGGATTCAGTGTGCACCGTGAGCAGCCTCACAATGAACAATTAACATGGCTGAGCTAGCCACACCTACAGCTACACAGCAGCAAATCATAACTGACATGGACCTAATCAAGCCCTGCTACTCTTGCATCAGCCCCCCCCCCCCACATCACTGGCTGGACGGAGTTAGGCAACGAGCCAGCATGAGTCAAGATGCCATGTGGACACTAGCTTTTTGGCTTTGTTGCAGGCGGCATCAGTTTGTTGCCTCTTCTAATGAGCATCTATGCCATGGCATACTTAACATATCAGTAGCTATGCCCTTGCCTTGTGTGATTGCACAGCATAGCTAGCATTTCTGTAGCTGTGTGGCTGGGTTTCTTGATTTCTGCAGCCAGCACTGATTTCTGTGGTCAGCCGTAATTTCTGCGGCCACTGCTGCAACTGCAGAATTGCAGGAAACATGAGGCCTTGTTCAGGAGGAGGTGTAAAAAAATGGCAACGTTGAAAATCTGGAGTGAAAACATGAAAAATTGGTGAAGTCGTGAGCATGCATAGAAACTGCACAACACACATCCGTAACCCGATCATTTTTGGGATTTTTTTAGCCACATTTTCAACATAGGCATTTTGGGACCTTCCCTCATGAAAAGTGGCACTGTGATTTTGTTAATCTGTCCCAAAAGTTGATTTCCCACAGTGACCACGCCATTGTGCGCCACAGGTGCGGAAACACATTTTGAGCAGGCTGTGAAAAATGACAGCTGTACTGTTCATAAGGAGGTGTGGAAAAATGCCAGTGTTGAAAATCTGGCATGAAAATATTGCAAATTTGTGAAGTTACAAGGGTGTGTGGAAACTGTGCAACGCACACTTGAAACACAGTCATTTTATGGACTTTAGTCACCAAATTTTCAACATAGGCATTTTAGGACCTCTGCTCATGAACAGTGTCACCGTCATTTTCTCAAACTGTCCTGAAAACTGATTTTGCACAGCGACCTCGCTATATTGCGTTGGAAATGCAAAAACACATTTAGGCCAGGATATGTAAAATGACAGCTGTACTGTTCATAAGGAGGTGTGGAAAAATGCCAATTTTGAATATCTGGAGTGAAAATATTACAAATTCACGAAGTTATGAGCGTGCGTGGAAACAGCACAATGCACGCTCATAAAACAGCCATTTTTTGGAGTTTTGTCACCAAATTTTCAATATAGGCTTTTTGAGAGCCCCCCTCATGAACAGTGGCACTGTCCTTTTGTTACTCAGTCCCGAAAGGTGATTCCAGGCAGTGACTGCGAAATTACCATTCAGGATGGAATAACACCATGACAGTGACTGAATTCATGAGGAGGGGCCCCAATAACCCCATGTTGAAAATTTGGTGCAAAAATTCCAAAAAATGCCTGAGATATGCACCAAAATTGAAAAAACCCTATTTATGCCATTATACAGCTTACTGGCATTTCTTCGGTTCATGGTCGGCTTTGAAGAGTGCAGACATGTTCCTGGTCCACCGAAAATCATTGCGCCGGACTCCAGAGGTAAGTATGGGTGAGGGTGTGGGGAGGCAGGGTGCACAAGAGGGTGGGTGCAGGTTGGGCGGGGAGCTGGACAGACGCGGTGGACCGTTTCTTCTTTAACAGGTAAAAAAAAAAGACATTATGGACCTTTTTTTACAGGGTATTTGGCATGCTAGGGTGGGATCCCAGTGTGCCACCTGAGTGTTTGGGGGTCTAGCTGATGAGGATTGGGCACCTAGCAGTATATACCTAAGGGGGCAAGAGCCAAGGGATTGGGCACCTCCGACATAACAAATGGGGGTGCATTATGCTGATGGGAGGGCTCCCCATCGTCCATAAACTGGGTCAGGGCATGCCGACATGGGGATTAGGCACCCGAAATCGGCATTGTGGCAGGCAGTGTGCCGCCATGTTTCCTCTAATGTTTCACCAGGCAAGGCACGTCGGGAGGTGCTGCTGCGAATGACGAGCTTTGCTGTCATTGCAGTGGACCTTTCCTTATATGTGCTCACCACATTATGTATTCCTGGTGTGGCTTCTGCATGCTGGCTTATTAGGGAATGAGGGACGCACCTACTGATGTGTACCCTGCATTCGCCCAACAGTGATCACGCCTCAAAATCTGCTATTAATGCAATATGTTGGCTGTCACGCAAGCGCAAGCCAACATAAAAAGCACAATTTATGACTGCCAAAATTCTGTAAAGATTGTTGTTGTAGCTGGTAGTTTGATTCTGACTCTTATTTTCTTTAAAAAGTGAAAAACAGACTGCCCAACATGCTGGTGTTGCCACACCAAAACAGGTTTGTTTGCATTCCTTGATCAGCTCCAGATGCAACTTTCCTGGACCTGGGAACACCCACAACACAGTCTAGCCCCTCATGATGCAGTGGGAGTTTAGGAGGCTACTGTCTTATGAGTAACTGCACTTTTTGGGTGTGTTTCTAATGCTCAGGAAGCATGTAGTAAGAACAGATCCAGGACTGTAAACAAAACAAGGTTGTTTATAAATGTACATTGCCATGCATTTCAGTTCTACTAAACAAGGAGACAGACAAAACAAACACCAACATCAGTGAATTTTAGAGAGGGTAAGCAATCATAAAATGTAGGTTTATAACTAGAAGTAATATGATGAAAAACAGGTTGACAGTGTCCCTTTAAAGTCCTTCCATTGAAGTCTGTACTGAAATAAGAAAATATACTCTGATCAGTATTAAAATTCATACTGTCAAAAATTAAGTAAATATAAAATTCATTTTAAATGGTTATATAAGAAAGAAGTTCCTAGTAATCCTATGCAACTTTTAAGGAAAAAAATCCTAATGTACAGTATAGGCTATTATAATTTTCCTTAATACTTAACCCGTGTCCAACCAATTAGTATTTCTCCACCACAGTTTGTGTTGTTTGGGAGGATATTTCCACCTCTCTTCATATTTTAGTCTCCTTATATCCTGTAATGCCATATGATAAACCTGTTCAACAGATAGTACTTGTTTCCTTATTGTTAAGGCACATCTTGCTTGCCACAACTGATATTTGATGCATAATCGAATTAATTGCATTGTATTCGTGTCACTTTTGGACCAAGAGGGAAGGAAAGATGCCTAAAAATAACATGCTAGGTGTTATAAAAGGGAGCAAATATCCATATTTTCTTTAAGTAAGACCAAAATGAGGAAGCAAAGGAACATTCAAAATAGAGGTGCTCCATTGTTTCTGGTACTTCTATGCATGAATCCATTCTTGGGCAATTTCTGTCAGTAATTTATTTATGTTTCTGATTATATTTTACTCCTAACTTCCCAGGCACACACAACCACATTATCCCACATGTGTGGGGGAGTTCTATGACAACTTAGCATGTTGCAAACTATGTCGATTTATTTTTGGGATCTCAGCCCATAATAAGGCATTTCATAATAATGATCAGCCAAAATCATATTATACAAGTCGTTCCTATTTATGGATATCAACTGTTGTTTTGTTTTTTTCCATAGCTTTAATTTACTGAAGGTACAGTGCAGTGATTCTGAAAGATCAGATAAAGGTTTCTGTTTATGGATAGGTTGATGTAACTCCCAAGTTTTCAGTATGGGTCCTATAATATCTAAGATCCATGGGGACCACATTTTTAGATTGGGTGTTAAAATTGGGACAATGTTATGATATAGAAAAATACAGTGGAAAATACTAATGGATTAATCATTCCTAGACCACCATGTGCTATTGGTAAGTAAGCAACACCTGTTTTTGTTGGATTAAGCTGATTGTCCCACAAACATTAAATGAAAACACTAAATAATACTGTTTCTAATGATTTGGAGAGAGGGAACAGTATGCTTAAATAACAACATCGGAATGAGGAATGTCTTAATCATATAAATCCTTTTTTTTGGACATAACACCATTTATTCCGATTTGAAATCCAGTTGACACTTCTTTAAGCTGTATGTCCCAATTATAAAACTGCATATCTTGAGGACCAAAATATATTCCTAAAGTTTTATGGTATCCTTGATGTATTAGGACTCCTAGTATGTCCTTAGGTAACTTCTCCAACTGTCCTATTGGTAAACGGTAAGTTTTTTCAAAGTTAATTTCTGAACCTGAGGTAGCAGAAAATTCTGACAATACTTTTCCTGTGTCTGTACCTGAGTTCTGATCCACCAGTATAAGGCAGACATCGTCTGCATACACAATGGAACATATGGGGAGATCGTCACTACCTATGGATAGCTCTACTGTCTGTTGTGAGTGATTCAATTTTTGTATAGAGGATCCAAAGTAAGTGTATAAAGAAGGAGACTTAGTGGACATCCCTGACGTACCCCTCTCTGAACTGGGCATCTGTTCCCCACCCACCCATTAACATAAGGTACTATGGAAGCATTCAAAAAGCATGTTTTTATCCATGTAATGAAGTTATCATGGAATCTGTACTCTTCTAAGCAAGACCACAAATACGAATGTTCAGCTCTATCAAATGCTTTATTTGGATCTATACTGAGCAAGAATCCCATCAATCCCCCCTCCTGTCCTTTTGTCATTATCTCTCTTATTAAAATGAGTGCATCCAAAATTTTTCTCGAGGGGACCCCACAAAATTGTGTGCGGTGAATAATACTATCTAAAACTACAGACACTCTATTACTCAATAGTTTTGTTAGTATTTTAGAATCAGGCCTGGATATTCAAACTGCGCCAGGCTGTGGCGTAAGCCTGGGCATAGCTCAACTTTGTTGTGCAGGGGTGTGGCCTGGGTGATATTCAACGGAGCTGTGCTATGGCTCAGCAGCTTTGAATATCGCACCCTGGCCACCCCCACTGTGCATGGCACAGTGGCACTGCGCCAGCGCAAGTAGCCAGAGTGGAGCATGGAGATGCACTAGCACAAGTGCCATTGTGCCATTCACAGCACCTGCGATATTCAAAAGGGGACATGCAAATGGGGCCATAATTTATGCAAGGTGCACATGGAGCCATTTGCTTATCATTATAGCCCCATTTGCAACCCATTAGCATGCAGGTGCGCTGACCCCTGATGACTTGCGCCTGGCGCCATGTCAGGCAGCAGCCGTCAGGGACCGATGCCACCTGCAGCCCAATTGCGGGCATTTGTCTAAAACAGAAATCCTTGTCTAATATACCTGGTGGTCCAGTGGACCACTATGTGCCCGATCACGGGCATCAGTATAATAAACCCCCCCGTCCAATATCCCTGGTGGTCCCGTGGACCGCTATGTGCCCAATCGTGGGCATCGGTATAATAAACCCCCCGTCCAATATCCCTGGTTGTCCAGTGGACCGCTATGTGCCCAATCGCAGGCATCAGTATAATAAACCCACCCCGTCCAATATCCCTGGTGGTCCAGTGGACCACTATGTGCCTGATCACGGGCATTGATATAATAAACCCCCCCCCCCACCAATATCCCTGGTGGTCCAGTGGACCGCACTCTGCCTGATCGTGGGCATCTGTAAAACATAAAAAAGACCTATTACCCTGGTGGTCTAGTGTACCCCCCACCCGCCCACTGAGCTCCACTGCCCCATCCCCCCCATCAGCCAGCGGGCGGAAGCACCCCACCCGCCTGCCGCCCTGCCGCCCACTGACTGACAGCTCGGTAGGGCTGCACGCCCAGTGGTTCACAGCATGAGCCAATGGGCGTGCAGCCCATACCGTACTACTCATTCCAGATATGTGAATGATTCATTCACATATCTGGACTGTACAACACCACCTCTGCGCTGGTCTCTGTTACTTCTGGGATAAGGGCTGCCATGGACCAGGGCAGACTCTCTGGGGCCATCTTTATTGATCTTTCTAAAGCCTTTGACCTTGTTGACCGTGCCTTGCTATGCTCTCAACTTGGGTCTTTGGGCTTATCCCCTCCGGCCCTGAGTTGGTTCTCCAACTACCTTCATGGAAGGCAGCAACTGACCAAATATAGTAAGGTGCTCTCGGATGCCACCCCTGTGTCCTTGGGGTCCCCAAGGGGTCAGTCCTTGGGCCCCTGCTTTTTTCCATCTTCATCAACGACCTTCCCTCTTCGGCGGCCTCCTGCAGGACTGATGACCTTGTTATCCTCACTCATTCAAAGGATATTGGGGTCATTAACCACCAACTGAGTGAGGGTTTCAGGACTGTCCATTCCTGGATATCATCCCATAAGCTGGTCCTAAATCTTAAAAAGATCCAGGCCATGCTGTTCGGTTCCCTGGCCAAGTTAAAGGTCTCGTCTGTTCCTATGTGCATCTCGGGTATTGATGGCACTCCTGTTCTCACCACCAATTCCGTCAAATACCTTGGGGTGACACTTGACCCGCAGCTCGATCTTGGTCAGCATATCCAAAATGCGTGTAGAGCTGTTAACTGGAAATTGGGTCTGGCTTACAGGGCAAAGAATAACCTTACTCTGGCTGCTCGCCTAGCACTGTCTAGAGGGGTGTTTCTACCATCCCTCTGTTATGGGCTCCTTCTGTCTGCCAATACCTCCAAGATCCACCTCTCTAGATGGACTGTTGCCTATAATAACATCTGCTGTTTTGCTCTTGGAGTCCCTCATCTCACTCACCACTGTGATCTGTACAGTAAGCTCAACTGGCTCTCCCCACCCAATTATTTGAATTTTGTTGTGGGCAGCTTCACGGGTAAGGTACTGGGTACTGGCACCCCCCCCTGGACTGGCGGAGCTCCTTGTGCCAGTAGCCCCCGCTACCTACCCCCTAAGGTCACTGGGCCCTGCTATCCTTAAGGTCCCTCCTACTCCTACCAAAATGGGGGACAGGGACTTTGTGTCATGTGCCCCTAGACTGTGGAACTCCTTTCCTGTCCAGGTCTGGACCTCCCCCAGTCGGGTCTATGCACCTCCCTGTGGAACCACTGGAAGCTCTCATCAGTATGTGACTGTCTTAACCCTCCCTAATTAGCCTGGTCCTCTGCACAGTATACTTGAGAGTATTCATTCCATGTATCTTGCAAATGTGTAAATTTTGTATATATCTGTGTGTATATATATATATATATATATATATATATATTGCTGGTGATGCTGTGTCAGTGACGCTGTACTTTAGCATATTGACTATGATTACTGTCGTGACCTGAGATATCTTACTATGTATGTTATGCTTCTCCTGACATCTGTGTATCTGCCCTACTTACTTCAAATTGTACTCTATATGTTCTTTGATTTCCTGTACTCTCCTGGGTCGTACCTGAAAATAGGCATGTGTTTGTCTAGTGTACTTACCTGGTTAACAAAAGCTAAATAAATCCCGTTAACCAAAAACTGTTGCCCCAGATCCAACCCTTACTAGCCATATTTAAGTCACTCTCAGTCTGTAAATGGACATCTTGTAAAAAAAGAATATCCAGATTTGATTTCTGGAACAGGGCATATGTACTTAGCCCTTTCCTAGCAGACTGAAGACTGTTGGCATTCATGGAAGCCACTGTTACTGTGTACAGAGTCAGCCATAATTTTTTAAGTCACAGTATTTTTGTGGTGGTAGCTGTAGTTCCCATTCTTCTCCTGTGAGCCTTAGGATGAATTTCAGGGGGGATTTTCTGGGTCAGAAATAGTTTCCTGTTAGGAAGAATGGATTGATACATTGTCTGATTCCACATCAGCTTCAGAATCACCCCACTGTAAGGCCAAAAATTTATTAGGATCAATGACTTGATCTGTGTCCTCTGAGCCTTTTTTTGGTGCACTTTTTTTTACCCTTTCTTTCTTGCAACCTCCGTAAACTCAGTAATTATTTGCACTGGGGGTGGGGGAGGCATGTATTTGGGTAGGGTATCAGTTTCCGCTTTGGAATTTTGCAGTGGAATTTCTTGTGCAGTGGAAATAGATGAGGGTTGTGCTCCCAAAGGACCTGGGTTACCTCTCCCAGGTGGCGTATCCATAGACTTTTGTGTCTGATTAGGGTGTTTGGACGCTTTTCGAATATAATAGTCCCGGACACCAAAGTCTGCATTTTCATTGTTTCGAGCATCCCATGGACAGTTAGTGAAAACATGATCTTTTTCACATAAATTACAGCGGGGTGTATTGTAACAATGTGCACTTTGATGCCCAGTTTCCCCACAAAGTGTACATTTCAGTAATTCACAATTCAAACTAATGTGACGGCTTGATTCGCATGTACAGCTAGTGCGGGACTGTCCCAGGTAGAATACAAAAGCCTTTGTCTCAGCCTATATGAGAACAGTTTGGAAGATAGTTTATATCATTTACTGTTTGGTTTAGTCTCACTTTTATCTTTCATCCCCATTCCAGAAACCCTCCCATCTAGAATGGGTTCTGGATTGCCTTGAATGGAACATTGTTTTTCCAGCCAGTACACAATATCAGTTATATTTACTCCCTCATTCTGAAAGAGCACAGTGATAACTCAAAATGGTTGTGTAGTGAGGGGAATAACCTGAAATGGAACCATAGGGGGTTTGTTTTTAAGACTGAATACCTGTACCAGAAATGCTCCAATAACTCTGGTGTTCAAAATCTTATATCATAAGTGGATTCCCCTGGAGCATGTATTAGTGCATCCTAATGATTGTTTTATCAAGTTTTTACCAACATAAAATCTGTTTGGCGGTTCGTCCATTTCATCCATATATTTGAGCCATGTTGCATTCCTTCATTTTGCTAATTCTACCGGTTTATGAAATAAACTGTCATAAGTTGGGTTAGCTCTTTTATTGCCCCTGTGTTCTGTTGTTCTCATGTTTCCACAAGCAAACTGTATTGTGTCATTCTGCATTTCAGAGTCTGCATTTACTCTAGTCTCAGTGCTTGAAATGCCTACTTCTGAATTAGTAGGAACAGTACCTGTTACAGTTTGTCCAGTAGGAATTTGTGCCAAAGCCATGAAGTCCAGGTCTATACCTGAGAGGGAGCTATGTTCTAAGCCAGGCAATGGTATGTGTGGGTCTGGGATCCAAGTACTGGCAGCATCCTGTATCATCCTGCTTTTCATAATGCATCTTCTGGAGTCCATGTTGTGGGTTCTGAGCTGCGGCTCTCTTGGTCAATGGGTGCAGTCTCTTTGTTATTATCTGAGTTAACGGACTTGGCACCAAGTGCCAGTAGCTTTTTTGGACTGGCTGTTTCTGTATTAGATGATGAATCCATAGTTCTTTTCCTCTTTTTTTCCTCTTCTACTTTACTTTCAACTTGTGCAAGTTGTTTTTCTATATTTGAAAGTTGCAATGCTAATAAGGCCTGTTGATGTTGCAACAACTGTTCTGAATCTGCGAGTTCCTTTTCTCCAGCATCCTTCCCGTGATGAGGAGCCTGTATATTCAGCTCTGAAGTAACCTGGCAAGGTATTTCATGTGCAGGTAACTTTGTAGCAGTGTTTGCAGGACATCCTTCTCCTCCAGCATCTGAAGCCACACTGGAGTCTTCCATCTCACACACAGGAAGCATAATGCCTCCTGCAGCAAAAGTGGGGGAATTTTCATTATAAATAACATCAAGGAAAACACAGTACATTTGATAACATTTACAAATAAGAAGGTCCAAAAAACAAAATTATGTATATAAGACAACACAAAGAATATAACTCATAACAATAGCCCTACTACATTCTAATTTAGCAACCTCCCCCTTCCATACCCCATCACCTTTTGGTTCATTTATTTATTTACAAACCGGGGTTCTCCCTATAACCATTTCAAACTTCATTTCAACGTGATAAATGATACAAACTGTTTCCACCATTTAAACACCTTATTGGACGTGTGAAGTGCTTTATCTTTCACATAAACAGAGTTCATGGCTTGTTGCACTAAAATACTAAACATTTCATAGGACATCATTCTTTGGTATAATACCCACTGGCATCTTGCCTGCCATAGGTAAAATAAAAAAATAAAATACTGCTAAGGTTCCATCATGATATTTACTACGTAACATAGAAACATAGAATTTGACAGCAGATAATGACCACTTGGCCCACCTAGTCTGCCCATTTCCCTACCTAGCGGATAAGCTGCAGATCCTGGTTAACCAACAGCCTACTTCCTCCTACCCCCCATTAGAATTGCCTTATGTCTGTCTCATGCATTTTTGAATTCTCCCACTGTTTTTGACTCTACGACCTCCTCAGGAAGGCTGTTCCATGTATCCACAACCCTCTCTGTGAAGAAATGCTTCCTCACATTACCGCTGAGCCTTCTCCCCTCTATCTTCAAATTGTGCCTCCTTGTTTTTGCACATCTCTTTTTCTGAAAGATGCTACCCTCTTGGACTTTGTTGATTGCCTTGAGGTATTTGAAAGTTTCTATCATGTCCCCCCTCTCCCTCCTTTCCTCGAGGCTATACATCTTTAGTTCCTTTAGTCTTTCTTCTTATGTCTTCTGATGCAGACCCTGCATCATTTTGGTTGCCCTCCTCTGGACAGCCTCCACCCTGTCTATGTCTTTGTGGAGATGGGGTCTCCAGAACTGTCAAAAGTACTCCAGTTGTGGTCTTACCAACTGTCTGTACAGAGAGCCAACAACTTCCTGTTTTCTACTGGTGATGCCTCTCCCTATGCATCCCAGTATCTCCCCAGCCCTCCTTTCTGCCTTCTCACATTGCTGGCCAATCTTCAGGTCATCTGATATGACTACCCCCAGGTCCCTTTCCATTTTTGTTGTTGTCAGTATCTCACCCCCCATGGTGTACTCTTTCCCTGGGTTTTTGTTTCCCATGTGCATTATTTTGCACTTCTTTGCATTGAATCTAAGCTGCCACACATCTGACCATTCCTCCAACCTTGCCAAGTCCCTTTTCATCCTTTTCACCCCACCTTGTGTATCAACCCTGTTTCAGTTCTTTGTGTCATCTACAAAGAGACATACTTTCCCTTCCAGTTCCTCTGCAATGTCACTTATAAAGACATTAAAAAGGACTGGCCCCAGTACTGAGCCCTGCAGTACCCCACTAGTAACCCTCCTTTCTTCACTGTGGACTCCATTTACTATTACCCGCTGTGTCCTGTTGTCCAACCAGTGTTTTACCCAGGCTACCACCCTGGGGCCCACTCCCATGCTGGCTAATTTGTTTATTAATCTTTTGTGTGGTACTGTGTCAAATGCCTTGCTACGGTCTAGGTAGGCCATGTCCACAGCCCCTCCGTGGTCTACTGCTTTGGCCACCCAGTCAAAGAAATCAATTAGATTTATCTGACATGACCTTCTCACTGTGAAACCTTGCTGCCTTGGGTCCTGTGCCCCTCTGGCCTCTAGGTACTCAACAATTCTTTCCTTCAGAAGTGATTCCATCATTTTCCCTACCACTGAGGTCAAACTGACAGGTCTGTAGTTTCCTGCCTCTGTCTTGCTCCCACTTTTGTGAAGGGGAATCACATCCACCCTCCTCCAGTCCTCAGGTACCACACCATCCTCCTATGATTTATTAAAAAGGGTAGTCAGTGGTGTTGCTAGTTCTTCCTTAGTTCTTTTAGAATTCTGGGATGGATCCCATCAGGCCCCATTGCTTTATCCTCCTTCAGTTTTAAGAGTTCTTTCAGAACCCTTTCTTCTGTGAAAGGACTAATATCAACCCCCCTATCTAGAGTGCTTCTATTGACTGGATTAGGTACTTCCCCCTGCTTTTCCATTGTGAATACTGAGCAGAAGTATTTGTTCAGTATCCCTGCTTTTTCACTGTCGCGCTCTGCCCAACCACCTTACTCTTTGTTCAGCCTCAGTATCCTTGCCTTAGTCTTACTTTGCTCCCTAATGTACCTATAAATGGTTTTATCCCCCTTCTTAACTGAGTTGGCTATCTTTTCCTCAGTTTGGGCCTTTGCTATTCTGACTGCCTTACCCGCTTCCTTCTGTTTTAACTGGTACAGTTCTCTGTTCTGCTCCTTCTGTGTTTCCTTATACTTTCTGAATGCTGTCTTTTTCTCCCTCACCTTCCCCGCCACTTCTTTTGAGAACCATAGTGTTTTTTTCTTTCGTTTTGATTTGTTTATTTGCTTTGCACAAAGGCTTGTTGCCTCTGTGATGGCAGTTTTGATGTTTCCCCATTGTTGCTGCACCCCACTTTCTTGCCTGTTTGCTAGTGTTTTTCTGAGGCACTCTCCCATTTTGACAAAATCAGCCCTCCTGAAGTCCAGTACCTTTACTTTTGGGTGGCTTGACTCTACAGCTAAGTTTATCATGAACCACACTGTTTGGTGGTCACTTGTTCCCAGATGGCTACCCACTTCAAGATCAGAAATCCTCTCTCCGTCCCCATTTGAGAGTACCAGGTCTAAGATTGCTCTTTCCCGAATGGGTTCCAAAACTAGCTGTCTGAGGCATGCCCCCTGTAGGGCATCGAGAATGGCCCTGCTCTTGGATGTGGCTGCAGCAAAGGTGCTCCAGTCAACATCTGGCATATTCAGGTCCCCCATCAGCAATATCTCCCCTTTCTCGGCCATCCCAAGGATGCCTTTATTTATTTATTTATTTATACATCAGTTTACAACCTTTGAGCCAGAGGCTCATTTCCAAAGGTGCCTCGTCACATAGAGGACAGACAGAACACATTTAGATTACAGCATAAACATTTAGATTACAGCATAAAAGTCAGGTCTTTAGAGATATACAGAGTGTTTCATACATTTATACAATTTAGTTGCAATTACATTGATACAATTTAGTTGCAATTACATTGACATAGCTGAGCACATGCTAGTATTAACAGAGGCAAAATGCAATGGGGAGAGTTGTTGGGGGGGTGAGGTGGAGAGCTGCCCAGTGGGCATTGTCAAGTGTGGAGAGAATCAAGGCCATATTTAGAGACAGGAGCAGCTGCAAGTGCTAAATAGCTGGCTCCGAAGGGCAGTTTTGAAGTTGAAGATTATGGGGGCATTGGAGACGGAAGCAGGGAGAGAGTTAAACCAGGATGGAGCTCTGTAGCAGAAGGACCTCTGACCATGAGTGGTCCTGGATCTGGGAACCAGTAGAGTGGTCTTGTCAGAGGTTCGGGTTGCTATAGTGTGTTGGGTGTGGCGGATGGAGGCTGTCACCCCGGGAGAGGATAGTCCGATTAGAGTTTTTTTTTGTGATGAGGCAGGTTTGATAGCGTACCTCTTCATCTAGGTTAAGCAGCCTTGTCATAGAGTTGATAAGTGTGTGTGAGCCTGGGGGCACCAGTAATCAGCCTGCAGGCCTTATTTAGGGTGAGCGTAATTTTTTTGAGGGCGGTAGTGTCAGCAGTACCATAGACCAGCAGGCCATAGTCAACTAGAGACAGTACTGAAGATGTGACTGCAAGTCAGAGAGCGTCAGTGGGGAGGCAGTTTTTACAGCGGTAGAGGATGTCAAGCCTTGTGTTAGCAGCGGATGCAAGGGCATCAATGTGGGTGTGGTAGGTGAGGGCTGAGTCGAAAGAAACCCCAATATATTTATAGGAGCAGACTTGTTCAAGTGGTTGTTTGGTACTGGGGAGGATCTGGAGTGGGAAGTTGTTGGCTTTGTTTTGGGGGTGGGCAAAAAGCACTGTTTTGTTTTTTTTTGAGGTTAATGACAAGTCTGTGCTCTTTAAACCAGGCTTCGGCATCATTGTAGGATTGTTGCAGGGTGTTCTGGAGGGAGGTGTGATTGCGGTGGGTGGCAAAAATGACAGCATCATCTGCATACAGAAGAATTTTGCCAGAGCATGCACTGGGCAGGGTGTTTAAATAGAGTGAGAAGAGTAGGGGGCCCAGGATGGAGCCCTGGGGTACCCCTGAGCAGATGGGAAGAGTTTTGGAGAGTGTCCCATTGATTTTTACACATTGGGAGTGAGCAGATAGATAGCTGGTGCACCAGGCGAGAGGGCCAGCAGAGAAACCAGTGTGGCAGAGAGCATCCAGCAGAAGAGGGTGGGAGACAGTGTCAAAAGCCTTTGAGAGGTCAACGAACACTGCACCAGCTAGGGAGCTGGAGTCCAGGGAGGAGTGTAGAAAATTGGAGAACTCAACTAGTGCAGTGCCGGTACTGTGACCAACACGGAAGCTGTGCTGCTCTGGGCATAAGATGTTATGCTTGGTCAGACATTCGGTGATTTGAATCACCACCATTTTTTCCAGGGCTTTGGAGATGGGGGGAGGATGGAGATTTGTCGGTAATTCCCGGCAGAGGACCTGTCGCCCCCTTTATGAATCAGTGTGACTATGGCCATTTTCCATACAGTGGGGAATTGCCCCAGGCAGAGGGATTGGTTGAGTAGGCTGGTGAGTGGGGCAAGGACTTCATCCAGCACCAGCCGGAGAATACAGGGGTCCATGGAGCTGCTGCCGGGAGTATTGCTGTTTAATGCTTTAATAAGGAGGGGTCTGGCTTCTTGGGCAGATACCCTCCGTAGATGGAAGCTGGGGCGTTGGAGGACAGGGGGAGGTAGGGTGGGGGGGAGGTCAAAGAAATTACTGGGGAGGACAGAGCTAAGGTCAGTAAAGGAGATGTTAAGTTGGTGAAAAGTCAGAGGTTCCCTCTAGTGGCTAACAGGTATAACCTGCAAATGGAAAAATGGGGACACAGGAAGTGATGTCACAAGACAGCGACTTCGACGGGCTAACCCCCCTCGCAAGGATGCTGCTGCTTGAGGTAAGTTTAATTACCTCTATCGGCACCCTTGAGGTCCACTCCTGGAGGGAGCCCTGTGTGAGTAGGCAGGGCTGGCTGGTTGCTTGCCGTCTGGTGGGGCAGGGATTTGTAGGAGGCCTCTATAATTTCCTTGTCCATTTCGTCCCCCTGAAACGGGGGTCTGTTTACAACCCCTGTGCGGATTGTGGAGCCATTTCCAGTCTCCAAGGTGACCCACAGTGCCTCCTCTCCTCCCTGTTTACCCTTTAGCTCTGTTGCTTTGATCCCTTCCCTTACATAGAGAGCTACTCCTCCTCCTCTTCTTCCCTCCCTGTCCCTCCTGTAGATTGTGTACCCTGGTATGCTGACATCCCAGTCATGGTTCCCTGCATACCATGTTTCTGTGACTGCCACAATATCCAGACAGCCCTCTTCCATCAAAGCCACCATTTCAGGGAGCTTTTTACCTAGACTACGGGCATTGGTACTCATTACCTTCCATTTTCTATGACTTTATTTCTTTTTGCCCCTTCCCTGTCCCTACTGCCTTTGTCTTTTTCTCCATTTACCCCCGCCCTTCTCCCTATCGACTGCACTATCTTGGCGTTTACCTCACTAATTACCCTGTGTTTTTTTGGGGGGGCTAGGATTTCCCTTCTTCTCTTTAGTGCCTGCCCCCTTGGCTAGTTTAAATGCTTGCCACTGAAGCATTTAAACCTATCACCTAGGATCCTGGTTCTCCTCCAGGATAGATGCAGACCATCATGCCTGTATAGGCCTGCATCCCTCCAGGTGGAGCCCCAGTCCCCAATGAAGCCATATCCCTGAGCTCTGCACCAGCTTTTCAACCAGTCATTGAATCCCATGGCACAGAGTGCCCTAGCCTCATCCATGCCACAGACAGGTAGCACTTCCTAAAACGTTACCGTGTGGGCTACTTGTCTAAGACCCCTCCCCAACTCCACAAACTCCTGTTGCACTGCTCTGATCAGCCAGGTCATTCGTCCCTAGGTGGATAATGACATCCAGCTCCTTCCCCCTTGCCACTGCTCCCATGATCCTGAGGATTCATTTCCTGTCCCTCCCAGCCTTGGCACCAGGCAGGCACCTTACCTCCCTTTCCCCTCCATCCCCCAGTTCTACCCCCCAACAGTCGAGTCCCCCACCAGGAGTTGTTTCCTTCTCCTTTGGGGTCCTGGACCACCCTCCTGTGGGTCTCCATTGTGGAGGTTCCCATCATCCTCCTTGGTCTCCACTGCAGGTGCCTCCATAGAGGAACCATGCTTCACCAGAGTGATGAATGAATTGTGGAGAGTCACAACTGGAGGGATGCACTTCTGTTCCACCACCCTCACCCCTTCCCCCCGAGCCCACTGTGGTCCAACCACTCCTCTTTCTTGTCAGCCTCTGAGGTAGTGACAGTGGCCTGGGTGGGGGAGCAGGTTTCCCAAATCTTGCCAGGTCAGCATGGAGACGAACAACCTCCTCCCTCAGACCAGAGATGTGCCTACAAATAGGGCAGCAACACAGTCTCCAGAATGTCTCCCGGAAGACTGATGCTTCACAGCCAGTGCATTGCACCACTCCCCACATGTCTGTGTCCCTTTCAGTTACAGATGTGTTTTTGTTTTTTGTTCTTGTTTTAGTGTGTGCAAGCTTGTGAGTGTCTCTACCCCCTGTTCAGTGTGCTGTGTCTTTAAGGATATGAACAGGTGTATGTTGTTAGCAGTTTTGGGAAAGTGATGTCAGAGCCCCTGCTATAAAGGAAGTTATGAGCTTGTGGCAGGTGGGGTGAAGGGAAAGGTGGGTGGGAGTAAACCTATGCTGTCCAGAAATAATCACCTACAACTCTTACCCTCCACCCCGAGGTGTGCCTTCCTTCCTTTCAGACTCCTATTTCTCAAAGGCTAAGTAACAGGTCTACTCACGACTGACTGCAAATATCTCCCAGCTACAGTTCCTCCCTGGCAAATTAAAGTTAAAACTAAGACAAGTCCACCCCAAAAGCAGAATCAATACTAGTTACTTACACAGGTCCAAAAAGTAATAATTCAGTTCAGTGTAGTCTAGAAAATAACCTCCTGATTCAAGGAAGCTGTGGCTGCTTTCTCACTCTCCCAGTCTCAGACTCAGCAGACAGAGACCACAAACAACTCCAGTTATAAATCCTCAGTTCAACTAGGCCCCTTTCAACTCCTCCACTTAACAGACACCTATTTCACAAAGGCTAAGTATCAGGTCAACTCACAACTGACTGCACATATCTCCCAGCTACAGTTCCTCCCTGGCAAATTAAAGTTAAAACTAAGACAAGTCCACCCCCGAAACAGAATCAATACTGGTTACTTACACAGGTCCAAAAAGTAATAATTCAGTTCAGTGTAGTCTAGAAAATAACCTCCTGATTCAAGGAAGCTGTGGCTGCTTTCTCACTCTCCCTGTCTCAGGCTATTCCTGGGGGTAATTCCCCAGGACTAGCATGTCATACTTTAGATTCCTCAACCATCTCATTTTCCATTTTGCTGCAAGGAAATCCCACAAAGGTTTTGCATAAGAGCACTCAAACAAAAAATGGTCCATAGATTCTTCTAATGCGATAGAGGAAGTATAAGGGCAATTTCTTTCATCTTGGGATTTATGTTTACAGTTCCCCCTGATAGTTAACCTAGCATGCATTGATAGTAATAGCACTTCCCACATATGTGAGGGAATCCTTTCATTATTTAATTGAGCTAAAGCTTTTCCTTTCAAGAGGGGAGGACAGTTTTAAATTCTGACTCTTCTGGGTATATTTTTGGCTAAAACTATCTTATATAATTGGGCACTAGAACTCTGACATGTTTGTTTTTATATTATTTTTGAGCTGAGGGTTTAAAATACTCAGGAAGATGGCCAGGCATTTTATGGGGATTATTTTTCCATGCAGTAAAAACTCTAACCAGATTGTTATAAACCCTTCTGTGATGTAAAGACTCAGAGGGCAAGAGGCATATTTTGACAGTCTGGGACATAAAAACAGTATGAAAAAAAGACTATGGGGTCCACCATTTCTAAACCCCCCATAGATTTAGGTAAATAAGTAAAACATCTTTTTATGGGGTTTAGCCCGCTTCCCCAGAGCATCTGAAAAAAGCAGCTATGTAGCCTGGTTTCTATGTGTAATGGGAGTGGAAAAATCATTGCTATATATAATAAACATGGAATAATTAACTGTCTTATAATATGGATTCTTTTTATTTTAGATAGTTTCCAGTTTTTCCGTCTCTGAACTTTTATGTTCTACAATTTGTAAGGCAGTTTCCCAATTTTGAAGTGCCAAGTTCTGAGGTCCAGAATTTATACTCAGTATTCTTAGAGGTTCGGAAGAAATCCAAATACCTTTTATTATTAAGGGAGAGGGACAGAGGTTACCAATAAAAAGGCCTTTACTTTTCTCAATATTTAATTTAGAATTTGAGAGGGCAGAATATGTTTCAGTTTCTTTTAAGAATAGCCCATCTGATTGTAATCAGAAAACAATAAACAGATGTCATCCGCATATGCTTGGACTTTTAAGGTGTCCTTCTTGCTACCTCCAGAGATACACTGCAATTTATCATTGCTCCTAACCATCTAATAAAAGGGTACAGAGGAAAAATATAAAGAAGAGGGCTTAATGGGCAGCTTTGCCCGACCCCTGTTGAAATCTGGGACCCAATTGGTACCAGATTTTTAATGACTGGGTGTACTGTAGCTGAGGAATACACCACTTTTATCTGCCTTATGAATTCCATTGGAATACTGTAAGATTCCAAGGTTAGAAAGAGAAAAGGGTGATAAATCTGTTGAAAGTCTTACTCTGATCTATTAATATTATGAACCCTTGTTTACCATGCAGAGAAAGGTTATCAATAATGTTACTAAGTATCATCAAGACGTGCTGAATTTTATGATTTGGAAGACCACAAAACTAGGTTGAAGAAATGACCAAATTTGCATATTTCCTTAATCTTTTATTTAAGATTTGAGACAGGATTTTGAAGTCAGAGTTTAAAATAGTAATAGGTTTCCAGTTTTGTATCATCTGTCTGTCCACTGATTTAAGCAGGAAAACAATTAAACCTGCTGTGAAAAAGGATGGGGTTTCCTTTGATGTCAAAAAATACTGAAAAACTGTTCCCAGGCAAACTGCAAGTTCACTAGAAAATGATTTATAAAATTTATAAGGTAGCCCATCTGGGCCCAGTGAAGACCCTGACTTGAGTATTTTTATAACTTGTTCTATTTCAGTAGTTAGAATAGGGTTAGTCAATTCCTAAATATCTCCTGGAAGGTTAGGGATTTGAATGTCCAGTAAATATGATTTTATAGCATTTATTTGAGGAGGGTGAGTCATAGAATGAGACTGCAAATACTCCTGAATAATAGTATGCATCCCATAACACTGTGGCCTCTTTCCTGGTTTTATAGGCCTCAAAGGGATCCCCTAGTGGGTGTTTCTGGGTCCCATATTGAAGCATAGTTCTTATCGATTGGGCTTTATCATACTGGAAATTCTTCATTTCTATTTTTACCTGATCTGTTTGTGAAGAATAATCATATCTGGAAGTAGAGGAAAGTGTATATAGATACTGTAACTGTTTCTGGAGTTGTAGGTATTTAAAAAATTTAGACGTTTCCTTTTTCATTCCAAATTTTTGAAACCAGATCCTTAAATCATTCTTAGTATCAGTCCACCATTCTCCAAGATCATCATATAGGCTACTAACAGAAGACCTTGCCTTAAGTAATTTTAGAACCTCCTTCCATACAAAAATGTCTGAGAAGAATTTAACTTCCACCTACTACTTTGGTTGTATCTCTGAGAGGCTCTTGAAGAGAAACTTTAAGTAGTAAATGGTCTGAAAATTCCACAGGATATGTCACTAGAGTGGGCACTGGTAGATTTTTTGACACATATATGTGCTCAGTAGTCATGGTAGTTTTTCCCCATTTATAAGTGTATCGAGGACCAGGAGTTTGGTGTTTAGCACAGTTTCTGAGATCTGCCAGACCAATACACTTTTTCAGGGCATTCGAATCACAATATATCTTTTTCCTCTCTTGGAGTTTATTTTTTTCTTTAATATCACAGTTAAAATCTCCCCCACCAAAAAAAATGTTGCTAGAGGTAACTAGATAGGGTTGTAATGAAGTAAGTAAAGCTACTCTTTCAGCCTTTGTTTGTGGGCCATAGACAGTAATAAACCTACAGGACACCTTATGCCATAAACCATCTACAGGTAGTGTTAATAGTCTACCTGGGACAAGGTCAATTAATTTAGTCAGTGTGAAGGAACAGGAATGAAAAAGAATACCTCTACCTTCGGCGCTATCTGGACCTAAGGACCAGAAGGATGTCCCCCATACCCATTCCGCCTGGAAAATCTGATTTGGTCTATAGAAAACATCCATGTCTCCTGCACTAAACATACAGTATTTCAATTTTGCTTTCATGAATGAACTGAAAAACTGCTTGTCTTTTTATACTATTTAGTAAGCTATGCACATTCAGAGACCACGCACAATATGTAAGCATAGATTATAGATTTGAGATTCAAGAGGTCTTTTTCCTCTTTTTTTCTTTTTCTCTTTATAGCCCACCAGCTCAGTATTATTAGATATCATGTCTTGATTTTGTGGCTGTAAGTCTGAATCCCCCTGGTCCATTTCAGAATCCCCCCAATTTGTAGCTAATGCTGCATAGCAGTTCTCTGTTTCTACCTCTATAGTGGTAGTAAGGGACTTTGATTTGGAAATTCTGGTGGACCTTCTCCTCAGAAGAGGAGAGGATGGCGTGGGTGGTGCAGGTGGGGTTACCTATGAGTGTTGAGTTCCTCCTGGTGGATCCTTGTAACATACAGGTACCTGAGTAATAGCAATAGGAGGACCCACTTCCTCCTGGGGCTACTCATCAGCATCTTCTGGAGAGTCTGCCTGGGCCTTCCATGGAACCGGGGGCGGCAGCTGGGCCACTAAGGAGCCTTGTTCAGATGTCACAGCAGTATCCTGAGCTTGCTGAATTAACAGCCCTGGGCTTATACAGGTAGCTTTGTTTTTGGCAGCCCACGGACACTCTGAGTAAACGTGTCCCATTTCATCACACAAATTACATTTCGTAAGGTTTGTATATTGGTGACTTATGTGACCCACCTCACCACAATTATCACATTGTGGCCTGTCGCAAACACTAGAAAGATGCGTTCGGGCTCCTCACTTGTAGCAGGCCCGGGGCTGACCCATATAAAAACATACTCCCCATCCCTCCCTAACAGGAATGAGCTTGGTATGTACTCAACTCCAGAATCCGTTTGCTGCAATTTTACCTTGTATTTCCAGCCCCCCAGTCAAAAAGAGTTCAGTATTTAAGATGGCTCCTGGGGAGCTGAGGATTTCGCACTTCTGTGATAACCAGTAAGTTATATCCTCCACATGGACCCCCTCATTCCTAAACATTATGGTAACATACTTAATTAAAGGTTTTGTTAACAGAATTACCAGAAAGGGGGTCCATGGGGGGAGAACTTTACTTGACTATACTGTTCCCAAAACAAATCTAGGGCATATGGAGAATGAAAACTTACGTCGAAGTTGTCTTCATCAGAAATATTAATAAAAGCAAAAACCTCCTTTGGAGAAAAATGCAAAAACTCTTTTAACAGATGTTTCCCTACATATTGCCTGTCCGGCCTTATTTCTAAACCACCTTTCTAACTTATTCTAACAGCATTCCTTCTTGGAGCTGCTTCTTTTTTGTTTTCTGAAATAAATCCAACAATAAAGGTCTATTTGGTGCTGGTTCCTCGTTATTCCCCTCAATAATTTTCACTGACTCTAGGGGTTGGGTATACCTCCTCAAGTACACCAGAGGATCCTGGACCTGAAATAGACCCCCCTCCTGAGGAGGAATGTACTTGTACATTAGTGTTTATGTCTTTAAGGTGCAGTTCTGATCCAGTGACTGAAACAGAAGAGGTTTCCAGAGTGCTGGAGATAGTCTTAGATGCAGGTACCTGTTTATAAAGCGTTGGGCGCCATTCTGGGGATGCTTGAGAAAGGGATATTTTTGAGTCCCATTCAGGATCTGGGAGCCAGTTCCCATCAGGCATTTTTTTCCATCCTGCTTCACTTAAGGCTTTTTCTGCAGACCAGTTAGAAAAGGGGGCAGGCTTCAGGGGCTGGATTGAAAATGCCGCCTGAATTGCTGCTGTAACAGACTGATTTTTATTTTTTGGAACCTAGGGTAGGTCATCCTGTGTTACATCAGCCAGATTGGGAAGGTCCAAAGGATGTTTCTTTTTGCCAAAGTAGAAGCATTTCTTTTTATTTTAATGTCTTTTCTCACACAAGGTTTCATACTAGGACCTTTTGCAGAAAATGAGAAAACTGTAACACCATCCTGATTTGGGGCATTAGATTGATAAATAATTGGCCCTTCAGTAGGTGCAGAAAGCTCTTTTGGTTGTGACTCAGGAAGGTTTTTGTTAAAAATAGAGCCAGAACATTGATCAATATTTTTAGTATTGCCCTTCTGTTCTTTTCTTACAGAGTCCATTTTTGCTCTTGCTGAAGATTGTAACTGACTGGGCTCTTTCTTACCGACAGATTCTTTCACGTCCTGGGACACCCTTGTCAGCATGTCTGCCAAAGTATCCTTTGTAAAAACACCCCCTCTCACTTCTTCTTGCGGTTCAAGACACACACTACTGCTTCCATTACAACTGACAGATGCCCTTGTAGCAACATCCATATAAGGGAAGGGAAGGATGAAGTGCTGTTCAAGTCCTCCGGCCTAGCGGCGTCCTTGGATGGTAATGTGTCATCATTAGGAAGGTGTACTGTAGTTTGACAGGTGAGCCACAACCTTTGACAGATGCATTCTCTGCCTGCAGTTTAGTGAATTCTGCCTGTAGTTGCTCCTTTTTCTGCTGGTGATGCTTTTCCTCTGCTGCTAATTTTTCCTTCATGATTTCTACTAGGGAAATTTCAGTTCCTGGTGAGTTTGTAACTTTACAACTGCCCACAGTCTCCGGCTCTGTATCTGAAGAATTTAGAACTGCTTGACTTAAATCTTCAGTTGATACAAAAATATTGTTCCCGCCATCATCCTCTCTGAGTTCCATCAAAGTTTCAATATTTCCTGCGACCTCTTGCAGACTGAGTGTAGGGGAGGAGGCCGGCTCTCCTACCTCAGAGATATCCATCTCCTCTGGAGTCCAGTGCAGAGTGGCCATCTTGCAACAGCCAGCAATCACCCTACTGGATAGTAGGGGAATTTTCCCAGTGTCCTGGCCAGATTTCTCCCCATTCACTCAAAATACCACCATAAAACTAAAATACACTAAAAATACAACCAACAGCTTAATCTGGTTCTGCATGTCAGTTTGCATTTCTATCCCCCGCCCCCAGATGAGGCTGAAAATAGGCAGGGTTTCCTAGTCCTCAATTCCTGGTCAATAAAAAGTAAAATAACTGACTGCCTCACCCAGGGTATTAGACAATGCCTACTTGAACATATGATCTTTCTTATCATTGATGATGGTGATATCATTTACACCACTGCCCCAAGGTATCATCTGTCAAAGTTGGATATCCATCTGCCACTGTATTCTCCACTGCCCACTCTGTAAACACCATCGTACTCTGGTTGGCTGCACTCACCCTGACTTAACTGTAGGCACTTGCAGCATCTTGGCTTATATGGATTTAGATACTTTAATGAACTTCCTACCTACCTAAATCATCTGATTACCCCTTTTCTGGACCCTAGGAGCAATCTACATTCCTGTTCTGGAACCCAGTTCCTCATCCCCCAGGTACAAAAAGAATTCTGGTCAACTCGCCTTCCATTATAGAACCCCACTGGTATGGAATAATGTAACATTGGGAGTCTGCCCACACACCAGTGCTCCATCCATCAAACAAGCCATTAAGATGGTTCTGTGTGTTAATATTGCAGGCAAAATATCACGGTCAAAACATTGCAGAAAAAATAAAGTGTGGTAAAAACGTTGCAGGGCAGATCAGTGCAGGGAGCAGGCAGTACAGGCCACAAGGCAGCAAAAGAGCACAGCACACTGGCGGGTTCATTGGGGGGCCTAACTTCACACAACCACCTCCTCGGCCACTTTGCTATGCTGTACATCACAGTCCTGGACTGGGGGGGGCCTAACTTCACAAAGCCGGTGAGGTTAGCCCCCCCCAATGCAGGACTGTGACACACGACACAGTGAAGTGAATGAGGGGTGGCTGTGTAAAGTTAGGCCCTCCCAGTGAACCCTCCAAGGTCCTGTGCTGTTTTGCAGCCTTGTGGTCTGTGCTGTCTGCTCCCTGCACTGTTCTGTCCTGCGATGTTTTTACCACACTCTATTTTTTTTCACAATGTTTTTGGCTGCGATATTTTGTCCTGCAATATTTTTTCCACGATATTAACAAACGGAACCATTGAGATACTGTTTGCATCCCGCTATGACTGCACATGACCATTCACTTTACGAATGGCCTGATTTGTTATTGTTCTACAGTTTGAATACATCAAACGTTTTGCTTGTCATTGTAACTTTTATTGTAAAATGCTGTATAATACTCCTGCACTGTTCTATGATTTTTGTATTTACCATTATGTATGCCTGCTTGACTGTTGCATGTTGTACTTGCTGCCCCATGTAATTCTTCCCCCAGGTTGCATTAGAGTTCCTGTTGTATCTTTGTATGTTTACCTAGTAAAACAATTTCAATAAATACAAATAAATCTTTCTTACAGTACAGTATATATAAATGCTTTTTTACTTATTTAGTTTGTGTGTACTGGGTAGGTGCACTAGACAATAAAATGATGTTTACAGGAGAATACAATCAGAAACCCATTATGAGCTGAACATTTATCAAACAGTTTTACATAATGTAAAGTACAAAGCTATAGTTACGGTAAGCATAAGGTGGAGAGATATAAGGGCAAGGTAACATATATAAAACTGGTATAATAAAACAGTTGCACTTAACAGTAGAATTCTGAGCAGCAGTCATTAAAAACATTTGGCAAGACACAAAGGCAGGAGAACAGTCAATGTAGTGTTGCTGCATATATACTATGGACAACTAGCTGAAGTAAAGTTGAGCGAGGTGCCATGTACGATACATGTAAAGGCACATTTAAAGCTGCAGTGCAGTGCAACTGGGCTAAAAATTTGACCCTACCTTTTTTTCACTATAAAAGATTCCAGGCATCTTCCAATTTTATTTGGTGGAAAATGTTCTAGTGCCACAAAATTTTGAGTGTCTTATAAATATTTTAATTTAGCTTTTTTCTCACCAAAAAAAAAAAGAGATGGCCACCACATTTGGCTTAGAAATAGCATTATCAACCTGGTAAGGGTTAGGATGAAGATAATAATAATAATAAAAAAAAAAAAAACTTATGGTATGCAGTATAGGAGGTACCTGAAAAGTAGGGTTGACAGGTATGCTAATATTTTAATTAATTGTAGCTTAAACTAGCCTTTTTGGAAAAAAATGTTTCGTTGCAGTGCTGTTTTAAGTATTGGTATAGCTCCCTTTTAAAATGCAAATGAGATTGGGAGTGTAGAGTAACACTGGAACAGAGTTCCAAAACATAAGCGCAAGATAGGAATAGGCCTGCTCTCCCATATTTGTTGAGCATTTCAAAACAAAAAAAGGTATTGGTCACCAGAATGGAGGGGGTAGATCTGATCAGAGTGCTTCAGTGGGACAGCAAGGAAAGTGGGTGCAGCAGACTTGAGGATTTTGTCAGTGAGCGAGCCTAGGGCAAATAAACGTCAAGTGGCTAGAGATAACCAGTTTAGACCTGAATAGAGCACACAGTGGTGAGTGAGTTGGGGTGAAACCTGGGCAAAGGGTGACAGATATTGTTGTATGTGATACTGCATTCCATTTGCTCAGGTTGCATGGCTGAGGCAGAGTAGGTTATGAAGCCATAGATCAGGGTAGGTAGAATAATGTTATCAAATACACCTAGCTGCAAGCAGGTAATCATCCTTCAAAATTATTTCTTTTGTGGGGAGCTGTCCTGGGGTCCAGAATTCCAAACTATGACTAGATGGCGACACTCTCAGCCTTAGAAAGCAAAAGTCCTTTTCAGGATCACAATTTTTATTGTTTTACAGGTTCCAGCATTCTGTCTAAATTTTAGGCTTCCTAAGGGGACCATCTAAATTCAATAAAAATAAAATATTTGAAAACGTTGTACACACTTGTTGAAAATTAACTGTATTGCACATATTTCTTTGGTGCTGTAAAATTACTTATTTGTGGTACCTTCAATTCTTTTGATATTTCATATTTGTTTGTTTCAGTATATTTCACTGGTACTGGGCTGCCTGTAATAGACACAGACCACATCAATACAGATGGACCATAAGAACCAAGCAATCTCTCTTCTGTCTAACAAAGGCCTGAAACCCTGCTACACACCTATCCAGAATGTCCCTCCTCCAATTCACCTTTCTCAGCTCAACAGCAATCTGTTAGTCTTGATAGCACTGCCATAACAGAGATAACAGAGATAAATGTTTGCACACTGCTCCTATACCACATTGTTAACTGTTGTTTTAACCAGAAATAATGATCCTTATGGCATTTTTTCTTTCTTTTAAGTTAACAGAGTTCTATTAATCTATCAATAATTAACATTAAACTCTTCCCACACAGATTCACCCCTAATATTAAGCTGTACTTATGGTTATTTCTTTTCTGTTTTCTTTTTTTAAATAGCTGTTAGAAGTGAATGTTCTTAGGAGGTGTCTCTCACGCAGATTTTTGTTCATTCCATCAAAGTTTGCCTCCTTGTAGTTGAAACATTCTGCTCTGCAGACTGCATTCTCTAGTTTCATGTAAAATGATACAGATACCATACAATGGTCACTATTACCTAGTGGCTCCATGACATTGCATCTCTTACTTCTGCTTTTAACGTTTGTTAGAGTCAAATCTTATATATTGTCACCTCTAGTTTTTTTCAGATGCTAGCTGTTCCAGTCCAAATTCATTGAGTAGTTAGAAGAAGTTAAACCCTATGCTACTGATGGAAGTATTATCCTCCCAGTTCATGCTGCTGATGTTGAAAGCTCCTAGAATAATAATGTCCTTACTAGAACTGCTTTTAGCCCTGATTATATTGAAGCATCTATTAGAGTACTTAGAGCTACTATCTGGTGCCCTGTAGCAAGTCCCAAGAATTATACAACTGTTTTTTCCCTTGACTTCCTTTCAAATATTCTCAATAGGTAGTTATTCTTCATCCCATTTTTGGTTGATAATTTCTTTACTGTTTAGATCTTTACATGCATATATTGCTAACCCACCACCTCTTCTAGCTGTAGTGTTAAGTTTACACTACAGTTATAAGTTGGAGTTAACGTTGCTATATACAGCTATATATATATATATATATATATATATATATATATATATATATATACACACACACATATATATAATATAATATAATATCTATATACATCTGGTCTGAGATACAGATAAGGCACACTGATGACTCCAAATGAGGATGAAACACATGTCTGTGTCTGCTGTTAGCCTTTGCTGATTATATTGTGAAGCCTTCTGGCACCATGCTATTCTGCTTAAAATTGAGCCAATCCAAATTAATTCATGGGTATTTGTATTCGAATGATGTCTTGCATTATTGGGGTATGTGCAATTTGTGTTTTCTTTAAAATGTGGCTGTATGGCCAATATCCTCCGGGATTACCCATTCCCCAGTGTATTTGCTCTGGGGTTCTTTTGTAGTTCTCATCTCTCTCTCTATTGTGGGCTGCCCATGACCCAAACAAATAAGATCCCCTATAGTGTGGCTGGCTTCCTCCCCCTGTGCTGAGATACAGATATGGCACACTGATGAGTCCAAATGAGGAAAAAACACATCTCTGTGTCTGCTGTTCTCAGCCTTTGCTGATTGTATTGTAAGGCCTTCTGGCAGCATGCAGTTCTACTTAAAGTTAAGCCAGTCCAAATTAATTCATGGGCATTTGTATATGCTTCCCATGATGCTTTGCATTATTGGGATATGTGTAATTTGTGTTTTCTTTAAAATGTGTCTGTATGGCCAATATCCCCAGGGATAACCCATTCCCCAGTGCAGTTGCTCTTTCTTTTTTTTTTTGTGTAGTTCTCTTCTCTCTCTACTTTGGGCTGCCCATGACTCAAACAAATAAGATCCCCTATAGGGTGGCTGGCTGGCTCCCTGTCTCTGGGCTGAGATACAGCACACTGATGAGTCTAAATGAGGGTGAAACACGTGTCTGTGTCTGCTGTTCTCAGCCTTTGCTGATTGTATTGTGAGGCCTTCTGGCACCATGCAATTCTGCTTAAAGTTGAGCCAGTCCAAATTAATTTATGAGCATTTGTATATGCTTCCCATGATGCTTTGCATTATTGGGGTATGTGGAATTTGTATCTTCTTTAAAATTTAGCTGTATGGCCAATATCCTCTGGGATAACCCATTCCCCAGTGCATTTGCTCTGGGGTTCTTTTGTAGTTCTCTTCTCTCTCTACTTTGGGCTGCTCATAACCCAAACAAATAAGGTCCCCTATAGAGTGGCTGGCTCCCTCCCCCTGTGCTGAGATACAGATATGGCACACTGATGAGTCCAAATAAGGATGCAACATGTGTCTGTGTCTGCTGTTCTCAGCCTTTGCTGATTGTATTGTGAGGCCTTCTGGCATCATGCAATTCTGTTTAAAGTTTAGCCAGTCCAGATTAATTCATGGGCATCTGCATATGCTTCCCATGATGCCTTGCATTATTGGGGGTCTGTGCAATTTGTGTTTTCTATTGCTGTATGCAGTTGCATAAGGTTCCTGGAAAAAAGAAATACTTCCAATTAGATAAAGAATAAAAAGCACTGGAGGAGTTGGGTATGGCAGCGTAGTGGACCAGATGGGTTGCCTCAATCGTTTGGAACTAATCTCAACAAATGTTAGCAAGGGGGAGGAAAAAACAAGCGCGACCCCCAGGGAGAAGCTTGAGGAATCCTCTAACCTGCTTCTGCAAGAATTAACTTAAGGTTATCAGGCATGTGTACATTCTAGGCACTGAATATTTATTTATTTAGTTTTTGTTGACCGGGTAAGTGCACTAGACATGTCCTGCCTATTTTCAGGCACGACCCGGGAGAGAGGGATACAGATGAATGCCAACTGACCTTGAACCAGATTAAGCTAATATACCTGTAGGGAGAGGACTTAAGGATATTTGAGCTGTGAAGCCAGAGACAGAAACAGGGAAGAATGGGGGTGACAACAGGCACAATGGCCAGATGGCTTGGATAGTGATTATGGCAGGAGAATTACTGCCAGGGACCAGCACAGAGATCATTCAACATAATTTACATTGCCTCCATCCTGGAAAAATGGAGTTTCAGGGGTGGGTTGAACAACTATCCACCACAATTGAGGGGGGTCTCTGAGGGTCTTGTTGGGGTCTGACCCTTAAGGGATGGAAGAGGAGGGTGACAGCTGATGGGGAGATGAGTGACAGTTACCAATGTTGGGAATGGGACTGCCCTTCAAATTACAATACTGCAAGTATGGACACAAAACACAAGCAATGCAAATGAGTGTACTATTTAGGCGGGCAAGCTCACCAAAACAGTCTCAGATGAATGTAGATCTAATAACTGTGCATGCATCTAAATTTGATTGATCACTTAAAACTTTTCTCATGGAACATCAGCAGTCTTAAAACATTAATTAAAAGGAAGAATATTTTGAGGTCCATTAAGAAACACAACCTAGATATAGTGTGTTTACAGGAAATACATGCTACTGGAGGGGGGAGCTGCAGCACCTTGTTAAAAATTGGCGTGAGCTGCGTACTGGACTGCACTTTAATTCCAAAGCTGGAAAACTGTTGTCTAGGTACGGGCTCATGTTCAGGCCACCATGCTGCAGACCATTCACAATCTGGGGAACAGATACTCATGCAGATTCAACTAACATCTGGTAAAACCTATGCCATAGACTTCCTCTGCAGACCCAATTTTGGCACAGTGGTTTCCTTACCCACCTAGCCATGGAGATGGTGAGTTTTGCTGGGGGATGGATGATGAGTGACAATGTAGATTGTGTCTATGATGGGGTCCTAGACAAGTTATTGAAAAACCCTTATAAGGAATCCAAAAGCCCAGAGGCACTCAGAGTTCTAATGGGATAACACAAAGTAGTAGATGCATGGTAGTTATGAAATCCAGACACAATGATTACATTTTTTACTCTCACACACATAATTCATATGTGAGAGTAGACATTGTGCTACTCTCCCAGGGGGTGAAGGAAGGAGACATGGAGGCACAGCATTGGCAGAATGGGATATCGTACCATGCCCCAGTGGTATTGTATGGGGGGATGGGGAGAGCAGCACAAATCATGGAGGTTGGCTCCCATGCTACTAAAAGAGAGGAGAGTTTAGGTTACACATACAAAAAGTTATCCAGTAGTTTGTGGAGAATAACAAAATAGGGTATACCTCAGAGGGCACATGGGAAGCCCTGAAAGGCACTGTAAGAGGCGAGGCAGTTTCTTACACAACTCACAAGAATAAACTCATAAACTGGAAAATGGCAGAACTGGAAGCTCAGATCATAGCACTTGATTGAGTCTGCTCATAAAAGGAATCCCACAACAGGTGTATATATTCAGTCCTCCAGAAAGCTCAGGTAGAATGCAACATGCTGAACACCAAAGCTGATGTGAGGCAAATCCTATTGTCCAGAGCAGGAGCCTATTTCAGAGGTGACCAGGCAGGGAAATGGTTTGCCTGGCTATTGAAGGCCAGGAGGGCCCAGCATTTGTTCCCAGACTGAGGGCCACAGGTGGGAGATTGCTACTAAGACTTCAGACATAGATGGACAATTCCACCAGTTTTATATAAACAACTGTACACTGTGGAATGCAAGCCAGACAAGACATCATTAGACAGTTTTTTTGGGAAGGTGCCTGTGACGGGGTTGAATAAGGCCCTGTCTCAGGCCCATTTGTTATGCAGAAGGGTTAAATGCAAGGATCTGTTCTATCCTCTCCTTTTCTGTCTGTCATCTGTCTGGTTGCATAACCAAATGTTCTTGTGAGACCTAGGAACTGATCACTCTGACAGTCTCGTGATTCTCCACCTCTTACTATCTATCTATCTATTTTCAACTTGCTGTTTCTGTCTTTTCTTCCCCCTTGCATATCTGTGGTTATCAAAATATATGTGAATCTTTATGTGCAACTGGAATTCCTTGGTTTGAAACTGTGTATCGTTGTACAGTTGCAATAATTGGAAAAAACTATCTGGAACTTAAGGGGTTAACCTGAGATGCAGTTTGAGCTCCTCTCTGGCATGTTTGCAAACTCTTTTGCAGACTTGTTAGCAGGAGGCCAGCTTGGGACATTGTTTTATTTGCAAGCCTGTTCTGCAAAGAAACTGACAAGAATATTTTGTGAAAAACAGTATGTCTCCTTAACCAGTTCCAAGGCAAAGACTTGTTATAAAAAGAGCAGTAATATGTTTTCTAGAGAGACTGAAACTTGGAATTAGAGATACCCTCTCAGATGAAGGACTTTGTTTTCTCTGTTTGTACTGCCTTTGTACACAGTTATACTAAACAATTTTTATTTTTTATTTTACTGTTATTGATAATAATAAAAGGTTACCAATGACTTTTACAACTGCTCTTGGTCTTCCTATGCTTCCTGACCTGTGCCTCAATGAATGTTCTATCCTCTCCTTTTCTGTCTCTGAAGACGTTTGAGTGCGTAGAGTGGGGCTACCTGTATGAAACATTGAGGAGGTTGGATTTGGGGAGACATTTAGAGAATGAGTGGAATTATTGTATACTAATCCTACCGCACAGATAATGGGGCATGGGAGACTGATACAACCTTTTGAGCTATGCATGGGGCCCACCAGGGGTGCCCATCCTCCACACTGTTTTATGTGTCATCCCTGAAATCTTTGGTGGCTTTATTGGGGAGAAACATGGGCATAGAAAGGCTAATGATTTGTAAGACAGAACACAAGGTCTCCCTATTTTCAGATGACCTCCTCCTCTGTGTGTGAAAGCCTAGGTTTGCCTTACCTCTGACATTTGCACTGCTAAAGAAATATAGGTCTCTGTCTGGTCATAATGTTAACTAGGAGAAAAGCAAACCACTATTTGTTGGGAGTGGGACAGGTCAAAAGCCATCTGATTCAGACTTAGCTCCTCAAGTGGCAGACAAGTTAAAATATATGGGCATCCAAATCCAAAGTAAGCTAGCAAAAACCTATGAGTATAGCTATCTGCCCCTCTTAAAGAAAAATTAAGGTGGCCATAAATAGATGGTGGATTAATATTCCTCTTCCTCTAGTAGGATCTTAACACTTTAAAAATGTGTATTCCCTAACCTGTTGTATGTTATGTAAGCCTTACCAGTAAAGATCCCCAGACATTCTTTATTAAACTAAAACATACTTTCCACCACTTCCTGTGGAGAAGGAAACCAGCCAGAATAAGGGCAACCATCCTTCAGGAACCCATCTGGGAGAGGGGACTTGAACTGCCCCATATGCAACACTATATGTGGGCTGCTCACCTGGACTTCCTGGGGAATGAAAGAAAGGAGGAAAGGCCACAGAGGAGACAATTGAAGAAGGCAAAGGTGGGAGAGTTCCCCATGATGGACACAGCATTGAGCCCAGGACTGGAAAGAAAGATAAACAGTATGAAAATAATGAACCCCTTCATTAGATACACTAAACAGATCCGGATGCAAGTCCACAAACATATAGGGCTTAAACAGGTGGCTGCCACTATCAAGGAATTTAAAAGTAGGAGAGGTTACATCATGTTTGCTCATCAGGGACTACTGGAATTGACCAAAAAGGGATTGGAGAGTGTGGGGGATGTCTTAAGGGGTCTAACACCCTTTCCATTCCTAAAGGAAAAATACAGCCTACCCCAGAACTCATATTTTGCATATTTCTTTGTAAATGGATTGATGAGAGGTGAGCAGGGGTGAAGCAGCTCTCCCACTTTGTCACCAGTGGAGTCCATCATAGTGTTTTCCTGATCAGTGTCTAAGCTGTTATCATCCCTCTACAACTTGATCAGCGGGGTACAACCTGCAAAGAATCAAGACTACAGAGAGACCAGGGGAAGGGATTTGGGAATTGCAATAACCCCTGTGATATGGAGGGGTGCCATCAAACATACTGTTATGTGACATGTGCCCACTCGAATAGGCTAAGGCAAGCCACAGGTACAGTATAATTTCCTATACAGAACATACTGTATTTGTCTCCTGCCAAATTCCAGAAATTAATGGCAGAGAACAGTGATAGGTGCCCAAGATGCAAAAATGCCAAGGGAATATATGGGCATATAGTCCTAGAATGCCCCAAGATAAGGCCCTACTGGTCAGATGTTCACAGAATTATGGAGACGGTCCTAGGGATCCCATTGCTGAGCTCACCACTGAAGCTCATGCTGGGAGCAGACATTATAAGGGGGAGAGAGAGAGAGAGAGAGAGAAGAACCCCTTTGGAGCCAGGGCTCCTGCCAATAGCTCAGAAAACACTAGCCCAGCATTTGGGGCAGGTGGAGCCTTCCTCAATAGCACAATGGGTGGCTAATTTACTAGAGTGTATGACGTTAGAGAGAGCCCAAATGAATGCCTTGGCGGAAGCTGAGAAGTTTGAAAATATCTGAAAGAAAATTAATACTTGCTGTTGAACGGGGTATCTTGGGGTAGTGTAGTATAGTATGATATAGACTAGTGCTGAGTGTGGGAGCTACTAGGCACATCATCTTAAATAAGTAGATTAATTGTTGTGTAGGGAGCGGTCCAGAGCCCCAGTGATTACATTTTATTAAATTAAATATTGGTTGAACATAGCTTACAGGCTAGGAGTACAGTACATGCATGCATGAAATCCCTACTATGGTGAAATCCCCATAGAGTAGGCAGTCTTATGTATATATAATATTGCTTGTATATAGAATGGTAGCAGGATACAGTGTAAGTTGTAAATGTCACTTTCTGAACCTGTTAAAAATTCAAAATAAAGTTTATAAAAAAAAACAATACTAGAAAATCACCTGGACTGGATCAGAATGAGGCCAGATTATTTTTAACTCAATAAATGTTTGTTTAACATAGTGTATACAGAATCATGTACATAAATATAGCAGATACAACTACTTGGGGTTACATTAAAAAAGGTAACATATAAAAGAAATAATTACCAGGCACTTTACCATAAAGTCAATTTACCAACATATAACGTAGAACAAATATTTGATATCCTAGGCCATTATTTATATAATCTACAAAGCAATAGTGGAAGTAAAAAAAAAAGCAAAAAGAAAATTTGGTGGGATTTGCTTGGGCCTGGTTATTTGAATTGGAGACCTATATCTGTTAATTTCAAGCCTATTTTGATGTGTTGTTAGTGAAGTTGATTAAATTGGAGACCTGTTTCCTTTGGCAGCAAACATATTTTGGGGGCTTTGAGTTGAATTTTGATTCCTTGTTGCTGACTTCAGTAGCTGCAAAGATTACTGCATAGTGGGGGAAGGGTGTTAATGGTCTGGCCAGGTCTCACTCAGCTAATTGACTGGAGGCAGAGCTGAATCAGGTTTGTGGTGTTAGCTGCTTTGTCTTCTCAGAAGGAACTGGAAGGGGGACAGGATCAGTTGTGTTCCAGGACAGTAGCTGCTTCTTGTTGTTTTCACAGGGTTCTTGTGGATTTTACTTGGTAGAAGGTTATTTCTTTTCTTTCTTACTTCTAAGGGGCTAGCAGGGTATTGTTTTGGGGGCTGTTGGAAGTTTGAAAACTAGTTTGGTGGCTGTTAGTGGGCTCATTTGTTGGATGTTTCACTGTGTAACAGGCTGCACTGGTGGAGGCCTATTTCTTCTGATTTAAAACCTATTTGGTAGGATTTGCTTGGGCCTGGTTCTTTGGCTACTGGGCTTGGAGGGGAGACACAGGGCTGATACACTCTCTCTCGAGTCGGGTGTCTGCCCAAGACCCACCCTCCCCCACCAGAGTTCTGCTAATTTATAGGGGAACACCTGCCCTGCAATTGGAGGAAAAGGCTGCAGGTGCAGCTTATGTAGTTCTAGCCACTGGGGGTTGGATTTAAAGGCTGGGAGAGAGGAGTTGTTCATTTCCCTTATCAGTTTACTGTGTTGTACTGTACCTAGTAACATGGTTACTGTGGGACTGTATCCAAGACTAGTGGGTGACCTGATTAGGCAGTAGGGGTGTATCTTGGACTAGGGGGGAACCTGGTGGCTCACCCAAGGAAACCTACTTGGAAGGGGATGGAACCACACGTCATTAGGGCCAGCATCTTTGGGAGGGTGGTGGGGTGCGCAGGGTGTGGAGCAGCCATGATACTGGACTGGGTTTGGAAGTTCGGTGGTTGCGCAGTGTGCTACCAGCTGGCACAGCTTAGGGAGGAGGTTGCGGGGATTAGGAGACAGCTGGGGGAAGGGGGGAGGTATGGTTGGGGAAGGGGGCAGGGGATCTCCCACGGGGTTGCACCAAGCACTGGGAGCGGGGGCATAGGGAAAGGAGTGCAGGAGAATACTCAGGGGTCACTTAGGAACCCTGGCAGAGGGGGTCCAAAAGGACACTACCAAGGAAGCAGGCAGGTAACTGGTGACCCTCACAAAGGAGGGACAGAGGGACAACATTCTCGGGGAAGTAGGCAGATGGCCAGGGCTGGACAGAAGGAAGCAAGGTGGGGAGGTGGATCAGACCTTACACTCAATAACCGCTTCAATTCTCTTCTTCTGCTCGAGGATGAGGGGGGTGATGTAGCCACGACAGGGGTGGTTAGAGACAGAAAGGGAGTGAGGGGCAGGAGGCAGGGCCAGATAGCAGGAAGAACAGGGGAACCTGAAATACAGGAAAATGGGGAAGCAGTGAATCAGAGCAGGAGGGGCAGGGAAGAGGGAGGAAAGCGCAAGGAGAAGGACCAGTTGGGAGGAAAGGTAAGGAGAAGAACCAGAAGTACAAGGAGGATTCAGTAAAGGGAGCTGAGGGTTTAGCCAGGGAGCCACGACAAGCAAGGAGGGACTAAATGGAGACAGGAAGGAAGGAGGGGACGAGGCCAGGCTAGTTTAGCAGATGGGGGAGAAGGACCAGTCGACGAGCAGTGAGGGGGTTAGCAAGATACAGAAGGATACTCAGGAGGAGGAGAGGCATAGGATTGGAGGGGAGGAGGTGGCCAGGGTAAATAAGGAGGGGGTGGCATGTGGCACCCAGATAGGAGGAGGAACAAGGAGCCGGCTGGGTGGATTGGCCAGTAGAAAGGATGAGGGACATGGAAGGGGGGGGGAATGGAGGAAAACGAGCGGTCAGAGTGCTCCTGTTGGGGGATTCTATGATCAGGGGTATCAAATGGGATAGGGAAGGAGAAGCCTGGACAGTTAGAACAAAATGCTTCCCTGGACTAACGGTGTACAGGACTAAGCATGAGGTATATCAGCTGGCAAAGGATTGTGGGGGTTCCCCGGACATACTGGTCCACCTGGGTACAAATGACATTGAGGGAAATAGCGAGCTATAGATACAGGCAAGTTTCAGGGAGCTTGCCAGGGTCTGTCATGACATAGGATGCACAGTTTCCTTCTCAGAAATCCTGCTGGTGCCAAGGGCTAGTGGGGAACACAAAAGGAAGATTAGGGAGATAAACCAGTGGCTCAAGGAGTGGTGTGAGGCCAGAGGGTATGGGTTGATGGGGATTGGGGAGACCTGGGAGGCTAAGGAGCTGTATGCTGAGAGATAGACTCCATCTCAATTTGGAGGGAGGGAGGGAGGAATTCTTAGTTGAAAATAGAGGGGTTCATTGGTGAAAAGTGGGGTTTAAACTTGTGAAGGGGAGGGGATGGGAGAAAAAGGCTGTCAGGGGAGCCGATAAAGGAGGGACTCTGTCTCCACCCCCCTGGAGAGCTGGAGGATTGCGGGAAAAGGCCGACTGGTAAAGTGCAGACCAGGGGAAAACAGAATCCCCATGGGAACACGAGCAGGGGAAATGGAAGTATAGGGAAAGGGTGGAAGGTAGTCCTGCTAAATGCCAGGAGCTTGGGCAATAAAATGCCTGAGCTCCAGGCGATGCTAACTGAGGGAGCAGTGGATGTGGCAGCGGTCACTGAGAACTGGGCCACTGCAGGACACAACTGGGACCTGAACCTGGAGGGTTACACTATGTTCAGGAAGGACAGGGGGGAGGGAAGGGAGGAGGGGTAGCAATGATAGTCAAAAACTGCATTGGCATAGGGGAAGTAGAGGAGGCGGAGGGAACCGTGGAGGCAATTTGGGTCACCTTGATAACAAGGGGGGGGGACAAGAGAGTAAAAATAAGAGTGGTGTATAGACCCCCTGCCCTGGCGGAGGAGCTGGAGGAGAGTCTGATGGCAGATGTTGGGAGACACTGCAGACTGGGCAGAGGAACGGTGGTGGTGGTGTTGGGGGACTTAAACATGCCAGGAACAGACTGGGAGACTATGACATCCTCTGTGACCAGGGAACAGAGGTTGTTGGATGTCTTTCAAGACGCGTTCCTAACTCAGCAGGTGGGGGAACCGACCAGGGAGGCGGGGGTACTGGATGTGGTCCTGGCAGACAGTGACCAGATTGGGGGCCTGGAGGTAAGGAACCCATTGGCGGGGAGTGACCACGCCACGGTCTAGTTCTGCCTGGACCAAGGAGGGCTAGAAGGCTGCACAAAGACGGAGGTAACTGACTTCAGGGGAACGGATTTTAAGGAAATGGGAAGGATCCTTAAGGAGCATTTGGATGTGATTGGGTCAGACATGGACGCTGATAGTAGGTGGGAAATCATCAGGAGAGGGGTGCAGGATGCTACCAGCACCTGTGCAAAGTAAGACGAAAAATGCGGTGGGCTAAAAACCCTGCTGGTGGACCAGGGAGGTCCAGGAGGTGGTGCAGGGAAGAAGGCTGCCTATAGGCAATTCAAGTGCTCAAGGAGTGAAAGGATTGAGGGAGTATGAGCTGATGGCTAGAAGGGCCACTAGGGTGGTGAGGGCGGCTAAAGGCAAGGAAGGAGCAGAACCTGGCCAGGAAATTAGGAGGGAACAAGGGTTCTTTAGATACATTGAGGGAAAAACGAAGGGTGAAGGGGCAGATTAGCAGGTTAAATCAGGGGAGATGGGCACAAGACCCAGGGAGCAGGCTGAGGTACTTAAATGAGTACTTCACCTCAGTTTTCACCAAGGAAAATGGGGTGCTGCATCATACATGGGAGGAGACAGAGATACTGAGGAGAGGGGACCCTTACCAATTGGCGGGTCTGGGGAGAGGGAGGCATCACTGGCAGGAGGGGAGGGCTAAGCAGGTAGAAGAGGTGCGGAAGTGGAAATCACAGCAGAGAGGAAGCCTCAGCTCCCTTAAGGCAGGAGAAAGCACGGAGCTGGATAAATTACATCCCAGAGTGCTGAAGGAACTTATGGATGTCCTGGCAAAACCCTGGTGGAGCTTTCACTATCTCTGAGGACTGGTGGGTGCCCCAGGACTGGAAGGTGGCGCATATAGTGCCTATCCACAAGGGGGGATCAAGGGAGGTGGCAGGGAACTACAGGCCTGTCAGCCTGACATCGGTGGTGGGCAAGGTGATGGAGGGCATTGTCAAGGAGAGGCTAGGGGGGACCTGGAAAAGTCAGGGTGCCTGGACGATAGACAGCATGGATTCGTCCTGGGGAAATCATGTCAGACAAACCTTGTGGAGTTCTATGACTGGGTGACGAGTGCCTTAGACCTGGGTAGACCAGTGGACGTCCTCTTTCTAGACTTCAGCAAGGCATTTGACTCTGTTCCTCACGTGGGCCTGTTGGATAAGCTGGGAGAAATGGGGGTGGGGAACCAGATGATCAGATGGATAGGCAATTGGCTGCAGGACCAGACTGAGAGGGTCGTAGTTGGCGGGATAGTCTCATCCCCAAGGAGGGTCATTAGTGGGGTCCCACAGGGATCAGTCCTTGGGCCCCTCCTGTTCAACACCTACATCTCTGACATAAGGACAGGAATCAGGAGTGAGATGAGTCTCTTTGTGGATGACTCAAAACTGGGGGTGGTGGTGGATGGGGAGGAGGGAAGGGTGGCCCTACAGGGGGACTTGGAGGCTCTGGAAAGATGGTCTAGAAAGTGGAAGCTGAGGTTCAATGCAGGGAAATGCAAGGTACTCCACCTGGTGGCCAGAAACCCGGGCCAAGTGTACACCCGGGGGAGGGAGGAATGCTACAAGTCTCAGCAGCTGAGAGGGACCTGGGGGTGGTGGTGGATGTCAAGATGAACAACTCGGAGACTTGTAGGAGGGTAGCAGCCATAGCCAACAGGATGCTGGGATGCATCGCTAGGGGGATCACCTCCAGAAGGAGGGAATTGATACTCCCTGTGTATAACTGCTTGGTGAGGCTGCACCTTGAGTACTGCGTGCAGTTCTGGAGGTCACACTTAAAGAGGGACATTAAACTCCTGGAGAGGGTCCAGAGGAGGGCAACCAAAATGATTTGGGGCTTGAGGGACAGCACCTATGAGGAGAGGCTCGAAGAGCTAAATATGCACACTTTGGAAGAGAGAAGGGACCGGGGGGACATGATAGAGGTCTTCAGGTACATGAAGAGGGTAAATAGGGGAGGAACCGTCAGGGTGCTTCGAAGGAAGGAGGAGGGGCCACTAGGGGCATGGGTGGAAGCTGGAGGGGAAGATTCAGGGAGAAAGGAGGAGGTGCTTCTCACGAGAGGGTGGTGGAGCCATGGAATGCGCTGCCTAGGGGCTGGTGGAGGCAGAGACGGTGGAGGGGTTCAAGAGGGGGTAGGACAGGTACAGGGAAAGGGTTCTGGAAGCAAAATCCGATGCAGCAAGAATATCTGGAACTGGGAAGGGAGAAGCCAGAGAAGGCGAGGGTGGCAGCAAGGTCAGCACCCAGGGTGGGAGCTGACCAAACGAGCAGACACGAAAGACCATTAGGCCTATTCTGCTGGCATTTTAGTATGTTAGTATGTTAGGTGTGGTACTATATGTGAGGGAAAGCATAAAAGCCACAGAGATACAGGGACTATATGAGGCAGAGGTACTGTGGGTCCCCTTGGAGATGGGTAATGGAGCCACTGTTTGCACTGGAGTGATTTACAGACCTCCAGCACAGAGGGAGAAATTAGATAAGGTATTGGTGGAAGCCATTGACAAGATGGCAGAAAAGGGGGAGGTGCTGCTGGTGGGGGACTTCAACCTGCCAGATGTGGATCGGAGCCTCCCAGCAGCGGCTTCAGCTAGAAGCAGGGACATCCTGGATTCTCTGCAGGAGGCATTCCCAAGACAACTAGTAAGTGAACCCACTCGTAATGGGGCAGTACTGGACCTGGTACTCACTAACAGGGACAGTGTTGCAGGCATCAAGTTGGGAGGTCATTTGGGACCAGTAATCTCTGTACAGTGTGGCTCACTATAAGGATGGCTGCGGAATCGAACCACACAAGGGTGAGAGCCCTGAACTTCAGGAGGGCTGATTTTAAAAAGATGGGCGAATGCCTCAGGGATGACCTAGCTGGGGTGGGTAACCTGGGTGAGGTGGAGGAACAGTGGGTGAAGATAAAAGGGAGCATTGTAAAGGCAACAAACCTCTGTGTCAAACAAGTGAGCAAAAGTAAGAGGAAAAAAGGACCGCTATGGTTCTTGAAAGAAGTGGCTGAAAAGGTAAAAGCTAAAAGGGTAGCATTCAGAGGGTATAATGAGAAGCAGAGGGAGGAGGTTAGAGAGGTGTATCAGGGGAAAAGAGGGAAGCAGGGAAAGCAGCAAGGAGTGCAAAGGCACAAACTGAAGAGAGAATAGCCCAGGAGGTAATGAAAGGGGATAAGACATGTTTTCGCTATGTAAGTGTAACCCCCCTGCAAATGGGGGTTCCCAAAAGACTTCCAGGAGCTTGCTTGAATGCTCCAAGCCTGAATGGTGTTTGGCATTTAAGCCATTTATCAGTGAGTGTTTTTAGAACCTCTGGTACTGTCTCTTTAAGAGCTGTCTGCTTGCAGACATAATTAGTTTGTATGGGGGACTGTGTGTTTCTTTGAGTACCACTCAAGCTGCTGCCAATTCACTTCATTTGCAGTCACTAGGAGTGCAAAGGGAACTCCATCTGAAAGATGTAACTGTTTGCCTGAAATTATTTAGAGTAATAATGAAATTACAGTTTGTCTAACCTGCTTTCTTTGCAGTCAGAACTGTGTCTGCTAGTTCCCATTCTAGTTTTGAACTGCTGAACTGGACCAATCAGTGTGGGGTAAGCTAGCTCTAAAATGGTGCCTTGGACCGAATCAGAACTTGGACTCATAATCTGAGCCAGCCACAAGAGGATTGTATGGGCAGTGACTCTGGGAGATGTAGTTTAGACTTCAGTGCCTTTTTGGACAAACAGCAGCAGTCTATTGTGAGTGACAGCCAATCCAGTCAAGAACTGGGAGGAACTCAAAGGAAGTGCCCGGTTTTGTCTGCTGAAGTTGTGTTGAGCTTTGGCAGTGAAGAAGGAAGGAGCCCTGTGCTTTTTCAGTGTGCAGTTTTAGTCAAAAACGTGTAAGGCCCAGAGTTCCGTCTGCAGCTTGTTAGGACTGAATCCGTCCTGTGAAAAGAATCAAAGGATCTCTGAAGAGTAGAAACCAGGCTCACCCTGTAGAAGACTGGAAGAATTGCTGAAAATTGCACTCGGTCTGTCAGAACGAATCTGCTGTGTGTTCTCCCGGTATTGTGCAGTAATTGCGATCGGCACAGATGCAGCCTGCCTGGTATAGTGCTTTCTTTATATGGATGTGTGAAGAGGTTTGTGTACCTCAAGTGAGCCCTGCTGACATTGAAGGACCCTATATCTTATTTGGAGGTCGTGAGTACTAATTCAGGGTCGCTCCCTGTTGAATTGCCACATTACATCCAAATGGAATTACTGTACTGCTGACTGTTTAATTCTCCTTTCTCTGTGTGAAAGGCCCCTACCAGCTGCCACGGTTTGGACTAGCCACTAGGGCTTGGGTACCCAGGGACAGTAACTGATAGGGATAGCCTGTGCACAGAGCCATAGGTAGATTATTAGAGTGATAAGCTAATTAACCTGATTTCCCCTGTCCTTGTTATATCCCCCTAAATAAATCAGAGCTGCTTGTTTCAGCAAAGTTATACTGCCTGAGTATTTGTCTATGTTAAAGTACTGTACTGTGATTGTTGCACTGTATCTCATTTCACAGGAGGTCCCAGTGTCGGAACCAGTCCTGGGGTAAGTGTATACTGTGAAGGTAATTCTGATATATTGTGGGCCACTAGTGGGAAGAAAGGGGGTTGCAGTGTCCCAGAGGGCTGTGACCAAGTTAGTTTAACTATTGCAAACCCTGACCTCTGGGTGGAGGCACCGCCATTGGATCCAGGCCCCTCAACCTGTTAGTGGCAAATCAGGCAGGGGTAGTAGCCCCTGGGATAGCGCCATCTAGGGGTTACATAAGGGAAAAGAGGAAGACCAGGGGTGGGATTGTAAGGCTAAAAAGGGAAGGGGGGACTGTGCAGAGGAGGACCAGGAAAAGGCAGATATCCTGAACAAATACCTTTGTTCAATGTTCACAGGGAAAGTAGTAGTAGAGGGGCCACAAAAAAGTAGCAAAAGCTTTAGAGGGAGGGAGGTGGACATTGTCCTTTTTTGGAGGAGAGAGTCCAGAAGGGACTTGATAATCTGAAGGTGGACAAAGCAATGGGGCCAGATGGGGTGCATCCATGGTATTGAGGGAGCTCATGGAAATACTGGCTACAACTCTGACAATTCTGTTTAACAGCTCACTGGAAACAGCAGTGGTACAAGAGGACTGAAGGAGGGCAGATGTAGTCCCACTTCACAAAAGTAGTAGCAGGGAGGAGGCTGGCAATTATAGGACAATCAGCCTGACAACAGTGGTGGGAAAGTTAATGGAATCACTGCTCAAGGAAAGGATTGTGGAATATCTTGAATCCAGTGGATTACAAGACCCAAGACAGCATGGTTTCACAAGGGGGAAGTCATGTCAGGCTAATCTGATAGATTTCTTTGTCCGGGTGACCAAGGAACTAGATCAGGGCGGAGCGGTGGATTTGATCTACCTAGATTTCAGTAAGGCTTTCTACACTGTTCCACATAGGAGACTAGTAAGCAAGTTGGGTAACTTATTGGGTCCAACGGTAGTAAACTGGATAAGAAATTGATTAGGGGACAGGCAACAGAGGGCGGTGGTAAATGGAGTTCATTCCAAGGAAGGGAGGGTGACCTGTGGGAGTGTCTCAGGGATCAGTACTGGGACCGGTCCTCTTTAATATTTTTATAAGTGACATTGCAGAGGAGCTGGAAGGGATGGTGTGCCTTTTGCAAATTACACTAAATTCTGCAATATGGTACAGACTCCGGGGGTCGAGAGCAGAGACCTGAGATATGACAGTTGGGTTTCAATGTGAAAAAATGCTCAATAATGCACTTAGAGCACAGAAACCCAGGGGTTGAGTACAAAATGGGTGGAGTGGTATTGATGATCACAAGCAGGAAAGAGACCTGGGGGTAATCATATCGGATGATCTAAAGATGGCCAGGCAGTGGGGGAAGGCAGTGAGCTGGGTAAGTGGGATGCTGAGGTGCATAGGAAGGGGAATCACCAGCAGAAAGAGGGAGGAGCTGGTGCTGCCTCTGTATAGATTGCTGGTAAGATCCCACCTAGAATATTGTGTTCTGTTCTAGTGACCACACCTCCAGAAGGACATAGAGTGAAGGCAGTCCAGAAGAGGGCAATTAAAATGGTGCAGGGTGTGCATCAAAAGCCCTATGAGAAAAGACTAAAGGACTTCAATATGTACATCCTGGAACAGAGGAAGGAGAAGGGAGATATGATGGAGACCTTTAAGTACCTCACGGGGCTAAATAAGGTGCAGGAGGGAAGTATTTTTCAGAAGAAGAGGTGCTCAAGAACAAGGGGACATGTTATGAAGCTGGAGGGGGTAGATTCGGGAGAGATGTGAGGAAGTACTTCACAGAAAGAGTATTGGATTCCTGAAACAGCCTCCAATGTGGGGCAAATACAGCGTGTGGGGCTCAAGAATGCATGGATTGGCACAAAGGAATCATAGTGGAAAGGAAGGGGAGAGATCAGGCACAGTCTGATGTAATAGTGTAGGTAGAGAGAAATGAGCAAACTGGATGGGCTAAGTGGTCCTTATCCGCCGTCAAATTCTATGTTTGCATGTAGAGCTCAGCTTTTTTGCCTCAGCAGTCTCTGCAATACTGATTTCTCTTGTCAGAGCCCGTTAGAGTATGAGTGTGTGCTGGATGCTCAAAGAAGGCAGAGTAACTTCATGAAACTGGGAACAGCTTCCAGTAAACCCTTGCTAGGCTAGCTTTGCATTTATTCTGTGCTGCAAACTGATAGATTTCCTTCACCTATGTGTGATAAAATATGTTTAGGTGTTGCAACTTTCTGTTTTCCATGTAGCGTGTCATGTTTAAAATTATTAGACTTTTTGAGCCCTTGGTTTTAAAAAAAATGTAACCCTCTCTAGGTTGGTGGCTTAGGTCTTTCCCCAGACAGGAGCTGCCCACACTCCTTAGTGGCTGCCATACCACCTGAACTTTGTGCTCCGGGTCCCTGCAAACTCCAAAGGCGGATCAGGCAGCACTTCAGCACTTAATTTCCCATCTTTGCACCCAGAGGTGTACATCACTGGCTTGGCTTGAGCTAATGTCTGAAAGACTGGAACCAGGTATATACGTTTGTGATATGGGACTACATTTTGTCTAGTTAGTTTTTGTTGACCGAAAAAGGAGGCAGTTCTGCCTGTTTTCAGCCTCATTCCTTGGGGGGAGAGGGAGATACAGATGCAAACAGAGAAACTGAACCAGATTAAGTTGTTTTTACAAGTAGAACGCTGGCTCCCTGTCAATAGCACAGTTCAGGTGGACACCAAGAGTTGTCAGCTTGGAGCAGAGGATACTGAAGTGCTCTCTGACCCTACACCCTTGCTAGCTTGACCTTGGTGGATGCAGAAGGAGATCAGGCTCTGAGGCTGCATTTTTGTTGTGGGGGCCAGGGAGCACCATGGAGTTGGCTAAAAGCCACAGTAAGAGACAGAAAGTTTAATTAAATAATAAAATATGCCCAGAGGGCATGGCTGCCACCATATTTGACTGCCTGGCCCCATGGGAATCTAAGAAGGGGCTACTGATCACTCGCCAAGCCCAGGACACCACAGGATCATTTAAAGGGCAGAATGAGCCTCCTATGACAGACTCAGCCAATCAGAGGAAAGTTGCTCAATCCTGGTGTAAGACTGCTGGAAAAAATGGGCAACAGAAGAAAAGAGCATGACTCATCTGGCCAATTATAAGATTCCTTTGCCTAAGAACTTCCCCTTTGTGAAGTGGCAGCCAATAGACACTGCTGGGCCAAATATGAACTGCTGCAGAGTGCCTGTGGAGTTTTCAGTTTTCATACAGGAGGGTGAAAGTGCTGCAGTCCTTTGTGGGGCTGCAAGTTCAGAAACCTAGTAAGTCTTCTGGGGATTGTGGGCAGCTGCCCCATAACACTTATCCCTTGCATGAGGACAAAGTGTCCTATCAGAAAGAAGAGGAGGCTGAGAGAGCTGGTGAAGCAACTACCTGGGTAGTTTTTGAGTGTCCTGCCAGAGCCCATTTTACTGACCAAGAGGGTAAGCTGTGTACTCAAGAGGTCAGAGTCACATGCCCTGAGGGTTACAGCAGTGAGAGAGGGGGAGAGAGAGATCAGCAAGGCAACCACCTGAAAAGAGGCTAAGGCAGGTGTATATCTGGAGCCTGATCATGTGACAGATCAGAGATGTCCAGAGAGAGAGAGAGAGAGAGAGAGAGACATACGTGAAGAGTCTTGTGTTGCAAAGCAGCTGGCTACGTGACTGTTTCTATCATATCCAGGTGTAACCCCCTTGCAAATGGGGGTTCCGGGTATGCCTGGTGCTCGGGTTAGTTACTGGCCTAAAGCCATTTAATTGGGTAGCCAGTGAGCACTTTAAATAGCCTCCGTGAGCTGTCCCTTTAAGGCTGCCTTTTGCAGTCAGAATGGATAAAAATGGAAGGGGTTCGAGTGTTGTTATACTCGACTCCTGCGAGGCTATAAGTAAAGCTCCATTCTGCCATTGCTAATAGTGAGGGGAGACCTAATAAAAGATGTAGGTGGGTGCTTGAAATAAGCTGTAAAAATAATGATAATTAGTTGTTCTAACCTGCTTTGCTTTGCAGCATAGAGTTTGATTGCCTCCTCCATTTTGATCCCGAACTGTGCAATTGGACCAATCAGTACCTTGGGATTTTACAGAGTTGACTGGCCAATGGAAGAGCTGTTTGTTTTGAGAAAGGCATTATGGACTATGGTGCTTTTTCTGCACCACTGAGAGCTGGGAGAAGTGACTGGCAGGCTCAACCAGCCAATCGGATCGGGTCGCACCCGAGTGAAAGGAGTGCCCCAAGCTGTGGAGAGGCAGAATCGCTGTGGTTAGTGAGGAGTGAGGAGCTTCTATGCTTCTGAGCTGGGAAGTGTTCATGCAGGAAGCGCGTGAAGGCCTAAGTCGGACGTTTTTCCTGCGAGGAGTTCGTCTTGAAATCCGTCAGCGGGCGGTCAGAGGAGGCTGTGCTCTTTACAGCTACCCACCAGGCTCGACCTGTAATAAGGACTGGAGAACATTGCTGAATTGCGCTCGGTCCGCGGGAGGAGTGGAAAAAACAAAGCTGCCATTGCAGAGCTGGAGTGACTGTGAGAGCTGAAGAGCCTAGGAGCAGCTGCCTGGTGTGGTACCCTTCTGCTATTGCTGTTTGCCATAAGAATGTGTGAGTAGCTCAAGTAAAGTCTGCTGCAATTAAAGGATTCGGCTGCTGCTGTTAACCATATAAATGTGTAAAGAGATTTGTGAGATCAAGTTGATTCAGCTGCCATTAAGGGATTCGGCTGTTGCTGTTAACCATATAAATGTGTAAAGAGACTTGTACGTTCAAGTTGATCCTGCTGCCAATGAAGGATTCTGCCTGGATTGTGATAACCATATGAATGTGTACAGATACTTGTGAAGTTCAGGCTCAGCCCTGCTAGTGTTGGAAGAATCGGGATTGGCTGGAGGTTGTGAGTACTGAATCAGGGTAGCTCCCTGTTAAGTGTGCAAACAGTGGTTTCAAATCATATGGCTATACTTCTGACTGCTTAACCGAACTTTCTTTCTCTGCTGACTTGCTCAGGATTGCAGCGTTTTTCTGTGTTAAGGGCCCCACCCAGCTGCCACGTTTGGACTAGCCATTAGGGCTTGGGTACCCAGGGACAGTGACTTGTAGGGTTAGGCCTGTGCACAGAGCCATAGGTATATAGCATAGTGTAAGCCAATTAACCTGATCCCCCCTTGTTATCTACCCTTCTAATAAATCAGATTGCTGTGTTATAATTACCATCCTGGCTATTGTGTATGTTAATGGTGAACTTCTGCCTGGTGATTGCAATATAACTGTATCTTATTTTACAGGGGTCTCTGGAGTGAGATGAATTGTATCAACCGTGGGAGTAAGTGCATTGGTGGAAAGAATTGTGGGCAAGCAGGATGAGTCACTAGTGGGACAAAAGGGGGGTTGCAGTAGCCCAGAGGGCTGTAACCAAGGTAGTCTTACTGGGGCTAACCCCGACCTCTGGGTGAAGGCATCCGTCCACGGATCTGGGCCCCTTACCCTGCCTCAGAAGGGGCAGACAGGGGTAGTAGCCCTAAGGGTAGCGCCCCCTAGGGGTTGCACAGGTTGATGGGGCTTTTGCCTTTTGGGTCTGATGAGGTACTAGACTGAGTGCCTAGGCTCCAGTGCAGCTGAGGTCTGCTGGCAGCACCCCAGACACCCATGGAGATTAATTTTCTGCCAGCCCAGAGCTATTGAGACTGTTCAGAGTCGCCCACTTCTTTGAGGCCAGCATGGTGGGCTGCGGAGTACCTGAATACTGGTGCAGCCACTGTCCCACCATGGGATCCAAAACATTCCACAGACATCATTCCATCAGCATGAGGGATGACAAGCACATATGTGCCTGTTAGCCTGTGAGTGTGAATCAGGGTTTAGGCCCCGTAACACTTGATTATCTAGTTAGATAGGGATTGTAGGGTGTCGGATACCCTATGTTACAACTATTTTACTTTGGGGAATAACCTGTACAGAAGGCCAGCATCTGGCCATGGCTCTTTTGGATTACAAACTGTTGGGTTTATTTCTCCACATATTGTGATAGTGCAGGCATCATACTCCACTGCATCACATTGGACCTGCAACAATTCAGCTCTGTGTTATTACACAAGCTGTGACAGGAGCTTTGAGGGACCGAGGGCTTAATCTGGAGCACCAGTGAGAAGATACTATGGGATAAGGGGAAGGGCATGTAAGGGATTGTCACTGCACAGTATTTAGTGCGTGATCTGCGGAATGTTTCCAATTCCTTTTCCCTGTACCTCGTCCCATCTCACCGTAAATAAATTGGTACCTTGGTTTGGCATTTTATTTCTCCATACTATTGTTTATGACTTGGTTTCTGTCACTGCATTTTGAGATGGTGTGGGATTGTGAATTATACTGTTTCCAGGGTGGGTGGAGGGGATCCTGTGTACTAGCTTGGATTCCAAGGGGCATCCCCAGGCAGGGTATTCATAATAATTGCTTAGCTTACAACACCTGAATCCAGGACCCTAGAGGTTTAAAGTCCTAAGCCTCATCCAGATCACTGAAGGATGGAGCCACACGTCATGTGGGACCAGAGGGAGGATGGCTTACACGAAGGTCCTGTTAAACACAGGAAATTTTCTAGCATTCCAGCTTCATCTCAGATTACTAGCTTCCAGAAAAAGAACTGTTGTTGCTTTGGACTCCTGTCCTGTTGTCCTATTATAGGATGAGTAATTTGCATTTTTATACTAGCTGACTTATGGAATATTTTCTAGGAATCAAACAAGAAAGAATTAATATCTTTCTCTCCAAACCACAGCATCTGCTACAAACTACATTTTGCTTTAATTTTTTGAGATGCCAAAAAAGTCTCAATTAAAAGTATAGCACCCATATCTGTCCTTTCTTACCTGAGACAGATGTCCCATTTTGTCATATTGCTGGTGCAGTACTTCTAGTATAGAGCTCAGATCAGAGGGCCTCCTTTTTAGTTAGATATTGCAGCTCAGTCTCAAAATAGACTGATGTAATAGTGAATGCCAACTCTCTCCAACTCCTGGGGTGATGGAAAAAGATTTTGGAGTAACTTGAAAGACCTTACAGGCAAGGACCCTAAGTCATCACCCACCATGCTCAACATAAATGGAACACTAACAACTGACATGTACACCATCACCAACACCTTTAGCAATGCGTTCTCCAACTTGGATAGTGTCCTCCCTTCTAATTTCTTTAATGCCCCCTCAGGTAGTAACCCTCCTGCAACTACTCCTCTCCTACACCCGACCCCACAATTCTACTTCAAGGAGATCCCAGTGCATGAAGCCAGAACCTATATTCGAAAGGCCATTCACAATGCAGGCTACAGCGGTGACTCCCTTGACCTGAAGTTGTTAGCACTTGTCCTTGAACCCTTGACAAAGGTCCTCAATCTATCACTAAAGGGTGTCCCAGTTCCCATCTCGCTGGAAACAGGCGACCATCACACGGTACACAAAAGTGGAGACAAATCACTGCACTCCAACTACAGACCTATCTCCATCCTCCCTCCATTGTCTAAGGCCCTGGAGCACATCGCCTCAGACCAATTAGTCAAGTACCTGAAAAAATACGACATCCAGTGTCCTGAGCAACATGGTTTCCGAAAAGGGCACAGTACCACCACTGCACTATTAGAATTCACAGGCTTCATCCACACCACACTTGATCAAGGAAACTGTGTAGTGGCAGTATTCATCGACCTTACGAAAGCCTTTGATACTGTGAACTGCCCACTCCTACTCAAGCAATTATCAAACATTGGGCTCTCCAATGAAGCACTGCTCTGGTTTTCAAGCTACCTTGGGGAGAGGGTCCAGTGGGTTAGGATTGCCGGTGTTACCTCGGAAGAAAAGCCAGTCCTTTCCGGGGTCCCACAGGGGTCCATCCTGGGGCCACTACTCTTCAGCCTCTTCCTCAACGACCTTCTCAGTGTCTGCCACCAGAAATTACTGCTCTATGCCGATGATGCAGTCATGTTCACCAACCACCAATATGCAGAGCTCCTCGAGAAACAATTACAGCTTGAATTCATGCGCATCGAAGAATGGTTCAAGTCACATAAAGTGGTCATGAACTACAGCAAAACAAAGGTTATGACCTTCTACAACGCGAGGAGCAAGTACAAATACTGTGACCTCACCATTCTAAACCAAACAGGGACCTTACTTGAACATGTTCCTGATTTTAAATACCTAGGTGTCACATTGGACAGGTCACTGTCCTACCATCAGCACATAGATTCTGTCACCAAAGCCACCAACATCCGTATAGGCCTGCTCTACAGGCACAAACACTGCATGACTCCTGACACTCTCCGGTTGGCTATCAACAGCTCTGTCACCTCCATCTTCGATTACGGGCTAGCAATTTATGGCTGTGCCTCCGCCTCTGCCCTCTGCAGAATTACAGTTGCACTCAACAAAGCATGCAGGCTGCTAACTGGGGCTGATCGATTTACACACACTTGTGACCTGGGCAGGATGGCTACCTCTCATCAGCCAGATACAGTATCAAACCTGCCTCTTAGCCAAAAAAGTCCTCCTCAGGGTCATGCCCCCGGGCATTGAAAAGCTACTTATTGACCACCACAGCACCCAGAGAACTAGAAGTTCACAACAACTAACCTTCCATATCCCCAGATGCCGGACTACCATGGGCCAGAGGACCTTTGCCACAGAGCACCACAAGTGGTACAATACTCTCAACAAAGAAACTCTTACTGCTGCTGCTCTTGGCCTTTTAAGAGACAACTCCGACTTCATCTCATTTCAACTAGTTGTTGTGACTGCCTCGCCTAATCGGGGGCCCACCGTTCACTGCCCTCCACTTCAGTCTTGACAGCTATCTCTCCCCACCTTGCCTCCTTCTACCTGCCTACCCCCTTGCCTCCTCTCCCTTTCCTCTCCCGGGGCATTTCCTGACTTCTATCCCTCCTCTCCCTCCCTCCCCTTTAGAGCTCCTACCTTCACCCTCTACCCTCTGACAATGGCCTTCCTGCCTGCATACCCCCTTCCCTCTCACCTGCAGTGCTTATTTCCAAGATTGCCCATGGCTGGTTATGTCATGCTACCTAACATTTGGCACATTTTGAATTACTGGAATTTCCTAAGCCTCAGTCTCTTACTTCTTGTTATTGTGTAACTATGTATTATTATGTTGACCTTTGTATGTATGTATACTCCCCATTCCTTCGACGTGGAACCTTTGTAAACGAGCAGTTCCTGCTCAAAGGTATTTGTAATCCTAGATTTCAATAAAATAAAAAAATAAAATAAAAATGCTAGAGAGAGAGAGAGAGACTGAGGGGGAGGGGGTGTAGTCTAACTCAAACTAGGAATAAGCTGGGTGTGGCAAGATGACAATTGGTGAGTTCAGGAATGTATGGGATAGACAGAAGGCAACCCTAGTGATAGGAAAGAGAGGGTAAGCTGCTGATCATTTAGAATCTGGAGGAGTTTAACTAGGTAGGAACATGGGCAGACTAGCCAGCAGGGCTGTGCCAACAACAGTAAGGGCCCTCCTGCAAAATATTTTGTGGGGCCCATCTTCTGACCAATAAATGTAAAATAACCATTAGCACATATGAATTTTTATAGCGTAAGTTTTTTTGAATCAGTCCTGCTGAGCATAACTAGTTTGTTCATGATGCTCATGGTGCCCCCCACCCCCCTTGCTGGCACCATGAATTCTGAAGGAGCTGGCACAGGAAATTGCAGGCCCACTGGCAGAATTATTCACACAGCTGCTAGAGAGCGGGGAAGTACCTCAGGACTGGAGAAGGGCCACAGTGGTACCATTGCACAAAAGTGGAAGCAGGGAGGAGGCCGGAAACCACCGGCCAGTGAGCTTGACCTCGGTAGTGGGGAAGCTTATGGAGTTCCTACTTAAGGAAAGAATAGTGAAGTTCCTTATGGAAATAGGGCAGCTAGATCCTAAACAGCATGGATGTACAGCAGGATGATCGTGTCAAACAAATATGATTTATTCTTTGACTGGGTCTCCAAAATAGTGGCCCAGAGAGGGGAGGCAGACATACTCTATCTAGATTTCAGTAAGGCTTTTCACTCTGTTCCTCACAGAAGATGGGTCAATGGATTAGGACACAAAATAGTCAAGTGGGTTCAAAACTGGCTCCACAATAGAACACAGAGGGTCATAGTCAATGGAACACTGCCTAGCGAGGGAAGGGTGATCAGTGGTGTGCCTCAAGGATCTGTCCTTGGCCCAGACCTCATCAATATATTCATCAGTAACATTGCTGATGGCCTGCAGGGTAAGGTATGCCTATTCGCAGGTGACACAAAGCTCTGCAACAGGATAGATACAACTGAAGGAACACAGCAATGTAAGCAGATCTAAAGAGCCTAGAAGCATGGTCTAGGGAATGGCAGTTTAAATTCAACACCAAGAAGTGCAAGGTCATGCACCTAGTAAAGGAAACCCAAGGAAAACATACACACTCGATGTTGAACAATTAACAGAAACAAAACTAGAATGAGACCTCAGAGTACTTATTTCCTATAATTTAAAGGTGGGTAGAGAATGTGAAAAGGTGGCACAGAAAGCTAGTAGCATCCTTGGATGTATTGGCAGGGGCATTACAAGTAGGAAGCAAGAGGTCATACTCCGTCTGTACAGGTCCTTGGTGAGGCCACATCTCGAGTACTGCTTACAGTTCTGGAGGCCACACCTAAAAAAGGAAGTAGACCACTTGGAGGCTGTACAGAGGAAAGCTACTAAAATGGTGCAGGAACTGCACCAGGAGCAATATGAATCTAGACTACAGCAACTGCAAATGTACTCCTTTGAGCAAAGGAGAAACAGGGGGGATATGATAGAAACCTTCAAATACATAAAGAGAATAAATAAGGTACAACCAGAAAACCTCTTTCACATAAATGAGATCACACGAAAGAGAGAGCACAGTTTGACACTAACAGGGGGTAAGTTTAAAACCAACATTCGTAAGTTCTACTTCACAGAAAGGGTGATGGACCCTTGAAATAGCTAATCACCAGAGGTTGTGGAGGCCAAAACAGTTACTGCTTTTAAGCTAGCATGGGACAAGTACTGTGGTAATCTCAGAAGAAGAACAGAATAGGGTGTAGGCAATCTGGGCAGACGAGATGGATCATACGGTCCCCTTCTGCTGGCACGTACTTATGTTCTGATGATCAAAGAACTGAACAATGTAATTTGTTCCTGTTCCTCCTGGGGACATGAGCACCAATATTAGATGTTTTGAGTAATGTGCTCTATTGCTTCTTTGTTCTGTACTCCTCCCAACCATGTGAAACTGGAGCTGGAATCTTCTGACACCACTGCTGACAGACCCAGTTTCAAATGGATAAGCAATTTCCAATGAGAAACTTCCAATTTTGTCTGTTAGAAAAAGTTTTCTTAATGCTGACCTCTGAGGTAGTGGGCCCCCTAATAATGTGGGCCCTACTGCAATTGCATCTCTTGCACCCCGGTCACAGCCCTGAGAATAGGTGGGCTAGGAGGTCCTTATCTGCCATCAAAATCTATGTTTCTGTGTTTCTATGACTACAGGAGAGTAGCAGTGAGCTACTGAGACCAGCAGGGGCTCTGTTTGTGGTTAGAACCTGGGCTATATGACATGCAGCAATGAAATGAGTACAGCAGTGGCCAAAGATGGCCACAGTAACTCAGTGCATGTGTGGACGGACTGTTTTTTGGATTACTCAGTTGCAGACACTCATCCAGGTTTAGAAAAAAAAAAACTATAACTTTGACATTGACTGTTGGATCTCGTGGGAGTTAAAACAGTAAAAGAGCAGATGAACTTCTGTATATTGTTGCTGGTTCACTGTTGGCCAGTTTTGCTGTGGTTATATTACGGCTTGGTTGAGCTCAGTTATGCTGTTTCATTTATGGTGGTGTATCTGTGTAGTACAAATATTGCACAACAAACCAGGCTGTAAGTGTTATTTACTAGTAGCTGCCAATTAAGATTGTGCAAGCTAGACATTCATGTTGAAGGTGCTTTGGCCTGGCCTTGTGAGGGCTGGTAATCAAACTGCAGTTAATATCCAATCCCATTTCACATGTTCTTTGATTGCGGCCTACTGGCACGTATCCATAATCATCAGGGTGGTTAACAATAGGATAGTTCCCAAGTTTTAAGTTAAAGCTAAGATTGCTTGAACTCTTTCAGAAGACTTCTTTACTCCTTCATGAGTTGCACAACATCATTTGAGCACTGTAGGTGCCAGTTACTGGTGTTTTGCACCCATGCACAGTGTGCTTTTCAAAATCTTTTTAAATGCTAATTGTGAATGTGCTAATTGCACTTGACTTATGAAGCATCATGTGCCCTTTATTATCAAGTAAGGTGTCCTTGAAAACGATGCTAGTTGCATTTGCCCTAATTAGATGTCAGCACTCATACATGAATATCTCCATAGTAACATGGGAACATAAAATTTGTCAACAGATGAGGACCACTTGGCCCACCCAGTCTTCTCATTTTGTACCTGTCTATACTGTCACAGCAGACCCTACCTGATTTGTGGCTACTTCCCCTCACCCTCCTTTCCTACCAAAATTCCTTTGTGCCTATACTGTGAATACTTGAATCCCACTACTGTTGTAACCCCCACCACTCCGCTGGAAGACTGTTCCAGGCATCCACCACTCCTTCAGTGAAGAAGTACTTACTCACATCCCTCTTAAATGTGCGCCTTCTAGTTTCATTGCATGTCCTCTAGTTCTCGTGCACCTTCTGTTCTGAAAAATACTCCCCTCCTGTACCTTATTCACCACCATGAGGTAATTATAGGTCTCTAACATGACCCTTCTCTCCCTCCTCTCTTCCAGGGTGCACATATTGAGATCCGTCAGTCTCCCCCCTTAAGGCTTATGATGCAGCTCCTGCACCATTTTATTTGCCCTCCTCTGGACTGCCTCTACCCTGCCTATGTCCTTCCTGAAAAGTGGTCTTCAGAACTCGACACAAGTTTTCTTAGGTTTCTACTCGTTCTCTCCACCACCTCTGAAGTGTCTTCTTCATTGCAGATCTTGGTGTCATCTACAAAGAGGCATACCTTCCTTTCCAGCTCTTCTACAGTGTTGCTTATAAAAACATTGAAGAGGACTGGTCCCAGTACTGAGCCCTGAGTTACCCCGCTGGTCACACTCCCCTCATTAGAGTGAGTGCCATTTACCACCACCCTGTCACCTATCCATCAATCAGTTTACCACCTTGAGTCCCACCCTCAAACTGCCCAGTTTCCTTATAAGTCTCCAATGTGGTATGGTGTCGAAGGCCTTGCTGAAGTCTAAGTAGGCCATGTCCACTGCCCCACCCTGATCTATTTCCCTGGTTACCCAGTTGAAGAAATCGATCAGGTTTGTCTGACATAACCTCCCCCCATGAATCCATGCTGCCTCGAGTTTTGTAATCCACTGGATATAAGATACTTCATTAGCCTTTCTTTTAAAAGTGTCTCCATTAACTTCCTCACCACTGATGTCAGACAGACCAGCCTTTAGTTGCCAACGGGAGCAGTATGATTGATTGACTACTAAAAGGCCGACTTTGAATTGACTGACACCAAAATACCGACGCACTCACAATATTGCCAACACAAATAACGAATATCAAATGACCTACAAATAGCCGACAGAGAGAACAAACATTTTTACATACCTCCAAAAATATTACTTCTAACAAAATAAATACTACTCACTGCCGGTAAGGGAACTCTGCTTTCAGCGCCTCGAATGTTGGTGGTCTCTCGGATGGTTGTAGGAATGCTAATGCCTGCAAATCCCTCATCAAGAGGCAAAGTATGGATCAGAGCCATATTTTGCTGATAAGCCCGCACTTTGTATTTTCCTCCAAATTATCTGCCCAAAATGGAACAGGCAACCTTTATTTCATGCATCAGGAAATTCAGACCTGTAGGCATTTATTGCAGCCTGCTCAAAATCAGTCACAGTGAACTGAGGGTCAATATTTGCTCCATACTCATCAGCAATATTGAGTATATCTTGAAAAAGACTCACATAGCAATCTTGTAATTTTGATGACATGAAGGAATACACCAGTGGCACCACTCTGCTGTTGTCTGCACTCTGTACTGGTGCAAGGATTGAGTACAGCTGGTGAAATAATGTTGGAACCCTTTTAAAGGTTCTATCCATTAACCAAACTGTAGCAGCAGACAATTTTAAGATGTTCTCTTTGGTTGTAAATATCAATATAGTGTCTTCGCCGCAAACGGACTGCTTCACAAGAAACAACTCATCATCTAAGTATTTCAGGGAGTCTGGTATAGCTAGTTGTTCAAGCGTGCATGGTTCAAGTGGCATATTTTATCTTCGTGTGCGTTTCACCACCTGTCTCAAAGCAAGACGAGATGGCATGCTATGGCACACCTCATTATGAATATCAGCACATTTGGCCTGTATTATTTGGGTCAGGGTATCGTTTGTGTCAAGTGCACGCTGCTTTATTGTAGCGACTGCTTCAGCAACAGGTCCCTCAGTAGCATCTGTCGAGTGATTGTGCTCTGAGTTTGAGCACAAAAGATGCTGCGCTCCCACTTTCACAATGCTCGCATGGCCTCTGCAACCGCACATTTTTTCTGGCAAGCCCAGTAAAACAGATCACCCCTCTGCCTCTCCTTGACATACAGATACCCATCAACACAGAGTTTGTCTTGACCCTTTTGAGAAGGGACTAACTTGCAGGGCTCCACCATCAACGCAGCCATCCTATTTGCCTATCAGTCTTACAGGCTGGTAAATCAGAGCGCACTATGTACAGTATGTGGCAGGCTTGTCAGATGATGTGACAGGTCTGTCAGATGACATGATGACAAGCAATAATCTACAGTGATGCAGTGATGGGTCAAGAGTGGCTGGAGGTAACCAGATTATTAATTAGAAATGTTTGATTTAGAATACTGTGTCTATCAGTATCGGTAAGCATCTTGAAACATGACTTGTCGTGCTTTTCACATTCGGTAACAGAGAATGTGATCATTTAAATGTGTCAGTAATTCGGAGCTGATATTTTTAGTGTCAATCACTTGGATGTTGATATTTCAAACCAGACCCTTGCCAACCTCCTCCTGCTGCCACTTGTTTGAATCAGGACCACATATGTCCTTATCCAGTCCTCTGGAACCACTCCTGTTTCCAGTGAATTGTTAAATAGGGCTGTCAGAGGTGCAGATAGTATCCTTAGAATGGCAGAAAAAGGGGAGATATTGCTGATGGGGGATCTCAATATGCCAGATGTTAACTGAAGTGCATTTGCAGCAGCCGCTTCTAAGAGTAGGGTCATTCTAGGAGCCCTACAGGGGGCATGCCTAATACAACTAGTATTGGAACCAACTCGAGAGGGAGCAATCTTAGACTGGGTACTCTCAAATGGAGATGGCGAGAGGATCACAGATTTAGAAGTGGGTAGCCAGCTGGGAACTAGTGACCATCGAACAGTATGGTTCACGATAAACACAGCAGTAGAGTCAAGCCATACAAAGGCAAAGGTACTGGACTTCAGGAGGGTTGACTTTGCCAATGGGTGAGTGCCTAAGGAATGCACTAGCAAATGGGCAGGAAAGAGCGGTAGAAGAACAATGGGGAATAATCAAAATTGCCATCACAGAGGCAACAAGCCTTTATGTGAAGCAAATAAACATAACAAAACAATGTAAGAAACCACTATGGTTCTCAAAGGAAGTGTCAGGGAAGGTTAGGGAGAAAAAGAAAGCATTCAGGAAGTAAAAGGAATCACAGAAGGAGCAGGAGAGAGAATTGTATCAGGTAAAGCAAAAGGAAGCCAGAACAGCAAAGGCCCAGACCGAGGAAAGGATAGCCAACCCAGTTAAGAAGGGGGATAAAACCTTTTATAGGTATATTAGGGAGTGAAGGAAGACCAAGGGAGGGATAGTGAGGCTTAATAAAGGGAAGGGGATGGGCAGAGGGTGACTGTGAAAAGGCAGAGATACTAAAATATTTTTGCTCAGTATTCACAAATGAAGAGGGAGAGGTACCTAAACCAATCAGTAGAAACACTCTGGATATGGGGGTTGATACCAGCCCATTCACAGAAGAAATGGTTCTGAAAGAACTTTTAAAACTGAAGGTGCACAAAGCAATGGGGCCTGATGGGATTCATCCCAGAATTCTAAAAGAACTAAGGGTAGAACTAGTGAAACCACTGACTACCTTCTTTAACAAATCATGGGAGGATGGGGTGGTACCTGAGGACTGGAGGAGGACAGATGTTATTCTACTTCACAAAAGTGGAAGCAAAGCAGAAGCAGGAAACTACAGACCTGTTAGTTTAACCTCAGTGATTGGGAAAACAATGGAATCACTTCTGAAGGAAAGAATTGTTGAGTACCTAGAGGCCAGAGGGGCACAGGACCCAAGGCAGCATGGATTCACAGTGGAAAGGTCATGTCAGACAAATCTAATAGATTTCTTTGACTGGGTGACCAAAGTAGTAGATCAGGGAGGGGCTCTGGACATGGCCTACCTAGACTTTAGCAAGGCATTTGACACAGTCCTACACAAAAGATTAATATACAAGTTGGCCAGCCTGGGAGTGGATCCCAAGATGGTAGCCTGGGTAAAGAACTGGCTGGAGAAGAGGGCACAGAGGGTAATAGTAAACTGAGTCCACTCTGAAGAAAGGGGGGTTACTAGTGGGGTACCGCAGGGTTCAGTAATAGGACCGGTCCTCTTCAATGTCTTTATAAGTAACATTGCAGAGGGACTGGAAGGAAAAGTATGTCTCTTTGCAGACGACACAAAGATCTGCAACAGAGTTGATGCACAAGGTGGGGTGGAAAGGATGAGAAGGGACTTGGCAAGGTTGGAGGAAAGGTCAAATGTATGGCAGCTTAGATTCAATGCTAAGAAGTGCAAAGTAATGCACCTGGGAAACAAAAACCAAGGGGAAGAGTACACAATTTGGGATGAGATACTAACAACAAAAATGGAAAGGGACCTGGGGTAGTCATATGAGATGACCTAAAGGTGGGCAAGCAATGTGAGAGGGCAGTAAGGAGGGCTGGGGGGATACTGGGATGCATAGGGAGAAGCATCACCAGTAGAAAACAGGAAGTTGTTATCTCTCTGTACAGACAGCTGGTGAGACCCCATCTGGAGTACTGTGTGCAGTTCTGGAGACCCAATCTCCGCAAAGACATAGACAGGATGGAGGCAGTCCAGAGGAGGGCACCTAAAATGGTGCAGAGTCTGCACCAGAAGACATATGAAGAGAGACTTAAGGAGCTTAATATGTATAGCCTCGAGGAAAGGAGGGAGAGGGAGGGACATGATAGAAACTTTCAAGTACCTCAAGGGAATCAACAAAGTCCAAGAGGGTAGCATCTTTCAGAAAAAGAGACATGCAAGAACAAGGGGGCACAATTTGAAGATAGAGGGGGGACGGCTCAGAGGTAATGTGAGGAAGTATTTTTTCATGGAGAGGGTTGTGGATGCATGGAACAGCCTTCCTGAGGAGGTTGTGGAGTCAAAAACAGTGGTGGATTTCAAGAATGCATGGGACAGTCATAAGGCATTTCTGGGGGGGTAGGAAGAAGTAGGCTGTTGGTTAACTAAGATCTGCAGCTTATCCATTAGGTAGGGAAATGGACAGGCTGGGTGGGCCAAGCAGTCCTTATCTGCCGTCAAATTCTATGTTTCCATGTTTCCTTGAGCTCCCTCAGCACCCTTGGATGTTTTCTGCCCAGCCCTATAGCCTTATCCACTTTCAGATTTGCATGTCCTCTCAGGAATCTTTCCATTGTAAAGGGACTTGTGTTTGCCTCCCTCATCCCAGTGTTTCTGCTGCTTCTATATGGTTCACCTCTCTCTCTCTCTCTCTCTCTCCCTCCCTCCATTGTGAAGACTGAGCAGACGTATCTGTTCAGGATATCTACTTTTTCCTCATCCTCTTCTGCACAGACTCACTCTGTCATTCCTACCCTCACAATCCCTCCCCTTGTCTTCCTCTTTTTGCTAGAGTATCTAAAAAAAAGGTTTTGTCTCCTTTAGTTACCCCATTGGCTGTCTTTTCCTCTGTTTGTGCTTCTGTGCTCCTCACCACCTTTCTTGCTTCCCTCTGCTTTTCCTGGTACACCTTTCTATCCTCTTCTCTCTACGTCTCCTTGTACCTCCTGAATGCCACCCTTTTAGCCTTTACTTTCAAAGCCACTTCACTCAAGAACCATAGTGGTCTCTTTTTTCCTTCTGTTTTGCTCACTTCTTCTGTGCAGAGATTTGTTGCCTTCACTATGCTATCCCTTAGTTTGGCCAACCGGTTTTCCACCCCACCCAGGCAGTCCCTCCCACCCTGCTAGGTCATCTCTGAGGCATTCACTTATTTTTCTAAAATCTGTCCTCCTGATGTCCCAGAGCTTGGCCCTTCTGTGGTTTGTCTTTGCCACCATCTTTATGTTAAACCACTTTGTACAGTGATCACTGGTCTCCAGGTTGCATCCTACCTTGATGCCTTCAACACTGTCCCTGACTGGAAGCACAAGGTCCAGTATCGGCCCATGTTGAGGGGTTGTCTGACTATTTGCCTGAGAAATGCCCGATGCAGGGAATCTAGGAGGGTCCTTCTTCTAGCTGAGGCTGCAGCTGGGGGCTACAGTCTACATCTGGCAGATTGAAGTCCCCCACCAGAAGAACCTCTGCTTTTTCTGCTGTTGTGTTGTTGGCTTCCTCAGTGCCTTATCTAATTCTTCCCCCATGTTAGAGGTCTGTGTATCATCCCAGTGCAAATAGTGGCTCCTGCTCCTGTCTCCAGGGTAACCCACAGCACCTGCAACCCATCCTTTACCACTAGGTTCTCTAGCATTTCCGTCACTCTGATACCCTTTGTCAAATACAGCACAACCCCTTCCTCACTTTCTTCCCTCCCTGTCCTTCATGGACTAAGTGTGGCCTGCTATGGCCATGTCCTAGTCATGGTTCCCTGTGTACCACAACTTGATAATGGCCACAAAATTCAGGTCTGTGTCCACCATGATGGCCTCCAGGTCTGGAATTTTATTTCCAAGAATCCTTGCATTGGCACACACCACATCTTGCTTCCACTCTGTCTGCAACTCCCTCTTCCACCCCTTCTGCCTTTGTTGCCATTTGAACTTCCCTTTCTCCTCTTCCTCCCCCTCAGAACTCTGTTCATGCCCTGCCTCCTCAACACCTCCCTTTTCTCTTCTGTTCTTGTCCCTTTGTCTGCTACTATACTTCTGCTTCCTTTTACTTGTGCCTTGGGGGAGTTTCCTTCCGTTGGGCCCTCTCTTCCTTTTGCTTGGGGGAGGGGCAGTTTATGCCTCCTCCCTTGGCTAGTTTAAATGTTCATCGAAGTAACAGCTAAACCTTCTAGTGAGAACTACGGTTTCCTTACCAGACAGATGCAGGCCATCACCTCTGTATATTCTTCCAGGTTGGTCCGCATTCCTCACTGAAGCTGAACCTCTTTTCCCCATACCATTCTTTCAAACAAGCGTTAAAGCTCAAGGAGTAGAGTACCCTATCCTCCCTTTGGCCATAGACAGGTTGTGCCTCAGTGAATGTCATCATTCATGCTACTTGCCTTAGGCCCCTCCCAGTTCCTTAAACTCTCCCAGGACTACCACAGCCCCATCCCTTGCTAGGTCATTTGTCGCCAGGTGGACAATGACTTCCAGCTCCCCAACCTATTCTGCCACCCTTAGGATCCACTGTTCCCCCACCAGATAAGCACCTAACCTTCCTCTCTCCACCCCTTCCTGCTCCCAAATGTAATGTGCACATGTGCTGGATAAAAAAAAAATCACCTTTTTGGACATAACATTGTCCATATTGGCAGTGGACTTCCTCCAGACACATAGTTTTCATAAATAAACAGTGGGAAATACCCTTCTATGGGCAAGTAGAGCCTTCCTGAGAAATCTAGTCCAGAGTATTCCAGTCAGTTTCTGCATTTACACAGAAACTGTGCTGAAATGTCTACATTTGGAAAACAAGTCCTGATTAAAAAAACAAATAGATTTCTACAAAAGTGATATGACTGCTGCCCACTCTTAATCAGGCATTATAAAGGGCAGAGGGACTTGGAAGGGAATACCTTCTGAAACCAAGGGGCAAAAAAAGGGATAACAATCCTCCCATTACCATTTGTCACAGAACAAAATTGTCTTGCTCAGAGGATTGGTAACATATAAATTCTGTACACAGATAAATATACTTTGACAGCAGAAAAAGGCTCTTGGCCCATCCAGTCTTTCCACCCTGCCTAACTGTTCTTTCTTGCCCTACTGACAGTCCTCCCTTTTGTTATTTCCCCCCATTTTCTAACCAGTGCCACATATCTGTCCCATCTCTACCTGAATCTGCTGGATATTTTGGCTTGTACCACTTCCTTTGGCAGCTTACTCCACTTGCCCTCCACTCAGTCAGTGAAGAAGTGCTTACGGACATCCCTTTAAAATTCACCACCTGCAAGTACTTGTATGTCTCAGTCATGTCACCCCTTTTCTTTCCTCTTTTCAAGGGTGTACATGTGTATGTCCTGCACTAGAAGAACACCTTTTCTTTCTCCACTCCCCTTTGCCAACATGAGCTGCAAGCCTGCATCCCCGCTTTGGTCTCTCTCACATTCCTGGTGGTTTCTCTTGTTGCTTGCAGATACTTTACCCTATCTCCCTCCCTTTGGCTTCCCTTATACTTTGAAAATGCTCTCCTTTTGGCTGTAACTGCCACCTTTACATTGACTGTGAACCACTTTGGCCCCTTAGTCCTTTTCCCTCTAGATACCTTTACAATTGAGCTATCTACTGCTTCTATTACTGCCTTTTTAAATGCTGCCCACTTTTTTCTGCATTCACTATATCCTTCATGTTCTTCTCTAACTTTTCATTTTGCTGTAGCCTGCTTTTTTGAAGTCCCATAACTCTGTTCCTTTTGCCCCTTTTTACTGTCCCCACCTGGACCTCCAACGATACTGTTCTGTGGTTGCTGGAGCTGAGTGGCTCCAGGACTGCTGCATTCCGAATCCTCTCACTGTTGGTGAGTACCAGATCCAGCAGGGCCCCCCTCCCTTGTTGGGCCCTTAACTGCTCCAGGAATGCCTCTTGGCAGGCATCCACCAGAATCTGATTTCTGATACTAGCTGCGACTCGAACTTTTCAATCCACATTTGGCATATTGAACTCCCCAGCTACCACCACTTCCCCTAGACTGGCTGCCATCCCAAGTGGCACTCCCAGTTCCCTGTCAGTCCTTCGATCCTTACTTGGCGGACTGTCACCATCCTTGTCCGGATTTGTTTCCTCTCCCCCATTGGAGCTAGTACCCACAGGGTTTCCATTTCTAGTCCTAGTACCTTTATATTTGCTGCTGTTTTTACTTCTGAAACTTATAACATGCACCTTCTGGCTATGCTCGAAATGGGTTTGCTCAATGGATTTCTTCCAGCATAACAATGAACTTGACTAAACGTGGTTGTTGCCAAGACCAAAAGGTTCTTTTTAAATGCAAAAACTGTAGCATTTGCAAATATGTCATTCAGGGCAGTGTGTTTTAACATCTGATTGAAAACAAAACAGTAAAGGTATGTTAGCTAATCACTTGCAATACCAAATTTGTGGTGTACACTATTTGGTGCACATGCCCCAAAATTTATGGGGGACAGACAGTTTGCCCCTTGAAGATCAGAATACAGGTTCATATCAGGTCAGTGGTTAATACCAGACCTGACACCCCATGGGTTCTTACTTGCCAGCGAGCACATGATCTGGACCATAACTGTGTTAAGTTTATGGGTATCGATCATATTAATCCTGGATTAGGCAGTGATAGAACTAGGACATTCTTTCAATGAGAAGTAAGGTGGATTTACACATTGAAAGCAGTCCAGCTGACAAGAGTGGATGCTCCTTTCCTGTAATGTATGTAATGTGATATGCAAAGTGAATACACAACTTTTGTTATTACATAGAAAACAATGACAGATAGAATCTGATGGCAGGAGACTGAGGGATCATTAAGTCTACTCTCAGTATGCTACTGCACCCCACTGACCTACTGTACTGGTGGGTAGTCTCCTTCTTCCCCTGCTCCTTCACCCCTCAGTCCAGTGCGGCAACCCCTAGAGACTATGAATCCTCTTGCCATATTCCCGCCATGTTGAAACCTGTTTAGGGTAGCTGCCCCCACCACTTCCACTGGCAGACTGTTCCATGGTTTCACCACCCTTTTCATGAAGTAAAACTTCCTTATGGCTCTTTCGAACTTGCCCCCCCCAGCTCCAGTCATGCCCCCTGGTGTCTGCTTACCTAATGCTTACATTCCTTACAGATAGGTCCTCACTATTCAGCCTGTTTATATCCCTCAAAAATGTACATGTTTTTATCACTCACCTCTCTCCTAGCCTCCAGTGAGTACATATTTAGGACCACCAGCTGTTCTTCATAGGATCTGCCTTACTGACCATTGATCATCTTGGTAACCCTCCTCAGTACTGACTCCACTCTGTCTATGACCTTCTGAAGGTGCAAATTCCAGAACTGAGCACAGTACTCCAGATGAGGCCTCACCAGGGATCTGTATTACTTTGTTTCTCCTACTACCAAAACCCCTCCCTATACACCCCAGCATCCTCAGTGCCTTGCAATATGCTTTGTTACAGGGACTCGTCTTCATGAGGGAATCACTGATTATGACCCTCCCAAGATCTCTCTCTCTCTCTCTCTCTCTCTCCTCTGTTGAAGTGGCCAGCATACTTCTCCCATCCAGTATTCTGTGTGTGGGTTCTGTCTCTCTAAGTGCATTACTTTACATTCCAGGACATTGAATCTCAGCTGCCAGATCTTAGACTATATCTCCAGCTTCTCTAGGTCCATCTGAAGATCCTGTACCCTTTTCTCATGATCTACCCTGCCAGTGACATCAGCAAAGTGACACAACTCCTATGTCACTGATAAATACATTAACTAGGACAGGTCCAAGCACCAATCTCTACAGCACCTGCTCATTACCTTCCTTTTTCTTTTTTAAACATTGTTTCTCTGCTTGTTCCAGGCCTGGCAGGGACCTCCTTCCACCCCAGCCAGCTTTGCCCTTATACTGTCTGGTCGATAACCTGCCACTTATCCGGTCAGGACTGCCATCCCACCTGTAATACACCATTGTGCTGGCCCCCGCTTACCCCCAGAGTTGGGTATGCCTTTGGCTCCACTTCATTTCTTCCCCGCTGTCCATCTGGCCACCCACGGTGGAGGTGAAGACTGGTGGCATCCCACAGTGGAAGGTGGTTCATTTCCAGCATTGGGCATGGTGGGCAGGCTGAGGCTTCATCCTCCCTGCCTGTGCCTCAGATTCTCTTTTTTTGGCCTGCTCACCCCTCAAGGAGTGCAAAGGGATTGGTGCACCGACAGAGCCAGGTGGCGGTACTGCAGTGGGTCGCAGCACCCTCCCTCCCTGGAAGAGAGTGTTCTGTGGGACACTCGATCCCACCTCACTCCATCTGGACCTCCGATGGCCCAGGCTTGTTCCTGAACCCAGGTTGTCGGCATCACAATACATAGCTCTAGTGCTGTGCTGGCGGACCGACTGCTCACTTCATTCCTGTCCCCCTACTTGGCCCCATAAACTACTACCCTCTGTTTTCTCTTCCCAAGCTAATTTCCTGCCCCAACCCCTAACTAAGACCTGCTTCACTCACAAGTCCTCCAAATTTTTCAGCAGCCTTCTGTGTGGTACTGAATGGAAGGCCTTGCTGAAGTTGAAATAGAGCATTTCTACCCCCAGTTCTTGTCTGTCATGTTACTGACCCAGTTGAAAAACAGTATGATATTGGTCTGGCATGACCACTCTGACACAGACCCATGCTGCTTGCTGTTCTGCAAACCAGGTCCTCAAAGTTGGCCATAAAATTTTCTTTGACTGCAGATTCTATCAACATACCTACAGTGGGGATAAGACTGACAGGCCTGTAGTTGCCTGGATCCTCCTTCCCTCCCACTTTGGAGTGGTACTATGTTGGCAGACCTCCAATCCGCTGGCACTACTCCTGACTTCAGTGAGTCATTTAAAAAAGGTTAAGGGTACCACCGATTCTGCGGCCAATTCTTTAAGTATCCATGGGTGCAGGCCTTCTGGGACTGGTGCCTTATTTACCCAGAAGGCTTCCAGTCCCTTCCTTACCTGGTGTACCAGTGTCTCCTCCTTTCCCTTTTCTTGAATCCCTGTGTGCTGGCCTCTACCGTGAATATCGAGCAGAAGTAATTGTTCAGTACATTTGCTTTCTGCTGGTCGTCTTGAACTACCCTCCCCACTCTGCAAACCTGACTATCCATTCTTGTTTTCCTTTTTTCCTGAATGTATCTGAAACATTTTTGTTCCCTACCTTTTACACCCTCAGCAGTTCTCAGGTCCATGTCTGCCTCTGCCCTCCTAACTGCCACCCTTGTCTCATTGAGTCTATTCTGATATTCCTGCCATTCTTCCTCCCCCTTGTTCCTCTTGTACCTTGTGAAGGCCCTTCTTTTTGCCTTCAGAGCCTCCCACTCCACTTTTGAAGACCAGATCAACTTTTTGTGCTTCTTTCTTTTGGTGACTCTCCCTGCATGATATTCAGTCCCTCCAGTTGTGCCTTGTTCTGCCCCAGTGTTCATCTGCTCAGTCTCTCTGGTCTACAGCCACCAGTCTCTTTGTCTAACCAGCTACCACATCTGGCCCAAATCCATTTGTTTGAGTTCCAGAACCATTGTCTTTGAGGGAGAACCATTGTTCCCCACTGCCAATTCGAACCACACACTGTTGCTGTCATTGGACCCCAAAGGTTCCCTGACAGCTCCTTCCCCCACCATCCCTGAACTGGTGTGTACCAAGTCGAGAATGGCATCCTGCTGTATGGGATCCTTGACCAGCTGCAACTGCAAGCAGTCTGCAACATATCTAGCAGTGTCCGACTCCCAGTGACCTTTGCCACAGGAATATCCCAGTTGATATCTTGCAGGTTCCCCACTAACACCAGATCTCCTTTTGCTGCTCGTCTCCTGATTTCCTCTTACAATTCCCTGTTCTGGTCTTCATACTGTCCTGGTGGCCTGTAGACCACCTCAACCTAAATGTCTTCCCAGCAGCTGAAATCAGCTGCACCCAGATAGACTCCACTCCCTCCACCCTTTGGTGGTCCTATCTTCTGTCGCCTTGATTCCTTCCTTAATATGTAAGACTACTTTCCTTCTTTTACACCTGCCCCTGTCTCTCCTAAGCAAGATGTACCCCAGAAATGCTCAATCCCAATAATTGTTTCCAATGGCCAATGTCTCTGTGATGGCCACTTAGTCTAGCTTAGCCTCTGCCATCATCGATGGACTTGCTAATCTGTGTTATTAAAAGTTAATTGACTTTCTATTTTCATCCAGATGTATTTTGCCCCTAAACAAGGAGTGGGGAAAAAATAACTGATCGGTTATTTCTCATGGATATTTTGTCACATGTAATTTGAACATTTCCTTTTTCTCATTTACTCCCCTCTTTCCCACTCAAGGGCTATATGTTTTACTTTCTTGCCATACTGTAGCTTTTACATGCAGTCAGTGTCTTTTGCTCCTCTATTTTCTTCATATCACTAAGTGTTTTCGATATGTGATAAATGTTTTTTTATATAGTATGCTCTCACAATAACTAACTTTATTTTCTTTTATCTGTGGTTCACTGTGAACCATGCAACATTCTTAATGGTAGTTGGATGTACCTGGTGTTACAGGGGCACTCACTGAACTATATGTGAACTCTGACATACCTGTTAAGGTAATTTTCCTTTTTTTTTTTGTAGTGCTACATCATGGCATGTGCATACTTACATAGAAACATAGAATTTATCAGCAGAAAAGGACCACTTGGCCCATTCAGTCTGCCCTAATCTGTCTCCACAGACCCTATCTTGTCTCCACAGACCCTCCTTTTTATTGGCCTCTTTTCTAATATCCCCCTGTGTCTAGCCCACACATATTTGAAGCCCCCCACTGTTCTAGCCTCCACCTCTTCTGCTGTCAGTCTGTTCCAGGTGTATGTCACCCTTTCAGTGAAAAAATATTTCCTCACATTTCTCCTGACCCCCCCCCCACCCATCACAAGCTCCCTTGTCCTGGTGCTCTTTCTTAGTTAAGTGACTCCTTAATTGCACCCTACTCCACCCCTGTGAGGTACTTATTGGTCTGCATCATGCCATCCCCCACCCCCAAAAAAAAAGTATTCTTTGCTTTCCCTTTATGGCAGTAAGTGCCATGTAAACATTTAACAGTGGCTCTTTTAAGAAGTCATCTGACCTTCAGATCAGATGTTTATCCTAGATCCCGCCTGCCCATCTCTGGTCACTGCCCATGTCTAACTTAAAGATCCAATGAAACTTACTGAAGAATTCCCTCTGTCAATAAAACAGCTCCATGTAACTTGTGTGGAAAAACTTGAGCAGTAGTCAGGAGCACGGCAGTTAAATTTTAGTCCAAAGACTGTAAGATGCTGCATATTGGCAATGGGAATCTGTGACTAGAATACAAAATTTAAAAGGGTCTCAGTAGAATCCTCGATAGAAGAAAGCAATCTGGGGGTAATATTAAACAGCAGTATGAAATCTTCACCTCAAAGTTAGAAAGCGCAGGGAAAGGCAGCTAGGATACTGGGCTGTATTAGATGGGCCTTCACTAACCTAAATGATGTTGATCTGGCTGTGATCCACGTTGATTAAATTTTCTCTGGTTTACAGGACAGACATGTCCCACTAACTACTAGGAGGGCTTGGGGCCCTGTAACCAAATGGTTTGATCACCCACTCCTTAACTTGGCCGAGGCTAGGGATGAATCCTGGTCTGTATACAAGACCACTAGGCTTGCATCTGACTGGACAAAATATCATACCCTTAGAAATGAATGTAAAAAAGTTATTTACCATAATAAGAGTACTTACAACAGGTCACTACTTGACTTCTCTGTAGGTAACCCAATACATTTCTGGAAATGTATTAAATGGGCTATGGGTCTATCTACCACCCCCTATTGACATGTGCATAAATAATGTCAATCATAACAATTCCAAGACCATAGCTGATGCTTTAAATAGCTTCTTCTCAGACCTCTCGTCTTACATGGGGGCCTTCCTCCTGTCGCCATTGACAGAGCTTCCTATCAAGGATCCATGCTGTAACCCTCAATTTTTCTTCCACGTGGTTAAAGTGTCTGACATGCATAAACTACTACAGAGTATCCTCACAGCCAAATCTTCAGGCTGTGATGGCATTGATTCAAAACTACAAAATGTGGCTGCTACCGAGTTGTCTTCACCTATCACTGGAATTATCAAACTGTCCCTTACTTCTGGGGTTGTACCCGAACAATGGAAACTCTCCCATATAATCCCAGTTTTTTTTTTCTTTTTGTTTTCAGTTATTTATTTATGTGGTTTTTCTCCTTTTGCCCGTCCCCACCAGCGTCCTTGGCACAACATCGCATGTGGAGGCATGCGATGCTGCAGGGCGTCCACCTTCTTAGCTGCCCCTTCCCCACCTCGCCACCACCGGACCTCCACCGGTGGTGGCGGGATTCTGGGAGGGACAGTGTTCATCCGGGAGAGGAGCTACTGATAGTTGGCTCAATGCTGCTCCCACCTTCCCCCCCAGCCGGCTCCCCGACGACCCAAGGTCATTTTCAAACCCGGGTCACCAGCATGACGTGAGATAAGGCTAGATGCCTCAACCCTCTGTGCCACCGGGCCAGCTATAATCCCAGTTTTTAAGATAGGTGACACAATATGTTTCGGGAACTAGACTGATTACCATATTTCCTGTTCTCAACAAAATACTTTAAATGTTTGTAGCCTCGCAAGTAACCGAGTTCTTTACCAAGCATAACCTGTTGCTCTCCAGCACAAAATTGTTTTCATAAAAATCATAGCACTACCACAGCTTTCCTTTCCTTCATGTCCCATATTGCCGGTGCTGTGGATTGGGATGAGCACACAAGGGCAGTATTCATAGACCTCACTAAGGGATTTTGTCTGGTAGATCATCATAATCTTTGTACCAAAATGAGCAACAATGGGGTCTCCTCCTCTGCCCTACCATGGTTTAGGAATTATCTCATTTGAAGGAGTCAAGGGGTAAAAGTTGGTAATACTTTCTCTGACTTGCCCCTACCATGGTGGGAGTGCCACAAGGTTCCATACTTGGACCCCTCCTATTCTCCCTTCATATAAAGGACATTCACCAGCCCATCGTCCATTGCACCCCGAATTTTTATATGCAGGCAACATTGTTCTGCACCTTAGCTTGAGTAGTTTGTCTGTCAGTAACACTAATTTATCTGCTGACCTCTATGGTGTGTAGCATTGGCTCTTATCAAACAAACTCCTCTTAAATACAGCTATGTCACAGGCCATGCTATTTGGCTCTGTTTCTAAAATTAAACACTGTACTACCCCTCTAACAGTACTGTGCAGTGATGGAACCCCCATTGTATTGGTGTCTACATTCAATTACCTTGGTGTGACACTGGATGCAACTCTTGAGTTCTTCCTTCATGTAAAGGATGTCTGCAAATTGGTAAACACTAAATTGGGTCTTTTGTATAAGCTCAGACAAAACCTTAGCGCTTAGCCTGTCTATCCATAGCCTGTGGAGTCTTGTTTCCTAAACTTAGTTATGGGGTATCTGTAATCCATGCATCTTCCAAAACCAATTTGCAAAAATAGGATGTTAGATTTTCACCGGCCGGAATTCGAGGACATTGTGAAGATCATCCAAACAATGCGACCAACTAATTGTAGTTTGGATCCGGGTCCTACACCGCTTTTAGTAGGTTGTGTAGAAGTTATCTACCCAATCCTTGCAGACATTGTCTGGAAGTCTTTGGAGGGGGGGGGTTCCTGACCCCCTTAAGGAGGCGGTAGTTCGACCACTCCTTAAAAAATCCTCCTTGGACCCAGATTGTCTAGCTAACTACTGGCCTATCTCTAACCTGCCATTTGTTGGTAAGGTTATTGAAAAGGCAGTTGCGTTGCAATTGGATGATCACCTTATATCTCACAATGTCTACGATACTCTCCAGTCTGGTTTCAGGAAAAGGCATAGTACAGAGACTGCCCTTGTCCGGGTATTGAGTGACCTCCTTATGGCCAGAGATCGAAAGGCGCGTACCATTCTGGTCCTTCTCGATCTATCTGCTGCATCTGACACTGTAGACCATGGAGTGCTATTGGAGCACCTGCGGGTCTTCTGTGGGCTGTCTGGTACAGTCCTCAAATGGTTTCGTTCTTACCTCACGGACAGGTCTCAGAGAGTTGTCACTGGAATTTATTCCTCTGACGCTCACTCTCTGCCTTGTGGGGTACCACAGGGCTCCATTTTAGCTCCCATGTTGTTTGCAGTGTATATACTGCCATTGGGAGAAATCATCAGGCGACACAGTCTGGGTTTTCACTGCTATGCAGATGATACTCAGCTGTATTTGTCCTTTCTCTCCAGTCAGGGTGATGCACTCTCTCTACTTAATAACTGCCTTGATGAGATCAGACTTTGGATGAGTTCGAACTGGTTGAGACTCAATCCGGATAAGACTGAGGTATGGTTGTGGATCCAGGTCGTCCGGGGATGGGTGTGGGAGCTGGACAACCATCAGGTTTATTACTTGGTGGTGTATCGCTCTGTACCTCTGGGCAGGTGCAAAATCTGGGCGTTATTTTTGATGATGGTCTGACCCTGAAATCTCAAGTGTCAGTTGTCAAATCCTCCTTTTACCATCGAGGAATATCGGCAGGGTGAAACATCTGATTCCCCCGGAGGACCTTCCAACATTGGTCCACGCCTTTGTCACTACTTGTCTGGACTACTGCAACTCCCTCTACCCAGGGCTACCAGGGGTTGATATGTGCCGCCTCCAGCTGGTGCAGAACGCGGCAGCCAGGCTTTTGACTGGGACTTCTAGAACCAGTCATATTACGCATGTGCTCCGCAAACTGCACTGGCTGCCTGTTTGGTGGCAGATCACCTTTAAGGTTGGTTTACTAACCTTTAAAGCTCTACATGATCAGGGACCCAGTTACCTGAAAGATCTCCTGATTCCCTACTGCCCCCTCCGTCCTCTCCATTCCACCAATGAGGGATTGCTGGAGATTCCCAGGGTTCGATTAAAGTCATCAGGATCCTGTGCCTTTGCTTTTTCAGCACCAACCCTGTGGAATTCTCTACCTCGTTGGTTGAGAGAATGTCCAACCGTTGATAACTTTAAAGTTGCCTTAAAAACATATCTTTTTGATTTAGCATACTCATGTTAGTTGTGGCTGACTTTTAAATGTTTGGATTTTATTAATTTTAACGTTTTGTACAGTGCCTTGGCCTTGAAAGGCGCTATATAAATAAAAAAAAAAAAAAAATTATAACATCTGTCATTTCGTTACATCACTAAGCCGCTATACTCATCACTGTGCTTTATGCACTAGAATAGGATGGCTTCCACCTTCTGCCCTGTATGACCTGGCACTTCGAGGGATAATTTACAATGCCCTGCAAAACCAGTTCCCTTTTTCACTGACTAGTCTTCTCCATTCTCCTACTGGTACCTACTTACTAATTGGGAGGTAGTATAGGAGTGAAAGGGATCGAGGGGAGTACGAGCTGATGCTAGAAGGGCCACTAGGGTGGTGAGGGCGGCTAAGGCAAGGAAGGAGCAGAACCTGGCCAGGGAAATTAGGAGAGGGAACAAAGGGTTCTTTAGATACATTGGGAAAAACAAAGGGTGAAGGGGCAGATTAGCAGGATTAAATCAGGAGAAAGAATGGGCACAAGACCGGGGGAGCAGGCTGAGGTACTAAATGAGTACTTCACCTCAGTTTTCACCAAGGAAAATGGGGGTGCTGCATCATATATGGAAGGAGACAGTGATACTGAGGAGGGGGGTACCCTTACCGATCGGCGGGTCTGGGGAGAGGGGGAGGCATCACTGGCAGGAGGGGGGCAAGGCTAAGCAGGGAGAAGAGGTATTGGAAGTGGAAATCACAGAAGAGAGAGTGAGGAGAGCCCTCAGGTCCCTTAAGACGGAGAAAGCACCGGGGCCGGATAAATTACATCCCAGAGTGCTGAAGGAACTTGCGGATGTCCTGGCGAAACCCCTGGCGGAGCTTTTCACCATCTCTCTGAGGACAGGGTGGGTACCCCAGGACTGGAAGGTGGTGCATATAGTGCCTATTCATGAGGGGGATCAAGGAGGTGGCAGGGAACTACAGGCCTGTCAGCCTGACATCGTGGTGGCAAGGTGATGGAGGGCATTGTCAAGGAGAGGCTAGGGGGGACCTGAAAAGTCAGGGTGCCTGGACGATAGACAGCATGGATTCTGCCCTGGGGAAATTGTGTCAGACAAACCTTGTGAGTTCTATGACTGGGTGATGAGTGCCTTGGACCTCCGGTAGACCAGTGGACGTCCTCTTTCTAGACTTCAGCAAGGCATTTGACTCTGTTCTCCACGAGGGCCTGTTGGATAAGCTGGGAGAAATGGGGTGGGGAACCAGATGATCAGATGGATAGGCAATTGGCTCCAGGACTGGACCCAGAGGGTTGTAGTTGGTGGGATAGTCTCATCCCCAAGGAGGGTCATTAATGGGGTCCCACAGGGATCAGTCCTTGGGCCCCTCCTGTTCAACGCCTACATCTCTGACATAAGGACAGGTATCAGGAGTGAGATGAGTCTCTTTGCGGATGACTCAAAACTGGGGGTAGTAGTGGATGGGGAGGAGGGGAGGGTGGCCCTACAGGGGGACCTGGAAGCTCTGGAAAGATGATCTAGAATGTGGAAGCTGAGGTTCAATGCAGGGAAATGCAAGGTACTGCACCTGGGGGCCAGAAACCCGGGCCAAGTGTGCACCCTTGGGGGGGGGAATGCTACAAGTCTCGATGGCTGAGAGGGACCTGGGGGTGGTGGTGGATGTCAAGATGAACAACCTGGGAGACTTGTAGGAGGGCAGCAGCCAAGGCCAGCGGGATGCTGGGATGCATCATGGGGATCACCTCCAAAGGAGGAGAGTGATACTCCCTGTGTATAACTGACTTGGTGAGGCGCAATTCGAGTACTGCAGGTGCGCTTTGGAGAGGCCACACTTAAAGAGGGACATTAAACTCCTGGAGAGGGTCCAGAGGAGGGCAACCAAAATGAATTGGGGCTTGGGGACAGGATCTATGGGGAGGAGCTTGAAGAGCTAAATATGTACACATTGGAAGAGAGAGGGACCAGGGGCGTGATAGAGGTCTTCAGGTACATGAAGGCGGTAAATAGGGAGGAGCAGTCAGGGTGCTCGAGGAAGGAAGGAGGGGCAACTAGAGGGCATGGGTGGAAGCTGGAGGGAAGATTCAGGGAGAAAGGAGGAGGTGCTACTTCACTGAGAGGGTGGTGGAGCCATGGAATGCGCTGCCCAGGGGGCTGGTGGAGGCAGAGATGGTGGAGGGGTTCAAGAGGGGGTGGGACAGGTACAGGGGAAGGGTTCTGGAAGCAAAATCCAATGCAGCGAGAATATCCGGAACTGGGAAGGGAGAAGCCAGAGAAGGCGAGGGGGGCAGCAGGGTAACTCCCAGGGTGGGGGCTGACCAAACGAGCAGACGTGAAAGACCATTAGGCCTATTCTGCTGGCATTTTAGTATGTTAGTATAGCGTAGTGGTTTGAAGCTCTGAGCTGCAAACCTAGAGACCTGGGTTTGAATCCCACAGCCCTCACTTGCATACTGTGTGACCCTTAGCAAGTCACTTAACTTCTTTGTGCTCCCAGGTCGCACCTGTAAACAAGCTATCAGCTTAGTGTGTCTCTCCTGGTAAAAAAAAAAAAGGTCCACTAGTTGAGAAGAATTATTTATTCTGAGAACCAGGATGTGCCTGGGAGACATGTCTTTCTCTGTTGTGGCCCCAAGGTTATGAAACTCTATTCTGCCTAGCCTGTACCTGTGCCAGACTGTTACTACTTTCAAAAAGGGGCAATGCAGCCACCTCCTTAACTCATATATGCACTTGTGTCTAAAGCGCTATTTTAGAATTGATGTGACACCATAGTCACTAATGTTAGTGGCCTTCTGCTACCAAGACTTGCCATGCAGAGTCTTGTAAGTCTGTTTATATTGTTGGTTTTATTAACAAGTAGTTGACATGCTCCTCCATTGACTATTAACTGTGGCTTTGTTGGTGATTGTGTATGTACTACCTTTGCTATGTGATTAGCTATATATGCTGTTGTCAATGTCACTCATTGTTGCTGTACTACACTTCTTGTTTACTGTTCCCTTGACCCTTTGTAATCTCCTGGGTTATGCCTGAAAATAGGCATTTAATTGTTTAGCACACTTACCTGGTCAACAAAAACGAAATAAATAAAATTAAGGAGGTGCTTTTCCCATTATGCAAGCCAAGGGTTAGGCCACACCTGGAGTACTGTGCGCTGATTTGGAGTCCTCATCTAAAGAAAGGATTGGAGAGAGGCAGGGAAATATCCAAAAAAGGGCAACAAAAAGAATTCATCATCAGCAGGAAAGGACATATCTGGAGATCCTATTGGAAGACAAGAGGAAGGGGGCATGATGGAAACTTATAAATACATACAAAGACATAGCAAAGTAGACACCATGTAGTTATTTAAGATAGAAGACCAGATGACCACCAGGGGTCACAGCCTCAAACCAAAGGGGGGTAATTTCAAGAAGGACAACAGGATATATTTTTTTACAGGAAAGGTTGCAATGGAATAAGCCACCAAAAGACAAAATCAATGCCAGTATAATCTTGGGGTTCAAAACCTAAGGATAGCTACTGTGGGGTAATTAGAATTGAGCGATAGGTTGAAGGGAGCACCAGAAGCTTCAAAATGATTGCATATCCCTAGGTATGTAAAATTGGGCAGTCAGGTGGACACTTGCCTTTATCTAAATCTGATACAATTCTTTGATTGGGAAACCTGATCAGATTCTTTGATGGATTAAGCTATCAGGAAAAGCAAAATCAGGCTTGGATAAGGTAATTGACATCACTATGACCCTGAAGCAGAACAATTAATTACTAATGGTGGGTGACTTCAACATAAACTGGTTCTCCCCTGAATCCACCCTGCAACAGGATCTGGTTGCCAGTGTGTAACTCTTCCAACTGGTTACAGCCAACAAGAATCAACTACAAAACTGGTACCAGCTCCCTTATAGATTGGGTCCTAATTCCCCCTCAAAGCTATCCAACGTCACAGTTCTCCCTGATACTCTGAGTGACCACTCGCCTTTTCTCTGCAATTGGTCCAACAAAGGGGTGAAGGCTGCCCCCACCATCATCACTGGCAGAGTACTCCATAGAGACTTCCTAAACTCCTTCAAAACTTACCGCTCCCGGGTCGACTGGTCACCCCTTGATAATATCAAGGACATTGATCTAGCCCTAGATTTCTTCATCTCCAGATTTAATGCCACTTGCGATATCTTTGCACCAATAAGAAAGAGGAAAGTGAGGGGTGCACTAAATGGGTGGGTCCTGGGGGCCTTGATTGAGCAAATGAAAGAGCGAGACAACCTTTTGCATAAGGTGAAGGCCATAGGGGCACCGCATGATTTTCAAAATTACTGGGCAGCCAGAAATAAATATATAAAAGCAATCAGGCTGGCTAAGGTTAATTTCTACAAAAGCCAATTAGAAAGGAACTGGGGTGACAGTAAGGGTTTCTGGGTAACATTAAAGACTTGATTGGGAAGGACCAACTCCCCTTCACTTCTGAGTGTCATCAGCATTCTCACTAAGGACCCCTTTTCCATTGCTGAAACCTTTAACGTGGCATTCACAGGCCTCAGCTCCATCCTACCAACTGATTATCTGTCACCACAAGCCCCCTCATCTCCTAGACCCCACCCATCAACCCAGCCAGTGAACAATGTACAGCAGATATATCTCAAATGCATAACTATTTCTGAGGCCAAGAACTACGTCAAAAAGGGTATTGGGGAAAACATGCTTGGCCAGCAACAACATAGATGTGAAAATGGTGGAGCTTGCACTTGATGAGGTGATGGCCCCAATTACCAAAATCTTTAATAAGTCCCTCACACTTGGTAACTTTCTGAACCTCAGGAAAATGGCTCTTGTCACACCAGTACACAACAGCGGGTGCCACACTAGTACCTCCAGTTTCCAGCCCATCTCCATCCTATCACCATTGTCAAAGGCCTTAGAGAGGATATTAGCAAACAAATTGCTTGGCAGAAGACACCAGGAGAAAGGACTGCTGTGTGACTGAACTTCTCTACTGGGACTATATTACCCTCCTTCCCCCCCACCCAAAAGCTAGTTCTATTTTTATAGGCACAGGATTTGACTGACAACAGGAACTTCCTGTTTAGGGGCAGAAAGTGAGTGATCACAGAACCACCAAGGACCCACCATCCTAGAAGGGCAAGAGTAGCTCTCCGGCCCCCTCTAGCTGCTAGAGGTCTGCCTCTGAACAAGTAAGTGGTCTACTGAGAAATATAGGATATTCTTGTCTCAGAACAGGACAATCAGGAGCTTAAAGGGCACACAGGCAGAAAGTAAGGAGAGAGAAAAAAAAACAGAGGAAAGAGTAAGGATTGCAAACAGTTAAGGGCCAGAAATAAGACATGACTGAGTGGTGCAGTGCAGTGGCTGTGGAGCAGCAGTCTTCGGAGACGTTCTGGAGGATGTGGTGTTGTCCCATCTGCAGGCACCTCTCTGGGCTGAGGAGGAGGTTGCTCATCTACAGGCTGAGTTGGCCAGGATTTGTGAGACCTCCTCTTCCATCCAGGGACCACCAGTGCCTCTGCCGTTGCCTCAGAGGTTGCCAAGAAAGAGGGCGGTTGGACCACAGTGGGCTCCAGGAGGGTTAGGGTGGTGGAACAGAGGTGCATCCTCCAGTTGTACCTCTCCACAATTCCTATGCCATTCTGGCAAAGTGTGGTTCCTCTATGGAGGCACCCACAGTGGAGACCAAGGAGGATGCGGAACCTCCACAAAGGAGACCCACAGGAGGGTGGCAGGGGACCCTGCAGGGGAAGAAACAATTCCTGGTGAGGGGACTCCATTGTTAGGAAAGGTAGAACTGGGGAGGAAGGGGAGAGGAGGTGAGGTGCCTGCCTGGCGCCATGGCTTGGAGGGACAGGGCAGATCCTCAGGATTGCCGGAGCAGCTGCACAGGGAGGGAGCTGGATGTCATTGTCCACCTAGGGACAAATGACCTGGCTAAGAGAGGGATTAAAGAAGTGCAGGAAGAGTTTATGGAATTGGGAGGCCTTAGTCAAGTAGCACGCACGGTAACCTTCTCGGAGGTGCTGCCCATCTATGGCATAGGAGAGGCTAGGGTGTTCCACACCATGGGATTCAATCAGTGGTTGAAAAACTGGTGTGGAGCTCAGGGATTTGGCTTCATTGGGGACTGAGGGTCCACCTGGAGTGATGCAAGCCTATATTGGCATGCTGGGCTGCATCTGTCCAGGAGGGGAACCAGGATCCTAGGTGATAGGTTTAAATGCTTCATTGGCAACCTTTTAAACTAGCCAAGGGGGGAGGCACTGGAAAGGAGCAGAGAAATCCTAGCACCCCAAATAATCACGGTAGTAAGTGCGGCAAACACCAACATAGAGGTGTCGATAGGGAGAAGGGCAGGGGTAAATGGAGAAAGTGACAAAGGCAAGAAGGACAGGGATGGGGCAAAGGGAGTAAGGCCATCAGGAAATGGAGGGTAAGAGTACCAATGCCCAGTAGTCTGGGCAACAAGCTCCCTGAGCTGGTGGCCTTGATGGAAGAGGGATGCCTGGATATCAGTAGCAGTCACAGAAACATGGTACACAGAGAACCACGACTGGGATGTTAACATACCAGGGTACATAACCTACAGGAGAGACAGGCAGGGGAGAAGAGGGGGAGGAGTAGCTCTCTATGTAAAGGAAGGGATAAAAGCAACTGAACAAAAGAGTAAACAGGGAGGAGAGGAGGCACTGTGGGTCACCTTGGAGACTGGAAAGGGCACCACAATCCGCACAGGGGTTGTGTACAGACACCCATGTCAGGGGAAAGGAATGGACAAGGATATGATGGAAGGCATTCTTAGAATGGCAGAGAAAGGGGAGATACTGTTGATGGGAGACCTGAATATGCCAGATGTTAACTGGAGCACATTTGCTGCAGCCACATCCAGAGCAGGGCCATTCTTGGCCATACAGGTGGCAGGCATTAGACAATAGTTCGAGACCCACTCTTGAGGAGCAATCTTAGACCTTGTACTCTCAAGCAGGGGCAGTGAGAGGATCTCAGATCTGAAGTGGGTTGCCATCTGGGGACAAGTGACCATCAAACAGTGTGGTTCACGTTAAACTCAGCTACAGAGTCAAGCCATACAAAGTGAGGGTACTGGACTTTAGGAGGGCTGACTTGTGAAATGGAGAGTGCCTCAGAAAAGCACTAGCAAACAGGCTAGAAGGAGTGTGGAGCAACAATGGGAATTATCAAAACTCACGATCACAGAGGCAACAAGCCTCTTGTGGAAGCAAATAAACAAATCAAAATGAAAGAAAAAGCCACTATGGTTCTCAAGAGAGGTGGCTGTGAAAGTCAGGAAGAAAAGATAGCATTCCGGAAGTATAAGGAAACACAGAAGGAGCAGGACAGAGAGCTGTACCAGTTGAGGCAGAAAGAAGCAGAGGAAGTCAGAATAGCAAAGGCCCAAATTGAGAAAGATAGCCAACTCAGTTAAGAAGGGGATAAAACCTTTTATAGAGTACATCAGTGGCGTAGAAAGACAAGGAGAGGATAGTGAGGCTGAATAGAATATGAGCAGTGGGTGGGCAGAGGGGACAGTGAAAAAGCAGGAATACTGAACGAATATTTCTGCTCAGTATTCACAAAGAGGAGGAAGTGCCTAATCCAGTAACAGAAGCACTCTTGATAGGGGGTCCATCCCAGTCCTTTCACAGAAGAAAGGGTTCTGCAAGAACCTCCTAAAACTGAAGGTGGACAAAGCAATGGGTCCTGATGGAATTCACCCCAGAATTAAAAAAGATTAAGGAAGGAACTAGTGAAACCACTGGCTACTCTTTTAATAAATCATGGGAGGATGGTGTGGTACCCGAGGACTGGAGGAAGGCGGATGTGATTTCCCTTACAAAGTGTGACCAAGACAGAGGCAGGAAACTACAGACCTGTCAGTCTGACCTCTGTGGTAGGGAAAGTGATGGGGTCACTTCTGAAGGAAAGAATAGTTGAGTACCTAGAGGTCGGTGGAGCACAGGATCCAAGGCAGCATGGGTTCACAGCGGGAAGGTCATGTCAGGGCAATCTAATAGATTTCTTTGATTGGGTGACCAAGTAGTAGACCAGGGAGGGGCTGTGGACATGGCCTACCTAGACTTTAGCAAGGCATTTGACACAGTCCACAAAAGATTATTAGTCAAATTAACCAGCCTGGGAGTGGGTCCCAGGGTGGTAGCCTGGGTAAAACATTGGCTGGACAACAGGACACAGAAGGTAATTGTAAATGGAGTCCACTCTGAAGAAAGGGCAGTTACTAGTGGGGTACCGCAGGGTTCAGTATTAGGTCCAGTCCTTTTTAATGTCTTCATCAGTAACATTGCAGAGGGACTGGAAGGAAAAGTATGCCTTTTTGCAGATGACACAAAGATCTGCAACAGGGTTGATACACAAGGAGGCGTGGAAAGGATGAAAAGGGACTTGGCAAGGTTGGAGGAATGGTCAGACGTATGGCAGCTAGGATTCAATGCAAAAAAGTGCAAAATAATGCACCTGGGAAACAAGAACCCAGGGGAAGAATACACAATGGGTGGGGAGGTAGTAACAGCAACAAACAGGAAAGGGACCTAGGGGTAATCTATCAGATGACCTTAAGGTTAGCAAGCAATGTGAGAAGGCAGTAGGGAGGCTGGGGCATACTGGGATGTATAGGGAGAGGCATCAGCAGCAGAAAACAGGAAGTTGTTGTCCCTCTGTACAGACAGTTGGTGAGACCCCATCTGGAATACTGTGTCCAGTTCTGGAGACCCCATCTCCGTCAAGGACATAGACAGGATAGAGGCAGTCCAGAGGAGGGCAACTAAAATGGTGCAGGGTCTGCAAGAGAAGCCGTATGAGGAGAGACTAAAGGCTTAACATGTACCCTTGAGGAAAGAAGGAGAGGGGACATGATAGAAACTTTCAAGTACCTCAAGGAATCAACAAAGTCCAAGAGGTAGCATCTTTCAGAAAAAGAGACTTGCAAGAACAAGGGGACACAATTTAAAGATAGAAGGAGGGCGGTTCAGGGGCAATGTGAGAAGTATTATTTCACAGAGAGGTAGTGGATGCATGGAACAGCCTTCCTGAGGAAGTTGTGGGGTCTAAAACTGGGAGAATTCAAGAACGCATGGGACAGACATAAGGCAATTCTTGTGGGGGGCAGGAAGATATAGGCTGTTGGTTAACTAGGATCTGAGGCCTATCCTGTAGGTAGGGAAATGGGCAGACTAGATGGGCCTAGCGGTCCTTATCTGCCGTCAAAGTCTATGTTTCTATGTTTCTAAATTGAATGAGTATCTACATAAATACAACCTGCAATGCCCCCAACAACATGGGTTCTGCAAATGCCATAGTACTAACACCGCCTTAATTGAGTTCTGAAGCCTCCTACATGATGCAGTTGACAGCGGCCACCTAGTGGGGTCAATTTTCATTGACTTCACAAAAGCTTTTGATACAGTAAACCACCACCTACTGCTAGAAAAGTTGCTAGAACTCAGTCTGTCCCTTACCTCTGTTGGTTGGTTTTCTAAATACCTCTCAGACAGAACACAGTGCATGAAGATAGGCTCTGTGCTGTCCAGCCCCAGGAAGGTCTCACTAGGGGTTCCCCAAGGGTCCATCCTGGTACCCTTGATGTACAGTCTATTTCTCAACACCCTCCTTGAAGCTTGCATATCCGAAATTATCCTCTATGCAGATGATGCCATAATCATTAATCACAGCCCACAACTAGGGCCTCTCTCCCAGGACCTGCAAAACAGTTTCTACCAGTTCGAGACTGATTCACCAGGCACAGATTGCTGCTCAACTATAAAAAAAAACTACAATAATGCTGTTCACGAGCCCACACTCCAAAAAGAAAAGCCTCAGTCTCAACATAGTCAATAAAAAAAAATTAAGCCCTCGAATAAGTAAGGACACTCAAGCGCCTCAGAGTACAAATCGACAACTCCCTCTCCTTCTCCTCAGTATAGGAGGCAGTATAGTGCAGTGGTTTAAGGCTCTGAGATGCAAACCTGGAGACCTGGGTTTGAATCCCACAGCCCCCACTTGCATACTGTGTGACCCTGAGCAAGTCACTTAACTTCCTTGTGCTCCCAGGTCGCACCTGTAAACAGGCTTCAGCTTAGTGTGTCTCTCCTGGTTAAAAAAAAATATATATATTGACAGTGTAGTCAGGGTTGTAAGTGTCAAACTTGGCGTCCTGTATAAGCACAGGAGCCACCTAACCCATGCTGTCCTGCACCTCACCGTCACCAGCTCAGTCCTGTCAGTTACTGACTATGGGCTAATTGTATATAGTGCTGCCACCAACATGGTCCTAAAGTGTGTCAAAACAGCACTCAGCAAAGCCTGCCGACTCATCCTGGGTGCCAGCAGGCTCACCCACACGTGCAAGCCGTATGCCAAAACACAATGGCTAAACCTACCAGGGCAAGTAAAGTACCAAGTATTCCTCATGGGAAAGAAAATGCTTCTTGGTCTCTCCCTGCCACCCGCAACCTACTACGATTCTCGGAAACCCAGCACTGCACCAGGGGTGCTACACGATGCTAACTATCTGCACCGTTCAGGAGAACCTCTCTGGTTCAGCACTCTTTTGCTTATAGTGCCCCACACTGGATTAACGAATTCCCTGCTGATCTAGCCAACTCCAACATCAGCTCTTTTAAAAAAGAATTGAAGCACTACCTAGCTACCTCCAGCAGCTGTGACTGCTAAACAACCTTGAATTCTTCGCCCTCGAGACTGCTTTTTCCCCTCTGCTTTAGCGAAGCTGAGTTCACTGTGTCCTTATTTACTTACTTATTTATTCATGTATGTATGTATGTATGTCTTTGGTAACCAGTTAAGTGAACTGATCCAAAGGACCATTTTCAGTCACGACCAGGGCCACACAGTGGCAGGCAACAAATAATAATAGAAATACAATGATCGGGTACAGGCAGTAGTAGAAATACAGTGCATGCATACATGGGGATGCACACCCCAGCATGAAGTTATGATACATAATAAGTAGATCAGTCAGTACATTCAGTAAAAAACAAATGCAGATACAAGACAGTTGCATGATACAGGATTTGCAGCCATTGAACAGTTGGAATAGCAATGTATGTGCAGAGAGAGACACAAATAATCAAGGTAGGGTTGCAGGAAAAAACAAAATGTATCACGGTAAGGAACATGTACAGATATCAACGGTTGTATGTTATAGTGTGCCATGGCCTAGGCTGACATGGCTCAGTGGAGAAAGCAGAGAAGGAAGATAAGGCAGTCAGTATACAGAACATATTAGAGATAACAGGAGGGGAAATGCTGGAGAGTAGAGGAGGTGGGGGGTCTGGGGGTGGCTGGGTTAGGGGGATAGGCAGGCAACACACGGCGCATCCTAAGAAATGGGGCAGTTTTGGGCCCTAGTGTTGACAAGAGAACAGTTACAAGTAGATTCCATTAGGAGCCATGCTGTCAGTGTGGCTTTGAAAGCCAGATGGGAGGGGGATAGGCGGATGGACAACGGGAGTTGATTCCAAAGGGAGGGGGCCACGACAGAGAAAGCTTTACTTCCCATGACTGTTGCGATGCAAGGGACTTCAAGAGGAGTAACAGAGGAGTCCCTAAGGCTCCTGGAGATCACCTGATCAGTAAGTAGTGAAGCGTAGGGTGATAGCGGGTATTTCCTGAGAGATTTATCAACTAAACATCCTGAATATAGTCAAACAACCTGGTAGAGAGCCACCCTAGGGACTGATAGAGCATGCGGTGGTGGGTAGAATAGGGAGCCAGAAAAACAAAGTGACAGATGGAATTGTACAAAATGTTTAGACAAGAGCATAGTGAAGAGGACACAAGAGAGTAGACAGGGGAGCAGTAGTCAAGTAGGATCAGGAGGTTACTTTGTGCAACAGCTAGGCGTGCCTCAGGGGACAGGAATTGCTTAAGGCGGTAGGCAACGCCTAGCTTCTGTTGAATTCTCTTCATAGTGAGACTGATGTGTTCATTGAAAGTAAGGGTAGGATCAAGGGTCACCCCTAGATATTTAAAGTGGGGGACAGTTTTGAGAGGGGGGGTCCACTGGTGAGAGTACCAAGATGGTGGAGTTCGATTTGGTGATCTTGGTAAGGAAGGGTTTTGAACCAAATAGCATGGCTTTGGTCTTTTTTTTCATTTACGAGGAGTTTGTTGGAGAGGAACCAACTATGCACCGTAGTTTAGTGTGAGGGTGAAAGAGATAGATTCCAGGGATTTATCACTATGATATAGGACTAGGTCATCTGCATAGAGGAGTGACTTGCAGTTTAGACTATCAATGGGAAGTGCATTAATGAACATGGAAAAAAGTAGTGGGACAAGAATGGAGCCCTGGGGGACTCCAGTGTGAGTGGATAGGGTGTCCGAGGAATCTTTGCCTATCAGGACCGACTGGGACCTATTGGTGAGGTAGCTATGGAACCAAGTAGCAGTTTCAGGGGAGCAGCCAAAGTGCAGCAGGGTGGAGAGGAGGAGGTAGTCAACGAGGTTGAAGGCTTTCCGTAGATCCACAAAAACTGCACCTGTGGCCTTGCCCATGTCCATATTTCTAAGGACATGGTCAGAAAAGGGGGCCAAAGCTGAGGAGGTACTATGTTGTTTGCAGAAGCTGTGCTGAAGGGGAGACAGGAGGTTGTATTTGTCAAGATGCTCCAATAATTGTTGATACATGATTTTTTCAAATAATTTACTTAAATGCGGGAGGAGGGAGATGGGCCTGTAGTTCTCAGGGGTGAGGGGCTCACCTGTTTTAAAGATGATCCCAGGGACCTTTAATTGACCCTTTTACATCCCTCTCATCCCCCTGCCACCAGCCTCCTCTTTTTGCTTCCTCTTCCTCACTGCCTACCCAACCTCAACTGCACACCTTTAATGCAGTACCCTTCCCATGGAACCTCCCCCCCCCATCTCCCCTAGCCATCTGTACCTATCTCTCACTTTCTGGCCTCCCATCCTCACTTTACTGATACAATTGTGACAATCCTGCATCTCTGGGTGCTGGCCTATGGATCTCCATACCTTCCCTTATCTTTTATAGTTCATCTATGTGTCATATTTTTATCTTATTGTATAGCATTGTTACGCCTAGGTTATGCCCCAATTGTCCCACATACACCTCATGCTGTATTCCTGGTCTACTGTATTGTGATACTGCTGTTTTGCACTAACATGTAGATTTAGGCACCCGTTGTATAGGCATGGGTGGTAGGAATGTGCTTTGCTGCTAATATATGCTAATGTTTATCATGCATGATTCATTATACCTCACTATAACACATTTATATAGATTATGTTTGTCTTTCATATATATATTCCATATATAATCTATCTAATCACTGATAAGATGACTCTGAGGGATCATCAGTGATTATTGTATACTTATATTCTCATATAATTATATGTAGTGTGTGTTTTACACTCAGGCAGATGTGCTATGTGTAATAAGGCCCTGTCAGCAGTTCTCTTTGTCTAAGCAAGCTGACAGAGAGAAATCCTTTGTTATGTCTTATATTATACATAAGCAAGAAATGCCACATGTAGTTTAAACTAGTCAAAATTTCTTTTGTCCAAGCTATAATGATAATGGAAGCATATTCTGTCTCAGATGATACTCATTAGTAATTCTGTCTCCTAAGTCATCATCCAACGGAGAATGACTTAGGACCAATACATATTGTTTCTCGTATCTGTAACAATGAGGTAATCTCTGTTGCTATGCTGTTATCTGTAGTGTATAGTTGTCTGCACCCTACAGTAGGTTCTCTAGAAGATTAGTACTCTCTGGCAGAGAGCTGGAGCGTGGGGAGAGAAAAAAAGATCTTAGAGAACCTAAGATCTACAATTCTGGAGATTATATACATTCTTCAGGAGAGTTGTGAGAAATCCATCTCCCTTGTGATTTTCTCTGTCACATGCTTGGCATAAGTAGTATAATAAACTTTCTTAGTACTCCTTGCTTGTTTGCAAATGTTTCTTAGCAGACTCTGAGACACAAGAATATGTATTATTATTATTTACCCTACACACTAAGAGTGTTTAGGCAACAGCATTACTTGTACTTGGTTTGACTACTGATGTTATGTGCTCTGTAAATTCATACTTGCTGCTGTATACCCAATATGCTTGTCTGCCATTGTATTGTTCTCATTGACATGGAGCCTTCCTAAATGAGCTCTGAGCTCAAAGGCTGTATCCGAAAATTAAAATAAACAAATAAATAAAAAAAGAGCAGCCGACAAGGGGCAGGCAGCAGACGTACTGTGCCTGGATTTCATTATGATCGTTGACTGAATCTCCCAAATGAGGTTGGTCGGGAAACTAAGGGATCTCAGGGTAGAGAAAAGGGTAACAACATGGGTAGAAAACTAGCTAAAGGGGCAATTGCAGAGGGTGGTTATAAACAGGGAACACTCTGTGGTTGAAGATTTGACAGCCAGAGTACCACAGGGTTCAGTCCTATGGGCCATTTTCTACAACATATTAATTTGCGATACAGGGATAGGACTGCAAGGGAAGATCTGCCTTTTTGCAGATGAAGCCAAAAACTGCAGGATGGTGGACAGGGAGGATGGGGTCAGAGCAATTAGGGAGGGCTTGGAAAGACTTGAAAGGTGGTTCAGGGTATGGCAGCTGATATTCAATGCCAAGAAATGTAAGGTAACACACATTGGGCACAAAAATCTGAAAACACAACATCTGATGGGAAGGATAGGTGCAAGAACCGGACGATGACAGGAGGTGGTAGAAAAGAAAATAAAAGGGTGGAAGATGGGCATTAAGGCCATCACAATGGTAATAGGTAGGGCTGGGTAGACTGGAGGGGCCTGAAGGCCTTTCTCTGATGTCGTGTTCTGTGTTTCTGTGATGGGGGGCTGTAATAGGGAGCACAGCTGAGGAAAGGGACCTGGGTGGGGATGATAATATTGGGAAGCCTGAAAATTGCAGCACAGTGCAACAAAGTAGTGGGTAGGGCAAACAGGACTCTGGGGTGCATTGGAAGGGGGATCAATAGTAGAAGCATGGAGGGGATACACTGCATATAGAGTGTTTGAAAAATTGTTAAATGATTACATTCACACCTGGGAAGGCATGTGGATCACCACTGTATAGTGTGTGTGTGTGGGGGGTGGGATAGACAAGAAGCACCTTTGGTGCACATCTACCCTCCATTACCTAAGTAGCTAGTAAGGTGAGTTCTATTTCATAGCAGCGACCACGGAAGAGCAATCGCCGATAGAGTGACTGTACGCCGCCCGAATAAATTTCAGTGTCTTACCCCAGCTCAGCAAGCGGCGCCAGGAGACTTGGATTTACTATTTTATGTGGGAGGCTGTGCCCCACGCCCCTACTAAAGGATTCTCGACTCAGGGGTGCATGTTGGGGTGTGTGCAAAACCACAACAACAATAAAAATTGTGCCGGGCGCAACAAAACATACCTGCTCCTGGACCCGAACCCAGCACCTCACAACCCCAGCCCTGAACCCACCCACCACACCATGGGGCCAGCTCGGCAGCTCACAGCAGCACCACCCCTGACAAACCCTCCCTCCTCTCCTGCCCCATGCTGAGTGTACTCGCTACTCCCACCATGCACATATATATGTAGTGACATCCTGTCTCTCTATGCACGAACCCTCCCATCTGGTCGCCCTCCCTGGTGGGTAGCCCTGTTGACATGTGCCATGATTGAGTTGCCATTTTTTTAGACGCCCAATCGCGGTCGACCATGTCATGGGATACCATAAGGTGACCTTCTCAGAGATTCTACCTGTCCAATTATTACTTAGGTACTTAGGTAGAGAATATATCCCACTCATGTGCACCCTCTGAGAAAATAAAATGAAATTCAGAACAACTTATCCTGCAAAATGATTATATTGTTTTCAGAGAGACAGCAGATCTTTAATTTAGCTGCAGAAGTAGCCGAGGCACTGAAGGAGAGAGGTATTCAGGGATACGAGCATTCGCTGTAGCTGGACTGAGCACAGTCTTCCAGCTCTAACACCTGAGGCCAGCACTTGGACACAGATCAACAACAACATGAACAAGACACCTTAGCCAGATCACAGCACAACTTTGGGCCAAGAGGGAAGTTCCTCCTTAAGAGACATTTTTTGGACATTTCCGTATTCATCTGTGAGTAGCAGCCTTCAGAGGGTCTTGGGGTTGGCCTTTGGGGGGGGGCATGGGCTGGGGTCTTGGGGCAGTCATGTGCTTAATAGATTTTATGGGAGACATCCTCCCTCCAACAGCAGTGGTAGCCCAGAGCAGTATACTCTATCAGCTGTATCGGAAAGCTGAGTTTAGAATGGGAGTGGGGGCTCCTAGGGACGGGATGGACAGTGAGTCTGGGCCAGTTCCCGCAACCCCTATTCCCTAATGGACAGCCCTGCTGCTGTGGGCTATGGTCCTAATCTGAACTGTCTCAGATTGCAGTACTGTTGATCTTGTCAGCATGAGATATACCCTCTCACTGAGAGGCTTTGGGGGCTGCCGGAGGTGAGATATTTAGGAGGGATTTTCAGACTACCTCCCTAAAATGAATGTTTAATACTTACCTTCCATTCTAAAATAAATCTAAGCATTATTCCTTATACACACAATATGGGACAGCATGGCTGTACCTTGGGACTCTAGTCAGTGTGCCTTCTCCTGGACACTGCTCCACCTTTCACAACACTTACGGTTTAGTTGATATCACACAGCCAGTAGCTGACTATAGTAGCTCTGGAAAGACCTTGGGTGAATATGCCACACTACAAAATGGCATAAGACTTGACAGGAAAAAATTAGAGACTGATTTTTATTTTCAAACAACTTGAAGTCTTGCTGTATTCTGACAAGTGCAGTTAGCCCCAGCCTTTAAACTGCCCCGGAGAACAAAGGGTTAAACTTTCTATGCAGAGCATAGAATGCTGAGCTTGAGCTCGGTTGATGTCTCTGTCTGTTTCCCTTTGAATTCTAACAGTCAGATTTTTTACTTCGCCTCACTGAACAGTCGATTTCTCCTGCAGCTCGGTTCGAAAGTCGGTTGAAGTGTCGGTTTTTCGTCGGTTTCTAACTGAAAAATTATTCCGTATAGTCGGTTCAGTCTCTGTCTGTGGTACCGTAAGTACTAGATAGGTGTTGTACTGTATTTCTGTGTGGAACTTGTGAAAAGTGTGGATCGGTTCGGCTTAACTGATCATTTGTTTAAATTTTTGTGTTAACTTTAGTGTGTGGTTACCGGTCCTTATCCGTTCTAAAAAAAATGTGTTTTTATCCGTTTTTTTCCAAGACCCGTGACACGGTTAGGAACCGATAAGGGAGTCTTGCCTGGTGGTTGCCAAAAAAAGGGTAAGTTTGGTTAGGTTGGCCATGTCTGAGAAACCCAAGAAAAAAACCGGGCCCACTGGGTTTCAACATTGCAGTGAGTGTGGGGAGGTCTTTGCCAAGGCCGATCCCCACACCACCTGTGTTTATTGTCTGGGGTTTGAACACCTCGATTCAGACTGCCAAATTTGCAAAAATTTTCCCAAATCTACCCTTGAAAAGAGATTAGGTAGACTAAGGGAAAAGGAGGCCGAGAAGTCCGCTGACCCGGATGGCCAGCCTGGTTCAGTTCCGACCAAACCAGAGGGGGTGCCCTCTGACCAGGGCGATACTTGTTCGGGCAAAAGGAAAACCGATCCCGAGGGGTTGGTTCTGACTAAAAGAAAGCGCAAAGAAAAATCGTCTGGTTCGGATCCAGAAGTCCATGTTCCGACCGCTGAAGAAATAGCCAGAATGATTCGGATTGTGGAATCGCCTCGCCCGGTTCCGACCGATCCGACACCTTTTGGCAGGGGCTAGGTTCAGTCAGTTCCCCCGGTTCGCGATTATGCCCCTGAAGAATTTTATGAACCGGAGTTTGAGGAGGAAGGGGAGTTTGAAGATGATGATGGTGATGGTGAAAGTCTAGATGTGCCTGTGGAACCGGACATCTCCCCAGACAGACCTTCACTCCCCAGACAGACCTTCAGGTGTATCCCCTCCTAGGCTTTCTGAGTCCCCTTCCCACTTTATGTTCTACAGAAAGGTGGCTGAGACCCTCCAGCTTCCTATGGAAGAGGCAATGGAGGATCAGGAGGAGCCTGATTTTGTAGAAATGATGGACATCCCAGAGTCCAGGAGACTGTCTATTCCCCTACACAAATCTTTTGGGAAACAGACACAAAAAATTCTGAAGTCTCCTAATTCTATACCTCCTGTGGACAGAAGAATGGACAACAGGTATACACTGTCAGGCTCAGATACGGAGTTTTTATATCAGCAATGCAGCCATGTAGGGGTTGTGCAGGCTGCTGCCTGTGATAAGGCAAGCATTCCCTTGACTTCACACCCCCCAGACAAAGACTCCAGGAAGATTGATGCCATGGCAAAAAAGTTGTACATGGCATCTTCCTTTGGACTCAGACAGGTGAATTATATGGCCTATACAGTCAGGTACCAGAAGTCCAGGTGGGACACTGTACTGGCACTGGCTAAACAGGCCTCCCCCCAGCTAGCCAAGGAGCTGGAGGCGGTGGCTGCAGATGGGATTGAGGCATCTAAAGTTCAGTTTCATGCTGCTGTGGACTCTAATGATGTATCATCAAGAGTTATGGCTACATCTGTGGCTCTTCGGAGAATGGCTCAGCTCAGATGTACAGCCTCTCGCAGGATACCCAGGCTAAGGCCATGGATTTTCCTGTAGTGGGTAATTCTCTGTTTGGGGAGCAGACAGAGAATTACATGAAGAAAATGGATGAGTACAGGACCACCTACAGGAGTGCTCAGGCCAAGGAGAGGCAGGCAAATCCTCAAAGGCAGCAGTCTAGGGTCAGGGGCAGGCCTTTTCATAGGCCTTTTTCACCAAGCACAGGCCCCTTCTCCCTTTTCACAGAGGGGGTTCTTCAGAGGGAGAGGCAGAAGGGGGATGAGCAGGGCTGCAACCACTCCTCAGCCTAAGGCCCCTGCCAAGCAGACACCCTGATGGGCCTGCCCGGGTCGACTCTCCTATTGCAGTAGGTGGCAGGCTTGCTTACTTTGTCCAGGACTGGATGTCTATTACATCAGACAAGTGGGTCCTGGAAGTACTAAGCCAGGGACTGGTTCTCAGCTTCAAAAAATTTCCAAAGATGAGAGCCAGGTCTTTTCCATCTGCAAATCTCTCGGAAACCCTTGCCCTAGAGGCAGAGGTTTCATCTCTGCTGGCCTTAAGAGCCATAGAGAGAGTACCTACTCTACACTGGGGCAAAGGGCTATACTTCAGGTACTTCCTTACCCCAAAAAAGACAGGGGAGTGGCGACCCATCCTAGACCTAAGATACTTAAACAAACATCTTCTAAAACCAAAGTTCAAGATGGTAACTCTGGGAATAATCCTTCCCTCTCTAAGGCCAGGGGACTGGCTAGCCTCCCTGGACCTCAAAGATGCCTACTTTCACATTCCCATCAGGTGCTCCCACAGAAAGTACCTCAGGTTCGAGTTGCCCTCAGGCCACTACCAGTTCAGAGCAATGCCCTTTGGCCTAACCTCAGCTCAAGGGTTTTCACAAAATGCCTGGCAGTAGTAGTTGCCTTTCTAAGAAGGCAAAGATTTCCATTTTCCATATCTGGACGATTGGCTGATAGTGGGCCAGTCTCAGACCAAGTCAAGTCTCACCTGCAAGTGACCCAGCAAGTCTCACTTCTCTAGGATTTCTTCTCAACCTTCCCAGTCAGTTCTCAAACCAGTCCAGTTTTTACCTTTATAGGGGCAGAACTGGACACAGTCAGAGCAAGAGCCTTTCTTTCCCTGGAAAGGGCAAGGGTTCTTATAGAACTAGCCTCTTCCTTCACCCTTCAGGTATCTCGACCAGCAAGGCATTTCCTCCAGCTCTTGGGCCACATGGCAGCTTCAACAGCAGTGGTCCAAGGGGCAAGATTCCAGATGAGGGATATTCAGTTCCATCTGAGGGCTTTTTGATCTCAGAGGAAGGATTCCCTTACCAAACTGATCCCAGTGACTCTGACCTTGATCCAGGCCCTTCAATGGTGGCAGGATCAGGACAATTTAAGACAAGGGGTCCATTTGTTAATCAGTCTCATTCAGTGGTTCTTACCACGGATGCTTCTGTTCTGGGCTGGAGAGCCCATCTGGGGGCTCTCACTGCCCAGGGACTGTGGTCCCCCTAAGAATCCCTTCTCCATCTCAATCTCCTAGAACTCAGGGCAGTTTTTCTGGCCCTGCAAGCTTTCTCTCTCGGGCAGTGCAGAACAAGGTGGTTCAGGTCAGAACAGACAACACCACCACCATGTGGTACATCAACAAGCAGAGAGGCACTCGATCCACGGCCTTGTGCACAGAAGCCATGACATTGTGGTCCCTGGCTTATTCCCTGCAAACCTCTCTGATAGCAGTTCACCTTCCAGGGAAGGACAATGTGCTAGCAGATGCATTCAGCAGGATCTGTCAGGGCCATCACGAATGGTCCCTGGACCCTCAGGTGTTGAAAGTGTTTTTTTCAAGGTGGGGCACTCCAGAGATAGATCTCTTTGCAGCCTAGACAATCACCAACTTCCTCTATTTTGTTGCAGATCCCCAGTCTTGGGCTCAGTTCCCCTGGATGCTCTGATTCTGAATTGGAAAGGGAAATTTCTGTATGCCTTCCCTCCCTTCCCACTCCTGTTCAAAGTTCTAGTCAAGATAAGGTCTCAACCTTGCAAAGTGATTCTGATCACTCCAGATTGGGCCAGACAGCTCTGGTACCCCCTGTTGTTGTCTCTAGCAGTCCATCTTCCCCTGTCTCTTCCCAGGAATTACGACCTGTTAACATCCTCCCAAGGGTGGATTTGGTACCCCAATCTTCAGTCTCTCAATCTCAAGGCATGGCTCTTGAAGAGTTAGAGTTTGCAGATTTGCATCTTTCTCAGGGGGTTCTCCAGTTGTTCCTCACTTATGGAGACGTGGAAAGGGCAAACCTGCCACCAAGAGAACTATTGCCAGGTGGATTGTGTCTTGTATACAATTCTAACTGGAAAATTCACCCTCAGGCCTGAGGCTCACGCAACAAGAGGTACAGCTGCTTCCCTGGCTGCTGCCAGGGATATCCCTCTCTTAGAAATTTGTTAAGCAGCCACCTGGAAAACAGTCCATACCTTTACCAAGCATTACTCTCTGGATATCCAGGCTAGGAGTGATGCTCGGTTTGGCACAGTAGTACTTCAGAGCCTATTCCCAAAGTAGGTTCTGTCCCTCCTCCATGGAGGTACTGCTTGGTAGTCTGCACTTGTCAGAATACAGCAAGACTTCAAGTTGTTCGAATAAAAAATTACTCACCTTAGTAATTATGTTTCTTCTGTTGGAGTCTTGCTGTATTCTGACCTCCCTCCCTGCCTCCCCTCTCAGAACCTGGTTTTGGGAAGTGGGTGGGCAGGTGCAGTGTTTCACCTCAGGGGTACTCATTTTACGCCCTCTTCTTTGTTTGGGTGTTGTTTAATTACTATTCTTGTTTGGTTTGGTTTTTGAGTTTTGGGTTTCTTGACTTGAGTCTTCCTTGGGGATCCAAAACTTTTTGTTGCCAGTTGGCTATTAAAAATTTTACAATTTCCACATAGAATAGCTATTAGGGTTTTGCTCGTAAAAAGCTGATGGTTAGATTTCAAAGGGAAACAGACAGAGACATCAACCGAGCTCGAGCTCAGCATTCTATGCTCTGCATAGAAAGTTTAACCCTTTGTTCTCTGGGGCAGTTTAAAGGCTGGGGCTAACTGCACTTGTCAGAATACAGCAAGACTCCAATAGAAGAAACATAATTACTAAGGTGAGTAATTTTTTCTTGGATACCATGCCTTGTTTGCAATCCCCCACTCTCTTTTTCTTATTATTTTTTATTCAGATCATGCTATTCAATCTTGGGTATGTTAACAAGATTTCTTACTAGGGGGTCTTCGTAAGGACTGATACCCATAAGACAGAGCAAGGTGTATATTTTTTTAGTCTGGGGGACGACTGTTGCACAGTGGAGCGATTAGCAGTTTGTGTATATTTTAATGCAATAACTTTGGTTCATGATCATTATCTCCGATTGCTTCTACTTAACATTCCTGCTTAAGGTGCTTAATTCCTGCTTCTGGTGGATAGTGGTTCCTATATGGAGGCACCTGCAGTGGAGACCAAGGAGGATGCTGGGAACCTTCACAAAGGAGACCCACAGGAGGGTGGCATGGGACCCCACAGGGGAAGGAATCAACTCTTGGTGGGGGACTCAATCATTAGGGGGGTAGAAATGGGGGAGGAAGGGGAGAGGGAGGTAAGGTGCCTTCCTGGCACCACGGCTTGCAGGGACAGGAAGCGAATCCTCAGGATCGTGGGAGGAGCTGCACGAGGGAGGGAGCTGGATGTCATTGTCCACCTAGGGACAAATGACCTGGCTAGGAATGGGATCAGAGCAGTGCAAGAGGAGTTTGTAGAGTTGGGGAGGGGCCTTAGACAAGTAGCGCATACGGTAACCTTTCTTGGAGGTGCTGCCTGTCTATGGCAAGGGTGATGCTAGGGCACCCTCACCAGGGAATTCAATGAGTGGTTGAAAAACTGGTGTGGCGCTCAGGGTTTGGCCTTCATTGGGGACTGGGGAGCCACCTGGAGGATGCAGACCTATACTGGTGCGATGGTCTGCATCTGTCCAGGGGGGAACCAGGATCCTAGGTGAGAGGTTTAAATGCTTCATTGGCAAGCATTTAAACTAGCCAAGGGGGGAGGCACTGAAAAGGAGCAGGGAAATCACAGCCTCCCCCCACAAAACATGGTAATTAGTGAGGTAAACACCAAGGTAGAGAAGTTATTAGGGAGCAGAACAGAGGTAAATGTAAAAAAAGGCAAAGGCAGAAAGGACAGGAATGGGGCTAAAAGGGGTAAGGCTATCAAAAAGTGGAGGGTGATGAGTACCAATGCCCGTAGTCTGTGTAACAAGCTCCCTGAACTAGTGGCATTGATGGAAGAGGGTTGCCTGGATATCGTGGCAGTCACAGAAACATGGTACACAGAGAACCATGACTGGGATGTCAAGATACCAGGATACACAATCTACAGGAGGGACAGGAAGGGTAAAAGATGAGGAGGAGTAGCTCTCTATCTAAAGGAAGGGATCAAAGCAACAGAACTAAAGGGTAAACAGGGAGCAGATGAGGCACTCGGGGTCACCCTGGAGACAGGAAATGGCACCACAATCTGCATGGGGGTTGTATACAGACCCCTATCTCAGGGGAGGGAATGGACAAGGAAATGATGAAGGCTTCCTTAGAATGGCAGAAAAAGGGGAGATATTGTTGATGGGGACCTGAATATGCCAGATGTTAACTGAGCACCTTTGCTGCAGGCATCCAAGAGCAGGGTCATTCTTGATGCCCTCACGGGGCATGCCTCAGACAGCTAGTATTGGAACCCACTCGGGAGGAGCAATCTTGAGACCTGGTACTCTCAAATGGGGATGGAGAAAGAATCTCAGATTTAGAAGTGGGTAGCCAAGTCTGGGAACAGCGACCACCAAACAGTGTGCGCACGATAAACAGCCATACAATCAAGCCATACAAAAGCAAGAGTATTGGACTTTAGGAGGGCTGACTTTGGGAAAATGAGAGAGTGCCTCAGAAAAGCACTAGCAAACAGGCAAGAAGGAGGGTGGAGGAACAATGGGAGTAATCAAAACAGCCATCACAGAGGCAACAAGCCTCTGTGTAAAAGCAAATCAATAAAACACACTTGAAGGAAAAACCGCTATGGTTCTCAAAAGAAATGTGGCAGGGAAGGTTAGGAGAAAAAGATAGCATTCAGGAAATATAAGGAAACACAGAAGGATAGGACAGAGAACTTTATCAGTTAAAAGCAGAAAAAGGCTGGGAAGGCAGTCAGAATAGCAAAGGCCCAAACCGAGGAAAGGATAGCCAGTTCTGTTAAGAAGGGATAAGATCTTTTATAGGTACATTAGGGCGAAGAAAAGACAAAGGAGGGATACTGAGGCTTAATAAAGGGAGGAATGTGGGTAGAAGGTGACAGTGAAAAAGCAGGGATACTGAACGAATATTTCTGCTCAGTATTCACACAGGAAGAGGAGGGGGAGGTACCTAAACCAAACAAGAGAAACACTCTGAAGACAGGGGTCGATACCAGTCCATTTACAGAAGAAAGGGTTCTGAAAGAACTAATAAAATTAAAGGTGGACAAAGCAATGGGGCCTGATGGGATTCATCCAAGAATTCTAAAAGAACTAAGGGTCAAACTAATGACACCACTGACTACTCTCTTTAACAAATCATGGGAAGATGGGGTGGTACCCGAGGGCTGGAGGAGGGCAGATGTGATTCCTCTTCACAAAAGTGGGAGCAGGACAGAGGCAGGAAACTACAGACCAGTTAGTTTGACCTCAGTGGTAGGGAAAATGATGGAATCACTTCTGAAGGAAAGAATTGTTGAGTACCTAGAGGCCAGTGGGGCACAGGACCCAAAGCAGCATGGATTCACGATGGAAAGGTCGTGTCAGATGAATCCAATAGATTTCTTTGACTTGGTGCCCAAGTAGTAGACCAGGAGGGGCTGTGGACATGGCCTACCTAGATTTTAGCAAGGCATTTGATACAGTCCCACACAAAAGATTAATACACAAGTTAGCCAGCCTTGGAGTGGGTCCCAAGGTGGTAGCCTGGATAAAAAATTGGTTAGACAACAGGACGCAAAGGGTAGTAGTAAATGGAGTACACAGTGAAGAAAGGAGGGTTACTAGTGGGGTACCACAGGGTTCAATACTGGGACCGGTCCTTTTTAATGTCTTTATAAGTGACATTGCAGAGGAACTGGAAGGAAAAGTATGTCTCTTTGCAGACGACACAAAGATCTGCAACAGGGTTGATACACAAGATGGAGTGGAAAGGATGAGAAGGGACTTGGCAAAGTTGGAGGAATGGTCAAATGTATGGCAGCTCAGATTCAATGCAAAGAAGTGCAAGGTAATGCACATGGGAAACAAAAACCCAGGGGAAGAGTACACAATGGGGGTGAGATACTGACAACAGTAAAATGGAAGGGACCTGGGGTAATTTTATCAGATGACCTAAAGGTGGGCAAGCAATGTGAGAAGGCAGTAAGGAAGGCTGGGGGATACTGGGATGCATAGGAAGAGGCATCAATAGTAGAAAACAGGAAGTTGTTATCCTCTGTACAGACAGTTGGTGAGACCCCATCTGAGTACTGTGTGCAGTTCTGGAGACCCCATCTCCATAAAGACATAGACAGAGTGGAGGCTGTCCAGAGGGGGCAACCAAATGGTTCAGGGTCTGCACCGAAGACATCTGAAGAAAGACTAAAGGAGCTTAATATGTATACCCTTGAGGAAAGAAGGGAGAGGGGACATGATAGAAACTTTCAAGTACCTCAAGGGAATTAACAAAGTCCAAGAGGGTAGCATCTTTCAGAAAAGAGATGTGCAAGAACAAGGGGGTACAATTTGAAGATAGAGGGATGGCTCAGAGGTAATGTGAGGAAGTATTTTTTCACAGAGGGTTGTGGATGCATGGAACAGCCTCCCTGAGGAGGTCGTGAAGTCAAGAACAGTGGGGGAATTCAAGAATGCATGGGACAGACATAAGGCAGTCCTAGTGGGGGGTAGGAGGAAGTAAGATGTTGGTTAACTAGGATCTGCAGCTTATCTGTTAGGTAGGAAAATGGGCAGACTAGGTGGGCCAAGCGGTCCTTATCTGCCGTCACATTCTATGTTTCTAAGGGATGAGGGCCTGGCTGGGGGCTGTAAGACTCCTCAGGATTCTGTTTCATGTTCAGGGTGACATCAGTTTTTCTCTTCGCGCCATACCTACTGCCTTTTCTAAGTTGGATTTTCCTTCTTTGCCCCATTTTACCCCTTAAGAGATGATAATGGTCTCTGAGAGCCTGAACTATTCTGGATTTTGATGATGTCTCCCAACTGCCCCCTGGGGGCAGCTGATAGCTATGGTGAATTTACCATCCCCCACCTTGGTAGCCAGAGTTTACCTTAGTTTTTGAGCTGGGTGGGTGCTCGAGACATTTTATCTCTTGCACACCCAGCTCACCCTTGTTTCTTAGTTGGCCTGGTTGGTCTTGGTTTAGGGCTGCCCAGTTTGGCACCCATACCATACTAGCTTACATGTTTCCTGGTTTGGGTACCCCACAATCCTTTTTTTTTTAATTCAAGGCCCAGTGGTACATGTGTTACCCTATATGGCTATTTGTTAGAATGGCTTTCAATCATATGCTTGACTTGTTTCTTAATAAAAGCATTTTGGATTTATCTCAAGGCGATAGGAGGACTAACAGAGTTGGACCTCCTGGAACTAGTACTGAAGAGACAGGTGACAAATCTAAACATTTCTGTAACTGTACACCATGACAGGTTTTAGAACGGTGTCCCACAGTCTGAATGGTTTGTCCAGCCCAGTCAAGAGAACCAAAGCAATTAGAATCCTGAAGAAACAACAACCACATCTACTTTTACTGCAGAAGACCCACCTCACAAGTTTAGAGCATCAAAAATTATTGAAATTTGGCTTTCACCGTATTATATAATAAGATTATAAAAATGGTAAAAGGTGACAATATATATATTTTTTTAAATGTGATTTTTATTGGAAAATCGAGGCAACACAAACAGCAGGTCACAGTACTGAAATCAGGTGTAGAGAAGTCATATCGTACATCTATAAATTATAGTTGGCTCCATTGCAGTTAGTCCTTAAGAGGACAGGACAATGTCATGCAGCATAACCAAGGAGAGTATGACATATATTAAATAAATATTCCCACAGAACACTTCTTCCCCCGCTTAAACTCATTTAAAACATATGTGTTCCCCGAAGGAGGTCCTTCAATGGGATCTTTAACCCCCTCAAGGGACAAATTCCGGGTCAACCTCTATCAAATATTGGCTCCATTTTTGCCATTTGGTTCGATATGCCATTGATTTATCATGAATGGCCACTATTTAGCTCCCCATTCGATATATCCCTAAAACTATTGATCACCAGTCAGCCACTGTTGGTATAACTTTGATCATCCATTTGCAGGTGGTAGCTTTTTTAGCTGCTAATAAGTATATAGGCAAAAGGGTCTTATGCCAAGGGGTGTGTGTGGCCTGGGTAGACAGAATAGAGGGTTATTACTGCAGTAAGTTCTATTTGAGAAGGTGACAATATTGATTCCCAGAAACTCACCATTCCAACTAGAATCCCCCTATACAGACAGGACCTGCTGTTTGGCTATAGCAACGGGTATTCTACATGTGTATATCCCCCCAATGGATATATTAGGATTGACTGAAACTCAGTTCCCCGAGTTTCAGTAATCAACACCAACTACCCAAAACATAGTTTGCCCAGCAGGTGAAGTTTTTCCACCCGGAGTTCTTTTTATACTTTGGGGGCACCTCCTGCACCCCCTTACTTTAAAGAGCCGACTCCACCGTGGGTAAACTTTGCTCATTGGGCATCCGTGTCGGGACCCTGAAACTCAGGGAACCGAGTTTCAGTAAAACATAATATTACCTCCCCAATAGCAATGCCTCCACTGTTCAGTGATTACTAGACAATATTTTAATGCACAAATCAAGCACACTGATCATTGGCAGGGATCATAATTTTCATTTACAAACAACCCTAGATATCAGTAACCCTAAATCCCCACCCTCTACTACTGGACACAAACATCTTCAGACTCCTTAAGGACCTAGGCCTGGTAGATACATGCACCACATGCATCCTAGTGACTTGAAATATACCTACTATTCCAACTCTCACCACCATTATTCTAGACAGGATTCATTTTTCAAAAGTCCAGATCACTTAGGCTGGGTGAAAGACTCGGTCATAGACAACATAATATTAGCTGATAATGCTCCTATTACCCTCCACCTGTCCATCTCACTAGTGCGGAGGCAAATGCAATGGAGATTTAACCCCTCATTACTTCAAGAGTCAGAGTTCCAGGACCCTTTAGTAACGTGAACACCTAGGATCATTAAGGAAAATTCTGGGGGTGACAAATCCTACATCCTTATATGGGATATGATTAAAATGGTTTTATGGGGAAAAACTATAGCATATGCCTCCCAGAAGAAAAAGTGATTAGAAGAGCAATTTTATTTATTTATTTATTTAAAAGTTTTACCAGGAAGGCATACTGAGCGGTGCAACGCTCGATTCCAGATGCGTCCTGGGGGAGGGGGGATTTGGATAGACAGTAGTCAAACAAACATTACATGATGTGGTACATTACATGGCTGAGAGAAACACATTGCACAAGATACAGCTACCTCTTGGCAGGGGAATAGATACTAGTGCAGCGAGAGAGTTAGAGCTCACAGTGAAGCTAAGTGCTTCAGCAATAGAGGATTATTATCGATAAAAACAAACATACAAGCAAACCTACAGAGATACAAGCATTCGGCTGCCTATGGGGCTAGCTGCTCGTGCAGACAGTGACAAAATGCTGTTTGAGGAGAAGGTTGAACTGCTAAGTGGAGGTGGAGTGTCTGAGCTCAGCAGGAAGGGAATTCCATACGTAAGGCATTCGGTACTTGAAAGCATGCTGACCTTTGGCGGAGGACATACGTGGAAGGGAGAGGAGGCTGGAGTCAGTGTTACGGAGGGCGTAAGTTGAAGGAATTTGGGAAACTAGGGTAGTTGCAAGGTACGGGGAGGGACTGGTTCCAGTATTTTGCTGTTAACCTAGTGCAATGCGCCATTCTACGATCTTGTAAGGAAGGTAGATCTAAGGATTTGTAGAGGTCACAGTGGTGAGTTGTGGGCGGATGGTCCAGGGCAAAACGGCAGAACGAATGGAAGAGAGGGTCCAGCCTGGCAAGGGAGGACTCAGGGGCCTTGCTATAAACTACGTCCCCATAGTCAAAAAGCGGGAGTATCATTTTCTGAACAATTTCTTTGTTGGGTTGGCAGGGGAATGCAACCTCTGTTCCAATAAAGGGCTCCCAGTTTCGGGTGAAGTTTTTTGTGGATAGCATCAATGTGGGCTGAGAAGTCGAGGTGTTGATCGAGCCAGACCCTAAGGTATCTGAATGAGGTGCAGGTCTCCAAGAGGGTCCCATCCAAAGTGTGGAAGGTAGGGGATGTGAGGACCTGGGAGAGCCTTTGCCTGGTCCCGAAGGTGAATGAGACAAATTTCCTTGGGTTGAGAAATAGCTGGTTAGAGCAGAACCAGAGCTGGATTGCATTAAAATCCTCCTGGAGTCTGGATGACACTTCAGTGGGGGAGGGACCTGTGGCATAGAGTACAGTGTCGTCGGCATACATGTGTATGGATGAGAGAGAGCATACTGAGGGCAGGTCATTTAGAAAGATAGAGAAGAGTAGCGGGCCAAGGACCGAGCCTTGTGGCACCCCTGTTGTGACAGGAAGTGGGACAGAGGTGTGTGTGACCCAATTCTTACTGCTTGTTGTCTCCCTTCCAGGTAAGAGTGGAACCAGCTGGTGGTCTCTCCTGAGATGCCGGTGAGGGTGAGTTTAGATAACAGGGGTGAGTGGGAGACTGTGTCGAAGGCTTTAGCTAGGTCGAAGAAGATAACTGAGGTGACGTGCCCTTTATGCATGCCAGTGAGGATGTTGTTTATTAGCCTTAGTAGGGAGGTGATAGTGGAGTGCGATTTCCGGAAGCCAGACTGGTAGTGTGAGAGAAAGGAGGAGGAGTCGAGGAAGGCGGTTAGTTGGGTGAGAGCAAGTTGTTCCTGGACTTTGGCTAGAATAGGGAGAAGGGAGATAGGGCAGTAATTGCCCGGCGAGGAGGGGTGCCACCTTTAGGGAGAGGGATGACTGTGGCATGTTTCCATTTAGCCAGGATTTTGGCGACAGAGAAAAAGAGGTTGTAGAGGGAGGCCAGTGGGGTGGCGATGGCTGGGGAAGATAGGTATAGCATCCTGGAGTCAAGGCCGGAGGGGCATTTACCTTTGGAAGGTGTGAGTGAATGTAGGGCTGTTAGTACTTCGGCTGGGGAGACCAGGTGAAACGAGAAGCGGGAGGACAGGGGTGGGGGTGGCAAGGGTGGTTGTGGGATCGTGGGGGGTGCGTGTTTGTGGATAGAAGGGAGGAGGCACAGTTAGGAAAAAATGTGTTGAAAGCAGAGGCCACATCGCCTGAGTCAGTGACCATGGAGCCATTTACATTTAGGGCAGGGGTGGGTGGCTGGGAATGGGGAGAAAGCAGTGATTTCATTGACTTCCAGAATTTCACTGGGTGGTTGAGGTTTGAGTGGAAAGAGACCTTGAAGTAGTTTGCTTTGGCCTGACAAATTATCCTAGTGCATACATTGCGGAGTGTGCGGTAGTGTTGGAGGGCTGCCTGTGTGCCAGTTACCTTGTAAGGTTTCCAGGCCATGTTCCTAGCATGGAGTTGTTTGATAATGTTTGCGTTAACCCAGGGTAGGTGGGCACCCCTTACACGGGCTCTTCTGAGAGGTGCGTCGTAGTCCCAGATAGCTAGAAATTTGGATCTGAAAAATTCTAGGCCGAGTCGATGGAGGAGGCGTGTCGAATGACTGACCAATCAGTGTTAGATAGATCGGTTAGGAGTGCAGCAAGGTCTAGAGATTTGTAAGATCTAGTGAATAGTATTCATGGGGGCGGCACCTGAGCTTGAATATTTTCCTTACTACGTAAATCATGTGGTGGTCACTTAGGGAATCAAGTAGGGTACCAGCTTCTAGAACCTGATGGGGGTGTGTAGTGAGGGCCCAGTCAAGGAGAGAGTGGTTAAGGGATTTATGATTTAAGCGAATGGGTTCAGTGATTTGTTGGGATAGGTTTAGTGCAGTTACCTGTTTTTTGAGCTTAGAGTTTGCATTAGAGAGCCAGTTGACGTTGAAATCCCCAAGGATGTGTAGTTCTCCCCCCGAGCTGAGCGATTTTAGGGTGCCTAGATGTTCTAGGATGGTGTGCAGGGGGGGTGTCCAGCGAGCAGTAGGACCCCGCTATATATAAAGGGAAAGAGTGAGGGAGTGATATTTTGAGTAGGAGGGAGTCTATAGGATGCGTAGGGTTGGGGAGTTGGACTGGAGCGAATTGTAGCTTGGCGGAGATGAACATGGCATTGCCTCCACCCTTCCTTTTCCCTGGACGGTCATGTCAAATGAGGGAATAGCCAGGGATAGATAATTCGGCATCCAAGTTATGGGATTTCAGCCAAGTTTCAGTGGTGATAATAAGGATATCATGGCATAGGGAGAGAACATACAGTTGGAGGGGGGTGATTTTGTTCAGGAGGCTGCATATGTTAAGGTGCATAATTTTAAGCCCTCATGGTAATTGGAGAGTAGGGGAGGTGATGTTGTTGGGGGGGGCAGGTGGCTCAGGATTTGATTCAACATCCCCTGCTAGGAGCAGCAGTAGTGGTATTAACTGTTTTACTATGAATGGCGCCCATCTTGCCTTGCGGGGGGTTGGTAGCTGTTGTGGGGTTAGTGAAAACTTTTTGGGAGGCACTGGGTGTAGTACTGACAGCCCAGCATGGAAGGAAGGTGGCAGGACGGTAGCGCCTACTTTCCAATTAATTAAAGTGGCATGTGGGATGGGCCGGGGATGTAGATGGTGTGAGGGGGAGGGAGAAGTTGCCCAGGTGGAGCATGTAGCAGGGGAAAACGGAGCTTCAGGGCAGGTGGCAGGTGGAAGGGATGTTAGGGGGAAGAGTAGATAGTAAAGTAATATGCAGAGGCAGCATGATGAGACGCTGGGTTTAGGCAGCTGGGAGAGTGATGGGGCGACCACTAGTGTCGAGTTAGTATAACCTGCAAATGAGGAATTGAGCTGATTGGTTATTTTTGGCACGGGACCCAGCCTATAAAAGGCGGTGCTCACCAAGGGTGGTGGGGCAGCTGGGGTGTAGCGCCAGTGGGGTCCAACACACGCGGCTGAAGCTTTCAGAAAAATGGCCGCCCGGGCCTAGTAATTCATCGTTTTGTACCTGCAGCAGTCTCTGGCTTCGATTCCATTCCTATTTGGGGGAGAGCAGGACACTCGATGGCCCTCATGACCACCGGCTGTGAAAGGAGATAAAATGCACAGATTATATCAGGTAGGAGAAGGAGGGGCTGGTGCAGCTTACTCAGATACCTGAGTTCGGATTTGCTAAAATTCTATCGGGTAGGGGGAAGGGGGGCTGGCTTAATCTAATCGGGGGTAACAGCATTATGCAGTAGCATGGAGTTAGGCTTGCTTTCCAAAAAGTGCTGTGGCTGAAACAAGTCTTCTCTAGTGTACAAAGATTCTGCTAACACACATTAGGTGGTACCAGGCACTGCTGTGCTGCTAAATATCAAGTTGATTCCTGTGTTAAACTCTACTTAACTAATTTGTAGATCGCTGTCACATAAGCTGTATATAAATTGCAGGAGCTGTCATATTTTAGAATGAATAATCAATACTGTGGATTGAGAATATTCTTTAACTCATTTACCAGCAGTTTACCTCCTGTAGGCAGGGGCCCAGTAAGTACTCCTCTGTGGGGAAAAATACCCTGTAAATGCCAGTGGCTAACTTAAATTAAGGAGCCCCAGTGAGTATGGCACAATCTCAGGTTTTTTGGAGCTTGGATGCAGACAAAACCTCCAAATTAAAATTAAGGTAACCACTAAGAATGGGTGAAACACAGCTGAACTGAGTTAACAAATTCAAGTACCACGGAGTAAAGGTAAAAAAAACAGCATCCTGTAACAGAGTTACAACAGAAAAAACTATCTCCATTGCTCTGCCGACCAGGAACATTTGAAAAATGGCGCCTAGAGCACAAAGTCCTTTGTCCAACACGCACAGCTGAAGCTTTCAGAAAAACGGCCGCCCGAGCTTAGTAATTTATCATTTCGTACCTGCAGCAGTCTCTGGCTTTGATTCCGTTCCTATTTGGGGGAGGGCAGGGCACTCAATGGCCCTCACGACCACCGGCTGTGAAAGGAGATAAAACGCACAGTTTATATCAGGTAGGAGAAGGAGGGGCTGGCGCAGCTTACTCAGATACTCAAGTTTGGATTTGCTAAAATTCTAGCGGGTAGGGGGAAGGGGGGCTGGCATAATCGAATCGAGGGTAACAGCATTATGCAGTAGCATGGAGTTAGGCTTGCTTTCCAAAAAGTGCTGTGGCTGAAACAAGTCTTCTCTAGTGTACAAAGATTCTGCTAACACACATTAGGTGGTACCAGGCACTGCTGTACTGTTAAATATCAAGTTGATTCCTGTGTTAAACTCTACTTAACTAATTTGTAGATCGCTATCACATAAGCTGTTTATAAACTGCAGGAGCTGTTATATTTTAGAATGAATAATCAATACTGTGGATTGAGAATATTCTTTAACTCATTTACCAGCAGTTTACCTCCTGTAGGCAGGGGCCCAGTAGTTAAGTACTCCTCTGTGGGGAAAAATACCCTGTAAATGCCAGTGGCTAACTTAAATTAAGGAGCCCCAATGAGTATGGCACAATCTCAAGTTTTTTGGAGCTTGGATGCAGACAAAACCTCCAAATTAAAATTAAGGTAACCACTAAGGATGGGTGAAACACAGCTGAACTGAGTTAACAAATTAAAGTACCACGGAGTAAAGGTAAAAAAACCAGCATCCTATTACAGAGTTACAACAGAAAAAACTATCTCCATTGCTCTGCCGACCAGGAACATTTGAAAAATGGCGCCAAAAGCACAAAGTCCTTTGTCCAACACGCGCAGCTGGAGCTTTCAGAAACACGGCCGCCCGGGCTTAGTAATTTGTCTTTTCGTACCTGCAGCAGTCTCTGACTTCAGTTCCGTTCCTATTTGGGGGAGGGCAGGACACTCGATGGCCCTCATGACCACTGGCTGCAGCAGTTTCCGGCTTCGATTCCGTTCCTATTTGGGGGAGGGCAGGACACTCAATGGCCCTCATGACCACCGGCTGCAGCAGTCTCCGGCTTCAATTCCATTCCTATTTGGGGGAGGGAAGGACACTCGATGGCCCTCACGACTACCAGCTGCAGCAGTCTCCGGCTTCAATTCCGTTCCTAATTGGGGGATGGCAGGACACTCGATGGCCCTCATGACCACCGGTTGTTAAGCAGTTTAAATGATGAGCTTTCTTTTCTACACCAAGCATATATACAAGAGGACCACACACTCTTTGAACAAAATAAAACCACTCAAGCATGAATACAGGACATACAGTACTTACGTATAAAACAGAACAAGCATTACAATGGCTCCAGCAGTTCTATTATGAAGGGGGAGCAAGGGCAACTAGATTACAGGCATATCGCTTATGTAAACAACAGAAATTAGCTACCATTACCAAACTACTGGATCTGAGGACAGAACACACCATAGTCAAACTACTGAAATATTACGAATTTTAAAGGAGTATTACTCCACCTTATATACTCAAGACCCACAACCTACTCCTGATGAGGTTCATGCCTTCCTAGCAAATCTTACTCTTCCACTCCTTACAGAGGAGCAGATGGAATCTTTACTGTGACTTATCACATACTCAGAAATCCAAAAAGCAATTAACCACTCTAAAAATGGTGAGAGCCCTGGCCTGGATGACCAGAAAGATCATATCTGATGATCTAAAAGTTACCAAACAATGTGAGAAGGCTGTGAGGGGAGCCAGTGGAATGCTGGAGTGCATAGGGAGAGATATCTCCAGCAGAAGGAAGGAGCCTGTGATGCCACTGTATAGAACATTGGTGAGACCTCATCTAGAGTACTGTGTCCAGTTCTGGAAACTGCATCTCCAGAAGGACATGGACAGAGTAGAAGTGGTCCAGAGAAGGGTGACAAAAATGGTGCAAGAACTGCACCAAAAGTCATATGGGGGGAGACTGGAGGATCTCAATATGTATTCCCTAGAGGAAAGGAGAGAGAGGGGGATATGATAGAGTCTTTCAAATATCTCAAGGGTGTAAATAAGGTACAAGAGGGTAGCATGTCTCAAAAAAAAAAGATGTTCAAGAACAAGGGGGCATGATATGAAAATAGAGGGGGTTAGACTTAGGGGTAATGTAAGAAAGTATTTTTTCACAGAAATGGTGGTAGGTCCATGGAACAGCCTCCCGGCAGAGATTGTAGGGGCAAAAATGGTAGGGGTATTCAAAATCTCATGGGACAGACATAAAGGAACTCTAGTAATAGGAAAGAAAGGGTAAGCCACAGATCATTTAGGATTTGCATTATATGAAACAGGTAGGGAAAATGGGCAGACTAGGTGGGCCAAGCAGTCCTTATCTGCTGTCAAGGTCTATGTTTCTGTGTTTGGAGCTGAATTTTATAAAGCCACTATTAGAACCATACTTCAAACCCTGTTAAATACTTTCTGGACAGTACAAGCTCAGGCTCGTTGTCCAGATTCCTGGAAATATGCATATATTTCAGCAATCTTAAAACCACGAAAACCACCCACCCCATTGCGATTCGTATAGCCCGAACTCGGCACTTAATCAGGATTACAAATATTTCACCAGCATTCAGGCCCATAGGCTAGATTCTTTTACTCCCTGCCCTTATTAACCCAGACCAATCAGGATTCATTTGTCAAGCGACAGACTACTGACAGTATTAAACATACCCTGTTAATTATCAAACATACCATGAAACAACACATCCCCCCTATTAATTCTTAGCCTTGATGCACAGAAAGCCTTTGACAGGGTATCTTGGCAGGTTTTACAAGGCACTCTAGAACACTTTTCTTTCCCAAACAAATTCAGAGCTATCTTAGAGGGAATTTATGAGTCCCCACAAGCTATGATTAAAGCCAATGGCACTTATTCCTCTAGATTCCCTCTTACCAGAGGTGCTCAGCAAGGCTGCCCCTTATCCCCCTACCTGTTTGCCCTGTATGTAGAACCACTTGCACAGTATTTTTGTCAGCAAACAGAGGTTGAAGGAATCTGGATTAATGATTACTAATGATTAATGATTCTAGGCACGGAATATGGGCAGACTAGGTGGGCCTAGCGGTCCTTATCTGCCGTCAACTACTATGTTACTATGTTACCCATAAAGCAGCTTATTACACTGACAACCTCCTTCTCTATATTACTCACCCTGCCACCTCTCTCCGGGCACTCACTCATTGTTTGCATGTAATAGAGGAGCTTGTAGGGTACAAAATAAATAACTCTAAAACAGAGGTTCTATAAATGAGTTTTGACCTGGATCCTCAGATGAATGCTAACTACCCGTAGAAATGGAATCAATCCACCATTAAGAACTTCAGAGTTTATCTTTGTGCCAGTATTGAGGACTTATTTAAATCTAATTATCCACCCTTAACTCAGCACATACAAAAGGACTTTCAGAGATGGCACTTGTTGCAACTTAACCTCTTAAAGAGCCTGCCCGGTGGCGCTGGAGGTTGAGGTGTTGGTCACTATACCTCACTCCACACCGGCGACCCAGGTTTGAGAACGAGCTGAGGCCACCAGGGGTCAGAAGGGGAGAAAGGATTGAGTGTCCGGAGGACTGCTCTCCTTTCTCGGGGGGGGGGGGGATTCTCGTCCCACTTGCTTGACTGCCCTCTGGCGGTGGTTGGAGGACAGTACAGGTCTGGAAGCTTGGTCCAATGTCCTCACGTCAGTAGGGAACGGGGGAGGGGAAAAATGGAGCAAAAGAGACTAGCAGGCTTGATGATGGTATGTTGCTCCCAAGGACCATCCCAGGCTTCTGGATTAGGTCTCTGGGAGGGAGGAGAAGCCGGCAACTTCATTCCTGGCCCTGTCACGGGGGAACTACCGGGGATCGGCAAGTACTCATAGCGGCAGGACGGAGAGTGAGTCCCTCCGCTGGGAGGGCCGTAGCCTCCTGCTAGGGCTTGTTCCAGATCCTCCCCCTTTCCCCCAAACACACAGACTTTCAAAAATGGAATAAAACAATCTCCCACTTCTTATGGGGTGGTAAGCAGCCCTAGATAGCATATAAAAAAGCACAGTTTCCAAAAATCAAGGGGGGCTTGGTTCTGCCCAGTTTGACTCTGTATGCATTAGCTACACAGCTGCAGCATATTTTACTCTGGACCCAGCCTAAATGTGGTCCCCTATGGGTAGCTGTAGAACTGGCACTAGCTCCCCACAAACTACAGTACAAACCTATCTTTATAGTGGCCCAAGAAGGTTGGATCTCTCACCCATGTTTCCTAGCCTTACATAAGGAATACTTAATAAGTGGAGGACTTTTCGGTCCCAAAAACAAAATGTAGAAGGGGCTGTTTGGCTCTGCAAACCCACCTTGGATCCAAGCTTTCTTCCGGCTCAGCTCGAACATAGATTCCAGCAATGGGTGACTCATGATTTGGCTTTTACTTCACAATTCTATTCTACTGGTATTCGTAAATCATTTGACTGACTGTAGACAGAGTTTCAGCTGGGAAAACCAGATCATTATAGATGCTTTCAAATAAAGGCATATTTAGTGAACAAACTTGGCCTTTATATACAGTTAGAGAATCTGCCACCTATAATTACATTTCTGGATTTAGAACTAGGAAAATGGGAACAACAGCATTTTATTTCATAGAAACATAGAAACATAGAAGTTGACAGCAGATAAGGACCGCAAGGCCCATCCAGTCTGCCCATTTCTTTTTCTACCTTATAAATGTGCCATCGGCCTTTGCTCTGTCAGTGGCCTATCTATTCATAGTCATTTGTATTGCTCCCTTATGCCTATCCCATGCCTGTTTGAAGCCCTGCACTGTATTCATAGCCACCACTTCTTGTGGTAACCATTCCATGCATCCACCACCTTTCTGTGAAAAAGAATTTCCTCACATTCCCCTTAATCGGCCTCCTCTAATCTCATGCTGTGTCCTCTTGTCCTGCTATTTTTCTTATATTTAAACATCTTAGACTCTTTCACCTTGTTTATGCCCTTAAGGTGTTTGAATGCCTCAATCATATCACCTCTCTCCCTCCTTTGCTCAAGGGTATACATATTGAGCTCCGTTAATCTGTCCTCATATGTCTTCTGATGCAGTCCTGCACCATTTGGTTGCCCTTCTCTGGACTGCCTCAATTTGGTTAATGTCCTTGTGAAGGTGTGGCCTCAATGCCGCAGTACTCCAGATGGGGCCTAACCAGTGTCTTGTACAGAGGATTATTACCTCCCTCTTACGACTTGTGATACCCTACTAATACACCCTAACACCCCCTAGCCTTACCTACTGCTTTAGAGGTCTGCTTGGATGATTTTAGGTCATCAGTGATGATGATGCCCAAGTCTCTTTCTTCCTTTGTGACTGCTAGCAACTCCTCCCAGCCTATAGGTGGCTTCAGGGTTTCTCTTCCCTATGTGCATGATTTTGCACTTCTTTTGCATTAAATCCCAGTTGCCACTCTTCTGACCATTCTGCTAGTTTATCCAGATCTCTTCTCATTCTGCCCACCCCATCTGGATCATCTACTCTGTTGCAGATCTTGGTGTCATCTGCAAACAGACAAGCCTTACCTCTAGTCCATCTGCAAGGTCACTAATGAAGATGTTGAAGAGGACTGGCCCAGGACTGATCCCTGAGGTACCCCACTTGTGACTTGCATCTCTTCTGACTGTATACCATTTACCACTACTCTCTGTTTTCTGCCTGTCAACCAGTTTGCCACCCAGTTGACCAACTTCTGACCCACCGAGCCTACCCAGCTTATTTATCAATCTTCTATGTGGAACAGTGTCAAAAGCTTTGCTGAAGTCAAGGTAGGCGACATCAACTGCTCCCCTTGGTCCACCACTCTGGTTCCCAGTCAAAAAATCTATGAGATTAGTTTGACAGGACCTTCCTTTGTAAACCCATGCTGTCTTGGATCCTGTGCCCTATAGGATTCCAGGTGTTGCACTATCCTTTCCTTAAGGAGTGCCTCCATAATCTTGCCCACTACTGAGGTAAGACTGACTGGTCTGTAGTTCCTCCTCCTCCCTGCTACCACTCTTGTGGAGGCGGGATCCATGAGCCCTTCTCCAGTCTTCTGGGACCTCTCCTGTGCTCAGAGACTCACTAAACAATTCTGCTAATGGCTCTGATAGTTCCTCCTTTAGCTCCTTAAGTACCCTGGGATGTATGCCATCAGGTCCCATTGCCTTATCCACAGTGAGCTTAGCAAGCTCTTGTAGGACCCTTTCTTTTGTGAAGGGAGTAGTGCTCACCTCCCTCCCCTGTGTCCATGATGCTGGAGCTGTGGGCCCTGCCCTACCTTCTCTTCAGTAAATACTGAGCAAAGTATCTATTTAGGATAGATGCCTTTACAGGGTCTTCCTCCTCACATGCTCACTTTTCTCCATTAAGCTTAGCAATACCCCTCTGGACTTTCTCCTTTCACTAAGGTATCTATAGAAAGTCTTGTCACCTTCTTTACTGTTCGTGCTAGTGTTTCCTCAGTTTGGGACTTTGCCTGCCTGCCTTCCCTGCTTCCCTTAGGGCAGTTTGGTATGCCTCCCTATCTTCATCCGCTGTGTTCCCTTATATTTCCTGAAGGCCAGCCTTTTGGCTCTGACCTTTTCTGCTACTGTATTTGAGAACCAAAGTGGTTTCCTTCTTCTTTTGACTTCCTTTTCTGTCTAACACAATGGGATGTTGCTTCAAGTATTGCATCCTTAATGCTTGCCCACTTTGCCTGTACCCCTCACCTGTGTTTCTTTTTGCCAGGGCTAGCTTAACTCTGTTGGCCATCTTATCAAAGTCAGCTCCTCTGAAGTCCCATATTTTTGCCTTGGAATGGGATGATTTAGATGTAGTAGCCAAATTGAACCATACCATGTGATGGTCACTGGCCCCCAGGTGACCTTCTACCTGGAGATCTGTGATCCCTTCTTTGTTAGTCAGTACTAGATCTAGGATAGCCCTGTCTCTTGTGGGTTGCTGTACCAGTTGTTTGAGGCCCTCCCCCTGCAGGGAATCCACTATGAGTCTAGTTCTGGCAGATGTTTCCTGATGTTATCAAGCACTGCTAGCAGGGGAGCCTAGTAATCTGGATTCAGTCAGAACTTCATGGAAGGCAGAACTTTTGACAGTCATTACAGACACAGCCTGGACCCACATTTGGATCAGATAATATAAAATTACAAATTCTTACACTTGGCGTGAATTTGGCTGGAAAAATGTAAGCCTTTTTTTTAGAACCCCAGAAATCACCGCTAAATATCTCACTACTTCAGATGCATCATACTGGAGGCAATGTGGCCATGACTTTACCACACACACACATATATTCTGGTCATGTCCTCAGCTAAGACCTTTCCGGGCTGCAGAAGAAAAAACAATACTGTGCTTGACCCTTGACTATGGGCCCCTTACTCCAGAAGGGGCACTGTTGCTGCAATATTCTCCACATATAAAACAAACACATAAACTTTATGTGTTGGATATTCTATTAACAGCAGCAAAAAAAAAAATACTATAACACATTTGTGCCTGACTACCACCCCTCTCCCCACATATTCACAATGGGAAGACATAGTTCTGGATATCTATAAAAAGGAAAAGATGACTGCCAGATTCCAAAATAAATCACCCCTCTTTGAGAATAGACCAGGTGGTTATTTCATATCATGGCCCGGAGACCAGAAGTGGTACTTTGGATTGTACCACCTCTTTGAGCTCACTGACAGGGGAAGGGAGAGATGAGGCTGGGCTGGGCAGACCTTCTCAGGGACAGTCTTAGGAAGGACTTTTTGTTTGAATATCACAATATGTACCATTGTTCAGAGCCCTAATGAGTGTGAAAGTCTTGCACTTCATTAGAACTAGAGATACAATTGATGTGATCTTTATATGACTGTTAATTTTTTTTGTATAGTTGCATACATATCGTATTCATTATCATTTATTTGTCATTTTGTTCCACTGGCCTCGATACAAAAACTTACTAAAAGACAAGTTTGTTTTTTTTTTAAAGAAAAGAAAAATGCCTTTTGTAAATTGTCTGTTGAGCCAGATTATGGATGTTTCAAGTGGAGCTACTGTCCTAACCCACCATGCAGCTCGATGACATCACCAGAAGTCCTACCAAGGAACGGTACTGATGTTGCCTGAGAAGATAGCTGCACATATATCCTCCTTGCAGCTAGACCAAGGAGTGGTAGTGAGGTTGCCTGAGAAGGTAGCTTCTTGTCAGCCCTCCTGACAGATAACCAAGAAGTGTATTGATATTGCCTGAGAAGTTAGCTATGTGTCTGTCCTCCCAACAGCTAAACCAGGAAATTGTATTGATGTAGTCTGAAAAGGTAGATGTGCATCTGCCCACCTGACAACTACCCAAGGAGTGGTATTGGTGTTGCCTGAGAAGGTACTTACGCATCTGCACTTCTGAATGCTAACCTTGGAGGGGTATTGGTGTTGTCTGAGAAGATAACTGCATGTCTGCTCTCCTTACAGCTAACCAAGGAGTTGTATTGATGTTGCCTGACAAGGTAGATGTGCATCTGACTTTCTGACTGTTAACCAAGGAATGGTATTGACTGGCCAATGGCGCTTTATCACAGCTGCCATCTCCTTGGCCGGCTCATAGTAAGTCATAACACATGTGATGGACTGTGCCTCATATTGTTTGATCTTCAGTTCCAGGAGCATATTTTTGTCTATGTTTACAGCCCTGCTATATCCACTCATCACAGCTTTCAGTGTATACCCTCTTTGATATAACCTATTGGCCATGTCCTTAGCTCTCACATGAAATTCATCCTCTGAGCTGCAGATCCTTTTAATCCTCAGCATCTGACCACATGGTATATTGTTCACTAAAGAGCACTGATCTCAACTTGAACAATGCAGCAAACTATTACGTTCCCTAGGCTTCCTGTAGAGAGGATTGTCCAGTTTGGTACTATTCTCTGCTTATCGCATTTGTTACAACTTATTTTGAGCAGGGCCAGGGAAGTGGCAGCTGTAATAAAATGCCATTGACCAGTCTTACATGGTGATCCTGGTTTTGCACAGGATTGAGTTGTACAACCACAAATTAGTTACAGATGGGGCAGGAACATCAAGGCAGTTTGGTACATAGATTGTACTGTGGTCCAAGTCCCACATAAGCATACCTCCCGTGTATACCGAGTGGCAATAATCACTGCAGACACTCCATCCACTACAGCAGTATGAGGGCTGCCCAGACATTGAACCACCCCAGATATGGCAAATAATTCACTATCATTTCATGTATCCACTGTTCAAATACAGAAGTTATTTGTCTACTGCTGTGTCCTTGTGCAGTGGAATATGTAGGGCAGACTAAATGACAGTCGAAGGACAGAACTGACGAACGTCAACCTGCTGTCTAGAACAACTCGATTACTAATGCCATGGCAAGACACTTCCATGAGGCAGGACATGGATCATCAGCGAATCTGCGGTTTTCAGGAATTGAAAAAATCTCAACTGGAGTGAATGGTAGGGATCTGCTTAAGAAACCTGTACAGAGGGCATGCTTCTGGATTTACTTCTTGGAGACACTTAAAGCAAAGGGGCCGAATGACAAATTGCAACTGCAGTGCTTTATTTCAGCTTTCCTGGACTCATCTGTGTCACTGTCCTTGTTATTTCCATCTTCTTGCCCCTTCTCCCCCCATTCCTTGTGTGTTAGTATTTGCTGTATGTTTGCTCCATTTTAGTAATGCAGTAATGTGGTGTTAATCTGGTTTCTCACTTAGTACTATTTATTGTGCACTCCATTTTATTTTGTTGCACTTTTTTTTTGCCAGACCTGTGGCCACCCCTCTAGTTTTTGTAGGTCCCTGTGCATATTCCTTATTCCTTCATCACTATCCACCCTCCCACATAGTTTTGTGTAATCAGTGAAGAGACACAGGCTGCCCTGGATTCCCTTACCAATGTCATTAATGAACATGTTGAGGAGGACTGGACCCAGGACAGATCCCTGTGGAGCCCCACTCGTAACCTCCCTTTCTTCTGATGCTACCCCATTGACCACTACTACCCTCTGCTGCCTCCCTTCTAGAAAATTACCAACCCAGTTCACTATGGTTTTAGCTGCACCCAGGTCTTCTATATTTTTCAGCAACTTTTTGTGCGGTATCAAATCAAAAGCCTCACTGAAGTCAGAGCACAACAGATCCACAGCGTGGTCCTTGTCTGCTTCCTTGGTCGCCCAGTCAAAAACAAAAATCAGGTTAGTCTGACAAGACCTTCCTGCCACAAAACCATGTTTTTCACTATCCTGGAGCCTGTTGCTCTCTAGGTAATCCATGAGGTCCTCTTTGATTAGTGATTCCATCAGCTTCCCCACGATGGAGGTCAAACTGACAGGCCTGTAGTTCCCTGGTTGCTCCCTATCCTCCTCTTGTGAAGTGGGAAAATGTCTGCCATTATCCAATCCCTTGGAACTTCTCCAGACCTAAAGTGAGCTGTTGAACAGCCCAGTCAATGGTTTAGCCAGTTTTGCTGCTAATTCCCTAAGCATCCTTGGATGCAACCCATCTGGTCCCAAGGCTTTATCTATCTTAAGGGCTGCCAGCCCTTTCAGGACCCTCTCTAGTAAATATTGTAGTAGTAACTGAAAAAATAGTAATACTGAATAGAGTTGTGAGTGAGTCATCATACCAATACCTCCCACATGCCCTTAAGTTCCCTCCAGTGCTGAAGGACTGAATAGCTGAATAGGACTAACGAGGATGTGAATATGTACTTGGGTCAGTGTTGTACTGCTGGCACAAGTGCCATATCTTGGGATGATGTAGTCCCCCCCCTTCCCCCAAGGACTGGTAGATGTCAATATATGTCTGGTGCTGTTACACATTAAGCAGATAGCCCTAGGCTCATACCTAATTTCTGGGATCTGATCGATTCTTATCTGAAAACAATAACGCAACTCATCCCCATCCTGGGCAGATAAACAGTAACCATTTGTAAATATCCCCCAAACAATATGCACTCTAATACAACTATGCACCTTAACACAAATGAACAGTGCAAACAGGAATTACGTTTAATAAGGGAAACAAAAAACAGGCACAGAGATCTGGAAAAGGGAAATGAGGTAAGGTAGTCATTTAAAGGGGAAGGGAAATCATTTGTTATACTGTTGAATTACCTCTTTTCCTTTCCATGTCTGCACGTATTAACAAATGCTTTGACCACTGTTTGATAAATTAATAATCTGACTTTGAACTGCACTTAGAACTGCATTGTGCTCCACTCTCCTCAGTAGTTAAAGCTCTTACTTTTCAAATATCCACAACATTCCATGACATCAGTTTCTTCATTCCATGATATTCTCATGAACTGCCTAGAATGGTGTAACTGATACAGTATTATAACAAGCATTTGTCAATGCCGAACGTTCGCTTGCAGGTATTTGCAGTGGTATTTGGCACTTGGACATGGCTTAAAAAAATCAGTGACAAAGTACAAGCATTTGTCAATGCCAAATGTTGCTTGCTTCTATGTGCTGTTTAGGTATTTGGAAGTCATTGGAGTGCAAATATTGAAAATTTGCAAACTTACGAGCGTGCGTAGGAACTGCGCAACGCACGCTCATAAAACAGTCATTTTTAGGAATTTTTTCACCAAATTTTCAACATAGCCATTTTAAGACCTCTGCTCATGAACAGTGACACTATGTTTTTCTTAATGTGTCCCATACATTGAGTTCACACACCGACTGCGCCATTGTGCGCTACATGGGCGGAAGCACATTTTGGGCAAGATGTGAAAAATGACAGCTGTACTGCTCATAAGGGGGTGTGGTAAAATGACAATGTTGAAAATCTGGAGTGAAAATATTGAAAATTCGCCAAACTCTGATGCGTAGGAACTGCGAAATGCCGCTGTAAAACAGTCATTTTAGAAATTTTTCACCAAATTTTCAACATAGCCATTTAAGACCTCTGCTAATGAACAGTGTCACTGTGATTTTCTTAATATGTCCCATACATTGAGTTCGCCACACTGACTGCGCCATTTATGCGCTTCATGAGGCAGAAACACGTTTTGGGCAGGATGTGAAAAATGACAGCTGTACTGCTCATGAGGAGGTGTGGTAAAATGGCAATATTTGAAAATCTGGGTGAAAATATTGAAAGGTCCGAACTTACAGATATGCGTAGGAACTGCGCAACACACGCTATAAAACAGTCATTTCTAGAATTTTTCACCAAATTTTCAACATAGCCATTTTAAGACCTGTGCTCATGAACAGTGTCACTGTGATTTTCTTAATGTGTCCCATACATTGATTTCGCACACCGACTGCGCCATTGTACGCTACATGGGCGGAAACACATTTTGGGCAAGATGTGAAAAATGACAGCTGTACTGCTCATAAGGGGTGTGGTAAAATGGCAATGTTGAAAATCTGGAGTGGAAATATTGAAAATTCGCAAACTTACGTGCGTAGGAACTGCGCAATGCGCGCTCGTAAAACAGTCATTTTTAGGAATTTTTTCACCAAATTTTCAACATAGCCATTTTAAGACCTCTGCTAATGAACAGTGACACTGTGATTTTCTTAATGTGTCCCATACATTGAGTTTGCACACCGACTGTGCCATTGTGCGCTACATGGGCGGAAACACGTTTTGGGCAAGATGTGAAAAATGACAGCTGCATTGCTGATAAGGAGGTGTGGTAAAATGGCAATGTTGAAAATCTGGAGTGAAAATATTGAAAATTCGTGAACTTACGAGCGTGCGTAGGAACTGCGCAACGCACACTCGTAAAATAGTCATTTTTATGAATTTTTTCACCAAATTTTCAACATAGCCATTTTAAGACCTCTGCTCATGAACAGTGACACTGTGATTGTCTTAATGTGTCCCATACATTGAGTTCGCACACCGACTGCGCCATTGTGTGCTACATGGGCGGAAACACGTTTTAGGCAAGATGTGAAAAATGACAGCTGCATTGCTCATAAGGAGGTGTGGTAAAATGGTAATGTTGAAAATCTGGAGTGAAAATATTGAAAATCGTAAACTTACGAGCCTGCGTAGGAACTGCATAGCACACTAAATAAAAGCAGGTCATTTGAATTTTCACAAATTTTCAAAATAGGCTTTTGAGCCCACCTTATGAGCGCTGACACTGTCGTTTCATTAATGAGGCCCAAAAGGTGATTTCACGCAGTGACTGCGAAATCACCCTTCGGGCCCGAATAACGCCATGACAGTGACAGAATTCATGAGTAGGTGTCCCAAAAACCCCATGTTGAAAATTTGGTGCAAAAATTCCAAAAAATGCCTAAGATATGCAACAAAGTTGAAAAAAACCCATCTAGCCCATTATACAGCTTACCGGCATTTCCTCAGTTTGCAGTCGGTTTTGAAGAGTGCAGACGTGTTCCCGGTCCAGCGATGATCGTCGCGCCGAGCTCGGAGGAAGTATATGGGATGAGAAGGTGTGGGAGAGCAGGTGCGCAGTGGGTGAGTGCGGGTTGTGGGAGGGCAGGAGACTGCGTGGGACCGTTTACTTTACAGGTTTTTATAATTGATGGCGGGGCGTTTGCCACGCTGGGGTGGGCTCCCAAGCGTGGCAGAGATGGCTGGGGGGCCGATGGAGCTGATGGGGATTGGGCACCCGTCGGCAGGCCGACAGCGGGAAGTTTGCCACGCTGGGGTGGGTTCCCAGCGTGGCAGCAGGGAAAGCTGTTTGGGGAGGTGGAGCCGATGGGGGATTGGGCACCCCCGTCGGCAGACAACGCAGGACATTTTCCACACTGGGGTGGGCTCCCAACATGGCAGCAAAGATTTTTGGGCGTGACACGCTGCAAGCACCTAGCAGGTGGTTTTCTTCCTTTGAAGAAGACCATGTCCTTCTACAACACCGCAGCGATTGGTGCAGGACCGCCACGCCTGCTCAGCGGAGCAGGGGATTGCACAGGGCAGGCACACCTCCAAAGTGTCCCATTCTCCCAAGATGTTCCCTGCGCATGCACACAAGCGAACGTAAAAAGGGTCTCCGAAATTGGTACATTTCAATTGGCTGTCAGCATTCTGACAGCCTTACATCAGTCTTGTTACACTGTCATGCCTGATCACCATGGCGCATGAATTCTTCCTGTCAGCATTCTGTTCTCTAACACTGCTGAATGACTGGAATGATACATTCTGATTGTGAACCAGCATTCTTATGCAGTTGGTACATTAACTCCATATGAAGCAGGAAAACATTTAAAAGGTACACTTCTAACACTTTTCTTTTGAATACATTTTTTTTTTTTACAGCTGTGTGGGCAAAGCTCCGTAGAGGTATTGCTGTCATTCTTATTTTTAGGAGCACTGTGGAAGCACGTGACCAGACCACTGTCTAGCATGCTTCCACAGCGCTCAGGCACAGTTCCACTCATTGTTTTTATGCATCCCTTCCCCTCCGCTGGACGCATAAACACCCCCTGTCCAGGAGCACTACTTTTTCTTCCGCAACTGCAGAAGTGATAGTTGCCGTACAGAACATAGCCGCTGATGCAAACTGCGTGTGCACGAATATCACACATGCGCAGTTCTGTTATCTCCACCATCTTGAGAGCAAGTATCATCAGCAGCAGGTGCAGCGACAGTGAATAAAGATCTCCGTCACTGTTTACTCTGTGCAGCTGTGGTGAGAGCCCAGACTCTTACTTTACCTGCTGTTGCCACTCTGCTCAGCCTTATCGGCTCTGACCAGAATTTGTTTATAGTAGCAATAGGACACTCCCAGAAGTTAGATTAAAGAGTAACTGACGTCATTAGGACAACTTTAACAAAACATGTTATTTAGAGACAGTTCAGCTTGTATTTCACACTAGTTCTTTATTTCTTATCCACATTAATCATTAGTGAGGCCATTTGCACGAAAATGGTATCTTTGCTGCTGAAGAGTTTATCTATTCCTATTGCTGTCTCCCTACCTGAGGTCATAATGTTCTACTTGTGACATCACAATTACTCCCATGGCAATAGATTGTGATGTCACAACAGAGGACTATGACAAGAAATGGGGAGTAAGCAAAATAGGCAGGTGAATGCTAAGGGATATAGAGCATGTTTCTATGCAAATTTCTCAATAATAAGTTATGGGAAGGAGAAGACTATTTAATACATATGGAATGAAAACTGAATAGTATCTAAATATTATGTTTTTCAAAGTTTTCTTTGAGGTGTCAGCAGCTCTTTAACAGTCAATTACCCCCTAGGAGCAACATGGCACTTAACTACCCTTGTGCAACATTATGTCCCTAGGGGATGATTAACAGACTTAATGTAACCTCTGGTCATGCCTTATTGTTTAACTCTTGCTGTGCCACATGCAGCTATATCAGTCCAGAAATCCTATACATTCTAATTCTGTTGGCAGCCTATGGATTAATCATAGAATGTTCTGCTAGTGGAAGAAGCAGTAGCTGTTGAGGGTAGAGGGATATCCAGGTAGTTACAGAGAGGCAATAAAATAATGCAATTATTAACTTAACAAAATGACTAAAACATCAAAACACAGAATAAACACTAAAAGTAAACCAGGAAGATATTTAAAAGTATAAAATGGCTTCCTGTAACCTTCAAATAATATATAAGCAAATACTCCAGAATCCCACAACCCTCTAAGCTATAATTCTCAAGCATAGCTCCAGACTTAGTCACAGAAACCCAGAGTCTTTCTAGGAGCTGCCACATTCTATGTGTGCACACTATGAGCTACAGTAAACAGATGGCAGGCCTGATAGTTGAGAATGGTGCGGTATCAGTGGAGATGTTTACTGGGGGCCCTGGGTCCTAAATAGTAGCACTAACTGAAGCAGGTTAGAATTTAAACAAAAAAGCCTCTTATGATGAAGAAGTTGTCTTTCTCTTGGCACTTCCAAGATCAAGGTGGTCTTGAACAATATATCTATAAAACCCTAATGACTTAACAATAGTCACAGGACCAGACTGGCATCTGCACTCATAACCTTTATGATTCAGCTACACAGCAATCTCTGTGAGGTGTCCCCCACTTGGATTCCGAAGCAGGCTTGGTTAAAGGTGCTGAAAACAACGAACGTAGTGCATTCTGAGGAGTGGTTCTGGTGCTCACTAGGACAGCCAGCTGAAAGCACAAAACAAAAGCAAACAAGTGGCAGTCAAGGAAGCTATGGAAATATACCACAAAAAGCTGCTTTACAAGCAACAGTTCAAATTTAGTGTGAGCAAGCCAGTGAATCCAAGGCCACAGAAGACAAGCTGGCCCTGGTGCTTCGGCCACAAGAGTCTTCATTAAGTGGCATGGAGAAGCAGGGTAACTCAGGCTGTTTTATATTCTATCCCTTAAAGGGACAATGCTTACATGAGATATGGTTGATCAAATAAATTTGGAAGATAAAAAGCTGTTATTTTCACTGGAGACACAGCTATTGTGCGAATAACAACTGAAATCATGTTATCTGCACACTAGCTGTGTTATTTGAGTAGTAGCTACAACCCTTGCTTTTTTCATGAACTGGGTGTCTGCGAGCAGCACATCAAACAGTGGCATTGTCACTTTAACCATTAAAGTAAAAGGCACAGGTTAGTGTCACTAATAAACTGGGAAAGAAAAACTGTAAAATGAAATAATCCATTTACATAACAGAGCCCATTTATTACCTGCAATCTACACACACACACACACACACACATGCAAAAGTGGGAACTTCCATGGTATATGTCAGATATTCCATTATGTAGCTCCAAATATGCATTTTATTTGTTTTGAAATTTTGGTCCTGTTGCCACTGTGCAGTCATAGATATGCCACTCATGCAAGTGAAGCTACCTCATGGGATATTCCCATGAACAAAACACATGGGGCCAGATTTTCATAGGGCCCTTAGAGTGACGCAAGATGCAGCCAAGAGCCAGCTTGCAGTGAAGCTCAGTGCACTATGGACCATGTGCTGGATTTTGGTACAACATGAGTGCCAGTGGCAAAGTCCCCACAGCTGTTGCAAGCAGTCCACTGTGTCCAATGCATGACGCAAAGGACAGACTGGACAGAAGCTGATATGCAAGTGACTGTCATGGCACCCAGTGAAACCTGTATCCACAGTAGGAAACAGTAGCCAGCTGAAGGCCCAAAAGTGCTGTCCCTGAAGATCACCGCTGCCTGAACTAATGAAGAAGATGGGTGCCAAATACCAAGCGTACAAGTCCATGTTTGTCTGTGTTAGGACAGGTACCTGGTGAACGCGAGCAATAAGAAGAGATGGATGTGTTGAATGTGGCTAATGTACTGCCACAGAGGGATGCCTACCACAGGTGTATGGCATGTAGGTACAACAGCACTGTAGTCACACACATGTACATGCTGGTGCAGACCATCATGTACGCATGTCTTGCTACGGAATACTATCCCTACCAGTCAGGGATAGCAGTCACACACTCATCACTGCCAACCATAGAGCAGGGACAACAGTGAGAACCAACTGCAGTATTATAATGGGGATGGACACTGTACCATACATTGAGGGGACTGTACACCTGTAGGTGCGAAACCCATATAACACAGTTTTGAATGGAGCAGTATTGGACATCTGTAGGTGAATGCGGTGCAGCAGGGGTGTAGCAGGTCCATGATGTAGCCATAAGGTATACCAGACCCTTAGACGTGCACAGGATACATTACCCTCATCACTCCCTAGGATGCACAGTGTAGCTGGGCAGATTCCACCACTGTGCAGCACAGCACAGGTGTTGACCTACCCCATGCTACTTCCCCAACCAGTTTCCACCACATGGGTGCCTGCCCCTTATGGGTCACAATCAGAGCCATCTTAGGCTGGTTGTTGTTGTTCCAGTTTATCCTGCTCACTACACATACAGTACTGACATGGTGCAGTAGGACACCTAATGAGTGGTACGCGTCTGGTAGCTGATGTGTGAGCTAATATCTGACCAGTGCCCACCATCTGTGGGACAGTATGTGTACTGTGCAGCATGTAGCTCTGTTGTCCTGTCTGACTTGCCCACCATGGGCATCGGTGTCAGTGCACCTGGTTGGTAGACCAGCTTTACCTGGTCTAAGCACAGGTGGGACCTGCTGGTTTCCAGAATCCCTCATAAGGGGATGGTGCATCTGGTTTCTATCACAAGCCCTCTCTCGGCCATGGTGCAGCCAGTTGTATGCTGCAAGCCTGGAACAGGCGCTCTGGTTTAACCACATGCTACGTTTTAAAATTGGGACTAATGCATGCTCTGGTGCAATGTGCTGCTTGCGGCATTACTTTTTGACACAAGTACTGTGTGTTTTCCCCAACCTTTGAAATCCCACCCTGGTGTAAGTGCATAATTTACAACAAACCTTTCGATGTGTTTATGCAATTGAATGAGATAATATGAGATGATGCTTGTGTAACTTGATTTGCTTTGTGGCTTTCTGCCTCTCTATCCATGGGATATACCACCCTGTAGGGGTACGATGCAAGGAACCCTAGAGGAGCATTCCCCCCTACAGGTGCTGGGAATGAATGAGTCGGCTAAAGGTAGGTTAGGAAGAAGCCCACGGGGAAGAGAGACGAGCTGCTGGAGGAGGAGGGGTGGATGGTGGGCAACAAAAAAAGAATCCTGGCAAAGCCCAGAATGTTGTGATGCTTTAAGCTCGATGGGGGAGTGACGTTTGTTGCTCTGCCCATCGAACCACGGGCTTAAAGCTCTCCCAGTGTCGGTAAATAAACATTATATTTGATCTTTTTTAGATTTCATAAGAAATCTAAATTTATGATATAAAAACATTTTGACTAAGGCCAAAAAGCCAAAGACGTAGTGGGAGGGCTTTAAGCTCGAGGTTCGATGGGCGGAGCAACAATGTCACTCCCCCATCGAGTTTAAAAGGTCACAACATCCTGGGCTTGCCTGCCAGGATTCTTTTTCGTTGCAGCCGGAGGCGCTGTTCTCGTTCCCCCTGCTGGATTTCTGCTCCTGTTTTCCCTGTCGCTGTCTGCAGCTGCCTCCGGCTGATCGTTTATGCTTCCTGCTGCCTAATTTGTCTTGTCTCCCCCCATCCTGCTGCTTTCTTTTTTGTTCGGTTTTGTCCCCCCCTTTCCCATTCTTCACCTCTCTCATTCTGGTTGTGTTTGTCTTCTCTTTTTGGGCTCCCTACTTCACTCCTGCTTCTGTTGTCTCCTCGCGTCCTATGACGATGTACTTTCCGCCGCTTCCCCCCAGCCGACTTCCATTCTCTACCCTCCTCCTCTCACCTTACCTCTGTGCCAGTCAGTGCATCAGTTTCACCACAACCATTTTTGTTTCTTGGGAGCTGCTGAGTCAGTTTCAGGATCCTGCAGTCAATACACCGGGCTCATTCGCTCTATCACTAGCACCTTTCAGCAGATCTTGCCGGCTTGCTAGGCCACATTCAGCAGTGCATCTCAGTTCCACCACTCTTTTTCCATTGTCTCCATTAGTGTAGTAACTGCAGAGAAGCAGAGGAGTCAGCTTTTATTTTGTGCCTTTGTTTGAGACCAGCTGGTCAGCATTTCTGTTCTGCAATCAGTCTGTATGGTCCAGAGTGTGTTGCCCGGTTTATTTCATTGGATGAGTGCCTGTATGACGAGGGAGGTTTTTATTTTGGGGAAGAAGAGTCCTATCGACATTCATCATGTAGGTTACTCATAAAGTCACTAGCAGTACTACATTTACAGAACGGGCCACGAGTGCCTCCTTTTGCATTGTCTTCGAGGTCATCTCTTAGGAAAACATCATTACTGCTCAATGTAACTACCTATTTTTAGAGATCAACAAACCATACTCACTGCTTGTATATTTTAATTGCATGGGTTTCTGTTTGTTGCTGCTGCACCAGTTCATTCTTGTGCTTCACTCTGTGTGCTTTTTGCTGCCCTCTCTTCTCCCTGTCATGGCAGCTTCCTCGCCCTGCCTATCGATCATCTGACATGCTATGTGCCATTTTCAGCTTCGTTTCGGTGTTTTCCACATGGTTCCTGCAGTTCCAGTTCTCGCCCATATCATTCTGGTGGTTTTTCATCAGTTTAGATGGTGGCCTATTTGCTCATCAGTTCTGTCTTGTACCTTTGTCAGTCTTCCTCATCCTCAAGCATGCCGGCTGTCTCGATCTGGCCTGCCATCAGTATTTCTTTTGGGCATACCTATCCTGACTCATGCTGGCTTGTTCATTCTGCCACTCCGAGTCCCTTCCTTCATTCCTCCCTTTAGTGGGTCCTCTCCCTCCTTCCTTGTCCAGTACCTTCTTTTGGGGTTTCCCCTATCCTGTATTTGGCTGCCTATCTCTAATCATATGCCACCTCATTGACCTGCAGTCCTTCTGCAGCATGTATCAGGTTCATGACTCTGGTCTTCATTCACCGTTTATTATCTTATACCAACTGTCAAGGATTCTGTCCAATCATGGCTTTGCTCCATCGTCCTCTATTCATCATCAGCCATCAAAGATTTGCTCCAATCATGGCTTTCATCTCTCCTCATGCCTTTGCTCATGCCAGTCATCACAGATTCACTCCACTCTTGGCTTCACTCCTCATCTATCCCTGCTACCTCAATTTGACTCTACCACCGCTCAAGAGTTTATGCTTTCATGTCCGTCACCCTTGCTATGGGCTGGCTGGAGGCTCTCCACCTTCATTCAAGTTCTTTTTCAAATTAATTTCCGAATTTACTTCCTTTCGAGAAGCCTACTTAATCACATCGCTCTATTTATTTCTGAATGTACCTCCTTTCGAGGAGTCTACTTCGTCACATTGCTCTATCATGCATTCCACTCCTCTAGTTTGCAAACCCTCTGGTTCCAGACATGCCTTCTTGGCCTCAGAGTATATCTCCTTTCGAGGAGCCTCATTTCTTGCATCACTCTATTGAATCCTATGATATCTCATCACCTGCAATATCAGGGTCTACTCGTTCACATTGCATATTCATGCCTTTTCGGCCTCTGTGTCTAATTCTTCACCTTGATCGATCAGGCATACCTCTCCTTTGATCTTCTGCTACCTCATCGACCTGCCACCCTCTTGTGGCAATCATCACCATCAGTAGTCATTTTTGCCTCATGTTCCTTCGATCCGTGTGCAGCCTCATGTTCCATATTCAATCCGTGCTTTCTTTTTGAGGTGTTTCCCTATTCCATCATCATCCTCCGTACTCATGTCCCTTTCATTATCAAACCCTTCTCTTTAATGACATACATCCCAAAAGCCATCATCATCCTCCCTACTTATATCCCTCATCTATGAACCATTCTCCTTACCAACATATGTCCTCAAATCAAATGTCATAAAGCCTGGAGGCAAGGCGACCTAGGCCTTGGATCCCCAGAGGTTTCCTCCTCAAAGGGTTTTTTTCCTCTCCTCTGTGCCAATGGTCATAATATTAGTTAGAGTTAGTGCTTTCTTCTCATTAGTTAGTTAGATTCTGCTGTTGGATGGAGGCGGATGGTGGCCCGACTTTCTCCTCTCTCCTTAGGAAGTTAGCCCTTCTCTTCACAGAATTCATTCATCATCCTCGCCTGTTCGAAGGCTGATATCTTTGGGTATTCTTTTTGGGTTCCTTCCCAAACTACCTTTAGCTGACACATTCATTCCTGGCATCTGTAGGGTGGGAACCCTCCTCTAGGGTTCCTTGCGTCGTACCCCTACAGGGTGGTATATCCCACGGATAGAAAGGCCGAAAGCCACAAAGAAAATCAAGTTACACAAGCATCATCTCATATTATCTCACTCAGTTGTGTAAGCACATCGAATGGGAGGGCTTTAAGCCCGAGGTTCGATGAGCGGAGCAACAATGTCACTCCCCCATCGAGTTTAAAAGGTCACAACATCCTGGGCTTGCCAGGGTTCTTTTTCTTTGCCCACCATTCACCCCTCCTCCTCCAGCGGCTCGTCTCTCTTCTCCATGGGCTTCTTCCTAGCCTACCTTTAGCCAACGCATTCATTCCCGGCACCTGTAGGGGGGAACCCTCCTCTAGAGTTCCTTGCGTTGTACCCCTACAGGGTGGTATATCCCACAGATAAAGAGGCGGAAAGTCACAAAACAAATCAAGTTACACAAGCATCATCTCATATTATCTCATTCAGTTGCGTAAGCACATCAAACTGCTGGTTAGCATACTGTTAAGCCATCTATTCCAGGATTCATGGAGTAAGTCCTTTTGAAACTTGCTACAGTGAAGGATAGAAATGTTTCAAGTTAGTTATATATGCAAGCATTATGGTGGAGTTCCATAGTGTCATTGAGAGCCACCTGTTTGCTTTTGTTTTGCTCTTTGGACCACTATGGTGAGCTCCAGCACTACTTCTCAGAGCGTGCTACCTTGGTTGTTTTCTGTTCTGGGCATGGCCATTTTGGAGCAGCAGCCAAGGTGTGTATTCAGGAAATGTGGAAGCTGGGAGGCATGTCTGCATAGCAGTCCACAAAATGAGCATTCTTGCTCGGGTTCTCACCACTCACTAAAAAAATAATTTTTTAAACAAATAATTATGGAGGCTTCTGTAACTTAATACTGAGCTATGAATGACGCATGTTCAGTCAACTGCTGATATTGATCGCAGCTATGTAGCAATGAGGATGAGGAGAAAATGACTGCCTGAAGGACACAGGTGTTGTTTGAGATACAGGGAGAAAGCCTGAGATGTGCTTTGATCGAAGGCCAGCTTGTCTTCTGTATCCTTGGATTCACCAGCTTGCTCACAATAAATTTGAAATGTTGCTTATAAAGCAGTTTTCTGCAGTACATTACCATAGCCTCCTTTACTGCCTCCTATTTGCTTTTGCTTGGTTAAAGGTACTGCAGACCCAACATGCTTCCTGTGGTGAAGGGTGTGGGCTGTGATGAATCTGGGGAATTTCTTGGTCCTCTTTGACCCATGGGAGGCCTTTTCCTTACCTGCCCGAGGGTAGGCATAACATGGAAATGTTGTGCCTACTTGTTTCTCTACAGGGTATGTCCCTGAAGCAGGATGTGATAAAAAAATGCAGACTAACCTCTCTCTTTCTCTCTCTCTCTCTCTCACACAGAAACTGAGCTGTTTTAGATGGCATGTCCAGGGCAGGCATTTCAGTCTTCAGGTTCTAAAACTTTTCCCCTCAGTCCCAGGCAGAGAGCGCTCGCAAAAACTCAACCCAGAGGCTAAGCTGTAGAAAACATGTCTGTCTCTGTCTGGTGATCTGAGTCAGCTGGGTACTCTGCAGAAATCCCACATCTCCAGGATCTAGAGTTTGCTGGCTGATCAAGTCACAAGGGGATCAAGGAACCTTCTAGTCTATTTTTGTACCCTTTCCTAGCTGAACTGCAAGTCCCATAATTCTCCTTACTAGCTTTCTGTTGCTGCTGCAGAGAGGTGTGTCATAGAAACATCGTAAAAGAGAACAGAAAAAACTTGGAACAGCCTATGCAGTCTGTTCATTATTCTCTCTCAGACACCCCTTCTCCTTGCACATTGTTCTGTCTAGTTAGTCCTTGACTGCAACTCAGTTTTTCTCAAAACCCTCTTTTGGATTTCCTTCCACAATGTTGTCAGGATGCTTGTTCCACATCTCCACAACCCTTATATAAAGTAATGCTTACTAATGTCTTTTTTGAACCTCCCCCTTCTAACATAAATGCATGTGTAATTCCCAGGAATCTCGTGGGTTCCTAAATTTAACTAGGTTGCCCACTGGCATCTCAAGAGGTTAAGGCTTGAGAGCTCCTGCTGCCATCTGCTGTAGTACATGTGCAGGGTGAGGGGTCAGGTGTGCTGTATAACTGCTGCTCAGAGGAGCATCAGTGAATTGTTAGTTCTTGGATTTCGTCAGATCGGTTAGTTGGAGCTTGGAGTAGAGCTTCCTGTGCCAAAGCTGTGCGGGGTGTGCACTCATTTCATTCCTCTGTTACTACACATGATCTACTAATAGGTGTCAGTGGTGGAAGTGGTTAATATTTCTTCAGCCACTGAGTATCTGCCCAGTGGGTTCAAATCACTAACTGCAGCAGTGACTAGCTTTAATTTTGCATTTTGAGTTTACCATAGTTGGAGATGCTACTGCAACCATGAACTGCCTGTAGCATAAGAAACATAGAAACATAGACTTTGATGGCAGATAAGGACTGCTTGGCCCGCCTAATCTGCCCATTTCCCTACCTACAGGATAAGCTGCAGATCCTAGTTGACCAACAGCCTATTTCTTCTTACCCCCCACAAGAATTGCCTTATGTCTGTCCCATGTATTCTTGAATTCTCCCACAGTTCTAGACCCCACAACCTCCTCAGGAAGGCTGTTCCATGCGTCCACCACCCTCTCTGTGAAAAGACTATTGTTCTGCTATTTGCTGCTATCAGCTTCTATCCATAAGATGTAGAGTAACACCTCAGTTAATGCGAACATAACGCTAAAGTTCTTCCTAAGTTTGCACCTCTCTTTTCTGTCTTCCAGTGAGTATGTTAAGATTGTCTAGTCTTTCCTTGTACAGTATGTCTTTCCCTGTTGCCTAAAGATCATGATTGTGGCCTTAAACTGTGCTGTCTCTATTCTATGCCTATCCACCAGGTATGGACCTTAGAAGTGCGCACAGTACTCCAGATGTGGTCTTTCCAGTGATCTATACAGTGGCAGTATTACTTCCTTTTTACGGCTGCAGTAGGCATAATCCTGCAGACACCTTGCAATCTCTTCAGAGAAAAAGGAGCCCACTGGATACCGAATGGACTTTTTAAGTAAGGGAGTTGAATAGCAGTCACTGTGTGTTCACCACACTATTTTGTCCATCGGTATTGGCAGAGCATGGCACTGTCTACCATGTTCAAGATGGTGGTGCAGAGTTTTCTGCGCATGTGCGATAATTCACGCATGCACAGGAACTCCAGTTACATGGCAGCACAGTCTGCCATACCCAATATGGCCAATGGAGCCCGGTGTGCATACATGAGTCATCGTGCATGCACAGAGAACTCCGGTGGCCATCTTTGATATGGTGGACTGTGATGCCATGCCACTGGAGTTCACTGCGCATGTGCGAGTCATTACACATGCACGGACAACTGCGCAACACCAACTTTGACAAAGTAGCATAGTCTGCCGTGTTCCGCTGGACCTATGACTTTTGTTTTTAAAAACAGACTGGATTTTTCAGTTAGGTCTGGAGGACCAAGATGGTGACTTGGGTATGGATTTTGCTTCTTCAGTGTACGGCGGCATAGTCTGCCATGTTCCACCAGACCTCAGCTGCCCCAACCTCAGTTGCAGCCATAGTGGCTCTTGCTATAGTTTGTTTCTGCTAGCAATTCCTTCTCCCTGTGAACCCCAGTATCCTCTTAGCCCTTCTGTATTCCTTATTATACTGAGAAGCAAATTTTAGGTTACTGCTTATCATTACTCCCAGGTCTCCATCTCTCTCCCTTTGTGCTTTTACTGATGCAGGCATCTGACCACCCCATCTTCTGCCCCCTCCACGCCTCTTAACATAGTGTTCCCGACTATCAGTACTGTACTGGCTACCCTTTTCTTCACATGTCCCACTCTGGGTGGTACCAGTATTATCAGCTCAGCTGGCACAAGATAGAATTTGATCTGAGCAATGTTTCATATTTAGGAAAAGCCACTGCAGATGTGCTCCTGACAAAGAACAAACTTGGCTCCACTCTATGTCTGTGCCATGGTCAACAAAGTAACCAACATACAGTCAAAAACTGGCACCAGACACCACATTGAAGCAAACTGTTTATTAAATATGGTAACTTACATGAACAGCAGAAACACCAATAAACAAACTCTGGTCAGAACCAAACCAGCTGCTAATGCAGTAATCTGACAAGAGATACAGACTTCATGAGTGGATTGAACTGTAGTGAATAGTGATGGAAATGTGTAGTTCTGTTCTTTTTTGTTTGTTTTTTACTTTAACAAAAGAAAGTTCTGTGTCACGTCTTTACTTTCTCTCGGCAGTTGTTAACAAAGCCTGAAGTCTTTCATCTCTCCTTCCAGTGTTGGAGAAGAGATACAGCCTGCCTTTTAATAGCTAAAATACAGTATCTGGATACGGCATCCCAAACTCTGCAAGAGTCTTTGCTGTAGGTGTTACCTTTTAAAAGAGAGAGAGAAAGAAGGCAAGCGTTGGTTGTGCTTCAGTACCCGTCTCTGCAGAATGCCAAACTGTGGGCTATATGAAAGGCAAAGGAGCTCCAAGTCCCCTTATACTGTGAGTACTGCTGCATACATTTGGGTTCCTTTGCTTTCTCTACAGGGCTCACCCCTCCAGCTCTGATGCACCTAGTAGGTGGAAAAGCTGCTGCTGCTGCTCAGAGTAGCATTGGGATGAAGGCATTAATTCAGAATGGCACTTTCACTTAATCGTGCGTTCTGTATACCTTTCAGAATGAGGATAGTCAGTTGAAAGCAAGCAATAGAGTTACACAGTTGTGTCAGTGCCACCCCGCCTGCATGTCTGTTTATTTTAATGGGACCTGTTTCTTGTTCACCTTTCAAGGTTTAAGCATACAGTAGCTGCTGGAGCTAAGATCAACACTGCACAATAAAGATGCTGAACTGCATTATGTGGCTAAGTGTTTTTAATCGTGGCTGGCCTCTCTTCTAAAACAAAACTGCAAAGCTGCCAAATAAATTTGCAAGAACTACCGTTTGTGCTAGGAGAAAGAAAATATATTAAACATTAACTGTAAAACTAACTTGGGTCAGGAGCAAGAAAATTTGATCACTTTCCCCAATTACGTAAAACTAGCTTCGGTTGGGAACAAAAGAATAGTGTGGCGGGAGGGGGAGAGAGGAAGGAAGTACACTGTCCTGAATGGAGAGGATGTGGAGAGATTGGCAGAAAGATGTGCTTCAACTCCACTCGGCGTAAGAAGACAGCTGTGGTGTGTTCAGTATCCAGCCACGGCCATGCTCCCAGAGCCCATTTTTCTCTATATGTAGCAATACATCAGCATAGTTCTCATTGTGCAGCAGCAATAATGTCTGCTCCTTTCCTTAGCAAGTCACAAGTTGGTTAGGCTCATGAATAGACTTATGATTAATGCATACCTCTCAACTGTCCCTGATTTTGCCTCAGAATATTTCCCTGTCTTTCCTAAAATTTCTGTTTTCATGACTTATCAGTGCAGATTGTAAGCACAAAATAATGTCAAACATTAAAGTTACATACTTGCTCTTCTGAAAATGCATTTTACACCAAGATACTTATTCTACCAGCTTCCTGAGAGGATTTCACCAGTTTTGAAGCTGTGTCCCTGATTTTTTTTCAGCCTTGTCCCTGATTTACAAGGCAGGTGGTTGAGTTGTATAAATAAATGCAATACCACTTCAAGGATCATTACAGAAGTGCTGATAATCATTTTTAGTTTCAGTTTTTAAATATGGCATTGCCTTTTTGTGACAAATGGTCAAGTCACCAAATGGTCATGTCAAGCCTGTAGACTGTGCATACGTATGACCCTTTTGTCATTGAAATGAGGGACACAGACACTCTAAATAAGGGACAGTGAGGGACACTGAACCTCAAAATGAGGAACACATCCTGAACTATGGAGACACAAGCTGAAAACACTATGCAAACCATTGTCTTGTATAACCTTTCTTTTTGATTTAGCATCTTAGAATATTATGAATTTCTGTTTCAAAGCCTGAATTTGCAGCACCTTCTCTGTTTGGGCAGCACTTTTTCTGTGAGGGACAAATGAGGGAATAAGTGAGTTTTGAGTACTTTTGTAAAATGAGGAATGTCCCTCCTAGTTAGTGACAGTGAAAGATATAAGCAGGGTGTGCCACTGAGTTTTAGCTAATAGAAACCAATTAATTAAAAAGTAAGTTCAGAAATGGGGATTGGCAAAGCTTTATCTGAACTAGCAAGCAGCAGAACAGTTGTCACCATGCACACAGGTTGTGTGTAGTGTGGACCTCAACTGCTAACCCCATCTGGCTATGGGTAAAAGGTGAACAATGGGGATAGGTCTTCATATGAGTGAAAAAATGGATAAACAACAACAGTTTGACAGTTTTCAAAAAGAATCACTATATACATATATATATATATATATATATATATATGTATTGCATTCTTTCAGTATTAAAAAAAACTTGAAACCTTCAGTCTCATAAAGTGCAAGGGACAAAAAATATTCAAACAGACCTACTCTAGTCCTGGAACCAGCCATCTAAACCCCAGAGCTTCACCACTAAGGCTGCAACTTTCCAGGTCTGTGTTGAAGTGCAGTACTTTCTTTTATAAGGGAGATTTTTTTCACTCGGAAAAACGGTACAGCAATGGGCCCCAGGTTTGCACCCAATTACGCAAACCTTTTTATGGGGAAATGGGAGGTAGAAATGATAAGGGATGAAACCAGAAATTCTTTTTAGATAAACTGGATCTCTGGAGGCACTCTATCAATGATGTGCTGCTGGCATGGAGAAACATGGAAGATGAGCTATTTGATTTTGTGAAGTATCTGGAACTGAGTAGTCCTAATCTAAAATTCAGTGCATACTTCAGAAAAACTCACATTTCTTTCCTTGACCTCATTATTAAAAAAGATGGGACTTGTACAGGAAAAAAACAGAATGTAACACATTACTATTAGCCAATAGCAGTCATCCGAGACACATTATCTCAGCGATCCCGAAGTGTCAGTTCATCTGGACCAAGAGAAACTGTGGGGACAGTAGTGATTACCAGGTTAGAGCAGATGAATTAACCTATAGATTACAGGAAAATGGCTACCATAGAACAACAATTAACGGGGGATCACGTGATGAGCCGGGCGTGAGTGGACGTCGGTGGTGCTGCTCCTAGGCCCTAGCATGATAAAATTATATTTTAAGCCACCCCTGCAGTGTCAAACAGTTTTTCTCTACCTCACCTATTTGAGAGAAGTGCTCGTTTGTTGTCTCTCGCTGATAAATTCTTGTGTCGCGGTAATTTGCAGACGAATCTGGTATCCCTGCGTGGTGCTTCTGGTTGGTGTGTCAGGCCGCGCTGTTGTCGGAGAATGGAACCCGAGGTTAGTGAGCCCCTATCGGCGCGGTCGCCAGCAGTTAAGCGGCCGAAACCTCATTCGCCAGCTCCAGATGAGCAACCGGAGCAAAGCGATGGAAATGGAAGAGAATACAGGAAGTCGGAAGATCTGCTGGAGATAAAGCAACTTCTGCAGGGGCTAGTGACTGATTTTGCCTCTGTTAAGCCGGCGCTGCATTCACTGGCTCAAAGGATGGGGGATGTGGAGGCTAGGGTCTCCTCACAAGAAAAGAAGGTCTCATGATAGAGCAGGAGGTGGTGATGGCTCGCAAGCAAATCAAGAAGCTCGAGGAGCGTTTGGAGGATCAGGACTCCAGAAGCAGGAGGAATAATCTTATCCTGGCTGGGCCTCCTGAGAGGGCTGAAGGCTCTGATTGTGTTTCCTTCTTACAGGACCTCCTCTTTAAGTTACTGGGTCCTACACCATTTGGGGAAGCCTATAACTTGGAAAGAGCGCACAGGGCATTGAGAGAGATGCCCCCGGACAAGGCCCAGAGTTATAATTATGAGGTTCCTGAACTATAAGAAAAAGTCGCATGTGCTTGCTTGTGCCAGGAAAAACAAAGCCCTGCAGTGGAATGGTGCATCTATTTGGCTATTCCAAGACCAGACACCATCGGTGAGAGAGAAGCAGAAGGAATACTCTGAAATAAAGAAAAAGCTGTATCTAGCTGGAATTAAATTTCGGATGCAATATCCCGCTATTCTGTCTGTGCGGCTGCCTGCTGGGGAGAAAAGATATCTGACAGCACGAGACGCTCTGGAGGGTTTGCGGAATGAACTTCCTGCACTATTCCAGTCGACAACATGAATTTCTGGTTGACAAGTGATGAGCCGAGATGGCTCTGTTGAACTGGGACTTGAAAGATGGAGAGAGATGCATTTGTTCTATGCGAGGTTTTCGTTATAGTGGGGGGGGCCCCCTTTTTTTTTTGTTTGTCTGGTTACCTACTGTTCTTCTGAATTTGAATGGATCTTTATTTGGGCAGGAGGGGCTAACCCCTAGGATGTTGCTATATTGTCCTGAATGTGTGTGATAGCTGACTCAGTATTTTATGAGTTGGGCATACCCCAATAGTAGGTAAGTCGGGTCCCTATGCGGTCCCCTAAGGGGGGATTCCAGGCTTCGGTTGTGTGCCAACAGGAAGGGGGGCGGGAGTTAATATGTTAAAGATGATGGTGGCACACACTCTAGCTAGAGTATAGGGGGCCTCGCCTCCTCAGAGCTGAGACCCGGTCTTGGTGGCCTAAATTATAAGTAATCAGGGTAAACAAAAGTTTACAGGTGTTCATTTGGTAGTAAAGTTATATAGGAAGATGGGGACTTGGGGCACATGGGATGGGCCTGTAGGGCAGTATGGCTTCACAGGGAATTATAAAACTAGGGGGGGTGAGGTTAGGGGGATGGGACTTTTCTAAAAGCTTACGGAAGGGGTGGAGTACTTAGCTGTCTTGTAGGTTTTAGGGTCTGGGAGCGCACGGAAACGGCTCATCCATGGATCAGTGGGATATAGGAGGTCGATCATGGGATCGGGGGAAGGGGGAAGTGGGGGAGTTCAAGGGATATGGAAAGAGAGAGAGTCCAACAGGGAACAAGGGAAGGATGCAGACCGTATGAGACTTAAAAGCAGATGGATTACACTGGCTCTACAAACGGTAAGATGACTGGTCTTAAAATTATGTCATGGAATGTAAAAGGTCTTAGAAGCAGACATAAAAGAACAGTAATTCTGAAGCATATGGAGCAGATGGAGGCCCATATAGTCGCTTTACAAGAGACTCACTTGCTGACTGATGAGTTGGATTCCCTTAGGAGGCTGTGGGTAACCAGGTATTTGGGGTTGGCAAGGAAACGGCGTCGAGGAGGGTCGCAATTTTAATTGGGAAAAGCTGTCCTTATGAAATAGTTCAGGTGACGACAAGGGAAGATGGTAGAGGAATTTTTCTCTTGGGCAGTATTCTGGACACAGAACTGTTGGTTGCCTCTATTTATGGCCCAACACCTTCTAGCCCAGAATTTTTTGCGTCATTAGAGACAGACATTGCTTTATTTTCCTCACATGCTATTATACTTGCAGGGGATTGGAATCTTTGTCTTAATAACTGGGAGGATAGAGTGCTGCCATCTAGAGGACCTGTATCTAAGGCCCAGGAGGCTATGATTAGGATGCTAGAGGCTACGGCCTTGGTTGACCCCCTCCAGGCCCTTTCCATAGGAGGAGATAATATGACATTCTACTCAGCTGCCCATAAGAGTCACTCCAGAATTGATTTCTTTTTGGTAAACAGGGTGGCATTAAGGGACGTTAAAGAGGTAATGACTAAATGCAGGATATTTTTGGATCTTGCCCCCGTCCAGTTGACCTGGGAGATAAGAACTGTGCCAGCTAGGCCATTTAGGTGGAGGTTAAGTGACTCCTCATTGGTAGAGACTTCTCTTAAGAATAAGCTGGAGGATGCTCTTTGGGAAATAATCCAGACCCAGTTCCTCACATTACAGAATAGATCCCTGGCTTGGCCAACTTGCAAGGTCCTATATGCTGGTAAAGCACAGGATTTTGCACGGAGGAGAAATAGGCTGAGACGAGCTAAAGAGGAGTTTCTTGTAGGGCGATACAGTCCCCGACCCGCTGGAGGACCTCGGAGGAAATAGATACTGAACTTCATAGTCTAAGACGGAAGTGGAGGATATTCAATTTGGTAAAGCTGAATTCTGGTTAGAAAAGATCCAGGCTAAATATTTGCTGCAGGGGGATGTCCCGGGGCATCTACTTGCAGCTAGGGTTAAGGAATGGGAAGCTGCTAGAACAGTCCCTGTTATCAAGTATGATGGGATGGTTATCACGGATCTGCAGAAAATGGCAGATGCATTTGCCTCCTATTTTCAAGAAGTCTATAACCTAGGGCAAGTGGGGGGGAGGGAAATCAGGGCATTTTTAGATAGTATTCCACTACCGGTGTTGAGCCCGGATCAGATCAAAGAACTGGCTGCCCCAATAAGGTAGGGTGAAGTAGTTGAAGTGATTCAAGCTTTGCCTATGGGCAAAGCACCAGGGCTGGATGGCCTCATGGCTAAATTTGATAAGGTGCATCTTGGCACTATTATGCCGGTACTCATGGAATGTTTTAGTAATATAATGCAAGAAGGGCTGATCCACCCTCCATTATATCAAGCTTATATTACACTGGTCCCTAAGCCTGACAAACCTAAGGATTTGCCAGGTAGCTTCAGACCCATAGCTTTAATGAACCAAGACATAAAGATCTTGACTAGGATTATCGCTAACCGTATATTGAGGGTTGCTCCACACTTGATCAGCTTGGAACAGGTAGGATTTATGCCGGGAAGGGGGGCGTATGATGCACTTAGAAAGCTTCATCACATACTCAGCTACGCTCCAGACTCCCAGCTTGCAATAGCCCTGATATCTCTTGATGCAGAGAAGGCTTTCAATAGAGTCTCCCTGCCTTTTCTTTTTGCCACAATGGAAAGGATGGGATTCCCTGAAGGCCTTCTCAGAGGCATTAAAAATTTATATGCGGCCCCCACGGCTAGGGTAATGTGTAATGGATATATATCACAGGAGATACAGCTTAAAAATGGAACTAGACAGGGGTGCCCCCTCTCGCCGATTTTGTTTAATATTTACTTAGAGCCCTTGCTAATTGCCATTAATACAGCTGCCAATATTAAGGGGATCACATAGCAGGTAGGGAGTTGAAATTCTCTGTTTTTGCTGATGACATATTGTTGCATCTGCAGGACCCGGCAGAAAGTTTTCAGAGATCAGTGGAAATTATAGAGCAATTTTCTAGAGTTTTGAATTATAAGTTAAATTTGAATAAGACTCAGATTCTTCCTCTGACACCGCATGTATACAGATGCGATTTTGAACAGTTTCAAATAAGTTGGACGGAAGATAAGATCAAATAACTGGGGATATGGGTTACTGCATGTTGAGGAAGGGGCACTAACGAATATGGAAAAGGTTCTGACACCCATTAAGGGGGATACACTTCATTGGAATAAACTACCTTTAAATTTTGTGGCGAGAATGGGACTAATTAAGATGAATCTACTGCCGAGGATATTATATACAGTTTATTTAGTCCCATACATAATCCCCAAAGTATGGTTTAGTAAAATCAGAAAGTTACTCTTTGCGTTCTTGTGGAATTCTAAGCCCCCCAGGAAAAAACACTGTACCTTGTGCTTACCATATGAAATGGGTGGGATTCAGCTGCCTGATCTGCATTTATATTATGTGGCGGGGCAGCTGGGTCACATGATTCACTGGGGAAGAAGGGAGGAGGCTGAACTGTATACACCAATATGGCTCCAGATAGAGAGACAGTTAATAAAAGAGAGGAATTTAGCTATGGAGGCACTGCTTTTTTTCCAATGGTGGAGGATGCCTTCCAAAAGCAGTGTTGACTCCAATTGTCAAGACAGTAAGCGCCTGGTGGTTGTATCTCACCCCTCTTCAGAGAAGGGTACAAATGAAGGCCTGGGACCAGCCGGTGTTGGGTAACGCTAATTTTTTGATTGGGGGTCAGGTTATTACAAAACATTGGGGTAGCCAGTTGGAGGGTCTAATGCTGAGAGATGTTATAAAAAATAACAAAGTGGCACTCCCAGTGGGTTGTGATGCACTCCATTTCTTTAGAAGAATACAGCTCGTTAAAGTACTGGAGGGGGCAAGGAAAGGGTTAGGAAATCCACCAGTTAATGCTCTCACTTGGGAATACTTGAGGACGATAGATCCCCTATCTAAACCTTTGTCAAAAGTCTGTAAGGTGCTACTAGAATATTTTAGTCCGAATGCACCAATAAGGGTTCCAGGCTGGGATAAAATATTGGTCACCCAGCAGCCTGCTTGGGAGGTTATCTGGAAGGGTATCAAATTTGTACCTATACCCAAATATAGAATTATGCAGTTTTTTATTGCCTCTAACATGTATTATACTCCCAAGAAACTGTGTGACAGGCAGCTGAGACAGGCAGACCTATGTTTTAGATGCGGAACTGAGTCTGCTGACATTTTGCATGTGATGTGGGATTGTAGTAAAATAAGCCCATTGTGGGAGGAAATTAAACGGCACTTGGACCCCATGCTGGACTATTCTGAATTTATGCTACCCAATATTTGTATATTGGGTAATATGTTGTACATAACAGGTGTCACGACCAAGTACCATATATCCTTGATGGCTGCAATGGTCAAGTCCTTTATTCTGAATCATTGGAAGGATGAATAGAGATATGGATATGTACAGTGAGTGAGAGACCTCTTAAGGGCTTTGGCAAGAATCAAGAGGTTCATGTGTGGGGAGGGTAAAAAGGGTTATACAATAAAAGGTGGTCGACTTTAGAGGCTATCTATCTATCACAGATGGGCAATGGCCAAACCCAGGTCTGTCTGTCGGGTTGCGTTGAGTAGTAGATATGGATAGGGCAGAATTATGTTGCACTTGGGAGGATGGTTCTTTCAGGTTATAAGGTGTTATTTTTTTGGGACCATTTCTCGGCTGCAACATCTATGAGACAAGGGTAATGGATTTAAGGCTCCGGTCACCGGGGCTTAGGTAGGAGGGGACTCTCTCTCTTTCCAGGGGCACGGCGGGGACTACCTCCAGAATGTCAGAGGATCAATGTAGGTAGCGTGAAGTTAATAATGTGTTGGACAAAGGGTCTAGTAATGGTGTTTTGTTACTTATTAACTTCACATGTTTTAATGATGATACTTGTTGTAGATATCCTCATGATTACGTCTGCTCTTGTTTGTAGGGGGGACATCCCCAAGCTGTGCATGTAAATAGTTCTCACTGTATATAAGTTACACAACCAGTTTTGGGTTGTGGATCCTGCGCTCACCCAGGAATTTTTGTTTTGTTTGTCTGTATGTTATTGGTTATAATCCAATAAAGAAGGTTACAAAAAAAAAAAAGAACAATAATTAACAGGGTAAGGAAGATAGTGAAGAAAATGCCCAGACAGGATCTACTTAAAGAAAAGACAAAGAACAAAGAATGTGCCACTCAGGTTACTTTTGTAACCACTTGTAGTCCACAAGTGCAACAAGTAGTATCTGTTTAAAAAAAAACAAAAAACACTGGCATCCCACCTATAAGTATCCTGGATTGAGGGATCTTATTCTTGAGAGCTCCAGCTTGGTTTTCTGCAGAGGAAAAAACATCAGGGACAATTTTTTTTATTCTGTCCAGCCATTACCAGATAAACCATGCACCTGGTTACCACAGAGAAGTGATGGGTGTCACAAATGTGGCAATTGCAAATATTGCACCTGGGAAAATATCACAAAGTCATTTCTGAACCATGTGACAGAGAGGAAAGCAAGGGTAAGGGGTTTTATTAACTGCGGTACGTGCGGCGTACTTTATCTGGCAGTTTGTAAATGTGGCAGCTATTACATAGACAAAATTAAAACATCTTTAAAAACAAGAGTCAGTGAATGTGCAAGGGCCATTGGGTGTGGGGATTCAACTAATGCTCAGGCAGGACACATTTTCTAATCGAGAAATAGAGGCAAGCATAGTTTCACCTTTGCAGGTATAGAGACTGTGATAGCATACTGTTACATTGGGAACAATATTGGATTTCTTCTGCAGGGCCATGAAAAATAGGGAACTGAATGATCATACTGAAATTGGACCATTTTTGAAGAAATAGATAATTATGGTGATGGGTGGGCTGGTATTTTACTTGTTGGGGTATAATGTATTTATATTGTTATTAAATACCTCTAACTGTTGTGTCCTTTTTTGCAGATACACACATCTTGACTGCCACAGCTGTGGCAGTTAAAAGGTGCGTATCTGCAAAAAAGGACACAACAGATGTTCTAACTGCTGTCGACAGCAGTTAGAACATCTGAGCAGTTTTTTTACTGTCTCTGTTTTAACTATGTGCTTCAAAATTAAGTGTCCTCGATGCCTCTTGAAAATCTGTTTGGGGTGACACGAGTGTAATTCATTGTTGATTTATGCCTTATAATTTATTGCTTTTTATAATGTGTCATGAAGTTTTTAGATTGCTAATAGCTCTGTCCGGCTCTCCTAGGGTAATAGGCCTGTCCAGAGCTTGTTGTTGTTCCTGGGAGAGAGTGGACAAATGAAGGTCCACAAGAAAAGATTAAGTTTTCTGTGGATCTGTTCCATGGTCAGGCGTATAGAGGGACTGATAAGAGCCTCTAAAGGCTTGCATAATATGTGAGGGTAATTTTACCAGTCTGCCTGATCCTGGGTCTCTAATCTGTGTTACAGTGGAATGGGTGACTTTTTGTCTAAGTCTGTGGGCTAAGAGGTGGGTGGGTGGCTCTTGGACTGGCTTCATAGTACTTCTGTTTTAAGTACTGAAGGGCCTATTCTGTTTTAATGTCCAAGAGTCATTGTATTTGTTATTTAGTTACCTGCAGGAAAGGATAGACTACCGAGTCCCCCGCTGCATGCTGTTCCTGCAAGTCCTTTAATTGCTGTTGTAATTTATCTAGTTGGGCTGCTTGCTGTTTTTTGTAGTGGGAAGCAAATGTTATTATATTGCCCCATAGAACCACCTTAACAGTGTCCCACAAGGTTTTTGAATCTATATCAGGATTCTTATTTTCTTGTAGGATTTGGGGGATACACTCCTCCACTAAGGTTTTAAAGGGCTGCAGGTTCAACAAATAATTAAGTTTTCACAGCGTCTCCCTCTTCTCTGAGTCCCAGTCCAGCCTAAGAGGCAGGCTAGAGTGATCATATAGAGGGGAGGGTAGAATCTAGCAGTCCCAGACCTTGAACTGATGCTCGCCCAAGATATGGAAATAGTCTATCCTGGTATGTATTCCGTGTGGTGCGGAATAATGAGTGTATGCTCTTAGCCCTGGGTGAAAGGATCTCCACGCATCCACTCACTGTAATTCTTTAAAATATGTTTGTTCCACTCGCTGGGCAACAGATCTTTTGGTCATTCTGGGGTCAGTGGTATCAATATGCATATAGATACATAGATACATAGACAGTGTTGGCAGATAAGGGCCTATGGCCCACCCAGTCTGCCCATTTAAGTTTGTAAGTTCAGTTTATGTTTTCCAGGAAGTCTGTTGCCCCTTACCCCTATAAATCTAATTGTGATCTCCCCCAACTACTAAAACTCCCTGATGCTGCTCTGTAATTTTCTGTAGTAGTGCCCTCACAACTCCTGTGTCTGACCCCAGGGGTATATATTGATGCTAAGGTGATCATGTGGCCCTCTAAAATCCCATTAACCACTGCTAGTCATCCCTCCGGGTCTGAGTAGGATGCAGTCAACTGAAATGGGGTAACCCAAGGAATTAAAATGGTGGCCCCTCTACATTTTCCCCCCTTATATGAAGATGCTATAACATGACTGAAAACAAATTTAGATAGCTTCTGGTGTTCTTCTCTGCTCAGGTGAGTGTCCTGCAACATAATGAAAGTGGGGTTCTGTTTTTAACTGAAGCAATCACCTTGTATCTCTTAACTGGGTTATTTAACCCATTCACATTTTGTGAACTAATAGTTATTTGTAATTTTGTTACCATCTGGCTATCTTCCCTCCTGTAAGGGTCCCCTCTGTCATACCCACAATAATTTTCTCTCTCTCCCCTAGAGATTCATTGCATCCTTTGCTTTGAGTACCTCATAACACAAAAATACCTTTGACTGTCAAGCTGAGTAACCCACGTATAACATGTAACATTTAAATAACAGCAAACATACAAAGATAACCTATATACAAGAACACTTCCAATGTAGGAGGGTTGTCTATTACACCCTCTACAAGTTTGGAGAATGGACCCTGTGACAACCCACCTCTCCCTCTGGGCTGAAACAGCTTTTAGAGAGGTGTGTGTCCTCGGGGATTCGCTGCCACCAGCCGGACTTTCCTTCTGGCACCTCTTTCAAGTGTACAAACTTGAATAATCACACGTGCAACTGCACAAGTTAAAGTCTGGTAGTGTGTCTCTTTCAGGTGGCGGATGCTACACAGAGTTTACCCTAGCCAGTGGAAAACCAAATCTTACCTTAGAAAAATGACATCAGAGACACAACTGTTGAGCAAATAAATAGCTTTTACTTAACAGAAAGTGCAATGAGCATTTACAGGAAATGTATTTTCAACACAAGAGAATAACACTTATACAGGAAAAGTAAACAAATGTTTTAAACAACAGATGGCAAAAGAAGAAGGCTATTACTGAAATATACTATCACTAAACTTACCCTTCCCTGTCCTTACAAGAGACACTGGACCCTGTTCTAACTGCCAGCTCCCACGGACATACCAGATAGGCTCCAAGCTTATGTTTCCCCTCACAGCTTCCCAAGGCAAGAGAGAGTTCTCTGTCTTACAGAAGCTTATATAGTCTATGGAGACTAGGTCATTCCTATTCTCCCCTTAAATGCACCAACCAACTGACATGTATGTATTTAATTGTCCCAATCAGAGGGAACACCTATTGGTGACCAATTATATTCCCTTTTCACCTCAAGTTTATATTTGAGTGATCCAATCCATTCAAACTGCTCTGTGTCCGTGTCTGCAAGGTCTGTGTGTGTCTGGAGATGTCCACTCGAGATTTATGACCCAGCTCTTATCTAGCAGCTAGGAATTCCACAAGCTGGTTGCTGCTGGAGGATTTCAGCCTCAGTGTATTTTTTTCCACACTGCTAAAAAAATAAGGTATCTACAGAATCCAAACCATTAACTCTTTCCTTCCCATTTCTGTCACAGACCCCCATAGGGATCCACTCCCAATAGGGAGTTGGAGTGGCCAAGAGACTTGCCAGGCCTCTCTGATTCGCGAAAATACCAGACCCTAGCAAGATGGACAGGCATATAAATACCATCTCCCTGTAAGTTCCTGGGAAACCTCCACTCCCCTGGAGAGTTAACATGGTAAGTGGCTGTCAACATATCTACTCTCATTACATGTCATTTAAAGACTTATCCTGAGATCCTTAGGCTAATACTATTGCCTTAACCAAATCTGAGATCTTAAAGTTACATAAAGTGACATATCATGAAGAAACACATTTAGAGGAGGAGAGAAGAAAAGAAGCTGCTTTGTATCAAATCTGCTCAGCAAAATTAATAGAGACCTGTGCTTCAGCCCCTCTATGTGTAAAACAACATAAATGAACTGACAGGCATTTACCCATCTCGCCTCCCTCCCCCCACTACCCACAGCACCTCCTCCCATAGGCCCTGCTAATTATAGCATTAATGAAAGCGCAATCATTTCTTGAGTGCTGATTGAATCAGAGGGGACACAAATATGACCATCTTGTAAGGAGCAAGTTATGTTATGTTACCCGTTCCTCCCTCCCGCAGCTCACAGCTGGTGTCCCCAGATCGTGCTTTTGGTTTGTGACCCCCTCTAATACCCAGTTCATATTGAGAAGTCATTTATTGCTGCAGTAGAGTGTCCCGCAGGATACAATGACAGACAAAAATGTCTTCATAATGAAGTCTTGTTCTAAACTGATTAAACTGTTCCACATTTCAAGGGATCCCAACCCAAAGATGTCCTACTTCATACAAGGGGGCCACTGTGACAGGCTGTGTCCCACTGCATGATCAGAGAGTCATTCAGCTCAGGAGAAGAACATCCACTGCCTTCCCCCTAGCCCAGGAGGGTACCTGAGCCAATAGTCCCCACGAGATGTGCTTCAAGTGTCCACCTTAAAGGGTGAGTAAAGAAAGAAACTCATACCATGCAATGTTCGAGTGTCCATCATCTCCTGGGCTGGTACATTTACTGTGCACTTGGATCACATCTTCCCAAGCAGATCTCTGATAGCCTGCATTGTCCAGAGTCCAGTTTAGTTTTATCCATGTGCTGATGTCTGCCTGCTGGTTGCCACTTGGTTCTGGCTGGACAAGGTTGCTGCTCCTTCGAGAAGTCCACAGTCACATTCCGTCCCTTCTTCTGCAGTACTCGGCGAGCCTCTTCTAGGGTACTGTAGGTGGCTGTTCCTGAGTCCCAAAACACTTTTTGTTTTGCTGGGTATGGGGTTTGAAGATGGATGTTATGTTCCTGGAGCGATCTGAGGATATGAGAATATGCAGTGCGTTGCTTAACAATTTCTGTGGGATAATCATGGTAAAAGAAAAGGCGGGATGCATTGTACTTTACAATTTTTTGAGCCCAGGCAGTTCTCAATATTACTTCATTGTCTTTGAAACTGGAAAGTTTCAGCACTACTGATCGAGGCTTGCAGCTGGGTCAGGTCAGTTTAGCCATTAAGGCTCAGTGCGCCTGCTCAATGTGGAAATGAAAGGTCTGAGGCAGGTTTAGAATATCGTGGAGAAGGTCTTCCAAAAATTCCTCCATCTTACCAGTTGCCGCTCCCTCCGGGAGACCATAAATTTGCAGGTCATCCCTCCGAGAGCGGGCTTCAAGATCCAGTAGTTTGTGCTTCAAGGCCTCCTGATGATCTACCGTGAAATCAACTGTGGCATGTAGCTGCTCCATCTCACCTTCCACTGCCACCACTCACTTCTCAGATTCTCCACTCACTCATCTACTACTTGAAATCTAATGTCCAGTGCTTGAAATTCTTGTTTATTTTCAGCACGAAACACCTTTTTCTTGGTGAGTAGTTTTGAATCTTGACCGAGACAGGTGTTCTGTCTCTGAGTCCGAGTCCATGTCCACGTCCAGGCTCACGTTGCTTGTCGGCGAGGAGCTCCGACTGAGGGCCTCTTGGGCCATTGATCCTCCTCCATCTTTCTTAGTTTGAGCGCCTTTCACCCAGGATCTGCCAGATCTGGTCCCTCCAGGTGTTCTGGGTGCCATTGTTAATAAGTTTAATGTTATTTAATGCTGTTCCGATAGGGACTGGTAAATGGGAGTTAGGGAGCCCTAAAGGAGTGCAGCCATCAGGGTGAAGACATCACCGGAAGACCGTCCATGACCTTTCTATTAAATGGAGCAAAATAAGTGCTACTTTACCTTCAGCAGGTGCCAGTCTCCCAGCTTACTTTCATTACTAACCTTTTTTTACCTGGGCACTGATTTCCTTGGTTACGGTCCTATCTTTTTAAACTACAGTGTCTATTAGTTATGCAGGGGGTAGCAGCAAGGCAGTGAACGAGGGATAGGGCATGATCCCCATCTGGACAATAGGTCACAGGTTAGGGTAGGGTGAAAAAGAGCAGACTGGATAGACAATTGGTATTTTTTCTACTGGCATAGTCTATGTTTCTATGTAAACTCCTCACATATTGGTGCTGGAAATACTCTACCAGGCGGCTGGCATGGTAGGTTTAACAATCTGTCAACAGTGTGGAAGAGCTGAGTTAGTTGTTTTTTCCCTGCAATCATCACCCGTGACAAGAACTTTGAATTTTTCAGGATGATAGTCCACTGGTAATCACTGTAGTAAAATCTCAGCCCCAGTCTATCCTACACTGACTGAGACCAACCAAGAATGCTTTAAACTCCATCCCTTAGTCTTCATCTGCCTTTGGTAATCATCATCATCATACCATGGTGACCTGCATTGGGAAATTAATGGAGGGACATGGTAAGGCGCTAGGGTGTCCAAAGCAGATGTAAGAGCCATATTGTAGCTCTGCACAGCATTTTGGTCTCCCTCAGCACAAGCTGTTACCATGCCAAGATGTCCAGAATTCCCAGGAGATTATTAGAGTCACAATTATGAACAGGGTGGTATTTTACTGTCTCCACAGGGAAGGTCTTCGGACAGGGGTCCATGAAGAGGACTTGCATGATATAATGATCTGACAAAACCACTGGATCAACCCTGATGTTACTAATATCAAGACTCAATCAGAAGACCAGGTCCATGGAGTGGCCTTGTTGGTGAGTTCTGGAGGCTACTGCCTGTATGAAGACCAGCAGTGTAATCAGGTGGAGGAACTGTTGCCCAAGAAAAGAAGCTTAATTGTCAACCCAGACATTAATATCACCCAGAACAAACAGTCTGTGGGACTCACCACCAAGTCAGTAATGAAGTCCTCTAGTTCCGGTTTGAAATCAGTCCCAATAAGCAATAAATAAGGACCTGTGTAGAGGGGTTGTGGGATAACAGATGGACCAGACACCAAACTTCAAGTTCAACACGCAATCTCTGTGTAATGTTTATTCAAAAATACAGGAAATAACCTCCAGCAATGGCATATTCCTTCTTCAATACATCAGTTTGCAGTAAAAGACTATGTATGTCCTTTCTCTACACACAGCCAGCCCCTACTGACACTGATCTCTGATCCAACCACTTTTCAGTGAAAACCCTTCATCCCTATGTGGGCCTGGTTAGCTTGGGTAGTGGGGGGGGGGGGTCAAAAAGAAAAAAAAACAAAACAAGCTAAAAACAAAGAACCTCAGTGCAGAAGCACCAAAAAAAGGGTACCCCAAAGGGCATTGGCAACAAGTTAAGTTTCAAAGAAATACAACATCATACAAACTTCCATAATGCAAAACATCACGGGATATATGCAAATCATGAAATTTCAGAGTTGTTCAACTTACAGTAATTTACATGCATTTTAAATAGCACCACTAAATTTCTATAAAGGTCACCTAGTACTTTTTATCATTATCAAAACACCTAGTGCCATGATATTTTCAACATTTACAGGTTTCATAAACATAAGGTATACATCAAGGTATTTTATGACATAGTGCTATTACATGCTAAATCCAACAATGATAAACACAACCTGTTTTACAAACACTTGGAGGTCACCACAATAACCTCCCTGTATGAGGACCTGAGAGGGAAAAGGAAAATTAAAGAGGACACTATAGCCTAGTCAAGAAAGGGAAGAGGGTGCCCATAGGAAGCCAACTTTATGGACTAGAAATTGTAAAGGATAGATTAGGCTAAGAAATAGAAGAACTGTTGCGACAGATTTAAGAAAAGGTTTGTCCTTAACAGTGGCATGAGCTTCCTGTCACAACCTAGCAAGTCTGTATCAGTAATTTCTGAAAGAGAGTGTGAGTCTAAATAGAATGAATTAAACAGTAAACAGTAACTAATAGTAGCATGACACTAAACAACATCACATACAAATTTGCAGGTAGGACACTGTTGGGGGAATGGGTGGAGAGTAGAAGCAGTGGGGAAGTCATAACCTGGAGGGTGCTATGGGTAGGTGGCCAGTGTCTCAACTGTAGGAGGGTTCAGTTGTTGGGAACTGAGCTCAAGGCTGTAAGGGCAGTTGCTAATTAAGAGCCAGATCCAGTGAACAACCAGGCAGACTATAGTCAATCAATCAATCAATCAATCAAATCTTTATTTATTCAGGCGATCATCATTGAGCAAGGCTCATTTACAAGATGGACCTGATAAGGTCAAGGTTCGAGTTGATGCACAGCAATTACATCACATACTTATGAGACAGTTATACATACAGAAAAAATAAAATGTTATTTATAACACAATAATATACAGATAATTCACATGTTAAAGCTTGGCAAGAGAAAGTTAAACTAACATCTACAATATGTACAGTACATATGTATCACAATGAGGGCCATGACAGTCACTCACATAATGAGTACAAGGATGGTGAAGGGAATATTGGGTGCCATATACTGGCTGTGTCTGGCTGGAAGGAATATGCCATATATGATTGGAATATGGTTTTGGGGGATGACTATTCTATCTCTAGCGGTAACAACTGCATTTCTCTGTGAAGAAGGCTGTACAGTGCTGCTTGAAGGATGTAAATGGAATGATAATGGACAGTTTTAGGATTTTTGTAGGGTGTTCCATGCTATGGCTAGAGAATAGCTAATTGCTGCCCTCCCTATTTTGGTGTTGACTTTGGGCAATTTGAGCAGGATGATGTTATTTGCTTCTTAGGGCATAGGAACTGGGAGTGGTCAGGTTGAAGCAGTCCAGGATATAGCTTGGAAGTTTTTTTGATAAAGCTCTGTAGATCCATAGAGCTGCATTTCTGCTCCTCCTGACATGAAGGGAAACCCATCCAATTGCATCATAGAGAGAACAATGGTGAATATTATATGGCAGGTCTGTAATGAACCTTATTGCTCTATGGTATAAGGTATCCAACTTTTGAAGGTAGGGAGTGGGGCAGTGACTATAGAGGAAGTCTGCATAGTCAATGACTGATAGAAAGATGGCCTGGACTAATCTCATCTTTGAATCTCTATTAAGGAAGGGTTTTAATCTGTAGAGACCAAGCCTTAAGTAGAAGCTTTTCAGCAGTTGTTCTAGATGCTGAGTAAAGTCAAGTCTGTTGTCAATGCACACACTTAGGTATTTGAAATTTTCAACATATTCCAGATTTTCTCCAAGTATAGTGCATAGCTGGGGGAGACTGATTGAAGAGGATGTGTTGGTGGAGTTTTGGGTTGTGAACATCATTGCTTTTGTTTTCTTTGCATTTAGCAGAAGCTTTTTCTCGAGAAACTGATGTTGTAACAGGGAGAATTCTGCTTGTAGGATTTCATGAGCAACTTTGGGTGAAGGGTTGCTGACATACAGTACAGTGTCATCAGCAAGAGATGTACTGAGGACTTGGTAAGGGTTGAATCAATTTTATTTATATAAATGGCAAAAAGGATAGGACCCAGAATAGAGCCTTGGGGGACTCCTCTTGACAGTGGTCTTAATGGGGAGAGGTCACCTTCAGCTTTTACCTGCTGTGATCTACCTTAGAGGTAGCATCTGAACCACTTAAGGGAGGATGGATCTAGGCCAATGGAGTGTAGGGATGAGAGTAGCAGTTCATGATCCACAGTGTCGAATGCTTTGCTCAGGTCCAGGAATACAGCACAGACATTGTTCTTTTTATCCAGTTCGGTTTGCCAATCATTGGTGACCTTGGCTAATGCAGTGATAGTGCTATGTTTGGCCCTGAATCCAGATTGAGCTGGATTTAATAGATTAGCATTGTCCAGATATTCCCTTAACTGAATACTCACTAATTTCTCCAGCATCTTGGATAACACAGGTAGGATGGAAATGGGCCTGTAGTTATTAAGATCCATAGGGTCCCCTGATTTTAGAAGGGGGACCACTTGGGCTATCTTCCACAGCGTGGGAATAGAGCCAGAGTTTAGGGAAAGGTTAAAGAGGTGAGTTAGGGGGACTGCAAGCACATGACACGCAATCTTTAGAAAGAATGGGTCCAGAAGATCTGCTCCTGCACTTTTTTGGTATCTAGATGCCATAATAGATCCTCAACTTGTTTCAACAGTATAGGTTTGAAGCTAAAGGAGGAGTCAACTCTTTGTTCACCAGTATAGTGGGAGCTTAAATGATCCCTTAATAGGTTAGCTGGGGAGGAGTCAAAGCAAGGCCAGCTGTTGTGAAGTGGTTGTTGAATGCATCCAGGATTTCCAATGTGCCAGTAATGGGGCCATAGTTACTGTATGATGGGTTGGAAGGGTTGTTAACATCCTGGCCCATCATTACCCTTAATGGTGCCTCAAAATCTAGCAGTATTATGGTAGGAGGAGTCGAGCTGGGCCAGGTAGTAGGCAGCCTTGCATCCCTAACTTTCCTAGTGCATTTATTCCTGGCTTTCCTAAAGATCATCCAGTCCATGATATTCTTCCTTTTCTTGCTACTTTCCAAAGTTTATCTCTCTCAGCAGTGCAGCTTTGAGGTCAGCTGAAAACCAGTGACAGGATTTGTTTTTATTCGGATACTAGAGATTGGGGCATGGGTGTTAAGGGCATTTAATATAATGCTATTTAGCACCTGCTGAGCTTTTTCTACAGAATGTGCAAGATAGAACTTTTGCCAGTGTGGAGAGTAGACTAGATCATGCAGATATCCTTCAATATTGATGTTTTTCTTGGATCTCCTCATGAGGAATTTTGCAGGATCTGTTTTAATGCTGTTGAACCTTACCCCTGCGATGGGGCAGTGGTCACTTATGTCGCATAGGAGCACTCCAGCATGTGTGAATAGATGTGGTTTACTCACTATCATGATGTCAAGTAGAGTACTGTTACTACTATTGCTTGCATTTAGTCTTGTTGGTTCATTAATTAACTGTGTGAGCCCGTAGGTGTCACAGAATGATACCAGAGGTGTAGCTGCCTGGGTGAGCCAGTTGAAATTCAGGTCTCCTATGATAATGACTTCTTCAGTACAGGACTTGACCAGGTTCCCAGGTGGGATAAGAGCTTGTGTTCAGCAGAGGGGTCTGTAGCATCCAATTAAATGGAAAGCTGCTGTATTGGGAGAGAGACTTTAGAATAGACACTCAAATTCCTTGGGCATAGATGTTGCAGCAGTACAGGATACAATTAAACCAGCCTTTACATATATGGCTACTCCGCCTCCCCTTGTTTGGCGATCAGCTCTGAATAGCTGATAGTTAGGTAGGTTAACTTCCCTGTCCATTGTGGTGGTCTTGAGCCATGTCTCAGTTACCACAAGAAAGTCTAGCAAGGTATGGGCAACCCAGGCTTGTAGCAATGTAAATTTTTTCAACAGACTGCATACATTAATATGCAGGAAACTGAGGCCTTTAATTGAGGATAGGTCTGATGGAGAGGTGATGCTTTCAAGAGGTCCAGGGTTGATTTCTACATTACCAATACAAAGCAATAGGAAGATCAGTAATTTCATAAGGCTGCCAGTGATAAGGAGAGGGCTGTCTTTGGTCCTCCTTTTTTATTCCGTTGCCACTCTTTTTGGGTGCTCCTGTGGATTTAAGGTAGTGTGTCGGGATACCAATTAGCAGTTTGACGACTAGGCTTAGTGGGATCTATATACCCAGTAGTGGGGCCTTGACTGAGACATATATGTGGTGATATGTGTAACTTTATGGTGATTGTACCACTGTAGTTGATGCAGCAATGGCAAGACATATATGAGGGTATGGGTGTCAGCCACGGGGGATGTTCCAGAGAAACTAGGCGGGTTGCCCACTTTAGATTGTATAATAGGGTCATCTTCATTGTAGAACCCTATGGCTGATAGTGACAGGAGTATCAGTAGCAAGCTCCCCTTTCTGAGGGGGATATTGATAGTTGGCAATAGGGAGTAGCGAAGTTGCTGATTGGTTGGATCATCAAGCTGGTGTGGCTCTCTGTTGGTTTAGAGAAAAGTGCTGTGGGCGGGGAAGAGATTTCGGGGGGAAGATGCCTATAAATTAACACACAAGAGGGGGGAAGGGCGGGTAGGCAAAAATTTTGCGCCTTTCCCGACTGCTCCCTTGCTGTTCCTCCCGGCCTTGTGGTTACCAAGTTCGGCTAGGTGCCGCCGACCGCCCACTGGTGGAGCGAAGCCCCGGCGCTCAGCTGGTTGCTGTGGGCTGAAGGAAGCAGGCTGGAGAGAGACAGAGGAGGGTGCAGCAATTAATAAGGGCAGTAGCAAGCCTTTTCCTGAGCGTCTGCCTGCATTTTTAACAGCTGGACTTGGAACTTGTTTTGTTTGTAGTGGCTGCTTGTCTGTGTCTGTAGCTTAGTTTTTGTGGATTTACTTGGTTTTCTGCTTGGAGTAACTACACCATTCTTGCTCACTACATCCGTGAAAGTTTACTGAACTGGATTTCTGCAAAACATCACAACCAGGTATCTGCATTTTTCATTTAAAAATCAACTTTTTGGAAGCTATCCCAAGCAAAACATAAGTCAAGCAATTAAGTCTGACAAACTCAGTGACTCTAGATCTGCTTGAATCCACATTTTCGTCTAACCTGCTCCATGATCTGTATGTGGGCTTTTCAACAGCCTCTTTGAATGACAAAGAAGCATGCAGACAAAAGGATTTCACATCCTGCATATGCGCAGGCACAGTTCATCACCTTCAGGAATTCTAACACATTCTGTGACTCTGGACCTCAGCTGTTGATAATTTCTTTTGGCTTATGCATTAACCACCAGGTATCTACAAGATGCTGAAATCCTTTCTCCTACAAATTCTCCTTATGCTGCTCCTGCTCTCAGGAAATATTCACCCCAACCCAGGACCACCTGGGCAGCCAGCAGTGGCACCAAGCAGAAGGACAGGGACACTCACCATGGCATCCATCAATGCCTGCAGCATCCTCAACAAACTTGACTCCCTCCAAACATGGATCCTACAGCACAACCCTGATGTCCTCTCAGTTGTGGAAACATGGCTAAACCCTAAAATCCCTGATACCTCAGTCTCTATCCCTGGCTACTGCATTTTCAGGCAAGACAGAATTGCTAAAGGGGGCAGGGGCTGCACCATCTATCTTAAGGATACCCTTATGGGTCACATCATCCCATCCCCTAACCTGAGCAACTCCTCTCAGGTCCTCACAATCAAAATCCTCCCTGGTGCACATAACAAGGAACTCACTGTCATCTCAGTTTACCTACCCCCAAGAGACCAATGCTGCTGGCTTCCATAGCATCATGGAATATCTAAGGGTCCAGCAACATAATTCTGAAACCATAATCATGGGTGATTTTAACATTAACTGGCTCTCCACTGAGGCTGCTACCTATAAGAATGCAGCTGCGGTGCATCACCTCACTCAACTGGTCAATGCCCCCACTAGGTGTAACTATAGGACAGGCTCCCTTACGCTTCTAGACTGGATTCTATCTAACCGCCCTGAACGCATCTCCAATGTTTCTGTACTCCCGGATACAATAAGTGACCACTCGCCTGTCATCTGCTCCTGGTCAGACAAATACCACAAGCCCCCTCCCAAGCTTATCTATGCCAGGGTTATCAAACAAGGGCACCTCCAGCTGTTAAAATCCAATCTAACCAGGTTGAACTGGGTAGTGCTTGACTCCCTCAATGACACCAACAAAGCTCTGGACCTATTTATCAAACGTTTCAATGAAGCCTGTGATATCTATGCACCAGTGAAAAAGATGAAAGTCAAAGGACAGACCAACCCCTGGGTTACTACTGACCTTTCAACTCTGCTCAAGCACAGAGACCACCTCTGGCATTGTGTTCGTGCAACTCCGACGCAAGTAAACATACAATTGTACAAAGCAGCCAGAAATGATTGCACGCGAAGAATACGGAATGCTAAATGCAGCTATTACAAAGAGGCTCTGACCAACTCTTGGGGCCAGGGAAACAAATTCTGGAACAACATGAAAGAACTCACAGGCAAGGATCCTAAAGCACCACCCACTATGCTCAACCTTCATGGCACTCCTACACTCGACCTAGGTATCATCACCAGCACTTTTAATAATGCATTTACAAACCTGGACAGTGTCCTTCCACCAAATTTTTTCGATGACCTCCACTCCAGCTCCTCCCAAGTTACCCCCCAACTAGAACGTACAACGCCAAAGTTTTTTTTTAAGGAGGTCCCACCACAAGTAGCTAGAAAATACATTTAAAAGGCCATCAGCAAACAAGAGTACAGTGGTGACTTCCTTGACCTGAAACTGCTGGCACAAGTCCTCGATGAAATCTTAGAACCACTTACAAAGATCTTTAATCTCTCGCTTAGATTGGGCCATTTCCCCTCTCTCTGGAAGAAAGCCACTGTCACACCAGTTCACAAAAGTGGAGATAGGATACTGCACACCAGTTACAGACCTATCTCACTCCTCCCCCACTATCCAAAGAGCTGGAGCGAATAGTGTCGGACCAACTAGTTGAATTCCTGGATAAGTACAATGTACAGTGCCCAGAGCAGCATGGCTTCAGAAAAGGGCACAGCACCACCACTGCACTACTGGAATTTACAACCTTCATCCATGCCACGCTTGACAAAGGGAATTGTGGAGGGGCAGTATTTATGGACCTTACCAAGGCATTCGACACAGTTAACCACCCTCTACTGCTCAAGCAACTGTCCTCCATTGGGATCTCCAGCGATGCCCTTCCATGGTTCACCAGCTACCTTGATAATCGGATCCAATGTGTAAGGATTGCAGGGATCTCTTCGGATGAGAAACCGGTCCGCTCTGGACTCCCCCAGGGGTCTATTCTGGGCTCTCTACTCTTCTCCCGCTTCATCAACAATCTCCCCAGTGCCTGCCACCAAAAAATATTACTTTACGCAGACGATGCAGTCCTGTTTTCCAGCCACCATGACATTACAGTCCTTGAATCCCAGCTGCAGCTCGACTTCAATCGCATCGAAGACTGGTTCAGTTCTCATAAACTTGTCCTGAACCACAGCAAGACTAAAGCCATGTCCTTCTGTAACTGACAGAGCAGGCACACTCTCTGTCTCTCACCATCAAGAACCATGCTGGGAACCCACTCCGAACATGTCAAGGAGTTCAAGTACCTTGGTATTACCCTGGATAGTACCCTCTCTACACTTCAGCATATTGACACTGTTGCCAAGACCGCCAATATCTGGATTGGACTACTACACAAACACAAGCACTGTATACCTCAGGATGCCCTTAAACTAGCCATCTACAGCTCTGTCACCTCTATCATTGACTTCGACCTTGCCATCTGGCTCTGCCTCAACAAGTGCCCCTCAACGGGATCTCAGTGTAACCCCCTGCAAATGGGGGTTCCCAAAAGACTTCAGGAGCTTGCTTGAATGCTCCAAGCCTGAATGGTGTTTGGCGTTTAAGCCATTTATCAGTGAGTGTTTTAGAACCTCTGGTACTGTCTCTTTAAGAGCTGTCTGCTTGCAGACATAATTAGTTTGTATGGGGAGACTGTGTAGCTTCTCTGTTTGAGTACCACTCGAGCTGCTGCCAATTCACCCATTTTGCAGTCACTAGGAGTGCAAAGGGAACCTATCTAAAGATGTAACTGTTTGCCAGAAATCATTTAGAGTAATACTGAAATTACAGTTTGTCTAACCTGCTTTCTTTGCAGTCAGAACTGTGTCTGCCTAGTTCCCATTCTGGTTTTGAACTGCTGAACTGGACCAATCAGTGTGGGTAAGCTAGCTCTAAAATGGTGCCTTGGACGAATCAGAACTTGGACTCATAATCTGAGCCAGCCACAAGAGGATTGTAAGGGCAGTGACTCTGGGAGATGTAGTTTGGACTTCGGCGCCTTTTTGGACCAGTAGGGGCAGTCTACTGTGAGTGACAGCCAATCCAGCCAAGAACTGGGAGGAACTCAAAGGAAGTGCCCAGTTTTGTCTGTTGGAGTTTCAGTTTAGCTCTGACAGTGAAGGGAAAGGAACCCTGTGCTCCTTCAGTGCACAGTTTTAGTCAAAAAACATGTATAGGCCCAGAGTTCCGGTCTGCAGCTTGTGTAACTGCTTGTTAGGACTGAATCCATCCTGTGAAGAGAATCAAAGGATATCTGAAGAGTAGAAACCAGGCTCACCCTGTAGAAGACTGGAGAAATTACTGAATTGCACTCGGTCTGTCAGGAACTGAATCTGCTGTGTGTTCTCCCAGGTATTGTGCAGTAATTGCGATCGGGATAGAGAAGCAACCTGCCTGGTATAGTACTTTCTGTTTTACCATATAAATGTGTGAAGAGGCTTGTGTACCTCAAGTGAATCCTGCTGCCATTAAAGGACTTTTGCCTGTTACTGTTCACCATATAAATGTGTGAGGAGTCTCGTGGAGCTCAAGAGTAGCCCTGCTGACATTGAAGGACCCTATCTTGTTTGGAGGTCGTGAGTACTAATTCAGGAATTCAGCTCCCTGTTGAATTGCCACATTAAATCCAAATGGAATTACTGTACTGCTGACTGTTTAACTAATTTTTCTTTTCTCTGTGAAAGGGCCCTACCAGCTGCCATGGTTTGGACTAGCCACTAGGGCTTGGGTACCCAGGGACAGTAACTGATAGGGATAGGCCTGTGCACAGAGCCATAAGTAGATGAGTAGAGTGATAAGCTAATTAACCTGATTTCCCCTGTCCTTGTTATATCCCCTAAATAAATCAGAGCTGCTTGTTTCAGCAAAGTTATACTGCCTGAGGGTAATTGTCTATGTTAAAGTACTGTACTGTGATTGTTGCACTGTATCTTATTTCACAGGAGGTCCCAGTGCGGAATCAGTCCTGGGGTAAGTGTATACTGTGAAGGTAATTCTGATATATTGTGTGGGCCACTAGTGGGAAGAAAGGGGTGCAGTGTCCCAGAGGGCTGTGACCAGTTAGTTTAACTATTGCAAACCCTGACCTCTGGGTGGAGGCACCCACCATTGGATCCAGTCCCTCAACCTGTTAGTGGCAAATCAGGCAGGGTAGTAGCCCCTGGGATAGCGCCATCTAGGGGTTACATCTTGGAGGCTCACCGCTGGGATTGTGTGTCCTCTAGTGGCCATATTTACGAACCACTGTTAAAAAAAAAAAAAAAAAATGGGTACCCCGACAGAAGTGGCTGTGCACCGGCTGGTGGAGTGGTGTACTGGGGAGGAGATTGACCCCCAAAATGCTATGCTTATCCTGGACATCCCCCTGGGTATCAATACGGACACTGTACAGGAGTACTTTCCAAGGTGGAAGGTTTACAAAACCCTGTGGTGGTGGGTCGGCATGCTAATCTGCTCACCCACACTTTCCTGGCCCCTAGTAGAGTTTAAGGATCCATAGATAGCTCCAAAGTGCCACAGACCATTACCCCAGAGGAGCCCTCACTGCCTGGAGAGTGATAACTAAGTACAGTAAAGACCGGAGAATGAGCCCCACCACTGTCTGAAACTTTTAGGAGAATTTGCTAAATGGGTGCTGGGGGAAGGGAAAACTGTGGAGGACTTGAAGAAACTATTCTTGCCACCTGGGGTGTCCTCCCCAACACCCTCTCCGCTCCAGTACCGTAATGGTGGCTGAACCAATGCAGACTCCTATTTGCACCTGCCATTAGTCACGACTCTTACCGAAGGTTGAGGATCTTCTCTGGCACCTCCCCACCCCCAAGGGAGGATGACTGGGAGACCTGGATAGACTGTGTTGCCCCCAAGTGCTAGAATGGCAATGCTCGGAAACCGAAAAGTGAAAGAGAGGTTAGTGAGAGCCTCCGAGGTCCTGCCCTGGCTACCATCCATGCTAAACGGGCCAGTAACCCTGAAGTGACTGCACAGGCCTATCTTGAGCCTTGGAGAATGTGATGAGCCCAGATTCTGATGAGGATCTATGGTGGAGAGTAAGAAATGCACAACAGTACCAAGGGGAGTTGTTGTCTGTGTATGTATCTCGGCTGGAAAAATTGTTTGCAAGAATGCCTCAGAAAGGGTGGTTGCCAGCGATTGAACTGGACCGAACCAGGCTGGACAGGATCCTTAAGTCTGCCCCCTTCTCAGAACTGCTGTTGCTTCATTACGCCTGACAAATCGACTGGAATCCCCACCCTCTATGATGAGCTAATGAGAGAAATTCGAGGAGTTGAGAAAAGCGACCTCGGGAGGACCTGCACCAATAGCTGCGGCTACGACCAGAGTGACTGAGGTAGCCCATCAAGTGAAGTTCAGGGCAGAGGTTGGAGTCAATCAGTGCTCTGACCAAGGAAAAGATCCATACAATGGGGCAAACTGTTGAGAGGATCGGGAATTCAAAAACAGTCCCTTTATGAAGGCCACGCCTGCAAGTACAGGCTAACCTATATCCGACTGCATCTGCTATGGGGGTGGGGGTACCCACCATGTATCTCCTGCTGATAACAGCTCAAACTTAATTCCTTGACCATGGAAGTGGAGGAAACTGGCCGCGATGTCTCCAAATGCTTATCACGCCCCGCAGACAGAGATGGCACCAAGGTGTCCAGTTAGTAATATCCCCGCCCTGGCTCCCAGTGTGGCGCCTCAGCCAGCTCAAACTCCAGAAAATATGTTTTGCTATAATTGTGGGAAGGATGGGCACATGAAAAGAGAATGCCGGTCCCCAAAAGACACTGACAAAATTGCATATAGGCTACAAGGAGAGCTTCTGAGAACAAATCAGTGGTTAAGAGGTGCACGAAATGATCCCAGTGAGGGCACCAAAAATGCTAATTCACGTCCTTTTGTGGCAAGGTCAGTTGCCCAGGCCCCCACTACCGCCTCTCCAGACTGGTCCAGAATAGTGGGTCCCTCCATGGAGACCACTGTAAAGGTGAATGGAGTTTCTACAAGAGCTGTATTAGACAGTGGCTCCCAAGTGACAATTATGTTCCAGGATTGGTATCAGAAGCATTTGTCAGACCTTACCCTTACAACCATTAGAAGGACTGCATGTATGGGGTTAAGTGAGAAGGCCTACCTATTCTGGGTATATCTGAATTTGGCTGTCTTTCCCCACCTCCGTGGCTGGAGTGGCCGAACAAGTAGAGACCCTAGCCTTAGTGTGTCCCCCCACTGGACTGTATGATGGTGTCCCTTTGTTGATTGGAACAAATGCTCATATGTTCGGAAGGCTGGCACAGTAGTGTTATGAAAAACAGGGGTCAAAGACTAGTAGAGCTTTAAGAGTTCCAGCTTTAATTAAGAAGGCCTATGAGGCACAGAGAGATGCTGAAAAAATAGAACCAGAGGAACCGTTGGAATTGTATGGAAGAAGGATCCTGGTCTCTGATCCTGGCGCCAAATGCCCAGTGTACCTTACAGGAGAGGTCCGTATCAGAAAGGATGTTAAGAATAAAATATTAATGTTGGATGCACCAGGCGATGGAAAAATTGCCAGAGGGACTGCTGGTCAAGCCTAGTATTTTGCCTAACTAGAGCCCATGCTTATGCCAGAAGGGTAATGGTCAAGTACATAATGTGTCTGAAGAGACATTCGAGTAAATAGAGGTTGCATCCTGGCTAATGTGCATTGTGCAGATACTGCAGTGCTACCCAGCAGCAAGAGTTCAAGGAAGAATGACAGAAATGCGCCTGACTTGTTTGATTTGGCGACTCCCGTTGCCAGCTGAATGGAAAGTGAGGATCAGTGAGAAGCTTGCCCAGAGAGACCAGGTGTTTTCTTTAAAGGAATGGGATGTAGGATGCGTGCAAGGAGCTGAGCACAATATCCGGCTGCATGACGAAAGACCATTTCGTGAGAGGTCTCGACGCCTGGCACCTGCTGACATAGATGATGTGAGACGGCATCTGCAAGAGATGTTAGCTGCTGGTGTAATACAAGAATCCAGAAGCCCTTATGCTTCCCCCATTGTGGTAGTGAGGAAAAAGAATGGGACAGTAAGGATGTGCGTGATTATCGCACCTAAACCCGGTGGACTATCCTGATCAGTACCAATGCCCGCATTCAGGATGCTGGACCTGCCTAAGCAGGGGCAAGTGGTTCTCTGTGCTGGATCTCTGCAGTGGGTACTACTAGATCCCGATGGCCCCAGAGGACCGTGAGAAGACAGCCTTTATCTGTCCGCTTGGCTTCTATGAATTCATGAGGATGCCTCAAAGGATTTCAGGTGCCCAGCCACTTTTCAACGATTGATGGAGCGTGCAGTGGGACATGAACTTACTAGAGTGCCTGGTATACCTAGATGATGTTATTGTGTTTGGCAGCTCACTGGAGGAACATGAGAGCAGATTATTTAAGGTATTGGACCGACTGGAGGACTTTGGCCTTAAACTGTCCATTGATTAGTGTCAATTCTTTCAAACATCAGTAAAGTATGTGGGACACATAGTATCCACCGAGGAATAGAGACCGACCCAAGTAAAGTTGAGGCCTTGACCACCTGGCCTGACCCAAAAATCTAAAAGAACTGCAAAGATTCCTGGGATTCTGTGGTTATTATCGGCATTTCATCAAGAACTATTCAAGAATGATCCGCCTTTACTTAACCTTACTCAAGGGTATCCCCCAACCCACAAAAAATACAAAAGTCAGCGTCCCTCAAGACTGAAAGAGTGTATTTTCGTCCGAGTGAAGTATTTGGGGTTCGCTGTACTCCTGATTGTGAGACTGCTTTTCATGAGATCATATATCAACTTACCCATGCTCCAGTGCTGGCCTATGCTGATCCAAGAAACCTTACGTCCTGCACACTGATGCTAGCTTCAAGGGTTGGGGCTGTGTACCAAGAGCACGAGAATGGCTGAGACCAGTGGCCTTTGCCAGTAGAAGCCTGACCCCATCCGAAAAGAACTATCCTGTACATAAGTTAGAGTTCCTAGCTTTGAAGTGGGCTATTGTTGACCAATTCCATGAGTACTTGTATGGGGCTAAAATACTAGTAAAACTGACAATAATCCTTTGACCTATGTGCAGACCTCAGCTAAGTTGGATGCCACTGGCCATAGATAGCTTCTGCATTATCTACATATGACTATGCTCTCGAATACCGAGCAGGTCTGAACCACATAGATGCTGATGCTCTCTCCCAGAGGCCTGTTTCCAGAATGATTGGGTCCGATTGGCAGAACCTGACATTCCGGGCACTCTGCCGGAAGTTTGACAGGGAGGAACAAATGTCCCGCAGACGCAGTGGACTGCATAGTGGATTGCTTGGGACCCTCTGAGAATTGCATACCTGCTGCTTATTGCCACTTTTCTGCAATAGACATTGGTGCACTGCCTCAGCTGGACAATGACAGTATTCGGCCGGGCTCAATCCCGATCCCATGATCAAAGCAGCTTTAGAAGCCCTCTATGCAGGAAAAGATGTGTCCAAATTACACTCCACTGATTTGAGAACTGCACTGTTATACAAAGAAGGTCCTAAGTTGAAACTGATCAATAAACTGTTATACAGAGAAACAGTAGACAGAGGGGACAAGTAGACAAACAACAACTAGTGCTGCCCACTGCCTTTCAGAGACTCAGTACTGATGTCCTTGCACAACCACATGGGGCACCTTGGTATAGACAGAACACTTGACTTGGTGAGATCAGATTCTATTGGCCTAAGATGGGGGCTGATGTGGAGCAACACATTTGAACTTGTAGTCGCTGCTTACAGAGGAAAGCTTTGCCCCAGAGGGCTGCCCCTTGTTAACATCACCACCAGTGCACCCATGGAGCTGGTCTGTATTGATTTTCTGAGTTTGAGTCAGATCAAAGAAATATCAGTAATGTGCTGGTGGTCACTGACCATTTCACGAGATATGCCCAAGCTTTCCCCACCAAAGACCAGAAAGCATCCACTGTGGCCAAAGTACTGTAGAAAACTTTTTGTTCACTATGGGGCTCCACAAAGAATCCATTCTGATCAAGGGAGAGACTTTGAGAGTCGTCTGATCAAAGAGATGCTTTCTCTGTGGGGAGTGCGAAAGTCCAGAACCACTCCTTACCACCCCCAGGGGTACCCGCAGCCTGAACGTTTCAACCTCACTTTGCTAGATATGCTAGGCACCCTGCACCCAAAGGACAAGCCTAGATGGAGCCAGCAAATTAGCACCCTGGTACATGCTTATAACTGCACCAACAGTGATGCCACTGGGTTCTCCCCCTACCGCCTGATGTTTGGAAGAGAAGCTCGACTACCGGTAGATGTGTGTTTTGGGGTCTCTCCTGATGGGGTTCTAGCTGACAACTATTTACAGTATGTGCAAAAGTTAAAGGCCCAGCATAGTCATGCGTACCAACTGGCTCAAACCATGGCTGCCAAAAGAAATCTGGCCAACAAAGAAAGGTATGATAAAAAGGTGAAAGCACAGGAACTCCAGGAGGAGATCGGGTATTGCTAAGAAATCTGGGACTGCATGGCAAACACAAGATTGCTGACAGATGGCACCATCTCCCTCACATTGTAGTGGGCAAACTAGATGATCTGCCAGTGTACAAAGTAAGGCCTGAGAATAATTCAAAGATGTAAAAACAATGCATAGAAATCATTTACTACCCATTGGACAAATCTTGATTGAGTCAGAGCCCCAGAAGATGCCCCTCTGGACCAGTGACTAGAGCTGCTGCTAAGAAAGATCAAGAAAGTCTGTACCTACAGAAGCAGAGTTAAAGTCTTCCCTCCACAAGTCCCAGTTGAGCATGACTGTCAGTCCATATCAGAAGAAAGTGAGAGTGACTTTGAATACTATCCTTCTTACGAACTGAGTCAATTGTTTGAGGCAATCCCTAGTCAATACTGGAGAACGAGCTGGGCCTTCTGGACTGTCTAAGTCCCCAGCTTCGTCCTGGGCAATGCTCCCAGAAAGTGAAGTGCAAAGCATCACATCAGAGGAAATGGAATCATTGTGCATGGTTGAACTGTTTGAGCTTCAGGGAGGAAAATGATGGATTGGGTCAGACTGGTGATACACCAGAACAAGAAGAGTATTTTGAGTGCCCTGACAGTCCACTGCCAGTGTCCGAAAGCTCTCCATGTGAGCCAAATGTTGTGGACTCAGAAACTGTAACTCCTGGAGCTGAAAGTGCCCCAAGTTCTAGCCTCTCTACCCCCATGGAGACTCCCCTGACAAGTGAGGACAATGCTGAAAATGAGGCTCAGAGTGCAGAGACTGTAACAGTTCCCCCTAGAAAGACTGGTCGAGCTGTAAAGCCTGTGGTGCACCTCAGTTATGATTCCCTGGGCTGGCCAGTGGACCTGCCTCTCAATGTTGTCCTTAAAGGAGTGTATGTGTCCCCGAGCTCATTGCCCAAACTAAGCGTCAGTGCTAACTCCAAGTTACTTGTGTTGCCCTCTAAGTATGGTGCCCTTGCCCAATCCAGCCCCAAGGTAACTGATAGGGAAGGGCCCCCTCTCTTCAGGTTTCATGTACAAGAGGTAATAACTTGAGTTATGGTACAATGTGTGTGTAATACTGTGTAAAAAGTGACGCTGCAATGTTTCAGAAATGTGTTCTTGGTAAAATGATGTATTGACTGATGAATACATGTGTGAGCCTAATGCAAATGTGTATGGTTGCAGTTGAAACTATAGAGTACTTGTGCTAGCTGACGTCAAGCTTTCCCAGGCCAGGAAGGGTGTAACCCCCTGCAAATGGGGGTTCCCAAAGACTTCCAGGAGCTTGCTTGAATGCTCCAAGCCTGAATGGTGTTTGGCGTTTAAGCCATTTATCAGTGAGTGTTTTAGAACCTCTGGTACTGTCTCTTTAAGAGCTGTCTGCTTGCAGACATAATTAGTTTGTATGGGGGACTGTGTGCTTCTCTATTTGAGTACCACTCAAGCTGCCAATTCACTCCATTTTGCAGTCACTAGAAGTGCAAAGGAACCTATCTGAAAGATGTAACTGTTTGCCAGAAATCATTTAGAGTAATAATGAAATTACAGTTTGTCTAACCTGCTTCTTTGCAGTCAGAACTGTGTCTGCCTAGTTCCCCATTCTGGTTTTGAACTGCTGAACTGGACCAATCAGTGTGGGGTAAGCTAGCTCTAAAATGGTGCCTTGGACGAATCAGAACTTGGACTCATAATCTGAGCCAGCCACAAGAGGATTGTAAGGGCAGTGACTCTGGGAGATGTAGTTTGGACTTCGGCGCCTTTTTGGACCAGTAGGGGCAGTCTATTGTGAGTGACAGCCTATCCAGCCAAGAACTGGGAGGAACTCAAAGGAAGTGCCCGGTTTTGTCTGTTGGAGTTTCAGTTTAGCTCTGACAGTGAAGGGGAAAGGAACCCTGTGCTCCTTCAGTGCACAGTTTTAGTCAAAAAACATGTGTAAGGTCCAGGTTCGGTCTGCAGCTTGTGTAACTGCTTGTTAGGACTGAATCAGTCCTGTGAAGAGAATCAAAGGATATCTGAAGAGTAGAAACCAGGCTCAGCCTGTAGAAGACTGGAGAAATTACTGAATTGCACTCGGTCTGTCAGGAACTGAATCTGCTGTGTGTTCTCCGGGTATTGTGCAGTAATTGCGATGGGATAGAGAAGCAGCCTGCCTGGTATAGTACTTTCTGTTTTACCATATAAATGTGTGAAGAGGCTTGTGTACCTCAAGTGAATCCTGCTGCCATTAAAGGACTTTTGCCTGTTACTGTTCACCATATAAATGTGTGAGGAGTCTCGTGGAGCTCAAGAGTAGCCCTGCTGACATTGAAGGACCCTATCTTGTTTGGAGGTCGTGAGTACTAATTCAGGGTCGCTCCCTTTTGAATTGCCACATTAAATCCAAATGGAATTACTGTACTGCTGACTGTTTAACTAATTTTTCTTTTCTCTGTGTGAAAGGGCCCCTACCAGCTGCCATGGTTTGGACTAGCCACTAGGGCTTGGGTACCCAGGGACAGTAATTAATAGGGATAGGCCTGTGCACAGAGCCTTAAATAGATGAGTAGAGTGATAAGCTAATTAACCTGATTTCCCCTGTCCTTGTTATATCCCCTAAATAAATCAGAGCTGCTTGTTTCAGCAAAGTTATACTGCCTGAGGTAATTGTCTATGTTAAAGTACTGTACTGTGATTGTTGCACTGTATCTTATTTCACAGGAGGTCCCAGTGCGGAATCAGTCCTGGGGTAAGTGTATACTGTAAAGGTAATTCTGATATATTGTGTGGGCCACTAGTGGGAAGAAAGGGGGGTTGCAGTGTCCCAGAGGGTTGTGACCAAGTTAGTTTAACTATTGCAAACCCTGACCTCTGGGTGGAGGCACCCGCCATTGGATCCAGGCCCCTCAACCTGTTAGTGGCAAATCAGGCAGGGGTAGTAGCCCCTGGGATAGCGCCATCTAGGGGTTACATCAGTTGCTCTCAACAAAGCCTGTACACTACTGATGGGTGCAGCCCGTCAAACTCACACCTGTGACCTCTATGCACAGGCCAGCTGGCTACCCTTACGCAGCAGAATACAATACCAGACCTGCTTACTTACCAAAAAGATTCTCCTTGGTCTCATGCCACCTGGTGTTAGCTCACTCCTTACTACCTACAGTGGCACTCAACAAACACGTGGTGCCCAATCTCTAACCTTTCAGGTTCCCAGATGTCATACCTCCATGGGTCAGCGGTCCTTTATCTATAGAGCGGCTCAATGGTTCAATTCCTTCAACAAAGAAGCACTTTCCTCTACTACACTTGGACCCTTCAAAAGGAATCTCAAACTTTACCTCACCTCTACCACTCAATGTGACTGCTTCTCTGAACAGAGATCTCTCTAAACATCTCCCAGCTCACTCATGTCTCACAGCCCACCCTTTCCCAATCTCATTCCCTCTGGCACTGGGCTTTCCTTGTGACTCCTTTCCTGCTTCACATCTCCACTGATACAAGACATTTTCCACCACCATCGGACAGTGGCCCATTAGCCTGCCAACTTCCTCTCCTTGTCGCATGCCTGCAATACTAACTGCCTATGGTGCCCTCTATCTCTTATTGTTACCGCAGCCATCTGTCTACTCAAGCTGCTCGTTTTATGAATATTATCTCAAAGTATGTTATAACTGAGTGTCTTTATTTTTTCTTTTAGTTGTTTTGGTTGTTTATTGTGCATTCTTTTACTACCTCTGTATGTATGTTGACCCTCATCCTTTGACGTGGATCCTTTGTAAACGAGCAGTTTCTGCTCAAAGGTATTTGTAATCCGAGAATTTAATAAATAAATAAAGTGCCATTGCTGCATAGGGCCCAGTGACCCAATTATAGTAAATGGACTATAGTTGGGAAGTAGGGAGGACAAGAAATGGAGAGAAGTACAAGGTGCACCCACAATAAACAAGTACTTACCCTTGTTAGAGGAGGCCTGAGCCCCCTCCCCCCCGGAATACAGTCAGAATGATGTCAGGGTTAGTGCAGCAGGAAGAGGGGCTTTGTCCATTGGGGATGAGCCAGGGATGGGTGGGAGCTCCAAAGGAGCAAGAGAAGGACCACTGAACTGGGAGACTCCATCATAGGGTTTCAGGTGAGATAGTGATTTCAATACTGGACGTTGAAAGAAAGGTCCACTGTTTTCCTGGAGGAACAGTGGATATTCTCAGGAAAAATTATTTTTGAGGTCACTAAGAAGGAGTGAGGGAGGAGGGATTTGATAGTGCACATAAGCACAAACAATTTGGCCAGGAGAGATGTAAAGGAGTAGAAAAGCTTCTGCACCCCAGGTAGGTAAGGGGCTTGAAAAGGAGACGGACATCAGCTACTGAGAATGTGAAAAGGTTCCAGATAAAAAAAGTTACAGACTTGCAGGAGTTTATTCAACAAAGACAAAATGCAGCAATTTTGCCAAGGTAAAATGTGCTACACAGTGTCACCCAGCCAATAACCCCATTATTTCACCTTATGAGCATCCTCTGGGGGCTCCACCCATTTGTGTGTTATATTACATGTTATAGTAAGAAATTAAAGACATAACTGCCACTTTTTTTTAAAAAAAAAGAAAACAAAAGTGAAATAAGCATGTCATGGGACACTAGATGGCATACAAAAATAAATCGACCACCAAGGACAGTTATAAAGATGCATAAATATTTATTATTGTGGTTGAACAAAAAGTGCAATTATCAATTACTGTAATTATTTTATTTATTGTATTTTGTTGACTGGATAGGCCCATTGAGACTAAAATTCCCTTTTTTTAGGGGCAACCAGGAATGAATTACATGTAAACATAACATAACAAAGTAGCACACAAAGTCAGATGAGCAGTACAAGCTATAACACTAACAACGAAATTACAGGTTTACAGGGTTATCAACATTGGTATATGCGTAACAAAGTGCAAGCACACAGACAGGTGTATGTTTGCAGAGTAGCAAACTCAAAAAAAGGGAGGTACATCTCAACAACTACAAGTACAGAGACTATGCTCAAGGAGAAAAGTTTTATTTCCTTTTGTAAAGCCACCATGTTAGGAACAGTCTTGAAGGGGTGCAGGTAGGGCATTCTAGAGATAAGGAAAAGAGTAGGCAAACAATCTTTTGCCCTCACAGGAACTTGTTCTAGGAATTGGAGGACCAGAGCATTCTACTCAAGAGTTTAGTTGCCAACACATCCCTGAGGCTATGGTGGCAACTCCTCTTACTAGTTTGTATGCTAGGCAGAGAAAAGGCCAGGGGAATCATTCTTCAAAAGAGGAGCAATTTAATAAGTGGAAGACCTCGCAATGGTGCTCCCTAGGTGGAGCACTGGTGGCAAATCTACCAGTTTTATTATTGAGAGTCTTTAACCTATTAGCCGCTGTGCACCATAGGGTCTGAAAAAGTGGGGCACCATGTAATAGAATTGAGTGTAGTGCACTGTTGACTATAGGAAGCCTGGAGTTACTGAACAGATAATTGCTCAGCAGGTGATGTAACCCAGTTTTCTGGTGTAGGGATTTCAAGACTTGATCCACATGGAGCTTAAAGGAGACTTCCTGGTCCAGATGTGCTCCAAGATATTTAATAGAGTCAACCACCTCAGTTAGGGCCCCAGTGGTTGTAGCAGTAGGTAAAAAATGCTGTCTTTGGGGACCAAGGTGTCTGGGACCAAACAGGATGGCTTTAGTTTCTTGGTATTCAGGACTAGCTTGTTACTAGTGAATCATTCCTCTAATTCCCTGAAGTCATTAGTCAGCTGATTACCAATTTGAGTGACATCAGCAGAGCACCTGTACAACACTGCATCATCAGTGTACAGTAGTATATTAGCTGTGCCACAGTTACCAGGCATATCATTGATAAACAGGGAGAACAGCAGAACACCCAAGATGTACCCTTGTGGTACACCATCCATTCTCGGTTTCTGTGTAGTCTGTGCACCCTTCCTCTTAACCAGTTGAGACCTATTTGTCAGATAATGAGAGAACCATTTACAGGATAGAGTATCTAGACAAAGCAGTTTTAATTTATCTAATAGGAGGGAGTGTTCAACCAAATCAAAGGCTTTAGTGAGATCAATAAAGACAGCACCAGTCAGTTGCCCTTAAACATTGGCATCCATGACCCATAGAACATTGGTAGACAACCTGACCAATACAGTGTCTGGCCCATGATGTTTCCTGAAACCATGCTGCCTGTCTGTCAGAAGTTGGTACTGTTCCAGATATTGCTGCAGCTGATTATAAATTAGCCTTTCAAGTATTTTGGCCAAGGGGCTAAGCAGAGAAATGGGGCAATAGTTTTCAGTAGGTTTCTTGAGCCACCATTGTAGACAGGAATCACTAACACCATTTTCCAGCTTTCGGGAATTTCTCCTTCAGGTAAGGATTTGTTAATCAGCATTGCAAGATGAGAGGCAGTAGCAAGGGCCATTAGCTTTAGGAGCTTTGGTTCAAGTATATCATATTCAGTCAAGTCCTCGGCCTTTAAGTGTAGCAGGAGAGGCAATGCTTCTTTTCTCGTTATTTTCTGGAAGTGCAACTCCAGACAAAAAGTTCACAGAATTTGGCAGATTAGAGGGGTGCATTGTGGAACCAGAAGAGGGAGTTTGGAACTTATCAAGGTCAATGAAAAAGTGGTTGAAGGCACTTGCAGTATCCACAGGGTCCTGGTGGGGCTTACCATCCGCTATATGTTACATTCTGTTGAGCTAGCACTACATTTTAGAAGGGCATTTATTTGCACCCAGAACTGCCTGGGATCAGGTAAATCTCTGTCCAGCAGGTGCCTTAGGTATTTTTCTTTTGGCAGCTTTCAGGTCCTTTTTACAGACATTCCTGAGCTCCATATACTTGACTCAGTTGGCTGTTAGTCCAAAGCATTTGAAGACCTCCAGGTCTTATCTTTTAACCTCATTAATTTCCTATGGTTGTGATCTAGCCATCTCACCTGTTAACCCTTGATCTAAACATAGAAACATAGAAACATAGAATTTGATGGCAGATAAGGACCGCTTGGCCCACCCAGTCTGCCCATTTCCCTACCTACTGGATAAGCTGCAGATCCTAGTTAACCAGCAGTCTACTTCTTCCTACCCCCACACCCCAGAATTGCCTTATGACTATTCCATGCATGCTTGAATTCCACCACTGATTTTGACTCCACAACCTCCTCCGGAAGGCCGTTCCATGCATCCACAACCCTCTCTGTGAAAAAATACTTCCTTAAATTACCTCTGAGCCGCCCCCCTCTAGCTTCAAATTGTGCCCTCTTGTTCTTGCACACCTCTTTTTTTGAAAGATGCTACCCTCTTGGACTTTGTTGATTCCCTTGAGGTACTTGAATGTTTCTATCATGTCCCCCCTCTCCCTCCTTTCCTCGAGGCTATACATATTAAGCTCCTTAAGTCTCTCTTCATATGTCTTCCGGTGCAGATCCTGCACCATTTAGATTTGCTTAAGGCAGGCATGTGTGTTGGCAGCAGATAGGAAGTTACAAAGAACTGCAAGGCAGAATCCACATCAGGAAGGAATTAAAGGAGATAAAAATCATCTTGTATTTCGTAGTATCCAATTTTTTTAGCCAAGAACAGATACTGAAGCTCCATATAATCTCCTCCAGTAGTAAATGGCATCCTGTAAAAAGAAAGGACAACAAAACAAAATTAGCAAAAACATCACAATTGCAACAAAAATTGTAAGAATGATATTTGCATGGCTACAGGGATAGAACAGTTACATACTTACTGTAACAGTAGATCTTCGAGAGAATCTCTTTCATCAGGGCACACGTATTGAACTTATAGCCACCAGGTACTAGGACCACACAGAAACGTTTGCAAGCAGTCAGCCAGGGGCTGCCCTCGACGATGTCAGTGTGTACATAAACATGGATGGCCCCTCCTCTCCTCAGTTCCCGGCTGGAGATCATATTTGAAGGACCTCCCTGTAGGGAACCAGGAGAGAACACAGCACACCACGAACCAGCTGAGGCAGAGTTCTGGAAAGATGTCACACTGGAGAGAGGAGCAGCAAACCCAGTGTTGCAGGCATGCAAGAGGGAGGGAAGGAAGGTGGGACGGCATGGCCTGATAAGATTCTCTCAAAGATCTACTGTTATGCGAAGTACATAACTGCTGTATTCTTCAAGGTTATCTCTTTCATCAGGCCACAGCTATGATATGAGTACCAAGTAGTACTGACAGTCAACAGTCTGGAGGGCTGGAGCCTATAGGCTTATGAAAGTAGACCTTGTAGTACAGCTAGGCCAAAGCCAGCCCGACTGAGAGACAGTGTCCAGACTGTAATGTTTAATGAAGTTGTGAACAGTACTCCAGGTAGCAGCTGCACAGATCTGTAGTCTGTAGCAGATACATTTATAAAGAAAGCAACAGAGGTGGCCATGCCTCTATTGGAAAGGCAACAAACCACCCCAGGAAGTTCCTTACCATACATCCTGTAACAAAAAGTGATACAGTTGGCTAGTCATTTGGACAAGCACTGTTTAGAAACTGGGGCGCCGTCTTTCCCAGAGGTGAACAAAACAAAAAGCTGTGAGGACTTCCCACAGTCCTTTGTACGGTCTGTATAGTACCTGGGAATTCTGTGCACATCTAGAGTATGAAGGAGTGCTTTCCCTGGCTTGGCATGTTCTGGCTGATACACTGGCAGTTGGATGGTTTGATGTAAAGTAAACTCAGACACCACCTTTAGTAGAAACTTTGGATTAGTACGCAAAGACACCATGTCTTTGTGGAAAATCAAATAGGGAGGTTCACACCTTAGAGCCTGTAGCTCTGAAATCCTTGGAGCAGAAGGGATTGCAACTAAAACTAATGCTTTCCAAGATAGAGAGTGTAAGCCATAAGTCACGGCTGTCTCAAAAGGAGCCAAAGTAAGCTTTTCCAAAATAAAATTCTGGTCCCAAGCTGGAACTGGATTTCAGATGGGAAGCTTTAGATGTAGAATGCCTCTCAAGAACATACGCGCTACCTCCAGCTGAGCAACCGTACACCGCCTCTGTAGGCAGATGGAAAGCTGATATAGCGGCCAGGTGCACTTTGACAGAGGAATACTGCAGGCCTGAATCTGATAAGAACAGCAGGTACTCTGGAACCTGACTAACCTGACAGATGAACAAATCCAGATGGTGAGAAGCGGACCATAAAGGAAACTGCTTCCACTTCATGAAGTAAGTGGATCTGGTCGAAGGCTTTCTAGCAGCCACCAGAACATGCGCCACTTTTTAGGAAACACCAAAATGAGCTATGGCTATGTCTTCAGGAGCTATGTGTGCTGTTGGAGAAATTTCAGATCCAGATGGACCAGAGTTCCTGTTCCTGTGACAGTATACCCTTGCAGAGGGGCAGAGGCACTGGGGGTTCCACCACTAGCTGTTGCAGTAATGGGAACCAGATCTGTTAAGGCCATAGGGGAGCAATGAGTATCAGAGTTACTCCTCCATTTGCAACTTGAGTAGCATTCTCTGAATTAGAAGGAAGGGAGGAAAGGCATACAGAAACCTCCCTTTCCAAGACAGGTACAACACATCTCACCAGAAAACTTCAGGCTCTGGAACGAGTGAGCAAAAAAGCAGCAATTTTGTGTTGTGTGGGGACACAGAATGGTTCAGCTCTGGATGATCCCATCTTTCGAACAGGTCATCGACCACAGAGGTCAGCAGTTCCCACTTGTGCATCTTGGACTGTGACTGGCTGAGCTTGTCTGCTAAGATGTTTTGGATGCCTGGAACATGTACTGCTGATAGTTCTAGGCTGTGTTTCACAGCCCAATACCAAACCCTCAGTACTTCCTGCACAGCCGATAGGAATGAGTCCCCCCTTGTTTGTTGATGTAGTGCATTGCACTGACATTTTCTGTCTGGATTATCAGAAGACCTGGGACAAGTGGTTCTGGAAGGCCCGGAGTCCATACAGAATGGTCTGCATTTCCAGAACATTTATGAGCAAGGTGCTCTCCAATGGAGTCCACATGCCTTGTGTCTTGTGAGGACCTAAGTGGGCTCCCCAGCACACCCCCAAAGCATCCATGGTCAGAACCTGCAGAGGGAAGGGGATCAGGAATGGAACCCCCTTGAGTAGGCTGATGGGTTTGATCTACCACTTGAACACTTTGTGTACAGGGGACATGACTAGAACCATCTGTTCTGAGTCATCTGTTAGCTGAGCTCACTAGACTCTTAGTGTCCACTGGGGAATCTGCATGTGCAGCCTGGCCAGTGGTACAGTGACAGTGGCCACAGCCATGGCTATGAGTCCCAGAAGGCATAAAAACATCCTTGTTGAGACATAACAGCTGTTGTGCACTAATTGTGCTTGTGCAGTCAGGCAATTGGCCTTGTCCAGTGGCAGGAAAGCCAAGCTCTGGGCCATGTCCAGGACTACCCCTATGTACTGCAGTCACTAGTAGGGTGTCAGCACTGATTTTGGTATGTTGACTGTCACCCCCAGAACACTGATTAGCTGCCTGGTTCAGGCAAAGGTCTTTAACAGCTGGTCCCTGGAATGACTTTCAATAGCCAATCATACAGGTAAGGGAAAACATACAGGCCATCCCTGCAAAGGGCTGCTGCCACCACTGCTAAGCATTTAGTAAAGACATGTGGCACAGAAGACAAACCAAAGGACAACATTCTGAACTGGTAATGTTCCCCTTGGAACAGGAACCTCAAGTATCTTCTGTGAGGCTTCATAGAATCATAGAATCATAGAACTTGATGGCAGAAAAAGACCCCATGGTCCATCCAGTCTGCCCTTACCCCCCCAGACTACTGCCTTCCTCCTTGAGAACCCACCCCACCCCATAGCCCTTTATGCCTGTCCCAAGCCCCTCTTGAATCCCGACACTGTCTCCATCCCCACAACCTCCATTGGAAGCCTGTTCCAGGCATCCACCACCCTCTCCATAAAGAATCGCCCCCTCACATTCCCTCTATAGTGTCCCCCCCCCTGCAGTCTCAGGCCATGTCCCCTAGTAGCGGTGTCCTTCTTCATTTGGAATAAGCACCACGGGCCCCCTTTGTTAATCCCCTTGACGTATTTGAAGGTCTCTATCATGTCCCCCTCTCTCCCTTCTGGTCTCCAGAGTGTGTAGCCCCAGTTCGCTGCATCTCCGTTCATATGGTTTGCCCTTCATCCCTAGCACCATCTAGGTCACTCTTCACTGAACCCTTTCAATCAGGTCTATGTCCTTGTGCAAGTGAGTCCTCCAGAACTGGACTCCGTACTTCAGGTGCAGTCTCACCATAGCTTGGTACAGGGGCACTAGGACTTCTCTCCTCCTGCTGGTGATTCCCTTGCCCATACTAGCCAGCATCCCAAAGGCCTTCCCCACACCACCCTAGTACACTGTTTCCCCACCTTAAGGTCGCTGGAGACTACTATACCTAGATCCTTCTCCTGCTCCATTGTTCTCATTTACTCCCCTCCCATTTTGTACCCTGTCCTCAGGTTTCTGTGTCCCAGGTGCATAACTGCACACTTTTTGATGTTGAATTTTAGTTGCCAGGTCTCTGCCCACTCTTCTAGTGCCCTTAGGTCCTGCCTCATGTCCTCCACCCCTCTCTCAGTGTCCACCCTATTGCAGATTTTCATGTCATCCACAAAGAGCGCCACACGTCCTTTAAGTCCATCCATTATGTCGCATATATAGATATTGAAGAGGAGTGGCCCCAACACGACCCCTGGGGTACCTCACTCATCACCTGCCCCTCACTAGAGTGTTCCCCCTTCACTACCACCCTCTGGGTCCTGTCTGCTAGCCAGTTTTGCACCCATCTAGTTATTTTGTCCCCCACCCCCCTACTTCCCAGTTTGTTGACCAGCCTTCTGTGGGGTATGGTGTCGAAGGCCTTACTGAAGTCCAGGTAGGCCACATCCACTGCCCCCCCAGTCTAGTACCTGCGTCACCCAGTTGAAGAATTCAGTAAGACTGCACTGGGATGACTTTCCCGTTGTGAACCCGTGCTGGTTGTTGTTTAGCAATCCATTCCCCTGTAGGTACTGTGCTACCCTTTCCCTGATGAGTGCCTCCATGACCCTCTCCATGACTACAGTAAGGCTGACTGGATGATAGGTCTCCTTTGCCTCTCTACTCCCCCCCTCCCTTGTGTATTGGCATGACTTTGGCTCTCCTCCAGTACTCCAGCACTCTACCAGAGTCCAAGGATAGGTTGAATAGCCTTGCCAGCGGGGCAGCTAACTCCTCCCTTAGCTCCCAGATCACCCTCGGATGCAGTACATCCAGTCCCATAGGCTTCTAGATTTTGACATGGAGGTACGCATCCTTCACACTGAGGGAACATATAAAATCCCCTATTTGCAGTAAATGGGGAAGACCCTGCAAAGTAAACATTTTGAACTCATTGTACTCTGTGAAGAAGTTGAGATCCCTGAGATCCAGGATAGGCCTCAGGTCTCCTGTCCACTTTGGGATAAGGAAGTACTGGGAGTAAAAACCTGTGTTCCTCTGTTGTAGGGGCACATGTTCTATGGCCTGTTTTTGAATGGGCCCTGCAACAGGATAGACACAGAGGAAGGGGCTTCTAGGATGGAAGCCAACCTAAGAAGCTAGAAGACTGGTTAGGAACTTGGCAGTTAAAATTCAGTGCCAGGAAGTGCAAAGTGATGCACATGGGTAAACGTAACCCAAGGAAGACATGCTCTCTGAATGGGCATCAACTCGAACAAACCAGCAAGGAGAGGGACCTCGGAGTTTTTGTTACCAAGAATCTAAAAGTAGAGAAACAGTGTGAAAAAGCAGCTCAGAAGGCCAGTAGCATCCTCAGTTGTATAGGTAGGGGGATTACAAGTAGGAAGCACAAGGTAATTATCCCACTGTACAGGTCCTTGGTCAGGCCAAACTAGAGTACTGCGTGCAGTTCTGGAGACCACACCTAAGAAGGGACATAGACCACCTGGAGGGAGTTCAGAGGAAGGCCACCAAGATGGTTCAGGGACTGCATCAGGAATAGTATGAAACAAGACACAGTGAATTAAATTTATACTCACTGGAACATAGAAGAAATAGGAGGGACATGACAGAGACATTCAGATACTTAACAGGAATAAACACAGGCCAGAATGGAAACCTATTCCAGGAGAACAAAACAACATGTACTAGGGGACACAGTCTGCACCTAGTGAGAGGCAGATTTAAACCAATGTAAGAAAATACTTTTTTACAGAGAGGGTAGTAGAACTATGGAACAGCCTGCCCCCTGAGGTGGTGGCATCAAAGACAGTACGAGAATTCAAGCTGGCATGGGACAGACAATGTGGACACTTAAGGGATAATAAAACTTGGTAGGGGGTAGAAATATCTTGGGCAGACTAGATGGATCACATGGTCACCTTCTGCTGTCTACTTCTCAGGTTCTTATGAAGCAGAGTCTGTACGTCCTCCAACAACAGGAGCAGATGCCCTGGAAGATATGTTGTCGCCAGTGGGGGATGATCTGGTGGGTAGTCCCGAAGTTCCAGAGCATGACCCTTTTCTGTGATCTCCAGAACCCATGCATCTGTAGTCACCTCCTTCCAGTGGTTTATGTGGATAGAGAGGCAACCCCCTTTAACCACCCCTGGAGGTAAAGGTGGTTGGGGGTGCATATGGAGACAGATGGAGCCGGTGGGGGTGGCTCCCCCAGCTCCACTACCACTGAAGCTTTTGAATGAGTACCTGGGTTAGTATTGGGGACTGGCAAGGCCCCTGCTCCTTTGCCCCTGCCCTGCTGTCTGGTGGTTGGGTGCTGTCCCCTGCTCCTACCCATGGGGTGGGTATGGTATAGGGAATGCACAGACTTCAAAGTTCTACCTGAGGCCTGAAGAGCTGTCGGAGTCTCTTGGACCTCATGACCAAACAATTTCTGCCCTCAAAATGGGGTATTAAGAATGGATTGTAGCACACAATTGCAAAGCCTGCCACTCTAAGCCCTGAATATATTCTGAGACAGATACCTGAGGCCTCAGCTCTGGCAGAAGCATCTGAGACATTGTAGGTTGTGCAGAGCAAATGCTTACCCACATCAGCCCCAGCAGTGAGGGCTTTTAGTAGCTCATGTTTTCGGGTATACTCAGGCAAGGCCTGTGCAGCTGCCTTGGCCTTCCTTCAGAGGGTGTTCTGATATTTCATTATGTGGGCCTGGTAACTGGAAATATGAAGTGCTCACTGATGCTGAGGCATATGTCATTTTGCCTATAACATCCAGCCTCCTGGACTCTTTTTCTGGAGGGTGGGAACTAAGGTGCTTAGGTACCCCAGACCTACTGAAACATGGAAACACAGAATTTGACAGCAACTTGGCCCACCTAGTCTGCCCTTTTTTCCTTACCTACATTGTTACCACCAATCATAGTTGATCTACCGCTCCCCCCCCCCCTTTCTTTTGACTATGATTCCATTGTGCCTATCACATGCATTCTTGTATCTTGCCACTGTCTTCACCCCACCACCTCCCTGGAACATTGTTCCAGGAATCCACTACTCTTTCTGAGAAGAAGTACTTCCTAACATCTCTCCTGAATCTACCCCCCTCTAGCTTCATAGAATGCCCCTTTGTTCTTGAGCACCTTTTCTTTTGAATAATACTTCCCTCCTGTACCTTATTTGCCCCTGTGAGGTATTTAAAGGTCTCTGTCATATCCCCCTCTCCCTCCTGTCTTCCAGGATGTACATATTAAGGTCCTTTAGTCTTTCCTCGTAGGGCTTTTGATGCATTCTTAGGACACCCTGGGGGGATGTACCTGTGTATTTTTAATAGGAATTTGTAATAAAAATGCTTTTTAACTGAAAGAATAACCCAAGAGTTGGGTTTCAGTTTGTTTTCACTCTGGACATAGAGCAGGTTCTATTTTTTCTTGTCTTTTGATGCAGACCCCACATCATTTTAGTTGCCCTTCTCTGGACAGCCTCCGCTCTGTCTATGTCCTTCCAGAGGTGGGGGGCCTGATTCTCAAAGCTTCTCCAAATGTCCCAAGGGGCTTGTGTCACAAGGTATGACGCAAAGTGCAGCTTGCGCCAAACTATGCAGCATGAGCAATTCTCAAAAGCAGCCTGCGTCAAACGTAGGCTGTATGCATCAAGGAGGTCGGATAATGTCCTTGCAGCACAAAATGGGATATGGCATGGTGCAAGGAGCCTTGCACAAGGATAATGCCATAATATCCCCTTTTTTGGTATTTTCTAAAGTGTACAGTGCTGACAAAAACTAACACCTGTTAGACCAGCCAGGGCTGGTCTAACGGTCCATGCCCAGAGCCCTCCTAGGATCCTGTATTTCCTCCAAACCCTCCCACTTATGCCCGATAAAACTTATTTTATGGCCTGGGATAAGGTAATCGCTCACTTTAACTGGCAGGGTAAGCCCCCTGGAATCCATACTCAATTTTACAGCTTCCTAGGGATAATGGAGGAGTTATTCTACCCAATTTAGGTTGGTATGCAGAGGCATCCCACCTCAGAATAGTTTGCCTTTGGCTGGCTGGCTCCATCTTACCATTCTGACTGGAAACAGATTGAGCTTATGCTATATGATACACATGATCATGCCCACTACCTCTTTGGCAATCCACCCTCTTGCACTCCCTTAAGTAAGTTCCACTGTTACATGGCTGAAACCTACCATCAGTGGATATTTATTCGAAAACATTTTCTTACCTCCATTGACAGACTTTAACTCCAGGCCATAGCACATGATATGGCCTTTCCTCCCAATAGACTCGATAAAGCTTTACTGCGATGGCATAGATATAGTATCAGATATGTGTTCCAACTACTCAGCCAAATGGAGATCTACCCTTTGTGACCCTTCAAACATCCTACCATCTCCCAAAATGGATTTTCATAAATATATGCAACTTTGCTCTTACCTCCATATTCAGGAAGAAGCCCTGTTTCCGAACTGCTAAGAAACCATCCCCGCTTGTTCACCTTCTAAAGTCCTACCTGCTAGGAGACATCAGCGCATATCTCGTCAGCCACCTATATAAGGTTCTACAGGCCTTATCAACTGTTTCTACCATCTCTATCCTCCACAGATGGAATTGTGAGTTGTGCACCACCCACTTGATAGAAGTATAGCATAAATACACCATCCCCTCTCACAAAGTAATGTCTGCCTCCTACTGGATGGAATACTCTTGGGAAATATCAACTGCAGTATTTCTGCAGAGAAGTGAATGCATGGATTCAGGGAATCTAGTACTTGCCTATAACAAGGCGGTGACAGAGGCCCTGGATTCCATAGCTCCTGTTCATGTTCGCCCACTCACTCTTCACCCAAGGTCCCCATGGTTTGATGGGACCTTGAAGGAGATAAGAAGGGTGGGACGAAGGCTAGAGAGGGGCTAGAGGAAATCGGGCCTGGAGTGTGACAGACGTAGATTGATGGACCATTAATCAGTCTATCAATTGGCAATCACCAGTAAGAAGGCAGAATTCCTGTCCAGGGAGATTGCCGCTGCACAGAACTGATCAGCTCAGCTGTTCCGGACTGTTGACAGATTTTGCAATCCAATCTGTCTTCAGTCTGGTGGAGCCTTTTCACAAGAGAAGTGTGATGAGTTTGCTAAGTTCTTCGCAGATGAGGTCTGCAGGTCCGGGATCTGTCCGGCTCCCTCTAGTGGGTATTGTGGATGTTGGCAGGAGGTGGCGGGCACCCTTTTTCCATGGTCTGACTTCAGCCAGCCTGAAATCGTGGATATCATAAGGATTGTCCAGACTTTGTGGCCAACCAGCTATAGTTTGGACCTGGGCCCTACACATCTTCTTGTAGGACGCATAGAAGAAATCGGCCCGGTCCCAGATGAGATAGTCTGGAGGTCACTGGAGAGGGGGCTCTTCCTGGATCCCCTAAAGGAGGCAGTTGTTTGACCCTTCCTTAAAAAACCCTCCCTTGACCCGGACTGTCGGGCCAGCTACAGACCTGTCTCTAATCTACCCTTTGTGGGTAAGGTTATTGAGAAGGTGGTTGTCCAGTAACGATGTCTATGATTCTCTCCAGTCAGGATTTAGGAAGAGGCATAGTACCGAGACGGCTCTTGTTCGGGTGCTAAATGACCTCCTAATAGTGAGAGTTCTATCTTGGTCCTCCTTGATCTCTCTGCAGCATTTGACATTGTGGACCATGGTGTATTGCTGGAGTGCCTACGGTTCATCTGTGGACTATCTGGTGTGGTCCTCAGATGATTTCAATCTTTCCTTGAGGATTGGACTCAGAGAGTGGTGTCTGGGATTTATTCCTCAGCCCCTCTGTCCCTCTCTTTCGGGGTACCACAGGGCTCCATCTTGTCACCCATATTGTTTGCAGTGTATATGCTGCTGTTAGGAGAGATCATTAGGCGGTACAGTCTGAGTTTTCACTGCTACGCAGATGATACTCAGCTGTACATGTCCTTTGTGCCTGGACAGGATGGAATTCTCTCGGTATTTAACAACTGTCTATCCGAGATCCAGGACTGGATGAGTGCCAGCTGGCTGCGGTTGAACCTGGCTAAAACTGAGGTGTTGGTTGTGGACCCAGGTAGCCCGGAGATGGGTTTTTCGGCAGGACAGCCCTCTGGGCTTTGGCTTGGGGGTGTTCAGCTGACTACCTCAGATTGGGTGTGGAACCTGGGTATTATTTTTGATGACGGCCTGACCCTTAAATCTCAGGTGTCGGCCGTTGTCAAGTTCTCTTTTTACGATCTGAGGAATATTGCCTGGGTGAAGCATCTGGTTCCTCCTGATGATCTTCCAACCTTGGTCCATGCCTTCGTAACCTCCCGCCTTGACTGCTGCAATGCCCTTTACATAGGGCTACTGTGGGTTGATATCCACCGCCTGCAGCTGGTGCAGAATGCGGCAGCCATGATATTGACTGGTGCTTCTAGGACCAGTCATATAACACCTGTGCTTTGTGGACTGCACTGGCTGCCAGTACAGTGGCAGATCACCTTCAAGGTCAGGTTACTGACCTATAAAGCCCTACACGACTAGGGACCCCATTACTTGCAAGATCTCCTTCACCCTTACTGCCCACTCCATCCTCCGATTTGCTGACGAGGGATTGCTGGAGATTCCCAGGGTTCACTTGAAGACATCGGGGGCCTGATCTTTTGCTTTTGTGGCCCCAACCCAGTGAAATTCTCTACTTCGTTGGGTATGAGAGTGTCTGACTGTCCAGAGTTTCAAAACAGCACTAAAGCCATATTTATTTAGCCTAGCATATTCAGATTCCATCTAAACTGGATACTTATTGAACTGCAGTTTTATGGATTTTAATATTTTTGCAATCAGTCAATCAAAGTTTTATTTATATAGTGCCTTTCAAATGTCAAGATGCTGTACACTTTAAAATGCAGATATAATAAGATAAAACAACAATATAAATTATTTAAGAACAATCTGGGAAGGCTAGTGAAAATAAATATGTTTTTAACATAGATTTACAGCTACTGACTACTTTGTCATGATTGTTTTTAATTTGCTGTGTTTTGCTTAGCTTATGTAAAAGCACCTTAGTTTCTAGAAAGGCACTTTTTTTCACAAATAAAGATATGATGATATATTGACGTTTTACCTCTATGTGGTTAAAAAGGCCAAGAGTGAGATGGGTCCAATGGGAGAGGTCTTTGTTAATTTGCTGGGTTAAGGGCTCGTAGTTGAGTAGTTCTAAATGTGCCAGATTTTTGATAATTTTAACTCCGAAGTATCAGGTGGCCATTTTATGCCATTTAAATTGAAATTTACGTTAGAGTTGCATAGAGGGTGAGTAATTATAGAGAAGTGCCTCCATCTTAAGGGTGTTTAATTTGTAGCCTACTAAGATACCAGATTGATGCAGAAGGTCCCAAACCAATGGGATGGAGTCTTCCAGGTAGGTTAAGGTTAACAGCACATTGTCTGCAAACAATGAGACTTTGTACTATCTACCCCCAGGGGAATCCCCTCCACCCCAGGACTGCTGCGAATGGCAGCTGCTGGGGGCTCTAAGTAAAGAGCAAAAAGAAGTGAGGATGGAGGACAACCCTGGGAGGTGCCTCTGGTTAAGGGGAATAGCTGTGATAGGGAGCCAACTTAATTAAGGTAGGCCTGAGTAGACTCCTATATGGCTTACAGCATGTGCACAGACTCATCTGGAATACCAAAATGAGACAGGGTGGGCCAGAAGTATGGCCAGGCCACTCTGCCAAATGCTTTTTCAGCCTGAGGGGAATTTGGTGTGTAACTGCATAGTCTATCTATAAGAGGTTGTAGCTGACACTGTCATGTGCCTGCCTTTATCTAATAAAGCAGACCTTGTCAGGATCTGTTAAGTGGGGCAGGGGATGCTCAAGCCATCAGGCCATAATAGACATGTTGATTTTGTAGTTGCAGTTGAACGTGGAAATGGGCTTGTTAGAAGTAGGGTAACAAGGGTCTTTCTGAGGTTTTAATATTGCTGAGAGGTCCATGTATTTCCAGGAATGAGGGGAAGGCTTGCCTTGTTGTATCACTTGTAAAGCCAAGGTCAAGAGTGGAATGAGGGGTTCTCAAAATGTTTTATAAAATTTGACTTGATAGCCGTTCGGGGCTGGGAACATTTTGGGTTTTAGAGTCTCAGAGGACAGCTTTGATTTCAAGAGTTGTTATGGGGTTTAGCATGCCTTAAGCTTGCTCCTCTGACAACTTAGTAGTGGGAGATTTTGGAGATATGCCTCTATCTGGTCGATGGAGGTTTGATTGCCAGCAGTGTAAAGCTGCTGATAGCACTTAGTCAGGGCCATCCGGATGTCCATGGGACTTGTTAACAGACTGTGTCTGGATCAAAAAGCTGTGAGATGCAGGGCTGGGCATGAAATACATGAAGTTTACAGGGCAGGTTGCACGCTCTACTGGGACCCCCCCTCGTAGTGATGGTGTTTCAAGTATAATGACTGTTGCTTGACCACTTGATCTAATCATTTTTGAAGCTCTTGTTTAACAAGGTGAATTTGAGAAGTCACAGTGTGATCTCCCTAGTGTAGAAAACACTGAAGGATTTGCAGGGTAGTCAAGAGTTCCTGCAATGACCCCCCCCCCCTCTTTTTTTTCAAGTTGAATAGGAGATAATTTCCCCTCTAAGGACAACCTTGATGGTGTCTCAGAGTATGGTTGGGGTTGTAATTGGGGTATTATTATCATTTCGTGCCTGTGAGACTGTAGTCTCAACCAGTTGTTTGAATTTGGGATCGTAAAGACGTATAAGATTTTACTGCTACTGACTCATTTGAAGAGGTTTTCCCAGGTTGAAAGTGGCGTATACTGGGGAATGGTACGAATGGAGCGATGTACCATGTCAAATGTCATGGGCCAAATCCAAATGTTCCGCTGTAGTAAAGATATAGTCAAAGCAAGATGAGGCGCCCATTCGAAGGGTGTAGTGTGTGAATGTTGGAGGCAGTGGAAAATGGATGGACACAAACACAGATTTCAGGTGAAGCTAGGCTAGATATGCCAAGCCAAGTCTTTATTTCCATAAACAAAATAAATAGTGGACTTCAATTGACAAAATGAAAATAAAAAGTAAATAAACAGTAGTACTCCTCCAAGACATAACAGCACATAAGACTGCTCCAGAAATATGCTAGAGTCCTGATAGATGGTTGACTAGACCAACTATCTCCTTAAGGTCTGTATAAGGCTTCACAGACCTCCCCAACTTGGATCAGTACCAGGCTGATCCCACAACTGATCTGATGTGGACACCCAGATGAACTCCCTTTATACTTGGGATTCATCAGGTGACCACTCCAGACTCTGCCCACAATAGCTTTATAACATAAAGATATCTCTAAATCGCACTTTAATATCACCTATCTATAAAACAATCACTTATAGGTGTAAAGATGTTCCCTCATAGGTTTAAAAATCAAAAACAGCTCTTTATTATGAAGAAAAAAGAACAGTTCGGGTGTTGGCTCCTCCCCTAACTTGTTCAGTGAATAATTATGGTAAGGAGAGGGCCGGCTGGCTCTTAGGGAAACACTGGAATGTCCAGGAGAAGATCTCAGTAGAGACTTGAGTACTGGACCCTTCCTCCGGTAAGTCTGCACCCATTATTAGCTCCACACTTGAGCACTATAACAACAACAAAAAAATAAAAGGAAATATTTAATTCCAGAAATATTTAAATTATCTGCACACTTTATTCCAGAATTCCCACTTCACAGGCAAATGCACTTAGCAACAGTGCAGTGCCGAACAGACAAACTGCACAGACTTTAGCTGCATAACACCTTTTGTCTCTCTGGTTTCTTATATGGGCAGTCTGGCCAGTTTTTAGAAGGCTGTTGCGGCACAAGGAAAATATGAAGGAAATAATACAACAATTATTTCAATTTCATTGCAGGGAGTATTACTATGTCTCGACTGTGTAATATTCCTTCCAGGGATTGGGCAATCGGGTAGATAATCGCAAAACGCATTCCTCAGTCTACCCAACTGTAACTATTTAAACATATAGGCCCTAAAACAGTAGCTTTCATGTGCACCTCGCATTTGTGAGAAGGATAACTGGGAATAAAACAGCACCTGTCCCTGTTTCCTTTTCTGCACACAGATGGAGTGACCAGCGGGGGTTTCACAAACACAATCTGCAAGGTGCTGACGCTGTTATTGAAGCGGCTGCAGGAACGTCAGGTTGGTGAAGTAGTACTTTGCTTATTACACAGGTGAATAAAGTCTCAATATTTCTGTATACAGCGCCAGACAGAATGTTCTTACGGAGATGACACATAGTTATCAGTTAGGATAATAACAGTTACCTCTTTTGGGGGGGGGGGCAGTGGACTGAGACCCCACATGGTAATCTGGGGAAAATAGGGTAGAGGTACAGCTTTAAGGGCCGTATTCCAGGTGATCTGCCTGAAAAATGGAAAAAAAGAGAAAAACAGAGCAAAAAGGACAGGAAGGGGTGCTATTGCAGTAGACTTAGGAGAATATAGGAACCAGGTTTCCTGAGGGGTTACCAGCACACTTTCAAAAACTCCTCCCCACTTAAGAGGAAACTACTGGGATAAAACATTACATTAGCTTCCTGTAGAACCATCATACAAACATCAGGCACAATCGTCAGATCTCTCTCTCACAAGGGAGAGAGATGGAGCTTTAGCCCGCCCACTCCCAAAGCTCCACCTCGGGGTCCCTTTTACAATACATAAAATAAAAAAACCAAAGGTTATCTCTAACCTTTCTCACTACATTTTACCCCAAGGTCTGACTGTGCCTGATCCTTTGGGCCTGCTCCATAACGGGACATAAAGTCTGCATTTTATTCGCAGTACCTGGCCGATGGTGAATGGTAAATCTGTAAGGCTGTAGGGCCAGGTACCAGCACATTATTTGGGGATTTTTGTCCTTCATGACATGCAACCAGCATAGGGGGTTATGGTCGGTGATAACTTCGAAATATGAGCCCCACAGATAGAATCTGAGGGCTTCGATAGCCCATTTTACCGCAAGACACCCTTTTTCAATGGCAGAGTAACGAGTTTCTCGCTGATATATCTTGTGGCTTAGAAAGATTATGGGGTGTTCTTCCCCATCAAATACTTGTGACAACACAGCACCAATGCCACTGTCCAATGCATCTATCTGTACCAAAAAAGGCAACGAGAAATCAGGGCTCCTGAGTACTGGGGATGAACACAAACATGCTTTTATGGTACAGAAGGCTGCCTCACATTTGGGGGTCTACTTGACCTTGGTAGGGTTAGGTTTCTTTGTGAGGTTTGTGAGGGGTGTAGAGACTGTGGCAAAATCTGGTACAAATCTATGGTACTATCCCGCTAGACCCAGAAAAGACCTCACATGTTCTTTGGTGATTGGTCGGGGATATTTAGCAACTGCATCTATTTTCCCCACCTCTGGTTTGAATTTACCATTGCCAATCACAAACCCCAGGTATTTTGTTTCCTGCATGGCTATGGAACATTTGGCTGGATTTATAGTAAGGCCTGCAGTGGTTATGGCTTTCAGTATGGCAGCCATATGTCTTACAAGGTCCTCCCAAGTGGGGCTGAAAACCACCACGTCATCTAGGTATGCAGCGCAATAGGTGACATGTTGTTTCAACGTACGGTCCATAAAGCGCTGGAACGTGGCGGGGGCCCCATGTAAACCAAAGGACACAGTAACAAATTGATACAGCCCAACTGGTGAACTGAATGCTGTCTTTTCCTTTGCAGAGTCGTCCAGGGGGATCTGCCAATAGCCCTTAGTGAGATCAAATGTGGTTCTGTATTTTGCATTGCCCAATCTATCTATGATGTCGTGTATCCTTGGCATGGGATAGGCGTCAAATTTTGAAACAGCGTTGAGACGGCGGAAGTCCAGGCAGAAATGTATGCCACCTTCCTTCTTCTCAACAACCACAATTGGGAATGCCCACTCACTGCTGGATGGCTGTATAATACCTAGCTTATGCATTTTTTCTATTTCTTTAACAACCTCTTCTCTTACTTTTTCTGGTACCCTGTAAGGTTTCTGCCTAATGGGAGTCACCTGAGTGACTTCTATATGATGTTGAATACTGTCTACCTTATCAGGAACAGTCGTAAATTATTTCTGGTATTCAAGCAGTAAACCATCTAAGGCCAATCTCTGTTATGGTTCTAAAGAAGAACTTATAGTGAGATCTCATAGCTCCCCTTGTTTCTCTAGGCATCCATAAGTGACATCTAACTCACTTTCACCCTCTTCTGGATATACATAACAGCTGGGGTTAGTCCTGTCAAACCATTGTTTTAATAAATTTACATGATAGATCCCTTTTTTGTGATGTCTATCTGGTAACTCTGTTTCATACGTGACAGGACCATTTTGTCGAAGAATGGTATTGGGGCCCTGCCATTTCATCATGAGTTTACCTGCTGAAGAGGGTAGTAGTAGTAATACTCAGTCACCTGTTTGATAGGTCTTAGCACCCACCCCTCAGTCATAATATACCTTTTGAGTGATTTGCTTTTCCATACTGTGCTGGTAGGCTAACTGGGTATATTTCACGAGTCTTTGTCTCAGATCAACCATATACTCTAGGATACTGTTAGGATCCCTGCTTTTCCCCTCCTCCCACTCTTCCTTGACTACATCTAAAGGCCCACCAGGGTTCCTCCCATACAATAATTTGAATGGGGAGAAACCAGTTGAGGCCTGTGGTATCTCCCTGTATACGAACATCAGGAAAGGGAGATAGGTATCCCATGTCCTCCCTTCATCCTCCACAAATTTTCTAAGTATCTTTTTTAAGGTCTGGTTGAGTCGTTCAACCAGACCATCGTTTTGTGGATGTAAAACAACATGTGGATAGCCTCAACCCCCAAGGTGGTGTACAACCATGTTAATAACCTGGAACAAAAATTACACCCCCGATCAGTGAGTATTTCCTTCAGTATTCCAACCCTGCTGAACAGTTTGACCAGTTCATCTGCTGTTTTTTCAGCAGTGATGATTTTCAATGGGATTGCTGCAGGGTTTGTTGTGCAATAGTCACAGATAACAAGAATAAATCTGTTGCCCTTGGCACTTTTCTACAATGGCCCGACTATGTCCATGGCAATTCTACTGAAAGGGGTGTTGATTAGGGGCAAGGGATGGAGGGGGACTCTATCTTTCCTGGTTACAGTAGCTACCTTCTGGCATTCCTGACAACTACGACAGTAGTCAGCCACCTGTTTGTGGATACCCGCCCAACAGAACCTTAGGAGTAGCCTACGTCGTGTGCGGTCCCTTCCTAAATGGCCTGCTAGGGGTATGTCATGTGCCAGATGTATTAATTGATTATGGTACTTGACAGGTACCAAAAGCTGGTTAGCCCTTTCCCCTGTAGTTGGGTTTATGCACACTCTATACAGTAACCCACCCCTCAAAACACACTGCAGCCCCTGCTGATCTTACTGTCCCACCACCTAAAAACAGGTTTTAAGGTTAAATCAGTGGCTTGTTCTGTACAAAAGTCCTTTTGTTTTACCACCTGTAAAAAATCATCAGGTTTAACATCAACATCATCATTGTTAGTACTAGAGTCTTCCTTATTAGTCCATTGCACTTTATATTTCCTTCTCTCCTGTTTGGCTTTGGTGACTTCCCAGGTGACTCATAAATATCGTCATCAAAAGGAAACTAGCTGGCCTATTGTTCCTCCTGCTTAGTTTGTGACCGTGTGGTAACTGCACAAATACCATCACCCTGAGTGACCAAAGACTGAAATTCAGGGTGATCATGTCCATTGACCACCGGAACTGGTAAGTGGGAACCAGACCAACAGTTACATTATGTAGTCTCCCTTGTACTTGCACGTCAATGGTGGTTAGAGGGTATCGATGTGTATCACCATGAATACAGACAACGGTGGTTTCTGCATTTTTGCCCCCATCATTTTGCACCAAATCTGATCTGACTAGAGTCTGTCTACTGCCAGAGTCAATTAACCTCGAGACCTCTTGGTTTCCAATCCTCACGGGTACTATAAAATGTTCCCAGTTAGCCAGAGCTAATTGAGCTGCTACTGTCTTTTTCTTGGGGCAGAATCTGGCTGTGTGCCCCTTTCCTTGGCACTCTCTGCATATTATATTAGGATTATAGGGTCTGCTGGCAGTATATGGCTTGGGACCCCACTACCCTCTGAAGGAGAAGAAGAAGAAGATGAAGTAGATGGTCTTGCCATGGGTGGGGTAACACCAGCTCCTGGATGTCCTCATTGATGGTTAGGTCAGGCAGCTAGATAGTCCTCTGCGAGTTTTATAGCTTTTTCTGCTGTGTCAGGCTGGTGGTCCTTCACCCACACTTGGACATCAGATGGCAGGATCCAAATGATTTGCTCCATGATCACCATTTCCAGCATTTGCTCTGTGATTTTCACACTTGGTTGTAGCCATTTGTGGCAGAGGTCTGTGAGTCTTGTAAAAGTTTCCCGAGGGGTGTCTACAGTATGAAATTTGAAAGTCGTGAATCATAGCCTATAAGTCTCTGGGCTTATGTCATAACAATGTAGGACAGCTTGTTTAACCACATCATAATTCTCAGCTTGCTCACTGTCTATGTGACTGTATGCAAGCTGTGCTTTGCTGGACAAATAAGGCTCCAAATGGATGACCCACTGAGTTGTTGGCTACCCACATGCTTGAGCTACTCGTTCAAAGGTTGTCATGTAGGTCTCTGTGTCATCAGACACACCCAGTTTAATTAGCTTGATGTGCTTTGGTGTGTCTGCAGGGGGAGGATTTTGAGTTCTTATTGCTTGAATAGCTCTCAGGGTGTCGGCCCACCTGGCTTCACTTCTCTTGAGGTCAGCTTCCCTTTGTCCATGTCCAGTGGTTTGACAAACAACCATCGCAGCAAGTTATGCTCATCCTCCGGGGGGTTCATCAGTCACAGGCTCTGAAGTAGTCTCATCCTCACTCCCCCCTTTCAGCTCCTTCTCCTCTTCCTTGGTTGTTTTCCTCTGGACATTACCAAGGCCTGGCAATGGGATCTTTCCATATTTTCTGGCCATCATTCTAGTAAGGACACCGCTGGGCTTTGTGAGGGTCTTGTCTGCTTCCGTTGGCTGCATCTGCTGTCCACCTCCTGGTAGGTACCAGTGTCACAACCAAATCTCACGTCTGACACCAGTGTCGGAGGCAGTGGAAAATGGATGGACACAGACACAAATTTCAGGTGAAGCTAGGCTAAATATGCCAAGCCGAGTCTTTATTTCCATAAACAAAATAAATAGTGGACTTCATTCAACAAAATGAAAATAAAAAGTAAATAAACAGTAATATTGTTCCAAGACATAACAGCACATAAGACTGCTCCAGAAATATGCTAGAGTCCTGATAGATGGTTGACTAGATCAACTGTCTCCTTAAGGTCTGTATAAGGCTTCACAGACCTCCCCAACTTGGATCAGTACCAGGCTGATCCCACAACTGATCTGATGTGGACACCCAGATGAACTCCCTTTACACTTGGGATTCATCAGGTGACCACTTCAGACTCTGCCCACAATAGCTTTATAACATAAAGATATCTCTAAATCGCACTTTTATATCACCTATCTATAAAACAATCACTTATAAAGATGTTCTCTCATAGGTTTAAAAGTAGAAAACAGCTCTTTATTAGGAAGAAAAAAGAAAAGTTCGGGTGTTGGCTTCTCCCCTCACTTGTTCAGCAAATAATTATGGAAAGGAGACGGCCGGCTGGCTCTTAGGGAAACACTGGAATGTCCAGGAGAAGATCTCAGTAGAGACTTGAGTACTGGACCTTTCCTCCGGTAAGCCTGCACCCATTATTAGCTTCACACTTGAGCACTGTAACAACAAAAAAAAAATAAAAGGAAATATTTAATTCCAGAAATATTTAAATTATCTGCACACTTTATTCCAGAATTCCCACTTTATAGGCAAATGCACTCAACAGTAGCGCAGTGCCAAACAGACAAACCACACAGACTTTAAGCGCATAACACTTTTGTCTCTCTCTGGTTTCTTATACGGGTAGTTTGGCCATTTTTTAGAAGGCTGTTGTTGCACAAGGAAAATATGAAGGAAATAAATAATAGAACAATTATTTCAGTTTTGTTGCAGGGAGTGTTACTATGTCTCAACTGTGTAATATACCTTCCAGGGATTGGGCAACAGAGCAGACAATTGCAAAGCACATTCCTCAGTCTACCACAGTTCCCAGTCTACGCAACTGTAACTATTTAAACATATATGCCCTAGAACAGTAGCCTTCATGCGCACCTCACATTTGCAAAAGGATAACCGAGAATAAAATAGCACCTGTCCCTGTTTCCTTTTCTGCACACAGACGGAGTGACCCACGGGGGTTTCACAAACACAACCCTCGAGGTGCTGGCAGGCATACTGCCGTTATTGAAGCTGCTGCAGGAATGTCAGGTTAGCGAAGTAGTACTTTGCTTATTACACAGGCAAATAAAGCCTCAATATGTCTGTATACAGCGCCAGACAGAACGTTTCTATGGAGCTGACACACAATTATCAGCTATGATAACAACAGTTACCTCTTTGAGGGGAGGGCAACGGACTGAGACCCCACATGGTAACCTGGCAAGAATAGGGTAGAGGTACAGCTTATAAGGACCTTATTCCAGGTGGCCTGCCTGAAAAAAGGGAAAAAAGAGAAAAATAGAGCAAAAAGGACAGGAAGGGGTGTTACTGCAGTAGACTTAGGAGAATACAGGAACCAGGTTTCCTGATGGATTACCAGCACAGTTATACGGTGAACTCCTTATCTGTTGAGAAAAAGTGTCTCCAAAGATCTATGAACCCCAAATGGGTGAGGGCATGACAGAGGTACTTCTGAAAGGGTGAGTCACGATGTACGGAGGGACCGGAGGTATCTAGAGTAGGTGATAACGAGACATTTAAGTCTCCCTCCATGATTAACTGGCCCTGTAAGGCCAGCAATAATTTATTGAAGAATTGTTGGGCAGCAGCTTTCATGAATCCCAAGGGTAGATATAGGGATGCCAGGGTGACGAGGGAATTATATAGTTGGCCTGTCGCATTGATAAATCATCCTTCAGAGTCAATAATCTGGTCCTGGAGAGTGAAAGGTGCACCCTGGGAATTAAAATCACCACCTCTTGTCTCTGACCAGAGCAGTGAGAGGAGGCAATTACTGCTTTAGTAAACCAGGGATGCAAACTTTGCATGCCCCGATTCAGGATGGTGAGTCTCCTGGAGGAGCACAACGTCGGGCTTGTCTCTTAAGCTGCTGCAGTAGGCAATATCTCTTAACAGGGCTATGAATCTTATTTCTATTAGATGAAATTATTGTGGAAGATGTTGCCCTGAGAGTAAGGAGAGTGAGTATTGGAGCTGAAATGGGTCGAGCCTCTCCGTTTCAACAGCAAAAACAAAAGCAGAAGGAAGAAAGAGAAATAGAAGAGGAAGGGCAAGTGGAGGTACAGAGAGAGGTAAGCAGCCAGTTGTATGTTACATGAATAAAAGTTTAAACAGGGTGCCAACATGGCAAACAGAGCAAATTCCAAAACTTGTTTCTGGCAAGGAACCTGTCCACGGTTAGTGTATTATGCCCCAATACCGAGAATGATGGAAGGAGTCCCTCAGTGAAGCTTCCAAAGAAGGGAGAGAACAAATGACTCTGCTGTTCACAGTGGTACTGTGGATGCCCATAGCAATGAAAGTGCTACTAAGGAGGATATGGTAAAGGGTGAAGATGCCTTTCACCTAGCCTCCAATCAGTGTCAAACCTTAAAGGGGAATGAGGTGATGATATGGCAAATGGGCAGACGAGATGGACCTAGCGGTCTCCTTCTGCCGTCAACTTCTGTGTTTCTGTGTTTCTATGATATTTGAGCATCAGACAAATCACCTCCCACTCTGAGACTAGGATAACGTGTCAAAGAGGGGGCATATCTAAATCCCCGGCAGTGCGGATCAACATGAGTATGATCCCATGTGAGGACATGCTGTCAAGAAATAGGGACAACCAGGTAAATAACTCAGTTTAAGATGAGGGAGGGGAGTCAGAGACTTCAAGTGAATGTCCTGGGACCCAGGTGGCAACTTTAGTAGCAGGAGATTGAAAGTAAAACTGGATAACTAAAGATTCAGGGGCTAGTTGATATCCACCATGTTAGAGGAGGTGCTAGCAGATGTGGAAAATGGACCCGGTACTCCCTCACAGCCCGCACCCCCCACCAAGAAGGGAGCTAACCACACTGGCAGCCCTCCCACCCACCCAGTCCACTGTGTGGCAGCTAGCTGTGGTAGGCGGCAGATCTTCCTGCTCCAGTGAGGAGTGTCAGCAAATGCTATTAGAATGCAAGATATAGATAGAACAGTTCTTCTGCTAGGGGAATAAGCTCTGTATTTTGTCATGTGTCACCTTGGAGGATGATGATGTCAGACGACCCTGCCCCTTACAAAAAGAGCCGTTTATCAGTGGGCCTTGTTCTTTCTCACCCGTTTGCCTCAAATTAGAAACAAGAGCTGGGGGTGATGACCTAAGAAAGGGGCAATAGTCTGGGTGGGTAGAGCTGCTCAGATTATGCTGTTCTGGAGAGAGGTGGCAAACTGTGTGCTATAAGACTGAACTGAAGAGGAGGTTGAGGAGAAGCCACATGGAGTTTAGGACGTAAGGTTGTGTGACTCCTCAGGAAGAGTTGAACTTTCAGGCTAGCTATGCATCAACTAGTCTAGGCCCAGGGGCACCAACAGGGGCCCTCCCCCACAAGAGCACAGGACTCAGCCATTGGAGAGCACCACAATTTCCCCCGTTATACCCCCCCATGGAATGAGGAGGAGGAGGGGAAGAGCCCCCAAGAAGGGTCAGATAGGGTGCTTGAATCACCTGCAACCCCTCCAAAAAAATAACCTCTAAGGCTAAGAATAATACAAGGAAAAATATCCCCATCCCTGTGTCAGCTGCAACAATGTGGAGGGATAAAAGAAGGGACATATATGATGCCAATTATTAAAGGAAAGCTCTAATGCTACACTGAAGGCAGAATAAACAACTTAAGCCGCTGGGTCCCCCCTTAAAAAGACATAGCATTACCTTAAAACAGTGTAATGGTCTATACAGACTTATAATGCAATTTAGGAATGTATATAGTTAACTCCCCCCCTCCCCCATTAAGTAGTCAGAGCCTGGCATAGGGCACAATGAAAATATACATATATAAGTCACAACATCCAGGTCTAAGGATACCTTCTACCCTGCAGAAAGAAAACCTGCAAGTTAATCAGTCTGGGGCAGAACTCTGGAAATTTTGTAATATTTCTTTAATGTCCTGCAGCGTGGAAATCCCCTAATGTTTTTATGTCTGTTTCATCCTGGCTGTCTCCCAGGCTGAGTCCCAAGAGCTTGCTCATCCGCAGATGGGGGCACTCTACTAGGGAGGGGTACTTCAATGCCTTTACCTCTAAGCGCATGATGGTGTCACCTGGGGTTGAGAAACTTTGTGGGCCCTCAGGGAACATAATAATAAGACAGATGAGGTGCGGCATTTGAAATTTCAATTGCTGGGTCTTGAGAACTCAGAGGATGGGGGCATATGCTCTATGACGTGCTTCAACGGTGGGTGAGTAATCATTGTCTAGGAAAATGTGGCTACTTTTGTAATGGGAAGTCTTCAGGCCCCAGGCTTGGAGGAGAGTCTGTTACTTTGTGGAAAAGCTTAAAAGGTTCAGGACAATAGACTGTGACCACTCATCTTTACTCTGAGGCTTGAGAGTAAGTGCTGTATGCACCCCTTTCAGTACCCAATGGAAAATATGTGTCCATTTGTAAGAGTTCCTGGAGCAGGCCATCTAAAAATGCCATTGTGTTGCGGCCCTCCTCATCCTCAGGTATACCATTGATCCTAATGTTTCTGTGTGACCGATTTTCCAGATCGTCACATTTTGCAAGGAGGTCCCTGTGTTCTTTTATTAGGTGGATGGCGATGTGTTTAAGCTGATCCACACGAGAGTCTAGCTTGCTCTGGTGGGCTTCCGGGTCTGTGACCTTGTGGTCGATTTTAGAAATTTCAGCCATCAGTTTGGATCAAAAGATATGGACATTCATCCTGACATTCTGGAGTTCTGCTAGGATAATCACATTACTGGGCTGAGCAGGAGAGGTCAGGGCCTCCGCCATATTGTGGTATAGAGCTGGGCCTGTTGTTTGTAGAGGATTTGGTAGAATCCAACGCTGCTACAGCTTGGTTTTTCTTTTTTTTTCTTTTTGCCGCCCATCAGATGTGAAGGCGTCTAGCCAACAACAGGATCAGTTTTGGGGTGATAAGGGTTTAATTTAGGAGCTTTAGAGGAGCTGATCATAGGATCCCCAAAGTCAGTGCTGCATCCCCTAAAATGACATCATCAGAAGTCCTGCCCCTGGGTTTCTGTGGCCTAAGTCCATTATTTCACACTATTTCACATTGAAACCCAGCTGCTGTATCCTTGGCCACTTATCTAGTTTTCTCAGGTCTCTGCTTATCCTTTCCACTACCCCCTAGAGTGTCCACCCTATTGCAGATTTTGGTGTCATCCGCAAAGAGGCAGACCTTCCCTTCCAGCTTCTCTGCAATGTCACTTATAAAGACTGGGCAGCATTAATCACCACTGAGTCAGTCTCAGGTTGTGTGGCATAGAAGCCTTCACAGAAAGTGCTAGATACATTTTGTCTACCTTTCTGGGGACAGCTGGAATATTGTTTGGTCTGTACCAGGCAGTAGAGGTGGTATCCTCTAAGACTGAAAGCAGAGGAGGCACCACAATGGCAGGAGACTCTGGAAGTTCAAGGAACTCCATCAGGTTCTTTTTAGTAGCATCCTGCTCTTCCAGGTCAAAACCCACTGCAGCTCTCCTTTGGTGTTGGTCTCCCCTGGACACCAAAAAAGCCTTTGATCAAGTATCATGGCCCTTTCTACTTCATACTTTATCAACTTTTGAGATCCCAGAAACATTCATAAAAACATTCATAAAATGTGTACACCTTTTATATTCTATCCCTCCGGCCTGAATTTTTTGTAATGGAGTCCTATCGGATGCTTTTGATTTACGGAGGGGCACGAGCAAGTACATTTTTGTCTTGGTGTCTTCCCAATTTAGGGATGCAGGTTAATCAGTCTCAACTACCATGGAAAGAAATAGAGCTACATTATTATAAGGCTTCTGGTATCTCACCTCAAGCTCTGGCTCATATATCATGGGCAAAATTACCCCCCAAATTTGAGGGACACTCCAATAGGGTGATTGGCTTGAATCCATACACAACTCTGTTGTTTACTTAAGTATGCTCCGAGACGAGACATCCATTAGCTGCACAGGCTAAATCCCAATGTAAAAATCACAATTAAACCTATACCCCTGACTTTTTTTACAGAGCTCCACTCTCTCGAATATATCAGACTTCTTCGGAAAACAGTGTATTACTTTTGAAACTGCATGCCACAAGTTTTCCATACCCAGCTCTGCTGCTTTTGTCTTTTTCCAGCTCAAACATGGTCTATAAAAATTTCTGGGCCCACACCCTTGGCACCTTGCAGATGATTCTGACTACCGACAGTTGGCCAAATTAGTGGCTCAACCCCACGCTGTGTCCACCTTGTACAAAACCCTTTGGGACATGTTGGGAGTGACATCTCCTGTGAAATGTGAATATTGGGTTAAATAATTTTTCTGACTCCTTGTCTCTCTTGGATTCTACAGCACCATGGGATTTTGTCCATAGTTATATTAAATTAGATAAACTTAGACTAATGCAGTATAATTCAATTCAATTTTTACTTAACCAGGCAAAACATCATTGAGCGAGCTCATTTGCAAGATGATCCTGGGAAGAACGAATACACATTAAGCAGGGAATACAATTGAACATACATTTGTAACTCAAGGAAATACATAGCAAGGTAGTCTATGTTCAGTACATGGAGATACACATAAAAAACAAGTGCATAAAAAGAAACTGATTTTTTCTATTCTTTTTTTTTAATAACATAATGGCGGAGGTAGATACAGGATTGCGCAAGTGTGGCGCAGGAGGCTAGTCTAGGAGTGGGGGGAGACAGGAGACGGTTTGAGTAGGTTGTAAATTAGGGAGGAGGGGATGGAGGGTTGCCACTATAGCAAAGCTAGAGGGGTAGAAAGTAAGACAAGAGAGAGGCATGGTGAGTTGGGGGAGAGAGCTGGGATTTGGACAGGAGCAGCGATGGTGCAAGGAATACCATAGTCAAAGTGGGTAATGGTAACAGGAACATGTTTCCTTCAAGACTTGGTTTAACATGGATTTATAGATGGGTGTCCCGGGAAGGAAGTTGGGAGAGTCTTAACGACTTCTGGAGGCTGTTCCATAATGAGGGAAGGGCTGAACTAATGGCAGCAGCACCATGGTGTGTCCTAACTTTAGGGACTTCGAACATAACAAGGGAGTACCGCTTCAGGCTATAGGACCGTTGTGAGCACGAGAAGAGCTTGAAGATGTACTGGGGGAGTTTGTTAGAGATTGCTCTGAAAAACCAGAGCAGTGAGTTTCTCATTGTTCTGGTAATGAGTGAGGACCAGTTTAACATTTTGTAGAGTGAGCAGTGATGTGTATTAGTAGGGGCATTGGCCATAAATCTCAGGGCACGATGGTATAGGGCATCGAGTCTGGTTAGATCGGATTTTGGGCAGTGGCTGTAAAGGATATCACCATAGTCTACTAGTGGAAGAAAGGTTGTTTGTACTAATTTTATTTTGGCCTCATGGTTGAGAAGATGTCTAATGCGGTAAAAGACTCCCAATCTCTGACATAGTTTTTTGGCAAGCTCATTTATGTGTTACAAAGGTAATTTTACTGTCAAGCCAAAAACTCAGGTATTTAAATTTGTCCACTAGTTGTAGAGGGTCCACTAGTTGTAGAGGCTCCCCAAGCAGGGTTTGAATCTACAGGTTGGGGTTCTGTGAGACGGAAGTTGATGAATATGTAGAGGGAGAGATAACCATAGCTTTCTTTTTTTGGGATTCAGGAGTAGCTTTGACTGTAAGAGGCTGTGTTGCAGGATATCGAAATCCCGCTGCAGCTCTACACAAGCAAGTTCAGGGGTATGGCTGGCTGTGTATAGTACAGTGTCAACTGTGAAAAGATGCACTTTTCCTGTTCTGATGTTGAGGTTTATGTTATTTACATAAATAGTGAAGAGAAGTGGTCCCAGGATAGATCCTTGCAGTACCCCTCTTGGAAGAATTTTTAGTGGTAATAGGTCCCCAAGTGCTTTGACTTGCTGCTGCCTATCATGAAGGTAGCAGCTAAACCATTTCATAGCGACATCATCTAGTCCAATACGATGTAACATAGACAGAAGCAAGCCATGGTCAACGGTATCAAAGGCCTTGCTTAGGTCTAAGAAGAGTGCGCAGACATGATTCTTTGAGTCAAGGGCATTTTGCCAATCGTTGGTCACCTTAGTGAGGGTGGAGACCGTGCTGTGTCGAGGTCTGAAGCCAAACTGGATGGGGTTCAGCAAGTTATTAGACTCCAAGTATTCCCTCAATTGACAATTGACTAGTTTTTCCAGCAGTTTTGATAGACTAGGTAGTAGGGAAATAGGTTGGTAGTTGTTGAGGTCACAGGTATCTCCTGATTTAGAAAGGGGAATAATGTATGCTATTTTCCAAATGATTCTTCATAATGTCTATTATGCATGTAACCCCCACTACAAATGAGGATTCCCAAAAAGTCTTCCTTGAGCTTGCCTAAATGCTCAATGCCAGGCTGGTGTCCTGCGTTTTAGCAGTTTAAATGTGATTACCAGAGCCTGTATAGCCTCTGTGCACTGTCTCTTTAAGAGCTGCCTAATCTGAGATGGAGCTCTGTTGAAAAATGTAACTATTTGCTGAAAACCATTTAGAATGATAATGATAATGTAGTTTGTCTAACCTGCTTTCTTTGTAGCAAGGACTGTTTTGTTTGTCTCCACTATCTTGGTCCTGGACTGCAAATTGGACCAATCAGTTCTGGTGGGACCTAAAATGTAGCCGGACTAGGTAGCTGTCTGAATTCAAAATCTATAGGAACTGTGGTTTGAGTTTTTGCACCTTTTTTACAACTGAAGGGGGAGCTCTTGCTTTGACTGACAGCCAAATCAACCAACCAAAGCTTTTGGATCTTGGGGAAGTCCCGGGCTGCTTGCAGTTTTCGGTTAGAACTAAGCTGGAAGCTGAGCAAGAAAGAGCTGAAGTGATTCTGAGAGCAATCCTGAGTGGATTCGCATGGGAGAACTATGAAAAGGCTGCGAGTTTGGCCTCCATGTCTGTCTGCTGCTCCTGAGAGGGAGAGAAGAGAATTATTTTGGACTAAATCCAAGTTTGTGTGACTAAAGTAAGCTACTGAAGTGGGCCAGGCTCAACCTGAAGAAGACTGAATATTTTTGCTGAATGTGATCGGCCTGTCAGGAGTTCCAGCTACCTCTAAGCTCCCGTTGTGTGCAGAGACTTTGCAATTGTACCCAGGGAGCGCTTTGCCTAGTACAGTAGAATTCCCGTACATGTAAATATGCTATGAGCTGCTAGTGGGTTGTGAGTTAGTTCCCCACTGTGTGAACTGTGTTCTGCTTGCTGGAAGCTGTATCCAGTCCAAAATGGACTGCTTCCAAACTTGTCTCCATGCGGTCTGGGCCTTGCCAGACTGGCCCAGCCAGACTACCCACTGCACAGAGAAGCCATCGACGAGAGACCTGCCTGGGGATCAGTCCCCTGCTCCATACTTGAACAGGACTGACGTCTCTGCGACTTGTGTGGGCCCTGCTTCTCCTGGCATTCCAGATCAACCACCTGCAGTCTTGATTTTCGTCCAGCCTGTGTTCAGTCTTGAGCATCATGTGTAAATACCAGGGTAGCTCCCTACAAGAACAGCTTAATCTGAGTGTGTCATCTGATTGTCTTGTTTCGTTTCTTTTACGAACTGAGCCCTCTGGCTCTGGATTACACACACTGTGTTATGTGCATATTGTGTTTTCCATCACAGGGCCCCAACCAGCTGCAACCCCGGGCAACTGTCCTGGCTAGCCCATCTCTTCTCTACCTGGGTACCCAGAGGTGGACTGTGTGGGGAGACTCAAAGCACATGCATAACTGCTTGATTGATATAACCTTTAAGCTAATTAACCTGATTTTGCCCCTCCCTTGTTCAAGTCCCCTGAATAAATCAGATCTAAATTTTTCTGCATGTAATCTGACTGTGGTTCCAGTTTGTGCTCAAAGTACTGTACTGTTGCTATTTTCTGTGCTTAACCTTATTTTACAGTGGGTCCCCAGGGTTGAGCCAGAGGAACCAGCCCTGGTGGTAAGTGCAAACAATGTGGGTACTTGTGTGGTGTACCAGGGGTATTGTGAAAGTGATTATTGTACAGTGTTCAGGCCACTAGAGGGGAAAGAGGGGGGTTACAGTGTCCGGGAGGGCTGTGCCCAGGTTAGCTTGACCACTACCAACCCTGACCTCCGGGTGGAGGCACCCGTTTCAGAACTCAGGCCCCTTAACCTGCTATTAGCCAAACAGGCAGGGGTAGTAGCCCTTGGGATAGTACCACCTAGGGGTTACATTTTGGAGGCTCACCACTGGGATTTTGTGTCTTCTAGTGGCCAAATTTGTGAATTGCTGTTAAAAATAAATGGCTACCCCAACAGAAGTGGCTGTACACCAGTTGGCAGGGTGGTGTACTGGGCAGGAGATCGACCCCCAAAAATGCTATACTTGTGCTGGATATTCCTCTGGGTACCAATAAGGACACTGTAGAGGGAGTACTTTTCAAGGTTGAATGTTTACAAAACCCTGTGGTGGTGGGTTGACAGGCTAATCTGCTCACCCAGAGTTTCAGGGCGTTAGTACAGTGTAAGGACCCAGCAGACAGTTCCAAAGTGCCACGGACTATCACCCCGAAGGAGCCCTCACTGCCTGGAGAGTGATAACTAAAGACAGTAAAGACCCCGGGGAGAATGAGCCCCCCCCACTATCTGAGACTTTTGAGAAGAAATTTGCTAAGTTGTTGCTGGAGGAAGGGAAAACTGTGGAGGACTTAAAGAAACTATTCCTGCCACCTGGGGGTGTTCCTCCCCCAACACCCCTTCCCGCTCCAGCACCCATTATTGCCCCTTCATCTGTGCCCGAGCCAATGCTGTCTCCTACATATGTACCTGCCATTAGTCATGACTCTTACGGAAGGTTGAGAATCTTCTCCGGCACCCTCCCCACCCCCAAGGGGAGGATGATTGGGAGACCTGGATAGATTGTGTTGCCCCTTCGGCACCTGAATGGCAGCGTGCAGAGGCTGAGAAATGGAAAAGGATCATAGAAAGTTTGAGGGGTTCTGCCCTAGAAGCCATTACATTTCTGAGGTCCACAAACCCTGATGCATCTGCCCAGAAGTACCTATCTGCACTCAAAGGCAATTTTTGGAGCACTGAGTCAGGGGAGAACTTGATGTGGAAATTTCAAGGTACAAAACAATGGCCAGGGGAAAGTTTGTCTGCATATGTTACTCGTCTGGAAAGAGCGCTGCAGAAGGCTTACCGAAAAGTTGCAGTAGCCGGCAGTGACTTAAACCTTGTGAGGTTGCGGCACATATTACAACATGCAAAGCATTCTAAATTACAGCTCCTTCAATTAAGGCTCCCAGATAGAAGGGGTAACCCACCGGACTATTGTGACTTGATAAAAGAACTCCAGGAGGCTGAAGATGAAGAGGGGGGATTGTAATTCTGGGGTGAGCGCAGCCCAAGTGATCATGGCATCGGAAGGCCCTTCCGAAGTGGGGACCAATGAAGGTGTGCCACCATGGGATGAACTGCTGAGGGAGTTCAGGGAAATAAAAAAAGTCTCTTTATGAAGGCCGCTCCTGCAAGTACAGGCACTGACTCTTATCCAACTGCACCTGCTATGGGGGTGGGGGTGTCCACCCAGGCATCTCCTGCTGACAACAGCTTGAAACTTGATGTCTTGACTATGACAGTAAGAGAATTGAAGAGATGTCTCCAAATGCTCACCACACAGACAGAGATGGCACCAAGGTTCTCGGTTGGCAGTACCACCGCCCCAGCTCCCAGTGTGATTCCTCGGCCACCACAAATCACAGAAAACATATTTTGCCATAATTGTGGGAAGGATGGGTACATGAAGAGAGAATGCAGGCCACAAAAGACCTAGATAAAGTTGTATATAGACTTCAAGGCGAGCTTCGGAGAATGAATCAGCGGTCGAGGAGTGCCCAAAATGACCACAGTGAGGGTTTAAGAAGTAGTAACTCAAACCCTATGTGGCTAAATCATCTGTCCAGGCCCTGCTGCTGTCCCTCCAGACTGGTCCAAAATAGTGGGCCCTTCAATGGAGACTACCATGGCTGTGAATGGTATTCTTACTTGGGCTGTGCTGGACAGTGGGTCGCAAGTGACCATTGTATTTAAGGACTGGTATGACAAACACTTATCTGCTGTGCCCTTACAATCCCTGGAAGGCCTACATGTGTGGGTCTGAGTGACAAGTGTCATCCCTACCTAGGATATGTCCACCTCTGGTTGTCATTTCCTGCAGCTGTAACTGGTGTAGAGGAGCAAGTTGAGACACTGGCCTTAGTGTGTCCCCCTGCTGGACTGTATGATGGAGTTCCCCTGTTAATTGGGACCAACGCCCATATGTTTGGGAGACTGGCACAACTCTGTCATGAGAAACAAGGGCAACAGACAGGGAGGCCCCTAAGAATTCCCGCTCTGATCAAGAGGGCCTATGATTTGCAACAGAACCACAAGGGGGTGGGCCAGGATGAACCGGTAGGGGTCGTGTAGAAGAAGGATCCCGATTCAATGGTACTGGCCCCTAACACCCAATGTACCATTCAAGGGGGGGGTCTGCCTCCACAAAGATGTCAAGAACAAAATACTGATGTTGGATGCGCCAGGCGATGGAAAATTGCCGGAAGGATTATTGGTTAAGCCCAGCATCTTGCCAGCTCATGCTCATACCTATGCACGGTGAGTGATGGTTCAGATTCATAATGTGTCAGATCGGGAGATGCAGGTGAACAGAGGATGCACCCTAGCTATGGTACACTGCGCAGACACTGCAGTGTTGCCCAGCAACAAGCACCCTGGCAAGACGGATAGAGTGACTCCCGACTTGTTTGATTTTGGTGACTCCCCATTGCCAGCTGAATGGAAGACTAGAATTAACCAGAAACTTGCCCAGAAAGATCACGTATTTTCATTGAAGGAATGGGACGTGGGATGTGTCCAGGGTGCGGAGCATCACATACGCCTGCATGATGAACGGCCATTTCGAGAGAGGTCTCGACACCTAGACCTGGCAGACATAGATGATGAGAGAAGACACTTGCAGGAAATGCTCACGGCTGGTGTAATACGAGAATCCAGGAACCCATATGCTTCTCCCATTGTGGCTGTGCATAAGAAGAATGGAACAATACGAATGTGTGTAGATTATAGGACCCTCAACAGGCGAACCATCCCTGATTAATACACCATGCCCCGTATACAAGATGCTCTGGATTGTTTGAATGGGAGCAATTGGTTCTCGGTGTTGGATCTTAGCAGTGGATACTACCAGATTCCGATGGCTCTGGAGGACCGTGAGAAGACAGCCTTCATCTGTCCTTTGGGGTTCTATGAATTCCTGAGAATGCCACAGGGGATATCGGGTGCCCCAGCCACCTTCCAGCGACTGATGGAACGAGCGGTGGGAGACATGAATTTGCTGGAATGCCTGGTGCACTTGGACGATGTCATTGTGTTTGGGAGCTCCCTAGAGGAACATGAGAGTCGACTGTTCAAGGTACTAGACCGACTGGAAGATTTCAGCCTCAGGCTGTCCATTGACAAGTGCCAGTTTTTCCAAACCTCTGTGAAGTATGTGGGACACATTGTGTCTACAGAGAGGATAGAGACTGATCCTAGTAAAGTTGAAGCCTTGACTACTTGGCCCCAGCCTCACAATTTGAAAGAACTACAATGTTTCCTGGGAGTCTGTGGCTACAACCGCCGGTTCATAAAGGACTATTCTAAAGTGATTCGGCCACTCTTGAATCTTACCCAGGGTTATCCTCCTACCAATTGAAAATACAAAAAAGAGTCCGGCAAAGAACCAGAGAAAGCATATTTCCACCCAGGTTAACTTTTCAGGTCCCGTTGGACATCTGACTGTGAAGCAGCTTTCCACAAAGTCATATACCAGCTCACCCATGCCCCCATCCTCGCTTATGCTGATCCCACCAAACCCTATGTGCTACACACTGACGTCAGTCTGCCAGGTCTAGGAGCTGTACTGTATCAAGGCCATGAGAATGGTTTGAGACCAGTGGCATTCTCCAGTAGGAGCTTGACCCCCTCAGAGCGAAACTAGCCTGTGCTCAAGTTGGAGTTCCTTGCGTTAAAATGGGCCATTGTCGACCAGTTTCATGATTACCTCTATGGGGCAAAAATATTGGTGAGGACTGACAATAACCCGTTGATCTATGTACAGACTTCAGCCAAGTTAGATGCTACGGGGTACCGGTGGCTTTCTGCATTGTCAACATATGATTATGCTGTCGAATACAGACTGGGCCTGAATCATATTGATGCTGACACCCAATCCTAGAGGCCCATTTCCAAAAGCGGCTGGGTCAGGCTGTCTGAACCTGACATCTGAGCATTGTGCCAAAAGTTTGATAGAAATGAACAGATGTCTACGGATGCAATGGACTGCTTAGCAGATTGCTTGGGCCCCTCTGACACCTGCATACCGGCTGTGTATTGCCACTTTTCTGCTCTAGATATTGGTGCACTACCTCAGTTTGACAATGACAGCATTCAATGGGCTCAGTCCCGAGATCCTATGATTCAGCCAGCAGTTGACACCCTTTGTGCAGAAAAGGATGTGTCCAAGTTGCGTTCCTCTGATCTGCGAACTGCTTTGTTGTTTAAAGAAGGCCCCAGGTTGAAGCTGCTTAATCAGTTGTTGCATGGAGTGAGTGTAGATTGAGGTGGCCAAATAGACAAGCAACAATTGGTCCTGCCCACAGCCTTCAAAGATTTGGTACTGAGGTCCCTCCACAATCATATGGGCCACCTTGGTATCGACCGGACCCTTGACCTAGTACGATCTCGATTCTACTAGCCCAAGATGGGGGCTGATGTTGAGCACCATGTAAGGACTTGTAGTCGCTGCCTGCAGAGAAAAGCCCTGCCTCAGAGAGCTGCCCCACTTGTCAACATTACTACCAGCACCCCAATGGAACTAGTCTGCATAGACTTCTTGAGTTTAGAGAGTGATCAGCGAAACATTGGCAATGTGTTAGTGGTTACAGACCATTTCACATGGTATGCACAAGCTTTTTCCACCAAAGATTAAAAAGCATCTACTGTGGCCAAGTTGCTAGTGGAAAATTTCTTCGTCCACTATGGTGCCCCCCAGTGAATTCACTCTGATCAGAGCCAGGACTTTGAGAGTCGGCTAATCAAAGAAATGCTCTCTCCATGGGGGGTGCAAAAGCCAAGAACCACCCCTTATCACCCACAGGGGGATCCTCAATCAGAACGCTTTAACCACACCCTGCTAGACATGCTAGGCACCCTCCACCCCAAAGATAAGCATAAATGGAGCCAGCAGATTAGCACCTTGGTACACGCATACAATTGCACGAAGAATGATGCTACCGGGTTCTCTCCCTACGCCTCATGTTCAGGAGAGAGGCCCAGCTGCCTGTTGATGTCTGTTTTGGGGTTTCTCCCAATGGGGTCCGAGCCGAAGATTACCTACAATATGTACAAAAACTGAAAGCTCAATTGAACCATGCCTATCAACTGGCCCAGACAATGGCCACCAAAAGAAATCTAGCCAATAAAGAGAGACATGATAGAAAAGTAAAGGCTCAAGAGTTTAGGCCTGGAGACTGTGTGTTGTTGCGAAATTTAGGATTGCATGGTAAACACAAAATTGCTGATCAATGGCACCATCTTCCCCATGTCATAGTTAGAAAGTTGGCTGATTTGCCAGTCTACAAACTGCACCCAGAGAATAACTCCAAAGCTGTCAAGACCATGCACCGTAACCACTTGCTACCTATTGGTCAAGTTATAATTGAGGCTGAACCCGCCGAGATTGATTCCCCCTGGACCAGTGACTCGTGCTGTTGCAAGAAAGAAACAGAGTCAGCCTGCCCCCATGGTTGCCGATTTAAGACTTCCCCCGCAGCAGGCCCCGAATGATAGTGACTGCCAGTCTAACTCGAATGACAGTGAGTGGGATAATGCCTATTACTCCTCATATGAAGTGAGTCAATTGTTTCGTGGAAATCCTATGTTGAATTATGGGGATGAAGCTGGGCCTTCCGGACTGCCTAATGCCCCCGGCATCATCCTTGGAGCCAATGCTCCCTGAAGGTGAAATGCAAAGTATCACATCTGAGGATGCTGAGTCTTTGTGTATTGTGGAACTGTATGATTTGCCTGAAGGAGAGGCTGATGGTATGAGTCTTTCTGGTGACATGACAAAACTTGAGGAACACTATGAGAGTGCTGACAGCCCCCCTTTAGTGCCAGAGCGTCTTCAAAATGAGCCAAGTGTTGTAGAAACAGAGACTACAGAGCAAGAGGCTGACAGTGCTCCCAGCTTGGACATTCCCCTTCATGCAGAGGCACCCCTCACAAGTGATGAAAGCTCCAAGACCATTGCTGAAAGTACAGAGACTGTGGGTGTTCACCCCAGAATGACTGACCAAGCTGTCAAGCCAGTGGTGCGCTTCAGTTACGATTCCCCCGGGAGGCCAGTGGATTTGCCTCTCAATGTAGTCCACAAAGGTGTTTATGTCTCTCAGAGCTCACTGCCCAAATTGAGCTTGACAGCCCATTCCAGGTTACTTGTCCTGCCCTCTCACTATGGTGCCCCTGCCCCATCCAACCCCAAGTTAGCTGATAGGGAAGGGCCCTCTCTTGCATTGTTTAGAGTAAAAGAAGTTATTACATGATTCTGTATAGTAATGTTCAATTTACCTGTGTGAAATATGCATACTGTATTGCCAGAATGGAAATTATATAGTGGAGTACATTGAAATGTATAGTAAAGTGACAAGTTATGCCAATTGATGAATCAGATAGTACTTGTATAGCATGCTAATGGTATAAATATATTGTATATGTTGAATTTTCAATGGTATGATGGTACAGACTTGATGCAGATGCCAAGTTTTCCCAGGTAGGAAAGGGTGTAACCCCCCTACCAATGGGGGTTCCCAAAAAGTCTTCCTTGAGCTTGCCTAAATGCTCACTGTCAGGCTGGTGTCCTACGTTTTAGCAGTTTAAATGTGATTACCAGAGCTTGTATAGCCTCTGTATACTGTCTCTTTAAAAGCTGCCTAATTGCAGCTTAAATAATCTGAGATGGAGCTCTGTTGGAAGATGTAACTATTTGCTGAAAAACATTTAGAATGATGATGATAATGTAGTTTGTCTAACCTGCTTTCTTTGTAGCAAGACTGTTTTGTTTGTCTCCACTATCTTGGTCCTGGACTGCAAATTGGACCAATCAGTTCTGGTGGGACCCAAATTGTAGCCAGACTACAGGAGCTGTCTGAATTCAAAATCTATAGGAACTGTGGTTTAAGTTTTTGCACCTTTTTGCAACTGAAGGGGGAGCTTTTGCTTTGACTGACAGCCAAATCAGCCAACCAAAGCTTTTGGATCTTGGGGAAGTCCCGGGTTGCTTGCAGTTTTCAGTTAGAACTAAGCTGGAAGCAGAGCAAGAAGGAGCTGAAGTGATTCTGAGAGCAATCCTGAGTGGATTCGCATGGGAGAACTATGAAAAGGCTGAGAGTTTGGCCTCCATGTCTGTGTGCTGCTCCTGAGAGGGAGAGAAGAGAATTATTTTGGACTAAATCCAAGTTTGTGTGACTAAAGTAAACTACTGAAGTGGGCCAGGTTCAACCTGAAGAAGACCGAATATTTTTGCTGAATGTGATTGGCCTGTCAGGGGTTCTAGCTACCCCTAAGCTTCCAGTGTGTGCAGGGACTTTGCGATTGTGCCGGGGGAGCGCTTTGCCTGGTACAGTAGAATTCCCGTACATGTAAATGTGCTATGAACTGCTAGTGGGTTGTGAGTTAGTTCCCCACAGTGTGAACTGTGTTCTGCTTGCTGGAAGCTGTATCCAGCCCAAAACGGACTGCTTCCGAACTTGTCTCCATGCGGTCTGGGTTTTGCCAAACTGGCCTAGCCAGACTACCCACTGCACAGAGAACCCATCGACGAGAGACCTGCCTGGGGATCAGCCCCCTGCTCCGTGCTTGAATAGGAACAACGCCTCTGCGACTTGTGTGGGCTCTGCTTCTCCTGGCATTCCAGATCAACCACCTGCAATCTCGATTTTTGTCCAGCCTGTGTCCAGTTGTGAGTAAATACCAGGGTAGCTCCCTACAACAACAGCTTAATCTGAGTGTGTCATCTGATTGTCTTCTTGTTTCGTTGCCTTTACGAACTGAGCCCACTGGCTCCGGTTTACAAATATTGTGTACCTTGCATGTTGTGTTTTCCATCACAGGGCCCCAACCAGCTGCAACCCCGGGCAACTGTCCTGGCTTGCCCATGTCTTCTCTACCTGGGTACCCAGAGGTGGACTGTGGGGGACTCAAAGCACATGCATAACTGTTGATTGATATAACCTTTAAGCTAATTAACCTGATTTGCCCTCCTTGTTCAAGTCCCTGAATAAATCAGATCTAACTTTTCTGCATGCAATCTGACTGTGGTTCCAGTTTGTGCTCAAAGTACTGTACTTTTGCTATTTGCGTGTAACCTTGTTTTACAGGGAGTCTCCAGGGTCGAGCCAGAGGAATCAGCCCTGGTGGTAAGTGCAAACAATGTGGGGACTTGTGTGGTGTACCAGGGGTATTGCGAAAGTGATTATCGTACAGTGTTCAGGCCACTAGAGGGGAAATGGGAAGGGGGGTTACAGTGTCCGGGAGGGCTGTGCCCAGGTTAGCTTGACCACTACCAACCCTGACCTCCAGGTGGAGGCACCCGTTTCAGAACTCAGGCCCCTTAACCTGCTACTAGGCAAGCAGGCAGGGGTAGTAGCCCTTGGGATAGTGCCACCTAGGGGTTACATACACCGTATCATATATATTTTTTAAAATTAGATAAACTTAGACAAATGCAGTATAAGATTCTTCATAATGTCTATTATACACCATATTGTCTATTTGTTTTAATTAGATAAACTTAGACTAATGCAGTATAAGATTCTTCATAATGTCTGTTATACACTATATCATCTATTTTTTTAAATTAGATACACTTTGACTAATGCAATATACAATTCTTCATATTGTCTATTATACATCATATCATCAATTTTTTTTACCATATCACTATTTTTTTATCTCCCCACTTTTCCATTTGCAAGTTATACATCTCTACCACTTGAGAGCACTGTTCCTAGGCCATCTCTAGTTAAAGGGCAAGAATCTTTCTAACTTTGTGACACATCACCTGACTTTAAATCTTACAGGCTGTCAATAAGAAATTGGTGACATTAATCTAAACTGGTCTGGTGACAATGTCAAGCAGTATGAACCACTGTTGGTGGCCCTTGGCCTTACTCAGCTCATCAGTGAACCTACATGAAACCACCCCAATGAGAGTCGAGGAACACTCCTCAATTGGTTTCTGACAAATAGGCCTGATAGGATCTCAGCATCTGGAGTCCTTCCTGACTCCATATCTAACCATTCCCCCATCTACTGCATTTAGTTTCCTCTCCCAAAGTGCCCTATAAAATTATACATAAGAGACTTCCCCCACTTTAACTCTGCTCTCTTTCTTCAAAATCTTGCAACCACAGATTGGGCTCCAGTACTCTGCCATGTACATCACAGGTGCTCTTGATAACCTTCTAAACATCCTCCCCTCTCTGCAGGATAAGCATGCCCCTTGCATCAGAAATAGAGTTAGAGGCACTATCACTGAATGGTTACATGGGGACTAGCTCTCCCTCATGAAAGCCCGTGATAAGCACTGGGGTAAATTTAAAGCCCCGAAGGAATTGTCTGACCACCGTGAATACCGGTGGCTCTGCAACATCTGCAAAAAAGCCACATGTAATGCCAAGAGTGAAGACTGCAAGGCTGCCCTCTTATCCTCTGCTAGGGACCCACGATACTTCTGGTGCAATTAAAACCATAGTCAGGGGTTATAGGCAGTGTGATACTACGGATATGATTGTTGATGGTAGAAATTGCAATAATGCTACTACATTTGCCAATACCTTTAACAAACAATTATCTGATCTTTCGACATACACCTCCCTGTTTGCTACTGACAATGATGAGTCATCTCCTCTAACCATTCCTCCCCTGCAGAATCTCTGTCTCGCCCACCTTTCTATCTTAAGGCAATCCCAGTGAGGGAAACCTACAAGCTTCTTGCTGGCCTTTCTCCTCACGAGTGCTGGTCACGATGACCTTGAACCAAAACTCCTAAGGACTGGGGCCTTTTTGCTTGCGCTTCCCATATTCTTAACCTCTCCCCCACACCACCGGAATTGTTCCTGCAATCTGGAAAGTAGCAAAGGTTGTTCCTGTTTTTAAGCAGGGTGACTGGAAATGCATAGAAAACTACCATCCTATAGTCACCCTGTCTGCTGTTAGCAAGATACTGGAAAAGGTGGTGGAAGTGCAGCTGATGGGCTACATGTCGAAACATACCTGTTACCTGAACAGCACAGATTTTATAAAGGACATAGCACTGGTACAACCCTTGCTAAAGTTACATCTGATATAAGGATTGCCATGGACCAGGGTATGCTGACTGGGGCTATCTTCGTGGACCTCTCAAAGGCCATCAGTCTAGTGAATCACTCCCTACTCTGTACCAAGTTTCACTCCCTTGGTGTTGCTGGTCCAGTCCTAAACTGGTTTTCCAACTATCTCACTGGCAGGCTACAGCTTGTTAAGTACAATAGAGCTCTATCAGAACCTGTTCCTTTCACTATCGGTGGCCCTCAGGGATCTATTCTGGGCCCTATTCTATTTTCTTTTTTTATCAATGACTTTCCAATGGTCCCTACCCATAGCACCACAACCCTATATGCCAATGACCTGGCCCTCCTAGCTAGCTCAGGTGATGTCCTTGCCATAAATCACAATCTACAAGCTGACTTCTATAAACTGCAACATTGGCTCCTGATAAATAAGCTCATGCTGAACTTAAAGGAGAAGACTCCTGTATATGTATGATTTGGATATATCTGATGTATTTATCATACATTACATCAAGTACTATATATAATGTCGATAAGAGATCAGCCATTTATCTTGTTGCAACACATATCTAGAGTTTGAGGCTCTGACACAAGGTAGTAAAATGTCAAGTAAGCCTCCATTTACATGCAAATGAGTCACTTGTAATACAGCCCCTCCCATTCCTTGATGTCACTGCAGCAACAGTGCAGAACAAAACATAAGGGTATCAATGCTGTCTAGCCTGATTTTAGTTTAAGTTTGCAATGGCTTAAGACAGTTCTGTTATGCAACTCACTCAGGGAGTGGTACTTGTAGCCTTAATACTGCATGTGTAGAGCAAATAATACATCTAATAGTATTTCATTCATAGGAAACAAAAGCTGTTTCTCTGTACTGCTCATTTCTCTCTCTGTGAGACAGTTGTAACATGTTGTGGAAAGCAGTAGACTGAATCAGTCAATCAACCAATCAACCAATCAATCAATCAATCAATCGAGCAGACAATCAGTCACTCTGTATTGAACCAGGTGAGCACCCTTAAGAAGATTTGTTACAAGATGAGCCTGGGCAGTTTACCAAAGGATCACACAAGACAGACTTATACACATCCCCTTTCAGCAGCCTGAAAGTGGACAGCTAGATCATTTACTTTATAAAGTGTATTGTTTTACATTTCAAATGCTCCTTAAATCTGAGTTTCTGACTGGAAATACCAAGACACAGAATGCATATGACATGGGAGGAGTGAGCTAAGCAAATACAGGGCACTACAAACAGTGACTGATTAGTTTCTTTACCTACAACAGCTGAGGTGTAGCATTTGATTTGTGAGGGACATCATACTTCAAATGCTGACATTACAAAGCGGGGGCGGGGGGGAGAGGACTGCCACAGCTTATCCTTAGTACCTTGAAAGTGAAGTGCTGTAGCTCTCATATCACTGCTAATGATTTCTAATGGGAATTGGGGCACTTTTAAAGTCATGGACCTGTGGGGCCATCACAGTTTCTAAGGAGGTTAGGGAACTTCTTAAGGGTTAGAGAGTAAGGGACTCTAGTAGGATTTGAACCAGAGTCCCCCAGTGTTTGTGCCTGTGCTTTCCTGGTAACCTAATCCTTGTCATAGCTGAATTCTTTATTGCCTTACAGCAGCCATCCAATCACTGACTGCCTAGTTAAAAAGGGAAAGGGGCCTATTTGCAAGATTGTTTCTCACTGCTGGTGTCATTCAAAATAGACAATGTTAACACACACACACACCATAATACAACAGCTGCATAATACCACTTAAAACTCTTGTTGTACCCAGAGTCATTTATTGGGTAAACTGTTTTTGCTAACAGAAACAGTAACACAACACATACAGGCACTTCCTTATATGAATACTATATATACCTCAAATCAGTGCTGCATCACACTCACATGGTCCTAGTCCCTATTAGACCTGCACTTCAGGATGTGCACAACACTTAAAGGGTTCCTCCATTACTCAAGTGGGGAACCAAACATTGTGGGTTTGGTCTACTGGTGGAACTGCATTTAGTGCAGCACCATTATATGTTGCTCTGATGACATCATCCTCCAGCAACATTGATGGTAAAATGGAGGACAAACACATTGATAACTTTTTGGGGCTGTATATTTTTATTTATAATCTAGATCTGGACAGCAATAGGACTGCTGGCAACTGGAGGAGGCACACAACAGTTACACATAAGGAGTTGGAAAAATATTGGTGTGGAACTATGGGAGACTTCCCCTTTAAGGAAAACTCAACTCATGCTCTTCGGCTCCTCTGCCAAACTCAAACAGTGTCCTGTCCCACTCAATGTCTTAAGTCTTGATGGTGTCCCAGTTGGTACTACATGCTCCTTTAGATACTTGGGAGTTACTCTTGACCCCCAGTTAGACCTGTCTCTACACATTCAAAATGTCTGCAGGGCAACAAATATCAAGCTTAGACTTGTATACCAGGCTCATGGGTCCCTTATTACTGCTGCATGGCTTGCCCTTGCTAAAGGTTTATTCCTTCCCTCTCTCAGCTCAGGGGTGACAACCTTTACCCTCGCTGCAAAAACTAGCCTCGCTAAGTGGGATGTGGCCTATAATAATAATAATATTTGTCACTTTGCCCTTGCCGTCCCTCAACTTACCCATCACTGTGATTTATACAATCAACTACACTGGTTGTCCCCAGGTAATTATTGCTCATTTGTCTTGGGCTGCTTCACAGACAAAATCGTCCACAATGCCACCCTACCCACCCTGTCCAAACTCCTTCGGCCTGGTCTACCATCATGCCAGCTAAGGTCAGCTGACTTGCACCCCCACTTGTCCCAAAAACTTGTACACTATCAGGTGATCGTGCCTTTGCTGTTGGTGCTCCTAGATTCTGGAATACCCTACCTGCAACCATCAGATGTACCCCCACCCATCCCATCTTTAAGAGCTCCCTCTGGTTGCACCCGAAGTCTTTCTCAGTCTGTAACTGTTCCTAGGCTGGTTGATATCGCCTACCCCTGCTTGGACCCTGGTGTGCACCCTCCACTTCCCTGGTCCCCTACCCCCTCTGAGCTCTAGTAAGGGGAATTATCTACCCTGCATGCCCTTCACCTCAGCACTTACCATCCTCAAAATGGGACAAATTGAGCTTGTATTATTTTCACGAAATGTAACTATTGTTTGCTTGTTCTTACCCTTGATGTATATACTTGTACTATATGGAGATAGGCAAATAATACTATCCTATGCCATACAAAAAAATCCTTGTAACACAACAGTAGGCAAATAGAATAATAGATAGGTTCTGGTGTATTACAAGGCAGTAATTCCATCGAGAGGTTTCTTGTGTCCCCAGAACCTCGAGATGGAATTTCTGTGAAACACCAGAACCTATTAGTTATTTTTTGTAATATATGGATGCGAGAAATTTCCAAGTTCTTACTTGTGCTGCTGCGGTCTGCAGAGTTCATCAGACTCAGAGTGTTCCTCGCTTCTCATTTGCACACACCCCAGCTCGATCCATTCCTGCTTCTTTCAGAAAACCCCCAAAAACACACGGTTCATACAGTAGTCGCGTCCGGTGGTCCCAGCGATAGTATTCTGGGGACGGAAGTATAGTATAATTGGGCCGGAAGTATAGTATTACGAGCACCGGAAGTATAGTATTACGGGACTAACTAATCTATTACAAGGATTTTTTTGTATGGTTTTTGGGGGTATTATTTTAAGAATCCATATATTACAAAGTGATAATACCATCATTGGAGACTGATAATACTATCGTTCAGAAGTGATAATACCATCGTTCCACTTCTGAATGATAGTATTATCACAAGCAATCAGCAGCATGAGCTCAATCACCTGCACACTTTAAGCGCGAGCTCTGTATCAAAATTAAAACAGTTTCCTCACAGAAACACTGCTCCTCGGTCGCCGCATAACCGCAAACACGAAACAATGGAAGCTACTAACACGAACACCACCGAAGACAGAATACATTTTGTACAAAACCAGGAAAATGCTAACACTATCAAAAAAATGAATTTCGGCTTAAAACTGCTGCAAATATACCTCACAAAACAAGGTGAGACACGGTCCATTGAAACTATCCCCATAGAGCAGCTAGACTCCATCCTCGCTAACTTTCTGTACCAGTTAAAAAAGCAAGACGGCTCTGAATATGAGCCAAGCACAGTCCAAGGTGTCCTGGGGAGCATCGACAGACACCTACATAAAATTAATTACCCCGCATCAATTTTTCAAAGTCCTTCAACAGTCTTCAAGCAAATACTAGAGATACTAAGTGCTAAGCAAACATATTTTAAAAAACTCGGAATGGGCAACAGGCCAAGACAAGCAGAAGCTCTAACTGAAACAGACATAGGCTTACTGTACACATCGGGCACACTAGGTTACGACTCCCCCACAGCACTCCTTCATATGCTTTTCTTCAATATAGGGCTACATTTCGCCCTACGAACAAGCGAATAATACCTCCTCTGGTGGGACGACATAGTATTAAGTAAAAACATCCAAGGAAATGACTACCTTGAAAATCATGAACGCCAAACGAAAACTAGAACTGGCATAAACATAAGGGATATCAGACCAGTGCACCCCAGGCTATGCCGAAACACCACAAATCCAAATGGAGACACAGTAAGGGCCTACAAACAATGTTCAACACAAAGGCCCCCTGCTATGCTACAACCTGACACTCCATTCTATTTAGCACCAAATCTCAAGCTAAAACCCACCAGCCTACGGTTCAGAGCCATGACAATTGGAGAAAACAAAATTCGTAGCATAATGAAAATGCTACAAGAATCTGCAGGGCTCCCACCAGAAAAATGCATTACTAATCACAGCACAAGAAAAACAGCTATACAAATGTTGATTGACTCCAGTGTACCTCCCACTGATGTTGCCCAAGTGTCCAACCATAAAAACATCCAGTCAGTCAACAATTACAGTACCTTGTCTAGGTTAAACAACAGAAAATATGTGCCATCCTCTCCGGAGAACAACCCAGCACTTCAACAGCTCGTCCAGCACCTCCTCAGCTTCCAGAACCCAGACTTGACACGACGACTAACTCCGTTGCAGTCCCACAGGAAATTACAACACAAATGTCCTCCAAAAGTTCACACATCTCTGCAACTGCAGGAAACATATTTGGTTCACACTGCATTTTTTTTGGCAACGTCGTGATCAACATCCGGAGGTCACCACCCCAACCAAAGAAGCGATGATTCGTCATGTACTCTGACTCAGACTCCGACTAGAACACCTCGCATGCTAAACAAAAAAAAAAATTTAAAACTTAACTGTTTCATGTTTTATTAGCCACAATCATTGGCTCTTCAACTACATTACATTCTGGACTGCTTTACTTCAACATAGTCATCTCTTCTTGTTGCTGATTTTACTACAGAAAACCCATCAGCCAGCACCAAAGGTAAGAAAAAACTATTCCTGGCTCCATATATTACAAAAAAATAACACATAGCTAAGTATGTATTTCTCGGCAGCAATACCATCTCAAGGTTTTGGGGACTTTGGGTACCTCGGCTTCTCTCTCAGTACCAAGTCTAAAACCTCTCAGTGGTATTACTGCCTTGTAATACATACTTAGCTATCCATTATTCTATTTATTTGTTCATCCTGTACCTGTTTATTTGTATCACCCTGCTCATTGTTTGTGTTTCACATTGTTGTAATTTCATCACGTTGTTTCGTAAACCATGCCCTTGTAATCTCCCGGGTCATACCTTAAAATAGGCATTCCTTGTCTAATGAGCTTACTCGGTAAACAAAAGCTAATAAATAAATAAATTTATTGTAGGCAAATTAGAGACACCTGTGTGTGGACGATGTAAAACCCAAGAGGGTACTTTAAGACGTATGTTATAGGATTGCCCCCCCCCCCCATACAGGACTTCTAGAACCATATAAAGTCCACTTTGGATCCCCGATTGGGACTTCAGGAAAATTTTACTCCAGAGTTATGTCTGTTAGGGGCTGGTATTAAACAAGTTTTAGGGCCTCAGAGATTCCACCTAGCTCTTATTGCAGCTGTTGCTAAATTGGGGATCTTGAGACATTGGGCAGACAACCAAACCCCTACCTATAAAGAATGGCATGCTGAAATTGTGATGATATTATGTATGGAAAAATCTGTAGCTAGTCTTTGTCACAACCTTTCAGCATACAAAAATAGATGGGAAAGGCTGTATATCCTCCTTCAATTAAAATAGCTTCAGCCATTTTTTTTGTTTGTTTTTACCCTATATACAGGTATAACAGCAAGCTCCTTGCATTCCTCGCATTAGTCGTGTGACCTTTACGTCAACATCTGATCCTTATTGGTGCATAACTCTCATGCAAGCTTTATTTTCCATTATTATACATTATTCCCACTACTACAGTAAATGCTTGTTTTGGGCTTATATTTTTTGTAGCACCCTTTGGTTTAAGTCAGATATTGTGGGCATTGATGGACTGCTATTATCACCTTACTCTGTATTTCATCTAGTTGAACTTGATGTTATTTATTAGGCCTTGGTGTACCCTGTGTGTGTGTATCTCCTTTGTTTGGTTTAAAAACTTCAATAAAGTTTACTAAGTTTAAAAAAAAATATTGCAGATTCCAACAGCTACATCCTAGTGAGAAAAGTGGGATCCTCTGGAGGGGACTGTGGGATGTTCACCACAGAGTCTTCACTACATGTAGAGACAGTAGAGTTGCTGCCATGATCATAGTAGCTTTCAGCATAATCCCCAGCCTCATCTTCCTCTTCCTGCATTAAGTCAGGGTTACTCATACGCATTGTCAACTGGGTTGATGGGGAGAAGAGAGCACGCCGGCAATAACGGTGACAGCATAGGAGGTGGCTGTGGCAAGGAAGTACCTTGTGGCATCAATGGGGAGTTAGTAATAGGCACCGTCGATGGGCCTCCTGGAACAGGGCGGTCAGGCAATTGGTGAAATAATGTCAAAAAATAATACGAGAACTGCCAGAGCGTCGGTGCCCATGTGGTCGATGGGTGCATCTGGAGGAGTTGAGAGAGGAAGCTGAGTCCCCGACAGCAACAGTGATGCACCAGCTGTACTAGGCCTGGTAGTGCCTGTGCCAGGCCCTGACTTTAGTGTTGTGTTGATGGTTGGGTGTTGCCACCGCTGAAGCGGACGATGTTGCTGAAGAGGTTGTACCTGTAGAATGAAGTTGTGACGTGGAACGCACTGGTGAGGCCTTCTCTTTGTCTTTATCCCAGTGCTTGTGCTGATGACTCCCTAATGCTTTTGTCCCGGGATTTAGATAAGCATGGTTCGGCTGACTGGGCTGGTGATGCTGCAGCCTTGTGCTGGAGCACCTTCTCCAACCTGGCTACTCTCTCTCTTGGAGGAGAGTCATTTCTAAAGCCCCTTTATGGCATTGCCTGGTCATGGAATTGAACCCCCAGCAAATTTTGCAGGCTTTCACATTGTGGTCTGGGCCTAGGCAGCAGATGCAGATGTCATGGAAGTCTTTGGCGTAGATTTTGTTGCCCGCACTCATGGTATCTGAAGAGTTTTGACAGTTTTTTAGATGACATGCAGATAATTGAAAATCATTGTAAAAGTGATTATTTTACTAAGTACTAAAAGAAAAAACAGCAGCTAGTACAGCGGTGTTTCCACAGTGGTCCCGTGAGTCTGATCGATTGCAGGAAAAGAACTGAGGAGAGGAGGAGTGGCCCACGTTTGTATACACGCTGACATCTGATGTCATTGTGGGTGGCCCCAGGATGACTTCTTGCAAACGTTTCTGTGTGGTCCTAGTGCCTGACGGTATAAGTTTCTTAGATGTGGACTGATGAAAGAGATAGCCTCAAAGATCTATTTTTTCAGAAGTGGAATAAGTTCTAGTCTATTATTAAAACTGGGAGCATGGACTGCTCCCAATGTATAGTTCCAAAATCACTCCATTTGTAAAGTAATAAAACAGTATCCAAAGCTCCACCAAGTGGATCCACTTGCACCCTTTCAGTGCCAGTAAAGGTATGATTGGCTGGATCTCACAACTGACAAACATAGTCAGAAAGGGAATTATTCACATTCTCACCTGGGATAGCTCTCAGATGTTTAGAGTGTCGGACCTTCAACTGGCAGATGCTTCCTCTGACATAAAAGGCGGCACATTTACAAGTAGCCAAGTAAACATCTCCAGTGGTACTAAAATAAAAAAGATGGTCCAATAGAAAAATTCTTGGTAGAATTAGCTGTGCTGAAGGAAGTGATATTTATAGCAGGATAAAACTTGCCATGCCACATTTATGGCTACCAGCTGGAGGTTGTGGCAGCAGTGTCAGTTTTGGCTTGGATAGTTGGAGGCTATGGACCAAGCTGTCAGAAAGATTTTGACCTTTTTCTATATCATCCTCACAGTATGGATGTTATATCCGCTAATTCTGGTTCTGTATGTAGCGCATGCCAGTATTTTCTGAGGATATGCTGTACCTCCCTAGAGTGAATCGAAAAGGTAGTGATAAAGTTGGCACCTTTAAAAGCATTTTCTGTTTTAGGGCAATATTCTAAAAAAGACTCTTTAGTCTCTAGGAGTTTGTTTTACCTCATTTTTAATGCTTTCGATATGTGAGGGAGGGAATCAAGGCTACAGAGGAACTGGGTCACCCAGAGGAAAAGGAAGGCCTGGAGGTGCTGTGAGTCATCCTGGAGACAGGTGCTGCGTCCGCTGTCTGCAGCGGGGTAGTGTACAGACTTCCAGCAGGGGGAGAAGTGTTAGATAAGACACTTGGGAAAGACATCATCTGAGTGGCAAGTAAGGGGGAGGTGCTGCTAGTTGGTGACTTCAGTCTGCCAGATGGATTCCATGTCAAAATGGTGATCGCCAAATGGCGATCTCCATTTGGGTGAGTGCACATCGCTGAAAATAAATGACGGCGATGTACATGTGTGGTGACTCCAAAGGTGGCAATAGGACTGTAACATATGTGGGGGGCTGTACCCAACCGCACCCCCCCAACTAAAGATTCTCAACTCCAGGGGTGTGTGTGTGTGTGTGTGTAAAACTTAAAAAAAAAACAAAACTTGGTCTCAATGCAAAAAGTGACGCCCACCCCAGAACTGAACACAACATCCTCCCAACCCTAGCCAGCCACTCTCACCACCATATGGCCAGTTTGGTAGCCCAACGCCACACTAACTCCCACATACTCTCCTTCCCCTTCCACCCCTCGCTTGGTGAGGTCCCTCCCCCTTGCGTGCTGTACTTCCTGTTGCCCTCCTTTGCCCACTGTGGTATCCTATCGCTACCCTGCCAGGTGGCCCAGAACACAGGCGTCGTGATTAAGTCACGATTTTTGCAGTTGCTCAATCACGGTTGCTGTGTTCACAGGATATCACCAGATGTGACGTGGAGCCTTCCAGCTGCAGCTTTGTCAAGGAGCAGGGGCATGGTTGACTTCTTACAGGGGAGATTTACTCAGGCAGACAATCAAAGAACCCACTAGGGATGGGGCAGTGCTGGACATGGTGCTTACAATTTACTGAACTCCAACTTACTATCATAACCTGGTTGTGCCCCCATGTATTAACCTGTGCCTTCTTGAAAACTACTCTGCTTTTAAGTTTTAACCACTTTTTTAGGAAAATCTTTGTTAGTATGTTTAAATTTTACCTTTTGCATTCATAACCACTTTAAACCTTAGTGTCTTTTGACAGCAGTACTCAGTTCTAATGTCTTCATGGATGTTGCTGCCATTTTTATGTTGGCTTGCCGCAGGCAAAGCCAACATATAGGGAGAGTGCAGATTTGGGGGCGTGGCCGCTGTTGGGCGAATGCAGGGCACACATCAGTAGGTGCGTCCCTCATTCCCCAATCAGCCTGCATGGCACCACCACACCATGCATACATAATGGTGTGAAGCACATCAAACCAAGGACGCTGCAATCATCATCGCGGTGGTCCTTTGCTTGATATCTCGCTATAGATATAGCCGTAACGGCGAGCGGCAACCCCCGTGTTTGGCATGCGGCTGGGGGCCCACTCTCCCGTCGGCATCCCCCGCAAATGTGGAATGCCGAGGGTGCCCAATCACCCTCAGCTCGTGCTCCTCCGACTTTGTTTGCGGTAGGGTGCCCAATCACCGGCGGCATTCCCCGGGTTGTGTGCCCGGCAGTGCTAAATCCCCGTCGACTACTGCCCAAATCCTTTAGGTGGCACACTGGGAGCCCACCCAGAGTGCCAAAACTGTCCGACGTTTTCTTTTTTACCCTAGAATAAAAACCGTCCCTCGTAGTCTGGGTCTGCCCTCCCCCCACCACCGCACCCTGCTTCCCCTCACACCCCACCCCATACTTACCTCCGGACTCTGATGCGGCGATCTTCAGTGGACCGGGAACACGTCTGCACTCTTCAAAGCCGACCGCGAACTGAGGAAATGCCGGTAAGCTGTATAATGGAGTGAATAGGGTTTTTTCAACTTTGTTGCATATCTCAGGCATTTCTTGGAATTTTTGCACCAAATTTTCAACATGGGGTTTTGGGGCCCCTCCTCATGAATTCTGTCACTGTCATGGCGTTAATCGGCCTCGAAAGGTGATTTCACAGTCACTGCGCGAAATCACCTTTCGGGGCCAATGCAAGGAAATGACAGTAAGCGTATTCATGGTGCCCTCTTAAAAAGCCTAAGTTCCAAATTTGGTGGAAAAAATCCAACAAATGCCTGTTTTACGGGCGTGCGTTGCACAGTTGCTACGCAGGCTCGTAACTTCGCACATTCACAATATTTTACTGCCGGATTTTCAGCATTGTAATTTTGTACACCTCCTTGTGAACAGTACAGCTGTCATTTCACATCCTGCCGAAATGTGTTTCCGCACTTCCGGTGCACAATAGCGCAGTCGCTGTGGGAAATCAGTGTTTGGGCCAGATTATGAAAATGACAGTTCATGAGCAGAGGACCTAAAATGCCTATGTTGAAAATTTGGTGATGATACTCCATAAAATAACTGTGTTACGAGTGTGCATTGGCAGATTGCACGCACGCTCGTACCGTCGTGCATTTGTGATATTTTCAGTCTGGATTTTCACTATTGACATTTTTCCACACCTCTTGATGAACAGTACAGCCGTCATTTGACATATCCTGCCCAAAATGTGTTTTCACACTTCCAGCGCAGAATAGTGTGGTTGCTGTGCGAAATCACTTCTTGGGACACTTTGAGGAAATAACAGTGACACTGTACATGAGCAGAGGTGCTAAAATGTCTATGTTGAAAATTTGGTGCCGAACGCCCATAAAATGTCAGTGTTGCAAGCGTGCATTGCATATTTCCCACACACCCTAGTAGCTTCGTAAATTTGGTATATTTACATGCCACATTTTCAACACTGGCATTTTTTTACACCTCCTTATGAACTGTACAGCTGTCATTTCTCACATCCTGCCCGACATGTTTTCCCGCACTGCACTACCAAACACCCAAAGGGACACCCTAATGCTTGTCACTCTCTGCAGGGTGGGGGTGGGTTGGCATCAGTTCAATACTTCACTGCCATTCCTATGATGCATCTGTCTAACTCCTGCACTACCAATGCCAATGCCAGCAAGCCAACATTCGGCATTGACAAATGCTTGTTTAGACTCATTTCAAATAAGATTTTTCTTACTCACTAAAATGCTCAAGTCTTCTGACTTGCGTTATGCTTTCTGTTAAAAACACTTTAAGACATTTATCTGTGGTTAAGTTGTTTCGTATTAAAACTGGTGTTGTAGCAGAGTTTCTCTCTCTTACACTTCAGTTTACAGGTTGTAACTTACCAGAAGCAGCATTTCCTGCCTGCTCTTTCTGGCATTTACCTGCGCACTGAGCTTGTGTGCTAGGTTACTTTTATGCTAGTGCTGGAAGGATGGTGTGTAACACATGGGGGGTGGCATGTAATGATGACATCAATGCCACTGGCCAGCCCTGGGCGTTGGCCATTGCTTAGCTGTAACAAAAAATATATATGTTTATATAACAGGCTGGCCAGGTCCATCCTCTGATGAAGCCCTTTAAAAGGGTAAAACGTCACGTGGTGTTTGGAACATGGCCAAAATCTGAAGTAAATCTGGAGAATAAAATTCTGAAGAGAAATACAATATATATATTGGTGTGGCTAATTTTCAAAATATTGTATTTTGAGATCTCTAGGGAAGTGGCTAAGGTGGTGAAGAAAAAAGGGCGGCATTCAGGAGGTATAAAGAAAAAGAGGAAGGAGGACAGGGAAGTACACCAAGTAAAACAGAGGGAAGCAGAAAATGTGGTCAGGGGAGTAAAGACACAGAGGAAAGGCTAGGCAAAGGAGTAGCTAAAGGTGATAAGGCTTTCTTCAGATACATCAGTGAGAAAAGGAAAGCAAGGGGAGGGATAGTGAGGATTAGGAGGTGGCATGGGGAGACTACGTAGAAGAGGACCAAGAAAAGACTGCCATCCTAAATAGATACTGATGCTCAATCTTCACAGTGCAAGGGGGATGGACCTCCAAGGAGTAGCAGAAACAAAGGGGGGATGGGGGGGCACAAGTCCATTTTCACAGGAAAAAGTCCAGAAGAAACTTGCAGCTCTGAAGGTGGAAAAGGCTATGGGAATATACAGGATACACTGAAGGGTACTAAGGAAACTCAGGGAGGTGCTAGCTGCCCCACTGATGGCCTTATTCAACAGTTCACTAGAAACAGACATGGTTCTGGAGGACTGGAGAAGAGCAGACATGGTCCCTCTACATAAGAGTGTCAGCAGGGAAGAGACTAGCAACTATAGGTCAGTCAGTGTCACTTCAGTGGTGGGGAAATTAATGGAAACCCTGCTTAAGGAATGGCTGGGCTGCAAGACCACAGACAGCATGGATTCATGTGGGAGGTCATGCCAGATTAATTTGATTGATTTCCTCAATGGGGTGACCTGTGAAATAGATCAGGGAAGGGCAGTAGCTGTGGCCTATCTGGACTTTCACAAGGCCTTGACACTATGCTGCTCAGGATACTGTAAAAGAAATTGAGCAGCCTTGGGATGGGCTCTAAAGTGTTGAATTGTGTTAGAAACTGAGCAGCTCTTTACTGCCTGGAGCACTTTTTGAAATCCGAGCTTTCCATTTCTTAACCTTGATACAGAATTATTGCCCAGGCAAAACTGAGTTAATGGAGAGGTGTCAGAGAGTGGTGGTTAACAGCACTAACTCTAATGATGGCAGACTGACCAGCAGAGTGTTGCGGGGCTCAGTACTGGTACTGGTCCTCTTCAATGTCTTCAGAAGTGACACTGCAGAAGAACCAGAAGGAAAGGTATGCCTTTTGCAGATGATACTACATTCTGTAATAGGGTGGACACTCAGGAGGGGGTAGAGAAAATGCGCAGGGACTTTGGGAAACTCAAGGAGTGACCAAGAGCATGGCAGTTAGGGTTCAGTGCCAAAGGATACAAAATCGTGTACCTAGGGCATAGGAACCCAAGCAAGAGAGAGCAGAAAGAATGTGCAGGGGTCTTGAGAAACTCAAGAAGTGACCAAGAGCATGGCAGTTGAGGTTCAATGCCATAAAATGCAAAATCTTCCACCTAGGGCATAGGAACCCATGAACAGAGTATAGAATGGGGGGGGGGGTACTGACATCACTAGACAGAAAGGGATCTGCAGCTAGCAATGAAAAACTAAAATTCACTGTACATGCAGCCCCCAGTATATTGGATTTTTGGATAATAAAGTTATTAAAGCAAATAATGCCATTGCAACTGATCTGTATAGGAAATATGCAGATCGTAACTTTGTTTTACATTTTAATAGTTGCCATCCCATGCATACAAAAATGAATGTGCCAAAAAGTCAGTAGTACAGAGCCAAACGAAACTGCAGTAGTGACGCAAGTTTCCAGGAAAAATGCTTTGGATTTGGATACTAGATTTGCTGCCAGAGAGTATCCAAAGATGTCACTGAAAAGGCAAAAACTTCAGCATTGGAAAAGGAGAGATCAGAACTATTAAACTACACAAACACTACAAATGTGGAAAGTGAAGAGAATCTGAACTTTGTTTTGACTTAATCCCCATAGTCTCATTTGATTCAAAAGATTATTGAAGATAATTGCCACATTTTAGAGACAGATAACTCACTCAGGGGAATATTTAAAAAAAAAAAAAAAAAAAAAAAAGGATTCGGAATGGTTTACAAGAAATTCCAATACTGGGGTCATTGTGACACAGATTTACCATGGTAACAGTATTCAATCCAACAGTACAAATAGACAGCTAAGTGGGACACACACACATGTGGCAGTTGTACCTGCTGCAAGTTCTTCAAAAAAAGTAATACATTTACCAGTGCCAAGGTTACCAAAACCTTTGAGACAAGAGATCTGATTACATGCGGAACGGAGGCTGTTATTTATTTGGCCACTGGCAACTGCAAAGCCTTTTATAAGGGGCAAGACTATTGGACCCTTTTGTAAAAGAATAAGGGAGCATATGAGAGCCATTGAGAAAAATGATAAAACAAATACACTGGCACAGCATATTGCAAAAACTGAAACTAGTCACTCTTCTCTCTTTCAGGGACTCGAAAGAGTGTCAGTTGGTGCACGCAGTTGGGAACTGGATAAAAACGTTTGAGAGGTGAATGCTTCTAGCACTATAAACTGGATTCTTTGACACAGCAAGGTTATAATGATCATTTTCAGCTTTCTCCTTTCTTGACAGACTAAGCTTTATGAAACTTACAAGAAACTTGTAAGAAACTACCGTGTAATTTGTCCTTATTTACTGAGTAGATTTTCCTTTTCCCTTTGACATAGCGTCATCTGAGTGTATTACCTCCTTATGCTGTACATGCCCCCAACATATTCTTGGCGGTTTCCTCTATTCTCCCATCCTTCCCTCCCTCTAATTAGTGTTTTCCTCACTCATTCTCTATTTCCCTTCTGCTCCTCCCATTTTCAGAATTTTTGCACTTTTAAGTCTGTATAGCAATTTTTACCTGAATGACCAATATGGTGCTGTTTTTTGTGTATGGAACTGCTTTTTATGTATGGAACTGTTTTAAATGTTGCGCCGTCACTTTATTTGTATACACTACATAAGGCTCACAGTTACTGATGAGACCTTGCCTTGAAAAGTGCGAGAGATGCAAAACTGTTGACACTGGTCAGTGAGCGAGGTGAGAGTCTTTTTTATGCTGTTGCCTGTTCGGACATAGTCTGCACCAGTACTTATGGGGATGTTAGTGCTTGGTTCTTGAAGAGGCACTGCACTGAATTTTGTCTTGAAGCACCCAGTTTACCTGGGAGCTGCCGCTCTATGCTTCAAACAACTCCACGCAGTTGCACTCCAGTGATAATCTCAGGGAGGTGCTGCTGAAAGCGGTGGCTGACCCTTCGAACTGCACAAACCAGGAAGCACATCAGCTGCACTTCGAGGACCAAAGAAAAGGCTGTGCACAAAAAACAACTGCTGAGCTCAGTTTTGTTTGCCAGAGCTCTAGCATGAATAAGTAGTGTGAACAGTCAGCATTACACCTCACACAGTGAAATTAAAAAAGGTTTAATTTCACTGTGTGAGTTATAATGCTGTCTGCACTGCACTTATACGTCTGAGCTCTGGCAAATAAAATTGATTTCAGCAGTTGTTTTTTTGTGCACAGCCTATTCTTCGGTTCTCTGGAGTGCAGCTAAGGCCCTTCCTAGCTGCCATTCTAGCCTTTGGACCTTGGGATTATCATAACTGGAAACCTTACAGTGGCAGGGCAGTATGACAGAGTAGTGAGTAGGGCAAGTGGGATGCTGGGGTGTATAGGAAGGGATAACTCCAGTAGGAAGAGGAGGGTGGTGTTGCCACTGTATTGCTTGCTGGTGAGACCTCACCTGGAGTACTGCATCCATTTTTGGTGGTCACACCTCAGAAAGGACATAGACAGGGTGGTAGCAGTCCAGAGGAGGTTGACTAAAATGATGTATGGTTGCACGAGAAGCCCTACAAGGAGAGACTGGGGTATCTTAACATTTACACCCCAGGAGAGAGGAAAACGAGAGGGGGCATGACAGAGACCTACAAGTACCTCATAAGGGTGAAAAGGGTGCAGGAAGGGAGTCTCTTTCAAATGGGAAAGAGCACCAGGACGAGGTGGCATGCAATGAAGCTGGGAAGGGGGGGTGGAGTTCAAGAAGGATGTGAGGAAGTACTACTTCACTGAACGTGTGGTAGACGCCAGCAGAAGTAGTGGAGGCAAAAACAATGGGGGACTTCAATTAAGCGTGGGATCGACATAGGGGAATATTAGTAAGTAGGCAGGGAGGGGGAGAATCGTAGCAAAACAAGAAAACCGCTCTAAGGAAATGTATTGCTGGAGACCAGATAAGCAGTAAAGCAGTGGAAAAATTTAATCACAGCCATGGAGTACACATAAAAAAATGACAACCAACACCCTGCCCTTTGAACCAGACGGTCCTTCCTCAGGGAGTGGGACCACAGCTGCCAGATACATCTTACGAAGTGCTTAGTTTTTTGTTTTTTTTTTGCAATTAATGTTTTATTAAATTTTAAATGGTGCTTAGTTAAAGCTGTAGTCTGCCATAAACATGGAAGCATCAGCTAGACAAACATCAGTGAATCAATGTGTTACATATTAAAATATAATTACCCCATGTATAACAGTGAAAAACAATATTTTTGGCACTTCCACTTTTATGGGGCACTGCAACTTTAACTAAGTACTATTTAAGATAAATCTGGCTGGTGTGGCCCCACCCCTGAGGAAGAATCATCATTGCTCGATGTGCCGAGGTGTTGGTTGCTGTTTTTCTTGTGTACTCCAGGATTGTGATTAAAACTTTCCACTGCTTTACTATCTATTTGGTCTCTAGCAATACCTTTCCTTGGTGCGGTTTTCTTGTTTTGCTATAGTTTGGTGTTGTTTAAAACTGCTGCTACTTAGTCCAGCTTTGCACCAGGAACTTTTGTTGCTCGTGTCTGCTTGTTTTGTTGTCCTGGCAGCACAGATGCCATAACATAGGCATTCACTGTAGCTAGTATCACTAGCCTTTGTCTCAGTGGACTGGCTGGTTCAGTTGCCTGTAGTATAGCTTAGGTTTTTTTTTCTGATTTTTGCAGTGGCTTCTTTTCTTGGTATTTCATACCATTTCATGGAGGTGTTACAGCACTTTTGATGTGTCCTTGGAGGTTTGCGAATGTGATCCAAAGTGGAGCTCCAGCTACCAGAAAATGATTTCCCTTAACAGGTTCCCTAGCAAGGGATGAGATTGGATACAGATTCTGACTCAGATTGTTAGGTTCAGTCAGACACAGGGAATCCCTGCATTACACCCAAGGACTTTGAAACTATGGCAACATTAGTTATACACAGAGAGGGGCCGGGGGTATCTTCTCAGATGTCTTCTAATCCGGCTCCAAAACCAGGCATCATTACATGATATCTTCTAATGTTTAGAAAAACTAAATATTTCAGAAACAAGCCTATATATAATACAGTAAGCCTAAAAAATACACAAAAGGAATGGATCCCAAGGGGCCTTCAAATTGATAAGCCCCTCCGTGTCATCTTTTTAAAATATATTTACAGAGTACTCTGGGGAAAGAGCAGGAGATTTCTGTTCGAAGACTTCAATATCTTGATCGACTAAGACACTGAAAAACATAGTGAAGTTTTGCAGAAAATTGAGAAGACAAAGGCCGATCTCCTCACAGAAAACACCTGAATTTGAAGACCTGAACAACAAACTTGTGAAAAAGATTACAAGCCATTAAAAAGGAGGTGATAAGCTATAAGTAGAACAAATTTAAGAGAGACAGCTCTGACTATTCCTCGCACATTGTCTACAACTGATATAAGAACCAGGCTCAGTCCGAAAGAGGCAGATCGCGCAGTAGACATCGCCAGTATAACCAAAGGCAGCATTCTTGAACCAGATCTTTCAACAGAGCTAGAACACAGAGAGATAAACCAAACAGAAATTGTAACATTAACAATACAGGCAATACTGCACTGTCTGACCACTCAGTTTCTTTTTCAGAAGAGAGACAAGGCTCTCAACTGGACCAGTGAGAGGATCAAGCCAAAAAGAGACGAAAAAGCAGAAGAAGGAAAAAACCTTAAAAAATCAAAAACTAAAAGGGGGTGTCGAAGAGGACAAAAACACAACACAAAAATAGCAAAAAGCCAACAAGCACAACCTGAGGACAAAAGCATAGTCCTGGACAATTCTTCTATTGCCCTTACTGAAGTCCAGGTCAGCATCATATCCAAGGGCCTCACTTTCGTTCCCAGTGAGAAGGCTGATGAATTTAAAGTAGATCTTGAAAAGACCTACCACAAGTTACATCTCAACAAGAAACGAAGAATAGGTTATTCATACCTTGGAACACTGGGGAACAACACCCTAGATGTAACATCTACTTCCCAGCCCACACCCACCACATAGAGTCCATCAAGTGATCTAAGTATCCCAATTTCAAATAATATCGATCCTCAGGAGACACTGGAATGGTTCAGTCAAGAAGGAGAATACCTCAACTTGGATTATATGAACCATGAAATGTCTGCCTCTAAATGCACTAATTTTAAGCCAAAATCCATTTTGTTTTGTCCTGCCATAGTCACTTTTGAAAACTCAGTTACCAAAAATGAGGATGCTGTCTTTTCTGAAAGGTAGATATACCATCAATCAAATCTGACACTGGCTGAAAGTGAAGCTCTGCAACAACTGAAAATGAATACCAACATCACCATTTAACCCTCAGATAAAGAATGGGATGGTCATATGATGGACACATTGTATTATTTACAAGAGACATTATGTCAGCTCAACAATGTCAGCCAGCACAGAAAATTGAAAGAGGGCCCCACACTGGACTTTCAGGCTAGGCTACATCACTTTTTGGATGGGTCATATACACTTGGCCATAGTACTAATCCAGAATTGGAATTCCTGAAGTGCAAGGCCCATACAATGCTAACTTTTTATATTCTTCTTAAGGTACATAAAGACCTTCAGCACCCTCCTGGTCATCCAATTGTGTCCTCAATTGGATCTCTTTCAGAAAACGTCTCTATATTCATACTGTAGATAGTTTTCTCCAAGATATAGTGGTTACCTTACCATCCTATCTGTGGGACACCATGGTGGTGCTGGAGGTCTTTAGCAAATTATCAATGGGATGCTGGTTACTCGTGGCTCACAGTTGATGTGAGTTCTCAATATACCAGCATCCAACATCATTTGGGACTAAGTGCTGCTCGGTTCTTTATGGATAAACTTGACAATGTCGATATCTTGGTTTCTAAATTTGTGCTAATTGCCCTGGTCTTAATTCTGAACATGAATTACCTTATTTTTGACAAGCAGTTTTATGTCCGGGGGTGTGGGACTGTGATGGTGTCATTGATGGCACCATCTTACGACAACCTCATGATGGGTTTTTGGGAGGAAGTGTTCATCTATGACCCCTTTGCCAGCCCCTTTAAATACAGAATCATCTATTGTGGGCATTCTATAGATTACATTGTGGTCACCCAGCAAGGCACCCAACGGGATGCTACTGATTTTGTTAACTTCATCAGTCACAATGATTGGAAGCTCATATTCACAAATGCCTGAGGTATTAATTCTGTTCATTTTTTTATCTTACTCTCACAGGTACACTGAATCAGATTGTGCAAACAGAGAACTATAGAAAACTGAGCTCAGGCAACACTCTCCTGAGGGCTGAAAGTTCTCCCCGCCAACACCTGATTAGAGATACGCCTTAAGGTCAGTTCCTGTGGGTTTGCGGAAGTGTTCAGAAACCTCTCGTCATGATAAGTATCCTAGTGACCACAAGAAGACATTCCTACAAAGGGGTATGACTCTAAACTTGTAGAAGTGGCCCAAGTTAGAGCACTTAACAAACAATGCTCAGATCTTCTCATCCTCAAACTCATACGTGAATCAGATAACAACTGTCAAGTTAATTTTACTGTAGACTACAATGCCACAGCCCCACTTGTAGCATGTTTCTTAAAAAAATGTTTGGGAGTATTATCAGCAGACCCAGATCTTCGTTACTCAGTGGGAAACTGCCCATGGGTAGTTTATATAAAAATTCTAGCATCAAAGGCACTATTGTAAGAAGTCATTGGGAGAACCCTTGCTCACCTCCACCGCCTGACTGTGTTTCACGTCCACTAGGATTCCACCATTGTAGCACCTACAACATTTGTTCCTCTGCTAGTCAAGGACATGTTTTCACCAGCTCCTCCAATCATTTTATGTACGAGATCAAACATTTAATCACCTGCAGAATTGAGTTCGTTGTGTACCCCATTTGGTGTACATATTCTACCCTTTATATAGGTAGAACTTTCAGACCCGTGAAGGATCAGAGATTCAAAAAAATGTCCACACCATTACCAGTAGGAAAGCAGATACACCCATTCACCTGCATTGGTCCCGCTGTCATAGTGGAGGTCCCAGAAACATGTGCTTCATGGCTCTCGACCATATCACCATGAGAACTAGGAGAGGTGACAGGCTCAACAATTTGCTCAGAAGAGAGGGCTGCCTGATATACATATTGGAAGCGTTAGTGCCAAAAGGGCTTAATGAAGACTGGGATGTCAGCCCCATTTTGAGATGACTCCACATTATTCCCTAATATTCTGCATTATTCTCTCTCCAACCCCCAATGATCTTTAAGATTTTGTATATTAACTTTCTCATTTAGCTTTACACTAACTTGTGTTTGTTTCTCTGTTTTTCAGTTTTGTTTCAGGCATCCAGCTCCAAGATTTATTCTCCTGGAATGGACTTTGTCATGGACTTTCTTTGCCCGCTTTGTATTCCCCTATTCTTTTTAGCGGTGCATTGTACTTAATTATGAATCCAGCATGGGTATTATCCCATATCTTTTGTGTATTTTTGTGACTTTATGGATTGGTACATTGTTCTCCTCATTCGAATATTCCCTGAATATTTGTTTTCCACCCTGTTTATCTTTAGTTTACAAACCCGTTTTTATATTTTTTAATCACTGTTGTACTTGGAGTATTATGTTTTAATATGTAACACATTAGTTCCTTGATGTTTGTTTGTCTAGCTTATGTTTCCGTGTCTATGGCACACTACTAAACACTATTTAAGATGTATTTGGCTGGAAAGGCTCCACCCCCTGAGGAAAAACCATCTGGTGTGAAGTGACAGGGTGTTGATTGCCATATTTTCATGTGTACTCCACGATGGTGATTACATTTTTCCACTGCTTTATTGCCTAGTTGGTCTCTGGCAATACTTTTCCTTAGCTTGGTTTTCTTGTTTTACAACAGTTAAGTGTTGTTTAAAACCTATGCTACTTAGTGCAGTGTTGTGCTGGGAGCTTTTTTTCTTGAGGGGAATGTAGGCCACGTCCATTGCCCCACCCTAATCTATTTCCCTGGTCATCCAGTCAAAGAAATCTATCAGATTTGTCTGATATGATCTACCACCATGAATCCGTGCTGCCTTGGCTCTTGTAACCCACTGGATTCAAGATACTTCACAGTCCTTTCTTTTAGCAGTGACTCCATTGACTTCCCCACCACCAGTGTCAGGCTTAGCATCTCACTGGCCTTACCAACTGCCTTGTCGCACTGTCTTGCCACCTTGAGTTTATCAGTTATGATTACTTCCAGGTTACTTTCCTGTTTGGTGACTGTCAGTTCCTTTTCTCCCATGCTGTACTCCGCCTCTGGGTTTCTGTGCCATAACTGTGTGATTTTGCACTTTTTCACATTGAAACCCAGCTGCCGTGCCTTAGACCACTCCTCCAGTTTTCTTAGGTCTCTGCACATTCTTCCCACCCTTTCTGGAGTATTTACCCTATTACAGATTTTGGTGTCCTCTGCAAAGAGGCATACCTTCCCTTCTAGCTCATCTGCAATGTCACTTATAAAGACATTAAAGAAGACTGGTTCCAGTACTGAGCCCTGAGGCAACCCACTGATGACCGTCTGTTCCCCAAAGTGAACTCTGTTTTCCATCACCTGTTGTCACCTTTCCCTTAACCAATTTCTTACCCAGTTTACCACCTTAGGACCTACCCCTAAGCTGACCACCTTCCTTATGAGTCTCCTGTGTGGGACGGTGTTGAATGCCTTACTGAAATTTAAGTAGGCCACGTTCCATTGCTCCACCCTGATCTATTTCCCTGGCCACCCAATTTAAGAAATCTACCAGATTTGTCTGATATGATCTACCACCATGAATATGTGCTGCCTCAGCTCTTGTAACCCACTGGATTCAAGATACTTCACAGTCCTTTCTTTTATCAGTGACTCCATTGACTTCCCCACCACCAGTGTCAGGCTGACTGGCCTATGGTTGCCAGCCTCCTCGCTGCGTCTGCTTTTATGAAGCAGGACTACATCTGCCATCCTCCAGTCCTCTGGAACCACTCCTTTTTCCAGTGAGTTGTGGAATAGGGCTGTCAGATTTGCAGCCAGTACCTTCCTGAGCTCCATCAACACCCTTGGGTGTACTCTGTCTGGCCCCATATCTTTGTCCACTTTTGGATTTGTGAGTCCATTCAGGAGTGTCTTCTCTGTAAAATGACTTGTGTCTACCTCCTTCCCCTCTCCTTCTGTTGCTTTTATGTGTCCCATCCCCTTCCTCTTCCTATGTGAAGACTGAACAACAATATTTGTTAGGGATATCTGCTTTTTCCTGATCCTTTTCTGCAGTCTCCCCGCACCCTTCTTAACTTTACAGTCCCTCCCCTAGTCTTCCTTTTTTCACTTAAGTACCTAAAAATGTCTTTTCCCCTTTAGTACCACTTGGACTATTTTTTCCTCACCTCTTTCCCTTCTTCCCTCTGCTTCTCCTGACACTACTCCCTGTCCTCCTCTCTGTGTGTCTCTTTATACCTCCTGAATGCTGCCCTTTTAGCTTTTACCTTTTCAGCCACTTCCCTTGAGAACCATATCTGTTTCTTTTTTCTCTTGTTTTTGCTCACTTCCTTTGTGAAGAAGTTTGTTGCCTTCACTATGCCTGCCTTTAAATTAGCCCACTGTTCTCCACCCCACCAATGTCATCCCCCTTGCTAGGTTGTCTCTGTCTGTAGTAATATAAGCAGCTGTGTTCTTCACAACAATAAACATCCAAAAATCTCTTATCCTCTCAGAAGACCTGGTTTTACTAGTACATGCTTTGATGACATCCAGGCTTGACTACTGAAACACCCTATACCTGAATGAAAGGTGTCCTTCGAGAGCTGCATTTGATGCAGAATGCATTGGCCAGGTTAGGTCTTCTCATGTGAAACTGGTCCTGCGTGAGTTGCACTGGCTGCCAGTGAAGTGGCTTATCAACTCCAAGGTTGGACTACCATGAACTGCACTGGCTGCCAGTGAAGTGACTTATCAACTTCAAGGTTGGATTACCATGAACTGCACTGGCTGCCAGTGAAGTGGCTTATCAACTTCAAGGTTGGACTACCATGAACTGCACTGGCTGCCAGTGAAGTGATTTATCAACTTCAAGGTTGGACTACCATGAACTGCACTGGCTGCCAGTGAAGTGACTTATCAACTTCAAGGCTGGACTACCATGAACTGCACTGGCTGCCAGTGAAGTGACTTATCAACTTCAAGGTTGGACTACCATGAACTGCACTGGCTGCCAGTGAAGTGACTTATCAACTTCAAGGTTGGACTACCATGAACTGCACTGGCTGCCAGTGAAGTGGCTTATCCTCTTCAAGGTTGAACTACTGACATATAAAGCCCTTAATAGGATGGGGTTCAGGCTATCTGATTGAGTTTCTTCATTTGTCCTCCTGCCTTCTCTGCTACACTGATGCAGGTCTCTTGTCGTACCCAAGGCCAGTTTGAAATCCTTGGGGGACTTGGCCTTTGAGGTTGCCAGTCCAGTGCTATGGAACTCATTCCCAAGAGCCCTGAGAGAGGCCCCATCAGTGGAGGCCTTTAAGAGGGGGTCTAAAAACATACCTCTTTAAAGAGGCTTTTGAAAACATCTGAATGCCCTGTAAACCAATCATTCTGCTAATGCTGGTTTATATTCTGTTATTTATTTTGTTATGCTAATTACATATTTTAACTGTGAGTACAGGGTAAATTATACACTACTTTCTGTGCTCTTTGAAAGGCACTCTGAGCATTCAGGGAAAGGCACCATATCAGATAACACTACTACTACTACTACTTAACCAGGACAAAAAGCAGAGATGGACCAAAGGGACCTTGGTTTGATGTCACATCTGAAGGATGTACACACGAGAAGGTTTGCAGGGAAAGCGGGGATATAATTATAACATACAAATATCTCTGCAGGTTAAATGAAGTGGATGGCATGGAATTGCTCAGTATAAGTGGGGACGCAAGCACCGGGCCGGCAGCTCCATGAAGCTGGGCAAATTTAAGAGAGACATCGGGAAGTACTTTTTTATGGAGCAGGTGGTGGAAGGGAGGAACAGGCTGCCAGTGGAGGTAGTCTGTACAAAAATCAGTGGTGGTGAGGGCACTGAAATTAGGATGGGACAGATGCAAGAGTTTGGGAAAGACTGCACCAGAGACGGAGGGGGATGGGGAAGGGAGGAGCCTCTTAAGGCTCTCTCATTTGGCATTAATTAGGTAGGAATGGGCAGACAGGATTGGTCAACAGACCCTCTTCTACAGACAGATTCTTTATTTCTGTGGATGAGTACTGTATTTATTTTGGGGAAACATGCATCAGGCTGGTGGCAGGATGGTGCCATGAAATACAGTATCTTGTTTTCATGGGAGTCCCTTGGTAATTCAAGGTACAAAGTGCTTATAGTGCAGCACAATAAAAGGACACAGAAAGGAAAGAGACTGGATTTATTTAGTCCCTTTTATACAATCTGTATCCAAAAACACTTTACAATCCAAGAGTGAGAAGAGTAAAGAATGTTGCACCAAGAGATACCCAGGGAGATTCAAACAGTATAGAGGTAGATTAGAGAGAACTAAGAGAGGTTAAATGGCTTGCTCAGAGTCATGGAGTGGGTAAATAGCAGTTATGGGATTCAAACTTGGCTATCCAACTTCACAAGTCTCTCTAACCACTAGCCCAAATGCCTTCCCGAGCTACTTATCCAGTACAAGACCTCTTATAGCAACAGTGGAGGACCATTATTTATTTATTTATTGAATTTTGATGACCGGGTAGGCCCACTGGCCCCGGAAGGTCCCTTTTTCAGGGGCGACCCGGGAGTTACAGGACAAAACATGGTAAACAGTTAGTACAGATGCAAGCTTTTGGCATGCGACATTCTAACATTTATATACAGCAGTGATGTCTTACATAGCAGGTTACATTGAATTATTGAGGTGTACAATATAGGGGAGCCATAGATTTAACTGAGTCACAATTACCTTCTTGGAAAATTCTTGGGAGGGAGAGACCACTGAAGTCTTAGCGCTGCCAGCTCAGGTGGTAGTGATGTAAGTGCACAGGCTGGCGCGTAGTGTGGAAGTGTCAGGTACCATAGCATTGGCATTGACTCATAGCAAGAATATGAGCCTTGAGTCTTGTTCGGAAACACATTAATGATGTAGCTTCCCGAACCTCCGGAGGAAGGTTGTTCCAGAGGGAAGGGGCAGCATGGGAAAAGGACATGTACCCTGCCTTGGTCCTTACCCTAGGGACCTCTGGGAGAGTTTGGCCTGAGGTCTGTAGGTTGCGCAGATTTTGCTTAGCAGTTAGGAGCCCTGCAAGGCTTGGGGAGCCGTGGAGCTAATTAGCTTATGTGCTAGGCAGAGTACTGGGTACCTGAGGCGGGCTTCAAATGACGGCCAGCTGAGTCATGACAACGACTCACAATGGTGGCTCCTAGAGTGGGACAGAGTGGCGAAACAGACCACCTTATTGTACAAAATCTGTAACTTGCTGAACTCCAACTTGGCCACTCCCTGAAGTACTGGGGCAGCGTAGGTGAGAGTTGGGAGTAAGACACATGAGGCAATGGCAGTCCTGGCTACAGGGATCAGCTGATCCTTTAGCTGATAGAGTGTACCAAGTTTGCCATGGATAACTTCTGCGACTTGATCAACATGTTGCTTTAGGGTGAAACCTTGGTCCAGGGTAAGGCCAAGGTATTTTGTGGAGGCAACCACTTCAAGTTTGTTACCTGCCCTGGAAGTAAGTTGAAGAAGTTGTGTTCTGTCTAGGCCAAGGGATCTGGGTCCGAACAACATAGCCTTAGTTTTGTTAGTATTAAGGACCATTTTGTTCTTAGTGAGCCAGTCCTTCATAATGAGAATGTCCTCTTGGAGGGATGGCCCAAGGTCATCCAAGTTGTCAGAGGCTCTGTAAATCATGGCGTCATCAGCATACTGGATGACATTACTGCTCCCACAATGGTTGTGCAGATCGTTAATAAACAATGAGAGCAGTAGGGAACCAAGTATAGACCCTTGTGTTACCCCCTTCCTTAAGGAGCACTGGATCAGAAATTTTGTCCTTCCACTTGACCCTCTGTGTGCACCCTGTAAGGTAGCTTTCAAACCATCTGAGAGCATGAGTGTCCAGGCCTATGTAGCACAATTTTTGTAGTAAGAGCCGGTCGTCAACCAAGTCAAAGGCCTTGGAAAGGTCGATGAAAACTGCACCTGTATTGGAACCTGAGTCAATTTCCCTAAGCACATCTGCTGAGAACTTAGTTAGGGCAGTGTCGGTCCCATGTTTGGCTCTGAAACCAAGTTGAGCAGGGGAAAGAAGCAGGTGTGCTTCTAAGTATTCCAGGAGTTGGGTGTACACCAGTTTCTCCTGAATTTTTGCAAGTGTACACAGCAAGGAGATCGGCCTGTAGTTGCCAATTGGTTCTGCAGGCCCACCCTTGTGAATAGGGAAAACAAGAGCCTGCTTCCACAGCTCTGGGACAGACCCTTCTAGAAGGGACCTGTTTATAAGCCAGGTAAGAGGTCTTGCGAGTGCTGGGGCACCATCCTTGAGTAGTTATGCAACCAATAAGGGCCTGGATTTTCAAAGATTTGGACACACCTGTTCAGCAATGGTGGCATCACTACAAATTCTTCTGAACATTTGCAGGCTATTTTCAAATATGTTGATGTATTTGCAACACTTTATGGCAAAAAAATATTGCATGTGTCATTTTTGATGCCCATCCTCTGGCCCTTGTGACATGAAGTTAGACCACATCTTGAAAGATCTTACCTGTCATTATACCATGTCAAACACTTGGAATTATGGGGTCAAAATCTTAAATTTGTCCGCTATGCCTTGCATGTATCCCAGTACCTTTGGCGCTGCAGCGAAGCACAACTTAGCACATAAATACAATTATCCTGTGACTATATTCTCCTAAGTGAATGGTAAATACTATGTATTTTTGATGTACTAATGTAATTAGTTTCTTATGTTTAGTACCCACAAACTTGTACATTAATATACTACCAAATTTTAATGTAACTCGTAACTTATGTAATCATGCATGACCACCTTGTAAATAGGGCTTATAGCCCTAATGGTATAATTCCTGTTGAAAAATAGACATTTTAGTACAATTACTACTACTACAGTCAAGTCTCAACTACTGCAGTTGTGGCAAAATCGTGTTGCAAATCTCTGACAATCCAGCTCAAGCTGTCGAGGTTTACCTATGTATATAAACCAAGCAAAGAACAGATGCCCAGTGTGTACGGTGGGGCCAGCTTCAAAAAATAACAACCAGCCTGAAGGAAGAGGTAGTACACTTACCTTACTATTTACTAAAAAAATACTAATACTGTGTACTTAAAGAACTGATTTATTTAGCTGTATAAATGTGCAAAAAGCATTGAATACTTACAAGTAGCAAACAGACCACAAAAACAGCCAACAGTTTTGCACGCAGTGGTTTCTTGAGGCATAGTTCACAAGAACTCCAGGTGCTCATTGTATACAGTGTGGCAACCACATGACTAAAATGACTAGTGCAAAAATTTAAAGAAACAATGAACTAAAAGCAATAAGAAAGAAGGGAGTCAGGGCAAAAAGACAAAGGAGCCATGGGGAGGGGAATGGGCAGACGTGATGGGCCAAGTGGTCTTTTTCTGCTGACAGCATTCTATGTTATGAACCGCAAATAAAGCACTAATTTAATTTGTTCATGGGGAGATCATCTTACTCATATTTCCTAGTGCTTGAACACAAGAACCATAAAGTCTATAAGTATCATATAGAGCTTCAAATAAATATTAGTGAAAGACATAATATGATTATTTTATTGGCAAATGTCTATTAATGTTCCTGATGTCTAAGGTTCCCATCAGATGTGTTGCATCACAAGTGCACTGCAGGCAGAGACAGAGCAAATCCCAAAGCATACAGACTGGAGACAGAGGAAAAAGAGAAACTGTTATACTTATGTAATATGCAGTAAAATTTCACAATGCTCCTTTAAACCAAAAGGACTTTTCAGAGTGTCTAACAGCCACAACAATTCTTTCCTAAGAATAAGTTTCTCAAAATTACTGGCACGTCTTGGTGGCCAATATTTGTCTACGCCCATAAACTGAAAAACATGAATGGGTCCACATTCAAGTACATGCCTTGCTAAGGCATTTTCCTGATTTCCACACCACTGGTCACTGGATGCCAGAACCTGCTACCAGCCCTCCCTGGCTGAGGCATGCTCTCCTCCTGATACAGTGGCCAGAGTCCGCTTCTGAACTGTGGTTGTCTGAATGGCAGCATGCCGCACTGCTGTGGGTCATCCGGCAGCCCAGAATAATGGAGTATTGATGTAATGATTTCATTTAGGTTGGAGTTTTACTTAATTTAATGTACTATAGATTCCCCCACAGTAAGTATTTCATTATGATGAGGACCGAAGCACAGAAGGTCCAGCCTACTGCAATAGCTTGGCAGTGTATTTTTGGAGTGCATGGCTTTGTACTGGTTTAGCTGTAGATCTTGTTAAAATAGATTTTATACTGTGTAACTACAGCCTGAAGCACTGGCTGCAAGAAACCATCAACATATCAATCAAAAGACATTCATCAAGGCAGAGACAATTACTTGGACTAGTTCAGCGTTTAGCTTCTCTGCATCAGCACGAGACCCACCCACCGCACCTTGTGCATTCCCTCCAGCTGATTCACACACTCCTGGTGTTGGTTCAGCAACTGGCAAAACAGATTTCACCACTTGCTGTGTCAGCAGAAGAGTTTTACTGTCCTGTGGTGAATGATGTCATATCTATTGCATAAGGCTTCTTGTTGAATGACATGAAGTGCACGTAACCCATTCAGTATAATTAGGCAGACAGGGCATTTCATAGAAAACCAGGTGGGAAACCTGCAAGATTTTGTTGCATTGATACCTGAATAGACGATTACTCACTCCCACCCCCACCCCAGTGTCCTTTCCAGCAATCTCACTCTCAGCTTGTTAAACTTGTTTCTGGTTATGTATGGTATGCTGCTCAGTGCAGAAAGGTTTCTCTGTTTGTCTGCACGCAGTCACTGCACTCTCACTATCACACCCCTGGCTTTGTGAAACACTTTGAAGTACTTCTATGAAAGGAACTGAGTAACTCCTATGCATTTTTTTTTTATCACTAATGTTCTTTAGGCATGTCTCGTCACATATAACATTGATGTATGCACTGTCTGATTCCATTTACATTTTTTACATGTCCGTTGCCCAAGCTGTTCTTTTAATGTAAATGATAAATGTAACTGATGATGATGCTTCAGGCTGAATTTAAGGTGTTGTCAGTTTTTTGCTGGAAGTGTTTTCATTATTTTTTTACTGCAGTCCCTCTAGGAGGAGACCTCCCTTTTCACTCTGTCATCCTTAACAAGAGGTACATGCTGAGGAAGGGTTTGGTTTTAAAAGGGCCAAACTGGAGTACAGGGGGCCCACCTGGAAAGCTGATATAGGGGCCACCTGGGAAATCAGTAGTGTAGGGCCCAGGGTGACACACTGGTAGCAGTGTACCACTTAAATATGATACACTAGCTCAGTGTTTGCATCTTACATCTACTTGCAGTTCCCACAATACCCCATTTTATTAGAAAATAAATGATAAATGCAAAGATGTTCAGAGCTTAGAAGGTGGCCAGGTATCAAACTGAGGGGTGGTCCTCCTGCATAATTTCCAGGTATCCCGATGGTTCAGTTGTTACCCTTATATTTCCCTCTCCCCTTCCTAGTCTTGTGCTACTGCACCCCACTTCCATGACCTGTGATCCTTGCTGGCAGTCTCCAGCATATCTTAGATTTATGTTTTTTTTTTCTGTATATCGGGCACCCTTTTACCACGGCTACTGTATTTGTATTACCATTACAATACATAAAAAACGCATTACAATACATAAATATAATGCAATCATTCAGTCCTTATCAGATATTTAAAAAAAAACAAATCTTCTGACAGCAAATAATTACTTGTTTTAAACGTAAAACTTTCTACGGATGTGGCCAACCAAACTTTGACAGGCAGTGCATTCCACAGCCTCTGTGCAGTGACTGAAATGTCCATTCCCCGAGGCTAGATGCATGCAGCACCACTAATAAACTCTCAGTTACAGAATGAATATTTCCAGAGGGTAGAAAGGGCAGCAGAAGTTTGCTTTATTATTAAGGGACAGTATCCACCATCTGTTTAGTCCCTATTCTGTATAAAAGGAAATAATTAATGCCAATTTATTTTTGCTGTATTTGTGCTCAGTAAAACATGCATATAAGCATGTAACACTACTTTTTAATAGTGTAATTTATTAACCAGTGTTTAAAACATGAGTTCAGGTAGGAAGAGGGCAGGCATTGAAGCAAAGACACAGTACTGCACTCTTAGCTTTGGGTGTTACGTGAATTCACAAACCGACAGACAGGTAGGCACACTAAAGGAAAAATAAAAGATAAACTGTAAATACAATGTTCACAAGAAAAACAGTATTAAATGTGAAACCCTACCTTTACTTCAGCAATGTGAGTTCCCATGCTGATGACTGATTCTGACTGTGTTCCGAAATGCCAGTGAGACTGTATCCCCTAATGCAGTCTTCCTGGATGTTCTTGCCCCAGGGATTCCATAACAGCCCTTCCCTCTTCCATCTGCTCATGATGGATGCCCTGCAGGGGTTCTCTACACCTGACAGTCTCCTGCAGTATGTAGATGATTTGCTTTTGGCAACTTCCACCAAAGTTGAACACCTAACCCTTTTGGATGAACTACTGACTCTCCTCAGGAGAGCAGGCCTCAAGTGCAACCTTTCTAATGCACAACTGTGTCAGAAGGAGGTCATGTTCCTTGGCCTATGCATTACAGACCAAGGTAGAAGCCCAGCAACTAAGAAGATCCGGGGCTTGCAAGATCTACCACTTCCTACAAGCATGGCAACACTCAGGCGCTTTTTAGGTATGGTAAACTACTCCAGGGATTTCATCCCTGACTTTTCCTTGAAGGTTGCTCCCATGTATGAATTGCTAAAAAAGGATGTCCCATGGACATGGGGCCCCACACACACTGAAGCCATGGCCCAACTCAAACAGGCCCTAGCCTTAGCCCCAGCAGTGGTCAACCCAAATCCAAAATTGCCTTTCCATTTGGAAACTGCCATCTCTGATGTGGCCATGTCTGCAGTGCTGGCACAAAAGTACAATGGGTACTTCAGGCTCATTGCCTATGCATCACAGATGCTATCCCCTATAGAAAGAAAATACAGTCTTTGCGAAAGGTCACTGTTGGCAACCTTTTGAGCTGTCAAACACTTTCTCTACATCATTGGGTATGCTCCCATCATTTTGCATACCTGCCACACCCCAACCAATTTTTTGCTTTCAGATAAAGTAAAAGATGGATCAGTTTCCAACACCAGACTCACTCATTGGTCTTTGCTTTTGCAGGATAGAGACATCAAAGTACTACCTGCCAAAGTGCCATCCATCCTGGCCCATGGCCTACTATACACATGTAAGCCTCATGATTGTGCCCTCCAACCACCTGACCTACCTGACCCAGGACACTTCCTGCCAGCAACACCTGCGGTCCTAGAGGACAAAACAATGTTCTGCATCTTTACAGATGGCTCTGCATCCTATCTGGATGGAGAACAGGTAGCAGGCCTTGGAGTGCTCATACTGGATCATGAGGGTGATTACAGACGCATTTCTAGGAAATGCACTGTTCTCTCCTCACAGTATGCAGAACCCGCAGCTGTGGCCTGTGCCTTAGAGATTATACTCCATGGTGACACAGATGCAATCATCTTTGCAGACTCCAATTGGGTATGCTCATCCCTAACTGAATTCTTTCCATTCTGGCAAAAGAATAATTTTACCTCATCCGATGGTACCCCTGTCAAATATAGGGAACTGTTTGTGTACATACACACCCTCACCCAAATGTTCACACACAAGCTATACATACAAAAGGTTTAGGCTCATTGTAAATCTGACCCTTACCATGAGTACAATGAGCGAGCAGACTTGCTTGCCAAAGCAGGTGCTCAAGGGGGGGAGACATGGGAAATGACTCACCCACAGGGAATAGCAGCTATTGTAACACCTATAATTGCTGCTGCCAAAAAAACAGTACCAGAACTCCCACTGGATCTTTCTGTTGCTCAGAAAGCAGATGCACAGATCAGAGATGTGTTCAAATTCCTGGACAAAGGAACTGAACAGGCACTGCCTGTAGGCAGTCCATCCAAGAGACACTCAGATAATTTACACTTTTCTGGTGATCAAAGGCTCATCTGGTATCACAAACAGGATACAGGTGACAAACTGTGGGTGGCACCACACTCACTATGAACCGAATTTATCCATATGGTTCATGACACTCCCACTCGTGGACACCAGGGGACGGACAACACCCTCCAGAGACTCAAAACAGTCATCTGGTGGTCTGATATGGCCAAAGACGTGGAACACTATGTTGACAACTGCATAGTATACGCCCAGAACAATCCCATTCTTGCAAAGAAAAATGCAAGATTGCTAGTCCAAAGGCAATCAGGACCATGGAATGCAATTCAAATTGATTTCATTGACCCTCTTACTAATTCTAGTAAGAACAAGAAGTATGCCCTTGTTGTCACAGACTTGTTCTCTAAGTGGGTAGAAGCATTTCCTACTAAGAACAACACTGCAAAGACCACTGCCAAAATCCTGGTGGATCAGCTATTCTCCAGGTGGGGTTTACCCCTCAAGGTAGACTCAGATCAGGGTTCCAGCTTTACAGCTGAACTGATGCAACAAACACTCCAACTTCTTGGAATTGATCAAAAATTCCACATCCCCTACCATCCTCAATCCTCAGGCCAGGTAGAAAGAGCAAACAGACGCATCAAACAGATGTTATCTAAATTCATTGATGATAATCCCAAAGATTGGGATTCCCTTTTGCCACTACTCCTCATGGCAATTAGGGCCACACCTGCAGCCACTACTCAGTGTACCCCTTATGAGGTTATGACTGGTAGAGCTATGAGACTACCTGAACACCTGTTGGTTGATCTACACCCCCACTGCAGATAGAGTATCCATAGAGAAGTACGTGGAAAAGCTTCATGATGCCATCATGGAAACACATTTGTTTGCTGCAAAGCAAATTGGCAAAGCCCAACAGCAAGCAAAAGCCCACTTTGACAAACATGTTAAAGAAGTCGACTGGCAAGTTGGAGATCAAGTCATGCTTCTCCAATACAGACAACCCCCCCTCACTCATTTGCCAGTAAATGGGAAGGTCCTTATCCCATTGTAAACAAGTTCAGTCCTGCTGTATATCAAGTCAGAGTACAACAGCAAAAGCAGAAAAAGACTGCTGATAAGTGGTTCCATGCTAACCAACTCAAACTATATGAAGGTGACTAAACTTACTTTTCCTAACCCCATAGGGCAGAATAGTACTTTCAGCTAATTAGCCCTTTCTGTTTCTTTCAGATATCGGCAAGATGGCTATCTTGCACATCCTTCTCCTGCTGGGTGGATTTCTACCTCTAACAGTTTTTGCTCCCCCACTTCTGCCAAAACAACTGGATCATCTGGCACAATTGCTTGGAAAATCTGACATGGGTGTTAAAATTACAATTCCTAACAAAAATGTTAAAGTTTCTCAAGGAAAAAGATGCTTTATTAGATGCTGTTGTTGCTCCAGATAAATCCTCCCTTACTATCCAATGGGATACTGATGCAATGGGCTACAAAATTCCTGTAGCACGCCTAGCCAAGGGCACATTCCATGGCTGGCCTAACACTGACATATCACAGAATGGTACTCTCTCTATTAGACAGGCATCCTCAAGACACACTGGTCAATATAACCTTACTGCACTTATTGACCCTGCCTTCTGTGAGCAACTCCCTTCATCAGTGGCACAAGATTTTTGTTCTCAAAACTATGCTGCTTCTTCATCTCTCTATCTGTCTGTCATTCCACCCAGCCAGGAATAACTTCTCACCTGCCCTCGTCTCGATGAGGGACCTCCTAGTTGTCTGACCGCCACGTCACTCCCAGGTGCCCTTATTAACAATGTACAATTTATGCATGTCCCAGTTATTTTCAATTTATCACATTGGAATATGGCAGAATTTGGTTTCTGTCAAGATACTGATACTTTTAAGTTTCACAGTATGATGCTTACTGATATTGTTGCTGCATACCAAACATGCACTAATGATCCCATTGGTGGGCCCCACACCATGGATCATGTAGGTGTTTTCAGACCTGCCTGTAAATACCACAAACCTAGGAAAACACGTACCCAGCGAGATGCAGCCTTAGCTGGTGCTGCTGGTACTGTCTCTGGTATTACTGGAGTCGCCAACACTGTTACTGTCCTTTTTGGTTCAGGAATGTCTATTTGGAATAGAGCTGATATTGCTTCCATTAAAGCACAAACACTAAAATTTCAACAAACACTTGGCAATGATGTTGTGCCCCCTATCTTGCAAGGTGTCAATACTCTAAGTGAAGAAGAAAGATATACTATATACAATATGCAAGAGATTGCTCAAGGGTTCAATGAAACAAGAAACAAACTTAATGATCTTATTTTTCAGAACAACCGTGAGGCGGACAAGCACTTTATTGGGCGTGAAATTTTATGTTCTGCTTTTGGCTCTTATGTTATCTCTACTGTTAACAGTCTCTTCAGGGACATGGAATCAGGCAAAATTCCAGATCTTATTCATGATCTCAGATTGGGTAAATGGCATTGCCCCCACTGTACAGGTACAGGTTGTATTTCTATGTGTTTGAAAAATACTCTCAATATTTCAGTGTCAACTGTCCGTAACATTGGTTATGTTTCCAGGTTTCCCAACCAAGCCCCTTGCTACAAAACCCAGACATGTTCTTTCAGGGAGAACATGTTCATTACCTTTACAGTGTCACTTCCACGTTTTGATCCAGCTACAGCTGTCTTTGATAAACTTGCAAATATACATTCTCTTGGACATCTTGAAAATGACATTTTTCGTGAAAGAACTGAACTTCCAGTTATGTTGGTGTCCTCCTCACACAAACTGTTGCGCCAAGAAAGGATATTACTTCTTGTGCCTCTGTGATGTCTTTGACGTTATGAAACCTGTATGTGGCTACTCTCCGGAACATCTTGACTGGGCCTTGACTTTGGGTGACGATCTGCCGAGTAACCTTACTGATGTTGATCCAGATGACGACATCCCTCCTGCTGCATCTTCAGCATTTGACACCAAAACAGCACCATCTCAATCAATCAATCAAACTTTATTTAACTAGGCATCAACACCATTGAGCAAGCTCATTTTCAAAGTGGTCCTGGACAAGGAACAGTACAAATACATAGACATAATAATACAAAGATTGTAACATCAGCAGATTGCGGTACAAGGTCGGATGCAAAATACTTGAGTCCGTCACAGTAACTCACAATTAGACATATGCAAAAAACAATATCAAATGGGTAAAGGGAAAGAAAGGTAGAGACTGTAAACAGACAGGGGCCTGCGAGTGGATATGTGTAGGCAGAGAAAGGGAGTGAGAGCCTTGGGGTGGGGAAGGGAGTGTGTGTACTGGAATCCCCAGGGAAGAAGGAGGGCAACATACTAACAATATTAGAGCAGAGCTATCTTGAAGAGATACATCGCTTCACTACCCGGCTCACCAATTCTATGTTTTCTTGTCCAGTCCGCCTGCAACGTTGGAGAGCTCCCAACCTCAGAGTCACTTATATTGCTGAAGGGCAGTACTGTATTGTTATAAATTATCAAACATTCTCCTACGGTCTACACACTTGCAATATTGATAAAACTAACTTCTGTTTTACTCCACAGCAGAAAACGGTTATTGGTCACATTGTTATTACGCCTGTTCCTCTCCCTGAACTTGACGTTATAGATACTGATCCCCAATATTGGCTTCCCTTGTCTCAATATTTGCCATTTTTTAATGTGCACATTGATCCCTTGACAATCACTTTGAGATCTCTTTTAGCTAGAAAAGATGATCATTTAATCTACATTATTAACAATGTATCTAAAGCGAATAATATTCTCAATGATTTTATTCATGATGGTGATTTAAGTTTAGCTGTAGGTAATTACTGGGTTGAATTATCTTTTAAGGTTTTTGTTATTATTCAAGCCTTTTTGATTGTTTTTCTGATTTTACATCTTTGCTGCCTGCGACGTACCCTCAAACAACATTGTGAACAACTCAAGTTCCTTTACGAGGCTCGTGCATCGGGATTGTAAATGACTTTTTAGCTCCATCCCTACATACCTACTTGGGATTGATGCCTCTTCTGCGGCATCAAGGGGGGGAATGTTATCCATGGACCACCATCCCTGATTGGGGCCCTATGTCGCAGACAGAAATATTTAGAGCAAAGGCACTTATCATATAAGCATAAGTGTCAGGATCTGGGTTCTACTGTTCTATCAGCATTGCTGCTAGTGATTACAATGCTTATGACTGCATCCTTGCTATATAATCACAATACTTTATATATATATTACAGTGCCTTATATACAATTATATACTGTTATTACCAATATTCTATGATTATTGTGTTTTCATAAGAATCATTGTGTTTTACTGAAAATTATTATGTACTAATGCACTGAGAAAATACTGCTGTTTTGGATACTTGTATACTTACAATCATTAGTTGTGCAAGGCTGCCATCTTTAGGTTTAGTGCAAAGCAGTGTTCCCACTGGTGCCACACAACACGGGGTACAGCGTACCCTCCTCCAAATGTTTCAGGTGTACAAATCATGTTTTGAGGGTACGCCATACCCCTTGCAGAGAATCATGGAGGTACACATTTTTTAAAGGGGTATGCTGCACAACCACTAACAGTTACTCAACAACATTTAGCAGAACACCATGTTTTTTGACCCAGTTACAAAACTGTCGTAAACTTCAACTCCAGTGAACAGTTATTCTGGTTTTTCTCATTATACCTACTTATAATAACTGTGTGTTGTTGTTTTAAAAAAGACATACAATGATATGCAATTGGTAGCTGCTGAGCTGTTTAATAATGTTCTCATTTACAGAAAAGATAGGAAGGAATAGGAAGGATATACAACTGTAAAATGTGTAAAGGATTCCATTTCCATCTGTAATGTAACAGCTGTGTTGGCTGAAATTAATTCAAATCCTGAATAAAATAAGTGATTGTGCACACACAGTCTGAATAATTTTTTTGCTTTTTATGGGTACTGGCTAGGTAGTACTTCCAGCAGTAGCACAGCATTCTGCTGTTGTCACAGGTCCTTCTCTCTCTCTACTTCTACCTACAACACAGTCACACACACTGACTGCACCACTAGTATAGTCATGACAATTCACATGCAGACAAACGTACAATATGCATCTTTTGCATTTGCATTACAGTCTGTTCTGTCTGTGCAAGTAGCATTTTATTTCTGCAGCTGCTACTGGCTAGCCAGCTGCACTGCAGTGCAGCAAACTTTATTAATAACTAAGTATATGACTATACTCACTGTAGTATTACTGACACCGACTGGCAGATGACATATTAGAGACTGAGGCTGCTGAGCTACAGTTACATAATAATTATGCAATGCAAATAATTAGTAGCACACAGCCACACAGTGATGTGATATAAACATTGATTCAATAACAGAAGATCAAACACACACAGAATAAATCACTCAACAACAGATCAGGCAGCAAAACTTACTTTCCCATAGTTAGGCAAGCATTTATTAAGAAGACAGATAAAGTCTATACATACACACACCATTGTGTCACACTGTCACACATTGATGTTTATTTACCGGTCTTGACTTGAGCGGAGAAAAAATGCATTGCAACTGGAGGCACGCTCCCCCCACACACACATTCACTGACGGACTGTTCTAGTTTAGTTTGTATAATGGATGGGAGATGGAGGAGAAGGGGGTAGAGGAATCAGGGCAACCTGCTTGCAAAGTTAACTAGTACTTACTGAATAGTAGGAGGCTGAGGCAGCAGAGGGATAGGAGCAATATGGGCCGTCCGAGAACTTGAAGTCCATCCATCTCTGACTGATGTAAGACAGATGAGAAATCCAAGGCCCCCTCCCTGCCCTGAGTCCGACCCTGAGTCTCACACTCCTCGAGTACCCAACAGGCATTAGGAGCAGAGGTACAGATGACAGGAGTCAAGTAGCCCGAGTATGCGACTGCACATTTACCTCATCAGTAGTCAGCACCACCGACTCCCGCCCTGCAAATCCAACCTTAATGTATTCTCTTTATTTTTACACAACTGTGATGGGAGGACCTGACAGTCAGAATTGGGACTGAGAGGAGCTGGAGAGAGGGGGGAGTGGAGAGGGAGACAGCCCCCATGAGCAAGAATTAAGAGATGGTGCGAGTGAGACTGCGAGTCCAACCAAGGAGGCTTCAGCATGTTGTGGGTGGCGGTCGCGGTTGCTGTTCCTCAGAATAATAAAGTCAGGAGGACTCACTGGACTGGAGGGAGGGAGAGAGACTCACTGCTACAGGCACTGAATTGTATAGTCTCTCCAGCAGACTGCAGTGCAGACAGGAGGAGGAGGATCGAGTGGGACCACTCCAGGGCAGTTCAGCAGCCGCCAGGATGAGGTCGGTGGTCGGTTGGCGAGATGTCAGTGAGACACGGCATACGGGGGGGGAGGAGATGAGACTGGAGAGCAAGGGTGTCAGAGAGGGCCTAGGGAAGGGATAACAGGATGTGCAGGTCAGGGAGAGGACTGTCAGTAGATTGGTCAGTGGATGCTGCAGTTTGGGTTGGACTTGGAGGAGAGATGAGTTGCACAGGGGAGTCAGGTGGCTCTCAAAGGATTTGGAGGACTTGGAATGAACAAGGAAGAGATCGGTCACCAACTCATCGCTAGGCAGGCATCACCATTCAAGAGTTAGTGCTTAGTACAGGCCATAGAATCATAGATGGTATGAAGAGGAATCTGTAAATGTGAAAGAAAGAGGAACCAGTCCGAACTACAATCACTGTTCTATCACCTATGGCCCGTGACGAGCCCATGACACACCAGCATGGCCCAACCTATACTGGACTGGAGTTGGATTTTGAAAAGGTTAAGGAACCATTCAATTCTGACCAAAAATAACAAACCTGATTTTAGGCATGTGGTAGGGTAGCTGGGTTCATCTTCAGCACTCCGGCCCCGGAGGGGGGGGCAGTCTCTTTCTCAGTCTTCCAGACTTGTCTTGAATGTTGATCGGGGACTGGACCAGGGTTGTTGTTTGTCCAGTAATGAGTTATTCATTGCATAGGTGGTAGTCTCCTCTCCAGTCTGGACTCTAGACACTCCTCCTCTCTCCACGTGTGAAGCCCACGGTTCCCTCGTGCCTACAGCTGTATAGGTGCACGCCCACATTAGAAATGGTGAATGGGTATAGGGTAGGATTTCTAAACTGTGCAGTGTGCACCAGTCGCAGTGGATTTGAACAAAGACAAAAGAAAAATCAATGACGGCACTGAACCAATCGTCCGCTTGCAGCCGAGGGCGAAAAAAAAAAAAGCTGGGGGGGGCGCATTTTTCAAATGGCAGTCTGCTGCATGTAAAGATACTGAAATACCTGCATTCAGAAAACTCAGGCAGGCTTCTTTACGTGCAGTGTACCCCCTGCTCACATAGATGAACATGAATCTTCATTTCTTTACGTGATTCATGTACATCTATGCGTGAATGGGAACACTGGTGCAAAGTAATTATTAGGTAAGGGTCATCATGACGTGATTGTATACAAAGACGGTTTATTTCCCCTTATCAGTGTTTTTGCTACTTCAGTACATATTCCCAGGCTAGTACAAATCGCATCATATTTGTTCATCCAATTGTGTATGTTTGTTCTATCTCTTTTACTGGTTTCTATAGCAATAATCAGAGATATAAAAATGACTGTTTTAGCTTAGAATCCTCAGAGAAGACCCTGATTCTACCTAGGTAAGAAATAAGGAAGACTGGTATTCTCTCTCAGTGCTAATTATCTTTATTTTTATCACTGATTGGTTGTAAGTCTGTTTTATATACCAGAAATAAATCATTATCAGACTCTGGAAACCACATGTTTGTTGTTTCTCTACTTTGGCAATCCAGACAAGAACCTGGGATAGAGTAAGATTTATTGCTCTACTTACGCTCAGGACCAAGATCACAAAGAGGTTACCACACATATTTAAACCCCACATTTACAGAGACATAACCATTATTTCAAATGCAAAACTGCTGTAGAGTGCTTGACATAAAGTGCAACAATTAATGTGCAATCCCATTAATTACCGTGTAGCTTAGTGACATTTTAACCAGTAGTGTACTGTTAAAAACAAACTTTTAATAGAACTGTGTTATAGACAAGACAGAGAAAGCAAGAAGGAGGGTGGGGCAGGGGGGCAAAAGCACTAAAAAAGTTAAAACATTAAAAACATGAGCTCTGTGAAACCATGAGATACAATCACTTATTTTCTAAGTTGCTAGTTGACAAGTAAATGATATCATTTAATTTCATTTTGAATCATTTCCAAAATCACTTTCTTCTCCTTTTTTGCTTTCGCTTGCGTGGATGCGCAAGGAAAGTCTTGCAACAGTACAACTTTTGGAGGTGTGTGACCCTCCTCACGAAAGCAGTGCTCAGTGTAGTAGCCACAACCCTACCGGATCAATACATGGTTCGGCTGTGTTGGTCTTCACTTCTAAGAAAAGGTCCTGTATGCAATTAGCATACGGACATCAGCTGAACTGCTGTCATGCACAGCTCTGCATGAAATCCCTCCCTCTGCTAATGTCTTCCCCCTCCCTCGTTACTGTTTTCCCCGGCCCCCACATTGTGTGCCGGGGGGATAATCCCCTCAGCTCATCGCCCCCAGCACACTGTGTGGCCGGCAGGTGCCCAATCCTCGTTGGCTGCAGCCCCCCAACAAACAACCAGTTGGCACGCTGGAAGCCCACCTCAGCGTGCTCATGCTCCCCCACACTGTATGGCTGGTGGGGGTGCCCAATCCCCACCGTCTCCAGTCCCCCCACCCCATAGCAAATATGTAGGTGGCATGCCGGCAGCCCAATCCAGCATACCAAAAGCGTCCTTTATTTATTTATTTAAATTCCTGTGAAACAAGAAAACGGTCCCTTGGTGAGTCCCTGGCCCCCCCGCCATCCCGCGCCCACCCTCTGTGCACCCATCTACCCACACACCCCACTCACACCATACTTACCTCTGGAGCCTGGCATGATGATCTTTGGTGGACCGGGAACACGTCTGCACTCTTCAAAGTTGACTGCGAACTGAAGAAATGTTGGTAAGCTGTATAATGGAATAAATAGGGGTTTTCCAACTTAGGTGGCTATCTCAGCCATTTTTTCAACTTTTGGCACCAAATTTTCAACATGGGGTCTTGACACCCGTCTCATAATTCAGTCACTGTCATGGCGTTATTCAGTCCTGAAGGTGATTTAGCGGTCACTGCGATGGAATCACCTTTCAGAACTGATTAACAAAATGACAGTGTCAGTATGTTCATGAGGTGGGCTTTCAAAAAGCCTATATTGCAATTTAGTTGAAAAAATTCAAAAATGACTGTTTTATTAGCATGCGTTGTGCAGTTTCCACGCGCACTCGTAAGTTCACGAACTTGTAATATTTTCACTACAGATTTTCAACATAGGCATATTTCCATACCTCTTTATGAATGATGCAGCTGTCATTTTTCACATCCTGGCTGAAATGTGTTTTCGTGCTTCCGGCGCAAAATAGCGTGGTCACTGTCGGAAATCAGTGTTCGCTACAGAGTAAGACAATCACAGTGAACTGTTTGTGAGCAGAGATCCTAAAATGCCTATGTTGAAAATTTGGTGACAAAAGTCCATAAAATGGCTGTGTTACGAGCGTGCGTTGCGCAGTTTCTATGCACACTCATAAGTTCATGAATTTGTAATATTTCCACTCCAGATTTTCAACATTGCCATTTTCCCACATCTCCTCATGACACTACAGCTGTAATTTTTCACATCCTGGCCAAAATGTGCTTTTGTACTTCTGGTGTGGAATAGTGTGGTCCCTGTAAAAAAAATCAGTGTTTGGTACAGAGTAAGAAAATCACAGCGACACTGTTCACGAGCAGACATCCTAAAATGCCTATGTTGAAAATTCGGTGAAAAAATTCAAAATAATTACTGTTTTACATGCGTGCATTGCGCAGTTTCCATGTGCACTCGTAACTTCGCAAATTTGTAATTGTTTCACTCCAGATTTTCAACCTTTGCATTGTCCCACACCTCCTTATGAACAGTACAGCTGTCATTTTTCACATCCTGGCTGAAATGTGTTTTCACACTTCTGGTGTAGAATAGCGCGGTCACTGTGGGAAATCAGTGTTCGGTACACAGTAAGAAAATCATAGTGACAGTGTTCATGACCAGAGGTGACAAAATGCCTATGTTGAAAATTTGGTGAAATAATTCCACTGAATGACTGTGTTACAAGCGCGCATTGTGCAGTTTCCACACAGACTCGTACCCTTGAGCACGACCAGGGTGCTAGGGTTCCTAAGACAGACATTTAAGAAGTATGAGGGTGAAATGTTGATCAGATGCAAGAGGAGTTGCAGAGAGGTACTCTGTTGGGATATGGATGATCGACTGTGGCAGTATGTAAAAGAAATTAAGCTCAAGAACAGGTGCGCTTTGGGTATAGTGTTGTCATCTTAGTTGTTATGGAGGAGTGAACTGTGGTAGTTTTCTTAGCAGCGTGATGTTGTGGCATTTAAGTGAACAGACATCGGACTGGGGAGCCATGCTGAGAGTTTAACTTCTGCTCCTCTGGACACACAGACGTGTTGCTGCTTGCATGGCCAGCTTTGTTTAAATTCGTGGTTTTCGGTCAGCAGTCATTTAGCACGACCACATCGTTAGACAACTGAATAAAAAAGGAGAGTGTGGTAACTGCAATTGGCAGACCAGCTAGGAAGGAGTTTGCGCACTCCAATGTATGTGGTCGGCAGAAAGCTGCGAGCACGAGGTGACATGGGATAGTGCTGTCAGTTTGAAACAGAATAAGAAACTGGTGATGTCTGTTTCTTTTAGACTGTATATTTTTGTATCACTTTATTTTTTGGTTGGCTGGTAGTTTCCGGGTTCAGGATGATGGCAGAGCGTCAGTGGATCTGAGGGTCACCTGTGAGAGCATGATGGCGCTGTTAACTTTATGCTGTTGACATGCTGACCAATGAAATGTGGGCAAGCTGTACCGAGGAAGTTTCAGTTAAGGAAAAAAAAAGTTACCGTACCAATTTTCTTGACAGATGCCCAGACACTTGGGGGGTGGTATCTCTCGCTAAGTGAGAGAAAAACATGGCCGCAATTTAGATGTGAAAATTCTATTGCCACTAGGATTTGGAATGTAATCAGACAGCAGAGACAGGGACTCATTATTTCCCGGTCTCTGTTGCCTGATACCGGACTGGCTGGTTGGTGACCTTAGCCAATCAGCTTCCAGGATTTCAACAACCCATTTTCTAAGAGAAATTAATGGTTGCCCAAGGTGTGGGATGCTACATAAACCCCGAGGGTGAAGCCTGAGGGGTTTATTAAAGCATCCCACACCAAGGGCGACCATTAATTCCTAATTTAAGCACACTTCCTCATCTTTTATTAATTATAATTGATGGGCAGCAATTTTTTCCAGCCCTGAGCCCTGAGTACTGAGTCACACACACACACACACACACACACACACACACACACACTGTCTGTCTCCCCGTCCCTCTTTTTTTTTTACTTTTTTTTTTTTTTTTTACAGTTGCTTTTTTCTGTTTGTTTAGTTTGGGCAGATTTGTGTATTGAGATTGTAATCTTCTTACCTCAACGAGTGAGGTTGGAGCCGTTCTTGGTGAAATGCGTGCGAGGCATTCCAGGCAGTTTTTCTCCGGTGGGGCTGTAAAATGCCAGTGCAGGTCGTGAATCGTGGGATCAACCAGATACAAATAGGGGGAAAAGAACTGTTTAAAAGTAAAAAACATTATACGCAATCTTAGCGTGGCAGCTCCTCGGTAAGCAGGACAGAGGAGTCACCATGTTTGTTGCGGTGTTTAGCCTGTCCATTAGAAGTGCAGAGCCAATCAGAATGCGGCTCTTGTTTTACTGATGTGGTGCGTGTTTGCCATTGTAACCCGTGGGTTATAACAGCAAATTATAACTCAGTCAGACAATGGAAAAAATTGCTGACCAGTTATTATAGTATAATACTGCCTAAAATGTCAGTGAGCAATATACTAGTTGATGACATTGCAAATTGATTATTGCATTTTATATCAAGCACTTTACAGCAGTTTTTGATATGAAATAGTGGTTACATATCTTTAAATGGGGAGGGTAAATATGTATGGTCACCTCTTTGTGACATGGGTCCTGAGGAAGTGCTGGATTTTTGGTGGAAAAACATTTGACTGAGGTGGAGGGGGAGTTGCAGCCATTACTGCTGCTCACTGTTTTTTCCTCAATAAAGACTTTTATCTGGCAGCACAACTGAGTGTCTTGTTTTTGGTTTTCCTGGGCTGTGAGCCAAGCTTTTGTGAGCATTCAGAAAGTAAAACTGCCCTCAATTCCACCAGCAGATCTCCCCCAAGCAATTTCTGTACTTCGCCTGGTAAGACATGAGAACCAGAGGCAGATCCGTTTTTGAGGGAGGCTATCATTGACCTGGTCTCTTCAGGAGAGATTGCTGTCTCTAAAAGGTCATACTTATCCCTGGGAAGTTCCAGAATTTGTATCCCGGCCAAGCAATCTTCTGTTAATGTTACTCTTTGAACATGTCTCCCCAAAAAATCCAGCTGATACCTTGCATCAGATAACTGGCAACCTTCCTCACCCCACAAATGGGTGATAGTTTTCAAGTCCACTCTGAGTTTTCAGTCTTCAAATGGTCTAGTTTAAAATTTTTTACAGTGTTACATTTTTGTTTCATCAATATGGAAAACATTATTTGATATTGCATAGACAACATGTCCTGCTTTATTTTTTTTAAGTTAGGAAGAAAAATGATTACCTGTTTTAGCAGTTAGAGAGAGCAGCTTGTAAAACTGCTGATATAAATCTAGGTATTTTGGGATTGTTTGAGCTTTTTCCCTTCCTTATGAAAAAGATATTTTAAATGAGACTTAAAATCCTCCCACCATTGAACTGGGTCATCATAAAGAACCAAGGATGATTTTTCACCCTGCACAAAACTTTTCAAAAGTTCTTACCACGTCCTCTCTCGCAGTAAGCAAAGAAGGAAAAGGGAGGCACAGCTCACTTATTAAGATGCTGCTGCCACAAGAATACCAGCTGCATAAAACCAAAAAAACACACACAACTATGGAAGAGGATTGGTGTTTATTTAAATAAAGTGCAAGGGAATGCTGACTTGCTACCCTTACATATTGCCAGCTGCCAATGGCTCCTTTGGGGTGTGGCTTACCTTGCAACGTGAACATTTAAATAGTGTGATCAATAATTTAATACAGGTGAACACTATTAAATCATTAGTACAAACAAAGTTGCAAGGAAAGGCAAATATAAGTGTCAAACTTTGTGCAAATGTGAACAATAGTTAAGTGGGTGAAAAATACCTTTAACAACTGTGGTTAAACTCACAATGATTACACACATGTTAATTCAATTTATCACTGATGAACTCATAAAAGGACTAAGTAATACAGTACATGTCAGAGAAGTCCTGCTGTATGGTGGTGGTAGTTGTGGAGGTGGTGGGGTCAGACCAAAAATCCAGCATAAACCTGAACAGCAAGTCAAGTATTAAAGACACGTTTATAAATACTGTAATGGGAGAATCCTGGTGTTCAACAAAAGTGCTGAAATTATTAGATGGCCTGTATATTGCAAATCTGTAACCAAAAATACATAAATATTTGAAGGGAAGTGGAGTCAAGAAAATAACAAAATAAAAAAGAAAGATCATGAATAGCACATCTTATTGAAGTGTGTTCAGTTTAATGCAGCACCGTATAATAAACTTTATTTCGTAAATACCAGTCCTCTTTCATAGTTGTGTGAGCGTTTTTTTTTTTCTTTTAATGCAGTCCTCTAGCCAGGTGACATTTAATTTCCATAGACCTGGGCCAAAACTCTTTTGGGCAGATGATCAATATGCACCCTTACTATCTTATGATCTGTGGACTCCACAGGGACTACTTTGGCCTTCAAGAGCACTAGCGTAAGGGAGATAAATACAAAATCTATTCTGGTGGATAAAGCACCTTTGTAAAAAGTATGCCCCCGGTTGGGCAGCTAGTATCACGTCACCCTGCTGTTGTTACCATATCCTGGAAAAAGCCATATTGCAGTATATATTCATGGTCCAAGCACCTCTGTCTGCAGGAGCCAGACAACAATTGAAATCTCTGCCAATTAGTACCCTCTGAGTAGTAAACAAATATGACTGAAGTAATTAGAAAACGTCTACCCTTTCTGCTTTTGTTTGCGAGGCTTACACATACGTACAGCAGACTAAGTTGCTGGTTTCAAAATGTAATATCACACAACAAAACTCATCCTGGTAAAATGTCTACCAGTCTGATGTGTTCCGCTTCCCAATTTGTAAAAAAAAAATGCCGACTCTTGAATGCTTGTCTTCCCCATGGACCAGTAAGAGGGCCCCAGTGACCCAAACCTTTTTGGCTATTTGATCTCACCTTGTGTGTACATCCATGTATCCTGTAGAAAGATTTCACACCTGGAATGGACTACCAGCTAAAGTGGTGGAGGCAAAAACAGTGGGGGAATTCAAACATGCATGGGATAGGCATAGGGAACTATTACTAAATAGGTGTGTGTGGGGGGCGGGGGCCAGTTAGGGTCTGAGAAGACAGATTACACAGGGAACATCTGAGCAGACTGGGTGGCCAAGTAGTCCTTTTCTGCTGACAGATAGTATGTTTTTTTTTTTATGTTTCTAACAAGCTGCCACTATACCCCCTTCCAAGAAATGAGTTTCCAACTTGCTTACCCTGAGTTCATACGAGTGACTCATCCAGATGGTTCCTCCTGAGTCTCAAGAACTGGCTTTTACTGATTACATTACTGATGGTGTGTAAGTGATGGCAACTGCTGGGCAACAACATGTTCCAGTCTGTAGGTTTCTGGAAACATAGAAACATTTGACAGCAGATGAGGGCCGCTTGGCCCACCCTGTCTGCTTATTTGTTTCCCATGCCTATACTGACACCACAGACTCTTCTTGATCTCTGACTCTCTTCCTCCTCTTTTGCTTTCCACTAAGATTCCCTTGTCCATCTCCTATGCATTCTTGAATCCCAACACTGTTTTCAGCACCACCACCTCCACTGGAAGACTGTTTCAGGCATCCAGTGCTCTTTCAATGAAAAGTGCTTCCTGACATCTCTCTTAAATCTGCCCCCTTCCAGCTTCACTGCATGTCCCCTTGATCTTGTGCATCTTTCCTCTGAAAATTACTCCCATTCTGCACCTTATTAACCCCGGGGAGGTATTTACATGTCCACCCCTTTTCCTTCTTTCCTCCAAATACTCCCCTTCTGTACCTTATCTACCCCCAGGAGGTATTTTTAGGTTTCTGTCATGCCCCCCTTCCCTCCTTTCCTCCATGATGTACATATCGAGGTCCTTCAGTCTTTTCTTGTAGGGCATCTGATGCAGCCCCTACACCATTTTAGTTGCCTTCCTCTGGACAGCCTCCATTCTATGTTCTTGCTGAGATGTGGTCTCCAGAACTGGATGCAATACTCTAGGTGGGGTCTCACCAGCGATCCATACAGTGGCAACACTACCTCCCTTCTTCTGCTGATACTGCTCCCTAGGTACTTTAGCATCCCACTGGCCCTACCAACTGCATTGTCACACTGTCTCGCCACTTTGAGCTCAACAGATATGATTACTCCCAGGTCCCTTTCCTGTTTTGATGATTGTCAATACCGCTTCTCCCATTTTGTTATCGGCCTTTGGGTTTCTGTGCCTCGATTGCATGATTTTACACTTTTTCACACTGAAACCCAGCTGCCATGCCCTTGATCATTCCTCAAGTTTTCTCAGGTTTCTGCATATTCCTTGCATCTTCTCTGGAGCACCACCCTATTGCAAATTTTGATGTAATCCACAAAGGGGCATACCATCCCTTCCTCTCATCTGCAGTGTCACTTATAAAGACATTAGAGAGGAGTGGTCCCAGTTCTGATCCCTGAGGCAGCCCACTGGTCACCCTCACTTCCCCAGAGTGAATTCTGTTTACCATCACTCTCTGTTGCCTATCCCTTAACCAATTTCTTACCCAGTTTACCACCTTAGCACCCACCCTAGGCTGCCCAGTTTCCTTGTGAGTCTCTTATGTGGGATGGTGTTGAATGCTTTGCTAAAATCTAAATGGGCCACATTCACGCCCCGATCTATTTCCCTGGTCACCCAGTCAAAGAAATCTATCTGATTTGTCTGCTATGATCTCTTCCAGTGAATCTGTGCTGCCTTGGGTCTTGTAACCCACTGGATTCAAGGTGCTCCACAATCCTTTCTTTTAGCAGTGACTCCATTAACTTCCAAACCACCAGTGTCAGGCTGACTGGCCTATAGTTGCAAGCCTCCTCCTTGCTACTGCTTTTATGAAGCGGGGCTACATCTGCCCTCCTCCAGTCCTCTGGAACCACTCCTGTTACTGGTGAGTTGTTGAATACGGCTGTTAGAGATGCAGCCAGTATCTCTCTGAGCTCCCTCAACATGCTTGGGTGTACCCCATCTTAGCCCATAGCTTTGTCCACATTCAGATTTGCGAGTCCATTCAGGACTCTGCCCTCTGTAAAAGGTCATGTGTCTACCTCCCACCCCCCCAGTGCTCCTGTTGCTTTCATGTGGCCCATCCCTTTCCCCTTCCTCCATGAAGACTGAGCCACAGTATTTGTTCAGGATATCTGCTTTTCTCCTGATTGTCCTCTGCACAGTCCCACCTGCCCTTCTTAACCTCACAATTCCTCCCCTAGTCTTCCTCTTTTCATGCCTGTGCCTAAAAAAATGTCTTGCCCCCTTTAGTACCCCTTGGGCTGTTTTTTTTCTCAGTTTGCACCTTTGCACTCCTCACTTCTTTATCTGATTCCCTCTATTTCTCCTGATACACCTCCCTGTCTTCTTTCCTCTGTGTCCCTTTATACCTCCTGAATGCTACCATTTTAGCCTTTACCTTTTCAGCCTTTTCCTTTGAGAACAATCTTTTTTTCTTTTTTTTCTCATTTCTTTTGTGCAGAGGTATTTTGGCTTCACTTTGCCTTTCTTTAACTTAGCCCACTGTTCTTCCACTCCAGCCATGTCATCCCCCTTGCTGGGTCATCTCTATCCGTAGTAATTTAACCAGCTGCATTCTTCACAACAGTAAACATCCAAAAATCCCTTATCCTCTCCAAGGACATGGGGGCACTAATGCATGCTTTGGTGACATCCTGGCTTGACGTCTGCAACACCCTGTACCTCAACGTAATGAAGGTGTCCTTCGATAGCTGCAGTTGGTGCAGAACGCTGCTGCCAGGTTACTGACAGACCTACCTAGGTCTTCTCATGTGACCCTGGTTCTGTGTGAACTGCCCTGGCTGTCAGTGAAGTGGTGTATCACATTCAAGGTTGGAATACTAACCTATGAACCCTGCATGGGAAGGGACTGGGCTATCTGACTGAGCTCCTGTCTCTTCAGTCATCTTTCTGCCCTCTTCACTACACTGATGCAGGTCTCTTGGCTTTTCACAGGGCCAGGTTAATGGAACTCACTCCCAAGAGCCCTGAGAGAGGCCCCATCACATGAGGCCTTTAAGAGGGGTCTGAAAACTTACCTCTTTAAAGAGGTTTTTGAAAACATCTACATGTCTGTAAGCCTATCTATCATTCTGCTAATGCTGGTGTGTTTTTATTCTTTTATTTATTTTGTAATGTTACTTACGTATTTTAACTGTGAGTACAGTACTGTGTAAATTGTATAATGCCTGCTGTGCTCTTTTAAAAGACACCCTGAGCCTTTAGTAAAAGGCCCCATATCAAATAAAAAACTACTGCTACTACTAAACTACCACCAGAGCAACACAAAATCACAGGCACCAGGTAACAATGCCACCAATGTTTATTTAAAGTGCAGAGTGCTTACCTATACCATGTAGCTGCCGTAGCAAAGAGCAGAACTTCCCGACCAGGTTCCGCCCATAGGCTTTCTCAAGGGATACTGATTGAGAGAAGTGACAAGACTTTTAAAATTCCAACATCCAATCCTGTGGCTTATTCTATTTAAAAAGGTGTAGTGCTTCCTTTATACATCGCTTCCCTTGTTGGACAGGTAAATACTTGGATATTTAGTTAAAACAATTTCTGCAATATTTAGTAGCTTAAACATTTACATATATATATATGTATATCTATGATACAATTTGTGCATTTGTTATGTCATTTGTTACTTGACAGAGAGAACATTTTCAATGGCTTTACCAGTCATACCAGAGTTCGGTACCTGCAGCCCCCTACGTATGGCTTCTTTTTACTGTCAGCTTAGTGAATCTCCTGGAATCTGTAAGAACAAAAGTGAGAGAGAGGAAGATTACAAAAGCAGTGTCAAGCTATGCACCATGTCAAATCTATTCCCTGTTACACCTAATATATTTCAACAGTAATAGCTTGACAGTTTCTGACACACCACTATATCTGCTTCCTAGTGCCTCAAGGTTTCCTTTTCTTTTTCTTTATGATGGCATTATGTTAAATCGGTCATTTAAGCCTGGCGGATAACAACACCCAGCTGGTAAATCCACAGTGCCTCTGTTTCCAACAACAAGGCTTCCAAATCCTCTGCTCGTTTCACCAAAGTCACTTTTTCTATGCCCGTGAACTTAAATTCATGCTTTTCTGTTTGTGGTGCAGCTTTGATATGTGCTGCCAAGACATTAGTGACTTCTTCCTTAAGTATGGCCCTTGCATTTTCCCCCACTCTGAGTTTTAATAATCTGGTGGTCTTTCCTATATAAAAGCTGCCACAGTCACAACTAGCAAGGTAAACCACATAAGAGGAATCACAATTAATGAAGTTTTGATTTTCCAAATTTTGGTTGCATTTTCACTTGTGAATGTAGTTGTTTTTAATATCACCGGGCAGTATTTACATTGCCTGCATTTGTGGTTTCCCTTGGGGGGGGGGCAGCCAAGAGTGGGGGGTTGCATCAGGCAGTTGGTAGCTATGGATGAGAAAATCAGATAGATTTCTCCCTCTTTTATAGCTAAATCTTGGGGGGGGGACTGTTACTGTGCCTTCTTATTTTAGGATAGGCTCTGAACCAATTGTTCCCCAGTTGTTTAATCCTATCTGCCTTATGGCTGCTGATTTTCTGTTGTATGTAGTAACAAGGTTCATTCATTTGTCTTTTTCCTTGTTATTCCCTATAGGTGTCAATAATACACTTCGCTCCTTAGAACCTACTGCCTCCTCTGCTTAGTTGAGATTCTTTGAGCAGAGGAGGTAGTCAGGTTACCTTGCTAGTTGTGACTGTGACAGCTTTTATATTGGAAAGACCACCAGCACATATCGAAGCTGCAGTATGCATTAGAAAGCACATCCAGTGGTGTGCCAGAAACTGTCAAGCTATTACTGTTAAAATATATTAGGTGTAACAGGGAATAGATTTAACATAGTGCATAGTTAAATGCTTCACTCTGTTTTTGTAATCTTCCTCTCTCACTTTTGTTCTTACAGATTCCAGGAGATTCACTAAGCTGAGAGTGAAAAGAAGACAAACGTAGGGGGTGGCAAGGCACCAAGCTCTGATATGACTGGTGAAGCCCATTGGAACTGTTCCATCTGCCAAGTAACAAATTATGACAACTGGTGATCCCAAAAATCAACCCATAATAGTGAGTTGATATGGTGTTTGCAGCCTTGCAACCCACTGTGCGCAAGTCCCTTCACCCTGTAAACTGTCACACTGCATGAGATGGTCTTCTATATGAGAATTCATAAGGACAGCCAGAAAGTGAATGTTTATGTGCAGCACTCAAAGGCATTCAATGTACGAAAGCTCCGAAGCTGAAACAGAGCAGTTTATAGCAGACCATCAGTATTGCACCAGTTATTATAAAAAATAAAACATATGCAGGTGTGTAAAAATTTGCACACCCTTGGTGTGTGATAAGCTAAAAACCTCTCAAGCTTCGCTCTCAAGGTTTATAGTTTATCACACACCTTGGATGTATGAAAAAACCTCATATCACACACCTGCATATGCATTATTCTCTATACATAAATGCACAAAGTTTAGCATAGATATAGATAGATATATATATATATATATATATATATATATATATATATATGTTTAAGCCACTAAATGCTGCAGCAATTGTTTTAATTAAATATCCAAGTATTTACCTTTCCAATAAGAGAAGTGATGTATAAAGGGAGCACTACACCTTTTTAAATAGTATAAGCCACAATATTGGTTGTTGGAATTTTAAAAGTCACATCACTTCTCTTAACCAGTATCTCTTTAGAAAGCCTACAGGCGAATCCAGGTCAGGAAGTTCTGCTCTTTGCTACGGCAGCTATACAACATATGTAAGCACTTTGCACTTTAAATAAACAGTGGTGGTGTTGTTACCTGGTGCTGGTGATTTTGTGTTGCTCAGAATTTTTTTTCCAGCAGGCACAGGAGTAAGGAATGGAGTGGTAGTAACTTGCTTGTGTTTAAACTACCACCAGGAACAAAAAGCAGAGATGGGCCAAAGGGGCCTTGGTTTGATGTCACATCTGAAGGATGTACACATGAGAAGGTGGGAAGGGAAAGTGGGGATATAAATTATAACATATGAATACCTCTGTGGGTTAAATGAAGAGGATGGCATGGAATTGTTCAGAATGAGTGGGAAAACAATCACCAGGGGCAGCTCCATGAAGCTGGGCAAGTTTAAGAGAGACATCAGGAAGTACTTTTTTTTATGGAAAGGGTGGTGGGAGGAAGGAACAGGCTGCCAGTGGAGGTGGTCTGTGCAAAAATCAGTGGTGGTGGGGGATCTGAAATGAGGATGGGACAGATGCAGAGCTTGGTAAAGACAGCACCAGAAATGGAAGGGGAAGGGGGTGTGAGAAACCTCTTAAGGCTGTCTCATTTGGCATTAGTAGGAATGGGAAGGCAGGATTGTTCAACAGACCCTCTTCTGCAGACAGATTCTGTATTTCTGTAGATGAGTACTATATTTATTTTGGGGAAATATGCATTAAGCTGGTGGCAGGATGGTGCTATGAGTATCTTGTTTTCATGGGAGTCCCTCGGTACCGCAAGGCACATCAAGTGCTTATGGTGCAGCAGAGTAAAAGGACATAGAAAGGAAAGGTGTGGATTTATAAAGCCCTTTCATACCATTTGTATCCAAAAACACTTTACAATTCAAGAGCGAGAAGAGTAAAGAGTGTTGCTGCCAATAGGTACACAGGGGGATTCAAACAGTACAGACGTAGATTAGAGAGAAATAAGAGAGGTTAAGTAACTTGCTCAGGGTCACAGAATGGGTAAGTAACAATTATGGGATTCAAACTTGGCTCTCTAGCTTCACAGTTCTCTCTTACCACTAGCCCAAATGCCTTCCCAAACTACTTGTCCAGTACAAGACCTCTCAAAGCAACAGTGGAGGACCATCACTTATGCAGCCGATAAGAGCCTGGGTTTTCAAAGGTTTGGACGCAGAACTTGTGGCACCTGTTCAGTACTGGGTCACTACAGTGCAGACAAATCCATGCATAAAGAACTGTGCTGTCTTAAGCGCGTAAGAAAGTACAGCGACATGGGTATTAGAGTGATATGAAAATATCACTACCCCTGTCGCTGTCAAATGGAAGATGGAAGTGGGGAAAAGGGATTTGAGCACTGCTGGTCGAGTGCTTGGTTGAGCCGCTCCCGTGGTGGAGTGGCCAAGGCACTCAACCCAGCAGTAGGCGATGGGGGAAGACCAGGGTTTGAAACCCTGCTTGAGGGAATTTTAATTTTGATTCTCAACTGTGTGGCCATGACTAAGTGCCGCAGTTGGAATTTTAACTTGCCCCTCTGTCCATACCCCCTCAGAATTGAAATCTAATTATTCTGGGGTGTGTGTGGGGGGGTTTGGGGGGCAGAGAACCCCACAAAAATAAAAGAATCCATCTGGTGTGCAGCACTGTTGTGCAGTCAATATTATGTACCATAGAAACATAGAATTTGATGGCAGATAAGGACTGCTTAGCCCACCTAGTCTGCCCATTTCCCTACCTAACGGATAAGCTGTAGATCCTAGTTAATCAACAGCCTACTTTCTTCTACCCCCCACTAGAATTGCCTTATGTCTGTCCCATGCATTCTTGAATTCCCTCACTGTTTTTGACTCTATGACCTCCTCAGGGAGGCCGTCCCATGCATCTATGACCCTCTCTGTGAAGAAATACTTCCTCACATTACCTCTGAGCCATCCCCCCGTCTATCTTCAAATTGTGCCCCCTTGTTCCTGCACATTTCTGTTTCTGAAAGATGCTACCTGTGATAGAAATGGTATGGAAAGAGTTAATGGTTTGGATTCTCTAGCTGTGTTTTTAGCAGTTTGAAAAAAAACACACAGGCCAAATCCACTAATCCACTGCTCCAACATGAAATTTTCAGTCCTCCCAGCTGCTAGATAAGAGCTGGGTCATAAATCTCAAGTGGACATCTCCACACACACACAGACCTGCAGACACATACACAGGGCAGGTTGAACGGATTGGGTCATTCAAATATAAACTGAAGGTTAAAATGGAATATAATTGGTCACTGATAGGTGTTCAGTCTGATTGGGACAATTAAATATATACATGTTAGACATTTGGTGCATTCAAAGGGGGAATAGGTATTACCTATTCTCAGGAGAATATATAAGAGGCTGAAAGACAATGAAGTGTCCTCTTTTGCTTTGGAAGCTGGGAGGGGAAACATAAGTTTGGAGCCTACCTTGAAGCTATGTCCGTGGGAGCTGGCAGTTAGAATAGGGTCCAGTGTCTCTTAGAAGGACAGGAAAGGGTAAGTTTAGTGCTAGCATATTTCAGTATAGCCTTCTTCTTTTGCCATCTGTTATTTAAAAACATTTGTTTACTTTTCCTGTATGAGTGTTATTCTATTGTGTTGTAAATATATATCCTGTAAATGCTCAGTGCACTTTCTGTTAAGTAAAAGGCTATTTATTTGCTCAACGGTTGTGATTGTGATGTAATTTTTCTACGGTAATATTTGGGTTCCACTGGCTGAGGTAAAGTCTGTGTAGCATCTGCCACCTGAGAGAAAAACACTACCAGACTTTAACTTGTGCGATTGCACGCTTGATTATTCAAGTTTGTAAGCTTGAAAGTTGGCGCTGGAGACAGTCCAGCTGGTGGCAGTGAATACCCAAGGACAGACACCTCTCTAAAATCTGTTTCAGCACAGAGGGAGAGGTGGGTTGTCACATATTGGTTGGCAGTGGTGGGGTGATGATAGCGGACGCGTAGCACACTGAGATACAGAGTTTGCCAGTGGAACAGTTACCTTAGCATTGCAAAACAGTTTATATAAGAGAATACATTTGTACAACAGTTTTATTTGTTTCTAGTTAGCACAGTATAGTGTAGCAGTAGAGAATGAGATCCACGGAGTATGACTCACTTACTGTGCCACAGCTTTGTGAAAGGTGCCAGGAAAAGGGGATTCAGCTTGAGGGTCTAAAACAGAAGAAAAAGGCAGACCTCATAGCTGCCCTCTTGGCACATGATCTGAAGCAGACAGTCTCTGGGGGTGAGTTAGTAACTGATGTAGCAGACCCCCCAAACCAGCTTGAGGCACTGCGACTGCAGCTGTTGCTGCAAGAGAAGGCGCTGGAGGTGAAAAGACTGGATGCTGAAGCAGAAGCAAGAAGGTTGGATGCAGAAACAAAACGATGGGAAGCAGAGACCAAAAGACTGGAAGCAGAGGAAAAACTGGAAGAAAAAAGACAGGCAGACAGAGAGAAAGAACGTGAAGAAAGAGAGAAAGAACACAAAGAAAGAGAGAAGGAATGACAGCATGAGAAGGAGATGATGACCCTGCGCAGCCAGCAAACCATGAGTAATGATGGAGTGAGTTTGCCTCATGAAGCCAAAATTAATTCTAAATTGTTCCCTCAGCTTAAAGAGAGAGATGTCCTTGATTTATTTTTAAGGTAATTTGAGAGAGTATGTGACCAATTAAAATTGACTAAGGCTTCCTGGTCAACTTATCTCACATCCTTACTTACAGGGAGAGCTTTGCATGCATTTGCTAAAATGAGTAATGAAGACTATGCTGATTATGATAAAGTTAAAACAGTGTTGTTGAAACATTTTGAATGAACTCCTGAGGCTTATAGAAGGAAATTTAGGGAGTTAAAGAAAAGCCCAGAAGACAGTTATGCAGAACTGCAGGTTCAACTGTGTACTTACCTTGATAGGTGGATGGAGGGGGCTGAAGCAACCACTGTGTTTTGATGTCCATCCTCTGGCCCTTGTGACATGAAGCTAGACACTTGGAATTATGGGGTCAAAATCTTAAAACTGTCAGCTGTGCCTTGTATGTCTCCCAGTACCTTAGGCACTGCAGTGAAGCACAAATTATCACATAGCTGCAATTATTCTGTGACTGGATTTTCCTGAGTGAATGGTAAATGTTAAGTATTTCTTATATACTAATTTAGTTTCTTATGTGGAGTACCTGCGCACTTGTACATTTCATGTGTATGTAATGTCAAATGCCAAATTTTAATATAACATGTAACATAGGCAATCATTCAGGACCCCCTTGTAAATAGGGCTTATGGCCCTAATGGTATAATTCCTGTTGAAAAATAAACATTTTACTACTATTGCTGCTACTACAGTCAGGTCTCAGCTACTGCAGTTGTGGCAGAATCGTATTGCACATTTTTGAAAATCCAGCCTACGTTGTCTAGAGTTGCCTATGTATATGTCCAGGTGCTACAGAGAGTTGAAAGGGCGGTGGTAGCTAGTATTTCATAGAGCACTGTCGCATGCAACATCAGTGACCTCAGTTTGGGGATGAGCCCGAAACATCACAGGGTGGGCTTTAGTGAGGGAAGGGGGAGGAAGAGGATCAGCAGACCTACAGGATGCTCTCCTTCTCTGGAAGGGAGGGTTGCCTGTAGTTCTGCTGCACTACTGCCACCTGTGAGCCCAGGGTGGCACTGCACGTGGGAGAAGCCAACTGGGAGAGAGGATGGGATACTGACAGATGCCACAGCAGCTCACTTGGCAAGCTCATGCTTGGTGTCATGATGTTAGGTATCATGGGGAAAAGAGCAGCAGAAAAAATGGGAACACCAGATGCTAAGCAGGGTGTAGCCAGGGTTCTCTTCATCCTGCACCACTAACTGTCCACCAGATTGTGTAATTCTGAGGGAGACATTGATCTAGAGACCATGCATTGGTGGGGGACCCTTGGGAGCTATAGAGGTCAGGGCAGAAATAGTGGAGATGCGATTGGGAAGCCTGGTGGCACTGGGGGTGGAGGCACTGGATGCCACACCTCGCACCACGCCGGCAACCTAGGTTCAGATGCAGACTCAGGTCATCGGGGGTCAACTGGTATAGGAGAGGATTGAGTGCTCAGAGTGCTGCTTTCCTCTCCCAGGGATGGAGGGTTACAGTGCCCGGTGCTTGCCTGACCCCTAGCGTCCACTGGGAACAAGGCAGCTGGGACTGTCCATGACAGGGGGAGTGGCAGCTACTAGTGCCCATGTACGGAAATGTACATGGGAGCATCTGGGTGGTATTGCACACTCAGTCTGCAGGGGGCCAGAAAAATGTAAACATGGAGGTCTTTTGAGTGGCTACTGACACCCAGCTACCCGACAGCCCTGCACCTGATGAACACTCAGGCCATGCTGCTTTGTGTGACAGTAAGCCCTGGAGGAAAATTGAGGTGATGGAGTTGGGGTGGCTGACGTCTGGCTGCTTGGGGGCCAGGGGGAGAAATAGCACTAACTGCAAGGGGTTGGGAAGTTGCCCAGATTATGTAACTGAGGGAGTCACTGATCCAAAGACCATGCCATAGGTGGCAGCCGTGGGACATATAGGGTTCAGGATGGAGATAATGGGGATGGGGCTGTGAAGTCACCTAGGTTGTGTAACTCTGAGGGGGTCAGTGATCCAAAGACCTTGCCATAGGTGGCAGCCATGGGACATATAGGGTTCAGGATGGAGATAATGGGGATGGGGCTGTGAAGTCACCTAGGTTGTGTAACTCTGAGGGGGTCAGTGATCCAAAGACCATGCCATAGGTGGGAGTCATGGGGGCTATATGGGTCAGGACAGAGATAGTGAGGATGGAGCTAGGAGGTTGCCCAAATTGCTGAAGGAGAGTGATGCTGGAGACAGAAGAATGAAATATGAATTACAAAAAACACAGGGACACAGTTGTGTGGTTAATATAAAAGAGCAGGCCAACACAGTAAAAGAGTATTTTTTTCCCTTATTGTTTTTTATCTCCTTGCCGCTGCAGTCACCATGGATATTCCCTGCTGATCAGGGATATACACTGTTCAGGTGTTTCACCATCGTTCAGACAGAAGGGGGGATTTTTTTCCCCCAAGTTTTCTCCCTTGTGCCTCCCTCCTCCCCCTGGTGTGAGCCTTGGCTGTCAACCTTGATGTAACAGAGTGCCCCTTTGGAAGGAACCATCTCCCTGGTCCACCTACAGGGATCACTGGATACCAGAACCTGCTACCAACTCACCCTAGCTGAGGCACTCTGCCCTCAGCAGCTGCCTGCAGCCTGGCTTGCCTCCTGATACAGCTGACCAGAATCCGCTCCCGAACCAAGGTTGTCTGAATGGCAGCATGCTGCGCTGCTGTGGGTCATCAGGGAAGCCAACAATAATGGAGTATTGATGTAATGATTTCATTTAGGTTGGATTTTTACTCAATTTAATGTACTGTGGGTTCCCCCACAGTATTCCATTTCGATGAGGACTGTAACACAGATGGTCCAGCTTACTGTAACAGCTTGGCAGTGTATTTTTGGGGTGCATGGCCTTGTACTTGTATAGCTGTATATTTTGTTAAAATATATTTTATACTGTGCAACTACAGCCTGAAGCACTGACTGCAAGAAACCATCAACATATCAACCAACAGATATTCATCAACACAGAGACAGTTACTTGAACCACTTCAGTGTTTAGCTTCTCTACATCAGCACAAGACCCACCCACCACACCCTGTGCATTCCCTCAAACTGATTCACACAGTCCCGGTGTTGGTTCAGCAACTGACAAAGCAGATTTCACCACTTGCTGTGTCAACAGAAGAGTTTTACTGTCCCATGGTGAATGATGTCACGTCTATTGCATAAGGCATCTTGTTGAACGGCATGAAGTGCACGTAACCCATTCAGTATAATTAGGCAGACAGACAGGGCATTTCATAGAAAGCCAGGTGGGAAATCTGCAGGATTTTTTTGCATTGCAGTCAGAGTAGATAATTGCCCCCTCCCACCCACATGCCCGATGTCCTTGCCAGCAGTTGCTCAGCCTAGTAAAGTTGCTTGTGGTTATATATGGTATGCAACTGTCTGCACACAGCCACCACACTATCACTATCAAACCCATGACTTTGTAAAACACTTTAAGATACTTCTACTTTTTTTGAAATCACTGGTGTTCCTTAGGCATGTTTCATCAAGTATAATATTGATGTACGCCGTGTTTGATTCCATTTACATTTTTTACATGCCCGTTGCCCACACTGTTCTTTTAATGTAAACGATAGATGTGAGTGAATGACGATGCTGCAGGCTGAATTTAATGGGTTGCCAGTTTTTTGCTGGAAATGTTTTTATGTTTTTCCTGTAGTCCCTCTAGGAAGAGACCTCCCCTTTCACTCTCTCATCCTTGACAAGAGGTGTATGCTGAGGAAGGGTTTGTTTGAACTGGAATACAGGGGGCCCACCTGGAAAGCTGATATAAGGGCCACCTGGGAAATCGAGAGCGTAAGGCCCAGGGTGACACACTGATAGCAGCGTACCACTTAAATCTATTTTTTTTATTTTTATTTATTTGGATATTCGGAATTACAATCCTTTGAGTCTGAAACTCCTTTTTAAAGGCGCCACGTCAGGTTACAAGGAGAATGGACATGATAGACAGTAAGTAAAACATGGTACAATTTGTATAACATAGAGAGCATATAGTAGATACAATATTTAATACATGGAAAGCAAAAAAACACATTTTGGTACAATATTTTAGTACAATTCATTGCAGAGACATTGTTGATAGAGGGCAAGGGCTGGGCAATTGGGACAAGGGTCATGGACATAGTAAGTATACAATCGAGAGATAACTAGGGGAGGTGGGAGGGAAGGGAAGAGCCTATTCCAGGGTCAGTAAGGTAACATTTGGGTGGAAGGGTGACAGGGGATATAGAAAGGAGCGGGGTAGCGGCAGGGAGAGAGCTGGACAAGAGTCCATTGTCAAAGTTTGGAGGTGGAGAGAGAGAGAGAGAGAGAAGAGGGGGGCAGCAGTAGAGAGAGAGCTGGACTGGGTCCATTTCAGTAGTTGGGAGATAGGACAGGCAGGGCAAAGTCCATTGTCAGATTGTAGAGGAGTTAGGGGCAGTTACAGGAGCATGTGGAGAGAAAGTGGGAGCATAGAAGGAATTTAAAAAGGCCAAGCTTAGGTTCCTCGGTAATATGAGAGGGGAGGAAGCTGAGCCATGAAGGGGCATGGTAGGCAAAAGAGCGTTGGCCAAGTGGAGTTTTAAATCGTGGCGCCAGGTGGGTTGGTTTGAGGAAGCTCCTGGTTGTCCTTGTAAGTGTGGTAGGTTGCAGGAGAGGGGAGAGCCTGGGAGCAGTGAGTCCAGAGGAGATTTGTTTGGTCAAGAGACATGTGTGGTATTGTAGCCTACCACTGAAGTCCGGCTAGTTTGTTTGGCTATAGAGGGAGCAGGTGTGGGTGGTACTAGGGCAACCCAGTGAGAGGCAGCAGGCTTTGTTAAGTGATATTTTAACTCTTTGAAGGGCAGTGTTGTCAGCAGCCCCATAAATGACAATGCCATAGTCAAGTATTGAGAGGACAGAGGAGGAGATGGCTAGCTGGAGGGCTTTGGGGGGAGGCAGTGCCAATGCCGATATAGGAGGCCGATACGGGAGTTGAGATTGGAATAGAGGTGGTGTATGTGGTTGTGGAAGGTGCAGGCTGGGTCAAGGGTGATGCTCAGGTATTTGAATGAGTGGACTTGCTCAAGGGGCAGTGAAATGGAGGTGTTGATGCATAGGGGTGTGTGTTTGAGCCTGTTTTGGTGATGGGCAAACAGCATGACCTTAGACTTTTTCTGGTTGAGCACAAGTTTATGTTCAGCGAACCAAAACTCAGCCTCAGTAAAGGACGTTTGGAGGGAGAGTTCCAGTAGGGAAGGGTTGGAATGGGATGTGTAGAGGATGGCATCATCCGCATATAATAGACTTTTACCAGAGCAGGCTTTTGGGAGAGAGTTGAGGTAGAGACTGAAAAGGGGCACCTAACCTGGATGCCCTTGTGGTTTAGGCCAACACCCAGGGGTCCAGGTGGGGAGGGCAGCTTGCTTTCCCACGCCAGTGAAAGGGGGGATGACCAGTGTCAAAGTAAAAGGGACCCGAAGAGAAGAGAAAAGAAAAGAAAGGTTGCTGTACCGGATCTCTTATATGCCAGGAGATTGCAGGGATCTGTGTTCCAGGGTCTTGAGTAGATCACTCGAGAGTAGAAGGTGTAAAAAAAGGAGAATCCTTCTGTTGTCTGCTAAATCTGTGGTTCTGCTGTTTATTAGGTCCAGCCCAAAGTGTATAAAGATATGGCCCCATGGAGCTGTTTATTTATATATTCAAAAACGATGGTGACCCCTGAATTGCTGGAATCATTTGCCATGCAAGTGAAAAATAAAAGCCAGTTGGGGAGAAACCATGGTTTGTGCCTTATTTGGCTATAGAGTAGAGGCTAATAAAATTAAAAAAATGTTTCCCCTCATATTTGCAATCTGATTAATTTTTTCACAAGATTATATTCCAGGGGCAAAGGAATCCAGCCTGGTTGGGCTGCAAGGGCTTCTGTGAGACCACTGTAGAAGAAGAGGGAGGTCTCGGTCTGGTGGTTGGCTCGGGGAGAACTTCAGATGCTGAGATGGAGGAGGTAAAGTGCACAGCTTGAAGTGGCATGCAGGTAGGAGATAACTGTTTTTCCCTGCTTCAGGAGTGTGCAAGGTCTCGAATGTTAGCGCTTTGAGTGCTCCTTTCTTCCTGCCTGGAAGATCTGCAATGTTTAAAGTATGCCCCAGATGGGGTGGGGTGGGGGGCAACACTGTGGGAGCTCATCTGGGATGTTCACCAAACCCCAAAAATTGCTGCCAGACCCATAGCCTTGTGGTCTGTGGTGTGCCAGGCTTCCCGACCTGGTTGGGCACTGTTGCGCACTATTTAATGACTGTGGGGGAGGCCTGGAGCAGGCATAGGGCCTGGCCTGCTGGTGTGGTGGGTGCACGTGATTTGCTGGTCACATGACTCTCAGGAAAGGTCCTGACTGGAAGATGGGCAAAAGTGAGCTACAGTAGCTGCATGAAGAAGTACAATCTTAGGGAATCAGAGCTAGTGGAGCTGAGGGAGTGAGACCAGCAGAAGCAAAACGCAAAAGGGGAATAACGATAGCGACAGAAGGACAAAAGAGACTGTTTCTGGAGGGCATTTTCAGAGCAGGCAAGTGAACTGTATTGCATATTCACTGGAGCTAAAGAACTGTAAGCTCCCTGTGAGTGTGGGACTGGGAGGGAAGGAAAATCGAGCACAGTTATCCATGTGGACTGGCAGCAAGTGGGAGCAGGGGGAGATGCAGAGAGACCTGAAGCAACCCCTCAGGAGGAACCCCTGGCTACAGTTCCTGTCTCACTTCTCTTTCTGGCTCTGGAAAACTGGGGGAAAATGCAAAGGACATGAATGTTGTTTGAGGTGTGGATTTATGGGGGAAGCAGTTACCAGGTTGCCTATATGCCTCTATTGTACAGACAGGGCACCAGTATCATGTAGGGGAATATATGTTCCCAGTTCCACCGCCTGCTTATTTATCCCCTAGTCACCAACCAGTGGGGATTCAGAGAGGTTTGAGAGCCTGTCCCTGGGAGAGAGCACTAGTGTCCAGGTGGAGGAAACCTGAAGTGAATCCCCAGATGTGGTAGTGGAGGCTGTTGAAGAAAAGGGTGCAGGTGCACCAGAGAGGGACAAAGGTGATGGGGAGCGCAGCCATCTGTCCAGCTCTCCACCACCGGCTACCAGCTATTCCACTGGCAGAGGGAGGGACAGAGGCCTCAGACAACCAGTTGGGTATCCTCCAGGGCCTGGGGAACCCTCACCATGGCCCTTGTCCAGCGGTAGCCTACAGGCTTTATCCAGAAAATCAGGCCTGTCTTGGCTGCCAGGAGCAAAACCAGATCCATAGAGAGTGGTCCCAAATCTGAGCCTGCACCAGTGTCAGCCAGAGGAAGGGTTGGTGACCCCCCAGATCTCAGGGAGCTGGATGAGGAAAAATATGTTGGCAGCCAGTTCCAGTTCCAGGACCATATGGTGGTCAGGCAATCTTTAGGCCCTACCACCACCCAGTTATCACCTTCAGAGGTACCACCCCACAGCTCTCGGTGTGGGCTAAGACCCACTAGACCCAGATGGATGGGTTAAACCCAAATAACCCGTTGAACCTAAAATATCGACGGGGATATAGCTACCAATGGGACAAGCCAGGAGAACCGGAGTGAGGGACCTGTCCGAGGAGTCAGGCTGAAAGGTGGGTTCGCAGGAGGCTGTGGGTAATATATCCCAATCTGAACTATCCTTATGTGCCAGAAAGAATTTGGGACATTATTGAGGAGATGTGGGAGTATTGGATTTTCAAGGAGCAGTTGGAGAGGTTGAAGAACTTTCCAGGAGGAGGCTGTGCCCCATCTCAACAGTTGTTCCAGCAGGCACGGTCGATGTGCCACACAGGGACTTGGTCTGGACTAACCATTTTCAAACATTTCGCTATGGTCCAAGACTTAACTAGGACTCGGACCAAGTACTACCTTTTGGACCAGGATTCCTTTGGAGAAGTGACCACCAAGCTGGATCAGGCATATTATTTCCCTCCAGGTGGGGGGGCCTGCAACCTAGGACTCTTGGTCTAAGACTTGTGGACCTCGCCAGGACTATTTGTTTAACCAGATATAGCACACTAAGCTGAAATCTTTTTTACAGGAGCGACCTGGGAGCACAAGGAGGTTAAGTGACTTGCTCAGGGTCACACAGTATGCAAGTGGAAGCTGTGGGATTCAAACCCAGGTCTGGTCTGCTGGATGTCACCAGATTTGCAGCTCAGAGCCTTAGACCACTGCGCTATACTGCCTCCCTGCTCCTGCCCAATTGCTCCATGGAGCTGAGATGGTGGCTTTAATTCAGTTTTTCAAATCAAGTTTTTAAATTGAAAAAAAAAAGCTTTATACTGTTACTGTTTTATGATCATGATAAAGTATGTTTTGAAAGATTGATGAGAAAATGTGTGTGTGCATGTGTGAATGAGTGGTTTGGGGTTTGTACACAGAGAAACTTATTTTAACATTTTGTCGGGAGGTATCTAGAGGAATGTCTAAACAGTTTCTACCTTATTATTAATGTTTAGCAAAAGCTTAAGGAAAATCTTTTGAAATGCCTAATCATTATGAAAAGTGATTTCTATTACTGTTTAAAAAAAGAAATAATGATGGTTGTGACTAGCTCTTTAGATTTACCTCCTGGTGCAGGTAGGGTTTAGGAATTATCTTTTAGGGTATAATTTGGGTTAAGTAGGCAGGTTGGGTGGTGCCTGGTGGCCAGATATGGTGCGTTCATTACCAGAGGGCTGGGGAGTGCGCATATTCAGCTTGATGGGAGAGGACCATCACTGGACTCTTGCCATCATTCCCAGGAGGGAATGATTTCCTGGGTGGGGAAGAGTGTAAGCCCCCTGTAAATGCAGGTGTTATATTCCCACTTTTAGGCATCCCTTTCCCCCTCCTACCCCACCCCCGAGCTAGGAAATGGGTTTAGTGATCTGTGGGACGTTGCTCTGGATGCCTCAAGGTGGCAGCAGAGAGTGGTAAAAAGGGTATAAAAAGGGGCTTAAAGGAAGTAGCAGGGCCTTTCCAGCCCAGGCATTAGGCTTGTGCCTGGAGGGGGGGAGGCTCAAAGAGTAGCATCAGGACCAGAATAGGTAGGCCAATGAGGGAGCTCGGCAGTCCTGGAGGGCCAGTGGAGAAACTCCCCAAAAGTGTGCATTCAGGATGGTTTTATGTGCCATGGCCAACGAGGAGTGGGGGTATGGAGCACTGTTGGGGACACAGGTAGCCAGGTTCTGTATCATTGGGGTTAGGGCATTATGGAGGCTTTAGCAAGCCCTCAGTAGAGATGTATATTCCCAGGTCACCAGGGCTAGGAGGGCTGTGGCAGGGCCCTCTCAGGAGGGGAATTGGTGGCAGAGGTTCCCTTCATAACTGGTGTGGCAGAGTGGCCTGGCAGGCTGAGGGAGCCGTAACAAGGGGCCTGTTTGGAGGGACAGGTCCTGGGGCACCGGTCCATAAAGTCGGGGTGGGTCACAGACCAAAGAAATGGTAGACCTTAGAGGATGGTCCCTGTGCTGGCACCTATTTCAAGCCCAGGAACTGTAGCAGGGATGTGGGCCTGGTGGGGATTCCATGTAGGAAGTAGGTATCAGCAGAAACCCTCGAGTGAATTGGGGGCCATGGAGTGCTGAGGTGGAGGTAGTGAACATGGCAGTAGTAGCCTCAGTCCTGTACATCACTGCCAGCTGTTTGGAAGGTGGGTTGGGGCCTGGGTGATCAGGAAAATTCCTGGATGCCGTTGTGGTTTAGGCCAATGCCCAGGGGTCCAGGTGGGGAGGGCAGCTCGCTTTCCCACTCCAGTGAAAGGGAAGATGGCCAGTGCCAAAGTAAAAGGGACCCAAAGTGGAAAGGAAAGCAAGGTTGGCTTACCAGATCCTTTATATGCCAGGAGATTACAGATCACCTGCAAGTAGAAGGTGTAGAAAAGGAGACTCCTTCTGTTGTCTGCTAAATCTGTGGTTCTGCTGTTTATTAGGTCCAGTCCGAAGTGTACAAAGGTATGGCCCCATGGAGCTGTTTATTTATTTATTTGAAAAAAATGCTGACCCCTGTATTGCTGGAATCATTTGCCATGCAGGTGAAAAATAAAAGCCAGTTGCGGAGAAACCGTGGTTTGTGCCTTATTTGACTGTAGAGGGGAGGCTAATGAAATGGAATTCTTTTTTCCCCTCATATTTGCAGTCTGATTAATTTTTTCACAAGTTTATATTCCAGGGGCAAAAGAATCTAGCCTGGTTGGGCTGGAAGGGCTTCTGTGAGACCTCTGTAGGAGAATAGGGAGGTCTCAGTCTGGTGGTTGGATTGGGGAGAAGTTCAGATGCTGAGATGGAGGAGGTAAAGTGTGCAGCTTGAAGATGGCATGCAGGTAGGATATAACTGTTTTTCCCTGCTTCGGTAGTGTGCAAAAGGTTATGAATACTAGTGCTCTGAGAGTTCCTTTCTTCCTGCCTGGAAGATCTGCGATGTTTAAAGTATGCTCCTAGACTGGGGGGTGGGGGGTTAACATATATACATAATATGCATATATCTTCCAGTGAGTATAACATAGCAATGCACCATCTACACACGTTTACAGATTAAAAGGAAAGACATCAAGGGACCGTTTTCTTCTTTTCAAGCTCTGAGGAACATCAGAGGGTGGGGAGTAGACACCTCAGTTAAATAAGCAATAACATGCAGAAGGCTGAAACTGATCTAGATAGTGGGGGAATGTTGACTAGCACTTTGTGCAGAAACTAAAGAGCCACCTAGCTGCAATTTCTAATTGCTGTGATACACACAAGCTGCCTAATACAAATACACATATATGCATATATATTACAGTATAACATAGCAGTGCACTGTCTGCACACATAGAGCATGGCCACACACACACACACACACTAACACACATACTGTACACTGCCTTATATGAGGTATACCATTCAAACACTGAAGTTTCTACATAGAATCTCCTACACCGAAACCCTAATGTCGATGGACTTTGTGTCGACAGGGAGATTTTTCCTTGACTGGTAAGCACCTAACTCCATTGTCTGTGTGATGTGGAGTTAGATATTTAAAGTGGGAGGGGTGCAGCCCCCCTGCATTGATACGCTTAAGTGTGGTAGTCGGTGTCAGCATGCTGCGGGTTGTTGTTGAGATGCGTAGGTGATGTCAGCGGGATTGCATTGATGTGAAGGACTGTGGTGAAATTTCCATTGCTGTGGCTTGGTGGAGCCATTATATGGCATTTATTTACTTATACATTTAAGCTTTTTACTGTATTTTGGATAAGCACTGTGTTTTACACTAACTCATTGTACTAATCTACTGCATGATTGGGTAACTAAGGTAGGACCAGGAAGGTGCGGTGGATGAGGCCTATCTGGACTTCGGAAAGGTTGCTTTACCTCTGACCAGGGCTGCTACAGCTCCCAGCGGTCGGCTGGCTCCACTCCAGCCACCGACCAAGACCAAGACCCCAGACTGAATCCGTGTGCAGCTGCTTGCCCTCTGACCAGGGCTGCTACAGCTCCCAGTGGTCAGCCGGCTCCACTCCAGCCACCGACCAAGACCAAGACCAAGACCCCGACCCCGGACCGAATCCATGTGCAGCTGCTTGCCCTCTGACCAGGGCTGCTACAGCTCCCAGCGGTCGGCCGGCTCCACTCCAGCCGCCGACCAAGATCAAGACCCCGGACCGAATCTGTGTGCAGCTGCTTGTCCTCTGGCCAGGGCTGCTACAGCTCCCAGCGGTCATCCGGCTCCACTCCAGCCGCCGACCAAGACCAAGACCAAGACCCCAGATCGAATCCGTGTGCAGGTACGGTGGAAGCACACCCAATCGGATTGCAGGTGCCGCCTGGCAAACACTGCAGATTGGCTCTCCTTGCTCTCCCTGCTAACTGGGCTCCAATTTTTAAAATTCATTTATTTTTCTTTATACTGTTTAAAACTGCAACTGAAACCTGCCTTGCTGTAAAGTCAATTTTAATTGTGTTAAGAGTGTGAAGTGGTTTCAGCCCTTTTTGTGCTTCTGTAATCCCCATTTCTCCCCACCCCAAGCCAGCTCTCTTGGTGCCCAAATCTCATTGGGCTTTTGTATTGCAAATTATTCCCCTGGCCTCTCCCTGTCTGCAATTTTTGGCCATCCCACTCTCCCCCCCCCCACTGATTAAATACTCTCCCTGCCCACCTCTTTCTTCAGGCCCCACCCCTACTAGCCTCCTGCAGCCTTCCATTGGCTCCCTCCACTCCTCACTCCCCTTTCTCCCTGTTTCACCTCCTAATCATTTGGCCACTCGGCCTCCTCAGGGTCAACCACCACAGTCACCCCTTCCAATTCCTTAGGCTCCGTTCTCCTCATTACCAATCCACGGCTTCTTCTCCTCAAACTACCTCCTCATCTATTTATGCTGCCACAAAATCCTAGAACCATGACCACCCTGTCTAGCGTATTGCCTCTCCTCATTTGTCTATTCTCCTGCCTCCCACCTCTCCTCTCCACCATGCCGCCTACCTTTCCCTTGCCCCCTTCCCTCTATATGGCACACATTGTAATTCCTCCCTACCCCTTCAACCCTGCACTCTTCCTCCTACCCACTCCAACCTGGTCCCACTCCGCTATACATCCCCCCCCCCTCTTATTCAAGCCTGCCCCTCCTGGACTCTTCTTCACCTACTTGCTTCTCGCCCCTCCTCCACTTCTTGCACTAACGTCCACCCAGTCCTCCAATCTCGGCGGAGCTCATCTGCAACAAACTACCTTCGTATGTTAGCACAGCACCTATCCCTCACCCTCCTTCTTCTCGCAGCAGGAGATATACATCCAAACCCGGGACCCTCATCTACTACTTCCTCCCAACCCCAGCCAACTGGCCTCCCCACCTCGTATCCCATCCGCTCCCAACTGCTAGGTTACCCTGTTCCCAAAAGCCTCCATCTCCTTCACCTAAATATTCGCAGCCTACCCCTCAAAATCGATCAGCTACAAGTACTGGCTGCCCTACATACCCCTGATATCCTCATCCTCTCTGAAACTTGGCTTAACAAAAACATTCCTGACTCCTCAGTCGCAATCCCTGGGTACACTCTGACCCATCAGGACAGGGCCACAAGAGGTGGTGGCGTAGCCATCTACATAAGTACGGACATACGCCACAAAATGATCCTATCCAAAACCGAACCCAAAGCATATGAACTCTTGCTGCTCCAGCTCACTCTACCCTTCTCGCTGCCTATATTCATTGCCGGAATTAACTGCTGACCAGGCATCCCCGCCACAACTGTTACCGACATTCTTACACAAATTAGTTCACGTACATCCACCGGGGAATTGTACACTATGGGTGACATAAACCAAAACTGGCTAGCCCCGGCCCTCAACAAAACCCAGACAGAAGTCACTGCCCTCAATTTAACCCAACTCATCACCGAGCCCACCCACCTAAACCACAAATCGGGTAACCACTCCCTTATCGACTGGGCTCTGACCTCCCATCCTCACACAGTCATCCAGTCTGGTCTCCTCCCTGACTCACTGAGTGATCACCATGTCATCTACTTTGTTCACAAAATCTACTGTCTCAAATCACCTCCAAAGTTCTTAGTCCAACGGTCATTCGAATCCCTCAGTCTCGCTCCCCTCCTAAATGACCTTGGCCTAGCAAACTGGCTCCCCCCCCCCAGCCCGATTGATGACACTCTACTACACTTCAAAAACATGTTCCTTAAGGTTTGGGATACACACGCCCCACTATGACGTACTAGGGTACGTGGAACCCACCTGCCTTGGCTCTCCCAAGAGCTCACAGCATGCATGAACGCCCGTGATCTAGCATGGCGTACTTTCAAAGTCTCAGCCCTACCTCAAGACCTTTCCCACTACTGGTATCTGCGGAACATGTGCACCAGAGCAACTAGACTAGCCAAAGCTGAGTACTTTAGATCCTCTCTCCAATCTAACCTTAATAGCCCCTCCAAGTTCTGGAAGGTCATACACTCTCTCTTCTCACCCCCAGCTGCTAAACCCTCTCCTCTCCTTACCGTAAACAACTCCACACTATCAGATCCAATCTCAGTTGCTACTGAATTTAACTTATACTTCTCCACTTGCGCTTCCTCGCTCTTAGCCTCCTTACCCCCCACCCCCATGTCGCCATCCCCTCCTCCTACAGGGCAAAAAGTTCCTCCAAATACAGGTTCCTCCAAGATCCTGGGGATCACTGGGAAGGCAAGATGGGAGGGTGAGCTGGATGTCATTATCCACCTAGGTACTAATGACCTGGCAAATGGGGAGCCAAAGGAAGTTCAGGAAGAGTTTAGGAAACTGGGGAGGGGTCTCAAGCAAGTAGCTACTTCTGTCACTTTCTCAGAGTACTACCTGTGAGAGGCAAGGAGAGCATGGAGTGCATGCACCAGGAACTTTAACTCATGGTTGAAGAACTGGTGCTGTGAGGAAGGGTTTGGATTCATTGGTGACTGGGGACCCACCTGGAGGATGGAGGTTTGTTCAAGCCTGACGGTCTGCATCCATCCTGGAGGGGAATCCAAGCACTCAATGATAAGTTTAAATGCTACATTGACAAGCATTTAAACTAGCAAAGGGGGTGGCAGGCCAGCAAGGAGGTACCTACTTGCTCACCCCCAGCTAGCAGTGGAACCAATGAACCAGAGGAGTGCTATCTCTGCAAAGCAGTGTGCAAAAGATGGATGAGTCCAAGAGGTGGATAAGCAGAAAAGTGGCAAAATTCAGCAGAAGGGCAGACAGCAAGGAGAACCAGGAATAAATGACAACCAAGGAAGGGGCTGGAGTAGAACTGTGAAACAGTCTAGGGAGGTCAAATCATGGAAAGCCATGTGTGCAAATGCCAGGAGCCTTAGCAACAAGATGGAAGATCTGGAGGCTGTCATGGTGCAGTCAGACCTGGACATTGTAGCCATCACTGAAACCTGGTGTAATGATAACCACGACTGGGAGATGGCCATACCTGGCTACAACATATTCAGAAGAGACAGAGCAGGCAGGAAGGGAGGATGAGTGGCACTGTATGTGAAAAATGACATAAGGGCCACAGAGATCCAGGAGGAACAAAATGGGGGAGAGATACTGTGGGTTAAGCTGGAAAAGAAAATGGGGACAGCCATCCGCACAGGTGTGGTCTATAGACCACCAGCCCAGGAGGAACAAACAGATAGGGAGCTGATGCTAGCCTCCAAGGATGGCAGACAAGGGTGAGGTAGTACTGGTTGGAGACTTCAATATTCCAGACGTGGACTGGAGCATCCCAGCAGCATCAACTAGGAGCAGATTTATCCTGGACTTCCTTCAGGGTGCCTTCCTCAAGCAACTGGTCATGGAACCAACTCGGCAGAAGGCAATACTGGACCTTGTACTCACAAACAGGGACAGTGTGATGGGGGTAACAGTGTGGGAGCACCTGGGTAACAGTGACCACCAGTCATTGTGGTTTGAAATCACAGAAAGAGCAGAACCAAACCACACAAAAACACGTATCCTGGATTTTAAGGGGGCAGACTTTGGGAAAATGGGGAGATACTTGAAAGAGGCATTAAGGAGAATGGGACAGGAATCAGGGGTTGAGGAACAGTGGGCAGTATTTAAAATGGGGATTACAAGAACAACAGAATTATGCATTAAGCAGGTTAGCAAGAGGAAAGGAAGAGGAGACCATTATGGTTTTCAAAGAGGTAGCAAAGAAAGTGAAAGCCAAAAGATTGCATTCAGGCAATACAAAAGACACAGGCAGAAGGGGATAGGGAGAAGTACCAGGAGAAGCAAAGGGAGGCAGGGAGGTCAGTAAGGGAAGCCAAAGCTCAGACAGAAGAGCACATTGCAAAATCAGTGGGTAGAGGGGACAAAACCTTTTACAGGTACATAAGTGAAAAAAGAAAGACAAAGGGAGGGATAGTGAGACTGAAGGGGGAGGATGGGGCCACGTGGAGGATGACAACAGTAAAGCTGACATATTGAACAGGTATTTCTGCTCAGTCTTTACTGAGGAAGAGGATGGTAATGGGTCTGAAGGGAGTACAAGGGGTGAGAATGGTGCAGAAATGGACACAAGTCCCTTTACACGAGAAAGGGTCCTGAAGGAATTGGAAGTAATAAGAGTTGATAAAGCAATGGGGCCAGATGGGGTGCACCCCAGGGTCCTTAAAGAACTAAGAGAAGTGGTGTCTGAACCTCTGGCTATCCTGTTTAGCCGATCACTGGAAACAGGGGAGGTACCCAAAGACTGGAGGACAGCAGATGCAGTCCCCTTATACAAAAGTGGGAACAAAGAGGAAGCAGGGAACTACAGACCAGTCAGCCTCACCTCGGTAGTGGGAAGATCATGGAAGCACTACTGAAGGAGAGTTGGTAGAACATCTGGTTGTCAATGGACTACGGGACCCAAGGCAGCATGGTTTCACCAGGGGAGGTCACGTCAGACCAACCTTGTTGAATTTTTTGACTGGGTGACTAGGAGGTGGATCAGGGAGGCGGTGAACATGGCCTTTCTGGACTTCAGCAAGGCCTTTGACACTGTGCCACATAGAAGACTATTACACAAACTGGGGAATATGGGTGTGGGCAGGACAGTAGTGTGGTGGGTAGGTAACTGGCTGGGTGGCAGGACACAGAGGGTGGTGGTAAATGGCTGTCACTCCACAGAGGGAAGAGTGACCAGTGGGGTACCACAGGGATCAGTGCTGGGACCGGTCCTATTCAACATCTTCATCAGTGACATTGCGCAGGACCTAGAAGGCAGAATTTCACTGTTTGCTGATGACACAAAGCTCTGTAACAGAGTAGACACACCAGAGGGTGTAGACAGAATGAGAAGGGACCTGCAGAAACTTGAAGAATGGTCAGGGTTTGGCAGTTGAAATTCAATGCAAAGAAGTGCAAGATAATGCATATGGGGCACAAAAACCCTGGCACAATATATCAGTTGGGGGTGAGGATATAGCATGCACCAAGCAGGAAAGGGATCTTGGGGTTATCATCTCTGATGACCTCAAGGTAGGAAACAGTGTGACAAGGCAGCAGGTAAAGCAAATAGGATGCTGGGATGTATCGCAGGGGCATCACCAGCAGGAAAAGGGAGGTCATAATTCCGCTATACAAGACACTAGTGAGGCCCCACCTGGAGTACAGTGTACAGTTCTGGAGACCATACCATAGACAGGGTAGAGAAGGTTCAGAGGAGGGCAACAAAGATGGTGCATGGATTGCATCACAAGTCCTATGAAGACAGGTTGAAGGAACTGAACATGCACTCCCTAGAGGAGAGGAGGGAGAGAGGGGATATGATAGAGACATACAAGTATCTTACAGGGAGGAACAGGGTGCAGGAAAACATTATTTTAAGAGAAAAGATGTTCCAGGACTAGAGGCATGGGATGAAGTTGGAAGGAGGACGATTCAGAGGAAACATGAGAAAGAATTTCTTCACAGAACGGGTGGTGGACAAGTGGAACACCCTGCCAGAGGAAGTGGTGGGGGCTGAAACAATCACGGGATTTAAGAATGCATGGGATAGACATAAAGGAATTCTGGAGGTCAGGGGTAAGGGGCAACAGACTTCTAGGAAAACAAACTGAACTTACAAGCTCAAATGGGCAGACTGGGTGGGCCATAGGCCCTTATCTGCCGACACTGTCTATATATCTATGTAGGTACATTCTCCTTCAGGGAAATCTCCCCGGATGACGGACTAGACCCCAAACTTCTGTTCCTCTCAGCCCCTGCCATAGCCATCCCTATTGCATACCTCCTAAATCAATCCTTCGCCACTGCTTCAGTCCCTCTGTCCTGGAAGCATGCCATTGTCATCTCCCTCCCCAAAGGGGGAGCCTCCACCTCCATGTCAAACTATCGGCCAATCTCCCTCCTCCCTGCTCTGGCAAAGCTGCAAGACCACCTAGTGCTTAAGCAGCTCACCTCCTATCTCGCAGACACAAATTTCTTCACACACTACCAGTCCAGATTCAGGAAAGATCACTCCACCACCTCCTCCTTACTAAGGCTCACTGACACCATCCAATCTGGAATGGACAATGGTCTTGTCACCTTTGCCATCTTCATCGATCTGGCTAAGGCCTTTGATACCGTCTCCCACCCTCTGTTACTATTTAGCCTGTCTGACTCTGGCCTCTTCCCATCTGCTACTGCCAGGTTCAGTGCCTATCTTACTGACCACACTCAATCCGTAAGGATAGCGGATGCCATATGCCCTTCCCTCCCCATGTCTACTGGTGTCCCACAAGGTTCAGTGCTGGGGCCCATCCTATTCTCATTTTTTCTAAATAACCTGCCACAAATTTGTTCCACCTCCTCAATCCACATGTATTCCGACGACACTGTCCTATTTTCTTCTGGCTGCTCCCCAGCCACAGTTGCCTCTTCCCTCCAGGTGGATTTTAACATAGTCCAGCGCTGGTTCAACTACCACCAGCTCTCTCTAAATGCTAAGAAAATTGTAACCATGACCTTCGGTACTTCTCAACGACTAGCCAGGCTCCCTTCCCTCCCACTTTTCCACCCCCTAGATGGGACACAGCTGAGGGACATAACCTCCTTCCAGTATCATGGTGTTTGGCTCGACCACCACCTCACCTTCTCAGTCCATACTGACTCCATACTAAAAAGACTCTGTCCCATGCTAGGGGCTTTATATCAGAGCTGTTCTAGCCTCCCCTACCCGGTCTGTTGTGAGCTTATCCAGAAAATGATACTCCCCTCCTTCAATTATTGTGATATTGTATACAGTGCCGCCCATAAGTCAGTCTTATCCCAACTGGATACCCTTTTTAACGCTTTCTGCCAGCTCACTCTGGGCGCCCCTCCCTGCACCCACCACTGTGAGCTATACCGCTTCCTCGCACTCCCCTCCCTTGAGAACTGCTGCCAAATACACTGCCAAGTTTATTGCGAAGAACTGGCTTGGTACCCTCCCAGGTTACCTGGCCTCCGCACTATCAACTCCCCGGGCACCCACCCATGCACTAAGGTCCCTAGACTCCTGGTTCCTGTTAATCCCCAGATGGAGGACCCAAGTTGACCAGGCTGCTTTCACCCACTGCTTCCCTCAACTCTGGAACTCCCTCCCCACTGAAATTCGCCACTCATCATCTGTACGCTCACTATCATATGCCCTTGCTAACCACTTCTCAGTAAACTGCTCGTGCAGCTAACTCTCCAATTATTCTTCCAATACTTTATATTTCTTCTCCCAGCAGACCCAAATGGAGCAACATCTACTGCACCTTGAGCTAGCCAGCTCACACTTTTTCAACCTCACTCAAATTCCAAATCCCAAACCTAACAATTTTCCTCATTGTGACTATTACTGTCGACTGTTAGAATATATGTATTATCCACGCTTATCTATTTCTGTAAAATATATGCATCAGTATTATGTAACCATATGTATTTATGCATTTATGCTTAAGCTGGACTTTCCCATTGTTACCGCTACCATACCCATTAGGGAAAGTTGTTATCAAAGCTCAGCCTTTCTGTCAAATGTACTCAACTGTATTGTAAATTTGTATGTATATATGATTAGAAATGTCTACCCTTATCCTCCTCACCAATATACCCTTCCCCCCAGGTCGCACCAGGAGACAAGCAGTTCCTGCTCAGTGTACTTTTCCTGGTGAAACAATTTCAATAAATAAATAAATAAGGCCTTTGACACTGTCCCCCATAGAAGACTGTTTAACAAACTGCACAGCCTAGGAGTGGATCCTAAAATAGTTATGCGGGTGGAAAAGTGGCTGAATGGCAAGAGTCAGAGGGTTGTGGTAAACAGGAAGTACTCTGGAAGGGAGAGGTAATGAGCAGGGTGCTGCAGGGGTTGGTGTTGAGGCCAGTCCTCTTCAATGTCTTTCTTGGGGACATTGCAGAGGGACTGGAGGGGAAGACATTTCTCTTCTCAGAGGATACAAAGGTGTGCAATAGGGTGGACATGCCAGGGGGTGTTGAAAGAACAATAGAAGACCTTAAAAAACTGGAGAGCTGGCCCAATGGTGCTGAGGGTTGAGATGCTGGATGCCACACTTCATTGCTATGCCGGTGACACAGATTCAGTAGTGAGCCTGGGTTGTCAGAGGCCAGCTGGGGGAAGGGAGCAGGATTGTTCAGCCACGAGGCAGCTCCCCTCTCCCAGGGAGAGACCCTATCACCCCTCTGTAATCCCACTTCCCCCAGGTGGAGGCCTGAGGGTAGCACAGGCAGACAGGTGGCAAAAAGAGGGAGGGCACTGCGGAACCACAGTGTGCACGTGCCTTCATAAGTGCACGCATGGCTGCGGCACATGGAGTCAGGTGAAAAACGGGGAAAAAAGGGGGCAATAACACAATGAAAATCTGGAGAAATGGTCTGAAGAATGGCAGCTGGGATTCAATGCAAAGAATTTCAGGATCATGCACATAGGGCACACGAACCCAGGGGCAAAGTGCAAACTATGTGGGGAGGTACTGACAGTCACAAAGCAGGAAAAGGACTTGGGAGTTATCATTTCACAGGACCTAAGAGAAACTAGGCAGTGTGATAAGATGGCTGGAAAGGCTAGCCAGATGCTTGGATGCACAGGGAGTGGTATCAAGAGTATAAAGAGGAAGGCCATCTTGCCCCTGTATAAGACACTCATGAGATCACACCTGGAATACTGCATCCAGTTCTGGAGGCCCATCTGAGAAAAAACATAGACAAAGTGGAGGCAGTGCAGGGAGGGCAATTACAATGGCACAGGGCATATGGGATAAACAAAACCTTTTTTTATAGTTTTATAACATATTAGATTGCAGTATTTATTTTGAATGTTGTGGCCATGAGGAGGTGTGTGCAGTATGTGTGAGTGTGTGTTTGCTGTAGCTCAATATAAATATTTGTTTCCCAAAAATCATAGTAAAGGAGTAACAAATGATACCATTCCTTACTTGTCTTAGGGGTTAAAGTAGCAGCTGTCTTCTTCTATACTAACATGCATTCTAGATGCTGCTGGCTGTACTATGAACTTAGAGCTGAAACCAGAAAAGGTAGCTGTTTTCAGTGCTAAAAGTTCCATAATATGTTTGCCATCTAAAGCCCAATATAAGTATATTTTTTTCAAAAAGCAAAGTAAAATTAGTAACAAAAGGTAACAGTTCTTTACAGATGTCTTCTGCTATAGTAAACTATGTCTGAGACAGTGCTTATCAGATAGTGTCTTAAGAGGTTTAAAAAAGCAGTGTAAATCTTTTTAGGAGATTCCTTGCTGGGAAAGGGTGACATTTATGAGGTATGACTCTTTCTTGAAAGAAAATACCTGCCCAACTGAAGCTAGTAGCAAGAAAATATTTAAATGCTAAGTATTTAAATGTGTAGGTTGTTGCATTTTGAAGTGGGTAAACTAATCTCCAGTTTAATAGGCGACCAATATTTAACAAGCTGTTTCAGTTTCCGTTACTGTAATGTTGAGGAGGAAGAGAGCAGGCAGGCTAAGACCATATGATGAGATCAGCTGTGGTTGCTGAAAGAGGTGATTTATGAATGTGTCTGTTGGCACATTGTTTTGAAGTCCATGCACTTTTGTGCCTGAACAGTGTCATGATAAGGCTTGCTGATTATTGGTCAAGCCCCTTGTAAAGTCTCCTGCATTGGACCACCATGACTGACCTCTCAAAACTTTGTACATAGCAAAATGTTCAACTTGCACTAGTGTGCATGTCGAACAGAAAAAGGAATTACAATACATAAATATAATACAGTCATTTAGTCCCTGTCAGATATTTCCCCCCAAAAAACCAAGCCCTTCTGAGAGCAAATAATTATCTGCTTTAAACTTAAAACTTTCTACAGATGGGGCCAGTCAAACTTTGAAAGGCAGACCTTTTAGAACCTTTATACAGTGACTGCAAAGTCCATTTTCTCAGGCATTCAGATGCATGCAACACCACTAATAAACCCTCAGTTGCAGAATGAAGATTCCCGGTGGGTATAAAGGGCATCAGAAGTTTGCTTGGTTGCTAAGGCACAGTAGCCTCCATCTGTTTAGGTCCTAAACTGTACAAAAGGACATAATTAATGGCAATTTATTTTTGCTTTGTTTTCACTCAGTAAAATATGAAAATGAGTATGTAACACAGCTTGTTAGTATTAAAACTTGAGTTCAGACAGGAAGGGACAGATGGCAAGAGGGCAGGCATTGAGTCAAAGGCATAGTACTGCACTCATTGCTTTGGGTGTTATGTGAATTCACAAACTGACAGTCAGGCAGGTAGGCAACCAAAGTAAGAAAAAAGGTAAACTGTCAATAAAATATTCACAGGAAAAACAGTATTAAATGTGACACTGCACCTTTACTTCAACAATGTGTGTTCCCATGCTAATGACTGATTCTAAATATGTTCCAAAATGCCCACAATGATTAATCTCCTAATGCAGTCCTCATTATGATCCTTTATTCTCTGTTTAACTGTTATAAGCAACTAAGAATATTTTGATTTCAGTGTGCTCATTCGTAGGTCGACATTAATGTTAGAAGCTGGGATACTTCTATTAATCTGTTCCATGATCAGTCCCACATATCACTTGGTGAATTAAGTTTTCGATTCATCTATTAAAGTGATGTTAACAGAGAGGTTGAGAGGTGGAAAGAGGTCTGTGCAGGATGCTGGGAGCAAAACAGACATTGCCACTGCCAGCATCTTGAGTTTGGGGATGGAAGATTGGAAGGTTATGGGTTCTAGCCTCACACCAGGTACGTCAGGTAATGCCTATATCAAATACTGTGGTGTGGTACGGAGGGGGGGGTGCTGCCCTTTTGAGGTGCTGTTCTTCAGAAAAGATGTTAAACCAAGGTCCTTCCTGCCCTTCTGGTCACCTTCCTGGCAGAAGTTTAAAATCCCAAGGCAATTATTGATGAAGAGTGGGGAATTTTTTATTGAGAAAAAAAAATATGTACATATTGAAAGACAATTAAACAAGAAAAACTTTCTGTACGCACAAAACCTGACATGTCAAAAAAAAAAACAACAAACATGATCCAAAACCAAAGAAATCTCAAGAGAAAAATAACTTACAAGTGCAGAAGACAGGGTCAGTACCTCTGTGACACCACACGGGGTTGAAGACACTCCCCTACAGAGATAACCAAGTAATTATTTTCCATAAAGCTGAAAAACAGCCACTTGATAAATGATTACCTTCCAGTTCCTACAGCTGATGCATTTCCCTTTCTGCATTGTGTACGGAATGCTCCAGTGACACAACCTTTTGCTGAAAGAGAAGTGCACGTCTATTGCCAAACGCACCATTTAAGGCATGCAGTTATAAAACACAGTAAACTATAATTCCAAATCTTCCAAGAATCTGAAAAATGAAAATAACCCGCCAAGTTATCATAATTAATTTTGGCAAAATTGGGCACTTCTAGGTGTTGCATAGTAGTGGCCCAAAGTCTGCAATATATGAACAAGTAAAGAAGAGATGGTGTGTGGATTTTTCTTGCTAACAACATAAGTCTTTAAGATAGTACCTTTCTGGGAGGCTCTTGTGTTTTTGTTTCCCTTTTGTTTGTGGCTTGTTGCGCATACTCAACCAACCCATATTTCACATTTTGGCAAGGATCCTGGGGTCCAGCAGTTGCTTAGTGAATGGCAGCCTCATAAACTGTATCTGTAAAAAAAAATGTGTTATAATAACCTCCTATAATTTGGACCTAGACAAGGATGTTAGCTGCAGAAAAGTAAGTTTCCATTGCCTTACTTTTAAAAAATAGGACCGTATGTGTCCTGAAAGTGGTCGCAAATGTCTCCCCAGGGCTGCCCCAGCCCTGCTTCCCATTGCTGCAGCAAAGGGTCATATAAAAATCTTCCTAAGGGGATCCAAATGTTTCTTCATAGATGTTAGTAGAGGTCTCAGAAAGGAATCAGAAAGGCAATGATAAAAAAAAAAAAGATTGGCTTTCTTATACCCAAACCACCTCCTTGGGATCCTGGTAGAAATGATTTCTCTTTATTGGATTTAACTGTCTTCCCCATAGATTTTTCATTGGGTAGAGGAAAAACATAAGTAACATAAAGTAATATGGGAACAAGACACGTTTTGACAATAAAAACTCTGTTTTTCTTTGTCATGGGGCAACGATTCCACCCTGTTATTTTGTGGTTCACCATACCAAGTTTGTTTTCCAGTTTGTTCTGCCATATCACCCACCCCAAATTTGGTTCCAATGATGTTAATAGAACCTTCTGTAATAGCAATCCTCAAAACCTGAGCAGGACAATAATCCTGCAAGGATCACATCGCCATCTCCTTTCTTTTCTGCCAATTCAGACTTGTCCCAGCCAAACCTGAGAAGAATGTAAGGAGTTCCATTGCAATATTCAGACTCCACATCCTGAAACAACAGACAAATATCATCTGTGTAAGCTAAGACATTTTTGGATCTAAAGTTTTCTGGAGTCAAAATACCATGCATAGTACGAGTGCTCACTGTTTTCCATAGTAGGGGATCTAAGCCAAAGATGCACAATAGGGGATGAACGGGCAACCCTGATATACCCCTCTCCTAACAGACACCATAGCTCCCAACCACCCATTCATTATTAGTGTTACCAGGGCAGTGGAACAGAGTAGCCAAATCCAAGAAGTAAACCCCTCCAGAAGCCCAGAGAGCCTTAAAACAGCAATGTGACAAGCAGTCAAAAGTCTTCTCCTGGTCAAGGGCCTGGAAAAGGCCAGAGACCAAACCCTCACTCCCATTCTACCAGTTCTTTGATAAAATATAAATTATCCTTTATGCTTCTTCCCAGTATGGTGTAGGCCTGGGAGATGCCAATCAGAAGGGATGCTTCCTGTGTTAACTGGGAGCTGAGGATTCTAACATACCAACATACTAATTGCCAGCAGATTGGGCCTTATGGTCTATCGAGTCTGCTTGAACCTCAGATCCCTAGTTGGGTACCGAGGCCCTCCGCACTCCTTGTGTTCCAGAAACCCCTATCATCCATCCCCACCCCCTTGGGCCAGACCATCATCTGATACATCCATCTTCTGTATCTTTCCCACCCTCTTTTCAAGCCCTCCACTGTGGATCTCTGAACCAGCACACCAGGCAGCATGTTCCATGGATCCACCACCCTTTCAGTGAAAAACCTCCTCTTCTTTTCCCCCCTCACCCTTCTACCTTCCAGCTTCAAACCATGCCCTCTGGTGATACCTCCCTGCTTTAGTCTAAAGATCTCCTCCGTGTTTACCCTATTTATTCCCTTGAGGTACTTGAAGACCTCAATCATGTCCCCACATCTCTCCTCTCCTCCAATGAAAACAGGCAGAGCTCCTCAAGTCTGTCTTCATACGTCAAATCCCCTAGTCCTCATATCAGGGTTTTAAATAATTGATTAGCAGTTTTTTTCTTGGGACAATGCTAACTGTACAGAAAGTATAAGGGTTTTCTAAAAGTGTTATGTTTGTTAAACACAGTGAGGCAAGTGCTATGCATTTTCACAATGTTTTAGCACTTTTATGAGCAAAATGCTAATCAATATTTGGAGTTAAATAAAACCCTGTCATATCATCTTAGTTGCCCTCTTCTGTACCCTCTCCAGGAGCTGTATGTCCCTCTTCAAGTGTGGTCTCCAGTACTGTACACAGTACTCAAGGTGTGGTCTAACCAATCCATTGTACAGCGGCAGAATCACTTCCCTACTCCTAGAGATGATCCCCCTTACGATGCATCCCAACATCCTGTTTGCTTTGATAGCTGCTCTCCTGCACTGTTCAGAGTTGTTCATACATGCATCCACCATGACCCCTAGGTCTTTTTCCCCTGTTGAGGCCTCCAGCACCTCCCCTCCCAGGGTGTACCTGTGTTTAGGGTTTCCCCGCCCAAGATGTAACACCTTGCACATGGTGATATTGAAATTTAATTTCCATGTGTGAGCCCACCTTTCCATGGTGTCCAGGTCCCATTGCAGGGCCAACCTCCCCTCTTCCCCCTCAACTACTGCTCCATCTTGGAGTCGTTTAATAACTTTAAGTCTGAATTTATGAGGCAGTTGTATATGTCAGACCTAGCCCTTTTTTATGCAGCAGGACTAGAAATCCATGTTCCATAATGGAGTCTATAACATTCTCAGACTAAATAAAATGAAACACTGTCTTCAATTCCACCAGCAGATCTTCCTCCAAAAATGTATATACTTCGCCTGATAAGCCATCAGAACCTGAGGAAGATCCTTTTGTGAGGGAGGCTATCGCTGACCTGATCTCTTCAGGAGAGAGATTGCTGTATCTAAAGATCATACTTATCCTCCTTACAGAAATATAAGTGCGCTGTGTACATGCAGAATACATGTCACATGCTTAACTGTGCAATGTTTGCATGCGGTTCTCATACACAAAGCGAACCAGGTCTAAAAAGCAAATCAGGTTCAGAGGCTACAAGCTTAACATGTCTGCAGCAGGTTAGCTGGTGTGAACATCTTCTGAAAATCACATCATGTTCACGTGCTGCATGCTTAACATGAGTGCAGCAGTTAAGCTGGTGTGAACATAATTTAAAAATCACTTCAGGGTCACATGCTGCATGCTTGCCACATGTGCAGCAACTAAGCTGGTGTGAACATAATTTAAAAATCACTTCAGGGTCACATGCTGCATGCTTGCCACATGTGCAGCAACTAAGCTGGTGTGAATATCATCTAAGAAAACACAGTAGGTTCTGTTTCACATACTACTACTAGCAATTAGAGCCATTAAAATACCATTTTCATTGATATCCCAGTAAAATTAGGTAAACTTAAACAATTCTGATCCTTTTGCAAGTTGTTTAATGGCTTTTGAGTTTTGTCATTTAATTGTTATTAATTTGTAAAGTATTGTTTGCTTACTGCATTAAATGCATAGGATGTAGTCAGCCAACATCCCCCATTTCAGATGTGAGAAGAGGGGCCTCTGTGTTGTGAAACCTGACCTTTTTGTTTTGGGCAATGTAAATCCCCTTATGCATATTTAGTGCTACAGACGTGTTACTCCATGACTGTTACAGCTCACTTACTTTCCCTTTGTCGTTCTGTATGGAGCATATACACTATGGCCATGCTCAGCCCTTTTTGTGCTGAGAAGGGTCTTGGAAGCATGCACCATACCTCACATTTTGTCACTGAAATGAGGGGCATGGACACTCAGAATGAGGGACACTAATCCTCATGATGATCAGGGCACAACCTGAAACATGAAGACATAGTACCTCAGAACACAGTGGAAACTATTGTATTTACTTGTACTAATATTGGCACCTGAGATTGAATTTCTACCATAATACAGGGGTGCCATTTAGGTAGGGCAGAGGGGAGCAATTGCCTCCTCCCCCATGCATTCGTGCCTAGCTTGTTCTTATGGTCTGGCAATAATGGCATTAAATTTGAATTTAATCTTTTGCACAATAAGTGCCCCCCTGGCCCATGTGCGCTCATGCTGCAGGTGCACTGCGGACTTGACTGTGTCTGTATTGCGTTGTCCACTATCTCTACCTATTAGCAGCAGTATCATCACATGTGACATGGAGGAACTCCAGCCAAGCAAAAGCACATGAGTCGTGCGAGTGCGACACTGTCTTTCCCGCCAGAGTAGAGAGGCTGCACACTAAAGCTTGGAGGGGTCAGTGAGCACTGAACTCTCAATAGCAGTGTTGTGGCAGCAAATGTTTGTTGCATTACTATTGGTGAGTCTCCATCTCCCCTGGTGGGAAGCTAACTGGAGACTAGACTATCTACTTATTCTACTAGGCTTGCCTTAGGAAAAAAACAGCACAGGCTCCCCATGGCAGCAAGCTAGGCCTAGCAGCAGCAGTGACAGCAGTGTGGGTGGCCTTCCTAGGCCTTGATCAGTGTAGTGTGGCAGCAGCCACTACAGCAACCAAGCAAGAAGCAAACAACACAGGTTGGGTGGGTTCAGTTGGTAAGGTGACTTCATCGCAGACCATGTTGGGGACCTATGATGGTCAGTTCTAGCATACAGTTTCTAGCAGAAGGACAGAGAAAGAGCAGACTGAAAACTGGCTGGTGGCACACTGGGCCAGGCCACAGGGTCTGGCCAGGTAAGTAAAATGGGGCTTGGGGAAGGAGGAAGGACTGAAATATTGATGTTTTTTCATGCTTCTGTGCTTTTGGGTGGCTTCACGACCCATATGGGATGGGTATTGCATGGAATGGAATCAGGGAGAGAAATCGGGAAAAAGTTTTTTTTTTGGGGGGGGGGGGGTGTTCAGAACTTCAGCCAAGAAAAAAAATGGTTAGTAACTAGGTGGGTTTAAGCCCAAATCTGATGTACTGCTCTGGGGTATAGACAGATGAATCTTACACATTTGAATTTCTCCTGATTTGCGTATCACTTTTCAGTCACAAGAAATAAGCTTTACCTTTCAGAGAAATTCAAACATTCTACAGCTTGCCATCTAGGGGCTAACTAGTACCTAGCCTACACTGGTTGTTGGCTCCCCTCTGCCGAAATCTGAGATGGCACCCCTACCATAAAGTCTAAGTTTTCAGGACATCCTCTGTGTGAGCAGCATGTTTTCTATGAGGGATGGATGAGGAGCAGAGCAGTTTTCAGGAGTAAAATGAGGACTGTCCCTTGCATTCAGGGACAGTTGAGTGGTATGGTATGCACAGACTATTGAAGCCCCACTATAGTCAGGCTTATCCCCCCCCAGTGAATCTGACCTCCACATCCCCATGCTCAGGCACATTATGACATAGGGCAAGGGAGACTGCAGGGGCGTGCACCATTGAAATGAATAGGGGTATTTTTTATTGCTATTTCACACATTATTGATGGAGAGTTGGAGATTAATGAAGGCAACTAATAAGGGCCTTATTTGTAGAATAGTGGCCTTCATTATTCTCTAACTCACCATCATAATGTATAAAATAGTAATAAAAAATTACTACATTCATTTCAAGGGGGTACGCCCCAGCACTCTGACCCATGGACATCATCTCTTAAAGATTCCTGCCTCTTGCTCCCTAGTACTCAGGTAAGAGACTCTCAACTTATAGCTATACTTGGTGGGTTGTTTGAAGCAGCATGGCTGCACCCGCTACAGTGTGTGTGCATGGGGGGGGACTGGCCATGTGGGTGTGTGTCGAATTATTGCTACTTTTGTGTTTGCCCCTTAAAGTCTATTTGTGTGTAAGCATTCAAAACTATGGAGAGAAAATAGTAGGAGTACAGGCAAGACAGAAGTAATTGCATAGTTTTTGGGGTAAGTGTGTGTATTGGGGGTGAGAAGAACCACATGTGTTTCCATTGGTATATGTGCTACAGTTCAGCTGTGCAGCTGAGATGAGGGGGGACAAGAAAACTAAAGTATAACAGTGGCTATTAGAATGTGGCATTCGTGCAGATGCATGCAGATTTGTGAAGGTGGATAAAGCCATGGGGCCAGATCACATACACCCAAGGATATTAAGGGAGCTGAGAAGGGAACTAGCAGCGCCTCTGGCTGCCCTGTTCACAGAGTCACTCAACACAGGCATGGTTCCAGAGGACTGAAGGAGGGTGCCTGTAGTCACACTGCACAAAAGAGGCAGTAGGGAGGAAGCGGGGAGCTATAGGCCATTCAGCCTCACCTCAGTGGTGAGGAAGATCTTGGAGACACTGCTGAAAGAAAGGATAGTGGCACACCTGGAATCCAATGGCACCCAGGATCTGAGGCAACATGGATTCACAGCAGAAAGGTCTTGTCAAACAAATCTGATTGATTTCTTTGATTGGGTGACTAGGGAAGTGAATCAGAGAGGGGCGGTAGACGTCGCCTACCTAGATTTCAGCAAAGCCTCTGATACTGTCCCACACAGAAGGCTGGTTAACAAGATGAGTAGCCTGGGCATGGGGCATAAGGTGATACATTGTGTTAGAAACTGGCTGACAGATAACAGAGGGTGGTGGTAAATGGGATACAATCTGGGGGGAGAGAGAGGTGACCAGTGGAGTACCACAGGGATCAGTACTAGGACCAGTCCTGTTCAATGTCTTCATTAGTGACATTGCAGAGGGGCTGGAAGGAAAGGTCTGCCTATTTGTAGATGACACCAAGATCTGCAACAGAGTGGATACTCCAGAAAGGGTGCGGAAAATGAAGAGGGACCTGGAGAAGCTTGATAGACGGTCAGAGGTCTGGCAACTGAGGTTCAATTCAAAAAAGTGCAAGATAATGCTCCTGTGTAGGGGGGACCCTGGAGAGAGCTACAGAATAGGTGGGCGCTGACTGTCACCAAATAGGAAAGGAACCTAGGGGTTATCATATTTGATGATCTTAAGGTATCAAAGCAAAGTGCAAAGGCTGCAGGAAGGGCCAGTGGCATGCTAGGGTGCATAGGCAGAGGCATTACTAGCAGGAGACAGGAGGTGTTGATACCATTGTATAAAACACTGGTAAGGCAGGCCGGCTGGCCTGTCAGTGCAGCGGTTGGATTTCCGCTTGCGACGCCGGGGACCTGGGTTCTAGAGTGGACTCGGGTCACTGGAAGGCTGGCCGGGGGAGAAGGCTCGAGCATCCCAGGGACAGCTCGTCTTCTCTGGGGGAGGGGAGGAGGGACAAGATCTGTGGCTTGTCTGACCCCGGGTGGAGGCCCGAGGTACAACAAGCTTGCAGGATAGACAAATGGGGAGCTGTGTGGTGGACATCAGCGTGTAATGCCTTGACATCAGGGCACAAACCACACAGAGAGAAAGGAGAAAAGTACCACTGGAACGCTGGTAGATGGAGCTCCAGTGCCAGCCCTAAATTGTGACTGCCTGCCTGATCACCGGGGGACCCGCCGAAATTTGAAGATATTGGGGTGTCCGGGCCCTGCCCCACACCCACCTGTGGGGTATAACCACGACTTCATGGGGCACCCATCTCCAAAAGAAGTGCAGATCCAGGATGGGGGAAGGAGGAGAAATAGAAAGTTAAAAAATACAAAACACTGGTAAGGCCTCACCTGGGACCACACATGCATAAGGACATAGGGTGGAGGCTATCAAGAAAAGGGCGACAAAGATGGTGCATGGCTTGCATCACAAAACATATGAGGAGAGACTAAGAGTGCTCAATATGTACTCACTGGAGGAGAGGAGAGAAAGGGGGAACATGATTGAAATGTTCAAGTATCTCAAGGGCATAAACAATGTGCAGGTGAGGGATCTTTTCCAATGTAGAAAAGATATCAGAACGAGGGAACACAATATGAAATTGGAGGGGGGTTAGCTTAAGAGGTAACGTGAGGAAATTTTTCTACACAGAGAGGGTGGTGGACACTTGGAACAGTCTGCCACAAGAGGTGGTGGGAGCAAGCACAGTGGAGGGGTTTAAACATGCCTGGAACAGGCACAAGGGAACATAGGGTAGGGAGCGAGTGATGAAAAGCCATTGATCACTTAGGGTCAGTGACTACATACAAGTTTAGGGCTTATGGGCAGACTGAATGGGCCTAGAGGTCCTTATCAGCCGATAATTTCTATGTATCTATGTACTGAAGTAAAAGCGAGTCATACAGTATGTGTGCAGGCAGTATAGGTTAGTGGTTAAAGACACTTAACTGCAAACCAGGAGACTTGGAGATGACCTGAAGACCTGGGTCTGAATCTCATCAACCCCCACCTGTATATTGTGTGATCCTGAGCAAGTCATTTGACTTTAATGTGTGCAGTTATCTGTGACCACTTGCTTTTTGCACGCATGTCACATGCTTGCAGTCTGTGTCAATTTAACATAAAAATTATACTTTCCACTCTTGCTTGCTGCACACATGCCACATAAAGCAGAAAAACAAATTCAGCTCCACAACCTTGAGGGTGCAAATATTAAATATCAAACATAGAAAGGCAAAAAAACACACTCCTCAGCCGATCGGGGGTTCCTTTGCTGCTTTTGAATGGAGCTGTGCAATGTTGGCATTTTTATATTGCTGTGATCAATAAACAGTAACTGCTTATTTGTTCTTCAGCTGAGGAGTGCGGTTTTTTGCCTTTCTACACATGCCACATGCATGCAATCGGTTCCAGTTTAACATTTAAATCATACTTGCAGCATGCTTGTCACATGAGTAGTTTTATGTGTGCAGCATGAAAACATTTCATATAATTATTTCTGTAAGGGCACTGGAAAGCTTGGAGAGTTGGATCCCAATCAGGAAATCTTCCTTTGACTTCTTAAAACATGCCTTAATTCCACTCATTGAATATGCCTCTCCACAAAATTCAGCTGATCCCTTGTATCAGGTAACAGGTTACCTTCATCACCCTACAACTGGCTGATAGTTTTCGAGTCCACACTGAGTTTACAGTCTTCAAATGAACTAGTTTAAAATGTTTTACCTTTAGTATTATATTTTTGTTCCATCAGTAGGGGAAACATTCTTTGATGTTGCATGGATGACATGTCCTGCTTATATTTTTAAGCTAGGAAAAAAATAGTATACATGTTTAGCAGTCAGAGGGAGCAGCCTCAAGTGCTGATGTATGTAACCCCCCTGTTACCCAGGGTTACTAGAATCCCAGTAAGACCTAGTGGTAGGCAGGGAAGGCAGCTTGTGAAATTCCAGTTAAATGGATTTCACACTGTCTCACTCTATTCTTAGTCTCAGCTGAGACTGAGGGATGACATCACCATAGAACTATCGCAGCTGCATGAGCCACATTGGAATCTGCAGATGGGAGTTAGCTTAGAATATTGGGAGTTTTTGAACAGTCAGCAGCAGCAGTTGTGTGTGAGCAGTGAAGAAGAGAGGAGCACAGCAGACTGTGCACAGGCTCTTGGAGCCTAAGCTCTGATACAGAGCTACTTTTAGGGAAAGGTGTGTGTTTCCGCCTAAAGAGGAACACAGTAAGCTGTTCTTGAAGTGGTGGAGACTGCTGATACTGGTCTCTGTGCCCCATGTGGAAGGTTTGCCTGTTATTCCAGGGGCAACCCCTTGGTTCCTGCTAGAGAAGAAGCTGCCTTATTTTTCCAAGTGTGTTGTGGCACAAGAAGCTGTCAAGATTCACCTGTGGGGCACCTGCAACCAAAGGGTGAGTTCTGCTCTTGCCAAAGGGCCTATGTTTCACCTGAACTGCATTAAAGTGGGGATTGGACTGCTGAATTAGTGGGAGGCCTAGAGGAATAGGCTTAGCCAAAGTAAAAGTATGTTCAAGTCCATCACAAGCGGAAAGCCAAGACATGTAGAGGAGATGTGATATACATTTACCCTTTAATCTACATTGCCAAGCTTTCAAAAAGAGTTGTTTAATGTCCAGAGAAATGGCCGAGTATGGATTGTGGGAGCTGGAGGTGGGAGACCCCCCCACCTTTAGTAACCAGGTTCACCTCTACGGATTTGCTCTGTGGTTTCTACTTTGCCTCAGGCACTTGTCCAGTGCTGAGGGAAGTACCCAGACGTGGGATTGCAAGGACATTTCCCTTAAGGAGTCGAAAGCTCTAAGGTGGTTTGGGGAGCCACCAACAGAAAATGTGGTCCACTGCCATATGGACCGGGATCGAGTGGCCGACAGTGGAGCCGGGTCAGGGAAAACCCAAATAGTGTACAAGTCGGGCTGTGTACCCAAAGCAGCATGCAAGTCCGGGCTGTGTGCCTGGTGGGTTCAGAGCCTGAGGGCTGAAGTGTTGAAAAGTGTTCTGTATCTCTTATCTGCATTACCAGGAATGTAGCCCTGTGAGGTCCATCTATGCTTTGTTTGTTCAGTTTGGATGTGAATAAAAGCCACACTTTAGAATCCCATTTCTGGTATTGGACATTACAGTTATTGCTTCCTGTGTTCGGATTTACTTGGGCGCCCCTGTGCAGAGTAGCCAAACCTAGGCCCCTTGTGCCAAGTAACCTAGTCCTCCCCAAACCCCGTCCCCACCTGTTACTGCTGTCAGCTTCAACAGCATACCACCTGTCATTTGCAAAAAGGCAGGGGTGTAGGGAGTTACAAAATGGAGGCACTGCTTTGGATTTTAAATTAGGGAGGAAAGGTGCTCGGGCAGGGGGCTAGCATTTTGGTTATCTGGTAGTGGGTATCCCAAAAAGCTGAAGCAAGTTTAACTATTGTGACGCTGTGTGCTGTGGTTCATATGCTGCTGTTAAAATGCCAACTGTTTACCAAGGAGCAATAAAGCTGAAAGAGTATGCCCTTGTCCTGCATCAAATATTTACAGCGTTTTTGCCTGCTTTTTAAAGAACTGTTGTGATAAAGAAAAGTATGGAAGACTAGGGGTAGCAACAGGAAAATTGTGCCCTGGACATTGGAAATGCTTTCTAGTAAACTGGTGGTAAAGAAAAGTGTGGAAGACTAGGGGTAGCAACAGGAAAATTGTGCCCTGGACATTGGAAATGCTTTCTAGTAAACTGGTGATAAAGAAAAGTGTGGAAGACTAGGAGTAGCAACAGGAAAATTGTGCACTGGACGTTGGAAATGCTTTTTAGTAAACTGAGAGACTTGCAGTGTTAATGGCCATGCTAAATGGTTGAAATGGGCTCCCACCGTGGAGTCAGTTGAAGAAAAAAAAAAAGTATTTTGCAGTTTAAATTTGCCTGCTCGATGATCGCCGTGAAGAAAAGAGCACTTGCGAGGGAAAAGAGGCTCATTTGCATGGCGTCGTGTGATTGGTGAGGCTGCAATCAGTCCGGCCCCCCAGCCAGCTCTACAGTGACTGCCCAGCATTCGAGAGGGAGTGTGAGTGGAGTGCGTGTACTGGCTAAGTGGAGGAGCATTGCGGTGATTAAAAAGCACTGTAAAAGTATTAAAAATAGACTTTTCTGTTTAAAATCGGGCTCAACCCGCATCTCGATTGACTGGATTGTGAGTGTAGTGATCGGAGAGACGATCGGCAGGACTACCCACCCGCTTCCTTTCTGAAGCCTCCAAGACTGGCTGCAGGCCATTTTTCCATCGCAGCAAACAGCTACTGATAACAGTGAGTACCAACAGTAAAAATTGCTCAAACAGTGATTTTCTGCCAAAACCCAGCTGAATATGTGTGCAACAATGTAGTCGCTTTGCCGATAAAGACTGTGTCAAGTTTTACCAGCTAAAGCAAGTCTGTCAAGCCATTGACTGTGAGCATAGTTATGGATTCAGCATCAGTTTAAAGTTTCAAAGCCAGAGAGAGACTGTGAATTGTAGCAAAATGTGCAGCACTAGTTACAGGCAATCCTGTGCTTGAAATCCTGAGGCTTTAAGGGACTGTGAGCTAAAGAAATGTTTTCAGTAAGTGAAAAGTCCGTGGCAAATCATATAAATGTGTTAGAAAAAGGAACAGTGCAAGTTTGTGCAATTTTGAGCAAAGTTATCAGTAGTGTACGTCGTCGGATGCGCGGTGGCTTGACCCAATTTCTGAATATTTGATTCACGAGGAGTGCTGCCTTACATCATTACAGGGTGGGGTAGTAATGTAAACACAGCAGCAGAGGAGCCATTTTAAAAATGAAAGAAAGTGTTCAGTGAAGTGGGACTTTTAGTAACAGTGAGCATTTGTTTGTTTTTCCCTGTAGTTATGGCCTCAGGACCAGCTCGCTACCCGGATCATGCCCGGGCTGCAGTAACAGCAGAAGTAAATAAGTTAAGGGACATTGAAAGGTGTTATTATGGAGGACAACTGCGTTCTCATGTGGCGATTCCTGGATACCCAGTGCAATTATGTCAAATATGCTTAAATGCTGGAAGAGACGTCTTCATGGTACCTCACTCTTCTGGGTACCTAGAGAAATATGGCTTGTATAAAGCGCCCAAAATTCGTTTGGCTCCCACATGGATGAAAGTTCAGGAATTTGTAGTTGGCAGCACACAGCACCAGGCGAAGCCTGTTGTAAAAGGCCCCTCGGGGGAGCGTAGCACAAAGCTAGAGGGTGCAGATTTAGAGACAGAACCGTATGCTGATTTTTTGGATGCTGGATCACAGAGAGATAATTCAGACAGAGCATCAGTAGACTCCTGGGGGGGGGGGCTAGCCCAAGTCTCATAGGAGAAGATGAGATGAGGGAGGCCTTTGAATGGGAGGTATCGACCTCCGCACCCAGTGATGAATGGATAGTCTCAGGAGCGAGGATGACTGCTCACTCCTGGGCACAGATTCTCAGTGAGGAAGAAGAAGAGGGGGAACCTATGTGGCCTTGTGAAAAAGGAACGGGTACACAGCCTCAAGCTCTTGCCTCCGAAGAATGCATGGAAGAGAGTGGTGATGCCACTGCCCTGGCTGTGCAAGAAGAAGTCAGGGATCCGTTTTTCATCTCGTTGAGAATGCGTAGCTGGCAGAACTAGGACTGGCTGCCCCCAAGCCAGGCCAGTGGTCTCAGGTTGACCAAAGCTAGTAAAGAGGAGAGACTGGTTCATAGGAAGACGAATGAAATCTATGGGATGTCCTTTCCTACCTTTCCTCGGAGAGTCTGGGAGGAGATTGAGAACAGAAGGAAATCCTGGATCTGGGCTGAAGCAATGAAATGTGTGCATCCTGGTGCAAACAAGCATGTCAGTAACAGACTGTTTCATGAAAAATACACCCAATGGAAAAGAGGCAGGACACTGTTTATGGACACTATGCGAATAGTGGATGGAGAGGGACGTGAAACCTTCCACAGTGTGAATTATGTGCGCCCAGATGGGGTAATAATTCAAGCTCCTGACCCCCTGTACTGTTGGCCTCAATGCAAGGACCTCCCTGCAAATGTGTCCATGCCTACCAGATGGAAAGCAGAGCAGTGGTAGTCAATACTGCCACACCAGCCATTGCAGTGCCTTTGCTGTTCCGCCAGTATGGACATCCAGGACTCAGGTGCCCCACATTCATCAGTTCTACAGTGTTCTGGCCTTTCCAGAATCCATTGACTAGCCCACCAGATGACTTCAGATCCAGAGAAGACACCAGCCCAGCTGTATCCTGATCCATCACCTGGTAATCAGATGACGTCAGGCCAACTGTTTTCCTTTTTGTTCCTGTTCTAAGGTTCCATCTCCAGAAATGACATCATCCCAGCAGTTTCCAGATGTGCACTCCTGTAGTTCCCAGAAGATGTCCACCCAGCTGTATCAGAGGAATGCTGCCAGGGAGAGTCTTCAGCCGAGGAGTAGGTCGGTGCCGATTTTTCCTTCTACAAGGGGCTGGTAAGTCCAAACTTTTCTATCCTTATGACATTGCAGTACACACCCTACACTAGCAGACTCCAGAATGTGTGAACTGTCCTCAAAGACTCTCCCCTTCGGGACTTTGGCCTGTTAGAACTGTGCTTCACCAGGCTCCGGCCCAGGAGAGACTCTTTAATGGACTAGCCTTCGGGCAGTGTGGTCACTAGATGGGACTTTTAGGGCACTCCATCCCCCAAATGTGTATTGTAAATAATGTTGTTGTTTTTCTACTGTTTTCTAGTGTATATACTGTTTTTCTACCTTTTCTAAAAAAATCTTTTTGGGATTCTCCAGTGTTTTGATGGTAGGGGTTTAGATAAACTGTGTATGCAGATTAGGAGTGTGTGTTGTTTTTCTTTTTCTTACAGTTGGTCCTGAAGAAGATAGAAGAGAAGACAAGAAGAGGAGGAGAGGCTCATCGGAGTTCCTCACTAGTACTTTAGTGTGTAGTATCTAAAGTACTGCTGTTTTTGTTGTTACTGTAGTAACCCTTTCCTTCCACAGGTGTGGTTGTGGGAGTGGGAGGCAGTAATGTAATGTAATAGATGGTATTAGTTCTTGGTGTGTGGTTGCATGGTGCCCAAGGTCGGGGAGGTGCCCGGGTTGTTTTGGTTTTGGGGTGTTAAGTTAGAGGCAGACAGATTTTCCCTAGAGGGCTAGGAGGGATAGACAGGCTGTGGTCCTGAACGGCCATAGGGACTGCAGTGCTGAACTATTAGGGCTATGCTCTGGACAGTTCTACCAGATCCACTAGGCACCCATAGTAAGTGGGTAGAGTAGAGGCTGATATGTCAGCTAAAGGCCTCTAGGCCCTTAGTGTTGCCTGCCTGTGCTCGCACATGGTAGGAGAGGGCCTGATTACCCCCCTTCGCAGGTAGCACATAGGGTGGGATGGCCTAAGCCAGGTAAATAATGACTGCGGACAGTCATTTTCCTGGCCTTGGGCAAGTGTAACCCCCCTGTTACCCGGGGTTACTAGAATCCCAGTAAGACCTAGTGGTAGGCAGGGAAGACAACTTGTGAAATTCCAGTTAAATGGATTTCACACTGTCTCACTCTGTTCTCAGTCTCAGCTGAGACTGAGGGATGACATCACCATAGAACTATCGCAGCTGCATGAGCCACATTGGAATCTGCAGATGGGAGTTAGGTTAGAATGTTGGACGTTTTTGAACAGTCAGCAGCAGCAGTTGTGTGTGAGTAGTGAAGAAGAGAGGAGCACAGCAGTCTGTGCACAGGCTGTTGGAGCCTAAGCTCTGATACAGAGCTACTTTTAGGGAAAGGTGTGTGTTTCCGCCTAAAGAGGAACACAGTAAGCTGTTCTTGAAGTGGTGGAGACCGCTGATTCTGGTCTCTGTGCCCCATTCCTGAGGGGATGGGGGTGGACGGTTTGCCTGTTATTCCAGGGGCAACCCCCTGGTTCCTGCTAGAGAAGAAGCTGCCTTATTTTTCCAAGTGTGTTGTGGCACAAGAAGATGTCAAGATTCGCCTGTGGGGCACCTGCAACCAAAGAGTGAGTTCTGCTCTTGCCAAAGGGCCTATGTTTCACCTGAACTGTGTTAAAGTGGGGATTGGACTGCTGAATTAGTGGGAGGCCTAGAGGAATAGGCTTAGCCAAAGTAAAAGTATGTTCAAGTCCAGCACAAGGGGAAAGCCAAGACATGCAGAGGAAATGTGCTATATGTTTACCCTTTAATCTACATTGCCAAGCTTTCAAAAAGAGTTGTTTAATGTCCAGAGAAATGGCCGGGTATGGATTGTGGGAGCTGGAGGTGGGAGACTCCCACCTTTAGTAACCAGGTTCACCTCTACGGATTTGCTCTGTGGATTTCTACTTTGCCTCAGGCACTTGTCCAGTGCTGAGGGAAGTACCCAGACGTGGGATTGAAAGGACATTTCCCTTAAGGAGTCGAAGGCTCTAAGGTGGTTTGGGGAACCACCAACAGAAAATGTGGTCCACTGCCATATGGACCAGGATCAAGTGGCCGGCAGTGGAGTCGGGCCAGGGAAAACCCAAATAGTGTACAAGTCAGGCTGTGTACCCAAAGCAGCATGCAAGTCCGGGCTGTGTACCTGGTGGGTTCAGAGCCTGAGGGCTGAAGTGTTGAAGAAGTGTTCTGTATCTCTTATCTGCATTACCAGGAATGTAGCCCTGTGGGGGTCCGTCTATGCTTTGTTTGTTCAGTTTGGATGTGAATAAAAGCCACACTGTAGAATCCCATTCCTGGTATTGGACATTACAGTTATTGCTTCCTGTGTTCGGATTTACTTGGGTGCCCCTGTGCAGAGTAGCCAGACCTAGGCCCCTTGTGCCGAGTAACCTAGTCCTCCCTGAACCCAGTCCCCACCTGGTACTGTTGTCAGCTTCAACAGCATACCACCTGTCGTTTGCAAAAAAGGCAGGGGTGATGGGTTACATGTGAATCTAAGTATTTGGGGATTGTTTGAGCTTTTTTCTTGCTTTTGAAACAAAAAAATGTAATCAGATTTAAAATCCTCTTACAGTTGAACTAGGTCATCATAAAGAATCAAGGTCGATTTTTTTAGGCTGCACATAACTTTTCAGTGTAGTTCTTACATTGAAAACCAAACCCACCGTGGTTCTAAACCAAGTCTATGTTATTTTACCACACCACTTTTGATAGGACCACCCATCCTCCTTTGGTAATCAAGACCTCTTCCAGCGAGATTCTAGAAGGGGCAAACTCATTCAAATACCATGGTTTAACACTCGACGAACACCTATCGCTCGAGACACAAATTGACAAGGTCACAAAATCCACACATCAGAAGCTAGGCCTCCTATAACGGACTGCTCCCTACCTTCGACCTCAGACCAGGAGAACCATAGCATCAACTACCCTGCTTGCAGGCCTTCCCTATGGAGCTTCAGTATTGCACTCAGCTAAGACTACTAACCTAAACAGACTAAGATAAGCTTATCATAGAATAGCTCGTTTTGCTGCATCAGACCCTGCACGTACCCACCACTGCGATGTGCTTCATACTGTAGTCTGGCCATCATTTGAAGCTCAACTTGAATTCCCTTTGCTGTGCACAACTTTTAAGCTCATCCAACTGCCTTCCCCACCCAGTCTCTCTAACCTACTCACACTGAAACCCTTTACCAGATCCCTACAATCCTCTCAAAATCCAATCCTAAAACTACGCAAGACTCAACTAGCTATTTGTGAAAGATCCTTCTCTGTTGCTGCACCTCAAAAATGGAACAATCTCCCACTGGACCTACTCACATGTACGTCTCTTACACAATTTAAAAGGTTATACAAAGCAATATTATTTCCGCCTCCATTCTGTGACTGTAAATAATCCCTACTTTGTTCTACATGCTCTACCTCCCACAGGTCTTCCGTCCGTTTCTATGCCTGCCCTCTCTCCCAATCACCTTCCCCCTTCCTCTACCCCATATGTCTTACTGAGCACAGCAATTGCAACTCCTCGCCTATGTTTTTTTTCTCTCTTTAATTCTCCTAGATACATGTATTGAAGGCTCAATAGACAATATTTTTGTGTATAAACCACACTGCCTTTACTAGACCTATCTAGTACTCTAATCCTGTGTAATTTTGTTAAGCTCATCTATTTTTGGATTCCTTGTTCTGACTGTTTATTGTATGATGTATTGAGTATAACCACATGTCACAATGTATCTCTGTACATTATGTTTTAATTTCCTGTACTTATAAGTGTAATTTGTTTCCCCTACTGTATAGCAATGTTTATCTTATGTATGGAATGCTTATATTCCCTGGGTCGCCCCTGAAAAAAGGACAGCTTTGTCTCAGTGGGCCTACCCGGTCAACAAAATTCAAATAAATACATAAATAAACATTCTCTAGCAATAAACAAAGTAGAAAAAATGGAGACATACCTCACTTCTTAAGATGCTGCTGCCACATAATAACCAACTGCATAAAAACAAAAAATAAACAAGACAAAAAACAGCATACACAACCATGGAAAAGGCTGGTATTCATTAAAGTGCAAGGAATGTGAACCAACTACCCTTACATATCTCCACTTGCCAATGGCTTCCTCAGGGGATGTGGCTTAGCTTGCAATGTGAACATTTAAATAGTGTGATCAGTAATTTAATACAGGCGAACACTATTAAATTCATTAGTACAAAGTCACAAGGAGAATGCAAATATATTTATCAAACTTTGTGCAAATGTGAACAATAGTTATGTGAGTGAAAGATGTCTATAACAACCTTGGTTAAACTCATGATGCCTACAAATGTCAATTAAATTTACCATGGATGAACTCATAAAATAAGTAATAGAGTACATGTCAAAGACATCCCATTGTGGGGTTGGGGGGACCAAAATTCCAGCAAAATCCTGAACAGCAAGTGAAGTATTAAAGACAAATTTTATAAATGAAGGGAAATTCTTGGCGTTTGGAAAAAATTGCTGAGATTAATGAAAGGCCCACATCTTGCAAATCTCTAACCAAAATATACACATATGGCAAATGGAAGTGGAGCCAAGAAAATAATGAAATAAAAAAGAAAGGTCACGAACAGCATGTATTATTAAAGGACATTCAGTGTAATGCAGTACTGCATAATACATTTTATTTGTTGAATATCAATCCTCTTCCATACTGTAGTTGTGTGTGCAGTTTTTTTGTTTTTATGCAGTCCTTCTCTAACAAGGAGATATTCGATTTCAATAGACCTGGGACAAAACAATTTTGGGTACATGGCCCAGTATGTACCCTCACCATCATATGATCCACGGACACCACAGGGACTACTTTGGCCTCTGAGAGAACCAGTCAAGGGGAGATAAATACAAAATCTATCCTGGTGGATAAAACTCTTTTGCAAAACGTGTGTCCCCCAGTTGAGTAGGCAGTATCACATAACCCTACTGTTGGTACCATATCCCTTAAAGCCATGTCACAGTATATATATGAAGTTCGAGCACCCCTGTCTGTAGGAGCCACATCACAGTTGAAACTGCTGCCAGGACCCCCTGAGTAGTAAGCAAATTTGGATGAAGTAATTAAAAAATTCCATGTTCCGCTTTTGTTTACAGGGTGTACACATACACTATGCAGAGTTGTTGGTTTCAAAATGTAATATCAACCAACAAAACCCACCCTGGTAAAATGTCTACCAGTGTGATGAGTTCAGTTTCCCAATCTGAAAACAAAATTCTTACTCCTGAGCATCTGTCTTCCCTCGTGGATGAGTAAGAGGGCCACGATGACCAAAACCTTTGTGGCTGATTGCTCTCACCTTGTGTATGCATCCTTGTGCTCTCTAGAAAGATTTCACAGGTGAAATCTTGTAAAACTGAACAAGTAGCCAGCAGTCGTTTTTTTGTTCTTAGTACTGTTGATGTTTAGGGTGGCTACCCAAAAATTGTGGTTTGGCTCCCCCATAATGAATAAATGGAGAAAAAAAGAAAAAAAAAAGAGGCAAAACTTTACACACATTACTACTTCTTTTTCCTTGACCTTCCCCTAGTTCTGTTCTTTCTCTTCTCTGAAGTCTGGGGATCAGTAAACCCTCCCTCTGTCTCAGATGAGGGATCTTGCAGAGTTGAAGCAATAGATGACTGGTCATTGTCCTCCTCTGTTCCATTCCACTCCTTTCATTTTTCAATGTCTAGTACTTATTGCATAGGGGAATCCCCTCCCTCTTGGTATATTTGAGTCTGGGAGGACCTCTTGCTCTTGTCCTGCCCATGACAGCCTGCAGGCTCTCAGTATCCAGGGTAGAAAGTGGTGGCATAGTAATCCCCAGGGCTTTTTGGGCATCACTACTTCCTGAGGAACTGGCACTGGATCTGCTGATTCTAGAGATTCTTGCAGCATGGTTGTCTCAGGTGCAGCTTGCTGAGGGTGGGAGGAAGCTGGGTATTAACCTCCACTAGTTCTTTGATCCACTGGCTCAACTAGAGTTGGATACACTTCCTCAGTTTGCTGTTCTGCCTGGGGGGGCCCCTTCTTTTGGAGCAGCCAATGGAGTGGGTTCTGCCTCTGTCATCTTTGCTTGACTTGTGACCTTGGTGGGTTGCCTGATGTCTTTTCTGGGACCTGCTCTTTGGGCACTATTGATGTAATAATAGTGTCCTGCCTGGTCCATAGGGCCATCTTTGTTGTGGGCTGCCCAGGGACAGGAACGATAAGAGTGGCCCTGTTCTTCACACAGATTGCACTTCTTGGAGTCATGGCAGCGAGTACTCAGGGGGGCCAGTTTGGAACACAGTCCACATTGAATTCTATCACAGGCACTGCTTAGGTGGAAAAAAGAGCCACATTTTGAGCAAGCCTTTGATAACAAAAGCTACACTGTGGTCTCAACTGAGGTAAAAGCAGATCTTCTTCAAGGATATCTCTTTTATCAGGCCACACCTTTGGAGCATATACTGTAGCTGCCAGGCACTAGGACCACACAGAAACCTTTGCAAGCAGTCAGTCAGGGGCCACTCACAATGACGTCAGATGTCAGCATATACATAAACATGGGCAGCCCCTCCACTCAGTCCTTGTCCCATCATCGATCAGACTCGTTGGACCTGTGGAAATGTTGCTGCTCATAGCCACCATATTTTTTTATATATACCTAAGTAATCACTTTTAGAGTGCTTTTCAGCGACCTGTATGTCATCGAAAGAATCATCTGAGCTTTTCCAGGACTGTGAGTGCGGAGAGAAAATCTACACAGGAGACTCCCACAACATCTACTGTATGTCTGCTGCATAGGCTTTGAACACAATGTGAAAGCCTGCAGGATGTGCTAGGGGTTCAATTCCACAACCAGATGATGCAGAAAGGGAGCTTTAGAGAAGTTTCAACTTCAAAAGACTGTAGCCAGAATGGAGCAGCAGCTCCAAGAAAAATGCACATCGCTGGCCCCATTGACTGAATTGTGGTCGTCGAAGTCCTGGGAGAAATCTTCAGAGAGTCACAAACACAAGCATCAGGACAAGGATAAGCCCTCTCCAGTCAGATACAGGTCACCCCTGTGGACTACAGGTATGACCCCTGCTTCGATGTCGTCCACTCCAGTGGTGACGCCGGCCACACCCCTGACCTTTGACCAGCCTCCAAGGTCACATCACACAACAGGTTTTGTTTTTTTACGTACTGTCATTTTAAGACTCATACATAAGACGGTGTATCTAGTAACCTTAGACACTCCCTGATGATGCCTTAGGGTGAAACCGGTTGGAGCTAGTCTGAAGGAATTGCTGTCTGGTGTTCCCCTCTGTGAGCACTTTATGAATCTCTGTGTGCAGGGTTGCATTATTTCTGATAAGCAGGATGGTGCTTGAAGTTTTCTGCTGTGTTTGAAGTTTTTTTGTTTTGAGCACATCCACTGCCATTGGGGCAATTTTCTTGGTTGTACTATGGGTATAACCCTTGCTGTTATGTCATCCACTCCAGTGGCGATGCCGGCCACACCCCTGACCAATGACCAGCCACCAAGGTCAGGACTTGGCACAGGCACTTCCAGGCCTATTACGACCAGTATGTCAAGATCATTGATGGGAATCTAGCCTCCTCCATTGTCTACTCCAGTCATGCCTGCTAATGGGGAGGCTAAAAGCCAGAGGTTCAATGGTGGGGGAGAGGGGTAGCTCTTCCCACATCCCCTACTTAACCTCAAAACTTTCATCTGCTAAGCTTCGAGCAATTTGAAATCAGAAGTGTTGTGGCCAGTCAGCTCTCTGCCTTTTTTGGACTTTGCCTGCTTAACGCGCATTTTAATCTCACCTGGTCTGTGGTTCATGTGCCTTGCACCCGGCCTTGCACTGGCGTCAACCAGATTTCCTACCATCTCTGCTACTCTTCACTTCTCCTTCCTCCATCCCTCCCTTACTGTGTTCTCTGCACTTGCTTGTCTTACCCCCCTTCTCCCCTTGCTTCCGTTGTTCATTTTCCCCTGCCCCCACCTTACCGTTCTCCTCATTTGTCACTTTTCCTTTTTGTCCGTTTTCCTCCTGCTTCTGTTTCCCCCAGTACCTCCTTTCTCTGCCTTCAGTCCTTCCTCTGTCTCCTTTTTTTTGCATGGCATTCCTTGGTTACTATAGCCCCATTTCTCTGCTTGCACTTTTGGGATGAGCCATCACCTTACGCGCTCAGCTTCCTGCTGTGCCTTCTATCCGAGCTCTATTGCTGGCTTGGTCTTTTGCCGCTGTCCCTCTTGTGTGTGCTGCTTGTTCTGCCACTCCACCACACGTTTACTACATACTGGTGGCACCTCAGTAAGTCTTGGCACTTGAACAAATCTCTGCATGTGTTATTTCCATCATTTTGGCAGTTCATACTGCCACCTGATCATAACGCTCGGGCTCCAACATCATGGCAATCCTCCTGGAGTCCATTTCCAGAGTCGCGGCTGCTTTTGTGCAACCGTACCACTAGAACTCGATCCCTCATTCTTCAAATGCTGCCCTAAATTGTTCTGCTTTCTATGTATGCCCTAGCAATAGAAGGACGTTGCTGTTCTCACCCCATTATCCTCTGCAGCATCTATGAGATGGCATCCACCTGCTGGCAATTTCCTACTCCGATTCTGGTAAAATGCATTTTAATTGACATGATAAAAATTTTCTGGAATCATTTGCCCTCTTCGGTCTCTCCTTTCTCTCATTTCATTACTGTGTTCTGAATACCTCCTGCCTTCCACTACCCTACCCTGCCTTCATGGCATTCGATGTCTTCATACCAATCAAATCATTCCCATATTCCTTCTGTACCTGTGGCCCATCCGTATCAATGCTTTTTTTTTGGGGGGGTTACTCACGCCAGGTATCGACCCTGGTCACGGCCTCCTGAGGTCCTCTACGTCGACCGATTTCCCCAGTCACCCTAGCTTACCCCAGAGAATGGGACCCACGGGCAGCCACCATATCACAGCCCGGTCCTTATAACTGGTTGGGGGAATCGGCGACCTGAGAGGAACCCACGGGGAGGGCTTCATAGAGGCGGAGACCCATTTTTGTATGTTATGTCCCCTGGAGAGCCGACGTGCAATGACGTCAGCGCACTTACGTGCAGAAGTCTGTCGGCTTCTCCCCCCTGTCAAATGTGCACGCTGTTGGACACCCAGCCTCTGCTGGGGGTCGCTGCATGCGCATCCTCCCACCCGAAGGAGGAGGCTGTCGTGGGATGCTCAATCCTTCCTTCCCCTACTCAACCCCAGCGCCGAGTTCGTTCGGAACCGGGTTGCGGCGTGCGCGAGGTGTGGTGTCCCACGCCTCAACCCTCAGCGCCACCGGGCCGGCTTATTAATGCTTTTTAACCATCCATTTTAATTCTCTGCTTATGCAACAACCTGAGCAATCACTGCTAAACCTCTTAGGTTCAGTTTACTGACAAAAAAAAATCCTTCCTCTCACCCCTCAGTTGCTTCACAGCCTCTCATTACTCATTCACCTAACTTCTATGTCACGGCTAGTTTGACTCCATTATGGAATTGGTTGGCTTGCTTTTACTAGCTTTGCTCCTGTCACTCAGCCATTTTAAATCACCCTCTTTTCACCACGCTGTGCACCTTACTGTGTGACCTCTGAGCAGCCTGTGCCTTTCCTCCCACATGGCAAAAATTCCGTGGTACCTACACCGCTTAGTTGGCCGATGAGTAGATCAGCTGTGTACCTGCCATTGTTACGCTCCACCTCTGCCATTGCTTGTGCCTTCTTCATTCCCTGCCCTTGCCTTCTACCTGGTGCCCCCCATTTTCTTAATTCTTTGACCTAACTGTTGCTGCCCTGCTATCTTTCCAATGAGTCCACCTTGCTCACTCGACTGCTTTGCTTTTCAAATTCTTGGTTGTTTCACCTGTCTGTTCCTTTCCATGTGGGCTTTCCACTTCGACTCCCTTGCTCCACCCTGCAGAACCTCCTGATGCCTTCTCTGGGCCCCGCCATATGGGTCTGCGATTTTAGCTCTGACATTGGGATGTTCTGACATTGTTTTGCCTCTTCTTCTGCCACTCCACTGCTACCTCTGAGCATTTCCAGCCCTCATGCATCACCATGGCCCTTCCCTTCTGTCACCTCATCGATCCACTTCCTGACATTTTTGGCGACTCCCCTGCCTCTGTCTTCTGCTGGTCTCCTCCTGCCGCCTCAATGTTCCTCCTCCTTGGACCTCTCTGTTACCTTCCAGGTTCGACCCACCTTCATCATTGAAAACTCAGAAGTCCAGTCCATACCATTTGATCCATTCCATTTTTCCATTTTCATGGCTGTTGCTTACAGCTTAATTGTTCAGTAGATCTATACTTCCTCCATGGTGCTCCGTAGTGACATTTTGGACTTTGATCTCTTCTCAATGACTTGGTCCTCACACTTTTCTCCTTTTGTCCCATCCTTTCTTCAGCGGCTACTTCCTGCCTCACCATTTGACCTGCTGTCAGATTCCTCCTGTTGATATGTCTTGCCATTATTTAATTTGACCTTTCTCCTTCCTCACCTTTGTCTGGCTCTAGCTTGCCTGCTGGCCCACTGTATCCATCAGTCATGTCGGTCACTCGTATTGCCTGGTATACTTCTTCCTGACTGGCTGCTAATTCCACCTAGCCACCTCCTCTCCAGTACCTTGTACTTGCAGTCTCCTGATCTTGTATGCCATCATCAAACCCTTCTCATTTTCATGCCTGCAAATACCTTCTCCAAGGACAGTATTCATTCTGTTCCAGCCCATCGTCCTGCTCAACTGCCTGTTTATATCCTGATCACTGTTCCCCACAATTGTCATTCCTCTTGAAGACTATCCAGGGTCTGCTCTCAACTTGCTCAATGTGTTCTTCTGCTCCTCATTAGAGTCTTCCTCACTCCATCAGTCAAGAGGACACCGTCATGCCTCAGTGAAGACTCCTCCATGTTAATTCACATATCAATTTACATTGAACTCTCCCCTCCAGCAAGTCAACACCATGTGGGTCTCTCTAACTCCTCCCATCAAGCTTCTTACATCAGCCCAAACTCATCCTTTATCTTGCTTATCTTGGCCCTTCCAGAATATTTGCTCCGGTATACCATGTATTGGCATTTCTACTTGGCAATTAAGCCTCCACATGTCCTGCTGACCACTTCCCATATTCCTATCCAATTACTGTCTTGCAGCCTACTCCATCTTCACATTCATCACTGGTTCGGTCCTCCAGTTCCCTCTTCACCTAGATATTCAAGAACCTCATTCCTATGGAAGCCACATCGTCTCTCCGGCAAATGCCTCCTTGGTGAACTATAACGACTTTACTGTGCTTGAATCCATTTGACTCTACTTCAGTCATCATGGTTTCTCCCACTATTTGTCTACCCTTCATTGGCCTCCAGAGTTCCGAGGGTCTACTCTCTCTGCATCCTGAATCCATTCCAGGACCCTTGCCAGCATCGGTGCAATCGCCAGCCTACCTGGATCCAATCATCGTATCCTGCCTCCTCGTCCTCTATGGTCCCACAGATTACAGTACTTCAGATGCATCATCGCCAGTTTCAAACTTATTCCTGGATCTCATTCACTTCTTCCTTCACCAGCCATACTTCATCCGTATTCATCATCAGGACATCATTTGGACTCATTCTACTTCCTCAACCTGCAAGACCTTGCCACGTTTTCCATAGCTACTGCCGCTATGCACCTGCCATAGACCTATTTTCCATGCACCATTCAGACCACCAATCAGGGGCTCATTTCTCTCCCTCAATTGTGTTAGCTCATTTTTGCCATGCATTCCAGCTGCCTGACTCCTGAATGTTGCTGCAGTCCTGTCTGCGTACCTCTCCGATTCGGAAGCTCGGTTCCACATATCATTTCCTGCCGTGTTTCTATCAGCAGTCTGATTTGGAGCCTCAGTGGCCTTCCTAACTTATCATGCTACTCAGCAGCTTGCATATCTCCCTTCAGGGCCTCTACTCTGGCTGTTCTCTTGATCGCTTCCTTGATCCACCTTCAAGTACACTGTATCTGGCTGAGACTAGTTCGCAGTCACCATCTGTTGCCAACTATCACAAGAGTACTCCACTCCTGGATTCTAGCATTTCCAGCTATAAGGCTTATGCTCCTCCGCAGTTCAAATCCATCCCACATATGCCTTCAAGACCTTTATACCAACCACTTCAATGTTTATGGACTACCGATATCTGCCTCTGCAGTCTCTCTCTGTAACATTCTTCCTTCCAGAAATTTGTTTCTTCCTGCGCCAGATGACTACAGATCTACCTCATACTCTGGCAAGACTTTTGAAGTACCTGGCCTCAACTGGGGTCCTCATCTTCCAGTTTTGTTTTCGTTCATTCCATTCGTTCTGAAACACCGGCAATCCCCATCCCTAGCTCTGCCTCTGGGGTATTGAGCGAAGGCGAGCTTCCCCAGCCACCAGGGATGGGAGTCCTTGTCTTCTGCCTTCCTTCCCTACTCATTCCACTTAATTCTGCACCTTAGAAAGTCTCCATCTCCAGCTCTGCCTGGGAGGCATTGAGCAAAGGCCAGCCTTCCCACCCACCAGAGATGGGAGTCTGTGCCTCGTATTCAGTTTTCCATTCCTACCCTCCATCCATCATTCACCTGCATCAGATCCACTCAGTGCTGGCCCCTCCCTCGCCATCAATTGGCTTCCTTGCTTTTGGCCTAGATTTGGACTGCCTCCTGGACTTGCTCCTTCGGTATTCCCTTTTGGGGCCTTCACTGCACCACTGTCTAGCACTCACCTGTTCCTTCGATTACCTATCTATGTCCATCCTTGCCTTAAGCTTCCAGTATCTGTGCCATCATACTACATACTTCAACTGAAGACTTGGACGTCATTCAACTCTGACCTATTTTCCATCAACTGAATATTCCTCCACCTTGAAATTCTCGATCAAATTCAAGGATCAACCATTCTTCATCATCAAAAGCACTGAAGACAAATCCACCCCGTCTAATCCATTCTGTCATGTCATTGGTTGGCAGCTATTCACCACTCCTTCGATCAGACTATTATAAGAATTCTCATAGTGATAAGTAGTAAATTATTGCATTTGAACCCTTGACTATGCCATCCTGTTCCGAACTACAGCTGTTCCAGCCATAAGTTCCTTTTGGGGCCTCCTATGCACCACCGTTTAGTGCTCAACTATCCATTGATCATGCTCATTGAATCCATCCTCACTTCAAGCTTCCGATAACCATTCCTCCATCAAACCATGTCTTCTCCATCAGTTACTCACATCATCAGAATTTCGGTTCTGCCATCCACATCTCAATCCTCCACTATTACATCGATCGACTCCAGTGCTCCAGTGCTACCTTAATTACATCTCCGGCATCCAGTTAAGACCTTCCAATCCACCAACATTCTCAACCTGGCTGGCATCATAAAAACTTTGCTCCAAAGCACTATTATGTTCCCGTAATCACTACCTATTGCCTAACAACCCCTCATGTCATCATATTCAAGTACTAACCGCGAGAACCCAGACAAAGCTCATGCTCATCCATATGTTTGAATCTATCTAATCGTATGTATACCTTCTGGACTTTTAATATCGGATACCTTAAAGACATCCCGGTCATTATTTAACCACTATCTTCCTTCCTCTGGACGTTCTTCTGACTTGGATTCTCCTTCATCTTCTAGAACTGACCTTCCTGCTCTCATCATCAAGATTCAGGATATGACTCATCTACCTAACACTGTCCTTGCCTCAAGCTACCAGTACTCGAATATCACCACAGAAATCCTGGACTTTGTCCAATCACCCATCTTCCTCCATTTGGACACCCACTGACTCGGATTCTCCTTCATCTTACAGAACTCAACCTCCCTACTTACACCGTCAGAGATTTAGAGGCTGGGGGTTTCCTCTATTGTGTGTTTCTGATCATACTTTCCAGAGCTGGAGGAGATAATCGAACCATTAACAATCTTTTTGGCCGTGTATTTCTACACCAACCCAGCATTTCTACCAAGGGTGGGAATAGAGAAAAGCCAAATTAAAAACTTGTAACTTCAAAGTTCATAAGTATACACAAGCACTACGCTATGCAACACTCATTGAATGGGAGGGCTAAAAGCCCGAGGTTCAATGGGGGGAAATAGCCCCTCCCACATCCCCTACTTAACCTCAACACTTCCATCTGTTAAGCTTCAAGCAATTTGAAATCACCCACCATCCTCCCTGGCCTCCGCCTCTTCCGGCACTTTTATCTCACCCTTGACGCTGGGCCTCTATTCCTACAACTACCCAGCATTTCTATCAAGGGTGGGACTAGAGAAAAGCCATATTAAAAACTTGTAACTTCAAAGTTCATAAGTATACACAAGCACTATGCTATGCATCACTCAATGAACCGAAGTAGTGCCAATATCCAGGCAGTGCTTATCACCTTTTTCAGATATGCTAAGGCATCTGCTGCCTGACCTCACTGTTCCAGGGGGTCCATTGGTGGGGATCTCTATAACTACCCTCTCAACACCACAATGCACCTTGCTGCATAGACTTCCTTTACTGCCATTGACTTCGCCAGCTTGGTCTTTGATTCCTGTCAGTGATACAGCTAATGATGAGTATGAAAACAGCCCTGATCTGATGATGCAGGAAGATGAGGAGAAGGAAGACTATGCTGAGAGCCACTATGAACCCAGTACCAGCTCCACAGTCTCCTCCTGTAGTCAGGGCTCTGTAGTGAACATACTCAGACCATTTCTGGAGGATCCTTCATTTTTCACCATGATGCAACAAATATAGGCTACCATGGGTTTCATTTTAGAGGAGCAGGATTCTACCAAAAAGAACCCGCTGGGGTTTCTGGATATGGCAGAATCCCCCTCTGCTGTGGTTCCTCCCCTATTTCCAGCCTTGGAGGATGCCACTTATGCAACCTGGTATAGGCCAAATAATATACCAGCAGTGCCCAGAAAGGCAGACAAAATGTATTATGCCCCCTTGGAAGCCTTTTTATGCTAGCCTGCCTGAGACTGACTTAGTGGTTGTCACAGCTGCTCATGATAGGTCCAGGGCACCTAAACACCTGAGTTCCCTCCCTCCTGATAAAGAATCCAGGAGATTGGATGTCCTAGGCATGTGTACATATTCCTCTGCCTCACTGGGCTTGTGTATTGCTAATTACCAGGCCCATATGATGAAGTATCAGAACACCCACTGGAGGAAGGCTAAGGCTGCTGCACAGGCCTTGTCCAAGGGTTCTACCAAGCAGGAGTTAATGAAAACTCTTAGTGTTGGTGCTGATGTGGAAAAGTATTTGCTCTGCACATTATATGATAATTCTGATGCCTCTGCCAGGGCAGCGGCCTCTGGCATCTGTCTCAGGTGCTACTTTTGGTTCAGAGTAGCAGGGTTTGCCAGTGATGAGCAGCAGATAATTCCTAATGACCCATTCACAGGGCAGAAATTGTTTGGCCATGAGGTAGAATAAGTTTTAAGAGATCTTCAAACCTCCTGCAAAATTCTAAAATCAGTACATTCCCTGTACCATACCCAAAACAGAGGTAGGAGCAGGGGTACTTTTCACCCAGCTGGTGGTCACTCTGCAGGGTCTCCTTCCCCTGTTGCAAACAGGGGCCTGGATTTATTCCCTCAATATGAAGAATGCATACCTCCATATCAAAATCCAGAAACCTCCCTGAAAATATCCGAAGTTCCTGTTTCAGGGGGGACATTACTAATTCAGAGTGTTGCCATTTGGCTTATCTTCTGTTCTTCAAGTCTTACCAAATGCTTGGCTGTGGTGGCAGCAGCCCTTCACAGGGAAGGCCTGTATGTTTTTCTGAACTGCTGCAGGAGAGCAGTACCAGCCAGGCGGGGATCCACTGCACATCTCCTACCCTCCAGGCTACCCCAGCTGGCTCTGTGTCTGTGGATCACAGTTTTGGCATTTCCGCTGTCTAGTAGAGACAGTGGTGATGCTACCATGATGTTGACGATCCCCCCACTGCAATGCAGTATCTAAACCATGCATGTGCGAGCATTGGCGGCTCTCAGACTCTTAGAGAGTTCCCTGATGGACCTCACCTGATCCCCTTTTGCAGAGGTAAGCAAACTTTGTCAGAGAGCTAAAAGTACTAATATCATTTATGAACATCTATCTTTAGAACATGCTTAACTAAAATCAGTGTCAGTGGCTCAGCAGGTAGCACACTTGCCTCTGAGGCCGGGAGATCAGAGGGCTGTGGGTTCAGTTCCCACATCTGGCACATGGGTTAATATCCCAGTACTGACACTGTAGTGTAGCATGAGAGGGGTGCCGCACCTCGGAGGTGCCGTCTTTCGGATGAGACGTTAAACCCGGGTCCCATCTGCCTGGATTGTTGGTAGTTCAGGTGGATGTTAAAGATCCCATGGCATTTATCGAAAAGAGTAGGGGAATTTCCCCGGTGTCCTGGCCAAATTTCCCTCATTCACTAAAAATACCACCAACAGCTTAATCTGGTTCAAGGTCAGTTGGCATTCATTTGTATCCCCCTCACCCAGGTCATGTCTGAAAATAGGCAGAATTCGTCTAGTGCACTTACCCGGTCAACAAAAACTAAATAAATAAATAAAAGAAACTTATTTTTATTTAATCAGGGGATGTAAATCAATAATGAAACTGGTAGAGAAATAACAATAATGAACTGGTTAAAAATGAACATTAAAAATGAAACATGATGTAATTTATGTTGGAGTATGAGACGGACAAGTTTGAAAACTAAAAGTAAAAAAACAGATCAACTCATGTGGAATGTTCTCCATCACAGGACACTGCAAAAGGATGTCTAAGAGATTAATTACATGAAGGAGTACAATTGAATAGGTGAGATTATACCAATATGTGAATCACAGAAAGAAAATAATATAAAAAATATATTTTGCCTTACTTAAAGTTTAAGATTGGGCTAAATAAGTGTTTCCATTAACTCCTTATTACTTGGTCGGCCATTTTGTGTCAGGTAAATAATGGATAGTTCTGACTTCATACGGAGCTATTGAAGGTATCGAGTTAATAAGAAAGACGGACCAGATGATGAAATATATTTGTTACAACTGGACAATTTTAAGGGATGTCCGCTTGATAGACTTCTTGAAAAAGAACTGATTACTAGGTGAACTTGTGTTTATTAGTAGATTACAGACTGACATATTAAGAAAATGATTATCATGTATCACCAATAATTATGGCACATTTTTATGTTTGCTTGCACGCATGTGCAAGAAACATAGTGCCATCATCGGAGATTTCGGAGGTGTGTCACCTCCTCCTCCAATTCAGGCAGCCAGCTGGCAGGCGCGGCCCCTGTAAGCCAATGCATTCTGGAGCTGTCTGTGACCGCTCCAAAATGCAATGGCATACAGTTGAAAGAGCTACGGCAGGTGAGCAGCGATAAGAAGCTGCTCACGCGCACTCCACCCCAGCCGCCAGCGTCGCACCCAAGCAGCGTATAGCCGGCGGTGCCCAATCCCAATCGGCTGCGCTGCATCGTCTCCTCCCCACCTTCCCAGTATTTGGTGCCACCTGGGAGCCCACCCCAGCGTGGCAATCAATAATTAGCCGGCAGGGGTGCCCAATCCCCATCGGCTGAAACGCCCCAAAGTCCTTGTGCCACGCTGAGGCCCACCCCAGCGTGGCAAGCATCAATATTTTTTTTTGCCGGCGGGTGCCCAATCCCCGTCGGCTGAACGCCCCCAAAGTCATTGTGCCCGCTGGGAGCCCACCCAGCGTGGCAATGATCCATAGCGTCTTTTTTACCTGTAAAAAAACTGCTCTCGAGCCCTCGGCCCCTCCATCCGCACCCACCACTGCACCCCAGCCTCCCACCCCCTGTCACCCATACTTACCTCCGGACTCCGGCGCAGCGATCTTGGTGGACCGGGAACACGTCTGCACTCTTCAAAGCCGACCGCGACCTGAGGAAATGCGGTAAGCTGTATAATGGGCTAGATAGGAGGTTCAACTTATGCATATCTCAGGCATTTTGGGAATTTTTGCCAAATTTTCAACATGGGGTTTTGGGACCCTTCTCATGAATGATGTCACTGTCATGGCGTTATTCGAGCTCGAAGGGTGATTTCCGCGGTGACTGACGAAATCACCGCCCGGGACTAGCTCACCACCATGACTGTGAAAATTCATGAGAGAACCGCCATGTTAATGAAAAGCAAAAGTGACTGTTTGACCAGCGTCGTTGCGCGGTTCCACGCGGGCTCGTAAGTTCGAAATTTCAATATTTTCACTCCAGATTTTCAACATTGCCATTTTGCCACACCATCTTATAGAAGTACCCAGCTGTCATTTTCCATCTCACCCAAAATGTGTTTCCGCCCTTGTGGCGCCAGAATGGCGCGGTCGGTGTCGCTGAAATCAATGTCGAGGACAAATTAAGAAAATCACAGTGCGCTGTTCATGAGCAGAGGTCTTGAAATGGCTATGTTGAAAATTTGGTGAAAAATTCCTAAAAATGACTGTTTCTGCAGGCGTGCGTTCGCAGTTCCATGCACTCATAGGTTTGCGAATTTTCAATATTTCCACTCCAGATTTTCAACATTGCCATTTTCCACACCTTCTTATGAGCAGTACAGCTGTCATTTTCACATCCTGTCAAAACATGTTTCCGCCCATATGGCGCACAATGTGCGGTCGGTGTGCAAGCTCAATGTATGGGTACATTAACAAAACCACAGTGACACTGTTCATGAGCAGAGGTCTTAAAATGGCTATGTTGAAAACTTGGTGGAAAAATGCCTAGAAATGACTTTTACGAGCATGCGTTGCACAGTTCCTACGCATGCTCTTAAGTTTGCAAATTAAATTTTTTCACTCTAGATTTTCAACATGTGCATTTTATTAAACTTCCTTATGAACAGTACACCTGCAATTTTTCATATGTCACCCACAATGTGTTATCGCACATGTAGCGCACAATGGTGCTGTTGGTGTCGAAAGCAATGTTTAGGACAGATTAAGAAAATCTTACACTGTTCATGAGCAGAGGTCTTAAAATGGCTATGTTGAAAATTTGGTGACAAAAGTCCATAAAATGACTATTACAGTGAGCATTGTGCAGTTTCCCGCATCCTCGTTAGTTCATGACTTTGTAATATTTTCAGTCAGATTTTCACTAGTGACATTTTCAACACTTCCTTATGAACAGTACAGCTGCCATTTTTCACAACATGGCGAAATGTGTTTTCACACTTTCAGTGCAGAGATGCGTGGTCGCTGTCGAAATCATTGTTCGGCACAGATAAAGAAAATCACAGTGACACTGTTCATGATCGGAGGCACCAAAATGCCTGAGTTGACAATCTGCTATAAAATATCCCAACCTACTTATATAGCGGGTGTCGTTGCACAGTTTCTAGCTCCATGACTTCACCATTTTTTTAAATATTTTTACTACACATTTGCAACATAGCCATTTTTACACCTCCCCATGACAGAGTACAGCTGTCATTTTTTACAGCCTGTTCGGAATATTTTTGCACCTGTGGTGCTAAATCCCGTAGTCACTGTGCATAAGCAGCTTTCGGCTACCAAACTGATATTCCCCCTGTTCATGAGGTGGGGTCACAAAACAAACATGTTGAAAATTTGGAGTTAAAATATCAACGAATGCCTGAGGTATTAGGCTTTTCAACTAAATCGCCCAACCCTATAGAGAATGACAGGAATCAGGGTGTGACTTGGGACTCTTGCCTGTGATGCTCATACCATTCCACACCCTGCAGTCACTGAGAGGCATCGAGGTATACCTTGGACTCTTGGGCCCCAAACTTCACCCCATTCTCCTATATTGCACCCATCTCACCATATTTCCTAATGCAATGGGGTGCGCATAAGGGCCAAAGACCCCAAGGAACACGTGACACTTGTCAGTCTCTGCAGAGTGGGGTGTGGTGAAATGGCGTGGCTGTTATGCCTGACGACCCAAATGCACACCCCAATGCCTGTCACTCTCTGCAGGGTGGTGGTGGGGTTGGCTTCAGTTCAGTACTTCACTGCCATTTCTATTACGCAGCTCTGTAACTTCTACACTACTACTGCCAATGCCAGCAAGCAAACATTCGGCATTGACAAATGCTTGTTTAACTTGTTTTGAATTGCTTGACTCCTTTCAGATTGAATAGAGGAATATACCACTGTAGTAAATTCAGAGCTTTTAGAAAAGAGTGACGTAATATTTGAAACTATTATAGAGGAATATATTTTATATGAAAAAAAGAGTAAAAATGATTGTTTGTATACAGTTGAAAAGATAAAGCTACTCTGATCACCTTAGGGGAAGGATTAAATTTACACAGTACACTGTGAAATCAATTATGATTCAGAGAAACTGTTTTAGACAGAATAAAATTGGGGACCTTATTGGAGTTTTGTGTTCGGTGTTTGCACTGTGATAGTTTATGACATAAATGGTGATTATTTTTATTTATTTAGTTGTTTAACCAGGAGTAGCACACTAAGCTGAAACCTTTTTTACAGGAGCGACCTGGGAGCACAGGGAAGTTAAGTGACTTGCTCAGGGTCACACAGTATGCAAGTGGAAGCTGTGGGATTCAAACCCAGGTCTGGTCTGCTGGATGTCACCAGATTTGCAGCTCAGAGCCTTAAACCACTGCGCTATACTGCCTCCCTAAAAAAATTTAAAAGAATATATTGTAATTATTGTTTTTGAATTTATTTCTAGTACAACAATGTGGGCCTGAGGAAGTGGCTACACCATTAAATGTTGCCCTTCATTGTGGGTGGACAAATTGTTGAATAAAAATTAAGATATTCTGAAAGTATTGGAGTTCATCCTTCATCATTTTACCTTCACTTCTGCATGTTTTTCTTTACCTGGATGACTGGCTATTAACAGCCCAATCCAGGGACCAACTGCTTCAGACCTTAGCTCAAACCAGATAACTGTTCGATGCTCTGGAGGTAACAGTCAACATCCCAGAGTCTGTACTGACACCCTGCCAATGACTGCAATACGTAGGAGCAGTTATGTATATGGCACATGGTTCAGCATTCCTGCCTCTGAACAGGTCAGAATGCCTTACTGCCCAAGCACAATTGGTACACAACAGCCATTATGTCTTGGCAAGGACTTTTCTACCTTCTGGAACTAATGGCAGCAGCCATTGCTACCATGCCACTGTCCAGACTGCACATGCAGATCCCCTAGTGGATCCTGAGAGTCCAGTGAGACCAGCTGACAGATGATCTAGAACAGATGGTTCTAGTCACGTCCCTCTTGCACAGAGTGCTCAACTGGTGGGTGGAACGTGACAACCTGCTCAAAGGTGTTCCATTCTTGATTCCTTCCCCACATCAGATCCTCACCACAGATGCATAGGGCTCAGGATGGGGAGCCCACCTGGGACCTCTGCAGACACAAGATATGTGGAACCAGGTGGAGTAAGCTTTGCACATAAATGCTCCAGAAATGAGAGCAGTCCTATACGGACTCCAGACCTTCCAGATCCACATGTTCTCAGGTCCTCTGTTAATACTGATGGACAGTATCGGTGTGATGCATTACATCAACAAGCAAGAGGGGACTCATTCTTACCTTCTGTGCAGGGAAGCAATGAGAGTTTGGTATTGGGCTCTGGAACACGGTCTAGAACTATCAGCAGTCCATGTTCCAGGTACTCAAAATATCCTGGCAGACAAACTAAGCCGGTCACAGTCCAGGATGCATGACTGGGAACTGCTGAACTCAATGGTCGATGACCTATTTGAACGATTCACTAAAAATACCACCAACAGCTTAATCTGGTTCAAGGTCAGTTGGCATTCATCTGCATCCCCCTCCTCCTGGATCGTGCCTGAAAATAGGCAGAATTTGTCTAGTGCACTTACCTGGTCAACAAAAACAAAATACATAAATAAATAAATAAAGATGGGGTCGTCCAGAGTTGGATCTTTTTGCATGCCCGCACAATGCAGAACTGCCACATTTCTGCTCACTTGCTCCAGGGCTTGATATTTTCTGGTGAGATGGATAGATAGACAGACAGACAGACAGATAGAAACTTTATTTATAAAGTGCCCCTCCCTGGAGGCTCAGAACATTGTACACATATTTAAAACACTCCTTCAATAAATAAAGACAAACTTTACAGCAACACCTTGCAGAATAAGTTACTATTTTAAAATCTATCTATCTGTCATATATGGCTTAAACTATGACAGTCAATATTCCAGGTCATAAGCAAGATTAAATAGAAATGGTTTTAACCCTTTTTGAAAGATTTACACCAAGGGTGCCTCCCTTAGATAGACTGGTAGTGAATTCCACAGGACTGGTGCAGCAATGGAAAAAGAACGATCTCCAGATTGCCACAACCTAGCCCTGGGAACCACTAAGAGGCAACCCTTGAAGGAACGAAGAGCGTGAGCTGGGCAGTGAAGAACGAGGAGGTCTTGCAGATAGTCTAGTCCCTGACCGTGCATGGTTTTATAGGTCAGTAATCCGACCTTGAAGGCAATCTTCTACCTTATTGGCAGCCAGTGCAATCCATGGATGACTGTCGTGACATGGTCAAATCTCAAGATACCAGTCAACAGCCTGACCATCGCATTCTGCACCAGCTGCAGATGGCAGAGATTGTCTCCAGATAGCCCAAGGTGCAGAGCATTGCAATAATCCAACCTAGACATGCCGAAGGCATGCACCAGAGTGGTCAGGTCATTGGCTGGTATTAGGGTTCAGATCTGGGCAGTGTTCCTAAGATGGTAAGAGGCACTTTGGACGACAGATGACACCTGTGCATGAAGTGTCAGGCCATCGTCCAGGACCACGCCCAGATCCCTGACCCGCATGGAGAGGGTCAAGGAAACACCTACCAGTATCAAACCAGGATAATTTCCCAACCCTCCCCCATCTTGATGACAACCAGGATCCACTACCAGTACCTCTGTCTTGTCTGGGTTGAATTGTAGCCAATTTTGAGTCATCTAGTTCTGGATCTCATCTAGGCAGCTGTTAAACACGGAGGCCGCCATCTGGTTTCCAGGTGCACAGGACAGGTATATCAGGGTGTCATCAGCATGACAATGAAATCCCAGCCCATAACACCTGATAATATCTCCTAATGGCAGCATGTACACGATGAACAACAGAGGTGACAGGACCAACCCTTGTGGAACTCCACAATGTAGGGGCATTGGGCTAGATAAGGATAACCCCATCATCACCCTTTGCACTCTACTCATGAGGTAGGACCTAAACCAGTTGATGGCATTGCTGGTTAGTCCAGACCAGTTCCAGAGTCAATCCAGTAACACCTCATGGTCCACAGTGTCAGATGCCCCAGAGAGATCCAGGAGAATAAGAATGGTATGCTCTCCCTTATCTCGCACTATCAGGAGATCATTTAGCACCTTCACCAGGGCAGTTTCCATGCTATGTCCACATCTAAACCCAGACTGGAAATGCTCAAAAGTGGCAGAGGAGGCAAGATAAGTCTCAAGCTGGATGGCCACCACTTTTTCTAAAACCTTCCCTAAAAATGGGAGGTTTGAGACTGGTCTGTAGTTGCTGAGACACTCTGGGTCCATTGAGAGTTTCTTCAAAAGTGGCTTGACCAAGGCCTCTTTCAAGGCACTAGGAAAAAAACACTCCCCAGGGAACACCGGACAGTCTCAGCAACACAGGTCCAATTAGGCCAATGCAACCCACCAAAAGTTGGGTTGGACCTGGATCTAGATTGCAATAGGTTGGTTGCAGCCCCGAGACTATCTCGACTACCTCATCCACTCCAACTGGATCAAACTCACCCCACACAAGAGGGTTGTCCTGGCACATCTCCAGTCCGATCCCTCAAGCTTTTTGGGCAGCACTTGAGGAGATCTCAGCCCTGATTGTGGACACTTTGTCGGCAAAGAACTGAGCAAACTCCTCACACCTTGTGCTAGAACTTGCTCCCCCAGTATGAAGAAAGGTTGGATGTAACAGCCTGTCCACCGTACAGAAGAGCTGAACCGGTCTGCTCCTTGCCGCAGCAATCTCCCTTGACAAAAAAATCTGCCTTTTTTCAGGAGATTGCCCTTTGATAATCACCATAATGTGACTTCAAAGCCAATTTGTCCTCCATCAGACCCTACCCCCTCCAGTGCCACTCCAACCTCCAGCCATTAATCTTTAACTCCCTGAGTTCCCCGTCAAACAAAGGGGGCCTCCAGTGAGTAGATAAGGGCCGGACACAAACAGGTGTGATAGAGTCGAAGGCTGCAGTGACGGCCCTATTATAGGCCAACACTGTCTAATCTGCTCCCATTGCACCCACAGTTTCCACACTCGATAGGTCCAGCACTGCCTTTAGTTCTGTTGGGGACAATCCCCACAAAGGGTGGTACCAGGCCATTTTCATAGAGGATGGACCTTCGGGGGGGTCCCAAACATGAACATCACAGTGCTATGATCTGATCATATGACTCAGATCAATCACAAGGTCATTGACCCGGAGGATGGTGTGCTGACCGAATATTGAAACTTTTATGGTGAAATCCCTCACAGAGACAATTTCGACAGTTTTCAAAATTGTCCCTGTGAGGGACCTGAGGGTGAAATTTTGCCCTTTTCCCATGTGTTGCCCCCCTTTCAAATCAACTTCGACTCAGAGTTGATAATCTTTGGAGGGGGGGCGCGGGGGGGCACAGCCCCCTTAGAGAAACACTCCAATGTCGAACAGGTGAAATTTCGCCTTTTGACATTGGGGATCTCGCTATGCCAAACTATGACAATGGTGTTGTCAATTCGGCACAGGTAAACTCCCCCTGAGACCCTTTGTGAACACCAAGTCCAGTGTGTGGCCTTGTGAGTGGGTTGCTGAGCGAACAACCTGTGACAGGCAAAGTTTCTACCAAAGGTAGTGTCTGAGTGTCGTCCCTCTCTTGGAAAGGGAGGTTTCTGTATGCCTTCCCTCCCTTCCCTCTAATTCGGAGAGTACTACTCAATTTGAAGATGGAGGGGACAACTCTTACACTCATTGCTCCCCTATTACCTTGGCAAATATGGTGTCCCCTGCTGCAACAGCTTGCAGTGGAACTGCCAGTACCTCTGCCCCTGAGTAAGGATCTATTGTCACAGGAACAGGGAACCCTAGTTCACCCAGACTTGAAGTCTCTACATATGCGCGCATGGCTCCTGAAGACATAGCCATAGCTCACTTTGGGGTGTCACAGAAAGTGGTGAATGCTCTGGTGGCTGCTAGGAAACCATTCACCAGATATACTTACGTCATGAAATGGAAGCGGTTTGTTTTATGGGCTGCTTCACATAACTTGGATTCATTGCCTGTCCAGTCAATCAGGTTCTAGAGTACCTGCTGTCCTAATTGGATTCATTCCTGTGGTATTCCTCCATCAGAGTGCACTTGGCCACTGTATCAGCTCTCCATGTGCCTGTGGAAGGATGTATGGTTACTCAGCTGGAGGTAGACTGTATGTTCTTGAGAAGCATTTTACACATAAAGCCTCCCATTCAAAATCCATTTCAGGCTTGGGATCTGAATTTTATTTTGGAGACATTGTCTTTGGCTCCTTTTGAGCCAACCGTGACTTGTGGCTTATGTTTTCTGTCTTGGAAAGCATTATTTGTAGTTGCAATAACTTCTGCTCAAAGGATTTCAGAGCTGCAGACTCTAATATGTGAGCCTCTTTATTTGATTTTCCACAAAGACATGGTGTCTTTATGTATGAATCCTAAGTTTCTACCAAAGGCATATACTGTTGTAACAGTAATGCTGTTACAATGAATCCCCCAGAGCAACTCATGTCAAATTGGTTGTGGGAGCAATGAATGGATTCATCGACTCCTGAGGTTCGGCCGCTGTCCCCCGACACCTGCCCCCCCCGGAATTAGGAATTTAAATATCCCGGGGGGGGGCGGGGGCAGAGCCCCCCCATGTGGGGGGTGTGATGATCAAAGCCCCCTGCAGGCAGTACATGACTCTGGCCGCTGTTGGGTTCAGTGGCACTTTGCCGTGGCGATGTGATTGCCATTTGCAAAGTGCTGTCACTGTAAAGTCCTTCGACAAATTTCTTGTCGAAGCAACTTGGTGGAACCCTACCTAAGGTGGTGTCTGAGTTTACTTTAAATCAAACCATCCACCTACCAGTCTATTATCCAGAACATACCAATCCAGGGAAAGCATTGCTCCATACCTTAGATGTGCATAGAATACTCAAGTACTGTACACACTGTACAAAGGACTGCGGAAAGTCCTCATAGCTTTTTGTTTCATTTGTCCCTTGGAAACACATGTATGCAGATGACACTGTACTTTTCTCCTCAGGCACTGCCCCAGAAGTGGCAGCTTCTAATCTCCAAGCTGATTTAGTCAAAATTCAACATTGGTTCAGCACATATCAGCTCTCCCTCAATGCTAAAAAAAAATGTCACCATGACCTTCAGCACACGACAATGCCTGTCCAGGCTCCCCTCCCTCCCCATCTTCCGCACCCTGGATGGGCAAATACTTGAGGATGTTGCCTCTTTCCGCTACTTAGGGGTTTGACTCAACTGACATCTATCCTTTGCTGACCACATTGATGCTATCATAAAAAAACTGCACCCCAAACTAGGAGCCCTGTACAGAAATCGTAGTAGCCTCCCTCTAACCGTGCACCGGGAACTAGTCCAGAAGATGATACTTCCCTCCTTTGACTACTGCAACATCGTCTAAAGTGTCACTCCAAAGTCCAGCTTAACAAAACTAGATACCCTTTTCAACGCCTTCTGCCGCTTTGCTCTTGATGCCCCTCCCCTCCACCATCACTGCGACCTCTACCGGCCCCTGGCATTTCCATCCCTTGAAAACCAATGCATTATGCACTGCGCTAAATTTATCTCTAAGTTCTGGCTAGGTGTCCTCCCATCTTACCTTTCCACCATACTCTCGCCTGCCCCACCCCCACACATGCTCTTAGATCCCTCGACTCCCGTCAACTAGTAATCCATTGGTGGAGGACCACTGTTGGCCAAGCAGCCTTCTCTCAGCACTCCCCTAAGCTCAGGAATGAGCTGCCTCTGCAAATTCACCACTCCTCCTCTGCCAACTCTCTCTCCACCACCCTAGCAAATTCCTTCATGGTAAATTGCTCCTGCACCTGACTCTGTCAGGACTGCCCCACTCCCCCATCCTTGCCAGACCAGCAGCACATAGCAAATGCTACGAAGCTGGCCTATTTGCCCCAACTAACGTACTTTTGAACCTATGCACTAAATGTTATTCTTATTGCTAGCTGCTTCTTGTGAGTCTACACCTGCAATTGTTCAACCCGTGTAATCTCTACTACAGTATATTCATATATGTGTATTAAGTGCATTATGTGCCTATCTATAACCTGGTTATTCTATGATCTCATATGTAACTCACACAAAGTGTAACCAAAGTGTATTTTACTGTTAAATGTTCTGAGATTGATAACCTGCATGTTATCCATCCCCTGTTCCCCCTCCACCCAGGTCGCACCGGGAGGTGAGCAGCTTGTTGCTCAGTGTGCCTTTCCTGGTGAAACAATTTCAATAAACAAATAAATAAAAGAGGGCACCCTGGTTTCTAAACAGTGCATGTCCAAGTAGCTAGCACACTGTATTACATTCTGTTACAGGAAGTACAGTAAGAAACTTCTGGTGAGGTTCATTGTCATTCTACCAGAGGCATGGACAATTCTGTAGCTTGTATTGGGAATGTTTCCACTGCAGATATCTGTGCAGCTGCTACATAGAGTATTATCCGCACCTTCATTAAGCACTGCAGTCTGGACATTGTCTTTTGTATGTGCTGGATTTGGCCTAGCTGTGCTACAAGGCCCACTGTCATAAGCCTGTAGACTCCATCCGCCTAGACTGTTAGCTTTTGGTGCTGCTTGGAACGCATTCCAAAGGTGTGGCCTGATGAAAGAGATATCCTCGAAGAAGACAGAACAGTTATGTACTTACTATACACAATAGATCTTTGCGAGAATCTCTATCATCAGGCCATACCATCCCACCTCTTCTCTCTCTCTTTTATTTTGGGGAGGGACAAATAATTTTTTGTGCTGCTGTCTCCAGTACTGTTTTTCCAACCTTTTATCTCATCTGGTATGTGGAGTGCTACGGTCTGTCCTGGTTCCCTAGCGGGAGGTTCTCCAAACATGATCTCCAGCAGGGAACTGAGGAGAGGAGGGACCGCCCATGTTTATGGGTATACTGATGTCATCATGAGTGGCTCCTGGCTGACTACTTGCAAAAGTTTCATGTGGTCCTAGTGCCTGGCAGATATATGTTCCAAAGGTGTGGCCTGATGAAAGAGATTCTCTCAAAGATCTACTGTTATGGTAAGTATGTAGCCATTCTTTTGGCCGATGTATGCTGGTTTCAGACTGGTGCAAACAGACACATACCTGCCAATCCCCAGTCCAAATATTTTCCAAATCAATGATGGCTTACAGATCCCCCACTAAGCCAATAGAGAATGTCAATCATGCTGACTCCTTCGTATTTAAAGAGGATTGTAACCAACTTGAATGAGGGTGTGGTAACTGAAACAGCAAGAAAGGGGGACCACAACGGGGTGTGCTTCATTTCATGGCACTTACTCCCAAACCAGTCCAGTCTAGCCAGAGACCTAAAACTCACATCATAGTGGCTCTCACCCAATGAATGAATTAGTGCATACTCTCAGTTACATAGAATTTCATTTCATTTTTCAAAGGGGTCCTTACCACAAACATCCTGTCTGGAATCTCATTAAGGCCACCACTTTAATGAATCCAGACTGCATTTTACCTCTTTGTTGACTGTGGTGCAGGTTGAAAAAAATCAGAGTACTTTTTCTGTTCATGAGTTGGAAGATAGAATCCAGAAGCTTCCCCTGAGGGAGCTGGTCTAGATGATGCTGTCATTGTGTGTGGGCCTGACTGTCCGAGCGGGTGGGCAAGACAGCTGCTGAGTCTTTGATGTGAACTGTAACAGTATCTGCTGTCAAAAAGCAGATGGAAAGCACGGCTTCACCACCACTGTCCAGGCAAAAATTCCAGCACGATGCAGCAGGATAAACATGTAAAATCTTTATTTTCCAACATGCTAGCAGCAAGATGCAGGTGCCCCTCCCCACAAGAACATCTAAACGTGTTCACGCAATAGTAGTGCTTTCTTAAGGCTGGGGTGGTAGTTGGCATTGCACCCTTTAAAAAGAATTTAATTAAAGTGATAGTGCGCATGGTCATTAAAGTGAATTAAGGTGCAAAAATAAAATGCAAAAAATGCTCTAACAGTATCACATTTACAAACTTTCAAAACGTGACTAAAGTTAATAATGCCAATACTTAATTAACCTTATACCACCCATATGCAGGTTAAAAAGCTGAAAGAATAAACGTGTTTATCACTAAAGTGTGTTTCACGACATTATAGTCTATAAAATCATTAAGAATTAAAATTCAAAGTTCTAAAGTGGATTAGAAAAATAATTCATCATTTCATAGGCTACATATTCAGGTTTTAGGTTTAACTACAATAGAGCAATATCATATAAATGCAATTTTTTTTTCACTCTTTTCCTTTCTCCTTATTGCTGGTAAATCATACCTTATATTTAAATCATAATCTCTGTATCCATGGCACAAACATTTATAAACATAAAAATATCAACAAATATGGAGATAACTGAAAATATCCATTAAGTCCTGGTGGTGTACATGATTTCATACAGTGTTGCCAGTGTGTCTCTCTCTGTCTAAGTTTCTTATCCAAATCACCACCACTAATGTGATTAGGAACTTTTTGTATCATCTGAAATTCAAATTTATGCATATTTCCTTTCCTCTTAACATGTTGTGAAACGCACTAACTTTCGTCAAGATGCATGGTACTCCTGTCATGTTAGAATTCTGTAAACTTTTGTGTGGTCTTTCCTATGTAAAAACTCGAACAATTAGTACACATAGCCAAGTATACAATATCTGTAGTATCACAGGTGCAGAAATCATAAATCTGATAAGTGGTCCCTGTGAGCGGGTGCAGGTCTCTTTGTGGACTAATTGGTAGCGTGACACAGTTTCAGTTGTAAATGAATGACATTTATTCACTTTTAGCTCAAAATTTCTTCATAGCAGGACAAATATAACATCAGCGGACTGGTACGACAACAAAATAAAATAATCAGAATGGCAAATAAACTTCATCCCATGACTTTTTACATGGCTTGAAAGGTGTTCTTCTCCTAACACCTGCTGGAGCAATTCACAGAGCTCCATGGAGTTTACCTCCAGACCGAGGAGCACAATCTAAACGTAACAATCTCAAATGACAGTCCTTTTATACAGGGACATGATCATGTGTTCTCCCCAACTCCACCCACATCATTAATTCTAAAGTAAAACTTCTTATTTAAACATAATTATTTTGTTTTAACTATCTAACTAAACAGTTTATAATTCACATACATATATACACATATGCAGTCTATTTTATTTCAATTCCTGGCTCTTTTACAAACAGCTCTGACCATCAGGCACCGCCCCCAACAAGAGACAGCATAAAACAAAGGAACAAAGGGCTGGTCAGCACTATAGCTGTCCTGGAAGGGAGTGGTACAAGGAGAGTCAGAAGCTGATGCTGAAAATCCAAAGACACACGAACAGGTGCCCTTTCTGTAAGTGAGAACTGTACCACACAATTTATATAGTTTTTCTCTGAGGTGTACAATCCCCCATGTAGTTTCATAACCTGCTTACTTAAACACAACTGCCAGGCTGTTACCAACATGCGCCTTAACTGGTTGTTCCAAACAGGGAGCTTTAAGCAGGAAGTAATTCTAACTAACCAGCCTTTTACAAATGGTTTTGCAGCCCACTACAAGTGCCTTGTCCGTAGTCTTTATTTTATCAAAAGATAGGTGAGGACATGTGTATGAATTAACATTACACTGACCTTCTGTGAGGGGAAGTTATATGTGCAACAAGCACATGTTGCATTTCAATACTTTTGCTACTGTTAATATTTACAACCACTGGAGAAGGAATGACCTCCAAATAAAACAGTCCCTTAAAGACTGAAACTTAAACAGAACAGTAACTTAAATGACTATTTTATTTCCCTTCACTTGCAGCCCATTCTTCTTCTTAGTCAGGCAGCGCCTGTATTCAGTGTAATACCAAACACCTCTAAAAAGAAGGCCTAAAAGTGTTCTTTCAGCCCAAGTAGAAACAGATTGCTGGTGCTGCTCATTTAAGCTCCAAATTAACTCAATTACCATGTAAAGAATCCCAACTACCTTTACACAAGGGATTCAGTTCTCCCTCTCTCTTTAACTGAATTACCTGGGGGGGCGGGGTTACTAAATGACTCACTCTTACTTCTGTCCTCCCCTTTGCTTTATTTTTTTCTACCTTGCTAGTCTCCACTACACTATCTTTTAACTTAGTCTCAACTTTTAAAGCTTACATTTATTTATTTAATTTCTGATTTTACATAGTTATAGTATCAAAAGGCTTTAAGTAAAGCATCAAGCCCAAAAGTTCCAGGGCCCCTAATCCATCACAGAGTCACTCTGTGACAGTCCCTGACACTGGATGACTAAAAGTGTTTCCAGTTTTTATAAATTTACAGAAACTACACTTCCCACATCGAAAGGTTCCCTTGGGAAGGGAGATCCAGAAGCAAATGGTGTGATACCTTTTATTGGACCAATATAGATGTTATAAAAAGAAAACCATGTCTAAGCTTTTGGACCAACCAAGTCCTTCCTCAGAGACTTATGACAGTTGTTCAGAGAGTCACATACTACTAACACCTAGATCATACATAAAAAAACAGAAACAATTCTCATTGGTTTAAAGTACCTATTTCAAAAAATCACAAATTTAAATGGAATGAATAGCATCCAGTTAGCTTGCTACTACTGAGAATCTTTTCATAGTCAAATGACATCCAAATTAGGTAAGATGAGCACTCAAGCAGACACAACTTGTAACTGAAATTACTAATGAATGAGTTGTTATGAGAATACATTCAGAATTAAAAGCAAGACCTTTAGATTTAATACCACAAATGTCCCAGTTAAAACTTGATAGTATTGTATGATAAAAAAACCCTGTACAACAGAAATGTATGTATGGAAATAAGAGGCGAATAACAAAAATGTACCTTGTAAGAACAACTGTTTACATCATTCATACAGAATTAAACTTATCTGGAGATATTTTCTAAACTATACTCTCAACCAATTAACACACTCATAAACATTAAAACCTACAGTTCAAGTTCAAGTTTATTGCAGGAAAAATCTCCATTGAGTGGGCTCATTCACAAGGAGGTCCTGATACAAACAAGCAATAAAACAGAGGCGAGATATACAAGTGTTGCGGACAAGATAAAGCTATACAAATTGACATAGTTTGACAGTAGTGGCTACTGGCAGCAATACAATAGTACAGTATTAACAAGTGGCAAGGCAGATAGCAGACACAGTGCTGTAACAATATTTTTTACATGATAACATCAATTGTCAGTATTATTGGCAAAAAAAAAGCAACATAAAAAAATCTCTCAAGGATCACCTAGAAAATGAGTTCATGCATCTTAAAATGTTCAAAGTTCAGTAATGAGTCAGGATATAATCAATTAACTATATGAACAGAAACAGTCTTAAGAATCTATATAAAACCCCAATGGAATTAAACTCCCCTTCCCTCTGGGAAAATATAACTAGAAAAGAAGTGTATATATGCATGTGAGCCAAGAGTCCTAACATCCTGTAGCATAATTATGGCATGTACCTGAATATAAGCCTACCTAAATATGTAAGCAAAACCCCACCCCCCACACACAGCCCCACCCCCACACACAAAAAACACCATCCTCCACCCCAAAACACACACAAAATTACTCCCCTACACTAAACTCCCCCACACTCATCCAAGACAACCCAACCTCCCCAACCACACGCCCCCAACACACATGTATATCTGGTGAGAAACCAACATGTTGATAACCAGTTAAAAAGGACTCTATGATAATAAAAACAAAACAACAACACACTGAAGTCCTGTTAAATGTCTGTCCTATGAAGTAAAAGTCTGTGTAAGTTTAAGTGGGGTAATGTGTCATGAAACCCAAATCAATATTCATGCCATCTGCTACCATATTGAGAAGTAAAATAAGCGTAATCTCAAAAGTCTGTCTCTGTTGTGTATTTTTTAAATGTCCTTTTAAAACCATTACTGACATATTTGAGATTGAGTGGTCATTCTGAGAGAAGTGTCACCCCACTGGTTTATCAGTCACCTTCATATTAATGGTATGTCTGTGTGCGTTCATTCTAGTGTGGAGAGCTTGGCTTGTCTCTCCAACATACCATGTTTGTGGACATCTCTTGCACTGAATGAAATAACATTACATGATGTACGGGTATAATTCCCTTGTATCCTGGATAGTCTGTTTTGTGATGTAGCCTCACATACCGAAGTGGAAATGAGCTCACAAGTCCTACATCTGGGTTGATTACAGGGTCGTGTACCATTTAGAGCCATGGTACCCTGTTCTGGTGCAAGTTTACTCCTAACAATCAGGTTGGCTAAATTAGGTAGTTGTTTAAAAGATAGTGGTGGTAGTTCTTGACAAATACAATTTAGGGTCTCATCCTCACTAAATATAGAGTGGAGGTCCTTAATACTTTTACGTAGAAGTTCAAGATTAGGATGATACATGACTACTGAGGGTATTCTGTTGATAGTGGTCATTTCCTTATACTGAAGAAGTAGCTCTCTAGGTACCTGTGTTGCAAGTTCTACTGCTCTGTCTATTTCTCTGGAAGAGTGTCCCTGCTCCATAAAGGTGTTTTTCAACATAGCCAGATGTGTATCTCTGTCTTCCTCATTTCAACAGATACGGTGATACCAAAGTGCTTGACTGTACATGACAGATTTTTTTTTGTGTGGCTCAGGTGATTACTATTCCGGTGTAAGTATCTCTGTCTGTCTGTTGGCTTCCTGTAAATACATGTATGTAAGGTTCCATCCTTGATGGTGACAGTGGTGTCCAGAAAATTAACACTGTGGCAGAGTATTCCAGGGTAAGCTTTATGGTAGGATGGAGGCTATTAAGTTCCTGATGAAAATCTTTAAGTGCATCAGTGCCCTTTGTCCAAATTATAAACAAATCATCACTCTAAGAGAAATAAGTGAGTGGTTTGTGAGGGCAGTGCCTTAGAAAATCCTCCTCCAAATTCACCATAAAGAGATTAGCATACTGTGGAGCCATCCTGGTGCCCATTGCTGTTCCCATAGTTTGAACATAATGTTTACCATTGAAGCTGAAGTTGTTATTTGTCAGAATGAATTCTGTAAGTTTCCCCACCACTGCTGGATCGATGTTTTTGTCTAGTCCTTTCTGATGTAGGTATTTATGGCAGACTGAAATGCCATCTGTGTTCAGAATATTAGTGTAAAGGGAGATTACATCCATCATGGCTAAAATGGTATTGGGTGTTAAGTCCTTATAACCAAAAAGTTTACGCAGGAAGTGTGTGGTGTCCTGGATGTAACTGTCCCTTTCTGTAACATATTGTACACATTGGGAAGGGAATAATTTTTCTTAGTTGGCCCCTCCAAATGTGTACTACTAACTAGGAAGTCATTTAAGTTAGTGCCTCTCCTATATACAGTTTGTGGCAGTTCTCTTGTCACATACTGCAGTTTTCTTTCAGTAGAAATGATGTGCCACTTTTTTTGAATTATGTTATTCACCAAATGTGCCTGTGGACTAAAAGTAGTGATGAACTTAAGGGTCTGGGATGATTTAAGATGTCTACCAGACTGTACTCTATCAGGGGTGGACCTAGCTAGTAAAAGAGTGTCCCTATCTGAACTGTCTGCTCTTTCATTTGCTCTGGAAATAATAGCTTCATTATATCCTCTAGCAGCCAAAAACGTTCTGTTAATTCTGTAGCATTTTTATCATAGTCTGATTGATTTGATGGATTGCATCTGACTAAGGAGGGGAGTCAGTGCATTGGGGCAGAGGTTTGACATTTTTGCATAATATTTAAACTAGTAAATGGGGAGAGGGGTGCAGCACCCAATACATAGAACGGGAAGAACACCCCCCCCCCCAGCTAGTGATTAAACAGGAATTTATCATGTTTATAGTTCATTTGCATCACCAGGTAAGGAAAAAGGTCCAGCTCCCCAGACGGCACGCAGGGGAAAGGCCGGACCTCACCCAACAACTAATGCACTGAAATCTGGCCAACGGAGAATCATGTACACAAATGCCCGCAGTCTGGAAAATAAGGTTTCAGACCTGCAGGCAACAATGACAGAGGTTAAACTGGACATAGTAACCATTAGTGAGACATAGTTCACCAGTAACCACACTTGGGAGACTTCAGTACCTGGCTATGTACTGTTCAAAAGAGACTGAGGTGCAAAAAGGGGGAGGGATGGAGTGGCCCTGTATGTCATGAGAATATCAAAGCTACAGAAGTTCAGAATACACATAAGGGGCCAGAAGAACTGTGGGTTACCCTGGAAACAGGAAATGGGACAGACATACAAACTGGGGTTGTCTACAGGCCTCCAGACTGGGAGTAGGACATAGACACATTACTGTTAGAAGATTTACAAAACATGACAGCTAAAGGGGAGGTTCTGATAATGGGTGACTTCAACATGCCAGATACAGGTTGGTCAATACCAGTAGGAACATCTGCCAGAACTAAACACATAGTGGATTCCCTGCAGGGGGAGGGCCTCAAACAAATGGAACAACAACCCACAAGAGACAGGGCCATCCTAGATCTAGTACTGACGAACAGGGAAAGGATCACAGATCTCCAGGCAGAAGGTCACCTGGGGGCCAGTGACCATCATATGGTATGGTTCAATTTGTCCACTAGAACTAAATCATCCCATTCCAGGGCAAAAATATGGGACTTCAAATGAGCTGACTTTGATAAGATGGCCAACAGAGTTAAGCTAGCCCTGGCAAGAAGAAATACAGGTGATGGGGTTCAGGCAAAGTGGGCAAGCATTAAGGATGCAATACTTGAAGCAACATCCCATTGTGTTAGGGAGAAAAGCAAGAGCAAAAGAAGGAGGAAACCACTTTGGTTCTCAAAAACTAGCAGAAAAGGTCAGAGCCAGAAAGCTGGCCTTCAGGAAATACAAGGGAACGCAGCGGGACAAAGATAGGGAGGCATACCAAACTTCCCTAAGGGAAGCAGGGAAGGAAGTAAGGCAGGCAAAGGCCCAAACCAAGGAAACACTAGCATGAACAGTAAAAGAAGGTGACAAGACTTTCTATAGCTACCTTAGTGAAAGGAGAAAGTCCAGAGAGGGCATTGCTAAGATCAAAGGAGTTAAGGGGGAGTGTTTGGAGGAGGACCAAGGAAAAGCATCTATCCTAAACAGATACTTCTGCTCCGTATTTACTGAGGAGAAGGTAGGGCATGGTCCACAGCTCAGCACCATAGACACATGGGTGGGAGAGGTGTGCACTAGTCCTTTCGCAAAAGAAAGGGTCCTAGAAGAGCTTGCTAAGCTCAGGGTGGATGAGGCAATGGGACCTGATGGCATACATCCCAGGGTACCAAAGGAGCTAATGTTGGAACTAGCAGAGCCATTAGCAGAACTATTTAGTGAGTCTCTGAGCACAGGAGAAGTCCCAGAAGACTGGAGAAGAGTTCATGTGATCCCGCTCCACAAGAGTGGTAGCAGGGAGGAGGCAGGGAACTACAGACCAGTCAGTCTTACCTCAGTAGTGGGCATGATTATGGAGGCACTCCTTAAGGAAAGGATAGTGCAACACCTGGAATCCTTATGAGCACAGGATCCAAGACAGCATGGGTTTACAACAGGAAGGTCCTGTCAAACTAATCTCATAGATTTCTTTGACTGGGTAACCAGAGTGGTGGACCAAGGGGGTGCAGTTGATGTCTCCTACCTTGACTTCAGTAAAGCTTTGAATACTGTTCCACATAGAAGATTGATTAATAAACTGGGTAGGCTCGTGGTGGGTCAGACGTTGGTCAAGTGGTGGCAAACTGGTTGGCGGTCAGAAAACAGAGAGTGGTGGTAAATGGTATACAGTCAGAAGAGATGCAAGTCACAGGTGGGGTACCTCAGGGATCAGTCCTGGGGCCAGTCCTCTTCAATGTCTTCATCAGTGACATTGCAGATGAACTGGAGGGTAAGGTTTGTATGTTTGCAGATGACACCAAGATCTGCAACAGAGTAGATGATCCATATGGGGTTGGCAGAATGGGAAGAGATCTGGAAAACTGGCAAAATGGTTGGAAGAGTGGCAGTTGGGGTTTAACGCAAAGAAGTGCAAGATCATGCACATAGGGAAGAGAAACCCTGAAGTTGCCTACAGGTTGGAAGGGGAGTTGCTGGCAATCACAAGGAAAGAAAGAGACTTGGGCATCATCATCATCACAGATGACCTAAAATCATCCAAGCAGACCACTAAAGCAGTAGGTAAGGCTAGACGGATGCTGGGGTGTATTAGTAGGGGTATCACAAGTCATAAGAGGGAGGTAATCAGCCCTCTTTATAAGACACTGGTTAGGCCCCATCTGGAGTACTGCGTGCAGTACTGGAGGCCGCACCTACACAAGGACATTAACAAAATGAAGGCAGTCCAGAGAAGGGCAACCAAAATGGTGCAGGGACTGCATCAGAAAACATATGAGCACAGATTAATGGAGCTCAATATGTATACCCTAAAGTGACTAGAGCAAAGGAGGGAGAGGGGTGATATGATCGAAACATTCAAACATCTTAAGGGCATTAACAAGGTGAAAGAGTCTAACATGTTTCAATATAAGAAAAATAGCAGGACAAGAAGACACAACATGAGATTAGAGGGAGGCCGATTAAGGGGAAATGTGAAGAAGTTCTTTTTCATAGAAAGGGTGGTGGTGCATGGAAAGGCCTATCTCAGGAAGTGGTGGATATGAATACAGTGCAGGGCTTCAAACAGGCATGGGATAGGCATAAGGGAGCAATACAGATGAGTATGACTAGATAGGCCATTGACAGAATAAAGGCCTAATTGGGGGTGTGGCTTAGACACTATAAAAGCAGGTGACTCAAATTACAACTTCCTGTTGCTAGCCTTGCTTATAGAGCAGAAAACAGCTAACTAAAAGAAGATACATTTTCTTATTAATTTAACACTTATATCTTAGCAGGAGTCAGTGTCTGTTGAGATTAAGCAAACAGATACTTTACTAGAAGTAGAAGGGGTCTTATTTAGGGTTAAGAAAAGAAAAGAAAGAAAGTCAGTGTGTGTTCTGTACTGGGAAGGGTTCTGTATCAGTTTACTTTGCTAAACCAGTAGGAGGAGAGAGAGAGAGAGCTTAATTGGGGGTGTGGCTTAGACACTATAAAAGCAGGTGACTCAAATTATAACTTCTTGTTGCTAGCCTTGCTTGTAGAGCAGAAAGCAGCTAACTAAAAGAAGCTACATTTTCTTATTAATTTAACACTTATATCTTAGCAGGAGTCAGTGTCTGTTGAGATTAAGTAAACAGATACTTTATTAGAAGTAGAAGGGATCTTATTTAGGGTAAAAAAAAGAAAAGAAAGAAAGTCAGTGTGTGTTCTGTGCTGGGAAGGGTTCTGTATCAGTTTACTTTGCTAAACCAGTAGGAGGAGAGAGAGCTTAATTGGGGTGTGGCTTAGACACTATAAAAGCAGGTGGCTCAAATTACAACTTCCTGTTGGTAGCCTTTTTTCTTACTAATTGCCAGCCATCCCACCCTAAGCCAGTTCTACTTTTATAGCCACTGGATTTGACTGTCAAGAGAAACTTCCTGTTTGGCAGCAGGAAGGGAAGGATCATAGAGAAACATTGGTTTTGTCAACCCTAAAGGAAAAAAGTAGCTCACTCTCCCCCCTAGCTGCTGGTGGTCTGACACTGAGCAAGGAAAAAGGAGGCTACTGAAGAAGATAGGAAGTTACTGTCCCAGAACAGGAAGGGTGAGAGTTGTAAGGAGAGGAGAGAGTAAGCATACAGAGAAACAGGAGAGGGGACACAAAATAAGACATGATAGGAGTGGTGCAGTGCAATGGCTGTGGGGTAGCAGTGTTCCGGGAGACATTCTGGAGGCTGCAATGCTGCCCTATTTGCAGACACCTCTCTGGTCTGAGGGAGGAGGTTGCCCGTCTCCAGGCTGACCTGGCTAGGATTCGTGAAACCTCCTTCCCCACCAGGGACTACCAGAGCCAATGCCACTACCTCAGAGGTTGCCAAGAAAGAGGAGAGGCTGGACCAGGGTGGGCTCAGGGAGGGAGAGGGTGGTGGAACAGAGTTGCATCCCTCCAGCTGTACCTCTCCACAATTCATTTGCTCTTCTGGTGGATAGTGGTTCCTCTACAGAGGTACCTGCAGTGGAGACCAAGGAGGATGCTGGGAACCTTCACAAAGGAGACCCACAGGAGGGTGGCATGAGACCCCACAGGGGAAGGAAACAACTCCTGGTTGGGGACTCAATCATTAGGGGGGTAGAAATGGGGGAGGAAGGGGAGAGGGAGGTAAGGTGCCTGCCTGGCGCCACGGCTTGGAGGGACAGGAAGTGAATCCTCAGGATCGTTGGAGCAGCTGCACGAGGGAGGGAGCTGGATGTCATTGTCCACCTAGGGACAAATGACCTGGCTAGGAATGGGATCAGAGCAGTGCAAGAGGAGTTTGTAGATTTGGGGAGGGGCCTTAGACAAGTAGCGCATATAGTAACCTTTCAGAGGTGCTGCCTGTCTATGGCAAGGGTGATGCTAGGGTACTCCTCACCAGGGAATTCAATGAATGGTTGAAAAACTGGTGTGGAGCTCAGGGTTTTGGCTTCATTGGGGACTGGAGAGCCACCTGGAGGGATGCAGACCTATACTGGTGCGATGGTCTGCATCTGTCTGCGGGGAGGGAACCAGGATCTTAGGTGAGAGGTTTAAATGCTTCATTGGCAAGCATTTAAACTAGCCAAGGGGGGAGGCACTGAAAGGAGCAGGGAAATCCCAGCCTCCCCCCACAAACAACAGTAATTAGTGCAGTAAACACCAAAGTAGAGAAGTCATTAGGGAGCAGGACAGAAGTAAATGTAAAAAATGGCAAAGGCAGTAAGGACAAGAATGGGGCTAAAAGGGGCAAGGCCATCAAAAAGTGGAGGGTGATGAGTACCAATGCCCGTAGTCTGTGTAACAAGCTCCCTGAACTAGTGGCATTGGTGGAAGAGGGTTGTCTGGATATTGTGGCAGTCACAGAAACATGGTACACAGAGAACGATGACTAGGATGTCAACATACCAGGGTACACAATCTACAGGAGGGACAGGGAGGGTAAAGAGGAGGAGGAGGAGTAACTCTTTATGTAAAGGAAGGGATCAAAGCAACAGAACTAAAGAGTAAACAGGGAGCAGATGAGACACTCTGGGTCACCCTGGAGACAGGAAATGGCACCACAATCCGCATGGGGGTTGTATACAGACCCCCATCTCAGGGGGGGAATGGACAAGGAAATGATAGAAGGCTTCCTTAGAATGGCAGAAAAAGGAGATATTGTTGATGGGGACCTGAATATGCCAGATGTTAACTGAGCACCTTGTTGCAGGCACATCCAAGAGCAGGGTCATTCTTTGATGTCCTACAGGGGCATGCCTCAGACAGCTAGTACTGGAACCCACTGGGAGGAGCAATCTTAGACCTGGTACTCTCAAATGGGGACGGAGAAAGAATCTCAGATTTAGAAGTGGGTAGCCATCTAGGAACAAGCAACCACAAACAGTGTGGTTCACAATAAACACAGCCATACAATCAAGCCATACAGAAGCAAGAGTATTGGACTTTAGGAGGGCTGAATTTGGGAAAATGAGAGAGTGCCTCAGAAAAGCACTAGCAAACAGGCAAGAAGGAGGGGTGGAGGAACAATGGGGAGTAATCAAAACAGCCATCACAGAGGCAACAAGCCTTTGTGTAATGCAAATCAACAAAACATAATGAAGGAAAAAAACGTTATGGTTCTCAAAAAAGGTGGCAGGGAAGGTTGAGGAGAAAAGGACAGCATTCAGGAAATATAATGAAACACAGAAGGACAAGGACAGAGAATTTTATTAGTTAAAGCAGAAAGAGGCTGGGAAGGCAGTCAGAATAGCAAAGGCCCAAACCGAGGAAAGGATAGCCAACTCTGTTAAGAAGGGGGATAAGACCTTTTATAGGTACATTAGGGAGAGAAGAAAGACCAAAGGAGGGATACTGAGGCTTAATAAAGGGAAGGGAATGTGGATGGAGGGTGACAGTGAAAAAGCAGGGATACTGAACGAATATTTCTGCTCAGTATTCACAAAGGAAGAGGAGGGGGAGGTACCTAAACCAAACAAGAAAAACACTCTGAAGGCGGGGGTCAATACCAGTCCATTTACAAAAGAAAGGGTTCTGAAGGAACTAATAAAATTGAAGGTGGACAAAGCAATGGGGCCTGATGGGATTCACCCAAGAATTCTAAAAGAACTAAGGGTAGAACTAATGACACCGCTGACTACTCTCTTTAACAAATCATGGGAGGATGGGGTGGTACCTGAGGACTGGAGGAGGGTGGATGTGATTTCTCTTCACAAAAGTGGGAGCAGGACAGAGGAAGGAAACTACAGACTAGTTAATTTATCCTCAGTGGTAGGAAAAATGATGGAATCACTTCTGAAGGAAAGAACTGTTGAGTACCTAGAGGCCAGTGGGGCACAGGACCCAAGGCAGCATGGATTCACGGTGGGAAGGTCATGTCAGACGAACCTGATAGATTTCTTTGACTGGGTGACCAAAATAGCAGACCAGGGAGGGGCTGTGGACATGGCTTACCTACATTTTAGCAAGGCATTTGATACAGTCCCACACAAAAAATTAATACACAAGTTAGCCAGCCTTGGAGTGGGTCCCAAGGTGGTAGCCTGGATAAAAAATTGGCTAGACAACAGGACGCAAAGGGTAGTAGTAAATGGAGTTCACATTAAAGAAAGGAGGGTTATTAGAGGAGTACCACAGGGTTCAGTACTGGGACTGGTCCTTTTTAATGTCTTTATAAGTGACATTGCAGAGGAACTGGAAGGAAAAGTATGTCTCTTTGCAGATGACACAAAGATCTGCAACAGGGTTGATACACCAGATGGAGTGGAAAGGATGAGAAGGAACTTGGCAAGATTGGAGGAATGATCAAATGTATGGCAGCTCAGATTCAATGCAAAGAAGTGCAAGGTAATGCACCTGGGAAACAAAAACCCAAGGCAAGAGTACACAATGGGGTGAGATATTGACAACAGTAAAAATGGAAAGGGACCTGGGGTAATTATATCAGATGACCTAAAGGTGGGCAAGCAATGTGAGAAGGCAGTAGGGAAGGCTGGGGGATAATGGGATGCATAGGAGAGGCATCAATCGTGAAAACAGGAAGTTGTTATCCCTCTGTACAGACAGTTGGTGAGACCCCATCTGGGGTACTGTGTGCAGTTCTGGAGACCCCATCTCCACAAAGACATAGACAGAGTGGAGGCTGTCAGGAGGGCAACAAAATGGTGCAGGGTCTGCACCAAATGACATACGAAGAAAGACTAAAGGAGCTTAATATGTATACCCTTGAGGAAAGAAGGGAGAGAGGGGACATGATAGAAACTTTCAAGTACCTCAAGGGAATCAACAAACTCCAAGAGAGTGGCATCTTTCAGAAAAAGAGATGTGCAAGAACAAGGGGGCACAATTTAAAGATAGAGGGAGGACAGCTCAGAGGTAATGTGAGGAAGTATTTTTTCACAGAGAGGGTTATGGATGCATGGAACAGCCTCCCTGAGGAGGTCGTGGAGTCAAGAACAGTGGGGGAATTCAAGAATGCATGGGACAGACATAAGGCAGTCCTAGTTGGGGGTAGTAGGAAGTAAGCTGTTGGTTAATTAGGATCTGCAGCTTATCTGTTAGGTAGGAAAATGGGCAGACTAGGTGGGCCAAGTGGTCCTTATCTGCCGTCAAATTCTATGTTTCTATGGCACATTCATAAGGTAAAACAAATGGGCAGATTGGATGGGCCTTGTGGTCCTTATCTGCCGTCAACTTCTATGTTTTTATGTTCTGTGTTTCAGTTTCTCTTTGATCTTAAAAATTGTCTTATCAGAATGTTATTGGTCACATGTGCCGGATGGCAGCTTTGAAAATGAAGTACCGGTACTGAGTTTTTATTAGTACTTTTCCTGAAACGTTTCATTTCAGTGTTGCCATTCTGTCCCTTAAAGATTGTCAGATCCAGGCAATCAATTTCATGGTGATCACACTTAAAAGGGAACTGTCATCTACAGGGTTTCTTAACGTCTGAAAGCCCTTAAAAAGCTAATTTAAGTGAGCCATTGTGTTTATCTTTTAGTCTTTGCAGTCCAGTGTTTTTCATATGTAAATCAACCTGTAATTGAGGGCTGGTGGCAGCCATATGTTTTAGGCTCCTGACAGGAAATGATGTCACTGACGATCTTGGCTCTCCATTTACTGTAGGTTAAATAGGAAATTGTCTGTTTTATTAAGTGTGTTTTAAGATGTTATTACAACACTTTCTACATTTATAATTGTTTTGTATGTGCATTGAAACTAGTGAGTTATCACCTTTACATTCCAAACTGTTAGTAAAAATAATCCATCTTTAGGATTGCTTTAACCTCTAGGCTATACTGTCAGCTGATCATTAAAAACTACACATCTCAAGGCTGGCTCTGTGGTGCCAACAGGTGCTGGGGCCCCATATCAGGATTTCTAAACCCCGGCTGTGTTCATGTCAGTACAGATTTCTGGGGCTGCCACTGCACCAACATCTGTCTTTTTCTGTTCGCTCTCTTTCAGCCTTTACTCTTACAATTTCAGGTGTGAACTCAAGTCAACAAAATGCAAATGTGGCTCTGTACCTACTGGCCTGGCATCACGGGGCCAGCCTTGAAATGTGTGGTTTTTGATTATCAGCTGGCAGTACAGCCTAGAAGTTAAAGCAAGGAGCTGTGAACGACCTTCGTTCATCCAGCAGAATTGGTTTTGATTCCAAAATACACTACTTGTATATTGTGTGACCAGAGCAAGTCACTTAACCTCTCTGTGATCCCAAAATACTCCCTGGAAGAAGCTGTATCTGTGTGCCTTTCTTGGACAAAGACAGTAAAAACAATCTGAGCATGTGTTATGTTTCTGAAAATACTATGCTCTTTCCATCCAGATTTGACTTTAAAAGAAAAAAAAAAATAGGACACCATTACTTGTTTATTGATTGCAAAAACACATAGATGGACAACACAGTTAAAACATGCATAACCTGAAATGCATTATTAAAAGAGTATTGTACTTCTTTCAGTGAAGTTCAAAGTGTATCAGTGTCTTACTGAAATACTTTGAGTGGAATGGGATTTTCTACCATGAAGGGAAAAAATCATAGGAACATATGGATGTGACGGTAGAAAAGGACCACCAGACCCACCCAGTCTGCTCAGAGTGCCTAGGATTCCACTAGGCTTTCACTGTAGTTCTTCGTCCATGTTTCAACAATCTCCTGGGTTTATCTCAGACCTTTTTGATCCCTCCCCACTGTCTTCTCCCCCACCACCTCTCTTGGCAACCCGTTCCAGTTGTCTACCACCCTCTCAGCAAAGAAATATTTCCTGAAGTTACCCCTAAATTTCCCCCCGATCTGATATTCATGACCGCTTGCACTAGATCTCTCTTTTAAGTGGAAAAGGCTCTCTACAGGCACCTTATTGATACCCTTGAAGTATTTAAAAGTCTCAATCATGTCTCCCCTCTCTCTTCTTTGCTTCAAAGAGTACATGCCCAGTTCATTCAGTCCCCCCCCCCCACCATCCTTGTCACCCTCCTCTGAACTCACTCCACCCTCTCCACATCTTTCCTGAGGTAGTGTCTCTGGAACTGAACCCCATGTTCCAGGTGAGGCCTGACCAGCTGTGTGCAAAGGGGTACTATTACCTTTCTCTTCCTGCTTGAGATCCCCCTCCCTATGCAACCCAGCATTCTGCTTGCTCTTGCCACTGCCCCCTCACACCACTTTCCTACCTTCACATCATGTGAAATGACACCTAACTCTCTCTCTCTCTCTTCTTCACTTACCTGCAGTGAACTACCTCCCAGCGAATACTCTGCCCTCCCATTTCTTTTGCCTAAATGCATGATCTTACACGTGGCCATATTGAATTACAATTGCCATTCTTTGGAACATTCCTCCAACCTCACCAGATTCCTTCACATCCTCTCCACCTCCTCTGGCATGTCCCCTCTATTGCAGACCTTAGCATTGTCTGCAAAGAGACTCATCCTCTCCTCAAGACCCACCACCATATCCCCTATAAAGATATTAAACAGAAGAGATCTTAGCACTGACCTCTGGGGAACCCTAATAATGACCTCGGACTCCTCTGAGGGTGCCCCATTGACCAGTACCCTCTGTGTTCTTCCCTCCAACCAGTTACTCACCCACTTTATGACTCCTTCCTCCAGCCCCAAGCAGGCCAGTTTGTGTAAGATCCTCTTGTGTGGCATTGAGTAGTCAAAAGCTTTTCGGAAATCAAGGTAGGCCACATCCACGGAGCCCCCCTGATCCACCATCCTGGTGACCCAGTCAAAAAACTCTGTTAAGCTGACATATGGTAAATGCCCTTGTATGTTTATTTGCAAATCAATAAACAGAAAGTAAAAAAAAAAAAAAAAAAAAATGTTTGACAGGGTCTACCCTCCATGAACCCATGCTGCCCCGGGTTCCAAAATCTGTTTGCCTTCAGGTAGCTGTTTATTCTGTTCTTGAGCAGTTTCTCCATGAGCTTTCCAGCCATGGATGTCAAACTCACAGGCCTGTAGTTACCCATGTCTCCCCCCCCCCCGTGTAGAGTTATCACATCCGCACACTTCCAGTCTTTAGGTACTACCCCTGAGCTCAAGGAGTTGTTAAAAAGAGCAGTCAAGGGAGCAGCCAGCACCTCTCTCTCAGTTCCCTCAAAACCCTTGGATACACCCTGTCTGGCCCCATGGCCTTGTCAACTTTCAAATCCCTAAGCTTCTTAATATCTCCTCTTCCCGAATTGGACTCACATCCACTCCCTCCCCTGTGGTTTCTGCTACCTTAGAGTTGCCCCTTTTCCATTCTGCTTTCTTTGTGAATGCCGAGCAGAAATAGCTATTCTGTAGTGCAGCCTTTTCCTGGTCCACCACCACCCTCTCCCCTGCCCCATTTTTCAGGCTGGGAATCCCTTTCTCCATTTTCCTTCTTTCACCTATATACCAAAAAAAGGTCTTGTCCCTCTTCTTGACTGTCTTGGCAATGTTCTCTTCTGTCCTAGCCTTTGCTTGCCTGACCACCCTGCTCGCTTCCTTCTGCTTAACGTAATATCCCTTCCAGTCCTCTTCCCCCTGTGCTGTTTTAAACTTATGAAAGGCTCTCCTTTTAGCCCTGATGCTGAGCTCTACTTCCTTGTTGAACCACAGTGGCCTCCTCTTTCTCCTATTTTTACACACCTTCCTCGCACAGAGGTCTGTGGCTCCCACAATGGCTCCCTTTATTGAGTCCCACATGTCATGCACCCCCCATGATGTCCATCTTCTTCTAAAGCTTGCTTAACATATTCCCTCATTTTCCTAAAATCCGTTCATTTGAAGTTGAGAACCTTCACCTTGGTCCGGTTTAGGGTGGCTGATGTGTGTACCATACACCACACAGTGCTATGGTCATTGGTACCAAGGTTATCCCCCACTGATAATTTCCCTACCCTGTCCCCATTTGATAGTACCACATCTAACACCGTCCTGTCCTTTGTCAGTTCCTGGACCATCTGCCTAAGTAAGGCAACTAGAAGGAAGTCCAGTATCACTCTGCTTCTAGGAGATGCTGTCAACAATGTGTCTGATGCCACGTCCGGCAGATTGAGATCCCCCTTCAGCAGCACCTCCTCCCCCTTTGCGACATTCTCAGAATTTCTTCCATCATCTGGTTGTCCATCCCTTCTTGCTGCCCCGGTAGCCTCTAGACCACTCCTGTGCCATTCGAGTGTGTCTTACGCTCCGCAGCTATGCAGACAGACTTCAACTTTCCAGAATGCCATTCCCATTGTAATGTAAAAAAGAAGGGGAAAAAAGGGACAGACAGTGTGTGTGTGTGTGTGTGTGTGTGTGTGTGTGTGTGTGTGTGTGTGTGTATATCTCTGACAGAAGTGCTACACTAACTGAACAGTGCTGAAAGGGAGCAAAACTATCACCATTAATTAAATAAAATAATATATGGGTGGGTGAGTATAAAAAACAGAATTTTAAACATACCCTCAGTGTGGGATGCCTTTATAAACCCCTCAGACTTTGCCCTTGGGGTTAATCTAGCATCCCACACCTCAGGTATGTATAAAATTCTGGTTAAGCACACCCACCCATATATCATTCTATATTTTAATAAAGCAGTTCAGATTTTGCATGTTTTAACAAAATTGTCCATCTATGTGTTTTTGCAATTAATAATTCTCAAGTCAAATCTGGATAGAAAGAGCATAATATTTTCAGAATCATAACACATGCTCAGATTGTTTTTATTGTCTTTGTCCAGGAAAGGCACACAGCTACAGCTTGTTTCTGGGTGTGTTTTTTGTGCACAGGGAGGTTAAGTGACTTACTCTAGTCAAATAATATACAAGTAGAGCATGTTGGAATCAAAACCCATTCTGCTGAATGAACAAAGCTTGTTCATATCTCTTTGTTTTAACCTCTAGGTTGTACTGACAGCTGTTAATCAAAAACTATACATTTCAAGGCTGACCCCATGATACCTGGCCAGTAGATACATAGCCACATTTGCATATTGTAGACCTGAGTTCACACCCAAAATTGTAATAGGAAAGGCTTTACGAGAGGGAACAGAATAAGACAGAAGTCGGTGCTGTGGCAGAACCAGAAACCTTTACTGACATGAACACAGCCAGAGTTTAGAAATCCTGATATGGGTCCCCAATACCTCTATTGGCACCAGAGATCCAGCCTTGAGATATGTAGTTTTTAATGATCAGATGGCAGTATAGCCTAGAGGTTAAAGCAATCCTAAAGATGGATTATTTTTACTAACAGTTTGAAATGTAAAGATGATAATTCACTAGTTTCAATGCACATAGAAACACAGAAACATAGAAACATAGACTTTGATGGCAGCTAAGAACCGCTTGGCCCATCTAGTCTGCCCATTTTCCTACCTACAGGATAGGCTGCAGATCCTAGTTAACCAACAGCCTATTTCATCCTACCCCCCACAAGAATTGCCTTATGTCTGTCCCATGCATTCTTGAATTCTCCTACAGTTTTAGACCCCACAACCTCCTCAGGAAGGCTGCCCATGCATCCACTACCCTCTCTGTGAAATAATACTTCCTCACATTGCCCCTGAACCACCCCCTTCTATCTTTAAATTGTGTCCCCTTGTTCTTGCACGTCTCTTTTTCTGAAAGATGCTACCCTCTTGGACTTTGTTGATTCCACTGAGGTACTTAAAAGTTTCTATCATGTTCCCCTCTCCTTCTTTCCTCAAGGGTATACATATTAAGCTCCTTTAGTCTCTCCTCATACGGTTCTTCTTGCAGACCCTACACCATTTAGTTGCCCTCCTCTGGACCTTGCTGGAGATGGGGTCTCCAGAACTGGACGCAGTACTCCAGATGGGATCTCACCAACTGTCTGTACAGAGGGATAACAACTTCCTGTTTTCTGCTGCTGATGCCTCTCCCTATGTATCCCAGTATCCCCCAGCCCTCCTGCTGCCTTCTCACATTGCTTGCTAACCTTAAGGTCATCTGATATAATTACCCCAGGTCCCTTTCCTTTTTGTTGTTGTTACTACCTCCCCGTTGTGTATTCTTCCCTGGGTTCTTGTTTCCCAGGTGCATTATTTTGCACTTCTTTGCACTGAATCTTAGCTGCCATACTTCTGACCATTCCTCCAACCTTGCCAAGTCCTTCTCATCCTTTCCATGCCTCCTTGTGTATCAACCCTGTTGCAGATCTTTGTGTCATCTGCAAAAGGCATACTTTTCCTTCAGTCCCTCTGCAATGTCACTGATGAAGACTTTAAAAGGACTGGACCCAATACTGAACCCTCATGTACCCACTAGTAACCCCTCTTTCTTCAAGTGGACTCCATTTACAATTACCTTCTGTGCCCTGTTGTGCAGCCAATGTTTTACCAGGCTACCACCCTGGGATGCACTCCCAGGCTGGTTAATTTGACTATTAATCTTTCATGGGACTGTGTCAAATGCCTTGCTAAAGTCTAGGTAGGCCATGTCCACAGCCCTCCTTGGTCTACTACTTTGGTCACCCAGTCAAAGAAATCAATTAGATTCGCTAACATGACCTTCCCGCTGTGAACCCATGCTGCCTTGGGTCCTGTGTCCCACTGGCCTCTAGGTACTCAACTATTCTTTCCTTCAGAAGTGACTCATCACTTTCCCTACCACAGAGGTCAGACTGACAGGTCTATGTAGTTTCCTGCCTCTGTCTTGGTCCCACTTTATGAAGGGGAATCACATCCGCCCTCCTCCAGTCCTCAGGTACCACACCATCCTCCCATGATTTATTAAAAAGAGTAGCCAGTGGTTTCACTAGTTCCTCCCTTAATTCTTTTAGAATTCTGGGGTGAATTCCATCAGGCCCCATTGCTTTGTCCACCTTTAGGTTTAGGAGTTCTTGCAGAACCTTTTCTTCTGTGAAAGGACTGGGATCGACCCCTCTATCAAGAGTGCTTCTGTTAATTGGATTAGGCCCTTCCCCCTCCTCTTTGGTGAATACCGAGCAGAAATATTCGTTCAGTATCCCTGCTTTTTCACTGTCCCCCTCTGCCCACCCACCATTCATTCTATTCAGCCTCAATATCCCTCCCTTTGTCTTTCTACGCTCACTGATGTACCTATAAAAGGTTTTATCCTCCTTCTTAACTGAGCTGGCTATCTTTTCCTCAGTTTGGGCCTTTGCTCTTCTGACTTCCCTCCCTGCTTCCTTCTGCCTTAACTGGTACAGCTCTCTATCCTGCTCCTTCTGTGTTTCCTTATACTTCTGGAATGCTATCTTTTTCTTCCTGACTTTCACAGCCACCTCTTTTGAGAACCATAGTGGCTTTTTCTTTCATTTTGATTTGTTTATTTGCTTCACACAAAGGCTTGTTGCCTCTGTGATGGCAGTTTTGATGATTCCCCATTGTTGCTCCACACCTCCTTCTAGCCTGTTTGCTAGTGCTTTTCTGAGGCACTCTCCCATCTTGCCAAAGTCAGCTCTCCTAAAGTCCAGTACCCTCACTTTTGTATGGCTTGACTCTGTAGCTGAGTTTAACGTGAACCACACTGTTTGATGGTCACTTGTTCCCAGATGGCAACCCACTTCTAGATCTGAGATCCTCTCACTGCCCCCATTTGAGAGTACGAGGTCTAAGATTGCTCCCTCATGAGTGGGTTCTGAAACTAGCTGTCTGAGGCCTGCCACCTGTAGGGCATCAGGAATGGCCCTGCTCTTGGATGTGGCTGCAGCAAATGTGCTGCAGTTAACATCTGGCATATTCAGGTCTCCCATCAACAGTATCTTCCCTTTTTCTGCCATTCTAAGAATGCCTTCTATCATATCCTTGTCCATTCCCTCCCCCTGACATGGGGGTCTGTACACAACCCCTGTGCGGATTGTGGTGCCCTTTCCAGTCTCCAAGGTGACTCACAGTGCCTCCTCTCCTCCCTGTTTACTCTTTTGTTCAGTTGCTTTTATCCCTTCCTTTACATAGAGAGCTACTCCTCCCCCTCTTCTCCCCTGCCTGTCTCTCCTGAAGGTTATGTACCCTGGTATGTTAACATCCCAGTCATGGTTCTCTGTGTACCATGTTTCTGTGACTGTTACCATATCCAGGCATCCCTCTTCCATCAAGGCCACCAGCTCAGGGAGCACATACAAAACAATTATTATAAATGTAGAAAATGTTGTAATAACACCTTAAAAAATACTTCGTAAAACATGCAATTTCCTATTAAACCCACAGTCAATAGAGGGCCAAGACCCTCGGTAACATCATTTCCTGTTAGGAGCCTAAAATATATGGCTGCCCCCTACCATTAATTACAAACTGATTTACATATGAATAACTCTGGACTGCAAAGACTCACAGATAAACACAATAGCTCACTCAAATTAGCTTTTTATGGGCTTTCAGACGTTAAGAAACTCTGAAGATGACAGTTCCCCTTTAACTTCAAACCTCAGTTTTCGATTGGTCGACTCCAGATAGGTCACAAAATTGTCCAAGTCAGGTTTGGTGCCTTTCCAAATAAATATCAGATCTTCTATGTATCTTTTGTAAAATTCTATGAGGTGTAGGAATGGGTTATGTTCTCCTTAGATGAACTCCTCCTCCCAAATGGCCATGTAAATGATAATGTAATTGAGGGCCATGGCTGCCCCCATCACTGTTCCTCTACACTGAAGATACATATGATCTTTAAACAAGAATGTGTTTTACTTCAGGACTTTTTCTTTTAATGTCATCAGAAATTCCACAAAAGGCCGTGAGTAGGCTGTTTCTCGATATAAAGATTCTCAAAGTTTTTCCAAACCCTCATTATTAGGAATATTGGTATATAACGATCGTACATCCGTTGTGACTAACATATATTCCTTGTCTTCTTGCATGTCTGTTAAGATGTTAATGAGGTGGGTTGTGTCCCTTAAATAAGATTGTGTGTTCTGTGCTATAGTTTTGATATGAAAATCTATGAATTGTGATATGGTGTCTGACAGGGAACCAGTACTTGCAACGATGGGTCTTGCTAGTGGATAGTTAAGAGTTTTTTGAATCTTAGGGAGTCCATATAGGACCGCCCTGAGAGGACATATAACTGTTAGAAAATCGAGAGTATACTGATCAATTATTCCTTCAACAAAAGCCTCATTCAGTATCTGATCAATGTCTTTCTTGTATTTATCAGTTGGATCTGTACTGAGCATGGAATAAAAATCTGTGTCTGTCAATTGATGTAACATCTTGCATTCATAATCATTTTTGTTCTGAATGACAATAAGCCCCCCTTGTTTGCCATCTTAATAATAACGCTGTCATTTTTTCTGAGTTTTTCAATGGCCTCTTTTTTTCAGTTGTACAATTATAGTACCTAGCCTTTGGCAGATTAAGATTCTCTAAGTCTTGTAGACAAGCTTTTTCAAAGATTGCAACCACAGTGTTTTTTTGGGGGGGGAGAAAGATGAACTTAGGTTTAAATCTGCACTTGTTATTCTGATTGTCTTCAGCATGCATACTAAAGGCATGTTGCGAGTTCGATAAAATGTCAGTTTGATCGTAGTGATATTCAAGATATTCTGCATGATCTGAGAAGGAAAGAGCTATTTTCTCCCGTTCAGTTAAATCATTTTTGACCTCTTGTTCAATTGTTTCTGCATTTTTTAAATGTATTCAGTGAGGCCAGCAGTTGACTTCAGTAAGTGGGCCTGCCAGCCAGCTAAGAAATCACCCCGGTCACCACCAAATGCAGGAGTTATTATCCACTGCAAATGGCGAGGAGCTCAGCTCACGGCTAGATATGCTGATAGGGATACTCTCTGCCAGTAAAGTGTCTTGCCTTTAATGCTGTGTGCTCCAAGAGAATGAATGCTCTTCCGATGTCAACTGGTGCAGTCTGCTCAGTTTGAAAAGCAACATGAGGAGCAGTAGTGCTTGGAACATTGGTTTGTAAAAATGGGTTACTGTCAAAACATCAGTTATCATTAAGCATGCAGGAGGAATGGCCTTTTCAGCATAAACAGTTACTGGCAACAGTCCCTTGAAATCTGGTAACAGCATTGGTAGAAGCAGACATGGTACATCACCCTAATGCTTTAAAGCCAGTTTCTGGTGCCAAGTTTGATGCTCATCTGCAAGCAAAGCCAAAAGGTGGGACCCCTTCTTTTCCAGTTTCTCATCCAAATGCATCTCCTCAGGTGACTTTGTCTCCATCAGGGCTATTTCAGCAACAGGTACAGTAGTTTCAGATTTAGGAATCTCATTGCATCGGTATCCCCAGCAATAGCAGAGGCCAGGGCAGCTGGCCATTCCATAGACACTGACACTCCACCTGAGCTTCCTCATCACTCTGAGTGGGGAGAGAAATGATCTCCTCCACCCGGACCACCATGTCAGTCTCCTCTACTCCGCACACCTCCATTCTACAAACTGTAAGTTTGCAAGGCCCCTTGCAGGAAGAAAAGGGGAGTTTCTCCTGTGTCCTGGCCAACATTTTCCCATCACTAAAACAGGCCCATGTAACCCACCTCCAGGATGCACCTGGAAACAAACTAACACAGCTTAGTGTACCTTTCCTGGTCAACAGTTGAAAATAAATAAAATAAATAAATAATGTCAAAAAAATGTTATGTAGCTACTGTATTCTAACATGGTGGCTTGATTTCCAGTGATTCCCTGAATGAGTGATGTTCCAGTGAGATGGAAAACAAAAATTTAGAAGGCAATTAATAGTTTTCTTCGGTGGTGGGAGGTAGTTTCCAGCCAGAGCAGGAATGCCAACTTTTAGGAATCTTTGTGGGTTCTCATTGCCAGTAGGTAGTATTTTTCCTATGACCAGGTTCCCTAGTAATCCTTTGTTGCAGGCTGCCCTCAAAAAACCGAGGGTGCTTATATCAACTTTGCCTCCATGCATTCGGCTCCTATGAGCCAGAGTGATTTTAAAGTGCCAGTGAGACCCGCTGCTTATCTTTGAGCCCAGTCACCTCTACATGCTTTGAGCCACAAGCCTCCATTGTTCTGCTTCCACATGGAACAAGATTAAAACTAGTCTTATCCATGTGCATTGCTACCATACTGTTCATTTGAAAAAAAGAAAATAAAAAATTCTGTTGTAAAACTGCAAAGTCCATGGGAGTTTTTCTCCCTGCCTTAGACCCTTCTCTTTTGCAGTACCTTATCCAGTTCAGAAATTCCACGTCCACCGTTTAGCAAAAGCAAAATCACCACTAAATTCAGCTAATAGCTGAGGACTATTTGCCTTTAACACCCCAGAGCAACCACAGTTACCATTCAAGCCTTCTACTGTTCCTTTGCCCTAAAATGCACTGGGATGTGCTTGAGCTCTAATTCAACAACATCCTCCACTTTGTAGTGCTGGTCTTCCTCTGGGTTATGTGGGTAGCCCCTGACGCCTCTAACTTGACTTTGGTATTTTTTTAGTTTTCTTTGTAGTCCAGTTTAAAGTTCCTAAGTTGCTGTGCTTTCTTTGATTCATTTTCCAAATTAAACTGCAATAAGCAACTGCAGTTGCATGATTGCTGACATCAAATGTGACTTCCGATGAATGGCAAGTATACTTGGTTCTTCTTCATTTGGGGGGAGGGTCACACTCTGTAGTTCTAACACCAAACTTTCAGCCATTTTTTGAGAGTCACTGGCACAGTCCCTAAGGGCATCAGGAGTAACATCTCTGAGAATGGCAAGTTCATGCTTCACTTGTTTGGTGGGCTGCAGCTAGGAATAGAAAGATATTGTGCACAGCAGAAAACACAGGGTAGCGGTTAAGGTGTGATGAGTCATGTGCGCACAGGATTCAGTAATGTTGAGAGGGCAATTGAAGATCTGGGGTTAATTGCAGGGTGCGACAGAACAGGAGAACTGGACACTTGAGGAGAGGTCAGTGAGTGCACGGAGATAAAGATACTGCTTTGAAAAATGTGTTGTGGACAAGAAGCACACACTGGTTTAATACAGGAAACTCCTACAGCCCAGGAACACCCCAACATTTTGACTGTAGTCTTTGTCAGGGAGCTGGGTTAGTCAAGCTGCTTCTCCTTTTTTATTCCTTGGTCAGGCAGCACCATTCTGCCCGATTGGGTGCTCTGTTTCAAGTGAAGCTGCTGTGGGTCAGTGGTTCTGGGGGGATTCTAACATGAGAAACAGTATTTTATATATAAAGATCAAAAATATATACATTTTATCTATGCCACACAAGATAATAGGTGTACATTTTTAGTGGTATTTTATAACAGTAGTCTCAGGCAAGCACATAACAAAAAGTAATTAAAGTAAATATTGGTGCAAACTGGCTAAATGTTCACTTTGAGTTGCTAATTATGCAAAAATAAAATATGCAAAAATGTACAGTACTGCTTCTTACACCCATTTGGTGTTGTAGTCAGACTTCAGTAAACTTACTGTATGTAAGTGAGAGAATACATTGTTGCAATAACTCCAGATACATTGCTGCAAATTGTTAAAAATAAAAAGCTGCAGTTTAAATAAACTTGTAACATGGCTGACAATGAGAAAAGAAAATACAGATGTGTGATTGGCTAAAAACAAGAAGCCACATGAAAAGCACCATCGGAGTAAAGATAGCTTGCTATCGTGAGCTCGTCCACAAAGTGAAGCCTCCGTGCTGTTCAAATAACAGACTGGCAGGATAGTTCCCACTCACCCACCCGATGGACCTCGCATAATCCTGCAATCAGTGTCCCCACTACCAGTATCTCCCTCTGTCAGTTTGCTGCAACTAAACACACTTATGTGCACTACAGTCCTGCAGGCTCAAAACTTTATTTTACAGCCGTACATCTTAGGATCTCCATACTCCCCCACTGAGCAGATCTCCGTAGTTCCCTCCTGCTGAGCTGACCCATTATGAGACAGCTGCACAGTGCAGACTTCCTGGCAGTCTTCATTCCTTTTGTTTTCATATCAATAGTAGTCCTCTGCATAAAAAAATTATTGATAATGTGCACTTCTACGTTTGTCTAGCCATATGCAAAATATGCAACTGCAAACATAATGCAGCACAGCTGTGAATCAAGCAAAAAGCCATCAATGTGAGCCAGCAATGGAGGGCAAAATATTGGAACTATTCATAACAAGTACCTACTTTTGATGTTTATCTGTTTTTTTTCCCTACTTATTGTAACAGTCATACACGTTATATATTGTCACGCACACATTAATGTATGGCAATTGTCCAACATGAATGCACATGTCTTTAGAGAGATGCAGTCTTTCAAAGAGACACATCTCAAGCATGTTTTGTAAAGTAAACTGTTTCTGCTCATCTTTCTTTTATTCTAAGTGAAACCCTATCTAAACAATACTTAGTTTGCACTTGCCTTGTTACAAGTGCATTAAGCTACTCCAAAGGAGTGTTCTTCTGTAGAATTAATGCACGGTTGGGTGGTTGTAGGCACTCAGCCTGCAGCCTTGTACCACCCACCCCCCAGCCATGCATTAATTCCACAGTAGAACACTCCTTTGTTGTGGCTTACTGCTTACGTAATCTCTGAGTTACAGAAAGGGTTTTAAAACCCATTCTAAATTACATCTCTGAGGATGCATGGACCCAAGTTGCATAAATCCAAAAACTCTCTTTTTGTAAGAGTTTGGTGAGTCTATCACCTCATTGGAGATCCCTGCCCATGGACTCCAGACCCACGAACTGCACTCCAACAGGGTTGTTTTGGTGCTTTTCTGAAATATTTCTTCCTATCAGTGTGTCAGCCAGACCATTCCTAATGCTGCAAATATTCTCCTGGATTTGCTGACGCGTGGGTCCAATTGTGTGTCCTACATACAGAAGGGGGCAACTACACCAAACAGCACAGATAAAAAAAAAACTGCTGCTACAGTTCATAAAATTTCTGATCTCCTCCTTTGTCATACCCTTGAAGACAAAACGTATTACCCTGAAAACAATAATCACAAACATTGCAATGTCCACATTTGTGCATGCCTTTGGGAGGTGGCAGTAGGCAATTTCTAAAAACTGGTGTAAGACTGATAGTAGTGAATTGGCTATGCACCAGTCTGTTCCATAAATTGTCTGCCTTCATGAAGGTAGTGCATGGAGTGCCAGTTAGCTCTTTGGAGAGTATTGCACCATTCAACAGGATAGGCCAGTAGTTTTTGATGATGGCTCCAGTTTAGCCAGAGGTTTGTGTGAATCTGGTCACAAAACGTATTGGTTCTTTTGTATTTGACTTTCTTTCTTTTGGATTAAGACTTTGTATCCAAACTGCTGGCTTTTCACAAAGGCATCCTGCAGTTGGTTGGCACTGTACCCTCTAGGCAATCTGTCTGTCAATTTGTTGGACTGGGTTTGAAAGTCTTGTTCATTAGAACATTTTCTACAGATGCATAGTTACTTCTCATAGGGGATCAAGTAAATGAGGGAGTGAGGATGGGCACTGTCAGCTCTCAATAAACTTTTTGTAGCTGTAGGCTTACTGTATCCCTAGTGTGGACTTTGTGGTCATCGCCAGCTACCAAAGTTAGATCAAGGAAATTCAGACAATTTTTGTCTATTATGGCAGTGAATCTGAGATTTAGCTCATTAATATTGAGCTACGGTGAAAAATTGCAAGCTTCTTCCTCAGACCCTTCTCAGACACATACAATATCATCAATAAATCTATGCCATCTTTTAATATGGAGAAGAAATGGGTTGTTAACGTCTGAGAGTACCAATGTCTTCTCCCAGCATGGAGAAAGAGGTTGGCAAATAAGGGTGCCATGGCAGGGCTAATTGTGTGTGTGTGTGGGGGGGATATAGTCATCATCAGAGTGAATGGGGTTAAGTCAGAGGACAAGGAGATCATGATCGGGGTGCTGCAGGGGTCAGTCCTGGTACCAGTCCTGTTCAGTTGTCCAATCAACTTTGATGGTTAATGCTGTTATTATTCCTTGTCAAGCCTTCACAATCTGTATCTCTGTATTACCGCATTTTTTACAACCTGTGTCATCGTTATACCCTGTAAAAGCTACTCATATTATTTTATTCTACATTTATTTCCCTGTATACTAGAATCAACTTAGGCATTGCAAACTTCCCTACTCCCCTTTTCCCTGGGTCGCACCTGGAAATGAGCTTTGGCTCAGTGTGCCTCTCCTGGTCAACAACTTTAAATAAATAAATAATATATTCATTAGTGACATAAAAGGAGGGTATCTGGGGCAAAACGTGTCTGTTTCTGGATGACACAAAACTATGTGGCAAGGTGGACAGTGAGGAGAGGGTGAGGGAGTTAGAGAAGGATCTGGAGAGATGGTCCAAAATATGGCAGTTGAGATGTAGTGCCAAAAAGTGCAAGGTTATGCATGAAGGGAAGAGGAAACCACTTACAGCATACTGGGGGGGGGGGGTAGGTTGGCTGCAACGTCTGAGGAACAGGACCTGGGAGTCATCATTAGTGACACCCTCAAACAGTCCGGCCAATGCAGTAAAGCATACAGCAAAGCAACACGGATTGTGGAATGTATTGGGAGGGGCTTTGACAACAGATGGAGGGAGGTGATATTGCCACTGTACAGGTCACTGGTGAGGCCTCACTTGGAATACTGTGCTAAGTCCCAGAACCTGCACCAGATTCTGGACAGGGAAAGACTATACTATGTTCAGCAAAGTGTCTCCAGGATGATCCAGGACGAACAAGGCAGATCCTATAAGGAACGGTTGGAGGCATTAACATGCACTCGTGGAGGTCAAAAGGGAGAGGGGCAACAAGACAGAGACAAGTTCTTGAGGGAAATCAGTAGTGTGAGGTGTGAATATCTGTTTAGCAGGAACAGCAGTGCAGTCACAAAGGAACATGAATAGAGGTCAGTGGGTGGTTACTTCTGCAGGGACATAAGGAAGTTGTACTCCACTGAGAGGGTGACGAGCCATGGAATAGCTTACCTGCTGATGTGGTGGTGGCAGGGACTATGGGACAGGTTTAAATTCAATTTTTAATTTTATTGATTTGGAAGATACCTTTGAGCACAAGCTCTTTTACAAAGATTCCACATCTGTGAATTAGGCAAGGTACAAAGTAGAAATCATAAAAAACAACAACCAGTATAGACGAGTACACAAAGAAATTGTGGATTACAGGTTAGAACGATGAGTTACATGAGCACGGTTATAAAGGCAGAAAATAATGCAGCCCCTAGGAGCCTAGTCATCAGATAGGGGGAGGGGGATGTCGAGGGAAATTGTATAGAAATAGGAGGGTGTGAAGGGTACACTGTGAGGGGCCATGTCGTGACCAAGTGCAGGTGGAGGCAGTCCAGAATAGGGCAACTAACAATAAGGTTTCACTAAGACTTGTTACAATTAATGTTAAGTTTTGTCATGTTTTGTTACACTTAAATGTTTCACCAAGGTTTGTTTCTGTGAATGTAAGGTTTCACCAAGGTTTGTTACAGTTAGGGTTAGGTTTCACCAAGGTTTGTTACCGTGGTTTAAAGGTCTGATAATTCCTGGAAGAGGAACTAGAGAGGTGGGGTTCTGCAGAGAAGGCTGCTAAAGATGTTAACCAGCCTAGGAGCTAGGTCCAAAGGGGTAAATTGGGTTAGAAACTGGTTAACAGATAGGAGACAGGGGGTAATGGTTAATGGCACTCACTCTTAGGATGGGAGAGTGAGCAGCAGCACACCACAAGATTCAGTTCTGGGACAAATCCTTCTCACTGTTTTCAAAGGTGACACTGCAGGAGAACTGGAAGGGAAGCTATGCCTTTTTGCAGATGACACCAAAATCTTTGATGGGGTGGACACTAAGGAAGGAGTGTAGAAACTGCACAGGGATCTTTGGAAACTCAAGGAGTGGGAACATGGTAATTAGTCTTCAATGCCTGCAAGTGCAAAATCAAGCACTGTGTGCATATGAACCCCATTTCTGAGTACAGGATGGGGGGGCAGTCATTAGGGACCTTGGGGCTATTACATCAGAGGATATCAAGGTGGCAGCACAGTGTGACAAGGCTGTGGGTAGGACCAGTGGGATGCTGGGGTGTATAGGGAGGGGGATCTTCAGCAGGAGGAGGGAAGCGGTGCTGCCATTATATCACTCCCTGGTACACCCCCACCGGGAATACTGTATCCAGTTTGGAGACTGCACCTCAGAAAGCACATACACAGGGTGGAGGCAGTCCAGAATAGGGCAACTAACAATAAGGATTCTCTAAGACTTGTTATAATTAATGTTAAGTTTTGTCATGTTTTGTTACACTTAATAAATGTTTCACCAAGGTTTGTTTCTATGAATGTAAGGTTTCACCAAGGTTTGCTACAGTTAGGGTTAGGTTTCACCAAGGTTTGTTAACCGTGGCTTACAAGGCTTCACCAAGGTTTGTCATAGTTAATGTTAAGTTTCATTAAGGTTTGTTATAGTTAAGGTAGGTATCACCAATGATTGTTACTGTGAATGTAAAATTTTGCCAAGGTTTGATACTGTGAATGTTAGGTATAAGCAAAGACTGTAATAGAGACTGCTAATTTTCATCAAGGCTTGTCCAGAGAATGTTAAGTCTTACCAGGCTTATTTACAATCAATGCTGAATTTCACTTGGGTTTGGTATAGCAAATTTTAGGTTTTACCAAGGGTTATTTCTGTGAATGCGAGGGTCACCAAGGTCTGCTACAGGAAATGTTAGGTTTCATCAAAGTTGTTACTGTGAATTCTGTATTGCACCAGGGTTTGTTACAACAAATTTTAGGTTTCACAAAAGGTTATGACAGTGGCTGCACAATTCACCAACATTTGCTGCAGCAAAAGCTAGGTTTAAGCAAAGTTTGTTACAGTGCATGCTGGATTTCACCAGGTCTTGTTACAGGGAATATTAGATTCCACCAGTGTTGGGTACAACACATGTTAGGTTTCAACAAGGGCTGTTACTGGGAATTCAGGATTTCACCAGGGTTTATTATGGCAAATTTTAGGTTTCACAAATGTTTATTACAGTAAATTCATGGTTCCCCAAGGTTTATTACGGTGAATGTGAAGTTTCACCACAGTTTGTTACAGTGGATTCTGGACATCACTAGGGTTTGTTACAGTGAATAATAGGCAAGGCAATATTTTTTTATATAGCGCCCAATCTCAAGGGCTCTGAGTGTTGTACATAAAATAGGAAAGTCAAAATTCAACTTTAAAATAAAATCAGATAAATTAGAATAGGTTTCACAAGGGTTATTATAAGGCACTTGTACACACAGGTTTCTGTAATGGAATAACTGTTATGGAAACAGTATTCCGTTACATCCCTTGTGAGTAAAGTGCATCTGTTCCGTTCCCTTCATGAGCGTTAGGTGCAAACCACAATCTCTGCTTTTGCGGTTTGCACCAATGTTTTCCGTTTTGACTGGCTGTGTAAAACAGCCATTCTGGTAGCACTGCACAAACAGCCTATAGAGAGGCAAACTCTGTGGGGGAGCCGAAACAAATGGAGGCAGTGGTTGCCGGAATACCCGCAAAGTGTAAAGGGAACACTGAACGTAATAGAGTACAACGGCACTACACAGGTAACACTCGCTCCGTTTCTAAACCCTGTGTGTAAAAGCGCCTATAGTGAATGCAAGGTTCCACAAGGTCTGTTACAGTGAACATTATGTTTCACGACTGTTCATTACCATGAATTCTGGATTTCACCAGGATTACAGAGTTACTTTCACCAAAGTTAGTTATAGTAAATGTTAGGTTTTTCAATGTTGTTAACTGAATGCTGGATTTAACCAAGGGTAATTACAGAGAATGCAAGCAAAGTTCACCTACAGTAGGTTTGATACAGTGAATGTTAGACTTCACAAGGGTAATTACAGGGAATTCAAGGTTCACATAGGTTTGTTACAGTGAATGTTAAGTTTCATAAGGGTAATTACAGGGAATGCAAGGTTTACATAGTTTGTTATTGTGAATGTTAGGTTTTAGCATGGTTTGTCATAGTGAATTCTCAATATCACCAGGGTCTGTTACCATGAATATTAGGTTAGATATAGGTTACTACAGTGAATGCAAGGTTCACCAAGGTTTGTTGCACCAATAATCGGTTTCAGTAAGGGCTGTTACAGAGACTGTTAAGTTTCATCGTTTGTTACAGTGAATGGTATGTTTCATCACTGTGTTACAGTGAACTTTGGATTTCACCAGGGTTTGATAGAGAGAATATTAGGTTTCACAAGGGTTATTACAGTGAACGCAAGGTTCGTGAAGTTTCATTACAGCCAATGATAGGTTTCAGTAAGGTCTGTTACAGAGACTGCCAAGTTTCTTCAAGGTTTATTACAGTGAATGTTAGGTTTAACCACTGTTTTTTATCGTGAATTCTGGATGTCACCAGGGTTTGTCACAGTGAATATTAGGTTTTACAGGGGTTATTACAGTGAATGCAAGTTTCACCAAGTTTTGTTACAGTCAATGTTAGGTTTCTGTAAAGACTGTTACAGAGACTACTAAGTTTCACCAGTGTTTTTTACAGTGAATATTAGGTTTTAAAGGGGTTATTACAGTGAATACAAGGTTCATCTTGTTTTGTTACTACCAATGTTAGGTTTAAGTAAGGGCTATTACAGAGACTGCTTAGTTTCACCAGGGTTTGATACAGTGAAGCTTAGGTTTCACCAGTTTGTTACAGTGAATTCTGGATTTCACCAGGGTTTGTCAGAGTGAATATTTGGTTTCACAGGGGTCATTACAGTAAATGCAAGGTTCACCAATGTTTGTTAAAGGTCAGTCCATTAGCACAGTGGTAGTGCTGTAGCTTGCTATGCTGGCGATCCCACATTTGGGAATGAGTGTTGACCATCAGGGCCTGGCCAGGTGAGAAGGACTGAGCATTTCAGGGACTGCACTCCTTCCTCAGTCCCTGGTTTGTCTGTTGCTGGCTCCAATATATGCAGTCCCCTAGAAGCAGTGGCAGCCTCATTAATATTAATAGGGTCCACATTTAATATTCATATAGGCTCCCAGCTGAAATACTTGTTGGTGCTCTTTGAATAACTTTCATGGCAGCCTTCAAGTTGCTTTCCCCAGGTGTCTGACCCCATTTAGCTTATACAGGGGATCAAGAGCACCGGGAAGGCCATGCATTAGCTGCTGGAGTGGCAAGATGTTGTCTGTGCTCTAGCATTCATGCACAGACTGCTTGCCTGCACTAGAAAGCAACAGCAATATGGCAGCTCCATGATTTACCCTTCTGTCCCCAAAGGACTTCCACAAAACAGTGAAGGGGCTGAACGGGGACTATGGGACCCTCCAGGATCTGGACTGGGCAGCAGAAGGCAGTGGGGAAACAGGAGCAATAATGGGCTCCCTGGAACAGCTAAGGTAAGCTCCACCTGAAATGGGGGGGGGGGTTACACAGGTATTTCCTAGCACCCAAGAAACCAATGGTTTTTGGCCTATTTTGGACTGCATGGAAGTCAACAAGCATGTAGCTCAAAAACAGTTCTGCATGCTGTCTCTGGCCTCACTCTTTCCTCTTCCCTCTCCTGTCATGGGGGAGTGGCTATTTACCCTGGATATATACAAGAGGCATATCTTTTATTTAATTTTATTTATTTATTCATGGGATTTTGTTAACCTGGTAGGCTCACTGAGACATGAGTCCCTTTATCAGGCATGACCTGGGTTAATTACATATAGTGCAGAGATTAAACATAGCAACGGGGTTCAGTGGACGACATCGTAAATCACAGGAAATGAAGACCAGTAGTAATACAAATGAGAACATCCTTTATAAACAAAGGGCAGTAGTAATAACAACAGTGGCAGTAACAGATACACATTCTGCATGTTTAAGAAACAGAAATACAATATAAATAATATATTTACATAGTATGGGTAGGTGAACGTGGGTAAGTGAACGGAAATCACACAAAGTTCACAAACTGTATAGGGTAACTTGCAGGATCAATTGGAAGATGTGTGGTGACATGAGAATCAGTGGAGACAAGTACAGCTATTGTTGGAGGGATTCCTTTGAGCTGTTTTTTGAAGGATAAGAGTGATGTGCAGTTCTGGATAGGGAGAGGGAGCTCATTCCAAAGCTGGGAGGCTTTGTGGGAGAAGGTGCATTGACCTACTGCGGTCCGGGCTTTAGGGACCTCCAGCAGTGGAAAGAAGAATGAGTGGAGGTGTCTCCTTTGGGGTTTACATCCAGAACGTATCTGAGACTAAGGAAACCTGCCCATATAAATCAGTCTGTCCTCAGATTGTACCTAATTGAGCAATACTACCAATGCAGAGTTTTGTTTGTGGTCTGGTAAAAATCAGATGTATATTAAAAAATAAAACTAAAGTTACAAATCTCTGATGACTGCAAGTAAATTTCTCCATTTATTGCTGCTTCTGAAGGCTCTGTTAATGCAAATGACCTTGCAACTTGCTTACATCCTTTTCCAGGGTTCAGGCTGGCTCTTGCAGTCACTAAGTTCACTCAGTCAGATCTCATCCATGGTCTCAGCTGATCCATCTTTCTGCTGGCAAACCTTCCTCGGACTACTCTTCAAAGTGGAAGCTTGTCACTGTATGGGGCCAGGTGACCCCTCCCAGTCCCTTGCCCTGTGCAGGTGGGACTGGGACAGCTTGGGGTTTCAGCCATGGTTTCAGATGTTCTGCTCACTGCTATAAAGCATTCCACTGTGCACACCTGCTCCTTGAACTGGAAGTGTTTCACACTGCCAGATAGCATCTGTGGACCCCTTCACTTGCCCAGTGCAAAAGGTACTGCACTACCTCCTGACACTGTTTAAGTCAGTCTTGCAGTAGTCCTTAGTGAATCCTCAGCTGTCAGCTATTTTGGATTTCTTTGCACCTATCAGTATAAGAAGGCAGTATGGCTGGACGGGGAAACATAGATTCCTGAAGGGTATATTGCATATGGCCTTTCCGTCCCACAAACCTGTTCTGGTTTTGGACCTGAACCGTGTGTTTAATTCTCTGCTGAGACCTCCGTTTGAGCCCACATCTTGTTGTGACTTAAAATATTTTCCCTGGTACACTTCATTCCTTGTGATTATTACTTCGGCCAGATGGGTATCTGAATGTAGGTCTTGGTTCATGAACCTCCTTTCTCAAGTTTCACAGGGATAGGATGGCATTGCATACTCATTCCAAACTCTTATCTATGGTGGTGTCTGATTTCATGTTACATCAGACCAGTGGTTTACTCATGCACCTCACTACCCACAGAATCTGGTCAGGGTGTCATTGCACTGTTTTTAATGTCCTCAAAACCCTTCAATTCTATCTCAACCATACCAAGCACTGTACCTGGTCCTTCTATCTGCTTGTTTCTCTTGACCCTGGCATAAGGGGAATACCAGTCACCGAACAGTGCCTCTCTGAATGGATTACCTCCTGTATCATATTCAACCACAGGCAGGAGAGCAGGGTCTGCTGGGTAGTGTTACAGAGCATGCTATACTAATCATGGCAGCATCAGTGGCCTGTTTCCAGTTGGTTTTGGCTGCTGATAGGTACAGGGTTTCTACCTGGCATACAATCTATACTTTTACTAAGTATTATAGTTTGGACTTGCTCTCACACAGAGGTAGTGGTGAGCAAAGTTGGAAGAATTCACCACAAGAAGTGCCAGTTCACAGTATAGGGATAACTTTGGAATTTGGTAACTACACTGGAGAGGTGGGGCCCACAAGAGAGGTTTGCAGTGTATGGGACTGGAGGTCACTTGGTTCTGAAGTGAGCTGCATGCCATGTGAGGGCTGTGTTGAGTACCATCCCCTGAAGAGAGAGTTGGAGCAACGTCTGTCCTTGATTGAGCCAAAAAAACTTCAAAATAGATCTAAAAACAGAGTCTTTTGAAACCAAAGCCCACAAGTTATTGCACCCAAGAGGACACGCAGAACAAACCACCAGTTATAAAATAATGCAAGAGGTGCTTACTTTATTGCAGATAACAGCACAGGTGCAGCAGTGGTTATTCCACACAGCACAAACACTTCAGCACAGTAAAATCCAAATATACAGGCAATCCAAATATCACCTTAGTTTCATGGTGTGCAGCTACTGCGCATTTGCACCATCGCTTTGACTCGTCCCCTGATGAAGATTCTGTCTCCACCACGAAAGGCATTATTTTTGGCTACTAGTGAAACAACTTGTGGGCTTTGTGTTTGTGTGGGGGCTGGCCACTTCCATTATTTGCACCAGCACAACACCGCTTGAGTCACAGTTCCCTTCTGTTTGGGTCAGTCTTCTGAAACCAAACAACTCAAAAAATAGCTCTAATGGGCCTTGTGCTGCTAGATTTCTGTTGTTTGTATCTGTTTTTGCTAATTATTCAATTTAGAACAGTGAGTTTGCTTTGTCTATAGTGAAGCAGTACTGCATGGAGGAGGAGAGGTGTTTCACTTAGCAAGCAGTCCAGAAAGATCAGTAACTTAGAGTCTTTTTTACTGTGAGCACTAGCCTGTGTGCAGCAGGTATCTCATATTTGTTTTCCTCAGTCTCTTGTTTTTTTTTTTGCTCCCCCCAGCTCCAGGCTGGCCTCTCCTTTGGGTCTTCCTATGCCCCTCATTGCCACACTGCCCCGATGCAGCCACACATCACCCTACATTGCAGCCCTCTGGGTAACCTGGATGTAACCCTTCACCGGGTGGGTCCCTCTCCTCCAAGAGGGAAGGCACAGGTGGGGTAGTCAGCGCAATTCTTGGCTCGGGTGCTGCTGAGGTGGTCCATGGACTGCTTGGGGTCTCACGGCAGTGGCAGCTGGCGACTATCATCCGGTCAGCCATGGGGCTCTTTTTCCCCATCTAACCCCTAGGTGGAGCTGTCCCAAGGGCTACTGCCCCTGCCTGTTTGACTACGGACAGGTTGAGGTGCCTAGGTCCTATGGCGGGTGCCTCCACCCAGAGGTCAGAGTTTGTAGTGGTTAGACTAGCTTGGTCACAGCCCTCTGGGACACTGAGACTCCCTTTCATTCCCTCTAGTGGCTCACACATTCCCCCGGAGTTACAGCCCCAATACCCCACGTGTACACACTGTTCACTCATATAGATACTTCTTACTCTCGAGACTGATTCTGCAGCACGTCTCTGAGGACCCCCTGTAAAATAAGGTTAAACAACATACACGGCAAAACACAATACTGTTTCCATAAGTACCAACACCACAGACAGGATATAGTATAACAACAACAAATCTCTTTATTTAGGGGGCAGTAACATGGCAGGGGGAAATCAGGTTAATTGGTGGCATTAAATCACAGTACTGTGCACACATACAGGGTCTGAAAAATCACACTCTGGGTACCCAGGCTGGGGGGACTAGTCAGGTCTGTTGCCCGGGGTTGGCTGGCAGGTTCAGATGGATGGGGCCCTGTAGAAGAAAATATATGCACAACACCCAATTGTAATCTGGGGCCGGATGGCTCAGTCAATGAAGAAATGAAATAAAGAAAATTAGATGACACACTGGTGATTGTTAACAGGTTGCAGGGGAATGCCCTGATTTGTACTCACAATACCCAAGCTGAGGACCGGATGGTAGCTGTTCTTCTGGATTGCAAGAACAACAGGGCATGGAGACAAGGTCCTTGTGACTGGACCCCACTGCAGTTGATAGCAAATGTAATTAGTCCAAGCTAAGCTGGGGTTTGCTTCCAGCTTCAACACACAGCACGGGGGATTGGAAATAACGATTCCCCACAAGCACTACACACATTCATATGTAAAAGGAAAGTACTATACCAGGCAGGCTGCTCCTTGATCCTGATCGCAATTACTGCAAAAATACCAGGGAGCACGCACAGCAGCTTCAGTTCCTGACAGACCGAGCGCGATTCAACAATTTCTCCAATCTTCTACAGGGTGAGCCTGGTTTCCACTCTTCAGACTTCCTTCTTTCTCCTCACAATCAGATTCAGTCCGAACTGGCACTTGCAACGGCTGCAGGCTGAACCTCAGGGCCTCACATGTGCTTCCTGCGTGAAACTATAAACCGCAGAAGCACAGAGCTCCTTCTTTCTTCACTGTCACAACTGATCTGAGCTTTCTAGTCAGAGACAAGGGCATTTCCTTTAGCTCCACACCATTCTGTTGGTTGGTTCGGATGTCACTCACAATAAGACTCCCTCTGTTGGTAGAAAGAAGCGCCAAGGTCAAAACTACATTTCCCAGAGTCACTGCCCATACAATCCCCTTGTGACTGGCTCAAAATTAAGAGTCCAAGTTCTGATTCATCCACAGGCTCCATTTTAAGGAACCCCTCTCCATTGATTGGTCCATTTCAGCAATTCAGGACCAAAATGAAAGTGCTACACTAAAACAGTTCATGCTGAAATGAAGACAGGTTAGACAAACTGCCAGACTGCCATCCCTGCTCCACAACACCCAGCCTGAAGCGCCGGGGCTTCGCTCCGCCAGCGGGCGGTCGTCGGAAACTAGCCGACCCAGGGAATCACAAGGCCAGGAGGGACAGCCAGGAAACTCTTGGGAAAGCCACAGCCAATCGGTAAGCGAGCGCTCCTCTAGGCACAGCAGCCGATTGGCTCTCCTGCCCCATTGACTTATACTGACTGAGCCTGCATTACCGAAATCTGTCTGAGACTTGGGAATTTCTTCCCTGTATTCTTGTAAAAATCTCCCAAAAAGAGCTGTCTTCTTATTGCTGCAACTGTAAAGGGAATCTGTTGATTTGTTGTGTTTTTTGCTGTAATTCCAAATCCTTGGTAACCGAAGTGGGCCAGACGCTGAGGCGCCACTTTTCCTTCCTTAAATTGTGTAAAATTCCTAAAAGTGCTGTTTTCTGCTAAGGTAATTGCAAGGGGAAACTGTTGAACTACTATTTTTGCTGTGATTACAAATCCTTTTTGCATTTGTAAGGTGGGCCAGACACGGAGGCGCCACAGCCACCCCCCCCCCACAGCCTTTTGTTGTGCAGATTTAGGCACTGTGATGAGCAGGAACACTTGTTCTGCCTCTATTTAATTATTTCATTTATTGCACCTTCCTCTGTCTCGCTCCAGACTGCCATCCCTGCCCCACAACACCCAGCCTGACGCTCCGGGACTTCGCTCCGCCAGCGGGCGGTCTTGGTGGAAACTAGTCAACGAGGGAACCATGAGGCCGGGAGGGACAGCCAGGAAACTCTCAGGAAAGCCACAAAATGTTTGCCCACCCGCCCTTCCCCTCTTGTGTGTTACTTTTATAGGCATCTTCCTGCCGAAATCTCTTTCCCGCCCTCAGCATTACCCTAAACCAATAAACCGTTCCACCGTCTTGCTGATCCAACTAATCAGCAACTTCACTACTGTCCCGGTAGTGAACTAACAATATCTCTCTCACAATGGGGAGTTTACTTCTGATACTTCTTTCACTGTCAGCCATGGGGTTTCCCAAAGAAGATGTCCCTATCACACAAACTATGGTGATTCATCCGCCCAGTCTCTCTGTCTCATCCCCATTGTTTGACGCTCAAACCCTCACATATGCCCTACCATTGCTGCATCGATTACAGTGGGATGACCCCCAAAAAGAGACGCAAACCACCATACATGTATTACAATCACGGCTCCACTACTGGATATACAGATCCCCCCTACGCCTGACCACCAAACTGCTACTTGGTGTCTCGACACAATCCTATAACCCCACATGGAGCACCCCAAAAGAGTGGCAACAGAATAAGAGAAGGAGGACCAAAGACAGCCCCCTCTCCCTATCTCTGGCAGCCCTCATGAAACTCCTGCTCTTTCTATTGCTCTGTATTGGTAACGTGGAAATCAACCCAGGACCCCCTGAATGTATTACCTCTCCAGCAGACCTAACCTCAATTAAAGGCCCAGTTTTTGCATATTAATGTGTGCAATCTGTTGAAAAAACTATATATTGATACAAGCCTGGGTTGCCCATACCTTGCCAGACTTTCTCGTGGTATCTGAGACATGGCTCAAAACCCACCACAGCAGACAGGGATGTTAACTCTACTCAACTATCAGTTATTCAGAGCGGATCGCCAAACAAGGGGCGGTGGAGTAGCTATATATGCAAAATCCGTATACCTGTATCCTGTATTGCTGCAGCCTCTATGCCCAAGGAATTTGAATGCCTATCCCTAAAAGTCTCTCTCCCAATACAGCAGCTTTTCAGCTAGTTGGATGCTACAGACCCCACTCTGCTGACCTCAAGCTCTTATCCCACCTGGGGAATCTGCTCAAGCCCAGCACTGAAGAAGTCATTATTCTGGGTGACCTGAATTTCAACTGGCTTACCCAGGCAGCTGCACCTCTGGTATCATTCTGTGATAGACATGGGTTCACACAACTAATTAATGAGCCAACAAGAATTAATGCAAGGAATAGTAATAACAGCACATTACTTGATATCATGCTAGTGAATAAACCCCATCTATTCACACATGCTGGAGTGCTTTTCAGCGATATAAGTGATCACTGCCCCATAGCAGGGGTAAGATCTTCCAGCAAAACAACAACCCCTGCAAAATTCCTAATGAGGAGATCCAAGAAAAACATCAATATTGAAGGATATTTGCATGATCTAGCTCTAGAGTTACCACCTTTTCAGAAGCCCAAAGTGGGACATTTCTTACTGAAACATGATTTTTTTGCAGGACAGTACGTAACCTTGACCAATGCAACAGACTTTTTTTCTCTATGTAATCAGAATTAAGGCTAAGTATTGTAGTTTCTTAGTTGCTTCAATTGTTTGTCATTTTAATGTATTTTAGATAAGGTATTGTAGTTTTCTGCAACATTTAGTGGAAAGTTAGAAAATATTTTCTCTACTATAAAATCAGGACATGTAGTATTTTTCATGTGTTTTTGCAGGACACAGCTGCCCAAATCAGGACTGTCCTGCGAAAATCAGGACAGGTGGTAACCCTATCTAGTTCACTCTCCAAGCTGGCAAGAGTTTTATCTTGCTCATTCTGTGGAAAAAGCACAGCAGGTGCTAAATAGCATTATAATAAGTGCCCTTAACATCCATGCCCCAATCTCTAGTATCCGAATAAAAAACAAATCCTGTTGTTGATTTTCAGCTGACCTCAAAGCTGCACTGCCGGAGAGAGACAAACTCTGGAAAATGGCAAGAAAAAACAAGAATGCAAATGACTGGATGACCTTTAGGAAAGCCAGGAATAGATGCACCAAGAAAGTTAGGGATGCAAAGGCTGCCTTCTACTTGGCTGAGCTTGACTCCTCCTATCATAATCCTGCTAGGTTTTGGGGTACCATCAAGGGTATGGTTGTGCAGGATTCTAGCACCTCTCTACCAACTCAATTACACCATAGTAATGGCCCTATCTCTGGCAAAATGGAAATTCTGGGCGCCTTCAATAACCACTTCACAACGGCTGACCTTGCCTTTGACACCTCTCCAGCTAACCTGCCGCGTGAACAATTAAGCTCCCAGTACACTGGTGCTCAGAGAGCTGACTCTTCCTTCAGCTTCAAATCTGTACTGTTGAAGCAAGTAGAGGACCTACTATAGCAGCTGGATATCAAAAAAAGCGCAGGGGCAGACTCTCTGGACCCCTACTTTCTAAAGATTGCATCCCATTGCAGTCCCCCTAACGTATCTCTTTAACCTATCTCTAAACTCTGGTTCTATTCCCACACTGTGGAAGACAGCCCAAGTGGTTCCCCTTCTAAAATCAGGGGACCCTATGGACCTTAATAATTACAGGCCCATTTCTATTCTACCAGTGCTATCCAAGATGCTGGAGAAATTAGTGAGTACCCAGTTAAGGGAATATCTTGACGATGCTAACCTCCTGAATCCAGCTCAATCTGGATTCAGGGCCAAGCATAGCACTATCACTGCACTAGCCAAGGTCACAAATGACTGGCAAACCGAATTAGATAAAAAGAATAATGTCTGTGCAGTATTTCTTGACCTGAGCAAAGCATTCGACACTGTGGACCACGAGCTTCTACTATTATCCTTGCACTCCATTGGCCTAGATCCACCCTCCCTTAAGTGGTTCAGGTGTTATCTTACCAGTAGGTCACAGCAGGTAAAAGATGAAGGTGACCTATCCCCATTAAAACCACTGCTAAGAGGAGAGCCCCAAGGTTCTATCCTGGGTCCTATCCTTTTTGCCATCTATATAAATAATATTGATTCAACCCTCACCAAATCCTCTGTACACCTCTTTGCTGATGACACTGTTTTGTATGTCAGCAACCCTTCTTCTGCAGCTGCCCGTGAAATCCTACAAACAGAATTCTTCTTGTTACAATATCAGCTACTTGAGAAAACGCTTCTGTTAAATGCAAAGAAAACTAAAGCAATGATGTTCACAAATCAAAGCTCCACCAGCACCTCCTCTTCAATCATTCTCCCCCAGCTATGCACTATACTTGGAGAACATCTGGAGTATGTAGAAAAATTAAAATACCTAGGTGTGTGGATTGACAGCAGACTTGACTTCACTCATCATTTAGAAGAACTGCTAAAAAAACTTCGCCAAAGGCTTGGCCTTTTCTATAGATTAAAACCCTTCCTAAACAGAGATTCAAAGACGAGGTTAGTCCAGGCCATTTTTCTCTCAGTTGTTGACTATGCAGACTTCCTTTATAGTCACTGCCCCATCTCCTACCTACACAAGTTGTATACCTTATACCATGGAGCAATAAGATTCATAACAGATCTGCCATCTTATACCCATCATTGCTCTCTTTATGCTGCAGTTGGATGGGTTTCCCTACACCTCAGAAGGAACAGAAATGCAGCTCTATGGACTTACAGAGCGTTATCAAAAAAACTTCCAAACTATATTCTGGACTGCTTCACCCAGATCATTCCTAGTTCCTATGCCCTAAGAAGCAACAACATCATCCTGTTCAAATTGCCCAAATTCAGCACCCGGCTAGGGAGGGCAGCAATCAGCTATTCTCTAGCTATAGCATGGAACACCGTGCATAAAATCCCTAAAACTGTCCAATATTATACTAAATTGCATCCTTTAAACAGCGTTGTATAGTTTTCTTCACAGAGAAATGCAGTTGCTACCGCTAGAGCTAGCTTTTGTCATCTCACAATCTCCTCCCAAAAATTCACCATATATGGCATAATCTTTTGTTCTTCAGTTCTCCTCCCAGGCAGACATCCCATCTTATGGCACCCAGTAATACCTTCCACCATCCTAGTATTACATTATGCTGTGTGTTTGCCATGGCCCCTCCACTGGCATATGTATATACTGTATATACTGTAAATATTAGCTTAACTTTCCTATAACCCATATTATCATGTGAATTTTACTGTACATCACTGTGTTTATAAATGTTTTTTTTCCCCTGTATGTATAACTGTTTATATAAGTGTATTGATGTATCTGTTGTGTATCAAGTGTTGAACCTTGACCTTATCAGGTCCATCTTGTAAATGAGCTTTGCTCAATGATGCTCGCCTGAATAAATAAAGATTTGATTGATTGATTGATTGAAACTACATTTTCTCAGTCACTCCAAATGAATTTTTTTTTTTTTTGCAACCTTCTTTATTAAAGTTATACCATTTTTTCCATGACAAGGACTTACACATTTATATCCCGAGGCATCTCCCTGGGCCCACCTCCCCAAACTGGAAGTGGAAACTATGTACAACCCTCCAACTATATACATACACAGTTACATTTAAATGTCCCCGAACAGAGTAGACCATTCTCAACTCAAATTTCCCTCACATCCATCATGCAAGTTCGGATGCTATTTGCTTCTGTCCCTGAGTAACTGTGTCCCTAGGAAAGAGACAGAATCCCGACTTCCCGACCAAGAAAAGGCCTATCCTTTTTACTTAACCTCCAACCTTATGTGAGAGGTGTATAGAAGCAAGTACAGAACTTCTCAACAATTAAACACCAAGTCGCACACAGCGATGGACCCCTAAGGGTTAGTCTTATGTTAACTACACCAGATACTACTCTTCAGACAGACAGATCCGGACCCGAGGACCTTTCCACTGCAATGAGTACACTGCCTCCAAGGCCCCCCATTACTTGTCAAATATTTTCTTTTTTCCTTTCCACCCACAAATGCTGCTTAAGTCTCTCCAAGATCTGCAGAAAGTCCCCCAGCCATTGGTCGTAACTATAAGCATTATCATCCTTCCAATGCTTAAGAACAAAAGCTTTGACCACTGCTGATATGAGGGATACATGGCACTTAGCAAGGTTCGTTGGTATTCTACCCATGTCCCCAAGTATACATATTTCAGGGCAGATATACTCCAGAATTTAATACTGGGTCCATTTCTGCTTTAATTTGAGCCCATAGTGGCTGGATCCGAGAGCAAGACCACAAAACATGTAGTAGATCTCCAGAATCCATGTCACATCGGAAACACTGATCTGTCTGTCTGAGTTTTCTAGAACACAATTTAGCAGGGGTGTAGTAGATATTTGAACAAATAAAAAATTGCATAGTAGTATACTTCGGTATAGGCTGGTATTTTGTATATTTCCACACTTCTATCCAATCAATTCTCAGGGGGGATAAAACCCTATCCCAATATATAGTCCTGTTTTCGGGGCCATTACCAACGTAATCTAACAAGACCTTGTACACCTTAGACAAGGGATGATGTGAAAGATCCAATTCTTTAAATGCTCCCATGTAAACACTTTACTTTCCCTCCAGTTATACGCCTCGTATGAACTTTTCAACAGCTAGTAATCTGAATCTTTTTAAAAATCCCATTCCCAGATGGTGTAGGCAGGTGCACCCCATCTGCATCCATACAGTCCGCCACTTTAGAATCCAATAGCAATGACCTCCATTGCCCTCTCAACACCCGATTCCCCACTCGAAAATTAGGGTTTCCCACTATCGGCTGCTCCCTAGCCCCTCTTTGTACTCTCCTTTGCCATGGGGATAACCACTCCCACCACGCTTTAAGAAGATTTATATATCGGAGATTGTTTGCTAATACGCGGCAATGTCGCCGGGTCTACATATAAAAGGGCATTTGGGGAGAGTTTTAAATACTCCAGGACGAGCCTTTCAATTCATGACCACGTTGGGGTGTATGCCTCATTTTCCCCCTGTCTAGCCCAACGTCCCATGCACCCAAGTTGCCCTGCAACATAATATAACATCACATCTGGAACCTTCATGCCTCCCTTCTGGTGAGGAAGGCGTAAAACAACATGTTTTTTCCTAGCAGGTTTGGAGCTCCAAAGAAATTCCAGGATAATCCTTTGGATGTTAACAAACTTGCCCTTGGGGATACTATAGGGAGAAAGACAGATCGGGTAAAGCAGTCGAGGCAGGAGGTTCATTTTGATTAGTCCCATTCTGGCAGTGAAATTTAGAGGAGCTTCCTCCACCTTTCAATATCTTGTTTAATTTTGACTATGATACTGCCCACATTTTCTCCACCCTAATCAGGATCTAGCCAAAATCCATATCCCAGATACTTGATTTTGTCGGGCCCAATTAAACTGAAAATGGTCGAAATCCGCCCTATGAGTATGAACTGTGAGTGGGAGAACCTGAGTTTTAGACAAGTTCAGTTTATAATTAGATACCCTCGAAAAGTTCTCAATAATTTCCAATGCCCTCTGAAAGCTTTCGGCTGGATTGGATAAGTGCAGCAAGATATCATTGGTGAATACCGATAGTTTAAGCTCTAACCCCACAACTTCAATCCCCTGTACTCCTGGATCCATCACTAAAAATCTCAGCAAAGGCTCGAGGTAGATGTTAAATAAAATAGGTGACAAGGGACAGCCCTGCCTTGTCCCCTTCTGGAGAGAAACCTCCTTAGAGAGATAGCCATTACACAAAATTCGGGCTGTAGGGGCTTTGTACAAATTTCTAAGACCTACCAAAAGCTCCTTTGGGAATCCCATTCTCTCCATTGTAAGAAATAGAAATTGGTGGAGACCCGATCGAAAGCCTTCTCAGCATCCAAGCTATTAGAGCCATAGCAGATTCGGAATCAGCCGCTCTCTCTAGGATATGATGGAGTTTCCTCAAGCATCCTGGGCCCCTCCCGGCATAAACCCGACTTGGTCTTGACTAATCAATAAAGGAGCAACCTTCAAGACCCTATTAGCCAAAATTTTTTAAGTATCTTCATATCTTGTGTCATTAAGGCTATGGGCCTATAATTACCTGGTAGATGCCTGGGTTTATCTGGTTTTGGAATCAGCACAATATAAGTCTGGTAGAGTGGGGGTGGGGAACCCCATCACTCATAATAGCTACGAAAAGTTCTTTCAATAAGGGTATAATTGTCTCTGCATGAACTTTATAGAATTTAGCCGGAAGGCCATCAGGCCCTGGTGCCTTCCCATTTGGTAGATCTTTGATGACCTCTAGTATTTCCAAATCTGATATTGATATTGCCAGGGCGCGGGCCTGTTCTAGACTAAGTCTAGGTAGCGGTATCTCATCTAAGAACCCACTAATATCTGTCGCTGACTTAGGGCCCCTGCCTGGTATATTGCAGCATAATAGTCCGCAAAGGCGTCCGCCAACTGCTGAGGCTCCGAAATCAACTGATCTCCAAACTGCACTGCCACAATCGTTCTTTCATTCTCCCACTCCTTAATCCGATGAGCCAATAACCAACCTGGTATATCTCCCTGTAACAAATATTTAGCATTCAGCCTCTCCAGCCAACGGTCTGCCCTGTGATACCACATCCCTTTAAATTCCTCTTTCAGCTCTCTTAGCTCCCTGTCGATCTCCTTAGAGGACCCTTCTAAAGATGATAGAGACTTAATGGCCCCCATTATGAATTCCTCCCGAGCCCTGGTGAGCTTATTCCACCTAGCAGAATATTCCTGCGCCATCCCATACAACACTTTGCATGTAGCGCTAACAAGTTCCTATTCCTAAGGGTTGGGATTTGATCTTGAATAATTTCTTTAAGTTTACCTTCCATGCTAGTTACCATATTGCCCATCATTAATAACCTATCATCTAGACGCCACCGATATGGCTTAGGGGGAATGTGATCCATCTTCCATACCATTTGTATCGGGGAATGATCGGAAAATGTTCTCTCGTAAGTGTAAATCCCTACGACCCCCTTTAAAATTTCTCTATTGACCAAAAAGAAGTCAATCCTAGAATAAGTCTTGTGCACTCCTGAATAAAAAGTCATCTCAGTCCCTCCCACTCTATAAATCCTATATGGGTCAACTAATGCAGTAACTTCCAACAATCTTTGTAATGCTAGCTGCGATGGGTTAGGCCCTTTATTGGAAGGAGGTTTTCTGCTCTGACCTGTTGTCAGATATGTTCCAATCTCCTGCCAAGACAAGCGAACCAGTGTGGAAATGCAACCATATCCGCCTCCAATGAGGCAAAAAATTCTGTCTTAGCTGGTGTGGGCCTGTAAATAGAAGCACAAACCAATGGGTGCCCCAAAAATGAGCCTATCATATATAACCCTCTACCATCCTCCCTCATTCGAGTGGACCCAATTGTGTGAGGACATCCTTTCCTAACTAATATCGCTACCCCACCCGAGGCTTTCGCATTTCCATTCCTACTACTGTACCTACCCAACCTTTCCAAGCAAGTGCAATTCCTCAGTCAATAAATGGTTCCTGAAGCGAGCAATATGTATCCCCATCTGGTCAATATATCTAAGTACAATCAGCCTTTTCTTCCTACCTCTAAGACCTTTCACATTCCAAGATAAGATTTTAAGTAATCCCATCTACTACAACTTCACCCTTAACCCTCTCACCCATATTCTCTGCTTTTCTTAAGTTCCCAGTCATGGATTCTCTCTCTTTCCTCCCCCCCTCATAACACCCTTTAATACTACCCCCGATCCTTCGATCGCCCTCCCTAATCTGCCCGAGACGTGTGTGAGTCAGCTCCTGAGATGCCTCCAATCGCCTCCCAGGTCCCCATATTACCCCACAGAATCTTTTCTTCCCCCCTAATCTCTTACTCGAACCTCCCTTCCATTAATATTTTAAGGGGGGGAAACCCAGTTCCCGATAGCATACATCTCTCCCATTAAAATTATCTGCTGTAACAGGTTAGCCAACATTTTAAATCCCCCGTACAGGGGGAAAGAACGACGAAAGAAAAAAAAAAAAAAAGGGTGGGGGAAGGGAGAAGGGAAGGTCCAGAAAGGGAAAAAAAGGGGGGGAGAAACCCCCAACAACATAAGATTCTTCTCAGCAATATCACTTGTCCACAATGTTATTTAAGTTCCGTTTCTCGTCGCCTTGTTGGTAGTTTCCCAGTCCATTCTTCTCCTTCAGGTCCCCGATTTAAACAAGTCTGGCAGTTCCACTCTAAGGCTCTCGAGGGCTTCCTCAGCAGTAAGATACCTTCTATCCCCATTCGTTAGTTTTACCACCAAGGTAGCTGGATATTGAAGCCTGAATTTCAGTCCTGCCATATACAACTTTTTTTTAATGTCACTGTACGCTTTCTGCTTTTCTCTCACCGAGGGGACCAAATCTTGAAACAACAGAGGGAGGCCCCTTGCCAATACAGATTTCTATTAGCTTTAGCCTTATTCAAAATATGGATTTTCTCCTTATAATTCAAAATCGCATTATTATGACTCGAGGTGAGCTCCCGTGGGGTCTCCCTCAATGCAATGAGCCCTCTCCAGGTTGTATGCATCGCCCGAGCGGAGTGGCCCAAATAGCTTCATCAGCAATTCCTGCATGAAGGCCATGCAATCTGTGCCCTCTGATCTCTCAGGAAGCCCTGCCAATATCAAGTTGTTCCTCCGGCTCCTCGCTTCCTGGTCTTCCAGCTGGCTTTCCAATTTTTTCACCTGCCTTTTCAAACTGACCACTTCCTGGTCTATAATGCCAGCCTTTCTTTCCTGTGATGCCATCCTAGCTTCCACATTGCCAACTCGCCAGCGTGAGTGCATGCAAGGCTGGTTTCAGGACTGAAAAGTCAGCACCAGACCTTTAAGCAGCTGCTTAATTTCTGTGATGTCCTCGGCTGTTGAATGTTCTTCCTGGCCCCACCTTCCAATCCTCCGATGCCTCCGAGGTCGGTGAATGGGGCTTAAGCGGCTTAGTCGCTGGGGTTCTGGCTGCCATAGGCTCGAGGCTTCCTTGCTCCCATCTCGGCCTCTCCTGCTATCAACTTCACACGCCAAGCGCCGTGTTAGCTCCCTTCCACCGTAAAACCAAACCGATTCTCCGATTGCAGCAGCTTCAATTCAGGTGCCCTTCCAAACGTTTCTGGCTACGTGGGGAATCTAGGCGAGTACAAATTAAACTTATTTTGTAACGGGGCTCGGGAGCGCTGTCGGAGACGTCTACTCCATTGCCTGCTCACCACGTACTCCAAATGATTTCTGACAAATAGTTATATCTTTCAACAAGACTCCCTCTGCACATGTAGCAATGGCAGAAATGGAGCGAATTGGCAGCAGCTCGGGCGGGATTCGAACATTAAATACACAGTCCCCCCATACAAACTAATTAAGTCTGCAAGCAGACAGTTCTTAAAGAGACAGTATGTGGAGGCTCAAATAGCACCCACTTGGAACCATATTCAAACAGCTCAGACACCGAACACCGCCCAGACTTGGAGCATTCAGGCAAGCTCCTGGAAGACTTTTGGGAACCCCCATTTGCAGGGGGGTTACACCCATTTGCCTCAAACGTCAAGGCATACACTGATGTTCACCATGCCCCATTAGTAACTGGGATCCAGTGCAATGCCGTACCCCGAGCCTCTGCCAGGGGTCAGCAAGTGCCAGATCACTTCTCTGCCCTCCCCCCAAGAGAAGGTGAGCAGTCATCTGATGCTCAAGGCCTCTCTCCCCAACCGGCCCTCCAGCACCCGGGTCCATTCCCGAAACTGGGTCACTGGAGTCTTTCTTTTTAATTACAAAATGACAAGAATAAATCCAGAGACTTCATTGGATGACACTTATCACATGACCATGCATTAAAATACTATTGTTGCACAGTCAGAAACTGGATCTCATTATAAAGGCTGTAAAACCTCATTGCACACAGTGAGCCATTTTATAACTGCAATTCCAGAATTGCCATTAAAGGATTAATGTTGCACTTCCCTTGGTTGTAAGGACAATTAGCCTTCAGCCGCATGCCTTACTAAGCCCCTGGGGTGTGCATCGTTAATCCTTTAATGTACACTCTAGCATGGCTTATTGCTTGCTTATATTTTGTCTGTGATTTCTCATTTTATTTCTGTAGTTCAGTTTGGTTTAGTTAAGTGAAGTATTGCATCAGTCTCTTTCTGTAGTTTAATTATTTCATTTAGTTTTAAAGTGATGGTGTTCTGTCACTTGCATTAACCTGTTAATTACTGCTGTCATGTGTGTCTTGTTAATCCCCATTGTGTTGAAAAAAATTTTTTGGGACGGGGGTGCTTTTACTGTAGTTGATATTAGCTCAGTAAACCATTTTGTTCAGCTCGAGCTGCTAATGGCAGTATAGCCTAGAGGTTAAAGAGATGTGAATGAGCTTGGTATATACAACAGACCTGGTTATGATTCCCACAACCTCCACTTGCATACTGTGTGACTCTAAGCAAGTCAGTTAACCTCCCCAGTGCTCTGAGAACACCCCTGAAATTAGGCACTTATGCCTAATGGGCCTTACTAGGTTACCAAAAGAATTAACAAAAAATAAATAAATAAAAAATAAATCCCTCAGGGAAGGTGTTGTCTGCTGCTGCTATTTAGTTGTTCTGCAGAGTTTGTTTAAAGTTTTCCCTTTCAATGATATAAATCTAAATATATAAAATGATTGGGAAGAGACACTCAATTAAAGAGAGCGGTGTCGCGGAGGTGCCAAAGAAGTGCAAATGTTCTGTGGTGCAAAAGAGTATTGCAGCTAAAAAACTCCATCTGCAGCAGCATCATCTATGGGCTCTGATAATGGTGGTAGTAGTAGCAGCAAAAAGGTTGGTGGCAGAGGAATTACTGTGGCCAGATTTTTCTCTGCCACAACTGTGGTATCCATGCTGGTGGGGGCTAGGGGAGATGGTGACGAGAGAAGCAGTCTGAGAGGTAGTAAAATCTCTGGCTCAGGTACAGTGGGTGAGGAGGAGGTTGGTGTTCTTGTGACTCCTGGTGGCGGTGGTGCTTAGCCTGATCTTAAAGTTATTTATGCGAGTTTGCCATAACACATGGGAGTAGTAACCTGTAGGAGTTGTGGATCAATCTTCTACCATTCAAACTGCCAAAAAGTGCTGTTTTTCATGAAGAAATCCTTTTATTTCTGTGCTCTGCTTCATTTGCATGACCCTGCCCCTTTTTCTGTCTCAGTACTGCAACCCCAAACAGTGACATCATGCAATGGAAACAACGTTCTTTAAGGTACACTGTCAGTTGTTAGTTTTAGATAGAAAAATCAGCTATTTACTGTACCCATAATGCCTCACTCTGTAAATTAGTATACAGGCTATTATATTTCTGTACTCACTGCAGAAATAGGAGACTACATCACTCAGTAAATAAATCTTATCAGCTAGATACTGTATGCACAATGCCTTGTTTTGAAAAGAAACATATGAGAGCTTATATTGTTGAAGCCACTACAGAAATATGAGGCTGCACCTCACAGTAAGGAAATTGGAAAACAGCTTCTTATTGTACCCAGAATGCCTTGCTATGTATATCTACATATTAGGTGCTATACTGCAATCACCACTACCTAAATAAAAGACTGTACCTCTGAGCAAGGAACATTTAAGTCAACTTTATTATTTACCCAGAATTCCTTGTTGCTATATGTAAAACATTGACAGCTCCCTTGCTTGACATTATTCTCAGGGTGTGGCTGCACAGAGAAAACTGGCGGGCAGCCAGAAACAAAGCGCTGATAAAACATAAAAAAAGAAAAATTATTATGACAGATTTTTTTTACAAAACAAATTGCAGCTTCAACATCTGAAGCATGGCTGGCAATGGCATACTATGTGAAAATGGCATTTGGAAAACGTGCATAAATCACTTTAATGATAGCTTACCATTCCCAAATGACAGTGTGGAGCTTGACCGTGAGTCACAGCATGAGGAGGAAGATAACATTGTTGCTCAGTCAGAAAAGACTAAATTGAAAAATATATCTCTGACTCTGGAGAGAAAGCAGCCAGAGATTCCTTAAATCAAGGAGGTTGTTTTCTAGACTACACTGAACTGAATTTTTAATTTTTGGACATGTGTAAGTACTGTAACTAGTATTGATTCTGTTTTTGGGGTTGACTTGTCTTAGTTTTAAATTTAATTTGCCAAGGTGGAACTGTTGATGGGAGATATTTGCAGTCAGCGGTGACTAGACCTGGTACTTAATCGCTGTGAAATAGGTGCCTGAAAGGAAGGAAGGCACTCCCCGGGGTGGAGGGTCAGAGTTGTAGTTGATTGTTTCTGGACGGCATAGGTTTACTCCCTCCCAACCTTCCCCACACCCCACCCAAGCCATGCGCATAACTTCTTTTCTAGCAGAGGTTCTGACATCACTTCCCCAAAACTGCTAACAACATACACCTGTTCATATCCTTAAAGGCACAGCACACTGAATAGGGGGTAGAGACACTCACAAGCTTGCACACACTAAAACAAGAACAAAAAAGCAACAAAAGAAAAGCATCTGTAACAGGAAGGGACACAGACATGTGGGGAGTGGTGCAATGTACTGGCTGTGGAGCAGCTGTCTTCTGGAAGACATTCTGGAAACTGTGTTGCTGCCTTATTTACAGGCACCTCTCTGGTCTGAGGGAGGAGGTTACTCATCTCCATGCTGACTTGGCAATGATTCAGAAAACCTGCTCCCCCACCCAGTGTCCACCCAGGCCACTGCCACTACCTCAGAGGTTGCCAAGAAAGAGGAGTGGTTGGACAACGGTGAGCTCAGGGAGGTTGAGGGTGGTGGAACAGAGGTGCATCCCTCCAGTTGTGACTCTCCATAATTCATTCGCCACTCTGGCGGAGCATGGTTCCTCTATGGAGGCACCTGCAGTGGAGACCAAGGAGGATGCTGGGAACCTCCACATTGGAGACCCACAGGAGGGTGGCACAGGACCCCACAGGAGAAGGAAACAACTACTGTTGGGGGACTTGATTGTTAGGGGGGTAGAACTGGGGAAGGGAAGGGAAAGGGAGGTAAGGCGCCTGCCTGGTGCCATGGCTTGGAGGGACATGAAACAAATCCTCAGGATCGTGGGAGCAGTTACAAGGGGGAGTGAGCTGGATGTCATTATCCACCTAGGGACAAATGACCTGGCTGAGAATGGGATCAGAGCAGTGCAACAGGAGTTTGTGGAGTTGGGGAGGGGCCTCAGACAAGTAGCACACATGGTAACTTTCTCGGAAGTACTACCTGTCTATGGCATGGATGAGGCTAAGGTACTCTGCACTGTGGGAGTCAATGACTGGTTGAAAAACTGGTGCAGAGCTCAGGGATTTGGCTTCATTGGGGACTGGGGCTCCACCTGGAGGGATGCAGGCCTATACAAGCATGATGGTCTGCATCTATCCTGGAGGGAAACCAGAATCCTAGATGATAGGTTTAAATGCTTCATTGGCAAGCATTTAAACTAGCCAAGGGGGCAGACACTGAAAAGGAGAAGGGAAATCCTAGCACCCCCAAAAGTCAGGGTACTAGTGAGGTAAACACCAAGATAGAGCCGTCAATAGGAATAAGGGCAGGGTTAAATGGAGAAAAAGACAAAGGCAGTAAGGACAGGGATGAGGCAAAAAGAAATAAAGCCAGAAAAAAATGGAGGGTAATGAGTACCAATGCCCGTAGTCTAGGTAAAAAGCTCCCTGAAATGGTGGCCTTGATGGAAGAAGGATGCCTGGATATCGTGGCAGTCACAGAAACATGGTACACAGAGAACCATGACTGGGATGTCAACATACCAGGGTACACAATCTACAGGAGGGACAGTTAGGGAAGAAGAGGAAGAGGAAGAGGAGTAGCTCTCTATGTAAGGGAAGGGATCAAAGCAACAGAACTAAAGGGTAAGCAGGGAGGAGAGGAGGCACTGTAGGTCACCCTGGAGACTAGAAATGGCTCCACAATCCGCACAGGGGTTGTATACAGACCCCCGTCTCAGGGGGAGGAAATGGACAAGGAAATGATAGAAGGCATCCTTGAGATGGCACAGAAAGGAGAGATATTGCTGATGGGGGACCTGAATATGCCAGATGTTAACTGGAGCACCTTTGCTACAGCCACATCCAAGAGCAGGGCCATTCTCAATGCCCTACAGGGGGCATGCCTCAAACAGCTAGTTTTGGAACCCACTTGGGAGGGAGCAGTCTTAGATCTGGTACTCTCAAATGGGGAAGGAGAGAGGATCTCTGATCTTGAAGTGGGTAGCCATCTGGGAACAAGCGACCACCAAACAGTGTGGTTCACGATAAACTTAGCTGTAGAGTCAAGCCACACAAAAGTGGAGGTACTGGACTTCAGGAGGGCTGATTTTGTCAAAATGGGAGAGTGCCTCAGAAAAGCACTAGCAGACAGGCAAAAAGGTGGGGTGGAGCAACAATGGGGAAACACCAAAACTGCCATCACAGAGGCAACAAGCCTTTGTGTGAAGCAAATAAATAAATCAAAATGAAAGAAAAAAACACTATGGTTCTCAAAAGAAGTGGCGGGGAAGGTAAGGGAGAAAAAGATAGCATTCAGGAAGTATAAGGAAACACAGAAGGAGCAGGATAGAGAACTGTACCAGTTAAAGCAGAAGGAAGCGGGGAAGACAGTCAGAATAGCAGAGGCCCAAACTGAGGAAAAGATAGTCATCTCAGTTAAGAAGGGGGATAAAACCTTTTATAGGTACATTAGGGAGCAAAGAAATACAAAGGCAGGGATACTGAGGCTGAATAAAGAGGAAGGTGGTTGGGCAGAGAGCGACCGTGAAAAAGCAGGGATACTGAACAAATATTTCTGCTCAGTATTCACAATGGAAAAGCAGGGGGAGAGACCTAATCCAGTCAGTAGAAGCACTCTGGATAGGGGGGTTGACATCAGTCCTTACACAGAATAAAGGATTCTGAAAGAACTCTTAAAACTGAAGGTGGATAAAGCAATGGGGCCTGATGGGATTCACCCCAGAATTCTAAAAGAACTAAGGGAAGAACTAGTAACACCACTGACTACCCTTTTTAATAAATCATGGAAGGATGGTATGATACCTGAGGACTGGAGAAGGGCGGATGTAATTCCTCTTCACAAAAGTGGGAAACAAAAACCCAGGGTAAGAGTACACAATGGAGGGTGAGATACCTACAACAACAAAAATGAAAAGGGACCTGGGGGTAGTCATATCAGATGACCTAAAGGTGGGCCAGCAACGTGAGAAGGCAGTAAGGAGGGCTGGGGGGATACTGGGATGCATAGGGAGAGGCATCACCAGTAGAAAACAGAAAGTTGTTGGCCCTCTGTGCAGACAGTTGGTAAGACCACATCTGGAGTACTGTGTGCAGTTCTGGAGACCCCATCTCCGCAAAGACATAGACAGGGTGGAGGCTGTCCAGAAGAGGAGAACCAAAATGTGACAGAGTCTGTACCGGAAGACAGATGAAGAAAGACTAAAGGAAGAACTAGTAACACCACTGACTACCTTTTTCAATAAATCATGGAAGGATGGTATGATACCTGAGGACTGGAGAAGGGCGGATGTAATTCCTCTTCACAAAAGTGGGAGCAAGACAGAGGCAGGAAACTGCAGACCTGTCAGTTTGACCTCAGTGGTAGGGAAAATTATGGAATTACTTCTGAAGGAAAGAATTGTTGAGTACCTAGAGGCCAGTGGGGCACAGGACCTAAGGCAGCATGGATTCACAGTAGGAAGGTCATGTCAAACAAATCTAATTGATTTCTTAGACTGGGTGACCAAAGCAGTAGACCAGGGAAGGGCTGTGGGCATTGGCTGCCTAGACTTTAGCAAGGCATTTGACACAGTCCCACACAAAAGCTTAATATCCCAGGGTGGTAGCCTGGTTAAAACACTGGCTGAACAACAGGACACAGCGGGTAATAGTAAATGGAGTCCACAGTGAAGAAAGGAGGGTTACCAGTGGGGTACAGCAAGCTTCAGTACTGGGGCCGGTCCTTTTTAATGTCTTTATAAGTGACATTGCAGAGGGACTGGAGGGGAAGGTATGTCTCTTTGCAGATGACACAAAGATCTGCAACAGGGTTGATACGCAAGGTGGGGTGGAAAGGATGAAAGGAACTTGGCAAGGTTGGAGGAATGGTCAAATGTATGGCAGCTTAGATACAATGGAAAGAAGTGCAAAGTAATGCACCGGGGAAACAAAAACCCAGGGTAAGAGTACACAATGGAGGGTGAGATACCTACAACAACAAAAATGAAAAGGGACCTGGGGGTAGTCATATCAGATGACCTAAAGGTGGGCCAGCAATGTGAGAAGGCAGTAAGGAGGGCTGGGGGGATACTGGGATGCATAGGGAGAGGCATCACCAGTAGAAAACAGAAAGTTGTTGGCCCTCTGTGCAGACAGTTGGTAAGACCACATCTGGAGTACTGTGTGCAGTTCTGGAGACCCCATCTCCGCAAAGACATAGACAGGGTGGAGGCTGTCCAGAAGAGGAGAACCAAAATGTGACAGAGTCTGTACTGGAAGACAGATGAAGAAAGACTAAAGGAGCTTAAGATGTATAGTCTTGAGGAAAGGAGGGAGGGGGGACATGATAGAAACTTCCAAATACCTCAAGTGAATCAACAAAGTCCAAGAGGGTAGCATCTTTCAAAAAAAGAGATGTGCAAGAACAAGGGGGTACAATTTGAAGATAGAGAGGGGACGGCTCAGAGGTAATGTGAGTAAGTATTTCTTCACAGAGAGGGTTGTAGATGCATGGGACAGGCTTCCTGAGGAGGCCATAGAGTCAAAAACAGTGGGGGAATTCAAGAATGCATGGGACAGACATAAGGCAATTCTAGTTGGGGGTAGGAGGAAGTAGGCTGTTGGTTAACTAAGATCTGCAGCTTATCCATTAGGTAGGGAAATGGACAGGCAAGTTAGCCAAGCGGTCCTTATCTGCCATCAAATTCTATGTTTCAATGTTTCTGTGGATGATATGAGAGAGAGAGAGAGAGAGAGAGGCTGGAGAATCTGAGGAAGATGAAGACAAGTCTCAGGAGGATGATGTCAGCAGCACTGGCGATGATGATTTGGATCCACTATAGGAACTAGAAAAGAAAATGAAGAAGGGTGGTACTGCTGAAACTATGGATCTTTGCACACCAATATCCCATACAACTATGAAAGCCCCCCAATACTACAACAGCTATTCCTCTTACCAGTGCTGAGCCCATTACACCACATGAGTCATCCAGTGTTGAAGTGCATAGAGCATCCTAAAAAACTCATTCAAACCCCAGGAATCTCTCACTTATGCTTAACAACAGCTTCATTCCCCTAGAATGGGCCACCTTGGAGCTTCAAATCTTACACTAATTGGAGAATCTCTGAATGACATTCAAACTCTTTCATGCTCACCCTTGCATTCTAATGGCAGATTTATTTCTCTGCCTAAAGGAAGCAGTCACCTCGATGTCCTCTCCTCAAATTTCAGACCAACTACAGAACGTTGTTTTTATTCTTTTAATAGTCTTACCTTATTCTTGAAAATACAAAATCACACATGCCCACACAATGCAAAGCATCATGGGCTGCATATGCAAGTCACCACAGAATGTTATGCTAGTTCAACTTTAAGCAGAATTGCATGTTTACCTTATTCTTTCTCTACATTAGTTAGGCTGTATTTAGTGTAAATTTGCTATTTTCTCCAGTTCTGCATTGGTTCCCAGAAACTGGAGAAGACTGTTTTGCAGCACAGTTCCATTTTAGGGAACTACTTTATTTAAAGAAAAAAAACATTTCTCTGCTTTAGTGTTTTTTAATTTAACTATTATTGGTTCCCAGATTTCTTGAACCAAGACAATACTTGGCCTTATTTAGTGATTTAACACTATAAGGTGTTAGTTTCAATCATGGTTCTAGTTTAATAAAGGGACCTAATCAAATTTTCTTATTTTAACCCTTGCTGCTTGAATAGGTTTTTTTTACCATTGTAAGTCTGATTTTTGGGAACTGGAACGTCTTCTTAGAAACATCGAAACTGATGACAGATAAGAGCCACTGGGCCCATCAAGTCTGCCCATTTTTATTATCTTCATTTTTGCTTCAGACCCTACTTGAACTATGGCACTGTCTCTACCCCCCTTATCCCAATGATTCACTTGTGCCTATCCCAGGCATTTTTGAACCCCACAACTATTTTCACCCCCATTATCACCACTAGATTGCTGTTCCAGGAATCTACCACCTTTTCTGTGAAGAAGTACTTCCTTACATCTCTTCTGACTCTACCTCTCTCCAGCTTCATAGCATCTCTCCTTGTTCTAGAGCACCCTTTTCTTTGAAAAATACCCCCCACTGGTACCTTATTAACCCCATGAGGTATTTAAGGGTCTCTATCCTGCACCATTTTGGTAGCCCCCTTCAGCACCTCCTCCACTCTCTTTATGTCTTTCCTGAGAACTGGACACAGTACTGAAGGTGGGATTTTACCCGCAGTCTATACTAGGGCAACATCACCCACCTCTTCCTGATGGTGATACCCTTACCTATGCACCGTAGCATTCCACTAGCCCTCTTGACTGCCTTGTCACACTACATGGCCACCTTTAGGTCATCTGATATAATTACCCCCAGGTCTCTTTCCTGTTTGGTCATTGTCAGTATCACTCCATCATTTTGTTCTCCACCCTAGGTTGTCAGTGTTTGGCATGACTAACAGGCCCCCAAAAAAGATGGGACTCACAGGCTTTAAAAATTGTAAAGTTTGTTTCCAGCTCCTGGCTAAGGCAGACTGTCACAAGTTGTGTTTCAGGAGCCTGGGTCCACATTGTGATTTTGTCAGTTGTGAGCTTTATATTAAGTTTTGCCCTAAAATGCAAAAGAAAAGGGGTAAAAAATTATAAGACATTATGGCTTCTCAATCTGCCTCCACATCACGTACATAGATACATAGATACATAGACAGTGTCGGCAGATAAGGGCCTATGGCCCACCTAGTCTGCCCATTTGAGCTTGTAAGTTCAGTTTGTTTTCCTAGAAGTCTATTTCCCCTTACCCCTGACCTCTAGAATTCCTTTATGTCTATCCCATGCATTCTTAAATCCAGTGATTGTTTCAGCCCCCACCACTTCCTCTGGCAGGGTGTTCCACTTGTCCACCACCCGTTCTGTGAAGAAATTCTTTCTCATGTTTCTCTGAATCGCTCCTCCCTCCAACTTCATCCCATGCCCTCTAGTCCTGAAACATCTTTTTCGCTTAAAAATAGTGTTTTCCGCACCCTGTTCCTCCCTGTAAGATACTTGTATGTCTCTATCATATCCTCTCTCCCTCCTCTCCTCCAGGGAGTACATGTTCAGTTCCTTCAACCTGTCTTCATAGGATTTGTGATGCAACCCATGCACCATCTTTGTTGCCCTCCTCTGAACCTTCTCTACCCTGTCTATGTCCTTACGTAGGTATGGTCTCCAGAACTGTACACTGTACTCCAGGTGGGGCCTCACTAGTGTCTTGTATAGCGGAATTATGACCTCCCTTTTCCTGCTGGTGATGCCCCTGCCTATACATCCCAGCATCCTATTTGCTTTACCTGATGCCTTGTCACACTGTTTCCTACCTTGAGGTCATCAGAGATGACAACCCCAAGATCCCTTTCTGCTTGGTGCTATATCCTCACCCCCAACTGATATATTGTGCCAGGGTTTTTTGTGCCTCATATGCATTATCTTGCACTTCTTTGCATTGAATTTCAACTGCCAAACCCTTGACCATTCTTCAAGTTTCTGCAGGTCCCTTCTCATTCTGTCTACACCCTCTGGTGTGTCTACTCTGTTACAGAGCTTTGTGTCATCAGCGAACAGTGAAATTCTGCCTTCTATATCCTGTGCAATGTCACTGATGAAGATGTTGAATAGGACCGGTCCCAGCACTGATCCCTGTGGTACCCCACTGGTCACTCAAATGAGTGTTCAGCCCCTTAAGGCAAGCAGCAGTACCTGCCAAAGGGGACATATACGGAAGAAAAGGTTGCTAAAGATGGTTCAGAAATCTGAGTGTTTGAACAGGGGAACCCAGAATCCAATAAAAATAAAAGAACTTCTGAACAGACACCAAAGGTGGTACCTGCAAAGAAAAAACAAAAAGAAAAACATGTCTCTGTCCTTCCTCTTGAAGATTAAAAGGATCTGCCAGTGGACACAAATAAAATGCCCTCAACAGAGGATGTGATTAAGGCATAGCAATTCCTCCAGGCTTTCCAAGCTATGGGGAATTCCTTGAATGTACCTGCCCCCCAGACTCCATCTCCATTCCAGTGCCTTTGGGGGGAGGAGGTTGAATTGTATTTTGAGGAGGAGAAGGATAAAGGAGAACCCATAGAGCTAGATGGTTCTCCAGAACCAGCATTTGGTTCACCTCCTAGACCCTCAGATGACTGTACCTTACACTATACTTTTGTGAGGTACTGTATGTGGTAATTACCCTCAACATCACCTCACAAGAAACTGAAGAAGATGACAATGAGGTGGAACTTTTGGATATGATGGGCTTAACTCCCACAAAGAGGCTGCTATTGCCCATTCACAAGTCCCTCAAGAAGGCCACCTGTAATTTCATGTCAGCACCCACTTCAGTTGCTGGCATAGATAAGAAAATTGAGAAAAAGTACCAGGTGGAACACGATTCTAAATATGCATATTCTTACCCTGATCATGAGGGAGTGGTCCACGCTGCTGCCTGTGACAAGGCAACAATGCCCTTTTCCTCTCAGTCTTCTGAAAAAAGATTCCAGGAAGCTGAATAGTATGGGCAAACAAGTTTATGCTTCAGGTTCCTTGCTATTAAGGCAGGCAGCATACTTGACCTACACAGCTCAATGCCAAAAAAGCACTCTGGAGCTCAGTATTGACAATGAGGGAGAAGGCTATTGGTGACTTGGCACAAGATTTGGCTGACACAGCAAAATCAGTTATTGATGCCGCAAAGTACAAGTTCCATATGGCAGCTAACACAAATGACACTGCATCCAGGGTCGTGGGCCAGCAGTATCCTTAAAGCTCAATGGCAAATATTGTATTGTGATAGCAAAGACTTTCAGTGCTAAACATGTGGTTTGTGTCCTTTATTTGAAGTAGTTGTTTTATAATGCACGTAATCCACTGCAATACTTGGGCGGAAAAAAATTCTATATGAAGTGTAAGGTGCAGTTTGCAATGTCACACTTTGAAATCCTGATCATGCAAGGTTGATAAGTGACATCAAAGGTGGTCTCACGTCAATTGCTGGGGCTCGAGAACAGACCCCCCCCAACACACACACAGTCTTACAGACGCACATTCTTGGCACTATCATTTGACGGCATTTTCTCATGAGAAAATTATCAAACAAAATGTTTTCAGAGGAAGGAAAGGATTTGCCATTTATAACTGTTAGTAGCACAATCATGCCATATTCATTTGAACCTCTCCCTTATGCTGCTGCCCCTGTTGAGTCATCATTGGAAGCAAACTCTTCAAATGACGAGGATGATTTTGATCATGTCTCAAGTCCATCTGAGTCATGGTATGTTTTGTTAGTTATGTACAAATTAAACTGGTTCATCATGTGTTCAGCAATATGGCAGAGTTCTGTTTTTTTTTTTTCTGGACGTGAACCACAGTGACAGGTATATAAACAAGCAAGGGATTATGGAAGTCAAAGCCAGTAGAAGATTAAAAAATAATTCGTATTGTTTTAAAGCAATAATAAATGTCAGATATCTTTTAAAATATTAAAATGACCAAATAGACTTACGATATACATCGCAATGTCAGAAACAGATGATACGGAGGTGGGTGGGCGTGGGTGTTGCTCATTCAGTAACAGATCACTGCATTGCAAATTCTACAGTGACTGATGCAAGGAAACAGTGCTTCCAGTGTCTTACACTGAAGTGGAACGCTGAGTACAGGGCTGGTGGTGCTTCAACAGAAAAGAAACACAGAAGTTGACGCCAGATAAGGACGGCAAGACCCACCCAGTCTGCCAATTTTTACTACCTTATGAATGCGCCATCGGCCTTTACTCTGTCAATGGCCTATTTATTCATACTCATCTGTATTGCTCCCATATGCCTATTCCATGCTTGTTTGAAGCCCTGCACTGTATTCATATCCACCACTTCCTGAGGTAGGCCATTCCATGCATCCACCACCCTTTCTGTGGAAAAGTACTTCCTCACATTAACCCTTAATCGGCCTCCCTCTAATCTCATGCTGTGTCCTCTTTTCTGCTATTTTTCATATATTGAAACATGTTAGACTCTTTCACCTTGTTAATGCCCTTAAGATGTTTGAATGTTTCGATCATATCAGCTCTCTCCCTCCTTTGCTCTAGGGTAAACATATTGAGCTCCGTTAATCTGTCCTCATATGTTTTCTGATGCAGTCCCTGCACCATTTTGCTTGCCCTTCTCTGGACTGCCTTCATTTTGTTAATGTCCTTGTGCAGGTGCGGCCTCCAGTACTGCAAGCAGTACTCCAGATGGGGCCTAACCAGTGTCTTGTAAAGAGAGATTATTACCTCCCTCTTATGACTTGTAATACCCCTACTAATACACCCCAACATCCCTCTAGCCTTATCTACTGCTTTAGTGGTCTATTTGGATGATTTCAGGTAATCTGCTATGATGATGCCCAAGTCTCTTTCTTCCCTCATGATTGCCAGCAACTCCCCTCCCAACCTATAGGCAGCTTCAGAGTTTCTCTTCCCTGTGTGTATGATCTTGCACTTCTTTGCTTTAAACTCCAGTTGCCACTCTTCAGATCATTTTACCAGTTTTTCCAGATCTCTTCACATTCTGCCCACCCCATCTGGATCATCTACTCTGTTGCAGATTTTGGTGTTATCTGCAAACAGGCAAACCTTACCCTTCAGTCCATCTGCAATGTCACTGATGAAGATATTGAAGATGACTGGTCAACAGAGTCAAGTATATTCACAAATGTTGAGCACACACCACCTCTTATTTAGAAAAAAAGACATACAGCTCCAAGATAAGTTTAAGATTATTTCTTTATTACAGACAGCTAGGACCACTGCCCACAATGCCTGCCTGATATGTTTCAGATCCTGCTCGATCCTTATTCAAAGGCTAAAGTACCATTGATTCAGCACATATATAGTCGATATATAATGGCGTCATACATCACCAACCAATAGAAACTTTTTAAAAAATGTATTACAAACAACAGTGGGATAGTTAACAATTAAGATAAATACAAAGCAAGCATAATTAATCTGTATAAAATACTTAAAAGATACATATATGTGTATACAAAACATTTAAAAAATGTGTGTTAAATATATTAAAATCAATGTATTGGAGGTCTGTATTAGACTAAAAAGGAGAAAACATACCGGCAGCTACTAAAAAGTGCAGAAATAATGGACAGGATTGGGGGGAATTGGAGAATGGGAAGTAAGGATAGGAGGGATACATTAAAGGGGGGGCAGGAGGAAAGCGCAGGAAAAATAAATAATGCATAAAGAAGGGGAAGGAAAAAAAAAACACTGGGAGATAAAAAACATCTAAGAATTCATCCTGGTAGTGGGCGCCATTCTAGACCAAGAGCTTTCTTTCAGGCTACTTGTTGACAGAGCTACCAAAATATTTAACTAAAATGTAGGGCTCCTTTATCGGCCGAGTTCTTACCTCTCTACCAATGCTGGGTATCCATAGGTAACAGTATTCTACTGCCTACCATCCTGTATGGTGCCCCCATCCTCTCCTGTCTCAAAGAGGGGGAACTCAATAAAATTAATTTGCTTTATCACAATGCATCTCACTTTGCAGAGGCTTGTTAGCAAGAGGGAGTATCACTGCAATTTCCTTTCCATGCTTATCTGGCCCCCTCTTTAAATGAGGATTTACTTTGCCACTCTCTGCTTGGCCCACAAAATTATGTACTCCCCCCACCTTACCTCTCTCATGTCTCTTAGACAGTCCAGCTGAGCCCTCCAATCTTCCTACCACCCACTCCTCCAAATATAGAGATCTACAATGTCTACTGGCATGATGTCCTTTGCCTCTGTGGCTTCCAGGCTATGGAACAACAACCAGCTGATACTCTGGCCTGCTCTAACTTCAAGGCCTTTAAAATTTACCTCAGTGACCTACTCCTGAAGTATTGTCCATGTACCTGCCTGGGTTGAGGACCCTTGACAGCCTCTTAGGGATTGCTGCATTCAGCTACTAGCATTCCCTCCTCCCATCAGTGCTCTTTGCTTATTCGTTTCTGTTGTGTAGCCACAGCCCCTATATATTCTAGTGTCTGTATGTCAGTGATCTTTGCTTATTTATTTTCTGTTGTGCAGTCACAACCATTGTATATTCTAATGTTTTTGCTTATTTATTTCCGTTGTGCAGTCATAGCTATTGTAACCATTGTATATCCTAACTCCAGTTACGTGTTTGTTTTGATCTTTTGTAAACTGTCCTGTTTCTTCATTGTTGTTGCCATGGACAACCTACTTGATTTTTGTTGTTGACTCATGTGTTGACTCATGTATGTAATTAAACCTGGGTTGCCCCTGAAAATGGGACTCCTAGTCTCAGTGGGCCCACCCGGTCAACAAAATCCAAATAAATAAAATCTGAATGCCAAAAAAAGCTTGTATTTATTTATTTATTTCAAAAAGTGAGAAAAGACTAGTGTGCTGGTAGAGCATAAGACAGCGGAGTACTGTCAGATCAGGCTACAAAAACTGCCAATGGCATAATTTGCAAGCTAACTGAAATGAGAGTACAACAGTTTATTTATTTATTTATTAAAATTTGTTGACCGGGTAGGCCCACTGAGACAACAAAGTCCCTTTTTCAGGGGCGACCCGGAATTAATTACAGATAAGAGACACAAAAGCATACAATAGACAAAAATAGTACAGTTGCATTGCTTAGGTACATACATAGGTAGTAATATAATACACAACAGAGGAACCTGATACAAAGCAGATTGTGAGAAAAACATGACAGGACTCTTCACAATATTTCAGTTGTGCATTTATTACATAGGAAGCATACCTTATGGGAAAAGAAGTTAAAATATTGCTGTTTCCTACTGATTTAGTAAAAAAAAAAAAACATTTGCCATTGATCTTTAAGAAGATTTGCCTAACCTATCCTAGGACACTCAGACAGAGGCAATGGATTTCCCCTGCAAGGGAAATTCACTGTTTGGTGAAAAGTGTGAAGCACACATTAAGCGTGGGGCTTAATGTTAAGCTGCCACCCCTTTAAGAGCACTTAGAACCTGCATGTATCCATTTGTTGCACTGCCTGGCAGTGCCATGTATGCCTGTCAGTCAGAGTCTTTGTCAGTCTGGGGCTAGACCTCATGAAGAGAACATCTGCTGTACAGCAAATAAACCTGCTTTATTCTTTATTTCATGCGTCTGACTAGTTATTCGCATGGTCCAGATGGGGTCCTCACCAGCACCAGCAGCAACCGAAGGGTTTGGCAGGTGACAGAGAAGGTAAGGGGTCTTTTCGTGACAGACCAAATAACCAAAATGCCACACATGGTGAAGAATGCGGCTCTTCTTCTGTCCAGACCCCATCTCGCGTTGCCTGCATCACTGGATACCCCAAAGTCATCTACCCCAGTATGCCTGAACTGCTTGAATGCTATGTACAACACAGCCTCTGCTGCACAGAAGAAACTGATGAACTGTCTCCTGAACTATGTACAGCAGCTTGCAGCCCTCCTCTAACCTCGTTGACTATGGGGGAAAAAAATATTTTGTTCAGCATTGCTAGCCTACTGTTTAAGTAAAATTGCCAACATTTTATTTCTACTCGGTCCTAGAAACCCCACAGAACTGTGAACAATACAACCCCCCCCCCAAAGCAGCATCACCTCGTGGCAGGGCCTACGGAACGCCAGCTCCTTATGCTGTCTTCTCTCAGTGGGGACACAAAAAATAAAAAAAAAATAAATAAAGATGAAAGCAACAGATTTACCAGCCAACCCTCCCACTGAATTCCATGGCACAGAAAGCTGCTCCATGAAATAAAATAAAGCACAGGGCTCCATTCTGCCGGCCACACACAGCTCTCAGGCCAGCACCGAGGCTCCTCGCTCCCCGTCTCACCACAGTACAGCTCCCCATGAAGCACCAGCAAACAACCGTCCACAACTGCAGCTCCTGGACTCAACAGCGGCCCTACTCACAGCTGCCACAAGGGACTGTTACCTTGATCTCCCCCTCAGCTGCAAAGTACAGCATCGGAGTTCCATTCCCTCAGCAGGGCCTCAAACCGGAGTGCTCCCCACACAGCCGCAGCTCAGTTGGCTTCTCCAAAGGACCGCTACAGCTCTCGCTTCAGCTCCAGCACTAACAGCAAGAAGCGCCACTCCTCCCAAACATTCACCGATCTCCTCTCGCTCTTTGCGGCTGCTCTCCTGCTCCACAAGCCTCCTGCCTGCAACTCAGTGCTCCTCTCCCCACTCTGCCACGCTACAAACAGCCTTCCAGCATAACTGCAGCTCTCCTCTAGCTCTTGCGGCTGCTTGGAGCCTCTCATAGCCAGTCCTGCAAACTGAAGCCTCTGCTAGGTGCTCCCCGACTCTGCTGTTACAAAATCAGCTGCAGCTCGCTTCTGAAGCCAAAACGGAGCACTTCTCTCACCAAGCTGTTCTCTCCCGACTTCAGCATCCTCTTGCTCGAGTGATCTGCTCCCCAGCTCCTTGCTGCCTGCACATAAAGCTGCCCACTTGGCCACGATTCAGACAAGGGTTAATACCACTTCTGCAAATAAATTAATAATGTGAAAAAAAAAAACAAAATAAAAACACAGGAATTCTACCCAGGGCGAGCTTCCAATAAACAGGGCACAGCAAATTAATAAAACAGGACAGAAATAAATTAAAAGGAAAAAAAACAGGTTACAGGACAGGACTATAAATAAAATACACGGGGGGGCAGTAATCAAAGCACTGCAATGTAACAGCATAAGCCAAGCAGGGCACTAGAATAAGTAAAGGGATTGAGACAAAAGTAAATACACAAAGCACAACCCTGGGATATAAAGATAAGCAAAAGGCAAAAAAAAATGGAGGAGCCAAAGATAAAGACAATAAATAAAAAGGAACCTCTGCAGCTGTGGAGCACTCAAGCAATGCATTAAATAAATACAGAACTTTCACCAGTTGTGCCACTCACCACAAAACTCCCGCCATTTCAGTCTGGGGAGAAGGCAGCAGGGCGGCAATCGCCATTTTGAACATTGTTAGGCAGCCAGGCAGCCTCGTGGAAGAAATCCTCCATCTTGAGCACAGCAAAAACAACAAGACAGGAAGTGAACCTTGATCACCTTGCTGGCGGCCATCTTGCTACAGTCAGGCAGTCAAATGCCACAGGAACTGCATGTCACAGTTCGACGGCCATCTTGTGAAGGGCACAAATTGACCTCACTCCATTGAAAACAATGGGATTCCTATTGAAATGAATGGACACTGCAACAAAAAGCTGATTTTGCAACGAAACCTTTATTTAAATAACAAACAACATAGAATTTAGTGGGAGGTTCTTTATTAAGACGTCAATTGATGAACTTTGCTACAAAAATTTGTCATTTTGTCTACAAAAATAAATTTTCATCGGCACTTCATCTACAACACGACGTCCTGTCTCCTGCATGATGGCAACTCCTTCTCACCTGTATAGCCTTCGCTCAGTGAAACGAAGCTCATCTCCAACCACAATGTCTGATGATGACACAGATATGGGCACCCGGAGCATCTGGAGTCCTACCTTCACCCACCTCAAGGGCGTGGGGCTACAAAATCGAAACAATCCTCCATGACATCCAGTCTTCTATTTCTGCTCAAGGAGCACCAGCTATGCAAGCTATTCAAGATGACCTGGCCTACAATAAAACCATTGCACCACAGGCCACGGTCTATACCAGCCTACAACCAGTACCATTCTCAGCCTTGCCTCATGAAGATGCTGTCGACTGGCTGGAACACTTCCAAGCATGGATTTCCTTCAATGGTTGGACTGATCCCGTGCGCATCTCCAATGCCTTGTGCTTGCTTCTGAGAGGGACTGCTATTTCCTGGTTCAACGCACTTCCAGACCAAGTCAGAAGAGATACTGTCACCATGTACACCACCTTCAGAACCCATTTTATCCAAGCACATCCACCCTGGTTATTGGAGCAACAGCTATGGGAGCGCACCGTGCAACCCTCGGAATCTCTTGAAGCCTTCATTTTGGACATTGAGACTCAATGCAAATGTCTACAGAAACAGAGAAAGATCAAGTAACAGCCTTTGTCCAGGGACTGCCTCCTCAGTTATGTACCTATGTCATACAGCAAAAGCCAACCACCTGGACAGACACTATCCAAGCTGCACGGCTAGCTCAAGAGTCCATTTCAATGTTCCAGTCTGCCAGTGCTCAGGCACCCCAAACCTCATAACTGGCTGCACTTGCCACATGTCCAACAACAACAAGCAATGATTGACAAGCTTATTTCTACTGTCAGTACCTTACACATCAGCTCAACTGCATCCTCGGCAAATACTAATGCTATGCAACTACCTCAACAGCGACCGGATCCACCTTCGCCTTCCTGAGAGCCTGTGACTTGCCAGTGGTGTGGATTCAGGGGACACACTGCCGCTGTCTGCCGAAAGTTAAAATATTACCACAGGACTCAAGAGGACCACGGATGCCCACCACAGCAAAATCAACATGATAACCACAACTACTCTCAGGATCAGGGAAACGAGCGCCGCCCAACAGAGTAGGGGCTTTTGTTGGGCAGGGGAACACAGCAACTGACTGCCCCTCTGACTCTCGCAATTCAAACAAAACACTTCCTCCAACTGCGAACTCTGGCACACTCTCACTTCCAGGAGCAAGGGTACCTGTCATCCGATCACCTCTGCTAGCAAACTACGTACCTGTAACCATCGGAGATTGGTCTACGCATGTCTTGGTCGACACTGGAGCAGAAATACCAGTTATCAATAGCAGTATTCTAAACAACCAAGCTATTCGTCACATACCTAATGTCTCTCCAGCCGACATAAAGTACATTATCACAGCAAGTACAGCTACAGTACCTATCACAGGCATGGTCCATCTCAAGTTCCACTTTGGCTCACAGCCAGCTACTGTCAAGTTTTATATAGTGCCTGATCTTCAACCTGTAATAATTCTAGGCCTGGACTTTCTCAAAACTCACAAAGTCCTCCTAGACTTTTGCCTCAAACAAACTGTCGCTAGATCCTCGGAGGCAACTCTCAGCTATAGACTCAGTCACTGTGCCTCTTCAGTTGGAAATGGTTTTGATTGCCAAGATTCGAGGTGAACCACTTCCACAAGGTGTTGTTGGCATCGTCACAGGATCCCCCGTGCTGCATTTGTCAGGTATCCTTCCAGGAAATACCTTATCGGTGGTGCAAGATGGCGCAGTCTTCCAAAAATGCTGCAACTTCACAGATGAGCCAGTGGTCATTTTAAAGGGTGCCAACATCGGGAAGTTTGTCTGCTTGTCTTCAGGGGACCAGCTTCATCTCATGCAAGAACCTCAGCCTGGTTCCACCAACTCCACTCCTGTCAATACTATCATGACCACTCCAACTTCAACAGAGTTACCCCTCAGTCAGCATCTATCCTCTTCCAAACTTCCAGCATCTCCAACAGAAAAGCAGCAACTTTTGCAATTCCTGGAAAATTACCCGGATGTCTTTGTTGGTTCAGATAACAAGCTCGGATGCTGTGATATCCTGCAACACACCATCGAAGTACAGCCCAACCAGAAACCAATCCATCAGCAAGCCTACAAAGTGGGACATAACCAGAAACAAGTACTCGAGGACATAATCAATGACATGCTTGACCAAGACATAGTCGAAGAGTCTACAAGCCCCTGGGGTGCACCTTGCTTGCTGGTGGTAAAAAAGGACAAAGGGTATCATTTTGTGGTAGACTACAGAAAACTCAATACCTACACGGTGCAGGATGCTCATCTCTTGCCTACAACCGAAGATGCTTTAGAGAGTCTTGGTGCAGCCATTCCTGCTTACTTCACCACTCTAGACCTTCAGAGTGGGTTCTACCAAGTTTCAATTGATCCAGCTTCTCATCCATACACAGCATGGTGCTGCCACTTGGGACTTTTCCAGTTCAAACGTCTGCCTATGGGTCTTCGGAACAGTCCAGCCACATTTCAACGTGTTATGGAAGCCGTACTATGTGGGTTGTCGTGGAAGTCTTGCCTAGTCTACCTGGATGATGTGATTGTCTTCAGCAGGACTTTGCCAGAGCACCTCCAACATATCCAAGAAGTGTTTGAACGTCTCAGACAAGCCAATCTCAAGCTTCGCCCAGAAAAGTGTTGTTTTGCTCAGCATCAGATTCATTACCTGGGACATGTGGTCAGTTCTCAAGGCATCTCTCCAGATCCAGACAAGCTCTCAGCAGTCAAAGACTATCCAGAGCCTAACAATCTCAAAGACCTTCAAGCTTTTCTGGGCTTGTCTGGCTACTACCGAAAGTTCATTTGCAACTACGTCAAGATTGCAGCTCCACTGTACGCCCTCACCAAAAAGGGGTGTGACTATATTTGGACTTCTGAATGTAAAGAGGCCTTTGACACCTTAAAACAAAACCTAATCTCTTCTCCAGTATTGGCCTACCCAAGGTTCGACCAACCATTCAAGCTGTACTCAGATGCTAGTTCCTTTGCAGTGGGCGCTGTGCTCTGTCAAATTCAAGATGGAACAGAATGAGTTGTCTCCTATGCTGGGTGCTCACTTTCCTCCACTGAGCAGAACTATGACATCACAGAGAAAGAATGTCTAGCCATGGTATTTGCCGTGAAGAAATTTGACTGCTACCTTCGCTACTCCTCCTTTACAGCTATCGTTGATCACTCTGCCCTCAGATGGTTATTTGAAATGAAGGAGCCAGTAGGCAAGTTTGCCCAATGGGTCGCCATGCTGCAATCCTACAACTTTGAAATTCAATACAGACCAAGTCGATTTCACTCAAATGCTGATGGTGTAAGCCGGAGACGACATCCCTCTGCATCCTTCTCAACAGATGAAGAATCCTGCTTTCAAGCTGTTCCCTTCCATGCCACAGATGTGCTTCCTGTGGACACAACTACAGCACCTCAAGTTGCTTTGCTGCTCCTTACTGCTTCTACAGAGAGACACACAAATCCTCAGTTACTGCAAGCAGCGAAAGAGCTTCTCATCTCCTCTACATCTGATTTGTCCCTTGCAACTGTTAAAACGCAACAAAGAACTGATACTCAATTTACAGACATAATCTCCTACTTAGAGTCTGGAACCTTACTGCAACAAAAGCAACATCGCCAAGATGTACTTTTCCTTGCTTCGCAGTACTTCCTCAATGACGGTGCGCTCTTTCACATTTGGACCAAGGAAGGCAAGGGTTATCGCATGGATAGAACTCATGTACAGCTAGTTGTGCCAGCCTCTCTCATCCCTCAAGTTCTTCTCTCCACTCATGCCTGTCCACTCTGTGGAGGTCATATGGGAATACACAGAACTCTGGAAAAGACAAGGCTTCACTTCTTTTGGCTACACATGAACAGGGACATTGTCCAGTTCATAAAATCCTGCCAGCCCTGCTCCCAGAGAAAGCCTCCTGCCAAACCAACAAAGGCGCACATCATCCCCATGCCTGTAGCCAATGAACCATTCCAAAGAGTCAGCACTGACATTCTTGGGCCCTTACCAACATGCTCTGACTCTGGTAACAAATGCATCCTTGTCTTCGTGGACTACCTGATGAAGTATTTGGAGCTCATCCCCCTAAGAGACATTAAAGCTGCCACTGTGGCAAGTGCCTTTCTCAACACAGTCATTTGTCATCATGGTACCCCATCGTACCTACATTCAGACAGAGGCACTAACTACCTGTCCACCGTTGTACGAGAAACTTGCAAACTTCTCGACATAAAAAAGACACACACCACAAGTTACCATCCACAATGCAATGGACAGAGTGAAAGAATGATGTCTACCATTCTCCGCACACTCTCCAAGTATCTGGATGAGACTCACGACACCTGGGACCGGTTTGTTCCCTTTGTGCAGTTTGCATACAATACCAGCCCTTGTGTCGACAGCACAGAATGCACCCCTTCTTCTTAGTCCATGGACGTCATCCAAGAACTCCACTGGACAGGGATCTCTCACTGCTAGAGGTGCCCAAGTCAGCTTCTTCTTTCATTATCCCTCTTCTGGAACAGCTGGAACTTGCCCGACGAGTTGCAACCACCACGTTGGGCCAGAGAAAATCGGCAATGAAAAAAATGTCTGCAGTCAAGGCGCATGAGCCTTCATTCTCTGTTGAGGACATTGTTTATTTGAACTGACCTGTTCTTGTCCCGGGTGCCACCAAGAAACTGCTTTGCCCCTGGACTGGTCCCTTCTACATCGTATAAAAGCTTCCTCCGGTCCATGTTCATCTGCGGCGCAAGTTGGATGGCAAGCTGGTACACAAAAAAGTCCATATAAACTGACTAAAGCATGGGTACCTGAATAACAACCTTCCAGATGACCCCAGTCCTCCCAGAAATAAAGCTGCCCTTGAGCCGGCCATCCTCTCTGAAGTTGAGATCCCTCTGGACAATCTGCATCTAGTTCCTACAGCTCCTCCCACTCCTGACACTCTCCAGCCGGATTCCATTTTACCAGATGATTTGCCTGGGACTTTCTCTTCTTCTTCTCAACCTTTTTCTTCTCAGGACTCTCTTCTACACACCACAGTGTACCAGATCAAGAAGATCTTAAGAAAGAAGTTTGTTAATGGATCCTGGACTTACAGAATAAAGTGGTGTAGATTCGATAGTGGGTAGAACTCCTGGGTCGCTTTTAACGACCTGACCCCCCTCCTGTCAGGAACTAGTGCAATCCATGCATGCCTCCATTCCCACTGACCGGAAAAGTCGATGGAGGTCTTGAACTTTTGTTACTGGACTCAGTGTGTTTTGGGACTAATTCATTTTCTAGTTTAACTGTTTTGCAGTAAATATCTTGTTGTACCTCTCTCCTTGGACCTGTTGCTGTGGTACTCTTTACCTGCATTAACACTTTTTCACCTTAGGAATGTTTTACATGGACAGTCCATCTGTGTGTTATGCAACTGTTAATAAAGTCTGACCTGCATTCTGGGTACCCTCCTGCTGCTACCCTTCCCTCTCTTTCCTTTTCCTTCCCCCACACTTTAGCGCTTGTGGCATGACCAAGTCTCAAGTACTATTGTGTTTCCCTCCTCTCTGGTGCTACTCTGACTGGTCCCCAGTGTAGTCCAGGTTCTTCCTCCCCCCCCCCCAGCGGAGTTCTGTTTGTCAACATAATGCCTTGTAAGGCATGAAAAAATGTTTTAGCCTTAAAAATTTTTCTTAGAACCTGTTATAAATTTATTGCTTGTTCGAGTGGTGCTCACATTCACTGTACCGGCGGTGATGTGAAGCACACATTACGCATGGGGCTTAATGTTAAGCTGCCTCCCCTTTAAGAGCACTTAGAACCTGCATGTATTCATTTGTTGCACTGCCTGGCAGTGCCATGTATGCCTGTCAGTCAGAATATTTGTCACTCTGGCAACAGTTCTGGGAGCGAAAGTTCTTTAAATTTGATGGACTGCATCTGACTAAAGAGGGAGTCAGTGCATTGGGGCAGAAGTTTGACGTCTTTGCAGAATATTTAAACTAGCAAATGGGGAGAGGGGTGCAGCACCCCATACGTCGAATGGGAAGAACACCCTTCCCCCCTCAGCTAGTGGTCAAACAGGAATTCAGCGTGTTTGCCGTTCATTTGCATCACCAGGTAAGAAAAAAGGTTTGTCTCCCCATACGATGCACAGGGGTAATGCCAAACTTCACTCAACAACTAACACACCAAAATCTGGCCAATGGAAAATCATGTACACAAATGCTCACAGCCTGGGAAATAAGATCCCAGACCTGCAGGCAATAATGTCAGAGGCTAAACTGGACATAGTAGCAATTAGTGAGACGTGGTTTACCAGTAACCACACTTGGGAGATTTCAGTACCTGGCTATGTATTGTTCAGAAGAGACCAGAGGTGCAAAAGGGGGAGGAGTGGCCTGTATGTTAATGAAAATATCAAAGCTACAGAAATTCAGAATACACATAAGGAGCCAGAAGAACTGTGGGTCACCCTGGAAACAGGAAATGGGACAGCCATAAGAACTGGGGTTGTCTACAGGCCCCAGACCAGAGGGAGGACATAGACACATTACTGTTAGAAGATATACAAAACATGACAGCTAAAGGGGAGGTTCTGATAATGGGAGACTTCAACATGCCAGATACAGATTGGTCAATACCAGCAGGAACATCTGCCAGAACTAGACTCATAGTGGATTCCCTGCAGGGGGAGGGCCTCAAACAACTGGTACAGCAACCCACAAGAGACAGGGCTATCCTAGATCTAGTACTGACTAACAAAGAAGGGATCACAGATCTCCTGGTAGAAGGTCACCTGGGAGCCAGTGACCATCACATGGTATGGCTCAATTTGGCTACTACATCTAAATCATCCCATTCCAAGGCAAAAATATGGGACTTCAGAGGAGCTGACTTTGATAAGATGGCCAACAGAGTCAAGCTAGCCCTGGCAAAAAGAAACACAGGTGAGGAGGTACAGGCAAAGTTGGCAAGCATTAAGGATACAATACTTGAAGCAACATCCCATTGTGTTAGACAGAAAAGGAAGTGCAAAAGAAGAAGGAAACCACTTTGGTTCTCAAATACAGTAGCAGAAAAGGTCAGAGCCAAAAGGCTGGCCTTCAGAAAATATAAGGGAACACAGCGGGATGAAGATAGGGAGGCATACCAAACTGCCCTAAGGGAAGCAGGTAAGGCAGTAAGGCAGGCAAAGTTCCAAACTGAGGAAACACTAGCACGAACAGTAAAAGAAGGTGACAAGACTTTCTATAGATACATTAGTGAAAGGAGAAAGTCCAGAGGGGGTATTGCTAAGCTTAATGGAGAAAAGGGAGCATGTGAGGAGGAGGACCTGTAAAGGCATCTATCCTAAATAGATACTTTTGCTCAGTATTTACTGAAGAGAAGGTAGGGCAGGGCCCACAGCTCAGCATCATGGACACAGCGGGAGGGAGGTGAGCACTACTCCCTTCACAAAGAAAGGGTCCTACAAGAGCTTGCAAGCTCAGGTGGATAAGGCAATGGGACCTGATGGCATACATCCCAGGGTACTTAAGGAGCTAAAGGAGGAACTAGCAGAGCCATTAGCAGAATTGTTTAGTGAGTCTCTGAGCACCGGAGAGGTCCCAGAAGACTGGAGAAGGGTTCATGTGATCCCACTCCACAAGAGTGGTAGCAGGGAGGAGGCGGGAACTACAGACCGGTCAGTCTTACCTCAGTAGTGGGCAAGATTATGGAGGCACCCTTAAGGAAAGGATAGTGCAACACCTGGAATCCATAGGGCACAGGATCCAAGACAGCATGGGTTTACAAAGGAAGGTCCTGTCAAACTAATCTCATAGATTTATTTGACTGGGTAACCAGAGTGGTGGACCAAGAGGGAGCAGTTGATGTCGCTTACCTTGACTTCAGCAAAGCTTTTGACACTGTTCCACATAGAAGATTGATAAATAGCTAGTAGGCTCGGGTGGGTCAGAAGTTGGTCAACTGGGTGGCAAACTGGTTGACTGGCAGAAAACAGAGAGTGGTGGTAAATGGTATACAGTCAGAAGAGATGCAAGTCACAAGTGGGGTACCTCAGGGATCAGTCCTGGGGCCAGTCCTATTCAACATCTTCATTAGTGACCTGCAGATGGACTAGAGGGTAAGGCTTGTCTGTTTGCAGATGACACCAAGATCTGCAACAGAGTAGATGATCCAGATGGGGTGGCAGAATGAGAAGAGATCTGAATAAACTAGCAGAATGGTCAGAAGAGTGGCAACTGGGATTTAATGCAAAGAAGTGCAAAATCATGCACATAGGGAAGAGAAACCCTGACGCCACTTATAGGCTGGGAGGAGTTGCTAGCAGTCACAAAGGAAGAAAGAGACTTGGGCATCATCATCACTGATGACCTAAAATCATCCAAGCAGACCTCTAAGCAGTAGGTAAGGCTAGGGGGTGTTAGGGTGTATTAGTAGGGTATCACAAGTCGTAAGAGGGAGGTAATAATCCCTCTGTACAAGACATTGGTTAGGCCCCATCTGGAGTATCATGCAGTATTGGAGGCCACACCTTCACAAGGACATTAACCAAATTGAGGCAGTCCAGAGAAGGGCAACCAAAAATGGTGCAGGGACTGCATCAGAAGACATATGAGGACAGATTAACGGAGCTCAATATGTATACCCTTGAGCAAAGGAGGGAGAGGTGATATGATCGAGACATTTAAACACCTTAAGGGCATAAACAAGGTGAAAGAGTCTAACATGTTTAAATATAAGAAAAATAGCAGGACAAGAGGACACAGCATGAGATTAGAGGAGGCCGATTAAGGGGAATGTGAAATTCTTTTTCACAGAAAGGGTGGTAGATGCATGGAATGGCTTACCACAAGAAGTGGTGGCTATGAATACAGTGCAGGGCTTCAAACAGGCATGGGATAGGCATAAGGGAGCAATACAAATGACTATGAATAGATAGGTCACTGACAGAGCAAAGGCTGATGGCACATTTATAAGGTAGAAAAAGAAATGGGCAGACTGGATGGGCCTTGCGGTCCTTATCTGCAGTCAACTTCTATGTTTCTATGTTTCTATGTGTCTGGAGCTTGTCCTCATGAAGAGAACATCTGCTGTACAGCAAATAAACCTACCTTATTCTATATTTTATGGATCCGACTAGTTATTCGCATGGTCCAGATGGGGTCCTCACCAACAGCACCAGCAGCACCAGCAGCAACCGAAGGGTTTGGCAGATGACAGAGAAGGTAAGGGGTCTTTTAGTGGCGGACCAAATAACCAAAACGCCACAAAAGTCAGAGGCTTACATGAAAAAGTTTGATGAATACAAAATCACCTACAGGAGCAACACTGAGAAGAAAAAAGGTCTCCACTTCCTACGGGTCTTCTGCAGGGGGAGGTAGAGGTAGGGGATACTTTCCCCATGCCTACATTACCTATGACTTCCCTCCACAGGGGTTTATTCAGAGGTAGGGGCGGAAGGGCCACTGAGAGTGCAGTTGCACAATCCGCCCCCAAGGAGAATCTTAAGCAGAACCCCTGACAAGTCAGCATAGGTCACCCCCCCATTGCCAGTGGGGGGGCAGGGAGGCTGGCTCACTATTTTCAGAATTGGTCAAAAATGACCACAAGACAAATGGGTTCTGGAAATAGTGAGTCAGGGTTTGTCCCTGCATTTCAGAAAATTCCCAAGACTGCAAAATCACAAGGGTTTTCACCCTCACACTCCAGCAGAAAGACTCATGTTGGAGATGGAGGTAAAAACATAGCTGCACACAAATGCAGTGGAAAAGGTACATTCCTCTCAATGGGGAAAGGAACGTTACTTAACATACTTCCTGACATACAAGAAAAAATGGGGAATGATGATCCATTTTAGACCTGAGATATCTGAAAAAAACACTTAACAAAGGAAAAGTGCAAGATGGTAACATTGGGCTCAGTCATCCGTCACTGAAAACAGGAGACTGGTGGGATCACTAGATGTGAAAGATGCCTATTTTCACGCACCAGTCAGGCCCAGTCACAGAAAGTACCTCAGATTCAGGATAGGGAATTACCATTACCAATTCAGAGCCCTTCCCTTCAGCCTATCCTCAACATCAAGGGTGTTCACAAAGTGCCTAGCTGTAGTGGCAGCACATTTACGGAGGCAAGGGGTGGTAGTTTTTCCCTACCTGGACGACTGGCTGGTTTCTGGCAAATCATACCAGGAGGCCAAGCCCTCCCTTCTTATGACACAAGGCACCCTAGAGGACCTGCACTTCCTCATAAATGTACAAAAGTCACAATCAGACACTGTTCAGGTTCTGGATTTCATAGGCACAGAACTGGATACCCTGCAGGGGAAAGCATTCCTCCCTCAAGTAAGGGTGGCAAATCTGACTGCAACTGCAAAATCCTTCAAGGCAGGTTAGCACAGACCTGCAAGAGATTTCCTGTGCTTGCTGGGTCACATGGTATCGTCTACTGCAGAGGTGCTAGATGCCAGGTTCCAAATCAGAGATATCCAGTACCACATGGGGAACTATTGGTCCCAAAGGTGGGTAACACTTTCAAAACTAGTGCCAGTCACAAAGTCCCTGCTACAAGCACTAGTATGGTGGAAGGAGGAATGCAAATTCAGAGGGAGTTCCCTTCCTTCAGCAATCACTGATAGTCATACTCACAACAGATACCTCCCTCCTTGGCTGGAGTGCCCATCTGGAGGACCTCACTGTAAGTGGCATGCAAAGTACACAGGAGACTCAGGAGCACATACATCTCCTGGAGCTCAGGGCAGTGTACCTGGCAGCAGGCATTTTTCTGCCACATCAGCGGTCAGTCTGTCCTCATCAGGACAGACAATACCACAAATGGGGAGGAACAAAATCTTCAAAATTGTGCACAGAAGCAATGAAGATCTGGAACTTAGCACACTCCTTGAAGGTCCAGCTTTCTGCAGTACACCTGCTAGGGAAGGACAGTGTTCATTGTGCTGGCAGATTCCATGAGCAAGATCAGTCAGGAAACTTATGAATGGACACCGAACCAGCAGGTGTTGGCGTTAGTGTTCAGAAGGTGGGGTGCACTAGAGATAGACCTGTTTGCATCTTGGGTAAACAATCAGCTTCTGTTGTTTTGTTGCAGATCCCCATTGGTGGGTACAGTTCCAGAGGATGCTGTACTACTCAACTAGTCAGGGAAGTTTCTATATACCATCCCACCCTTACCACTTTTGCTGAAAGTACTTCTGAAACTGAGAAGAGAGTCAGCAACAGTGATTATCATAGGTCCAGACTGGGCCAGGCAGATCTGATACTCCCTGCTCCTGTCCCTGTAGAGAAGACATGCTATTAACCTGCACCTGAAATGCAGTCTGTTGACATTGTGTCAGAGCAGGATAACATTCCTAAACCCAAGAACTATGCGTTTCAGAGCATGGTACTTGAAGACCTAGAGTTCTCAGAACTAAACCTTTCTCAAAAGGTTATGGAAGTGCTTAAGATTTTCAGGAAACCAGCAACAATAAACACCTGTGCCTCAATGTGGAAAAGATTTTCCCTTCTGTGTTTTTCTAGACAGCTCAGCCCATTGTGGGCGAGAGTAGTTTCAGTTCTGGACTACCTAGTCCACTTCCAGTCCCTGAGCCTCAGGCCCTCAACCCTGAAGGTTCATTTGGCAGCAGTGTCAACGTACACTTTGGCTGGCATGGACAGGTCAGTTGCCTCCCAGCCCATTTTCAATAAGGTCTTCAAAGGGATTAATCACCTGTACCCTCCAGTAAGGGATCCTGTCTCCCCCATGGGACCTTAATCTGTGCATTGCCCAGCTGACTGAGGCTCCTTTTGAGCCTATGACAGCTCCTGCTTTGAAGTATGTCACCTGGAAAGTCTTCCTGATAGCACTGACATCTGCTAGGAGGGTGAGTGATCTGCAAGCCCTCTGCACATATTCTAATTATATTATATTGCACCGTGACAAGGTAGTCCTAAGGACTAATAGAAAATTCCTCCCTAAAACAGTGTCTGAATTTCATCTGAATCAGTCAGTTACACTTCTAGGTTTTTTTTTACAGCAAAATGCAGCTCAGGAGAACAAAAACCGCAGTCTGTGTTAAAGAGAGCTCTGAGCTACTAAATGGACCATACAGGGAATATATGGTCCACTAATTCCCAGCTATTCGTCACCTGTGGTGAAGTAGGGAGAGGTAAACCAACATCCAAGAGAACTGTTATGGCAAAGCTGGCAAGCTACCACCTAATGGCCTTAGGGCCCACTCCACAAGGGCACCTCTGCCTCTATGGCAGCATCAAGAGATGTTTCCCTGCAGGACATTTGTAAAGCAGCCACCTGGAAAACAGTAACACTTTCACAAAGCACTGCTGTCTGGACATGCAACCCTGAAGGGATGCCAGCTTTGGCACTGCTGTCTTGCAGAACCTTTTCCCTAAATAAGCTCTGTACCCAGCCTCTCACGGTCTGCAGTTATCAAGCATAAGTGAGGGATTCCTGGGGTCTTAAGAAAGATTACTCACTGTAGTAATGTTGTTTATTCAAAGGAATCCCTCACTATGTTTAACAATCCCTGATCCCTACCTCCGCTCCCAGAACCTGGCAAAAGGTTCACACAAGAATCTGTTCTTTCTGTTTGCTTGAGCATTATATGTTACAGTGCCTTTACAACTGATACTCAGTGATCTCAGCTATTTAAATTTTTCATAACATTTTAAAATTGTTCCGCCATTTTGAAAAAAATTGAAACTTATGAATTCTGTGGATATATTTTTGATAGCCAGTAAGTTAGTTTAGTGGTCATTTCTCACCCTAGCTTTAGAAATAAATCTGCTGCTAGAATGCGAAGGTGAGCATGATCACACAGTAGTTTGAATTTCATTCTAAGATTCTCTAATTAGCACAACACTCTAAGCTCTGGGGCAATTCACTCCAGGGGAACAAAGCAGTTAAGCATAGTGAGGGATCCCTTTGGAAGAAACAACATTACTGTAGTGAGTAATTTTTTTCTTTTCACTCCTCCCCTGTCCCAGACCCACCACCATGTAAACTCAAAGGGTACCAGATCCCTAGTTTGGGATTTTTTTATATGCTGTACCAAGCTGATGAAACAATTTGTGTCTGTCAGATGTGTCAAGCGCAAGTTAATTGGGGGAAAAAAGGGCAGCCACCTAAGCACTGGTGGGCAACATACATTTGAAGTCCAGACACCTGTTACACAGGATTCAGCTCCAAAAAGAAGCTGGAGCAGGGAGTCCTTGTTCCTTATCATCAGCATTTGTGAAAGCATCCAGAAGTGTCAGGCAAATAGTCCCAGTGTAGGGAGGGCTGAGTGAGGAGGACTAATACAGAGATGAGGAATCTGTGGTACTACCTAGCAGTGGTCATAGCTGCAATAGTGGCTTGAGTAGTACCACCCAGAGGCATCAAATCACATCAACCTCAGTGCAGAAAACACCCCAAATCACTGCTTTCATTCAAGCAGTGCCCATGAATCCCCAGGAGTCAAATACTACCCCCCGTCATGCTGCTACATGGAATCCTTATGTTTGGTAGCCTAACTCCCAGAAAGATGCAGCCTAAGGTGCATAGCATGTTCTAGCATCATGCCAAATACCCACCCAGTCATGCTGTTGCACGTGAACTGAATACAGCAACCACTGAAATTCTGGCAGTTGATCAGCTGCTATTCTCTTCTATGGAGAATATGGGATTTAGAAGGTTGATGGTACTTGCTCGTCCCAAATGGCAGATTCCCTCAAGAACTTCTCCACACATTCCATTCTTGTACTTTGTGGGACAGTATCACACACTCTAATCCATGACCTGCTGTATCTAGCATCGTCATGCATACATCTCATTATGGATATGTGGACCAGTGGCCAAACAGCTGGTAGCTCCAATCTATGCATTACAGCACATTGAGCACATATACCTGTTGTAGTATTTGACTCTGACCTGGGGAAAAATTGTACTAAGCCCAACTGCGATGGAGGCAACACTCTGAGTACTCACCGGCATGCCATGCTGGAAATGAAGAGTGTAACTAGGTTACGCACAGGTCAGAAAATGCTAGAACTGCTTCTGACCAAGATTGATGAGCGGTTGCACCCCCATTCACTGAAAGTGGGTTTCACTGTGAGTGATAATTGCTCATATGTGTGAAATATTAGCGAGTGGGGGTTTTTCAAGGTGCCATGCCACCTGTCACACTGTTATATTCTCGGTGTGCAGGAGTTTTGCATATCCGGATATCAAATCCATGTTGATTGTGGCCCATCAGATCTGTGCCCACTTTGCCCATTCTGAAAAGGTCCATGACCATCTCAGGCATCTTCAGATCCAGAACAAACTGCATCAGCAGTGTGTGAAGCTGGGAATCATCACCAGATGGAATGCAATGCTGTACGTGATTGAGCACTTGTACAACCAAGCAGTACAAAGCCGTCTCTGAATATCTGCAATTGCATACAAGCCATGACAGTGCTGGAGTATCCAAGTCTCTGACAACAGACCAGTGACAACTAGTGAATTGGCTGATATGATTCTAAGGCCATTCAAACATGCAACACAGACAGTGAATGCAGACACTGCCTATATCAGTCAGGCTATCTGGTCTATGTGAGTGCTGTGGCAGACACTGTTGAATGTACCGCAGGTGTTGGAGGCAGATAGCGATAGGGGAAGCTGTGCCTTAATGGAACACATGCTGCATGTCTTGGACTGCAATACTCATTTCTGGCATTCTGAAGTCTGCAGATTTTGGGATGCTATCATGCTGGACTCACGTTATAAACATGGCCTGTATTCAAGATGGGTGTGATCAGGTCCTAAATTTAACCGATCTACTAAGAAGGGTACATGGGGCACAGTTGTTAAAGTCCCAGTTATCTAAGGCACAACATGAAACTGAACAGAGACAGGGTGGTGCTACCACCTCACGTGGTAAACGGGCTGAGAAAACATGTAAGGTAAAAGAAACAAGCATTTGTCAGTGTTGAATATTTGCTTGCATGTTGTTTGAGATAGGGTTTGGTTGTGTTTTAGAGAAGGATGAAGGCAGAGCAGTATTATAGTAAGAGAGAGTTTGCAATGGAGTCAGTGAGTAGTAATGACTGTCACTTTAGCTATAGATGGCCATATTTATATTTTAATTTAGTTTATTTTAACTTATTTTCATTGTCTTTTAATTTGTTAAGTTTGTCTAAGTAGTCTAGTCCAGCTGGTTTGCAGAAGTCGGTCGTTGAGATCAGGTACTGAAGCCAGAATTTAGCATTTTAGCGTTCTAGTGTCTAATAGGGTTATCGAGTCTTCAGTGTGTGAAGCACCTTCAGAATGTGAATTACTAAGTAAAGTCCCAAGAGTAACAGAGTAACAGAGGAACTGCATATAGTTTGGGAACTACGAACTGCATCTGGTCTGGGAACTGCAAATTACGTGTTATATATTTTCTACATACTTTTTAGTTATTGTTATGCAGTGGAAACCTGGTACCATATGCCAGTAAATCAGTATCGGGATCCAGAGCACCATTTTGAACTTACCGTTTGTTTTGTTTGACCTACTGGCTTGTTGGTCATGCTGTGCCCTGGAGCTGTGACTTTGGAATTGAGGCTGGCCTGGTGTGGACTGGTGGAGCCCCCTCGTTGGATGGCTTGCATCGTCGATGAATGAGGAGCTTTACCTGAGGAACCACCGAGAGGAATCTAAGACCTGAGGAGCTGCAAAAAGGGAGGATGCTGTAACTTGGGTAGTTTGCAGGGATCAGTTACCGAGGGTGATTGTTGCTTGGTTGCATGAGGGCTGTGTCTGAGGGGGGCCCTGGCCCACTGTTCGAAGCTGGTTTGATTGGAGTGGACACCTGGTTCTGGCACTGTCTGCTGGATTTGGAGCACAGTTGTCATAAGGTCACTGTTGCTTCTCTTTGATGCAGGAGTGTTGAGCCAGGTGGTCTTATCTGGCTGTAAATCTTGAAGTATATCCATCTGCTGAAGGAGCAAGGTTTGGGCCTGCCGGCTAAATGGTGTGGCTGAACCTGGTTTCCTGCTACGGAGGTGGCTGGATTGGGAGGGAGCCAAACCATAGCTGGGCAGGTAAGTGGAGAACATCATTGTCGAGAAATAAGAGAGTGGAATAATACTATTTTCCCGGAGACTGGTTGGAAGGGACACTGTTGGAACTATGCGAGCTATGCAGGTCAAAATGATATCTTTATCTCTTAAAAATACAACGGTGCAATACAGTGTTGATTTATCCATTTAACAGCCATAGAACCTTGATTGTGGATGATGAGAGTGTCCATCTTTGAGCAACTAATTTTGGTTATTGACTTGGGGGGTGAAAGCCTCCATAGTCCTGAAGAATTTCAGAATAGGAACTGTGGCAAGACTGTTTCTCTTTAGCAAATTTATCAGCTGGACTTTTCCACATAAACTTTCTTTTATATTTTATTTTGTGGGATTGTGAATTAAATTTGTATTTGTTATTAGTTAATACATGAAGGTATTTTATAACTGGTTTCTTTATCTGAATTTGGGAGGCTACTGTTTAGAGGGTGTTTAGTGTCAGGTGTGTGTGTATAAGTTTGAAAGGTGTAGAGTGTAGGTAATAGAAAGTTTTATTTAAGTATAATAGTTCAGTAGATTTAAGAGAGGAAGTACTGTGTGTGTATTAAAGGGTGTGAGTGTAGTGAGTGTGGGCAGGATGATGGATAGCAGTGTGGGGGGGGAGTGAAAATGTGTTGGTCTTGTTCATAGGTGGTCAGGCACTACACTCCTGCCAGACTCAGGGACTTTTGACCGTTTGACATCCCCCCTTGGCACCTGAGGTATATGCGTGCTGTAGGGTGTTGGGGATAGCTGGAGGGGGGAAGACAATGGTCTGCTGGGCCTGATGGGGTTGTGGAGGGGAGCTGATGGATTGGGGTGGTGAGGTGAAGGAGACTCCCTGGGGTGAAATGGGCTCAGGAAAGGGGTTCTTCCTACCTGGTTCCCATACCCAAGGGCTGCACAAGTGGTGGACAAGCAGCTGGACCTGCCTCGTCAATCTGTCCTTCTTGTGTGGTGTTGTGCAATGCCAAGTCTGTCAAAAACAAGATGGCACTCATGGCCTTGTGGGAACAACTGACGTGGCTTGCAACACCGAGACCTGGCTGGATGATATTACTGGTCCTATATTGGAGGCAGCAATTCTGGCTGGGTATTCAGTGATACACCGCATGAGAAAGGATCGAAGGGGTGAGTGGGGGGTTGCCATCAGTTTTAAGTTGGAGCTGGGTCTTGTGGACATACCAGTGGGTGAGACCAGATCCTTTGAATGCCTAGTGGCTGCAGATGTAGAATGCAGGATCCTTCTCATCTGCTCCCCCCCCCAGGCAATGGGAAGGAATTCCTGCAGGAAGTCGCGGACTTCGTTGTCGACCTGGTGCTGGAGTCTCCCAGATGGATAATTTTGGGCAACTTCAATGTCTAGGTCAATGACGAACTCTCGCAATTTTGTCAAGACTTCCTCCAGTTGATGAATTCATTGGACCTCACACATGTGATTACCACTGCAACACATATTCAGGGGCATTCGTTGGACCTGGTCTTCCTACTCAGTATTGAGGCCTCTGGCCTCATGGTGGAACCAGTTATCTGGTTGGACCACCATACCATAAGATTCAGCTGTGAAGCACCCCTAATAGACCTGCCCCTATGGAGTTGGTCCGATATCGTCCTTTGAGTGGTTTGGCCCCAGATGATCTAATGGAGATACTGGGCCTCTCAGGTGTGATGAGTGCACGTGAAGAGCCTGGGGGAGCTGGTACTGGCCTATAATAGGACAGTGACTAGTGCCCTCGACTCTAGCTCCTGTCCTGTTCGTCCCCTCTCCCTTTGCCCAAAGATTCAATGATTTGATGAGACTCTGAATGAGATGAAGAGAGCGGGTTGAAGGTTGGAGCGGTGCTGGAGGAAATCCTGCTGGGTAGATGGCAAGCTTGGACTGATGGTCTATTTGAGGACCATCACTCGGTGATCTCTCCTGTAAGAAGGCAGAGTTCCTGTCCAGGGAGACTGCCACAGCAGGAAACAGACTAGCTCAGATCTTCCAGACTGTGAACAGGTTATGATGAGTTTGCTCTGTTTTTTTGGTGATAAGATTGCCACTATCAGATCGGGAATCCTGTCAGCACCCTTAAATGGGTATTGTGGTGTGTGGCCTGAGATTGCAAGCACCCAGACTGTCTGGTCCAATTTTAGCCAGTTGGAGAGCATGGATGTCATGAGGGTCATTCAGGAACTGCGTCCCACCTACTGTAGTCTGGACTTGGGCCGTACATGCCTCCTTCTGGGGTGTGTGGAAGTCATCAGCCCATTCCTGGCCAGGATAGTCCGGTGCTCTTTAGAGACAGGGATTTTTCCTGATTCCCTGAAGGAAGTAATAGTAGAACTGCTTCTGAAGAAGAGCTCTTTTGACCCACACTGCCTGGCTAACTACAGACTGGTCTCTAACCTGCCCTTTTTGGGTAAGGTTATTGAGAAAGTGGTGGTTGTACAACTGGAGACCCATTTAACATCTCACAACATCTATGATTCTCTTCAGTCTGAATTCCGTAAAAGGCATAGCACCGAGACTGCTCTGGTTCTGGTGGGTACTTAAAGATCTCCTGACGGTGAGGGATCGAGGGAGCCATTCCATCTTGGTGCTTCTTGATCTGTCTGCAACGCTTGAAACTGTGGACCATAGGGTGCTGTTGGAGCACCTGCGGGTATTGTATGGACTGTCTGGAACAGTCCTCTGTTGGTTCCGATCTTTCCTCATGGGCAGGACTCAGAGAGTGGTGTCAGGGATTTATTCCTTGGCACCTCTACCCCCTGTCCTGTGGGGTACTGCAGGGCTCCATTTTGTCCCCATGTTGTTCGCAGTGTACATGCTGCCATTAGGGAACATTGTTAAGCAGTATGGGCTGTGTTTTCATTGCTATGCAGATGATACTAAACTCTAAATGTCCTTTGTGCCCAATCAGAGCAGAGTAATCTCAGTTTTTAACAACTGCCTTTCAGAAATTCAGGACTGGATGAGTTCTAACTGGCTGAGATTAAACCCTGATAAGACTGAGGTGTTGGTGGTTGATCCAGGTTGCTGTGGCATGGAGGGGCAAGCAGGTCAGTTTACCGGACTTTGGCTTGAGTCTGTCCTGCTGCCTACCCCTGATCAAGTGCAGAATCTGGGCATGGTATTAGATGGCAGTGTGTCACTAAAACATCAGGTGTTGGCCATTGTCAAGACCTCTTTTTACCATCTGAGGAACATTGCTGGAATAAAGTACCTGATCCTGCCTAGCAATATGCCAACCCTGGTTCACACCTTTGTAACTTTGTGCCTTGGCTACTGTAATGCCTTATATTTAGGTCTACTGGGAGTTGATACCCACTGATTGCAGCTAGCACAGAATGTGGCTGCCAGGTTGTTGACTGGCCTATCAAGATCTAGCCATATCACTCCTGTGCTCTGCTGTCTGCACTGGCTGCCGGTGAATTGGTGGATCACCTTCAAGGTTGAATTATTGACCTAAAAAGCCCTACACAGACAGGGACCCAGCTACTTGCAAGATCTTCTTGTCCCTTACCACCCCCTCTGTCAGCTCCCCTCCACAGACGAGGGATTGCTGGAGGTTCCTAGGGTCTATTTAAAGACATTAGGAACTCACTCTTTTGCTTACGCTGTGCTGACCCTTGGAACTCTCTACCTCATCGGATAAGAGCGTGCCAGACCACTGAGAGCTTAAAGTCAGAATTAAAGACCTTCCTTTTTACCCAGGCATTGCTTTCTGAGCCTTGAATTAAGAACATATTGACTGTTCAAGTTCAGACTGTTATTACTAGGTTTTTAACTGATGTTTTTTGATATTTTTTAATTTTTGTTCAGCGCTTTTATCTTTTGTAATTGCGGTTTATAAATAAATAATGATTGATTGATTGATAATAGCTGTCTGATGTATTTTCATCTCTGAAGAAAGATTCAGGATTTTGAAGTTTCTAAAAGTTCCCAGTCTGTCTGACCTGGTGGCGTGGAGAGCTAAGGCGCTGAGCACCGTACCTCCATAGGTCTAAAACTAATATAGAAAGATAGACTTTGATGGCAGATAAGGACCGCTTGAACCACCTAGTGTGCCCATTTCCCTACCTATTGGATAAGCTGCTGTAAACAGCACTGAAACAAGTTAAATGACAAGATCTTTCTGAGAAACACTCCCTTGTCTTCCCTCTGTCACATTTTGTTTATTATTACGACTGAATACAGCTGCAGGTATGTAGTGGTGGATTGGTGGGTTCCCTCTACCCCAAAATTAGAGCGCACTTTTTTCTGCACCCTCCCATCTTTACTAAACACACCTATGTAGTTATCAGAAAGTACTTTGCTCCCTTTTACCTTCTGAGCCAACTGGCCTAGGAAGGCAGAGCTTAGTGCATTGCAAACATTTGAATATAATGAAAAACAGGTTTCCCTTAAAAGTACAACAGCACAATTTTACTTGCTGTGTCAGCTACTGTGAGAGCCACATTTCCCTAACTTTATGCTGACTGTGCATTTTTAGTTCCTATATGTAATCAAATCACAAGAGACAATTACGGTCTTGCTAAATTAAGACTTTTTTTTGTTAAATAAAAAAAAGCTGATAGTTTTGTAGTTCTGTATTGATCATAAGCAGCTTAGGAGTCCTGGCAGTGGTGTGTTGCACATGTTTCTATGTTAAATGCCAGAAGTGTGAGTGTCTTGAAATTACCAAACCATTTCTAACCAGTACTGTTACAGCAGTGTGTGTGTGTGTGTGTGTGTGTGTGTGTGTGTGTGTGGTGGGGGGGGAGGCATTGAAAATGCTAGAGAAGGGAAGGTGAAAACATGCTGCTGGAGTTAATTTTTGTTTGCATAATATTTTTATTAAAATTGTTATCAATTAAGTGATACAAAAGATGAAAGACAACATTCATACTATACCAAACAATAATTCATCCTAACTATATACATAAGGGTCCAGTTTATTCCAATGTTAACTTCCTTTAGAAACAGATATTAGAAACCTTATACAAAGTATAACTAATTTCATCGTTGATTGAAGATATTCCATGGAAGCACATTACTGCACAGTGATCCATTAATCTAGCAAGGGTCAGGGGCAGATGGATAATATATTTATGCTGTTCAGGCCAGGCCACTTCTGTAATTAGGGGAGTACCAGATAACTACCAGTATTCCACATCAGTAAACTCCCTCCTCTGTTCCAACCACATTCTAGAGCAGCCCCCCTTGTAGTATCTGGGCCTCCACCGGGGACAGATAAGAAATAAAAGGATCCCATATGAGAAAAATTGTTTTCACCTCCGCTTGATCATAAAGGTGAGGCATTCTAATGCTAGGGTCTAAATAGCGAGGCTGTGCCATTGCAGAGTTGTGGGTTTTAACCGTGAAACCCAAGTATTTAAAATGCAATGCCGCTCCAGTGCCAACAGCACCCACACCCATTGTGGCAAAAGGCCCCAGCCCTCTGTTCCCAGATCTTCTATTCCAAGAAGGAGCAAGAGACAGGCTACTGGTAGTGGGCGTCCCCTCAAACCTGATAGTTCCTTCGCAACACCCGCCCAAAAGGTCTGTAGAATAGGGCATGCCCAAAAGTAGTGAAAACTCCTGGTGGAGTATATCAAATGTTCTACCGAGGCCAGTGGGGAGTCAACTACCTGATCTCAGACCACTCCTCTACTACACACGCGGAGCTGCAAATATCTGAAAAGATGTGTGTGGGTTAGCCCCATAGCCTTCTGCAATTCCTCAAATGATGAAAACCCATCCTTAGCATACAGGTCTCCCACACACCTTACCCCTTTGTCTTCCCATTCTCTAAATCTGGCATCTGACAGTCCCAGTAAAAACAGAAGGGTTCCCAGCCACCAGGATCAGCAATGTCTCCTCCCCCTCCACCACCACTCCCATGAGTCGCTTTATGTGCTCCCACCCCTCCACGACCGATAACACCAGGGAATTAGCAAGGTCCGTATTGAGGTATGCTGCATGGGCCTGTTTCAACAGGCAAGAAGACAGTCAACCTGGACAATCCCTTTCTTCCAAATCTACCCATCCTGCCTCAACTGGTTGGTTCAACCAGTCTTGAATATAATGATATTGAATAGCTAGATAATAATTCTTAAGATCTGGGACGTTAAGGCCGCCTCTATTAACTTCAGCCTTAAGCCGCTGTAGGCTCATACGTGGGCATTTGCCCGGCCAAATAAAGGCTGAAAAAGCATTCTCCAGCCTCTTCACATCCGCTCCAGTGAAGCCCACAGGGAGCATCTGCATTGGATACAAGATGTGAGGCAGGATATTCATTTTTACAAGATTAACTCTCCCTAACCAGAAAATGGGTAGAGCCCTCCAGCGCCACAGTTCTTCCTCAATAATTTTGATATGAGGAGTGTAATTGAGCTGATAAAGGGACCCTAGGTCCTGCCCCACCTGGATACCTAAATATTTGAATAAGCCAGTTACTTCTTGCTGGAGTTAATTTTGTTTCCTTCTGTAGATAGATAGATAAATAGATAGATAGATAGATAGATAGATAGATAGATAGATAGATAGATAGATAGATAGACAGACAGATAGATACATACATACATAACAAACAGACTATACTCCACAAAGATGCTTAAATGCAAATTTCTGGCTGCATTTAGTTATAATGGAAGCAAGGACTGGGGGCATTAAAATTAAGTTTCATTATTAATATTTGATGTTGGCAATGTACAGTCAAAGGTGCAGGCGGGACATAATGATGTTCCAACAAAATCACCTTTTTGAGCCATTAAAACGTGATCATGGTAATAAAATATTACCAATCTCATCCAAGTCTGGGAGAACTATACGCCACACCAGCCCTGAATGTGGCTTGAAACTGCAGAATAATTTAAAAGTGGGCATTTCTTTTCTCCTGGCTCAGCCCTGTAAAATCAATATATGTATTACAATGTCAGTTGATATCTTAATACACACATATTCATTTACTTACAGTTTAAGTTATTATATTTCTGATTATGACAAGAAAGATATCGTAGAATATTGAACTGAGGCATTTATCTCATTGTGGGCTTTTTGTTCTATGGGACAATGCACAGAAATGAAATCAAGAGAAGTATATGATTCAACAATACAAGTACTGGCTCTAATTAATATAACAATAACATAATATAAGATAACAATATTATGTTATAACATAACAATCCACTAGATTCTGCATCGAGGGAACTGCATTGGATCTGTAGGATGCTCCACAGGGCCCTGTGGGAGATACCTACAGTATATATCTATATATATTATGGTAGCACGGTAGTGCTACCATAGTTAGGGTTGAGGAGCCATTTCTATGTTAAACCCCAAAACTTTGCACCTTAATAGCTTTGCAACTGTTAGACAGATTTGGCTGAAATTTGGAATACATGATCAAGAACCATAGGCCTTGGCATCTGCCAAGTTTCGTACCAGTCGGATGCACAGCTGTGGAGTTATTAAGCATGATTTACGCGCACGTTTACGCTTTTTCTGGAATTCTACGGTCGCATGTACAGGTCGCATGGTTTGCGTGACTGGCCCGAAATCTTCAGGGAACGTGCGGCCGGGGTCCCTGATGTGTCTTTTGAAGATTTGGTGAAAAAATATTAAACGGTTCAAAAGTTATTCAAAAAACAATTTCCCATTATAAGTCAATGGGAAAAGTTAACAAAAAGTTCAACACTTTCGCAAATGCATTTTTACTTTTGCAAATGGGCCTGTTACTTTCGCAAATCGGCCATTTTGTTTTCAGTTGGTGATTAGAAAACTGCTTGGCATTTAAATTTGGGACCCTCTAGCAACCTAATTCTTTTTGTATTCACCTAGTCGGACCCTGAGGATGCTAGCCATGTCTTTATTTTCGGGTAAAACACCCCAGAAATATGTTTTTCAGATTTCTGGGAAAAAGTACTATCGCAAAGTACTTTCGTGCTCAAAGTGTAGTAAATGTTGCAGCTTTAGCAAATTGCGACAGTAATTTTCTAGTCTGTGGGAAAATGACAGCAATTCTTTGACACTGCACTGCAAAAGAACGGTTGGGAGTTTTGGGCTGAAATTTGGAGAGAACGCAGCTGACATCTCACAGATGTGCCTTTCAGTGTTGTATTGAAAAAATTTTACATGGCAGCAAAGTTACAGCACTCCAAATTTGACGTTTTTTCCCATAGGATAACATTACGGCGCCTGATGCATTACAGGAATCCTTTGGCACCCTGCTGCAAAATAACGGTTTGGTCTTTTTTCCTGAAATTTGGAGGGAAGACAGCCAACAGCCCACAGATGTGCCTTTCAGTGGTTTGGTGAAAAAATATTACAGGGAGGCAACGTTATGGTGCTCCGAACTTCTCTTTTTTTCCCATAGGATAACATTACGGCGTTCGCCGCGCCTTTCAGGGCCCGTATCTCGGAAACGGTGCTAGATACGGACTTTTCATCAGAAAATTTCTTAAGTACAAAACTAGCCAAGACAGTCATAAATCATACGACTTTTAAATTTTTTTTCTACGTCATACGGTTCCTGAGATATAACCTATTTAGTAGTCCAAGTCCTCATTTTCTGCTCCGATACCCATTATTATGCATACATTCTTTGTACTCACTGTCTTTCTTTATTCAGCTTTTGGGGAAAACCAGCCTGTGCGCTTACATTACTGTTACCATTGCCCTTTCCGCTTGCGGTTCCCGCCCGTTTCACTTACCGTTGACGTCTACACCACCACGTGCGTCATCCTTTGCATTTTCATTTGAGCTTGCATTTCTGTTATTTTTTGCCATTTGTGTCTACCATACTGTTTCTCTTTCTGTTTCACTTTGCGTCACCATGCCCATTGACATTTCCGTTTGCAGGCACCATGTTACTATGTGACAAGACATCACGTGGCACACCGTTCCTGTCTACGCCACCGTGTTCGTTACCCTTTCTGTTCTCATTCGCGCTTGCTTTACCTTGTGCGCCACTGTTAGCGCTTCTGTTTGTGTTGCTCTTCCTGTTACTATGCCACAAGACATCACATTCACTATTTCTCGTTATCATTCTCAAAAAGAATGGAAATTAGAGGCAAAAAACTCTGTTTAATGCATTAGTTAGGGTTGTTCCACAGCGACAAAAGTGAGGAAATTCACTGTTAGGGTTGAAAACCCTAACTCCGAATTCACCCCAGCACCACACACACACAGACACACACACACACACATGCAAGTATGGGGGAGGACCAAGTCAACATAACCAATGACAGACATCCAGCAGCAGGTGACAGAAATAACAAACAATTGTCTAAATGTACTACGAGACATCCCCACCCACCTGACCAGGTACTGCATGCTCAGTGGAGATCAACAGCAAAACTGAGGCCATGTACACCAAGCGTACACATCCCTGATTGCAGCTGCACACAGCGTACCACACTTAGTAGTTGCATGGCCTTCCTACGATGCCCCACACCACACCACAACTGGTACTGTGCCGTTAGTCAATATAAATGCTGAAGGTGCATGATGACAGTTGTAGAAAGGTTTTAACACTAGTGAGTATACATTAATTAAGAGAAGTACATACATTAACTACAAGACACTAGCATGCTCAAGATAAAAGTAGTGTTACATTTAGTATGTGATTTACATAGTAGTACATTTACTGCGACGGTTTACTCAAGATAGAGAGGCTGATGTAAATGTATGGAAAGCATTGCCTGTTCAACGCTGTGAAATTGTACTGCCAGTATCAGATGCATTCTTACTGATGAAGGTGTACTGCTGATGTACATACATAGACCTTCAGTGTGTTTCAATACTAAAGATGCAGTAAGTATTCTTTGTAAGAAACAGTGTAATTGCATGGATCAGGCCAAGCAACTTCTAAATATCATAGCACTACTGAGCCAACAATGACGTACCTGTATCGGAGATGTATATAGGATAGATTTTCCTGTAGGCACTTACTGAGTATGTTGTACCTGATAACGACAATCTCATTGCATCTGTGATGACTAACATTCAAATAGTAATACATTTACTATTGTTGCAATGAGTGATCTATGCCACTTATGGACACAGTGTAATTTTTTTAACAGTTGTTTCATACTCAGGCTGTATGCCTAGTGTTTGGGTTTGTCACACTTCTGTCACTGATGCTATCAAAGTGATAACTATGTTAATTGTGGTACAACAGGAATCAAGTAGGTATGGTATAGATATAAACAGAATGTCTTTTAGTATTGATTTAACTCACAATGGGGTAAGTGTACTAGGATAGCAGGGGTTATTCTCTATCACTGACTCTGACAGTTATAATCACACTAAGGTTTCAATGACTGTAATGATCAAGTTGCACTGTTCATCTTCATGAGTTCATATTCACAGCCATTTTCCAGTAATTAGACAGTGTATGGTGTAACTGGGTGGGACACTGTGTTGCAAAGCTGCTGCAGTGCCTAGCAGAGGGAGAGTATCTACTCATAAAGACAATTAAGCAATAAGGCATGACCAACAGTTATGTTAAATGGTCTGTTAATCACCCTGTAGGGGTTTAATGTTGAATGAGGCATAGCCAAGTGCCACATGTCGCTAGACAGTGATAAACTGACCATTAACATAATACCTGGGAGTGGCTTATTGCTATCATAATAAAACTGTTTTTTAAACAACATTAAACCATGTTCATCATATGGTTAGGCTCTACATGTATTTTAATAAAAACTAAACATAAGGCTGTTACAATATTTACAGTCAATTAGAAAGCTGCATTTCTCAAGCCCTTGTTATAATCAGAGATATTATACCTGTACAACTCCTTGGTTTTGCTGAACTCTATTGCTCAGGTGGCCCACCACATGTGGTGTGGTCTGGTGTGGGGCATCGGTAGGTAAGGCCATGCAACTACTAAGTGTGGTACGTTGTGTGTAGCTGCAATCAGGGATGTGTACGTTTGGTGTACATGGCCTCAGTTTTGCTGTTGATCTCCACTGAGCATGCAGTACCTGGTCAGGTGGGTGGGGATGTCTCGTAGTACATTTAGACTTTTATTTGATATTTCTGTCACCTGCCGCTGGATGTCTGTCACTGGTTGTGTTGAATTGGTCCTCCCCCATAGTTGCATGTGTGTGTGTCTGTGTGTGTGTGGTGCTGGGGGGGTGAATTCAGAGTTAGGGTTTTCAACCCTATCAGCGAATTTCCTCACTTTTGTCGCTGTGGAACAACCCTAACTAATGCATTAAATGGAATATATATATATATATATATATATATATACACACACACAGTATATATATATATATATATATATATATATATATATGGGATATACAATGGAGAGCTGTCAGATAAATGATTTATCTACACAAGTGCTGTGTGACCTCGGGTAACCTCATGAGTGGCGTATGCCACGAGTGAGGTGTCCGAGATCAAATATCACACATGTCAGATAAATAATTTATCTGACAGCTCATCATTGTATATTTTATTTATGCAATAGGGATGCTTTCCGTCAGTGCAGGGACATTTGCTTTTGATTGTTTATCGTTGTTTTGTATGTGTCTGTCAAAAAAGTGAACAAAAAATTTCAATTTCTGCTCTTTTTTGCTACTTATAAAAAAATCTATAAGGTATCTATAAATGAAACACCACTCATTTTGTAGATAATTTTGTGTTGAACAACTTTCATGCTCACAGTACCATGCTATATTTTTTCATTTTAAAAGTTATTCACATTTGGATATTGGCAGTACTGCTACTGAGGCTGAACATTCTAAATGAGTTCGGAGTGATTGTGACATAGCTACTATATGGATACATTTTATTTATTCAACAGCTGTGAAGATAAATTGATTTATTCAATGAGTTTTGAGCCCACTCCTATATATATATATATATATATATATATATATATATATATATATATGTTCATTGCAAAAAACTTGTTAATGCATCAGTTGAGGTAAATACCATAGCAACAAAAGCAGGGAAATGAGGTGTTATGGTTTTCAACCCTAACGACCCACCCCAAGGATTTCCACCTCATCCTCCACCCCCACCCTCCACACACCAGGCATTGGGGTGTGCCATGGGTCCCAAAAGGTGAATCCACTCAGCAACCACAAAATCACCTTTCGGGAGGACTAAGAAACAACATGACAGTGCAAGTGTTCATGAGGTGGGGTTCCAAGAACCCCATGTTGAAAATTTGGTGCAACCATTCCTAAAATTGGCCAAGATATCAACATAAGTTGCACCCCCACTTTGACTTCCATTATACGGTTTACTTCGGTTCCTCAGATAATAGTTTGGCTTTGAAGAGTGCAGACGTGTCCCCAGTCCAGAGAAGATCGCTGATTCCAACCTCCAGAGGGTTAGTATGAGTGGGGTGTGTGTGTGGGGAGGTGTGTACACAGAGGTAGGGTGGGGATGGTGAGGGGGGAGTGGGGATATGACGAGGGACCATTTTCTTGTTTGCAGGGTTAAAAAAAAGACTTTGGGGCAGTTTTCGTCATTCACAGGAAACATATAAAAAAATTAATTTTGGCACACTGGGGTGGGATCCCAGTGTGCCGCATGAGTTTGGGGGGCATACAAGATGCCAACAGGATGATTAGGCATCCCCATTGGCAATGAAAGTAGGTTGGGGGGGATCCAACACTGGGAGTGGGCATCCCGGTGTTGGCAATTAAAAAAACAAAATTCATTTATCTGAGCACACTAAGGTGGGCTCCCAGTGTGCCGCAATAGTGTGTGTGTGTGTGGGGGGGGGGGAGAATACACATTGAAATGGGGATTGGACACCCCAATGTTGTTGCAAAAAATAGGAAGTGGGGGGCAGAATACTTTGATGCATGATCCTGCATCAAAATTATTGCAAATTTCGGTGAAGGATTCTGCATTGAAGAAAAGAGGTCAGGATATGGTTTCTTTTTTTCACAGGGTTTCTTACAATAATGTAACAGTAGGGCACACTGGGGTGGGCTCTCAGTTTGCCAAATAAGTGTGTGTGTCTGTGGGGGATATACCGGTCTTCCTTGACTCTGCAGCTGGCAGCACGAGTTCCAGCTGTGGCTGCAGAAGTCAAGAAAATACCACTCTTTTCATACAGAGAATGGCTATCAAGCCATTCTCTGTATAAGCTAGCACCCACCAAAAAAAAACTTGTTTGGGTCCAGCGTAAAGCAAAACCAAAAAAACAACAGAATACACCTCTTTAGCTGTGTTCTGATTTTTGGTTTTTTAAACATTCGGTACTTCAGCATCCTCACTAAGCAGCAAAAAGATGGTGGATGCAACAGAGTTCAATCGATTGAATGTCTGTGAACTATACAAAAAATACCAGCCATCTCTGTGAAAAGAAGCTGACATTTTTCACACAGAAGCTGGTATTTTTCACACAGTACTCCTATTGTGTGAAAAGAAGCTGGCATTTTTTGCACAATACTCGTATTGTGTGAAAAATTGAAATTTTCATGCCTGACATATAAATGTTCCCATAGGAAATAGTGGGGAAATTGAAAATGGCATAACTTTTGAATGGATTAATATTTTTTCACCAAACCTTCAAAAGGCATTTCTGTGACCCAAAGGCTTTCTACCCTGAAAATTTAAGACCACAACATAAAACCATTTCTGAGATCCAGCTGTAGAAAGAAATGTAAAAAAAAAAAAAAAAACTGATTTATCTATTTTTTCAACACTTTATATACCAGAAACCACTCAACAGATTCCCACGAAATTTGGCAGGTCAAGAGACCTACCCTAGAGATTATGCATGCCAAATTTCATGCAAATCTGTTGAATGGCTCCAAAGATATTAAGCTTCAAAGTTTGGACTTTAACATAGAAGTGCAGTTTCACCTTAACTATACTGGCGTGACAGCGCCAGTCTAATATATATATATGTATATATATATATATATATATATATATATATATATTGCAAAAAACATGTTAATGCATCAGTTAGCGTTAAAGTGACAAAAGTATGGAAATAAAATATTAGGGTTGAGCCCCTAACTCCCCCATCCTACCACCCCACTTCCCATCTTCCACACACCAACAGTCATTGGGGTGTGCCATGGAATTATTATGCCCAACTCTCACCCCATGTCATGTGTAAACAGGCTGAAATGGTACAGTATAGAAGAATGCAGTGAGAATTAGGCCTAACGACCCCATGGCACACCCCGATGACTGTTGGTGTGTTGAAGATGGGGGTGGAGTGGTAGGTTGGGAGGGTTAGGGGCTCAACCCTAACATCTCATTTCCATAACTTTGTCACTTTAATCCTAACTGATGCATTAAAGAAGTTTTTTTGCAATGAGTTTCCTTACTTTTTGAGAAAGTGTAATGTAACTGGTAACTAGTATGTGTTGGTAGGAGTGCAGACCCTCCAGGCTCCACGCTCCCTTCAAGCTGCTCATTTTTGCCCTGTGCTCCCACTTACACATAACAACAGAGCCATACAGTAGCCATATAGGGCTGAAAAGGAACTCTTGTAACACTAATTTGCCAATATCTCAGTAACTATAGCAGCTATGAAAAAAATTCCATAGTAGTTGTAATCGTGAATTGGAAACCTCCACGTGTGCTTATGGTGCAAAAACTCCGTATCTCACATCGTTTCCGAGATACGGGCACCGAAAGGCACTATGGGCACCGCAATGTTATCCCATGGGAAATTTCTCAACTTCAGAATGTCATAACTATGTAACCGATGCAATTTTTTACACCAAACCAGCATATGTAACATCTGCGGGACACCCCCTTTGCGCCCTACATATTTCAAGGTAAAATTCCTTACCATTTCTTAGCAGTGAATTGGCAAAGTTTTACAAATCTTTGTTCGTGAGCTGTCAAAATCCCGGTTTGTGAGCTGAATCCCCTTTTGTGAGGTAACAAAATCCCATTCGCGAGATGATCCATGTTCGTGAGATAGGGCCACCTGGTCTTCATCTCATGAATGGGGATGTTGATAGTTCACAAATGGGGATCGGCTAATGAACTAGGATTTTGACAGCTCACGAACGGGGAGTGGCTCACAAATGGGGATTTGGACACCTCACAAACGGGGATCAGAAGCGAGTCACAAACGGGATTTTCAAATAAAAAAACAACCATTTTTTTAATAAACTGATGGAAACCAAACACATATTTTTGTAGAGGATATTGTCCTGAACAAAACCCATACATATGTTTTCACAAAATGCATCCGTGGGGCAAGTCACAACATTTTGTTTTGGGCTAAAAGTGAAAACAAGATGGTGGCTCACGAACAGGGATTTTTTTTCTCATGAACTGGGATTTAATGAATCCCCATTTGTGAGCTGTCAAAATCCCCATTCGTGAGCCGAAATCCTTGTTTGCAGCTGTGCATCTATCCAAAAGACTGAACTGAGCATGCTCAGAACCCATATTTTCAAAATTGAATAATACTGGATCAGATTAATATTTTTTCACCAAACCAAAGCTGCCGTGTTCCTTAGGATAAGCTCTTTCTACCCTGAAAATTTCAGACTAAAATAAAAAATGGTGTGGGCACAGGGCGATGAGGAAAAGTCAGAAAAAATTGGTGAAAAAAGTGAAAAAAACACTTTTTTCCTATGTGCTGTGCAAAATCTGCACATCTGATTAAAACTATACTTAGCACATCAAGAGAACTACCCCAAGGGACAGTGCATATCAAATTTGGTGCAAATCCGTTGAATGGTTGCAAAGTTATTAACGTACACAATTTGGGGTTTAATATTAAACTGCCTACTCAACCCTAACTATAGGGGCACGACTGTGCCCCTATACCATATATATGAAACAGAAGACCCATCAGGTAGGTCAGCCATTTGTCACTTTGGTGGTCATGAGATGAGGCTGGTAAGTACCCCATCCCCAAAATTTAGGCTTCAAATGTTAAATTTATAGTAATATAAAGTAGAAAAATCACAGTGAAATGTCCCTGTGCACGTGGAACTAAGTAAAAGTGAAACTACCCGCTCGTCAGTTTGCTGATTCACTGCACAGCTCGAATGTGCGAGCTGACAGGTTGGCTTGCATTCCGTGTGAGTGCTGCGGTGCTCAGTGTTCAAAGCCACTCCAGTGGCTCCTACCAGCTGATTTCATGTACTGCAGCCCCTGTGGGCATAAAAATAGTAAACGTGGGTCTGGAGGCACACGGGAAGGGGGTACAGTTAAACTTTAAAGAAAGTGCACTTAAGCGCTATCACTAAAGGGGAGCACTGTGCCTTTAAGAGCAACCGAGGCTGCTGAATACAGTGGCGCTCTGCCTGCCACCTGAGGAGACAGCGCTATGGCACTAGGGATGGGCAAGGGGAGCCTTGTCTTCTGTCCCTTCTTTTGTTTGACTGTTTGGCTCCTTTTGTCACCGAGCACTCCATCCTATCTGAGGGGCTCTGCAGAGAAACTGTAAACAAGCTGCAACAGGATCTGAGAGGTATCCAGCTTGTTTAAGCTGCAAGAGCCTGCTGCTTAGAAGGCCCAAGCTGCAATGGATGCAGAGGGAAGGTCCAAGATGAAAGTGCCTGCTGCTCATCTCAGCTATCCAAGTTCCTACCAGTTCCAAGCACCCCAGATCTGCAGTCTAAAAACTATCAGCTCAACAAGCTAGAGATTGTTCTGCAAAACTGTGAGTACTTCAGGGCTTGCTCTGCATCTAGGGGAAGCTACTGTATATATACAGTAGTTGCTTCTAACATTGCTTGGTCACCTGTCCCAAAGTTACCAAGTTTCACCAACTAGTTGTTGCCACCATTAAAAGTGGTCTGACTAGCTTGTTATTAGAGTGCACCAATACTGGCCAACCAGCTGCAGTGCATCAGGTCTGCAACTGCTCCAACTGGGTACCCAGAGAGGCTGAGAGAGCTCCCTAAATAGACACTGGGAGGAGACTGGTACCGGTCAGGGAGTGGGTAATGTTCTAGCCCTGGGGGTTATCAAATTGTACAGCTGAATATGCTGGTGGGAGGTGAGCACAGTGCCTGTTCTGGTTTACAGACAAAGTGATTGATTGGTTTTTTCAAAACACTAAAATGTTGCTGATCTCCTACATCCTTTTCCCTTTTCTTAACCCTACCCCATGTAAATAAATTGTTGGTTAACCTTTTTACAAATGTCTCATGAGCCCATTATTAGTGAGCATATTATTAGCTATAGTCATTAATTGCATGCATTGCAATGTATTGTTGTGGTTTATGGTAATCCACGTGTAGGGTGACTATGAGGGGAGGTGGATAGGTACAGTGTCCCTGGAGGTTGTACCCATTTACCAACCGGACCACTATAAATTACTTGGGGTGGAGGCATCATGCTGTTTATTTTTACCTTTGGGAAAGAACCCCCCCCCCTTTTCAATCTAAAACAGAATCCAGGCCCCTCAATCTTGTTGGGACTGCAAGGCAGGGGCAGTAGCCCATTGCTACACAGTGCCCGGGTTACAGACACTGATATAGATTCGACAAGTACTATAGCAGATAGTCCTAAAGTTGTTGATAGAAAAGGGAAAAGCCTTAAGGATTTGTTAGTTCACAGCCACTTAGGAAAAGTTGATGACTGTCAGGAAGCAAATTGATTTAAATTACCTTGGGGCTCGTTTAAATGTGAAGCATGTAATGTATGTAACTTTATGAAGCCAGACAAGGGGTTTATTAGTCCAACAAACAATAGGAAATATGAAATGACACAGCTTATCAATTGCAGAACACCTTTTGTAATATATGCCATTTGGTGTGACTGGCTCTCATTATACATAGGACGTACCATAAGACTTGGAAAAGAACAAATCTGACATGCCAGTTGCTATTCACTGGAGACAGTTTCATAATTCTGATACTAAGACTTTTCAGTTCTCATGTATTGGACATATTAAGAGACTACATGGGGTGTAAATAGGGAACAACAATGATTAAAATTAGAAATCAGATTAATTTTTGAAATGGAAGTCCTTATCCCCAATAGTCTGAATGATGACTGGGATGTCAAACCTTATTTATAAACTGAGTAATATTAACTTAATTAAATAGCCAAATAGGCATTTTTTATTAAAACATATAAATTATTGAAAGCAGTGTTTTTTATGGTTGTTTATGCCAGCTTGAAATACAGTGATTTGTACAGATATATGATTGCAACCTTTGAACTTTGACATCCTTATGTAACATGGGTTATAGTACCCCAGTCTTTGTGCTTAGTTTAACATTTGTATTGTATTTTAATTCACGGTTCACTTAAAGGGTGTACGTTGATGTCTATTCTGTTCCTGAATGCATGACGAGGCTGGAAGTATTGGTGCTACTGCCACTTTAAGTATGCACTTTAAATTAAATAATCCAACTGTGCTTGGCCATGCCCCCCATGAGGAAGAACCTGGAGTAGGTCTGAAGTGCTGGGGAATACTGGATGTATGTATGTGCACTCTAGTCTGGACCCACAATAAATTTGTCACAGTTTTTGCTACTTTTTGACTGTTGGAGAGCTTTTTTCTATGGCGAGCACTTACTTTTCTTTTGGTGAGCTACATACACTTTAAGAAGGAGCTACATAAGTCCACTGATAAGTGCCCCTGTGCCTCATGCACTGTAATGATCTCCTATTTACCCATCCACTTCATCCTATGTTGCGAGTTTGCTCCACTTGAGCTATAATATAGGGGATAGATTTTCAAAGTTCTGGGAATAATTTAAGGTGTCAGCGTCAAACAGACATGATGCAAGGGGCACATTGCATCAGACCTTGCATCAGTCCTGATTTTTAAGCTGTGTGTACAGCAACAGCAGAATCCCCTGCACCAGATTGGCTTGCATCAGGCTTGTGCCATGACAGAGGCTGCACCATGGTGGACAGGAGGCTTGCACTGCCACACAGATGCAGCATCTCCTTTTTTGGGATTCTCAATGGCTGCAGGTCCCAGCAGTGGTTAGACCAGTCAGAGCTGGTCTAGTGCCCCATGCGCCACCCCTGTCCATAGCTGGCGGTGATATACAAACACCAAACGTGGTGAGCCCTGCCGTCAGATAAAGACTGAGACTGCCATGGGAAATGTAGTGATCACCGGTACATGACAAGTGCATGTGACCATTGTGGTGTGAACGCTGTATGGACATGTATATCCACATAGGCACCCAAAATGGACAGCTGAGATGCCAGGTCGTAGATGACTGCTGTGGGAGTGGGATAGGAAGATAGCACTGCAGAGGCTTGTCTGTGAGGTATGCATTGATAGTGTAGCACTCTGGTCCCACACAAGCAGTACAGCGTTATGTCATGGAAATAGTGTACATTACACTATATTACCGCTACGGTACTTGCTTAACTGTGTAACTTGTGCTACTATTAAGCTATTTGCTTCACAAAAAAAAGAGAGAAATTAAGGATTTGGGGGTATGGGGAGAAGCCCCCCACTATAAATACAGTACAGTTTGATCTGTGTTTCCATGAAAATCCCCCATTTCCAGAGCTGGATTTTATTTATTTATTTTTTTTTTTTGGGGGGGGGGGATGTGGTGTGATGGGGATTCAACTGAAATATATAACTATACTGTTTGTTTTTTATGGTGGATCTGCCCCATGCCCCCTCTTAGAGAAGGGAGACAAAAGGACAGTGAAGTGGTCATAGCAGGCAGTGAAGCAGTTGTAGCCTTAGTGAGTAAGAAGGAGGAGAAGCACTGGAAGCGTAAGAGCATCAATATCAAGACACAGATTTTGAAGTCAACATAGCATAACTTTTAGCGTAAATAAAAATATAGTGCAAGTGGGTCCAGAGTGCTACACTATCGCCCCATAGACTACATTATTACCTTACTGGGTCAATATGTCTCACGCTTCATCGTGCATGACAAAAACCGTGCAACAGGAACAGCGCAGTAGGGAAGAGCGAGAGGGTGCAAAACTGTGAAAGGGTGTATGCATGGTAGTGTGCCCTCTCACTCTTCCAGGCAGAGGATAAGACCTCTGCTGGGACAGGGGGCTGGTGAGCAGCTGCCATGGCTTGAAGGGATGAGCTACAGGCAGCTAGGGAGGCAGGCAGTGTGTTTGGGATCGGGTTTCGATTCCCCATCCTGGATGCATGGATTTTTTTAATTTTTTTGCACTTTGTAAAAAAATTTAACTGTTAATCCCCCTGGAGTTAGTTATGTTAATTAGGGGGTTCAAGAGGTGCAGAGCTCGCCATAACAGGGGGTGGAGCCCCCCACAAAACAAAGACATATGCCGCTGGCAATTTATTGTGCTACATTAGTAGTGCAATATATTGTTGCGGCATAATGTCTTACAACAATGGACATACCTATAAAAAAGGGCAGCAGTGCTCCAGATGGAGGTCAATGACTGTGTGTGTGGCAGGTGGGTTACTGTACCATTGCTGCTAGTGGACACTTACAGTGGGTCGGAAAATGGATAGTACATCACTGTGGTCAGTGTAACACAGATGATGTCCTAACAGGTACATGTCAAGATGTGAGGCACACAAAGACGGGGCATGTTACTGCACTATACTAATATTGGATACTGGACATTCTGCCAGTGCTGATAGACAACTTTTCTTAATATGTGGTTTGTGTTGACTTCCCCAGCCCAGAAGTGTTACACGGCAGACTTAAGTGGACATCACTTGCCGTTCTTGTACAATATGAGATTCTCAAACCTGCATGATGTCTAGTCCTGTGCAGGTGTATGGTACCAATCTGGTGATGTGACATGAGCATACGTCCATACAATTGTGGTGTGCTACGATGTCTTGGACTGTATCTGCTGCTGCCAGCCTCCAGACTATGTTTCATATTTTGTACCTGATGCCTGTTACTTCCTTGGGCCTCTGCAGCCCTGCCCCCCCATCTCCTGTCACACTTGCCACTCTTGGCACTGTTGTAGTTTCTTGGGTGCCTAATGGTATAGTACATAGTTATCTCTGTTCATGTACAGTGTAGGCTTCTTAGCTTGTTTAGCACTTGCAACTTAGTTGTTGCACATTGGATTTCATGGGCCAGGTTGTTCGATGTCAGGGCGATGACAGCAGCCGCTGTCAATCTCCTCCCTTGTGCCATCAGTTTGCATCAGATGGGACCACTTATGGCAGCCATGGGGACTTTGGCACTGAGAGTGCTCTTGTTACAAAATCTGGTGCAGGGTCCCTGGCATACTTGGCTTCACAGCAAGCGGCTCATGGACACAACTTGCGTCACTCTAAAGGGCCTTTGAAAATTGAGCCTGCCATTGTGTGATTTGTTATAATTGTGCTTTGTAACCTTCTCCATTATGTCAAATTGTTTGACTTATTTCCCCCAGGTCATGCCAAAAATAGGTATTGTATTATCTAGAGCACCTACCCGTTAAACAAAAAAAGAAATTTGGTGGCGAGGAGTATAAATGAACCACCAGTGCTGGGCTCCCAGTGTCCACGAAACTGTAAATGTGTGTGTTTTTTAAATAAAAAACATGCATCCAACACCAGCATTGTGCACACAGTGTCGGGGGGTTATCTGACACCGACATTGGGCATACAGTGTTCTTATTTTCCCTCGCAACTGAATTTGAAGCCAATCACGAATAGAAAAAAAGTTGAGTTTTTTCATTCATACTTTCCTCCATCATTTGTTTCTGTTTATCCACATGTGGGTTCTGGCAGTTTGTAAACACTCATAAGTAATTTGGATTTTTTTTCGGGGAGGGGAGGGAGTGCAAAATAAATGAAAGGGCTCTGTTCTGGGCCAATATCTAAAGAACTATTTGGGTTTTAGGTCTTTATATTTTTTCACTATCCAGGTGCAAAAAAGGGTGTCTTAATTTAGGGGTATTTTATGAAACTATTTAACTTCACAGACTGTTAACCTCTAGGATTGAGAAGGTGCATGCCAATTTTCAAAACTCTAGGTCCTAAGACGGCAGAGTTATAAGCAGTCAAAACAGTGGTTTTGACAGAGACACAACCCTAACATGGTGGTGCTACAGTGTAAGTATAACACAAGCATTTGTCAATGCCGAAAGTTTGCCACGTTACAGCATGAGGAGGTGCTCCATAGAGCTTAATGGGGACAATTTGTAAAAGTTTGTTTTATATTTTCCAGTGACGATTTTGTCAAAGAAAGGCAGTCGCTAAACTGGCAAGGACCTTATTAGGTAAGCGATTGCATTTCTTTGACAAAATCGTCACTGGAAAGTATAACAAGCATTTGTCAATGCCAAATGTTTGCTTGTTGGCATTGGTAGTGCAGGAGTTTGAGAGATGCATAATAGGAATGGTAGGGAAGTATTGAACTGTTGCCAACCCCAACCTCACCCTGCAGAGATTGACAGGTGTTGGGGGTGTGTGGCTTTGGGTCGTTGGTCACAATGCTCACTCCATTTCTCCTCACCCTGCCCTGCAGACACCAACAGATGTCGCAGTGTGCCTTGGGGTCTTCGGGCCTTATGCTCACCCCATTCCATAAGGAAATGTGCTGAGATGGATGCAGTATAGGAGAATGGGGTGAACAATGGAGCTGAAGACCCCAAAGCACACATCGATGCCTGTTACTGGCTGCAGGGTGGGGGTGAAATGGCATGAGCATTCCGGCTGACAAACCCAAGTCACACCCCCAATGCTCCAAATTTTCATCATGGGCTTTTTGTGACCCCACCTCATGAACAGTGGCATTATCATTTCATTACTCAATGCTGAAAGGTGATTTTGCACAGTGACTGTGCCATTTGGTGCCACAGGTGCGAAAACACATTTCAGGCAGGATGTGAAAAATGACAGCTGTACTGTTCATGGGTGGTGTGAAAAAATGGGACTGTTGAACAGCTGGAGTTAAAATATGAAAATTGGCGAAGTTACAAGCGTGAGTAGAAACTGTGCAATGCACTCCTGTAACACAATAACTTTTTGGAATTTGTTCACCAGATTTTCAACATGGCCATTTCTGGACCTCTCCTCGGGAACAGTGGCACTGTGATTTTGTTAATCTGTCCCAAAAGCTGATTTCCCACAGTGACCATGCCATTCTGTGCAACAGGTGTGAAAACACATTTCGGGTAGGATGTGAAAAATGACAGCTGTGCAGTTCATAAGTAGGTATAAAAAAATGGCAATGTTGAAAATCTGGAGTGAAAATATTAAACACTGGCAAAGTTACAAGTGTGCACAGAAACTGCGCAATGCACGCTCGTAACGCAGTCATTCTTTGGAATTTTTTTCACCAAATTTGCAATATGGGCTTTTTGGGACCTCACCTCATGAACTGTGGCACTGTCATTCTGTTAATTGGTCCCAAAAGGTGATTCCGTGCAGTGACCACAAAATCACCTTTTGGGACCAAGAAATGAAATGACAGTGCCAGTGTTCATAAGGTGGGTTCCCAAGAACCCCCATGTTGAAAATTTGGGGCCAAAAGTCCTAAAAATGGCTGCAATATAAACCTAAGTTGAACCTCCTTCCCCCCATTGACTCCCATTATAGGGCTTACCGTGATTTTCTTCAGTTTGCGGTCAGCTTTTGAAGAGTGCAGACATGTCCCAGTCCACAGAAGATCACTGTTCCCAACCTATGGAGGTAAGTATGGGGTGGGGGCTGTGGGAAATGGGTGAGCAGAGGGAGGTTGGAATGAGGGAGGGGACAGGCAAAACAACAAAAGAACATTTTCTTTCTTGCAGGTTAAAAAAAAAAAGACTCTGGGGGACCATTTTCTTTACTTACAGGTAAAAAAAGTAATTTTGGTACACTGGGGTGGGCTTCCAGTGTGCCACATGAGTCTGGGGAGCCTGATGCCAATGGGGATTGGGCACCCCCACTGGCAAAGAAATTGAGCTTGGGGGTGGGGGCATCTGACACCGGGAGGGAGCATCCTGGTGTTGGAAAAATATGACATCTGTCTCAGCACACTAGGGTGGGCTCCCAGTGTGCCACAATTTGGGGGATACATGCCGACACAGTGATTGGGCATCCCAATGTCGGCTTTCCGGGGGAGTGTGTGGTTTCCGCACATGTGCAGAAGCTACTGCGCATGTGCAGAATTGGCTGCATTCCACACATATTTGTACCATGACCGAACAGTGATCAGCTGTTTGGTGGCTCCTTTTGAAGTTTTCACACTCACTACTCATAGCAATAATATTGCAGCACTCAGGCGCGGTGAACTTAAAAATGTACAGCGGTACATCTGAACTGTACACAAACTATGAAATAGAAAGCATATACTGTACCTAAAAGGGTAAGAGAGCCCCCCCCCTCCCCATCCCAAACTCTTTAACCCTTGTAACGACACTGGCTTTTTGAATGCACTAACACAGAGTATCTCAAATGGTGAGGCCAGCCTCCCAGTGGAGGCCCCAACCTGTTCAAGGGGAGGCTCAAGCAAGCCTTAAAATGTACTATATTTAAATGTCAGGTTTTGTATGCTTTGTGTGATAGGATGCAGCAAACTAAAGTAAATAATGGCATACGAATTTATGTACAAAATGGGTGAGCAGGAAAGTAGTACTCTACTCAACAAACACTTGTTTCCTGGTATGATATGGGGGAAAACTGAATGGAGGAAGTGCAGTTCTTGGAAAGTGTGCAAAACAAAATGCAAAATAATACAAAAGAATAGGTAGAAGGTAACAACTGACCCATTATACTGGCTACAGAAAAGCACAAATGCAAAGGCTAGGTTGAGAGGTACTAGGAGCAAGAGGAGGACAAAGCAAAATGATCTGTTAGAAGGTGTTTAAAAGCAAGCTAAAACTGACAAAGAAAGTAATCTGACTCATGGAGGTATTGCAACAAGGGGTGCAGTAAATAGGGTCCAAAGCCCAGAAGTGTGGAGTGAGTAGGCTGACGTGGAGAGGAGGTTATACAAATGGAGAATAATACGTTTAATAAAATGAGAATAAACTGAACTACTCAAAGGAGTGTCACTGTATTCCCTGTGTACTGTGCAAAGTACGATAATTGTTCAAACTATGGGGAGGGCCAAAATTATTTCTGTATTGGGAGGGGGGGCCCAAGATCTTTTCCAAGTCTTGGGGGAGGCTCACTATGACAGTGTGTGAGAACTACTGCACTAACACAAAGTCAGGCAATGACCATATACTAAAACCAGAGTGATGTCGTCTTTGAATAAGAATTGCCACCATAAATAGCTGCATATCAGGCTCTCTTCTGAAGGTGTGACAAATGCTACATTGGTGATCTAACTTCCTCTCCTGTAATGGGAGCAAAAGCGTAGATTAGAAATCTTGAAAGCTGGATGCTTTGCTCCAACCTATGTTTACCCAACCCAAGATTAAGGCTCCAAACAGGGAGTCCTCTTGCATTTTCTCTATTGCTGTATGTTTACCCCTGTCACAACTAAATACAACCTGCATTCATGACCACTAAAATAGTATTAATTTGAAATCATGGCATCCAAGACAATTTTTGAAAACTTCCTAAAGTAACCCCTCCCACCAGAATTCATTGCCATGACTTTCCATCATTAAATCTTGCACATGTTGGGGGTGGTAGGGCATTTCTCTTAACTGTCCCCAATTTTCAAAACATTTGGAACTAAGCTTTTCATTTGGACTGCTTCTGGACTTGATTATCATATCTTTTAGATAATGTTCCTAACAGTATGGTCATTTGTCCCTGATTTTGCTTGTAATGCCTTCCTTGATTTGTGGACAAGGGTTTGAGAGGTATGAGGGTTACAGGCTAATGTTGTGTAGGAGAGTCCACATGCACACTAGGGACTGATGACCAATCTCAACAAAAAATTAGCAATTTTGTTGGAATGAGACTGCTGAGAATTATGGTTAATCCTTTTAAAAAAAACACAGCTCTGTACACACATTCCCAATCTCTCTATAAAATGTGCTCAACAAAAACTCTTTCACACAGTACATAAAGACTTGTGTAGATGATAGAGAACTTTATTTTTATCGAGTCTTTTCTGGAAAGAAAAATGGAAACTCCTAATTTGGGCATAGGCACAGAATGCTCCAATGGACTTCTGATACTCTCTTTCTGGACTTTCCACTCTAATTGAGTACGACTTGCTACAGATGAATCTTTACAATGGTTACTTTGGACCATGCAGAATGATTAATACAGGACTGTTTGTGGAAACCCCAGAAGTAACCCGAATTTATAATGACAAAGCACACTGCCAGTTTAACGTGGAGCAAAAGATAACGTGCCAAGAAAGTACAGGGCTAAAAAAAACAACAACCTGGAAATATATACCAAATGGAGTCGTCCAAGTACTCCAATATTTGTACCTGTCATTAACTGACCAAAATGGCCCATGTCAAAGGGGTGATGCAGTTATAGCGGGCGTCAAAAGGGCAACATGAAATAATGGCGACCAGCACAAATAGTGGGTTTTCAGGTAATTACTGTCCAGACACCGGTGCCTACAGATGGAAGTGGAAATTCTGGGGGAATATTATTCAGAGGCAGGGACATGCCTATATTGACGTGTGGGGCTCTGCCCCCACAATCCCCATGGGAAGCTACACCCCCCAAGCCCCACGCTATCTCTAGGATTCCTACTCTGAGGCACTCCTTGACACTGGGGTAGGTTAGCACCTCGGAGTTTCTGTAAATGTCCTGGCACCATTTTTTTCCAGTTGCTCTTTTTGCTTTCGCGCATATGCCTTCGCCGTAATTGACTCGCCCATATTGAATTGCCCTCTTGACATGCTACCAATTAGGACATGTCCAAGTCAATAATTATTTTGATCAAATTCTTGATGATTAATGTGAGAACAAACATTTGTAGCGATATTGGTCCTTGGGAAAGTTGTGCAGAGAGAATACTTTTATTGAAACATAGATGTACAAATGCACCTAACAAAAAGGATCTGCGTGGTCTGAAAGCCTGTGCTTTGTAACATAGATGTAAACCAAACAATTTGGACATTTGTTCTCGTCTAGTACCATCCTACATTTTGCAAAACTGCCTGTTTTATTTGCTACCTGTGACTGTGCCTAACAGATATAAATCAGAATATTTTTCAATTTTCATTCCTCATCTTAATCCACCAGTACAGTCCAGCCAGCTCCTGTGAATATTGACAAAGCAAGAAAACACATCTGATGCCAGGGCATTGGTCCAAAACCCTTTAGATAAAACATGTAGCAACACTGTGCCACTTATTTCACTTTCCAAGTCAGAAAATAACATCTTTCAAAACTGACAAGCAACCTCTGGGGATTTTGTTGATCAATCTTACTTATAAGTATACTGCACTAATGATTCCTTGAAATTGATTGGCAGAGCAGCAGTTTTGAGAACCCAAAATAGTATACTAATCCACAGGTACAGTAGTTCTATACTCTGCCTTCATCTCACCACACATTTTGAAACCATTGAACAAACTCCGCCTACACTGACAAACTACGTAGAGCAGTCACAGCTGTGCAAGTACAAATGTTGCAAGGAAAAGTAATTTTGGACTCCATAACCCTCACACAGCAGGCTTCAGAAGGACAAGTCCGTGTTTGTGAAAGCTGAATTAAATAATATAAAATGCCACAAACTTGGTCTGTGTCTATTTTCTTTCATAAGGATCATGGATTTCATTAAATCTGTGTGCCTGAGAATTGTGGCATTTGTTTAGTACTTTTCCGTCCATTTATACATGCTTAGGAAATTCAGTGTGCTGATACACACGTCAGTTCTGAAGCAGCAACATTTGGATTCTATTTTTAAACTTTTCCTTTAATTCCATCCCACACCCTATAGTCTGATGTTGATCCAGGGTGCACATCCGGCCCAGTGGGCTTCCTGAGTTTAGCACAACAGATTTATAACAAAAATAAATTTAGTACAAATGCTCATGAACCCTTAACAGATTGTAACAATTTTGGCATCTTCATTTTTAAACTTTTCCTACAACCCTCACCCAAAAAGTAAAATTTGAACTAGTACCTGAATTCACAGCCAAGTGGTCATCATGAGTTCAGTGGAACCAACTCATTAGCAACCCTTAAAATTATCACAAGCTCCCCTTGGACTTCGTTGACTAGTCCTCCAACCCACTGTGACAAGGTATCTTTGTAAATGAGCCTATGGCTCAAAGGTTTTCCAAACTGCTGTCTAAATCAATAAATAAAATAAATAAACCCACATTTGCTTTCTGCGTTCCAAATGGGCGCTCAAGGGATGAGGTGTTTGGCAGATGCCCCAGTACTGTTCAGTGCTCCCAGATTAAATTGGAATTATCCCTGTAACTCTGAGGATATTTCCAGTGTTTACCTGTTGATTACATCATTTTCTATGGAAGTCAAATTTCTCTCTTTTTCTTATATAACCAATGCAAGTCTACGGGAACAATTTGGCTATAGATGATTCTGTTTTCCTGTAAAATACAAGAATTCCTGTAGATAAGGGAGCACTGACTGTCCTTTCTTTTAATTGAAAGACCCTTCTTAACAGGGTCTCTGGCAGCAGTACTGTTGTTTTAGCCATCAAGTGGTTAGATTCAATAAAAGAAAAATAAAATGCTTGTCTTGAGGCGAACATTTCGTGGACATTATTTTGAAGTGCTAGACTGCAAAACCATAGCTCTTCAGAAAAACAGTCTGAGTACAGACAGCATTTTTTTTTAAAATAGACTTATTATGGCTACCTCCTTGGTAAAACAAATTTCATTAATATTAAATATGAATCGTTTATCTAAAGTTACATACTGAAATTAGTATCAACTGTGCTGTTTTGATCACTTGAACTCTTGCAATTTACTTTTGTCATTCTTAAAAAAAAAACAAGCATTTGTCAATACCGAAGTTCATCATTTGGAATTGATGTTGGTATGCACTGATTGGCAGGACTACAGTTCCCAGCAGAAAGAACAAGTAATGCCACCAAGTTCACATTCCTGTTGCAATACAGTGAAGTGCATACCTGTTTCTTCAATTCATGCTCTGGCTTTGAAGAGTGACGATGTGTCTGCGGTTCAGAGAAAATAAGGGCACTGGAGCCCCACCATGGGTTGGGGGGGCTGTTATGGTTAGAAACCCTACTGCCCCAGGCGTTTGTTGGCATTTGCACTACAAATTTTCAACATGACCTTTTGTGACCCCCACCTCATGAAAGCATTTGGGACCACTGCTCATGAATAGTGGCACTGTGATTTTGTTAATCTGTCCTGAACACTGATTTCCCACAGTGACCGTGCCATTCTGCACCAGATGTGCGAAAACACAGTTTGGGCAGGATGTGAAAAATTACAGCTGTACCATTCATAATGAGGTGTGAAGAGAAGGCAGTGTTGAACATCTAGAGTGAAAATATTAAAAATGCTCGAACATACAAGCATACATGGAAACTGCACAACGCACGCTTGTAACAGTCATTTCGTGTAATAATTTCACCAAAATTTCAACACAGGCATTTTGTGACCTCTACTCATGAACACTGTCACTATGATTTTCTTACTCTGTCCTGAATGTTGATTTCCCACAGTGACCGCGCCATTGTGCGCCAGATGTGTGAAAACACTTTTCTTTTAATTGACAGACCCTTCTTAACAGGGTCTCTGGCAGCAGTGCTGTTGTTTTAGCCATCAAGTGGTTAGATTCAATAAAGGAAAAATAAAATGCTTGTCTTGAGGCGAACGCTTCGTGGAAATTTTTTTTAAGTGCTAGACTGCAAAACCATAGCTCTTCAGAAAAACAGTCAGAGTACAGACAGCATTTTTTTAAAATAGACTTATTATGGCTACCTCTTTGGTAAAACAAATGTCATTAGTATTAAATATGAATCATTTATCTAAAGTTACATAACGCAAGTTAACAGGAAAGCATTCCACTGAAATTAGTATCAACTGTGCTATTTTGGTCACTTGAACTCTTGCAATTCACTTTTGTCATTCTTAAAAAACAAACAAGCATTTGTCAATGCCAAAGTTCATCGTTTGGAATTGATGTTGGTACGCACTGATTGGTAGGACTACAGTTCCCAGCAGAAAAAACAAGTTATGCCACCAAGTTCACATTCCTGTTGAAATACAGTGAAGTGCATACCTGTTTCTTCAATTTGTGCTCTGTCTTTGAAGAGTGACAATGTGTCAACGGTTCAGAGAAAATAAGGGCCTGGAGCCTCACCGTGGGTGGTGGGGGGGGGCATTATGGTTAGAAACCCTACTGCCCCAGGTGTTTGTTGGTATTTGCACTACAAATTTTCAACATGGCCTTTTGTGACCCCCACCTCATGAAAGCATTTGAGACCTCTGCTCATGAATAGTGGCACTGCGATTTTGTTAATCTGTCATGAACTCTGATTTCCCACAGCGACCGTTCCATTCTGCACCAGATGTGCGAAAACACAATTTGGGCAGGATGTGAAAAATTACAGCTGTACCATTCATAGGGAGGTGTGAAGAGAAGGCAGTGTTGAACATCTAGAGTGAAAATATTAAAAATGCTCGAACGTACAAGCATACGAGGAAACTGCACAATGCACGCTCGTAACAGTCATTTCGTGTAATAATTTCACCAAAAATTTCAACATAAGCATGAACCCAGCTCATGAGCAGTGGCACTATCATTTTGTTAATCAGTCCCAAAAGGTGATTCCATGCAGGGACTGCAAAATCGCCTTTTGGGACTGATTAACAAAATGACAGTGCCACTGTTCTTAAGGTGGGCTCTCAAAAAGCCTATGTTGCAAATTTGGTGAAAAAAAAATCCAAAAAATGCCCAAGATATGTACTAAAGTTGAAAAACCCTATTTATGCCATTATACGGCTTACCAGCATTCCTTCAGTTCGTGGTTGGCTTTGAAGAGTGCAGACGTGTTCCCAGTCTACCGAAGATCGTCACGCCAGGCTCCGGAGGTAAGTATGGTTTGGGGGTTGTGGGGAGGAGGGTGCACAGAGGGTGGGCGCAGGTTGGAGAAGCCACCAGACTTTTTCTACAGGGACATTTGGCACACTGGGGTGGGCTCCCAGCATGCCACCTGAGTGTTTGTGGGGAAGGGACTGTAGCCGATGGGGGATTGGGCACCCCCGTTGGCACACAACAAATTGTGGGGGACAAGAGCCGAGGGGGACTGGGCACCCCCCTCGGCATACAACTAATTGGGGGGGCATTATGCCGATGGGGAGTGAGCTCCCCCTGTTGAGTAAATTAACTGGGAGGGCATGCCGACAGGGGATTGTGAACCCCTGTCGATTTGTCACAGCCGCACACAACTAATTACGGGGGGGAGACATTATACTGATGGGAGGCCTCCCCCATTGGTGGGGGGGAGACATTATGCAGACAGGGAGTGGGATCCCCCTCAGCAAACGAACTGGGAGCGGCATGCCGACAGGGGGATTGGACACCCCCATCAGTTTGTTTTTTTCACCTGTGAGGGGGAAGTCCTGGGCTCAGCGTGCTCACATTGGCAGTGCAGGAGTTAGAGAGATGCATAATAGGAATGGTAGGGAAGTATTGAACTGTTTCCAACCCCACCCCCACCCTGCAGAGACTGACAGATGTTGGGGGTGTGTGGCTTTGGGTCGTTGGCCACAATGCTCATGCCATTTCTCCTCACCCTACCCTGCAGACACTGACAGATGTTGCGGTGTGCCTTGGGGTCTTCGGGCCTTATGCTCACCCCATTCCATAAGGAAATAAGCTGAGATGGATGCAGTATAGGAGAATGGGGTGAACATTGGGGCTGAGGACCCCAAGGCACACATCGATGCCTGTCACTGGCTGCAGGGTGGGGGTGGAATGGCATGAGCATTACGGCTGACAATCCCAAGCCACACCCCCAATGCTCCAAATTTTCAACATGGGCTTTTTGTGACCCCACCTCATGAACAGTGGCACTATCATTTCGTTACTCAATCCTGAAAGGTGATTTTGCACAGCGACTGTGCCATTTGGTGCCACAGGTGCGAAAACACATTTCAGGCAGGATGTGAAAAATGACAGCTGTACTGTTCATGGGTGGTGTGAAAAAATGGCACTGTTGAACATCTGGAGTTAAAATATGAACATTGGTGAAGTTACAAATGTGCGTAGAAACTATGCAATGCACGCCTATAACACAATCATTTTTTGGAATTTGTTCACCAGATTTTCAACAAGGCCATTTCTGGACCTCTCCTCATGAACAGTGGCACTGTGATTTATGTTAATCTGTCCCAAAAGCTGATTTCCCACAGTGACCACGCCATTCTGTGCCACAGGTGTGAAAACACATTTTGGGTAGGATGTGAAAAATGACAGCTCTGCAGCTCATAAGTAGGTATTGAAAAAATGGCAATGTTGAAAATCTGGAGTGAAAATATTAAACATTGGCGAAGTTACAAGCATGCACAGAAACTGCGCAATGCACCCTCATAATGCAGTCATTCTTTGGAATTTTTTTCACCAAATTTGTAATATGGGCTTTTTGGGACCTCTCCTCATGAACTGTGGCACTGTCATTCCATTGATCGGTCCCAAAACGTGATTCCACGCAGTGACCACAAAATCAGCTTTTGGGACTGAGAAATGAAATGACAGTGCCAGTGTTCATGAGGTGGGTTCCCAAGAACCTCATGTTGAAAATTTGGGGCCAAAAGTCCTAAGAATGGCTGCAATATCAACCTAACTTGAACCCCCCTCCCCCCCCATTGACTCCCGTTATAGGGCTTACCATGATTTTCTTCAGTTTGCGGTCTGCTTTTGAAGACTGCAGGCATGTCCCAGTCCACAGAAGATCACTGTTCCCAACCTATGGAGGTAAGTATGGGGTGAGGGGGGGTGCGGGGAAATGGGTGCGCAGAGGGAGGGTTGGAATGGGGAAGGGGACAGGCAAAACAACGAAAGAACATTTTCTTTTTTGCAGGTTAAAAAAAAAAAAAGACTCTGGGGGACCATTTTCTTTACTTACAGGTAAACAAAGTACTTTTGGTACACTGGGGTGGGCTTCCAGTGTGCCACATGAGTCTGGCGGGCCTGATGCCAATGGGGATTGGGCACCCCCATTGGCAAAGAAATTGAGCTTGGGGTGTGGGCATCTGACACTGGGAGTGGACATCCCGGTGTTGGAAAAATATGACATCTGTCTCAGCACACTGGGGTGGGCTCCCAGTGTGCCACAATGTGGGGGGGGGCATACATGCCGACACAGTGATTGGGCACCCCAATGTCGGCTTTCCCGGGGAGTGTGTGGTTTCCGCACATGCGCAGAAGCTACTGCGCATGTGCAGAATCGGCTGCATTCCACACATATTTGTACCATGACTGAACAGCGATCAGCTGTTTGGTGGCTCTTTCTTTTGATGTTTTCACACTCACTACTCATAGCAATAATATTGCAGCACTCAGGTGCGGAGAACTTAAAAATGTACAGTGGTACATCTGAACTGTACACAAACTATGAAATAGAAAGCATATAATGTAGCTAAAAGGGTAAAAGAGCCCCCCACCCCATCCCAAACTCGTTAACCCTTGTAACAACACTGGCTTTTTGAATGCACTAACACAAAATCAGGCAATGACAGTATACCAAAACCAGAGTGACGTCATCTTTGAATAAGAATTGCCACCATAAATATCTGCATATCAGGCTCTCTCAGGAAGGTGTGACAAATGGGAGCAAAAGCATGGATTAGAAATCTTGAAAGCTGGATGCTTTGCCCCAACCAATGTTTACTAACCCAAGATTAAGGCTCCAAACAGGGAGTCCTCTTGCATTTTCTGTATTGCTGTATGTTTACCCCTGTCACAACTAAATACAACCTGCATTCATGACCACTAAAATAGTATTCATTTTAAACCATGGCATCCAAGACAATTTTTGAAAACTTCCTAAACAGTAACCCCTCCCACCAGACTTCATTGCCATGACTTTCCATCATTAAATCTTGCACATGTTGAAGCTATAGGAGCATTCTCTTAACGGTCCCCAATTTTCAATACATTTTGAACTAAGCTCTTCATTTGGACTGCTTCTGGACTTGATTATCATATGTTTTAGATAATGTTCCTAACAGTATGGTCATTTGTCCCTGATTTTGCTTGTAATGCCTTCCTTGATTTGTGGACAAGGGTTTGAGAGGTATGAGGGTTACAGGCTAATGTTGTGTAGGAGAGTCCACATGCACACTAGGGACTGATGACCAATCTCAACAAAAAATTAGCAATTTTGTTGGAATGAGACTGCTGAGAATTATGGCTAAATCCTTTTTAAAAAAAACGCAGCTCTGTACACACATTCCCAATCTCTCTATAAAATGTGCTCAACAAAAACTCTTTCACACAGTACATAAAAGCTTGTGTAGATGATAGAGAACTTTACTTTTATCGAGTCTTTTCTGGAAAGAAAAATGGAAAATCCTAATTTGGGCATGGACGCAGAATGCTCCAATGGACTTCTGATGCTCCCTTTCTGGACTTTCCACTCTAACTGAGTACGACTTGCTACAGATTAATCTTTACAATGGTTACTTTGGACCATACAGAATGATTAATACAGGACTGATTGTGGAAACCCAGAAGCAACCCACATTTATGAATTTATAATGACAAAACACACTGCCAGTTCAGGGCAGTTGACGTGGAGCAAAAGATAACATGCCAAGAAAGTACAGGGCTAAAAAAAAAACAACCTGGAAATAAATACCAAATGGAGTCGTCCAAGTACTCCAATATTTGTACTTGTCATTAACTGACTAAAATGGTTCCATGTCAAAAAGGTGATGCAATAATAGTGGGCGTCAAAAGGGCAACATGAAATAATGGCGACCAGCACAAATATGCCTCCCCCCCTCCGATGCCCTCCGACTAGCAGTCACATCCTCAATAATGTCCCTTGTGGACTATGGCCTGCCAGTCTATGGTGCTTCGGACTCGATCGCCCTCAATAAAATCTGCCTCACCTTGAATAAGGCCTGTAGGCTAATTACAGGAGCCCTAGGCTAACTCATACCTGCCAGCTCTATGACATGGCTAGGCTGCTTAACCTGGATGAACGGCTCAGATACCAAACCTGCCTCATAAATAAAAAAACTCTCCTTAGACTATCCCCGCCTGGGCTGACAGCCTCCATCCACCTAGCACAACCCTTAGTTCAAACTCGAACCTCCTCCAAGGCCACTCTACTAGTCCCTAGGTCCAGGACCACACATGGACAAAGGTCCTTCTGTTACAGAGTTCCCTCCTGGTACAACACACTCCCTACCTCCATCTCTGATACCCCTACTATCTCCTGCTTCAAAACTTCACTTCGGAGTCAGCTATTTAACACGCATAGCTGTGCTTGTCTCTAAGGTGATCTGTCTCACTATGCCCTGACAAAACTCACTGAGTGGCTCCTCACCCAAACCAGTCACCAACCATGTCCCATAGCCCTCTGAATTTTTTACCTCCTGCAGTCTCTGCTCACTACTACGTATTTGCTTTACCAATGTATGCTTAATCTGTCACTCTGTATCCAAATAACTGTAAAAGCTTGTGAATGCCAAACCTGTAACATAAATGATGTAACAAAGAAACAACTGCTTGTGTCTGTCAAAGCTGTAACCTCAATGATGTAACTAAATGTTGTAATGTATTTGTCCTCTTTGTGTTGAGGTACCTTTGGAAATGAGCCTCTGGCTCAAAGGTTGTAAACTGATGTACAAATAAATAAATAAAATAAATAGTGAATTTTCAGGTAATTACTGTCCAGACACTGGTGCCTACTCATGAAAGTGGAAATTCTGGGGGAATATTATTCAGAGCCAGGGACACGCCTATATTGACGTATGGGGCTCTGCCCCCACACTCCCCATGGGAAGCTACACCCCCCAAGTGCCCCGCTATCTCTAGGATTCCTACTCTGAGGCACTCCTTGACACTAGGGTAGGTTAGCACCTCGGAGTTTCTGTAAATGTCCTGTACAATTTTTTACCGGTTGCCCTTTTTGCTTTTGCGCATATGCCTTCGTCGTAATTGACTCACCCATATTGAATTGCCCTCTTGACATGCTACCAATTAGAACATGTCCAAGTCAATGATTTTTTTGATCAAATTCTTGATGATTAATGTGAGAACAAACATTTGCAGCAATATTGGTCCTTGGGAAGGTTGTGCAGAGAGAGTCCTTTTATTAAAATATAGATGTACAAATGCACCTGATGAAGGGATCTGTGTGGCCTGAAAGCCTGCGTTTTGTAACATAGATGTAAACCAAACAGTTTGGACATTTGTTCTCATCTAGTATCATCCTGCATTTTGCAAAACTGCCTGTTTTAAACGCTACCTGTGCCTAATAGATGGAAATCAGAATATTTTTTCAATTTTCATTCCTCATCTTAATCCACCAGTACAGTCCAGCCAGCTCCTGTGAATATTGGCAAAGCAAGAAAACACATCTGATGTCAGGGCATTGGTCCAAAACCCTTTAGGTAAAACATGTAGCAACACTGTGCCACTTATTTCACTTTCCAAGTCAGAAAATAACATCTTTCAAAACTGACAAGCAACCTCTGGGAATTTTGTTGATCAATCTTACTTATAAATATACTGCACTAGTGATTCCTTGAACTTCATTGGCAGAACAGCAGTTTTGAGAACCCAAAATACTATGCTAATCCACAGGTACAGTAGTTCTATCCTCTGCCTTCAGCTCACCACACATTTTGAAACAGTTGAACAAACTCTGTCTACACTTATTTATTTTATTTATTTGCTTTTGTTGACTAGGTAAGTCACACTAGACAGCCAAGTGCCTATTTTCAGGTGCGACCCGGGAGAGTTACAAACTTAAGTAGGTAGGTACAGTGACAAATCAGTTTTACATACAGTGGGATAACAGGTGATGGAATAGAATGACAACCAGTAACAAGTCACGAACCTGGGGGGTGTTACAGGTGACCTGGGAGAGTTATAAGCTAGAGCATACACAAAACAATGAGTCAGTCAAGATTTACATATAATGGGAGAGCAGGCTAAACCAATATGGCACTCAAGGAGGAGATGGTACACTTTAGAAAGATTTGGGTAGGTGGTTGACAGTCCTCAAAAGGGGTTGGGACAAGTGCACACAGGTTCAGTCATATGTTAACGAATAAGTGCCTGCATGTGGGGGACCTAGGGAAGAGCTGACGAGGGGGAGGAGGGCCTGGTGACCTTGTTCGGGAGGTAGAGACGGGAGCAGCCGTTACTTGATCAGTGGATGGGAGAATAAGTGCGGTAGACCCTAGGGGGCGCAGAGACCCCCCATGCCTTCATAGTGTAAGGGGCTACGAGGTGCATATACAGGTGGAGGAGCCCTTCAGGAAGTTCCAAAGGGAAGTTTTAAAGCTTGGATGGGAGGGGGTGGACCAAGTAAGGGCTGGGAATGAATTCCATAGTTTAGGGGCATAGCTGACGAAGGCCCGATCACCCGCTTGGGTGCGTGTCCTAGGAACCGGAAAGTTGAGTGTCGTGCTTGACCTAAGGTGGTAGGAAGAGGTGTCAGGGTTGAGTGGAAGGGCGAGGGCAGCAGGGGTGGCTGATTTTACAATGCTGTCAATGAAGTTCCCTACTACAAAGGTGTGGTGTTTCTCAGAAGGGAGCCACTCGAGGCATGTGTAGAGGTTGCAGCGGCGAGTCAGGGGTGGGGCAGATAGTGCAAAGCAGCAGATGCTGTTGTAGGCAGTGTCCCATTTCGAGAGGCTGGATTTTGGCAGGGGGGCAAAGGTCACTAGCCCATAGCAGAGAGAGGGGAGGAGAACACCCCTAGCTAGGGCCACCCAAGCAGCCGGGGTCAGGCAGTTTTTGGCTCTGTAGGCGAGACCAAGTTTGATGCTTGTAGACTTGCAGACGTTACAGATGTACAAGAGAGATCCAGCTTAGGGTCCAGAGTGGCCTTGGTATTTGACAGTGGCCACCGTCTGCAGGGGCGCGCCATCAGCCCGTGGTGTAGGGGTCAGGGCTTGATTTTGTTTTTGTTCAGGAGCCGAAGAGCATAGCCTGGGTTTTCTAAGATTGGTGGTAAGTTTGTGTTCCACCAGCCATGATTGGATCCGCTTGAAGTCAGAGTTTAATTGGGAATTGATGGTGTCAATGTCGCGTGCGCTGTCCAGAATGACAAGGTCATCGGCATACAGGGTGGTAAACCCATGGGTGGTGACAGAGGGTATCTCGTTGATGAACAGGGAGAAGAGCGTCGGACCGAGGACGGATCCCTGTGGGACTCCACATTGCACGGTGGTGGGGTTGGAAAGAGTCCAGTTAAAGTTGGTGTATTGCATCCTACCAGTAAGGTAATTGAGGAACCAGGCATGGGCGGAGTTTGAGAATCCAAGGGAGAGAAGAGTGGAGATAAGGAGGGAGTGATCTACCCTGTCAAAGGCTTTGGACAGATCCACAAAGATTGCTCCAGTGAGGTAGCCCTGGTCAGTTGCAGTTCTGATCTGCGAGGTGACTACAGCAAGGGCGGTAGTCATGCTGTGTCCCTTCCTGAACCCGTGTTGGGCCAGAGAGAGGAGGTTGTGTTCCTGTAGGTACTCAGTTAGCTGAGAGGCCACTACACTGACAAACTATGTAGAGCAGTCACAGCTGTGCAAGCTCAAACGTTGCAAGGAAAAGTAATTTTGGACTCCATAACCCTCACACAGCAGGCTTCAGAAGGACAAGTCCGTGTTTGTGAAAGCTGAATTAAATAATATAAAATGCCACAAACTTAGTCTGTGTCTATTTTCTTTCATAAGGATCATGGATTTAATTAAATATGTGTGCCTGAGAATTGTGGCATTTGTTTAGTACTTTTCCGTCCATTTATACATGCTTAGGAAATTCAGTGTGCTGATACACACGTCAGTTCTGAAGCAGCAACATTTGGTTTCTATTTTTAAACTTTTCCTTCAATTCCATCCCACACCCTATAGTCTGATGTTGATCCAGGGTACACATTCAGCCCAGTGGGCTTCCTGAGTTTAGCACAACAGATTTATAACAAAAATAAATTTAGTAAAAATGCTCATGAACCCTTAACAGATTGTAACAATTTTGGCATCTTCATTTTAAACTTTTCCTACAACCCTCACCCAAAAAGTAAAATTTGAACTAGTACCTGAATTCACAGCCAAGTGGTCATCATGAGTTCAGTGGAACCAACTCATTAGCAACCCTTAAAATTATCACAAGCTCCCCTTGGACTTTGTTGACTAGTCCTCCAACCCACATTTGCTTTCTGCGTTCCAAATGGGCGCTCAAGGGATGAGGTGTTTGGCAGATGCCCCAGTACTGTTCAGTGCTCCCAGATTAAATTGGAATTATCCCTATAACTCTGGGGATATTTCCAGTGTTTACCTGTTGATTACATCATTTTCTATGGAAGTCAAATTTCTCTCTTTTTCTTATATAACCAATGCAAGTCTACGGGAACAATTTGGCTATAGATGATTCTGTTTCCCTGTAAAATACAAGAATCCCTGTAGATAAGGGAGCACTGACTTTCCTTTCTTTTAATTGAAAGACCCTTCTTAACAGGGTCTCTGGCAGCAGTGCTGTTGTTTAGCCATCAAGTGGTTACATTCAATAAAAGAAAAATAAAATGCTTGTCTTGAGGCGAACGCTTCGTGGACATTTTTTTTAAGTGCTAGACTGCAAAACCATAGCTCTTCAGAAAAACAGTCTGAGTACAGACAGCATTTTTTTAAAAACAGACTTATTATGGCTACCTCCTTGGTAAAACGAATTTCATTAGTATTTAATATGAATCGTTTATCTAAAGTTACATAACGCAAGTTATTAACAGGAAAGCACTCCACTGAAATTAGTATCAACTGTGCTGTTTTGATTACTTGAACTTTTGCAATTCACTTTTGTCATTCTTAAAAAACAAACAAGCATTTGTCAATGCCAAAGTTCGTTGTTTGGAACTGATGTTGGTACGCACTGATTGGTAGGACTACAGTTCCCAGCAGAAAGAACAAGTTATACCACCAAGTTCACATTCCTGTTGCAATACAGTGAAGTGCATACCTGTTTCTTCAATTCGTGCTCTGGCTTTGAAGAGTGACGATGTGTCTGCGGTTCAGAGAAAATAAGGGCACTAGAGCCACACCATGGGTTGGGGGGGGCCGTTATGGTTAGAAACCCTACTGCCCCAGGCGTTTGTTGGTATTTGCACTACAAATTTTCAACATGGCCTTTTGCGACCCCCACCTCATGAAAGCATTTGGGACCTCTGCTCAATAGTGGCACTGTGATTTTGTTAATCTGTCCCAAACACTGATTTCCCACAGTGACCGTGCCATTCTGCATCAGATGTGCGAAAACACAGTTTGAGCAGGATGTGAAAAATTACAGCTGTACCATTCATAATGATGTGTGAAGAGAAGGCAGTGTTGAACATCTAGGCCCAGATATTCAAACTGCGCCAGTCTGAGGCGCAAGCCCCTGCGCTGCTCAAAATAGTTGCGCAGGGGTGTGGCCGGGGTGGTATTCAAAGGAGTTGCGCTGTTGAGCAACTCGTTGAATATCACCCGAGCCACAGCACTTGCGCATGGCGCTAGTGGAACTTGGGCTACCTAAGTTGCCAGAGTTGAGCATTAAACTGCGTGGCGCAGTACCATTGCGCCATGCGCAAATTTCCGATATTCAAAAGGTGACATGCAAATGGGGCCATAATTTATGCAAGGCGCTGAGGGCCATTTCATCTATTTATGGCCCCATTTCATGCCATTTAGATCTAGACTCCTGACAGGGTGTCTATCTGTACTGTATCATGCCCTCTGTGACTCCTGAATCAGGATGTTTCAGTAAAGTACATCCCCACAGTGACTCCTGAACCAGTGTGTCTATCTGTACTATACCATGCCCCACAGTGACTCCTGAACCAGGGTGTCTCCTATACTATATCAAGCCCCAATGACTCCTGAATGAGGGTGTCTCCTATACTGAAATCCGCTGACTCCTGAACCGGTGTCTATCTCTGCTGTACCATGCCCGACAGCGACTCCTGAACCATAGTGTCTCGTATATCATGCCCAGTACTCCTGAATGAGGTCTCCCGTACACATGATATCCGGCTGTGACTCCTGGACCAGTGTGTCTGTACTATACCATACCCACAGTGGCTCCTAGACAGTGTGTCTATCTCACTTTATAATGCCCCTGCAACTCAGATCAGGATGTTTCCGTGTATTATGTCAAGCCCACAGTACTCTGAACCAGTGTGTCTATCTGTACCTGTATTACGCCACTATGACTCTGAACCAGGATGTTTCGTGTATCATGCCCCACTGTGACTCTGAACCAGGTGTCTATCTGTACTAACATGTCCCAAATACTCCAGATCATGGTGTCTCCTGTACTATACCATACCCCAGTGACTCCTGAACCAGGGTTTCTCCTGTACTGTATCCACCCAGTGACTCCTGAATGAGGTGTCTCTAGACTGCATGAAATCGCTGTGACTCCTGAACCGGGGTGTCTATCTGTGCTCCAACATGTCCGCAGTGACTTCTGAATCACGGTGTCTCCCTGTACTGTACCATGCCCCACAGTGACTCCGAACCAGGGTTTCTCCTGTACTGTATCATGCCCCCACTGACTCATGAATGGGGTGTCTCCCTGACACTGCATGATATCTCTCAGTGACTCAGAACCAGGGTGTCTATCTGTACTGTACCATGCCCAACAGTGACTCCCAGAACCAGGGTGTCTCCTCTACTGTACCACTGCCCCACTGTGACTCCTGAACCAGTGTAATCTATCTGTACTGTACCATGCCCCACTGTGACTCCTAAGCAGGAATGTTTCCGTGTATTGCCATGCCCACTGTGACTCCTGAACCACGGTGTCTATCTGCGCTGTACCGCACCAGTGACTCCTGAACCAGTGTGTCTATCTGTAACGTACCATGCTCCCACAGTGTCTCCTAAACCAGGGTGTCTCCCTGTACTATATCATGCCCCACAGTGACTCCTGAATGAGGGTGTCTCCCTGTACTGCATTATGCCCTACTGTGACTCCTGAACCAGCGTGTCCATCTGTACTCTACCATGCCCACAGTGACTCCTGAACCAGGGTGTCTCCCTGTACTGAATTATGCCCCACAGTGACTCCTGAACTGGGTTGTCTCCTGTACTGTACCATGCCCCACAGTGGGTACTGAACCAGTGTGTCTGTCTGTGCTATTCTGTGCCCACAGGCTCCTGAGCAGGTGTCTCCCAGTGCTGTACTATGCCCACAGTGACTCCCTAAATCAGGGGTGTCTCCCTGTAGTGTATCATGCCCCACAGTGACTCACTGAACCAGGAGTCTCCCAATACTGTATCATGCTCCACAGTGAATCCCTGAACCAGGGTGTCTCCCTGTACTGTACCATACCCACAGAGCTGCTGAACCATGGTGTCTCGTGACATACCGACCCACAGTGACTCCTGAACCAGTGTGTCTATCTGTACTGTTCCATGCCCACAGTAACTCCTGAACTAGAGTCTCCCTGTACTGTATCATGCCCCACAGTGACTCCTGAACTGGGAGTCTCCACCTACACTGCACTATGACCCACAGAGACTCCTGAATCAGTGTGTCTATCTGTCACTGTATCATACCCACAGTGACTCCAGAACAGGGTGTCTCCCTCACACTGTACCATGCCCACAGTAACTCCTGAACCAGATCAGTATCTCTACTGTCCATGCCCCAGAGTGACTCCTGAATCAGGCTGTCTCCCTGTACTGTATCATGCCCCACAGTGACTCCTGAACCAGGGGGTCTCACTGTACTGTATCATGCCCCACAGTGACTCCTGAACCAGTGTGTTTCTCTGTGCTGTACCATACCCACAGTGACTCCTGAACCAGTATGTCTATCTGTACTGTACCATGCCCCACAGTGACCCCTGAACCAGTGTGTCAATCTGTACTGTATCATGCCCCACAGTGATACCCAAATCAGTGTGTCTATCCGTACTGTACAGTGACCCACAGTGACTCCAGAACCAGTGTGTCTATCACCTGCTGTACCATGGCCCCCCATACACACACGAACAGGGAACTGTCTCCTGGTACTACCACCGCCCCACAGTGACTCACTGAACCAGTGTGTCTATCTGTGCTGTATCATCACCCTCTGCGACTCCTGAACCAGGGGTGTCTATCTGTGCCTCATGTGCCACCACTGTGACTCCTGAACCAGGATGTTTCAGTGTATTATGTCATGACCCACTGTGACTCCTGAACCAAGTGTCTATCTGTGCTGTAACGTCCCACAGTGACACCAGAGATCATGGTGTCTTCCTGTACTGTACCATGCCCACAGTGACTCTTGAACCAGGGTGTCTCCCTGAACTGTACCATGTCCCATAGTGACTCCTGAACCAGGGTGTCTCCCTGTATTGTACCATGCCGCACAGTGACTCCTGAACCAGTGTGTCTATCTCTACTGTACCATGCCCCACAGTCACTCCTGAACCAGGGTGTCTCCCTCTACTGTACCATGCCCCGCAGTGACTCCTGAACCAGTGTGTATATCTGTACTGTACCATGCCCCACAGTGACTGTGAACCAGGGTGTCTCCCTATACTGTATCATGCCCCCAGTGACTCCTGAATGAGGGTGTCTCCCCGTACTGCATGATATCCCGCTGTGACTCCTGGACCAGTGTGTCTATCTGTACTGTATGATGCCCCACTGCAACTCCAGAACCAGGACGTTTCCGTGTATTGTGTCAAGCCCCACAGTGACTCCTGAACCAGTGTGTCTATCTGTACCGTATTATGCCCCACTGTGACTCCTGAACCAGGATGTTTCCGTGTATTGTATCATGCCCCACTGTGACTCCTGAACCAGGGTGTCTATCTGTACTGTAACATGTTCCACAGTGACTCCTGAATCATGGTGTCTCCCTGTACTGTACCATGCCCCACAGTGACTCCTGAACCAGGGTTTCTCCCGGTACTGTATCATGCCCCAGTGACTCCTGGACATGAGGTGTCTCCCTGCTGCATGAAATCTTGCTGTGAACTCCTGAACCAGGGTGTATATCTGTACTGTAACATGTCCGCGCTTGACTTCTGAATCAAGGTGTCTCCCTGTACTGTACCATGCCCCACAGTGCCTCCTGAACCAGGGTTTCTCCCTGTACTGTATCATGCCCCCAGTGACTCCTGAATGACGGTGTCTCCCTGTACTGCATGATATCTCGCAGTGACTCCAGAACCAGGGTGTCTATCTGTACTGTACCATGCCCCACAGTGACTCCTGAACCAGGGTGTCTCCCTGTAGTGTACCATGCCCCACAGTGACTCCTGAACCAGTGTATCTATCTGTACTGTACCATGCCCCACAGTGACTCCTGTACCAGGGTGTCTTCGTCTACTTCATCATACCCCATAGTGACTCATGAACCAGGGTGTCTCCCTGTACTGTGCCACGCCTCACAGTGACTCCTGAACCAGGGTGTCTCCCTGTACTGTACCATGCCCCACAGTGACTCCTGAACCAGTGTGTCTATCTGTACTGTACCATGCCCCACAGTGACTCCTGAACCAGTGTGTCTCCCTGTACTGTTCCATGCCCCACAGTGACTCCTGAACTAGGATGTTTCCGTGTATTGTATCATGCCCCACTGTGACTTCTGAACCAGGGTGTCTATCTGTACTGTACCATGTCCTACAGTGACTACTGAATCATGGTATCTCCCTGTACTGTACCATGCCCCACAGTGACTCCTGAACCAGTGTGTCTATCTGTAATGTACCATGCCCCACAGTGTCTCCTAAACCAGGGTGTCTCCCTGTACTGTATCATGCTCCACAGTGACTCCTGAATGAGGGTGTCTCCCTGTACTGCATTATGCCCTACTGTGACTCGTGAACCAGGGTGTCCATCTGTACTGTACCATGCCCCACAGTGACTCCTGAACCAGGGTGTCTCCCTGTACTGAATCATGCCCCTTACAGTGACTCCTGAACTGGGGTGACTCCTATGTACTGTACCATGCCCCACAGTGACTACTGAAGCAGTGTGTCTATCTGTACTGTTTCATGCCCCACAGTGACTCCTGAATCAGGGTGTCTCCCAGTACTGTAATATGCCCCACAGTGACTCCTAAATCAGGGTGTCCTCCTGTACTGTATCATGCCCCACAGTGACTCCTGAACCAGAAGTCTCCCTATACTGTATCATGCTCCACAGTGAATCCTGAACCAGTGTATCTATCTGTACTGTAAAGTGCCCCATAGTGACTCCAGAATCAGGGTGTCTCCCTGTACTGCATCATGCCCCACTGTGACTCCTGAACCAGGGTGTCTATCTGTACTGTATCATGCCCCACAGTGACTCCTGAACCAGGGTGTCTCCCTGTACTGTACCATATCCCACAGTGACTCCTGAACCAGTGTGTCTATCTGTACTGTACAGTGCCCAACAGTGACTCCTGAACCAGGGTGTCTCCCTGTACTGTACCATGCCCCACAGTGACTCCTGAACCAGGTTGTTTCCCTAAGTTGTATCATGCCCCACTGTGACTCCTGAACCAGTGCGTCTATCTCTACTGTCCATGCCCCAGACTGACTCCTGAATCAGGCTGTCTCCCTGTACTGTATCATGCCCCACAGTGCCTCCTGAACCAGTGTGTCTCTCTGTACTGTACCATACCCCACAGTGACTCCTGAACCAGCATGTCTATCTGTACTGTACCATGCCCCACGTGACTCCTGAACCAGTGTGTCTATCTGTACTGTATCATGCCCCACAGTGACACCTAAATCAGTGTGTCTATCTGTACTGTACCATGCCCCACAGACACTCCTGAACCAGGGTGTCTCCCTGTACTGTACCATGCCCAACAGTTACTCCTGAACCAGAGTGTCTATCTGTGCTGTATCATGCCCCTCTGCGACTCCTGAACCAGGCTGTCTATCTGTACTGTATCATGCCCCACTGTGACTCCTGAACCAGGATGTTTCCGTGTATTGTATCATGCCCCACTGTGACTCCTGAACCAGGGTGTCTATCTGTACTGTATCATGCCCCACTGTGACTCCTGAACCAGGATGTTTCCGTGTATTGTATCATGCCTCACTGTGACTCCTGAACCAGAGTGTCTATCTGTACTGTAACATGTCCCACAGTGACACCAGAATCATGGTGTCTTCCTGTACTGTACCATGCCCCACAGTGACTGTTGAACCAGGGTGTCTCCCTGAACTGTACCATGTCCCATAGTGACTCCTGAACCAGGGTGTCTCCCTGTATTGTACCATGCCCACAGTGACTCCTGAACCAGTGTGTCTATCTCTACTGTACCATGCCCCACAGTCACTCCTGAACCAGGGTGTCTCCCTCTACTGTACCATGCCCCACAGTGACTCCTGAACCAGTGTGTATATCTGTACTGTACCATGCCCCACAGTGACTCGTGAACCAGGGTGTCTCCCTATACTGTATCATGCCCCCAGTGACTCCTGAATGAGGTGTCTCCCCGTACTGCATGATATCCCGCTGTGACTCCTGGACCAGTGTGTCTATCTCTACTGTACCATGCCCCACAGTGGCTCCAGAACCAGTGTGTCTATCTGTACTGTATGATGCCCCACTGCAACTCCAGAACCAGGACGTTTCCGTGTATTGTGTCAAGCCCCACAGTGACTCCTGAACCAGTGTGTCTATCTGTACCGTACTATGCCCCACTGTGACTCCTGAACCAGGATGTTTCCGTGTATTGTATCATGCCCCACTGTGACTCCTGAACCAGGGTGTCTATCTGTACTGTAACATGTTCCACAGTGACTCCTGAATCATGGTGTCTCCCTGTACTGTACCATGCCCCACAGTGACTCCTGAACCAGGGTTTCTCCCGGTACTGTATCATGCCCCCAGTGACTCCTGAATGAGGGTGTCTCCCTGTACTGCATGAAATCTCGCTGTGACTCCTGAACCAGGGTGTATATCTGTACTGTAACATGTCCCACTGACTTCTGAATCAAGGTGTCTCCCTGTACTGTACCATGCCCCACAGTGCCTCCTGAACCAGGGTTTCTCCCTGTACTGTATCATGCCCCCAGTGACTCCTGAATGACGGTGTCTCCCTGTACTGCATGATATCTCGCAGTGACTCCAGAACCAGGGTGTCTATCTGTACTGTACCATGCCCCACAGTGACTCCTGAACCAGTGTGTCTATCTGTACTGTACCATGCCCCACAGTGACTCCTGTACCAGGGTGTCTTCGTCTACTTCATCATACCCCACAGTGACTCATGAACCAGGGTGTCTCCCTGTACTGTGCCACGCCTCACAGTGACTCCTGAACCAGGGTGTCTCCCTGTACTGTACCATGCCCCACAGTGACTCCTGAACCAGTGTGTCTATCTGTACTGTACCATGCCCCACAGTGACTCCTGAACCAGTGTGTCTCCCTGTACTGTTCCATGCCCCACAGTGACTCCTGAACTAGGATGTTTCCGTGTATTGTATCATGCCCCACTGTGACTTCTGAACCAGGGTGTCTATCTGTACTGTACCATGTCCTACAGTGACTACTGAATCATGGTATCTCCCTGTACTGTACCATGCCCCACAGTGACTCCTGAACCAGTGTGTCTATCTGTAATGTACCATGCCCCACAGTGTCTCCTAAACCAGGGTGTCTCCCTGTACTGTATCATGCTCCACAGTGACTCCTGAATGAGGGTGTCTCCCTGTACTGCATTATGCCCTACTGTGACTCCTGAACCCGCGTGTCCATCTGTACTCTACCATGCCATACAGTGACTCCTGAACCAGGGTGTCTCCCTGTACTGAATCATGCCCCACAGTGACTCCTGAACTGGGGTGACTCCCTGTACTGTACCATGCCCCACAGTGACTACTGAACCAGTGTGTCTATCTGTACTGTTCCATGCCCCACAGTGATTCCTGAAACAGGGTGTCTCCCAGTACTGTACTATGCCCCACAGTGACTCCTAAATCAGGGTGTCTCCCTGTACTGTATCATGCCCCACAGTGACTCCTGAACCAGGAAGTCTCCCTATACTGTATCATGCTCCACAGTGAATCCTGAACCAGTGCATCTATCTGTACTGTAAAGTGCCCCATAGTGACTACAGAATCAGGGTGTCTCCCTGTACTGTATCATGCCCCACAGTGACTCCTAAATGAGGGTGTCTCTTTGTACTGCATCATGCCCCACTGTGACTCCTGAACCAGGGTGTCTATCTGTACTGTATCATGCCCCACAGTGACTCCTGAACCAGGGTGTCTCCCTGTACTGTACCATATCCCACAGTGACTCCTGAACCAGTGTGTCTATCTGTACTGTACAGTGCCCAACAGTGACTCCTGAACCAGGGTGTCTCCCTGTACTGTACCATGCCCCACAGTGACTCCTGAACCAGGCTGTTTCCCTAAGTTGTATCATGCCCCACTGTGACTCCTGAACCAGGATGTTTCCGTGTATTGTATCATGCCCCACAGTGACTCCTGAACTGGGGTGTCTCCCTGCACTGTACCATGCCCCACAGTGACTCCAGAAGCAGTGTGTCCATCTGTACTGTATCATGCCCCACAGTTACTCCTGAACCAGGGTGTCTCCCTCTACTTTATCTTGCCCCACAGTGACTCCTGAACCAGGGTGTCTCCCTGTACTGTACCATACCCCACAGTGCCTCCTGAACCATGGTGTCTCCATGTACCGTACCACGCTCCACAGTGACTCCTGAACCAGTTTGTCTATCTGTACTGTACCCTGCTCCACTGTGACTCCTGAACCAGGATGTTTCCGTGTATTGTATCATGCCCCACTGTGACTCCTGAACCAGGGTGTCTATCTGTACTGTAACATGTCCCACAGTGACTCCTGAATCATGGTGTCTCCCTGTACTGAACCATGCCCCACAGTGACTCCTGAACCAGGGTGTCTATCTGTACTGTACCATGCCCCTCAGTAACTACTGAATCAGGGTGTCTCCCTGTACTGTAGCATGCCCCACAGTGACTCCAGAACCAGTGTGTCTATCTGTAATGTACCATGCCCAACAGTGACTCCTGAACCAGAGCATCACCCTGTACTGTACCATGCCCCACTGTGACTCCTGAATCAGGACGTCTCCCTGTATTGTATCTTTCCCCACTGTGACTCCTGAACCAGGGTGTCTCCCTGCACTGTATCATGCCCCACAGTGACTCCTGAACCAGGCTGTTTCCCTATGTTGTATCATGCCCCACTGTGACTCCTGAACCAGGATGTTTCCCTGTATTGCATCATGCCCCACTGTGACTACTGAACCAGGGTGTCTCTCTGTACTCTGTCATGCCCCACTGTAACTCCTGAACGAGGGTGTCTCCCTATACTGCATGCTATCCCACTGTGACTCCTGGACCAGCGTGTCTCCCTATACTGTATCATGCCCCACAGTGACTCCTGAACCAGTGTGTCTCCCTGTACTCTATCATGCCCCACAGTGACTCCTGAACCAGGGTGTCTCCCTGTACTGTATCATGCCCAACTGTGACTCCTGAACCAGTGTGTCTCCCTATACTGCATCACACCCCAGTGTGACTCCTGGATCAGGGTGTCTCCATGTACTGGGTCATGCCCCACAGTGACTTCTGAACCAGTAAGTCTCCCTATACTGTATCACATCCCACGATGACTCCTGGACCAGGGTGTCTCCCTGTATCGTATCATGCCCCACTGTGACTCCTGGACCAGGCTGTTTCCCTTTATCGTATCATGCCCCACAGTGACTCCTGGACCAGTATGTCTCCCTTTACTGTATCACACTCAACGGTGACTCTTGGACCAGGGTGTCTCCCTGTACTGCATCATGCCCCAATGCGACTCCTGAACCAGGCTGTTTCCCTGTATTCTATCATGCCCCACTGTGAACCCTGAACCAGGCTGTTTCCCTTTATCGTATCATGCCCCACAGTGACTCCTGGACCAGTATGTCTCCCTTTACTATATCACACCCAACGGTGACTCTTGGACCAGGGTGTCTCCCTGTACTGCATCATGCCCAATGTGACTCCTGAACCGGGCTGTTTCCCTGTATTGTATCATGCCCCACTGTGACTCCTGAACCAGGCTGTTTCCCTTTACCGTATCATGCCCCACAATGACTCTGGACCAGTATGTCTCCTTTACTATATCACCATGGTAACTCTTGGACCAGGGTGTCTCCCTGTACTGCATCATGCCCCAATGTGACTCCTGAACCAGGCAGTTTCCCTGTATTGTATCATGCCCCACAGTGACTCCTGAACAAGGCTGTTTCACTATATTGTATCATGCCCCACTGTGACTCCTGTACCAGAGTGTCTCCCTGTACTGTATCTTGCCCCGCAGTGACTCCTGATCCAGTATATCTCCCTATACTGTATTATGCCATACTGTGACTCCTGAACAAGGATGTTTCCCTGTATTGTATCAAGCCCCTCAGTGACTCCTGGACCAGTATGTCTCCCTTTACTATGTCACGCCCAAGGGTGACTCCTAGACCAGGTTGTCTCCCTGTACTGCATCATGTCCCACTGTGACTCCTGAACCAGGCTGTCTCCCTGTATTGTATCACGCCCCACTGTGACTCCTGAACCAGGCTGTTTCCCTGTATTGTGTCATGCCCCACTGTGACTCCTGGACCAGAGTGTCTCCCTGTATTGTATAATGCCCCACATTGACTCCTGAACCAGGCTGTTTCACTATATAGTATCATGCCCCACTGTGACTCCTGAACCAGGCTGTTTCCCTGTATTGTGTCATGCCCAACTGTGACTCCTGGACCAGAGTGTCTCCCTGTATTATTATAATGCCCCACAGTGTCTCCTGAACCAGGCTGTTTCACTGTATTGTATCATGCCCCTCTGTGACTCCTGAACCAGAGTGCCTCCCTGTACTGTATCTTGCCCCGCAGTGACTCCTGAGCCAGTATGTCTCCCTATGCTATATTATGCCCCACTGAGACTCCTGAACACGGATGTTTCGCTGTATTGTATCATGCCGCACTGTGACTCTGGAACCTGTGTGTCTCCTTGTACTGTATCATGCCCCACAGTGACTCCTGAACCAGTCTGTCTATCTGTACTGTACCATGCCCCACAGTGACTCCTGAACCAGGGTGTCGATTTGTACTGTACCATGTCTCACAGTGAGTCCTGAACCAAGGTATCTCCCTGTGCTGTATCATGCCCCACAGTGACACCTGAATGAGTGTGCCTCCCTGTACTGTATCATGCCCCACTGTGACTCATGAACCAGAGTGTCTCCCTGTACTGTATCATGCCACTGTGACTCCTGTACCAGTGTGTCTCCCCTATACTGCATCACGCCCCACTGTGACTCCTGGACTAGTATGTTTCCCTGTACTATATCAGGCCCCACTGTGACTCCTGAACCGGGCTGTTTCCCTTTATTGTGTCATGCCCCACTGTGACTCCTGGACCAGGCTGTTTCCCTGTATTGTATCATGCCCCACTGTGACTCCTGGACCAGGCTGTTTCCCTGTATTGTATCATGCCCCACTGTGACTCCTGGACAAGGCTGTTTCCCTGTATCGTATCATGCCCCACAGTGACTGCAGGACCAGTATGTCTCCCTTTACTACATCATGCCCAACGGTGACTCCTGGACCAGGGTGTCTCCCTGTACTGTATTATGCCACACTGTGACTCCTGAACAAGGCTGTTTCACTATATTGTATCATGCCCCACTGTGACTCCTGAACCAGAGTGCCTCCCTGTACTGTATCTTGCCCCGCAGTGACTCCTAAGAGAGTATGTCTCCCTATACTGTATTATGCCACACTGTGACTCCTGAACAAGGATGTTTCCCTGTATTGTATCATGCCCCACTGTGACTCCTGAACCAGGGTGTCTCCCTGCACTGTATCATGCCACACAGTGACTCGTGAACCAGGCTTTTTCCCTATGTTGTGTCATGCCCCACTGTGACTCCTCAACCAGGATGTTTCCGTGTATTGTATCATGCCCCACAGTCACTCCTGAACCAGGGTGTCTCCCTGTACTGCATCATATCCCACAGTGACTCCTGAACCAGTGTATCTCCTTGTATTGTATCATGCCCCACAGTGAATCCTGAACCAGTGTGTCTATCTGTACTGTACCATGCCGCACAGTGACTCTTGAACCAGGGTATCTCCCTGTACAGTATCATACCCCACAGTGACTCCTGAACCAGTGTGTCTATTTCTACTGTACCATGTCCCACAGTGACTCTTTAACCAGTGTGTCTATCTGTACTGTACCATGGCCCACAGTGATTCCTGAACCATGGAGTTTCCCTGTACTGTATCATGCCCCACAGTGACTGCTGAATGAGGGTGTCTCCTGTACTACATTATTCCCCACTGTGACTCCTGAACCAGGGTGTGTCTATCTGTACTGTACCATGCCCCACAGTGACTCCTGAACAAGGCTGTTTCACTATATTGTATCATGCCCCACTGTGACTCCTGATCCAGAGTGCCACCCTGTACTGTATCTTGCCCCGCAGTGACTCCCGAGCCAGTATGTCTCCCTATACTGTATTATGCCACACTGTGACTCCTGAACAAGGATGTTTCCCTGTATTGTATCATGCCCCACAGTGATTCCTGGACCAGTATGTCTCCCTTTACTATATCACACCCAACGGTGAATCCTGTACCAGGGTGTTTCCCTGTACTGCATCATGCCCCGCTGTGACTCCTGAACCAGGCTGTTTCTCTGTATTGTGTCATGCCCAACTGTGACTCCTGAACCAGGCTGTTTCACTATATTGTATCATGCCCCACTGTGACTCCTGAACCAGAGTGTCTCCCTGTACTGTATCTTGCCCAGCAGTGACTCCTTAGCCAGTATGTCTCCCTATACTGTATTATGCCACACTGTGACTCCTGAACAAGAATGTTTCCCAGTATTGTATCATGCCCCACTGTGACTCCTGAACCGGGGTGTCTCCCTGTACTGTATCATGCCCCACAGTAACTCCTTAACCAGGCTTTTCCCTATGTTGTATCATACCCCACTGTGACTCCTGGACCAGAGTGTCTCCCTATATTGTATCCTGCCCCACAGTGACTCCTGAACCAGTGCGTCTATCTCTACTGTCCATGCCCCAGACTGACTCCTGAATCAGGCTGTCTCCCTGTACTGTATCATGCCCCACAGTGCCTCCTGAACCAGTGTGTCTCTCTGTACTGTACCATGCCCCACAGTGACTCCTGAACCAGCATGTCTATCTGTACTGTACCATGCCCCACAGTGACTCCTGAACCAGTGTGTCTATCTGTACTGTATCATGCCCCACAGTGACACCTAAATTAGTGTGTCTATCTGTACTGTACCATGCCCCACAGACACTCCTGAACCAGGGTGTCTCCCTGTACTGTACCATGCCCACAGTTACTCCTGAACCAGAGTGTCTATCTGTGCTGTATCATGCCCCTCTGCGACTCCTGAACCAGGCTGTCTATCTGTACTGTATCATGCCCCACTGTGACTCCTGAACCAGGATGTTTCCGTGTATTGTATCATGCCCCACTGTGACTCCTGAACCAGGGTGTCTATCTGTACTGTAACATGTCCCACAGTGAAACCAGAATCATGGTGTCTCCCTGTACTGTACCATGCCCCACAGTGACTCTTGAACCAGGGTGTCTCCCTGAACTGAACCATGTCCCACAGTGAGTCCTGAACCAGGGTGTCACCCTGTATTGTACCATGCCCCACAGTGACTCCTGAACCAGTGTGTCTATCTGTACTGTACCATGCCCCACAGTGACTCCTGAACCAGGGTGTCTCCCTGTACTGTATCATGCCCCCAGTGACTCCTGAATGAGGGTGTCTCCCTGTACTGCATGAAATCCCGCTGTGACTCCTGAACCAGGGTGTCTATCTCTACTGTGCCATGCCCCACAGCGACTCCTGAACCATGGTGTCTCCCCGTACTATATCATGCCCCCAGTGACTCCTGAATGAGGGTGTCTCCCCGTACTGCATGATATCCCGCTGTGACTCCTGGACCAGTGTGTCTATCTGTACTGTACCATGCCCCACAGTGGCTCCTGAACCAGTGTGTCTATCTGTACTTTATGATGCCCCACTGCAACTCCAGATCCAGGATGTTTCAGTGTATTGTGTCAAGCCCCACAGTGACTTCTGAACCAGTGTGTCTATCTGTACTGTATTATGCCCCACTGTGACTCCTGAACCAGGATGCTTCCGTGTATTGTATCATGCCCCACTGTGACTCCTGAACCAGGGTGTCTATCTGTACTGCAACATGTCCCAGAGTGACTCCTGAATCATGGTGTCTCCCTCTACTGTACCATGCCCCACAGTGACTCCTGAACCAGGGTTTCTCCCTGTACTGTATCAAACCCCCAGTGACTCCTGAATGAGGGTGTCTCCCTGTACTGCATGAAATCTCGCTGTGACTCCTGAACCAGGTGTCTGTCTGTACTGTAACATGTCCCGCAGTGACTTCTGAATCAAGGTGTCTCCCTGTACTGTACCATGCCCCACAGTGACTCCTGAACCAGGGTTTCTCCCTGTACTGTATCATGCCCCCAGTGACTCATGAATGAGGGTGTCTCCCTGTACTGCATGATATCTCGCAGTGACTCCAGAACCAGGGTGTCTATCTGTACTGTACCATGCCCAACAGTGACTCCTGAACCAGGGTGTCTCCCTGTACTGTAACATGCCCCACTGTGACTCCTGAACCAGTGTGTCTATCTGTACTGTACCATGCCCCACTGTGACTCCTAAACGAGGATGTTTCCGTGTATTGTATCATGCCCCACTGTGACTCCTGAACCACGGTGTCTATCTGTACTGTACCATGCCCCACAGTGACTCCTGAACCAGTGTGTCTATCTGTAACGTACCATGCTTCACAGTGTCTCCTAAACCAGGGTGTCTCCGAGTACTGTATCATGCCCCACAGTGACTCCTGAATGAGGGTGTCTCCCTGTACTGCATTATGCCCTACTGTGACTCCTGAACCAGAGTGTCCATCTGTACTCTACCATGCCCCACAGTGACTCCTGAACCAGGGTGTCTCCCTGTACTGAATTATGCCCCACAGTGACTCCTGAACTGGGTTGTCTCCCTGTACTGTACCATGCCCCTCAGTGAGTACTGAACCAGTGTGTCTATCTGTACTGTTCCATGCCCCACAGTGACTCCTGAAGCAGGGTGTCTCCCAGTACTGTACTATGCCCCACAGTGACTCCTAAATCAGGGTGTCTCCCTGTAGTGTATCATGCCCCACAGTGACTCCTGAACCAGGGAGTCTCCCTATACTGTATCATGCTCCACAGTGAATACTGAACCAGGGTGTCTCCCTTTGATGTACCATACCCCACAGTGACTGCTGAACCATGCTGTCTCCGTCTACCGTACCATACCCCACAGTGACTCCTGAACCAGTGTGTCTATCTGTACTGTACCATGCCCCACAGTAACTCCTGAACTAGGGAGTCTCCCTGTACTGTATCATGCCCCACAGTGACTCCTGAACTGGGGTGTCTCCTGCACTGTACCATGCCCCACAGTGACTCCCGAACCAGTGTGTCTATCTGTATTGTACCATGGCCCACATACACACCTGAACCAGGGTGTCTCCCTGTACTGTACCATGCCCCACAGTGACTCCTGAACCAGTGTGTCTATCTGTGCTGAATCATGCCCCTCTGCGACTCCTGAACCAGGGTGTCTATCTGTACTGTATCATGCCCCACTGTGACTCCTGAACCAGGATGTTTCCGTGTACAGTACCATGCCCCACAGTGACTCCTGAACCAGTGTGTCTATCTGTACTATACCATGCCCCACAGTGACTCCTGAACCAGGGTGTCTCCCTGTACTGTATCATGCCCCCAGTGACTCCTGAATGAGGGTGTCTCCCTGTACTGCATGAAATCCCGCTGTGACTCCTGAACCAGGGTGTCTATCTCTACTGTACCATGCCCCAGACTCCTGAACCATGGTGTCTCCCCGTACTGTATCATGCCCCAGTGACTCCTGAATGAGGGTGTCTCCCCGTACTGCATGATATCCCGCTGTGACTCCTGGACCAGTGTGTCTATCTGTACTGTACCATGCCCCACAGTGGCTCCTGAACCAGTGTGTCTATCTGTACTTTATGATGCCCCACTGCAACTCCAGATCCAGGATGTTTCCGTGTATTGTGTCAAGCCCCACAGTGACTCCTGAACCAGTGTGTCTATCTGTACTGTATTATGCCCCACTGTGACTCCTGAACCAGGATGTTTCCGTGTATTGTATCATGCCCCACTGTGACTCCTGAACCAGGGTGTCTATCTGTACTGTAACATGTCCCAGAGTGACTCCTGAATCATGGTGTCTCCCTGTACTGTACCATGCCCCTCAGTGACTCCTGAACCAGGGTTTCTCCCTGTACTGTATCATGCCCCCAGTGACTCCTGAATGAGGGTGTCTCCCTGTACTGCATGAAATCTCGCTGTGACTCCTGAACCAGGGTGTCTATCTGTACTGTAACATGTCCCGCAGTGACTTCTGAATCACGGTGTCTCCCTGTACTGTACCATGCCCCACAGTGACTCCTGAACCAGGGTTTCTCCCTGTACTGTATCATGCCCCCACTGACTCATGAATGAGGGTGTCTCCCTGTACTGCATGATATCTCTCAGTGACTCCAGAACCAGGGTGTCTATCTGTACTGTACCATGCCCAACAGTGACTCCAGAACCAGGGTGTCTCCCTCTACTGTACCATGCCCCACTGTGACTCCTGAACCAGTGTGTCTATCTGTACTGTACCATGCCCCACTGTGACTCCTAAACGAGGATGTTTCCGTGTATTGTATCATGCCCACTGTGACTCTGGAACCACGTGTCTATCTGTACTGTACCATGCCCCACAGTGACTCCTGAACCAGTGTGTCTATCTGTAGCGTACCATGCTCCACAGTGTCTCCTAAACCAGGGTGTCTCCCTGTACTATATCATGTCCCACAGTGACTCCTGAATGAGGGTCATCAGGTGCTGGTAAGGCCAGACAGACACACTGGTTCAGAGTCACAGTGGGGTGGTACAGTACAGATAGACACACGGTTCAGGAGTCACTGTGGTGTGTGGTACGGTATAGAGACACCTGTTCAGGAGTCGCTGTGGTATGGTACAGTACAGATAGACACCCTGTTTCGGAGTCACTGGGGACATGGTATGTTCAGGAGACACCCTGGTTCAAGTGACTGTGGGGCATGGCATAGTACAGGAGACACCATGATTCGGAGTCACTGGGATATACAGTACATAGACACTCTGATTCAGGAGTCACATGGGTATGATACATACACAGAAACATCCTGGTTAGGAGTCACAGGGCATGATACAGTACAGATAGACACCTGGTTCAGGAGTCGCAGAGGGCTTGATTCAGCAGATAGACACCGTTCAGGAGTCACTGCTGGGTTGGTGCAGTACAGGGAGACACCCTGTTCAGGAGTCACTGTGGGGATGGTACAGCACAGATAGACTCACTGGTTCTGGAGTCACTGTGGGCATGGTACAGTACGGGAGACACCCTGTCTGGAGTCACTGTGGGGTTGGTACAGAGGGATACACCCTGGTTGGAGTCACTGTGGGGCATGGTACAGTCCAGGAAGACACTGTGGGTTCAGAGTCTCTGGGGCATGCTACAGTACAGATAGACACACTGGTTCTGAGTCACTGGTGCGGTAGCAGATAGACACAGCCTGGAGTCACTGTGGGTGCAGTGGGCAGGAGACTTGTCGAGTCACTTGGGTATTATACAGTACAGATAGTCACACTGATTCAGGAGTCACTGTGGGCGGTTCAGTGCAGGGAGATGCCCCAGTTCAGAGTCGTGCATGATACAGCAGTGATACACCCTGGATTGGGGAGCCTGTGGGGCATGCACAGATAGACACCCTGTTCAGGAGTCACTGTGGCATGTTACAGTACAGAGACACCAGTTCAGGAGTCAGTGTGGGCTTGATATACATGGACACCCTAGTTCGGGTCACTAGGTGGTATAGTACAGATAGACACCTTGTCTGAACTCACAGTGGGGCATAGTGCAGCAGGAGACACCTCATTCAGGAGTTAGTGTTTGCATGATACAGCAGGAGACACCCAGTTCAGGAGTCACTGTGGGCATGGTATTACAGATAGACACCCTTGTTCAGGAGTCCCAGGCATAGTGAGTGTTGGAGACACCCCATTCAGGAGTCAATGGGCATGGTACAGTGGGAGACAATTCTGTTCAGTAGTCACTGTGTGACAGTACATAGACACACTGATTCTGGAGTCACTGGGTCATGGTCGTGCAGAGACTCAATTCAGGAGTCGGGCATGATACAGTATGTGATATACCCTGATTCAAAGTTACTGTGGGGCGCACAGTACAGATAGACACCCTGGTTCAGAGTCACAGTGGGCATAATGCTGTCCAGGAGACACCTCATTCAGAAGTCACTGGGCATGATATAGTACAGGAGACACCTGTTCGGGAGTCACTGTGACATGGTACAGTACAGATAGATACACTGTTCAGAGTCACGGGGTATGGTGTACAGATGATACACTGTTTAGGACTCATTGTGGGATGGTATAGGTTGGTGGCAGCCTGGTCAGGAGTCCTGTGAGCATGGTACAGTACAGGACACCCTGCTCATGAGTCGTGACATGATGAAGTAGAGGAGACACCTGGTTCAGGAGTCACTGTGGGCTGGTACAGTCGATAGACACACTGGTTGTGGAGTCAGGCGGTATAGCAGATAGACACACTGATTCAGGAGTCACTTTTGGGCATGGTACAGTACAGGGAGACACCATGATTCAGGAGTCACTGTGGCGTACAGCACGGATAGACACACTGGTTCAGGAGTCACTGTGTGTATGGTACAGTACAGGAGACACCCTGTTCAGAGTCACTGTGGGTATGGTATAGCACAGATCACTGATTCAGGAGTCACTGTGTTATGGTATGTTAGAGGCACCTTGGTTCAGGAGTCACAGTGGGGCATACACAATACATTGAAACATCCTGTTCAGGAGTCGCAGTGTGGGTATGGTAGTAGAGATAGACATGCTGGTTCAGGAGTCACTGTGTGGGTATGGTGCAGTACTGATAGACACACTGGTTCAGGAGTCACTGTGGGGCATGATGGTACAGTAGACACCCCTGGTTTAGGAGTCACTGGGGGCAGGTACAGTGAGACCGCCTGTTCAGGAGTCACTGTTGGGCACTGCAGTACAGATTGACACCCTGGTCTGTGTGTCACTGTGGGACATGGTACAGTGCAGGAGACACTCTGGTTCTGAGTCACTGTGGGGTATGACACAGTACAGATAGACACACTGGTTCAGGAGTCACAGTGTTGCATAATGTGCACAGGGAGACACCCTAATTCATGAGTCACAATGGGGCATGGTATGGTTACGGAGACACCCTGGTTATGAGGTCACTGTGGGCATGGTACAGTACAGGAAGACACCTGGTTCAGAGTCACTGTGGGGCATGGTACAGTACAGATAGACACACTGGTTCAGGAGTCACTGTAGGGGCATGGTACAGTACAGATAGACACACTGGTTCAGGACTCATTGTGGCATGGTACAGTACAGGGAGACACCCTGGTTCAGGAGTCCTGGTGGGCATGGTACAGTACAGGAGACACCCTGCTTCATGAGTCAGTGTGGGGCATGATGAAGTAGAGGGAGACACCCTGGTTCAGGAGTCACTGTGGGCATGGTACTGTACAGATAGACACACTGGTTCAGGAGTCACTGTGGGGCATGGTACAGTACAGATAGACACACTGATTCAGGAGTCACTTTGGGCATGGTACAGTACAGGGAGACACCATGATTCAGGAGTCACTGTGGGACATGGTACAGTACAGATAGACACACTGGTTCAGGAGTCACAGTGGGCATAATGCAGTACAGGGAGACACCCTAATTCAGGAGTCACAATGGGGCATGGTACAGTACAGGGAGACACCCTGCTTCATGAGTCACTGGGGCATGATGAAGTAGAAGGAGACACCCTGGTTGAGGAGTCACTGTGGGGCATGGTACAGTGCAGATAGACACACTGATTCAGGAGTCACTGTGGGGCATAATACAATACATGGAAACATCCTGGTTCAGTAGTCACAGCGGGGCACATACAGTACAGATAGACACACTAGTTCAGGAGTCACTGGGGCTTGACACAATACACGGAAACATCCTGGTTCAGTAGTTGCTGTGGGGCATCATACAGTACAGATAGACACACTGGTTCAGGAGTCACTGTGGGGCATGGTACAGTACAGATTGACACACTGGTTCAGGAGTCACTGTGGGGCATGGTACAGTAGAGGGAGACACCCTGGTTCAGGAGTCACAGTGGGGCATGATACAATACACGGAAACATCCTGGTTCAGGAGTCACTGTGGGGCATGGTACAGTACAGATAGACACACTGGTTCAGGAGTCACAGTGGGGTATGGATGCAGTACAGGGAGACACCCTCATTCAGGAGTCACTGGGCATGATACAGTACAGTGAGACCGCCTGGTTCAGGAGTCACTGTTGGGCACTGTACAGTACAGATTGGACACACTGGCTCAGGAGTCACTGTGGGACATGGTACAGTGCAGGGAGACACCCTGGTTCTGGAGTCACTGTGGGACATTGTACAGTAGAAGAAGAAGAATCAGCATTTATATTGGCGCTTTTCATACATCCAAAGCGCTTTTACAAGCAATGCTATACTGGTAGTGGAAGTGACTGAATGTATGGTGCGCCATATCGCACATCATCACTCACACACAGCCTGGATAATTGCATGAACCGGTTTATGGAAGGGGAATGCTGGCCATGACACCGGAATGTTCCTACTCTTTATGAAGAGTGCCCTGGGTTCTTTTACTTCCACCTGGACACCCACCAGGACAACACCAGGATGGGCAGAAGGGACCTTGGTTTAACATCTCATCCGAAGGATGGCACACCCAGCAGTACAGCACCCCACTGCACTCAGATGCCAGCAATTTTAGGGTGCAAGTCCAATCCCGATGTGGGCGAGAACCCATGACCTTCTGGTCCAGAGGCGGATGTGCTTAACTGAGCCACGCTGACACCTGACATGGTATAGTACATATAGACACCCTGGTTCAGGAGTCACAATGGGGCGGTTTCAGTACAGGGAGACACCCTCATTCAGGAGTCACTGTGGGGCATGATACGGTACAGGGAGACACCCTGGTTCTGGAGTCATTGTGGGGCATGGTACAGTACAGATAGATAGACAGACTGGTCCAGGAGTCACTATGCGGCACTTATCTGGTATTTTTATAGAAACCTCTTGGAGCATTTTCACAGGGATACATACTTGCTCAGGTCCTTACTGTAAGATATCGTGTACTGTCAGGACATTCTGAGATTCTGTGGGTATACAGAGAATAGCAGTAACAGAAAACAAGGTATTATGCTAACATGGCTAAAAAAAGCAAAAGTTATCTTTAACTGCACACTGAAAATAGAAAAGTTAGACTTACTAATTGGAATCATTCTAACTCCATTTTCTATGTTCAGTGTGCTTTTATGTAAGCTAGTAGTTTACAAATCCACCTTACAAATAAGAGGATGTCTCTTTAGCCAGACGGACATGGCCAGATAAAGCAGTTTACGTAGCCTGCATGAATGTGAATGTGTTCTTAATAGAGACTTTGCTCAACAACTGTTGGGGCTGATTCATTGTGGTTTTTGGCAAACTCTGTCATTCAGGAGATGATGTGGTATCTATTCCATTTTTGAGAAATGCATAACTGCAATGCCCTCTTTAGTCTTATTGATTTTTACTCAGTAAGATTATAATATAGTCATATATGTACATTTCATACATGTACTGATTGTCAAATGTCTGCAGTTCATCTGTGATCAAACTCAGGTTGAATGAAATGGAATATAACTGTGACTAAAATAAAATTATTATTTGAGAAAAAAAAGAGACGATGTATCTCAGAAGCCTGGAATTCATTACTAAGCTTCTGCGTACCTTTCCCAGAGTTAATCAAGTTACCAAACTTCAAGCTATGATTTTATTATTTACGTCACTCCAAAGCAAACTGAAATGACTCACAAGTTAGAAGGATTAAAGCTTTGATGTATTTGTGTGGTTTGGGAGATGCAGTAACCCTCACAGGTGACGAAGCTGTGACTGGGTTAGGTGTGTTTGTTCCTTATGAGTGGGAAAATAAGTTGTTGAGGGAATGCGGCAGTGTCTCAACAGCTGTTGCTCACCCAGGTGGTTCTGCATTAAACAGGAAGGAATTTTCAGCAGCATAACCAGTTCAGATTTTCTTGCCCCATTTTCTTTTTGTATACAGCATATCTGTTTGTTTTCCTGTTTCCTAGTCTTCCATACCATAGATTTGAGGGCAAAGTCTGTAGAACAGCTCCTGGGTATTATTACCTTCTCGCCAGTCTCGCGTTAGGCAGTGAAACCTCAATCCATGTGTCATGTGCCTTTCCTCCTCGTCCACGGCTTTTCATAGAGGCTACCATAAGTAGTTACTTAAGGTTTACAAATGTACCTGCTTCTGATCATTCATTGCTGTTTGTAATCTATTTATTTGCTGTGTATTTTGAATGCATTCTCTGTACACAGTAGTTTACTGTTCTGCATTATGTATCTTGTTCTGGTATATTCATAACCCTTGTTTATTTTATGTACCCTTATCTCTTCTGTAAGCTGTATCACTCTTGCTACACTATTCTGATTGTACCCTCCCAAGTTGTGCCAGAAAATGGACCGTTTATTGCCTTGTGCACATACCTGGTAATAAAACTAAATACATACCTAATGCAGTTCTAAGGAATATCAGGGTTTTATAAGTAGACGTAGGGAAGTGATACTGCCATTATTTAGGGCATATGTGAAGCCAGGTCTAGAATATTCTGTATAGTTTTGGTTGTCATACTTCAGAAGGTATGAGGATAAACAGGAAAGGATCCAAAGAAAGCCAGCTAAGACTACAAGATTGTGGAAGGGTACATCAGGATAGGTAAATGGATCTTGTCTATTTTTCACTGGGATGTGTGGTACTGAGATGGGCTATGATAACTATCTATAAGAATATGCATGTGCATATTACATTTGTTAACTGAGTTTTTGGACACTACTGCGAATGGGAGGGCATGAGGTGAAGCCTAGAACAAGGGGATTTAGACTAGATTTATGAAACACTTTATCAACAGCATTGTCATTCTTTTGGACAGTCTAGATGAATTTAACTGCAAGTGCAGAGTTTTATTAATGTCCAACTCAAATGTCTAGTGATAACGATGTTTTTTTTTTTTAATTATAACATGGATTGTGGATCAGAGAAAGGGGCCACTAGACTACCAGTGAAAAGAGTGTTCTTTTAATAACATGGATCAGGACTCGAGGGTTGGGGAGTTACTAGCTATCAGGAAAAGGTTTTTTTTTGTTACAACATGGATCAGGGATCGGAAGGGGGGCACTAGATTACCAAGGATTTTGGACTACTACTGACGAGCGATCTGGGCTGGTTGGGGCAGCAATTGACACATTGCCCAACTCTCACATACATACATAGTTGTCAGCAGGTTAGGCCTTACAGTCTATCACGCCTGCCCGAACACAGCTCACTGGTAAGGTACAGTAACTGCTCTGCCTCCCTTCTTTAACCCATCACCCCACCTCCACTTCCTGCTTACCCCTGATGTTCTCCTTATCTCCAATGCATACCAAACCCCTGTGTCTGTTCCAGCCTCCTGAAATCGCTCACAGTGTCCACTTTTATGAGTTCATCTGGAAGCGCATTCCAGGGTGCCACCACTCTCCATGAAATAATGCTGACTCATCTCCCCTGTGCCATCCCCTACCAGTTTTAGACTATGGTCTCTCGTAGTTCCCTGCCCCTTCAATTTGATCAGTCCCTCCTTTACTCTGTTGATTCCTTTCAGATATTTGAAGGCCTCTGTCATATCTCCCCATCTCTCCGGCCTCTAGGGAGTCATGTTCAGCTCTCTAAGTCTATCCTTATATGATATTTCTCTCAAACCACTGATCATCCTTGTCATCCTCTCTGTACTCTGTCTAGCTGTGTGATGTCCTTCTTTAGGTGGGGACACCAGAACTGCACACAATACTCCAGGTGTGATTACAAGTGAGTTGTACAGGGAAGTATAACCTTCCTGTTCCTGGATGTTATACCCCTAGCTATATACCCAATCATATTATTCACTTTAGCAGCTGCTGTCCTGCACTGCTCTGAGTTGTTCCATTTGGCATCAATCATCACCTCAGATCCTTTTCCATCGTGGAGACAGTCAACTGAACTCCCCCAACTGGTAGCTATGCCCAGGGTTTCTGACGACTAGATGAAGAATGCTACAATTACACATTAAACCTCAACTGCCATTTGTGTGCCCATTTTTCAGCCTCACCAAATCTTCCTGGGTGCCTTATTCTTCCAAGCTGTCCACCTCAGCCCCAGCTTGGAATCATCAGCAAACAGGCTCATGCTACTTCCAACTCCCTCCATGTCTGGATGAACACATTGAAAAGAATAGGGCCCAACACTGAACCCTGTGGGACCCCACTGATGACCCTTCTGTGAGTCGAGGCTACACCCCCACCACCACCCTCTGTTGTCTGTTGTCAAGCCAGTTTGCCACCCACCCCACCAATTTTTCACCCACACCCAGGTTCCTCAATTTCAAATTAGCCTTACATGCAAGACCGAGTTGAAAGCCTTGTTGAAGTCCAGATATAGAAAATCAACAGGCTTTCCCCATGCAGGGATCTTGTCACCCAGTTGAAGAATTCGACTAGGTTGGTTTAACACTATCTCCCTGGACAAATCCATGTTGGTTGTCATCCTGAAAACCATTTACCTCCAGGAACTCCACCATTCATTCTTTTAAGATGGCCTCCATCAATTTTCCAACTATGGATGTCAGGCTGACTGGTCTGTAGTTCCTCAGTGCATCTTTAGGTCTGCTCTTGTGGAGCAGCACTATGTGTGCCATCTTCCAGTCCAGAGGAATACGTCCTGATTGGAGGGAGGAATTGAATAGATCCACCATTGAGCTGCTAGGACATCCGCCAGTTCCCCAGAACCCTGGGGTGGATGCCGTCCTGTCCTAAAGCTTTATCTGTCCTCAAAGACTTGAGAGCCTCCTCACTCTCCATACCTGGATCTCACCATCTGTGAGTGCACCCTTGTGCCCCCTACGCTGCCCCCATGGTAGCGGCCCATCCTTTCCTAGTAAAGACCGAGTTGAAATAATCATTGAGCACCTCAGCCTGCTCTTCCTGCCCCTCTACCCATCCCCTTCCTTCCTCAGCTTGCTTATCTGCCCCACCCTCTTTGCCTCCCTAACATATCTATAGAATTCTCCCCAATTCCTTGCGCTAATCTAAGTTCTTTTCAGCCTTAGCAGCTCTTACCCTCCTGCTGACTTCCTGGAGCTCCTGTGGTACTCCTTGTAGATCTGCCTTTACAGGAGCATTTGTATTTCCTGAAGACCATTCTTTGTTCCTCACCCCTCCTGCACGTCCCTTGACCACCAGCAGCTCTCCCTGAGGACAATTTCTAAGTACCCTTAGACTAATCCTGTCCAAGAGAACTTAGATTTTCTCCTCTGGTAGAGTTCTGTGAATCCCACATATGGGGATGTGGCAGCTTGCATCTGCACATGCCTCCTAGTGCCTTTGTTGCAGTCCATTCTTGGGTGCACAGATGGCACAAGCCCCATTTGGTGCAGGCAGCCCATGTTGACAGCAGGCTTCCTTTGTGAATAGCTTAGGGTGCATCTTTGATGCAAGGTGCCACTTGCACCATTTATGTTTAGTGAGGCACCTCAAATCAATCCTAGGGCTTTGAGAATTGAGCCCATGGTGTCCTGGCCACATTTCCATTTGCTAAAAAATTCCACCAACAGCTTAACCTGATTCAGAATGTTAGTTTGCATCTGTATCGCCTCAACCCTGGGACATGACTAAAAATAGACAGAACTGCCTTGTCCTCCTTTCCTGGTCAACAAGAAATAAATAAATATATGCCAGTGCTGCCTTCTGTGTACCAGTGTAGTACACTGGTGGGGAAGGGCTGTCTGGCTCATTTGAGCACACAATGGGGTTGCAGGCAAGGACTGGTGGTAAATTGTGCCAGAATGGTTTAATCCCATTCCTTTGTAACTGAACATTGGGCCCCTGTTTCCATATATGTGCCTCAGTAATTAAGAATGATGACAGACATGAATTCTACTAAAATACTGGACTGGCAGTATAGCCAAGTGGTTAGAGTAATGAGCTGTGAATAAGCTTGGTACATCCAGCAGACCTAGGTTTAATTCCTACAACCTTCACTTGCTTACTGTGTAACTCAAGCAAGTCACCCTGAAAGCAGGCACTTTTGCCTAGTGGGCCTTATCAGGTTACCAAAGAATTACAAAAAATTCCAGGAGTAGAAATTATATACTAGTATTCAAATGATCTGATTATCACTGAACCTTGCATTGTTTTACATTATGGAAGTACAGTATATGTACCTTTAGTACAGTACATGCAATTGTATAAGGAGGAGGGGATCCAGTTGCTGACCAACACAAACAGCTGGCCCAGCTGCACCACTGTTACTGCTTTGTTCCTGCATGGAATTCCATACCATAGAAAGAAAGTGTGGCACTTGATGCTCCAGGAAACACTGTTCCTGAACTCCAGCCACAAGACTTCACCTCGGAGGTGATCTTGTTCAGGGTCACAAACAGTATGTAGTCGGTGGCTCTGGAGGATTAGATCCCAGGTCTTGTGATTCATTAAAGTATGGTAATTTGGCCACTATATCATACTGCCCTGCAAGCTACCACCAGTGGATATTTCAGAACTCAGAAGTTTTCGTTTCCTTACTTAGCTTTCAGTATTCTTTGTATCTGTCATTTTAAAAGGGCACCAACCAAAACTAAGTACACGCTCACGGTGACGGAATGAATGCGGTCTTGGGAGAGCCCAACTAAACAGAGTACATCACAGATGGCAGAAGGCCACTGGACACAGCTTCAGGCACATAAATGTACTGTATCTAGGTGCACAAATTGCAATTAAAGAGCATGTTCATAGCAGCCCCATACTGCACAGTAAATGGTAACTGACCTGGCCAGGATTCAAACTGTTCATATGTTTTCATTTCTTACAGTCTCTGTAAAAGCAATTTTACTCATAAATGTGTTCCTGACCTGCCAGGATAAAAGCAGCTAGTTCACATCCTACAGCCATGCCCCCATCGCACATGCAGCCTCGCTTTGTGATGACACTAAACCAGTCTGCATGTGCTCCCATTGACTTGAATGGGGGCAATTTTCTTAACATTTTTACACCCATTAAATGTCGGATTTTAAGAAATCAGCCTGATCGCCCGACTAACTTTATACCATGTCTTATTGCAATGTGTTCTCAGTCTTAGCTGGGTCTCTCTGCCTATGTGCAGCATCCTTCTGTGTTCTCCCTTGAAGTCTGCCTCTCCATAGCACCAGCCAGCAGCTAGTGGCCACCACTATGCCCATTTGTTCCAAAACTTTGTGTTTTGGGACTGACCACTGGAATGAGTGTAGTGCATTGCATTGCCAGCTGGAATACTGGGGTTATATCTAATCCTTGTCAGATTGGGCACTGAACTGTAAGAAAAATGTACACCTGCTGTGCTACCATCTGGTGCTCTGGAGGCAGGACATTGAACTGACCGTCCTCCCATCCCCCTGAGAGGACAGCTATCCCTACTGCATTTGCTGTTTAATAATCACAAGCTTTATGTAAGTTCTAATTTTTAAAAATTATTTTGTGGAGTGATCGGTTGTTTGCTGATTTATCAAATTGTCACGTTGATGCACTGATAATTCTGAGTGCTTGAAACTTTCAAGGTTGTTGCATTTTTCTGTCTGCAACATCTGTTCTTGCTCCTCGGTATGCAGCTTTTGCAAATATAATAGTATCAGATCTGTTAACAGCATGTCAGTAACGAACCGAAATCCCCAGCTGCACTTGATTTAACATGCATATGCTCTATGTTCACTTTAAAGCTTTATAACACTGCAGGCAAACATTTGCCCTTGACCAGTGCTTGATTAAAAATAGTACACTGCTGCCTGAGCTGGTTATTTACTGCCATCGTGCTGCTCAGCCTTGTTCCTCTGGCTTGGGTTTTACGGTCATTGTTTATTGCTGCTGCTTTAACGGGAAACATAAAGGGCCCCTACACTTAAAGTGTTGGGCTGGTCCTAATGTGCACTTTGTGTGCAAAACATTTTGGTTTACTTACTGTTTACTGCACATAGTAAGTGTGTCAGATTACTTTTCTTACTTTCTAGGCTGATGACATCTTCTGTTACTACAAATCCCAAAATCCCCTGCACCTGACATCAGAGTAGTACTGCAGCAGTGGAGTTTAATAGCCTGCAGTGCATGTTAGAGTTTATATAAGTTCTGAACTTTATATGTTGGTCCCTGTCCTCTCTGGGCTGAGTACAGTCACAGAGGACTGTACTTAGTCCCAGAGAAAAGCAGAACCAGAAAACATCTAATTGGAGATTATAAAACTGTAATATGCACTGCAGGCAGTTGAATCTCTCACTGCTGCAGAGCTGCGCTGATGTCAGCTGCAGGGATTCTGGATTTGTAGCTACGGAAGATGTCAGTCTAGAAAATTAGCTTTAAAGTGCCTGAAAATAGGCAAAATTTGTCTAGCTACTTACCTGGTCAACAAAGAAGCCAACAAAATTAGTCTGATACCATCCACTATGCTAAACAGTAGGTACAGCAAAATGTTTTTGCCCACAAAGTGTACACTGGGACCAGCCCCACACTTGAGTATGGTGCCCTTTGTGCTGACTGTTCCCTTAATGCAATCCACCTGGCTATAGTAGTAGCTGACACACTGTAATGTTCTACAGTGCTGGAAACCCAATGTTCTAGAGTGCTGGAAACTGAACGATTATGTCTGTGTGGCGCCCCATAGCAAAGTGCTAATTTATTTGTATTTCAAGGTTTTGAATTATTTCTTGTATAGCAGTTTGGCTAATTGAGAAAATGGTCATTATTGCCTGCAGAAAGGGGTAAAATTGGTAAGCTAAATATTAGACGGGTCAGGATATGACCACCACATTTGTTGTCTGATGAATCACTTTAAATGTAATTCCATTTTATTTACTTTAACAATTTGTGTGTGTCTGATTGTTTAGCCGTTAGTAGCATGCATTCATTGGCTGCTGTGGACAGTAGGCTTTAACAGGACCTTAACTGTATTTGATAGTATGTAACTGGTCACTGTGGATGTTATGGTTACTACCCCTGCCTTGTGGGCTCAAACGAGGTTGAGGGGCCAGGTTCTGATTTTCCTGATTTGGGGTTTGAATCCAGATCTTTTAAGTTTAGCACAGTGTCTCCACCTAGAGTAAAATTTCAGTGGGCCTGGTGTCAGAGCAGTCACAACCCCTGGGATGCAGTACCTCCCACCTCCCTCAGTGTCCCTCACAAATGGAAAATCACATTGCAACATTAAATTCAACAAAATGCAATTAGTGACTTACCGTAATAATATACTCATGAGACACATTGTAAAATATGAGTAAAATTTTATTGTGGTATATTCACAAGTGAAAGGAATGGAAAGCAAAATGATTTTTGGCAGAAACTCGTTAACTCTGGTTGCAGGACTGAAGTTAAGTGCTTTTTATTTTATTTTAGTCTTTGGTAACCAGGTAAGGCCCACTAGGCACAAGTGCCTGTTTTCAGGGGACCTGGGAGCACTGGGTGGTTGCTCAGAGTCACACAGTATGCATGTGGAGGTTGTGAGAATCAAACTCAGGTCTGGTCTGCTGGATGTATCAAGCTTGTTCACACCTCATTCCTCTAACCTCTAGGCTATACTCCCAGCTTGACTAGGCTCAGCCAGTAAAACACTTTAAAACAGAAATAAAAGTAACAGTAACTACAACAGTAACAGTAACAGTAACAGTGCCCCCCAACCAGGCAAGACAAGGCAGCAGCAAAGAACACTGTAAACCTTTTAGTATTACCAGCCCACATGCAGTGAGGGCACTACCCAGTGGTACCAGTTTAACCTTTAACTTTAAAAGGCACACCTGTGCTTCAACGGGTACCCAGCTGTAGGAATGGTGCAGGCCCAGTGATGTTGCAGTTGGTTGGCCAGTGGTGGTGCACTTTAAAGCATCAGAACAGTTAAACTGAAACCCCACAGCTATGCAATTGCTTAAATGGCAACCCTCCAAATGAGGTATTTGTAGTTCTTGACTAGCTGGCCAAATTTATAGATTTGGTGGCAGAACTTTGCACAAATTTACTAGTTGCAGAGCAAGCCCTGAGAGTACTCACGGTTCTGATGTACCAGCTTCCCTGTTAACTTGGACTTCTCATCTTCTATCCTGCAGCTGCAGGTCCTCTCAGGTTGATGATTCAGTTGGTGCAGCTAAAAGATGCAGGTCTCAGGTTCTCTGTATGGAAATCAGGCTCTCTGTAACCAATTCATCTGGACCCTCTGGCTCTTCCCTCTTTCTCCTCTTAAGGATGGATCAGTCTAAGGAGCAGGGGCCACATGATTCCCACCCATGTCTAGGCTTCAAAAACTTAGTGTGATGCATTAGCTAGTACCTGGCAGTAGCACTAGCTAGCCATTCTCCCAGACTGTCTGCAGGACTGATGCAGGCTACACACAGCCTTTGGTGCTCACAGGTTGGCAGCTAGGACACACTTACTGGATCAGCAAGCTTTTGTCTCCTTTCACTGGAAAACAGGAGCAGCTCTTTATCAAAAGGTATCATTCTGACACATCAGCAGCCACATGGTTCAGTCTTGGTACTTTAAAGATTGTAAAAACTTTGAAATCTTCCTGACCAAATGGCTGTGGGAAGCCCCGTAGGCTTCCTCTGATAGCTTGAGTCAGAAGCCCCAGGCCCTCCTCACTCTATGAGAGCTAATGGCTGACTCCTTCTCTCCACTTTCTGCCAGCCCAAATGAATGGCTTAGAAGCTCCTCACACTAAAATAGAAAAGTGCGACCAAGGATGATAGCATACTTCAAATAGTACTAAAACCATGTATTTTAATTAAAAGCACCTAAGTTGAATTCCTCCTTTAAGATGGTAAATACTCCCTGTGTTTCTCAGAGTGTCAGTTTTATTGCCCTTGGTGCTAGCTGGGAAGTAGGGCATTACTGATTAAGCATCAGTTGTTTTAGCATGCTTAATTGTGCCAACAACTTTAACCCATCAATATCTTGATTTGAGTTTTCACTGTAGTAATAATCCATCCTAGAACAAAGAGAAAGTCAGGTAAACCCCACCATTTTGGGGGAGGTTACAAGTATATGCCTAATATCAGAATTGTGTTGCTTAAACAAAGAAATAGCATATTTCATTACTGAATGGCAAGAAAGACTCTAGAAACTTTTAGCCAAAACATATCACTTGACTACAGTTTAACCTATGTACACCACAGCAGCCCTACCAACCACCTATGTTACAAATATTACATTCCAGGAGTGTGCAGGGCCTAATAGTATTTCCTGAATACCATGAATAGTAGGGCTCCTGAATATTCACCAGCCCTTACCACATAGGGCACTATTCATATTCAGGAAAAGTATTCAGCCACCTGCAAAACAAAAAAAAGAAAAAGAAACAGCCCACTCCCTCCTCCACAGCCAAATGCCAAGTAAAATATAAATCCCATTCTTCTACCAGCTGTCAAAAGGCCAGTACCACCCTCCCTTCAGCACCCATAATGTGTTATTTTAGTTAATGTAATTCCCCTGATGGGTGACGAGCACAACTTGCTCCACCTCCACAGCTGTCCGCTGTCTTACTTAATGTACAGTGCTTGTTTGCACTTAAAAAGTAATTTATATGTCCCCCCACCCTGGCACAGCACCTCCCCACATCTACCCAGCAGCACCTAATTCTACTAGAAGTGAACTCAGGGAGTCGAGAAGGTGGCTGGTTCAACCCAACCTCCTCCATGGCCAGCTGCCTTCTCATGAATAAAAGTGCTCTTGTGCTTGCTATAGTAAAACCAGCTGATCAGATATGATTACATTTTTAATGCACAGAAGTGCTGTACATTAAATAAGATTGCAGCCAGCCATGAAGGCAGGCAGGTTGGACCGGTCACCCATCAGGGACTTGTATTAAATAAAAGAGCAAATTGTGGGTGCTGGTGGGGAGGGCAGCATTGTTTTTTTTTATAGTGGGTGGGTGATGTCATTTACATTTTACCTAGTTTGGGGATGGGGAAGAGGGAAGGAGGACTGTTTCTTTTCTTTGTCTGTGGCTGAATACCTTTTCCGAATACCCAAATATTTCACTCCCGAATACTGAATACACAGCTCAATATTCAGGAAAGGTATTCACACAGCCGCAAGTATACTCACACTCCAGCTTTCAAACCCCACCTGCCTGCATTACTCTCTCTTTCCTCATTGCAGCTCAGCCCCTTGCAGAAAGCTAGAAAACAATTATGGTTCTCTCCTAATCAGCAATAGTATCGGCACTGGCAGTCGCAACAATTCTCATGTGTTACACTATAAAACATAAATTCACTGTTCTATTGCACTCACAAAAACTGTATTTTTTAAATGTGATTACACATATGTGTTTATTCATAGTAAATAGGCAATTTATACATGCAGTAAACCACTTTGAAGTGTGGTTTGAAGGATATGAGATACATTTGGGTGTAAGGGCACTCGTCACTCTTAGCATCATGGTTAAGGCATGGTTGTGCATGATTAAACAGAGAATAATGCACGGGTGTTACATAATGACATTTATTTACACACCCAAGATGTGTGATACTACATGAAACCTATCAGTGAAGGTTAAGGGGTTGAATGTAAGCATCACACATCAAGGGTGTGTAAAACAGGTTTTGCTCTCATCCTCATGTTTTATTTTTTATGATTGCTGGTACAGGGCTATAATAGAAAACATTAGCATTTCCTTTCTTACTTTAAAAATTACCATTTATACCACTCCCCAATCAACAATCCCCCACCCCGTTATTCAAGATTCCTGAACTACTTTTTGTTTAATTAAAAATGTTATCTGGTTGATCCTGTCAAGTTTTGTTGGATTTATTAAAAAGCAGACCTTAAACCAAAGAAATGCACACAACCCTTTTGCCACACAAAGTGCTGCCCTTTAAGAAACTCTAAAGACAAAACGCAGAAAAAAAGAATAAAGAAAATTAGGGTGCAGACACCCCATGGACCACAGACTACAATAAAATTATTACTTTACTAAGTGCTCACATTGGATGCCCAACACCCCAACATAGCACCAAAGAAGCCTTCGTAGGGGGCAAACCTGTAGCCTGCTTGTTTTCTGGCCACAGAGTGAAACCGAAGAGATGTGTGTAACGGTTTGCTTTTTAGATTAAATTCATAAAGAAAGAAATCTCAGCAGGATCAACTAGATATTTTTTTTCTGTCTTGTGTTTTCTACTTTGCAGCTATCCTTATCCAGGGATATACAATTACTTTGTACTTGAGGGATATATACCCTATTCTAACCCCAGGCATCCATCAGTAATGCTTTACAATATGCAGTCAGTCCACTGGATTGAGTTGCCCTGAGACAAAAATTATGCTAATTTTGGAACTTTAGAATTAGACCTAATTCAAACTCTACACTGTGGTCACACTTCCCCAACAGCCTAAAATCAGATTTGTTTCTCCACTTCAAGAGAGCAGTCGTCCCAAAGTACAGCTCCACTCTTCTAGCCATCAGAGCAGTTTATTGTTTTCAGCCTTTATACTATTATTGTTTCTAGTTGGATTTCGTATATTTATAGTATTATTATTTCTAGTTGGATTTCAGTAACTCTGCATTAGTTAGAGGTTTTATTATAGTTTTTGTGTATTTCTGGGTTTAATGTCAAAATCGCACAACTGGAAAAGCACGAGTCATTTCAGCGCGTACATTTCAGCGCTTTGGTCACGATCGCAACCTTACAAGACAGCGATGGCACAAAATAGTGGCACAAATTGGCCAGACCCAGTGCATACAGAGATTTGTACAGTGGGTTAAGGAGGTCAGAGATTTTCTGGAGGTCCCGTAACTTACTCATCAGAGCCACACCAGTTTGTGATTGACAGTAAGTAACTAACTTACTCAAGTTACTTGTATGGTAGGTAACATTTTTTTAAATGGGTAATACATGTCATTTAAATAAAAGTCCAGTTTACAAGACAGACCTGTGTAATCCCTATCTAAATACATACAATAAGGTTCCATGTTAACACATACACAAAACACATCAGCATAAATCTTACTAATATAGCAACAAAAAGTATAAAAATACTCGTCTTGTCTTTATATAAAGACAGAGATCTTATCCAACTTTATAGTACATTAAAGAGAGTAATCAACAATTACAGACATGGGTATTCAATTCTTTTATAATACGAACAAATGTAGAATGATTTGCAATTTCCTTACATCTGAAGAAGAGAATTCCAAAACTAGCAGCTTGATGAATTAAAGTCCTATCCCATATTTGTTTCGTGATTTTACAACAGTAATCATATTTAAATGAACTGATGTAGTTAGTAACCTTTAGAATGTTGCTTCGCTGGAAACAGCAATAATGAAATTGGATGGTTTAGACAAAAACATTTCATTTTATGAGTTAAAATTAACCAATGACAAATAGTTTGTATCCAAGGGCAGTCAATTTAATTTATTTAACAGTAGACAGTGATGAGTGCGATAATTCCTCTTTAGTACATATCTAGCTACATGGAAATACGTTTTATCCAACCTGGCCAAGAGTGTTTTATTAGTTCTTCTATATGTCAATTCTCCATATCTTAGCACTGGAATAATTAACTGTTCAGCCAACTTCTTCCTATCTATTAATGTCAGACATTCTGTAGTTCTCAGGGCTTCCACCCTTTTATTCACTTTTTACTAAGTCCGTAATATGGCAAGAAAACGACATCTGCTCATCAAATATCACTCCCAGATAACTATAATCCTTAACCTGTTCTAATTTAGTTAGATTTTGTGCATGAATTTGAAGTTTAAAAGTAGTATCATCACTTTTTGATGAAAATTTCTACATTTCTTTTCTTTGTGTTCATAATCAGCCTTGACCTGTTGAACCACCCTCAATCTTTAAAAAATCAGACTGCAGATTCAATTGCAATTCATCATCTGATTGATCAGATGCGATAATTACCATATCATCGGCATATAACCAAATTTCTGTATGCTCAGCCACTAGTGGAAGATCATTTATAAAATAAGAAACAGAAGGGTCCCAGGATCGATCCCTGAGGAACGCCTCTGGTGACCCTTCTGCTGTCTGATAAATGAGCCTGTACCTCCACCCTCTGGGAGTGATTACCCAAATAAGATTTTAGCCAATCTAAGGGGCCATCTCTGATACCTATCCCTTGCAGTCTCTCGATCAATAAGGGTGGTCCACCAGATCAAAAGCCTTCGAAAGATCTACAAAATTACTGTTGTCTCGATATTGTTTCCCAAAGACCTGTTTAACAGATCACTAAATTCTAAAAGGGCTGTTGTAGTAGAATAGTTTTTCGAAAACTCGATTGTTTTGAGGTTAACAAACCATATTTATCTAAATAATACACCTGTACAGAGATAAATTTCTCCAAACTTTCTTCTTGACACTGACTCTGTATGCTCAGTGCTTCCTGTCCCCTTCTCACTGACACGGGTCTCTCAGCCAGGCTCAGAACTTATAAGTGCTCTCTCTGGCATGCTGTTTGGTGTAGAATAATGCTGCACCTGTCTGAGCCTAAGATCAGGCACTGCTTTACTGCAAGTGCATTGTGGCAGGCAGGCACGTCCCTCCCTGAGGGTCAAACTAAACTACTGGTTGTGAGTGAGAAAGATAGCAGATTCTGGGGATAGTGCAGTATATTAGAGGGAAGAGAAACAGTGACACTTATTTTGAGTTAGTGCTTTTATGGCACATGCGATTAAGGTAGTGCTATGTTGACTCATGCTGTTTTGTTGCACGATTTTCACTGTGATACCATATTTTTGCGGTTTCTATGGTTCCTGATTGGTTCCCAGCATGTAACAGGGTTTCTGTCTGAAGGAACTGCTTTTCCAGTTTTGTTTAAACATAAGTATGTTTTAAAATTACTGCTTTATTTTCTTTATCTTTGGTGGTTTTGTCTACTACAGTTGTGATTCCCACTCAGAGGGAACTGGACCGTTCCTGTGGTCAAATTTATTAACTGCATTAAAACCACATTGTCCTTCCACAAATTTGTTGGTTTTGAGGTGGTTTGATTGTGGTTCCTCTTTTCAAGGAACTTAACTGATGCATTTATTTTCAGAGCTATTTTAATATCTTTTCAGTGTAATTAAAAAATATTAGATTTTTTGGGAACCATCAAACATATTTATGGTCTTTTAGTGTTTGCATGACTGATGGACCAAAGGAAAAAGAACAAGATCTATAGATTTTGAAAATTGTGCCAGTTGTTGCAAGTCTTAACAGGGCAGACTGCCACAAGTTCTGATTAAGTTGCCTGGGTCCAGACCACAATTTTATTAATTGTACACTCTGTAAAACATTTTGCCCCAAAACACAAAAAAGAAAAGGGCTAGAAGAAGGGAAGACTTTATTGATTCTCAGTCTGCCTGTGTCACCAGAACACAGTAAAGTCTCAGAGGGGTTCATCTCCTCAGAAATGGCAGCAGTCCTTGTCAAAGGAGACATTGAAAAAAGATAAAGCTGCACAGCCATCAGGTAGGCATGGTAAAGATGGTTCAGAACCTAAGGTGTCCAGTGGGGAGACCCTGAGTCCAGTGATGGCAAAATAAGAATAAAAGAGCCTCAGAGCAGGCATGTTGTTGCCATTCTTCCTGAAAAGGGAAAGGAGGAGGTAGTGGACCCAAGACAAATGCCCTAAACAGAGGATGTGACATGGGCTTGGCAGTTTTCCAGACCTTCTAGGCTATGGAAATGTCATGAATATGCCTGCCCCTCAACTCTGGTTCCACAGCTGCTGGTGGAGAAGGAAGAAATGTACAATGAAAAGGATGAGAGGGTGAACCCTGAAACGAAATAGTTCACCAGAGCAGGAATTTGGTTCTCCTCCCGCCCTTCAGAGAATTACACATCCCATTACTTCTTTGTTAGGCAAATGGTAAATATACTTAACGTCCCCTCCCATGAAGCTGAGGAGGATGAAGAGGAGGCTGAACTTATGGTTATGTTGGGTTTGGCTCCCACAAGGACGCTGCTACTTCCCATCCACAAATCTCTCCAAAAGTCACTTCCAAATCATGTCAGCTTCTGCATCAGCTGCTAGCATTGATAAAAAAGTTGAAAAGAAGTATCAGGTGGACAGACAGGGGTTGAGTACTTAATGACCACCAGATCATTAGGGAGTTGTCCTGGTTGCTGCATCCAAGAAGGCTAAGGTGCCTTCCCTGTGCACAGCCTTCAGAGAATGGTCCTGGAAAAGTGGATACCATGGCCCCAAAAAGTATGCACAATAGTTTCCCTGCTTCTCAGGCAGGCAACCTACATGGCATATACTGCTCAGTACCAGAAAGCACCATTGAATTCTGTCTTGGCACTGGGTGAAAAAGTGAAAAGTGAACAGTGAGTGGCACATGATTTGGCTGACACAGCCAAATCAGCCCTGGATGCCACAAAATACCAATTCCACATGGCCGTGGACATCCGTGACTCTGCTTCAAGGGTCCTGGCCCATGCAATATCTCTTACAAGGTTTGCCTGGCTTAGGACTACCATCCTATCCCATAGCACACAGACTAAGGCCATGGATTTCCCTTTGAGGGAAATTCTTGTTTGGTGACAAGACGGAGGCATACATGAAAGAAGTGTGTGAATACAAAACCACTTACAGAAATTATACTGTAAAGGAAAATATCTTCACTTCCTACAAGCCTTACAGAAGGGGAAGCAGGGGTAGGGGTTGTGATGCTTGGTCAGCTGGTTATGATTGTTCTGTGATATTTGTAATATAGAATGTGGCACAGTCAAGTTGCTTATAACGGGACATCTGTGTAAGCAGATTCTGCCTGTTATAATGCGTGCCCGCAGTAACCAAAACAATAAATTTTACACCGCTGTGCAGATCTCCGTCATCCTGCTAGTCCTTGCTGCTATGTTAGTCTGCTCACCCACCTTCCCAAGCCAGTAACTCTGTTCTCACTGTTAGCAGCGATGTAATCTAGTAGCAGTACAGTATAGGAAAGAAACCTTGATGGTTAAGACAGTACAGTACTGTACCTCCCAACATATTTACCCAGAATAGGTAGAGTATTCGGAGACAGAATCATTTCATTTTCACTGGCTTCCTACTTTTACAGCTCAGACTGTATTCAGCTGTACAGTACTCCTGTTCCTGCACAGTTTGGTCCTCACCTTCCTTGTAGCCAGCCCTCCTCTCTTGTAAAAGCCCTTCTTCCTTTCTTTAGGATGGATCCTTAACTGCAACAACTGAAAGGCCTGAAGCGAGGACCGATTAGCGATAGTTAGCGCCCTATGCCTGACTTCTATTTTGGGCTGATTAGCTGTAAGACAGATAATTAACACTTCAGCATGCTGAATTTTGAAGCTGTAGCAGCTAATCTGCCCGAATAGAAGAGCGGCATAGATCACTATATCCAGCATTTTTTCATTGTGGGCACTGAATTTGGCAAGCGGAAACAGCAATCTGCCTGTTAAAAGTGATTGCCCGTATAAAGCATGGGCGATATAAGTAGAGGAACTGTATGTGATTGTCTCAACAAGAGACATCCTGTGCTCCTGGTGACCTCCAACCAGGTTTTAGTGAAAATAACAGGATATATGTAACTGACCAGGAGATTCTGTAATGTAATTAACTTCCCAGATTACATTTTATGGCCTTTATGACCTCCGGCCTTTGAAGTTGGGAAGCTAAAATACAGTTTATTACAAGACAGTCAGGACATAGCTATCTCGCATCAAGGTGACAAACTGCAGAGTTGTAAAACCTTTGATGTTCCTCGAAACAGCAACTGCTCAAGATCAGAAAAAATGTTTAATTAAGGAGTCATATTGGGAAATTAGTGTTTACTGATGTTACCTTGGGACCTAAATGTGTGCTTCACTCTGCTGATGGAAGTACCTTTTGAGCCTATGGCTACTGCTGACTTGAAGTATGTTTTATGGAATGCAGTATTCTTCATTGCTATTAATCTGCCAGCAGGGAGAGTGAGCTGCAAGCCCTCTGCACAGATCCAAACTACATAATCTTCCATAGGGACAAGATAGTCTTCAGGACTAATAGGAGGTTCCTCCGCCTAAAGTGATGTCAGAAGTCATTTGCCCTTCCTGTGCTTTTTACTGAACACTCCAGTGCAGGAGAACAAAACTCCACTGCCTGGATGTGAAAAGGGCACCAAGCTATGTACTAACATGCCAGCAGGTAAAGGTCTTAGACTCTATCTCGTCTGCTCAATTGTGCAGTTCCCTGTGTATTTACAAAATGAACAACCCCTTCCCCATTTCCTCTACTTCCACCCTCCCTCCCCTTACCCCCTTCTCACCGCAATATTCTCCCTCACCCTGTCACAACTGCTCTTGAAGATGTACCCCACTTTAGGGATACCACCTCCTCTGGCAGCTCATTCCATTTTGCCACGACCTCTCATTGAAAAAGTACCTCCTCATCTCCTCCTAAACCTTCCCCATCAGCTTTGGGCTGTGTCCCCTAGTGTCCGTTAGTGGTCTTGTTCTCACTAAGGCTGAAGAGGCCCTCAGTGCTCACCCTGTTAATACCCTTCAGGTACTTGAAGGTCTCAATCATGTCTTCCTTATCCTATCTTTCCTCAAGGGAGTACATGTTGAGATTCCTAAGCCTCTCCTCATAGGTGTTGCCCTGCTGTCCTGGGATCATCTTGGTTGTCCTTCTCTGAACTGTTTCCAGCAAGTTACTGCACACTGTACTCCAGGCGTGGTCTTACCAGAGACTGTACAGTGGCTTAATGACCTCCGCCTCCCTGGTGGTAATTCCTCGGCTATGCAGCCCGCACATGATTTGCTTTGGTTGCTGCCTCTTGCAGTGTCCAGAGTGTTTCAGGTAATTTCTGATTATTATTCCAGGCCTTTTGTTCCTCTGACTTGGTTACCTGCATGCCACACAACCAATATTTGGTCCCCAGATCCCCCCCCACCCATCGTCATTTTGCACTTTTAGTGTTGAACCACAGCTGCGAAATACCGGGCCACTTTTGTAGTCTTGCCAGGCCCTCCTGCATTCCTGTCTTCATTCCTTTGTGTCCACCCTCCCACAGAGCTTAGTGTCATTTGTGAACAGGCAGATTTTACCCTTCATCCCATCTGGGATGTCACTTATGAAGTTGTTAACTAATGCCAGACTGAGCACCGAGCGTATGGGACCCATTGGTCACAGGCCTCAGTTCTGAGAATTCTCCTCTGACTACCACCTTTGACTTTTATCCTGCTACCAGCTTCTGATCCATTCTGTGAGCTTAGCCCCTGCCCCAGGTCCTCTAGCTTCCTGACAAGTCTCCTATGAGGCACTGAGTCAAAGGGCTTGCTGAAGTCCAGATACAGAACATGAACTGCCTGGCCCTTATCCACTGTCCTAGTGACCCAAACAAAGAAGTCAATTAGGTTCAATGCAAAGAAGTGCTAAATAATGCACCTGGGTAGAGGGAACCCTGGGGAGAGCTACAGGTAGGGGTGAGAGGAGCTGACTGTCACAAAAGAGAAAGGGACCTAGGGTTATCATCCTGATGACCTTAAGGTATCAAAGCAGTGCACAAAGGCAGCAGGGAGGGCCAGTGGCATGCTGGGGTGCATAGGCAGGGGTATCACTAGCAGGAGGTGGGAGATGGTGATGCCATTGAATAAAACATTGGTAAGGCCTCACCTGGAGTACTGCATGCAGTTCTGAAGGCCACACCTTTGCAAGGACATAGATAAGGTTGAGAATATCCAGAGAAGGGCAACAAAGATGGTGCAGGGCTTGCACCACAAAACATATGAGGAGAGACTAGGGACCTCAATATGTACTCACTGGAGAAGAGAAGACAGTGGGGGACATGATTGAAACTTTCAAGTACCTCAAGGGCATAAACAAAGTGCAGGTGGGGGACCTTTTCCAATATAGAAAAGTACTAGAACGAGGGGCACAATATGAAATTGGAGGGGGTCGATTAAGAGTGAATATGAGGAAGTTTTTCTACACAGAAAGGGTAGTCGACACTTGGCATAGTCTGCCACAGGAGGTAGAGGGGCAAGCACAGTGGAGGCGTTTAAGCATGCCTGGGACATGCACAAGGGAAGCTTGAGAGGGAGGAACTGATGAAAAGCCATTGGTCAAATAGGGTCAGTGGCCACATACAATGTATAGGTATACTCTCACAACTACCCAGCACTAAAAATCATAGCACTGGCCTTCAGAAATCATAGCAAAGGGTTAGAATGTGAGCACTTTCTTATTTAAAACAATATGTCTACAAATAGTGGGCCCTATATAAAGTAGTTTGTGATAAGGAATGTTTCTATCACCTTAATTCAATGATTTAATAGTTTGTGTGCCCAGAAATAGCTCTAACATTATAAAGAATATCCGGAAACATATGCAAAGCAAGCATAAATTTGAGTGTGAGAATCATAGCGCTATGCAAAATTCATAGCAGTTGAGAGGTATGTGTATAGGGCCTACGAGCAGACTGAATGGGCCTAGCATTCCTTATCTGCCAATTCTATGTTTCTGTGTTAGTTTGCAGGACTTCCCTGGCCCCAAACCATGCTGCCTCTTGTCCTGGGGCCCATTTTCTCCAGAAAGCTGATTAGTCTCTGTCTCTCTCTCTCTCTCTCTCTCTCTCTCTCTCTCTCAGGATGGTCTCCATCAGCTTACCCACTAATGAGGTCAGGCTCACTGGTCTGTAGTTCCCTGGCTTGTCCCTTGGCCCACGCCTATGGAGAAGCACCACATGTGCCATTCTCCAGTCCTGGGACACATTTCCATACTCCAAAGAGGTGTTAAAAGTCTACTAGGGGACCCATCAGGACCTCCACCAGTTTTTTAAGGACCTCGTGCATGCCACCTGGCCCTGGTGATTTGTCCACCTTAGGGCCCTTAGGCCCTTGAGTACCATGTCTGCTTGAATTTCACCATCTGTGACTCCCCGAGTCACCACCCTCCATTCCCATGTGGTATTAGTCTGTCCTTAGACCAAGTGAGAGAACAGAATTACTCATTAAGTACCTCCACCTTTTCTCACTAACCTTTGCCCCCTCCTTTTACCCTCACAGTCTCATCCTTTGTGTTTCTTTTCTCCCTTGTATAACTGAAAAGACCTTCTCACATGCTGTTACCCCAGGGCTAGCTGCACCTCTCTCATGGCCTTTGCCTCCTTACCATCCTACTCGCCTCATGACTTAGCGTGTAGTCCACCCTATCTTCCTCCTTCTGAGTATACATGTATTTTCTAAAGGCTAACATCTTGTCTCCCACCCCTTTGCCACCTCGCTACAAACCAGCTGGGATTTTTGCCTTAGCCAACTAACTAGACCACACAAAAGATGCCTGGTCCAACAGTATTCACCTTTTTATCACCTATGGTAAAATGGGAAAAAGTAAGCAAGCAACTAGGAGGGTTATCTCACAATGCATAGTCTTTTGAATACAATTCTGTTATGAAAAAGCTGACAGGCCTATGGTTGCATTCTTCAAGGGGTGTCTCAGCCTCTGTGGCAGCAGCAGCAAGAGGCATCCCCATGTAGGAAAATCTGGAAGACAATCCACATCTTCACAAAACACTACTGACCAATGGGGACAGGATAACAGGGCTTGAGCTGGAAGGTCAGTTAGGATCCAGTGACCACCATATGGTGTGCTTCAAGGTAGACATAGGTATTCAGTCAACCCACATGAAGGCAAGAGTCTCAGACTTCAGAAGGGTTGACTTTACCTGGATGAGACTTATTTATTTATTTATTGAATTTTGTTGACCGGGTAGGCCCACTGGGCCGGAGGTCCCTTTTTCAGGGGCGACCCGGGGTAAAATAACATACAAGTAACAGCTTTAGCTTAGAGAACCCTGGAAAAAGGGGGATGGGAGGACATTGAGGAAAATGGGCACACATCAAGGAGGCCATAGCAGGAGGTCACAAACAGTGTGTTAGGTTGATAAACAAGGGAAAAAGGAGAAGAAAACTGCTTAGGTTCTCAAAGGGGTGATGGAAAAGGTAAGGGCCAAGAGGCTGGTCTTCAGGAAGTATATGGAGGCACAAAGAGACAAGGATAGGGAAATGTACCAGAAGTGTCTGAGAGAGGCAGGAAAAGCAGTGAGAAGTGCTAGTGCAAACTGAGGAGCAAATAGCTCAATCGGTTACAAAGGGAGACAAGACATTCTTTTCAGGTACATCAGCGACAGAAGGAAGTCAAAGGGGAGTAGCTAAGCTTTAAGGAGCCGAGGAACAGATAGTGGAGGGAGACGGGAGAAAGCAGTGATCCTGAATGAATATTTCTGTTCGTCTTCACTGTGGACATGCATGGCAGGGTCCACAGCTAGAATTTAAAGAAACAGAGGAAAAGGAGGTAAACACCTGTCTGTTTATAGAGGAAAGGGTCCTAGAAGAGCTTGGAAAGCTCAAGGTGGACAAAGCCATGGGTCCAGATGGCATATATCCCAGGGTCTTAAGGACACTGAGAACTGAACTGCAGGCCCTCTGGCAGCCCTGTTCAGTGAGGTTCTTAGACACTGGAGAGGTCTGGAGAAGTGCAAATGTCCTCTTCACAAGAGTGGGAGTAAAGAAGATGCAGGAACTACAGACCGATTAGTCTAACCTCTGTAGCAGGAAAGATAATGGAGACACTCCTCAAGGAAAGAATAGTGGAGTACCTAGAAGTCTTGGGATGTTGGATCCCAGCCAACATGGGTTTACCGCAGGACGGTCCTGTCAAAATAATCTAAACATTTCTTTGGCTGGGTGATAAAGGCAGTAGACTGGGGGCTGTAGATATTGCCTACCTAGACTTCAGCAAAGCCTTTGATACTGTCCCACATGGAGACTGATCAACAAGCTAGGAAGCCTGGGATGGGACACAAGGTGGTAAACTGGATTGAAAATTGGTTAAAGGACCGAAACAGAGGGTAGTGGTAAGCGGAACTCAATCACAGGAAAGGGAGGTGACCAGTGGGTACCTCAAGGGTCAGTTCTGAGCCAGTACTCTTCAATGTAGTCATCAGTAACATTGCAGATGGGCTGGAAGGAGAGATTTGCCTGTTTCAGGATGACACCAAGATCTGCAAAAGATGGATACCCTGAAGGGGTGGAAAGGATGAGAAAGGACCTGGAACGGTTGTAAAGATGGTCAGATGCATGACAACTAAGGTTTAATGCAAAGAAATGCAAAACCATGCATGTGGGGAGCACAAACCCTGGAGCAAGCTACATGTTGGTGGAGTAGAACTGTTGGCAGTTACTATAGGAAGAGAGGGACGGGGTCATAATCACAGACGACCTGAAGGCCACAAGGCAGAGAGCCAAGGTGGTTTGGAAGGCCATTGGGATGTTGGAGTGCATTGAAGGGGAATCACAAGTCAAGGAGGGAGGTGATAGTTCCACTGTACAGGACCCTGGTGAGGCCTCACCTTGAGTACTGTGTCCCATTTTGCAGGCCACACCTTTGTAAGGACACTGACAAAACAGAGACAGTGCAGAGGAGGGCAACCAAAATAGTGAAGAGTATACATCACAAGCCTTATGAGGGAAGTGTCAGAGACCTCAATTTGTACATGCTAGGAGGGAGAGAGGTGACATGATAGAAATGTTCAAATACCTCAGTGGCATGAACAAGGTGGAAGGGGACAACATATTCCAGTTTCAAAGTAGTGCCAGAACAAGAGTGCATGATATGACATCTAAAGGGTGGCCACATAAGAGGTAATGTCAGGAAGTTCTTTTACAGAGAGGGTGGTGGATGCAAGGAATAGCCTACCCCAGGAAGTGGTGGCCGCCTGTATGGTGGCAGGCTTTAAACATGCATGGAACATAAATAAAGGAATATTAGAGATGGGATGAAAAAGCTAGTCAGCACCAGATAGGGTCACTGGCTGCTTCATCAGGTACATAAACAGGCAGACTGGATGGGCCTGGTGGCCCTTATCTGCCAACAGTATCTATGTATCTATGACATATAGTCCAGGAGGGATGCCAGTTTTGAACTGCTGTCTAGCAGAACCTTTTCCTAAGTAGGTTCTGGACCCAGCCTCCCAAGGTGCTGTTATGGAGATTGCATATTGTAAACCATTACTGATGGATTCTTGGTTAGAAGAAAAATACTCACCATAGTAATCTTGTCTTTTCTTAAAGGATCCATCAGTGCTTTATAGTCCCTTACCCCACCTCCCTTTCCTAAAACCTGAAAACAGGATCATCCAAGAAACAGTTCTCTTTAAGTTGCTTGAACATTACTAGTTGCAGTTCTTTTATAATTGTTTATAGGTGGTCAGTTTACAAAAGTTTTCTACAGAAATCTTTGTTGTCTACTTTCAGTTGGTTAATGTTTTAAAAATTTAATAAAGATGTTTTCACAGCTCTCCTAGCTCTAGAAACAAATTTGATGTTAGGCTGTTGGTGTGTGACCACAGTACTGAGTTAGAACTTAGTTCTACTAACATACTAACATACTAAATGCCAGCAGAATAGGCCTAATGCCTCTCGAGTCTGCTCATTTTCAGCACCAAGCACTGAGGCCGATTTCTTGGTGTCCCCTCCCCTTGTTATACTGTCCCAGTCCCAGATGTTCCACCTGTATTGGGCCTGGTCACATTTACCTCCCCTGTACCTGTCTCATCCCCTCTAAACCCGCTCCACAGTCTCCACCTCTACCAGCTCCCTGAGCAGTGCATTCCATGGCTCCACCACCCTTTCAGTGAAATAACATCTCCTCCTCTCCCTCTGAGCCTGCCCCTTCCAGCTTACACCGTGATCTCTCGTTGCCCCACCCTCCTTCCTTTGGAGCACCCTGACTGGGCCTCCCTTATTGATCCTTTTCATGTACTTAAAGACCTCTATCATGTCCCCCTGTCCCTCCCTCCTTCAGGGTGTACATGCCAAGCTCCTTGAGCCTCCTCATAGCTCCTCTCCCCAGGCCCCAGAAAATTTTGCTGTCCTCCTTTGGACCCTCTCTAGAGTGTAATGTCCTCTTTAAATGTGGTCTCCAAATCAGACACAATACTGGCTCGCCTGTGCTTCAACCCACCCCAGGAGTGACGTTATTACAGGATAAACACATCTTGTCATGCCTTATTGCTTAATCAATACTGACTTCACTGACTGCATAAGTAAAGAAAAGGAAAAGACCAGTTTTGCTGCACTTGTGTGTGCAGTGCTGTCCTGGCATTCAGCAATGAGTTTCACTGTTTCCAGCCCTGCTGCCTGTCCTAGGTGTTGAGAAATACCTTATCCTGTGCCCAATGGTGTTCCTTGAAGTCTGGTTCTGACTTTGCTGCCTGCCCTGGAGTTCAGGACTCAGCAACACAGTGTGTGCACTGCCTGAACAGCACTCAGAGCTTTGGTTCCACTTTGCTGCTAACATACTTGCACAGGACACTGCTGGTACTCATGTGTTGCCAGTTTGTCCTCCACTATTACAAGCAACCTTTATAATAGCAGAGATCACCCACGTCAGGTTTCAGGTAGAAGGTTTAACCACGATATTGGAAAGATTTCTATATTCTTAGAAAGGTTAGTCCATGGAACAAACTCCCACTGGAGGTGGTTATAAGTAAACTAAAAACGAATTTAAAAGACGTTAGATAATTTGATTTTGACTGATTTTAAGTTTAGATATTATTATTAATTACAGTAGGAGCACTTATGGCTGCACAAGCCTCCTTGCTCCTTTCTAACCATAGTATGAACCGTAGTAGTATGACTCTTGCTTCCTATCCTGGGAGCATGTAGCTGCTGTTCCCTCCTTGACATGTTCTTCTTAGCTCTGGTCTCAGACCCGCAGCACAGTCTTGGGTCCAGGATCACTGGCCAGCATGCAGCTGTGGCTGCAATGATCTACTGGGAGTCTGGCAGTGATCAACAGTTTTTTACAGAGCGCTCGACTACTGTATCTGAGTGACAGCTCTGAGTCATCTCAGACTCGCCATTATAAGCAGCCAGTTATAATGGTGGATTACAACACAATTATCCTAGTGTAACTGAGCCAAGCCAGTAATTTAAAAATAATGTATAGACTGCTCATGCAATTTTAATTTTTCTGAAAACCTCAACATTTTGTAATGAAATACCTGGTATCCGCAAATACTTTTGAAATTTCTTTCTTTACAGGGTCGGACTGGCCCACAGGGCTACAGGAAAATTCCTGGGAGCCTCACCCTTAGGGGTCCCTATGGCTCGGCAGCACTTTTTATTTCAGGGTAAACCCTAAGTTTCAAGGTTTCCTGGCCCATGGGTGAGTGGTAGGAAATTAAAATAAAATACCAAAAAATAATTTGTACACTTTATCTATGTTTTATTTTCCCAGCCATGCCCATGCCACAGTAATGTGCCCTAGTCAAGTCACTTACTCAAGAGTTATCATCATGCACTTTGCATATGTGTCACAACACTTGCTTCCAGCTTCCCTGAACATTACCTGAACCATGCATGTGCCGCACCCAGCAGCAGTCCTTCTGGCTGAGTAAGGTTTGGTGCCTGTTGCCACCATTTCCATTTGCTGCTGCCAGTGGAGCTTGGGAGAAGTGCACAGTGGGCTATGGGCTGACTTCTTTTAATCTTTGTGCTAGCTGCTAGCAGACAGGGTCGTGATTCAAGTAGTCAACACCGGATTCATTCGGAAGGAGTTGGAGATGAACAGGCCAGGCCTGGGAACATGGGGAGTCTAGTCAGGAGAAGAATTGTAGAGTTAAATGCTTAGTCGCTTAAGATGGAAGATGGGGAATTTTTTGGTGTACTTTCAGCAGGCCAGGCCCCCAAGAGCAATGCCAATGACAGCGAGAGGCTCCACTCAAGGAGGTGTGTGCCAGGTCAGCCATCAGTGGTGCTACCCGCCACACCAAAGTTCTAAACCACGGCTCATCGGCTCTGCTCTGGTCTCTTCTTTGAATTACACCCTGCCTGGTGGCCTACTCTGTTTGCGGATAGTTGGAGGACTGACAGGGAGTGTCTTGCAGGATTTGGGCACTACAGCCAGCCCAGGATCCCGGAACTCTGAATGGGTCAGGGTCAGTTGGAGACTGTCTCTTGGCACAGACAGTGCCACTACTACAACGACACCACACACCCTCAGAGAAGTCTGAGGAAAAGTAAGTAGACTGCTTTTAAAGCTAACCCCACAAAAAAGACTTTAAGGGCAATGGACAAATTCTGACAAAAAAATCTCTTCTCACCAGTGGTGGCAGAAAAGGATTGGAAACCAATTAGCCAGCATGGATGCAAGAGTGCAGAGCAGGTTAGGAGAGTGATTGATGCCACTGACATGGGAACCAAACACAAGTAAAAAATTCCTGCAATTAAAAAGCATGCTATCTAATGCCACACATTTAGTGTCTCATCCCTGGCACCTGTTTGCTTGTCACTGCTGTATTGTGTTACTGTATTCTTGCTGTATTGTTAAATTGTACTCTCCCGGCCGTGCTCTGAAAATAGGCAGGATATGATGCCTAGTGCACTTACCTTTTACCAAAATCAAATAAATAAATAAATAATGCACAACTTGATAATAAATTACCTCAGGGCATTTGCAAGTGACCCTGATGCCAATATGCTAAGCCATTTCCATGTTGTACTCAGACAGCAATCTCTGACTCAGCCCTAACATGAACGTGTGGGAGAGAGTAGACCTCTACTGGGGAATGTGTCCCAATGGCACTTATAACTGGTCATGGAAAACCATCTGGAAGGGAAAATGTGCACATATGGGCAACTTATGGCTTATACAGTACATGTCCAGGATTTTAAATAACTTCTACTTTACAGCCCATAGGTTCTACTAAATGGGGCATTTTGACACCCCTACATGTATAAGATATGGAGAGCATGAAGGATCTCTCCTGCATATATTATTGGAGTACTCAAAGGTGTGGTCAGTAATTCAGCAAACTTAGCCCTTTGCTGGGACTCGAGATGTATTAACCCTTGAAATTTGTTTGCTAGGGAACCATGGAGACCTCTTGGTTTTCAGTATGCAAAATACCACGTGGCTATGGTGGCAACTGTAGGCAAGCAGAATTCGTAAGATACTGGTTGGACTGAGAGGTCCCTTGTACAGGTAGTGGCACAATGAAATGCTGGATACTCTGAAAATAGAAACAATCATTGCCAGTGTCAATAATAGATGCAAGATACATGTTTTCTATTTTTATTTTATTCTTTGTAACCAGGTACTGTAGGCCCACTCAGGAACAAGTGCCTGTTTTCAGGGGTGACCTGGGAGCACTAGGTGGTTAAGTGACTTGCTCAGAGTCACACAGTATGCAAGTGGAGGTTGTGGGAATCAAACCCAGGTTTGATGGATGTACCAAGCTCATTCACAATTCATTATTCAATCTCTAGGCTATACTAAGATGGGTGAGGTTGCATATGTTAATTTCAGTGGAATAGTATGGCAGGCGACCACCAGTATTAGAGGGAGATAAACTTCCACTTATTGTACTAAAATTATATATAGAATAGTGCTTGGTCTCACCTTTTGGGCTTGGATGTTTTACCTGATGGCTGCTTCCTGTGTATGTGAACTAGAAGTAGCACTGTTGTTTTTTAGGTATAATGCATTAATTAACTGCTCTGTAAATCTGCTATCACTGACCTATAATGCAATATATCATTCTTAGATTATACGTGCTGTGCTGGTTTGTTTATATATTTAATGTTGCCCTATTACCTCTAGTTGGGAGGTACTGATGGTGTGTGTTGTGGGAGGCGCACTCACACTACGCCAGTATCTTATTTCAAGAGAGGCCTGAGGTAGCCTAGGTAGGCATAGGCTGGTGCTAGCTAGTAGCCTGCTGTGTATTATTTGTTTTATTCTTCCTAGCCTATGTCACTGTGTGGAGACTGGGATAGTTGACTGGGTTTTTTCGGTGGGGGACCTTGTGGGCTTGTTATTGAGTTGATTGCGATTTTAAATAATGTTTATCTTTATAGTTCCTGTTGTTTCTCAGTCCTACTCCCAGGCCAGCACTGACTTTAGTTTTTAATTTAAAATGGCGTGAGTGGCTAGCCCAGTGGCATGGAGGGCTGAGGCATCGCTGCCTTTATGCTACACCGGCAACCCATGTCCATGGTGCAAGTGGGTCAGCTGGGGGCTGGGCCGGGAGGGGAGAGGATTGAGTATCCAGAGAACAGCTCTCCTTCCCAGGAGGGTGGCTGGTTGGCAGTACCACCAATTGACTGACCCGAGGTGGAGGCCTGTGGGCAGAAATGGGACGGGACACCAATAGAAGAGGAGGGTGCTATGAGTTCGGGGACCTGCAATGTGCATGTGCCTCTATAATGCACATGTAGGATTTTACATCTGCTATGGGGGGACCACTTGTCTACACACCTTTCCCTCGGGCCCCTTATATGCCCAGTTCTACCCTGTTCATTTACTTACCCAGAAAGGATGAATTTTTTCTAATAACCATATCATTTTATAATGAATACATGCTATCCACAAAACTTTTGAAATTGCTTTCTTTCACTTACCCAGGAACGGATGACAATTTTGTGGCTGGGACTGTGATCTCAGGTAGGAGAGACAAAGGATGGATCCAAGTGGAGAAAGGGGTTCAGGTATGTTCTCAAAGGAGCACCTTTGCCACTGGCCACCAGCAACAGGTATCAGGCATCTGGATCTGCAAGGATGTGGAAGGCCAGTAGGTGACTGGATCTGTTAGGTGAGTCCCGGTAGGCACCCAGCCTTCCAACAAGAGGCATGGGAAGGCTGGAAAGAGTGGCAAGAAGGTTGTAGTCATTGGTGACTCCATAGTTAAAGTAGTGGGTGATGGTCAAGGGCATTGCTGAACCAGGATAGTAGTTCATGTGACGAGTTTGCCTGCCTGGAGCATAGGTTAAATGAGCACTATCCAGAACTAAGCAGTGAAGCTGTGGGAGAAGTTAGATCATTGTCATCCATGTTGGGCATAAAGAGGTCATTCCCAGAATTAGGGATATTCCTGAAGGGAAAAGTAGCTATAGAATATTTCTGGAAATCCTTCTAGTCATAGGGCTAGTGAGGAGCCACATGCCATTAGGCAGGCAAATGCTTGGCTAATGGTCTGGCATATGGTGCGTTTTCTTTTTCGGCTAATTGGGGGCCTTCTGGAGAAAGGCACACCTGTATACCCATGATGCACTGTGCCTGTGCCAGAAGGGAGGGGAAGACTAGTCAGCAGACTGAACAGGGCAGTTTGGTGGGATTTAGACTAGGGACTAGTGCAAGGGTTCACCAAGGGCAAAAGGCAGACATGGGACCATGGAGGAAGGACAGCAGAACAGGAGAGCAACAGAAGAGAGGACCCACTAGGGAGTGAAGATGGATAAAGGAGTAAATACTGTATTCTCACTAGATGCAGGCCAGTACTGTATGAGCGAACACCCAGATAATTGGGCAGGCTGAAGTTTCTGATGCGCTTTAAAGGCTCTGACTTAGGGACACTTGCATAGACTGGGTAGAGGGGAGAAATGACTGTGATACCAGGACAGAGGACTTCAGGCTATTCTGGATGGCTAGGCGTGTCAGAAATGATGGCACACATCAAAGAAAAGAGATTTACTATGGAGAACAAGGAGGACATGGAGGAATAATACCACAAAGTCCATCTGGGTTGAGCTAGGAAAGGGAGGCCAAAATAGTCATGTCACCTTAGGAGTGTGCTTGCAAGTTCCTAAAGAGTTCAGCAGAACATGATGCATGGCTGGTTGAGGAATTAACAAAGGCTGCCAAATCCAATGCCATGGTGATCCGAGGGATGTCAATCTCCCAGGCATAGACTGACATATTGAGAAGGCAATGGCAGAGTGAGACTGTGTTACTATCTACTTTCACGGAATGCTTCCTAGCAGCATGTCCATCAGGGACTAGGATTGAATCCATCCTTGACCTTGTTCTCAGAAGTGGGATCGGTAGAATGTCTCCTGTGTAAACATCAAAGAACAAGTGTGAAGCAGTGACCACAACTGGTAAACATTTCCTGGTATTAGGCTGATGAAATTAGCAAATCCTGATTTAGCAGAGTTTTCACAAAATTCGCAAAGTTTTGTGAAAGTTAGTGAAATGTTCTGAAATTCTTTAATTGATCATAACTCAGTCAGGGTAGCCTCTGATGTGGGCAACTATATGTAGAGACTAGTCGTAAGGCGATAGTACGATAGTGCTGACAATGTGAGCACACCTCTGATTTCCCCTCTCACCACTCGCCCTCTGCTGGTTTTGGCGCCTTTGTCGTCCTGCAGTCGCCCTTTGTCACTTAGCACCCTCAGTCAGTATTATACTGTAGCCAGAGATCTTAAATTCGCATGCATATTGTTTGAAGGGGTGCCTATATGGATGTGAAGTTTCATGACATTTGGATTAGGGTCAGGACATCATAGGCTCAACATCTGGCGATTTACTATTCATGTGAATGTTTCTGAATAAATTCTTATGCTCATAACTTACTCACCTTTGAATCTAGATGATTGAAAATTGATATTCATACTTTCTTGAAAGAGTCAAACTGGTAAATAGAGAGGCAATTGGTTGTGTAAATTATAAGTTACAGGAGTTCAACATTTCACAATTTAATTATTTGTTAAATTGTGTGAACATTTTCAAAATATTTGAGGTTTATAGCTCTACTGCTATTGCAGGTATACACTCATGGTTTGGAGGCAGTATAGCGCAGTGGGTTAAAGCTCTGAGCTGCAGATCTGGAGACCTGGGTTTGAATCCCACAGCTCGCTTAGGTGCATACTATGTGATCCTGAGCAAGTCACTTAATTTCCTGTGCTCCCAGGTCGTATCTGGAAACAAGCTTCAGCTTAGTGTGCTACTCCTGGTTAAACAATGTTCTCTAACCTTCCCTTTCCCAAAGTAAATATGTCCTGGAATCTAATTGAGATAGATAAATATGGTGTAGTAGGTTAAAATTTATTGTTACAAGTTTAGAAATGACTAATTGGCAAAATTTGCTCAAAACTCATGGGCGATAATAGGTAATGCCATGTCCTTTCTGAGATGTGGTCTCCAGAACTGGACACAATACTTTAGGTGGGGTCTTCCAGCAATCTATACAGAAGCAACACCATCTCCTCTTTCTTCTAGTGATACCCTCCCTATCCACCTCAGCATATCACTTGCCCTTCCCAACTGCCTTGTCACACTGCCTGTCCACCTTATGTCATCCAATATGATCACCCCAGGTCTCTTTCCTGCTTGTTGGTTGTCAGTACCACCTCCCATTTATCTCTGCCCCTGGGTATCTGTGCTCCAAGTGTATATTTTGCACTTTTTCACATTGAAACCCAGCTTCCATACTTAAGACCACTCCCTGAGTTTTCAGGTTGCTACCATACTTTCTACCATTTTTATTTATATGGCATCCAATCCCAGGGCTCAGGGCATCAACACAATATTCACAGTAAAGTTGATAGATAGAGGATTGTGTATGAACAGGCACATACAACAAGGCTGTGCTTGAATAGGAGGTTTCCTTGGTAACAGGAGACCTCAGCAGTGCAACTCTAGAGGTCTCCTGTTATCAAGGAAACCTTTGAGAATCAAGCATAGCCCTGTCTGTATATGGCAGCTTAGATTCAATGCAAAGAAGTGCAAAGCAATGTACCTGGGAAACAAAACCTGGGGAAGAGTACACAGTTGGGGGAGGTATTAACAACAACAAAAATGGAAAGGGGCCTGGGGTAGTCATTTCAGATGATCTAAAGGTAAGCAAGCAATGTGAGAAGGCAGTAAGATGGCTGTGGGATACTGGCATGTATAGGGAGAGGCATCAGCAGTTGAAAACAGGAAGTTGTTATCCCTCTGTACAGACAGTTGGTGAGACCCTATCTGGAGTATTGCGCAGTTCTGAGACCAAATCTCCGCAAGGACATAGACAGGATGAAGGCAGTCTAGAGGAGGGCAATTAAAACGTGCAGGGTCTGCAACAGAAGCCATACTAAGAGAGACTAAAGGAGCTTAATATGTATGTCCTGAGAAAGGAGGGAGAGGGGGGCATGATAGAAACTTTCAAGCACCTCAAGGGAATCAACAAAGTACAAGAGGGTAGCATCTTTCAGAAAAGAGCTGTGCAAGAACAAGGGGACACAATTTGAAGATAGAGGAGGACGGCCTAGGGCAATGTGAGGAAGTATTTTTCATGGAGAGGGTGGTGGTAACGATGGAATGGCCTTCCTGAGGAGGTAGTAGGGTCAAAACAGTGGGGGACTTATAGAATGCATGGGACAGACATAACGAATTCTGTGGGGTAGGAAGAAGTAAACTGTTGGTTAACTAGGGTCTGCAGCTTATCCAATAGGTAGGAAATGGGCAGATTAGGTGGGCTAAGCTGTCCTATTCGCCATCAAAATCTATGTTTCTATGTTTCTGTCTTTCTATGCCAGCTCATACACAATCTTTTATAGTCTATGGCAAGCATACAAGTAATTTCTGAAGAGAAATAACCCTGGTCAATTTTTTTTGTTGCCCGCCTTTCTGTTAATTATGTACGGCTCTGTGTCAGTCGCTGTAACAGTCAATCACAAAACAGTGTGGTTTGTATCGAAAGCGGAAAATATCTTACTTTTTCCATGTTGTTTCAATGGCTGACATCTTTCTTTTGCTGTTAACGCTGTCAGAAAGTGCCACATAAACTGTTGACAATGCTAATGTAGAGGAAAAAAATATCTTCTCCATAATCGCTGCTGCAACTAGATATCAATGACCATGTGGTGGCATTCCATCTTGTTGTGCTGCAGTACTGAACATAGCTAGTGCAGCACAACAACAATTTGATTTCACTACTGCAGTGCAACAAGCTGATTCCAGTAATTGAATTCCATGCACAATCGCATTCTACCATACACTACAATTAAATAAAATTAATAACATAACACAGAATAAAATAGCCAGAAGACTACAAAGAAGCACAAGACCAAAACTCTTTGTAAAAAATGAGTTTTAGCACATTTTAAATGGGGCCAGTGAAGGAGTACCTCTCGCCTTCATTGGAAGGGTGTTCCAAAGAATTGGGGCAGTCACCTGAATGCCGTATCACCCGACGATTTCAAACAATGTCTTGGAACAACAAGATGTTTGCTCCACCAATCAGAGGGTGAGGCCAGGAGCATAAGGTGTCAGGAGATCTTTCAGGTAGTCTGACCCAGACTCAGCAGGGCCTTGTAGTTAACAAGCACACCTGAAGCTGAAGCACCACCACGCTGGCAGCCAGTGAAGTGCATGGAGAACCAGCATGGTGTGCTCAAACTGAGAAGTCCTAGCCACAGCAGGGCTGCCACATTCTGAGCTAGCTGCAAATGATGGGCATGGGGTTGGTGGCAGCCTACATGGGCAAGATTATTAAGTGGCTCAATATGAGCCACTCAATACCGCCTCCCATGTAGAGTGAGTGGGGAAAAGAGCTCTGAATATGTATAGTGAGTATAGTGCTGAGGGATACGTGCTACACTCACGAGACAGAGGATAAGAGAAATTATTTGGCCAAGCCCTGCCAAGCTGGCTGTGTGGTGAGTGCTTGAGCCACTGCTCCTGGAGCCTGTGTGCCTGGTTTGGATCCTGGTGCAGGCAATTGCTTTGATTCCAGGGTGAGTTTCTATTTTTCTAAGTCTGCTCCCCTGGGTTGTGGGAGCCATAGCCCCCTGCATAAAAAAGAGCATTGTGTAGGTTTTAGAGGGCCGTCACTGTTTGTGGCGGTCTCTCAATGGGAAGTCACCTTTGTCATGGGAGATTCTTTTGTCGCTCGTAATGAGTGGTGCCATATGGGACTCACCTCATCACATAAAACCCATTGGGTCATCTCACCTCACACAAAAACCACGTACAATGAATGCCGTGAAGCAAAAGGGCATGTGTTGAAATAAGGTTGGGTAAAACACTGACCCAACACAAGCAGTTACGCCCTTAGAAACAATGGGCTTGTTTTTTGTGGAGGGATTTGCCCACCCCACCGAATTTAGATAACAAACTCTGGGTGAATTTCAGGGATGGAGAAACTCAGGAGGAGGGAACTGTTTTTGAAAAAAAATATAAGCCGCAAAGTAGGAATAGGAGACCTTGGGGAACCAATTACTGTCCCAGATCTCCCATAACAGTCCCAGATCTCCCATTCCGCTGTGTGCTGGTGCCTTATCCACTTCACCATGGTAGCAACTCAACCAGGCACCCAGCACATGGCAACTTGATCCTCAGCAGAAAAGCATACAGCGACAGGGGTAGCGGTAATTCCCTACTGCTGCTATACCCCAGTCACTGTAAATCCAGGTGTGCTCTGCACAGTGCAGTTAATACCATGCTGTCCTTCTTGTGTGGTATTGACCCAGTACCCAAATGATGCCACAACCTCGTGGATAACCCAAGGTATAGAGCATTACAGTAATCCAGTCTTGACGTGACTAAGGCATGCACCAGTGTTGCTAGGTTAGTTGGCTCAAGATAGATCTTGATACGGAGATGTTACTAAGATGGTAGAAGCCACTGCATAGAAACATAGAAACATAGAAGTTGATTTCAGATAAGGACCGCAAGGCCCATCCAGTCTGCCCATTTCTTTTTCTACCTTATAAATGTGCCATCGGCCTTTTCTCTGTCAGTGGCCTATCTATTCATAGTCATTTGTATTGCTCCTTATGCCTATCCCATGCCTGTTTGAAGCCCTGCACTGTATTCATAGCCACCACTTCTTGTGGTAAGCCATTCCATGCATCCACCACCCTTTCTGTGAAAAGAATTTTCACATCTCCTTAATCGGCCTCCTCTAATCTCATGCTGTGTCCTCTTGTCCTGCTATTTTCTTATATTTAAACATGTTAGACTCTTTCACCTTGTTTATGCCTTAAGGTGTTTGAATGCCTCGATCATATCACCTCTCCCTCCTTTGCTCAAGGGTATACATATTGAGCTCCATTAATCTGTCCTCATATGTCTTCTGATGCAGTCCCTGCACCATTTTGTTGCCCTTCTCTGACTGCCTCAATTTGGTTAATGTCCTTGTGAAGGTGTGGCTTCCAATACTGCACGCAGTACTCCAGATGGGGCCTAACCAGTGTCTTGTACAGAGGGATTATTACCTCCCTCTTACGACTTGTGATACCCCTACTAATACACCCTAACACCCCCTAGCCTTACCTACTGCTTTTGGAGGTCTGTTTGATGATTTTAGGTCATCAGTGATGATGATGCCCAAGTCTCTTTCTTCCTTTGTGACTGCTAGCAACTCCCTCCCAGCCTATAGGTGGCTTCAGGGTTTCTCTTCCCTATGTGCATGATTTTGCACTTTGCATTAAATCCCAGTTGCCACTCTTCTGACCATTCTGCTAGTTTATCCAGATCTCTTCATTCTGCCCACCCCATCTGGATCATCTACTCTGTTGCAGATCTTGGTGTCATCTGCAAACAGACAAGCCTTTACCCTCTAGTCCATCTGCAAGGTCACTAATGAAGATGTTGAAGAGGACTGGCCCCAGGACTGATCCCTGAGGTACCCCACTTGTGACTTGCATCTCTTCTGACTGTATACCATTTACCACCACTCTCTGTTTTCTGCTCACAACCAGTTTGCCACCCAGTTGACCAACTTCTGACCCACCCGAGCCTACCCAGCTTATTTATCAATCTTCTATGGAACAGTGTCAAAGCTTTGCTGAAGTCAAGGTAGGCGACATCAACTGCTCCCCTTGGTCCACCACTCTGGTTACCCAGTCAAAGAAATCTATGAGATTAGTTTGACAGGACCTTTGTAAACCCATGCTGTCTTGGATCCTGTGCCCCTATGGATTCCAGGTGTTGCACTATCCTTTCCTTAAGGAGTGCCTCCATAATCTTGCCCACTACTGAGGTAAGACTGACCGGTCTGTAGTTCCCCGCTCCTCCCTGCTACCACTCTTGTGGAGCGGGATCACATGAGCCCTTCTCCAGTCTTCTGGGACCTCTCCTGTGCTCAGAGACTCACTAAACAATTCTGCTAATGGCTCTGCTAGTTCCTCCTTTAGCTCCTTAAGTACCCTGGGATGTATGCCATCAGGTCCCATTGCCTTATCCACCCTGAGCTTAGCAAGCTCTTGTAGGACCTTTCTTTGTGAAGGGAGTAGTGTCACCTCCCTCCCACTGTGTCCATGATGTTGAGCTGTGGGCCCTGCCCTACCTTTCTCTTCAGTAAATACTGAGCAAAAGTATCTATTTAGGATAGATGCCTTTACAGGGTCCTCCTCCTCACATGCTCCTTTTCTCCATTAGCTTAATACCCCTCTGGACTTTCTCCTTCACTAATGTATCTATAGAAAGTCTTGTCACCTTCTTTACTGTTCGTGCTAGTGTTTCTCAGTTTGGGACTTTGCCTGCCTTACTGCCTTTCCTGCTTCCCTTAGGGCAGTTTGGTATGCCTCCCTATCTTCATCCCGCTGTGTTCCTTATATTTCCTGAAGGCCAGCCTTTGGCTCTGACCTTTCTGCTACTGTATTTGAGAACCAAAGTGGTTTCTTCTTCTTCTTTTGCTCTTCCTTTTCTGTCTAACACAATGGGATGTTGCTTCAAGTATTGCATCCTTAATGCTTGCCCACTTTGCCTGTACCCCTCACCTGTGTTTCTTTTTGCCAGGCTAGCTTAACTCTGTTGGCCATCTTATCAAAGTCAGCTCCTCTGAAGTCCCATATTTTGCCTTGGAATGGGATGATTTAGATGTAGTAGCCAAATTGAACCATACCATGTGATGGTCACTGGCCCCCAGGTGACCTTTCTACCTGGAGATCTGTGATCCTCTTTGTTGGTCAGTACTAGATCTAGGATAGCCCTGTCTCTTGTGGGTTGCTGTACCAGTTGTTTGAGGCCCTCCCCTGCAGGGAATCCACTATGAGTCTAGTTCTGGCAGATGTTCCTGCTGGTATTGACCAATCTGTATCCGCATGTTGAAGTCTCCCATTATCAGAACCTCCCTTTAGCTGTCATGTTTTGTATATCTTCTAACAGTAATGTGTCTATGTCCTCCTCTGGTCAGGGGCCTGTAGACAACCCCAGTTCTTATGGCTGTCCCATTTCCTGTTTCCATGGTGACCCACAGTTCTTCTGGCTCCTTATGTGTATTCTGAATTTCTGTAGCTTTGATATTTTCATTAACATACAGGCCACTCCTCCCCTTTTGCACCTCGGTCTCTTCTGAACAATACATAGCCAGGTACTGAAGTCTCCAAGTGTGGTTACTGTAAACCAAGTCTCACTAATTGCTACTATGTCCAGTTTAGCCTCTGACATTATTGCCTGCAGGTCTGGGATCTTATTTCAGGCTGTGAGCATTTGTGTACATGATTTTCCATTGGCCAGATTTTGGTGTGTTAGTTGTTGGGTGAAGTTTGGCATTACCCCCAGCGCTGTATGGGGAGACAAACCTTTTTCTTACCTGGTGATGCAAATGAACGGCAAACATGCTGAATTCCTGTTTGACCACTAGCTGAGGGGAGGGGTGTTCTTCCCATTCGACGATGGGTGCTGCACCCTCCCATTTGCTAGTTTAAATATTCTGCAAAGACATCAAACTTCTGCCCCAATGCACTGACTCTCTTTAGTCAAATGCAGTCCATCAAATTTAAAGAACTTTCGCCCCAGAACTGATGCCAGTTCCTACAAATCTGTGTCCTTTTTCCTGGCACCAGTCCTTGAGCCACGTGTTTAGCTTCCCTATCTCCCTTCTCTGACCTTCCGTCCATCTGCTCCCTCTCCCAGACTGGCAGGATCTCAGAGAAGGAGATGCCGACGAAATAGATGATAGTTTGTCACCCAGCCTAGTCAGGTGTTCCTTGGTCTCCATAACTGACCGCTGGCTAGATCATTAGTCCCTATGTGTACTAGGACATCAATGTTTTCTCCTGCTTTGTGAACAATTTTAGTAATGCGTCAGTGTCACTCCATGCTGATGTACCTGAGACATCTGACCATCACCCCTGGCTGGAGATGGGTATCAACTCCCTAATCATGGAGTCTCCTATGATCAGAAGTTTTTGGATTTTTGTGCTTGTTTTGTTTTGGTTCCTGATTTGGGTGAGTTTTGTTGTGCTAGTTCCTGTGCCGCAGTGTCCTGCTCTGCAGTGTCTTCTGCCTCTTCTGCAAACAACATCTGACACCTGATATCTGAAGGTCAGCTTGGAGTCTACAATGACCCCAGATTCCTCACCCTATCTGCAGCTCCAATTGTCTTGACATCCAACAAAGATAGGCCTGTCGCTGCTGAGCCCAACTTACTGGGCTCCACCAGTAGCACCTCCGTCTTCAATGGGTTTAATCTAAGCCTGTTGGCAGCCATCCAGTCCTGAATTTCCCTAAGGCACCCATTCAGTTCCAAAGCAACTGCACTATTGGCAGGAGTACAAGACACATACAGCTGACTATCGCTGGCATAGCAAAGAAAACCCAAGCCATAGCATCTGATGATCCTCCCCAATGGCAACATGTACAGTGAACAACGTAAGACCTAAAAGTGATGCCTGAGGCACACCACTGTAGAGTGCACACCACTCGATGTAAAGAGCAGAGTGCCACCTGCTGCACCTTGCTGGAATATGTAGGACTCAACCACTGTGACACCATTCCTGTGAGTCCTACACAGTGCCTCAGAGGAGCCAACAGAATGCTATGATCCACCATATCAATGGTCAAGAAAGGTCAAGCAGGACAGGGATGGAACAACACCTGCAATTCCTTACTAGAAACAGATCATGGAGCACCCTGACTAGAGTGGTCTCCATACTATGGCAAGACCAGAAACCGGACTGGAAAGGCTCATAGATGTCATATTTCTCCAAGTCTTGTTCCAGCTGCACTGCCACTACCTTCTCAATCAACGCCCCAAGAAGGGAAGGTTTGAGATGGGTGTGTAGTTAGAGAGAACACCTGGGATCAAAGATTTCTTAAGAAGGGGCTTAACTATCACCCTTTTCAAGGTGGATGGAACATTCTCCTTCACAGGGGAACAGCTAATGATCTCCACAACAATTGCACTAAGCTTAATCCCAGCACTTTAAAAGAAGCTGGGTCAGCCTAGAGTCCAACATACAGAAAGTGGACGCAGTCCCGAAACCACTAGAAGGACATCATCTGCCAACACCAGCTCAAGCTCTGCCCATAGAGACGGAGTGCCTCTGTCCATCAAAGATCAGGTACTGTCAACAGGTATCAGGCCCCTTCAGGATATCCCTGCCTAAATGGAGGATACCTTATCCAGAAAGAACCAGTTAAACTCCTCACATTTATCAAGACCAAAGGCTCTGCAGGATTGAAGACCAACTGGATTTTATAGTCTGCCCACAGTGTTCAAGAGCTGAGCTGGTCAGTTCCTTCCTGCAGCAATCCTTCATGACAGGAATACTGACTTTTTCAGGGTGATTGCCTAATGGTACTTGGTCATAATTATCCCTCAGTGCCATTTTATCCTCCTCCAAGTGGGAACCCTGCCAACAATGCTCAACTTCCACCCTCTGTCTTCAACCTACTCAGATCACCATCAAACCATGGTGACCTACGGTGGAAAACAAGGGTGAACAAGAGAGGTTGCTATGGAATTGAATGCAGCCATAAGAGCCAGGTTATAACCTCCATGGCTGTCTCAGCTTCCATTGAATAAGCCATCCCATGCCCGAGATATCCAGTACTGGCAGGAAGTCATGCAGCTGCAAATTTCAAAAGAGAGGTAACTGACCATCTCCACTGGAGAGGTCAAACAGGGAGCCCTGCAAAGAAACCGCGACAGCATAGTGATCTGACCAAATGTCTAGATCAAACTGATATCATTAATATCGAAACCCAGTGAGAGAACCAGATCTAAGGCATGGCTGTGCTGATGAGTACCAGTGGCAACTGCCTGTACAAAGCCCAGGGAAGACATCACCTGGAGAACTGCAGTCTAAAAAGAGATGTTTCATCATCCACCCAAGTGGTAAAGTCACTCAAGACCAGAAGTCTAGGTAAGTCCACCACCAGTTTGCCCATGAAACTTTAAAGTTTCTGTAAGAATTTGCACCTATACCCCAGAGGATGGTATAGGAGCACAAACTTGCAACTTGTATCCAGTCCACCCTTCACTGCCATTCAATCAAATGACCTGGTATCTCCCATGGGAATATGCTGTCTGTCCTAAAGTGGATTGAAACTCTGGCAATGATGCCTCAGGCGCAGGGCCCAAGTCATCCCCTACCAGGTCTCCATGATACTAGATCTGCCAAGGAACCGCAATGAAAGTCTCCATCATGACTGTCGATTCCCCAGAACCTTTAATTTGTTGAAACCATGAAGTTTGTAAAATGTTTGCTCTTTATCAGAGTCTAGGAATAATGATGTCCATAAAGAAAATGAGAATGTATTGCATTTTCCACTCATAATGCATCTGTTTGCATTCAGTAATGCTGTATCTATCAATTTTGTTGGACCAGTTGGAAAGATCTGAAAGAAGATGTTCCAACATACATAATTCTGGCTCCATAATTAATGATGTTTCTAGGAGTTTACTAATTATTATAAAATCTGTGAGCAAAAGTTATCCCGAACTTTGCAACTGATCATTACGTAAGATATTGCCCATTCTTTCCAAACATCTTACGAATGGTGACAATTTGGATTTAACTTATTCAAAAGGTAAGAGGGAGTAGTATATCCCATAGTGTAGCACTGGATTTGATTTAACTGTTTATTTTTATGTCTTCCATGAAGTGTATATTTCTGACCACTTTTCCATCCAGGTTACTCTGAGTTCCTTTTCCCATCCCACTTTCAGTTTACCCAAATCATTTTTTGTTATTCATTATTATTTTATATTTTCAAAATTAATTTTTATAGTTTTAAGTTTAGAAAGTAAAACATATATAGTTCTGAATGATTTTCTCATCTTATTCATTTGCCCAATGAAGTATGGATCTAATTTGAAAATATCTAAAAGATGGGTTTCGATCTAAAATAAATTTAGTATGGATCTGGGAAAAGGACATGAAATATGACTTGTTAAATAAACCTCTATGGTCCTTATGTCCTTACCCATCCAAATATTTAAAACGCTTTCATTGAATATACAGTATTATGAAATACATTCACTCTCAAAGGTGTATGTTAAGTGTTATTTATAATCTAAGATTTTATTAATTTTGGACCACATTTTTAATGCTGTTATGATGAATATACTACTCCCTCCTTTCTCAATTGCCCTTCTATTTGTATGCACAATAGCTGATTTTTTTAAAGTTAAGTGATTTAATTCATTACTGGTCCAACTGTACCTGTCTTCTTATTGCAGGATGGGAATATATCCCTAGCACCCTGCAGCAAAGTGCTGTGACATCATAGAAAAGACCTGGGTCCAGATATTCAAAAGTTAGCCCAGGTGCTAAGGGGCATTTGTCCATGCAAACAGGGTTTTGCGCCCAATTCGTGAGTGGGTTCTATATTCACACTCCCCAAAATGCAGGAAAACCTGCCAATGCCTGAGTGTTAACTTCCCACTGCATCCATGCAAATGAGGGGTCCTTAACTGCATATAAGTGCAATGGGAAATTAGAGGTTGGCACAGGTGCTAACAGCCACCAAAATGGGTGCATGTTACCACCTTTGCAAACCCCACCTTGAAGGGGTGCAAGGCTCCTGGTGACAGGCAGTGATACCACAGCTGCCCACCCCTAAACCCTGGCCCTGTAAACAATGGATGCCCTGATGTTCAATGGCACCCCCACCTCTGAATACCCATCCCCAAAACGTGTGTTCCTGGTGTCTGTTGGCACCCCCAACTTGATACTCATCCCTGTATGTTTACTGTATGCCCGTGGCTAGTAGCACCCCCCACCCTCCAATCTCCCATCACCATAAGATTAATGATCTCCTGGTGTCTAGAGGCACCTCCCACCTTCCAGTCACCCATCACCACAACATGAGTGATGTCCCTGGTGTCAGTGGCACACACACCCTCTCCAATCGCCCATCACTATACAATTAATGATTTTCCTGGTGTCTAGTGGCACCTCCTGCCCTCTGATCACCTGTCTCTGTAAGATCTATATTATCTGTGTTGTCCCGTATCACCCCAGCCTCTGATAACCTGTCGCCATTACATGAGTTATGTCCCTGTTGTCTGGTGGCATCCCCACCCTCTGATCGCCATCGCCATCATAGTAGTGGAGGTCCCTGGTGTCTGCTGGTACTGCTCACTCACCAAGCACCCATTCCAGTGCTACCCTGCTCCTCACTGGCTAGCACCTCCTATACTGCTCACACCGAGCACACCACCCTGCCACCCCCCATACCTATGTATCCAGTGCTGCGCCAGGATCTGCTACAGTGACCAGCATAGCTCTCCTCTCACCACCTTGGCCAGCCACCATATGGAATGACAGGTACCACATGTACTGTCAGTATGCATGCTCCCTGTCATTCCATATGGCGGCTGGCTGAGGTGGTGAGAGGAGGGGCTAGTGGATCTCCAGTGTGGCACCAGATACATAGGTACAGGAGGTGGCAGGGTGATGTGCTCACTGTGGGCAGTATGGGGGGCTGCTAGCAACTGGGGAGCAGAGGGCACCAGAATGGGTTCTTGTGGGTGGGGTACCACTAGAAACCAGAGACATCACTAATATGATGCTGACAAATGATCAGAGAGTGTGTGTGTGTGGTGGAGTGCCACTAGACACCAGGGACATCACCATAATATGAGATGGGTGATCGGAGGATGGGGTGCCACTGGACACCAGAGACATCACTAATATTATAGTGACAGGTAACTGAGGGGGGTGACACTGGTCACCAGGAGATCACCATATTATAATAATGGGTAAATGGAGGGTGGGTGGTGCCACTGGACACCAGGAAAATCATTAATATTACTGGGATGGGTGATCAGAGGGTGGGGTGCCACTGGACACCATGGAAATCATTAATATTGCTAGGACGGGTGATCAAAGGTGAGGGTGCCACTGGACACCTGGAAAATCATTAATATTAGTGGGACAGGTGATCAGAGGGTGGGGCCACTGGACACCAGTGAAATCATTAATATTACCAGGACTGGAGATAAGATGGTGGAGATGCCACTGGAGAACAGATAAATCATTAATATTACAGGGATGGGTGATTGAGGGTGGGGGCTGCCACTGGACACCAGGAAAGTCACTAGTATTACTGGGATGGGTGATCAGAGGAGGGGGTGCCACTGGACACCAGTGAAATCATTAATATTACCAGGACTGGTGATTCGAGGGTGAGATGCCACTGGAGGACAGAGAAATCAATATTACTGGGATGGGTGATCAGAGAGAGGGGTTCCACTGGACACCAGTGAAATCATTAATATTACCAGGACTGGTGATCAGATGGTGGAGATGCCACTGGAGACCAGGGAAATTATTAATATTACAGGAATGGGTGATCAGAGGGAGGGGGCCACTGGACACCAGGGAAACATGAATATTACAGGGACAGGTGATCAGGGTGGGGAACTGGTTGTCACCATGCCTGATGTGGTGGCTAGTCACAGGAGGGGCACAAACTCGTTATCAAGTTTCCATGCAAATGAGCTCATAATGAGCATGCATCGTCCCTTATCACCTCGCATGCCTGATGGGCTCATTTGCATGTTACAGGCTGAATATTGCACCATGGCCCCTAGCACTATCAGATCAGGGTTGCAGTTCCTGCAGTTACCTCTGGGCTGCATACAGCCCAGATCCGATTGTGGGTGGCACTACTTTACTTAGTGCTGCACCGTCGGGTTGGGATGTTCAGTCAGATAGCCGCGCACTATCTGACAGAATACAGCAAACCTTGGTCAGGTGTAAGGGCAAGTGCAGGCACAACTTGCACTCAGCTTTTGCCCATATTTCAATATCGGCCCTTGATTTATAGGACCTCAACTCATTTTTTGAATCCTGCCAAGGTCACTGGTTCAAGAAATTTGCTGCCATCTGACGGCTGTTTGGTGGATTTTGCAAAATGAGTTGTGGTGGTCCATTTCTAGTGGGCAGGTGTCTCTTCTGATCTGTCATGGCATATAGCAGAAATGGACAGTCAGTCAGGGCTAAGTCCTATTGTGGAATCTTCTTGTGCAAAAGTGTTTCTGATGCAAGCCCACAGGCCCAACTTTCCCATTCTGTTACACATGAAGACCTAGGATTGATTGTGACTGACTATCTCTCTGTTTCTCTCTCTCACACCCTTGACACAGTTGTGCAATTTATTTAACTTTTTACTGAGCCCTGATCCCTCCTGAACTCTTGCACAGAGGGTCACGATCTCAGTAACAACAGCTGAGAGTATTGTTGACTCCAGTGGTTTCCTGCAACTCTACAACAGTGACTCTGAGGAACAGTTTTCTAGTAAGCGACAGCTCTACATGTCAGAAGGTCCGTGTGCACTTGTGGGGAAGGGACTAGCTCCTTGGTTACTCAGATGACAGCTCTATAATGCAAAGGAGAGCTGCCATTATGACAGGGACCTTTTTCCTGCCCTTAGAGTAACACTGCTTATAACATATCCTGGTCAGGATGCAACTGATGTATTGCACTACAGTCACATCGTGGTCAGTCTGGGTTACAATGCTCATTTCTGTTTGTACTACAGATTTTTATTTTGTACTAAAAAGAATAATGAACATTGTTCAAATCAAATAGATCTTCCTTATTTTATATTTGCTAGACCCTGAGGACCAGACACTTCTTTTAATGTGAAATCCTCAGGACCCTTTGATATTTTAAACCCAACCCACTATGGTTAAAACAATCACTGTAGAATATTATTTATACACTCCAAATGACATGCATTGTTCTGTGTACTGTAACTCTTTGATGTAATATTGAAGCTCAAGGGTCAAGGACATGAAAGTCAGTTGACTTAACCAGTGTGATGGTGGATGAGATACAAACAAGGGGGACTATGCACAAATGGCTGGGATGTACACACCAGAGGCACGTATCCCACTCTGTAGCTACACACCTGTGGGAGAGGTGTGCACAGGCCGATTCACCAATGGCTGCCTCCTATCTGTAGCTCCAGCCCCGCACACAGGAACATGCAGGGCGGACGGGTAGAGAAGCTGACCCGGTGGGCATCTAATAGAAGCCCGTCCCGGTCCCAGAGTGGATCCTTATGCAGGCAGGCACGGGTCCAGGTGTGTGAACAGCACCCACAGGCACACAGACCCACACCATTGTGCCAGCAGCCCCAGTGGCCAGCATGCCCCCATCAGCCCACACCGCACCAGTGAGCCCCCAACAGCACTGGAACGACCATCCACATCCACAATAGAGCCCACCCCCACACACACACCCAGGCACGGTCCTGGGCAGCACAAGACCACCTTCCACACACACACACAGAGTGCCCAGTGTACCAGCCCTGTACTAAGCACCTTTCACCAGTGGTTTCTCACCCATCCGTGGCACTGGTAACCCCTGACCAATGCCCCTGTATCATCCTGCCAGTGCCACAGTCAGAGACAACCAGTAGCACAGCCCTCCACACACCTCCATAGCACTGGCTGTCTGACATATCAGGGGCAAACAGCCACTGTGCGCGCCTGCATAGATCAGACAACTGGGCAGCCATGAGGTGTGTGGGAGGGCTGGTGTCTCTGGCCGTACACTACAGCACTGGCAGGACCATACAGGGCATCGGGCGGGGCTGCCATGCCGCAGAGGAGGTGGGGACTACTGGCAAATGGGGTTGGTACCGGTCAGGGTACACTGGGCACTCTGTGCGGGAGGGGAGTTGACATGTGCTGCCCAGAACAGGGACCCCTCAAGGGGGAAATGTGGAACAGGATGGGTGTAGCCATGTGTGGAGCAGGGGATGCTGCACTACTGCACCGAGCATAATGCCGGCCATGTGTAGGGGTGGGCAGAATGGGCACCACAGTGTAGCACTGGATGGGCAGTATTGCATCAGGGGATGGGCAGCACTGTGTGTGTTTGTTGAGGGTGTCAGCCTTGGGGAATGGGACCAGGGTAGTCCCACGCTGTGTGTGACAGGGTGCCCACCTGCTGCGGGACATTCCAGGCACCATTATGCTGTGGGTGGCAGGGCACATAGAGGACTTATGGCAGGGTTCTCCTGGCATAATGGGTGCCTACGTACATGCCCCAGTGCACAGCACTACATGCTTTAGTTCATGGCGAGTGCTGGCACTTCCCACCCCAGCGCATTGCAGTCCACGCAGCTGGGGATCAAGTGCATTGGGGCTGCATGCCCTGGGTCATGTATCCCACTTGGGGTGCAATGGTGCAGAGAAGCTACATGCTATGGATCTGCGCGTGTAGGCACTCCACACATTCATGTATAGGCCCCAAGGGTACTAAAAGAACTCAGGTGGTGCTAGGTTCCCTGATGAAAGACTTATTCAATAGCTCACTGGAACGAGTGTGGTTCCAGAGGACTGGAGGAGAGCAGATGTGGTCTCTCCATAAGAGCGCAGCAAAGAGAAGGCTACTAACTATAGCTAGGCTGGTCTGTTTCACATCTGTGGTGGGGAAATTAACAGAAACTCTGTTAAAGCAAAGGTTGGTAGAGTATCTTGAATCCAGTGGGGCTATAAAACCAAATGCGGCATGGATTCATGGAGGGAGGTCATGCCAGACAAATCTGATTTCTTCAACTGGTGTCCAGGAAATAGATCAGGAGGAATTGGCCATGGCCTATCTGGACTTTAGTAAGGTCAACACTGTGCCACACAGGAGACTGAAAAAAAATTGGGTAGCCTAGTGGTGTGATCCAGAGTGGTGAACTGGGTAAGGAACTGGTTAACAGATAGATGACAGAGGGTGGTGGTTAATGGCAGTCACTTTAATGGGGGAGGGGACGAGCAGGGTGCTACAGGCTCAGTACTGGGACCGGTTTCTCTTCAGTGTTTTCATGAGTGACATTTGGGAATAACTAGAAGAGAAGGCATGCTTTTTGCAGATTACATCAAAATATGTACAGGGTAGACACTCAGAGGGGGTGGAGAGAATGCATTGACCTGGGAAACCCAGGAGTCATCAAGAGCATGGCAGCTAGAGTTCAATGCCAAAAGTGTAAAATCATATACCTAGCACATAGGAACCCAGGAGCTGAATATAGGATGGGGAGGTACTGACAGTCACTAAGTAAGAAAGGGTCCTTGGGGTTATCATATCTGATTACCTCAATGTGGCAGAGCAGTGTGACAAAGCAGGGTGGAGCCAGTGAGATGCTGGGATGCATAAGGAGAGGTATCTCCAGCAGGAGGAGGGAGGTATGTGGCACTGTATCACTCACTTGTTACTCAAGACCCAGTGTAGAGTATTGTGTATGGTTTTGGAGGCCCTCATCTCAGAAAGGACATAGACAGGTTGGAGGCAATCCAGAGGAGGGTAACTAAGATGGTGCAGGGGTTGCATCAGAAGCCCTATGAAGAGAGAGACTGAGGGATCTTAAGATGTGCACCCTGGAAGAGAAGACAGGAGGAGGGACATGATGAAGACCTACAAGTACCTCATGGGATTGAACAGGATGCTGGAGAGGAGTCTCTTCAAAATTAAGCTGGGGAAGTTTAGAGGGTATGTGGAAATTTCACTCATGGAAAGAGTGATGGATGCCTGGAACAGACTGCCAGCAGACATGGTGGAGGGAAAACAGTGAAGGACTTAAGCACATGTGGGATAGAAATAGGGAATATCAGTAAATCGGCAGGGATGGGGGTGGATCACCAGAGACCAGTAAGGGTCTGTGGAGACAACCTAGGCAGGAACCATCTGGGTTGACTGGTGGGCCAAGCAATCCTTTTCCACCTACAAATTCTGTTTCTCTGTGTTACACCTCAGTGAAGGGGTAAGCATTAGGGATGGAAACTGGGATCTTCATTTTCACAGTCCATTGTTTTAGCCATTATTTATGTATTATTGATTGTAATTTACAATTTATTTACCCAGGATAGCCCAGCTGAGATGCAACATCTCATTTCTGGTGGGTCCTGCTTTTAAGCATTTCTACAGCTGGGTGAACTACAGCACTGGGGAGCATTACCTTCTCTGTTATTCTGCCTAATATCATGCTGTGTGCATTCTGTTTTGCCCTCCTGTACATACTACCTCTAGATTTTATCACTGTTAATTATAAAACCTTGTACATACTGTATGTAACTTATGTAAACTTTGCTGCTCTCAATTTCTGTATGTTTACTTGTATGTACTTATCCTGCTCCTCTACCCCAGGACGATCTCGAATTGAGCGGTAGTCTACTCAGTATGTCTTTCCTGGTAAAACTTTTAAATAAATAAATATATAAAAACATTACACCACATTGCCTTCAGCTACTCAGTTTGAGTAATCTGTATCAGAAAGAGCTCGACAGAGGTTGACAGTGATTTTAGGCCAGAAAAAATTACTTTACTGGAGGGACAAATGCTATTTGTAAAATAGATTTTTCCTTCCACAGGTTTAACATTTTAGTTATAATAAACACAATCTTTATCTTTTGCCCGGGAGAATTACGAGGATTGAAAACTCCATCTTAACCTTTTGTAACATGATAATCCAGTAAATATTATTGCACAAAATAAACAGTGTGGGATATTGCATAGAATAACAGATAATTAGCTATTTATTTCCAGTAGCATGTTTCCCCAGTGCTGTCTATAGTTGACGCCTGTATGTTGGTAATTATAAGCCCTCAATCCACTGGAGGTGGCCATCTTGAGTTCTGCTAGGTTTTGGTGAGACCACTGACCAACTAATGTGCTCATGAACACACTATAACTCCTGTATGCCCCCTACCAGTAGGGCACTACTAAAGCTACTATTTCTCCCTATGCCATCTATGCCACCAAGGGGTTAATGTGCAAGTTGAGTCACCAGTACCTGTGTAAACAAGCATTTGTCAATGCCGAATGTTGATTGTGTTGGTCTGTTGAGCACGCCACTGGCCCTCTGTCATTCGCTCAGTCTGTTTCTTCCGGTGCTGCAGGCTGCTGTTTTGTGCTGGGCTCTTCCTGCATTGGCACCTTGTTCTGCCCACTAAGAAATCTGCAGCTGTCCCGACAGAGCTCCATTGAGGTGGCTTTACCCCTCTCTCACTCGCTCATTCTGTTTCTCCTGGCGCCTGCAGGCTGCCTTTTGTACTGGGCTCCTGCCTCTGTTGGTGGCTTTTTCTGCCCACTAAAGAAATCTGCAGCAGTCCTGACACAGGTCTGTTGAGCCTGCTGACTCCTCCTCTCTCACTCACTGCTCTGTTTCTGCCGCGCCTGCAGGGTGGCCTTTGTACTGGCCCTGCCTGCATTGCCGCTTTTTCTGCCAACAAAGAAATCTGCAGCAGTTACAATAGAGCTCCATTGAGCTTGCTCACCCCTCTCTCACTTGCTCATTGTGTTTCTCCCGCGCTGCAGGCTGCCCTTTGTACTGGGCCCTGCCTGCATTGGCACCTTTTTCTGCCCACAAAGAAATCCACAGCTGTCCCAACAGAGCTCCGTGAGGTCGCCACCCCTTCTCACACTATTCTGTTTCTGCCAGCGCTGCAGGCTGCCCTTTTCTATTGGGCTCCTGCCTGCATTGCCTCCTTCTTCTGCCCACAAAGAAATTTGCAGCAGTTACAATAGAGCTCTGTTGAGCTCACTACCTCACTCTCTCACTTACTCATTCTGTTTTCCCGCCAGTGCAGACTGCCCATTTGTACCGGCCCCTCGCGCATTGCTGGCTTTTCTGCCCACAAATAAATCTGCAGCACTCCCAACGGAGTCTGCTGAGCTCACTCACCCCTTCCCTCACTCGCTCATTCTAGGTCCTCCTGCTGCTGCAGGCTGCCCTTTGTACTGGGCTCCTGCCTGCATTGGCAGCTTGTTCTAGCTAGGAAAGAAATCTGAAGCAGTCCCCGACACAGCCCATTGAGCCTCTCACTCACTATTCCATTTCGCCAGCCGCTGCAAGCTGGCCTTTTGTACTGGCTCCTGCTCATGCTTGCCGCATTTTCTGCCCACAAAGAAATATGCAGGAGCCACAATAGAGCTCCATTGAGCTCTCCTACTACCGCTCTGTCACCGATTGTTCTGTTTCTCTTGGCGCTGCAGGCTGTGCTTGTGTACAGGGCTCCTGGCTGCATTGGCACCTTTGTCTGTCCACAAAGAAATCCCCGGCTGTCCCGACAGAGCTCCTTGAGGCTGCTCAGTCTCCTCTGTCACGGCCATTCAGTTTGTACTGGCGCCTGCAAAGCGTCCCTTTGTACGAGGCTTCTGCCTGCATTGGTGCTCTTTTTCTGCCCACAAAGAACTCACAGTAGTTCTGATAGAGTCTGCTGAGCTCACTCAGTCCCCTTTCTACTTGCTTGTATTGTTCTCCCACCGCTGCAGGTGGCCTTTGTACTGGGCCCCTGCTTGCATTGACACCTTTTTTCTGCCCACAAAAAATCTGCAGCAGTCCTGACAGCCCGTGAGTTCGCTCACTTCCTCCATCACTTGCTGTCTCGTTCTGTTTCTCCCAGTGCTGCAGGCTGCCCTTTTGTACTGGGCTCTTGCGTTGGAGCCTTTTTCTGCCAACAAACAAATCTGCAGCTGTCCCGACTGAGCTCAGTTGAGCTTGAGTCCCTCCCCATGTGTCACTCACTCATTCTGTTTCCTCTGGCGCTGCAGGCTGCCCTTTTATACTGGGCTCCTGCCTGCATTGGCACCTTTTTCTGCCCACAAAGAAATCCACAGCTGTCCCGACAGAGTCTCGCTGAGGTCGCTCTCCCCTGTGTCATTCACTCACTCTGTTTCTCCTGGCACTGCAGGCTGCCCTTTGTACTGGGCTCCTCCTCTGTTAGCGCCTTTGTCTGCCCACAAAGAAATCTGCAGCGTCCCAACAAAGCTCGCTTGAGCTCGCTCACTCTCCTTCTCACACTCATTCCATTTCTGCCGGCACTGCAGGCTGCTCTTTCATTGGGCCCTGCCTGCGTTGCCCTTCTTCTGCCCACAAAGAAATCTGCAGCAGTTACAGTAGAGCTCTGTTGAGTTTGCTCACTACTGCTCTGTCACGTGATTGCTCTGTTTCTCTTGGTGCTGCAGGCTGCGCTGTGTACAGGGCTCCTGGCTGCATTGGCACCTTTGTCTGTCCACAAAGAAATCCAGGGCTGTCCTGACAGAGCTCCATTGAGGTCGCTCAGTCTCCCTCTGTCACGCACTCATTCAGTTTGTCCTGGCGCTGCAAGCCGGCCTATTGTACGGGCTTTGCCTGCATTGGTGCCTTTTTTCTGCCCACAAAGAAATCCACAGCAGTCCTGATAGAGCTCCATTGAGCTCACTCAGTCCCCTGTCTCACTCACTTGTATTGTTTCTCCCACCGCTGCAGGCTGGCCTTTGTACTGGGCCCCTGCCTGCACTGACACCTTTTTTGCCCAAAAGAAATCTGCAGCAGTCCTGACAGCGCCCGTGAGTTCGCCACCCTCCATCACTTGCTCTCTCGCTCTGTTTCTCCCAGTGCTGCAGGCTGCCCTTTGTACTGGGCTCTTGCGTTGGGGCCTTTTTCGCCCACAAACAAATCTGCAGTAGTCCCGATAGAGCTCAGTTGAGCTCGGTCACCCTCCCTCGGTTGTTCGATCTTAATCTGTCCCAAACAGTGATTTTCCACAGCGACTGTGCTATTCTCCGGCAGAGTGCAAAACATATTTTAGCCAGGATGTGAAAATGGCAGCTGTACTGTTCATAAGAAGGTGTGGAAAATGCCACTGTTGAAAACGTGGGCGTGAAAATATTACAAAATTGTGAAGTTACAAGGGTATGAAAACAGCTCAACACACGCTTATAACACAGTCATGTTATGGAGTTTTGTCACCAAATTTTCAACATAGGCATTTTAGGACCTCTGCTCATGAACAATGCCACTGTCATTTTCTTAATCTGTCCTGAACAGTGATTTCCCACAGCGATCACAAGATTCTGGGCGCCGAACTGTGAAAACACATCGAGTCAGTGATGTGAAAATGACAGCTCACTGCTCATAAGGATGTAGAATAAATGCCACTGTTGAAAATGTGGCGTGACAATATTACAAATTTGAGGGTTACAAGACTGCATGGAAAGTGTGCAATGCACACTTGTAACACGGTCATTTGATGGGCTATCATCACCAAATTTTCAAGATAGACATTTTAGGACCTCTGCTCATGAACAGTATCCCTGTCATTTTCTAAATCTGTCCTGGGCAGTGATTTCCCACAGCAACCACTCTATTCTGTGCCAGAAGTGCAAAAACACATTTCGTCCAGGATGGGAAAAATGACAGCTGTACTGCCTCATAAGCAGGTGTGGGAAAATGGCAAAGCTGAAAATCTGGAGGAAAATATTATAATTCGTTAAGTTACGAGCGTGCAGTATGCAAACCACGCAAACACGCCTTAGGTCTTTTTTTGATTTTTCCACTAAATTTGCAACATAGACTTTTGAGAGCCCACCATGAACACTGGCACTAAAGTCGTTTAGTTATCGGCACCAAAGGTGATTCTGCACAGTGACTGTGAAAATCACCTTCGGGCCGACAATGCCATGACAGTTCGAGAATTCATGAGGAGGGGTCCCAAAACCCCATGTTGAAAATATGGTGCCAAAATTCCAAAAATGACTGAGATATGCATTAAAGTTGAAAAACCCTATTTCTACCATTATACAGCTTACCGGCATTTCCTCAGTTCAAGGGTCGGCTTTGAAGAGTGCAGGCGTATTCCTGGTCCACAAGATTGTCGCACTCTAGACTCCAGAGGTAAGTATGGGGAGGCAGGTGCGCAGGTGGGTGGGTGGGTGGTGGAGGGGGCCAGAAGACCACAAGGGACAGTTTTCTGATTTCACAGGTTTAAAAAACATAGGGACAGTTTTTCTTCATTAGGCATTAGGCACGCCGGGGTGGGCCCCAGCGTGCCACCCGACTGCTTCTTTTTGGGGGCTGTAGCTGACAGGGGATTGGGCACCCCATTGGCACACAACCAAAGGGGGTTCACATTATGCAGACGGGATTGGGCACCCCGCCGCACACATAACAGCAGGGGGTTTGATATACTGCCGACGGGAGTGGGCTCCTGTCGGCACAATCAACATTGGGCCACTGAAACCGTGGGATTGGGGCCGCTATAACCAAACATGGTGGGTTATATTGTTTAGGAACACGCGGCAAGCCGCCATGTTCACAAACAATATCAGGGTTTTACATCCCACCCTGCAATGACGGGTCGCTCTCATTGCAGCGGATGGCTGACACTGCAATGACGAGGTGGCCCCTGATTGCAGCGGCTACTTTTTTAGAAGGTTGTGGCACACTGGCTGAACTAGTGTCAGCAGCAGCAGCATGCCATGGCATTGTAGCAGGACAAGCCTTTGCAGGCTGTGGGGCATTGGTCACAACAGTGCTGCGCCCACAACCTGCTTGTGGAGAAAGCTGCTGCAACATGCTTCTTTCTACATCGCACAATCAACATAATAAAAAGGGCATGACATCCATTATAGAGCAATGTGGAGGGGAATTGAGCCAGGAATCAAGATTGATGGTGGAGAAAGATAGAGAGAGATAGATAAGAAAGAGGGAGGAGGAGAAGTACCTGTATACTCCAGGAGTATTTCAGGCTATGTCCCTGCCCACACTCTGGTAGTGATAAGAAAAAGAGGACATGCCAGGCTCAGTGGTTGGCAAAATGTGTCCTGAGTCCAGGAAGTGTCACATGTCCATTTGGGCATGGTCTCTGGACAGACACCCTGCACAGGGAAGATAACAATAGAGGAATGATAGGGGCCTGTCGGAGGTTCCCTCAATGAATTATAGATGCATAGCTACATAGACACTATTGGCAGATAAGGGACTATGGCCCACCCAGACTGCCCATTTGAGCTTGTAGGTTCCCTTTACATTTTTCTAGAAGTCTGTTGCCCTTACTTCTGATCTCCAGAATTCCCTTATGTCCATCCCACGCATTCTTAAATCTCATGATTGTTTCAGCCCCAACCACTTCCACTGGTAGGCTGTTCCACTTGTCCACCACCCTTTCTGTGAATAAATTCTTCCTCACGCTTCCTCTGAATCGCCCTTCCTCTAACTTCATCACATGCCTCTAGTCCTGGAACATCTTTTTGCTGGAAAATAGTGTATTCCTGTACCCTGTTCCTCCCTGTAAGGTACTTGTATGTCTCCATCATATCCCTTCTCTTCCTCCTCTCCTCCAGGGAGTACATATTCAGGTCCTTCAGGTTCATCTGGATGGCTTCACTGTGGGTCCCATTCCTAATTTTGAGACACTGGAAGGACAGAGGAAGTCACTGAGCTCTTGGGATCATGTAAAGATTAAGGGCAAGTGCTTTTCCCTCATGCAGGAGACCAGATATACACTAACTGATACTGACAAGGAGCATCATGTTATGAATGTGCCAGGTGCTCCAGCTTCAGCTCAGGGCACAGTAGGAACCCACCATTCAGAAGGCAGTGAGTGTGAGTGCTGTGTTATCTAAGTACAGAAAGATCTGCATAGGTGTTGCCTCACATGACACCTCAGAGATGCCTGCAGCAAGGTATCTAGGGCAGAGGACCATGGCTACATGGTAATGGCACCCCAGGCCCATATATGTATGTATCCAGACTGTTTCGCTCCTGCCTGGGTTACCAGAGTCTTGGTGGCACAGTCATGTCTTACCAGGGTCCCAGGAGGACAGTGTGTCATTTAGGAAGATTGGTTCAAGATCCCATATGTAATCACATAAGTGAGCTTAGATGGGGAAGCTACAAGCATGAAATGAATAGGAAATCATGTGTAACGTTATAGAAAATGAGAGTCTATATAACATCTGAGCGTAATCCAGCAAGTGTAACATCGGAGAGAAGTGACAGTAGGTATAATCGTGGAGTGTACCAAATCATGTGTAAAATAACACACAAAAAAAAAAAGGTTTAAACTGCATTAAAATACGGGAAGGTACAGTAGATCTAGGTAGTGGATCCCAGTAATCATGGTCCAGAGTGCTGGGAATAGCGCTACGCCCTGTGACAGTAAATAAGTGGTTCAACAGTTCTCCATGGAGACAGTTTATAAAGCCCTGGGAGAGAATGTAAGAAAATTAAACAAACAGACATGATCCACACTCTAATTTATTTTGTAAAATAGTATTTTACTTTTAAATAATGGCAAGAAAATGTTGGCCTCTGATTGGTCAGTGTGGGTTGGACCCATGATGTTATCCTAGCATAACATCACGGATCTAGTCCAGGCACCAACAAGACCGCATCACATATAAAATAAATCACTCCACATGGCATGACCATGTTGCCCACACTTGGCATGCCTGCTCTGCAGTTTGCAAGATGCTGTTATTGCAGCAGATCCTTAGTCACTGAAACAAGAAACCACCGAAACAAAAGCGGGCAGATAAAAAAAAAAAAGCATCCACTTAAAAATCCTGCACTGGTTCCTAAAACAGAAGCTGTCACTGCCTTCAGTCCCTGCTCGTCAGTGTAAGGCAGAAACCACACATCTGCTTTTCACAGGAAGCAGACTGTGCAGCTTACCTTCTGATATACTGTTTGCCCCCCAAAACTCCTTTCTGAAATCCACCCACTGTCACTTGACCTCGAGCAGCTGCAGCTTCACTGACCTGCTGCCAAAGGGAATATTTAACAGAAATGACCGGTGACCCCACCCCACCCCAGTTCCCCAGTCCTCTGAAAATGAATCTGAATCACAATCCAACATCTGCTGTTGCGAAAGTGCCGACATTTTCTAACTGTGTGGCATGCACTCTTCTTCTTTGAGGCAGTAGCACAGTGGGTTAAGACTTGAGTTACAGATCTGGAGACTTGGTTTGAATCCCACAGCTGCTTAGGTGCATACTGTGTGATTCTAAGCAAGTCACTTAACTTCCTTGTGCTCCCAGGTTGCATCTGGAAGCAAGTTTCAGCCTAGTGTGCTACTCCTGGTTAAATAATGTTCCTTTTCCTTTTCCTTTCTTGTTTTCACACCAGTCAGCTCAGCGGCCAGGCTGCTCAGTTCAAATAAGAAACAGCAGAATACGTTACAGAATAAAAATGAAAAACAAAGGATAAGAGAGAGACCGCACAGACAGATCTGACCCTTCTAGTTTCTCTCACTAATGGGCTCAGTCCCTGCAGTCCTTGGGATTGACTCAGCATCACAGAAAGAAAAAAATAGGCTGGGGATGCAGGCACAGACACAGACCTGTCTGTGCAGAACAAAACCTGTGGAGACAGAAACAGAAGACAGTGTGTATTGAAGACCTATGTAGTGGGCAAACAGAAACTGGGGTCTGTTTTTCCTAAACATATTCCTCCACGAGCAAAATAAAGGGAAAAAACTAATTTTAAACATTTAAAATAAAATGTTTTTTTTCTTTACAACTGAGCATTGTATAATAGGAATAAAGCACTCCAGGGTGTACATCGTGCATTATTCCTTTAATATCACAATGATTCAGACTAGCCACTCTGTGATGCCAACATTTCACCATTACATTCAACTTTCTCAAGGCTGGCAGTGTGTGGGGGCATATAAAATGGTATTAGAATTACCTGTATAATTAACCATTATCAGTTGCAGTAAATATGATTATACATAAAGAGGTCTACATACCCATCAAATCCCAAGGAGACCATAGTTGTTTTTCCTGACAGTGGAGGATACTTAAATGGCCTTGCTATCCCTGGAAATGCCGCCACAGTCAGTGCAGGTGAGAGATTCCTGGCATAAAATAATTTGACTGTAATTTGGTCCTACAGCTACCTGCATGCATGGCAAGTTAGTGCCAGTGAAGTTGCCCTTGTGTTCAGTGAGTTCTTCTTTATATTTTATCATGGCATTCATTGGTGGGTTTGGCACTAAGTGAGGACTGGCTAATACCTTCTTGTACCACCTTCCCTAAGCTTGTTCGGGGCACAGCATTTGTTCCTCTTCTGCTGGGGATTCCATGCTGCACCTGCCTACATCCAGGCATATCAACTGGAATTTCCAGGAATTTGTTTTTGGGAATTTAGCAGCAATTCGGCAGTTTCACCAGGTTGCATCTTCAGCTTGTGTTCCCAGAGAATTCCTACTGATATAGGTTTGTCTGCAGCAGCAGTCCTCCACGTGATAGCTGCGGAGATTCAGATCTACAACAACTGGATAATTGCCTTACTTGTATTGTTTCCGAGTTTTGTCTCTATGGGTCCAGTAATCTAGGTCACATGGTTGGTGGAACAAATATTTCGACCATAGGGGCAAAACTCAGAAAAATAAAATGTATCTGCAGGGGCTGATTTTTCTGTACATCTCCTACTAAGCAAGCCAGGTGCTTACTTCACGGCTCCAGCCTCCAGAGCCTCATCTGCCTGCAGCCGCACACACATAGGGCATTGTCCAGTCAGTCAGTGTGACCAAATGTCACTGTTAGCTCTTCATAACACTTCTTCTGAGCAGTTTATTTTTAAATAATCTTTTTAATCATATTAGTTAACAGAAAATTGTACCATTCTACATTATTTTCTGTTTTCAAACAGTATACTTATACAATTAATATGTTATATAGTCATTAATTACAACCCTGTATATACAGAGGGTTGTAATTTTCACACTAAAATTGGTAGCGTATATAAACCAAGTTATCAATAAACATCAAGTAATACAATCTTAGTTAGAGTTAAGTGCGACGTCAAGGATGTACTTAAAATAAATATGTGAGTCCCTATGTCTTTAGCATTCCAGCATGAAACTGAAAATTAAAGTAAGAAAAAACACCATTCAAAATCTAGTATCAATTAGAGTAGCTTTAAGGGAAGAAGAGGAAGTAACATGCAGATCTTATCCTATAATGGATTAAGGGTGTCATAAGACTCCTCATAGTTTAATAAATCATTTTCTACATTCAAAACATTCAAAGACTATTGGTTCATTTAAATATGTTAAATGCCTGCAGGTTTTGGTGTTCCGTTGCACCAACATCTGTCTCTTTGAGATTATCGCATAACTACAACCATTATACTTTCCTATTCATTTAGGGCCTAGATTCTCATAATCATTGAAGAGAAATATGGATGGTTTAAAAGGAAAAGGGCACTGCAAAAGTTTACATATCTTTTGATGTATGTTAGCTCAACAAATATAAATTATAGGACAAACCACCATGAATGAATCAAATTTCTTTTGTCTGAAGCTATACCAACAGCCTGTGGTGGGCTTGGTCCCACTCTATGCATCCTTATCAGTGTATAATAGGTCCTGGCAATTATTTTATATGGAATAGCCCTGTTCTTTCTGCTGCAATATAATTTGTTAGCATTTAACCAACAATTCCTTTAAGAAAATGATGCTTCTATCGTAAGATTCTCCTCTTATCCCATTTGCCATAACTTTATTCTTGATGTAGCCCTCCCAAAAATCGGGGCTTACCTTGAGAGTCTCCTGGGCTCCTTTGATTGCCCGCTGCCAGGCAGATGTCCTGCAGAGATGATAAATCCATGGGTGTTGGTGTCTTCTATTGCTTTATGTGAGAGTGCCAAGATGTGTCTCTGCATTGTCCTTTAAGTTCTACAGCCAGTGTGTATACTGTAAATAGCCTGGGCTGGGTCCGAGTGCTCCAGAGCTTGTGATCAGCCAGGTACTTCCCTGATCTGCCCACTCTGCTGTCGCTGATAGAGCAGAGGAGCCCTACCTGGTACTGTAAAAGTTTATGGCTAATCTGCTATTTTAAGACAGATACTGTTAATTAACCTGCCTTCATTGCAGCATGTATTTCCAGTGGGAACTATCATGTTTTGGACTGGGACTTCCAGATTTGGACCAATTGGGACTCAGGGACCTCAAGGGGCCTTAGCTCAGTTGCCTTGTGGAGACACTGTGAACTCTAGTGTTTGGCACCTAAAGAAACCAATGGAAGCATAAGACTGTGACTGACAGCTCCCCAACCAACCGGATTGTGTTATGCTTGTATTTCCTGCTTTCTTAGAACAAAGTTTCAGAAGCAATGGAAGCTCTCCAAGCTAAGTCAGGCCACCAACTCCCCAAGCAGCCTCAAGCATGTATATGCCTGGTGCTTTGCATGCCTTCTCCTAACAGGCATATATTTGCCCTAAAAGAGTTTTCCTGTAGCCAGACCAATGGCACAGAGGACTGAGGTGCTGGACACCTTAGCTCAGCCATGCTGGCAACCCGGTTCAAGAACAGACCAGGGTTGCTCAGGGCTTGGCCAGGGAGGAGAATGAGCATCCCAAAATGCTCTCCTCCTTCAGGGAGGGATTCAGCATCTCGCTGCACCATCACCACTTATTGAAGCTGAGTGGGTGAAAGGGTAAGCGCCACTGGAAAACCACCTGACATGGATTCTTGTAAGGTATGTATGTCATTCTCCATTGACCCCACCATGAGGAGAATATCCTGGGGACTCCCAGGTAATCCTGAGAAAGCAGTGGGTGATCGCTCAGGAAGGAGGCTGCTGTGAGTAAAATCTTGATGAATAAAACGTTTTTCTTTGTTGCCACTGCATTCACAAGAACTGACCATCTAGCCAGCTGCAGGTGGTTTGTTGTGGTGTTAGTTCTAGTTTTTGCTCTGTAGCACTGCTAACTTGGCATGCAAAAGGTACCTTTTACTACCTCCCAGATGGGACAGTGGAAAAGTCTGTGGGGTCAGTAGTGGTTTTCATGATTTGCAACACATTTTCTTGAACCCTAGTCCATAACAAGGATGCTTTCTTAGCCTGAAGACAGTGCTAACAGTTTGACTCTAACTACTGCAGCTGACATTATAGGCTGTTGTTTCCTGGTACTATGTTTTCCACTTGTCTCGTGATCCAGCTGGTGTTCGGGCAGCATGTGGATTCATCAGATGTTACCTCATCATTTTCACTGTCTGGGATCTGTAACTTTCTTATGTTCTTCCTCACACAATTGATTCAGAGGGGATGGGGTTCTTTGCTTTTAAGGTAACTGACCACCCCTCTCCTATGGGCATAGGATATGGCTTCAGTCAGTGAGCTGGGTCTTATTCCTTGTGTTCCCACTTTTCAGTTGGTTCCTCAGACTTCTTTTCACCGTACCTTGTGCTGTTCTGTGGTTATAGTCTTGGTTTCTCACCTGGGAATTTGCCTTCTTCTGGCAGAGTATCATCACCTCACCGCTGTCCTACAGGGCTGTATGATGCTCTGTAATGTCCTTTAATATTTGCCTGCACGCATGTGCAAGAAACATAGTGCCACCATACGAATTTTCGTGGGTGTGCCACCCTACTTCCAGTGCCCTGCTCCTTTTTGCAGGCGCAACCTCACCGCAGCAATAAATGTCCTAGCTGTCTATGACAGCGTTCAGATGCAGTGGCATGTAGTTGAAAGCCAAGACTGCTACACTCAGCAGTGGTAACGTGTGGGCAATTTGCATACTATGCGTTGGCAGTATGCAAAGTGCCTACACTCAGCACTGCATGTGAACAGCTGTCATAGACAGCTCCATTTTTTCACGCCCCAACAAACACCCAGTAGCACACTGGGAGTCCACCCCAGTGTGCTCATGTGTTCCCCCGCACACCGTATGGCCACGGGGTGCCCAATCCTCCGTCAGCTCCACTGCCCCCCCAAAACAGACTTCCAGGTGTCACGCTGGGAGCCCACCCCAGTGTGGCAAAGTCTGTATGGCCGGGGAGCCCAATCTATATCGGCTTCACTGTACTCCCCCTCAAAAACAGACCTCTATGTGCACGCTAGGGAGCCCACCCCAGTGTGGCAAAAGTCCTATGGCAGGGGTGCCAATCCTCCATCCGGCTCCCTACTGTGCCCCTCAAACAGACTCGAGATGCCTCACTGAGAGCCCACCCCAGTTGGCAAACCATATGGCTGACAGGATTGCCCAATCCCTGTCAGCACCACTGCCCCCAAAAAATCCAGCTGCCACGCTAGAGCCCACCCAACATGGCAAAAGTCCCATGTCGCTTCCTGAAAAGAAAAAACCTGTAAAAAAAAAAAGAAAAGGTGCCTCGTTGACTTTCTTGCCGCCTCCCCAACCCGCACCCACCTCCCCACACACACCCCTGACCCTATACTTACCTCTGGAGCCCAGCGTGATGATCTTCTGTGGACCAGGAACACGTCTGCACTCTTCAAACTAATCGCGAACTGAAGAAATGCCGTAAGCTGTATAATGGCATAAATGGGGGTTTCAACTTTGGTACATATCTCGGCCATTTTGGGAATTTCTTCACCAAATTTTCAACATGGGGTTCCTGGGGCCCCACCTCATGAACTCAAGTCACTGTCATTTTATCATTCGGTAGTGAAAGGTGATTTTGTGGTCACTGCACGGAACCACCTTTTGGGGACAAGTAATGAAATGACAGTGTCACAGTTCATGAGGTAGGCCCCCAAAACCCTATTCTAAAATGTAAACAAATTCCCCTAAAATCACTGTTTTATGAGCATGCATTGTGCAGTTCCTACACATGCTCATAACTTAGTGACTTTTAATATTTTCACTTAGATTTTCAACATTGCCATTTTACCACATCCCTTATGAGCAGTACAGCTGTCATTTTTCACATCTTGCCCAAAATGTGTTTTCATGCATGTAGAGCACAATGGCACAGTCAGTGTATGAAATCAATGTTCAGGACAGAGTAAGAAAATCACAGTGACACTGTTCATGAGCAGAGGTCTTAAAATGGCTATGTTGAAAATTTGGTGACAAAAGTCCATAAAATGACTGTGTTACGAGTGTGCATTGCACAGTTTCCATGCACCCTCTTAAGTTCACGAATATGTAATATTTTGGTCCAGATTTTCAACACTGGCATTTTTACACACCTCCTTATGATCAGTACAGCTGTCGTTTTCACATCCTGCCGAAATGTGTTTTCGCACTTCTAGCACAAAATTGCGCTGTCGCTGTGGAAATTAGTGTCGAACAGATTACAAAAATCACAGTGACACTGTTCATGAGGTCCCAAAATGCCTGTGTTGAAAATCTGCTGTAAAAATCCCCAAACTAATTACATTATAGGTGTACATTGTGCAGTTTCTAGCATGCTCTCGTGACTTCACCAGTTTTGGTATATTTTCACTCAGATTTTCAACAATGCCATTTTTTACACCTCATGACCAGTACACCTGTCACTTTTCACATCCTGTTCGAAATGCGTTTTACACCTGTGGCGCAAATGACATGGTCACTGCATGAAATTACGCTTCACCTAACGATCTGATAGTGTCACTGTTCATGTGGTGGGGTCAAAAAGCCCATGTGGAAAACCTGGAGTAAAAAATACCAAGAAACGGCCAAGGCATTAAGGTTTACGACTATAACACCCTACCCTGTAGGGACTGACAGGCGCCAGGGTCTGACTTGGGATTGTCTACAGTAATGCTCATGCTATTCCACCCCCACCCTGCAGCCAGTGACAGACATTGAGGTGCACCTTGGACCCTTTGCACCCCAGAGTTCACGCGTTTTTTCTACACTATGCCCATTTCAGTGTATTTCTTATGGAATAAAGGCGAATGTAAAGCCCAAAAACCCCAAGGCACACCTTGACACTTGTCAGTGTCTGAAGGGTAGGGTGAGGTGAAGTGTCATGACTGTCATGGGTGATGACTCAAAGGCACACCCCAATGCCTGTCCATCTCTGCAGAGTGAGGGTGGAGTTGGTGTCAGTTCAGTACTTCAATGCCATTCCTATACTGCATCTGTCTAACTCCTGAACTTCCACTGCTAATGCCAGCAAGCAAACATTTGGCATTGACAAATGCTTGTTTTCTTTTCCCTTTCTGGGATCTCTTTATTCCCACCCATGTTAAGACTCTGCTGTTGCTTACATTCTATTAGTTAGGCGTGACGGATGTAACCTGTGCACTGAAGTTAGGAGAATTCCTTACTTCAGGACCTTTCTTTCTCCCAGCGTGCACCAGTCCTCGGTCCATCCCTTTATGTCTTCAGCTGTGACTGACAGTATGAGGGGTATTATTTCAATCCATTTCTGGATTATCTACATGTTATCTCAGTCATCTGGAGAAGATCTTGCACTGGAGCAATGCAGTAGCTCCTGGGGACGCTACGTAGGATTTCAGCTTTGATCTCCTGCCTACCACAAGCAATGGCCTGAGCTACCTACTAGTTAGAGTGACAGATGCACCACTGGGAGAAAAGAAATTACCTGAAGGCAAGAAATGTCCTTTTCTGATTCACACAAGTGGTACAGAAACTGAAATGTTAGAACTTTATGCTGCAGCTGATGTCCCTTTCAGCCATATAGCCTGACAGAACACTGGCACATTGTGACAACAATAAAAGTGCTGAACAAGAGCAAAAGCTACATAATACATTTCTAAAATGGCCTTTACCATCTGTTTGTAATTTAGAAACACCAAGTGAAGTTACTTAAAGGCCAGTAAAGTTGGAACATTAACAGAATGAGATTCCTTCAAAAACAGCTTGACAGAACACACTGGTGTGCAACAGGCAGCTCTTCTTTAAAGCAAAAATCGTATTAATCTGAGTTGTTGAATGAAAAGCAAACTCTGTGAACATGAAACCACATATCTCTGCCATTTGTAAACTTTGTGTCTAATATATGATGGTATCTTTTTTCTTCTTTTTGAGTGAGTGCAGTGTCCACATTTGAGAAACGAAAGCATGAGGGGTACAGTATGTTCATAACATTTTCAATGGGTTTTATAGGAACCTACACTGCAATGATTGGGAGCTCCTAGAGGATATAGTGGGTTCTTTTATAGCTGGGTGCCTTCCATACTCTAAAAGAAAAGGTTAAGAACAGGAAGACTATGCATGATTTAGTTGTGCTGCTGTCACCCCAAAAATTATTAAACGAAATGCAAAAAGGAACAGAGTACACAAAGGATCCAAATACAGTCAGCACAACATTTATTGTAATCGGAAGGGCTACAGTACTGAAGTGCAGTTACAAATAGTATGAAGTGCAGACATCAGACGACAGGCGACTGACCACCAGCACTCCACGCTCTGAGGATCACTGCAGTTTGTCATTGCACATTATCACAATACAGTACTTTCTAAAACAGTACATTTTGTGCTAATTATGTTTGGACCCTTTGTGTGCACCACCTTTTTCTTGCATTACATCTTCCAGACTCTGCTGCTTTCTGATGTCTTGCCCTTCCTATGAGTGTGTTCCGAGAAGAGGAACGCTGACTGATCTGGTCAGCAGTTCATGTTGCTTTATTAAAAGGTTGCATTAGCTGCGTCATGATAAACTGTTGGAGTCCTCAAGTTGCATCAGATTTCTATGACGACCAGAGTCACAGGGTTGCATCACTTTGTTATGACAGGAGTTCCAGCATTACATTATATTGCCATCGTGATTGGAGTTCTTGATAAGTACTGCATTATGTAAATGGTTATTGTCTTTCCCTCATAGAGATACTGTAGGGTGACTCACATTCTACTGGGACATGGTTCTGACATCAAATTGATTGTACAACATCCTGATGTCAGTGTCATGCATCAATTTCAAAATAAACAACCACTTTTAATAAAATGATCTAGCACAACGAATGTAATACCTGTTAAGCTCTTAAAGAAAACTGCCTAAATTGACCCCCGAAACTGCAACAAACACCTCTGGTTTCATTTACCTTTATTAGTCTCCATGTCTGTCCTACTCTCTCTGTCCTGAATCAAGCAGGGTAACTCAACTTCCCAATATTTCACATATTACACACTAACACTGTGGACTACTTTGCTATTTAACAGTTGTTCATGGTTACTCCTGTTCCTGCAGTTGCTTATTATTTACTCTGTACCTTGTTTTGTTTGCTGTCATACGGTTAAGTCATTTTTCTGCAGTGGTCAGTTCCCTACTGCTTATTTATGTGGACAATCAATGCCTCGCTGTACTGCTATGATTGCTGCACTATATTGTTCCTTTGCTCCTCCCTCCAGCACTCATCTGGAAATGAGTTGCTGCCAGCTCGGTATGCTTTCCTGGTTAAACTTTTGAAATAAAGTAATGAAAATGATTTTGACTCATAAAACAACTAATTAGCAGGGTTGTTTTGGAAGTGGAGGTTGTCATTTGTGTTGTTTCCTTTAACTGAGAGTTGTATACTACTTGGATCAGTCTGATCCTTTAGCATTTGCCAATCCATGAATTAGTAAGGAGCTTCAGCACTGAGCAGATTTTGCTCCATTAAATAGCTCGTACACTGCCAGGATTAAGTACTAATTTTAAAAGTAGTCAACTGTTGCTCTTGTGTCTGGAGTACTCTTCCGTTTCATATGTGCAAATCAGAAGATTCTCTGTCTCTCAGTACTGAGTGTGATGTATGGCACATTACTCGACCTGGAGGTTTTTTTTTATTTACTACTTTTGGTGCCTCCCACCGCTGGCACCATCTGCCCAGTCATGGACCCTCGGCTGTGGCTTCCCATATTAGCCTCCTCCCGGTACCCCTGGCTTACCTCCCAGGGAGGGTCACGCACCCAACCCCTCTGAAAGCTGCCGCAACTGATGGGATAGGGCAGGAGTTGGCCTGGGAACTGATTGCAGATGGGGCGGCATCATCAAGGCAGTTGGTGGTAGGCTTTTTCCTCCCTGTAAGTGGGGGTGGAAAGTGCAATGACACCAGTGTCCATTCCACCCTCAGATCCTTGTTGGTGCGTCACTGTGGTGCCCCTGGCCTCCACCAGGGTCCCTCAAACACCAGTCATAATCCGCACCCTCCCCCAGGAGAAGAAGAGCAGTCCGTGGGATGCTCAATCCTTCTCCCTGGACAGCCTCTGATGACTCAGGTCTGTTCCGAACCCAGGTCACTGGCGCCACAAGCGGAAATCCAACTGCTGTGCCAACAGGTCGGTTACTGAACCTGGAGGCTGACATGTCAAGTTCTGTTACTCTTCATACCTCATCAGCAGTGTGACTTCATTGACTGTAGCATCACAACTAACCAAGAATAGCCTATCACATTCTGCCCAGTTGAACACTAGTGATATCACAAGTGAGATCACAATGCTGATGATGTATGAAGGGAATAGTACAGTACTTGACATGTCAGCTTCCAGGTAGTGTGCTGTTCTTTGTATCATGCCTAATACATTCAGGTATTAATCTATCTAAATAGCAGAAGGAAAAGACAAGTGGCTCATTTACATTGGGCATGACTCATGGCTTCAATATGCCTTCTGAACCTCCAGTACAATAGAGGTGTCCCAAACAGATTCAGCTTGTGCCTGGGCCCAAATGTACAAAGGCTGGTCCCCAGGCTTTTCATGTGCCAACATACTGTATCTACTGCAGTGTAAAGCCATCAGTGATTGGTAAACTGGCAGCCAAGTGCTGATTGATTACTTGGGAGAGCTGCCTGTGCTTGTGGCAAGCCACAGCTGGGGAACTGTTTAGGATTTAGCAGCTACCAGCACATGACCGCATGTAACACCTAACCTGCTTATTTCAAAATAGAGTCATTACTGCTCTCGCACCCCTTGGAGTGTCTCCAGTTCTTTGCAAAATCTTTCTTGTACAGTAAAACAGGAAATGTAGTAACTGCCAAAAATGCCCATCCATAAGCAGAACATCAGCAGTAGATGAGTGGACTTCTCACACAGATGTCCTAACACTCAGGCAGGGTCCTGCAAGATATGCATACTCCTTGCTACAGCAAGCAGGGCTTCTGATTCAACTTTTGACTGGGGAGGGAGGGCAGCGCACAACACTCTCTCCTGAATGTTTGGGGAAAGCAATACATAGCAAAGAAAAGGTGGGGGCCCATGTGCTGAGCACTGAGTTGACTTTGTGTTTACACACAAATCAATCCACAGTCTTTAGATGGAATTTATTATTAAAAAAAACAATAATAATTACATGTATTGACTTTGACAGACTTTAAAATTATTATAGTTGAAGTATTATGCTTTTCTAAGGATTTTCCTAGTGTGGAAGTCATTTGCAATGCAGCTGCCAAAATGATATCCCGCAAACAATAATGAATAAAACTACACCAAACTAGTGCATGTCTGTAGAACAAATTAATTTAGCAGTGACCAACTGATTAACCTCTGAGATTATCCAAATGTACAGCATTTGCAAAATGGGGTTTAAAAATGGACAAGATCTAACATACTCATTGGTTAAAAATATCAGCTGATTGTTGATTAATTGCCTAGAAATTGCACAGTTCACAACTAACCTGTCCTAACCTACCTAGCAACCACCTAACTAAATGAAAGTAAAACCTTTTCCCATTAAAATAAAAGAAAAGCTTCCACTTTTAAAGACAAAACACACAACAGGACATAGGTTTCTTCAAAGTAAATGCACTTCCTGGGTTCATTTAAAGGCATACAATCTTGATTATTATCTAGCAACAACCTTACTAAAGGAATATTAAAGCCTTTTCCTATTAAAAAAAAAAACAGTTTCCAGTTTATATGCACAATAACCCACATCAGAGCATGGGTTTCTTGAGAGTGAATGCACTTCCTGTTGGCCTTGTGCCTTCCAGTTTTGAAAGGGTGTACATTAATTCTCTATAAATGTACATGCCTGGTTGTAGGTTATTGTTTACTTAATTTAAAAAGCACCAGTTCTGGTGCTTTCACAAAGCAACCCACTGGTAGCTTACCTGTACCAGAGTTGGCACCACTTTACATCTTCTATTTCCTGAAGGGGAAGGGATGGGGTCATATGCAAGAGCTGGCCACCTGTTCCCTTCTCAGTTCTGTTTGCCACTAGGCCATCCAGTGCTCCAACATGTTGTGACATCAGAGTTTGTAGGGTGCAGAGGGTGTGCTCCACTGACAATACAGGGGCATCTGTTACTTTATCTTTTAGGTTTTAGAGGTCACCAGGCATATCAGTGCCACTGGGAGCTTTGTTAGTTGATCAGTGGCACTGATACACCCTGAATGACCCTGTAAAACAAAAAATATGTAGTAAAAGATGCCCCATTACAGTCAAAGGAGCAAATCCCACTCTCGCAAACTCTGATGTCACAAAACATTGGAGCAGGGGTGGCTTGGGAGGAGCAGAACTCATCAAGTCCAGGAAGGGAAGAAAGCGGGCAGTCAGGTCTTATTTATGATCCTTCCCTTCAAGAAATAGAAGGTGTCACATTTTTAAACTGGTGCCAATGAACAGGTAAGCTACAGGTGGGGTATTTTGTGGCTTTGAAATGAGAATGATTGGATGCTCTTATACTGATTCTTTTGGAATGCCATCAGTACAATGACAATTTACAGCGAGCACCACCAGAGCGACAGATCTCACCAAGTCGCTGTGGTGGTCCGCCTATGCTAACACTGCTACTCCCGTGTTTTATTCTCATCACAAACCAACTCTGACTCAAAGTTGGTTAATTAGAGATGGCGGGGTGTGGAGGGCAAAGCCCCCGCAGAAAAACACTTTTTCCGACAGGAACGCTGTCAACAGTCAGCATTGTTCCCATCGATGTCGGGGTTTTGACAACATCATTGTCCATGTGTTGTCATGGAACCATTCTTTTGACAGGGTTTGGCTCAGAAGTGTCTCTACCATCAGTTTTTGTGTTTGTTTTGTTTTGCTTCATGTTTTTTTTTAATTTGTATCAAACAAATGGGATGGTTCCATGAGAGGTAGGATCTTGTTTTTGGTTTTGTTGGTTGGGGGTGACCTTGTTACACCAAGGTACAAAAGTGTTAAGTTTATAGTACAGTATATAAGGGATATGCATTGACCGGATTCAAAATATGCAGTTTATCTTCAAGTGTGAGAAAGCAGGACAATAACTCAAGAGCACCACAGCCATGAGTGAGTTATACAGATCCTGCCCCTCACAAGTGATGACAAACTGCATATTCTGAGTCAGACCTTTGTGTTTTCTGTGTCGCCCACATTGTCAATGGTATTCTTTACATGTGGGTAATACTGCTTCCCAACTAGGGATAAGAGGCACCGCTATAGCTTTAGAAGTTATGACTGCAGCTTAGAATGTTGGTGACCTCTGTATTCCGAGGCTGGCAGCTCCTCAGTCTTTATTGTACCAGTGGTAAGAGTAGCAGCTTCAAGTCAGAGCTCTTCACTAGAACCCTTCTCAACATCGCTTTTATTGTTTTGTTCAATAAGAGAACTGTACAGTTAGAAGGAGCTGGAGATGTTTCTACAGACAGCTTCCTCCTGTTTTAAGTGCCTGTGCTTAAATTTAGCCTATATCGCCTGAGCCACACTACAGCATCATTTGAGGGTCTTAGTGGAAGATGCAGTGTTGTCCCATCTGCAGGCACCTCTCTGGGCAGAGGGAGGAGGTTGCTCATCTGCAGGCTGAGTTGGCCAGGATTTGTGGGACCTCCTTCCACCAAGGGACCACCAGGGCCACTGCCGCTGCCTCAGAGGTTGCCAAGAAAGAAGAGCGGTGGATCTATAGTGGGCCCAGGGAGGGTGAGGGTGGTGGAACAGAGGTGCATCCCTCCAGTTGTACCTCCACAATTTCTGTGCCATTCTGAAAAGTGTGGTTCCTCTTTGAGGCACCTACAATGGAGACCTCCACAGTGAGACCCATAGGAGGGTGGCATGGGACTCCACAGGGAAGGAAACAACCCTGGTGGGGACTCCATTGTTAGGAAGGTAGAACTGGGGAGGAAGGGAGAGGAGGTAAGGTGCATGCCTGGCCATGGCTTGAGGGACAGGGAGTGAACCTCAGGATCGCAGGAGCAGCTGAACAGGGAGGGAGCTGGATGTCATTGTCCACCTAGGGACAAATGACCTGGCTAAGAAAGGGATCAGAGCAGTGCAAGAAGCGTTTGTGGAGATGGGGAGGGGTCTTAGATAAATAGCACACACGGTAGCCTTCTCAGAGGTGCTGCCTGTCTATGGCACGAGTGAGGCTAGGTGCGTCACACCATGGGATTCAATCAGTGGTTGAAAAACTTGTGCAGAGCTCAGGGATTTGGCTTCATTGGGGACTGGGGTCCACTTTGGAGGATGCAGACCTATACTGGCATGATGGTCTGCATCTGTCCAGGAGGGGAACCAGGATCCTAGGTGATAGGTTTAAATATTTCATTGGTAAGCATTTAAACTAGCCAGGGGAGGCACTGGAAAGGAGCAGGGAAATCCTAGCCGCCCAAAAAATCAGGGGTACTAAGTGAGGTAGACACCAACATAGAGTTGCCAATAGGGAAAGCTTGGAGTAAATTGAGAAAGTGACAAACGCAATAAGGACAGGGATGGGGCAAAAGAGGTAAGACCATCAAGAAATGGAGGGTAATGAGTACCAATATCCATAGTCTGGGCAACAAGCTCTCTGAACTTGTGGCCTTGATGGAAGAGGGATGCCTGATATCATAGCAGTCACAGAAACATGGTACACAGAGAACCATGACTGGATGTTAACATACCAGGGTACACAACCTACAGGAGAAACAGGGAGGGGAGAAGGGGGAGCAGCTCCATGTAAGGGAAGGGATAAAAGCAACTGAACAAAAGAGTAAACAGGGAGGAGAGGAGGCACTGTGAGACTGGAAATGGTGCCACAATCCGCACAGGTTGTATACAGACCCCATGTCAGGGGAGGGAATGGACAAGAATATGATAGAAGGCATATTTAGGATGGCAGAGAAAAGGAAATACTGTTGATGGGGGACCTTAATATGCCAGATGTTAACTGGAGCACCTTTGCTGCAGCCACATCCAAAAGCAGGGCCACTCTTGATGCCCTTCAGGTGGCATGCCTCAGACAGCTAGTTTTGGAACCTACTCATGAAGGAGCAATCTTAGACCTCTGACTCTCAAATGGGGACAGTGAGAGGATCTCAGATCTAGAAGTGGGTAGCCATTTGGGAACAAGTGACCACCAAACAGTGTGGTTCACGATAAACTCAGCTACAGAGTCAAACCATGCAAAAGTGAGTTCTGGACTCAGGAGGGCTGACTTTGCAAGATGGGAGAGTGCCTTAGAAAGGCACTAGCAAACAGGCTAGAAGGAGGGGTGGAGCAACAATGGCAAATATCAAACTGCCATCACAGAGGCAACAAGCCTTTGTGCAAATAAACAAATCAGAATAAAAGAAAAGCCACTATGGTTCTCAAAAGAGGTGGCAGTGAAGGTTAGGAGAAAAAGATAGCATTTAGGAAGTATAAGGAAACACAGAAGGAGCAGGACAGATAACTGTACCAGTTAAGGCAGAAGGAAGCAGGAGGGTAGTCAGAATAGCAAAGGCCCAAACTGAGGAAAAGATAGCCAACTTGGTTAAGAAGGGGATAAAACCTTTATAGGTATATCAGGAGAGTAGAAAGACAAAGGGAGGGATAGTGAGGCTGAATAAATGGATGGTGGGTGGCGAGAGTGCCAGTGAAAAAGCAGGATACTGAATGAATACTTCTGTTCAGTATTCACAAAAGAGGAAGTGGGGAGGTGCCTAATCCAATTAACAGAAGCACTCTGGAGAGGGGGTCGATCCCAGTCCTTTCACAGAAGAACGGGTTCTGAAAGAACTCTAAAACTGAAGGTGGACAAAGCAGTGGGCTTGATGGAATTCTCCCATAATTCTAAAAGAATTAAGCAGAGAACTAGTGACACCACTGACTACCCTTTATAACAAATCATGGGAGGATGGTGTGGTACTTGAGGACTGGAAGAAGGCTGATGTTATTCCCTTCACAAAAGTGGGACCAAGACAGAGGCAGGAAACTACAGACCTGTCAGTTTGACCTCTGTGGTAGGGAAAGTACGGAATCACTTCTGAAGGAGAGAATTACATAGAAACATAGACGCTGATGGCAGATAAGGACCGCTTGGCCCACCTAGTTGTTGAGTACCTAGAGGCCAGTGGGTACAGGACGAAGGCAGCATGGGTTCACAGCGAAGGTCATGTCAGATGAATCTAATAGATTTTTTGACTGGGTGACCAAAGTAGTAGACCAGGGAGGGGCTGTGGACATGGCCTACCAAGACTTTAGCAAGGCATTTGACACAGTCCCACACAAAGATTAATAGTCAAATTAACCAGCCTGGGAGTGGGTCCCAGGGTGGTAGCCTGTAAAACATTGGCTAAACAACAGGACACAGAAGGTAATTGTAAATGGAGTCCACTTGAAGAAAGAGGGGTTGCTAGTGGGTACCGCAGGGTTCAGTACTGGTCCAATTCTTTTAATGTCTTTATAAGTGACATTGCAGAGGACTGGAAGGAAAAGTATGCCTCTTTGTAGATGACACAAAGGTCTGCAACAGGGTTGATACGCAAGGAGGCGGAAAGGATGAGAAGGACTTGGCATAGTTGGAGGAATGGTCAGAAGTATAGCAGCTTTGATTCAATGCCAAGAAGTGCAAAATAATGCACCTGGGAAAGAAAAACCCAGGGAAGATTACACAATGGGTGGGGGTAGTAACAACAACAAAATGGAAAGGGACCTGGGGTAATCATATCAGATGGCCTTAAGGTTGGCAAGCAATGTGAGAAGGTGGTAGGAGGCTGGGGGATACGGGAAGTATAGGGAGAGGCATCACCAGCAGAAAACAGGAAGTTGTTATCCCCTGTACAGACAGTTGGTGAGACCCCATCTGAGTACTGTGTCCAGTTCTGGAGACTCTATCTCCACAAGGACAGGATGGATGCAGCTCAGAAGAGGGCAACTAAAATGGTGCAGGGTCTGCAGGAGATGCCAACAAGAAGAGACTAAAGGAGCTTAATAGATACATACATACATAGACAGTTTCGCAGATAAGGGCATATGGCCCACCCAGTCTGCCCATTTAAGTTTGTAAGTTCAGTTTATGTTTTCCAGGAAGTCTGTTGCCCCTTACCCCTGACCTCCAGAATTCCTTTATGTCTATCCCATCCATTCTTAAATCCTGTGATTGTTTCAGCCCCACCACTTCCTCTGGCAGGGTGTTCCACTTGTCCACCACCCGCTCTGTGAAGAATTTCTTCCTCACGCTTCCTCTGAATCGCCTCTCCTCCAACTTCATCCCATGCCTCTAGTCCTGGAACATCTTTTCGCTTAAAATAGTGCATTCCTGCACCCTGTTCCTCCCTGTAAGATACTTGTATGTCTCTATCATATCCCCTCTCCTCCCTCCTCCAGGGAGTACATGTTCAGTGCCTTCAACCTGTCCTCATAGGACTTGTGATGCAATCCATGCACCATCTTTGTTGCCCTCCTCTGAACCTTCTCTACCCTGTCTATGTCCTCACGAGGTAAGGTCTCCAGAACTGCACAGTGTACTCCAGGTGCGGCCTCACTAGTGTCTTGTATAGTGGAATTATGACCTCCTTTTCCTGCTGGTGATGCCCCTGCCTATGCATCCCAGCATCCTATTTGCTTTACCTGCTGCCTTGTCACACTGTTTCCTGCCTTGAGGTCATCAGAGATGATAACCCAAGATCCCTTTCCTGCTTGGTGCATACTATATCCTCACCCCCAACTGATATATTGTGCTAGGGTTTTTGTGCTCTATATGCATTCCCTTGAGGAAATGAAGGATGGGGGACATGATAGAAACATTTAAGTACCTCAGTGGAATCAGCAAAGTCCAAGAGGGTAGCATCTTTCAGAAAAGAGATGTGCAAGAACAAGGGGACACAATTTGAAGATAGAGGGGTGGCTCAGGGCAATGTGAGGAAGTATTTTTCACAGAGAGGGTGGTGGACACATGGAACAACCTTCCTGAGGACATCGTGGGGTCTAAAACTGTGGGAGAATTCAAGAATGCATGGGACAGACATAAGGCAATTTTTGTGGAGGTTAGGAAGAAATAGGCTGTTGGTTAAATAGGATCTGCAGCTTATCCTCTAGGTAGGGAAATGGGCAGACTAGGTGGGCCAAGCGGTCCTTATCTGCGCCAAAGTCTATGTTTCTGTGTTTCTATGAGTGTCCTTGCCACTTTGTGGTCATAGTTTATTTTATGTGAGAAATATTTAGTAACAGGTTTCTTTGCTGTGTTTATCAGTGATAAGGGTTATTTACTTGGGCTTCAGGCAAGTGTCTGGCTCTTCCAATACCGCCCCCACCACCATCGTTGCAGCTTTGGTTCTTGCTCCTCACCTTAGATTAGGACTCTAAATATTTTTATAGATTTGGTGCTCCTTGTTAGCCTCACTAGCTTTTGAGGTGCATTTCATAAAGCTTGGCTGGTTGATCCCAAGCATGTTTTTGCACCTTTTGCTAATGGGACTAATGGCCATCTATGTCCCTACTTAAAGATGCACAGGCACTTGCCAGCACTCCTTGAAGCATGTGTGTTCATATGGTCAGAGCATGTGCACACTTGATTCCTGGCCTCATTTTGTCTTTGACAGTCCACCTCGCTTCTAGTCCATCTTTGAGATCTCCTCAATGCCGTGGAGCACACCGATATTGTATACTGTTTCTCCCTTTCCAGATTCAAGGCAACATGCCACCATACCCCCAGATCAGCTTGGGAGCTTCTTGTCAACTGGGATCAGGTTCTGTGGTCCTATTCTGCATCGGACAGCAAATTTTTACAGCACAAGGTGCACATTGCTTTGTAAAGAGTGCTGGGTTAATTTCTGCAGAAAGGGCATTTTGCTCATCAAGACTTCTGGGGAGGGCCACACTTTAGGGAAGGAGCACATTGCAGATCGGATTGCTTTATTTGATTTCATCACAGAGCTGTAGGGTCCTCAACAAACCACTAGAGGTATAGTTTTGGTTATTGTAGTGAGGGAAAGAAACGAGAACAGCAATCCTCACACACAGCAGTACTCTGCAATGCAGGTTCCTAGACAAGACTTACCAAAACAAAAGACTATATACCTATACTCAAGAGTCAGGCTAAAAAATGAAGTTTTATGAGTGCAGATATATAGCCCTCCATGCAAAGCCCCATGCATATTCAGAGCCACTGCTGCTGTATCACTGATGAAGGACTGTTGGCCGAATGTGCAGGGGCTTTTGCACGGAGGGCTCCACATTTGTGCTTTAAATGAAACTTAATTTTTACACTGACTTTGAGTGCAAATATCTTTGTTTTGGTATTGTGTTATAATATAATGAGAGGCATTGCTTACAGGTTAAATTTCCCCAGCATTTCTTTTTGTGGTGAAATGGCTATCAAGAGGTCCACCTCTTTCAAAAAAGTAAAACTTGTAGGAGGACAACGAGATAGTCTCCATCTGGCTCATTTTGTCCATTCTGTACTACAGAGGCTAGTATATTTTACAGTCCCCAAATCACAGAACCCTAGTGATGTGGGGAAGGGTAAGTCAGGAGCAGGCAAGAGCAGTGGTAAACTAGAGTTACAGATCTGTCGAACATGTCAAGTGAGATTTTTCATTTGAGGAGCTGCAGTCCCTTCAACGAGCCCTGAGGTGGATTCCATGCATCTGGGTCTCAGAAGGCTTCCCCAGAAGGCTCAGAACAGGATAAGGATGTATTCCAGGAGGAACAGGAGGGTGAGGACCATGACTGGTCTGAACTAAAATCCAACAAGCATTTGTCAATGTCAAGTGTTGATTGCTTTGGTCCGCTGAGCTTGCTCAGTTCCCTCCCTCACCAGCTCGCTTCTGCTTCTCCCAGCACTGCAGGTTGCCCTTTGTATTGGGTTCCTGCCTGTGTTGGTGCCTGTGTCTGCCCAGAAAGAAACGCAGCAGTCCCGACAGAGCTCAGTTGAGCTCAGTCACTCCCCTCTCTCACTCGCCAATCCTAATCTGTCCCAAACACTGATTTATGAAAGTGACTGCAGTATTCTGCACCATAAATGTGAAAATACATATCGGGCAGGATGTGAAAAATGACAAAACGAAAGAAAGTTCAGGCTGCCTGATGTGCGAGGGATGCGCTTACAAATGGACGGCCAGCCAAAAAACAATAAACAGTGTAAGAAATTGCAGAGCTCCACAGAACAACTCAGAAAACCCACAAAACAATGGATTTAAACAACTATTATTGTATTTAGAATTTCCACCTTGTGAGAGCCCCTAGCGCCTCAGTTTAGTGCCTTCAAAAGAGGCCTAGGGACTCACAAGGTGGAAATTAAATACAACAATAGTTGTTTAAATCCATTGTTTTGTGAGTTTTCTGAGTTGTTCTGTGGAGCGCTGCAATTTCTTACATTGTAAAAATGACAGCTGTACTGTTCATAAGGAGGTGTGAAAAATGCCAGTGTTGAAAATCTGGCGTGAAAATAACACTAATTTGCCAAGTTACAAGGGTGCATGGAAACTGCACAATGCATGCTCGTAACAGTCATTTTATGGAGTTTCATCACAAAATTTTCAACATAGGCATTTTAGCACCTCTGCTCCTGAACAGTGTCACTGTGATTTTCGTAATACTCCCAAACACTGATTTCCACGGTGCCCGGTTAGACTGCACCGGAAGTATGAAACGCATTTTGGCCAGGATGTGGAAAATGAAAGCTGCACTGTTCATAAGGAGGTGTGGACAATGGCAGTGTTGAATCTCTTGGAGTGAAAATATTGCAAATTGGCAAAGTTATGAGCGCTGTGAAACTGCACAACGATGCTCGTAACACAGTCATTTTATGGAGTTTCATCACCAAATTTTCAACATAGGCATTTCAGGACCTCTACTAATGAAAAGTATCACTGTGATTTTCGTATCGTCCCAAACACTGATTTCCACAGCGACTTGTGCTATTCTGGCGCTACAAGTGCAAACACATTTCGCCAGGATGTGGAAAATGACAGCAGTACTGTTCATAAGGAGTGCAGGAAAATGTCAATGTTGAAAATCTGGAGTGAAAATATTGCAAATTTGGCGTTATGAACATGCATAGCAACTGCGCAACAGTCATTTCTTGATTTTTACTCCAAATTTGGAACATAGCCTTCTGAGAACCCACCTCATGAACACTGGCACTGTCATTTTGTTAATCGGTCCTGAAAGATGATTCCACACAGTGACCGCAAAATCATCTTTCAGTGCTGAATAATGCCATGACAGTGCCTGAATTCATGAGGAGGGGTCCCAAAACCCCATGTTGAAAATTTGGTGCCAAAATTCCAAAATGCCTGAGATATGCATCAGAGTTGAAAAACCCTATTAATGCCATTATACAGCTTACTAGCATTTCCTCAGTTTGCGGTCGGCTTTGAAGAGTGCAGACATGTTCCCGGTCCACCAAAGATCATCACCCGGACTCGCAGGTAGTATGGGGTTGAGGGGATGGGGAGGCAGGTGCAGAGGGTGGACGTAAGTTGTGGGAGAGGGCAGGGAGATGGCGAGGGACTGTTTTCTTTTTCACAGGTATTACAAACAAAAAAAATTGCAGGACTTTTTTTTTTACAGGACCTTTTGCACGCTGGGGTGCGCCCAGCATGCCAACACAGTGTTTTGTTGGGGCAGCTCTAGCTGATGGGAGATTGGGCACCGCCATTGGCACAAAAAGGGGTAATAGCCAGGCGATTGGGCATCGCCTCGCACAACTGCAGTGCATGTTTGGGGAGTTATGCCGACGGAGAGTAGGCTTTCATCGGCAAATAATACTTTGGGGAGACATAATGCTGACGAGGAGTGGGCTCCGACGGCAACATGAACATTACTGTTATGGCCACTGAAGTCTAAGGGAATTGGGGCCCCATCGGCAAATTATACTTTGGGGGACATAATGCCAATGAGGAGGGCTCCCCTGTCAGCAACATGAGCATTATGGTTACGCGCCACTGAAGCTGATGGGATTGGGGCCTCGCTGGCACACAAACATTGGGGGCACAGCTGCTGAGGGGATTAAGGCATCGCACAGTGGAGTCATTACATTGTTTGTGAACACAGCAAGCTGCCACCGTGTTCACAAACAATATCACAGTGCCAAGATTCCACCCAGCAATGACGGGTCGCTCCTCATTGCAGCGAATGGCTTATGCTGCAATGACGAGGTGGCCCCTGATTGCAGCAGCTGAAACATTACAAGGTTGTGGCATGCTGGCTGAACTAGTGTCAGCAGCAGTGTGCCACACCATTGGTGAAAGCGGGCCAAGCTTCCAAAGGCTGTGTGGGCATTGGCCACAACAGTGCCGCACCTCCACAACCTGCTTCTGCAGCAAGTTGCCACAATATGTTTCTTGCACATGCATGCAATCAGCATAAAAGCAGAAATTGGTAGTGAAGACAGCACTGGTTTGGAAACCCACAAGCTGTTGGATGATGGAGACATTCTTCCATGAAGATGAATGTCTTGGCCAAGCCCAGTCAGCATCCATCCCCTTTCTTTGATTCACAGTTTACATCTTACAGTATCTGGTCTTGGAGACTTGCAGAGCTCTGAACCTTGCTGAAGTCCAACTGGTGTTCCTCTAAATGTGAAACCAGTTCTGTTGACTGTGGGAAGTGCACCAAATTGCTTCCCATGTTTTCAGCACTGCGACCAGCAAATCAACCAGGAATGGTTTGAGGTAGACATGAAGAGATCTTTCAGCTGGAGCAGAGTGAGTTCCTATCCTTCCAGGAGGATATGCTGAAAAGATGGAAGTGCCCACCGAGTTCAGATGTGTCAGTGGCAAATATGGTTACGCATACCATGATCCCACTTAAAGGTGATAGGAAACCGCTTTATAGAAACATAGACTTTGACGGCAGATAAGGACTGCTTGGTCCACCTAGTCTGCCCATTTCCCTACCTAGAGGATAAGCTGTAAATCCTATTTAACCAACGGCCTATTTCTTCCTACCCCCACAAAATTGCCTCATGTCCGTCCTTGTGCATTCTTGAATTCTCCCACAGTTTTAGACCCCACAACCTCCTGAGGAAGGATGTTCCATGCATCCACCACCCTCTCTGTGAAAAATACTTTCTCACATTGCCCTGAGCCGTCCAACCTCTATCTTCAAATTGTGTCCCCTTGTTCTTGAACATCTTTTTCTGAAAGATGCTACCCTCTTGGACTTTGTTGATTCCACTGAGGTACTTAAACTTTTCTATCATGTCCTCCCTCTCCTCCTTTCCTCAAGGGTATACATATTAAGCTTATTTAGCCTCTCCTCATATGGCTTCTCTCGAGACCCTGCACCATTTTAGTTGCCTTCCTCTGAACTGCCTCCATCCTGTCTATCTCCTTGTGGAGATGGGGTCTCCAGAACTGGACACAGTACTCAGATGGGGTCTCACCAACTGTCTGTACAGGGGATAACAACTTCCTGTTTTCTGCTGGTGATGCCTCTCCCTATACATCCCAGTATCCCCCAGCCCTCCCTACCACCTTCTCACATTGCTTGCCAACCTTAAGGACAATTGATATGATTACCCCAGGTCCTTTCCATTTTGTTGTTGTTACTACCTCCCCCATTGTGTAATCTTCCCTGGGTTTTTGTTTCCCAGGTGCATTTCTTTGCACTTCTTTGCATTGAATCCAAGCTGCCATACTTGACCATTCCTCCAACCTTGCCAAGTCCCTTTTCATCCTTTCCACACCTCCTTGTGTATCAACCCTGTTGCAGATCTTTGTGTCATCTGCAAAGAGGCATACTTTCCTTCCAGTCCTCTGCAATGTCACTTATAAAGAGATTAAAGAGGACTGACCCAGTACTGAACCCTGCGTGCACCCTACTAGTAACTCTTCTTCAGAGTGGACTCCATTTACAATTACCTTCTGTGTCCTATTGTTCAGCCAATGTTTTACCCAGGCTACAACCCTAGGATCCACTCCAAGACTGGTTAATTGACTACTAATCATTTGTGTGGACTGTGTCAAATGCCTTGCTAAAGTCTAAGTAGGCCATGTCCAAGCCCCTCCCTGGTCTACTACTTTGGTCTACCAGTCAAACAAATCAATTAGATTCGTCTGACATGACCTTCCCCTGTGAATCCATGCTGCCTTGGGTCCCAGCCCCACTGGCCTCTAGGTACTCAACAATTCTTTCCTTCAGAAGTGATTCCATCACTTTCCCTACCACAGAGGTCAAACTGACAGGTCTGTAGTTTCCTGCCTCTGTCTTGCTCCCACTTTGTGAAGGGAATCACATCAGCCTTCTTCCAGTCCTCAGGTACCACACCATCCTCCCATGATTTGTTATAAAAGGTAGTCAGTGGTGTCACTAGTTCTCTGCTTAATTCTTTTAGAATTCTGGGTGAATTCCATCTGGCCCATTGCTTTGTCCACCTTCAGTTTTAGGAGTTCTTCAGAATCCTTTCTTCATGAAGGACTGGGATCAACCCCTCTCCAGAGTGCTTCTGTTAATTGGATTAGGCACCTCCCCACTTCCTCTTTTGTGAATACTGAACAGAAGTATTCATTCAGTATCCTGCTTTTTCACTGGCACTCTCTGCCCACCCACCATCCATTTTATTCAGCCTCACTATCCCTCCCTTTGTCTTTCTACACCCTGATATACCTATAAAAGGTTTTATCCCCTTCTAACCAAGTTGGCTATCTTTCCTCAGTTTGGGCCTTTGCTATTCTGACTACCTCCTGCTTCCTTCTGCCTTAACCGCACAGTTCTCTGTCCTGCTCCTTCTGTGTTTTCTTATACTTCCTAAATGCTATCTTTTTCTCCTAACCTTCACCGCCACTTCTTTTGAGAAACATAGTGGCTTTTTTCTTTTTGATTTGTTTATTTGCTTACACAAAGGCTTGTTGCCTCTGTGATGGCAGTTTTGATATTTCCCCATTGTTGCTCCACCCTTCTTCTAGCCTGTTTGCTAGTACTTTTCTAAGGCACTCTCCATCTCGCCAAAGTCAGCCCTCCTGAAGTCCAGAACCCTCACTTTTGTATGGCTTGACTCTGTAGCTGAGTTTATCATGAACCACACTGTTTGGTGGTCACTTGTTCCCAAATGGCTACCCACTTCTAGATCTGAGATCCTCTCACTGTCCCCATTTGAGAGTATGGGGTCTAAGATTGCTCCCTCATGAGTAGGTTCCAAAACTAGTTGTCTGAGGCATGCCACCTGAAGGGCATAAAGAATGGCCTTGCTTGTGGATGTGGCTGTAGCAAAGGTGCTCAGTTAACATCTGGCATATTGTCCCCCATCAACAGTATCTCCCTTTCTGCCATCCTAAGTATGCCTTCTATCATATCCTTGTCCATTCCTCCCTGACATGGAGGTCTGTTTACAACCCTGTGCGGATTGTGGTGCCATTTCCAGTCTCTAAGGTGACCCACAGTGCCTCCTCTCCTCCCTGTTTACTCTTTTGTTCAGTTGCTTTTATCTCTTCCCTTACATAGAGTGCTACCCCTTCTGCCCTCCCTGTCTCTCCTGTAGGTTGTGTACCCTGGTTTGTTAACATCCCAGTCATGGTTCTCTGTGTACCATGTTTCTGTGACTGCTACTATATCCAGGCATCCCTCTTCCATCAAAGCCACCAGTTTTGGGAGCTTGTTGCCCAGACTATGGGCATTGGTACCATTACCTCCATTTCTTGATGGCCTTCACCCTTTTGCCCCATCCCTGTCCTTATTGTGTTTGTCACTTTCTCCATTTACCCTCGCATCTCCTATTGACATCTCTATGTTGGTGTCTACCTTACTTAGTACCCTTTGATTTTTGGTGGGGGCTACGATTTCCCTGCTCCTTTCCAGTGCCTCCCCTGGCTAGTTTAAATGCTTACCACGAAGTATTTAAACCTATCAGCTAGGATCCTGGTTTCCTCCTGGACAGATGCAGACCATCTATCAGTATAGGCCTGCATCCATCCAGGTGGACCCCAGTCCCCAGTGAAGCTAAATCCCTGAGCTCTACATCAGTTTTTCAACCACTGATTGAATCCCATGGTGTGGAGCACCTTAGTTCATCTGTGCCATAGACAGACAGCACCTCTGAGAAAGTTTCCAAGTGTGCAGTTTGTCTAAGGCCCCTCCCCATCTCCACAAATGCTTCTTGCACTGCTTTGATCCTTTCTAGCCAGGTCATTTGTCCCTAGGTGGACAATGACATCCAGCTCCCTCCCTGTGCAGCTGCTTCTGTGATCCTGAGGATTCACCCCTGCCCCTCCAAGCCATGGCGCCAGGCAGGCACCTTACCCCCTGTTCCCTTCCTCCTCCAGTTCTACCTTCCTAACAATGGAGTCCCCACCAGGAGTTGTTTCCTTCCCATGGGGTCCCATGCCACCCTCCTTGGCTCTCCTTTGTGCAGGTTCCCAGCATCCTCCTTGGTCTCCACTGTGAGTACCTCCATGGAGCAATCACACTTTTCCAGAATGGCATAGAAATTGTGGAGAGGTACAACTGGAGGGATGCACCTCTGTTCCACCACCCTCACCCTCTTTGTGCCCGCTGTGGTCCAACCGCCTCCTCTTCTTGGCAACCTCTGAGGCAACTGCAGTGACTCTAGTGGTCCCTGGGTGGAGAGGAGGTCCCACAAATCCTGGCTTACTCAGCCTGGAGATGAGCAACCTCCTCCCCAGCCCAGAGAAGTGCCTGCAGATGGGACAACACTGCATCCTCCAGAACGCCTTCCGAAGACTGCTGCTCCAGCCACTGCACTGCACCACTCCCATCATGTCTTTTTCTTGCCCCTAACTGTTGTTTGGAATACTTACTGTTTCCTCTGTTTGTTTATTTTCTCTTTTTTCTTTCTTTCTTCCCCATCTTACTTACTGCCTCTGTGCCCTTTTAGCTCCTGATCTTCCTGTTCTAAGACAATAAGTTCCTATAGTTCTCAGTAGTCTCCTTACTTGCTCAGAGTCATACCTCCAGCAGCTAGGGGACGGAGAGCTACTCTTGCCCTTCTAGGATGCGGAGTCTTTGGTGGCTCTGTGATCACTCACTTCCTGCTCCCAAACAGTTCCTGTTGTCAGTTAAATCATGTACCTATAAAAGTAGAACTGGTTTAGGGTGGGGAGGAAGGAGAGCAATATAGTCCCAGTAGAGAAGTTTTAATTATACCAGTAGCTCCTCCTGGTGTTCTGTCTGTTCTCTGGCAGCAGCTATCTAGGGCAGTGCTTAAATCTGGTTTTAACCTGGCTCCTTCTAGCTAAGCCACTCCCCAATACTTTGCAAATCTTTCTACACTTAGTTAATTTCACAGATAACAATCCCTTCTGACACCTGTGACAAGCACCTAGATAAGTACACAGATAACACAGACAGCAGATAACAATTTACTTCAACTACCTCTGATAAACATACTAACTCTGACCATCATGGCGATTTCGACCCAAAGGCACACTCCAACACCTGTCCATCTTTGCAGAGTGAGGGTGGAGTTGGTGTCAGTTCAGTACTTCAGTGCCATTCCTATATTGCATCTGTCTCACTGCTGAACTTCCACTGCTAATGCCAGCAAGCAAACATTCGGCACTGACAAATGCATGTTTTCTTTTCCCTTTTCTGGGATCTCTTTGTTCCCACCCATGTTATGACTCTGCTGTTGCTACATTCTATTAGTTAGGAATGACGGATGTAACCTGTGGGCTGGAGATAGGAGAATTTCTTACTTCTGGACCTCTCTTTTCTCCCAGCGGTGCACCAGTCACTCTGTCCATCCCTTTATGTCTTCAGCTGTGATTGACATTATGAGGGTATTATTTCTATCCATTTCTGGATTATCTACATATGTTAACTCAGTCATCTGGAGAAGATCTTGCACTGGAGCAATGCAGTAGCTCCCTGGGGACGTCACGTGGATGTCTCAGCTTTGATCTCCTGCCTACCACATGCAATGGCCTGAGCTACCCACAAGTAAGGAGTGACAGATGCACCACTAGGAGAAAAGAAATTACCTGAAGGCAAGACATTTTTCTGATTCACACAGCTGGTACAGAAACTGAAATGTTAGAACTTTATGCTGTAGCTGATGTCCTTTCAGCCATATAGCCTGACAGAACACTGGCACATTGTGACAACAATAAAAGTGCTGAACAAGAACAAAAGCTACATAATAGATTTCTAAAATTGCCTTTACCATCTGTTTGTAATTTAGAAACACCAAGCGAATTTACTTAAAGGCTAGTAAAGTTGGAACATTAACAGAATGAGATTCCTTCGAAAACAGCTTGTACAGAACACACTGGTGTGCAACAGGCAGCTCTTCTTTAAAGCAAAAATCATATTAATCTGAGCTGCTGAATGAAAAGAAACTCTGAACATGAAACCACATATCTCTGCCATTTGTAAACTTTGTGTCTAATATATGATGGTGTCTTTTTACCTCTTTTTGAGTGAGTGCAGTGTCCACATTTGAGAAACGAAAGCATGAGGGGGTTCAGTATGTTCGTAACATTTTCAATGGGTTTTATAAGAACTACACTGCAATGATGGGAGCCCATAGAGGATATAGTGGGTTCTTTTATAGCTGGGTGCCTTCCATTCTCTAAAAGAAAAGGTTAAGAACAGGAAAGACTATGCATGATTTAGTTTGCTGCTGTCACCCCAAAAAATTATTAAACGAATGCAAAAAAGGAACAGAGTACACAAAGGATCCAGATACAATCAGCACAACATTTATTGTAATTGGAAGGGCTACAGTACTGAAGTGCAGTTACAACAGTATGAAATGCAGACATCAGGCAGCAGGTGACTGTGACCACCAGCACTCCACGTTCTGAGGATCACTGCGGTTTGTCATTGCACATTATCACAAACGGAACTTTCTAAAACAGTACATTTTGTGCTAATTATGTTTGGACCTTTTGTGCACCATTCCTTTTTCTTGCATTACATCTTCCAGACTCTGCTGCTTTCTGATGTCTTGCCTCTTCCTATGAGTGTGTTCCAAAAGAGGAACACTGACTGATCTGGTCACCAGTTCATGTTGCTTTATTAAAAGGTTGCATTAGCTGCGTCATGATAAACTGTTGGAGTCCTCAAGTTGCATCAGATTTCTATGACGACCAGAGTCACAGGTTGCATCACTTTGTTATGACAGGAGTTCCAGCATTACATTATATTGCCATGGTGATTGGAGTTCTTGGATAAGTACTGCATTATGTAAATGGTTATTGTCTTTCCTCATAGAGATACTGTAGGGTGGCTCTCACATTCTACATCAGAATGGTTCTGACATCAGATTGATTGTACAACATCCTGATGTCAGTGTCATGCATCAATTTCAAAATAAACAACCACTTTTAATAAAATGATCTAGCACAACGAATGTAATACCTGTTAAACTCTTAAAGAAAACTGCCTAAATTGCCCCCGGAAACTGCAACAAACACCTCTGGTTTCATTTACCTTTATTAGTCTCCAAGGCTGTCCTACTCTCTCTGTCCTGATTCAAGCAGGGTAACTCAACTTCTCAATATTTCACATATTACACACTAACATTGTGGACTACTTTGCTATTTAACAGTTGTTCATGGTTACTCACGTTCCTGAAATTGCTTATTATTTACTCTGTACCTTGTTTTGTTTGCTGTTGTACAGTTATGTCATTATCTGCTGCGGTCACTTCCCTGCTGCTTATTTATGTGTGACAATCATATTGTTCCCTGCCCTCTCCCCAGCACTCATCTGAAAATGAGTTGCTGCCAGCTCTGTATGCTTTCCCTGGTTAAACTTTTGAAATAAAGTAATGAAAAATGTTTTTGACTCATAAAACAACTAATTAGCAAGGTTGTTTTGGAAGTGGAGGTTGTCATTTGTGTTGTTTTCCTTTAACTGGGAGTTGAATACTACTTGGATCAGTCTGATTCTTTAGCATTCGCCAATCCATGAATTAGTAAGGGAGCTTCAGCACTGAGCAGATTTTTCCCATTAAATAGCTCGTACACTGCTAGGATTAAATACTAATTTTAAAAGTAGTCAACTGTTGCTCTTCTGTCTGGAGTACTCCTCCGTTTCATATGTGCAAATCAGAAGCTTCTCTGTCTCTCAGTACTGAGTGCGATGTATGGCACATTACTCAACCTGGAGGGTTTTTTTTTTTATTTACTACTCTTTGGTGCCTCCTACGGCTGGCACAATCTGCCCAGTCATGGACCCTTGGCTGTAGCTTCCCATATTAGCCTCCCTCCTGGTACCCCTGGCTTACATCCCAGGGAGGGTTCACAGCACCTAACCTCTGAAAGCTGCCGCAATTGATGGATAGGGCAGGAGTTGGCCTGGGAGCTGATTGCAAATGGGGTGGGCATCATCAAGGCAGTTGGTGGCAGGCTTTTTCCTCCCCTGTGAGTGGGGTGGGAAAGTGCAAAGACACCAGTGTCCATTCCACCAATCAGATCCCTGTTGGTGCTGGTTGCTGTGGTGTCCCCAGCCTCCACGAGGAGTCCCTGAAACACCAGTCACACTCCGCCCTCCCCCAGGAGAAGGAGAGCAGTCCGTGGGACACTCGATCCTTCTACCCTGGATGGCCTCTGATGACCCAGGTCTGTTCCCAAACCCAGGTCACTGGCGCCACAAGCGGAAATCCAACTGCTGTGCCAATGGGCAGCTATTGAACCTGGAGGCTGACATGTCAAGTTCTGTTACTCTTCATACCTCTTCAGCAGCAGTGTGACTTCATTGACTGTAGCATCACAACTAACCATGAATAGTCTATCACATTCTGCCCAGTTGAACACTAGTGATATCACAAGTGAGATCACAATGCTGATGATGTATGAAGGGAATAGTACAATACTTGACATGTCAGCTTCCAGGTAGTGTACTGTTCTTTGTATCGCGCCTAATACATTCAGGTATCAATCTATCTAAATAGCAGAAGGAAAAAGACAAGTGGCTCATTTACATTGGGCATGACTCATGGCTTCCAATATGCCTTCTGAACCTCAAGTACAATAGAGGTGTCCCAAACAGCTCCAGCTTGTGCCTGGGCCCAAATGTACAAAGGCTGGTCCCCAGGCTTTTTCATGTGCCAACATACTGTATCTACTGCAGTGTAAAGCTGTCTGTGATTGGTAAACTGGCAGCCAAGTGCTGATTGATTACTTGGAAGAGCTGCCTGTGCTTGTAGCAAGCCACAGCTGGGAACTGTTTAGGATTTAGCAGCTACCAGCATGACCGCATGTCACACCTAACCTGCTTATTTCAAAATAGAGTCGTTACTGTTGTCATACCCCCTTGGAGTGTCTCCAGTTCTTTGCAAAATCTTTCTTGTACAGTAAAACAGGAAATGTAGTAACTATCAAAAATGCCCATCCGTAAGCAGAACATCAGCAGTAGATGAGTGGACTTCTCCACACAGATGTCCTAACACTCAGGCAGGGTCATGCAAGACATGCATACTCCTTGCTACAGCAAGCAGGGCTTCTGATTTAGCTTTTGACTGGGGAGGGAGGGAGGGCAGGGCACAACACTCTCTCCTGAATGTTTGGGGAAAGCAATACATAGCAAAGAAAAGGTGGGGGCCTGTGTTGAGCACTCAGTTGACTTTGTGTTTACACACAAATCAATCCACAGTCTTTAGACGGAATTTATTATTAAAACCAATAATAATAACATGTATTGACTTTGACAGACTTTTTAAAATTATTATAGTTGAAGTATTATGCTTTTCTAAGGATTTTCCTAGTGTGGAAGTCATTTAAGCAATGCAGTAACATTGCAGAGGGACTGGAAGGAAAAGTATGCCCTTTGCAGATGACACAAAGGCCTGCAACAGGGCTGATACACAAGGAAGTGTGGAAAGGATGAGAAGGGACTTGCAAGGTTGGAGGAATGGTCAGAAGTATGGCAGCTTGGATTCAGTGCAAAGAAGTGCGAGCAATGCACCTGGGAAACAAAAACCAAGTGGAAGATTACACAATGGGGAGGGAGGTAGTAATAACAACAAAAATGGAAAGGGACCTGGGGGTAATCATATCAGATGACCTTAAGGTTGGCAAACAATGTGAGAAGGTGGTAGGGAGGGCTGGGGAGATACTGGGAAGTATAGGGAGAGGCATCACCAGCAGAAAACAGGAAGTTGTTATCCCCTCAGACAGTCAGTTGGTAAGACCCCATCTGAGTACTCATGTCCAGTTCTGGAGACCTCATCTCCACAAGGACAGGATGGAGGCAGTTCAGAGGAGGGCAACTAAAATGGTGCAGGGTCTGCAAGAGAAGCCATATGAGGAGAGACTAAAGGAGCTTAATATGGATACGCTTGATGAAAGGAAGGATGGGGGACATGATAGAAACATTTAAGTACCCTAAGTGGAATCAACAAAGTCCAAGAGGGTAGCATCTTTCAGAAAAGAGATATGCAAGAACAAGGGGACACAATTTGAAGACAGAGGGGGACGGCTCAGGGCAATGTGAGGAAGTATTTTTCACAGAGAGGGTGGTGGACGATGGAACAGCCTTCCTGAGAGTTATGGGTCTAAACTGTGGGAGAATTCAAGAATGCATGGACAGACATAAGGCAATTTTGTGGGGTAGGAAGAATACGCTGTTGATTAAAAAGGATCTGCAGCTTATCCTCTAGGTAGGGAATGGGCAGACTAGGTGGGCCAAGCAGTCCTTATCTGCCAAAGACTATGTTTCTATGAGTGTCCTTGCCACTTTGTGGTGCATAGTTTTTTATGTGAGAAATATTTAGTAACAGGTTTTTTGCTGTGTTTATCAGTGATAAGGGTTATTTACTTGGGCTCAGGCAGTGTCTGGCTCTTCCGATACCGCCTCCCATTGTTGGCAGCTTTGGTTCTTGCCCTCACCTTAGATTAGGACTCCAAATGTTTTATAGAGTTGGTGCTCCTTGTTAGCCTCACTAGCTTTTGAGGTGCATTTTGTGAAGCTCGGCTGGTTGATCCCAAGCATGTTTTCACACCTTTTGCTAATGGGACTAATGGCCATCTATGTCCCTACTTAATGGCACACAGGCACTTGCCGCACTCCTTGAAGCATGTGTGTTCACAGGTTAGAGCATGTGCACAACTTGATTCCTGGCCTCATTTTGTCTTTGACAGTCCACATCACCTTCTAGTCTATCTTTGAGGTCTCCTCAATGCCGTGGGAGCACTCCGATTTCATATACTGTTTCTCCCGTCCAGATTCAAGGCAACATGCTGCCATACCCCAGATCGGCTTGGGAGCTTCTTTTCAATTGGGATCAGGTTCTGTGGTCCTATTCTGCATCGGACAGCTAGTTTGTACAGCACAAGGTGCACATTGCTTTGTAAAGAGTGCTGGGTCCTAATTTCACAGAAAGGGCATTTTGCTTATCAAGACTTCCGGGTGAGGGCCACACTTTAGGGAAGGAGCACATTGCAGATTGGATTGCTTTATTTGATTTCAACACAGAGCTGTAGGGTCCTCAGCAAACCACTAGAGGTATAGTTTTGGTTATTGTAGTGGGGAAAGAAACAAGAACAGCAAGCCCTCACACACAGCAGTACTCTGCAATGCAGGTTCCAAGACAAGACGTACCAAAACAAAAGACTATATACCTATACTCAAGAGTCAGGGTAAAAAATTAAGTTTTATGAGTGCAGATATATAGCCCTCCATGCAAAAAAGCCCATGTATATTCAGAGCCACTGCTGCTGTATCACTGATGAAGGACTACTGGCTCGAATGTGCATGGGCTTTACATGGAGGGCTCCACATTTGTGCTTTAAATGAAACTTCATTTTTTACACTGATCTAAGTGCAAATATCTTTTGTTTTGGTATTGTGCTATAATATAATGAGACAGGCAGTGCTTATAGGTGAAATTTCCTAGCATTTCCTTTTTGTGGCCCCATGGCTATCAGGAGGTCCACCTCTTTCAAAAAAGTAAAACGTGTAGGAGGACAATGAGATAGTCTCCGTCTGGCTCATTTTGTCCATTCTGTACTACAGAGGCCAGTATCATTTTACAGTCCCAAAACCACAGAACCCTGGTGATGTGGGGAAGGTAAGTCAGGAACAGGCAAGAGCAGTGGTAAACTAGAGTTACACAGATCTGTCCCGAACATTTCAAATGAAATTTTTCAGTTGGAGGAGCTGCAGTCTCCTTCAATGAGCCCTGAGGTGGAGCCCATGCATGTGGGTCCTCAGAAGGCTTCCCAGAAGGCTTAGAACAGGATAAGGATGTGTTGCAGGAGGAACAGGAGGGTGAGGACCATGACTGGTCTGAACTAAAATCCAACAAGCATTTGTCAATGTCAAATGTTGATTGCTTTGCTCTGCTGAGCTTGCTTAGTTCCCTCCTCACCAGCTCATTCTGTTTCTCCCAGCGCTGCAGGCTGCCCTTTGTACTGGGCCCTGCCTGTGTTGGTGCCTGTGTCTGCCCAGAAAGCATCTGCAGCAGTCCCGACAGAGCCCGCTGAGCTCAGTCACTCCCTCTCTCACTTGCTCAATCCTAATCTGTCCCAAACACTGATTTATGAAAGCGACTGCAGTATTCTGCACCAGAAACATGAAGGCACATTTCGGCAGGATTTGAAAAATGACAAAATGAAAGAAAGCTCAGGCTGCGCTGGCGAGGGGATGCAGCTTACAAATAGACGGCCAGCCAAAAACAATAAACAGTGTAAGAAATTGCAGGCTCCACAGAACAACTCAGAAAACCAGAAAACAATGGATTTAAACAACTATTATTGTATTTAGAATTTCCACCTTGTGAGAACCCCTAGCGCCTCAGCTTAGTGCCTTCAAGGGGGCCTAGGGACTCACAAGGTGGAAATTTAAACACAACAATAGTTGTTTAAATCCATTGTTTTGGGTTTTTATTTAGTTGTTCTATGGAGTGCTGCAATTTTTACATTGTAAAAATGACAGCTGTACTTTTCATAAGGAGGTATGAAAAATGCCAGTGTTAAAAATCGGCATGAAAATATTACAATTTGCAGTTACAAGGGTGCGTGGAAACTGCACAATGCTTGCTCGTCACAGTCATTTTATGGAGTTTCATCACAAAATTTTCAACATAGGCATTTTAGCACCTCTGCTCCTGAACAGTGTCACTGTGATTTTTGTAATGCATCCCAAACACTGATTTCCACAGTGCCCGCGCTTATTCGGTGCCGGAAGTGTGAAAACACATTTTGGCCAGGATGTGAAAATGAAAGCTGCACTGTTCATAAGGAGGTGTGGAACGATGGCAATGCTGAATCTCTGGAGTGAAAGTATTGCAAATTGGCAAAGTTATGAGCATTGCTGGAAACTGCACAACGCATGCTTGTAACATAGTCATTTTATGGACTTTCGTCACCAAATTTTCAACATAGGCATTTTATGACCTCTGCTAATGAACAGTATCACTGTGATTTTCATAATGTGTCCCAAACACTGATTTCCCACAGCGACTGTGCTATTCTGCACTACAAGCGCGAAACACATTTCAGCCAGGATGGAAAATTACAGCTGTACTGTTCATAAGGAGGAGCAGGAAAATGGCAATGTTGAAAATCTGGAGGAAATATTCAAAATTTAGTGAGTTATTTAGCAAGTGAAAGTAACCGCGTAACAGTCATTTCTTGATTTTTACATAAATTTGGAACATAGTGTTTTGAGAGCCCACCATGAACACTGGCACTGTCATTTCATTATCGATCCTGAAAGATGATTCCGCAGTGACAGCAAAATCATCTTTCAGGGCTGAATAATGCCATGACAGTGCCTGAATTCATGAGGACGGGTCCCAAAACCCCATGTTGAAAATTGGGTGGCAAAATTCAAAAATGCCTGAGATATGCATCAAAGTTGAAAAACCTATTAGTGCCATTATACAGCTTACTAGCATTTCCTCAGTTCAGGTCTGCTTTGAAGAGTGCAGACATGTTCCCAGTCCATCAAGATCGTCACCGACTGCAGGAAGTATGGATTGAGGGGGATGTGGGGAGGTAGGATGTGCAGAGGGTGGGCGAGTTGTGGAGGGGCAGGGAACAGCGAGGGACCGCTTTCTTTTTCAGAGGTACTACAAACAAAGAAAACATTTCAGGACTTTTTTTTTTTTACAGGACCTTTGCATGCTGGGGTGGCTCCCAGCATGCCAACACAGTATTTTGTTGGGGCAGTCTCTAGCCTGATGGGGATTGGAGCGCTCATTGGCACAAAAGGGGTGCAAGAGCCGAGGGGATTGGCAACCCTCGCACAACTGCAGTGCATGTTTGGGGAATTATGCCAACGGAGAGTAGGCTCCCATCGGCAAATAATACTTATGGGGGACATAATGCTGATCGAGTGGGGCCCCGTCGGCAACATGAACATTACTGTTACAGCCACTGAAGCCGACAGGGATTGGAGCCCCATTGGCAAATTATACTTTGTGGGACATAATGCCAATGGGAGGGCTCTATCGGCAACATGAACATTACGGTTACGCCATTGAAGCCGATGGGGATTGGGGCCCCTTGGCACACAAACACTGGGGGGGGGCACATGCTGCGAGGGGATTGGGCACCACTCGGCATGGTGAAGCTCATTGACATTGTTTGGAACACGGGCGGCAAGCAGCCGCCATGTTCATACAAACAATATCACAGCACCAAGGTTCCACCCAGCAATGACAGGTCGCTCCCTCGTGCAGCGAATGGCTTACGCTGCAATGACAAGGTGGCCCCTGATTGCAGCAGCTGAAACCTTACAAGGTTGTGGCACGCTGGTTAAACTAGTGTCAGCAGCAGTATGCCACTCCATTGGTGAATGCGGCCAAGCTTCCAAAGGCTGTGGGGTACTGGCACACAACAGTGCCGTGCCTCCACAGCCTGCTTCTGCAGCAAGTTGCCACAGTATGTTTCTTATGCATGCATGCAATCAACATAAAAGCAGAAATTAATAGTGGAAGACAGCATTGGTTTGGAAAAATCCACAGCTGTTGGATGATGGAGACATTCTTCCATGAAGATGAATGGCTTGGCCAAGCCCAGTCAGCATCCATCCCTTTCTTTGATTCACAGTTTACCTCTTATCTGGTCTTGAGACTTGCAGAGCTCTGAACCTGTTGAAGTCCAACTGGTGTTCCTCTAAGTGAAACCAGTTCTGTCGATTGTGGGAAGTGCACCAAATTGCTTCCCATGTTTCTCTGCATCATGCACCAGCAAATCAACCAGGCATGGTTTGAGGTAGACATGAAGAGATCTTTCGGCTAGAGTAGAGCGAGTTCCTATCTCTTCCAGGAGGATATGCTGAAAGATGGGAGTGCCCACCGAGTTCAGATGTGTCAGTGGCAAATATGGTTACGCATACCATGATCCCACTTAAAGGTGATAGGAAACCGCTTTTATACCTCCAGGTGCTCTCCAGTTGTTCTTTATTGGCTACCCAGTATTCTGATATGTTTTAACCATTTTTGTTGAATTAATAATCTAATTGTGTCGCTTTTGTAACTCACCTGAATCCCTCTCTGCTCAGCAGTTGTTGCTCTGTCTTTCATACTTCCTGAACATTCTGTGACATAACAAACTCCCTTCCAGGCCATTCAGACTAATAGCATTGAGTTTCTAATGCCATCAAATGTCTTAGAGATCTAAAATCAAGAGCAGTAGCTGGTGAGGAGAGTGGAACCCAGTGTAGATCTCAGGACACCCTAAAGCTAGATTATTTTTTATTGAAAAAATCATCAAACATATCAGAATACATAACTAGCATGGAAAAGGAAGATGTAAGGGCGTTAACTATGTAAAGATCATTTCCTATCTCCTTTAAGGGATCTGAGCCACTCTCCAGTGCTAATGGCGAATAGATGCCACATACCGCAGAAGTTTCACAGAGGTGAGGGCAGGCATCAGGGTTAATTACGCTACCTTTTAGTTTTAGGGCTCTTCGTGAATGGGTGATGTTCCTCTCAGAGGGTTTGCCAGAGGACTCCATGGTGGCAAAATTGCTTCCTGATTGAAATGGAGACTTCCTTTTGGGGATGCAGTGCTAGGCAATCTGCAACTCTGCGCGTGATACTCCATCGCCAGTGTTTCAGCTGTGAGAGGAGTGTGGCTGCAGCACTGGGTCACAGATCACGCCTAAGTCAAACTTGTTGGGTATGCCATTTTCGAACAAGTTACTGTTTGGCCCTAAGTTAGAGGGAGTGCTGAACAAGGTTTTAAGATAAGAAGGGCCAGTTGCCAGTTTCATGGGGCAACAAGGGTACTCCTAATCCTCTTAGGGTAGAGGATTCAGGCGGCCCACATCCACTCAAAGATAGTTTTGGTCCTTTTGAAGGTACTGGAAACAAAGGAAACAGGTTCCTTCTCCAGCTCCCATTACAGTCAGAATCATAGTTCCTTCTCCTGTAGGTACACAGAAGGAGTTGGCAAGAAAGACAAATTTTAGCATGAGGGTCCACGGCCCATCTTGTTCCTCCAGCCCTCTGGGGCACTTAAAGTTTTTGTAGAAAGATGAGCCCAGACTATGTCAGACTCTTGAGGTCCGGAAATTGTGTCCCAAAGTTCAGGGCCAAATTTACCATAATGCAAAGTACGCTAGTAGGTAGGGACTCAAGTTCTTGGGGCTCCAACAGGACCAAGGCCAGCTGTAATATAGACTATGAATGTGAATGAAGCAGCATACAGCATGATGCTTTTTTTTGACTGGCAGACAGGGAGCCAGGTCAGTGACATCACAGGTGCAACACATGTTTGGGCTAGCCACCATGTGGCACTATCATTCTTGTTCAATCACTCGCACCACACACAGCCAAACTGTTACCTACCCCCACCAGCCTTCACAATTCAGCTTATGTATACCCAAACAAGGATGGGAGATGGACGACTCAGTGTGTAGTAGGCAGTGCCACAATTTGAGTGCCTTTTAAGACTCAGGTCATCCAGTCATGAGGTTATTGTCATCTCATATTGAGCTGGCCAGACCTGAAATGGATGGTCTCCGCTTTAGCAGCAGTGGTCAGGTGTGTAATTGTGTAGTGCAAACTATCTGCTAGTGCCTAGATACATAGATACATAGACAGTGTCGGCAGATAAGGGCCTATGGCCCACCTAGTCTGCCCATTTGAGTTTGTAACTTCAGTTTATGTTTTCCTAGAACTCTGTTGCCCTTACCCCTGACCTTCAGAATTCCTTTATGTCTATCCCATGCATTCTAAATCCTGTGATTGTTTCAGCCCTCACCACTTCCTCAGGCAGGGTGTTCCACTTGTCCACCACCCATTCTGTAAAGAAATTCTTCCTCACATTTCCTCTGAATTGTCCTCCTCCAACTTCATCCCATGCCCTAGTCCTGGAACATCTTTACTTAAAATAGTGTATTCTGCACCCTGTTTCTCCCTGTAAGATACTTGTATGTCTCTATCATGTATAAGTTTAAATGAACAAATTCACTTTGAGATGCCAGGGATTGAACCCGGACCATACATGCAAAGCATGCGCTTACCACTGAGCTACATCCCCATGGTTCTAGTAGAGAGTAGAGAGAAGTAGACTGCTTGGTTGGTGTGTGTGTGTAGTAGACTGCTTGGCTGGTGTGTTATGTGTAGTAGACTGCTTGGCTGATGTGTTGTGTGTAGTAGACTGCTTGGTTGGTGTGCTATGTGTGTAGTACACTGCTTGGCTGGTGTTGTGTGTGCTGCCTAGTACTGAGTACCAACCAGTGTGGATGGGTGATGCTGGTGGTGACTGCTGAGGCAGCACAGGCAACAGACAGGAGTGTGGTGTGACTGTTAAGAGGGCCAAGGAGGTAGGTCTGACCATGCGTACATTATCAGGCCCTCGCTTAGAGACAGTACACTCTGTCTGATCATTCAGCTGAGGCCAGGAGCAGGACCTTGATCAGGCAGCTGAGCCTGAGGGTTGGGACAGGAGCCTGAGCCTCTCTTTGATTGAGTCTGCTCGTGATTCTGAGGAGACAGTGTTAGAGACAGAGTCAGTAAGAAGAACCACATCCATCTTTGCATGCCACCACAGGCTGTTGAAGCGGATGGGGTTTGAGGAGCTAGCAGGTCCTCTCTCTGTGCTGTCTGAGTGTGTCCAAATTGTCCAGCTAACCTAGTGTGGTAGGGAGGTTGGAGGTCAGATGAAGCAGGCCAGGTCAGAGCTAGAGGGTCCCTCCTACTAAGCAGAAGTTGGAAGTTCTTCTTAGTTGGAGGGAACTAGAGTTATGGACAAAATTCAAACTATCAGTCACACAGATCATGCCAGGCCTAGCAGCAGCAGCTAAAGAGTGGTTTGAGACCAGGCTGTTAAGGTCACTGTTCAATGTCTTGAGCAGTACAAGTCAGGTAGGGAGGCACAGCATGCTGCACCAGTAGGCTGCAACATGGCACTGCATAGTTTGCCAAATCACCAGGAGCGGACACTACATCTGGGGAGCCTCAGCCTGCCTAGGATTCATCCTGTCCATCAGCAGCAGTGGAAAAAACTTATTTAACTTTCATTATTAATGCACTATTTTTAACAGTCAACTCTGATTCCGAATGAAATAATTGGCTTCTTCAAGTAGGTGTCAGATTGCAGTTTATAGCTGTTAGTTTCACAGCCCACAGATAAAAGCATTTGTCAATGCCGAATGTTTGCTTACTGGCATTGGCAGTGGTAGTGTAGAAGTTACAGAGCTGCGTAATAGGAATGGCAGTGAAGTACTGAACTAAAGCCAACCCCACCACCACCCTGCAGAGAGTGACAGGCATTGGGGTGTGCATTTGGGTCGTCAGGCATAACGGCCATGCCATTTCACCACACCCCACTCTGCAGAGACTGACAAGTGTGACGTGTTCCTTGGGGTCTTTGGCCCTTATACGCACCCCATTTCATTAGGAAATACAGTGAGATGGGTGCGATATAGGAGAATGGGGTGAAGTTTAAATAAGAGTCCAAGGCATACCTCAATGCTTCTCAGTGACTGCAGGGGTGTGGAATGGTATGAGCATCACAGGCAAGAATCCCAAGTCACACCCCTGATTCCTGTCATTCTCTATAGGGTGGGCGATTTAGTTGAAAAGTCGAATACCCCAGGCATTCGCTGGTATTTTAACTCCAAATCTTCAACATGTTTGTTTTGTGACCCCACCTCATGAACGGGGAATATCAGTTTGGTAGCCGAAAGCTGCTTATGCACAGTGACTATGGATTTAGCACCACAGGTGCAAAAATATTCTGAACAGGCTGTAAAAAATGACAGCTGTACTCTTTCATGGGGAGGTGTAAAATGGCTATGTTGCAAATGTGTAGTAAGTATTTAAAAAATGGTGAAGTCACGGCTGACATAGAAACTGTGCAACGCACACCCGCTATATAAGTAGGTTGAAGCTATTTTATAGCAGATTGTCAACTCAGGCATTTTGGTGCCTCCGATCATGAACAGTGTCACTGTGATTTTCTTTATCTGTGCCGAACAATGATTTCCCACAGCGACCACGCATCTCTGCACTGAAAGTGTGAAAACACACTCCGGCCATGTTGTGAAAAATGGCAGCTGTACTGTTCATAAGGAAGTGCTGAAAATGCCACTAGTGAAAATCTGACTGAAAATATTACAAAGTCATGAACTAACGAGGATGCGTGAAACTGCACAATGCTCACTCGTAACACAGTCATTTATGGACTTTTGTCACCAAATTTTCAACATAGCCATTTTAAGACCTCTGCTCATGAACAGTGTAACTGTTGATTTTCTTAATCTGTCCTAAACATTGCTTTCGCACCAACAGCACCATTATGCGCTACATGTGCGATAACACATTTGGGTGACATATGAAAAATTGCAGCTGTACTGTTCATAAGGAAGTTTAATAAATGGACATGTTGAAAATCTAGAGTGAAAATATTAAATTTGCAAACTTATGAGCATGGGAACTGTGCAACGACATTCATAAAACAGTCATTTTTAGGATTTCATCAATTTTCAACATTGCCATTTTAAGATCTCTGCTCATGAACAGTGACACTGTGATTTTCTTAATGTGTCCCATACACTGAGTTCGCGACAACGACTGCGCCATTGTGCGCTCATGGGCGGAAACACATTTTGGGTGAGATATGAAAATGACAGCTGTACTACTCATAAGAAGGTGTGGAAAATGGCAATGTTGAAAATCTGGAGTGGAAATATTGAAATTGAAACCTATGGAGCGCGGTGAGGAACTCGCGCAACGACGTCAGAAACAGTCATTTTTAGGAATTTTTTCACAAATTTTCAACATAGCCATTTCAAGACCTCTGCTCATGAACAGTGTCACTGTGATTTTTCTTAATTTGTCCTGGTACATTGATTTCAAGACACCGATCAGCGCCATTCTTAGCTACAAGGGTAAAACATTTTGGGTGAGATGAAAATGACAGCTGTACTACTCATAAGACAGTGTGGTGAAATGGCAATGTTGAAAATCTGAGTAAAAATATTGAAATTTCTGAACTTACGAGCTCGTAGGATCTGCAACGACGCCAGTTAACAGTCATTTTGGAAGGCTTAATAATTTCTAACATGGTTGGTCTCTTCTCATGAATGATGTCACTGTCATTGTGGTGATTCAGTCCTGAAGGGTGATTTCGCAGTCACCGCGTAGTCACGCGCCAAATCACCCTTCGAGCCCGAATAACGCCATGACAGTGACATCATTCATGAGAAGGGTCCCAAAACCCCATGTTGAAAATTTGGTGCAAAATTCCCAAAATGCCGAGATATGCATAAAGTTGAACCCTCCTATCTAGCCCATTATACAGCTTACCGCATTTCCTCAGTTCGCGGTCGGCTTTGAAGAGTGCAGGCGTGTTCCCGGTCCACCAAGATCGTCGCGCGGTGTGGGGAGTCCGGAGGTGGGGTGGTGGGGGTGTGGGGAGGCTGCGCGCAGGGTGGGTGCGGGTTGTGGAGGGGGTTCAGAGACGCGTCAGCGGGACCGCTTTTGTTTTACAGGTTAAAATAAAAAACTTCATGGGACTACTTTGCCATGCTGGGGTGGGCTCCCACGTGGCACAACGACTTTGGAACAGTTTCAGCCGACGGGGATTGGGCACCCTGGCCGTGGCAACATGATGGGATTGCCACGCTGGGGTGGGCCTCAGCGTGGCATCAACTATTGGGAGGAGGGGAGGAGACAGACGCAGTTCAGCCGATGGGGATTGGGCACCCGTCGGCCTATACGCTGTGTGCGGGGGCGCAGACTGCGGCATGGGAGCTGCGCGTGAGCAGCTTCATCGCTGCTCACCTGCCGTAGCTTCCTTTCAATCAGAGGCACTGCATTTTGAGCCGTGGTCATAGACAGCTCCAAATGCATTGGTTACAGGTCGCGCCTGCCAGCACAGTGCCTGGAATTGGAGGAGGAGGTGACACCTAAATCTCGATGAAGGCATTATGTTTCTTGCACATGCAAGCAAACATAAAAATGTTGATGGCCAAGTTTTGTTTAATACACATAAAAAATGTTGTAGGACGGAGTAGCAAGGGAGGTACTCAGGGGTCATGGTGGATGAAGTATAATCATATGGAACATAAAAATCAAATTGTATGCAGGGGATAATAAAAGTAAAACTCAAAACACACTGACAGAGTGTGTGAAATAAATCAATGAGCAGTTGACATGCATGTATTAGCATTTATTAGGCACTGTGTCCTTGTGTAGTGTTGGCTAAGAGGCTATCTATTTAATGACTGCTGGTGGCTGTTACTTATTTAAAATGTATGTAAGTGTGTTTGACCATATTTGTTGGTGTGGTAGATGTAAATGTTATAGTGCAGCAATGCCATTAACTTAACACCAGACTTGGTGCGTGGTTCTGTGTGTGGTGTTTTAATGGCTTATTAATTGACTGCTGCATTACCCGGAGCCACTGTTGCAAGCAGGCTAGCTATAGTGTAGGTCACGGCCCTGACTGGCTGTTGCCTATCCTGGTGCTGAAAGTGTGGACTGAGATGTCAGGACAATTGTGGGGGCATGGTTACTACTGTGCATATGGCCCATGACAATTTAAATCCAGCCCTGCCAAGATTATGCAATAGAATTCTGTACCATGCCCTCAGGAAGGTGATGGTCCCCACTGCCAAAGGATCAGGTGAAAGGAACCGGTAGAACAAATCCTGACCAGCCTGCTCCAGATAGGGGCTATTTTTCCAGTTCCCCCCCATCGGAGAGGGAGAAGGGGTTCTACTTGATTACTCAATCTACTTCATAGTTCCAAAATAATCTGGCGGTGGGGGTTCTGTCCATTTCTGGATCTTCAGAGCATGAACAAGTTCATTCAGAAGACGAAATTCAAGATGAAATTCCTCAGATCCATCTTACGGCAGTCCACTTCAGGGATTATATGTCTTCCACAGATCTCTCAGATGCATATCTCTACTTTTTCTGTTCCTGTGGTTTGTGATACAGAACCAGCACTTCCAGTATTAGGATCTCCCTTCAGACTGGCATCAGCACTGAGGGTTTCTCAAAGGTATTGATACAGCAGTAGTGGTGGTCTTGCTCAGACAAGAGGGATACCATGTTTACCCCTATCTGGATAGTCTCCTAATCAAAGCCCCTTCAGAGCAAGTGGTGAGGCAGTCAGTATCGAGGACTGTATGGGTCCTAGAGCAACACAGATGGATGGTCAACAAGGAGAAGAGTTCACTGATTCCATCTCAGAGACTGGAACACTTGGGTGCTTACTTCAGATGGGCTTGACAGAGTTCTCCTATACCAGCCCAGAGTGGAGGTTCTCCAATGGGACATTCTATTCCTATGGTCCCGAGGCTTGCTTTGCACACAGGTGTTTGCACACCTGGGCCTAATGATGGCAGCAACAGAGCTGATACTGTGGGCATGGCTCAACATGCAGCCACTCCAGTCTCACCTCCTGGCCTTCTGGTCACCAGCATCAAATAAGTATCATGCACTGATTTGGTGTCCTCCTCTTCAGAGATACCTGGGCTTGTTGGAAAACCCAGAACATTTGATGCAGGGATCCCTGCTGTCCCAGGAGCGAGTGCTGACAACAAATGTCACCTGCAGGGCTAGGGAACTGTTCTGGATCAGTAATAGTAAGTAGTAGTAGAAAAGCATTATTTTTATACAGGATATGGTGGAAAATCACATCATTAGGACTGAAGTCCTTTATACAAGATGGTCCTGTTTTGTATAAATACAGAATACCCTAGAAACAGGAAATGTGACAGCCATGCGAACTGGGGTTGTCTACAGGCCTCCAAACCAGGGGAGGACATAGACATGTTACTGTTAGAAGATATACAAAACATGACAGCTAAAGGGGAGGTTCTGATAATGGGAGACTTCAACATGCCAGATACAGATTGTCAATATCAGCAGGAACATCTGCCAGAACTAGACACATGGTGGATTCCTGCAGGGGGTGGCCTCAAACAATAGGTACAACAACTAACAAGAAACAGGGCTATCCTAGATCTAGTACTGACTAACAGGGAAGGGATCAGCAATCTCCAGGTAGAAGGTCACCTGGGGCCAGTGACCATCACATGGTATGGTTCAGTTTGGCCACTAGAACTAAATCATCCCATTCCAAGGCATAAATAAGGGACTTCAGAGGAACTGACTTTGATAAGATGGCCAACAGAGTTAAGCTAGCCCTGGCAAGAAGAATACAGATGAGGGGCTACAGGCAAGTGGGCAAGCATTATGGATGCAATACTTTAAGCAACATCCCATTGTGTTAGAGAGAAAAGGAAGTGCAAACGAAGAAGGAAACCACTTTGGTTCTCAAAATGTAGTAGAAAAGGTCAGAGCCAAAAGGCTGGCCTTCAGGAAATATAAGAGAACGAGCAGGATGAAGATAGGTAGGCATACCAAACTTTCTAAGGGAAGCAGGAAGTCAAGGCAGGCAAAGGCCCAAACCGATGAAACACTAGCAGAAACAGTAAAAGAAGGTGACAAGACTTTCTGTAGATACATTAGTGAAAAGAAAAATGTCCAGATGGGGTATTGCTAAGATCAAAGGGGATAAGAGGGGCATGTGAGGAGGAGGACCATGTAAAAGCATCTATCCTAAATAGATACTTCTGCTCAGCATTTACTGAAGAGAAGGTAGTGCAGGACCCTGTGCTCGGTACCATGGACACAGGGGAGGGAGGTGCACTAGTCCCTTCACAAAAGAAAGGGTCCTACAAGAGCTGATAAGCTCAGGGTAGACAAAGCAATGGGACCTGATGGCGCACATCCCAGGGTACTAAAGGAGCTAAGGGTGGAACTAGCAGAGCCATTATTAGAACTGTTTAGTGAGACTCTGAGCACATGAGAGGTCCCAGAAGACTGGAGAAGGGCTCATGTGATCCTGCTCCACTAGAGTGGTAGCAGGGAGGAGGCAGGGAACTACAGACCAGTCAGTCTTACCTCAGTAGTGGGCAAGATTATGGAGGCACTCCTTAGGAAAGGATAGTGCAACACCTGGAATCCATAGGAGCACAGGATCCAAGACAGCATGGGTTTACAACAGGAAGGTCCTGTCAAACTAATCTCATAGATTTCTTTGACTGGGTAACCAGAGTGCAGGACCAAGGGGAGCAGTTGATGTTGCCTACCTTGACTTCAGCAAAGCTTTCAATACTGTTCTACATAGAAGATTGATTAATAAGCTGGGTAGGTTAGGAGTGTCAGAAGTTGGTCAACTGGGTGGCAAACTGGTTGACGGGCAGAAAACAGAGAGTGATGGTAAACGGTATACAGTCAGAAGAGATGCAAGTTACTAGTGGGTACCCTCAGGGATCAGTCTGGGGCCAGTCCTCTTCAATATCTTCATCAGTGAAATTGCAGATGGACGGAGAATAAGGTTTGTCTGTTTGTAGATGACACCAAGATCTGCAACAGAGTAGATGATCCAAATGGGTGTGCAGAATGAGAAGAGATCTGGATAAACTGGCAAATGGTTGGAAGAGTGGCAACTGGGGTTTAATACAAAGAAGTGCAAGATCATGCACATAGGGAAGAGAAACCCTGAAGTCACCTATAGGCTGGGAGGTGAGTTGCTGACAATCACAAGGGAAGAAAGAGACTAGGGCATCATCATCACAGATGACCTGAAATCATCCAAGTAGACCACTAAAGCAGTAGGTAAGGCTAGGGGATGTTTGGGTGTATTAGTAGGGGTATCACAAGTCGTAAGAGGGAGGTAATAATCCTCTCACATGACACTAGTTAGGTCCCATCTGGAGTACTGTGTGCAGTACTGGAGGCCACACCTTCACAAGGACATTAACAAATTGAGGCAGTCCAGAGAAGGGCAACCAAAATGGTACAGGACTGCATCAGAAAACATATAAGGACAGATTAACGGAGCATAATATGTATACCAAGAGCAAAGGAGGAGAGAGGTGATATGATTGAAACATTCAAACACCATAAAAGCATTAACAAGGTGAAAGAGTCTAACATGTTTCAATGTAAGAAAAATAGCAGGACAAGAAGACACAGCTTATGTATTAGAGGAGGCCGATTAAGGGGTAATGTGAGGAATTTCATTTCACAGAAAGGGTGGTGGACGCTTAGAATGGCCTATTTCAAGAAGTGGTGGATATGAATACAGTTCAGGGCTTCAAACAGGCATGGATAGGCATAAGGGAGCAATACAGATGAGTATGAGCAGATAGGCCATTGACAGAGCAAAGGCTGATGGCACATTCATAAGGTAGAAAAGAAATGGGCAGACTGGATGGTCCTTGCGGTCCTTATCTGCCGTCAACTTCTATGTTTTTATGTAAAATAACTACAAAATAGTGAATACAAACAATCAGCAGAGACATAATGCGCAGGTAATATTAACTAACTAACCATTGCACATACATCCTGTCCTAAGTTCATGTTTCAAATCATTCATGAATAGTTTAATACTGACATTTTCTGTTTCTTTTGTTTTGTTTATTGAGTTCCAAATTTCAAATGTAATAGCAGCAAAAGACATTCTACAGTACTTAACATTTTCCAGTTCAGACAGTCTGGAGTCCAGAGGAATGAAGCCTGTGGAGCAATGTTTTGGAGATGATGGCAAGTTTCTGGCCATTCTCCACTTTCAGGAACAGGTCAGGTTCCAAGCGGTGATGGTGCAACCAGACAATGCTGTGACGGTGGCCTCACATAAACAATCAAGAAGACACAAAAGCAGAAGTATGCTTCAAAAAGCCCAAAAGTGCTTTAGAGAGTGAAGTTAAATCTTTCTGTCAGCCGTGCATCTGGCAGAGGATCTAAACATTGAGGCAAACTAACTAAGCTGAAAAATATTCCATCTGGGGAGTAGTCCCTGCATCCAGAAGTGTTTGGCACGCTGTTTTGTCAGTTCAGGACTCTCAGCTAGATCTCTCTGCATCAAGGGAAAATGCTCAGGTCCCCAGGTTTTCAGTCTCTTTTGATGCCCACAGACAGAAGCAGTAGACGACTTTTGCAGATGGGAATTTCAGGGCAGCATACCTGTTTCTTCCACTACTGCTAATTGCAAAGGTGCTGCAACAGGTCAAGTAGTCAAAGGAAGCTTCCTGCTGATAGCTCTGAGTGGCCAGGAAGACCATGGTCCTCAGATCTGATAAATCTCACAGTCATAGCCATTTATTTTAACGTCTGCACCTGTTTCCCAGCCAAGATTTAATCAATTCTACTAACCTTGGATTAAAATTATTACTTATCATTTTCTTTATTAGTTCAGCATGGGAACTTTATCAGAGGTTTTGCTAAGATCCAGGAAAAGCACACCCACTGGCTTTTTAGTCAGGTGCCTAACTTGGCATTACCAAAAAGCCCATCAAATTTGTTGCACACGACTCTACCCTGCCTAAACCCATGCTACGCTTCTCCATACGTTGTTCTCATCCATGTTGATTCTATCTCTCAAACTTTTTAAAGAGTTTCCTCAGCACCAAATTCAAGTTCACAGGCCTGTGATTAGTTTTATCCTCTTTTTCCTTCTCCTTAGTATACACATACATGTGATATCTCCTCTGCAGAAGACTCCTTTTTTGACTGAACTCCCTCTCCCTCCCAGAAACAAAATCTCCTGCTTAAGTAAAATTATGTCCAAAATATCCATTCATGTTTGTTTTTGGCAGATAGACACATAAAAGTAAATTAGTGATGAACAGTGTAAGTAATAACATTGTACAACTAGTTGTTGATTCATTTTAGTGCTTATTCTTGACAAAATGAAATATATTAAATGCTTTTATTCTTATTTTTGATGCCATATAAGGACAAACTCATGATGTTACAGCATCTCCTACTACTAGGCCAATCTCCCTACTAATTTGACCCAAATCTCCTCTTAAGCAAGTTGGACATATCACATGTATGTATACATTTTCTTGCTTTTCTCTTTTCACTAGTGTTTCTGAAGAAAGTCTTAGCCCCTTCAGTGACCTGTTTGGTGATCCTTTCTCCTGTCTGCACGCTTGCTCCCTTAATCTGCATTACTAGCAGGCCTCCCTATCCCTTGCCTCTCTTCTACATTCACAAACTCTCAACTATGGGCTTCATCTGCTGACCAAACCCCTCTTACATACCTAGGTGCAAACCAATATGGGTACTCATACCTTCTTTACACGCCACTTATGTACTGGAATTCCATACCTCAAACTTTACGTCAAGCTCCCACCCATGCTAGTTTTAAGAACTTCACCGAGATCACCTGTGTACTGCTAACCCCTGCACTTGCTTTCATCCCTTTAGATAAAGTTACCAACTTTCCAAGGTCTAAAACTGGGACGGTCCATCCTGATCATGACACCCCCCACCATGTCACTCCCACAGGCACTGCCGCAGACAATGCCTCACACAATCAATTAAATTTTGCTGCTTGCTCTGGCCATGCCACCCCACAGTAACACAAGTAGCAAACATCCAGATTAAAACAATACATCATTCCGCTGCAAGTTCCAAATCATGATGTACAGAAAGTTCATTAGAAGCAAACCTGCATTAAATTGTGATCAGACATTTGAGCAGCATGTAGTGCTCCTCTTGACAGTCCCATCCAACCCGCTTAACTCACCTCATTTGTTGAGCAAACTTTACTTCAGTGACTCCCACCACCACACCAGATTGTTTTCATACACTTCCTTACAGCTGATCAGGTTCGGGTATCTTAGTTCACTGCTGCTGGTCTCTTTCTGTTTGGAGTCCCTCTCAGCTACTGGCAGGCAGGCGTCCACATGTGCTTGTTTGCACTACTACTCAGTCTAATCTAACAGGAAGGAACATGCTTTACTGTGCTTCCAGTGACGTGCTTTATGTACAACACAGGCGTAAGGGTTGAAGTTGCAAACTGCTGTCTAGCCCGAGTAGCGCCACAGTGGTGCTGAAATAACTGTCACCATGGATTAGCAGCTAGCAAAAAAAAAAAGGGACAAACTGGGACAGTAAGCAAAAACCAGGACAAAAGTGACATTTGGCAAAACTTGGGGACACTGGGACATGCTGCCTAAAATAGGACTGTCCTGGGAAAATAGGGACAGTTGGTAACTTTAGCCTTAGATCATCTGTTCTCCCTGCCCTCTTTTAAATTTTGGAAATCTAGCTCTTATCACCTCGTCCATTTCTCTTAAATCCTCTTACATGTTTCCTCTCTTCGTCTGTTTCCCACCCCCTTTTTGTTCTCTCCTCCTCTTTTACCACAATTGGCACTTATTGTACTTGTCTGTGTATATTATTTCTCTCACATTGTTTGATTGTACTGTTATTCTGTCTAAAAGTATTTGACGGTGTCATACCAAACAATGTTTTTACACCTAAGTTTGAATGTTTGTGAAATCCTTCCAAACTGTGTTACATTTTCCATGTGCTGCGTCACATGTATCCTCATGTATTTCAAACTGTATCCTCCCGGTCGTGTTTGAAAATAGGTATGCCTATGCCTAGTGTACCCACCCGTTACCAAAAGCAAATAAATAAATAAATAATAAACAAATAATCTCCTAGCCCGCTTCCTTCTACATTGTGAACTAATCAGTACAAGAGAAAGTTAGATTACTTGTAACCACAGGGGAGGATATGGATGGTGAAGTGTGGGAGGGACTTTATGACTGGTTCTGTATAAGACATGTATTGCTTCTGTGACCTGGTGTCTCAGGCTGGTGAACAGTGAGGGAATGGAAAAACAAAGTAAAAACATTGCCAGTCTAGTGCAGCCATGGGGAGGATATAGCTGGGCGAGTGTGGGAGGGACTTTATGACTGGTTTTGTATAAGGCATGTATTGCTTGTGTGACCTGGTGTCTCAAGCTGGCTTCAGTGAGGGAATGGTAAAACAGAGTAAAAACATTACCAGTCTAGTGCAGCCACATGGAGGATATGGATGGTGGAGTGTGGGAGGCGTTGTGACTGGTTCTGTGTAAGGCATGTTTGTGTGTGTGACCTGGTGTGTCTCAAGCTGGCATCAGTGAGGGAATGGTAAAACAGAGTAAAAACATTACCAGTCTAGTGCAGCCACAGGGAGGATATGGATGGTGGAGTGTGGGAGGGCGTTAGACTGGCTCTGTATAAGGCATGTATTGCTTGTGTGACCTGGTGTCTCAAGCTGGTGTCAGTGAGGGAATGGTAAAACAGAAAAAACATTAAAAGTCTAGTGCAGCCACGGGGGCGGTATGGATGGTGGAGTGTGGGAGGGACTTTGTGACTGGTTCTGTGTAAGGTATGTATTGTGTGTGAGACCTGGTGTCTCACGTTGGTGTCAGTGAGGGAACGGTAAATACATTGCCAGTGTACTGCAACCACATGGGGGATATGGATGGTGGAGTGTGGGAGGGACTTTGTGACTGGTTTTGTATAAGGCATGTATTGTGTGTGTGACCTGGTGTCTCAGGCTGGTGTCAGTGAGGTGTGGGGGTGGGATAGTAAAAACAAGTAAAACATTGCCAGTCTAGTGCAACCACAGGGGAGATATGGATAGTGGAGTGTGGGAGGGACTTGTGACTGGTTCTGTATAAGGCATGTATTGTGTGTGTGACCTGGCCTCACGTTGGTGTCAGTGAGGGAATGGTAAAACAAAGTAAAAACATTGCCAGTTTAGTGCAGCCATGGGGAGGAATACAGCTGGCACAGTGTGGGAGGGACTTGTGACTGGTTCTGTATAAGACATGTATTGCTTGTGTGACCTGGTGTCTCAAGCTGGCGTCAGTGAGGGAAAGGTAAAACTGAGTAAAACATTACCAGTCTAGTGCAGCCACAGGAGGATATGGATGGTGGAGTGTGGGAGGGCGTTGTGACTGGCTCTGTATAAGGCATGTATTGTGTGTGAGACCTGGTGTCTCAAGCTGGTATCAGTGAGGGAATGGTAAAACAGAGTAAAAACATTACCAGTCTAGTGCAGCCATGGGGGGATGGATGGTGGAGTGGGAGGACTTTGTCACTGGTTCTATATAAGGCATGTATTGTTTGTGTGACCTGGTGTCTCAAGCTGGTGTCAGTGAGGAGAATGGTAAAACAGAGTAAAAACATTACCAGTCTAGTGCAGCCACAGGGAGGATATGGATGGTGGAGTGTGGGAGGGCGCGTGGACTCGCTCTGTATAAGGCATGTATTGTGTGTGTGACCTGGTGTCTCAAGCTGGCCAGTGAGGCGAATGGTAAAACAGAGTAAAAACATTATCAGTCTAGTGCAGCCACAGGGAGGATATGGATGGTGGAGTGTGGGAGGGCGTTGGACTGGCTCTGTATAAGGCATGTATTGTGTTTGTGACCTGGTGTCTCAAGCTGGTGTCAGTGAGGGAATGGTAAAACAGAGTAAAAACATTACCAGTCTAGTGCAGCCACATGGAGGATATGGATGGTGGAGTGTGGGAGGGCGTGTGACTGGTTCTGTATAAGGCATGTTTGTGTGTGTGACCTGGTGTCTCAAGCTGGCGTCAGTGAGGCGAATGGTAAAACTAAGTAAAAACATTACCAGTCTAGTGCAGCCATGGGGGGGGTATGGATGGTGGGGTGGGAGGGCGTTGTCACTGGTTCTATATAAGGCATGTATGTGTGTGTGACCTGGTGTCTCAAGCTGGCGTCAGTGAGGGAATGGTAAAACAAAGTAAAACATTACCAGTCTAGTGCAGCCATGGGGGGTATGGATGGTGGAGGTGGGAGGGACTTTGTCACTGGTTCTATATAAGGCATGTATTGCTTGTGTGACCTGGTGTCTCAAGTTGGTGTCAGTAAGGGAATGGTAAAACAAAGAAAAACATTCCCAGTCTAGTGCAGCCATGGGGAGGATATAGCTGGCAGTGTGGGAGGGACTTGTGACTGGTTCTATAAAGGCATGTATTGCTTGTGTGACCTAGTGTCTCAAGCTGGTGTCAGTGAGGGAATGGTAAAACAGAGTAAAACATTACCAGTCTAGTGCAGCCACATGGAGGATATGGATGGTGGAGTGTGGGAGGGGCGGTGTGACTGGTTCTGTATAAGGCATGTATGTGTGTGTGACCTGGTGTCTCAGGCTGGCGCCAGTGAGGCGAATGGTAAAACAGAGTAAAACATTACCAGTCTAGTGCAGCCACGGGGGGATATAGCTGGCGGAGTGTGGGAGGGCTTTGTGACTGGTTCTGTATAAGGCATGTATTGTGTGTGTGACCTGGTGTCTCAAGTTGGCATCAGTGGAGGTGGTAAAATGGAGTAAAACATTACCAGTCTAGTGCAACCACAGGGGATATGGATGGTGGAGTGTGGGAGGGACTTTGTGACTGGTTCTGTATAAGGCATGTATTGCGTGTGTGACCTGGTGTTTCAAGCTGGCGTCAGTGAGGGAATGGTAAAACAAAGTAAAAACTTCCCAGTCTAGTTCAGCCATGGGGGATATGGATGGTGGAGTGTGAGGGACTTTGTGACTGGTTCTGTATAAGGCATGTATTGTGTGTGTGACCTGGTGTCTCAACTGGTGTCAGTGAGGGAATGGTAAAACAAAGTAAAAACATTGCCAGTCTAGTGCAGCCATGGGGAGGATATGGCTGGTGGAGTGTGGGAGGGACTTTATGACTGGTTTTGTATAAGGCATGTATTGCTTGTGTGACCTGGTGTCTCAGGCTGGCTTCAGTGAGGGGAATGGTAAAACAGAGTAAAAACATTACCAGTCTAGTGCAGCCACATGGAGGATATGGATGGTGGATGGGAGGGCGTGTGACTGGTTCTGTGTAAGGCATGTATTGGTGGTGACCTGGTGTCTCAAGCTGGCATCAGTGAGGGGAATGGTAAAACAGAGTAAAAACATTACCAGTCTAGTGCAGCCACAGGGAGGATATGGATGGTGGAGGTGGAGGGCTGTGTGACTGGCTCTGTATAAGGCATGTATTGCTTGTGTGACCTGGTGTCTCAAGTTGGTGTCAGTGAGGGAATGGTAAAAACAGAATAAAACATTAAAAGTCTAGTGCAGCCACGGGGCGGGATGGATGGTGGAGTGTGGGAGGGACTTTGTGACTGGTTCTGTGTAAGGTATGTATTGTGTGTGAGACCTGGTGTCTCACGTTGGTGTCAGTGAGGGAGCAGGTAAATACATTGCCAGTGTACTGCAACCACATGGGGGATATGGATGGTGGTGTGGGAGGGACTTTGTGACTGGTTTTGTATAAGGCATGTATTGTGTGTGTGACCTGGTGTCTCAGGCTGGTGTCAGTGAGGTGTGGGGGTGGGATAGTAAAACAAAGTAAAAACATTGCCAGTCTAGTGCAACCACAGGGAGATATGGATAGTGGAGTGTGGGAGGGACTTTGTGACTGGTTCTGTATAAGGCATGTATTGTGTGTGTGACCTGGCGCTCACGTTGGTGTCAGTGAGGGAATGGTAAAACAAAGTAAAAACATTGCCAGTTTAGTGCAGCCATGGGGAGGAATACAGCTGGCACAGTGTGGGAGGGACTTTGTGACTGGTTCTGTATAAGACATGTATTGCTTGTGTGACCTGGTGTCTCAAGCTGGCGTCAGTGAGGGAAAGGTAAAACTGAGTAAAAACATTACCAGTCTAGTGCAGCCAGGGAGGATATGGATGGTGGAGTGTGGGAGGCGTTGTGACTGGCTCTGTATAAGGCATGTATTGTGTGTGAGACCTGGTGTCTCAAGCTGGTATCAGTGAGGGAATGGTAAAACAGAGTAAAAACATTACCAGTCTAGTGCAGCCATGGGGGGGTATGGATGGTGGAGTGTGGGAGGACTTTGTCACTGGTTCTATATAAGGCATGTATTGTTTGTGTGACCTGGTGTCTCAAGCTGGTGTCAGTGAGGAGAATGGTAAAACAGAGTAAAAACATTACCAGTCTAGTGCAGCCACAGGGAGGATATGGATGGTGGAGTGTGGGAGGGCGTTGTGACTCGTTCTGTATAAGGCATGTATGTGTGTGTGACCTGGTGTCTCAAGCTGGCCAGTGAGGCGAATGGTAAAAACAGAGTAAAAACATTATCAGTCTAGTGCAGCCACAGGGAGGATATGGATGGTGGAGTGTGGGAGGCGTTGGACTGGCTCTGTATAAGGCATGTATTGTGTTTGTGACCTGGTGTCTCAAGCTGGTGTCAGTGAGGGAATGGTAAAACAGAGTAAAAACATTACCAGTCTAGTGCAGCCACATGGAGGATATGGATGGTGGAGTGTGGGAGGGCGTGTGACTGGTTCTGTATAAGGCATGTTTTGTGTGTGTGACCTGGTGTCTCAAGCTGGCGTCAGTGAGGCGAATGGTAAAACTAAGTAAAACATTACCAGTCTAGTGCAGCCATGGGGGGGGTATGGATGGTGGAGGTGGGAGGGCGTTGTCACTGGTTCTATATAAGGCATGTATTGTGTGTGTGACCTGGTGTCTCAAGCTGGCGTCAGTGAGGGAATGGTAAAAAAGTAAAACATTACCAGTCTAGTGCAGCCATGGGGGGTATGGATGGTGGAGTGTGGGAGGACTTTGTCACTGGTTCTATATAAGGCATGTATTGCTTGTGTGACCTGGTGTCTCAAGTTGGTGTCAGTAAGGGAATGGTAAAACAAAGAAAAACATTCCCAGTCTAGTGCAGCCATGGGGAGGATATAGCTGGCGCGTGTGGGAGGGACTTTGTGACTGGTTCTATATAAGGCATGTATTGCTTGTGTGACCTAGTGTCTCAAGCTGGTGTCAGTGAGGGAATGGTAAAACAGAGTAAAACATTACCAGTCTAGTGCAGCCACATGGAGGATATGGATGGTGGAGTGTGGGAGGGGCGGTGTGACTGGTTCTGTATAAGGCATGTATTGTGTGTGTGACCTGGTGTCTCAGGCTGGCGCCAGTGAGGCGAATGGTAAAACAGAGTAAAAACATTACCAGTCTAGTGCAGCCACGGGGGATATAGCTGGCGAGTGTGGGAGGGACTTTGTGACCTTTGTGACTGGTTCTGTATAAGGCATGTATTGTGTGCGAGACCTGGTGTCTCAGGTTGGCATCAGTGGAGGTAAAATGGAGTAAAACATTACCAGTCTAGTGCAACCACAGGGGATATGGATGGTGGAGTGTGGGAGGGACTTTGTGACTGGTTCTGTATAAGGCATGTATTGCGTGTGTGACCTGGTGTTTCAAGCTGGCGTCAGTGAGGGAATGGTAAAACAAAGTAAAAACATTCCCAGTCTAGTACAGCCATGGGGGGATATGGATGGTGGAGTGTGAGGGACTTTGTGACTGGTTCTGTATAAGGCAAGTATTGTGTGTATGACCTGGTGTCTCAAACTGGAGTCAGTGAGGGAATGGTAAAAACAAAGCAAAAACATTCCCAGTCTAGTGCAGCCATGGGTGGGGGGATATGGATGGTGGAGTGTGGGAGGGACTTTGTGACTGGTTCTGTATAAGGCATGTATTGTGTGTGTGACCTGGTGTCTCAGGCTGGCGTCAGTGAGAGGAATGGTAAAAACAACGTAAAAACATTGCCAGTCTAGTGCAGCCACGGGGAGGGATATACCTGGTGCAGTGTTGGAGGACTTTGTGACTGGTTCTGTATAAGGCATGTATTGTGTGTGTGTGACCTGGTGTCTCAGGCTGGCATTAGTGAGGGAATGGTAAAAACAAAGTAAAAACATTGCCAGTCTAGTGCAACCACAGGTGGGGATATAGCTGGCGCAGTGTTGGAGGGACTTTGTGACTGGTTCTGTATAAGGCATGTTGTGTGTGTGACCTGGTGTCTCATGTTGGTGTCAGTGGGGGAAATGGTAAAAACAGAGTAAAAGCATTGCCAGTCTAGTGGGGTGCTGCACTGGCATTCTTGGGCCCCACAATGCCACTAGGGTGACCTGCAGCTGATGATTGTTCTGAGAGGGGCACCCTGAAGACTCAGCTGCAGGATGAAAACTCATGGGACAATTTAAGCACTACAGATAGGTGATGCTAAGGGCTGGAAGGTTATTTGAAGGGCAGAGGAAGGCTCAGACTGGTAGAAGAATAAATAATAAATAATGATACCTCAACAGTATTTGGGTGGGTTGTCTTTTTTAACCACACTGGAGGGTGATACTGTACAGCACTTCTGCAAACTCAGTTGCTATTACACATAGGAAATGATCTCACAAGTTAAAAATGAAATGAAAATGAAACAAGATTCATACTGCAATGTAACTTGGAATACATTCACAGTCACATGCCTTTTGCTATCAGTGTTTAAGTATCTATCTCATGTCAGCAGCTTAAAACAATCATATTGCATGTTTTCTCTGTGCCATTATATAAACAGTCCTGAGTATTATGGCTGCCTGTCATTGTTTTGAGGGTCAAGGAAATTATAAGGCACTGTCTAAGCACACCATCTGGCCTGCCAAGACTAGGCAAGGATCTGATTTGAAGAAGTGGGTATGGCTAGCCTCATGACTGACCTTGACCTAGCCTAATTGTTGAATATCATGTGGCTTAACAAGCTCTACTTTTCTGGTCTACTGCACTCCAGATGTTTGCCTTTAGACCTCTTCAAGGATTAATCAGAGGAAGACAAACATCCTGAAAAAAATTCAGTGGCCTATAGAACAGGAAAGAGAAGGATGGAATGAATCAGGAAGCAAGTTAAAAACGAAGGAAGCCACTTTCCTTAAAATATTAGAAAAAAGAAGGTATATACAGAAATAGCAGCTGAGTTATGTTTGTCAGAACTATTTAGAGCAAAGCAAATATTTGTTCAGTTAAGCAACTGTATTTGTATCTTAAAATGCCTTGTGCATCTGAGATTTCAAAATGCTTTTCTGCTCTTGCTAAATGCAGGTTGTCTGTTATCTATGTGAATTAAAATTTATATCGTGGGTCTAAAGATGGAGTTAAGTCCACCCCTGAGTCTTATCATGTCCATGCCCAAAAGAAGATGTCCAATTCCATGAGATGGAGTGACAATTGCAGATTAGGCATGAGAGGAAAAGGATTGGGGTAATTCCAGGTTACATGGGCAAGGAAGAATTTTATTTCTGTTTGCTGTCGTTTTTAATTCTTGATCAAATTCAGTGCCAAGAACATACTGTATGAACAATAAACTACATCTAAAATAGACTGAGGGCCAACAACTAGCAGTATAGCCATATTTCTTTCTTTCTTTCTTTCTTTCTTTCTTTCTTTCTTTCTTTCTTTCTTCTTCTCTCTTTCTTTCTTTCTTTCTCTCTCTTCCTTCCTTTCTTCCTTCCTCCTCCCTTCTTCCTACCTCAATTTATTAATTTATTGATTTACCTTCCTCAATTTATAATTTACTGATTTATTTAAATATTTGCTGCCTAGAATCACTTCATGAGATGCAACGTTTTTGTTTTAATGAGTGTCCAGGGGTGACAACAGGAATGCACTTACTTGTTACATCAAGCACACATTAAGGTATGAATACACAACAATTAATTAAAAGCGATAAGGATACAAGGTAGCTAGTACAGTGGAATCATGAATGTGCTGTCCAGGTTTTGCCTGGGCTCCAGCTCATGGATGCTGATTTGGAATTATCTCACCCATTTATTTGGGTGGCTGCAAATACAACAAGCACATTGCAAGGTGTTGTTTAGTTTGTAATGTTAGTTGAGTTACACGTGGGCAGTAATAGAGTGACTGTGTCTGTGAAAAATGTTTTTTAAACTGTTTGGGAGGCTAAAGCAAGCTTTTGGGCTCTGTGTCTTACGCTGCAATGGACACGCAGTTATGATGCTGGACAGTCTGCATAAGTCTTGACAATGAGGCAAGAGCTAATGGCATGCTGGGTTCCTTTACCACCCAGTTGACTGGGGTACAGTCGAAAACTGGGAATGTCTTAATGACACTCTGGGCCTCAAGCCAGGGCTTGTGATCTACTACATAGCTAATATAAGGAGGCGTGTGGGTCTGGCTCAGTGGCACAGCAGCTTTCACGCTGTGCTGTTGGTGTAGTGACCCAGGTCTGTGTGTGCACCCTGGATTCCCATGCTGTGACTAGCTTGTTAGGTGCATCACAGAGCTAAGGTGTTTGACTCCTGGGAGAAGGAGAGCACAGGCCACCCAACATTCATGATACCACCACCCCAACACTGGCCGACCAAGTAATTGCATTGGCAATAGCTTTGAATGCAGTTACTCACCCACCCTACCAGATGCTGGAAGGTTGCACAGTGGCAGCTGCGGTCAGCAGGGTGGGGGACTGGGGAACCAAAAGGCAAACATAAAGGACAAAAGAATACAAAGAGAGAGGGAACTTGGGTCAAGATTAGAAAATTTAAACAGTACCACTTGGGCCTACATTTTATGCCTTATTAAACTGCCAGAAGCCAAGGTCAGTGCAAATGGATACAGTCACAAACATTTTCTTAAGACATGGCTACTATGTATATTAATGATTTCAAATAACCTGACTCTGAGAGTAGATGGGACTCCCAGAGTTATGACACTGAACTTGTACTTCTAACTCCCTGAGAACACTGATGACAGTAGCTGTCAGTGTTAGAAGCTGTGTTTCATGGGGCTTAATGACAGAAGAAGTATCATATTGGAGAGTTCTCAAGTCTTGGCAGTCTAATGTGAGCATCTCAACTCACCAAACTTGCTTAGGAGTTTTATGAGGTCCAAAAGCACCATCAGGAAGAAACTGGACATTACCTTCCATACAGTATGTTGTAATTGCAAGGCTTAAGGTCTTGTGAGAGAATGCACTTATTTGTTCTTGAAATGGAATGATGCGGTCAAGTTTGCCCAAATAGCTGGAACTGGAAAGGCAATGCAGTTGGGGTGAAGATTTGGGCATCTTGAAATCTTAACATATGTAATTTATTTTCTGTATTTTACAATTTGTCCTCTATTTTTGCTCTGATATGAGGCAAATCTGGACAGGCTACTTAACAAAATGAACAACCATAATATTGCATGAGTGCAGAGGATGACAAGGTGGCCCACTAGTGCAGAGAACTTCAGATACTGCATACACTATTGCACAGAACTTCAGATACTGCATGGTAGCCCACTACACTCATACACTAGTGCACAGAACTTCAGATACTGCATGGCAGCCCACTACACTCACACACTAGTGCACAGAACTTCAGATACTGCATGGCAGCCCTACACTCATACATTAATGCACAGAACTTCAGACACTGCATGGTGGCCTTCCACACTCATACATTAGTGCACAGAACTTCAGATACTGCATTGGGGACCACCACATTTATGTACTTGGGAGAACCTCAGATACTGCACGTTAGTTCCAAACACATTTGCATTATTGCAGACAATTTCAAATTTTGCAAACTAGCTCACCACAGTTGTGCACTAGTGCAGGGAGCCTCAGATACTATGGAAATTGTGGCAGCTGGCTCACCATATATGCTTGATACTCCAGGCAGTAGTGCACGAACTTCACCTACTACCAGTTGACCCATCACTCAAGTGCATTAGTGCAGAGAGCCTCAGATGCTGCAAGCAGGCTCACTGACCTCATGCACAGGTGCACAAAAAGATCAGGTTACTTACAGTAATAGTAAATCAAGAGACTCTTCATATCTCTTCTAGAGAATTTCCTCCATAGTGTCAGTCATATAGAACTGTAAGCCACTGGTGTCAGGACAACTCAGAAACTTTTGCCTAGCTAGGGTAACCCAAAATGACATACATTGTTAGCGCCTATATAACGTGGGTGACCTCATTGCTCCTCAATTTCCCGCCAGAGACAAACTCAAAATTGTACAATTCGATGAAACAAGAGACCAAAACTTCAACCATGCTGTTAGAGAGGCGGGGAATAGATAGAGACACCACTGAGGGGTATTTTATATTGCAGTTATTTTACTAGGTAAGCAATATGGAGAATCATACAAGTCTCATTTACAGATGGGACCTGAGGAGGAATTGGAGTACAGGTCAGGGAAGAAGAAATAGGAGAACAAGGTAACATAAATAAACTTTGGCAACTTTGCACAAAATAAAACTTGTTTTTGCACTGGAAACCTGTTCTGTGCTTTTGTGTGGTGAGGTATCGCAGTGCAAACTTCGGTGGTTAAGAATTAACATAAATTACACAGTAGAAAAAATTGTAGCAATGCATGTATCAGAACAACAGGCTAAAGTTATTTTAGATGGCAAGCTGTTCCAGATTTTGGGCAGCCTAAAACAGATTGCCATTTGCCCAGATTACTTTTATGCTGGGGATTTGAAACCTTTTGTCCAATTGGAATCTTAGCAAGTAAGAATGGTTAGAGGCAAGTTAAATAGCTTGCAGAGGTAATCTGGCAGTTTACTGTACCAGCTCAGGATTCTACACCTAGGAGGGCCATGTGACTTAGTCTCCTGAGTTCCTAACCTAACCAGCCAAGCTTTGCATGCATAATACAGTACATGGGGGTACACACTTAGAGACAAATCATAGGTATAGTAGAGTAATTCCAGGCTAGAGGACTTTTGTCCTTAGCTGCCAATATATCAGCCATAAGCATAATATCTATTTTCTTGCAAAATTGTCAAGCCTTGTTTTAAACTCATTCATAGTAGGGCTTGCAGTACCACTTCCCTGGTAGTGAATTCCAAAAGGATACAACCCTTTGACTAGACCATTTTGTCATTTAATGGAGTGACAGTTTTGCCCTTGAGCTATAAAGTATGAGCATGTGTTATATATCTATTCCCTGAGTTCTAGGCCTAAGCTTTCCCCTAACTCATCATTTGTTAATGCCCTGTGCAATAGACACATATCTCCTCATTGCCTTCTGTACTCCAGTGAGTACATATCAGACTCCCTCAATCTGACCTCATAACTAATGCCCTTCTGATTTTTTATTATTTGTCTTGCTCTCCTCTCATACTCTCTCAATCATCTGGATTTCTGATTTCTTACGGTGACCAAACTTGGGCACAGTACTCCAAGCTGAGTCCAATCAGGGGCACATACAATGGCACAATAACTCCTCTCTCCCTACTAGAAATATGTCTGATTATGCAATTCAACACGCTGCTAGCTTGTTTGACAGTTGTTTGACAGTGGGACTTAAACTGAAGACAGTTAGGTATGGTTATTCCCAAGTCCCTTTCCTCCGAGATAATCTTTAGAGAACAGCCATTGAATGTATAATCTGCATCTGGATTACTTTTACCTAAGTGCATTATATAAACAATCAAGTCTAGAGAGAGACACTCTGGGGGCTGTGGAATAAGTGACATCTTCACAGTCCGAGTTGGTAATAACATTTAATCAATTATCGTTTTCTAGCATTTAGGCAAACACTGCCTTATAGCCTATTAGTGCACCTAATTTAGTAAAACATTTTTAACAACTGAGTTAATATGTTATGTGTGGATAACGTTGGTTCCTAGTCAAGCATAAGTTCCATACTGTATATCTGAGATTAAATACATTTTCTAGTACAGCATCATCACAATTTTAATAAGTAGTGGGGATGATACTGTATTCTAAGCCAGTGTTTAGAGCCAAACAGTATCACCACCATTCTGTTGTAGTTGAACATAGGCTGGTTTGAGATACACCAGTTTTGGATATTTGTCACATCTCTTCACAGTTTCTGCTGAATAACAGATGAACATGGATGAGCAGTGTACAGAACAGTATTATCTGCATACATATGAATGCTGCAGTAGTTTACACTACCTACACTGGAGGGAGATAGGTCTCAAAAATAAGTAAGAGGAGTGGGCCAAGCTCAGACCCTCGAGGAACTGCAATAACAATAGGGAGGAGGAGGCAGAGATTTCCTTTTCAGTCTGAACAGCTTGTGTCCGATTATATAGCTAAGACTTGAACCAACTAAGGAAGGTACCAACAACACCCAAATACTGTATCTTAGCTAATTTGATGGAGTGCTTTACAGTATCAAATGCTTTGCAAAGTCAATGAAGACAGCACCAGAGCCAGACTGGAATCCACGCTGGTAGTAATGTGATCAGTAACTCTAAGGAGTGAAATGGTAGTGTACTGACTTGTGCAGAAACCTGATTGATAGTAGGTGAAAAAATTATAGAAAGCAGAAGACCAAATGTACTACACCCAGCAGGTCTACAATGGTGTTCTACCTGGAATACAGAAGGGGGTAGGTGGGAAGAAAACTATGGCTTTATGGAGGTGATTCTCTAGAAAATCTACTGTTACTGATAAGTAAGTGAATCATTTTCTTTGAGTACATCTCATTTCAATGAAACCACACACTACTGAACAATTCCCAAGCTGTTAGATACTACATAGTAGGAGAAAGGCCAGATAGGGAGAATATTCAGTTCCCAAGACAGGAGGTCTTGAAAGAGATCAGGGCTAAAGTCAGTCCATGTATGGGAAACCAGATCCAAACTGCAATGTGTAGAGAAATATGGATCCGACTCCCAAGTGGCAGCAGAGCATAGTTAGCCACTGGAATGGAGCAGAAGCAAGCCCTGGAAGCAGCCATACTTCACCTGGGCTTCACCTCCCTGGATCACCCTCAAACTACTGGCCTGTTTCAGGGCGTGATCGGTCCTGGAGAAAACCCAAATCTACTAAACATCCAAGCGACTCGCCAAGTACAAAATGCTATACAATTCTTGCACCTTGATTGTGTGCCAGGGCTTTCTGGGGATGAAATCCATCGCCTGCAGCTCGTGCAGAACATAGCAGTACAATTGTTAACTGGGGTTTCTCGAGTATCCCATATTACCCCCGTGATGCGCGATCTGCACTGGCTGCTGATTAGGTGGTGGATCACCTTTAAAGTTAGTTTACTGACTTACAAAGCCCTACGGGCTGGGCCCAGACTACTTGAAAGAGCTTCTTGTCCCTTACCACCTGGTGCGACAGTTGTGGTCGGCTGACGAGGGATTGCTAGAGATTCTGAAGATGTCTCTAAAATCCTCTGGGGCCTGTGCATTTATGCACGTGGCCCCAACCCTTGGAATTCTGTACCCTGTCAGCTTCAGGAGTACACAACTGTGGAGGGGTTTAAACAGGCATTGAAAACCTTTTATGGAGTCTTGCCTATGATAGCTTCATATAATTCTGATTCCTTGCTATTTACTTTATCTGTATGTTACTTATTTATTATTATGTATTGTCTCATATAACTGTTTTATCTTTTGTAGCGCCTTGATGTCCCGAAGGCACTTATGTGAATAAAATTTATTATTATTATTATTAAAGCTACTAGGTTGGCTAAGTCTGATTATTTCAACTCCTCATTCCTGACTAACACAAACTCTCCATCTAAATTCTGGAGGGTAGTTCATGCCCTGTTCTCTCCCCTCTCACCCTATCACTCCAGTTCTCAAAATAAATAACTCCCTAGTTTCCGACCCTGGCTCCATGCCCAATGAATTTAATGCCTACTACACCTCATGGCCATGTCTCTTCTAAATTCCTTCTCCCCATTGCCACCTACTAACTTCAGCCATTTGCCTCAGCCAGTGTCTACCCCTCCCATTTTCCTTTCCTACTGTCTCCTCTGATGAAGCTCTTAATGCTGTCCTATCCTCAACCCCTCTAAAGGCTCCTCACCAGATGAGCTCGATCCTAAATTCCTACCTTTCTTCTCCTGCAATTGCTTATCCTATCTCCCTATTCCTGAACCTGTCCTTTATTTCGTTGAGTACCTAATCCTGGAAACACGCATGTAGTCCTTCCTCTCCCAAGCTTGGTGACACATCCACTCCCTGGCAACTATCGCCCATTCCCTCCTCCTACCCTTGCTAACCTTTAAGAACATTTAGTTCTCTCAACTATCATCCTTTCTCTCTGATTCCTCCTTCTTCACCCCCTTCTAATCTGGTTTTGTAAGAACAGCTCAACAACCACCTCCCTCCTGAGGCTTACTGACTCAATCCTTTCAGGGATGGATGATGGCCTTATCACCTTGGCCATCTTTGTCGACCTAGCCAAAGCTTTCACACTGTTTCCCAACCCCTGCTTCTTGATTCACTCTTCTCAGCTGGCCTTGCTCCATCAGCAACCAACTGGTTTAAATCCTACCTCATTGCCAGTCAGTGAGAATCCTTGATTCCATCTCCCTCCACTCCCCATCAACACTGATGTCTCTCAGGACTCAGTGCTTGGTCCCTCCTTTCTCAATTTTCCTTAATGACCTTCCCACAGCCTGCTCATCCTCTTCTGTCCACATGTACGCTGATGATACTGTTTTGTACAGTTCCGGCAAAACCCTGCTGCTGTGCAAACCAGCTTACAGCATGATTTCAACCAAGTTCAGCTCTGGTTTGCTTCTCACCAGCTTTTTCTAAATGCCAAGAAGACAGTCTCAATGACCTTTGGCACCAAGCAGAGACTTTCTAGGCTCCCGGCCCTACCCACCTTCCACACCCTAGATGGGACCATCCTGGAGGACACCTCTTCATTTAGATATCTGGGAGTTTGGCTGGACCGCTCCTCAACTTCTCTGTGCATATCAATGCTATCCTGAAGAAACTGCACCACAAGTTTGGTGCTCTGTGCAGAATCATAGCTGCAGCCCGTGACTGCGAGGCACGGAAATGTCCAGAAGATGATACTCCCCATCTTTGACTACCGTGGCGTAGTCTATGGTGCTGCTCCCAAATCTTCCCTGACCCAGTTGGACACTCACTTTAACTCCTTCTGCCTCTTTGTTATCGACTCCCCTTCCTGCTCCCACCACTGTGAACTCTATCACTCTCTAACCTTCCTTCCACTGTCTCACAGATGCATCTCTCACTGTGCCAAACTAACCTCTAAATTCTGGTTCGGGGCTCCCTCCTATCTCATCCTCTCTCTCCACTCCACCTCCCCACCCCACTCTCTCAGATCAAATGACACCCGCACCTTGTAGCGGTCCCGCGCCACTCCACCCTCATTGGTCTGACTGGTTTTGCCCATCGTTTCCCTAAAATCTGTAATTCCCTCCCCCAAAATACAACACTCCTCCTCCAACTACTCCCTTACCTCTGCCCTACACAATTACCTTTCCCTCAGCTGTTCCTGCTTTACCCAACCTTAATACCTATCCCCAGTTTCTGCCTTCCTACCATGACCCTCCCACCCGGCTGGGTTCTCAACATCCTGAAGGGGAAATCATGAAAATGCTACCCTTTCTTCTCATATTCAGTTCTTGCCTCTCTCTCCCCTCCACCTGCCCTTCTGGGTCACCAGTGTCAACTTAACCCCATCCTTTTACTCCCAACAGCAGTTACGTGCATACCTTGAGCCTGCACCTGGTACACTCATGCACTATAAATGGTTCTATCGCATTATTACTGTTTTGTCCATTCATATGTTCTTTTGTATGATTTTGGACCTGTATTGTAATTTACCCAATGTTCCACTACTGGTTTATTGTACAATACTTTGTGTTCCAATTATTGCACAATCTTACAACGTTTTATTGTTTGTACTACCCGTACTATTATGACTGATCATCCTTCACAATCCTATGTAACCCCTCCCCAGGTCACACCGCGGAGATAGCAACTTGTTGTTCAGTGTGCCCTCCTGGTGAAACATTTCAATAAATAAATAAAACACTACAAGTGACTTGTCCGTAGACAGGATGAGAAAACTCTACCTCTGGTAACAAAAGAAACGCAAAATGACAGCCACTTGGAAAGGCACAGCTTAGGGCACAGGGTGCCTCCCATCCTGGGAGAGGACTAAGCAAATGGTTGTGAGGACTTTTCTCCAGTCCTTCAAACTATCCAATTGGAGTATAATGCTCTATGAAGATCCGGAGAATGCAGGAAAACTTATTCAGAATTCTGTGGGGAAGGAATAACACAGGAAGGTTGACGATCTGATTCAGGGTAACTTCAGACACCGACTGGTCGAAATGTCACTGGACATTATGCCGGACAAAAATGTAGAGACATAATGTTACTATGTATTGACAGACGACATGACATAACATAAAAGTACTATTTCACTGCATTGACAGTTGTGTAACAGTGCACCAAATCGAGTGCCCACTGCCAAATAAATTGCCTGATAAAACTGAATAAACCTCTCCCATAGAGCTCATATAGTCAGAACTGCATTCCGTCCCTCAGTACCTAAGTTGTAGTAAAGAGGCTAGTAACATTACCCTCCATCTCCATCCCTTCACTCATCCATTTTCTATCCTGAAGAGATATTTATTTGTTATACTATCCAACACCATAAACAGCTGCCAGCTGCTAGTATTACCTAGACTTGAACATGAGGAAGGTAGAGGAAGGGAAAGGGAATTGCACTGAATTGACAAGTGACATTCTGGCCAGGCAACATTTTATCTGCCGCATAGCATACGTAACATTTTGTCCCGGTGACATTTGTCAACTATATTTTGCCCACGGCATTTTGGCCATACACACTTAGACACTACTGTACCTTTGGGAAGGAAACAGTGGATTGGAATGAGGTAATCCTTGTGGAAAACAAGGTATGGTGGATCCATAATCAGTGCCTGAAGCTCAGAAACCCTCTGAGCTAAGGTGATAACTACCAGAAAAGGCATTTTCGATGAGAGGATGTGAAGTTAGGTGGCCATGGGTTTGTAAGGAGCTTCAGTAAGGAACTTCAGAACCAAGATAAGGTCCCAGACCAGAACTATGCAACCAACCAGGGGCACAGATGCAGAAGTCCTTTCAGAAATCTGTGGGATACCTCCAATTAAGCCAAATATTTGCCCTTAATGAGGTTATGAAAAGTAAAATGATAAGATATACTTTCTCAGAAGACTGATTTTTTTTTAGCTATTTTATTTGTTCTGTTGTTTGGTTATATTATTATGTATTTTACTGCTTTTATATGCTCATTTATTGTTCAGTGCCTTAGTGCTTGAAAGGCACTTTATAAATAAAGTTTATTATTTATTATTGTTATTAAGATTACTGGGGCCAGAATCTGATAGAGACAATAGGTGGTCCAAAACACACTGGTCTGCACATAAGTAAGACTCCATGGGAGAGAGGCACGCCAGATACTAAAACATTTTACATTTTAGGGAATATGTGTGCCTGGTAGCTGGATTTTGAGCCACCAAGAGAATGTCCAAAACAGCAATTGACATTGCGAAATGGAACATTTCTACTTCTTCAGGAACCAGGCGTGAAGATTACAGTGCTAGACAGTCCAGGTGCAGTCACTGCCATGATCCTGGGAAATCAACACCACCTGCATTGTATTAGTATTTCTCTTTATGTAATGGTATTGCACTGTATGTATTGTATTTTATTATGTTTTAGCTGTCCCCCCATTTTGTAACCACTCCCCTGGGCCTTCCAGTAATGAGCTGCTCATGTTGTCTCTCCTGGTGAAACCTTTTCAAATAAATAAATTAAAGAAAAATGTAACTGTAGGAAGACTGGAGGTTCGACTGTCAAGTAGTGTAAAAGTGGTAACCAAATCTGTCAAGCCAGGATGGAGCTATCAGAATCAGAGTGGCTGTTTCCATCAAATTTTCACAGATACCTCCCAGATTAGGGAGCACTGTATCCTTGTAATTCATGAATGTATCTCTGTAATCTCCTGGTGCGCACCTGAAAATAGGCACTTGGTTGTCTAGTGTGCTTACCTGGTAAACAAAACAAATAAAAATAAATAAATAATAGGAATTGGAGGGAACATATAGAGGAAACTGACAGGTGAGCAAAAACATGTCTACAAACAACTCCAGACCCTGGACAATTGAGTAAAATGCAGTAGCTCTGCACTGAGTGGAGGCAAAAGCTCCAGCTCTGGCTAACACAACTGGGCAAAATCTCAATGGCCACAGCACACCAAATCGTGGGATAGAGTGACCAACTTGCTGAGAATATCCACTAAGTTTTAAGAGAACCAGGCAGAAATGTGGCCACTGTGTGTACATCATGTGCCAAACCCACTTCCAGACCCATATGGTTTCTCTGCAGAAGGGAAAGAGTAGTAGGTACCTCTTTGTTTGTTGAAGTAGTGCAGATACACCAGTTTTAATGTGTACTAGGATGGATCAACCCTGAATGTGTTGGGTGAAAGCCTGGAGGCCAAGATGAACAGCCATCATCTAAAACATGTTGGTGTGGAGAAAGTGAGTGATCAGGGATCAGACACCCTGGATCCAGAGGAGTCCAGATGATCACCCCAGTCCATCCCCAAAGTGTCCATGATGAGGCACACTGAAGGGAAGGGTAGAGAAATGCCACCCCCAAAAAAAACAGATGGGAATTGTCTTGCCACCCATGAAGAAACAGAATTTGTCAGCAGAAAAGGACTGCATGGCCCTCCCAATCTGCCCAGATGTTTCCTGCCTATTCTATATTTGCAGACCTCAGCTGGTCTCCGGCATGCCTCCCTCCTCCATGTCTGTTTTCTAATACACACCTACATCTATCCTGAGCATGCCTGCAGCTCCCACTGTTTTGCCTCTAACACTTCTGCTGGTAGTCTGTTCCATCATCTGCCACCTTTCAGTGAATACATATTTCCTCACATCTCTCTTAACCTCGCCCCCAGCTTCATTGCATATCCCTGGCCTTGGTGCTTCTTCCCATTTGAAGAAGTCTTCTCTCCTGTACCCTATTTACCCCTTTGAGGTACTTGTAGGTCTCTATTATGTGACCTCTCGCCTTGTATCCTCCAGGGTGTTCATGCTGAGATCCCTCAGTCTCTTCTTGTAGGGCTTCTTATGCAAACCCTGCATGGTTTTAGTTGCTTTCTCTGAACCACCTCCACCCTGTCTGTGCCCTTTCTGAGGTGTGGTTTCCAAAACTAGACACAGTACTCCCAGTGGGGTTGCTCCAGTGAATGATGCAGTGGCAACACCACCCTCACCTCTCCAGCTGCAGATGGCCCTTCCTGTGCACCCTAGCATTTCACTAACCCTTACCTGGTGTTCTTAAACTGCCCTGCCACTTTGAGGTCATAAGATATGATGACCCTAAAGTCCCTTTCCCGTTTAGTGACTGTCAGTACCTTCCCCATCTTATACTCAGTGCTTGGTTCCCATACCTTACTATAAGTGCATGATTTTGTACTTTTTGTTACATTGAACCTGCCATGCTTCAGACAATTCCTTGAGTTTCCCTAGATCCCTGTTCATTCTCTTCACCATCTCCTGAGTGTCTATCCTAGGGAAGATTTTGTATCATCTGCCAAAAGACATACCTTTCCTTCCAGTTCCTCAGCAGTGTCCCTTATGAAGACATTGAAGAGTACCAGTCCCACTACATGAGCCCTGCTGCAACCTACTGGTCACTCTCCCATAATTAGAGAGAGAGTGCCATTAATCACCACCCTCTGTCTCCTATCTGTGAACCAGTTTCTAACCCAATTCCCACTTTGGATCCCACCCCAGACTGCTCAGTGCCTTTAGTGGTGATGTGATATAGTTCAGGTGGTTCAGAAGTTGAAAAGCGTGGGTCTACTGCACATGTGAGTGTGTGGAGGAGGACTAAGAAAAGGCATCTATCCTAAATAGATACTTCTACTCAGTATTTACTGAGGAGAAGGTCTGGCAGGGCCCACAGCTCAGCATCATGGGCATGGGGGAGGAGGTGTGCAAGTCCCTTCACGAAAGAAAGGGTCCTACAAGAGCTCACTAATCTCAGAGTGGACAAGGCAATGGGACCCATGGCATACATCCCAGGGTACTAAAGAAGCTAAGAGTGGAACTAGCAGAGCCATTATCAGAACTGTTAGTGAGTCTTTGAGAACAGGAGAGGTCCCAGAAGACTGGAGAAGGGCTCATGTGATCCCACTCCACAAGAGTGATAACAGGAGGCAGGGACAGGGCCAGATTAAGGCAACCTGGGGCCCTAGACCCAAGAGAAATCTGCCCCCCACTGTAACCATGCCCCTTCACCATGACTGCACCTCTTGGCTATGCATATCAGTTACTGAAACATGAAAACAATGTTCTTACTGTCCCTAAAAGTGGCATTAAATGTTTCAAAATTAATGAAACTAATACTATCAACATGGAAAAATAACAATAGCCTGAGTTTTGATAATTTAGAGCAAATAATAATAGGCCTGGTAAAAATAATTCTTTGTATGAAAATGTCATGATTTGCACTTCTCCACGCCCCCACCCCCAAACACATACTGTACAGTCTGGTGTGATCATACTGTCCTATCAGGTAGTATGAACTAAGATGTAGGAGTTTTGTTGGTTTGGCTTGGGACCCGATCTCTAAAAGAGGCTAGGTCCTGTGTGGTGTAGGAGTTAAGTTTGTGGTTTATTAGGGGTTATGAACTTTAGAGATTATACTGCAAAGTTTAGTGATTATTGAAGAATTTGAAATCACTCCCAGGATCAAACATTTCTGTTATTGGTAAGTAAGCCAGATCCATAAATGGCAAGATTTACTGATGGAATTCTTAAATACATTCATTTGTTTTCACCCTGAAAACAGAGCTGTATAAAGGTCAGAACTTCAGAATGAGCAAGATGAGAGTATGATTTTAATTGTACCCTTGAAACCTATTGTAGATTTCTTAATTTTAGGAGTAAGATTAAATATTTATTTTTATTTATTGAGATATTGAAATTACAAACCTTTGAGTCAGATACTCCTTTGCAAAGGCTCCACGTTATGGAAATACAAAACAAGAAAATGGACAACACAATAAAAGGTATTATAAATGAATGCAGAGGGTAAATACCCCAGAGTCAAGTATGGTACAAAGGTAATGAGCAATACATTGAAAGGTATTTCATTTGAATGCAGAGGGTAAAACAACCAGTGTCAAACATGGTATAAAGTTTCAAGCAAATTAAGCTATTGCTTACATTCAAATTTCAAGGATGATACAAGGTTTCCTAAGCCAATAAAACAGATACTCAAGATAAAATATAAAGTTTACACACTGAATTGCACTTTTAATCTTTTATAGTTAAGAGCAAGATTCTAAGCTGGGATTCTAAATGGGTGTGGGAGACAAAGCAAAGGAAATTTACTTGTTCACACCTTAAAGGTCATCCTGGCTGGGGCCCTTGAAGCTGTCATCTGCACTGAACACCTAATCAGGGATGTGAGAATCATGTCACAGTTCAGTCTCTTACTTAGTGGCTGAGTCCTTTACAAAAACATGCAGCTCAGGCAGAAAAGAAAATATATAGTAAATATATGTTGGGATTGCTGGGGGCACCTGGCAAGCAGGGGTCCTAGGCCTGTGCCTATGTTGCCTATGCCTTAATGGGCCCTGGGCAGGGAACTACAGACCAGTCAGTCTTACCTCAGTAGTGGGCAGAATTATGGAGGCACTCATTAAGGAAGGATAGTGCAACACCTGGAATCTATAGAACACAGGATCCAAGACAGCATGGGTTTACAACAGGAAGGTCCTGTCAAACTAATCTAATAGATTTCTTTGACTGGGTAACCAGAGTGGTAGACAAAGGGGTGCAGTTGATGTCGCCTACCTTGACTTCAGCAAAACTTGCGATACTGTTCCACATAGAAGATTGGTTAATAAGATGGGTAGGCTCAGGGTGGGTCAAATTTGGTCACCTGGGTGACAAACTGGATAGTGGGCAGAAAACAGAGAGTGGTGGTAAACAGTATACAGTCAGAAGAGATGCAAGTTACAAGTGGGGACCTCAGGGATCAGTCCTGGGGCCAGTCCTCTTCAATATCTTCATCAGTGACATTGCAGATGAACTGGAGGGTAAGATTTGTCTGTTTGCAGATGACACCAAGATCTGCAACAGAGTAGATGATCCAGATGGGGTGGGCAGAATGAGAAGAGATCTGGATAAACTGGCAAAATGGTCGGAAGAGTGGCAACTGGGGTTTAATGCAAAGTGCAAGATCATGCACATAGGGAAGGAAACCCTGAAGCCACCTATAGGTTGGAGAAGGAGTTGCAGGCAATCACAGGGAAGAAAGAGACTTGGGTATCATTATCACAGATGACCTGAAATCATCCAATCAGACCACTAAAGCAGTAAGTAAGGCTAGGGGATGTTGGGGTGTAGTAGTAGGGGTATCACAAGTCGTAAGGGGTAATAATCCTCTTTACAAGACACTAGTTAGGGCCCATATGGAGTACTGCATGCAGTACTGGAGGCATTACCTGCACAAGGACATTAACAAAATGGAGTCAGTCCAGACAAGGGCAACCAAATGGTACAGGGACTGCATCAGAAAAGATATGAGGACAGATTAATGGAGCTCAATATGTATACCCTAGAGCAAAGGAGGAAGAGAGGTGATATGATCAAAACATTCAAACATCTTAAGGGGCATTAACAAGGTGAAAGAGTCTAACATGTTTCAATATAAGAAAAATAGTAGGACAAGAGGACACAGCATGAGATTAGAGGAGGCCAATTAGGGGTAATATGAGGAAGTTCTTTTTCATAGAAAAGTGGTGGATGCATGGAGCGGCCTACATCAGGAAGTGGTGGATATGAATACAGCGCAGGGCTTCAAACAGGCATGGACTAGGCATAGGAGCAATACAGATGAATATGAATAGATAGGCCATTGACAGAGTAAAGACCTATGGCACATTCATAAGGTAGAAAAATGGGCAGACTGGGTGGACCTTGTGGCCCTTTCTGCCATCAACTTCTATGTTTCTATGTTTCTTTGTAGTGCCTGCTAAGGAATCCACTTCTGAAGACATGCCAATGGAATGGTGTAAATAGCAGCAGCCATAAGTCCCAGGTGCCTGAGTATGGACCTGGCAGTGACCCAATCACTGAAGGCTACCATGCAAGCCTGCTCAATCTGGGCAGAGGCACTGTATTCTGATAGAATACCACTGCCTTTGTCTGTGGTATCTAAGACTGCACATATATTTATTTACATATTTATTTTAAAAACATTTACCAGGAAAGGCAAACTGAGCTGGTAACAGTTGTTTCAGATGCATCCTGGAGGAAGGAGATGTACAGAATAACCGTGCATAATTACTATCATCAGTATAACAATACATAGGAGCATAGTAATCATAATTACCGTACAGTGAAAATACATTATTTATTGGAAATTGTTTCAGTAGGTACCTACATAGAAACAAGGATAATCTCATTTACAGAAGTGACTGGGGGTTAGTTTGATGGAGAGAAATGTATAAACCCAATATGTACATACAATAATTATAAACATAATCAAATACAGGCACAGTATATACATATGAAAACTATACAGTTTACGGTAATTAAAATCGTACATAGGAGAAATTGGCAGGACAATCAGAAAGTTTGAGTACTTTGGAGAGACATATAGTATGCCGCGGTGCCAAGCACAGTCCCAGTATGAGGCAGTTACATTTTTGAGGTACAGCTTGACCGAGGCAGTTACAGGGGAGTGGGGCTATTTCCAAGACCAGAGTGCTCCAGACCTGTGGAACTTCATGACTGAAAACTAACTGACCAAAGTTTTGTTTGCACCTGGGGACAAGAAATCTGTTACCCTGGCAGGAGTGAAGGTTGTGACTGAGGGGCAAAGGGCTGGGTAGGGTACTCGGTACTTAGGGAGTTTGTTTAACTAGAACTTGAACCCACAGAGAGCAATGTGCTGAACATATTTATCTTTTCAGCTAGGCCACTCTTTAGGCGATCATACAGTGTGCAGTGGTAGGTTCATACTAGGCAGTGGAGAATGAACCCGCAAAGGTGTTCAGTAATCAATCTAATTTTGATATATGGGACTGGGGGCAGAATCTTAGACCACATCACCAAAGGCGATTACAGGGAGAATCAGACGTTTAGTCAAGGACTTTTTCAGAATTTAGGACAGGCAGTCACCCTGTAGAGTGCTCTGAGCTATTCAATTAAGTTTTATTTGATCACTGGGTGGCTACAAGGGCTACATGGCCTGTTTAAAGGCACAAACAAAAAAGCTTTCTTAAGGACTTAGACTCCAAAGACTGAATATGAAGGGTTAAATCCAGGAATTAGTCAAACTGGATACCAAGGTACTTGTACTCAGACTCTGACTTTAGGGTAACACCATCTGAGGTTTTCATGCCCAGGAAGTACCACTTGACAGACTCATTTGGATCCAAAAGCATTGACATAGTTTTGCCTGGTTAAGGGCTATGTACTTGCTATAAACCAGTTAGAGAGGTTACTGAAGTCGGGCAGCAGAGATGATGGGATGGGGGCCCAGATGTAAGTAGGGTGGTGTTATCCACATACTGCACATTTGGATGTTACAGGAATGTACAGCCTGTGGGAGATCATTATCAACAAAGATGTTGGAAGGAAGGGGGCCAAGAACAGGGCCTTGGGGACTCTCATACAGATTTGCCTTGGGTTAGAAAGGGCTAAGTTGGTAGATATGGTTTGGGAGTGACCACAGACATACAAGGAGAACCGAGAGAGAGAGAGAGGAGGAGACCAGAAGCAGCAAACCTAGCTAGGAGGAGGTGTGATCTACCCTGTCCAATGCTTTAGGCAAGTCAGAAATTATGTCACCAGTAGGCAATCCATGTTGGTAAGCATAAAGTCAGTGAACCTGAGGAGGGAGGTGGATGGGAGCGCATGCTCAAAACCAGACTGGTAGTCAGAAAATAAACTGTAAAGGGAATAGTAGTTTGCAAGCTGCCCGGCAACTAGCCTGTCCAGGGTTTTGAGAGGATAGGGAGAAATGAGCGGATTAGTAGTTTGTGGGGAATTTGCGGGCCACTTTTGTGTAAATGAATCACTATGGCATGTTCCCAGAAGACAGGAAAAACCCTGGTGGTGAGGAACAGTTGAAAAATGGGCCAGGGTGTGACAACAGCAGGAGCAGTCAGCTTCAGAAATCTGGGAGACAGACCATTGGCCCAAGGATGTAAGTAAAGCTTAAGCACATAATTTCTTGGAGGACCAGTGAGGAAATGATCTGAGAGAGTAAATCTAGGTCCTTCAGAATTAGGAAACCAAGTGGAGGGTCAGAAGTACAGTTAATAAGGAGTGGAGGGACCACTGACAAGGGCCATTCACAAATTGATCATTTGAGGTACAGTATAAGTAAGAGTACATGGGGCAGAGACTACACCAGAGGCACACTTGAGGTTAGAGATTCTAGAGACATGGCAAGAGGGCTGGAGCAGATTTTTACAGTGTCCCAGAATGTGGAAGGTGATGAGAGTCGTTTATAAACTTGGCATGAAAATAAAGGCGTTTGTAATCACATTATCGTACATTTCATTGAGACAGTTTATTTGCACCAGCCTTTTTGCTGACTCTGTACAATCCTTCACCTTGACAGACTTTAGTTTGGAGATCACCACTATCTCAAGTACATTGACCGTACTGCACTTCCTCACCTTCAGGCTCACACTATCAGTGCAAAACCTAGAGACTGTGAGAACTCCTAGAAGAATTTGAAACTGGGCGCACCAGAGGGGAAAGGACAGTGGGACCGAGAGCAAATGAGTCTGGTGGGTGGGTGGGCCCATTTTTGATCATGCATATACCTGCCACATCTTAGCCTTACCTTACTGATTCCTGTTTCTGAGTTGAAAAGCATTATTATTAACCTGTGTTATTGTTACTGGTTGTTGGGGACATCACAGTAAAAGTATCGGGTTCCCTGTCACTGTGGGTGAAATGTATTTATTTTCTGTGGGGAAGCATGCTGCAGCCCTAATATGAGAAAGGATCCGTAAGTGAAACATAGAAATTGTTGACAGATAAGGACTGCTAGGCCCATCCAGACTGCCCGTAAGCCCTGTACTTGATTACAACTTCTGTCCTCCCTCTCCTTTACCTCTATGGTTCCCCATGCCTGTCCCATGCATGTTTAAATCCAGCCACAGTGCTTGCTTCCACCGCTGCTTGTGGCAGACCATTCCATGCATCCACCACCTCTCTGTGAAGAAAAACTTCCTCACATTCCCTCTTAACCTGCAACCTTCCAATTTCATGTCATGCTCCCTTGTGCTTGTACTTCTCCTGCATTGGAAGATGTCTCCGCACCTTGTTTATGCCCTTGAGGTACTTGAATGTTTTTGTCATGTCCCTCTCTCCCTCCTGTCCTCCAACGAGTACATATTGAGGTCTTTAATCTCTCCTCGTAAGTTTTGTGGCAAGCCTATTTACATCTTAGTCACACTTCTCTGGACTGTCTCCAGCCTGTTAATGTCCTTTTGAAGGTGCAGCCTCCAGGAATGCACACAGTACTCCATGTGAGGCCTGACTAGGTTTTATATAACGGCATCACTGCCTCCCATCTTCTGCTGGTGATACCGCTGCCTATGCACCCCAGCATGCCACTGACCTTCTCTGTTGCCCTTGTACTCTGCTTTGACATTTTCAGGTCATCTGGAAATAATAACCTCAAGTCCCTTTCTTCCTTGTGACTGTCAGCAACACCCCCACCCAATGCTGTAGCTCTCTCCACGGTTTCTATTTCCCAAGTGCATAATTTTGCACTTCTTTGAATAAAAGCTCAGTTGCCCTCCTCAGACCATTTCTCAAGCTTACCCAGGTCCTCGTTCATTTTCTCCACCCTTCTGGAGTATCCACCCTGTTACAGATCTTGGTGTCATCTGCAAACAGGCAGACCTTTCCATCCAGCCCTCTGCAATGTCACTGATGAAGACAATGGACAGGACTGGCCCAAGGACTGATCCCGAGGTACCCCACTGGTAACCCTCTCTCCCAATTGTACCCCATTTACCACCACCCTCTGCCTCCTGTCCATTAGCCAGTTCCTAACCCAGTTTACCACCTTGTCTCCCATGCCCAGACTACCGTCTTGTTAACGAGCCTCTTGGGGACGGTGTCAAAGGCTTTGCTGAAATCAAGGTAGGCAATGTCCACAACCCCCTCCCATTTACTTCCTTCGTCACCCAGTCAAAGAAATCTATCAGATTTGTCTGACACAACCTACCCACTGTGAAGCCATGCTGCCTAGGGTCCTGAGCACTGATGACTTCTAGATGTCTAACTATCCTTTCTTTAAGCAGTGCCTCCATGTCTTCCCCACTACTGAGGTGAAGCTGACCAGACTAATAGTTCCCGCCTCCCTCCTACTGTTGGATTTGTGTAGAGGGACTACATGTGCCCTCCTCCAATCCTCTGGTACCACTCCTGTGTTGAGTGACTCTGTGAACAAGGCTGCAGAGATTCTGCTAGCTGTCTTTGCAGCAACCTTAATATCCTTGGATGGATGCCATCTGGCCCCATTGCTTTGTCCACCTTCAATTTAGTGAGCTCCTGCAGGACTCTCTCTCCTGTGAATGGACTTTTTCCACCCCCACCTTGGCATCTGTTGCTTGGCTGTGGTCCCTGTCCCTTCTGCTCTTCCTTGAATAGTGAACAGAAGTATTAATTCAGTATTTCTGCCTTATCCATGTCTCCTCCTTGCACTTCCTTTAAGCCTAACATCCCCCATTTTTTCTTCCCTTAGCTGATGTACCTGTAGAATGTCTTGTCCCCTTTCTTTACTGTCTCGCTAATCTTTCCTCAGTCAGTGCCTTTGCTCTCCTTAGCATCCTCCCACTTCCCTTAGACACTCAAGGTACACCTCCCTGTCCTCCTCTCTTTGGCTCTCCTTATATTTTCTAAACCCTGCATTTTTATCCTTACTTTATCTCCACCTCTTTCAAGAACCATAGTGGCTTTCTCCTTCTCTTTGCCTTTGGATACCAATGTGATGCATTGGTTTGTCACTCCACTATGGGTCATTTAGGTACTCCTGCTCTTCACCCCTCATCCCTCTTTTCTCCAGGGCTATTTTGGTAGCTCTCCCCATTTCAGCGTAATCTGCCTTTTGAAATCCAAAACCTTTGATCTAGTATGACTTGACTGAGTCCCTGTCCCCATGCTGAACCACACTATGTGGTGATCACTGGATCAGTTACCGTTCTACCAGGACATCTGCAATTCTATCCCCATTGGTTATCACTAGATCCGAATCCCATGTCCCTGGTGGGATCAAGCACAAGCTGCCTGAGTCCTGCCTCCTGTAGGAATCTAGGATGCCTCTGCTTCTGACGGAAGCAGCTGCCTGGAGTGGTCCGATGCACGTTCGGCATATTGAAATTCCCCATCAGCAGAATTTCACTTTTCATTGCCATCTCGTGAATTTCATCCACTAGCTCCTGTCTACTTCTTCCCCTGTCCTGGGCCTGTATATCACCCTGTGCGTATTGCTGTGCCATTTCCAGGTTCAAGGGTGACCCCAATGCCTCGGTCTCCCCTGTTTACACTGTATTTGTGTTGCTTTTATACCTAACATACAGGGTGACTCCTCTTTTACCCCCATCCCTCCTGAACAGAGCATAACCCAGTATATTGATTTCCTACCCATGATTTACAGTGAACCAGGTTTCGTGATTGCTACTCTGTCCAGGTCTGCCTCTACTATCAATGCCTCCAGATTTGGGAGTTTATTTCCCAGGCTGCGGGCATTAGTTACCATGGCCTTCCATGTCGTGCATTTTAGATTACTCCGCTGCCCCTATTACTGCTCTCCTGCTTCCTTCCCTGACCCCAGTTACCTTTCTCATGTGGTCCCGATTCCACTACTTTGGCCTCCTCTGACAACTTCAGTTGTACTTGCCATCGATTAATTTTCCTGCATGTGCTCTTGGGGTGTTACCAAGCCTCCTGACCCTCCTGGCTCCACCCTTTGGCCAGTTTAAATGCTCGCTGCTGATGCATTCAAACTTGTCACTCAGGATCACGGTCCCCTTCCGGATGGATGCAGGCCATCATCTTTATACAGGCTTGCATCTATCCAGGTGAGGCCTCAGTCCCCAGGAAGCCAAACCACTCCCTTCCGCATTCCTTCAAACAGGAGTTGAATTTCTGGGATGCAGCGTGTCCTAGCCCCCCCGCTGTGGACAGGTAGAACCTTCGAGAAGGAGACGGAGGTGCGACCTGCTTCGGCTCCCCAGCTTCCTGAACTCCTCCTGTATTCTAACGCCACCCTGTTCTCCCGCCATGTCATTCATCCCCTGGTGGATGATGACATCCAGTTTCTCCTCCTTGCTTTGCCCTTGAGATCCTATGATCCACTTCCCATCCCTCCATGCCATGCTTCCTAAGATGCACTTGACCTCCCTGTCCTTCCTGCTAGGTTCCCTAAAGTAACTCCTCGGACAATTGAGTCCCCACCAATAGAAGCCTCCTCTCCTCTGGGGTTCTATACTCCCCTTCCCTTGGGATCCATCATGGAGACCCACTCATCCTCCCTGGTCTCAGCTGCAGGTGCACCTATGGGGCTGTCCTGCTCCTCCAAACAACATATGAGTTAGTTAGCTGGACTGGTTGGGGATGTGCTTCATACCCCCCTCCTCATTCTCCCTGAACCCACCGTGATCCAACCACTCCTCTGCCTGGGTATCTTTTGAGGTTGAGGTTGTGGACCTGGTGACCTCTGGGTGTGGGTGAACATCCCCTGTAACCTGGCCAGCTCGGCTCAGAACAGGTGACCTCCTCCCTCAGCAGACAGGTGCCTACAGATGAGCGCCTGGCAGCCTCAGAACGTCTCTCTGAAGACTGCTGCTCCACAGCCACTGCACCACTCCCATCATGTTTATCGTGATTTCCCTTAAACAGTCCTTGCTACACCTCTAGAGTTACCTCCCTGCTGCCTTTCCACTGTTAGGCACATCCTGTATGGTGGTAAGAAGGTGTAGTACAATGATGGACCACTCCCTATTAAAGAAGGATGAGCCCTGGGGTGGGCGTTTAGTCCGCTGCTGGTACAAGTAAAACAATCAACTGCCACTTCCGCTGCTGTCTTGATCCCCAGCACCACCAAAATCTATTCCAACACTTGGTAAGACAGGAAAAATGGCAAGCTTCCTGCAACTATGTACAGCCACAGAACACATTACCCCTCCCCAAACCTTGCTATAACTGCTTACAGTCTACAGCCTCTGAAACTGCTCCCTTGCTTAGCTTTTACAGCCTCTGAAACTGCTCCTTGCTATGCTTTTACAGCCTCTGAAACTGCTCCTTGCTATAGCTTTTTACAGCCTCTGAAACTGCTCCTTGCTATAGCTTTTACAGCCTCTGAAACTGCTCCCTGATACTCTAGGTGCCATTTCAGTAGCCATCCCTGAATGAGATGCAGTCATTCAGGAAAAAATATCTGCAGTTAAATGCCCAAGAACCAGCCAAGCCCCAATCAATAAAACAGAAAAAACAAACAAAATCCAATCCCTTCCTCAGCTACGAGAAAACAATCAGCTCAGCTCAAGAAACTTAGGATCAGCCTATTCAATCTGTTCAGCCCACCCAAACTCAATTCTGCAGCTCTCTCACTGTCTGCTGCTCCTTGCCCTGTAATGAAAATAAAGTAAAATAAAGAGTCCCCCAGAAACAATCAAAGTATTGATTTAAAAATCCACACTTCCTGCCACTTGATGTGCTTCCCCAGTCTCCAGGCTTCGGTGTGCTATTCTCCCCCAGTTCACACTCCCCTGGTCCTCTCTGCTTTACCTCGATGGTTCTCTCCTATAGCGGGACTGCGACCAAACAGCAGGGATATTTAAAGCCCTCTTCTTTGTTTGACTTGGCGCCCTTTCCGCATTACTGATTAGCCATGCCACTACCTGACGTCACACAGGCATCACACCAGGGTCTCCTGGATCTCTAAGTTAATCAATAAAACAGAAAAAATAACAAAATCAAGCCCTTTCTTCTGCTACCAAGGAAAACAATCAGCTCAGCACAAGATACATAGGATCACCCTGCCGCTTGATGTGCTTCCCTGATCTCCGGGCCTCCAGTGTGCTGTTCTCCCCCAGCTACACTCCCCTGGTCCTCTCGCGTTACTCTTGGCATTTCTCTCTATATACATGGAGGCACAACACTATATCTGAACCCTAATACTCACAACCAAACCCAAATGCCATTCACTTGAGAGGCCTAAAACATAGCCAGCCCCTGTATCTACTTGGCTGTGTACTGTCCCTTGTGGGTAGGGGTAGTTATATACATATTTCTACACTTGGCTCAGTTGCAGTATATCCCACACAACATGGTGACTGGGAATTTCAATGTGATGTTGAGCACAAAGGATGAGATTTTGGTCACAAGATTGTGATGTTGAATTAGCTTTATAATACATTGAGCTATAACTGAGGCTGCATGGGATGAGAACCCCATAACAATACTAAAATTACAACAAAGAAAAATGTTATAAATGAGGGTTTGGGGTGCTGTGGGATGTAGCCCGCCCCAAACAAACAGTACCAAGTGAACTGGTAAACTAAAAATACATAAACAGTCAGGACACGGACACTCTGCAACCATAGAAACTGCAGCCCAAGTCTGCCAAAAATTCACCGGTACATCTTGGGGAGCCGGGGGATAAACTCACCCACTCCCTACACTTGTCACAACAAGCACCATTGTAATACTTTGATAAACGGTAACTAGTCTTGTCTCTTTTCTGTCAACATTAGAGTATGGGGACTTTATTTACCATATGGCATTTAAGTCAGATCTTGATTTTCTTGACCCCTTTATCTTCCCACTATACATATTATTAAAGGTCTTCCTCACAGATCTCAACATGGTTTCTTATACAGAAACACAAACTGGTACACTCAAATGCTTGATAATCAGATGGAACCAAGAGATCAAAGCTTGCAATGAAAAGAGCACATAACCAGACACACACAAAGTCAAGGCTCCTGACAAAGTCGGTTTATGTAACACTAGGTCTATTTGTGCATTATCTAGCTGCTTAGTAAAAGTTGTGTTTTATGCTTGAACAACTGGAAACTCTGGCACTCACTACCTCTAATAGTAAAATGAACACTGGCTATAAATAAAAAATATAACAAGTTTATTACAGCAAAGGTAAAAAAAAATCACGCCTTTGCTGTATTAAACTTATTATATTTTTATAGCCAATGTTCATTTTATTATTAAAGGTGGTGAGTGCCAGAGTTTCCAGTTGTTCATTTGTACTTTCCACTTGAGCACCTCTGTCCCAGTGCTGCTTTTTACAACTGTATGAGCCAACAGGAGTATTGCATGTACAAAAGGAGTGATGTCATGTTTTCTATCCATGGAATTGACTGAAGGTGTAAATAGTCTCCTCTGCCTTACCCTCCTCCAAGAAATGTTTTCTGCCCTCAAATAAATACACTTTCGTGTTAGTCAATGGATGCAGGGTACTATTTTCATTCTTAAATGGGTGGTACAAGAACTGGAACCTGAGTAGTGGGAGGCAGCATTGTTTTGGGGATGTAAGATCCAACCCACCTCCACCAAAAGCTCCTAAAAATCCAGCCCACCTTTTTTTATTCATGTGGGAGGGGCATGAGGTGGATCTATCATGCTGAAAGAAGAGTCACTAGTTTGGTATCTGGCCAAGGAACAAAACAAATCTGTGGAGTCCCTGCATTTTGTTAAGGACTAGGAGAACAGATAATACATAATACATTCAAACTGACTTAAAACCCTTGGAACAAATGATTATCAGAGTCACCTGGTGTCTCAAAGGAAAGACTCAACTTTCAGGTATTTCTTAAACATTTATATACTAAAACAAAGTTCAGCTTTTCGGATTAACAATATTTGCTTACCATATTCTCTCTCTCTATATATACATATATATATAGTTTGTCTTTTAGTAGTTGGTATTAGTAATGCATTTAGAAATACATTTTAATTGTCTTTACAGATAAATCATGCAGGTTCATGTACTTGGTGTAAACAGTGTGTGATGAAATGTACTTTACTTTTTCCTGGCTCAGTTATATCAGTGAAAAGAAAGACTGGAACAACTATCAGAGCTGCCACCCCAACATTCCTGCTGAGTTTATACTCCTTGGGACCTGTTATTCCAGTTTCTGTGCCTGTGTGTAGTATATAGGAAGCTTTAGAGCACTATTTTTCTTCTGGCTTGGGAGTTAATTGAGACCACTGGATGTTAAAGGGTAATCCACCCAGAATGTGCAAAAAACATATTTTATGTAGAGTGTTTTGATATGTATGTTAAATCCTAGTGTGTCCTTCCCTCTGTCTGCTATTAGGAGTTTTTCTTAAATTAGCTTGCTAGCTGTATAGTAGTTTTACAACCCTGGGGATCTCCATAACAAATAGTTTTATTGGCTTTCTTTCTCCTACAATGCCCCTGTCTCATGTGACAGTGATGTAGCCATGCCCTTAGATTTAGCATGTACTGTTTTAAAATTAGTTTAGCAACAGCAGAGCCTTATAACTGTTCTTATCCAGGAGCAGACATGTCAACAGTTAGTTTAGCAGATACCTGAAAGCAAGCTAACTGGGGTTTCTGTAAGACAACAGCTACTAAATACCTCTAATTCACTACTTTTGTTTTCTGTGCATCAGGTCTAGCTAGCAGAAGTGTTTTAACATCAAAACACAAATAATGAATTAGAGCTATTTAGCAGCATTTTGTATATTATTATCTATAATTCCCTGTTTTAGATGGTCCTTTATTTGCTTTTGAATATCCTTATCTTGTAGCAGGGAGATGTTTAGCCTCAAAACGAGGTTTTCCTGAGTGTCTATGGCCACCTAACCAGCACTTTGTCCTCTCATGATTTAAAAACAGGTAAAACCCACCCACCCATTTCATCCCACTATATTCCTAACCAGGAATACCATAGGTGAGTAGATACCTGGATGCCCAGTCAAGTACTCAAATGGATAATAGGTTAATGGAAAGAGTCTGCCTTTATACTAGAGCCACAGAAAGTTTATAGTGTAAAGAGCTGCACCTTGGAAAATTACCTGGTTTTGGGGTGGGGTTGCCACAAGTGGAATGGGACTTCACGGATGGGGAGCTCATAAGTCAGTGTCAGTGGCTCAGTAGGTAGCACACTCGCCTCTGAGGCCGGGAGATCAGGGCTGTAGGTTCAGTTCCACATCTGGCACTTGGGTTAATATCCAGTACTGACACTGCAGTGCAGCATGAGAGGGTGCTGCACTTCTGAGGTGCCGTCTTCGGATGAGACGTTAAACTGAGGTCCCATCTGCCTGGATTGGTGGTAGTTCAGGTGGATGTTAAAGATCCATGGCACTTATCGAAAAAGAGTAGGGAATTTCCCGGTGTCCTGGCAAATTTCCCTCATTCACTAAAAAATACCACCAACAGCTTAATCTGGTTCAAGGTCAGTTGGCATTCATCTGTATCCCTTCCCGAGTCGTGCCTGAAAATAGGCAGGATTTGTCTAGTGCACTTACCTGGTCAACAAAAGCTAAATAAATAAAAATAAATAGCAGAAGTGGCATGTTGGCATGAAAAGCTTAGTGGTATGGATGTAGAAGCACCAGTATTTAGCATGACTTTGCTAGAGGATTAATTGTGACTGGGGAGAGTGAGTCTTGGTATTTTAAACATAATGATTTTCTAAAACTTCAGCCTTCAATGGGTTAGACTTTGTAGTCACTGGTACAGTATATCACTAAGCCACATGCAGTGGGGTATGGGTAAAACCAGATTACCAGACCAGGCCAGAGCTGTAAAATCTGGACTGGGCACAGCTGATGCAAGTATTGCCGATCTGGTGGAGCAGCAATAAAGATAAACTATGCAATACCCTCAATAACACACCTCCCAGTTTACATTCACTTGATGCCCATTTTAGGCCTTATGTAGTAATATCTTCCTTCAAGAGAACAGCTTGTAATGAAATGTGGCATTTGGGCATATGCCGTTTATATTATATGAATTTTGTGTGTGAACTGTGTATCAGTCTGTTAAAAAAAACAATCATTGTGTTTATTTTCCATGTTGTCACAACATATAGTTGTCTCAGCAGTGTTTTCAGTTAGGTTACAGTACCTTCATGTATATGATGGCCTGGTTCTGTTGAGTTGATTGCTATAACAGTGCATACAATAAATTGCAAAATATATAGGTAACTATAATACAGATGGTGGCATTACTTTTAATTATACAATGGCAAGGAAAAATGTAAGAAGCTGATTGCCTGCCAACCCATTGAAACAGTGATGTTATTATACAGTAACATCACTGTAGCTAGTTGGATCATTCCTTGGATTTTCTCTTAAGAAATATTTCCACACTAACAAAAACATCCTTTAAATTCTGTATATAACAACAAGCCATTGTATAGTTGCAATAAGGCACTCCAACATGTGTGTTATCGTGTAATAACGTCACTCCTGGGGTGGTGGAAGCTTTAAACCGCCTCTGCTTAAATATGCCCTTTCTCGATGTACTGTACTTTGATTCAGTTAGTGTATGCAACAGCCTTCATGTGAGCACTCTGGACATCTCTTTGACTCCTGATGTCTATTTGCTTTAGCTATTGTATATTGTTTGACCTGCTTTGGTCTTCTTGATGGGGTCTGTGTAAATGAGTATCTGACTCAAAGGTCTGTAAATCTGATATTTTTAAATAAATAAATAAATGTCTATGTTTAAGCCCATGAAACACCCTTATCTAGTTAATGCATTCACACCGTAGTAGCTCTGCCAGAAACATTCTGTATTACTACTGTGTTTTTACACTCATTGGATCGTGTGAGTACCATTTTGGGCTTTTCAGTCATGCCTCTCAATGAACTAGCTCACCTTCTCAAATAGGAGACATTACCATTGGGATATTTAGAGCCTTATATACAAGGACCTTGCTTTTCCATTTTCACAGAAAGACCAACAAAAATCACAAAATCTTGATTGGTCTATGGATTTTGAATTCTTCCACAGTGCCACATGGAAATTGCATGTCACTGCATGGAATCCCCAATATTTTAGCATCGTAGTACAGATGCTGCTCTACTCATATTCTTTCTGCTCTGTTGCTAATAGAATCAGTAAGGAAACCACCCATGCTGCTTCTCTGTAACCTCCCATGCTTCCCTCCAGCCTTTTGATCAGCTGATGTCTGCTTTCCGCCTTGAAAGTAGTTTACATTTATCATGTGCCTAAACTTATTTTACTATTTGTATTGCACTGGGTGATATAAAAACAAACAAACAAAAAAGCTAAATATCAGCACACTAGGAAATCAGATAAGGTTGGATGGGGTGGGGGGCAGGTTTAAAGATTGACTGTCCTGCATCTGACCCTTCATTCAATCAGCTGATGTGGCTGCTCACCAGCCTGACAGTAACATTTCTGTGTCGGAGAAGCGTGCGCCTAAACATTTTCACACAGACAATTTAAAACAACAAAAAAGCCAAGTATCAGCCCACTTGGGGAATCAGGCTAGGCAGTGGGGGTGGGATGTCAGGTTTAAAGATTAACAGCTCTGCATCTAACCATTTGATCAGCTGGAAGCAACTACTCTCCATCCAGACAGTAATGTTTTTGTGTAGAAAGAAGTATGTGCCTTAGCTATTTTTACAGTGCATGATCAAACCCCCAAAATAGCTTAGTATCAGCACACATGGAGAGTCAGGCGGTGGTGGAGGGCTTCAGATGGGGTCCTTAATTGCATTTATTTAAATGTGTGTCTCCAGGAAGTTGAATTGTTAGTCATGCTGAACTAGGGAGGCTCAAGGGATGCTAACTGATCTGGGAGCCTTTGTGCAGGATCAACCAACTCAGAGTGGTTTTACAACACTGTGTGGTCACTGACAACATCAAGGCAGCCCCACTTCCCCTGAGGTATTATCCCCCAGACCAGCACGCAGTGCCTCTGCATCACACTCCAAATTCCACCAACCCAGGGCAGGGAGTCTGGATTGGCTCTGCTTACAAACCCAGATCATTGACTTGCCAGTGCTGTGCACCACAGGCCTACAACACTATTTTGTTTTTAATTTTGGCAACATTTTTTAAGCTGGATGGGTGAGCTGGCCTGCTGATGGTGTAAGTGCTGGCAATTCTCCATGCTGTTGTTTTAGTTGTGTGCCCCAGATTGGGGGCTTAGCTTCTCTGTGCCCTAATTTGATGTGTCACCTGGGTTCTGTGGTTACCCTACCTGCCACTGCATGATGCCAGCATGGGTGTGTATGGGGGGTGCTACAGCAGCATCCAAGTGAGACTGTACACTCAGAGACACACAGCAAGTAAGGTGCCAGGTACTGTACAATGCCAGTGAGCACAGTGGGGCTGCAGCTGTTGCTTGTTGTGTTGCCTTAAGTGAGTTGGGGCCTTAGCATATGTGTGCCCTTGAGGTTTGCTGTATAGCACAATTGTCACATTACCTGTCACTGTATGATGCCAGCAGGGTTGAGTGGGGTGCAGCAACATCATCAAGCCATAAAGCACACTCTGGGAAACACAGAAGGAAAGGCCCCAGGTACTGCACAGTGCCAGTCGGCAGAGTGTTGCTCAATTCACATCTGAGCTCAGACATGAAAATGAGAGACACCACCTCCTTTGTCATAGAGACCAAGTAAAAACAGTATCCACATGTTTGGAAGATGCATACTTTCCATTAGAAGGTCCTTCACTAATCACTTGTGAATTTTGGAGGCATTTAATTCAAGGAAGCCAGTTTAGGCAGATAAATATTAGATAGGCCTGAACTGAGAGAGTCCACCCTGGTGTCTGGTGGTTTGGCTTGATTCATGTTTGAGTTCGACAAGCTACAAGATCCAGAAATTTAACTTGGGCATATGGGGGTGTGAGTGTTGCAGGAAGGGGATTGTAGTCCTGTCACTACTACCATTACCTCTGAGGAATGGGGCTGCACTGTTCCTAGTGCTGTCACACCTAAGGAATTGAGGCCTTAGTGCCACTCTTAGGGGCCATAGTGCTGCAGCTGCTGTCACTCCTGAGGGATGGGGGCCATAGTGCTGCTGTTGCTGTCATCACACCTGAGGGATGGGGGCCATAGTGATGCTGCTACAGTCAGCACTGAGGGGTGAGGATCATAGTGCTGCTGCCATCACATCTGAAGGGTGAGGGCTGTAGTGCTGTGGCCATTACCCCTGAGAGATGGGAGCCATAGTTCAACTGCTGCTGCCATCACCCTTAAGGGATGAGGGCTATCATGCTGCTCTTGCTGCTGTCACTGCCACCCTCAGGGATATTGGCCATAGTACTGATGCTGCTGTCACCTTTGAACGATAGGGGCCATAGTGCTGCTGCTTTTGCCACCTCAGGGATGGGGACCATAGTGCTGCTACCATGACCCCTGAAGGGTAAGGCTGTAAAGCTTCTGCCTTTACCTTTGAGGGATGGGAGTCGTAGTTCTACTGTTGCTGCCCATAACCCCTGAGGGATGGCAGCCATAGTGCTGCTCCTGCTGTATCACTGTCACCCCTCAGAGATTAGGGTCATAGTGCTGCTCCTGCTGCATTGCTGTCACCCTCAGGGATGAGGGTCATAGTGTTGCTCCTGCTGTATCACTGTCACCCCTCAGGGATGGGGGCCACAGTGCTGCTCCTGCTGCGTTGCTGTCACCCCTCAGAGATGAGGGTCATAGTGCTGCTCCTGCATCATCGCTGTCACCCCTCAGGGATGAGGGTCATAGTGCTGCTCCTGCTGTATCACTGTCACCCCTCAGGGATGGGGCCATAGTGCTGCTCCTGCTGCATCACTGTCACCCTCAGAAATGAGGGTCATAGTGCTGCTCCTGCTGTATCGCTGTCACCCCTCAGGGATGAGGGTCATAGTGCTGCTCCTGCTGCGTCACTGTCACCCTGAGGGATGGCAGCCATAGTGCTGGTCCTGCTGTGTCACTGTCATCCCTCGGGGATAGGGGCCATAGTGCTGCTCCTGCTGTGTCGCTGTCACCCCTCAGGGATGGGGGCCATAGTGCTGCTCCTGCTGTGTCACTGTCACCCCTCAGGGATGGGGGCCATAGTGATGCTCCTGTTGCATCACTGTCACCCCTCAGGGATGGGGATCATAGTGCTGCACCTGCTGTGTCGCTGTCACCTCTCAGGGATGGGGGCCATAGTGATGCTGCTGTCACCCTGAGGGATGGGGGTCATATTGCTTCTCCTGATGCATCGCTGTCACTCCTGAGGATGGGGGTCATAGTGCTGCTCCTGCTGTGTCACTGTCACCCCTCAGGGAGGGTTATAGTGCTGCTCGTGATCGTCCACTGTCACCCCTTAGGGATGGGGTTATAGTGCTGCTCCTGATGGTCGCTATCACCACTCAGGGATGGGGGTTATAGTGCTGCTCCTGCTGCGTCACTGTCACCCTCAGGGATGGTACCATAGCACTGCTCCTGTTGTGTCGCTATCATACCTTATCAGTGGTGGGCCATAGTGCTGCTCCTGCTGCTGTCACCACAAAGGGGTGGGGCCATAGTACTGCTGCTGCTGTCACCCCTGAGAGATGGGGTCTTAGTGCTGGTTCTGCTGCTGCGCTGTCACCCCTCAGGGATCAGAGCCATAGTGCTGCTTTGCTGTCACCCCTCCGAGATGGGGACCATAGTACTGCTGCTGCTGTCACCCTGAGAGATGGGGTCTTAGTGCTGCTCCTGCAAGGTCACTGTCACCTCTCAGTGATGGGGCCATAGTACTGCTCCTACTGTGTCGCTATACCCCTCATCAATGGTGGGCCATAGTGCTGCTCCTACTGTATCACTGTCACCCCTCAGGGATGGGGGCCATAGCACTGCTCCTGCTGTGTTGCTATCACCCCTCATCAATGGTGGGCCATAGTGCTGCTTCTGCTGCTTTGCTGTCACCCCTCGGGTAGGGGGCCATAGTGCTGCTGCTGTCACCCCTGAGAGATGGGGGCCATAGTGCTGCTCCTGTCGCTGTCACCACAAAGGGGTGGGGCCATAGTACTGCTTCTGCTGTTGTCACCCTGAGAGATGGGGGCCATAGTGCTGTTCCTGCTGCTTTGCTGTCACTCCTCGAGGTAGGGGCTGTAGTGCTGCTGCTGTCACCCCTGAGAGATGGGGCCATAGTGCTGCTCCTGCTGCTGTCACTGTCACCACTCAGGGCTGGAGCCATAGCACTGCTGCTGCTACTATCATATTGTCACCCCTGAGAGATGGGGCCTTAGTGCTGGTTCTGCTGCTGTCGCTGTCACCTCTCAGGGATGAGGGCCATAGTGCTGCTGTTGCTGTCACCCCTCTGAGATGGGGACCATAGTGCTGCTTCTGCCACCCTTGAGGGATGGGGTTCATAGTGCTGCTCCTGATGCATCGCTGTCACCCCTCAGGGATGGGGGTCATAGTGCTGCTCCTGCTGTGTCACTGTCACCCCTCAGGGATGTGGGTTATAGTGCTGCTCCTGATGTGTCGCTGTCACCCTTCAGGAATGGGGTTATAGTACTGCCCCTGCTGTCACTGTCACCCCTCAGGGATGGGGGCCTCTAGCACTGCCCTGCTGTGTCGCTATCACCCCCTATCAACGTGTGGCCATAGTGCTGCTCCTGCTACATTGCTGTTACCCCTCAGGGTAGGGGCCATAGTGCTGCTGCTGTCACCTCTGAGAGATGGAGGCCATAGTGCTGCTTCTGCTGCTGTTGCTGTTACCACTCAGGGATGGGGGCCATAGTACTGCTTCTGCTGTCACCCCTGAGAGATGGGGGCCTTAGTGCTGGTTCTGCTGCTGTTGCTGTCACCCCTCTGAGATGGGGCCATAGTGCTGCTGCTTCTGTCACCCCTGAGATGGCAGCCATAGTGCTGCTCTGCTGCGTCACTGTCACCCCTCAGGGATGGGGGCCATAGTACTGCTCCTACTGTGTCGCTTATCACCCCTTATCAATGGTGGGCCATAGTGCTGCTCCTGCTGTATCACTGTCCCCTCAGGATGGTGGCCATAGCACTGCTCCTGCTGTGTCGCTATCACCCCTCATCAATGGTGGGCCGAGTGCTGCTCCTACTGCTTTGCTGTCACCCTCAGGGTAGGGGCCATAGTGCTTCTGCTGTCACCCCTGAGAGATGGGGGCCATAGTGCTGCTCCTGCTCCTGCTGCTGTTGCTGTCACCACAAGGGGTGGGGCCATATACTGCTGCTGCTGTTGTCACCCCTGAGATATGGGTGCCATAGTGCTGTTTCTGCTGTCACCCATGAGAGGCAGGGCCATAGTGCTGCTTCTGCTGCTGTTGCTGCCACCATTCAGGGCTGGAGGCCAGGCACTGCTGCTGCTGCTGCTGCTGTCACCCCTGAGATGGGGCCTTAGTGCTGGTTCTGCTGCTGTCGCTGTCACCCCTCAGAGATGAAGGCCATAGTGCTGCTGTTGCTGTTACCCATCTCCAAGATGGGGCCATAGTGCTGCTGCTTCTGTCACCCCTGAGGGATGGCAGCTGTGGGCTGCTCCTGCTGTATCACTGTCACCCCTCAGGGATGGGGCCATAGTGCTGCTCCTGCTGTATCACTGTCACCCTCAGGAATGGGGGCCATAGTGCTGCTACTGCTGTGTCATTGTCACCCCTGAGAGATGGGGGCCATAGGGCTGCTCCTGCTGCTGTCACTGTCACCACTCAGGGCTGGAGGCCATAGCACTGCTGCTGCTGTCACCCCTGAGAGATGGGGCCATAGTGCTGCTGCTGTCACCCCTGAGAGATGGGGCCATAGTGCTACTCCTCCTGCTGCTGTCGCTGTCACCACTCAGGGATGGGGCCATAGTGCTGCTGTTGCTGTCACCCCTTGATATGGGGACATAGTGCTGCAACTATCACATATGAGGCTGGTGGGCTGGAGATGCTAAATGTGATGTCAGACACACCCGCACTGCACTTTTTACGCACATACTGCGCACATGCCTTTAAGATTTGCAAACTCAGATCACTGGAGAGAATAGGCATTGATAACACTGGGAGGACTGTATACTGTACATATGTGGCACAAAAGCAAAGTGAGATACAGGCTGAGCTTATCATAGAGTTTCGTATTGTTAATAACTGCAAGGATTGATGCACACATTGCTGAAATGCATGGTAGCTGAGAAAAAATTTGTGAAACCAAGCTCACAAAAAAATACTGGCAAAACAGATGTTGGCTTTGTAGACACCGGTAATATTAGTTTTTCCATTTGGCAAAAAAATTTTGCCCTTTTCAATCGATAAGCAGTGTCCCTGCATAGCAAAGCTTTCTCTTACACAACTCCTTCTTCAGCTCCCATTATAACTTTTGCTGTTCAAAACTTTCCCTCTTTTAATTCCCCATGCCCCACAACGTACTAACTCTCTCATGTACTTTCACTCAGTCATACAAGTAGCTCAAGTTTACAAAAAATTCCTAATTTCAATTACAAAATTCTAAACATTAGTCTTTATGTTCTTATATAATCTTACAAGTGCTGTAGGAAACAGTGTATGCATTTGGTACATACAACTGTAATAGTTTTTATGTTGATTATTGCAATGTTATTTCAGTTGTTTACATTTAATTTTAATATTATAATTAATGGGTCTCCCTTTTTTCCTTAGGAAACTGTGCCATAATTTGCCATTATAAAGAAGTGTTTTTAATGGCAAACACGCTGCATGGTTTCTCTTGCTCATGCATGCCCTCTACTACAATTGTGTGTCTCCTTCCTGGCTTGCTGCTTCTTCTCCCCACAGCTCAGCCACCAGATAAACTCGGCAGTAAGTTATTTTAATAACAAATGGTGTTACTTTCACAAATAGGAGGCTAGCTAAATATTTAAAATATAATAAAACCTTGGAAAAAGAAAATCTGTTGACCAGTCGAAAATGGAACCAGGCGCGAGTTGCACACTGAACGGCGATTATTTTATATAATTGCTGTGGCAAAAGGAGACCCAACAATTATATAAAATAAAATATGGAGTGGTGTATGTAAACTCATAAACCCCTTCAACTTCACTCGAGGTTTATGTAGCATCTAACACCTCCGGGGAGGTGTAAATGTCTTGTTATACACATTACCCCATACTTTATTCTGTTTGTAATGAATTGTACTGTCTGCTGGTATGAGCGTTTTATAATGCAACTACTTATTTTTATCATTTTTACTGAAGGATTATAGTTGTAGTTACAGTAAGTCATTTTTCTTTCCTCCATTTGTTTGTCTGCCTCCATCCCAGGTCCTGGTGGCACCCCCAGCTCCGTCACCATCTTGTCTTGTGGACTTGCAGGTTAATCACCACTTACAAAGAGCTGTATTGGCAGGAGGTCAGCCACCTGGGGTTGTGTGGTGCCTGAGGGGGAATGCCAAGTGAGCGCAGTCATTTTCCTCCATTGTTTATCCCATGAATGACCTGCACACACTTACATTGATACACATGCGCATGTGTCAACACGCATCCTCTATATCTACTGGTTCCAATGGTACTGCCATCCAGCCTCCGCTAGGTGACTGGAACATAGTGGGACTTAGGATCCTCCCCACAAAGAGCTGTCTTGGGATGCAATCCTCACTCACCAGACCGGCCCCCAAGTGACACTGCTCCGTTCCCAAACCTGGCTCACTGTCATGGCTGGAGTTAAGGCACCAGTGCCTCAGCCCTCCATGCCACTGGGCTGGCTAGTAAGTCAGAGTTTTATCTTTTTCTAAATACAGTATGTCACTAAGCCCTTTAATACATGTTTGTATAGGCACTTTAAATGAATGCTTTGGGCTCCTTCTGGTCCGTTTGTCCTTTTCAACTGATGTATAAAAGGAACGGCGGGTAAGCTCTTGTCTCTTGACATTGTGCTATGCAGGAGGCGTGACACATTGGGTCACATTAAGCATACAGGTTCTCCCTGCTTGTTTTGCTGCACTTAATAAAATCACATTCAGCATGATGATATAGCTGCTATGGCAAGTCATGAGACATTTGGTGGGTGCCGTTTTTTGTTTTTGCAAGTACTGTAGTCTGCCACCTGCATCGGCCTGTCCTTGGTGCAGCCTTTGTTGTTTTTTCCTTGTTTTTAAGTTGCTTGAGGAAATATTTTAAATTTTTAAATTTATTTTTAATATTGTAATTTTGAATTGTAATGTCTGTAAGAACCTTTTAATGCAACTACTCCTTTTCTTATCTTATAAGGACACAATTGTAATGGTTAGAGAGAGCTCTCAGTTTGTCTTGCAGTGAATAAATGGAAAGTGAACTTGACTGGCAAAAGTCTTCTTTCTTTCCTATTTACCTGCCGTATGTTAACTTCTCAGTACAGAAGAGCAGTAAGGAAATAATAGTTCTTGACACTGAGGCCCTGTTCCTTCTGCCTGATCCAACAGTCAGACTGTATCTTCTAAAAGGCCTTCTGCTTCTGAATGCTTTCTAATCATGAGATGTGAGAGAATACTGACCATGAAGATGCTTTTAACCTCAGGTGTTTACTCTGTGTGCTGTAGTGAATGGAGGAAGATTGAGTAATCTAAAGGGAGTCATTCAAGCCAGGTGGAGAGGACACATTAAAGATGTACTACACACAGGGGCTGGATTAGAAGGAGTCAGGAGGAAGAGGAGGGGCCATGGCAGACTACGCACTCCCCATTCCATTTGACAATCTACCCTCTCCATGGGGGTCTATGCCCCTCCTTCACCTGATCTAGAATCATAGAACTTGATGGCAGAAAAAGACCCCACGGTCTATCCAGTCTGCCCTGTATCGAGGCTGGTAGGCCCTGGTCAGCCAGTAGGGCTGGGTGAAATTTATCTTCTGCCAGTGAAATTCTCACAAAATTTGATTTTGCATCTGTGAAATTTAATTACATTTCTGTGAAAAGTTTGCAGAATTTTGCCAGAATTGTGTGTTTCAATTACTTCCATCTAATTTAAACAGCGTGTGTCTGAATTGTGCCAAATTAGGGTTTGATGACTTTACAAAGTACATACAGAAGTGCATAAAGTTGCTGATCTCTGTCCTTACAGGTGACTGAGTTACAAGCCTCTAAACCTTGAACATTTTTAAAATGACATTTCACAATGTTCTAGTCTACAGAATTTTAAGCCCTATAACTTTAAAACTAAGAGAACAGAATATCACCTTTCTTTAGGTTCACTGATCCAAAATATTCGGCTTTGAGGCCATCCCATGGCCCAGCAGCAAACATTGCACTGCCATGCTGACAGCCTGGGTATGGAAGCAAGCGCTGGAAGTCATGTTGGGAGGCAGGCCATGGCCGAGACAGCTGTCACTCGGCAGTGCATCTCAGTCGTGGAGGGTTCCAACAACACAGCAACCCCTGCGGCTGGGACAGGGTTCTTGCTGTTGCATCAGGGAAGCTGTAACTGTGTGAGGTTGACAGAGGCACTGCCTTGATGTGGGAGATGGGAGGGAAAAAATGTTTGAGAAAAACTCAGTAGCAATAGCCAATGCTGAATGACGGGATAGGTTCAGCTTAATCAAGGTATATTTCTGTGACAGAGCATATCCCTGGATATGTGCTGCTGGCTGGGAGAAAAACCAACATGGAAGAAAAAGAGGCTGTGTGTATCAACTCTCTAATCTGTTGCTCAGAGGCTGGCCAAGTTATAAGCAGCCAAAGGTTCCAAAAATAACATCAGTGATTAACACTGAATTTCATGAGTGTTTGTGCAATTGTGGAATATTGTGATACTTTTGTTGAACAAGTCACAGTGCTGGGTGCATATCTTTCCTTATGGGTAATGGTAGGAAATGTTATCCTGGGGCTGGTGGTGAAAACTTCAAATGCCTGGTAGAAAAAGCCAGCCGCACAAAAGGTTCTTCAGCAAATTCTGTATCATCATTGAATCAATTTTCCTGCATCAGATCCTCATGAAACCCCAACATTTCACCCTACAGGGCTTCCTCAGGGAGGAGATTCTATACATAAACATATGAAAAATTATTTTCAAAACACGTTTTTATACCACAATTGATTTTACAAAAATATTGCCGTTTCTATTTAACTTATTGCCACAACCAGGACATTCATATTTAAAGTCTATTGTCCCTTCAATTTTATGCATCCTTATTTAGTGCTGAGTATATAAGGAGAAATTACCACAACCCCTGATAGTCACATCACAGCTCTGAGACATCCCTCATATTCCATATTCTTAGATGTGCTGAATATCCATATCTATATTTTTAAGTTTCCTTCTATTTATTACATCAGGTAACTATTTCCATCATTATTTAATTATTTGTGTGTATAATCTCAACATTTGCTGTTGAAACAACTCCAAGGCTATAAGACTATATCAATTATTTAAAACTTAATATATACATATCCATATTTATTATGCTGCATAAAAACACAGTAGTAAGGTTAGTTCAAATCATACCTAGACTTCTCTTGTTATAATGTAGTTAGTTCTCAAGATATTCCATGCTTGCTATATACGCTCTGGTAAAACTCACCAAAATGTTCAAAATGTTATCACGGCAGCAGCAGGCGGACAGCGCAGATTTTCTAGCTGCTGCTGATAACGCTTTAAACATTTTGATGATTTTACTCTCGCACTGCAACAGTAGCTTTTACACCTAGCAATATTTTTATTTGTTTATTTAGCTTTTGTTAACCGGGTAAGTGCACTAGCCATAAAATGACTATTTTCAGGCATGACCGGGAGAGTACAGACATGCAGAAACTTAACAGGATAACAAATTATAAGTGCTTTACATACAATGAGTTAGAGGATACAATATATCTGAACATGCAAAGTAAAGCGCTTTACATACAATGAGTTAAAGTGGATACAATATATCAGAGACATACAGAGTAGACCATTCATAAGTTCATAGGTGCCTATCTATGCAATAAATAGAGAGGACCTTGGACAATAAATTTTCAGGTGGCACATCATATGAGCGGAAACAAGGTACACAAAATCAAAACAGGTAATACAAAGGAAGAAATAACCATTGAGAGCAGGGGTGTCATTAAGGAAAAGGTCAGTAAGTGAGGAAGAGGGCAAGCCATGAAATTAGATTATATGAGTGTATGTAAGTGTAAGGAGATGCCTGCAGTGCAAGATTGTATATGGGCAGGAAGGGGCGGGACAGGCTGAGGCAGTAAGAGGGTTATAGAGAGGTGAGGAAATACTATTGATGGCCAGAGACATCAGTCATTAGGTAGGGTGAAAGCAGGAACAGGTATCAGCAATCAGCAGATTCAAGCACAGTTTTCTCTTAAAGCTTGTGTAGGGCTATAAAGTCTAATGTGAGGGAAGGGAATTCCACAGCTGTGGAGCCGCATGTTCAAATGCAACAGTTCCTTTCCTCGCATGGCACTCGGTAAATTCAGAAAGGATTTGTCAGCTGATCGTAGACCATAGAGTGTGTCCTGAGGAACAAGCATAGCTGCAAGACACCTAGGGTTGATTTGAATTATCGAATCAATAAGAGAGCCAAAGTAATATTTCCTACTAGCTAATGGAGACAAGCCAACCAAGATCATTATAAAGCTGACAGTGGTGTTTAAAGATCATGTGCAATGGTTTTTATATATTTTTATAAAAGCTTGAAACGTTGAAATTCAATACCATGTGTCATGATTAGTGTTCCTGAAAATTTCATACTGTTTGGGTTTGTGGTTTTCTTTAAATCAGCATTTGTTAACTTGCTGTACTTTGACTGAAAACAGTGGAGTTATTTCTGTCCTCTCAGGCAAACTTAGAGTGCAGTGACATCATTTTGGAGTAGCTTGCTGTTTCAGATTCCCAATCAGAGCAGTAGTTTGAAGAGTTAATGGTATGCTGAGAGCTCCAAGTTTCTTACAAACACAGTCTGGCTTGTGTTTAGATAGATCAGCTTTAAATATAACATTATCTTCTCATAAAAAGCTGATCATTTTAATTTCAATGCTGAATTGAAGTAGTGGAAATTGTTCACTGTGAGAGATTAGCTTGTCTATCACAGCTCTCATTTTTCTAATCAAAACTCAGATTGTTTTTGTAACTAAAGTAGATAACACAGAGCTATTAAATGAATATAAAATAAATATACATTTTGTTCATTCACAGAAACAGTTTGTATTTGATGTAGTCTCCATAATCAGATTTCATGTAAGAACATTTTTTCATGTCAGATTGACAAACTGTACATGTGCTTGAAATACTGTAGCAATGTGTGACAGGCACCTGTCAGAACTCACAAATTTTTTCTTTGGTGGTTTCTGTGTGAAAATACATTATGTTAGGTATAACTAGAAACATTATGTGGCGGCCCTGATGCACCGTGGTCTCTGCCTCACGGTTGAGGCAGCTGCAGTTTACTGCCACCTGTCCCTGCCCCAAAGCCCCCCCCTCCTTCTGCTCCACATTTGAGGCTGCTGCATCCTGCTTCCCACCATCTTCTCCCCACACAGTCAAGGCTTGTGCACCATGCTACCTCATTCCCTGCCTAAGGAATAGGGATGCTGTGCCCTGCCTCCCTTGCCTAAACAATTGGGGTTGCTGCATCCTGCTGCCCTCTCCCCACCCTCACAGTTAGGGAGCGGAACCTGTTGCCCTTGTTCCTGTCTCCACAGTCAGGGCTGCCATGCTGTGCTAAGCCCCAGAGTGCCAGGTTCCCTGCCTCCACAGCTGGGGCTGCTGTACCATGCTGCCCTAGCCACCAGAGGTGGGGTTTTGCTACACCCTGCTATTCACTTCTATTGCCTCAAATGGTCAGGGCTGCTGCACACGTGTACCCCATCTCACAGTCAGGGCTGCTGTACCCTGATGCCCCCTGTGTTCTGCATCACAGTCAAGGCTTCTGCACCATGCTGTTCTCTGTCCCTTGTCACCAGAGACAGGGCTGCTGCACCCTTTTCCTTTCTACACAGTTGGGGTTGCTATGGCCTGCTGTGCTCTAGAGCCCCATGCCTCTGCAGTTAGGGCTGCTGCACATGCTGCCACTTGCTACAAGATTCAGGGCATTTGCTGCACCCTGTTGCATGACTCAACTGTGGGCATGCACCCTGTTGCAGGCCTCCACAATTGAGCAGTTGCACCCTTCTATCCCCTGCCACCAGATTCAACTCCTTTGCTACATCCTGCTCCCCACATCCCTTGTCCCAAACAGGCATGGCTGCTGCACCCTGTCCCACAGTTTGGGCTGCTGTATCCTGTTGCCACCCTATCTCCTGCCTGAACATTCAGGGCTGCTGCACCCTGCTGCCCCTGTTCCTGTCTCCACAGTCAGGGCTGTTGTGCTATACCCTAGAGTCTGATGCTGCCTGCATCCACAGTTGGGGCTGCTGAACTGTGCTATGCACTTCCATTACCCCAAATGGTCTGGGCTGCTGTGCCCTGATGGCCACCTGTGTCCTGCCCCACATTCAGGGCTTCTGCACCATGCTGTTCTTTGTTCCCTGCCACACTGTGCCTGCTGCACCACAGAACCCATTGCCTCCACAGGCAGGGGACAGGATGCAGCAAATGCCCTACTCTTGTGCTGCACCCTTCCCAAATAGCTGTGGGTTGCTGCCCTGCTACCCTCTTTCTCTCACCCTCACAGTCAGGGATACTGCCCATGTTACCCCCTGTTCCTGTCTCAGCAGGGTGCAGCAAATGATCTAACTCTGGTGGGGGGAGACAGCAGGGGTGCAACTGCCTCAACTGTGGAGGCATGCAACAGGATTCAGCAAATGCCCTGAATCTTGTAGCAAGTGGCAGCATGGTGCAACAGCCCTAACTGCAGAGGAATGGAGCTCTAGGGCACAGCAGGCCACAGCAACCACAACTGTATAGAATGGAGCATGGTGCAGCAGCCCTGTCAGTGATGACAGGGATAGAAGAGAACATGGTGCAGAAGCCTCAACTGTGGGGCAGGACACATGGAGCATCAGAATACAACAGCCTGACTGTGAGATGGGGTACATGTGGTGCAGCAGCCCTGACTCATTTGGAGCAATGAAGTGGCCAGCTGGGTGCAGCAAAATCCCACCTCGGGTCTGAGCAGCATGGTGAAGCAGCCCCAGTTATGGAGGCAGGAAACCTGGCACTCTAGGGCTTAGCACAGCACAGCAGCCCTGACTGTGGAGACAGAATGGGGCAACAGGTGCAGCATCCATAACTGTGAGGGTGAGGGAGAAGGCAGCAGGGGCAGCAACCCCAACTGTTTGGGCAGGGGTGGCAGGGTGCAGTAGTCCTGATTCTTTGGGCAGGGATGGAGGCAGCAGGGTGCACAATCTCTGACTGTGTGGGAGAAGACAGTGGGCAGCAGGGTCGGCAGCCTCTGATGTGGAGCAGAAGGCAGGGGCTTGTGGGGCAGGGGGACTGGTGTCAGTAGACTGCAGCTGCCTCCGCTGTGGGGCAGAGACATGGTGCATCGGGATGCCACCTAGTGTTTTTAGTTATACACATATATGATGTATTTTCACATAGAAACCACCAAAGAACTGAACTTTGTGAGTTCTGACGGTATATGTGCTTGAAATACTGTAGCAGAGTGTGACAAGCACCTGTTTGTTAATCTGACATGAAAAAATGTTCTTACATGATTGTATTTATGAAGACTACATCAAAAACAAACTTTCTGTGAATGAACAAAATTTAGATTTATTTTATATTCATTAAACAGCCTGTGTTATATAGTTAGAGAAAATTGAGATTTGAGTAGAAAGAACAGAGCTGTGATACAGACAAGCTGATTTCTCACAGAAAAGATTTCCACTACTTCAATTAAACATAAAACTGAAATGATCAGCTTTTAAAGGAAGAGAATGATATATTTTAAGCTGCTCTATCTAAACACAAACCAGAGACTGGGTTTATAAGAAACCCGAGAACTCAGCAAACCATAAACTCTACAGAGTGCTGCTCGATTGGGAATCTGAACAGCAAGCCACTCCAAAATGATGTCATCGCTCTAAGCTTTACTGAGAGGACAGAAATAACTTCACTGTTTTCAGCCACTACAGAGCAAGTTAACAAATGGTGATTTAAAGAAAACCACAAAACCAAACAGCATGAAATTTTCAGGAAACACTAATCATGACACAAGGACTTGAATTGCAATTTTTAAGCTTTTATTAAAAATATGTAAAAACGTTGCACATGATCTTTAAGCGAGGAGCAGAAGAGGCATAGCGACGTATGTTGTTATACGTAATATCCCATCTGAGTAGGTCAGTTTTATGAGCAGTCCCAAATAAGGAAGCCCCATAGGTTAGGGTGGCAGAATCCCTTGCAATGGCCATTTTAGCTGATGGCATGAGCATATAACTAGTCTTATGCAACACCCAGTTTGAGTTGACAGCTTTGCAAACAGATTGTACATGAAGATTAAGATCAAGAGATTGATCCAGCAGGATGCCCAGGTACTTGAAAGGGTCACACATTCCAGTAATTGACCTTCTAAGCCTACCGTCAGTGCTGTTTTGCAAGCCAGAGCTTTGGGCCGATCAAAGCAGCATGGCTTTAGTTTTGCTAGTGTTGACAGCCAGTTTGTGGTCATATAGCCAGTTTTGGATATTGTTAAAGTCAGAGGAAAGGGTTGTGTTGATAGTGTCTATATTAGTAGAACTTGTATAGATGACAAGATCATCAGCATATAGAATAGCAGAGCAGGATTTTAAAGCAGCTCCAATGTTATTTATATAAAGAGAGAATAGGAGGGCCCTAGGATGGAGCCTGAGGTACACCATTGTTAATGGTGGTACTGTTCGATAGAGAGGAATTAAATTTCACCACTTGAGTTTTATTTGTCAGGTAGCTTTCATACCAGTCAACAACAGAGGAGAAGAAATGCAGGTGTCGGGCGAGGAGAGAGCAAAGTGTGATCAACAAGGTCAAAAGCCTTTGTGAGGTCAATAAAGACAGTCAGATTGCCAGTATCCATTTTTGAAGAGAGTGTCAGTGGTGAATTTAAGGAGTGCAGTCATCGTGCTATGTCCTTTCCTGAAGCCATGTATTGAAGTACTGTATCTTATGTTGGCTTTGTTTTATATTGTGTCTGTAGGACATGACAAGGTGTCTACATATAGTAATCTGAAAAAAAACTACATTTTGAAGGTAGGGAGCCTTTGGGCACCTTATAAGTGATATGAATAATAGGTGAAAAGTATCTGTTTTAAACAAAATTGATAAAACTTTTGTCATTGACCTGATATGAGCTTGTTCAAAGGTATGCATGGTTTGTTGAATTTATAAAGAAAGGCGAATTCAGGGTAGTTACTGTCTTTAATTTATAAGATGATAAAACAGAGTATGCAAATAGCCCTAGGAATGTTTCAGGAGTAAACTTTCCTTGAAAAACTTTCTTTGAAATTATGAGGGCGTACAGTACATACAGTAGCAAGCATGGAATGTCTTGAGAACTAACTATATTGAAGCAAGAGAAGCCGGTCCTGCGATCTCCTCCGGTGGCGAAAACTGCAGTGCTGAGCTGCATAATACAGATTTAGTTAATTCATAATCAGGGCACTTTGAGATTTTAAAATTACCATTGATCAGCTAGTCGGACAACATGGCACATTTAGCTGAGTGATTTCAATGAATTGCAGATCACAAGAGTCCCTCTTTAAAGTAGCCTTACTACTGTGTTTTTATGCAGCATAAGATACATATGGATCTATATATATTAAGTTTTTAAAAACTGATACAGTCATATAGCTCAAAGTTACGCTGACAGCAAAGGTTGAGAGTAAACACAATTAAATAATGATGGAAATCAATCAATCGATGTTTATTCGAAGGTAAATTGAGAGCAGGAGCTCTCTTTACAATTGTGTCCAGTACACAAAGATATTAACATTGTGGAACAATTAGTATTTCACACAATTGCAGGAAATAGTTACCTGATGTAACAAATAGAAGGAAACTTAAATATATATATGGATATTCAGCACATCCAAGAATATGGAATATGAGGGATGTCTCCGAGCTGAGATGTGACTTTCAGAGGGTTGTGGTGATTTCTCCTTGTATACACTAGATAAGGATACATTAAATTGTAGGGGACAATAGACTTTGAATATGAATGTCCCAGTTGTGGCAATAAGTTAAATAGAAACGACAATATTTTGTAAAAATCATTTGTGGTGTAAAAAGCTGCTTTGAAAATAATTTTCAAATATTTATGTATAGATCCTTCTCCCAGAGGAAGCTCTGTATGGTGAAACGTTGGATTTTGTGACAATCTGATGCTGGACAATTAATTTAATGAAGCCATAGAATTTTGATGAAGAACCTTTTTGTGCAGCTGGTTTCCTTTGCATTTTATACTTTTGTTGAAGCCATGTCCATACATCTTGCCCAGTCATACACTTGAGTTGCTATTGTAGAAGAAGGTAAAGGCTGGGTGAAGTGACAAAAAGTAACATTCATAGGAGACTCCATAGTAAAAGTATACTGGTGGCAAGTGTCATGTCACTATCTTGGATGATGAACCATGAGGAATGGGCATGGATATCACTGTGCACTAACCTAAATTCTTGCAATGTGCCAGATAACCATTAGCTCCACTGACTGAATGACTTGTGGAAGCACATGCATGTGCAGCATTGTTTCTGTTCAGTGCTATTTACTGACCTTTTAAAAGCAGCTGACACCATCTGACAGAAGTGCTACATTACAGAATTAGAATAAGCATACCCCAGTAAATCCCTTATCGAACACTAGATGTCTATTTTACTTCATTGTAACGTTATTAGCCATTGTGTAACCCTAATTCGACTACCTGTTCAAAAAGCCTATATCAGTGAAGAACTGAGGATAATGTCATCTTGAGAACTCACATTCTTGTGTTCCCTGTCAGCAACTTATAGGATCTGTTTCTCAAAGTTGTTAAGATCACGTGCCATGGTTTTCACAAGTAAAACAGGCAGCACCAGTCAGAAAACTATGTGGGCTCTTTTGTTTTACTTGGTCTATGAAAGTTGTTTTTCCGAGTGACTGAATTCAGTACATTTGGAAATTGATCTAAAGATGGCTGTAGCATTGTTCCACAGCCATCTGTTGGCCTGCCAAAAGAATTGCAGGAACAACTACCAGAGCTGAATACTCCTGTGCACTTTAATATATGCATTTCCCATAATGCACAGCAGCCAAATCCCAAACAGCAAACACAGCAGAAAAACAGAGATGATTCCACCCTGCCTGTGTCTGTATCCGTGTTTTATTGTACATGCTAATATAGGATGCCATGTACAAATGTCGGCAAAGCATAACTCCTGTGTCTGCTTTATGTTACAAGCACATTAAACCATTCTAAGGCATGGTTCTACTGTGGGAATTAACTTTGTTACAAACTCTGAAACTCTTTAGTTTAAAAAATGTTTTTGAAGGGTGCTGCTTGTTTTATATGTGAAACCAATTGCACGTGATCTTTACAGCTTTGGAGACACAGGTCCTATAAGCTTGCTGACAGGGAATATTCGACAGTGAGTTCCCAAGATGACATCATCATCAGTTCTTCACTGACACAGGCTTTTCTTGTACAGGTAGTGAAATCAGGGTTACAAAATGGCTAATAACTTTAAAATGAAGTAACGAGTAATCTAGTTTTGGTATGTGATTTATCGGGGGCATGCTTATTTGGATTCTGCAATGTAGTACTTTTGGCATCAGTGGCTCTTTAACAACTCTATAGATAACAGTACATACTTTACTATTTGAAAACAGTGGCACCAAGCAGCACCAAACCATAGAATTGGTTGCAATTTAGGCCATTGTGATAGAAGAACCTGGATATCTTTACTCATGATGGAGCATACTGCTGGTCATCACTGTTGCAGGAGCGTTGGAGGGCATTGGGCTATGATGCTAGTGCAGATAAGGTGATTCAGTGGTGATATGTACTTTGTGAAAGTTAAATTCCACAAGTGGCATTCTAATGACATTACCTATTATCGTCCATGGATTTTGAGCAAAGTTTGCCAATTAGTAATTTCCATAAGCTATACTTTGTTCGGGAAGGATATGGTGGGAAGGAAACTAGGGGTGTAGTGCTTCATTTGGGGAAAGCATAAAAGCGATAGAGATACTAGGAATACGGGAGGCAGAGGTATTGTGGGTTACCCTGGAGATTGGGAATGGAGCGACTGTTCACACTGGGGTGATCTACAGACCTCCAGCACAGGAGGAGGAGGAATTGGATAAGCTACTTGTGGAAGCTATTGGCAAGATGGCTGAAAAGGGTGAGGTGCTGTTGGGGGACTTCAGTCTGCCAGACGAGATTGGCATCTCCCAGTCGCAGCTTTAGCTAGAGGTAGGGACATCCTGGAATCACTGCAGGAGGCATTCCTCAAGCAACAAGTCAGTGAACCCACTCGTGATGGGGCAATACTGGACCTGGTAATCACTAACAGGGACAGTGTTGCAGGCATCAAGGTGGGAGGTCATCTGGGAACCAGTAATTACAGTACAGTGTGGTTCAATATAAGGATGGCCGTGGAACTGAACCACACTATGAGGTAGGGGTCCTGGACTTTAGGAGGGCAGATTTTACAAATGTGGGTGAATGTTTCAGGGATGACCTGGTGGGGGATGGCCTGGGTGGGGTAGAGGGATAGTGGGCAAAGATAAACGGAGCACAGTAAAGGAATCCAACCTCTGCATCAAACAAGGAGCAAAACCAAGAGGAAAAAGTGACTGCTATGGTTCTAGAATGAGGTGACTGAAAAGGTAAAGGCTTAAAGGATTGCATTTAGAAGGTATAAGAAGATGCAGAGGAAAGATGATAGGGAGGTCTAGCAGGGAAACAGAGGGAGTAGGGAAAGCAGTAAGGTGCAAAAGCACAAACTGAAGAGAGAGACCAGCCCAGGAGGTAGCATAAGAGGACAAGACATTTCTAGGTATGTCAGTGAAACAAGGAAGAACAGGGGTGGGATTGTAAGGTTAAAAAGAGAAGAACTGTGCAAAGGGGCCAGGAAAAGGCAGACATCCAGAACAGGTACTTTTGTTCAGTGTTCATAGAGGAAGGAGAAGGGAGGGGCCACAACAGAGTAACAGAACCTTTAAAGGAGGCAAGTGGACACTAGTCCTATTCTGGAGGTGAGAGTCCTGAAGGAGTTGCTAATCTAAAGGTGGACAAATCAATAGGCCCAGATGGGTGCATCCAAAGGTATTGAGAGAGTGCATATAAATACTGGCTGAATCTCTAACAGTTCTATTTTACAGCTCACTGAAACAGGAATGGTTCCAGAGGACTGGAGGAGGGTGGATATTGTCCAACTACACAAAAGTGGTAGGAGGGAGGAGACTGGGCAATTATAGGCCAGTCAGCCTCACATCGGTGGTGGAAAGTTAATGAAATCACCGCTGCAGGAAAAGGATTGTGGAATATCTTGAATGCAGTAGGTTACAAGACCATAGGCAGCATGGTCTCACAAAGGGAAGTCATGTTAAATGAATCTGATAGATTTCTTTGACTGGGTGACAAAGAATTTAGATCAGAGTGGAACAGTGGATGTGGCCTACCTAGAAATCAGTAAGGATTTTGAAACCATTCCACACAGGAGACTAGTAAGCAAGCTGGGTAACTTAAGAGTGAGTCTGAAGGTGGTAAACTGGTTAAGAAATTGGTTAGGGATAGGCGACAGAGGGTGGTGGTAAGTGGAGTTCATTCCGATGAAGGAAGGTGACCAGCGAGTTGCTTCAAGGATCAGTGTGGGACTGATCCTCTTAATGTCTTTATAAGTGACATTGCAGAGGAGCTGGAAGGGAAGGTCTGCCTCTTTGTGGATGACACCAAAATCTGCAGTAGGGTGGACAGTCTGAAGGTGGTGGTGGAAAGGATGAGCAGAGACCTGAGAAAACTAGAGGAGTGGTCAAGAGTATGGCAGCTGGGTTTCAATGCAAAAGTTCAAAATAATGTACGTTAAGAGACACAAAAATCCAGGGAAGAGTACAAAATCATTGACTGGTATTGGACGACCACCAAGCAGGAAAGAGACCAGGGAGGGGACCATACCAGATGACCTAAAGATGGCCAGACAATGAGACAAGGCAGTAGGGAGGGCTAGTGGGATGCTGAGTTGCATGGAGTGGTATCACCAGCAGAAAGAGAGAGGTGGTGCTGCCACTGTATAGATTGCCGTAAGACCCAACCTAGAGCACTGTAGATCACATCCTCAAGAACATAGACAGAGTGGAGGTAGTCCAAAGGAGGGCAACTAACATGGTGCGGGTCTGCACCAAAAGCCCTATGTCAAGAGACTAAAGAACCTCAATATGTACACCTGGGACAAGAGGAAGGAGAGAGGGATGTAATTTAGACCTTTAAATACCTCATGAGTGTAAATAAGGTGCAGAGGAAGTATTTTTCAGAAAAAGAGCTGCATAAGAACAAGAGGACATGCTATAAAGCTGGAGGTGGATAGATTCAGGAGAGGTGGTGGGGTTCAAGAATGAATAGGATAAGCACAAGGAATCATAGAGGAAAAGAAGAAGGGAGGGAGGAATAGCTGTAGATCAGGCGTGATCTGTAGTAGTAGTATAGGTCAAAGAAATGGCCAGACTGGATGGGCCAAGCAGCCCTTATCTGCTGTCAAATTCTATGTTTCTATATTTTTATCCACAATAAATTTTAACCTAATTAAACCACATTTATCCAGCTTAATTAGATCCTAGGATATATTTACTTTGGTGTGTATGCCAAATATTGAGTGTATATCTACAATAACAGTGTAGCTATAAACATCCAGATATTTGGAAATATTCACATAATTAAAAAATAATTCAATTGTGACATTTTGAACTCCTATAACTACAATTTACACAACTAACTCTTTATTTAGCAGTTTCGATGACTCTTCTAAGAAAGTATGCATATACATTTTCAGTTGTACAGCTCTAAGGGTGGCTAAATTGTCAGCATAGAAATACTTCCAGAAATGTTCACATGAATAATAAATTACCAGACCTTGACTCCCATAGCTCCCCATCCCATCTCCATCCAAATGTCATGAAACTTGACATCCTTTAGGCTTCTTCAAATATTATGCATGCCAACATGCAGATCACTAGGTATAATACTAAATTATGACCAATTAAAGCATTTAGGAAATTTCACAAAATGTCACAGAATGTCGGAACATTTTGCAAAAATCCATAAAATTGGCATTTGCTAATTTTACCCAACCCTAGCAACCCAGTCTTCCTGGCAATGAGTGCAAACTCACAGAGACTTGGAGGAACAAGGGAGAAAGATGAGGTCTGCTTGAATGGCGGTGGGGTACCTGGTGAGGGATCGAGGACTTTGTTCCATTATGGTCCTTCTTGATCCTCATTGGCATTGGACACAACCATGGTGTGCTGCTGGTCACCTGAGGACCTAGGTGGTCTCACTGGCACTGTTTTGTGCTGATTTGAATCCTACATAACCGGGAGAACACAGCAGGTTGCCCATGGTAATTTGATCTCTAGGGTTTTGCACTCTCCTGTAGGATTCCTCAAGGTTTGATCCTTGCTCCTGTGTTATTTTCTGTGCAATCTTGCCCTTGGGGAAGATCATGAAATGGTACAGGGTTGGGTTTTACTGCTATACAGGTGATACTCAGCTGTACTTGCCTTTTCTCCCACAGATGATCATGCAGTGTTGGTGCTGGGATGATGTCTTGCCAAGATAAAATGACTGGGTGGCCTCACATTGGCTAGGTCTTAACCCAGGGAAGACAGAGGTCATGTTGATTGAGTCATTCAATGGGTGCATCAGTGATGGGAGATGCAGTAGCCCTTCCTGTGTTGGGTGTCTGATCACTTGTTGGGGTTGATGTGGTTAAGAATCTTCAGGTCATTTTGGACCACAGGGTGACACTATAACAGCAATCATCAGTGGTGGTTTGATCTGGCTTTTACCATCTGCAAAACATCATGAGGATCAAAGTGCATCTGGATCCTGCTGACCTGGCAATGATCATTCGTGCTTTCATTACCTCTATGTTGGACTACTGCAACACTCTGTACTTAGAGCTATCTGGTAGAGCTGTGCAGAATGCCCGTGGAATTACCATTCCAGTTCTGTGGAATTTCACAGAATTTGCGAAAATTCCACAGAATTTATGCAAGTTACAAATTTCAGTTATTTTGCTATACTTTTAAAAGTACGCATCCAACTGACCATTGGCATGTAGACAGTTATTGACAGTTTACATAATTGTACCAAATTTCAGAGTCATTGGCTGAAAGGGCGGAGTTATGGGTGACCAAACGTTTATTAATCATCAGTCATTTAGATCTACTGTAATTTTAAAATTTCTTATCCAAATTTCTCCACAGTTTCTGGATTTTGAGAAATGGATAAGTGTAACCACATTTTAAATTTCAGGCTTCAAAGGGCTTGGGTTACAGGTAGCCAAACATTTTGCCCAAAGTTATATTTCTGTTATTTTAGTGTAATTTTGATAGTATTCATTGCATGTATACAGGTTATCACTACATTTATATATGTACATAGTTTCAGATTTCTCGCTAAATAGGACTTAGTTATAGCCTGCCAATTTCTATAGAATCATAGAAGCTTGATGGCAGAAGAGGACCCTTCTGGCCCATCTGGTCTGCCCATCCCTCACCTTTCATATACCCCTCCCCACCTGCTCCTGCACTCCCTCAAATACTCAGCCCCATATGCCTGTCCCATGCCCTCTTAAATTCCTCCAGTGTTTTAGCCCCAACCACTCCTTCTGGCAGTCTGTTCCAGGGTTCCACCACCATCTCTGTGAAGAAATGCCCACTCACATTGCCCTGTATCTATTTCCTTTGCAATCTGAGGTTGTACCCTCTAGATCTTAATTCAAGAGGGTTCCTGCAGTAGAGTCATCACATATAGGACTGCACCCCTGGTGTCAGGACCCACATGGAAAACTTTTCCAGCAATTTCTGGTGGGGACCACCCACCCAATGTCACATGACGGATGTCAGTGTGACCCTATATAGTGGGTGGTCCCCATGCCTGCCTTCCAGTTCTTTCCGGCTGTTGACCTGCGCTGGAACCTCGCCATAAACTTTGCTTAGTCGATTGCCATCTTTTCTCTCATTTTTCTATGAATCCAGTCCATTTATGTCTTCTCCTCCTACTACTCCAAAGGCAAAGAAGAAGTGACAAGTGTGGGGCCCAGATTCCCAACAAAGACGGTCATCGTCGCTGCCTCTTCTGCCTAGACCCGAATCACAACACGCTGCCTGTCCTAACTGCATGCCCTTTAACCAGGCTGCTCGCAAACTATGACAGCAGACTCTGAGGCCCATCTCCAGAAGACCAATCAATTTCAATTTTAATTTATTTGTTCAGCAAAAAAAAACAGTACAAAGAAACATATGACAAAAATAAAACAATGCAGAAATTATACAAACCTGTCTCAATATAAATAGCATGAATCTCACTTCAGTACTTACACAAGCTAAAAATAAGATTTGCTCATACATCAACCAGCTATCTATTGCACTCCTCAGATAGTAGTACCAATTTCAGAAACAATCGCCTTATCCAACCATTGTTAGCTGTTTCAAAATAACAGTATTTTTATTACTTATACCAAAAGCCCTATCCACAAATATCTACGTTTAAATGCTCTTGATAATATGTCACATTTCTTTTCCTTATTTTAGCAATTTCAGTTAAATATACAGCAAGTCTAGTTATCACATCAACATTTCAGCATTAAATAATAAGTCCAGCAGGAATCTAGGAGGAATATTAAGTATACCAGTTAACATATCCAAATACTTAGTTCGAGTACTATGATACCATGGGCATCTGAAAATAACGTGTTCTAAGTTCTCGGCTCAGTCATGGAACAGAAACAATGATTTAGCTGATTTGTTTTTGACCATATCTTGCAGTCAATACATTACCAGGAAAAACTTCAAATCTATATTGTGTTAATATGTATCTATGATTTGGTTCTCTCCACTGCAGTTAAATAATACTTAAGGGAATGTTCAGTCATGTTCTTAACTAACCAGCAAGCGTCTTAACCAGTTTGATCTTAGCAAGATCATCATTTTAGCATAATGTTGCATTAATTTTCTAATATACTTAATATATGAGATAGAAATCTCTATATGTTGATCCGCTCCATCTTTTAGCTGACATAGCTCAAATTTAGTTAGTAAAGAATATACTGAAGCTATCCATCCAGTTTGCTTATATGAAAATAGATAATCTTTTTCCCTTAAAGCATGAAAAAGCAGAGAATCTTTAGATTGAGATTGTAGTTTGATCCAATACGAAAGAATTCGTTCCTGCGCCAAAAAGGTGAAACTTATCTGGCCTACGCTGTGACCTGACCAGTACTGGCCGGAATTCTTAACAATTGTTTGTATGTTTTATTTAATACAGGATCAATTTTGTTTAAAATTTGCAGGCCTAAACCTCCACAGCATATGCTGATTGTGATTTAAGGTTTGCATTAATAACCTTAATCATGGGAACCACCATTTTACCACTATACATTGTACTGAATCTCTTTAAGAGTTTGGCCGAGTTCTCTAACTTCTTAACCGTTATAGCAATATGCTTATTCCATTTGGTATTACTTGCAAAAACACCACTAAATATGGATCCAGAAACAAATGATTTGATACCTTTTATTGGACCAACATGGATGTTACAGAAAAGAACTAAGTGCTCTAACTTTCGAACCAACTAGGTCCTTCTTCAGAATTTGTGCAGTTTTTCAAATATCCCATACTATTAACATCAGATTATATTGAAAAACAGAAATAATTCTCATTGGTTTAACATATACATTTAAAACATAACAGAAGATTACGTCAGAAGCTAATTAACACCAGCATGCCTTTAGCTGAGGAGCCTCAGAAGGACAAAGGTTATCAAGAATTTCTACAGCCAAAGAGTTCTTGTCACATAAATTTTAAAATGTCTCAGTATGCCAAGAAAGCATTCTAGTGATAAAAAAACAACCTTGGGGTGGCATTCTCTCTAATACATGTAAAAGGTACATAAAAGGTATCAAATCATTTGTTTCTGGATCTGTTCTTAAATGGACCAATACGGCACCTACAACATTTTTTACATCATGGAAGATACCGAATTCACCACAGGACATGCCAGTTGCATAACATTAAGAAGAGACTAGCACAGCTAGACAGTGACATCTACGTTTTATCCCAGTGCAAAAGGAATAACATTATCCCTAAAGGTCTAGCTATTTGGAATCCACTGAGAAACACAGATAATTCTACATATGCTGAACAACTTTGCCGTGGGACCTCTGACAAATTGAGAAATCACAGAATCCACAGCTCATATGCCAAAAAGCATTTTTGAAGAAACAGTTTAATGAAATAGCTACCACACTGGAGAGGATGTCTGGTGAGCTTATTCCAGACATCTTGCATGAGATAGACATGAATTACCAAAGAACCTTAAGAAAAGCCATGCTCATTAAAAACAGGAAGTTAGATGCCCTTCAACTTACCATATCTTCCTAACAACCATGAAGAACAGAACAGAGTGACTGAACAACTAAGCCACACAGATGGGCACCTTTCAGTTGTTAATTTGTCCACCCACACACTGACTACTGGGGAATTAAATGTACTTCTATAGTCCTCAATTTCTGCCCAACTAAACCACTGGACAGAATACAGTTTTGTGGTGAAATGGAGGAATACTTCGCAGATTGAGACTCAGGGAATTTTTTCATGGCAGAGAAGACGTCACAGACAGGAAGAAATCACAAACAGTAAAAAATACTATGGATAAGAAAAAGAAACCATATGAGTTTACCCATCAAGTGCCCGTAACAAGAAACTAGACAAATACATTAATTGCTTTCGCCAGAGAGTTACTGATGAGATTCTTAATAGGCAGAAACAGCCCTGCTACAACCTTTTTCCACTGGAACGGAGGGCTATACAAACACTAAAATCAAACCATAACATTGTCATAAAAAGCTGATAAAGGCTCGGCAGTGGTGATATTGAATTGGGAAGATTACATTATGGAAGCCAACCGCAACTAAGTGATCTTACTTACTACAAAGTACTGGAAGTGACCCAACTACAGAATATAAAAGAGAACTACAGGAGTTAATTGAAACATTTCCAGAGCATGTCCAAGACAAACTAAAGGCCCTCATCCCCAGTGAACCTAAGCCAGGGACATTCTACATGCTTCCTAAAATACATAAGCCTGGTAATCATGGTAGACCCATAGTCTCTGGTAATGGCACCCTGACAGAGGGATATCAGGGTTTGTAGAAGCTATTTTCAAACCACTGGTTATACAAAGGGATAGTTACATCAAGGACACTACTCACTTCCTGCATAAACTTTCTGGTTTTAAGGACTTACCACCTGATATCCTTCTAGCCACGATGGATGTAACCTCCCTCTACACTAATATTCCACACATAGATGGCATTTCAGCCTGCCTCAAATACCTGCATGACAAAGAACTGAACCCAACATTGACCCTGGAGTTGTGGGTAAACTCACTGAATTCATTCTGACACATAACAACTTCAGCTTCAGTGGTAAACATTATGTTCAAACTATAGGAACAGCAATGGGAACCAGGATGACTCCACAGTATGCTAATCTTTTATGGCAAATTTGGAGGAGGATTTTCTAAGGCACTGTACACATAAACCACTCGCTTATTTCTGTTACATTGATGATTTGTTTATAATTTGGACAGAGGGCACTGACACACTGAAAGTTTTTCATCGGAACTTAATAACCTCCACCCAAGTATAAAGCTTTCCCTAGAATATTCTGCCACAAGTGTACATTTTCTGGATACCACTGTCACTATTAAGGATGGAACCCTACATACTTGTCTTTACAGGAAACCAACAGACAGACAGAGATACTTACACAAGAAAAGTAATCACCCAAACCACACAAAGAAATCTGTCATATATAGTCAAGCACTTCGTATCACTGCCTCTGTTCAAATGAGGAAGATAGAGACACACATCTGGCATGTTGAAAACACCTTTATTGAGCAGGGACACTTGTCCAGAGAAATTGACAGAGCAGTGGAACATGCAACACAGGTCCCAAGAGAACAGCTACTGCAATATAAGGAATGGATGACTACCAACAGAATACCCTTAGTAGTCACATACCATCCTGACCTTGAACTCCTACGTAAGATTATTAAGAATCCCCATCCAATAATTAGTGAGGATGAAACCCTTAACTGTATTTTTCAAGACACTACCCTATCTTTTAAACAACCACCTAATTTAGCCAACCTGATTATTAGAGTCAGCTTGAACGAACAGAATACCATGACATCATATGGTACACGACCTTGTCATCAATGCACATGTAAGACATGTAACCTCATTTCCACTTCAGACTGTGTGCTTACATCACAAAACAGACTATTCAGGATACAGGGAATTATACATGTACATCAAGTAATGTGGTCTATTTTATCCAATGCAAGAAATGTACTCACACAGGTTATGTGGGGAGACAAGCCAACAACTCTGCACTAGAATGAATTCACACAGACATTCTATTAATCGCAGATGATTGAGAAACCAGTAGCCCAGCACTTCTCCCAGGATGACCACTCAATCTCAGATATGTCTGTGATGGTCTTAAAAGGACATTTCAACAGTTCACAACAGAGACGGGCTTCTGAAATTAGACTTATTTTACTTCTCAATATGGTGGCGGATGGACTGAACATTGACGTTGGTTATGTGACACATTATTCCACTTAAACTTACACAGACCTTTACTTTAAAAGATGGACATAAACACTTTAGTTCTTCAGCGGCCTTTGATTTTGTAAGTTTATGATTATCTACATGTTGACTTCTCACCTTAACACTCTGGTGAGTGCATCTCAGTGTTTGTGTGTATACTGATGTATGTATGTATGTATGTGTGTGTTTTGTGTGTTTTGTGTGTTGTGTTTTTGTGTGTTGTGGGTATGGTGTGTGTGTGTGTGTGTTTTGTTTGTTGTGAGCGTGTGGTATGTGGATTGTGTTTGTTATATTTGTTGTGTGTTGTGTTGTGTGGGGTGTGCAGGTGTGTGTGTGGGGTATGGTGTGGTGTATGTATGCACATATGTGTGGGGGAGCGTGGCATGGGGCAATTGTTATGTGGCAAGGACACTTAGTTTTAACATATAGTGTACATTTACTTCCTTCTATTAGTTGTCAGTGGTTGGATTACACACTGTCACATTTTTATCTGCTCATATTAAGATGCATATCTCATTTACTTTGGGGTTCATAAAAGGTGTAATTCCTTTGGGTTTTCGTTTAGATTCCTTAGACTGATTCTGTGCATTTTGTTATACATGGACTCTGTTGAAATCTGCACTTATCAGGCTCATGGTCTCATTTTCTTGGGGTCCTTGACAAGTATTTTTATTTGGCACTTACACTTACAAGTGATACTATCATGCATCATGTATATATGTGTAGGTTAATTTGAGGCTTGTTTTCAACTTGCAGTTATACCTAATTTCAGGATTTTGTCTCTCATTATCTGTTCTTTAATATACCAGGACAATTGGAATGTAAGTTGTAAGCTCATCTTATATGTATTAGAGAGAATGCCATCCCAAGGTTGTTTTTTATCACTAGAATGCTTTCTTGGCATAATGAGACATTTTAAAATTTATGTGACAAGAACTCTCTGGCTGTAGAGAATTCTTGACAACCTTGCCCTTCTGAGGCTCCTCAGTTAAAGGCATACTGGTGTTGATTAGCTTCTCTGACGTAATCTTCTGTTATGTTTCAAATGTATATGTTAAACCAATGAGAATTATTTCTGTTTTTCAATATAATCTGGTGTTAGCAGTATGGGATATTTGAAAAACTGCCACAAAGCTTCTGAAGAAGGATCTAGTTGGTTCGAAAGCTAGAGCACTTTGTTCTTTTCTGTAACATCCATGTTGGTCCAATAAAAGGTATCAAATAATTTGTTTCTGGATCTGTTCTTAAAAGGACCAACACGGCACCTACAACATTTTATTGCACCACTAAATATGTAAATTCAGTAATAAAATCCAATTTACTTCTCCCTAACCTAAGTGACCTACACTTTAATTTATTTCAAACACCATAATTTTGTTTTGTTTGGATTCAGTCTAAGATGATGTGATTTACATAATCCCTCTAACTTATTCAAGGATCTCTGCAAACCAATCCTGCTAGTAGATATTATGGCCAAATCATCAGCATATGCCAGCACAGGAATATGTATTTTTTCTATACTCACTAAATGAAAAATGGATTATCTAATGCAACAATTATGTCATTTATATAAATGTTAAATAGAGTCGAGCAAGGACACATACTTGTTTAACACCTTAGTTTGTCCTAATTTTTCCAGTCAGTGCTCCTGACTGAGTGTATTTAATTTGAGCCCATGTATTTATATGTAGTAGTTTAATAAGTAATATGAATCCTGATCAATTCCTAATTTATACATTTTTCCCAAGTAATGAACATAAAAAGTATCAAAAGCAGATAAAAGTCCACATATGCAACAAAGATAGGCTGCTTCTTGATTTTAGTAAACTTTTCAATGATATGATTAAGTGAAAAATATAAGTACCTGCACTTTTTAAACCCTGCCTGCAAGTCAGATAACACTTTTGTAGTCTTCAGCCAAGCTGAAAGTCTATTAAGTAAGACTTTTGCAAACATTTTAGAAATAGTATCAAGAAAACTGATAGGTCTATAATTTTCAGGGTTCTTCTAAGATCCCTTCTTATGAATTGGAATAACGTGGCTTCCAAGCCAGGAATCAGGAATATCAGCATACACAACAAGTTTATTAAAATAACCTCCAAAAGTAGACGCACCAGTCCATATTAACTAATATTAGATCTATTGGAATTCTGTCAGAGCCTGGAGCTTTATTTTTTATTTGAAGCCTTCTATTGCTGTTCTTATCTCCTGTGTAAACTGTATAAAAGGATTCACTGATTTCCATAGTATCTAGACTTGCAGGTAAAGTATTACCAAACAATACCGATAAATAGTATTCGATCCAAATTCCAGGGCTATATATATATATATATATATATATACATACATACAGTATATATATCATAACTTCTTTTATAGTTGTTTGTGCCCATTGCAACAAAGACCCAGTGCTTTTTATCATTTTTTCCTCAATCGCCTGTAGCATAGAATTCCACAGTTTTTCTTGATGAACTAGAAGACCAGAATGGCTGCCCTTGACAAGCAGATGCAGAAACTTTAGGACACAGCTTCTTTCCTTCTTTAGAGTCAAGCAGAAGAAGAAGGAAGACAAGGAGAGGCACAAGGAGCGGAAGCATCTAGAGGACCAGGACTGACCCTCCTCTAGTAAGCCTTCATCCAGCAAGGCTCTTTCCTGCCACCCACCCTGTCAGAATCCAGGCAGCTCAGGAATGACCTCTAGTGCTTCTTCTGTCTTCATTCCTATTTCTACCGTGTTATCCACTGGCTCTCTAGTGAACACCTGGTACCTTCTGGTAAGTCGGACGCTGGCTCCTCCGGGGCCCATCTGGTTGTTGGTAGCGGACTCCCTACAGAAACATCTGGAAGTCTGCCCAACATTGGCCAATAATCTGGTTGAGGGTCCTCCCCTTCTGCCCAGTCCCTCTTTGTCTGGTCAGCTGGTCGTCTGAGCCCGGGTGACCACCCGACATTGCTCACCCGTCAGTGGCTGACACCGATGCTCCGATGCCCGGTCGAGCTGCTGGCCTCTTCTGAGTCAGCCACCCACCCAGGACCCTCCTGGACAGGAGTCTTTCTCTGCCTCCCCAGTGGAACCTCCTATCCCAGATCCTATGCCTGGGATGGAGAAGGAAGAGGGACCCTGGAAGTGGTTCTTTCTCGCCCACTCCAGTGGTGGTTCCCTAGGTCCCTTCCTGAGATGCCGTCCCAAAGCTTCCAGCACCAGATCCCTTGTTTTCAGGGCTCCTATTGCTTCATCTCTGTCACCAGGTCCCAACCTTTACCCAGGTGTGCAGGAGCACCTCACGTCGGCTGTCCCCTCCCTGACTGCAAGGGGCACCACGGATACCTTCCCACCTCCTCCATTGGGTCCTTCTTTTCAACCCTGACACAGTGCTTGACGATGCCTGGCCTGATATCTGATCCCCAGACATCTTCTGTTCCGACGATAATTCTCTTTCGTCAGCCACCCCAACAATGGCTATCCCGATGTTGGGTATCTTCCCAGTCCTTTCAGACAGCTGGGGCAAGACCCTTCACCTGGTTTCCCTCAGTTTTCTGGACACCAGTGCCTGTTTTTCCACTGTTGGGTCCAGCAATGGGCTCCTTTCTCCCAGGCTTATTACCCTGGGTACCAAAGTCCAGGTTACCCTATTACCATGTATCCTTCTCACCAATACCTGGGTTTAGCGTCATTTTATCTGCCTCTGCCCAACCTGCCTCCACCTACTCAACAGGACTTTCAGTCATTTATCCAGTCCTGGTGGAAGGATGCCAGTTCTCATTGGTTTCTGACTTGTAACACAGGCTACGAGTCTGGTAGTCATGCCTCCCCATTCTTTATCGCCTGCCAGTTCCAGCACTCCACAGTGCGAATTTCTGATGCCACTCCTGGGAGTTCCTCTGCCGGACTTTGGGACCCCAGAGAGGGAGAATCCTCCTGACTCCAGCCACAACATTTCAGAGTCTTCCTTGGATGAGCTGTCTTCCCTCCCAAGGGCAAATAATCTCTAAATCTCCCTGGAGGATCCCTCCTTCAGTAAGCTTCTCCGTATAATCCAACATTTTAATGGTTGGAACACAGAGGAGTAGGACCCAAAGAGGAAGCGCCTAGCCAACATCTAGACTTAGAGGCTGTATCTTCCTTCTGGTCCCTCCCTGGACAGCTCCTCATGAAGATCTAACTTCCACTATTTGGCACTTATCACACTCTATCACGACTGTCCTCAAGGAGGCAGATCAGATTTATAATTCGCAAGGACATCTCCTCCAGGATTCCAAGTCAGTAAGGAAGCCAAAGCTCAGACAGAAGAGCACATTGCAAAATCAGTGGGTAGAGGGACAAAACCTTTTATAAGTACATAAGTGAAAAAGAAAGGCAAAGGGAGGGATAGTGAGACTGAAGTGGGAGGATGGGGCCACATGGAGGATGGCAACAGTAAAGCTGACATATTGAATGGGTATTTCTGCTCAGTCTTTACTGAGAAAGAGGAGGGTGATGGGTCTGAAGGGAGTACAAGGGTGAGAATGGTGCAGAAATGGACACAGGTCCCTTTATATGAGAAAGGGTCCTGAAGGAACTGGAAGTAATAAGAGTTGATAAAGCAATGGGGCCAGGTGGGTGCACCCAGGGTCCTTAAAGAACTAAGAGAGGTGGTGGTTGAACCTCTGGCTAACCTGTTTAGCCAGTCACTGGAAACAGGGAGGTACCCAAAGACTGGAGGACAGCAGATGTAGTACCCTTTTACAAAAAGTGGGAACAAAGAGGAAGCCGGAACCTCAGACCAGTCAGCCTCACCGCTAGTGGGGAAGATCATAGAAGTACTACTGAAGGAGAGATTGGTGTAACATCTGGTTATTAATGGACTACAGGACCCAAGGCAGCATGGTTTCACCAGGGGAGGTCATGTCAGACCAACCTCGTTGAATTTTTGACTGGGTGACTAGGGAGGTGGATCATGGGAGTGCAGTGGACATGGCCTAGCTGGACTTCAGCAAGGCCTTTGATACTGTACCACATAGAAGACTATTACACAAACTAGGGAATATGGCTGTGGGCAGGACAGTAGTGGGTGGGTAGGTAACTGGCTGGTGGCAGGACACAGAGGGTGGTTGTAAATGGCTGTCACTCCACAGAGGGAAGTGTAGCCAGTGGGTACCACAGGGACCAGTGCTGGGACCGTCCTATTTAACATCTTCATCAGTGACTTTGCAGGGACCTAGAAAGCAGAATTTCACTGTTCGCTGATGACACAAAGCTCTGTAACAGTGTAGATACACCAGAGGGTGTAGACAGAATGAGAAGGACCTGCAGAAACTTAAAGAATGGTCAGGGTTTGGCAGTTGAAATTCAATGCAAAGAAGTGCAAGACAATGCATATGGGGCACAAATACCTGGCACAATATATCAGTTGGGGGTGAGGATATAGCATGCACCAAGCAGGAAATGGATCTTGGGGTTTTCATCTCTGGTGACTTCAAGGTAGGAAACAGTGTGACAAGGCAGCAGGTAAAGCAAATAGGATGCTGGGATGCATAGGCAGGGCATCACCAGCAGGAAAAGGGAGGTCATAATTCCACTATACAAGACACTAGTAAGGCCCCACCTGGAGTACAGTGTACAGTTCTGGAGACCTTACCTACATAAGGACATAGACAGGGTAGAGGAGGTTCAGAGGTGGGCAACAAAAATGGTACATGGATTGCATCACAAGTATTATGAGGACAGGTTGAAGGAATTGAACATGTACTCCTGGAGGAGAGGAGGGAGAGAGGGGACATGATAGAGACATACAAGTATCTTACAGGGAGAAACAGGGTGCATGAATACACTATTTTAAGTGAAAAGATGTTCCAGGACTAGAGGGCATGGGATGAAGTTGGAAGGAGGACGATTCAGAGAAATGTGAGGAAGAATTTCTTCACAGAGCGGGTGGTGGACAAGTGGAACACCCTGCCAGAGGAAGTGGTGGGGGCTGAAACAATCACAGGATTTAAGAATGCATGGGATAGACATAAATGAAGTCTGGAAGTCAGGGTAAGGGCAGCAGAGTTCTAGAAAACATAAACTGAAGTTACAAACTCAAATGGGCAGACTAGGTGGGCCATAGCCTTATCTACCGACACTGTCTATATATCCCAAGGTGGATTCCATTGTCATAGCCACTGCACATGACCACTTGGCTACCCTGAATCACATGAGCAACCCCCACGGATAAGGAATCCAGGCAGTTGGACCAATTTGTGAAGAAGATGTACTCTTCCGTTATGTGCACCCTCCATTCCTTAAACTATGTGGGCACATGGTTTCTTTCCAGAAAGTCACCATGACCAAGCTTGAAGCCTGCATCATGGCCATGGAGGGCTCTGAGCTCAAAGAGGATCTCGTGAAAGAGCTTTGCCATCAAAAATTTCTGCAGGCACACACTTGGGCCACCTACAACTCGGTGGATGCGGCCTGCTCCTCTGCCACTGCGTATACCTCAGTAGACACACCTGGCTGTGGATCTCAGTGCTCTCAGCAGACATCCAAGCAGCAATCCAGGACACACCCTTTAGAGATGGAAAATGTTTATTACGGGCCTCCAGGACAGTGGCCAGGCCCTTAGATCTGTCAGATCTATGTATCAAACAGGATCTCAAAAGAAGCAGCCTTTTCAGCACCAGTTTATGCCAAGGGAAGCAACCCACCTCCAAAAGGTAAACCAAGAGGCGTACACAGGTTCCTCTTTTGCCTCTCCCCAGCTGCAAAGTCCCAAAGAGTGGCAGGAGTGTCCCTAACCTCTTGCCCTTTAGCTTCCTGACTTGCTCCATGCTCCTCTCCTCCACCTCTAGATATGGAGCCAGTGGGAGGCAGATTCACCCTTCACATGCAGGAATGGAAGGGCATCACTTCAGATGCATTGGTCCTGCACCTTATATCAAAACGGAACACCCTGGAGTTTCTGGAGTTTCCTCCAGAGGCTCCACCGGTCACTCGCATTACTCCCCACACCAGGCTCCTCTGGTCAAGGAAAATCAGGGTCCTGTGATGGAAAGCAGCCATAGAACTAGTTCCTCCATCCCAGACAGGAAAGGGGTTTTACTCCCACTTTTTCCTGGTCCCGAAAAAGACAGGTGACCTCAGACCCATCCTGGACCTCAGCAGTCTGAACCTTTCTGTCACACGCAAAGGTTCTGCATGCTGACTATGCAGGGCCTTCTGTCCCTTCTGTAGAAGGATCACTGGCTGTGCACGCTGGATATGCAGGATGCTTACCTGCATATTCCGATCTTCCTGGGCCACCACTGGTTTCTGTGGTTTTGCTTCCAGGGGAGCACTTCCAGTTTACTGCACTCCTCTTTGGTCTCTCCTCTGTGCCCAGGGTCTTTACAAAGTGCCTAACAGTGCTGGCAGTGGCCTTACACCATCAGGCTATATAGCAGTATTCCCTTGCCTGGACGATTGGCTCTTGACAGCGCCATCCAGGGACAGTCTTCTGAATCCTCTCGCTCACTCTGGACCTTTTTGTGACTGTGAATCACTGTTAACCTCTCCAAGTCATCCCTGATCCCCATCCCAGAACCTACAGTTCATCGGAACTGTCTTGGACACGCCCAGTGCAGAGCCTTCCTATCCCAGGACAGCACAGAGGCTCTTTGGGAGCAGATCAACCTAGTTGTTTCTTCCAGATTACTTCTGGCCAGGGCATTGTTATGCCTTTTGGGCCTGATGGCAGCCTCAGCTCCATGGTTCCCTTAGCCAGTTTGCATATGAAGATTACCCAGTGGACCTTACGTAAATGGGATCAGTGCTTGGATGACTTGGACCACCCTGTTCTAGTCTCCAGTGCGCTCAGGAGGGATCTCCTTTGGTGGCAGGACCCTCTGAATCTGTCTCAGGACTTCCTTTCCAAAGTTCCCCACCTCTTTGGACCCTCACCACTGACGCCTCCTGTCTGGGCTGGGCTGGGAGCTCACCTGGAGGACCATCGAACTTAGAGTTCATGGTCCCAGTTGGAGACGCCTCCATATAAACATCCTGGAGATGAGGGCAGTTCTTTATGCCCTTCAGGCTTTTCAGTCCATCCTATCAAGAGGAACACTGCTGGTCCAGACAGACAACATGTCTGTGGTCTGGTACATCAACAAGCAGGAGGCACCTAATCATTCCCTGTGCAGGGAGGCAACGGGTGTGGAACTGGGCAGTCCTGCATGACCTGTGTCACACAGCTGTGCACATCCCAGGCATTCACAACTTCCTGGTGGACAGCCTCAGTCAGACATCGTCTCTCACTCACGATGGGGACTAAGTCAGGAAGTAGCAGGTTCTCTCTTTCTGAAGTGGGGTCATCCAGAAATAGATCTGTTCGCCTCCCATCCAATGCAAAACTTCTCAGTTTTGCTCGCTTATTCAGAGCCTGGTGCTTTCAGCACGATGAGTTGTCACTATGTGGGACAGGGAAGTTCTTGTCGGCTTCCTCCCTTTCCCATTCTGCAGAGAGTACTCCTCAAGCTTCAGGCAGAGGGCCCAGATGATCCTTATACAGGGCCCCGTGTTCACTGCGGCAAAGTGGACCTACATTCTGCGGCAGGCCATCGTAGTTTCTAGGGCAGGGCAAGTGCAGATTCTGCGGCCATTCTATGTAATTCCTGCAGCTGCAGCCACATTCTGCATCGCTACCAAGCTCCTTGCACATGCTCCTAAATGAGTACATTTCAATGAAATAAATGTGCACTCACATTCCGCTATGAATTTAAAGCAAAAATATTTTATTATACAAACATATATAGACTACAAGCTAACAATGGTATACCCTACACCTCCACCAGCACCACAAATGAATGAGAAACCACGCAATGTATAGTCCCAAAATGAAATGAAAAGTATTCATGTAAGGATATGTGTCTATGTATTTATGGGTTCTGAATTTCAAAACTTTCCTAGTCTTTGTATTACTTCTGAGCTCCAGATAGAACTGATACAGATTTAATTAATTATTGTATATTGTATGACGTGTAATTATTTTGTGGAAATATTCAATGGCACATGTTAAATGCCAATAAAAGTCAATGCTGGGAATTATAGTCTCTAGTCTCTAGTCTTCTTCTGCCCTCTCCTAATACATCCACTGTATGAGTGATGACATGACAGTACAGACAGGGCAGAATTTGAAGTGCAGCATAGAAATTGTAGCATCACTTAAATCAAGTAACTAGTAAAACCAAATCAGAACGTCACAGTTTGCTAAAGCCATGCTGGTCTTGGAACTGGTGGATCCAGGGCACATGGCATTTACATACAATTAGTTGAGCTTATGTTTTACTAAGTTTCTGTAGTTCCGTTCCATTCATACTTCATTCATTACAAATAGGATTCTTGTCCCAGTTAGCCAATGCAGTAAATGGAGCAGGTAACAGAAAACCGCAAAGCACATTACATGAAATAAATGCCTTTTAATTGCAGCCTCTGTCTGTTCCCTGCTCTTTCTCACAAAGCAGTGCTGGTGCTGAGGAAAGGGCAGCATTCATAATTTGGTGGTGCCTCTCCAAAAGGTGCCAATGTCTATGGAATCCTCCAGGGCACAGGGCATCAAAAGTGGCCCCAAACTGGGACGCAGAGGAGGACCAAGTGATGGCAAGCAGCCTCCAAATTAAAGAAAATGATGGGAGCTGCCTCAGTAGAGCAGGGAACAAAAATCCACAAAGCACATTAAATTAAATAAATGGTATTTTATTTGCAGCCTCTGTCTGTTCCCTGCTCGTGGAGTGGCACAGCAGTGAGAATGGCAATGAGGTGAACACTCTACTGTGTGTGTATGTGTATGTGTGTGGGGGAGATATGGATACAACTATTGACTGAGCCTTGAGGGACCACAAGAATCATCCAGAAATCTTGCCCATTAGATGTTTTCAAGCATCTCTCTAGCTATACTTGCAGTTCCGCAGATAAAAGGTGGGGGTGCACGGAGATCGCAAGCCCATTCAAACTTCCTTTGTGCATGTTCACTTTTTACCTTATTGTTTTAAACATTGCAGCAAAGCAGCTAACTGGAAATACTATACAATAGGTTAATTTTGCATCTTTTATATTTCACTTCTATGTACGAGATCGGACATTAAGCTAAAATAAAAGCAGTATGACTCTCTCTGGTCCCCACTGTAATCCCCAATTGCTTCCTAACAGAACAACATGACACTGTATCATTGGAAAAGTAGAAAACTCACATACAGTATACTGATAACAGTAGCCAGCAACCTGCAATATTCTTAATTTTAAAACCAGTATTTCCAAGCTTTGAAAAGTCAAGGAGCTGGTTACTATATGCACTGTTGCTAAGCTACTGTTTCCAAGTTTCCCACTGCAGTATCATGTGGTGTTAGTACATCGGAATGCCACTACATGCAATGGATTTCAGCAATTCCTTTATTAAACAGAAACAGAATTTAAGTAAAATAAAAATAAAAGATACATTAGTACTGCTGCATTACGAGAGAACAGTACGAGACTGAGTCTGTGACTGAAAAGAAGCGGGTGCTCAGGATACTGTATTGATAGTTTTTTCTTCTGCGTGTCATCCAGGTACTGTATCTAAAAGAAAAATCTATTTTAGTTCTTTAACAGCAGATTTTTTAAAACACTCAGCATGTAGGGAAACTGTACTTTAGTGACTATGGATTTAATGAGTGAGCTAGCAACCTGTCAGCAGAATGAATAGAAATGGTTTGTAAATGGTTTGAAAACTGGTTTGCAAGGCAGCTCATTATACTGTATAGATCTAATTGATTTACTGTGTGATGCAAGACTATGACTAAACTGTCAGCTGTAGTGGAACTAGTTTTAACTTTTATAGGCAGGTTGGCTGTAAATGGTATCGCTCTAATTGATTTACTTGTGGTGCGATGTTTTGAGTTGTAACTTTCAGAGGCGTGCTGGTGCTCTTTTCAGCAGAGTCAAAAATAAAAACCATGAATGTCAATGCAATGCACTAAATATAATGTACAGTATAACTTTCCTGTTTGACAGTACATATACCACTTTTGCCACTGCATGCTTTTTCAGCAATTTACAGTTTTCTGCAGTGGGCGTCAAATTCAGCAGTAGGCACAATTTCTGTGGCAAACGAGAGACGCAGAATCATGGTAAACACGGGGCCTTGTCCTTATAGCTCCCCTTTGACTGAGACAAATTTGGTTTCCGCTTAATGCAGCAGCTTGTAGTGGAACCCCAGTTCCCCTCCTCTCTGATCCGATCTGTTGACCCAGGATCAAGGCAGGCTAGTACATCCAGGACTCGGGACCCTGCATCTTCATGCATGGCTCCTTCAGACATAATTTGGTCTTGCTTCTGGTCTCCCAGAAGATTGCTTAGGTCCTGGTGGAAGCTAGAAACTCTCCACCAGGTCCACTTATGCGATGAAATGGAAGCATTTTTCCATCTGGGCAGTGTCTAAGGGTGGGACCCTTTACTTGCTCAGTTCCACAGATTATGGAATATCTGTTACACCTGTCTGACTCGGGCCTGTCTTACTCCTCTCTTAAGGTCCGGCTTGTTGGCTGTTTCAGCTATGAACATCTGGACATAAATTTGCCAGCAGATAAAGGCCTAGAGGTCTATCAAGTCTGCCGAATGTGCAGCTAGCACGCCTGTTCTGCAGCGCCCTCCCTTCCACCCTTCCCTTCATTAACCCTCCCCTTGTCCTGTCCCATCCTCGTTTGAAGCAGTCCACTGTTCTACTGCATATCACTTCTGCAGGTAACGCATTCCACCCAGCCACCACCCTCTCTGTAAAAAGTGTCTCCTCATCTCCTCCTGAACCTTCCTCGCTCCAGTCTCATATCATGGCCCTGGTGGCCCTCCCTCCTTACTTTGAACAGCCCCTCTGTACCTGTCTTGTTTATTCCTTTCATGTATTTAAAGGTTTCAATCATGTCACCCTGCTCTCCTTTCCTCCAGTGAGTACATGTTCAACTCCTTCAACCTCCTCTCGTATGATAAGTCCCCAGCCCCTTGATCATCTTTGTTTGCCCTGCGCTGCACCCTCCAGTAACTTAATGTCCCTCTTCAGATCGGACGCCAGTACTGCACGCAGTACTCCAGGTGTGGTCTAACTAATGACCTATACAGTGGCAGAATCACCTCCTCCTCCTCGAGATATACCCTTGCAATACAACCCAGCATTTTGTTGGCCTTTGCAGCTGCCTTCCTACATTGTGCCGAGTTGTTCATTGACCCTGTAATGAGCACACCCAGATCCTTCTCCTCCTCTGTCTGGGCTAGCTGCACTCCCCTAGCTGGTAACTCCTCCTTGGGTTCTTCATCCCAAAATGCAGCACCTTGCACTTTTGGCATTAAACCCCAGTTGCCAGGTGTCTGACCAGGTTTCAAGCTTTGCCAGATCATCCTGCAATCCCTGCCATCCCCTAGGTCATCCACCACTCGCCAACCTTGGTATCGTCAGCAAACAGACTGATCTTGCTCTTGATGTCCCATGATATGTCTGCAATGAATATCCCAAACAACACTGGTCCCAACATCGAGCCCTGTGGGACACCGCTCGTCACTGCCCTTAGGTGTGAGAGCTCCCCACCCACCACCACCACCCTCTGTTGCCTTCCCTGCAGCCAGTTTCCTACCCATCTCACCAGCTTTGCACCGCCCCTGTGCCTACTAACTTCCTTCCCAGCCTTCCATGTGTCACGTGTAGATGCCTTACTGAAGTCAGATACAGGACATCCACTGCATGGCCCCTGTCCAGTTGCTCTAGTTACCCAGTCATACAACTCGACCAAGTTGGTTTAGCAGGATCTGCCACGTATGAAGCCATGCTGTCTGCTGTCCTGTAGTCCTTTGGCCTCTAGGAGGGCCAACAGCCTCTCCTTCAGGATAGTCTCCATTAGCTTACCCACGATGGATGTGAGGCTCACTGGTCTGTAGTTTCCGGTTCATCCTTGGGCCACTCTTGTGGAGGGGCACCACATGAGCCATCCTCCAGTCCTGAGAGTACACACTCCGAATGTAGTGAGGCATTAAATAGGTCTGCAAAGGTCCTGCAAGGACCTCTGCAGCTCCTTCAGTACCCTGGGGTGGATGCCATCTGGGCCTGGTGCCTTGTCCACCCTCAGTGCCTTCAAACCCTCTCGAACTCTGCCCTCCATGATTTCCCATCTGTCACCACTTCCCCCTACTTCTGCCATTTCTCCCAACTTGGGTGTCACCCTCTCTTCTCTTTAGTAAATACTGAGCAGAAGTACTCATTTAGTGCTTCGCCTTATAGTACCCTGCTTCACCCAACCCCTCCTTCCTAATCCTTACTATGTGGTCCTTACAGCCCTTTTCTCCATGATGTACTTAAAGAAGTCCTTCTCCCCTTCTTAATGCCTTGTGCCAACCTGAGTTCCATAGATGCTTTGGCTCCCTTACTGCCCTTGTCACCTCCTTTGATTCTGTCAAGTACTCCTCTCTGTCCTCCACTATCCCTGTTTTCTTGTACTTCCTAAAGGCAGCTCTTTTCCTCCTTACCTTTCATGACCTCCTTGCTCAACCAGCCTGGTTTCTTAGCCTAAGCCTTCTTGCTCTGGGCTTTGCAGCAGCTTTGGTTGCCTCCACTATCCCCAGCTTTATGAGCTCCACCTCTGGTTAGTATCCATACTAGATTGAATTCTGGCCAGGTACCCTTTTACCACTTCCCCATCCTCCCAAAGTCGGCTCTCCTGAAGTCCAGCACTCTTGTGCCAGATTCCACTCCTTCCTTGCCCATATCCAATGTGAGCCATACTGAGTGGTGGTCACTCCCTGACAGCGGTTCCTCCACTGTAAGCTCTCTCACAAAGTCCCCATTTGCCAGCACAAGGTCAAGGGTATTCCCTAACCTGGTTGATTCACTGACCATTTGCAGCAGGAAGCTGTCCTGGAAGGCATCCAGCAGTACCTGCTCCTTCTGTTCCTGGTTGTTGGGATGTTCCAGTCCACTTCTGGCATGTTGAAGTCCCCCACAATCACCACACTACCCTTCTCGCAGGTCCTCCTGATCTGTCCCGCTAGTTCCTTGTCTAACTCCTCCATCTGAGATGGTGGCCTGTACACCATTCCTATTCTAAGAACCTATTCTTGGAATCCTGGATTTGCACCCAAAGTGACTCCATTTTACCCTCCTCCCTTACAATTCAGTCCTTCCTTCACATATATTGCCACCCCTCCTTTCCCAATCACCCTGTCCTCACGAAATAACCTGTACCCTGGTACAGACAGGTCCCAGTCATTATATTGGGTGGCCCATGTTTCCTTGATGGCTGCATGTCCACCTCTCCTCTGCCATGAGAACCTGTAACTCTGCAGTTTTCCTCCCAAGGCTCCTAGCATTAGGGTAACCACCTTCCACCCTTCCCCTCACATCCTGCCCTCCTTTCCTAGCATCACCAATAGTACTTGCCATTTGTCCTTTGTCACTGTTATGGGGGTAAGCTCATATGATTTCCAACCTGTGGTCTCTGCATATCTCTTCCCCAACTGCACCCCCCACTCCTAGTTTAAATTCCCAACTCTCTATATACTCTTCCATCCTCTGTTTCAACACTTTCTTTCCCTCCTCACTCAAGTGTAGTCTGTCCTTGGCATAGAGACTACTGTCCTCCCAGGTCCCTCCCCCAACAGCCCATACCCTTTAGCAGAACACCAGGTTCTTAGCCATCCGTTAAATTCCTCTATTCTCAGCTTTCTTGTTGTGCTTGCCTTTGGCATCGGAAGTATCTCTGAAAAGTTACTGATCTTTCTGCCCCTCACATAATTGTGCTAGTTCCTCAAACCTCCTCTGGACTATATCTACTGTCTTGTCAGCCAGGTCGTTTGTCCCAAGATATATAATTAAATGAGGCTTGTCCCTACCCTTCTAGCATATTTCAGAACAGACTGTCCCACCCTTTCCGCTGTCATTCCTGGCATGGCCTCCACCCAAATGTGACTATGCCTCTCCCCTTGCTACCCACCTAACTCCTCTTAGTATTGAGTCCCCCAGCACTAAGATTCTACCCTCTTACTCCCTGCTTGCTTCCATTCATCTCCCTCTCATTTCCAGCTCCTCTTCTTCCTCCTGCACTTATTTCCCTTTTACCCCTGTTGCAATTCTCCCAGCAGAACTTCCCCCGCTCCAGTTTGGGCCAGGCATTTATCAATTACTCCTCTAATTTCATCATTTCCCTTCTCCTTTCTTCCTCTCTAGCAGTGCACAGCTGTTTTCTGAAGACCCTTCATAAATGCCCGCCCTCTCTCTTCATAGTAACCTGTTCTCTCCTTTCCACTCCATGACTTTTGCCACTTCTTCACCTTCCCTCATAAGTCCCTATCTCCTCCTTCCATTTGTCTTTTGTCTCCTGACCTGGTTTCCCGGCAATCATTCTTCCTGGCCTGGGCCCTTTGTCTCTGCCTACCATGTGTTAGTGGATGGAAACCCGTGGCACAGTTGGAGGTCTCTAAAACCTTTCTAAAGGGATCCTCCATCTTAAACCCCCATCTGTAATCCCACCCCACCTTGGGACTTTAATTTGCTCATGCTTCCCCTTTTGAACCAGCGATGGCTGTGATATCGCTACCTATCTTGGAAGAGCGCTATATTTGGCTGCTATTACTTCTGCTCATAGAATTTCTGAGCTTCAGGCCCTGATACATAAGGAGCCTTATTTGATTTTTCACAAGGACCAGACAGTCCTGCAGTACAAATCCTAAGTTTCTTCCCAAGGTGGTTTCGAGTTCACCTTAAACCAGATGGTTGAACTCCCAGTTTATTATCCTGTTCACTCAAATGGGGGAGGCTGTTCATCATATATTGGATGTGCATATGATCCTGAGGTGTTATATACACTGAACCAAAGAATCCAGAAAGTCTGATCAGCTTTTGTCTCCTTGTCCCCAAATCCTTGGGGTTAGCAGTATCTAAGCAGTGCCTATCTAAGTGGCTCACTAACTGCATCCACTTTTGTTACCAGGTACAACAAACCTCTTCCGGGGAGGTCAGAGGTCACTCTACCAGAGGCATGGCCACCTCTACAGCATTTATAAGAAATATTTCTGCAGCAGAGATTTGTGCAACAGCAGCCTGGAGTTTGGTCCATACCTTCACAAAGCATTACAGTCTGGACATTGCCTCTAAGCGTAGGGCGCGTTTGGCCTCACCGTCCTGCAGGGTCTACTGTCTTAGGCTGGTCCTGTTCTGTTCTTTCAGTTGCTCCTCCTCCCCTTGTCTCTCTCAGTCTCTCTTAAGGGTGACTGCTTGGGATTCAGTCCTATAGTGATGACCTACTGCAGGAACCCTCTCGAGTAAGATAGTACAGTTACATAAGAATTTACCAGAACAGTAGATCTTTGAGAGAGGTTCCTGCAGTAGGTCACCTTTTTCCTTCCTCCTTCCCTGAGTTTCTGCAATTCTTTCAGGTATTATAACTGAGCTCCAGGATCTTTGTCCTTTCTCCTGTCTCATCCTCCTTGGATTTCTGGCAGGAGAACTGGAAGTCAGTGTGAGGACCACCCACTATATAGGGTCACGCTGATGTCCATCATGTGACGTTGGGTTGAGGTCCCTCAACAGACATTGCTGGAAAAGTTTGCAGTGCAGGTCCTGACACTAGGGGCACAGTCTAAATGTGATGACCTACTGCAGGAACCTCTCTCAAAGATCTACTGTTAAAGGTTTCAATCATGTCCCACCTTTCCTCCTTGTTTCCAGCATGTACAGATTCAGCTCCTTACACCTTTGCTCGTATGTCTTCCCCTGCATACCCTACACTATCTTTGTTGCCGTTCTCTGAACCCTCTCCAATGCATCTATATCCTTGCGGAGGTGTGGTCTCCAGAACTGAACCCCCTACTCTAGCTGCGGCCTCACCATAGCTTTGTAGAGGCATTATTACCTCCTCCTTCTGCTAGCAAGGCCCCTGCCTATGCATGCCAACATTCCATTTGCCCTTCCCACCGCCTGCTACATTGGAACCCTACCTTAAGGTTTGAGGAGACTATGATCCCAGATCCCTTTCCTGTTCTGATTTTTTCATTTCCTCCCCACCACAGTGTGTACCCTGCTTGTATGTTTTACCCCTAGTTGCATCACAGCACACTTCTTGGCATTAAATTTCAGCTGGAAAGGGAACATCTAGCTCAGCCACCTCAAGTAAAGATATATAATTAGGAGTAGCCACCATCCAATCAAGGCAAAACTAACAGCAGATCAACAGATTGGAACAAATGGGCCAACTCACCCAAATAGATAAATGATAATATGTTTTTATTCTTATGTCAGAATAAAACTGTTGTGCATTAAAGTCCTACATTTTGGAGTAATAAGAACTCCTTCTTCAGGGAATGTACAGTTTAGTTCTGAAATAATATAGTAGGATTAAGAAAATGTTATGTAATTTCATATCTCTATACAAAATTAAATTAGCTAGACATCAGTTATTAGCTATGCTCACACTTGACATTATATGATTATTCCTGTACTGTTTTTCATTAAGTAGAAACAAGTATTCATGCTTTCACCTATAAGGTTAATATAATTCATTAGTCATAATATATATTTCAACATGTTTATATGGGGCAAACAGCAATAAACATTTAATGCTTACTTATACGTATTCTTGTGTTTCTGCCACAGAAAGCAGTTTAGCTAGATTTGTTTTTATGCCTAATTCTGTATTCTGTAAATGAAAAGTAAATTTATTGCAAATTATAAATGTTCATTTATAAATTTCAGTGTACAGAAACATTAATTATTAGTCTTTAACCTTTGTTTATGTTTCTATTATTCGAGTCCCTTTGTATCTGCAAAATATGAAATTAATTATTTGTGCTTATTTACATCACTATTTGTTGTAGTCCTTGCTACTTCATTTTATTATTTTATCTGTTGCCCAGGTATACAGTTCTGTCTAGATACAGAAGTGTTATTGTTCATTTATAAAGTACTTCAAACAGTGTTTTGGTTATGCTGTAGCAACCATCTTCTATTGCTAGCATGTTTCTCTTGTATTTATCGCCATTTATTCCTGCTACCATATATATTCAACATTACTTGTTGCTTTAATAAGAATTGTTTTAATAGCATGAATTTTGTAAACAGATAAAGTGGCCATGTAATTACTTTTTAAGACAAAATATTTTGTTTATTTCCATGGAGCACCACCTCAGAATGACTCCTTCCTGAGGAAAGGTGCTCCACTTTGTCTGCCTTTATATACTGTTTACAAAATTCATTAAATGTTAATTGCTGTTTGCCCCATATAAACATGTTGACATATATATATATATATATATATATATATATATATATATATATATATATTTATTATGACTAATGAATTAATTTAACCTTATAGGTGAACGTATGAATATTTGTTTCTACTTATGAAAAACAGTAATAATCAAATAATGTCAAGTGTGAGTATAAATAATAACTGATGTTTAGAGAATTTAATTTTGATGCACTTGCAAGTCTGGGACTTAAAGGTACTCAAAAAGATTTAGTGGGGAAAACAATGTCTGGGGCACCAGGAAGGAAGAATTTTGACTATTCAAGCAGGATAGGTTGATAGGAAAAGGAGTAGGTGACTCTCATTTTAAGGGATTTTGTCACTGTAAAGAACAGCAAGAATTTCAGTGGGAGCAGTAGTTCTACTGAGTCAATTTGGCTATGCTAAGATAAAAGGGAGGACAAAATAGTCACCCAGAGAGGAACAACAAGACTTCAAAAAGCTCAGCCCAGCATATCAATTGAAGTAGTGATAAGTGCATTGTGAATGTTAAATTCCATGGTTCCATGTGATAACAGTGATGATTAAATCTGGCCTGACAAAACAGCGAGTGCTAATCACCAAAAATAAAATTGACAATCAGTACTACACCAAAAATATAAAGAGCAACAACATCATAACTTCTATATGGGAGACCATATGCACTAACTATTGCCCCCCACATCCCCTAACTAAAAACAGTTAACTCCAGAGGGGTGGACACTATGGAAAGGAGGAAAACACAGGAGGGGTGAACATTGAGGAGGAACAACCCGTGGGTGGGGGAACAAACTCTGGGGAATGGAGGGGAACGGAGGTCATGACATCAAAATAAAAAATGCAACAACCAGAATAAAAAAGTAAATGCCCTACATGCAGTCCTGAACCCAGGCTCATTTGCTTCAGGGCAGAGACATAACCACCACGCCAGGCAGCCAGTTTGGCAGTGGTTTGCTCAGTTTATCCACTTAGCCTACTACGCTTACACTCATTAGTCCATACCCTTCGCTATGCTGTCCTCCAAACTTGCTATTCATGTCTGCTTGCTATCCTTTCATGATCACTATTTCTGTGGCACACAAATTGAGTCACTCAGTTTGCTTCACCCATATCATGGGATACCAGATTCCACAAAAATAATTTTGAATGCTTCACGATATGCTACCATAAATATTTGAGAAAATGTTACCAATATTTTCTTCCACACTAAATTGAAAACTGCTAAACCCATTTATGTAGTTGTGTTAGACACTAGGATATACTGATGTCAGATATGCATGTCAAATGTTAAGTCTATGCATACAAGAGCAGAGATGTTACAAACATCCACATTTTGAGAGTTTTGCAAAATTTTGCAAATATTTACACAGTAAAAGTTTTAACTCCTGCAACTTACAAATCTCTAATCAAATTCTCTCTATATTTAGAAGATTCTATAACCATTAGAAAAAGGTTATTTGTGCTAATTTACATGTCTAACTTCAAATGTGCCTGAGTTATATGCAGATAACATTTTCATGAAATGTCCCTAAAAAATAAAATGACAGACTTTGAGCACATATAATTTTGAGACGATGCATCATAATATCAAGTAATCATGCCAAAGTTACAAAGTCTGGCCCAATAGACGGCTGAGGCATATGCAGATAAAATGTTCATGACATTTCCACAAAAATAAAATGACAGAATGGTGAGCACCTATAATTTTGATATAATCCATCCTAATCTCATAACATTTGGTTTGTCATTAGAACTCCTCCCAAAAAGTATGCATGCCAAATTTCAAAGCTCTAGATTAATAGACGCCTGTGTTATGAACAATTTAATAAATGTTAAAAATTCCATAAAATTCCATGAAATTTCACAGAATTTCACAACATTTTGTTGAAATTCTGCAAATTTTGAATTTTCTCATTCCACACAGCTCTACTATCTGGAGGTTTAATGTGACACCTGCAATTTGTCCAGTATGCTACAGCTCAACTGATGGAACTTCTTGGAGGGACGCTACATCAACACTGAATTCCTGCACTAGTTACCTTTGCGGTGGCCCATAAGCTTCAAGATATACTTGTTGACATATGAGGCCCTGCATGGTTTGGGGTCTGACTACTTGAAAGATCTACTGGTTTCTTACCTCCCAGCCCAACCCCTCCGCTACACCGATGCTAACCTACTGTACTTCCATTTTCTCCCCAAGCTAAGACAATCTGGGGACAGAGCTTTGGTGTACCAGCTCCAGTGTTGTGGAATTCCTTCCATGGGGTATGCACTCTGCTGGCATGGTGGTAGAAGCCTTTCAAAGATCACTTAAACTTATCTATTCAAGCAGGCCTTTCCAGCTAGTAAGTTTTCAGATGTATAGTAATCTAGGTAGTTTAATGACTGTGATGTGTTTATTTATTATGATTTTATCTTTATGGGATGTGTTTGTTTTATAATTTGAAAATATGTACAGTGCCCTGAGCCCTTGGGAAAGACCACATTATAAATAAAGTTGTCTTGCCTACCTTAGAGGGCACAGACTAATAAAAGGTTGCAGAAAGTCTTGAAATACCAGTTGATAGTGAAAATAAAAGTAACTGTCTATATTCTTAGGCAAGGTGGTTTCTCCACAGTGTGAAGAAATCTGTATTGATGAAAGGTGAGAGATCATTGTTCTGGGATACTGAAGCCCACTCTTTGTCAACAGGACAATGTGCATACAGGCTTCACTGTGGTACAGTATTCTGGAGAAAATGTTTGTTCAGGGACTAAGTTTACTCTTTGCCCTTTTGCCCCCATCTGCAACACCAGTGCTCATAATGTAACAGTGTTTTCATAATAGAAAGGCTTTAGAAATTAAGGTGCATCTTGTCCAATTCTCCTGCTGTGTACAGTTGCAGTGACGCTACCCCATTTGGAGTGTTTCTGGTCACCCAGTGCCGGGTATTTTGGGCCTTAGCCTGTGGGTGAGGAATTGCCAGGATTAATTCTGCCCAGGCAGTAGAGCAATGCAGGGGTCCCTTAAAGCTGCCACTAACCTCAAGAACTGGATTTCAGCACAAAAAGACCATTGTCCTTTGGAAGGGGAAGTATAGTCAATCACAACTAAATCAATTAATCTCTACAGATAACCACATTTGTCCCATTTGGGGACATTACAATTGGAAAGCACCAACATGTACTGTACTTGGGGCTGCTACATTGGGTCCTTGATATATATAGAGAGCTGTCTACACAATTTCAAGCCTCTTCTCCTTAAGATCTAATGATTATCAAACTCTTGCTCTTTACCAATGGTTCCTTCAATATTTCTTGCCGGCCATGTCTACTGGTCAGTCCTGTTTCTCAGCTCTGCAACCTTCACTACAGAAACTCTCACCCCCATTAGATTTGCCTCTCGTATCACCTTAAACAACTTCTGTGCTTCTACTTTTACCTGCTTGCTCCAGTCTTTATTTAGCTGTCACCTGATTCTGTCTGCCTCTGCTCATTTTCTACCTGTCAACCCTAGTTTGCTCCAACTGTTTGTTATCTTTCTTAATGTATCACACTCAACTGTTGGATTTTATTCTATGTTCTGTTCACCCCATTATGGGGCCATACCACAATGTTAAATTATTGTCATACTGAGTTGCTGCCTTACTACAGTGGTCACTTGAAGCTTTCAGCAGCTCTGTATGGTTGTCTGTGTCAGCAGAGATATATTTCAGCATGCCCGTATTTCTTCTTTGTTCCACTTCCCAGGTTATGCATGAGGTGAGTTACAACTTAATGCACCTTTCCCAGGTTCCAGTTCTCAAATAAATAAATAAATAAATGCATAAATAAATACATACCCAGAACGATATACAGTTGGTAGTGGGAACTGTGCTGTGGGTAACACCCCCATATACCCATCCCATAGGTTCCCAGTTAACATAGCAAAAATAACAGCACAGACCAAAACCACACACATAACACAACTAAACCAAGGCTACTCAGTAAACTCAGTGAGTACTACTCATGCGAATCCACCAAAACAGTTAAAATTTATGTTAGTAGGGGACTATGCCCCATCCCCGACTTAAATATAATCAACCCGGAGGGAGGGTGACACTGGGAGGAGGAAGAAGTTGGAGAAAAATGATAAAGGTGTGGGGTGAACAGAAAAACTCACACTTGGGAGACCAGGAAAGAACCCTGGTCTCCCAGACACTCTGCCACCACAGCTGCTCCTGTTCTTAGTCCCCTACACCATGGGAGCAGCTCAGCAGCACACACCTCACACTGCTCCTTTCTCCTCTTCTCTGACATGAAAACAGCTGCAGGAGTAGCGGTAACTCCCTTTGCTATGCTTGTCCTGTAGCTGTTCTCAGATTAGCATTTTTACATAGCTCTTTTCACTCGCGCTGTTGTTAAAGCACTATATTAACTGGACACCACCCATATGCAGTATAAAGGGATGAACACCTCTGAACATGCTCCCACATTCAGCAGGAACTGGGACTCTTACCTCCAGGTCCTATACCTGATCCACAGAGGCTTCTTCACTTCCAGATATGAAAGCTTGTAATGATAATTTTGTACTTTTTTAATTAATTGCATCTGCACTGATATCTGTTAGAATCCAGTCAGTTGAAGGGCAAAGTGGGCTTCCTAAAATAAAAGGAAGATTTTTATCAGAAGATGGACCAGCTGTCTCTGAGGGTAATTTCAGTCTCTTTGTCCTGTAAGTGACAGGACCCTCTGTTCAGTTAATGGGAGAATTTCAAAGTAAAGAAGTCATTCTCTCTCATGTCAGGAAACTGTCTTGGGCACTCAGAAATTCCTTCTAGAATTTGTCTAGTCTTAATTTCAAAGCCTAAACAGTGCTGGTTTCCATAGCCTCATAGGATAGGGTTGCATTATTCCGCATGTTAACCACTATCTGTGATAAGTAATACCTTCCATATTTCCCTTTACACTGACACCTAGGTTATTTTGGGTGATGTCCTGACGCTCTGCTTGTACCTACCAACTCAAACATCTGTGTATACTCTATCATGGCCAAACCTTTCATATTCGGAACACAATGATCATGTCCCTCTTATCATTCTGTTTTATAGGCTAAATAATTTGCATATATTCATTCCTTCTGACAGCTCTTGCCCCTATGCTGCGAATGAGCTTGGTGTCCCTGAGATAGATCTTCTCAATCTATTCAATGTATTTTCTTTACTGCAGTTATGAGAACAGGATGCAGTACCCCAAGTGTTGTCAAACCAAGGCCTTGTACAATGGGATAGTTTGTCACAGCACTTGACCCTGACCACAGGGAGCCAAAGTGATGGTTTCTTCCAAAACCCTTCCAACAAGGCCCACACACCATTCCACCACAAGAGGTTGCTACAGCATCACACTCTGTGGCCTTTCTCTATGGAAAGTGCATGCACCATCTCCACATCATGCTCCACTGGCTTAGTAATCAAAAGAATGGAGGTCACTCCCCAGCCTTTGTCTTTCACAAGGTATTGCCACCAAGCCACTAAGTCAACCTAATACTTTGGTGATACAAAACTGGAGCAAAAGAATGGCAATGACAACTCTGTTCCTCAGGTAAAACAAAGCAGTCCTATAGGATTTAGTGAGGTCTAATGGTTGGGCCAATAAGCCATGAGCCAGAAAATCCTAGATTAGATTTCAGTTTAGCCTTTAAGATTACCTTAGTGGTATTCAAGACCCTACACAGGCTGGGTACTGACTACATAAAAGACCTCTAGCATCATATTCTCCAGTTCTAGATCATTCTTCTGCAGAGGAGAGTCTGTTGTTGATTTCATTTGCTCATACACAATCATTGGGTGTAGGGGCTTGTCTGTGACTGTTCTGTACATGTGGAATGCCATACCAACACAGCTTCATCTGGTCTCCATTGTGCAGATTTTTAAAGGGCCCTTAAAGACCCATTTGTTCTCACTAGCATTTGACAGTTCCTTTTAATGTAGTAATCCAATTGTATGAATGAAAGGAAAAGTGTGACTCTCACTGGGATTCGAACTCAGGTATTAGCAATCCGTGCTTTTAGCTCTTAACCAACTGAGCTATGAGAGTTCAGCCAATTAAGACCCCTGAGTTTTCCATGTGAATCATACATACAGTCCTTTCTGGTGTTGCAATGAGTAACCAGGAAGTCTTTTACAGACTCAACTTCTCCTCTATCTCTCCCAAGTGTAGTATATGCCACTGTGAGGCAAATTTAGAAATCCAGTTTCATAAATGAAAGGAAAAGTGTAACTCTCACTGAGATTCAAACACAGGTATCAGCAATCCGTGTTTTAGCTCTTAGCCAACTGAGCTGTGAGAGTTCAGCCAGTTGAGGCCCCTAAGTTTTCCCATGGGAGAGTCTCTGATGTGTTTGATAATGTGCTTTTATGTTTTAGAAACCCTTTTAACTAGAAATGTTTGTGCAGTGTTTTGAGCATTCAGGATGAGGTGCTATATAAAATCAAGTTTACTTACTTACTTAGCAGCTGCCTCATTGTTTGATCTTAGGAAGTCCCTAGTCTTTCTTGTGGTTTGGCTCACTCTGCTGTAAAATTGAATAGGGGCCAGATCCCATTGTAAAAGAGACATTGCATTTATTTTTTTATTTTTTGAACCATCTGGGGCAGATATATTCTAAATAAATCCATGGCAGATAAATTCAATACAAATAAATATATTGCAGCATTTCCTGCTTTTGTCTGACTTTTGTATAGCCTGCTGCCCATTCTTGCAGGTGGCTCTGTGTTTTTTGGCAACCTGATTGGACTCATCCGCTTTGGAGAATTATGGTCAGAATTGTGGAGAACAAATATAATATGTAGATGAACAACATATAACACACACTTATTAGCTTTGTTTTTAAAGAACAAAGATTTGGACACTTTTCTCTGGCCAGGCTGTTGGAGCTCCTGGATGCATGCATAAGTTACATTCAGTAAAGAGGATGTCTAGGGTCATCCGTGTGTGTGGAGGGTGCTTCTTTCAGCTGAGTGTGTGTGTGTGTGTGTGTATACACATCTCTGTTTAGATTTGTATGTACTATTTGTGTGAATGTTTTCCTTGTGTTGAGGTTTTGTCTTTGTATGAGGTTTGTATTAATTTATAAAATGGGTTGGACATCTCTGCTTCTTGACAGGCTCAATAGGTTCTGATATCCGTTTATTAATCCCTAAGAAATGCACAGGTTATAAAAGGTCAGGCAGTGGGATTTTAAATTTGTGAAAACTATTTACAGAATTCATGTCCCACATCACTAATCCCTGATTGCAAAACACGGCTGCTACCTTTACTAGCTGAAACCCTTCAGCAAGGCCATAAAAAGCAGGGCTTAGCAGTTCAGGATTGACACAGTCAGAGCCACCCCCGCCCAAACTTGTGTTGTTGTGCCTATACAAGTCCAAACCAATCTGGTCATAAATAGCTTGTTTCAGCTTGTTGTCTAAACACAGTGCCCCAGCTGAGGTTTTTCATTTCCTGCTGGAAACTGGGGCAGGACATACTAGAACAGATTATTTGCCTCTTGAAGAATTTCCCTAGGAAAAACATATGGTTAGCTTTTTCAATGTGTGAATATGATGCAAAGCACTGTTTTGAGGGTATTTCCTGCTCCTCACTTTTGCACACAGCCAGATTTCTCCACCATACTCATGGCAGTGAGAGAGAAAGGACCCATGCAGGCAGCAGTTCTCCAGGTCCTGACTCTAGCCCTACTCCTGATGAACAAAGGCAAACAATTCTGAAAACATCATAAACCGCGAATACCATTACCTACCAAACAAATATAATTTATTTTGAAATTAAGCAGAAATGAAAAGAGAGAACTGGAATGGATGTTATTAAAAATAATTAAAATAATTGAGAGTAAGTTTGCATTGAAATATTTTCACAGACAAATAGAAGAGAAGAACGGTTATTGAGACAAAAGTCTATGCTAACTAACGAAACTGAGCAAGGCACAATGAAAGGAAAGCATATCGTACAGTTTGTTATAAAATTGATAGATCAGGTGAACTGTTGTCATTTATTTAACAAACAAAACAGAATCAGTGTAACATTGTCTCTCAATGGACAGTAGTGTACTGGTAAAACCCATTCTGATGATAAGCATATACAGTAGTCCTGGAAATGTTTGATTTTATAATTTGTTGTACAACAGGCCATATGAGGCAGGTTCTAAAATAACAATGGATATTTTGAATCCAGTGAACTTCTAGGAAAACGTTATGCAAGATAATTCATTTTCACAAAGTGAAATATTTCAAACAATTCTGACCATGAAAAGGGCAGGTCACTTGGCCCTGATGGCTCTATAGTCAATTTTTCATGACCTGTAAAGAACAATTATGCTCATGGCTATTGAATATAGTCAGGAAAATGAGTACTGGGAATGATATTCACCCATCTTTCTTAGAGGCTGAGGTAATTCTACTATAAAAAGAAAATAAAGACCCCTGAAAATGAAAATTATTGGCAAATATCATTATTAAATAATAATTACAAAATTATTACCAAAATTGTTATAGCGAGAATGACTGCTATGATCCCAAATAGTATACATGTGAATTGGAAGGGGTTTATACATGGACATACCTTTTCAGGTTGTTGAGGAGGTGCAACATGCTATAGCCATCCTAAAAGACTCTGAGGAAGCTGTTACAGTATATTAATTGCTATTGACACTACTAAGTCCTTTGATTTGGTTGACTGAATGTATGAGTCTCAGTGTTTGAAAGATGGGGCTTATCATTTCCACTACTCAGAATTATTAACTTGCTCTATTCTGTACCATCTGCTAGAGTCAGAGTTAACCAAACAAAATCAGATATATTATTCTTAAGTAATGGGGTGAGGCATGACTGTCCATTGTCTCCCTTCTTTATTTTGGTTTTAGAACCTTTATTAATTAAAATTCAGAGCAATGGACAGATCTCTGGTTTGCATTTTCATGAACAGGAAATAAAATTCAGTGCTCATGATGATGATATTTTGGTCTATAATAATACAAATATAAGAATCTCTACCAATCTGGATGAGATAACTGGGCATATTTGAAAAGACTACCAGTTACAAGACTAATAAGGGAGAATCACAATAATGCATTTGAATAATGTCTGGTAAAAGTTATCTATTAATGCAAGTTATGGAAATTGTAAAGCATTTGAAATATTTAGGGTGACATTATACAGTGACCGAAGAAAACAATGCACTTTAATCTTAAAAGGCAAAAGTGCAGATGAAATCTGTGTTTCAAAATTGGGACAGACTTCCACTGTCTGGATTGAGAAAGGTTGAAACTGTAAAAAAATTGTAGTATTGTCTTATGATTTGTTTTTAATTCAGACCTCAGTTTATGATATTTCTGGCCAGTGGTTTGACACAATGAAAATATATTCATAAAATTCCTCGAGGAGGGCTCTCCAATGCTCCATTGGCAACTTCTAATAACTCATGGACAGGAAGGTGAAATAGGATGCCCATATCCCTCCTTTGTTATGTAGCCAATACCTTAACAATGACTATTAACTCAGCATCTCCATTAGATCAAAACAGAAATTCTATTGGTATATAGAAATCTCTATCACAGTTTAGATTAGATATATAAATCAGGATTACTTATACATGATATATATATACCCAGAAGCTTTTTGTGATACAAATAGCTAAATTTTTGATTATGTGGTCAGGAAGGATTCAACATAAGAGCAGTTGGAATCCAATCACACAATGGCGAGAGTCCTGGACTTCAGAAGGACTGATTTTATGAAGATGGGTGAATGTCTCAGGAATGACCTGGCAGGAGAGATGACCTGGGGAGGGTGAAGGAGCAGTGGACCAAATTAAAAGAAGGCATAGTGAAGGAAACAAACCTCTACATCAAGCAGGCAAGCAAAGGGAAGAGGAGACAGGTATGGTTCTCAGACGAGGTGGCAGAAATGTAAAGGCTGAAAGAGTGGCATTCAGAAGATATAAGGAGACCCAGACAGGGAAGGATAGGGAAGTATCACAGGAAAAACAGAGGGACCCAGAAAATGCAGCATGGAGCACAAAGGCGTAAACTGAAGAAGGAAAAGCTCAGGCAGTATCAAAGTGGGACAAGATACTTTTGAGATGTTAGCGAAGAAAGGAAGACAAAGAGTGGGATTATATATTTAAAGGAGGAGGATTGTACAGAGAGGGATCAAGGAAAGGCAGACATCTTGAACAAATGCTTCTGCTCATCGCTCACAGCAGAAGGAGAAGGAGAGGGACAGTGAAAAGGCACCAGGAGCATTGGTGGGAAGGAAATGGACACTAGTCCTTTTCTATGAAGAGACTCAGGAAAGCACTAACTAACCTGAAATGGACAAAGCTATGGGGCCAGATGGGGTGCATCCAGGGGTGCTGAGGGAGCTCAGGAGGTACTAGCTACACATCTGACAGCCCTATTTAATCGATCACTGGAGACCAGAGTGGTCTTAGAGGACTGGAGAAGGACAGATGTAGTCCCATTTCACAAAAGTGGTAGCAAGGAAGAGGTGTGCAATTATAGGCCTGTCAGTCTGAGCTCAGTGGTGGGTAAATTAATGGAAACACTACTAAAGGAAAGTATTATGGAATGTCTTGAATTCAATGGGTTGCAGGTTCTGAGGCAGCAGGGATTGACAGGGTAAAGGTCATGCCAAACAAACCTATTTGATTTCTTTGACTGGGTGAACAAGGTGTTCGATTAGGGAGGAGTGCTAGATGTGGCCTACTTGGATTTCAGGAATGCTTTAACATGGTTCCACAGAAGAGACTGGTAAGTAAGCTGTGTAGCTTGGGGTGAAGTGCCAAGGATGCTGTGAGAAGTATTGTAGTAGTTGATGATGATGGTAGGCATTCCTCTTGAAGTGAGCTGAGTCAAGGCCTTCTCTTCTTTTCTGTCTTTGTTGTTGTGTTCTATATGAGAGACATCAACCAACCTGTCTGACACACACATACTGTACCCTGCTGAGTATGCAAGCATAGTGAGTCAAGAGGCGGTGTCCCTTTTGATGGTGCAGATGAGAATCTCACTCTCTCTGAGGTGGAGAAGACATAATCTGACTGGTTGATAATGCAGTTCTTTGACTATATGACCACACAATGTAATTTCACCAAAATGGAGAGGCAGGAGACACAACTAACAAAAGGACCAGTTTATTAGACAACAGAACTTAGAGCAGGAGAAAAGGTATTCAACATTCATTTTCACTTTCTGTTGCTACTACAAACTTATATAGTCTAATTACTGAGATTATAATCACCACTAAATGGATCTATTGAAAGACTCTAATACTGTAACATTTGCACAGTTTTCACACCAGAGTACATTACATTCATTGGGCACCATATATAGATGTTGCCGAGGGATGCACAACCAGAAACCTCTCACATTACAAGCCTGCTCACCGAATTTGTAGAGCAAGTGAGGTAAGACTTACCGCTAGGCCGATCAGACCCAGCAATACGAAGCAAACACACTTGTATTCCAAAGGACTGGTGCAAACTGAAATCTTCTGGGCTGTCTCCACTAACCTGGGAAAAGGCTAGAAACTGAAGACTGAAGAACTGAGCCTAAGAAAGCCTCCGGTCATCACCAAGGACCAAGAAAAACTTGAAGAACTGAGACTGAAGACGTGACAAACTAAATAACTGTACCACCTCCAGGCTATCACCACTGACCTGGGAAACCTGAAGAACTGAGGCTGAAGACTGAACAAACTGAAGAACTGTACCACCTCCAGGCTATCACCACTGACCTGGGAAACCTGAAGAACTGAGGCTGAAGACTCAACAAACTGAAGAACTGTAGCACCTCTGGGCTATCACCACTAGCCGAGAAAATAGGTTGCTGAGTATCGAAATAACAGAGTCTGTTGTCGAACTTGCAAATGTGTTTTCAGGATAGACAACTTCTGCTTTCATGAGACTTAGTCACAAAGCCACAAAAATACAGAGGTTTTACAGGTCAATACACAAAGCAAGCTACAGGCTTGGAGATGTGTTCGATGGGAGCACCTGCTTTACGTATGGCTCACAGAACCATACCCAAAGCAAGCTACAGGTTGAGGGCTGTACCCACTGGTTCAGCTGCTTTATGAATGGCCCATGCCTGATTATTCACCTACTGTGAAATGGCTCACAGGTCCATTTGCAAAGCAAGATACAGGTCTGGGGTTGTGCCTGATTATTCAGCTACTGTGATGTGGCTCACAGGTCCATATGCAAAGCAAGGTACAAGTCTGGGGCTGTGCTTGATTATTCAGCTACTGTGAAATGGTTCACAGGTCCATTTGCAAAGCGAGGTACAGGTCTGGGGCTGAGCCTGATTATTCAGCTACTGTGATGTGGTTCACAGGTCCATTTGCAAAGCAAGCTACAGGTCTGGGGCTGCACCCACTGGTTCAGCTGCTTTATGAATGGCTCATGCCTGATTGTTCAGCTACTGTGAAATGGCTCACAGGTCCATATGCAAAGCAAGCTACAGGTCTGGGGCTGTGCCTGATTATTCAGCTACTGTGATTCGGCTCACAGGTTCATTTGCAAAGCAAGGCACGGGTCTGGGGTTGTGCTGATTGTTCAGCTACTGTGATGCGTGCTCACAGGTCCATATGCAAAGCAAGGTACAGGTATGGGCTGTGCCTGATTATTCAGCTACTGTGAAATGGCTCACAGGTCCATTTGCAAAGCAAGCTACAGGTTGGGGCTGCACCCACTGGTACAGCTGCTTTGGCGAATGGCCCATGGTGCCGATTGTTCAGCTACTGTGAAATGGCTTCACAGGTCCATATGCAAAGCAAGCTACAGGTCTGGGAGCTGTGCCTGATTGTTCAGCAACTGTGACGGCTCACAGGTCCATATGCAAAGCAAGCTAAAGGTCTGGGACTGTGCACGAGTGTTCAGCTACTGTGATACAGCTCACAGGTCCACATGCAAAGCAAGCTACAGGTCTGGGGGCTGCACACGCTGGTTCAGCTGCTTTACGAAGGCCCATGCCTGATTATTCAGCTACTGTGAAATGGCTCACAGGTCCATATGCAAAGCAAGCTACAGTATGGGGCTGTGACTGATTGTTCAGCTACTATGATACAGCTCACAGGTCCATATGCAAAGCAAGCTACAGGTCTGGGGCTGTGCCTGAGTGTTCAGCTACTATGATATGGCTCACAGGTCCATATGTAAAGTAAGCTACAGGTCTGGGACTGTACCCACTGATTCATCTGTTTTGTGAATGACCCATGACTGTTCAGCTACTGTGATGTGGCTCACAGGTCCATATGCAAAGCAAGCTACATGTCTGGGGCTGTGCCTGATTGTTCAGCTACTGTGATGCGGCTCACAGGTCCATATGCAAAGCAAGCTACAGGTCTGGGGCTGTGCCTGAGTGTTCAGCTACTGTGATATGGCTCACAAGTCCATATGTAAAGCAAGCTACAGGTCTGGGGCTGTGCCTGATTGTTCAGCTACTGTTATATGGCTCACAGGTCCATATGCAATGCAAGCTACAGGTCTGGGACTGTACCCACTGATTCAGCTGCTTTGTGAATGACCCATGACTGATTGTTCAGCTACTGTGATGTGGCTCACAGGTCCATATGCAAAGCATGCTACAGGTCTGGGGCTGTGCCTGATTGTTCAGCTACTGTGATATGGCTCACAGGTCCTTGTGCAAAGCAAACCACATGTCTGGGGCTGTGACTCTTCAGCTACTGTGATATTGCTCACAGGTCCATCTACAAAGCAAGTTACAGGTCCAGAACTGTACCTGATTGCTCAGCTACTGTGATGTGGCTCACAGGTCCAGATGCAAAGTAAGCTACAGGTCTGGAATCATACCTAGTGGTTCACCTCAGGACCATATGCAAAGCAAACAACAGGTTCTGGGCCATGTCTGACATGGCATGTCCTTTGTTTATGCCTGCAGATATTAAAAGATATACACCTGCAATAAAAACAACTTTATAAAACCATATTTCACCCTGTCCCAAACCAGGGACATTCTATACAGTTCTAAAATTATGCAAAACTGGAAGACATAATGCCTGATCTAGATACATATGAACATACATACAAACATATGAAGAAGCCAGCAGAAGAAGGCCATTTGGTCTATCAAGTCTGCTCATATTGCAGGATCCACAGCTCAAGCTACTGTCCCTGCCCTCTCTCCCCACTCCTCTCATCCTCCTACCCATGATCCTTACTGCATGCCTATCCCAGCCTCTCTTAAAGCTGCCAACTGTCTTCAATGAGATGATCTCTTCCGCAGTGCATTCCAAGTGTCCACCACCCTCTGTGAAGAAGTGCTTCCTGATCTCCTCCTAAACCTCCCACCCTCCAGCTTAAGACTGTGCCCCAGTGTTATGGTTGCCTTCTCAGCTTAAAGAGACTATCCTTATCAACCTTATTTATCCTTTCACGTACTTGAAGGTCCCAATCATGTCCCCCTCTCTCTCTCCTGTCATCCAAGGAGTACATGTTCAGTGCCCTCAACCTCTAATCATATGCCTTACCCTGCTGACCCACTATCATCTTTGTAGCCCTCCTCTGCAACTTCTCCAGCAAGTTAATGTCCTTTTTGAGGTGTGGGCACCAGTACTGAACTCCATACTCTAGATGCAGTCTTACCATTGACCTGTACAAGGCAGTATAACCTCCTCTCTCTACTACTGATCCCCTAGATATGCACCCCAGCATCGTGTTTGCCTTTGCTGCTGCTTTCTTGCAATGCATGGAGTGCTTCAGGTCACTAGTGATCATCGCTCCTAGGTCCTTCTCCTCTGATGCAGATACTTGACTCCACCTAGGTAGTACTCTGTCCTGGGATTCTTGGCTCCAATGTGCATTTCTTGGCATTGAAGCTAAGCTGCCAGATCCTGGACCACCTACCCAGCTTTTCCAGATCTTCCTGTAGGTCCTGTATCCCTTCAGCTGTGTCCATTATCCGCAGAGCTTGGTGTCATCCGCAAATAGGCACATTTTGCCCTTAATGCCATCCCCAAGGTCATTGATAAAGACATTGAACAACACCGCCCTAGCACAGAGCCCTGTGGGACCCCGCTGGTACCTCTCTGGTACCAGATAACTCTCCTCCCACAACCACCCTCTGGGTACTGTCGCTCAGCCAGTTTTCAACCCATTCTGCCATCTTTTCCCCAACCCCAAGATCCACCAACTTCCTGATCAACCTTTTGTGGGGCACAGAGTCAAAGGCCTTGCTGAAATCAAGATAGAGAATGTCTACTGCTTGGCCTCATCTACTGTCTTAGTGACACAGTCAAAGAAGTCAATCAGATTAGTTTGACACAATCTCCCCCATGAACCCATGCTGCCTCACATCCTGGAGACCTTGCTCCTCTAGGTATTCCACTAACCTTTCCTTTAGTATGGTCTACATAGCTTGCCCACAATGGATGTCAGACTGACTGGTCTGTAATTCCCTGGGTCATCCTTAGGAATGCTTTTGTGAGGGGCACTACATGTGTTGTTCTCCAGTCCTGCGGTACCACACCTGACTCTAGTGAACTATTAAATAGGTCTGCCAGTGGCCCTGCCAGCTCCTCAGCCAGTTCCTTCAGTACCCTTGGATGTACTCTGTCTAGGCCTGGTGATTTGTCCACCTTCAATGCCAGCAGCGACTCCTCACTCTATACTTCTCTATCACTAAATCTGTGTTCCCCTCCCGCCTGCTCCTCTTTTCCCTCCTGAAGGCACTGGTCTGTCCTTCTCCTGGTGAAGATGGAACAGAATTATTCATTTTGTATCTCTGTTTTTCCCATTATCCTCCACCCACTCCACCCCTTTCTTAAGCCTAACAATCCCTTCCTTCTTGTCCCTTTCTCACTTATATAGCAAAGAACGCCTTCTCTCCCTTAGTAATCTCGCTCAGCTATCTGTAGCTCTTTCTGTGCCTTGCTCGCCAGACTTCCTTACTTGCCTCACTAGCCAACCTTAGGTAATTTTCCCTCTCCACCTGTCTTTTGGTCTTCCTGAATTTTCTATAGGCCAACCTCTTTCTCTTACTGTCTGGGCAACCCAGAACTGAACCAGCTGGGTGCTTGACCTTGTGTTCTTACCCTGAGCCTAATGCACTCATCTGTGTCAACCAGTATTCCTTCCTAATGATGGACCACCTTTGGTCCACCCCCATATCTGTTTTGATTCCTGCCAGATGGCTTCTTAGCACTTCATCCATTTTCCTGAAGTCCGCCTTCCTGAAATCCAAGATTTTGGTCTTAGTCGGGATGCTTTCCTGCCCATATTCAACTGGAACCACACTGTGCAATGGTCACTTCCACCCAGTGGATCCACAGACTATTATTTCCTATACATGCTCCCCATTTGTGAGCACCAGATCAAGATTTGCGGCCAACTCTTGTTGGTTCAGTAATGCCCTGAGTCAGAAACCCACTCAGCAGTCCTTCTAGGATCACATGACTCCTAGTACATATTGTGGAGGGTATGCTCCAGTCCACCTTGGGCAGGTTGGAAGTCCCCACCAATTACCACTTCTCCTTTCCCCACAGCTTCCAATATTTGTGAGCTCAGTTTCTGTCCCTCTCCTCACTCTGATTGGGTGGTATGTAAACCACCCCCAACCTCACCTTTTCTCCTGTATTGGACCTTAACTGAACCCATAATGCCTCCACCTCCCTTCCTCCAACTTCTCCCTCGTGCAAGTTATTCCTCCTGATATAAACTGCCACTCCATCCCGATTATCCTGTCCCTCCTGTATAGTTTATATCCAGGAGTTGCAAGGTCCCAGTCATGGTGTGATGTTGCCCAAGTCTCGGTTATTGCAGCTATGTCCACCCTCCTCTCTGCTAACAGTGCCTGCAGGTCATCCATCTTATTTCCAAGACTCCGTGCATTCAGAAACACCACCCTCCGCCTAGAATCTAACATTCTTCTCTTTCCTTTATTCTTCTATTCACATTTATTCCTCTGTGTGCACCCTCCACGTACTCCTTGTTATGTGTTTCTCTCCACTCCACCCTTTGCTAACTGTGTTCTTGCCCTTCCACCTCCTCCCTCCTCACCTCTTCCATCACTGTGGGTGGGAGGTTCACTCACACTCTTCTTGGAGTCTGTGGGCCTGCATGCCCACTGCCCCCAGTAGTTTAAATTAAGTGTAGTGGTTATGTATTCCCAGTTTGCCCCTGAGTACCCTCAAACCTCCCTACTGAGGTGTAGCCTGTATGGTGAAAAGAGTTCTTTGTTTGACCAGGTCTCCTCCCAATCCGCATACAAATAAACATCTCCTCCTGCACCATTTCCTCAGCCAGTCATTAAAACTCTATTCTTCTTTTCCTGGCTGTGCTAGCCTTTGGTACTGGTATCACCTCTGAGAAGGCCAGCAAACTTCCTTGCTCCTGTAAATTTTTCCTTACTCCCTGAACTCACTTTGCACTACCTCAGCCTCCTCCTGAGCTAGGTTGTTGGTTCCCAGATGTATAACTAAATTAGGTTTTCCTCCAATCTCCTTACTATTTTCCTTATTTGGGTCCACCTTGCCTGCTGTCATCCCTGGCATACAAACCACCCTCCTGCTTGCATTTATTTGTTTATTGAATTTTGTTGTCCGGTAAGCCCACTGGGCCTAGAAGTCCCTTTTCCAGGGGCGACCAGGGGTTACAGATGGTAAGCAACTGAAATTGAACCTGATTAAGCTGTTGGTGGTATTTTAGTGAATGGAGAAATCTGGCCAGGACACGGGGAATGCCCTCACTCTTTGCCTGCAGGGGCCTTGCTTCCTGTGAGCAGAGGGACCCTTTGTCTCATGTACCAGATGGCAGATGACATTGTGGTTGCTGGTGGGATTGCTGGAGATATTTTGATTCTGACCTGACTACAGCTTCACCCATGGGATCAAGAATACCTGACATTATCTCTGAAGAAACTACAAGGCTGCAATCTGCAGAAAGAAATACTGAAGGTACCACTTTAAATGAATTGCCAGACAATCATCAAGAAGACTTGCCTCAGACACCACTTTACCCATTCAGGAACTCAGAACACTTTTAATGACACAGAAAATTATCTGTGAAGCATGTATTTTGCACACAAGGACTTTCTTATTGGTCTAATGCACTCTGATTCACAGTTTTCCTCACAGCCTTTTTGTCAACTTACCCTGCAGCAGCCACTTCTGATATGACTCCTAGCACCAAAATGCCACAAACTCTGCATCGGGAGCTCCTCTCTTTGCATCTACGGGACAGTCATCGCACCACAGAGGACATTGAGAGCATTTGGTCACCCACGGTAGTGCTCCCTGCTGCTGGCTGGCAGCAACATTCAGAAGGAGCACCCTGGACCTCCCCAAAGGGCTGTTTCAGCCCAGGAAATCATCTATGAGGCTGTAATGAACTCCGATCTTCAGGGAGACACACCATTACCGGCAACAGCTCCAGAACCAGTATCTTTCCTAGTAATGTTTCAAGCACACTGCTATCTCCCGAACAACACCTGATGTCACAGATACTGTCACGGGCCCCAGCTTAGCCAGACGTGAATCTACTTCATCCTCCTCACTTCATAACATAATTTAGCTGGTACATCTGAGCCATTTGGTCCACAGCCTGCAGGTGAGGGCACTAACTTGACCCATTTAAACTCAGTGATCTGTTCACAAACTTAGGGTGAGCCAGCACAGCAAGGAATGCTGTAATGTATGAAGTTCATGGGGACATTGCTACAAGCCCTGACAGAAGAACTGTATTGCATAGTATATTGTGGGACTCTTTAGGGATGGGGCAGCAGAATTATTTGCCTTCATTCATGTGCATGGGGAATGATGTGACTTAAGTTTTAAAAATGTACACTTTGGAGAAATTCTGGGAGAAATATGAGCATGTAAAACATCTGCCACTCTGGGCTCCCTTTATGGTCATCCCCTCACAGAAACCAACAGTGAAAATTGTTACCTTACTGTTTTGTAGCGAGGGGTGAGCATAGGACGTCCAGTACTGGCTCAGGCAGCACTGCGATATACTAGAGGTCCCGACCTATTTTGGATGAGGACCTAGTATGGACTGGGGATGGAAAGTAAAGGTACAACTTAAAACACGGATAAAGGTATCTCTCATTTACCAGGCAGCTTTCACATAGGCAGGGACCGTGGCTTATGTTTTTACTCTGGACAACCACGGACCTGTCATAAGGTGTGGCTCTCACACTCACCTGAGCAGCACTTATGACAAGTCCAGATGTACTTTGTGCTTATCCTATGGACATGTGAGTTTAGGTTGTCCAAACCCTCTATACTGAAATTCAGGTGATGAGCCAGGGCACTCCTATCACCAGTGCCCTTGGGCAGATCATAATAGGCTCGACAGCCTCCCCAGGACCAGATAACGCTTATAACGGATTCCCAGACTCAGGCCTTATGCCGCAGGGAGGCCCCAGCCCCTGCCATTTCTACCCTGGCACAAGAGCCTCTCTCCCACAAGAGCCTGAACTCACGGCTGGACAAGGCCATTCCCAAGTCCCCTGGCACCCCTATAGCAGCAGTATCCCTTCTGAATCAGTCCCTGCTAGTACCCAGGCTACCATGCCTCCTCCCTCCAAAGGACTCAGACCACTTTGTGGTAATCCCCTTCTAAACGGGGTAAAGGCAAACGAAAAGCAGAAGCTTCCACCCCAACAGAACAATTATCATGAGGAATAAATTTCAGGCCTTAGCCAAGAGGCGACAATGGGAGACACGAAGGGAAGATGGAGACTCAGATTCTTCTCTAGCCTCTTCCTCCCATATGGACTTCTCCTCTGACTCCCAGATTGACCCCCTTCGGCAGATGGAGGTAGACCCATGCTAACATTACCTGGCACTAGCTCCTCCAGAATGGCACTGTACTTTCTGGGATGAACCACCATCAAGGACCCGCTGCTTCACCCTAAATGCATGCAGCGTTAAACTTATAGAAAACAACTCTCAACATTGCAGTACCTTTCTGACTTACACCATGACATCTATTTTCTCCAGAACACCCATTTGAAATCTCCTCATGAGCTTTCTCAAATTAAAACTCATTGGCATCAGGGATCTTCCTTCTGGTCATATGGAGAGGATAGGTGTGATGGCTCAGGTATTTTGTTTGCAAATTTTAATTTCCAATTTCCGGTTGGTAGACATAATACCAGGACGAGCCATGCTTGTAGACTGTACATACCAACAACACAAACTCAGGCTCATTACTGTATATGCCCCCAGAGCACTGCCTCAGAACAGACTTATTTAACAAAATACACCCATACCTGTATTCCAACTGGCAAATCTATATGGGAGGCGATTTCAACTGTGGTCTTACTCTATCAGATCGGGCTCCACCCAAAACTTTTCACAGATTCAATTGCCCTGAACAAAATTATTCAAACATGCGCCTCATAGATGGACATAATGCTTTACATGGTCCAGGTGCCAAAACCTATCATAGAGGCCCATACGCTACCAGGATAGATTTTCTTTTGTCTCATGGAATATTTCAGTCACACAGGCAAGAATCATACCCTGTGAGACTTCAGACCATCTGGAGATCTCTCTGGTTTGCTCCCCTCAGGGAACTTCTTTCCTGGTCAACCCCACTCTAGGTGGAAATTGAATAGTTCATTGTTGACAGACCCGGCCATTTCAATGCATTGCACAGACCTTCTAAGGCCCGCTGTCTGTATTGGAAGCATATATTCCTCTACAATGGTGGAAGACACTAAGAGTGATATCAAGATTTTCTTCCTACATACAGGAGGAAGAGAACACTGAGTTCATATCTTCGATCACTCACCTCAGACAAAAAGTACAACAGGCCATATCTCTTTTTTCACATCCCACATGGACTACTCTCACACAATAAAGTCCATTAAGGAAGAAATGGAACAGTTCCAGTATCACAGAGCACATTCTTTATGGATGGAAGCTCAACATAGGACACAAGGCTCCGGTCCTCCTTAGATATCTATAAAAGTTGCACTGACAGGGTAAATGCAACCACATAGAGGAACTTTTGATCCTGCTTCCAATACCCCCCAGTTCCTTGCTGGACATAAAGCGATCGCCAGCTCTTATCTAGCTACGATGTTTGGCACCACAACTCCTGTGGATGGTATCATACCTTTCCTTTCAGGTATTTCTATTCCTCCTCCATCCCAAGATACATTGAAACATCTCCTTGAACCTATAACACCAGAGGAAACCCAACAGGCTATAAAACACCAAAGAAGCGCACTTCCTGGATCCGATGGCCTTACTGCAGAATTATATATACAGTTTATGTTATTTTTGCCTCCTTTCTGATGTTAATATATAATACCATCATAAGCACTAATTTACTCCTAAAGGATTTTCTGATGCTATTATGATTTTATTATTCAAGAAAGGGAACAGAGCCGATATACGGAACTGGAGACCACTAAGTCTGCTAAACGAGACTATAAAATATTCACTTCCATCTTGCTCCATAGGATGCTCCCTGTTGCTACTCAGATTATTTCTGAGGTGCAGACTTGTGCCCTTTCCGGCAGAGCCTCTTTCCAACCTATCCTCATTCGAGACATTATTTCAAACAGTACCCCTCTTCACCTGCTCTGTTACTCTCATTGACCAAGGAAAGGCTTTGACCGGGTCAGCTATGTTTATTTGTTCCAGGTTCTTGCACATTACCATGTTCCCAGAAATTCATCTCTTGGCTTAAACTCTTATATAGTACTGCTTGGATACAACCCCATATAAATGGTTCTCCATGCCCCCTTTTTAGGCCTTAGAGGAGTGCGACAGGCTGCCTCTTAAGTCCTCTTTTATATATTTTCCAACTGGACCCTTTATTACGAACCCTAATGCTGCACCCATCTTTACCTAGAATCTCTTCCCCATCGGAGACCTCTACCTCCAGTATGTGCATATGTTGATGATTTGTGCATCTGTACTACCCCTATCTTCAGGAGATAGTACTTCTCATTTTCAAAGCATTTGAGACAGCTTTGGGCTCCCAAATAAATATAGCAAAAGCACAGCACTAGTGGTGCCAGCTTCAGCCAGCATGGACTTACTAATGCATATTGCAGATATCCCTCTGGCAATCGCTGCAATAAAAATCCTGGGATTACATTATGGCACCTCAGATGATGCCAGCTATAACTGGAATATAGTATTAAATAGAGCAGCACACTCCTTTCCTTTTGAAAGGACATAGCATTGCAAAGCGGAAAGAGTGTTTTATTGAAAACTTTAATACTTCCCTCTTCTTACACGTGGCATCAGTGTTTCCGGTCCCTTTTTCTCTGGAGGCAAGAGTTTACAATATTTTTTCCAAGACTTCTGGGGCAGCTGTTTAAATCCCATAAAAGATCATACACATACATGGATTATTGTCATGGTGGGGTAAGGATGCTGAACCCATGAGTATTTTTCCATAGCCTATTCCTGAAAATCATGATACCCCACTTATTCCATGATCCACCCTATTTTGGCATTTAATTATATATTCTACACTATTAAGGTATGCCAAATATGGCAACAACTCCCGTATGACATCCTCGGAACTTCAGAAAACTAGGTATCCCAGCTTCCTTTTCCCCTTTTCTGAAGATCCAGCAATGGAAACTCTCCCTACATATATTGACTAAAACCAGGAGACAGCTTTATAACTTTGTTTTAGATACCCATTTTTCTGACTTACTACAGATAGTATCTACACAAGGCTCCCTTCTGGAATTAGAAACATCCTTCTCTCAGTTAACTGACCCCAGGATCCCCACACAATTTTGGGATATCTCCTGGCTAGCTTGTCATGGAAGACTGGGTGTCAAGAACAACCTAAACATAAATCAGTAGAGGAGCTATATGCCCCTGAGACTCTTGCACAGCGGTACTGGGAACCATGCATCATTTTTTATTGATTGCCCATATAGCCAAGTTGTTTGGACCCTCCTTTACATAAATGGAAAGAAAAGGCACATCAGAATGTAACATATGATATCCTGGTGTAACGGATATACCTCCAGATTACAGAAATATCACACAGGGACCTTACGTCTCATCTTTGCATCCTGCCGCTATTATTTATGGCAGGCCAGGTGCTGCTTTCTCCTGCAACAGAAAGTGTTTTCTGCAATGCAAATAGTTGCACAGATTGTTTCTAGCCTGTGTTAATCCAAATGCGGAAAAAGTTGTTAACTTCTGCCGATACAGTCTATATTGGAACACCAGTGCATGGATTGAAACTGCAGTACCCTGAAGATGTTTTTTCTTTTTCCTCTCTGTATTAGTAAGCATTTATTTTGCTCCATTTAAACTGAAATGTTTCTTTTGACTTCTTTTCCTTTTTTCCCCTCACCCTTGTTTATTGGTTTTATTTGTGGGTTGATTTCATTTTGTCTTTCTTGCAAATCTTATTTACAGTTTCTGTAAAGTTGACATTGTATTTTGTTTATTGAGTGTACTGCACTAATTTTTATTTAAATAAAACATTCCCTGCTCTTTTCGATAAGTGCCATGGGATCTTTAGCATCCACCTGAACTACCTCCAATCCAGGCAGATGGGACCTGGTTTAACGTCTCATTCCAAAGATGGCACCTCAGAAGTGCTGCACCCCCTCATGCTGCACTACAGTGTCAGTATTGGGATATTAACCCAAGTGCCAGATGGGAACTGAATCCACAGCCTTCTGATCTCCCGCCCTCAGAGGGGTGTGCAGTACCTCTGAGCCACTGACACTGTGACATTTGGGTCCCCTTTCCTTCCCCAGTGAATACCCCTAATTATGGAGTCCCTGATGATTGCTACCTTCCATCCCCTGCACCCGTAGTCCCTGTCCTTCCTTTCTTGCCTTTGGCACTAGCAGTTCTCCACCTAACTGCTCCCTCTGCACCCTAGTGAACTTTTCTCTACATCCACAATTTATCCCCTTAACTGTTTTTCCATCTCCCTCTACCCTCCTCTTCTTACTATCTGTATCTGCTTTCAGTTTTCCTCCCTCTTCCTTTCCCTTTCTCCTCCCCATTCTCCACTCCATTTTGCCTACCTCTTCCCTGCCCACCCTGATTAGTTCCATCTCTTCCCTGTACTCCTACTCTCAGCCCTGGCCCTACCTGACCTCCCACGAGCTCAACCCTGACCTCCTACCTCACCTCCTGCTGCCCCTCCCTCCTTGCAGACAGTGCAAATCTATTCAGTAAAGACACCCCTTTAGAATTTCCCACCCTGATGCTACTCTCACATTCCCACCCCTTCCCTTACCACTTGCCATTCCTCCACCCTGGGCTCCCTAGTCCTCTGAGGAAGAGATACTCCCATATACCAGGTGCTCCTCCCCACTCTCATCCCTGTCTGGCGCCTCAGTCCCCTGGGCATCACCCTCTGCCTTTCCCTCCACTGCTCTGCTCCTCTGACTTCCCACACCATCCTCTCCAGCTCCCATCTGAGCAGCCATATTTCAGCCCTTAACTGCTCCAGGCTCTTACACACAGAACGTCCCCTTTATTCCACATCACCCCCAGAATGACTGCTGCCCCACAGCTATTGCAGTTTACCACTCTCCTGCTTCCCCATACATGTACCTTATCCCCGCATCCTCTCCAGCCTAGCTTCTCCTAGCCTCAAATTATACATAAGTATAAAACAACTATTACATTCAAAAAATATAATAAATTTATATCTCACTTTACTATCAAATGTAACAACTATCTCAATAATCTAGAACTCAGTAGACTGCTACTTTAGTGTTCAATCAAAACTCAGGGAATAGGCACAGGCTGGTTTCAGGAAAGCGTTATTAAGGAAGAGGGTGTTGGGTGTCAGAAGTACTTTGCCAATGAGACAGCCAATGTTAAAGGTGCATATAGTAGCAGGGAAAGCCAACTCAGGCTAGAAAAAAAGTAAACATTGATATGTTTGGCATGAGGTAGCAAGGGTAAAATGGTATCTACTGTTTTAGTTATATCCAACATTCTCAAATTGGATTTGAAATGTTGAAATGAGATAAGACACCACAGCTTAATTAAAGAAGGACGCCTTATGCTATCACCATATGAATGTTAGGAGTTAGATCTTCTTTAACTCTGTATACAAAGTCCAGCCTAGAGTTTGCACATAGACTACATTTATATGTAATGAGAAAACAAGGGTATCACCAAATGAAACACCCAGATATTTGATTGAGTCAGCTATCTTAAACAAAGAGCCATCAAGACACATTATTTGTAGTCAGTTAAATCCACTACATATTTTTTTGTAGACCCAAGCAAAATTGCCTTAGTTTTGCTTACATTTAAAACCATATTCTTTGTAAAACAACATTTTGAAGTGAAGTAAAATCCACACTAATAACATCTACTGAGGTCATCAGTATGATTTCAGCTATACAAGAGAAGATGATCATTTGAACACAGAATACATCTTTGACATTTTATAAAATTGCACTTTAATGTATTAGTGGGCAGCTTTCTAAGTATCTTACTTTCTAATGTATGATATTGGAAAAATATAAATAAAAGTAAAAAAAAGTCAATTATTACATCAGTACACTACTTAAGGCATCATCAACTGACACATTTTAAAATTTATTCTGCTGTCTGTAAACTAGACTTTCATAAAAAGGGTTTCTCAAACCTGCCCCACCCCACACACACATACAGCTTGAAAATGGCCTTAGTTTTGCTTACATTTAAAACCATATTCTTTTTGTAAACAACATTTTGAAGTGAAGTAAAATCCACACTAATAATATCTACTGAGGTCATCAGTATGATTTCAGCTATACAAGAGAAGATGATCATTTGCACACAGAATACATCTTTGACGTTTTTATAAAATTGCACTTTAATGTATTAACATGGGCAGCTTGCTAAGTATTTCATTTTCTAATGTATGATATTGGAAAATATAAATAAAAATTAAAAAAGTCAATTATTACATCAGTACACTACTTAAGGCATCATCAACTGACACATTTTAAAATTTATTCTGCTGTCTGTAAACTAGACTTTCATAGAAAGGGTTTCTCAAAACTGCCCACCCACACACACATATAGCTTGAAAGCAAAGCAATCACATTTAAGAAACACTTCAAATTCAATATCCTTCCCTGCCCCATCGCACACAGCAAAACTCTAAATCTTTACAGTACATTTGGTACTCAGGAATGAATGATAAATAAAAATGGAAGCATAGTTATTGAATAGGGTAAAGTTAAAGCAGGGGCATGTATGTCTGTATTATCTGAGGGTTACTAATTTGATGAGGTGGTTTCAAACAATGTAGGGGGCCAAGGAACATATTGTGTGACCTCCAGACCTTAATGATGGAGGCCATTTGGATCTGGTGGCAGTCATTGAGACTTGAGTGTCCCTGACCCATGTCTGGTATCTTTCCATCCTGGGGTTCACCCACCATAGGAAGGATAGAGCAGGAGAAAAGGGAGGAGGGGTGGTGCATATGTCAGGGAAAGAATTAGCCACAAGAGAGGCTATGGGGTTTGAGTACAGAAATTATCCATGTACAGGCCGAAACAGTGTTAGGGCAAAAGATTAGGGCAGGGTGGTATACAGGCCTCCAAATCAGAATGTAGGTACAGATCAGGAGAATGGAGATCAGGAAGGTTTGTTGCAGGAAAAGGTGGTAACAGTAGGTGACCTCAACCTACTGGACATGTATTGGAGCATTCCTAAAGCAAGCAGTAGCAAAAGCCATTTGTTCCTGGATGCAATCTAAGATGGCTTTTAACCTGGGGGTGAGTAGGTGGACTATGGATAGATCAGTCTTGGACCTAGTACTGACAAACTGTGATTATGTCAGGACATCATTGTAACTGAGCCCATAGAAAGCAAAGATCATATTTCAGTGTGGTTTCAGTTTGATATGAGGAGTTCTGAACACTAAAACATGTGTTCTGAACTTCAAAAGGCAGATTTTGCCAAAATGGGGTGAGCTTGGGTGAACACCTGGCCATGTATGGGGGCAAGGGTAAAATAAAATGTCCATTGTTTGGGACAGGATGTAGAAGTCACAAACATTTGACTGATGAAGAAGCACAAGAAACCCTTCTGGTACACAGAGGAGGTAATAAGTGCAGTATGGAAAAAGGGCTTCCTAAAAGATACAGGAAGACCCAGCACAAGGGAGAAAGAGGGACTACCTGGACAGACTCAAGACAGATTTTAGGGAAATGAGAATGGTCAAAGCAGGAGTTCAGTTGATACTGAGGGAGTCATGATGGGGACAATACCTTTTATCGATACATCCAAGAAAAAGGGAGGATGAAGGCATTGCCAAACCAAGGCAAGGGACAGAGTGGGTGGAGGACATTAAAGGAAAGTCAGAAGCACTGAACAAATGTTTCTGCTCCATATTCATGAAAGAGAAGGATGTACCAATACCACAAGGTATGATATGCAAAGGGAGCCAGTGACTAGTACAGATGTGTGAGGAGCCAATCATGGTTGATAGGTCTTTATGGGACTAATGGCCCTTAAGGTAACAAATCTCATGGGCTAGATGCTGGCGCACCCAAAGGTGCTGAGGGAGATGGCAGCAATTCTGCAAGCCCCACTGGCTGACCTGTTCAGTAACTCGCTAGACACAGGCTTGATGCCACAAGAGTGAGAACCATGGATGTAGTGCCCTTTCATAAGACTGGGGCTAGGGAGGCTAGAAAACTACTGACCAATCCACTTGGCATGGATCTCTAGCAAGCTGATGGAAACCATTCTTAATGAAAGGTTGGTAGAATTTCTTGAGGCAAATGGGCTCTAAGATGGCACACAGCATGGGTTTGTGCCAAACAAACTTGATAGATTTTTTGACTGGCTCACAGACACGGTGGGTAAGGGTAGCCAGGTGGTAGACTACTGTACCTGGATTCTAGCAAGGCCTTGACTTGGTCCCTATAAAAGATTTATCAAGAAGTTGGATGACCTGGGAGTGGGGCACAATGTCTAGGTGGGTGGCAAACTGGTTAGGGGAGAAGCCAGAAAGGAATGGTTGAAGGAAAACACTTAGAGATAAGAGAAGTTACCTGCAGGGTACCACAGGAGTTGGTGCTCAGCCTGTGCTTCAGTGTGTTCTTAAATGATACTGGGATGGTATCAAGAGCAAAATGTTCCTTTTCCTGGATGACGCCAAGCTCTTTGGGAGGGAGAACACAGAGGAGGGTTCAGAGACATGAGGGAAGACCTAGAAAGCTGGAGGATGGTCTGAATATGGCAAATGGGGTTCTATCTAAAGAAGTGCAAAGTCATGCACGATAGAGAAAGAACCCAGAGGTAGAGTCATGTTGGGGGCAGATGTCTCAGTGTCCAAAGAGGAGAAAGATTTGGGAGTGCAATTACTAGCACACTGAAGCACTCTAACAGTATAAGGAAACATCAAGGGTTAGCAGCATGGTTAGTTGTGTAAGTAGAGGGTTCGCAAACACAAGAAAAGAGATCATGCTACCTCTGTACAGATTCAGGGTGCAACTGCACCTGGAGTACAGATTACAGTTCTGGAACCCCTATCACAAAAAGGACATAAAATAGTTGGAAGAAGAGCAAAGAATGGCCACCAAATGATTCAGGGGCAGTAGGGGCTGTTGTTGGAACAGAGGTTGGAGAACCTGAATATGTACTCACTGGAGGATGGTAGAGGACAGAAGGGAATGCAAGGACATGATAGACATCTTTAAGTATCTCATGGCATAAACAAGGTAGAGCCCAGTGAACTTTTCAGGACCAGTGGACAAAACAAACACATGACAGGAAATGGTTACAGATTGGCTGGGGCAGGTTCCAGAAGGAGGCCAAGAGGACTGCTTCATGGAGAGCGATTGAGGGGTGGAACCAGCTAGCAGATGAGGTGGCAAGCAAGAAAACTGTGGATGGCTTCAAGAGAGGGTGAGATAAAGTTAAGGGAGGGTAAGTGTCCAGGGAGGAGGCAGAACAGTATGTAATGTAGGATACATGGGCTCCACACTGGGCAGACTTGATGGTGTTATGAGTAGAGCTTTAGGAAAATCGACGCTCATTGGAAGAGTTACAGCAGAGTTAATTTTCCATTTTTTATATTCTGCAGATTTTTTAAATAGTCCACAGAATAAATTCAGCATTTAACCTTTCTGAGGAAATTTCTTGTCATGAAACTGCATGGAATTCTGCATTCTGCAGAGTGAAATTGTTTTCTGTTGAACTTTGTGGGCTCAGAATATGTAATCCATCTTCATGACTGAGATGCAGGACAACAGCCCATCCCTCCTACTAGACAAGCTAATGGACACTGAATGGTCTGACCTGGCAGTCAAATGGTTTAGCTCTGACTTGGCAGACAGGTCACAGGCTATCTTAAGAGGTGGCTTACTTCTGCTAATTGTGTGTTGTCATGATGTTCCCCAGGGAGTTTTCTTTAGCTCTATTCTGTTCTTGATTTTCCTGGATGATCTCTAAGGCTTGTGGCTCTTCATATATCTCTTCATATATTCACATGTATCCAGTTGGCAAGGAGCTCTGCCTATGGTCCTTTGCTCTAATTTGGCTGTCAGTTCAAACAAGATTTCAGAAATGCCCAATGCTGGCTCTGTGCCAACCCATGTACCATGCATGTTGAAAGATGGTCTCCATGGCCTTTTGCCTTGGTAACATTTGCTAGAATCTAGACTCCCTCAATGACTCACTGCTTAAGGAAGTTTCCTCCATTAAATATCTGAGAATCTGGCTTGACAGTCATCATGATGTCTCCTGCCATACTGATGCCATCCACAAAATCCTGCCTGAAAGACATTGCGGCATTTCTTCTTTCCAGCCTGTGCTGCTATTCCCCGAAGACAGAACAACAGCCATTTATTTCCCAGTTCATCCTGGTGCCAGTGAATGGGACTGGGAGGAGCAAAATCTAAATGCTTGTCGCGTTTTGGGGAAGTGGAACTGCGCCAAATGAGCTGCTGCTTGACTGTATTCTATTCTGCAGCTACTGCCTGAAAGACACTGTGGTGTTTCTTCTTCCAGCCTGCACTGCTATCCCCGAAGACTGAACAACAGCCATTTATTTCCCAGTTCATCCTAGTGGCAGCAGATGGGACCAGAAGGAGCAACATCTACGTGCTTGTGATGTTTAGGGAGGGGTGTGGAACTGCGCCAAATGAGCTGCTACTTGACTGTATTCTATTCTGCAGCTACTGCCTGAAAGACACTGCAGCATTTCTTCTACTAGCCTGCGCTATTTCCAAAGACCGAATAACAGACGTTTATTTCCCGTTCATCCTGGTGGCAGTGGATGGACCGGGAGAAGCAACATCTACATACTTGTGATGTTCGGTAAGGGTGTGTGTGGAACTGTTCAAATCGAGCTGCCACTTGACTGTATTTTATTCTGCAGCTCCTGCCTGAAAGATACTGCAGCGTTTCTTCTTTCCAGCCTGCGCTGCTATTCCTAATTTACCCCTGGAAGGCTGAACAACAGCCGCTTATTTCCGGGTTTGTCCTGGTGGCAGCAGACAGGACCAGAGGAGCAACATCTACATGCTTGTGACATTTGGGGAAGGAGGTTGGGAGTTTTATTTGGTGATAAAAGGGTTTGGGAAACTAGAGGCTCTTCATGGAGCAGATTCACATGAGTGACTCTCGCTGGAGTGGCGGAGTCCCCATGCGAGTCACAGGCAGGAGGTGCAGCCGGAGGCCTTATATAAAATTTGCATTATAAAATAAATAATATTGCTTGTTCAGATACTAAGTGGATTGCTCCTACCCCCAAAGTAAGAGAAATTTACCATTGAAGGGTAAAATGCCTGTGGGGTTGTTCCAAAAGGATACAGGCAATGTGTAGAATGAGATTATATATAGCTCAATTGTACTTCTATTACTGGTGTCATTGAAGCATTACATACTGCCTTGTAATAGCAATTTATTCCAAGGAGCTTGTAAAGTATTGTGGGGTGCAGGGCTAATGGATGTACCGTGAGTATTCCTGTGGTGATAACCAGCAATAGAAAAGGAAAATAAACTTGGATATGTTAATTGGGGAATTTGTGTAATTGTGAATCTAAAGATTCTGAACTTTCAAATATTGTAACCCTGTTGGACGCTTCAATATTCCTGTTTGGATAACCCACAGAGAAATGGAAGTCATGGGCAAACAAACTGTGTAGATCAGTATTAAGGCAAATTTGGTTAAGGTAGAAATTCAAAAGACGTGGGTCCCTACCCTATTGAACACTAATATTAGAGTTTTGTTCTAAAATAGATGAGTTAAGTGTAATTTGAAATGCAATCAAGTGCATGTAGCAGTTATTACTGAGACATAGTGTACCCTCAGGTGCCGAATGATGCTTTATTGATAGGTGGGTATCAGACAGTGAGAAAGGATAGAGAAGTGAAGCAATGGGGAGGGATTGCATGTTATGTACAAGATGATATTCCTGTGGAAAGGATGGTTGATTTAGAACAAGATGGTTTGGAGACCTTATGGTTAAAAGAAAAATCCCCAAACTTCCCAGAAATTGCGCCCATTGTTTGTGGGTGGTTTTGATCATCCTCCTTGGGCAACAATGGTTGAATGATTGCACATTTAAATTGTTTTTTGACAGGATACTGGAAACATATCCTGTCTGTGGATTGTTTTAATGGGTGATGCAAATCAGTTGCAGTTATCTAAAGTAATGCAAGGTAGGAATCTGAAGCAGATAGAGATGGAACAAGAGGAAAAATGTTCAGGATGTAGAAGTTATTAATTTGACTGAATGGTATAGTTCACCTAATATTGAGCCTCCTATTGGTTCCTCTGACCACAAATCTGTTTTTGTCACTTCTAGTGTTTTAGGGTGTAAAGCTCAAAGAGAGAAGAGGAAGGTGTCGTGAGAAGAAGGAAAGAAAGGGTGTTAGATGCCATAGCAGGTGAATTTGACCCTGAATGGTTTAAGTTAGAATCTTTTGATTCTACCTGGACTGTGGTAACTGGTAATCTACAAGAGATAATGGATTAGTTTGTACCTTTGTGTAAGGTTGAGGTTAGGGAGGGACAAACCTTGGGTTACCGAGGAGTTTGAAAATTGATAACTGAGAGACAAAATGCTTTAAAAACAGGGCAATTAGCTGAATTTAACAAATTAAGGAACAACGTTAATAGATTAGGAAAAGGATTAGAAATAATTTTTATGTAAAAAGGTCAACAGGTTATGTAAATTCGATTCAAAAATGGTGGAAAACCACAAAGTATCATTCAAAATAACAACGAGGAGGAACAGGTAGGCAAGTGGGCTATTAATTGTGGTTTTGAGGGAGAGGATAAAGAGAAGCAATTTGTGCAGGAGTTAAATAGAGTATTGTGTGACGCTAGTAAAAGGTTAGAACCATTGAAGGAAAGTAAGAAGAATTGTGGATGGTCCCTGATAAATATCTAGTGTCAGTTGAGGATGTAGCAAAAGCTTTAAAATGGCTGAAAGTAAATAAAGCAGAAGGACCAGATGATATACCTAATTGAATTGGCATGAGGGAGCCAATTTGGTAGCAACCTGGATTTGTAATTTGTTCAATAAATTTATGTTGGGAAACATTTCAAATCAGTGTAAACAGGCACGGGTATTACCATTACCTAAAACAAATAGACCATGTGAGGTTAGCAAGGATTTTAGACCCATTTCACTAACATGTGTCATACCTAAGGTATGTAAGGAATTTGTTACCAATTAGTCATTAGAAATGGTGAGTCAGTAGGTGGATCCCAATCAGTTTGGTTCTTTAAAAGGGAGTTCTACTACACTAGTTTTATTAAAATTCCAGGAGCTATGTATGAAGGCATGGGAGAATGGTGAAATAGTAAGAGCTGTCTTAGTCGACTACAGAAAAGCTTTTGATTTGATAGCACACAACATATTACTGGACAAATTACAATTTTTGGCTGTTCCTGCCTGTATTATTAGATGGATCTAGGACTTTCTTGAAGGAAGGTAACAGTGGATTGAAAAGAGGGTGGAAGTCAGAATGTGATTATTTGTTTTGGGGGTCCACAAGGTACTACATTGGGACCTATCCTTTCTTATTATGATCAATGGTCTACATACAAAGGGGCCCTATATTAAATATGTGGATGACACACCTGTTATTGAAAAATTTGATGAATTAAGTCAAAGTACTATACAGAAGGATATAAAAAATTTTGAAGCTTAGACCTTGAGCAGTAAGATGCAGATAAATCCAGACGAAACACAAGAAATTAGATTTGTGAAAACCAATAAAGCAGAGTTATCTCCTCTTAAGTTTGGGGTTACCAAGGTGAAGATGGTAAAGAGTGTTAAATTGTTAGGTTTAAAATTCAAAATGACTTTGGCTGGAAAGAACAAGTGGCTGAGATGGTTAAGAAAGGAAATTCCAGAGTGTACTTTCTGACAGTGTTAAAGAGAGCAGGTGTGAGTCAAGATGATTTAGTGTATTTTTATGTTCTGTTGTTTGTCCCATCTTGGAGTATGGGGCTACACTATGGGATGCTGGGTTAACTAAGGTAGAAAGTGAAGAGACTGAGAGAATTCAGAAGAAAGCCCTGCAGATTATTTTAGGTAGCGAGGTGTCATAAAATGACACTCTAAAGATTTGCAAGTTGGTAAGACTGGATGAGAGCAGAATTGAAATGTCAATGAAATTGTTTTATGAAATTTGTAAACCCTAACATAGATTGCATACACTGTTGCCTCCTAGAAGTTGCAGTTTATGGATTAAGAAAACAGGTTAGATGGAGAAAACTAGAGTTTAGAACAACTAAATATCAGGCATCCTTCTTTTATGAGATTTTAAATGATTGTTAATATTTATTTGTGTATATTGTGTGTAGTATGCTTCTTTTTATTGTTTTGGTTTTTAGAATTATTTTAAGTAATATAATGTTGTGTAGTTGTATAGTGCATTTGTATATTTGTGTATATTTTGGCAGTTGCTTGCATACTACTTCAGCTGCCCCATTCTTTGGGTGCTGGTTGTAATGTGTTAATAAATGAAACTAAAAATTACTACGCTTTGGTTCACTTGTAGGAACACAGCTTGCATCCCCTTCTTGCTTGTTGTTAGATTATTGCAAAGATGATCCTCCCAATTTTGACTATGGGGATGTTGCTTATAGCACTGCCACCAAATCCACCCTTACCAGTCTGGATCATCTCTTCCATTCTTTCTGTCATTTTGTTCTTGACTGTCCTTTCTGTACTCATCACTGTTCCTCTATTCTCCCCCCTCTCTCTCTCTTTCACCAGTCTCTTGAGGGTCAGCGTGGTAGTGTCTGTCTCATATCTCTAACTTCTGTCTGGCTATCCATCTCCCTCCTGTCCTGCTTCACCCTCATCCTGCAATCCACCCTCCATTCCTCTGTTTTCTGCTCTGTCTCTTTACCCTGTGCAAAGAACAGGTCAGTTTGCTGTCTCCTGTCACCTCCTTTACCTTTGGTCTAGTCTTCCTCCCTATGTACTTCTTCTCTTTCCCTTGCCATAAAAGCCATACTAAGAGACCACACCTATCATGTCTGCTCCTGCTCCTTGCCCTCTTTTCTCCTCCACTGCTGTACTACTTTTCTCACTTCCTTACTTCTCTTCCTCTTATTTTCCTTCTCCAACCCTTTTGCTCCTTACGCACTGCACTTGCTCTCTAGGTTTGATTTTTAGCAATGCCTGCCAATCAGATCAAATCTGTTTTATAGTTCCTTGTAATATACCATAGTTTGTTTAGTACATTTGGACCTGCTGGGTTCCTTTTCTGCTGTTGATTTTGCATTGTTCTTATATTAACTACCACCCTAGTAGAAGGAAACTGGCTAAACTTCAGGGAAAGGGAATTCTTTTAGTTTGATGACTTACACCTCATGAAGGATGGGGCTAGAGCTCTGAGTCAGTAATTTAACATCTATGCAGGACATTTAAACTAGCCAAGGGAGATGGCAGTGCTATTGTACCAAATCACAGGGGTCTGATTGTCTCTCCCCATCAGCTAGCACTACAAAACTAAATTGGGGAATAACACGGAGGAAATGAAGTAAAACAAAAAGGTTCCAGCAGATTGTGCAAAAGGTAAAAGGGTAACCAGCATGGAAGGGCATTCCTGCAGGCAAAGGAGGTAGTCAGGTATGGAAAGCAATGTACACAAATGCACGCAGTCTAGCAAACAAGATCCCTGACCTAACTGCCACAGTAGCTCGAGGTTGAGCTGGACTGGGTGGCTGTAACTTAAACTTGGTTTAATGATAACCACACTTGGGTTACAACTATCCCAGGGTATAACCTATTTAGGAAAGACCATAAGAGGAAAAATGGGGAGGGTTAGCCTATTTACATAAGGAGGATAATAAAGCTACAGAGATACAAGGGGCACAAGGGGAAGCAGAGGCCCTGTGGCTCACAGTTGGGACTGGTAACAAGGCACTTATCCAGGTAGGGCATCTATAGACCCCCTTCCCAGGAAGAGGCAAGGACAAAGAGATCCTAGAGACCATTGTAAAGATGGCAGACAAAGAGACATTGTGCTGGTTGGGGTTTCAATTTACTAGACATAAATTAGGGCTCTCACGGCAGCATTAGAAATAAGCAATGAGTACCTAGTTTCTGCAGGGCAGGACTTATTCAGCTAGTGAAATCACCCACAAGGAAGGAAGCAATTTAGACCTAATATTTACAATTAATAGCGGGTCATAGACATCGGGTTGGAGCCATCTGGGAACAAGCAACCATAACACCATATGGTTCAAGGTATACAAAATCGAAGATGTCAGGCACTCAAAACTGAAAGTCCTTGATTTCAGGAAGTCAGATTTCAATAAAATGAGAACCTATCTGAAGGAAAACTACATGGTATGGAGGAAGGGGATGTGGAAGGATACTGGGCAAGGTTAAAGGAGGCACTTACAATAGTTGCATCACAATGCACCCGACAAGTTAGCAAGTCTAAGAGAAGAAGAAGAAATCCACTTTGGTTCTCCAAGAAGGTGGCATCAAAAGTAAGGAAAAGAAATTCACCTTCAGAAAATACATGGAGTCAAAAAGGACAGTGATAGAATAAATTACAAAGAAAACTGAGAGAAGCAGGGAGAGCGATAAGGATTGCAAAAGTTCAAACAGAAGAAAAGATTGCACAGGCAGCAAAGAAGGGAGACAAAATCTTCTACAGATACATAAGGGAAAAGAGGAAGAGTAGAGGAGATATCATTAGAATTGAAAAGGATGGGCATCTAATGGAGGATGACAGGAAAAGGTAGAGGTACTAAATGAGTACTTCTACTCAGTCTTCATGCAGGAAGAAAATGGCAATGAACCTACCCTATGCAGAAAGGATAGCCTCCCAAAAGGGATTGACACGAGTCCCTTCACGGAGTAAAGAGTCCTGGAAGGACTCAACAAGTTGAATGTAGAAAAGCAATGGGACCGAAGAGATACACCCAAGGCTTCTAAAAGGGTTTGGAAAGGAACTGGTTGCACCCCTAGTAATGCTCTTCAACATGTCATTGGAGAGAAGGGATGTTACAGAGGACTGCAAAAGGGCTACAGTGGTGCCACTTCACAAGAGTGGGAGTAAAGGGAACCAGGGAAATACTGCCTGTTAGCTTCACCTTAGTGGTAGAAAAGCTGATGGAATCCCTGCAAAGGAGAGGATACTAGCATGTTTAGAAGCAGATAATCAATTAGTCCCAAGGCAACATGGCTTCACAGCGGGAGGCTGTGTCAGACAAACCTGGTTGACTTTTTCAACTGGGTCACTAAGACAGTGGACCAAAGGGGTGCAGTTGATGTGGTCAATCAATACTTCAGCAAGGCCTTCAACTCCATTCCACACAGGAGATTGGTATTAAACTGGAACACACTGGTTTATCCAATGTTAGCTGTTCACCCTAGCTCATTCACAAACTATAAATGGGATTCTAAATGAGGGTGCTACTGCATATGGCATATATCAACAGAAACAACCAATTTTAGTCTGGTGCACCCTATATAAAGGAAGCCATTTGAGTCAGATGCAGTTTTGAGTAGGGAACCAGCTGATGGGGGTCTACCTCGATGATGGTAGCTGGGTGACTTCACAGAAGGGCCTTGAAGTGAATACCAAGAGACCCTCACTCCTTTGAAATCATATTAGTAAGTTGCCAATCAAGGCTAAAAATATGTTTATTGTTACATTTACCCCATTTTTGGAGGGGGTTAGGGTGTGCACTGGAACACACTGGGCTGGCCATAAAATAACATGCTGGGTTTAAAATTGGCTAAATGAGGAGGCCCCAGAGGGTATCAGTGAACAGTACTTTCTGTCAAGGAGGTATTGTGTGACTAACAGAGTGCCACAGGGATTGTGCTGGGACCAATCCTCTTCAATATATTCATTGGTGACATTGCAGACAAGCTGGAGGGGAAGGTGTGTGTCTGTTTGCAGATGACACAAAGATCTGCCACTGGGTGGATACACCTGATGGGGCACAAAAATGGAGTCTGATCTGTGGAAGCTGGAGGAGTGGTCAAGAAGCTGGCAGTTGAAGTTCAGCTCAAATAAATGTAAGGTCATGCCCTGGGAAAACCTAACCTAGTTAGAATATACTTAATGGGAGAGGAACAGCTAATGGCCACTAAGCATGAGCGTGATTTAAGGATTATCATTTCTGATGACTTAGGTGAACAAACAGTGTGATAAGTCATCATGGAAGGCTAGTGGCATATTGGGATGCATAGGGAGGAGAATCACAAGTAGGAGGCAAGAGGTATCATGCCACTGTATAGATCACTGGTGATGCCTCACCTTGAGTACTGCATCCAGTTCTGGAGACCACACCCAGGAAAGATATAGATCTTTTTTTTTTTGACATTATAATTTTATTTATTTTAAGAATTCATATAACATTGACAATAACATAAAATTCCATGCAGAGACAGATTTAGCAATAAATAAATACAAGAATAAATTTTGAGATAAATACATTTTACATTTTGTAATGGTACATCACTTCCTTTCCCTGATCAATGATAAGGGATACCTCCTTCCTACGCAGCTCTGGTCCATTATTTCCTTTATACCAGGGGTTCTGACATCACTTCCTCAAACAGGCAAAGGATATGCATCTGTCATAGCAGAAGCAGACATCCAGGAATGGAACATCAGCAAGTGAAGGTGATTGCTATCTCAGTGGAAGGAAAGTAAGTGCAAATCTGAACTTTCATTGTTACTTCTTCCGCGTACTATTGCATTAGGGGAAAGGAGGAGTAGGAGTTTGAAGAAGGTTGTGCAATAGCTACTTAAAAGTCTCTTTTTGAGTGTGGATAGGAAGGATAGGAATATAAAAAGCAGCTGCTCAATCTATCTAAACGTGTACAACAAAGGGGTAAGGAAATAAAGAGAATGTTTTGCCCTGATAGAGGGGGAAGAGGGAGACTTAGGGGGTGTTTGGTATCCTGCATCTGGAAGGGTGGGGGTCAACTGGGCAAACGACAGCAATGGTAGGGTGATAGGCTGCAACAACTGTGGTGTACCAATCTTTCTAAACATTGCCTGGAGTGTGGAGGATGTTTAGTGTGCAACCACATAGAAAAACTTAGAAAGGAGATTGAGGGTCTGCAGGAGGAACTAAGACAGGCAAGGCAGATTGGGGTGGGTTTAGCCCAATACTGGAGGGAGGAAGAAGGGAGATGAGGGAGGGCAGTTAAGGCCAACAGTGGTGAGGAGAGGGTCAGAAGAAGGGAAGCAGAGACAAAGAGGCCCAGGCAAGGAAGAATGATTGCCGGGAAACCAGGTCAGGAGACAAAAGACAAATGGAAGGAGGAGATAGGGACTTGTGAGGGAGGTGGAAGAAGTGGCAAAAGTCATGGAGTGGAAAGGAGAGAACAGGTTACTATGAAGAGAGAGGGAGCGGCATTTGTGAAGGGTCTTCAGAAAATAGTTTTGTGCTGCTAGAGAGGAAGAAGGTGGAGGAGGGAAATGATGAAATTAGAGGAGAATTGATAAATGCCTGGACCAAACTGGAGCAGGCGAAGTTCTGCTGGGAGAATTGCAACAGGGCAAAAGGAAAAAATGTGCAGAAGGAAGAAGAAGAGCTGGAATGAGAGGGAGATGAATGGAAGCAAGCAGGGAGTAAGAGTGGTGGAATCTTAGTGCTGGGGACCAATACTAAGAGGAGTCAGGTGGGGTAGCAAGGGGGAGAGGCATAGTCGCATTTGGGTGGAGGCCATACCAGGAATGGACAGCAGAAAGGGTGGGACAATCTGTTCTTGAAATATGCTAGAAGGGTAGGGACAAGCCTCATTTAATTATGCATCTTGGGACAAACGACCTGGCTGACAAGACAATAGATATAGTCCAGAGGAGGTTTATGAACTAGCACAATTATGTGAGGGGCAGGAAGATCAGCAACTTTTCAAAGATACTTCCAGTGCCCAAGGCAAGCACAACAAAAAAGTTGAGAAAAGAGGAATTTAATGGATGGTTAAGAACCTGGTGTTGTGCTAAAGGGTATGGGCTGTTGGGGTGGGAGGGACCTGGGAGGACAGTAGTCTCTATGCCAAGGACAGATTACACTTGAGTGAGGAGGGAAAGAAAGTGTTGAAACAGAGGATGGAGGAGTACATAGAGGAAGTTGGGAATTTAAACTAGGAGTGGGGGTGGCAATTGGGCAGGAGATATGCAGAGACCACAGGTTGGGAAACCATATGAGCTTACCCCCATAAAAGTGACAAAGAACAAATGGCAAGTACTATTGGTGATGCTAGGAAAGGAGGGCAGGATGGGGGGAGGGTGGAATGTGGTTATCCTTAATGCTAGGAGCCCTTGGGAGGAAAACTGCAGTTACAAGTGCTCATGGCAGAGGGAGAGGTGGATACAGCAGCCATCACAGAAACATGGGCCACCCAATACAATGACTGGAACCTGTCTGAACCAGGGTACAGGTTATTTCGTAGGGACAGGTAATAGGAAAGGAAGGTGTGGCACTATATGTGAAGGAAGGACTGAAGTGTGTAAGGAGTAAGGGTAGGGAGGGTAGTACGAGTCACTTTGGATGCGAATCCAGGATTCCAAGAAAAGGATTCTAGAATGGGAGTGGTGGACAGGCCACCATCTCAGACGGAGGAGTTAGACAGGGAATTAGCAGGACAGATCAGGAGGACTCAAGTAGAAGGGTAGTGTGGTGATTGTGAGGACTCAACATGCCAGGAGTGACTGAGTACCCCAACAACCAGGAACAGAAGGGAGCAGGTACTGCTGGATGTCTTCCAGTACAGCTTCCTGCTGCAATGATCAGTGAACCAACCAGGTTAGGGAATACCTTTGACCTTGTGCTGGCATATGGGACTTTGGGAGAGAACTTACTGGGAGGAACGGCTGTCAGGGAGTGACCACCACTCAGTATGGCTCACACTGGATATGTGCAAGGAAGGAGTGGAATCTGGCACAAGAGTGCTGGACTTCAGGAGGGCTGACTTTGGGAGGATGGGGAAGTGGTAAAGGGTACCTGGCCAGAATTCAGTCTAGTATGGACACTAACCAGGGTGGGAGTTCATAAAGCTGGAGAGTGGAGGCAACCAAAACCTGCTGCAAGGCCCAGAGAAAGAAGGCTAGAGCTAAGTAACCAAGCTGGTTGAGCAAGGAGGTCATGGAAAAGGTAAGGAGGAAAAGAGCTGCCTTTAGGAAGTACACGAAAACAGGGAGGGGGAGGACAGGGAGGGAGTACTTGACAGAATCAAGGAGGTGACAAGGGCAGTAGGCAGCCAAAGTACTCCACGGAACTCAAGCCAGAAGGCATTAATAAGGGGGAGAAGGACCTTCAGGGTGCATCAGGGAGAAAAGGAGTTGTAAGGACCACTAGTAAGGATTAGAAGGAGGGGGTTGGGTGGAAGAGGGTGCGATAAGGCAGAAGCACTAAATGAGTACTCTGCTCAGTATTTACTAAAGAGAAGAGGAGGGTGACACCCAAGGGGAGAAATAGCAGAAACGGGGTAGGGTGTAACAGATGGGAAATCATGGAGGGCACAGTTCAGGAGGGTTTGAAGGCACTGAGGGTGGGCAAGGTGCCAGGCCCAGATGACATCCACCCCAGGGTACTGAAGGAGCTGACAGAGGTCCTTGCAGGACCTTTGGCAGACCTATTTAATGTCTCACTACATTCTGGGTGTGTACCTCAGGACTGGAGGATGGTCATGTGGTGCCCTCCACAAGAGTGGCCCCAAGGATGAACCCAGAAACTACAGATCAGTGAGCCTCACATCCATCGTGGGTAAGCTAATGGAGACTATCCTGAAGGAGAGGCTGATGGCCCTCCTAGAGGTCAAAGGACTACAGGACAGCAGACAGCATGGTTATACATGGCAGATCCTGCCAAACCAACCTGGTGGAGTTCTATGACTGGGCAACTAGGCAACTGGACAGGGGTCATGCAGTGGATGTCCTGTATCTGGACTTCAGTAAAGCATTCAACTCGGTGCCGCATGGAAGGCTGGGAAGTAAGTTAGTAGGCACAGGGGTGGGTGCATAGCTGGTGAGATGGGTAGGAAACTGGCTTCAGGAAGGCAACAGAGGGTGGTGGTGGATGGGGAGCTCTCACACCAAGGGCAGTGACAGTGGTTTTCCACAGGGTTCGATGTCGATACCAGTGTTGTTTGGGATATTCATTGCAGACATATCATGGGACATCAAGAGCAAGACCAGTCTGTTTGCTGATGATACCAAGGTAGGAGCGGTGGTGGATGACCTAGTGGGATGGCAGGAGTTGCAGGATGATCTGGCAAAGCTTGAAACCTGGTCAGACACCTGGCAACTGGGGTTTAATGCCAAAAGTGCAAGGTGCTGCATTTTGGGATGAAGAACCCAAGGAGAAGTTACCAGTTGGGGGAGTGCAGCTAGCCCAGACAGAGGAGGAGGAGAAGGATCTGGGGGTGCTCATTACAGGGTCAATGAACAACTCAGCACAATGAAGGAAGAGCAGCTGCAAGGCCAACAAAATGCTAGGTTTGTATGCAAGGGTATATCCTCGAGGAGGAGGTGATTCTGCTACTGTATAGGTCATTAGTTAGACCACACCTGGAGTACTGCATGCGATACTGGCACCCATATCTGAAGAGGACATTAAGTTACTGGAAGGGAATTACCATGAGGCGCAAAGGCGATCAGGAGCTGGGGGACTTATCATACAAGAGGAGGTTGAGGGAGTTGAACATGTACTCGCTGGAGGAGGGAGGAACAGGGGGACATGATTGAAACCTTAAATACATGAAAGGAATAAACAAGACAGGTACAGAGGGCTGTTCAAAGTAAGGGAGGGAGGGACACCAGGGCCATGATATGAGACTGAGGGAGGAAGTTCAGGAGGGAGATGAGGAGACACTTTTTAGAGAGAGGGTGGTGGCTGGGTGGAATGTGTTACCTGCAGAAGTGGTATCCAGTAGAACAGTGGACTGCTTCAAAAGGGATGGGACAGGACAAGGGGAGGGTTAATGAAGGAAGGGTGGAAGGAGGGCAGCTGCAGAATAAGGGGTGCTAGCTGCAACATTCGAGCAGACTTGATAGACCTCTAGGCCTTTATCTGCTGGCAAATTTTGTATGTTCAGATTAGTACTTTAATTTTCAAAGTCTCTTATTGACCATTGGTCCACCTCTTTGTTTTGTAATTTCCACCTAGATTCAAACTGTATAAAATATTTATAATTAGACAGTAAAGTCAAAAAGAGTACTTCCATCTGCTTATAGGAAAGGTATTCACTGATTTCCAGTAGTTTAATGATAATCTTATAACCAACATAAAAGTTGCCTCAAAAATAATCTTTCCCTATGTCTCCTACCTATAAAGTTGCACATCTCCAAAACCACATACCTTGGTTCCAGCCATTGTGTAAGATTGAAACCTACTTTACTAAGGATCTCAAAAGCTGAGACTCACCATTTCTGACTTAGTTTACAGCTCCAGAACATGTGCAACATATCGGCATCAATGGACTGGCAATGCCAGCATGTATTACTCACGCTTGTATACATTTTGGCCAATCTGTATGGGGAAAAGTATGCCCATTCAGTATCTTGTACTGTATTACCCTACCTCTTGTTAGTCCATACTGAGCTATAGCTTTATCAGCTACCATCCACTGCTGTTCAGAAGTCTTTTTGTAGTTCTTTATCCCATTTCTCAAAAGTAATTTTATAGTTTTTGAAAAAGTGGTGTTCACATTTTTTGTTAACCAGGAAAATAATTTATTTGGCTTACTTTGAAACTCCTATTTAATTCTTGTTCAGAAACTTTGTTGTTTGGAGCCCTTTCCCATCTTTTTGTAGTCTTTAGTAAACAAACTTAATAACTGAGTAAAATAGAAAATTGTTTTCTCTCATTCCAAATCTTATTCTGAAGTAAGACCAAGAAATGTTATGCCCATTTTCATAAAAATCTGTCCAGTTAGTCACATCCTTTCCTTCCCACGGTTTATTTTATAGTTTTTGCCTCCTATTTTAAAATTTGGATTATTCCAAACTTTATTTCATGGAGAGAGATGAGTCCCATTTTACCGTTGTTATATTTAATGATTCCTGCATAATTGTTCTTAGTACCTCAGTTTAGCTTTTGGAATTTATTTGCTGTAAATAATAATTGTGTTAAGTCTACAATTTCAGCTGAGTTTGAAGATAGTAAATAATTTATACTTATACTTGGTTCAGCTTCTTCTTCATAGGCTCATTTTACTGCCTTTTTTCATAATACAGGATAAATAGTGATGTTTTAATCTGGGCAAGCCACCTCCCGTCAGTTGGTAAACATAATTTGGACCAAGCTATTCTTGGGAGCTTATTATGCCAAATAAAATTCCTGATTTGTTTATTTATTTGTTTAAACCAGGAATCAGGAATGTGTACCATTACTGTTTGTAGCCTGTAGGAAAGAAAGGGCTCACCATCATGTTCACTGGTTGTACTTTACCCCGTAAAGACATAGGGATTTTGCTCCAGAGCTGTACTCTGTCCTGGAGTGCATCAGATAAGGCTTTGAAATTTAAATCAATAAGTGAACTTTTTAATTATATATATGTGTGTGTATATATATATATATATATATATATATATATATATATATACATATATTTATTTCTAAATATTTTACATCTTCGTTTCTAACATTTGCATTTAAGATATTCTGAATTTGTGTGTGGTCTGTCAGGTGAAAAGTACTATATCTGTTTTATTTTGAATAATTCTTATATCCGCTACCCTACAGAACTTTGTTATGACGGTCATTACTACCCTAATACTTTCTCCAGGGTTCTGTAATGTTAAAAGACGCTATCTGTGAATGCATTTAATTTCACCTCTTCCTCTCCCATTACTATTCCTTTGATTGTTTAATTTCTTTATTTCATTTAACAATGGCTCCAATCCCAATATGAATAATGTTGTGGACGGGGAGCCCTGCTGGACACCTCACTGTAATACAATCGACTTTGACAGTTTAGCATTTATCTTGATCTGAGCTATCAGTTTGTTATATAGTGTCTTTAGAACTTGAATGCACTCTTGTGGGTACTACGTGACCTCGGAATATAAAAGAGATAGACCCATTCTATCATATCAAATGCCTTGTTGGCATCTAATGCCAGTTCTTCCTTTTTCCAGTTGTTCCACCATAAATCTGATTTTAAGCAATCCGTTAGAATTGTCCTACCTGGAACAAAACCTGACTGGTTACTATGTATTAAATTTTTAAGAGCAGGCAATATTCTATTATTTAATATCTTAGCAGATATTTTATAATCGGTGTTTAAGATTGCTATTGGTCTATAATTTTTTTTTAAGATCCTTTTCTGGTTTTGGAGTAACAAAGATATATGCTTGAAAAGGAATCTGGGTTTTTAAAGAATTCAGGATTTAATTAAATAACATATTTAAATATGGTACAATCTTAGTTTCAAAAGATATATAAAATTCTAAAGTAAACGCATCCATGCCAGGTGCTTTTGATTTAGCCACTTGATGCAACATATCACTAATTTCTTGAGGGTATCTTTGTGATTCAGGTGAAGATAATTTTTAGTTACTAAAGTGACATAATACTCCAGCTCTTCTTGGGAGGGAGAAACACTCTGAGGCATATAATGATGAATAAAAGTGAACAAATTCTGCCAAAATCAATTTCTGGTATGTAAGCATCTGCCTATCTGATTTCTGAATTGTGACTATTTCTGTTTTTTGCTTTTCAAGATCTTATACTCTTTTAGCTAATTTCTTTCCCACTATTTCACTGTTTATCTTCTAATTCCATGCATTTTTCCAAACCTTTTTTATTTCACAATATTCAGTCGATTCCACCATTTTGTTTAAAGATCTGTAAGTTCTTGCTCCTTTGAGGAATTGCCTGTTTTACTACTAATTCTAAAATACTAATTTTATTTTCTGCTTCTTGTTTCATTTTATTTATTGCTTGTTCATCCAAGATGCCTCAGAGATAATTACCCCTCAGAGTAACCTTGAAGGCATCCCAGCATTCAGTCACATTGGACTCAGAGACCTTATTTTCCGTCATGAAATATTGTATAGATTTCTTTATCTTGTACTGGAAATGTTTACTCTTGAGTAAATAATTATTTAACCTCAAGGTCTTTTTCCTTTAAAGATTTAGAGGAAAGATAGCTAAAAAGTGACCTGGCTATGGTCAGTCACCAGCCCGGTTTCTATTGTAGCCTTGCACTACAAACAGTCCACCAGCAGGTCTCTTGAAATAAAACATAATCCAATCTTGAGTGCATGTTATGACGCACTGAGAAATGGGTGTAATCTTTAGAACCTCCATTCATAATCCTCCACCTATCTACTAAATTATTTGTTTCCAAAAAGTTATTTAACACGCTGGCTTTATACCTATCCCATTTACTGCTCTTAGAGGTCTTGTCCATTGTATTGTCCTGGGTGCAGTTGAACTCCCTGGCCAAAATATAATAACCTCCTCCCCAAGTAAACATCATCCTGTTTAGTTCAGCTAAAACTCCCCAAACCCTTAAATGGCACATAAACGTAACTAAAGACAGTACTACATTGGTTTAAATCTGTGTCAACCAAAATCCTTCTCCCTTTGTTGTCCTTTACTGTGTCTAATATCTTTCCCTCAAAACATTTCCCAAACAAGATAGCTAGTCCATCACTTTTTTACTATCTCCTAAAGAGCAATATATATTCCTTTCCACTCTTTTTAATTTCTCTATTTCTATTTCATTTAGAAAATCTCTTGTATCATCGAAATGCTGGACTTAATTTTTTTTTAACCTGGCTGTAATTCTGGCTCTTTTAATGGGGAATGTATCCCATTTACATTCCATGTACAGTCATTAACCCCAATCATCATTGCTTTTTATTTGCATTTTCTGTCTCTTAAATGTTTTTTAAAACCAAACTCCTTTTTTTCTTCATATGCACTATCCTAACTCTCTTACTCCCTTCCCTCAGTGCGAACCGATTTGTCACCTTCCCTAACATCTTGGGGTAATTTGTTGGTGGCACACTAGTCCTCTCTCTCATCCCCTATTATTTGTTCTTCCCTTTATCATTGCTTCCCTTATTTAGTCCTTCCCAGCATTCCATTTTTCATTCAGGATGTGAACCATTTAATCAATTTCTTTTAAAATTTTTAGCCATCTTCATAATTAGTAAAGACAGATAGTAGTCTAATTTTTAAATATGTGATTCCTTCAGATACAGAACTATTTTTTATTTATTAAATTTTGTTAACTGGGTAGGCCTGCTGGGCCCCAAGGTCCCTTTTTCAGTGGCGACACGGGGACTGTTACATAAGTGTGAACATACAGACAGGTATCACAGTGTCATACAGATCGCATACAGGTTACTAAGACAGTATACAATTTCCCAATTTTGTGCAAGAGGGCAGGAGGTACATAGTATTAGTTGGTACGTAAGGTCCACTGATGCGCTATGAATAGTACACATAATACGAGGTTATGAATACACCATACAGTTTCCATGCTATAATATAGCACATGGTTGTTTACACTTAAGTTTGGAGGGAAATTACATAGCCTTAATGCCTCCTTCCAAAGCTTCTGATGCACCCTCCAAATTGTTTTCTTTGATCCCATAGGGCCTTCAAAAATTATTTTAAAATACAGATTCTGTTTTCTATATGTGAATTTCCTTTAGTATAGTAGGCTTTCATTACTGCATCTTTTTCTATTGTAGTTAACATTTTAACAATTTGAGACAATTTAACAATTGCAGAACCTGTTTTTGTTGGTCAACCTCTTTTCTACCCCTAACCAATGTACCCTACCAATTAGTGGCACTTCTTTGCTAAGCCCAATATAGCTGTAAAAGATCAGTATAATGTCCATAAGACACTGTTTAGTTTCCATTGCTGGAAGAATTCTGAAAATTCAGATAGTGTTCCTTCTATCCCTGTTCTCCTGGTCATCCACTTTCCATTTGAGTGCCTCCTGCTGTTTTCCCATATCATTAACCTTGATGACTAATATAGGTCTTTTATCTTCTATTTCTGATTGTCTTTTTCTATTTCAGTTATTTGATTTAAACCCACATTTCAATTTCCATCCAGCTTTTTAATGTTATTTGAGAGAGTTTTATTGAATCTGGAAGCTGGTGAAGTTTGTCCTTCATCTCTTGTAATAGATTTACCGGCTCCAACAATTTTTGGGCCCATTTTGGGGATCCTTAGATATCCTTGCTTTGCCCAGATCTTGCACCTAATCGCTTTTCTTGTCCCTGGTGTAGAACTTTCAGCCCACTTCTCCTATCATTTGTTCCTCCTCTGGACCTGACAAAGGGTCATTTGGTGTTTCAGGTCTGTATTTTGTCTTTTCCCTGAATGTCCTTCATTTTCAGAAAGGGCTACAGCAGTTTTAGCTACTACAGCCATCTCTTTGCCCTTCAATCCTTTTTAGGTTCTGGGTTTGCTTTGGAGGCATTTGTGTTTTTTAAAACATTCCATTGCACAGCAGTTCTTAAAAGGAAGTTTTGCCAGAATTATTTTTTATTTTAAGCTCGGATAACCTTTCAGAGTCTGCCAAGCTGTTTAGAGACAGAGGTTGAGAAGTACTTTTCCTTTAGAATTTTGGAACAGCTTTGAGAGTCTTTTTCCTTCAACCCTGGTTCTTGGTCATTCCACATAAGTAATATATGAGTTTAGGTAAATTCAGAGTAATCTTCAATAAAGTTAATAAAGTGAATGAATGAATTACTGCTACCTGTGTCAGTTCACACCAGTCCCTACAAGACCTGCTTCTTATAATAGACAATTAATATTTCTTTATCATTTCAGGACAGTTATGCAAGTATATTTTATGTGTTTTATACTTGGCTAGACATGATGCTTTAGTTCTGTCCCTTGTCTTTATAACCTGAAGACCCAGATGATAGTTGCATAGTCTTCTCAAGGTTTGCTGTAGCTATGGTCCATAGCATGGAGTAACAGTCAATTCAGGCCTGGTGTCGTAGAAATGTTTCCACTTTGCAAATGAGGCTCCTAAGATCAGTGGTGAAAACATATTTAAAAGCTGTGTTACCCATCCAATGGACCAAATCTGAGTATCTACTTGGACCTACTTGGTGGCTAAGCAGTTCCAATGGTGTCAGCAGTCACTTAAGTTCTACTTTTCCTTTTGCCATGAAGCAGTTCACATACTGGGTTTAATGTTCACTGGGACTGAAAAAGAGAACAAAAGCCTGAGGCGGACACCAAACCCGCATAATCTTTCTGTAGATACAAGTTCACTTCTGCTCAAATCCTTTACCCATTTACCAGTACTGACTTGACAAACGTTCAGGGTTCACCGATCGGTGAACGGTCAGCTGTTTCATAGTTTCAATAGCATTGGCCAACCGCTCCGCCCACTTCACCGTGACTGTCTATCACGGACATAATAAAGAACACTCTCTATCACTCAGATGCAGGTGCCTTGCCATTTTACTGGGGAGATTGAGGAGAGGAGCAATTCATGCCATGCTGCCTAGTGGCTTATCAGCGTATCACGTCACCCTCCCCACTCGTCCCAGCATGCCGCAACAGCTGAGGCCATAAAATAACATGCTGGGTTAAAATTGGCTAAGTATGCAGATGATTTATTAGCTTTTAGAACAATGTTTATAGATGTTTTGTTGATGGTTTAGTGATGTATGTATGTGCGTTCTGTTGTGTAGAATCATAGTTTTAATTTTTTTTTATTAGGTGCTTAAAATGTTTTTCTTATTTGAGCAGCACTGAGGCTATTGGGGTTTGAAATTTTGAGTAGGAAGTACTGTACATTATTTCAAAGTTTTGGGATGGATTTCCTTTACAGTTAATCAATGTTGTTGTTGGGGGTAGTTTTTTTTTATTTGCATGATTTCTTTTGATGATGCTATGTTGTTTTATTTGCATTGTGACCTTTTGACCTGAAGATATGACATTTGCATTCTGACATTTTGACCCTGGTTGGTTGTGCTCTTGATTAATGCATCCCTATCATGTCTTCTAAGCAGGAGTATATGCTGAGTTAATGCACTACCATGTGATGGGGTCTTAACCAATGAGGAGTCAGAACTGACTAGACAACATTTTTAAGTTGATCTGACCATGCCTCTAGGGGCTGAAGGCATTGTGCCTGGGATGTCATGCCTTACTATGTCCCTGGTGTGCAGTTACATCAGCATAATGCACACCCTGTCATGTCTTATTGCTTACTTATGCTTTATTACTTATTGCCATATCCATTCCCCAGAGCACCTCTGGAAATGAGCTGGTCATAGCTCATATTAGGCTTTTGTGGTACAACAATCTTGTATCTTGTATTTTGATAGTAGGTATGTCATCACCAAAAAACAATGTGTCTGGTGAAATGTTTTCTCACTGGCATGGTTTAAAACATTATTATTCACACATACACCATACATGCATAAACATATATATGTGTGTGTATATATATGTGTATATATATATATATATATATATATATATATACAGTATATATATATATATATATATATATATAGTGGAGTGCTGTTCTGCATGGAGGTCCATGTCTAGATTAGGGTGTTGTGCTGCAGTAATGATGTCACAGCTGTAGCACAACAACTTAGATGCCACCACACAGCTGCTTTCCTCTAGCCAATTAACCTGTAAGTAGTTTTTTTTTAAACTTGAATTCACAGAAGCAGCTGCATTTGCTAGCCACATGTTCAATCAATAATTTGAGCCTGCCACCATCCCTCAAGCAGCTCTGTTGCCCCCTCCCAACTGTCAGTTCATTGAGAGGAAGCAGAGTATCTGAAATGGACATGGATGCCCATACACTATAAAAGATATTGTGTGGGCATCCATACACAGCAAGCTATGTCTATTACGAGTTTTCTATGGCAACGAGAACCTCTTGAGCTTTGCTTTCAAAGTTCCTGATTGCCATAGAAACCTCTGCATGCAGAAACAGGTTTGTTGTACGGCTGCCCATGCATTATCCTCTATGTTAGGTGAAGAAAAAGAAATGAGCGTAGTAGGAAAACAGGAGGAAGCTGAAAGAAGATTTAGTATATAATAAGATCAATATTTAATCCAGAGGGTTGTTGGTGACCTAAGGGGATGATAAGCTTGGTTTTATCAGAGTTCCTTTATGTCAGATATGGAGGATGTAACCTTGTTCATTTAAGTGTCACATTTGGAAAGGGTGTCAGAGTCCCTTGTGTACCATGGAGTGATATTGATGGAGTCCCTTATGTATCATAACATTGTCCCTCTTGAACCCCATAGAGAAAGTACCATGATACATAAGGAACTCTAGTACTGTGTGTGTGAGTCCCTTAACATTGTCTCTCATGAACCCTATAGAGAGGGTACCAGAGTTCCTTGTGCACCTTGTAGACATAGTGGCAGAGTCCCTTGTTTACTACATGCAAAGCACCAAAGTTCCTTGTGTGCCATGTAGAGAGGGTACCAGAGTCTCTTCTGAATTACAGTGTGGATATCAGAGTCCCTAGTTTATCACATAGAGAGTACCAAAGCCCCTATGTACCATATAGAGAGGGTACAAGAGTCCATACTCTCCACTGTCACACATTCCGAGGTACATCACTCATTTTATCTCTTAGAAACCCTCTGGCTAATATGGAGAAGGTGGCAGTCTACATTCTTACTGAGACCTTAAACATAAATTCATAATAATCCATACTGCTCGGTTAATACAAAACATTGCATACATTACTCATTAATGATGAGTGCACTTGTTTCCACAAGGTTCTGAGCTGACAATGTCATATTTGATGTTAAATAATTTTCCCATTTATTGTCACACATCTTGTCACGATTGAATGAAAAGTAGAGAGGGTACCAGAGTCCCTTGTGTACCATGTAGAGAGGTCACCAGAGTCCCTTGTGTACCACCTAGATAGGGTACCAAAATTCCTTGAGTACCACTTAAATAGGACACCAGAGTCCCTTGAGTACCACATAGAGAGGATACCAAGAGCCTAATATACTACACAGAGAGGGTACCAGAGTCCCTTGTGTACTATGTAGTGAGAGTGCTAGAGTCTCTTGTGTACCATGTAGTGAGGGTGCTAGAGTACACTGTGTACCATGTGGTGAGGGTTCAAAATCATCTTGTGTATAATGTAGTGAGGGATGCCAGAGTACATTGTGTACCATGTGTAGAGAGTGCCATAGTGTCCTGTATACTGTGTAGTAAGGGTGCCAGAGCTTCTGTGTAGAATGCAGTGAGGGTGCCATAGTACCTTGTGTACCATGTAGTGAGGATGCAGTAGTGTCTTGTATACTATATTTATTTATCTTTGTTATTTAAAACTTGCTTACCGGAAAGGCACACTGAGCCATGACTTGTTTCATATGCTACCAAGGGAGAGGAAAATCAACAAACAAGTACAATAGAATAAATGTTTACAAACAAATCATGTGCAAACAAATGTAGTGCAAATTAGCAAAGGTGAAATATATACAAGATATGGGTATCAGGATCAAGAAATGCACTCTACAATCTGAAACATAATCAAGCACCTAGTAGAAAAAATCAAAGTGCAGATAAATGAGGCGGGGCGATACAACCATCTCAAGGGATGAGGCATGAACTGGGAAGGAGGATTGAAAGGAAGGTCAAGAGGAGTTGACAGGAGCAGAACAGGGTGGAAGGAGTTTAGGTTGGTGCTTAAGGGAGGTTGGGGAGGGTGACAGATGGAGTGTACAAATGAGGAGGTTAGAGGTGGGTGAAAGTTGCAAATTCCACTTTGCAGAACTTCGTAAAATTCAGAAATTTCACAGAATTTTCCAAACTTCCACCATTTGCTAGATCGGGATCTTCTGAATGTGTTTGGTGGATTTTGCCGTTATGTGGAATTTTTTATTGAACTGTGAATAATACATGTGAACTACAGAATTTTTTCTGCAGTTTAATGAATTAGTCCACAATATATGTAATTATTCCACAGTTCATTGATTAGTTCTGCTGATTTTTTCACCGTAGTTTAATAGAATAAATTGATAATCTATACATTTATTCTGCCAGTCTGTCAGAAGTTCCATGAAAGTTTCTAATTTGAGTTCCACACTTTCGCAGAAGCAAAAGTCTGACTTTCGAGGAAATTCTGCCACCGGAAGTTTTTTCTGCACACCTCTAGAAGAGTTTCCAGAGGAGGGAGATGATAGGAGAAAGCAGACTGCCCAGTAGAGGATTGAGGCTGGGGAAGGGAGAAAGTGCAGGGATCTCTGGAATGAAGGAGATATGAAGCAGATGGGACGGAGAGATGAGGAAGGATAAGTGTGAGGGCATTTCTTCAAGCAGAGTGTGAAATGATGGGTACAAGGTGGAGAGTTTGTGGCAAAATGACAGAAGTTGCTACAGAGGTTGTCCAGTCTGGCAAGAGAGGAGGAAGAAGCAGTACAGTATACCACATCAGTGTAGTAAAAGACTGGTAGCACCATTTTGGTAGCCAGTTCCGGAGGACATGCAGGGACAAGCAGTCTTTATTACAGTACACTGCTCCAAGTCTGGGACAGATTTTAGTGTGAATGGCAACAATGTGAGCAGAGAACTAGTAGAGGTATTGTAATAAGGGAAGTACTTAGAACGGGCCAGTGTTTCCTTTGTACCATGCATGAGGGTGCCAGAGTCTCTGTGGCACCATGTAGTAGGTGTGTCAGTGTCTCTCATGCACGATGTAGTAAGGGTGCCAATGTCTCTGTGTACCATATAGTGAGGGTGCTAGAGTCTCTCTCTATGCACTATATAGTGAGGGTGCCAGAGTCCCTTGCATACCATGTGCAGAAATAAATGGTTTGATAACTTTATTGGACCAACATATATGTAACAAAGGAAAACAGTGCTTAAGCTTTTGGAACAACCAAGTACTTCCTCAGAAGCTTATGCCAGTTGTTTGGAAAACAACATTCTAGTAACACCCAGATCAAGTGGGGCAGCACTTCTCTCAGACTGATCACTCCATCTCATACTGTATATGCTCTGTAATGGTCTCAAAAGACATTTCAAAAATATACAACAGAGATGGGCATTTGAGATCAGCCTTATTTACTTCTCAATATGGTAGAAGATGGCATGAACATTGATTTGGATTTTATGACACATTACCCTACTTAAACTTACACAGACCTTTAGTACAAAGGATGGATACATAATGGGACTTCAGTGTGTTTTGTTTTAATATTGTATGGTTATAGGGTCCCTTTAAGTGGTTATCAATATGCTGGTTTCATGCCAAAAATCTATATATATTGGGGGGTAGGGATGGTGTGTTTTGGGGGAGGGGTTGTGTGTATGTGCAGGGGTGGGGGTTGTAGTTGTGATTATATGAGGTATGTTTATATTCAGGTTCATGACATGGTGTTACAGTGTGTTAGAACTCTTGGTTCACATACATAGTGTATATATACTTCCTTCCAACTAGTAAATATATATAATGATGTTTCCTGGGAGGGGAGGGTTTAATTCCATTAGGTTTTGATTCTGATTCCTAAGTCTGTTACTGTACATATTGTAGATTGATTATATACTGACACATCATTAAACTATAATCATATTAGGATGCATATCTCATTTTCTAGGGGTCCTTGGCAGGTTGTTTCATTGGGCACTAATACTGACAAGTGATATAATCTTATAAATAAATCTTGTTACAGCACTGAAGGTTTTAATGTGTATGGAATATATTAACTGGTTGAGCATATAGTTGAGAAAATATCTCTAGATAGGTTTAATACTATATGAATGTATGAAACAACTTGTTCACGCTTAGGAAACTTTTTTATACCCACCTATGACCATAGATAGAAAACATTTTGTTTTGTAGTACTTTTAACATGGAATTCTGTCCCATTTTAACATGTACTTAAGTGGGTATTATATCTGAAGATATTGTTTTTAATTAAGAGTGAATTCATAACACACTCTTGCATGCATTGTTCATAATGTAAGTTGTTGAAACTGGCCCTCAAGGATTCCTCTCATCTGACTCTGTTGACATTTGGCCTTGAACTGCTATGCAGCAGCATGTTTCAGACGAGCTGGCAGAAACTGGTTCCTTCTATTTAAACCTAAGTTTTTTATAAAAGGTATTTTAAACCAATGAGAATGCTTTCTATTTTTTAATGTATGATCTAGGTGTTAATAAAATGTTATTTTCAAATGACTGGCATAAGTGTCTGAGGAATGACTTGGTTGGTCCGAAGCTTATGCACTATTTTCCTTTATTACATCTATGTTGGTCCAATGTTGGTCCAAAACAAGGTATCAAACCATTTGTTTCTGGATCTGTTCTTACAAGGACCAATATGGCAACTAAACACATTTTGTGTACCATGTAGTGAGGGTGCCAAAGCATCTTGTGTACCATGTAGTGAGGATGTCAGAGTGTCTTGTGTACCATGTAGTGAGGGTGCCAGAGTCTCTTGTGTACTTCAGTATGTACTGATGGTGCAAGAGTCTCTTATATACCACATAGTGATAGTACTGGCGTCCCTTGTGTACAACACAGAGGGTACACAGAGTCCATTGTGTACCACATAGATAGGGTACCAGAGTCCCTTTGTGCCAAATAAAGAGGGTACCAGAGTCCCTTGTGTACCATATAGGAGAGCACCAGAGTCCACAGTGGTGCCACTTAGAGATACTAGAGTCCCTTGTGTAACATGTAGTAAGAGTGCCAGAGCCTCTTGTGCACATGTACTACACAGAGAGGGTACAAGAGTCTTCTAGAGCTCCATTTAGACAGTGAACCCATGTATAATTGAAAGAGAGCATCAGAGTCTCTTGTGCACCATGTATATAGGGCACCAAAGTCCCTTGTGTACTACACAGAAAGGGGACCAGAGTCCATTGAGTACCGTGATAAAGAGGGTATGAAAACCTCCTGTGTACTACACAGAGAGGGTACAAGAACTGCTTGTGCACCACACAGAGAGGGTACCAGAATCCTACTACATGGGAGAGGGTACTAGAGTCCCTTTATGTACTACACAGAGAGGGTACCAGAGTCCCTTGTGTACTACACAGAGAGGGTACCAAAATCTCTAGTGTTCTAAACAGAAAGGATACTAGAGTCATTTGTGTACTACACAGAGAGAATACCAGAGTTCTTTGTGTACTACACAGAGAGGGTACCAGAATCCCTTGTGAAACTACACAGAGATGATACATGTGTACAGACAGAGAAGATACCAGAGTCCATTTTGTGCCACTTAGAGAAGGTACCAGAGTACCTTGTGTACCACAAGAGAGGGCACTAGAGCCCCTTGTGTATTGTACAAAGAAGTTACCAGAGTCCCTTGTGTACTACTTACAGAGGATACCAGGGTTCCTTGTGAACTACACAGAGAGGGTACCAGAGTCCCTTATGTACTATGATGAGAGAGGACACCAGGGAATCTCTTGTGTACTACACAGGGGGTACCAGAATCCTGTGTGTGCCACTTAGAGTGGATACCTGAGTCCATTGTAAAATGTGGTGAGGGTGTCAATAGTTTCTTTGCAGTGTTGAGAGAGAGAGTATCAGAGTTCACACACAGAGAGGGTACCTGAACTGCTCTAGAGTTCCATTTAGATACTGTACCTGAATCCATTGTGTATCATGGAAAGAGGGCACCAGAGTCTCCTGTGCACCATGTAGAGAGGTTGCAGACTACAGTCCCCTAGCAGCCCCTTGTGCAGAGGTTTACCAAAGTCCACTAGTGGCCTACATGATGAGGATACCAGAGTTCTCTAGTGTTCAACATGCAGGGGTATGGCAGTCCCTGTGTCCCTGTCTCTCTCATAGACAGGATACCAGAGGGTCCCTGTTGTCCCATGCTGAAAGCATCTAGGGCCTCCTGTGTCTTACTTGGAGATTGTAAAGAAGTCTCTTGTGTCAAATGTGAACAGTGTATTAGGGTCCCTGGGGTTGCTGTGCTGTCCACAGATGTGCCTGCCTAAATATGGATATTACAGTTCCTGTTAACAGGCTGCACAATCATGTGCAAACTCCTGCACCTTGTAAATCATGAAACAATGGTGAAACACTGCAAAACGTGTTTTGGTTGTGACTGACAATGAAATAGTCCAGCATTATTATCCAAACATGGTTAACCCTACTGTGGTCTGGCAGTGTACTGAATTTAATATGTGACTTTCACAAACATGTAGGGTAAACTATAAAACATTTAAAACACCAGTCAGGCATTGTGAACATGTGATTCACAAGGATTTGTCCATGGTGCTTTACAGTGGTACCATTGTTGAATCAGAGTCCGACTATTTCCATGATATCATTATCAGTTACTAGTGAGCCCTTTCTCATACATATTATGCAAACGGAGACTGAAGCTACAGCAGGTAATGTTGTTTAAGGATTAACGCTGAGACAGTGAAACAAGAATCAGGGTTTGAATCCTGCTTATCACTGAATCATTGTGTGATCCTGGGTAAGTAACTTAATTAACTTACCTTGTGCTACAGGCTTTTCAGCTTCAAATTGTATCAGTGAAGGTCCCACAGTAAAGGAAATGCTTAGGCAAACAACATCCTAAATGGGATTGTTGACACAATGTGCTTCAATTTTAAAATGTAAATAACCCCCCACACACACACACACACTGGCTGTAGAAGTAAAATAGTTGATTCAAATTGCATTGTGTTCTTTATTTTATACACTCCATAAATGTCAAAAATATGTATGTACACAAAATTGCAGAGTAACAACTATGACCAGCCTGGCCAGCCTTGATGTGCCGATGGTGGAGTATAGCAGCCAGCTGTTTTGTGAATGAGCTACATTATGTGCGGTGTCACAAGGCCGCAGCGTGCTCAGTAAACATGATTCGGGTACTCGTGTCTTCCTAATAAGTCATATTTTGGGAAGAAACTCAAAACATTGGCTCGCTTGCACAGCCCTGGGCCTCACAGGCTTTCCAGCAGCCTCTCTGAAAATATACAAGCCCAACATCTGCTTCACATTTGCTGTGGTAGGTTTGGCTGTCCTTTCAGGGCTGAATTTCTTTTGAGTGTTGTGGTTTCTACTGGGTAAAACCATCTGCTTCTTTTGCTTGGGCTGTGCTAATGATAAAGGGAATGGGGTATGAAGCAGACATAAATGGCAACAGTGATAGACGTCACTTTGAAACGTTTGTAATACTGTGTGGGGGAGGGGTAGCAAAGTAGAACAGAAGTTGCATTTTAGGGCATTATATACTGATACAGTGTAATTATCTCAGCGCATGTTAAACGCAATGAGGCAGTTAGTACCGTGACTGTATAAGAAACAACAGCTGCTGAGCATGGCCCCTGCTCCAAGGTTGTGCCATTCTTGTACTTCTGCAGCAGATTTGTTTTATTACTGGGCCTGCAGCAGGAATGAATTACTCCTGTGGCAGATGTCTGTCCAGTTATTGGCTAATACCTGTATTTATTTACTTAACATTTTGCTCCCATAAGATGCATCATCTCGTTTCACAGAGCTCTCAAGACAACAGTATACAATAACACAAAGTAACTCCAGTATAATCAGTGGCACTGCCACCCCTCATTATTTTTCCCCTGTGTCCTACTGTCTCTTAGCAGTTACATAAGCCACATTGTGACATTGTACCTCAGCCATGAGAGGGACTGGCCAGCACAAATTTCTTTTTGGCCAGAAGGGGGGACATTTATTAATGCATGCTGGTCCTCCCCAACTATAAACTCATCAGTGCTACAATGTGTGCACTTCCCAGCCACCGGGGAAGAAAGAGACTCAGTCGCTGCAGTCTCAGTTCTCCTGTGCTGTAGTCATTGACTCACTGGGACAACTAACAAAAGTCATCTTCTAATTCTGATTTTTCTACACTTTCATGGAGCACTAGAATTTTCTGTTCTTTCTGTTTCACTTACCCTCCTCTTACAACTGAGGTTTTGCTCTGCATTTATGTGGCCTGGTCAGCAGGGAAAGTAGGATTAAATGCTACTGTGCTGCAGATGCTTGGATGCAGTGCTGTAGTAGGGGCTGTGTGTTTTTTTTTTTTTTGAATGGGACCACTGCACCATAACCTTTCCCAAGTACCATGCCTAGATGTCATGTCTCTGAGCTAAAAAAGAAATGGCCATATTGAGCAGCTTGATGGTGAGTCACACTAGCCCAAAGTAGTTGGGACTATGCCCAGGGCCAGCAAAATGCAGTTAAGATTAACCTCTGCTGTTACAACATGATTCTGTAATAAAACATTATCTCAAATAACACTTCAGTATAAAGTAAAATATTTAGATCTATTATTTTGAAAGCAAAATAAAGGACAGTTATATGCTGTTAGTTTCCTCCTACTGTTACGCTTGAGTCGGGTCTACCATAAGCACTTTGTTGTACTGTGTTTTGCTGCACTGATTATTAGTTTGGACATCTGTGATATATTGTACCATGCTCCTTTTGCTGTACTATATTGTCTGCAAGTGCATCTACTATGGTTGTGCATTCTGTTAATATACTAGCAATTGCTTCTTCATATTGTGCTCTCTTCACACCCCTCTTCCAGGATGCATCTGGAAACAACCCGTTATCAGCTCAGTATGTATTTCTGATGGCATTTTTAAAGGAACTGTCAGAAAACCCAAGTGTGAGGCTAATCCCAAATAGCACTTTGTGTGCAAAACACTTTTTACATGCTGTTTACTGCAGTATAGTAGACTGTATCAAGTTAACTTCATTGACTTCTAAGTTGACATTTCCTGTGACAAGAAATGCCAGACTCCTGCAGCTGACATCAGAGGAGGCTACAGCAGTGGGAGATTCAATAGCTTGCAGTAAATGTTAGAGTTTTATAAGCTGTGATATTCTGTTTGCTGATCTGTTGTTCTTCTAGGGTTAGGTATAGTCACAGAGTAATGTACTAAGCCTGGTGAGCACAGTTGGACCAGCAAACATCTGATTTCATTTTACAAAATCTTTAGCATGTAATCTCTTAGCTCCTGCCAAGCCCTACTGTATGCAGATGACATGGTCCTCTACACCATGCTGCCAACATCACTGACATCAACAACAAACTCAGCTTGTATTTTGCCACCATCCAGTCATGGATATCATGCAACAATCTCCTTCTCAATGCAAAAAACAGTCAACCTTCATATTTTAACTGTATGCAAATCTGTCCACATTAAGCTTGGCATCACATATCGTATAAGGCTTGCCATGACCTACCTCTCACAAGTAGACCAGCCATCACTCAGGGTGCACTAAGGCCTAGCCTCACATATGGCCTCATCATACGTGGAAGCAAATAAAGCTGTTCTAAGCAAATGGAGACCTGTTATTACTGCATCTGCCATTTTGCTCTGTCTGTGCCAAGAGCACCCATTGCTGTGTGCTCTATAGCTGACCTTGGCTGGCTCTCCCTCCCTCGTACTGAACATATACCACTGGTTGCCCATAGACAAAATAATCAAAGAGGCCTTCTTGAGTCTATCACTTGCTGGTTCAAACCTTCCTTACCAACCTACTCCTTGCACTCAATGGACAACTCTGTACTGGATATCCCCAATTGCAACACTAGGATGGGTGAATATGCCTTTGCAATGTCTGGACCAAAGCTCAGGAACTCTCTGTCTAAGGAACTGAAGCATGTGCAGTCCCACCATATCTTAAAAATGGCCTCAAAAGCCACCTACAAATCAAGGACAAATGCTCTTGCCCTAAATGATATGGAGTACTGACCTGGTTCTTTTCTCTCTCCCAAGGCCCCACTAGCACTTCTGGGACTCCTATCCCACCTCACTGCTCTTAGAACTAAGCTGCTGGCCACTTAACCTTGACTCCCTATTAGTCCTCTGGGTAATTCTTCCCACCCTCTGTTTCATAGTGCCCTCTGTACTTACATGTGTTAGTTTTTTTCCCTATAATGATGATTGACTGGGAATTCCTTGTACTCTCTTTGTATATTCATTGTCTATCATGTGTTTATCATGTACCGTGACTGTTTTCTGTGCTGTATGCTGTCTGAAACTCCCTGTTATAATATGCTGGTTTTATCTGTAACTCTCCGGTCATGCCTGAAAATAGACAATGTTGTTGTTTAGTGCACTTACCTGGTCAACAAAACTAAATAAATAAATACTGTGTGCTATTGAATCTCCCAGTTCTGCAGCCCTCCTCTGATCTTGACTGCAGGGATTCTGGTAATTCTGGTTACAGGAAATGTCACCTTACAAGGCAGCAAAATTAGCTTAATACAATCTACTATTCTGTAGTAAACAGCAAAAATGTTTTTTAAAAGTGCAACTGGGATCAGCCTCACACTTGGATGGTGTGAGGCTCTTGATACTTACATGAATAATTTACTGTAACTATTGATCTTCTTGCGTGCCTTCTCTGTAGAGCCGCACTCTTTGGTCTTAGGGCCAGAGGCTGTAGGACATCCTTGGGAACCTGGGCTTTTGGGGCTGATGATTTTGGTGCATGGCACCAGCGTATGATGTCATGCATGCACTGAGTGAGCAAAGTGGGCCAGCCACAAATTTAGTTTAGCATCTAGTATGATCCCGACATTAGATTGACTGGGAATCTGGCTGGAGACAGTTCAGGTCGAGGGTAAGAGAGTTCTAGCAGGCTTAAAAGTACCAAAGAAAGAAGGGGTCACCAATGGCTCAGTGGAAGCACATCAGCTTCCATGCTGGTGACCTGGTTCGACAGCAAGCCGGGGCTTACAGGAATCAGGTGGCCAAGGCTGGGCAGTGCTCCTGAGGGGTGCATGAGCCAGCTGGGGAGGAGACAGTTGGGTTCTGGTGCAGCAGCAGCCCCCAGCAGTGAGCCAGGGAGCCAATTCCCTCATGGGGTGGTGGTGTCAGCCCAGTGCACACTGCCATTGTCGAGGCCGTGAACAGGCTGTGCCTGCCATCTTGGGGTGTGGGGAGGGACATGGGGAACAGGGAAAAAACACAGAAATGTATGTGCCTCAATCGTCATAATGATGTTTCCCTGGTCCTCAAGCTCTATTCTGCATAGTTCCCTGTGGACACGGGGGTGGTAGTCAGACTGGGCATCAGCTACAAACCTAGCAATAGGAGTAAGGTTGTGATTAAAGGCAAAAAGCTCTATAAAAGGCCTCCAGAAAAGCCCTAACCACTGCTTCTCCAGTCAGTTCCAGCCTCCTCCCCCAGTTCCCTCATACCATGTTTTTTTTTTCCTAGTTTGAAGAAATGCTGGCTCCTGACCTGTGCAGAAGCTGAGCAGGTCTTTTTAAAGAACCCCCACGCTAACCTGATCCCCCAGTTCCCAAACCTATGTTTTTCTGTAGGTGTGCTGGATTTCAGCACACTCACTGCACTGTTCTTCAGCACTGGACCATCCTTGGCATGTGCTTGCAACATATATAGCAGCACTTGTCCAAAATGCCTTGGTACTTGTTGACTGGGAAAGAGAGCCAAAGCTATTTGTTATAAGATTTTTAATACATTTAGTAGGCACAAAAAGACATGAGTTGACCCACATTTCTTTAAAAGAAAAGGTGATTCACAGAAATTATCTTCACAACTCAGATACTCGCTGTGGGAAAGAATAATACCACACACAGAATTAAGCAGTGAGTGTGAGAGCTAGTGGGTTGTAAGTGTGGCTCTATGGAAAAGATACTCAGAATTCCTATGGTTCTAGAGCCAATGTCCTCCACAGAGCTGTATTCTTTGGTTGAGTGACCAGCACCATCAATCCCTGGAGTGGGAAGTTGGAGATGTGAGACAGGACTCAGGTTGCAGACCAAGATATTTCTGTGATTGGGACTGATACGGTGACACCTGGAGTAGAATGAGGTCTGACTCTGACATAATCTTCATTTGCTTCCTGCCAGAGAGTAGTAGTGTTGAATGCAACTGACCAAAAATACTGTACATGGAAACCACATGCTCATGGACCAAATGGGGCTATCAGGAGAGTCTGATTTCCACATCCCTTAACTCTCTTATCAATAAATTTTGTCTTCTTACCTGCTACCCTGTCAATAGATATTACACAGGACACATCTGTCTTTAAATCTGGTCAGAATAATTTAAAGCAGTAGTACAATGAAATTAGGCAAAAATTTGACCTGCCTATTTTTCATTATAAAAGATTCTGGGCATCTTCCAGTTTTATTTGATGGTACAATTTTCTAATTCCACCAAAGTTTGAGTATTTAATAAATGTTTTAATTACATTTTTCTGAAGAAAAAAGATGGCTGCCACATTTTGCATAGAAATATCACTGTAGACCTGGCAAAGGTTAGTATAGAAAAAGTAAAAAGACTCATTGTGTATAGCATAGACGGTACCTAGACAAGTAAATTTGCTAGGTAAGCTAACATTTTTCTTAACTGTAGCTGAAACAAGCTTTTTGGAAAACATTTTTCACTGCACTGCTGCTTTAATATCTAACAAACTGCCAGCTCCTTGCTGTCTGCAGTCATGAAAGTCCTAGAAAACTCATTGGTAAACAGTTAAATGCTTTCATCCCCAGAGTAATCTGTTAAATATAAACCAGTCTAGCTTCAGGCCTCTCCACAGTACTGCTATGGCCTTAGTCAAAGTTACAAATGACCTTCAATCTTCTATCAATGGGCTACTCACTGGCACCATCTTTATTGACTTTTCGAAGCATTTGCCTTTCTTAACCATGAAACTGTGATATAAAGCTATCATTTCTTGACTTCAACCACTCCTCTCTTGAATGGATTAAAAGCTGCTTGAAGAACAGAGAAAAAAAAAACTTTCCCCACCGGTGCTAAATTTCAGCAACTCCAAATTGAGAGGAGAACCCCAAGGATCCATCCTAGAGCCTTTCCTTTTCTCTCTTTCTAGTAATGATATTAGACAGCATTAAAAGAGTTAAATTCAGCCAGCCGGTGGTGCAGAGGGCTGAGTTACTGGATGCCTTACCTCTCACCTTGTCAGCGACCCATGTTTGGGAGCAAGCACGAGCCATCAGAGGTCAGCATGGGGGGCATGGTGCAGGATGAGCTGCCGACAGGCAGATCTCCTCTCAGGGAGGGACCTGAGCTTCCCTCAGTGCTTGGCTGCCTTGCAGTGGAGGCCAGAGGGCAGTGCAGCCAAGGGAGCCAGGGAGCAAGGCAATGGGGTGGAGGAAGGGGCTGTTACCACAGCAACAGGGTGCATGGATGCCTCCATGCACGGCACCTCTCTGTCTGGGGCCCTGGGTAACTGGGGAGACAACCAGGGAAAAAGGTCAGGGGCCACGGCAGGATGATGCCTCAGGCTGGCTCTGAGGGTCTGCTGGGACACACACAGCGTTACAAGTTCCTGAATGACCCCAGAGTCCAGTAAGTTGGTGGACGGCAGGACAAGTACAAACACCTACCGATATGGAAAAAAAGAGAGTTAAATTCCACATTTATGCTAATGACAGCATTGTCTATATCCATGGAAATAAGCTACCAGAGATTCAATATACCTTACAGGAAACCTTTATCCTCTCTCAGAAGTACAGTCCTCTCCGCTTATAATGGGTGCATTTGTGTAAACAAATTCTGCTCGTTATTTTAGGTGGTTGCTGTAATGTTGTTTGAATGAAAAGATGCCAACCAACATTGCAGTTACACACACTGTTATTCAATGCAGTCTCCCAATTTCCTGCCAGAGTTCTAACCACCAGATCTCATCGTCTCCACAATACAATAATTTTTCAATGCTGAGTCCAGTTATTTGATGGCAAACACATGCTGACAGCCACAGCACCTGTGCTCGAGACTCTGGGGGTCTGTCTGTCTCGAGCACAGAATCAGCTTTTGCACATGAATCTCTTTCTCAGCAGCAGAATAAATACTGTACCTAAAAGAAACAGAGTACCCTTCAAAACCAAAATCCTCCCTGACACCCCCAAAAATTGTCGAATGTCTTTTTTGCCCAGAAATGAGCTGCACGCCGAGACTCACTTTGCATCTCTGCCTGAAGCACAGCAGTGCCTCACATGGCAGGTTTTCCCTGATAATGACTGCTGATTCTGCATCAGATCTTTAAAACAGCAAATGAATAAATCAACTAACCTGTAAAGAAATTCGACATCATCATTGGTGTCATCAGAAGGAAAATCCTATCGCAAAAAGTGCAAGCAGACCATCCCATGATCACACAGCTGATTGCCCGAAATAGACAGCGCTTCTAAGACATTATGTAGGGTGCCTATTACTGTAGTTGGCAATGGAAATGGCAAGTGGAAACAAGGATTTGCCCACTAAAGCTGACAGCCTGTAATATCTGTGGGCAGTATATGATGGACACTGTACTTTAAAGCAAACAGTCTGGCACTCAGACAAAATGCAAGCATGTTATGTTGTCTTGCCTCCAGCTAAAGCCGATTTCTAGCTCTCTATCTCTACCCTTAATGAGAGGAAATTATGTAATGCTTCTAAGTACAGATATCTAGTAAGTACACAGGTTAGACTTCTCACTGAAGTGGATTTTACATGTGAACTCCTTTGCAAAAAATCAACTACAAATTTAGTGGCCTCTAACAATACCAGCTCGGTCTCACTAATGAGTATAGGCTTTATATTGCTAACACCTGGATAATCTCAATTTTGACTAAGTGGACTTTAAAAAGCCAGATCTGCTTGTTCCCTACTGTAAAACTTGACACCTTATATAACAGACTAGTAGATTTATTCAAAACTCTCCCTAGGACACTCACCATGACCTCCTTTATGAAGGCTTAGGCTTCATGTACTTGCAAGTCAAATGCCAACTTCAGCTTTACTGCTAATGCAAAAATGTGTCCTTGGGACAGCCCCACTCTATTTTGCTAACCTTATCAAGGTCAATAGTTCTTCACCAGAACTTCACCTCTCTGTTAGTATGCATCTCACTACTAGATTGGTTAAAAGCTCCATCAGCAACAATGCCTTCTCCCTGGTTGGGCCCCTCATCATAGAATGACTAATCTCAACACCTGCTCCTCCTTGATGGCAAACCTCCACCCCTCTTAGCCCTAAAGCTATGGATTTTAATCAGTTCAATGTACTGTGCCCCAATTGTCCTAATTACTGTATAACTGATTGCATGACACCTACAATAATTCTGTATTGTATTTATGAATAGCTATACATTATCTACTAGTGGCGTAACTCATATTAACTCATATATACTGAATTTTGATTAACGTTGCTCTGATATTGCAACTCATTTCTTGGGAAGGTATTGAAAATGAATGTTGCTCCTGAAGCCTGTTATCAATGAAAAGCGTAGTTCTTAGAACAACAGGGAAACAGGACAAAGGCAGCCTTGACATATGAGAGGCAGGACATTTCAGACTAATCTAAAGATGTCCTTGATTCTGTAATGAAAGCTGTGGACAGACAGGGACAAGCAATTGATTTCAAACCTGGATTTCAGCAAAGGCTCTTATTATGTGTGAGACAAAATCAGGAATGTAGGGAATTTGGGAATGGGGCAACCTAGGTAACTTCGCTACTGGGAGGATTCAGAGGGTGGTTCTTAATGGGGAGGTCATGGTGAGATCCTTCAGGGGTCAGTCTTGGGACCCATACTCTTTAATATGTACCTCAGTGGTATGGGAGTATAGTATTCCTCTTCATGGACTACATTAAACTCTGTGGGACAGTGGGTTCTACAGAAGGGATTGCCAGTATGCAAAGGATGTGGAAAGATTAGAAAAATGGTGAAGCATCTGTCAGTTGAAGTTCTTCACCAAGAAATACAAGGTAATACACATAGAAAAAGAAATCCTAAATAGGATTATTGGATTCATGAGGTGGGTGGGTGACACACTACAGAAGAAAGGTATTGGGGGCATCATCAGTGACTCCTTGAAGTCAGTTTTGTAGAGCAGTAAGGCTTACAATGAAGCCAGTAGAATGTTGGGCTGTATAGGCAGGGACTTTGCCAACAGGAGAAGAAATTTGATTTTTTTCCCATGTACAGGCCCCTGGTCCCCAGTGAGACCACACCTACAGTACTGTGTTCAGTTCTATGATCCCATTTAAAGAATGACTGGGACAGGTAGGAGACCATCAAAGGAGGGTGATGAAAATGATACAGGGTGAACTGAGAAAATCATATGAGGAAAGTTAAAAAGCCTGAGCATGTATTCCCTACAGACCAGGGAGAAAAGGGGATATAATCACACCATTAGGTTTCTGCAGGGGATTAAGAGGGCAGACTTTGCAGAGCTGTTCAAAAGAAACAACAGCTTGTATACTGGGGAACAATAACAAGTTGGTGGTGAGTAGTTTCAGCGGGATGTGAGGAACTACTTCTTTGTGGAACAGGGTGATGCACAAATGCAACAATTTGTCTGGCAGTTGGTAATTGCTAAATCTATAGCTGGGTTTAAATCCAAATGGGATAGATTCAGGAGGCAGGTAGTGGTGGCAGAATAAGTGCATATAGGAGGACATGATCCCAGGAATGGGGCATCCCCAGGATCCTTCATCCAGTTTGGTACGTGAAACTTATTAACTAGGATCTCTGGGCTTCGACTCTGGACCCCATGTCTTTTCTGCCTGGAAATTTCCATGTTCTTAGAGCCCTTTTCTACCAATAAACATTGAACAACATTCCAAAGGGAAACACAAGTGGAACACTAAAGAGGCATTGTCACAAAAGTAACAAGCTTATAGAAAGATCTTTGCAAAAGTGATGATACAGGGTCAGCAAGGAAAACCATGAGGAAAGTTGGCAAAGCCTGAACATGTGCTCCTGCAGGCCAGAAGAGAAGGTGGTGATATGATAGAAACCTTTGATTTTCTACGGGATTAAGAAAGTGGACTCTCTACATCTATTCAAAGATATACAAACTTGTATACTGGGGCAGTTACAAGTTTGTGGGGCAATATCATGGGATTGTTCTTCATTAAAAATAGTTTGTGAGCAAATGGAATAGTTTGCTTAGTAATGCGTAAATGCTAAATCAGCAGCTGGGTTCAAGTCCACATGGGACAGATTCAGGGGAAGATGGTGGTGGCAAGAGCAGTGCATGCAGAAGAAACATGGTCCATTAATGGCGCAGCCACCAAATGTCATCTGGTGTGGGCATGCCAAAGCTACAAGCTAGGGGCTCCAGGCCAACTATATGGACCTCAGGTCTTTTTCTACCTGAAAATGTCTAAGTTTCTAGCACTGATTCCTACCAATAAACATGAACTGTCTACAGCATTCCAAAGAGAAACCTGACTAGAACACCACAGAGGTGTTATTGAAAAGTAACAAACTTATGGAAAGACAGTTGCAAAAACCAGTTTCGTGTAACTGATGAAATTGCAGCCAGGATATCCCAGAACTTTGTGTCTTTAACATAATGCTTCACCAAGGGTCATCGTGTTGTAAGACCTGAAAAGGTGGGGTATTTTGTATTACAGTTTCTTCAATTGTAATTGCATGAGAATTTTTTTTTTTTTTGCTAACAGCTTTCACCGACTTGTTACTTTTTGACAGTAGCCCTGCACTATTTATGCTGCTGAATCCAATTGGCAATACAGCTCAACTGACTCGGTTTGGAAATTGGAATTCTTTTATGATTTGAATCAGATTAGACAAATAGCTACGTTGATCATCTATGGTCTTTTTGGTTCTTGTAAGGTAGAAAATGAGAATTCTTCTGATGGTGAGAGCATACAGCAACACTTCCGAGATTCTCAGGTTTGGGAAGAATGTTTACAGTACCAAGAATTAGTTAATGTAAATCTCTGCCACCACCTTTGGCAGAAACTTGGGTTATTAGATACAGGTACCTTACCTATTTCAATGCTATGTAGAGCAGTTCTGTCACTAAGTCTTGCAACTCTGGCACTGAGGTGATGGTTGCCAGGAAAACTGTTTTCCACAGGAAGAATCTCAACTCACATGTGGCAGCTGACCAAATATTTGCATTTGAGCATTTTCAGCACTAAATTAGATCCCAGTTACATACAGGATTCTTTACTGGAGGTCTTAAATCAAGTAATCCCGAAGAACCTCCTAAAGAGAGGCAGTTGTGCCATTGAAAGTTCACTCACTTGCTCATGGTATGCCAAAATGGCTGACAAGTAAACGTTAAGTGATTCATAATATAGGCAAGAGATGCAGCAAATCTGAACTTGGTCAGCAAAGTTGGCACAAAATAGGGAACTTTCAGATTCCACTATGCAAAGCATAAAGTTCCCAATAACCACATGAAGTTTGTGTACTGATTTTTATTTTAAAGACCCAAACCCTCTCCCTCAATGAAGCACCTGTTCCCATCCTCCTGCCACAGCCCTGACCATTTGAAATAACATCTCCCATTTCCCCAGCCTCTGGCACCCTAAACCACCCTCCTCTCCCCATACCCAATGAAATTAGTGAAAACATTAGACGTGCTCCTCCTCCACTCTAATAAACCCTATTCCTCCTCCTTCCCACAGCCAGACCCAGTAATATCATTATCAGCACTGTCTGTCTTCCCACCCTCTCAGGCATCTATATCCACTCTCCTTCCCCAAATCCTCTCCCCATGCCCAATGAAATTAGTGAAAAAGATCGGAAATGCCCTTCCCCACTCTTCATAATTCCCATTCCTCCTTCTCCTTCCATCAGCCTGACCTAGTAATATCATTACCAGCACCCTCTGAGGCATCCATGCCCACTCTTCTTCCCCTGACATCCATTGGAAAGGGATACGGTGGTCCAACACTGGTAACCAGCATAGCCTTCCCTGTACATCTTTGGACGACCACTGATGACAGTACAGTGGATTCTGGATCTATGCATAAGCTTGGGAAATGCTGTTTTGTGCATACATCTGTCACTGCAAACAACTGAATTCCCTAGAAAGCAAAGGAAATCTGTTACTATCAATGGGACCAGTTTCCCAGAGTCACCTAAAAACTTTGTATACCATTAAGAATTGAAAAAAGGTATGCATAAGATTGTAATCATTTTCATCCATGGTGTTGCTTTGTTCCTTCCCCATTTGCCTGGATAGGGGACACCCAGCTACTGGTGTCATGTCAGAATTTCCATTGCTGCTGGTTCCATTTTCCCAGCAGCCCACCTGCTCCCTCACAGACTGAGGGAACTCTATCAGAACTCCTGTCTGAACTCAAATTCTTTTCCCCCATTCCTAGTAGCCCACCCTTCCCCATTCCTCACAAACTCAGGGCACTGTGCTCTCTGCTGCAAGAATCAGCTGTAGCAGTTGATATGGTAATATTCAAAGTGCTGAATCAGTGACCAGCAGCCAGAAAGACTTCCATGCCTGAGGGAATGCTATTTTTTGGTGGTGCTAGCACTATAATGCTCAGCTTTAGAAAAGTATTGGGGCAGACATAAAGTGTACGTAACTTGAATGTACATGCAAGAGAAATTGTACTGTAAGTGCACTATATAGTACTCTTCTGATTGGCCAGCTGGTTGCTACTTAGTGCTAAGGATATGCCAGCTGAGGCAGAATTTGCATTTGGTGAATATGCCGAAAAGCATTCTTTTTGGACACTAGCGAAGCAGGTTTGAAGGAAATTGGTTTATTTTCAACATTTTGGTACTATAGCATCACTAGGCAGCACTTTTTACAGGGAGTGCACACTGAGTATGTCAAAGGTGCTAACAAGCCACATGATCTGCAGGAGCCAATCAGCAACTCTGGAGATCATGAAGTCTATACATTGCACTTTTTCTCTCATAGTGGAATGAGTTGTGGCAGGAAGGAGTGCCTCTACTGCTGTGTGAAATATAGGGTCACAAGGTGTCTCAGTGGGACGTGGTGTAGTCTGTCAGTGGAGAAAAGGGATATCCTGATGGTGTCTTCTGGCACTGCAGCTTGTCCATGCACTGGGCATGTGCGTCATGTGGGCATCTAAGAATCATCAATGAGTATTGTGAGTCATCATTGTTTAGTGTCTGGTGGTGGCTGTGCTGTGCTGTCAGTTGGCATCTGTTCTGTGTGTTGTCACATGTAAAAACATGAAGAGAAGAACAGGAGGGAAGATGCAGGGGACAAAAGTAGCAGATATACAGTATGTTTCACCATGCCACTTCTGCCAAGTACAAGTTCTGCAGTTCGGGAACAAAGTGATCCTTCCAGAAATGTAAAATTTAGTTCCTGATAAACAACTATATTGCATACACTGAACACTCCCTGAATGCCCCCCACCCCCACCCCCATGCCAAGCAGCTTCTAGAAGCAGGATAAGACCAGATCATAACTTCAGTTTCACCATTTATGTTTTCTTGGAACATAAATACAAATAATTAAAAATATTATTTATTGAATGCTAATAATGTACCCCGTCATACCTTACTGCTTAAATGTTATCTTTTCATATCATATTGATGTCACTGGGTCAATGTTGATGTTGCAGTAGCTACACCTACCTTGTGGGCTCAACAAGATCGAGGGGCCTGCATCCATTAAAGTCCTAATTGGGGGTTCATATCCAAAGTAAGAATGAAATAGCATGGTGTCTACATTCAGAGAAAGGCTTAAGTGGGCCTGGTGTAAGTAGAATACCATCCCTGGGATGCAGTACCTTTCCATTTTCCACAGCATCAATCCACTCTTGAACCAGCACTGTACAGTCTCAGTCTCCACAAAGCATGTACCCTTAATTCAAAATCAACAAGCACTCAGACAAAATTACAAGTAAAACAATAAGGACTTTACTTAGGGTTGCAGCAAGGCCCTGCAGGAAAAAGGGGATTAGGCAATGAGGTAATATGTACATTCCTGGTTGGTTCTTCTGTACACTTCCAGGCCCAGTCTACAATGAAAAGAGTTGTTCTTCGCTCGCCCTCTAGGTGCAGCCAAACACTATAACCAGAGATTGTGCATCAAGTGCCTTTCAGGCTCAGACTAATGACACTGCCCTCCCCCACACCACACATACGGAGTACTTTCCACCATTGCCAAACTGTACTGAAAGGCACTACCCTCTACCCACTGGTACCAATGTAAAACCCGGAAATCTTATTATGGAGCTTCCAGTTCTTCACTGGATACCTGGCTGTGGTAATGGCATAGGCCCAGTGTTATTGCACGGGTTGTCCAGCAGTGGTGCACTTAAAATAGCAAGCAATGCTTTTCTACTTAAAGTCTCTTTAACCCACATTGGGTATTGTAAATGCCAGACAGATGGCCTAGGTGATTATTTTATTGTATTTTTTATTTTTTATTTTATTCTTGGTAACCATATAGTACAAGGCCTATTTATAGGAGTAACCTGGGAGCACAGGAGGTTAGGTGACTTGCTTGTGATCACACAGAATGAAAGTGGAAATTGTGGAATCAAATCCAGGTCTGCCAGATGCAACAAGCTTGTTCACAGCTCATTGCGCTAACATCTAGGATGTACTGCCAGCCCATAAAATGCTTTCCCCAACCATGATACAAACTGAGCAGGTGCAGGGCAAGCCCTGATTTTACTCACAGTTAGGAGCTTTCCCTCAGTGCACAGGGGTGATAGTACAGTTGCAGCAAGTCCGTCTCTGGCTGGTTTCACTATTTCTCCTTCCTCCAGGGTCTTGATGCTGGATGATACATACTGCTGTTTCTGGTTGCACTTGGACCTCTTCTGACCTAAGTATTCAGCAGATGGTCCTCAATACACCTGGCAGCTCAGCCTGTGAAACCCCAGTCTTACCTGCTCAGGGCTGGCAGTATAGCCTAGAGGTTAGAGGAGCGAGGTGTGAACGAGTTTGGTACATCCAGCAGACCAGATGTGAGTTTGATTCTCACAGCCTCCACTTGCATACTGTGTGACTCTGAGCAAGTCACTTAACTGCCCAGTGCTCCCAGATCGCCCCTGAAAACAGGCACTTGTGGCTAGTGGGCCTTATCCAGTTACCAAAGACGAAAATAAAAAAAATACCATGTACTGGAATCCAGTCCCTAGTTGTGGTGGCAACCAGTACTGTGCTGTGGTACTGGCTGGGTGACCTCCTGACTCGCTGAAGTCACTGTTCAGCTGTCTCAGGTGGCAGCATGCAAACTATTACAAGATAGCTGCAACCTTCGCTTGAGTTCATATAGAGCTAGCAACAGATTACCTCTTTTCTCACAGCAGGAGTTTTGCTTCCCTCTCTTTTGCGTTCTCTGTTGCAGATGTGCAGTCTCTCTTTGCAACAGCTCAGCAGAAAGCTGTTTCTCTCGGCGCACACAGGCATCTCTATCCTTTCACACTCGGCTACAGACTCAGTTGGTATTGGAACAGCACCTGCTGTTCACTGGAAATTTCAGAGTCCAATTAGTGGTCAAAACTGTCTATCACTGAAGGTTGGTCTAGAGGTCTGTCATTCAACAAATTCCTGGATGCAGAAAAGCACCTAAAATAATTCCCCTACAAGTTCATAAGCCTTGTGGCTATCTCTACAGGCATTCCAATCCTAAATGGTCAACCAATCACCCTCTGACCCTGTCAGCATTCCAGACTTAGGTCAAAGGTGACAAAGCTGGCTGACCCTTTGTAGTCCAAAAGCAGTCCTCTCACTGTGCTCTTATTTACTCAAAATTCAGCCCTATTGAACAGTATTTCAGGCCCCATCTCAGTACTGTTCGAGTGCACTTATATGTCCAATTTAGTTAGGCAGAGATCAGGGACTCCTTGTTCAGTCAGTAGCTCTCAGGTTGAGGCTCTGATGGTGGCAGCCAGTGCCTTTAATGTGAAAAACTACAGGGAGGCTTAAAGGAGAACTGTGCTGAATCTATAAGTCGTTTCTCACAGTAGACACTGCTTTTTAAATACTGATTCAAATTCTGTTATTTCTGTACCTATACAGGCTTTTCGTTATCCTAGTGGTTGTTTCTGATTTCTATGCTGCTGTTAAGAACCATTTTAAAACTGTATGATGTAGATTATGTCTCTGTTCTACTCTTTCATTGTTGGCACAATGCTCCTGTGTTCTATTTCAATTCTGTGGCTGTTTGGGACATAAACAACATCATACATTTCTAAAATAGTACTTACTAACAAACTGCAAAGCAGAAACAACCACTGATGTTACTAAAAGGCCTGTGTAGATAGAACAATAACAGAATTTGAACCAGTACTTTACAAACCAGCCTGTACTGGGAAAAATTACTTACAGTTTCAGTGCAGTGCTCTTTTAAAGGAAAAGCAACGTGTTGAGGTACACTCTCCTGGCTAAGTAATTGACATCTATGTTAATTTCAACAGGAAAATACAAATATACATACAGTGGCTCCAGCCAGCATGCAACACAGTAAAACTGCAGTAGATCAAAAATGCTAGAGTATACTGCAGGGAGCAGTGTCATTCAATAGCAGAGTAAGCTCTTTTGTCATGAAGCATTTTGTGACATGTACTGCAAGTTACTACATTGCATTTTGGCTGGCTTTGCTGTACAAAGACCTCTAGGCTACTTGACAAGTAGTTCCAATCTATGCATATTCAACTTATGTAACATCCTTTCTAGACACACAGTTTCATGCCTGAGACTATTCTTAGCAGACGTTCACCGCCCTGTTAGGATCATAAGATCTTCCAGGAATCAGTCTTCACCAGTGATTCACACTAATGGGTTCTGAGTCAGAGGCACTAGGACCATGTGGAGCCAGAACTTTCAGGAGGCCTGGTGCCAAGGTAGGCCGATGCAGCACATGCGGCACCATGAGACTGGCTCACACCATTAACACCCTGGCACCAGCCCTCAAGTGCCTCAGTTCCTTTTTTCCTGCTGTGGTGTGTTTTCAGTTACAACTTGATCACCTATGGAAGTCAGCACTCATGTCTATATGACAGCAGTGTTCAGTTCTTTCAGGTTCTACTTTTTAAGCTTATATTTTGTTATTTTGTTTCAGTTTAGTGATATACAAAAAAGAAGATTTCTTTAGTTTCTCTCAGCCCTATCAAGTCAACAGTTGATGGCATAAATGGTGATCAGTAGAAATCCCCTCAGGGTTGTGTCTTGTCACCTCTGCCTCCAGGGGAGGTTCTATGATGGAGCAGTCCTGTGTTCAGGAGGAGACAGCCTCTCAGAAACACAAAAAGGAGCAGGCCCCTTCCGATCCTGGTTGAAGTTGCAGCCACTCAGTCTCTAGTTCTTCCTCTTTCTGTAGGAAGGAAGAAACAGTACTGCTTGAGGCCACCCTCTGTGAGATCTGCCATGAGGTCCTCAATGTACTGGAGTGGAAGGCCTTCACTGACTCCGTCAGTGTCTCTGACAGTGTCTGCACAAGGGAGGTTGAGGTCTCATGCCTGGTCCCTGCCTGTCTATTTTTGAGGATTCAGTGGGCAATTCCACCACTGAGCAAGTCTTAAGGAACAGTGGTACAGTGTGTGCTCATTTGCCTCTGGCCGTGAGACGGCCCCAAGCCCTTTGTGGGGAGTGGTCCTGGAACCACAGCTAGGGCCTTTAAGCCAGTAGAGCATTTGGCACTGTCAGTAGTCCTGGTACCCTTACCAGTGACTGTGCTGCTGCCTCCTGTCCCACTGGCCCCTCCCTATTCAGTATCACTGCTTTGGGACCAACCCCAGTACCTTTGCCAGATACTTCGTGCCAGCTGGATCACTGGTGCTGGGATCTGTGCCTGGGTTAGTGTCAGGTCTAGGCCTTTTGGGATCTGGCCCTGCATCATCCTCAATGCCAGCTTTGCTACCGCACTCAGCGCCGAGACCACCTAGCACTGTATTCTGCCCTGGTCATGCGCACCTCCAGCACTGGCACCTCATTTTTTAGGGATGGTGTTGCCCATGTTGCCTACACACTGGTCCAGATTGGGGACTCTGTGATCCACCTCCCTTCCTGATCCCCTTCTGGGTGCAATTGAGGGAGATAAATCTGACCCTGGACTCATTATTTCTAAGGGCTGCAATGGTGACTCTTTCTATAGCGTGGCCTTTTTGGACCCTGGCCCTCCTCCTGTTCCTCAGGAGGATATGTCTTTCAGGCTGACCTCTGCAATATGTACTATATGCTTGCTTTTGAGCCTTCAGCTATTGACCCTGGTAAACATCTCTGTTTAGAGTGGCTGAATGTTTTCAGCATGCCAGTCAATCTTATTGCTCCTATTCCCCTGAATTTGAAACTCTTTGGATGCAGTATGGAAAGGCCTGCTTGATTTCCTCTGTTTGCAGGCAGATACTGTAGATCATATGTACACTGTCCCTAAGGACAGACCTATTTATGCTTCTCGACTTGCTGAGAAAGACAAGGCTATTCTTCTTCAAGAGGTTACTGCTCACCCCATTAATAAGAAGTTGCTCAAGATGACACTATGGGCAAGCAGGCTTTTTGCAACTACCCTGAACATGAACTGACAGCTACCACATTTTTCTAAATGAGGCCTTTGGACTTCTTTTAACTCCCTGGCAGAATCTCTTCTGGATTCCAACACTGAACAGAAGATTCTGTAGACTGTCACTCATGGCATTGAGTCTAACAGTCACCAGCTTAAAGGCAGCTATGGATGCCTTTGACACTGCTCCTTGCATGGCTGCAGCGGCCATCTGTATTAGAAGGCACTCCTGGCTTTGAAATTCTGTTTTTCTCAGTATGTTCATCAACAGGATATGAATGTTCCATTTAGTGGCTCCTACTTGTTTGGACAGCAGGTGGAACAATTAACTGAGGCCTTTCAGAAAACTAGGATGGCCATTAAGACTCCCAGATCTCCTGCTAACCTTCAGAAGGGAAAAGGATGCAGTTTCTTTTAAAACAGACAGTCCTTTCGAGGCAAAGGTAAGGAGCTCAAAACAAATCTCAGCCTCTCCAACTGCAAAAGAAGGTGCAACTGAAGGCACAGGCCCTGAAAGCACCTAGTGTCAACTTTGAATCCTCAGCCCTGGACCTGCCTCCAGCTGCCCAGGGCATACCTCTTCTCTCCATTAGGAGGGTGTTTGACTCTGTTTTACCATTAGTGGGACTCCATCATAATGGACAAGTAGGTGCTCAGGATTATCCGAGTGGGATAATCCCTGAATTTACAGAAATCCCTCCAGATTAACTGCTCATAAGCAACCCCTTTTATCAGCTCATATGTCAGAGCTTGTAGTGAAGGAGATTGTGGACCTTCTGAGCAACAGGACAGTGGAAGTAGTGCCAGAGTCACAGCATAACACAGGCTTCTACTCCCATTACTTCTTCATAGCAAAGAAGTCAGGGGGCATCCACCCATTCTCAACCTCAGGAACTTGAACAAGTTCATAGAGTGAGAAAAGTTCAACATGATCTCTCTGGGATTACTGCTTCCCCTTCTGAAACCTGAGCATTGAGTAGCCTCCCTGGATATGCAGGATGTTTATCAGCATATCCTCATGCATCCCAGTTACCACAGAGTCCTTCAGTTCATTGTACTCAGTCAGCATTATCAGTTCAGAGTCCTGCCCTTTAGGCTATCCTCAGCACCTTGAGTCTTTACAGGTGCTTTGCTGTATGAAGCCCACCTAAAAAAACTAGGACTCCAAGTTTATCCTTACTTGGATGACTGCATGATAGCCAGTCTATCCAAGTGAGAAATGGAACAAGCAGTGCCCACTGCCTCTCAGTTCCTTTCCTCCGTGGTAGTTCTGCTGAACCTGGAGAAGTTGCAGCCCCAACCTTCTCAGCAGCTCCTGTTTATCAGAGCCTTTCTGGACACAACCAGAGCCCAGGCTTTCTTGCCAGAGGACAGGAGGAAGCGATTCTGCAGATGGTGCACTACATGATAGAGCTCAAGTCAGTACAAGTACAATCTATGCAGTGCATGTTTGATCTGATAGTCTCTTCAGTGTTCACAGTGTCCCAGGCATATCCACACATGAGAACAGCTCAGTGGGAGCTCAGTACACAGTGATGACAAGCATTACCCTCAGTCTTATCCAATCAACATGACTGAACCTCTGGATCAGTCACTTGCACGATGGACAGTGGAGAAAACCTTCTTCAGGGCTTCATGTTTTCCCAACTGGACCCTCAGAGTGATCCTCAACATGCATGTCTCCCTGTTAGGATGGGAGGCCCACCAGGGTCTCAACACACAAGGTGTATGGAGCACTTCAGAGACTCATCTTCCCATCAATGTGTTGGAAATCAGAGCAGTGTTGTACAGCCTATGGGTCCTCATGGTTCTTGTCAGCCACAAAACAGTCCTCCTCCAGATGGATGACAAGTCTGTTATATAGTATATCAACAAGCAAAGGGGAACATGTTCCTATCCCTCTGCAGAGAGGCAGTGAGGATGTGGGAATGGTGTCTGGATCGGGGATCTTGATCCAGGCAGTCTGTCTGCCAGGAGTGCAAAGTGCTTTGGCAGGCAGGCTAAACCAAACAGAAGCCAAGCATCCTGAGTGATCAGTAGCTCCAGACATCGTGAGGTGTTTGGTGATTGGGGAACTCCAGATGTGGACCTTTGCATCCCACTCAATGCCAACCTGCCTCAGTTCTGTTTCAGAAATCCAGGGCATGGTGTTTTCTGTCAGGATAAATTCAGACTGCAGTGGCAACATCTTTTTCTGTATGCATTTCCTCCAGTTCCTCTAGTACAGAGGTTATTTCTCAAACTGGAGGCACATGGGGCAGATTCTTATAGCCCTGCTGACCTCAGAGATATGAACAGACTATCAGTCAGCACAGCAAGGACTCTTCCCCTCAGGATGGACCTACCGACTCAAGGCCCTTGGTCCATCACAACCTGTTCTCCTTTCATCTTCAGGCCTGGCTGTTGAAGAAATAGAGGTGAACAGATACAAAATGTCTCAGTCGCTAAGATAGTTTTGGTTGCGTAAGCCTTCCACCAGAAAGACTTAAACAGCCAGGTGTAAAAGATTTTCAGTTTGGTGCTCCAGATTCTGTATTGACTCCTTTTGGTGTCCACCTGACAAGGTTTTGAGTATTTATTGGACCTTTCTGATGCTGGTATGTAGTACTCAACAGTTAAGGCCTATCTCTGGGATGTTTTGGCATACCATGAGCCCATCAGTACCCTCTACCTGGCTCAACTACCACTCTTTAAAAGGTTCCTTAAGCATCCTGCACAAGGCCTCCAGTCAGGAAACCTGTAGCTGCCTGGGATATCAACCTTCTGTTGGACATGCCAACAAGTAAGCCTTTTAGAGCCCCAGGCAGCTTGTGAGCTAAGTTTTAACTAAAACAAGCATTTGTCATTACCAAAAATTTGCCGTGTTAGTAAACGAACAGCATGGGATGCGCTCCATAGATAACTTTGTTTCATATTTTGACCCTAAATGTAAAGCGTAGTGTTCTTATCACCCACCTCATAGAACCCTATAGGTGAAATTTTTCAAATCTGTGGAGAACAGTATTCCATGCCGCAGCTGCAAAACACATTATGGGCAGGATGTGACAGCTGTACTGGGCATGAGATGGTGTGATAAAAGGCTATATTGAACATTTGGGTGAAAATATTGAAAATGATCAAAGTTACATGCGTGCATAGAAAGGTTTGAACAGCAGATTGTAACTCGGTCATTTTATAGTTGTTTCACCAAGTTTTCAACATGGCCTTTTGGGACCCCACCTCATGAAGAGTGCCACTGTCATTTTGTTCACTTATCCCAAAGGTAATTTCAAAAGTGACTACTGGTTCTGCACCACAGGTGCGAAAACACATTCAGGCAGGATGTGAAAATGACAGCTGTACCACTCATAAGGAGGTATGAAAAATGGCAATATTGAAAATCTGGGTGAAAATATTAAAAATTAGTGAACTTAGGGCGTGTGTAGAAACTCGCCAGCGCACATTATAGCCTGATCATTTTTGAAATCTTTCCTACAAATTTGCAACATGAGGTTCTTGGGACCCCACCTCATGAACAGTGGCACTGTCATTTTGTGTTCGTCCCGAAAGGTGATTCCATGCAGCGACAACAAAATCACCTTTTGGGACTGAGTAACTAATGACAGTGACAGTGTTCATGAGTTGGGAACCTAAGAACCCCATGTTGAATATTTGAGGCCAAAATTCTAAAAATGGTTGAGATAGCAACCTAAGTTGAAAACCCCACTGACTGCCATTATTCGCGCTTACATTTGATTCTTCAGTTTGCGGTGACTTTGAAGAATACAGATGTGCCTCGGTCCTCAGAAGATGACAGCGCCAACCTCCAGAGGTAAGCATGGGTAAGGTGGGTGCAGGGAGGTGGGTGCTCAGTGGGAGGGTGGACTGGGGAGGCGATGAGGACCATTTTCTTTTACAGGTTAAAAAAAAGAGGCGCTCGGGGCCAGTTTTCTTTATTTACAGATACAAAAAAAATTGGGACACACTGGGTGGGCTCCCAGTGTGCCACATGAGTTTGAAGGGTATATGATGCTGGCGTGGGGATTGGGCACCCTGATGACAGCATGGTGAATAACTAAGTCTAGCATAAGCAGCACCCACAACACCCAACTCCAACAACCCAAAGCCTGGTTAGCAGGAAGGAGTCAGGAGAAATTGGATGCATGTGGCTACCTTTGTACCTTCCTTGGCTTGCTGACCTGGCTTCATTCTCAAAACTTCCACGGAGTGGGGCCATTCAAATGAAAGAAAAAATTCCCAAATTCCAATTGTTACTGACTAGCGAGTCATTCTGATCTAGAGGCACCAGCGCTGGAGGCAGGACATATCAACAAGTGTTCTGGCTAGCTTGGTGCTAAGTCCTGCCTCTCGAAACAAAGAGGAGATGACAAGAGGTGTTGAGGGCTGCTGGGCTGCTGAAATTAATAGGAGTATTAACGATTATGGTGCTGGACCTCCTAGTCGATAAGTAAGGGCTTGAGGGAGGGTTGGGGCCAACGCTAACAGACAACAATGGACTGTTTTCTAATTTTCAGGTTTTAAAAAAAACAACAACTGAGGATTCTCTAGTCATGACACTGGGGACTGGGCACCCCAGTGTCACTACTGCACAAATGTGGAATCAGCTACATTCCACACATATTTGTTTCATGCCTGAACAGCGATCTGCTGTTTGGCATCTCTTTCTTTTCATGTTTTACTTTAAGCCACTTGTAGCAAGAAGTTCACAGTATGCAGGCACAGCAAATTTAAAAATAGATTTTCTAGTGTGAATCGCTCTCTGCCCACAGAGTTTGTGAAATTCATGCTTTGGTCACAGATCCTTCATATGCTGTTTTCCAGAAAGACAAGGTAGTCCTCCACATGCACTCCAAATTCTTACCTAAAAGTGGTGTTTTAGTTTCACTTAAATCAACCTCTTGCGCTGCCTACATACTTTCCTGACTTCCAGAACAAAGGGGACACACCCTTCATTCTCTGGATTGCAGGAGAGCCTGCTGCCTGGACAGAAATAAGGACTTCAGGCAATCTAAACAGCTCTTTGTCCCATTTGATCCTAATCAGAAGGGACAGCCTGTTACAATCAAGTGCATTTCTGCTTGGATTGTCAGTTGCCTACACCACTGCTTTGCTATGGCGCAGGTCAAGTTGGAAGGCCAAGTACATGCACACACCACCAGAGTGGTTGCCACATCCCTGGCAGAGATTTGCTCTTTTCCTATTGGGGATATTTGCAGAGCTGCAACTTGGAGCACAATGCACACCTTTGTCAACATTATGCCCTGGATGTCCATGCCAGGCAGCACGTCTCCTGTGGCAGAACCATCCTGAATGGACTTCTGTCCTGAGTGAGCCTTGGCTCCTACCACTGACTCCACAGAATGTGTTTTTGTCTGAGCTTGGTACTCTGACCCGTGAGTGTGAATCAGTGGTGAAGATCATTCCTGGAAGATAAGAAAATTATGTACTTACCGTCATTCTTGATCTTCTAGGAATATCTTCTCATTGATTCACACACTCCTCACCCACTGTCTTCCAGGTTTGTTCCAGTCTGTTTGTTGGTCTTCACTCCTTGTTCTTGGTTTGGGCTCTGAAGACATTGTGTTTTTGTTTGTTGACCCTTCTTACACAGATCTACAGGGGCCATCTCATACCCTAAGGTTAAATCTTAATGTAAGTATTAGGTTCTGCACCTCCTCAGTTAAAAAGGTACTGATGTGGTTGAGGGCTGGTGCCAAGGTAAACCATGCAGCGAGCCAGTCTTGCTAAACTGAGCCTATTAGGAAAAATAATTTTGCTCTCTGCTCCTTTGTTTAAGGTTTCAGGGCTGTGTATTTTAAAAAGAAACTCTGTATGTTATTTGATTAATTTAACTCAGGGCTGGCTGCAACATAAAAACTATGAAAGATGTTGTGCCTGGACCACCACAATAAAATAAAGATAAGCAGTTTCGTGGCCTTGGGCTCAGCATAAAAGGAAAATAAATTTATTGTGATAAATCATATTTTATGTGGATAATAGCTGGGTAATAACAGTGATGTTGGGAGGCGATAATTAAAACACTGGGGCACTCAAAATTTGTAGTATTAGTTCCTTTATTAAATAAAACTGAAAAACACATTAATGCATTTTCTCAGAGTGCTATAGTGAAGAAAAATGGCATACAAAAAATGGGTTTGTATACCAGTTTCTGACAGAATTCAAATCTTGGGTAATGGTAGTCCGTGTCAAATACCACATTTTTATTTCTTTTTATTATTATTGCAAAAAAGCCATACAGCATTATGTATATGAGAACAGGCAGTACTACACAGAATTTGGTACACACAAACTAAATACAGGTGAGTTCCACACAATCCTCAGTGTTACCTCTGTATAGGGGCTAACATTATAAATGGTCACACTGTATATCTTTTGCTCTAGAAACCTAATTGCAACCATGTAAAATGAATTTCTAGCTCTGTCTGGATATATTCTTATTATCTGAGAAAGAAACCTTCATAGCTGACAGTAGCAGTAACATGCGAAGATGATGTATGATGGGATTCCCCCTTGCTCCTAGTTTTGCATGCATACTAAATCTGGTGGTGAATCCCTACTTGACAAACATACAAAATTAAGAGAAAGCAGCTTGACACTGTACAGGACATCACATAAGGAATAATGTATGGTTCCCATACAGCAAGCCTGTGTGCTTCCATGAGGTGTTGAGATACTTGCATATGGACCTTGAGAGTGAAGCTCGAGAGGTCCATGCTGGTATCTCAACCCCAAGATGGAAACACAAGGCAAGATGTGTATAAGCATTATTATAGTGTATGGTTAAAAATGCAGCTGACATGCCTTTTTTTAACTGCAGTTACTGTAACACTGAGGTACAGTAATCAGAGAAGTGAAATCAGGTAGCAGGAGTCAGTGAGAGAGATCATAGCTGAAGTTAATGATAAAGCGTGCACAGTAAGGTTTTAGAATGTACACAACTTTAGAGCAGGGCACAGCAAGGTTTTGAGCTGCTTGAATTCCATGCACAATATGCCCTGACCACTAAGCAATAATCCACAACAGAATATGGTGTTATTAGGGATTAATCAACACCCTGGGTGCATTATGACACATGATGCTGCAGGCCAAGTGTCCTTACAACACCTGGGGTGTTGATTAATCTAATGACACCATACTCTGGAGTGGGTCATTGCACTTATAACATGGGTTATGTTCAAAACAAGTACAAAACAAAATAAATGGGGTTCCTCCCTGTTTAATTACCAGAAAACTGACTATATCCTGCCACCTGGAAAAATAGTCCCCAACAAATAATTCATATATGCCTGGTTTGATGCACATATAAATGTCAGAAATACAGTAGTGAGATGACTTCTGACATTTGTTGTGCATGACAACCTTTGTTGTTACACTGGCAAGGCATTGGACTTTGCAGCCCCCACATAACAGATACACAGAAAGAGAGAGACAGACAAGCAATGCTGTTTTGTACCTCTCTCTCTCGCTCTCTCTCTCTCTCTCTCTCTCAATACTGCCAATGCTGACTGCTCATACACTACACAGAGTAAGCACCAATCTTGGTGCAAACTGCTGAATCTGGGACAGAGGTATCACATGGGTGTACAGCTGCCAGTACTGCATTCGGGGGGTCCATAATAGACAAAAACTACTGATCCGCTGTCTCAGGTTGTTTCTGGTATCGCCTCTTGGTAAATCTGCTGCAGGACAGCAGATCTCCTCTCTCAATCGACACCTACTGTATGGCACTGAAACCTAATGCTGACTGTAACACATGAGAAAGAGAATGACACAGAGCACGGACCACGCTGCTGTGCTCAGGACCGCTACCTGCCACCTTGCTGTCTACCTGCACTCCTCCAGTGTCACTGTCACTGTATCTCTCTCTCTCTCTCTCTCTCTCTCTCTCTCTCCTTCTCAGGCACTGATGATGTATGGGCAGGGGCTGCCAGCAAAGCACCACAGCCTGCAAGGTAATGATGTGTGGTGGGGCTGACACTCCACACTTCAGGCTGCTACAGAACCCATTGGGGCTTTCTGACAATGAATTCTAAGGTGTTTCCTGACACTTTTCTGTACTTCTAGAGTAGTACAGGGTGTGAGCTCAGAGACAAATAGAGAAAACTGGGCAGGAGCTCAACACAAGCAGACCCTTATTGGAGTCAACCATGTCCCACTTCTTGGTGCAGTACATGGTGTGAGCTCAGAGACAAACAGACAACTGGGCAGGAGCTCAACACAAGTGGACCCTTATGGGAGGCAGCTGTGTCTCCCTACATATGTCTGTCTCTCGCTGATGTCTGTGTGTGTGTGTGTGTGTGTGTGTGTGTGTGTGTGTGTGAGTCGTCTCTCTCTCTCTCTCTCTCTCTCACTCTCTGCAGATGATTGCTCAGTGGTTTGCTTTCACATTTTGGTCTCTGAAACAGAGAGTGAGAGTCGATGTCACTTCACTGGAATCATTCTGCCGAACTGTGGATTAAATAGGCTGCTTAATCCACAGCCACCTAGAATCACTCCGCCAATAGGGTTATATATTTTGCCAAACCCATTTTATAATAGCAAAACAAAATGGTTATATTAAATGCCGCTGAAAATAGAAAATAGAGTTAAAAATCTACGTTTCGACCTTAGGTCTTCTTCAGGAAATATCTAAAGAGAAAAACAAGTTTTTTTTTCTTTTTTCTTTTTTTTTTTCTTTTTTTCTCTTTTTTTTTCTCTTTTTTCTCTTTAGATATTTCCATTTTATAATATATGATAAGATATTTTTGTCTCATCCCCAAATGCACAAGCTCCTCCACCATTACCAGCAGATGCACAGTGTTTCTTAGCATTGTTTAATAAAGATTTATCCACAAGATGAAACTCTTATCTTTTAAATGGTGGAGGCACTCCAGGAACATGGATGATGTGGCCTGTGGCCTTTGGGAAAATCTGTCATGGTTGCAGTGGCGTGTTCTGAAAGAAAGCTTTTTCTTTCCTCTGGCCATAGGAACAGGCCTCTGAAGATTTCAGTACTGAATCAGCAGCCCTTGGCATGATCATTTCCATGGTGCATCTTCTTGAATATACCCATGTCATTCTCTGTGATCATCTACTGCAACACAGCAAAGCAAGGCTGGTGGTGGTAGTATGGCTGCATTAGTGGTAGCAGCAAGAAAGATGGCAAGGAGGATGGGGAGAAGCTAGATGTGGCACCACTAGTTCATCTGAGTCAGTGCAGCAGCACCCGCAGCAGAAGCAGCAGGATGCAATACTTCCTAAAAGTGGTAAAGATGTGTCTGACAAGCATATAGACAGGTTTGGCAGCATTAGGTTGCATCACGATATGCAGCAAGGCAAGACTACTGTATCCAAAGATATAACAAGCTCTTGCCAGAGCCGATACAGCTGTGACAAGCTTCTAAAGTTTCGGAGAACGGCGTTGCCCAAGTGCCATCTCCAAGATGATTGGTGGTGACACAACTACGCATGCACCGCGTGCGCATGCGTAGTTGTAGTGAATAACATTCTGCCATTCCCAAGTTAAGTGGCACAGTTCCTGTCCCAGAATGCAGAAGTAACAGCCCAAATAGTGCGGCTGTTTCAGGCTGTTATTCCATAGCAGTCAATTGTGGCGGTGCTCCAAGCTCTGTTGGACATTTGGACGGATACTCCAAAGTCCAATGGAAGCTTACTGCATCGGCCATTTTAGCCAGTGCAAAATGACTATAGGCCCTGCCCACAGCCTTAAAAGTTTGCTCATTCCGCTGGATGCATAGAGTATATCAGACAGAAGGTGCTGTAAATACAGTATGAAGGACCAGCAAAGACAGCTTGAAAAATCTGGAAGAATGAGCATACAAAACCTCCAGGTTGTACTTCTCCTTTTCAGCTGACCTGGCTTTGTGCCAGTGCCATGCATCAGCACAACATGGCAGAACAAGACTTGGATGGTAATGATTCTGAGACAACCAAGGACATTTGGAAGTTTTCAATACTAAATGCCGTTGCCACTTGGACATTGTGGAAGAAAGCTCAGATCAACAATATATGATGCATGCTTATCCAGCAGAGCCACTAACTAGCAGAATTAGTGATCAAATCACATTTTTAGCCAAGACAGGCGAGTTATCTGGCCTGCACCGACTGAAGTGGCTTTGTATTTTCATGGCTGCCTCCAACATCAGTTGCTTCAGAAAGACATTTCAGTATAACTAGGGATATTTCTTCACCACATCACTAAAGGCTAGATCCTGAGAATCTTGATTTCTTAGCCTTTCTCAGACTCCACTTACAAGGGATCAGATTTATTATTCACATATAGTGGTAGTGGCAAAAAATAATCAAGAAGGGGTACTTAAAGCTGCTGCATAGTACAAGCGACATCTGGTTTTCTCACCACTATCCCTACACCCCCTATGGCACTGGCAGTCTCCTTGACTTCACTCACTAACTCTGACACCACAGTCCAGCCTATTGCCCTAGCAGTAGTGGTATAACTCTTCCTCCTAATGACAGTACAACTTACACATTGTCATCACCAGCAACCTCACTATGATCAGGTGTGTCACTGAACACACAGAATCAATATCGGTTAAATAGGATCCATCACCTGATCCCACCCACCATGAATCATTCTGTAGTGAATTATTGACCACAATAGAGCCTGAAGAACAGTGACACCAGGCTGGTCAGGTTACTTATTCTGTCACCATCCCATTGGGTGGATGGTGACAGAATGAATGACCTGACCAGCTACGACAGGCTTGCACAGTTCTGCAGTCTGGAACTGTAGTCGATGGTTCACTACAGCTTTTGCTGCCAACAGGCAGAAGTTTGTGTTCAATCTAAGTTCAAGTAATGTGTATATAGATATGTATAATCTCCTGCCTGGGGTAGGGTTTAAGATGATATCAGTTCATTTTCAAAGAGGGATCCAAAATTAGAATTTACTTCACTTCCTGGGTCTGAGGTGACCTCCCTGGATTCAAACTCTCTTCTGTCCAGTGCAGGGCTGCAGATAGGTTGGGTTAGCAAACACACAGTCCCCAACAATAACAGAATGCTCATAACTTGATTTAAAGTCCAACCACTGATATAGTAAAGTAATGTTCATAAGTTATTATTACTGTAGGTACTAATCAGAGCACAATGGCTCCAAGAAATTAAAGTCCATCGCTAAATCCATATTCACAGTGTAATTTCTTGAGGGCTGCTACTTACATATATCACAGTTCAAGCAGTCTCAGGCCTGTGCACAGCTTGAGGCACATTTAACTCCTTTTTTCCATCATTAACTCCTGAGCTGCCCCCTCATTGACCCCTCAACCCCATCACCTGGCTTCTCCAGGACTTTCTTTCCTGCCATTGTCTGCTGCCATAGGACTGTGGGGGCTGTCTAGTCACTGGTGTGGGGCCTGAAAGGGGTTGTTTGTCATCCTACAGCTAGAATGTTTTCCACCAGTTTTTCCCTGGACCCACAGGATGTACAATGAGTGCAATGTACGAGCTCCACCTTCTTGGAGACACCTCAGCACTCTGAACATGGATCCCTTCCCTCTCCTGCTGACGCTACATGTGCTTCCACCCAGGTGCTGCTGAGTGGCAGTCAGACAGTGAGCCACAGTAACCCCGCCAAAGTAGGACAGCAGTCCCACAGATGTTCAATCCTTTCTCTCAGCCAGCCTCAAAACAACTTGCATCTGTTTCCGAATCCAGGTTGCGAATGGCAGGAGATGAGATGCATAGTGCCTCAGCCCTCCACACCACTGGGCCACCCCTGAAATCTACTTTAAGTTAATAGTAGCAGTGGGTTTATACCCAAATTACTAGACAGGACCCAGCTTGAGGTATACTTAAACAGAATCTATTTGTCCAGGATTTAGACAGCACCAGCAGTGAAATATGGATGTAGCTATAGGGCATTTTACTCTGACATTTACCCAGGAATTCCATCATTCCAACTTTCCCTAGATCAGGTACCATCCTTGCTGCCTTTCCCCCAAGGGAAGGTACATAGCTGCTAGTTTCCATATGTCCACTACTAAAAAACATAAAACTTGAATTATGGAAATAATCTATATCAACTAGTATGTTAAAGGTCGGTATGGAAAAGAATCTGGTTGGGATGGTATCTTAGATTTCTTTTGTCACAGTTAAGCAGAGGGTCCAAAAGCATTTGCTAAGTCTAGTTAAAATTCTATTTAGAGTAGCTAGGATGCCTTATGATTGTCATAGAGGTTTTAAGCAATATGGACCTGTTTTAGTGGCCTGCCTGCTTGTCTGTGATGATATCCATCCAAGTCCAGACCTGAAATGATGCAAACACTCAGCTCTACTGCTGAACTTCTCAGGTGAGAAAACTTAGCATAGTGTGCTTCAATACAAAGTGGCTATACCAAAAGCGGTGAATTAAAAGAGGCGACAGCAATTTGGGCTACTGTGACCCAAGAACCCTGGGGCCATATGGGCCTCATTTATGTGATGGTGGCAGCAGCTCCGAGGATGCTTATATATGAGGGGGGTACAGGGCAAAGTCCCCCCAATGCGATGGAGCAGGGGCAAAGACCCCCTGCAAAACACTGTTTCTATGTGTCTGTTGCGTGTTTCTTTGTTTTCCACCATGTGTAGTCCTTCTGATTGGTCGCCTTATGGTCCATCACCCAAATTACTGTCACCCTTTTGGCTGTCACCATTGTGCATTTGCCCTTATGACATAATACCCTTTATCTCGACTCCTTTGCTTGGATTGCAGAGAAAATTTGACAAATTCTCCTATCTGTGTGATGAAAATATCTTTAGGTCAGTATTCAAAACCTCAATTGGTAGTCTTTGGTGCTACAAGGAGAAATTGATATTATTTGTACTACAAAATGAACCCTCAGTTACAGCAAATTACTATAATTACTTGAGGGTACAGTTTACAAGCACATTTATGTAGACTATGCACATGAATACATTAAACAAAATGATCTACCTGTATAGTAGGAATTAAATGGTAGATCCGTGAGAGAAAGGTGTTTAACAGTTATTGGTGCTGAAATAAACACTGCTGTTCTCTGTGCCTTAGACATTTGGGGCCTCAGAGGCCTTGCCCATCCCCACTGGAGATAATCATGAATAAAATTTATCAATATAGGAGCTCTAACTGTGTACCAGCTCACATACTAAGATGTGAACTTAATGGAAAATTTAATACACGCTCCAACAAAACAATATCTGGAGAACTTCAGCCTACTTAACCCACTCCAATCAGGGTTCAGGCAGAATCACAGTACAGTCTCAGCCCTGGCAAAGGTAACTAATTACTGGTTATTTGCCATTGACAAGAAACCATTTTCCTTAACTTAAGCAAGACTTTGACACAGTGGACCATACCCTCTTTCTGCACTGCCTAACATCCCTGGGATTTCATGACACTATAGTAAGATGGTTCTCTAGTTACCTCTCAAATAGGCTGCAAAGAATCAAGGCTGATGGATCCATGTCGGACACGGTGTCCATCACAGTGGAGTCCCTCAGGGATCCATTCTAGGGCCCCTCCTCTTCACTATTTATGTCAACTCATTGGACAAAACATTCAACAATCCAAGCTGCACTTTTTGCTGATGACACAAACCTCTGCATCTCTAGGCCTTCATTTGCGAAGCTTGTGCTGAGTTACAATCTGATTTCAATCAGCTACAGTTCAACCTGGCCTGTTCAAAACTCCTCCTAAATGCAAAGAAGACAAAGGTGATTTTTTTTTTTCAAACCATATGCCCTACTCTCAATACTCAGAGTACCTCACTGCCCATCTCTACTATATTCGGGACACCCCTAAGGTTGTGGATCAATTCAAGTATCTTGGAATATGGCTAGACAGTAAAGTAACTTTTAATGCCCATATCAACTGCCTTGTCAATAAGCTAAAAGCCAAGCTGTGGTTCTTCTTCAGGAACAGATCCCTATTTACTCGACTGCAGAAGAAGACTGGTTCAGGCCACATTCCTACCACTCCTTGACTATGGGGATATCATTTACAATTGCAGCGCGTCACTCACACTCTCAAACTTGATGTGCTGTACCATCGTGCATTACATTTCATACTAAATGCTCCGACCAGGACACACCATTTTACCCTCTACTTTTCTTTGAACTGGACCTCCTATCAACCAGGCGTATGTTCCATATTGGGAAGTGGACTCTAAAACTGCTGACTGGCAAGTTACCTCAGTACATAAGCTCCTAGTGCACAAGTCTCACAATGTGTATGCACTGTGCACCTCAGACACTATGCTCCTAGACATTCCCAGGACACGTACTAATTAGGGCAGAGGTGCCATTAGTTTAGTCCTCCCATCTATATGGAACCAGCTGCAAAAACAAAAACATGAAGCTAACTGAGATAGTCACATTAAATTGCTTCAAGTCCCTAGCCAAGAAAGCATTTGAAGTGGTCTGTCACTGCTCTTCACACTAAGCTAATATATGAATCCTCACCATCCCTTCTGCTTGTCACCTATACCTTTCTGCCCACCAATCACCCATCCTATCCTCTCACCCATCTGCACCAACCCCTTTATCCATTCTGCCTCCTAGCACTTCTTCCTTCCTCCACCTCCCTTTCTCTCTGCCCCTCCTCCTCTGCCCCTATATTCCTACCCCAGCCCCTACCCATTCTACCTCCTAGCACTTCTTCCCTTCCTCCACCTCCCTGTCTCCCTACCTCCTCCTCCTTACCCCAGTCACCTCGCTCCCTAAACCCTCCCTGTACCCCATCTCTGTCACAATATTCCTGTCCTGCTGAAACTATCACCCTTCCCACTTCCCTGTCTCCCTATCCCCTCCTACCCCTACCCCAGTCACCACCCTCCCTAGACCCTCCCTGTACCCCATCTCAGTGTACAATATTCCTGTCCTTCTAGAACTTGCTTACTCTCTGCGATGTCATCTACAGCCCCATGTTTTCGCTTTTTTCCCTTTTCCTTCTGCCCCAGTGAAGACTTGTCTCACTCTATGTGTATCATCTATGTGCACATTAGTGCAGTTAGTTTTTTGTATGTAGGGTATCAGTTATTTGCAACAATCCAAGTTGTACCTTATCATTGCTATTGCTGTTTACTCATGCTATCCAACTCTGTTTTGTATAAGATCATGAATGTCATTGTATTGTTTGAAATCTCCAGGACCTCCTTGTGAGTGAGCTTGCTCAATGGAGTAATTCCTGTAATAGTAAACTTGAACTTGAACTTTCCCTAAATTCCTTGGACTGTCTAGCTTTGTCTAGAATCTCAATTTTATTATGGATTACAAGCGTCAAATGAAGCCATATTTACCAGACTTTGTTGGGAAGGCAAATTATTATTCAGAAGAAGCTTTAAAGGAGATAGGAAATGATTTTACATATTAACTGCCCTTCCATCTTCCTTTCCATACCAGTTATGTATTCTGATATGGTTTGATGATTTTTGATAAATATATAATATAGCTTTGGGGTGTCCTTAGATCTACATAGAGTTCCCTCTCCTCACCAGCTACTGATCTTGATTTTCATAATTCTAAGACATTCTATGACATCAGAAACTCCCATTCCATGCTGTTCATCTAAATGGCCTGGAAAGATGTTTGTGATGTCATAGAATGTTCAGGCAGTATGAAAAGAGGGAGAGCAGCAACTGCTGAGGAGAGAGGGATTCAGGGTCCTAAAAAGGCAACAAAATTAGATTATTAATTTAACAGAAAAGGTCAAAAACATATCAGAATACTGGAGTAACCAATGAAGAACAACTAGAGGGCTTCTAGAGGTGTGAAAACTGTTCCTAGCACCTTTAAAATTCCATTAAAAATAATATTTCCAATAGGACGGGGCCACATCCTAACAGACATGTATAGAATTCCTAGATGGCAGTTTCTTATAACTATCAAACACAGATGCAAGCATCTCTCAGCACAAAGAGATGCAGAAAAAATACATTCTTCTAAACTTCATGTCACCTGTAAGGCCTCTAAGAAGTTATTTATCAGAGAAGGAGATCTTGTAAAGCTCTTAGGAACTCTCTTCAGTTGCTCACAAAAGTTAGGTTAGAATTGTATAAGATTAACCAGCTTTTATACAAGCAGAGAAGAGATAATGTCCTGTCTCCATTTTGTAAATGTGGCTCTGGTGAAACTGATGATTTGGAACATGTAGTGCTGTTTTGCCCTTCTTATGATGCCCAAAGAAAGAAATATGTACAAAGTTTTATAGAAAAAAAAGTGGCTCTCCTCAAAAGACATGGGCCTTATTTGCATCTCAAATTTAGAGTATGTGGGACTTTGTATACATTTCTTAAATCATAAACTTGTTCAGAATTACTTACATAAATGTCCACTTTGATGTGTGTAAACAATGAATAATTGAAATATTAAGAGCAGCTGGCGCTTTGGAAAAACTTTGGAAAACATACTATTTAGACACAATTCAACTTGTATTTCATATACATGTGTGTATATATATATATATATATATATATATTATAGGTTTCTCCCTAAATTACTTATTAGTGAAGAGATTTCAACAAAAACAAGTTTTATCCCCAGAATTATCTGCCTCTGTAGCTTATTCCTACTTGAAATTATAATGCTTTGTTGTGACATCGTAGTCTGTTGTCATGGGAATTACTATGATGTAACAAGCAGAGTATTATGACATCAGAGTTGGGAAGATACACAGTAAAAGGAGCTGACAAACCCTAAAGGAACAGCTCTCCTGTTTTCATGCTTATGATCTCAGTAATAAATGATGGGGATTGAAATATAGAGCTAATGAGAAATACAAGCTGCTTTGTGTCTAAATGTTATGTTTTTCAAAGTTCTTCTCGAGGCGCCGGTGGCTCTTTTTAACATTTTTATTTTTGATATCTGGAATTATGGTCCATAGGAAAGATTGATCCATTATATATCATGGTGAATCTTGTTTGTTAGAATAATTTACCATGATATAGGTATTTTCCTAATTACCTAGTGTCAGAAAAGACTCTGTAAATAACTTTTTAGTCTTATGAGACACTAGTTTCCAATTTACAAAAAGGGAACTATAGACTGATTATACCATTTAGGGTGCATAGGTAGCCAGACCCAAACCTTTCAGCATCTGATTAACATTCTAAATATTTTAGAATTTTCTAAAGTTTTGCAGAGTCTTCCTTCCTGTCAACCAGTATGGTAAAACTTGGTGTTGTATTAAAAGGTACACTCATCACCCCATCCAGGTTCATAAAAGAAATGAACCCTCTTGTTGTCTCTTTGAGGGTTCTCATACGTAAGGACTGATCTCCTATTTAAAAATTATGATGTCTAAAAATTTATTTTTACATGCGTGTTATTGTCATACTTTTATTACTGTAATTAATATTTTCTCTTCATTGTATGTATTTTTGTATTTTAAATTTGTAAAGACTCTAAAGTTGAACACATAAACAGAATTGAATTTAAAAATCACCAGTTTGTGACTGTTGGAGGGAGTTCAACATTTCATGCTACAATCAAATTCATGCTTCTATGTTTCAGTACTAATGAAAGTACTTAAGTCTGTGGATCAGTTTTCAGCCATGTTTTAAAGCCTTTGATATGATTAATCATGATGTTTAATGAACTGTACTCAGTGAATAAAATTGCAGGTTATTTTTCCAAATGGGATATTATCAGTGGTGAAGTCCCTAGGGCATCAGGTTAGGATAACGTTTATTCTAAATTCTGGTTAGTGATTTGAATGTGGGTTGTAAACATAACAGTGATAGCGTCATCATATTTAGTAAGGTAATTCCTGAGCAATGTAATGGCTGTATGCAATATTTTTGACTACTAGCTTGGTTTGGACTATAATAAATGAATGAATGCAGATCAGTCCTATTGAAATTAAAGGGAAATTTTGTTTTTGCAAATTAGCATGTCACATTAAATGTCTTCTGGTAATACCAGAAAAGTCACTTCATGATCCACAAGCATTTCCCAGACCATCTTGATAAATTTGTAAAAGAAACAGTCTCACCAGTTCTTGTAGTTGGGTGGTCCAGGGTCCCTCTAGCTCAGTAAAGTACTTGACTTTGAGCTGCATCTTCCTAGAACTCCAGGCAATGACTACAAATTCCATCAGGGTCCTCCAATGTCATCAGGATGGGTGTAAGAAAAGATGACATCATGGCTGGAAGATTTTGTCTTCCAGGAGATGTCACACTGGTGGGCAGAGGTTATTCTGATGGTAGTACACAGTCCTCTCCGGGAACTATGCCATCCGTCAGGAACACTGTTCCTTGGTTGTAACCCCAGCCAGACATGGGCAACCTAGCCCGGTACATGGTGGGAGGTAGCTGGTCTCCACACCACACCCACACTTAGGTTATATGTGCAGCACCTGGGACCCCTTGGTGTCTGACTGCTGTCAACAGTGTTTGAGGCAGCTCAATTATGGTGAAAAAAGGGGCGTGATTACATTTTGCATCAGACAGGCAGGTAAGATTTTTTGCACCTTCCTCTGTACTCCCTGACCTACTGCTCCTCTGGCTTCTCAATGTCCTTCTGCCTACCAGTATCACCCTTCACTGCTCCTTCCTGCCACCTGGCTCCCAGGCTGTCCCCATGTTCTCAGAGGGTCTGGCTTATCCCTGCTGGGGGCCCTGGGGAGAGGAGGTAGTACCATTCCTGGGGTTCTGTGATGTATGCAGGGCTGGGTGGAGCAGGAGTGGTGCACTAGGAGACTGTGGCATGGGGGGACAAGGCAGTCTTCATCCAGTAGGCCAAAATGGGTGCTAGTTTTATACTCTGGGCCTTGCCCACAGCCAGTTTCATGCACTGCAGTGACATTCTGGAGGTGGAAGCAGCTGACATATTGTCACTCATGGGAAAGGCTCCACACACTACCAGGTGTCACTCTCTGAGTGATGCTCTGTAGTCTCCTCCTCTGAGGAGGGGCGTTCATGCACAGGTAAGATTTTAATGTATGTGGGGTGTGTTATTTCAGGCATAATGTCATTTTCTTTCTCCTTACTGCTGTACAGCTCAAAGAATGGAGTTAGCTCAGTCTGTTTCTCCAGTAGTTCAGAAGAACAGAGTAAATCGGAGTTGTACTTGTCCATTATAGTGCTTTTCTAGAGCACCTCTGAACCCATCTGTCCTGTTAGTACTATACGCCCCAGCCTACTTAGAATTGATTTGTTGTAGTCTGCACGCCACGCACAGTACCTTGTGTGCACCATAGGGACACTAAACAGTTTTTGTATTTTGTTTTGTTTTGTTTTTGCTTGCTGTTTTGCTCTTCTGTATCTCACCTGTTTTGGTCACTGCAATGCCTTGCTGTATACTCCATTGTATCTCACCTGTATTGTTCTCCAATGTCTTGCCACACAAATATGTTTGTCCCCTTCCTGTGACGAGGTACCTTTGTAAATGAGTCTCTGGCTCAAAGGTTTGTAAATCCAATCTATGAATTAAATAAGTAAATAAAATAAAAATAAATAAATGGGTTTTCTAGAGCAGCATCTCATGCTGTTGCCTCTAGTGGATGCAAGGGTTAAACAGCAGCAGTATCTTGGGGGATGAATGTGTTCTCCGCATTTATCCTCTGGTCTCCCATCATGCCTTCCATCACCTGAAAACTCTAGAGGAAAGTTGAGTGAGAAGAGCAGCAGTGGGCGCCACTGGGCCTCAACCTGCTCTGCAATTCCTGTATTATGGTCCGTGCTGCTGCCAGTTCTGAGTGGAGTACCACAAGCATCTGGCTGACCAAGCAGTCCCCACACCTCCACAGTAGTGTTTCCCAGAAGAATGAGACTCCACAGGTCTTGCAGCTAACACTCAATACTAAGGCCTCCTCCCTGCTTGCTACCCATGGCTACTCTTAGTCCCTCTATGAGTTTTGAACAGCCTTCGGTTTAGAACTACGTGCTACAGTACCCCAGATATGGTTATACTAGGCTATCCGAATACTAACTTCAGTTCTGTGCACGAATCCCTAAAACAATCTACCTTAACCAATTTTTAACTGGGCCCTTCACTAACAGTGTCCTGCAGATACTTCTCTGTAATGCTCCCTGGATTAATAGTCTTACAGTGTGTCATCCAAGACAGGATTTCCTTAAGTTTTCCTACTTACCTAGGAACAGACTTAAATGTAAACCAGCTTACAGCATTGCATATACTACAGTATACAGATATAATTGCACACAACTCAATTAGAATACCTTCAGCTGGTGAACCAGATGTTTCCAACCTTGGATCAGATGATGAAATGAGCAGAGTATCCCTTGGACATGTGAACTACCCTGTAGATGCTGTCCTCCTGCTCTCTGGTCTTCATGTTCTGGACCCCCTTAGTGGTACTGGTCTTTTACAGCAGTAAGCATCTGCCTAGCCCAAACCAGCTTCAGATGGAACTTAATCTCAGGCTATGTTATGTCCATTTGACTCAATTTCCCCAAAACTTCTTGGGGCCTTAAATTTAAAAGAATCACTTGACCCCAAGATTAAATAATAACCCCTTTTACCCCTAAATGAAAATACTTTTTAGCTACTAAGGACTGTTATCCTCACACTTCCCATTGCTAGCTCAGGTTCAGCTATCCAGCCTCAAAAAATAATCTGTCTCTCCACAGATTATACACTTTCAGTTCCTAGAAGTAGTTTGAGTTACTAACAATATTTTCCTTGCAGAAAATCCTAAAGCATGGGGTCTGTCCTCCACCAGGGTCCTCCCATGTGGTGCACTAGAATAAATTAATAATATATAAATTAAAATAAAAATAAAATTGACAGGTTCTGAAAACAACACAGCTTCTTCATCCTCCTCCTCCTCCATCATTAATAACATTTTCTTGACACAAAAATAATAAACACACTAATAAAAAGTAATACAAATTATCATATTACTATCATGTTATTGTTCTAGTACTGTTTATTATAAAGTCACAGTCACATATTGCATCCTCTGATGATTTTAGTTTAAACTATGACAAAGAAAGAATGTGCATCGACAGCCACCTAACCATACTACACCTCCTGTTCTGCTGTCTCCCATAGTGCCAGTGCCAGTGCCAGTGTCAGTGCCAGTGCATGAACAAGAGGATGCTGAAGGTTTGGGTAGTGATGTCCCTGTGACAACCAAGGACATTTGGGAATTTCTGGATACTGAATATTGGTACTACTTAGGCATTAGAAACATAGACTTTGTCAGCCAAAAGGACTGCTTTTTGGCCAAACCAGTCTGCCCATATGAACCCTGCCTAGTCTGTCACTGGAGGAAGACTCAGACTTGTTATCTGAGCATATGATGTAGGTTTATCTAGCAGAATAATGATCCAATCAAATTCTGACAAGACAGGCAAGCCATTTGGCATGAACTGGCTAAACTGGCTTGTAGTTTCTTGGATGCCCTCCAACACTGGTCTCTTCAGAAAGATGTTTCATTAGAGCTTGGGTTAGCACGTCACCACATCCCTTAAGGTTAGAGCCAGAGAATTTCAGATTCTTAACCTTTCTCAAACTCAATTTACCATGAATAAACTTTAACTATCCCAAAATTATTTACATATCCACCAAGTGACAGCTATTACTGTTCCCACTCCTATACACCCTGAAGGCAAGTCTCCCTGGACTCTTCCACTGACACTTGCTGGCTCTACAGTCTGGCTCACAAATCCCAGCAGCAGCAGTGGAATTCCTCCTCCTCCTCCACGTGACGATAACGCTACAAGAACATTTACACTGTCATCACAAAGAAGCTCAGTATGATTAGGTGTGTCACTGAACACACAGAGATGATATCAGTTTAAAAGGTCCCTTCACCCTATCCACTATAAGTAGTATGGTGCGAGAATGAGTGACCTGTCAGGTCAGGCATAAGCACACACATTTCTCCAGTCTGACCTCAAGTAGTAAATGAACAACTACAGCTTTTGCTGCCAGTGGCCAGTTTCTATGTTCAGATTCAATTCAATGAATGTAAAAAAAGAAAAAATATAAATCAAACAAAATGAATACCCATCCATAGATGGAAAATACTGTGAAGGGTAACATAATGAATCAGATTTAATGTCTTTTCTTTACTGTGGATTTTTGTATGTTTTGATGCATAATATTTTTGGGGATATTATCTGAAAATCAATGGCATCAGAGAGGATATAGCAGTTGGCATGGAGGTAAAGCAGAGACTACAGAGGAATATACACCTTGAGGTCAGCAATGATTAGTAACTATTACTGTAGCTCATTCTTGGCCATGGTATGGATTTTGAAAATTTGTCACACCACCACAGGAGATGTATAACAATAGCACCTGCCACATGTAAGCTATAATAATTGTTTATTGCTAACCTCAAGCCTTTTTCCCCCTGTTTGTAAGCTGCTTCATCCCATGCCAGTTTATCTTTGGGAGCCAATGTTGTTTAGCCAAATGTTTAAAGATGAATCAGATTTATGGGCCCCAACTCAAGTCCAATCTAAGTAGTTACTGATGGCACTAGGTCAGAAGCATGACAACAAAACTGCGCCATCCTGAACAGCACAGGATAAGCAGCGTTGATTTCCACAGTGGCAGTGCACAATGCCACTCAACAAAACAGCACCAATGGTAGCAGTCAGAAGAAAGCACACCAACAGCCGCTACCAAACAAAGAAGAGCTTATGCACTGTATTTTTCTGGGAGGGCTATGCCCAACACACCCCATTGTCAAAATAACCAGCTCTGAGGGGAACGCAGACCCTGGAGTAAAGGGGAAACATGATGGTGGGTGGAAGTTCAGACCCAACACAAACCGAAAAACTAACTTTGTGCGGGGGAAATTATCGTGTGCGGAAACAAAACCCTGGTCTCATGTGGTGCATATGCTTGCCGAGCTGCTGGTGCCTTAGACCTCTGCACCATGGGAGCAGCTTGGCCAGCCTGCATAGTTTCCATATACTTCTGTCTTCCCTTCCTTCCCTTCACAGCCACAGTGGTAGCGGTTAGTACCTTTCACCATTCTAACCCCATCGCTGTTAAGGTACATGCACTTTATATCACGCTGTTCTAGCAGGCGTGGTTATTGTTGTGCTGTTATAACCTGGTACAGTCACTGACTCACTATCTCACCATTAATTCTGACCTTACAAATGAAGACAAACAGCATATTCTGGATCGGGCATGTGTGTGTCTGTGTATCCAGTTTACCATACATTTTCCAATGTAAGCCTTTCAAAATAGCTGTTTATGGAGCTGTAACTTATTTTATTTTTTAGTGCTCTGGTTAGACAGTGCTGCAAAGCTCCACTGTGATGTCAACAGACACTGTTTCAGCTTCTCTCCTATTGGATAAATGCAGTATTATGACATACAGGATCTAACTTACAGTATAATATTTTGTTTGTGACATATCTGCTATCAAGACGAACATTTTATCTTGGTGATAGATATGCCGTCAATAAAGTAACATCATTTATTTAGCAAAATTTATTCTCACTGGTGTGGTGTGTTACAGCACAAATATATATCTTTGTACTCAGATACCGATCATATCTCATATTTCTCTTCTTCCAGAGTAGTAGCCAAAGTGCCAGAATCTAATAAAATTCACTCATACCTGTTATTATTCAAAACTTTTAGTATAGACTTAGCAGGAAAGTCCATATAAACAGATTCTGCCACTGCTTACTAAACCTTAATGTATGATGTCCCATATCCTCTGAGGTGTAACTAGCATGTTGAAAGTAGGGATGTGTGAAAAAAATTTCTGTGGGTGGAATTCAAGCGAAGTCTGATTTTCACTTCCACAGAAGTTTGGAAATTCCACCGCTGTCACTGCCTAACCCAGTTGCCCAACCTGCCCTGAAATCCCAGTACCACTGAGTTGCGATCCTCCTCCTACCCCATCCTGCCCAGTGACAAATGCCCTGGTGGCTAGTGGTCCCTCCCCTCCATCTCACCACCAAAACTAAATTGTCCACAGAATTCTAGTAACAAGTCCAACCCCCCCCATCTCCATCTGACCCATACTTTAAAAACAAAATTCCTGGTGGTGTAATGGTTCCCACAGCCTCCCAATCCCCAGTCCCCAGTCACATTATTTCCGTAGTGGACTAGTGCCCTCCAACCCGCCTTCCCAGCAGGTGTCCCACCACTCAGCTCCCACCTCATCCCATACCCTAGCATTTCTGACCGACACAAAGCCTCCTCCACCATGGCTGGCCCACCCATTGAGCTGTCACCGAATGTGCTGTGGTGAGAGAGGAGGGTTGTGCCAGTCCGCCTGCTGGGGTTCGGGATGGAGGTTGGAACTGTGTGGAGGACACCTGTGGCAGTGGGGGGGTGGGGGCAATTAGACCACCAAGGAAATAATGGGACCGGATCAGGGATGGTGAGGTTGTTGGAAACCACTAGACCACCAGAGAATTTTTTAAAAATACAGGTCAGACAGAGATGGGGATGGGGTGGGTTGACTTACTAAAATTCTGGTGGACAATTTTAGCTTTGGCTGGTGAGGTGGAGGGAGAGACCACTAGCCACCAGGGATAGGCTAATGTACTTGTGGAGTGGGTGGGGAAGGGCCACCAGCCACTAGGGCTTAGGATGTGCAGCGTAAAATGTAGTTTTCTGCCCCTAGGATTATACTGGGCAAAGATTTGCCCATAACTTTCACGGAAGTCTTCCACTCCACCGTGAGCGGAAGTTCGAAACTTCCATGAAAGTTCATTGATTTCATGGAAGTCCCATGGAGGAGAGAACTGCACTTTTGCCCATCCATAGTCAAAAGTGCACTCAGCCCGGACTACTTCAGATGCTTTCTTCAGAAATGTTTAACATACTTGCCTGTATTTTCCCAAGGCTTTTCCATTTATTTTTTTATTTGGCTCTATTACAGTCACCAGAGAACTGCTATTTATCTTTATAAAGCACCAAGGACTTTGTGGGATGCAAGATTGGTGAGAATGTGCAAGTTTCTTTCTGTTAACACCTGAAATATAGCAAACACATTTTTCTGCATTGTTGGTGAATTTAAAAGTTTTATTGCTGTACTCAGTTGGGGATAAGGGGTTATTACTTATTTACACCAGATAGCCAAACAGACATGCAGCATCACCTGTCAGTGTTCAGTGTTGTACCAGTGAAATGTAATAACAGGAATGGGGTGGGTTTTATTTGTTATTTTATTTAGTTTGCTTTTGTTGACCAGTAAACAGGGCTCGGCAGTCTTTTCCTATTTTTAAGCTTGATCTTAGTGTGGAAGCAGATGCAGTTCAACTGCAGTTGAAGCAGGTTAAGCAGTTGGTGGGCTAGTTAATGGGGGAGGGATTTGGCATGGACATGGTGACATTCCCCGTGCTTAAGTCCACTCAGCTGTGAAATCTGATAGGCGAAAAACCCCTCCAGAAACAACGCCTTGCATCTCAGCTAGACTTTGTTTTCCTGAGTAAAGAAACTCTAGAGCATTGCAAAATGTAGAAAGTCACCAGCAGAATCACTGTAAGGTACAATTTGCTTCCAAAATGCATTATTGAATTTTCCAATTAATTCTGCAGAATTTAAAAATATTTTAATTTAAACCATGGATTAGGTTTCTATGTATTATGCAAACTGTGGATGTGATTTTATATAAACAGTAACTTACTAACATACGGTTTCAATTTTGGTATCAGAATTTTGGATTTCTGTTTTGGAGAAATTATATGAAATTAGTGGACATTTTATGAAATACTATATAATTCTATTATTTTGGAAATTGAAAATTCCATACTGCACTAATACACTGTAAAAAAGTTTTAAAAGTTTGCAAAATAACTGTAATTTAGTTTATTAGTAGTACTAAGGTGCTTCTGCACATCTAACTCCAGCATTTCCCTTAAAACCAAAGTGTACAGGCTGTGAGGTTGCAAACTACAGTGTTACAGGGTCATCACCACCTGTTAGGGTCATGCAATTGTATTAACAGCACAGTACCCCTCATGCACACTCACCACATCAGACATAGTTAGAGTTAGTAGTGTAGGTAGGATAATAATGCTATTAAGCCAGAACCTTTTGGTGTCTCTTTGCCACTCTCCCAATTGTAGACATGCCCATATTTGTTTCCTAGACCCTTTATGCATCTGATATTGTACTTCAGAACTGCGGCAAGAGCAAAGAATACATCAGTATACAGTAATGCATTTTGCATCATGTTTACTTCAAGCAAAGCACAGCATTTATATTATAAAGACAAGTAGGATATATATCAGACAGTAGGAGTAGTTGTAATAAGTGGGCAGAGCCCAGAATGCCATCTCCCTCTCTTATCAAGTTGTAAGTCATATAGCTTACATGGCATATGCATTCCTACACCCATGCTTACCACAAGGTGGGGCTGGATTATAGCAGGAAGCAAGAGCATGATATTCAAGCAGAATCTAAAAGTCTGAAAGCAAACTTAAACCATGGATTAGTAATCTACTTTTTTCCACAAACCTCAGAAAACTAATCCACACCTTGAATATTCCATGGAAATCCAGTCTATGGTTTAAATGAAAGACTTTGCAAATCTGCAGAAGTAACTGCATCATCAAGGTTATAGAAGGAGGGAAGGGTGAGAGTCTGGGCAGCCTCTGCCTGGTGGCAAAGGTCATACGGACCATTTTCTGGCATTGAAGGACAGTTGATTAGCCTGGAACCAGCACTATTTATTGAAGAAGTCTGACTGAAGCCAGGCAGATAGGTCAGGGAAGAGGTGCCAAAGATGAAGGGCACAGTATCATCAGCGTACATGTAGATAACTGAGGAGATAAAGGTACTAAGAGGTCATTTAGGAAACCAGAGAACAGGACTGGGCCAAGGAAAGAGCTTATGGGGAATGCCTGAGCAGACAGGGAGAGAAGGAAGAATGCACCTCTGATGTGGCTGCTTGGGACTTGCTCCTTGATGTGTAAGTGGAACCAACTGACTGAAAGGTCAGAGAGTCACACTTTTAAACTTGTCCAGGAGAAGGGATGTGCAACAGTGTCAAAACCTTGCCAGGATGACAAAGACTGGGGGTGGGGTAATCAGGCCTCCATCCATTCTGGATAGGATAGAGTCAGTGAGCAGGAGATAGGGGTGGGATGTCTGGAAGCCAAATTGCAAGGGAATAACAAGGATAAGGGTCAAGAAAGGAGAGAGTTGAGAGAGGACAAGGTGTTCTTGGTGCTCACCACCCTCACTCCAAGAGACCTCCTTGAGTCCCAACCTGCCAATGTGTGCACACTGTCACTCTACAAAAAAGTTGGCCACTTACCACAGTGGTCATTAGCCACTGAGTAGTCTTCTCTACCTTGCTATCCAACTTAAGCTGTGGTTAGCCCTTAGCCCCCACTAAATCTTTTAGAACAGGTAGAACTGCATGGTATTATACTGATACCCCGACCCAGCCATTCATGTCTCGTCATCCTCTCCAAGAGTCTGCTGGTCACTTCCTTCCTCCCATTGCTAAAATGAACTGTGTAGTAGTATGTACTGTGCTCAGCTAAACTGACCCTAGTGACCTGGAAAAATGAAAAGCTGAGAATGGGAGCTGGCCTAACTGCACACCATCCTGAGTTTTTTAGCCCCTTTTCCAGACATTGCTCCTAATTCCTAGCCACAATGCCACCATTTATTGAGTTCTGTTGTGCCTTTTATTAATCTTAAGATTCATTCTATTACAATTTTTCCCTTGCATTGTGTTTTCATTTTTGCTTACTTCATATTGGCGTGTATTATATTTTATTTTGGTACTATACTGTTGTATTGCGATGCTGGTTTTACTTTATTGCTGTTATGATTATTTGACTAATCACCTCGTAGTTTCTTCATTACATTGCATTTTCCCCACTTGCAGGACTGGGCTGAAAATAAGCTGTTGCCAGTCAGTATGATCTTCCAGGTCAAACTTTTAAATAAACAAAATTCCTGACCTCAAAGGGCATTCACGAATGACATTTTCTACCATAATATGATGTTTCAAAATGTCTTAATGCTGTTTCACTTCACTGAAAGAAACCAAGCAGCTCCAGAGTACATAGGCGTCACAGTAGCAAGAATCACTAGTAGAAAAGAAATACTTTGCACTCCTCACAACAATGCAAGGCAATATTGCAGTGATTCAAAAGTGCTTTTATTGTGCAGCACATGTAGCATGAGCAAAACAACTCCAAATGAACAACATTTTGCAGAGCTGCACTTTGTGAAAGAGACACAGTGCCCCTTTAGCTCCAAGAATTTGTATAGTATAGAGCACTATTAAAGGCACCAGGAATTTAATTAAACAAGCAAAACTATATATATATTAAAGTGTATGGACAGAAGTGATGTGCTAATAATGTGCACTGTCCTGGATCCAATTTAAGTAAGTGTCTGAACGATTAGCACATTGCAAGCACTTTTGCATCACTGCAATATTTGCTTGATTTATGATAGAGTGTGAAGTATTTCTTTTCTACAGCTTTCATTTCATCATTTCACAGTTTGTTTACGAGCATAGCCAACCAAGCTTCTGTATCACTGCATATGTGTGTGTGTGTGTATGTGTGTGTGTGTGTGTGTGGGGCTATTGGTCTGCTTGGCCATACAGCTGAGAAGGCTGGTGCAAAGGGAAATTTAGAGAACTGTCTGGGTCATACAGTGAAATTGCTGCAGGCTGCAGGAAATCCAAGCCAGTGATTTCCTATTTTACCTCACTGCCCGAGGGTAATTTAGCATCACAACAAACAGGGGACTCCATGTAGGATGGGTCCCACAATACAGTTCCCAAGACACTGCTGTGAAGCAGATGTCCTTTTATGTTGCTTGCACGCATGTGCAAGAAACATAGTGCCATCATCCGAGTTCTCGGAGGTGTGGCACCCATCTTCAATTCAGTCAGTGAGTCTGCAGGCGTGGCTCCAGTTCCCCAATCACTGCTGCAGCTGTCTATGACAAGTTGAAAATGCAGTGGCATACAGTTGAGCAGAGCTCTCCCCCACACACACATGCAAGCACGCATGTTGCATGTGATCACTCCCCACACTGTACGGCCGGCGGGGTGCTCAATCCCCGTCCAGCTCCATAGCCCCCACAAAAGCTTTAAAGGTGCCGCGCTGGGAGCCCACCCCAGCGTGACAAAGCTATTGCGGCCGACGGGGGTGCCCAGTTCCCCGCGGCTCCACACCCCAAGCATCCGGGTGCCGCGCTAGGAGCCCACCCCAGCATGGCAAAATGTGTTATAAGCCGATGGGGTGCCCAATCCCACGTCGGCTCCAGCCCCCAAACAGCCTTTCAGCTGCACACTGGGAGCCCACCCAGCGTGGCAAATGTCCCTCGTCGTCTCAGTAAAAATAAACCTGCAAATAAAAACTGTCCCTCAAGCGTTCTTCCTGCCCCCTCCCACAACCCACCCACCCTGCACCTGCCTCCCCACACCCCCAGCCCATACTCACCTCCGGACCTCGTAGCGATGATCTTCTGTGGACCGGGAACACGTCTGCACTCTTCAAAGCCAACCACGAACTGAGGAAATGCGGTAAGCTGTATAATGGGATAGATAGGGTTTTTCGACTTTGCTGCATATCTCAGGCATTTTGGAATTTTGGCACCAAATTTTCAACATGGGGTTTTGGGACCCCTCCTCATGAATTCTGTCACAGTCATGGTGTTAATCAGGCCGAAGGGTGATTTCCACGGTCACTGTGGAAATCACCTTTCTGGACTGATTAACAAATAACGGTGCCAGTGTTCATGAGGTGGGCTCTCAAAAAAGCCTATAGTTACAAATTTGTGAAAAATTCAAAATGACTGTTTGAAAACATCGCTACGCAGTTCCTATGCACTTCAGTAAGTTCGCGAATTTTTAATATTTGCACTCTGGATTTTCAACATTGCCATTTTACCACACCTCCTTATGAGCAGTACAGCTGTCATTTTTCACATCGCGACCAAAATGTGTTTCGCACATGTAGCGCATAAATGGCACAGTCGGTGTGCAAATCAATGTTTGGGACACATTAAGAAAATAACAGTGACACTGTTCATGAGCAAAGGTCTTAAAATGGCTATGTTGAAAATTTGGTGAAAAAATTCCACAAAATGACTGTTTTACGTGCGTCGTTGCACAGTTCCTACCATAGCATGTAAGTTCGTGAATTTTTAATATTTTCACTCCAGATTTTCAACATTGCCATTTTACCACACCTCCATATGAACAGTGCAGCTGTCATTTTCACATGTCACCCAAAATGTCTTCCCATGCGTGTAGCGCCTAATGGCGCAGTCGGTGTGCACAATCAATGTTTAGGACAGATTAAAAAATCACAGTGACACTGTTCATGAGTAGAGGTCTTAAAATGGCTATGTTGAAAATTTGGTGAAAAATTCCCAACAATTACTGTTTCTGAGCATTTGTTGCACTGATACTACGCACACTCATAAGTTCGCAAATTTTCAATATTTTCACTCAGTTTTCAACATTGCCATTTTACCACACCTCCTTATGAGCAGTACAGCTGTCATTTTCACATCTCACGCAAAACATGTTTCTACCCATGTAGCGCATAATGGCGTAGTCGTGCGCGTAAATCAATGTATGGGACATATTAAGAAAATCACAGTGACACTGTTCATGAGCAAAAGTCTTAAAATGGCTATTTTGAAAATTTGGTGAAAAATTCTAAAATGACTGTTCTGGCGCATTGCGCGGTTCCTTGCAGCTAAATGCGGTTTAAAATTTTCATATTTGCACTCCAGATTTTCAACATTGCCATTTTACCACACCTCCTTATGGTAGTACAGCTGTCATTACATGTCGCTTAAATGTGTTTCCAGGCATGTACGCACAATGGAGCATTCGTGTGTGCAATCAATATTTGGGACAGATTAAGAAAATCACAGTGACACTGTTCATGAGCAGAGGTCTTAAAACAGCAGCGTTGAAAATTTGGTGAAAAAATTCCTTCAGATGTTCTGCAATGTTACTAATAAAGACATTGAACAGGACTGGCCCCAGGACCGATCCCTGTAGCACCACTAATCACTCCTCTCCCTAGACTGCACCCCATTTACCACCACTCTTTTGCCTCCTGTCTGTTAGCCAGTTTCTAACCCAGTTTACCACCCTTTCCCCATGCCCAGCCTACCCAGCTAGTTTATCAGCCTCCCTATGTATAGGATGGTGTCAAAGGCTTTACTGAAATCAAAGGTAGCGTTGTCACTGCCCCACCGATTCACTTCCTTTGTCACCCAGTCAAAGAAATCAACCAGATTTGTCTGACATGATGTCCCTACTGTGAATCCATGTTGTCTATGGTCCTGGGCTCCAATGGCTTCTAGATGCCCCACTATCCTTTCTTTAAGCAATGTCTCCATGATCTTCCCACTACTGAGGTGAGGCTGAGCGGCCTATTGTTCCCTGCCTCTCCCTGCTGCCGGACTTGTGTAGAGGGATCACATGTGCCTCCTCCAATTCACTCGTGTTGAATGACCCAGTGAACATGGCTGTCAGGAGGTACTGTCATTCCTCTCTCGCAGAATTCTCTTAATATCCTTGGGCGTATGCCATCTGGTTCCATTGCTTTGTCCATCTTCAATTTAGTGAGCTCCTGCAGAACTCTTTTTGCCTTTGAATGGACTATTGTCCACCTCTTCACCCCTTGGCAACTGCTGTACTGCTGTGGCCCTTGCCCTCCACTTTTCTGTGAATACTAAATGGAAAGACACAGTGGATGTCTTGGGAGGAAGGCATGGAACTGTCACTTCCAAATACCTAAACAGCACATACAAGCAAGCAACATTCGGCATTGACAAATGCTTGTTTTAACATGAAACTATATTGAATTTTCCATAAACAAACAAACTTACAAACAGAAAACACTGCTAAAAAACATGCAGTATCAAAAACAACAAGGAAAGAACCATGAACATGGGATATATGAAAAACTAAATACCATCTAATAATGATCACAAAAGTCAGAACACTATAAACAGCGAATCTCAAAAACAACAAGGCATAACATCCAACACAACAGCGATGTAGATCATGGAATAAGAACAAATAGAGCAGAAAATATACTCTTGGGAATGAAGGTATTGGAGACTAAAGATCTTGTAACACTGATGATCAGGCTAACAAAACTGGATAAATCTGCTTTTAATTGATAATAGCAGTATTACATTATTTATATAATGTGTATATTATATATATGATATATAAATCACAGAAAGAAAGTGTCTCTCTTCCATTCTGATACCTTATAGACATGGTCCTTTTGATAGTTCACTGTTTTCAAAAAAGCTTTCAAAGTATAGCATTTCTAAAAAAATAATTTTCTCCATTCCTTTTTATTCCGTGTTACTGAAAGATTTTGGACATTTTACAATGCATATGCAGGCTTTTCTTCAGCACCTATAATTCATCACAACAAGAAAGAAAAGGAAAAACAAAATAATGTTTTGGTGTACATTCAGCATATGACTGTAGCCCTCTATGCATTTTACAGTTACTGTTTTATGTATAATTCTTTTCCAGGGCACTTTTCTAAACAGAACTTGAGACTAGTCAATAAACTTGTTAAACATTAACAGAAAAAATTCAAAGCAGCTTGAAAAGAATATAATTAATTCCAGTCACACATGAATGTACAACTGTTGCATGCGACTGAACAAATATAAAAAATATTCAACTTGTGTGTTTTCTCCTTTCATTAAAAGCTTTCCCTTCTCTCTCCCACCTCTGTTTACTACTGCTAAACCTCAGATTCACCCACTCCCGCTCACCCAAACAGTTTCTGATGGCTGAAAAGTCTATTCCTCCTCCTCTCCTTCACTGACTTGAGTTCTGTCCAGATAAGTGGACCAGGGCAGCCAGGTTTTCCTAAATGTGTCTTCTGTAAGTCTTATGGTTGCAGTAGGACTCTTCATGCTGTATATGATGTTCATGCAATCCCTTCACTCTGTTGCTGTAAGGGTATCCCACATTCAACTATCTCACAGTGATGGCTTGTAAGGTAGCCATGATCATACAATGAAAACTGGAGCATCTTTTTGATATTTCTTCCAGGTACTGGGGCACCCAGGAGAAAGTGTTCCACTGCGCCTTGAGTATCCTTCTCCCAGATCAGGGCAAGTCCTGTCTTATCCCTGTCCAGAAAAGGTTTAGAATGGGGCAGTCCCAAAATATGTGTTCGTGTGTGCCCCTACCAACACATCACCTCAGCAGGCATCCCACACATGGACCCAAGGTGTTTGTGACTACTGGTACATAGAAAACCTAATTATGATTTTCCATTTAAATTGCCCTAGTCTTGGGATGAAGACACTTTCCACCCGATGTCCAGCCACTTCTTTCATTGCTTCTCCAGTATGTCCCTGCCAATCTCCACCTGCCATTTATCTCTAATAGATAATAGATTGTGTCCCCTTTGTCGTAAGAGGAGCCGGTATATCTGTGAAATGTATCTCAGACAGTCTCCGAGCATGACTGCCCAGTAGAGAATTCTTCCTATCTTGTTTTTCCCTCATGATGAGTTGCATGTTATTACCCTCCAGAATGTAACTACATGATCTGCAAAATTTGTAAAAAAACATAATTCTGACCTAAACTAAATTTTCCTTGAAGAGTCTGAAAGGAAATACAGTTGCCCCATGAACCATTTGAACCTGGTGAGCATTTCCCCATTCTAATATTTGTACCCAGGACCTTGTCTTGCAGGCTCAAATTCTGGATTCCTGTTATGAGCATCAGTGGGTCTATTAAGTTTAGAGTTTGCTTGCCCTGTGTATTTGTAATTTGTGTATTGTGTATTTGTAATAATATCTTAAAGGGTGTGTGACTCAAATATTCTGTATTGCCTAATCATTTCTGGCATGATTCTGACCATCAAGATGGCACATAGGTATAGAGTAGAGACTTTGTGTTCTCCATAGTGTACCATTTAGACTGGTGCCTCTGTTCTACCCATGTTACTAAGTATATAGCCTGTGCAACCAGGTAATATAATTTGAAATCTGTGGCTCCACTCCTCCTTCTACCACTTGCGTAACACCAGGGTTCTTCTGTTAATTCACCTTTTTACCAGCCTATATAAACTTTTGAATTTGAATCTCTAATTTTTCCAGTAATTTTACGGGATAGCCACGGGCAGAGTTTGGAACAGGAATAGATAGCTTAGTAAAATATTGTTATAATTCCTGCCTGTCCAAATAGTTAGACTGATTGGAGACTCCACCACTTTAAATATGTCCCTAGTTCCATAAACAATTTGTCATAATTTATTTTGAGTAAGTCTTTCCTAGTGGGGTAACCCTAATGCCGAGAACTTTTATTGTGTTATTAAAGGCCCTTGCATAGGGAAATTCACCTGGAAACCACACATCGCATTGGCCACTCAGCCAAACTGCCTCAGATTTTCTCCATTCTTTTAAGGAAAGGATTTTTATGCATTAGATTACTTTGAATATTTAAAATTGTCCTTTTAGTTGACATCAAACTATAGCTATTAATGTTATTTCTTTTTGGAAAGAAAAATCTAACCTCCAAATCCATTCTTGTAAATAATGTAATTTATATGAGAGAGGCACTTCCATTCCTAAAATCCACCCCAGAATATCACAAGTACTTTTCCACCACTCCTGTATTATTGTACAGTGCCAAAAGAATGTAAAAATCTGTGTTGATACAGTTACAGTGCCAACAATTAGCTGATTCTCTTTTTCCTGTTTTGCATAATCACGAAGGTGTATAATAGGATCTGTTTAGGTACACCGTTAGTGCATCAACTACATTAGAGGTGCCACAACAAAGGCGACAGTGACAGAGGTGATCACCCCTCACTCATGCCATCCTTTATTGCCCACACAATTTCTACCTCCTCCAGGGCATACCCAACCCAGAGGAGTTATCTCTTTATTTTGGGGGCACAGGGCACTTGGCGCTATCGTCCTGGGAGCTGCAATGCTTGGCGCCGTAATGCATATATCGGAGTTGACAAAATTACCATTGCACCGATATGGATGAACCATCTGTTTATATATTAACTGAATTTATCATGCTTTCCATTGTAGTATATTAATTAATTTGTACTGTAAAATCTTGTTCCCATTTATGTTGATTCCTTGATGTTATATTTCTTATAATTTCTTAAAATCCAAACAAATAGCCCTGTATGATTAAGGTGAAGTATTTAAAGTCTTTTGAAATATAAATATTGCCTTACTGGAGCTGTTTCCCAAAGATCATATGATTTCTTGACTACATCTCTGAACTGTATGTATCTATTCCATTGAAAATTATACTGTTTTTCATTCTGATCATTGTTTTAACTTTTTGCTTCTACCAGATGGTTTCATTTGACTGATCACCACCTTCACCCAGGTTCTGAAACAAAATGGATTGTTGTTTATCAAAAATTATGGCTATTCAATATATTATTGTGCAAGCTTGCCTTTGGTTCCACCTTTACTGTTTTGTTAAATGCAAGTATGGTTTCACAGTGTTATGTATTATACAGTTTTGAGCTTTTTAAATTTTAAAATTTTGGCAAAACCGTATTGACTGTGTAAATGTTGTTTTCCAACTGATGATTCTAATAAAGCATTTACTAAATTCGTTGTGTATTTTCCATAAGACCACTTTAATACTTATTTTTTATCAAAATATCATAGATATGATATTCTCTTATGTCTGGATGTACCAGCCCCCAAATTCTGCAGGTAAACATAATGTGCCCATGCTACTCTTGGTTTACCATAATTCCTTATAAAATCTTCAATAGTTTTGTTGACAGCTTTGATCCAGTTAGTTGGTATATATGAACATACATGCAAGAATGCCAGCAAATACAGGCATGGTAGTCTATCTAGTCTGCTTGAGTATGCAGCTAGCAGTCTGTTACACTGCAGCTGCTCCCCCTCTCTACTAGCATGTCCATATACCCATAATAGCTGTTACCCTCTCCCAGGCCTCATTAGTGATCTTCCCATGACTTTGTCCCATCCCTCTTAAAACTGCCAACCGTCTTCAAGGATACCACCTACTCTGGCAGTATTCCACCCTGTCACCACTTTCTCATAAAATAGTGCCTTCTCATTTCCCTACTGAATCTACCACCCTTCAACTTTAGATTGTGCCCCCAGTGTCCCCCCTCTCCTTAATCTTAAAATTCCCATTACATTCTTTATTTATGCCTTTTGTATATATTTAGCTTATTATAAATGTATATATATATGCAATTAAGGGTACTATGGTCACTTTGGTTAATGTACCTTACCCCATAATGATAATTTAATTTTGCTCCAATTTGATAACTTATCTTTTGATGATATGATTCTGTTGAAATAAATCCTTAATTGGAAATATCAAATTAATACCTAAATATTCTAATCTTTGTTTTTGAATTGGATAGGGAAAGTGCATTAATAGTCTGAGCTGTTGGCCCTTTACTGTGATTAATTCTGATTTCCCATTTATGCACATATCCAGCTATCAATAGTATTTTTAGCTCTCATTACTTCTTTAAACTATTTACAAGATCTGTTAATAATAAAATATCTTCTGCATAAGTGTTCAAAACAAATTTTTCTCTATCTACATTAATGTCTTTTGTTGTTTAATTTGTGTGTATTTTGTCCAAAATAAAACTCCATACATACTATGAATAAGGATGGGGAACTGGGCAGTCTTGTCTTACTCCCTTAAAGATTTTCAAATGTTGTGTTAATTTTCCATTGTATTTTAATGTGGCAGTTGATGAGACATATAAGACCATAATCATTTGTACAAAAATACTAGAAAACCTAAATAGGTTAATATCCCTTTGATGTAATTCCACTCATATCGAATGCCATTTTAGCTATGAGTGAGAGTTCAATGGCATCCTTGCCTACAAAGTAACATGATCGAATAGAAATTGTACTTTATGAATCCTTCAAGTATTGTTTGGCCTGTTAAAAAGTTCTGATCTGAATATATTATTTTTTCTATATATTGTCTTAGTCTGTTGTTCAATGTTTTGGTAAATATTTTGTAGTTGGGTTCAATTTGAAAATAGGTCCATAATTTTCAGTTTTCTTGCCCTTTTTGTTTGGTTTAATATCAATGATATGTACAGTATGCTTCTTGAAACAATGACAATTTGACCTGTCTGTTGAATTTCTAGAAATGCTTTATGTAAGTAATGCATAAGCTCTTTTTTTAATTTTAGGAAAAATCCAAGATCTTTCTAGGCCAGGCACTTTGTCTTTTTGGCATAGATGTCTTTGCACTCTCTATTACTTCAACACTAATGTAATGCTGCATCGGTAGATCATAATATTCAGTCATAACCTGCTTTGGTAATGAGTCATCACTGTATCTAATATCTCCTTTTTGAAACATTGGATTACGTTGTGTAAATCCATTTTAAAAATCGAGACAGACCTCCTCTGTACCTTCTTTATTGTTCTCAGAATCCTGTGATAGTCATAAATAGCCATCATTTCTGCTTTTGTTGTTCTTTAGTCTTTGACTATTTACCACTGTTTCACTATGTAGATGCCAGGGTTGGGTTTTTGTTCTTATTTGAAACCATTGCGATTCTGCTTTTAGTGTTGTCATCCTTTGTAGAATATCGGTAGTGTTTTCATGTTCTTCTCTAAAACATTTGTGGCAGTCTCTTATTTTGATTTCTAATGCCTTAAGTTGTTTTTCTAATTGTCTCTGTTTTTTTTATTTATCCAGCTTGCCTCTGCTATTATGTTACCTCTTACTGTGGTTTTAAATAAATCCCAGTCATTGAATATTGTAGATGTCTCTTCTGGGTTTTCCTGCCAATAGTTTTGTATTGCATGGACTATTTCCTGAACAAAATAGTTCATCTAGTAATAAAGTATTATACATTTTCCATAATGAGACAGTTTGCTTATTTGAATCTAGTTGAAATGCCAATGAAACCAGACTACGGTCTGAGATGTAGGTGGTTTCAGTAATAGCTTTGTGAATAGGTCTGCAGCACCTTTTAAATTTCTAGACATTAACAGGTAATCAATTCTTTAGGCTGTTTAATTTACCCTGATTGAAATGTAAAGCCTTATGTACATGGATGTATTTCCCACCAAGTATCATCAAGAGCATTATTCTCTAAGAATGTGTCTGTAATACTGGATCTGTATTTGACCCATCCTGATGGTGCTTTGGATTTATCAACATGAGGGTCAAGTGAACTGTTTAAATTGATTCCTTTTAGAACCTCTTCTGTTTCCCAGTTGCTTAATTGTTCTCTTACATCTGCAAGAAAGCAGTTATAATTTTAAAGGCACATATAATGAACCAGTAATGATAGTCTTCCCATGCAGAAATATTTTCAATAATATTATCGACCATCACAAACTTTTGTAACCTCTTACATCCTACATTAACAGTTCTTTGTAATTAAAATTGCCACCCCTCTACTGTTGTTATTGACATCATAAAATATACATCCTATCCAGTTCCTTTTTATTTCATGGTTTCCTTTTCCAGTAAATATGTCTCCTGTAGGAAGGACAGACAGCATGGCTTCATATGCTGGCAGATCCTGCCAAACCAACCTGAGTGGAGTTCTATGACTGGGTAACTAGGCAGCTGGACAGGGGCCATGCAGTAGATGTCCTGTATCTGGACTTCAGTAAGACATTCGACTCGGTGCTGCATGGGAAGCTGGGAAGTGTTAGAAGGCAGGTGGGTGCAAAGCTGGTGAGAGGCAACAGAGGGTGGTGGTGGATGGGGAGTTCTCACACTAAGGGTAGTGATGAGTGGTGTTCCACAGGGCTCGGTATTGGGACTAGTGTTGTTTGGGATATTCATTGCAGACATATCACTGGACATCAAGAGCAAGATCTGTCTGTTTGCTGATGATGCAAAAGCGTGAGAAGTGGTGGATGACCTTGGGGTTGGAAGGGTTGCAGGATGATCTGGCATAGCTTGAAGCCCAGTCAGACACCTGGCAACTGGGGTTTAATGCCAAAAGTGCAAGGTGCTGCATTTTGGGGTGAAGAACCCAAGGAGGAGTTACCAGCTGGGGGTAGTGCAGCTAGCCCAGACAGAGGAGGAGAAGAATCTGGGGTGCTCATTACAGGGTCAATGAACAACTCAGCACAATGTAGGAAGGCAGCTGCAAGGCCAACAAAATGCTGGGTTGCATTGCAAGAGGTATATCCTCAAGGAGGGAGGAGGTGATCCTGCCACTGTATAGGTCAGTGGTTAGACCACACCTGGAGAACTGTGTGTGTGCAGTACTGGCGCCCATATCTGAAGAGGGATATTAAGTTACTGGAGGGGGTGCAACGCAGGGGGCAGCAAAGGTGATCAAGGGGCTGGAGGACTTATCACGAGAGGAGGCTGAAGGAGTTGAACATATACTCGTTGGAGAGAGAAGGGACGGGGGACATGATTGAAACCTTTAAGTACATGAAAGGAATAAACAAGACATGTACAGAAGGGCTGTTCAAAGTAAGGGAGGAGGGACACCAGGGACCATGATATGAGACTGGAGGAGGAAGGTTCAGGAGAGAGATGAGAGACACTTTTTCAGAGAGGTGGTGGCTGGGTGGAATGAGTTACCTGCAGAAGTGGTATCAGTAGAACAGTGGACTGCCTCCAAAGGGGATGGGATGGGACAGGACAAGGGGAGGGTCAATGGAGGGAAGGGTGGGGCAGCTGCAGAATAAGGTGCTAGCTGCACATTTGAGCAGACTTGATAGACCTCTAGGCCTTTATCTGCTGGCAAATTCGTATGTTCATAAGGCAATATCTACTTTCTGTGTAGCTAAATATTGTACAATGTATAAGATCTTATATGTTTTAAAAGGAGAATTTGTTCTGTTGACATTCAAAGTAGTAATTTTATACTGTAGACTATTTTTGTAATGATTTTGTTTTATTTATTTTAATCTCCCATTCTTGGGCTATTTAGCCTGTTGTTTTTTGTTTGTTTTGTTTAGCTTGTTTATGTTATAGACTGTTTCCCTACCATTTGTATCTTTTCTTTGCCTTACCAAATGCTTCAGCTTGCCCTGACAGACACCCTTTTTGTTCTCCTTGCCCCTTGCCTTTCTCCTTTGATGCCAATGACCAATGTTTGGCACCAGCCCATCATCACTTGTGACTGAGATGATAACTACTTTCCCTTCCCTCATACTGGTGCTTTAATATGTAAAAATAACCAATAGTACTTTTCACTTTATACAACATTTAACATTTCGAGCTGCATGTTTAACCATTCTGAAATATTTGTGGCAGTCTTATTTTCAGATCTTGATAGGCCTCTTCTTTTAAATTATGGAACAGCATTTGATTGTTCAGCTACCCTTTAAATTTTGTGGGATGCAAAATAGTAGATTTAATTTTTTCTGACCACAGCATCTGCTGTACAGATGTGTATGCCTCCCTTTCCTTCCAGAGATCATATGAAAAGTCCTGTTTCATTTGCAGTTATTTTTCTATGTAATAAAATCCTTTTTGTCGTTAATGATTGTAATATTATGAATGTATCTTCATTTCATAGACATTTTACAATTATTGCTCTTAAAATATTGGGATTAGTTAAGTGCCTTGTCCCTATTCAGTGAGCTCTGTCCATTTCTGGTAGTATAGCAACTGGACCCAACAAGTTACAAAATAAATCTATAGCAGAACAGCATTTGTTGAGCTTGTTTATCCAGTCTTCTTGAATGCCATTTATTATATTCTTTCTCCTACAGTAGCTCCATTATCTTGTTCTTCCTGCTTTGTTTTTAATAGTGTTTGTTCTTTCTGTAATGTTTTGACTTGCTGTAATATTGAGTGGTGTGTTATCTTCGTGCGGATTGCCTTGTTTCCAGTTCAGTTAGTCTTTCCAGTCATCTTCTATCTTTAATGTTGTTAACTGTTTCCTGCAGATCTGACATTTTCCAGAAAGTTGTGTTAACTGTTTGAGGTGTTCTTGGATTTTCTTTTTTTTTTTTTTGTATATTCTATAGATATTCTTGCCAAAGGGAGAGCTTCTTAAATGTTTCTCCAATATTTTGTGTTGGATTAAGTTTCTCTTTTGGCCTCTGTTTATTTTCTCTTGACATATTTGTTGGAGTATGGTTTCCCCTCTTTGATTCTTTCTTGTTTGCTTTTATCGTGCTGTTGAGCCCGATCTTCTAAGTTAGCATTTGTTGACGCAGAGGATCATCTGCTTGTTTTGGCTGTTTTCTGTAAACATTTTGTTAATTACAGTTTTGAGTGTATATGATATTATAATCCACTTAATTAACACTTGTTTTCTTGATTGTCCTATAGTTCATGACTTAGAGGCTTCTGCCTGTGCATGTGTGAAGTATTTGTTCAAGTTTGTCAAATTTCCATTTTCATCTGAACATGCTAAGTCAGTTCTTTTCCTTGCTTTTAATGCTTGCTTATCTTTTCATAGAAACATAGAAACATAAGTTGACTGCAGATAGGACCGCAAGGCCCATCCAGTCGCCCATTTCTTTTCCTACTTTTATGTGCCATCTTTATTTTAAATTTCCTTTTTGAAATGCTTTTTTTCCTTGAGCTGTTTGCTGTTTTTATTTTCTTTCTGCATTAAATATCTCTTATTTTACCAGACATTCAAACTTTAAAAGGCTTCTTCACTCCTGCACCGGATTTTATTATAATATAAAGTTGCCTTGTTCTCTTCACATACAGTTGACCTGGTAATTATTTGAAATATGCTTTGTAGCCTCCAAGTACTCTATAATTGGTCTCAGTGTTATTTACATAAATTTCTGGCACTATCACTTGGCTTTCTCAGGTCAAGTCTAAAATCACATACAGGTTTTCAAAAAGCTATCACTTTAAGACCAGAGTTTTTATGTTAAAATCAGGATAGATGGTTTCTCATATAGCCCTGATTAGTCTGATTGTTATATGATAGGCAATTTTAACCACAGTGTTTTTCAAGACAGTGTCAGTAAAATACTACAGTAGTTCTTACGTTAGTGCCCTTATATGGTTGTGTATTCAGGACTTTTGTCCTCCAGTCTTAATATAATTTATTGTAAGTGTTACATAAATTTAAATTGTTTGGGACATCCAATGTAATGTTGTAATAATGACCACTGCTGATTTTAGGTTTCAAAATGTAAGCAACATTCTTTGGCTCAATTTTCCAGAGAGCACCATTCTGTCAGTTCTTGTGTCTTTGTTGTAATTGTACTTTACTCACACACAGATAAGTAGCAAGTGTGTGTAAAGACATTTTGCCTCTGATGCAAAACACATTTTTCAAAATTAATCTCAGTCCATTTCAGAAAGGAAAACCAAACCATAGGAGCTGGTGATGCCACTTTTAAAGCCTTTCTGCCATTCTGTTTTAATTGCACTACTCCATTCAGTTATAAAGAATGACTTTTAATAAAGCAGCTGCACAAGTGTTAGGTTTTCTTACAGACTTATCGATCTGTTTCTCCAGTATTTGCTGGCTAGTTGGATATTAGGTGGGCACTCAGTGTGCTATCTCTGTCAGAGTGAAAAGAACACCATGCTATGTTTGGCATTTGTCAGAGTGTTTGCACTCAAACACAGATTTACCATCACCTTTGCCAGCTGCACTGTCACACCATTAAGCATTACTACTTGAGCTATATTGGACTGTACTTTCTCACTCTGCAGTTTGTTAGCAGCTTGTTCGAGGTAATGGAACTTATTAGAGTTCCTCTGCTACCATTGTTAAAATGATTTGCTTTCTAGAGATATCTGCCAGCATAAGAAATGGAAGCGACACGTCACACCAGTAAACCTTTTGCTACTTGTGCTGTATCAGACCACACATTTTCTCTATGCAGCTTGTAAAAGTAAAATAACTTAAGGAATTTCTTGCTGCCATTATTTAAAGCGTCTTGCTTTCAGTGGTACCACTGCCAGCATGGGGAAATGGTGAGAACACCAAGATGCTGGGAGCTGCACATACCTGCAGCTGCTTCACCCTCACCTCAGTTGATTAGCACAAGAGACTACGGAAGCAGATGTCCTTAAATGGTGTATACCACTGACTTCATAAATGACCAGCTGCAGACCGACACTGGTGTAATAATACACTGGTGCATAAAGCGTTGTCACTGTACCTGGCACTAAAGAGTAAAATATGCAGCACTAGTTTGTGTGAGCACATTTCAGTTAGGTGGAGCAAAGATGAAAGCCTGGAATCCATTAAAGTTCAATGGAATGTCAGTGACTGCAGCAGTGCGGTATAGTGGTTATAGCACCATACTGTGAAACAGAAGATCGCTGGTTGATTTCCTCACAGCCTGCAGAAGCTCACTGCAGCAGCTCCCTGGTGTCCAGTGGGACCTTCTCTTACTCCAACTCCAGTGTGTCCTGGCTGTCTGTGCCCCCAAACATCTACTCCCAGCACTCCAGTATATCTATGCTATCAGTGCCCATCACCTACTCCCAGAATTCCTATATATTTCTGGTGATCCAATTACCCCTCCTTACATACCTATTTCCAGCACTTCATTATATCTCTAACATCCTGTGCCCCACATACTCTGGAGCACTCCAGTATATCCCTGGTGATCAAGTGGAAGCCATCCCACTCCCAGAACCCTTATATATCACTAGTTGCCCAGTGGAACCCTTGTTAATCCAAGCACTCCAATATACCCCTAGCATCCAAGGCCCCACCTCACCTACTCCCAGAACTCTAATATTTTTTTGGTGAAAGTTGCAACCCCTCAATATTCTAGCACTCCAGTATATCAATAGGAGCTAGTGCCATCACCTACTTCCAGCACTCCTTTATATCCCTGGTGATCTAGTGCCCCTCCTACTCCAGGCAGTTCACTGTATCCCTGGCATCTAGTGCTCTTCACCTACTCCCAGCAGTCCTACATATTCCTGATGTTCAGTTGAACCCCCACCTACCCCAGCACTCCAATGTATTCCTGGTGATCCAGGGCATCCCTCTTCCTCTCAGCACTCCAATATAACCCTGGAATCAAGTGTCCCAGAACTCCAACATATACCTAGTGATTCAGTGACCCCTCTCTACTCCCAGAACTACACTATATCCCTAGAATCCAGTGGATCCACCACCCTAACGCCATCCCCATGGTCATCTTTCTCTCTACAGGTCATTATGATCTTGGTCTTTCACCAGCTCTAGCAACAATGTTTGCAGCACAGTGACACCCTTACCACCAGCCTGTAGTATTTACGTAAGGCACTGGGTGTCACAAAACTCTGTGACTCCTTCTGCAAGAGTGGCCATGCTTTATGCATGGCCCTGTGGACATTTTGCATGGTGACTCCACCCCTTTCCCACACAACCACAATATCACTGGAAACCCCACAAGGAAAAGGCTTGCAGCCGAACTGTTTAGGGCATATTGAGACACAAAGCAAAGGTAGTTGCTAATTAGTCATTGCAATCACTTAGCAACAGCCCCTTCTGACTGTATGAGGCCTGTCATGTTCTCATTGCTAATGCAACTCTCAGTCAGAGTATCTACCTGTATTACAGCCGCTGGCATCCCTGCTCAGGGAGCATACTGAAACCCAGCTTTTGTAGCACTAAGTCAGAAATTCTTGTATTTGTACTCATGGATGGCCCTGCAGATTCCAGCACAGTTGTCATACTGTGTAGTCCCTTTCTCCTGACTGAAAACAAAGTTAGCATTCACCCGAGTGTAGTCTCATATTCATCCGAATTGACATCTTAAATATTTTTCAGATCCCTAAGATGTATCATCTCTTGATACCCTGGACAGTTCTCTCAGCTTCCCTTTTAACTAGCCTTCTCAGTTGCAGAGTCAAGCAGGTGCAAGACCTCCTCCCCAAAACACAGACACACAAATGCACTAATGTAGCAGCTGGGTTGAGCTATCCAGGGTAAACAAATTGTGAAATAATGAAATGAAAAGTGTTGTAAAAACATTTTGAAACATTGTATTGTAGTAGAAAATGGCACATTAATTAAAAATAAGCAACCTATTGCTCTGCTGTATTGTGTGCCAGAATGTATCCCTTACTACAGCTACATAAATTCTGCACCTGGTTAATAATTAGTAACTTACTGAGTGCCTTTCAAGTGGTTCCATTCTTAGCATGTGAAAGCACTGACTGCAGAGCAGGGCCTTTTGGTGCTACATATGAAAATACCTTTATATCCTACCTAGTCACAAGAGTGTAGAAATGAGAAGTACACAAATATTTGAACTTGGCAGATGTATATATGTATCCAGCCAAGTATTTGGGGCATTCTGTATTTATTGACATTTGAATTCGGAAACAAAATGATGTGTTGCAGAAACATGCTGCAGAACAAAGCTCTTGCTGTACAGCTGACTTCTACCATGACTGACCTCACTGGCTTGCACTGGCAGGCTAACTCAAACCTTATTAAAACAAACACAGCTTCCAGACCCTGTTTATTTATTTAGTTTTGTTGACTGGGTAAGTGCACTAGACAAATTCTTGCCTATTTTCATGAATGACGGGGGATACAGATGACTCGACTGACCTTGAACCAGATTAAGCTGTTTATGGTATTTTTAGTGAATGGAGGAAAATTTGGCCAAGGCACTGGGAAATTCCCCATCTCTTCTGCAGAGGGTGCTGGTGTGCAGCAGAAGGAATGGAGGTCCCCATTTCTGATTCAGGTGTCGGATCAGGAGGTAGCGTGGACGGAGCTCCGGAGCCCTTGTTAGAGAATTCCATTGGAAGGGCTGCACTCAGCCACCGATGGCACAAGAAACTGCTTTGGATTCTGGTGTGATAATTGATCAAGTGCAGCAGGAAATGGAAATACCTGAGGATGAGAAACAATTACAGTTGGAACTTGGAAAAAAAAAATCACAACTACTAGAAATGATTTCTGTGGCAGAGCAAGACTTTGTGATATGCAAACAAGTTAGAGGAGGAAAAAAAACCCCAGAAAAGGTCCTTGGTGAGTTCCTTGCTAACGGGACACAAAAGGTTGCTTATGGGTACTGAAGGTCTGCAGGAGTCGGTACAGCCTGCTGAACCACAAGAGAAGCGAGCAGTGAAGGAAGGTATGGAAGGAGATGCTACTGAGTGGTCACCAGGAGATGCTCTTCAAAGGGCAGGATGTATCCGACAGCAGAACATTTGGGTCCCAGATCCAGCTATTCCACTCCCAGTTCACCAGACCATTTTCTAGCACAGCAGCAAATCTTAGAAAAGAGTCAGTCACACTACGTTGCCATGATGGTACAGATAATTCAAAGTCCCTTCCAGGTCCCTCTGCATCTGCACAACATGGGGTGAGGCAGCTTGAGTAGTTGCTATGCCAGCGCCATTCTTGGTGGCTCATTGATCGGAGGCAGGAAGACATATCCATATTTTTGCAGATCCCCATTGACTACAAATGTGGGAAATGGACAGGCGGAAGGGTCTAGTGGTGCAGTCAGACAAGATACTGTTTTGGGTTCTATACCAGATCCTTAGACAGAGGGGGTTGTGAAAAGCCTCAGATTGGATTGCAGGGTCCAAAACCGTATGCTGGATTGTTTAAAAAACTAGCAGGGGCTGCTAAGCGAGGTTTCTAGTCTACCTCCATTATAAAAGTAAAGCTCATGTGGTTCCAGACTGTATATGGGTGGGGAAAACTCTACTAAAAAGGTATGGGTTTCACACCATCTGAAGGGTATGCCTTTATACACTCACCAGGAGATCATAATTATGATGTGAGCTTTTGCACAATGTTGTCATTGGATACATTTTGGAAGTTATATTACGAAGTTAAAGACATGGAAGTTTGGCATGACTTTCTAGTGATTCCTATTACCAAATCTACAATAAAGACAGTAACAATTCTGTTATGGAATGAGGGTGTAAATATTAACAATATCACTTTCTGGCTTGAAAAGCATTGCACTACATTTGACCATCCTAAACAAATTATGGACAAAAATGGTTTCTGGACGGGGATGGACTGTAAGGGTTCAACTTAACCATACTGATGCAGGCATAACTCATTTATCAAGTTCATTTTTTTAGGTTGGGACAGAGGCATTATTTTCTATGCAGGACAGCCAAGAGCAGCTACAGTGTGGTTCCTTAACACACTTAAATAATGATTGTAACCAAGTGAAATGTTTTATTGTTGAGTTCTGGAACACACAGCTGCTCAATGTGAGGCCCCCAGGTATGCAATTTGTGTGGGAATAGTGCACATTCTTTTCTTTGCAGCATGCCCATGGGCAGCTCACAATAGTGATGAGGCTTCTGACCAGAGTATTTTTTGTTTCAAGTCAGGCGGCCATTTAGCTGGGCCCCCAAGCAGAGGATGATTTTGGATCTCAGAGTAGATGTAGAGGCAGAGGTAACAGGGGAGGTACTGGTGATAGATCTCAGGTGCTCCCAACTAGAGCTTTTCTCCCATACCTTTGACAGTAGTAGGCCCACAGGCAATGAGGTCTGGGAAAACTGTAATGCCCTCTCCAGCAGTAAGACCTAAGGAGAAAGATACTCTGTATGCTTCTCCTCAAGGCTCCCTACTGTGGATTTCAAATGCTCTAGAACAGTCATCCCTGTGCAGCTTACATTTCGAGGATTCAAACCTGGAGAGTCCACCAGAATACACAGAACCTATGGAGCAGGTTCATGAAGAAGGAGATATCTCATCTTCTTCAATGACCACTGGTGTGTTAAGAGGCGTTTTGTAGTGCAGACCCTGCACCATTTTGAGTGGCATGTCTCTGCAGGGTTTCCAGACAATCTGTGTCCTATTTTAGGTGAAGTCTCAGAGCGGCACAGTACACTCAAAGTGAGGTTTCACCAGGGACCTGTACAGCGAGAGGATTACATCACACTTCCTTCTGGTAATACCCCTACCAATACATCCAAGGATGCTGCTTGCCTTTAGTGCCACCTTTTTGCATTGCTTTCCTACCTTCAAATCATTTGAGATAATGACACCAAGATCCCATTCCAGCTTGGTTTCTTCTAGTAGCTGCCCTCCAGGACTTACTTCATGCATGGGTTCCTTCTACTCAAGTGCATGACTTTACATTTTGGCGTTGCATTTCAGCTACCAGTTCCTGGATCATTCCTCGAGCATCCTGAGATCTACCTCCATTTCTGCGATCCTTCCTGTGTGTCCTCCCTGTTGTAGAGCTTTGTATCATCTGCAAAGAGGCAGACTTTCCCTTTCATTTCTTCAGCGATGTCGCTGATGAATATGTTGAAAAGGATGGGGCCTAGTACTGACCCCTGCAGCACACCACTTGACACTTTCCCTCTTGGGACAAGGTGCAATTTACCATAACCCTCTGTGTCCTGGCTTGTAGCCAGCTTGTGATTCATTTAACTACTTTGTGACTGATGCCAGCTTGCTCCAGTTTGTTGGCTACGTTCTGTGTGGGACTGTATCAAAGGCTTTACTAGAGTCCAGATACACCACATCCACTGCTGCCCTGGTCAACTCTTGCAACCCAGTCAAATAATTCTATAAAATTTGTTTGGCCTGAGCATCTTGATGTGAAACCATGCAGCTTTAGGTCAAGTTGCTCACTTGCTTTCAGGTAGTTCATTGCCCATTCCAAGCAATGTCTCCATTATTTTACCCACCACAAGGTCAGACTTACTAGGAGGTAGTTTCCTGCTTACCTCCCTGCTACCACTTTATGCAATGGCACAACGTGGCCCTTTTCCAGTCCTGTGGTACTATCTCCTGTTCCAGTGAACTGTTAAACAGTTCAGCAAGTGGGGCAACAACATCATCCCTAAGTTTGTTTAGAACTCTTGGGTGTATTCCATCAGGGCCTGTTGTACACCTTATTTTAGACAACTCCTCAAGGACCCTTTCTTTCGTAAAGGGGATATATCAGCTCCTCTGGTATGGGGAAGTGTCCTGGCTGGTGCCAGACCATTACCAGTGTCTTCCTGTGTGAAGACCGAGCAGAAGAATTCATTAGAACTTCTGCCTTGTCTGTCATTTTCCACCAGGTGTCCTTCCTTGTTTGCCAGCCGTGTTATTCCTCCTTTGCTCTTTCTTTTTTCTTGAATATATTGATAAATTGTTTTGTCCCCTTTTCACTTCTTGAGACAGTTTTTCTTCAGTCTTGGCCTTTGCCACCCTAATAGCTTTCCGGCTTCCTTGAGTTTCTCTCTGTAGGTTTCTCTATCCTTTTTAGACTTGGTCTCCTGGTACTTCTGATAAGCTTTTCTCTTTTCCTAACTATAGTAGCTTCGTCTTTGGAGAAAGAGGGGTTCCTTGCTCTTTTGGACTTGCTAATTTGTTTTAGTGCATAGCGCTGTGACTGATGCAATAGCGTCTTTCTGCTTTGTCCGTTTGTCCTCTACATAGAAACATAAAATTTGATGGCAGATAAGGACCACCTGACCTACCTAGTCTGCCAGTTTCCTACCTAATGGATAATCTGCAGATCCTAGTTAACCAACAGCCTACTTCCTCCTACCCCCCACTAGAATTGCCTTAGGTCTGTCACATACATTCTTGAATTCCCCACTGTTTTTGACTCCGACCTCCTCATGAAGGCTGTTCCATGCATCCACATCCCTCTCCATGAAAAAATACTTCCTCACATTATCTCTGAGCCTTCCCGGATTATCTTCAAATTGTGCCCTTATTCAAGATGCTACCCTCTTGGACTTTGTTGCTTCCTTGAGGTACTTGAAAGTTTCTATCATGTCCTCCTTCCCTCCTTTCCTAGAGGATATATATTAAGCTCCTTTAGTCTCTCTTCATACGTCTTCTGGTGCAGACCCTGCACCATTTTAGTTGCCCTCCCGGACAGCCTCCACCCTGTCTATGTCTTTGAAGACATGGGGCTCTCAGAACTGCATGCAGTACTCCAGATGGGGTCTCACCAACTGTCTGTACAGAGGAATAACAACTTCCTGTTTTCTACTGGTGATGTCTCTCCTGTGGCATCCCAGTATCCCCAGCCCTCCTTACTGCCTTCTTACATTGCTTTCCCACCTTTAGGTCATCTGCTATAACTACTCCCGGGTCCCTTTCCATTTTGTTGTTGTCAGTATCACATCCCGATTGTGTACTCTTCCATGTAGTATCTGTTGCCAGTAGGGGCTTGATTATTTCCTTATTTTTGGGAAATCTGCTTTCCTGAAATTGAGCACCCTGATTCTGGAGTGGCAAGGGTTCTCAGTCTTGCTAATGGAGAACCAGATTGACCTGTGGTCACTGGTACCCAGACTGACCCCACTTGTATGTCTGATACCCTGGCACTGTTAGTGAGTACCAGGTCCAGGATAGCTGATTCTCTGGTGGGAGAAACTACCATTTGATTCAGTCCTGCCCCCTCAAAACCATGAGGAAGTCTCTACTCATCTTTGAGGAGGCTGTGAGGTGGACCATTCTACATCTGGTAAGATTGAAGTCCCGCCTAGCAATAGCTAGTCTTTGTCAGCCATCCTCATTATGTCTTCCTGGAGAACCTTGTCCTTTTCTAGCTCCTGGTTTTGGGATCTATAAATAACTTCAACTCTGATAGGCAGGGCCCGTGTTTATGGTGCACACTGGACCTACATTCTGGGGCGGGACCTCATGTTTGCTGTGGTCGGCTATAAACAATTCTGCTGCAGTTCTGTGGCAATTCTGTGATGGGCTTTGCATTCGCTGGCAACTCAAATGAGCCCCAAAATAAAATCTAGTTACCCAGAAAAATGTTAAGGAGAAAGCAGCTGGGGCAGTTTGACAGATGCACAGGCAAGGCAAAGCAATTCTGGCATCATGATTTGGATTGAATGTAAGGCATGGGTGAATTGAAGGGTTATATAATTTGTACTTGTCTGTTTTATTGTCCCATGCTCCCTCCTACATGCCCAGTGCTGCTTTACCACAGCTAAGATCCTGAGACTTTCTCCACCTGGCTGTCCAGTTGCTTGAAGACCAGCATTGCCTGGTTGCAAACCAGTGCTGCTCAATGGCTCCTTCTCACCCTTGCTTGAAACCTGGTGGTGATGGTTTGTGCTGTAACACTGCTCTAGATGCTTCCTTTAACACACAGTTCAGCACTGGTGGTGTCATTGTGTCAATGCCACTTGGCTACCATGTCTTCTTCTCTCCCACTCTGTGAGCCTAGAGAGTAGTTTGACCATTTTATTTAGACAAAGGTCCAGAAAGCCTCCAATGTTTTGTCTGCAATAATTACTAATAATTTTTCATTCAACAGTTCTACAATTGGCAAATAGAACCACCATCTTTCTTATGAAATAGACTTCCTGAAGTTCCTTCAGTGTTTGTAGAAGGCCATATGGTCATAAACTTCAGGGCTGAGTGCCAGCCGATTGGAAAGGGGTGGCCCACTGACTACTGCCACCCGGGTATGGATATATAATGGAGATGCCAACAACCAACACTAATGCCATTTAAAGGTTGCTCGTAATTATTTTAGACATTTAGTTGGGGGTTTAGTGGTGATGGCCATTTTACTGCACCAAAAATGCTTTTCTGCGGCAGAGGCTTGTTTCTGCAGCAGGACCATGTTTCTGTGGCAGTTGCTGCAACCGCAGAATCGTAGAAAACATGGGGCCCTGCTGACAGGGTTCCTGTTTTCAGCTCCCAGTTATCCATAGGGCCTCTGTCTCACCTTGTGTTCGCTGGATCTCAGTAGCATTTATCCCTTCCTGATATAAATAGCGTCAATTCAGTCAACACAGGTGGCAAGGGACTAACTCAGCTATGCCATGTTTTAGTCCCTAATTGGCAGATGTGTCCAAATCTGGATGCAGCTGCCATAAACAACATTCAGTTGTTGCGACTGGTGCAGATTCAAAATCACGGAAGCACCAGGGAGGTGCGACGCGTTAATGCCGACCTCCCCACAGCGATGGCACAATACCGACGTAGTATTGTGCGCACGTTCAAAAAGTGTTTTCTGTGGGGCTCTGCCCGCACCCCCAGACTTTAGGATTCCAACTCCAGGTCGGAGTTGGTCTGGGGAAGGGCGGGCACTGGGGAAAGCAAATCACGGAAGAGGACCGTTACCATGATTGTAGCCATAATGACCTTTTTGTGTTTCCGCCGGGGCATCGACTAAAGAAGTCCATCAAGTACTACCCTGATGGGTACCAGACAGGCGGGTTCTGTCAGCTTTAGAAAATAGGGCCCTTATGTCCAAACTGGCTGTTTGCACTTATATACGCACATATAGATATATATATATATATAGATATATATATATATATATACACACACACACACATAAGCTTTTAATGCTCCTAGGGTCACTCACCCACATTTCCATGGAACTGGGATCTGGCTAGGGAAAGGGGCCCTAGAGTACTCAGGCTTTCACTTTGGTGCTGCCCAATGGAGTTTTCTTCCTGCTTTTACCTCCCTCCATGTCTACTATCAACCCATCTGCCATTTTGCAGATAACTCCCAGCCATGTGGCAGCCTGATACATGGGTAGTGTGGCCCAGTACAAACCAACCTCCCTGATCTGCCACAGATGCTACTTCATCAGCAGAGCTGCAGCGCCACCCACCCTGGGTAGAGCTTCCCCAGTGCTTGCTGCCTGATTCCAGTATCCCAAGTCTACACCTAGTCCTGGGTTGTCAAACAGCCTATCAAGGTTGTTTTTTTTTCTTGAAAGAGATTATGTGGAACAGTGTTCTTAAGGTTGCCACTGCCTTTCATTTCCAGTGATAGAAACATAGAAAAGTGAAGGACAGAAACATTCCTCAACAGTCCATCTAGTCTGCCCCAAGAGTCCATACTTGGAGATGCTCTTGTCTTCATCCTCCTTCCAGTTACCCGTCCCCATCCACATGTTGTCTGATAACTCCATTACATACATCCCACTTTCTCCTGAATCCTCTATTGTCTTTGCCTCCACAATCTTGTCAGGAAGTTTGTTCCAAACATCCATCATCCTTTACATGAAATAATCTTCCTTTTGAGCCTTCTCCACCCCCACCCTCCGACTGGAGAACAAGTTCCTGGTGGATGCACTGTTTCTTAGTTTAAACAGATGTGTTCTGTTTGCTCACTTGAACCCTTTCTTGAACTTTATAGTCTTTATCATGTCCATCTTCTTCAGGCATCCAGTAAATACATGTTGAGACTTTTCAGTCTCTCATGATGTATCTTGCCTGGTTGGCCATAGATCATCTTTGTAACCTTTGTCACACTTTCTCTTATCTATCTCTGTCCATCTTAAGGTGCTGGCCCTGGAGTGAACACAGTATTCCAGATATGGGCTCACTAGTGATATATACAGAGGAATATTACCTGCCTTCTCTGGCTAGTAATCTTATTCCTGTGTACCCCATCATTCTGTTAGCCCGCCTATGTACCTTGATGTACTGAGCAGCCTGTATTATGTTATTGCTTATCCTTCTCCATGGTCCCTTCTTCTGAATGCTCTATCTGGGTCCTATCAACATAGCACACTGTGTTCAGATTTCCACTCCTATGTGCATACCGAAGCTACCCTCTGTTTAGGAAAGACAGGGAAGTGAGGAGGTGTCACTATATGTAAGGTAGAAATGAAGGTCACGGAAGTGCAGGGACACCAGAGGAAAAAGGAGGGCTGAAGGTGCTGGGGTCTTCTTGGAGACAGGCTCTGGGCTATTATCTCTATGGGTGTGTATACAGACCTCCAGCACAAGGAGAGGAGCTGGATGAGGCACTTGGGAAAGCCATCATCAGGATAGCAAGTGAGGAGGAGGTGCTACTAGCTGGGGACTTCAGTCTGCCAGATGTGGATTTGAGTCTCCAAGTGCAGCTTTGAAAGGAGCATGGAGATCTTTGCCTACAAGAGGCTTTTCTCAGGCAGCTAGTCAGTGAACACACAAATGATGGGACAGTGCTGGATTTGCTGCACAAACATAGACGGCATTACAGGCATCACAGTGGGCAGTCCTCTAGGTACCAGTGATCACCGTAGTAGTGTAGTTTAACATTAAAATGGGAACAGAGACAAACCACATGAAGAAAAGGGTCCTGACTTTAGGAAGGCAGATTTTAAAGAAATGAGAGATTGCCTCAGTAACTGCTTAATAGGGGCACTGCCAGTAGGAGGTAGAGGTAGAGGGAAAATAAGGAGTGCATAGTTAGTTAAGCAATCATCCTCTGTGTGAAAGAAGTGAGTAAAAGCAGAAGGGAAAAGAGGCTTTATGGTTCTTCAGGAAATGGCCATGGAGGTGAAGGAAAAAGGGTGTCATTCAGAGACATAAGGAAATACAGAGGGAGGAAGACAGGAGGTGTACCAAGTAAAAGAGAGGGAAGCAGGATAGGCAGTATGGGAGCAAAGGTGCAGACAGAGGAAAAGAAAGTCAAAGAGATAGCTAAAGGGATAAGACTTTCTTCAGGTACATAAGGATATGAAGAATGCAAGGAGGGTTACTGAGGATAAAGAATGCATCGAAGGACTGTGCAGAGGAGGACCAAGAAAAAGCAGACATCTTGAACAGGTACTTCTGCTCAGTCTTCACAATGGAGAGAGGCAAGGAGAAGACCACCATGGAGGAGCAGAAACAAAGGAGGGAAGAAGACACAAGTCCATTAGAGGAAGGAGTCCTGAAGGGACTTCTGAAAGTGGGCAGGCTATAGGACCAGACAGGATACATCCAAGGGTACTAAGGGAACTCAGATAGGTGCTAGCTGCCCCACTGATGGACTTATTCAACAGCTTCTGGAAACAGGCATGGCTACAGAGGACTGAGAGTAGACATGGTACATGAGACAGGGACGGAGTAACATGGAGGAGGCTAGCAACTATAGACCCATCAGTCTCACATCACTGGTGGAGAAAGTAATGAAAACCCTGCTAAAGGAAAAGTTGGTAGAGTATCTTGAATCCAGTGAGCTGCAAGACCAAAGGTAGCATGGTTCAAGAGGTCATGCCAGACAAATCTGATTGATCTTATCAACTAGGTAACCAGGGAAATAGATCAAGGGAAGGAAGTGGACATGGCCTATCTGGACAATAGCAAGACCTTCGACACTGTGCTGCACAGGAGACTGATAAAGAAATTGAGCGGCCTATCTGAGAGATCCAAAGAAGTGAACTGGGTTAGAAAGTGGTTAACAGATAGGAGAAAGAGATTGGTGGGTAACAGCACTGCCTAATCATGGATGAGTGTGGTGACCAGCAGGGTGCTGCAAGGCTAAGTACTGGGACCCATTCTCTTCAGTGTCTTTATAAGCAACATTGCACGAGACCTGGAAGGAAAGGTATGTCTTTTGCAGATGACACCAAAATCTGTAATAGGGTGGACACTGGGGGTGGATGTCTTGGGATCTTGGGGAAACATGAGAAATGTTAAAGAGTGTGACAGTTGGGTTATCACAAAATTTGCAAAATCATGCACCTAGGGTACAGGAACGAGGAGCTGAGTTTAGTATTTGGAAGGAGGTACTGACAGTCACTAAACAGGACAGCAACCTTGGGGATTATCATATCTGATGATCTCAAAGTGGCAGGGCAGTGGATAAGGCAGTGGTAGGGCTAGTGGGATGCTGGGATGCATAGGGAGAGATATAGCCAGCAGTGGAGGAAAACGGTGTTGCCACTATTTCAATCACTGGCGATAACCCACCGGTGCATTGTGTCCAGTTTTGGTGGCTGCACATCAGAAAGGACACAGACAGCATGGAGGCAGTCCAGAGGAAGGCAACTAAAATGTTGCAGGGGTTGCACCCAAAGCCCTACGAGGAGAGACTGAGGGGTCTCAATATATATACCCTAGAAGGAAGGAGAGCAGAGGTGACATGATAGAGATCTACAGCTACCTCACAGGGAAAACATGGTGCAGGAGAGGAGTCTCTTTTAAATGAGGAAGAGCAACAGGACCAGATGGCATGCGATGAAGTTGGAGGAGCAAGTTTAAGAGGGATGTGAGGAAGTACTACTTCACTAAAAGAGTTGTTGACGCTTAGAACAGACTGCCACCAGAAGTGATGGAGGCAAAAATTAGGGACTTCATGAATATGTGGGATAACATAGGGGAATATTATTAACTAGGCAGGGATGAGGGAGGATCACCGGGGACCAGTTAGGGTCTGTGGATACAGAGTAGGCAGGCATCACCTGGGCAGACTGGGGTGGTCCAAGCAGCTCCTTTGTGCTGACAAATTCTATGTATCTGTTTCTTGCATTTTTGCCATTAACTTTTAACTCCAGATAGATTATCTGGCTCAGTTCTACAGAAAACACTTCTTTAGTGTTTGGGGAGTAGTCTTCTACTATTGACTAAAAGTAACACCAAGGAAGTGCATTGGAGTAATGGCCCACTCATTTGTAATATGCCAAGTATTCAAAATGTTGTAATTAAGTGCGGTGTTAAATACAATGGGGTCAATGAATGACAGTGTAGATTGTCTACGCACTGTGGATCCATGGCATGTAGGAAACTCTAAGTGAGAATGCCACACACCGGGTCCTGTGGGCCCCTGGCAGCATGTGCAGAAGGGACGCATGCCCCATCTGCAGTTGATCCCCCAGCTATTTACACAGCTACAGTGTGTGCAAGAATGGTCCATGGGCATGCCTCAGGATGTGCCTGCTGTTCATGCCATTTACAAAGGTGGAGAGTGCAAGAGTGAGGGGCAAGGATGATGGCAGCAGGGACCCTGCTGTATCTGTTGCATGGCCTGCCCAATTACACTCACCTCCTGTGGTAAGATGTACCCCCACCACCACCATTCCGCCACAGCCCTCTGCACAGGCAGGAGGGCTGAGGGCCACCATCTGGGCACTCACCACCACTCATCTATTTCAGATTTTCCACCTGCGCAGCCCACAATCCCCTGCAACACATGGAGCAGGAGATCTGCTGTCTGGACCAGGACAGGCATCCGATTGGATGGCTGACTGTGTTCAGCGATCTGCCCCAACGCAGCAGCATGCCAGGGGCAGGGCTACAGAGAGGTGCCCAGTGGTGGCTAACATTTGTGCATGCCAACTGCTGCACACATGTCCCTGGGTGTGGAGCTGCTCAGGCAGAGTATGTGACTCTCACGCAAACCCTGCACTGCTTGGGGCATAGCCCTAATGTGTTCAGAACTCCACCATCGTTTCAGGGTCATTCTGGCCCCTTCCTCATTGTGAACAGGTTACTATTAAAATAAAAAATATATATTATTAAAACTATAATAAGCCTACTGGTTAAAATATGTTCTTACTACTTCCTAATCTGGTAACAGCACAGAAAACATTTCAAACAATCATTCAGGAAACACCAACTGTAAAATAATAATTCTGACCTCTAAATCAAAACCAGATCTTTTATTTTTTTCTGTATAGATTTTTACATTTTCTCCCTGTTCTTCAACCAAACCCATTCTCAGCAGGGTGTGCACATGTGGAGGCAGGTGCACACCATGTCTTGAGACACCTCCCACAGCTTGCCACACCTTCCCACCTATGCTGTCCACCAGACCTCCATCAGGTGGCAATGGAACAACGTGGAGGGGTGCAATGACCAACCAAAGAGATGAGTGCTGCCCTACAGCTGCTCAATCCTGCTCTTACCCTCCTTCCATGCCAGCCCAGCTCCCTGACGACCCAAGTCCATTCCCGAACCCGGATCGCCAACGTGATGCAACCAGATCTTTTAGACTATAAATTCATTGAGAAGTGTCTTTACATATGGAGGGGTTAAACCACGACAGGGCATAGGTTTACTGAGCATTAATCACGCTGAGGGGGTGTATGGGGTATTGTGAGGCACGCAGGTCAAGAGGCCAAATTACTTTAACCATCCAAGCATGCATTAATGCTCAGTAAACCTATGTCCTGAGTGGGATAATCCTCTTATAACATGGGCAATGTCATGTTAGAGGTTTATCTAAAGGAATATTAAAATAATTCTCGAAAGTCCCAAAAGTTAATTTCCCACAGCGACCATGCCATTGTGTACCAGATGTGCGAAAACACATTTCGGGCAGTATGTGAAAATGAAAGTTGCACTGTTTATAAGGAGGTGTGAAAAATGGTAATGTTGAAAATCTGGAGTGAAAATATAAAAAATTGCTGAAGTTATGAGTGTGCATGGAAACTGTAATGCAGCTTGTAACAGTCATTTTTGAATTTTTTCACCAAAGTTTCAACACAGGCTTTTGAGACCCCACCTATTGAATAGTGGCACTGTTGTTTTAGATTGGTCCCTAAGGTGATCCACGCAATAACAGCTAAAATCAGCTTTCAGGACCAAATAATGAAATGACAGTGCATGTGTTCATGAAGTGGGGTCCCAAGAACTCCATGTTGAAAATTTGGAGCCAAAATTAAAAAAAATGGCCAAGATATGCACCTAAGTTGAAACCCCTATTGATGCCATGATACAGCTTACCGCATTTTCTTCAGTTCGTGGTCAGCTTCTGAAGAGTTCAGATGTCTCCGGTCCACGGAGATTGCCATGTCAGACTCCAGAGGTAAGTATGGGGTGAGAGTGGTTGTTGGGAGGTGGGGTGCGCAGAGGGTGGTTGCAGGTTGGGGAAGGAGGGACATCCTGATGACGAGGGACCATTTTCTGTTTACAGGGACAAAAAAAACCGTCAAGCGATGTTTTTTATTTTCAGGTTTTACAATACATTTGAGCACACTGAGGCTCTCAGTGTGCCACATGAGGTTTTTTTATGGGGGACTGGTTTACCAGGATTGCACTCCCACTGGCTAACAACCAAACTGGGGTGCATCATGCTGATAGGGACTGGGCACCCCATCGGCAAACAGATTAAACTGGGGGACATGCTGACAGGGTTGGGCACCCCAGAGTTGGATTTCTGGGATTGTGTGGCAGACAGCAGGAGCCGCCTGTTTATTGAAATGTTTTACCAGGCAAGGAATGTACAGGAGGTGTGTCATCAGTGCCACTGCATGATGAGCTTGTCTCTGATTGCAGCGGCACTTTTCTTACAAGTTGTATCCACTGTACATAAAATTTGTGTCAGCACTAACGTGCTAGCCAATTGGGGAATGAGGGACGCAGCTACTAAAGTGTGCCCTGCATTCGCCAACACTGACACACCTCTGCATTCTACTGTCATTAAGATGTTGCTTGCGCAATGCTAAAGACAACATAAAAGGATGCAGAAATGTACTGCTTGAAAATAAAAACAAGCAGTGAATTTTGAAATGTTTTCTGTGATCTGACCAGATTAGGATGTAGTTATGAAAACTTGTTTTATGGTAGATAAGTAGAGCATTAATCCAGTACACTTCCTTGGTTTTACATTTTAAATACCTAACAGTGGACCACTTCCTGGTTTCCTCACATTATGACCAGGATTCACAAAACATTGCCAAAGCGCAAACCAAGTTTGCATGGGGCAAACTGGGTTTTCCCTAGAGGTGGTATTCACAAAGCCCAGTTTGACCAGACAAACTAGGTTTGCACCTGGGCAATGCAATGGTGGGGGCTGCAGTGCAAATGAAGGGAAGGACCTGCATATCTCTGCAATCCCATTCACAAAACTTGCAATCCATGCAAAGGCCATTTATGACGGCTCCTTGTGTGGTGAAAATACTGCTGGCAAAAATCTGGTGGTAATCTGCAACTCTAGTGGTTTCATGTGGTACTGCACGCCCCCCATTCCTCAACTCCGTAAAGATAGAGATCTCCTTGTTGATCCAGTGGTCCCTCCCAAGTCCCAGATCCCCAACACTGTAAATTAAGGTGTTCATAGTTTTCCATAGAATAGTGGCCCTCCCGGTCCCCATCCCTGTCACTGTAAATTAAAGGTGTTCATAGTTTTCCATAGCATAGAGGCCTCCCTCCTCCTTGGTCCCCAACCCCATGTCACTGAAAATTAAAAGTGTTCATAATTTTCTGTAATGCAGTAGCCCTCCATGGTCCCCAATTCTCATCACTGTAAATTAAATTCATAATTTTCCATAGCATAGTGGCCCTCCCTCTTCCTTGGTCCCCAATCCCCATGTCACTGAAAATTAAAGTGTTCATAATTTCTGTAATGCAACAGCCCTCCCATGGTCCCCAGTCCTCATCACTGTAAATTAAGGTGTTCATAATTTTCCATAGTATAGTGGCCCTCCCTATTCTCCGATGTCGCTGCCATAAAAAAATAACATAATCCTGGTGGTCCAGTGGTCCTCCTCCACCCTATTCCCCGATCCCCTGACTCAGTGAAGCAGTGAAACTCCCTGGCAGTCTAGGGGACCCCACCCCCAGCTAGTAATGGAGAGTCCGACTGCCTGCTACCTCCAGTCGAGCCCACGGCCAGCAACCAGCAAAACCACCATGGCTGGCCGCTGATTGAGCTCTCAATGACTGCATACTGTATAGATTACAGCCTATTGACAATGATCTGTCAATATGCCATACTCTATACAGTATGTGGCCATTGAGAGCTCAATTAGCCGCCAGTCACGCTAGTGAGTGTTTGATGTGCTGGTTGCTGGCTAGGGTCGGGCTGAGAGGGAGCCGGGTGGTTAGACTCTCCATCACCAGGTGGGGGTGGGGTGGGGGGTGGGGGGTTCAGACTGCCAGAGAGTTTCACTGCTTCACCAAGTCAAGGATCGGGGAATAGAATGGGAGAGGGACTACTGGTCCACCAAGGTTATGTTAATTTTTATGGGGCCAGTGATCGGAGAACAGGGAGGAGGGAGGCCACCATACTATGGAAAATTATGAGCACCTAAATGTACAGTAACAGGGATGTGGGACTGAGGAGGAGGAGGAGTGAGGGCCACTATGCTACAGAAATATTCTGAACACCTTAATTTACAGTGACGAGGATCAGGGACCAGGGAGGGCCACTATACTACGGAAAATTATGAGCACCTTAATTTACAGTGACGGGATTGGGGCCAAGGAGGAGTGAGGGCCACTATACTACAGAAAATGATGAACACCTTAATTTACAGTGAAGGGATCGGAACCAGGGAGGGAGGCCACTATACTATGGAAAATACACACAAACATTATTTTACTGTGATGGGGATTCGGGGGGGGATACTACACTACAGAAAAGTTTTTGGGTTTTTTCCAAATCTCAGTGATCAGGATCAAGGTGGGGGTGGGACACTTCACTATGGAAAAGGGTGTTTCTGTCATTTGTTTGGTGATCGGGAGGGGTGGAGACCACTAACCTACCAGGGGATCTCGGCTGCATGGGGCTTGGGCTGGTGGGGGGCCACAACCACACTAATGCCATGCAGATGAGCCAGTTAATAGGCATGCTAATGGCCACTAGCACCTTACATGCCCAATGGGCTCATTTGCATGGCTACTTCTGTGAAAAGCACTTGAGCGGTGAGTGCTATTGGCTGTGGGGCCATTTTCCTGGCTGGCTGTCGGAGGAGCACTACTGGGTATTCCACTGCTTTTCCTGGGTTAGCACTGCCCTGGCCAGCCCCGTTCACAGTCAGATAGTGCACCATGCTCTCAAACTGTGAATAGCATGACTGCCCTTTCAGTGCAACTGTGAGGTACCATGCAAACTTTTGCACAGCACTTTGAATTTTTTGTGAATCCTGGCCCATGTCTCCTAGTTCCCTTTCTCAGATTATAACATGATATTTGTGTAATGTCAGTAGCATGTATATATCAAACAGTGAAGCAATAGGCAGCAGTGGACATAAACTAGCAGTGGCAGTGTAGCATTGTACATGAGAACATAGGAATTGTCTGGAATTAAAGAACTGCTGCCACCTTAGGGAAAACCTCAGAACACTATACAGTATATCTTCCACACTATAGACTTCTCCACCCCATTATTTATTACTGAGGACGTACTGTATGTTCAAAATAAGGGACAAATTCTCAAACCATTTTGGTATGAAGTGCCACACCACAACTCCAGTTGTGGACCAAAATCTCTGCAGCTGTGGAGATTGGCATTCTCATCTGCTGCAGCTGTGGAAGATGTTACACCTTGTCCCACTGGCTGTCTTCCACTGCTGCGGGATTTCTATGGCAACACCACCCGCAAGCTGCCATAAATCATGAAGCCAGTTGTAAACCAGCTCCAATTTTGAGAACACTGTTGCTGCAGGAGAAACTGTAGTTCTGCAAGTGACAACCCACTTGTGCAGAGTTTGCCCACAGCTGTGGGATTTTTGAGAGCTTTGAGAATCTGGCCCAAAATTTTTATCCCTTAAGAGTTCATCTAGCTCTGCAGCTTATCTGCACTTAGAGTTATAATTCTCTGTGACATCAGTCTGTTGCCATCAGATTGACTGTGATGTCTCAAGCAGAGTATTATGGCATCAGGAGGAATGAGCAACATGAACAGATGAACAATTAAGGACCAGAGATTCTGTTTTCATGTGAATGGCACCAGTTATTAATATTGGGAAGGAAAAATACAAAATAACTATGAAATGTAAGATGAATGGTGTGTAGATATTAGCCAGGATATTCAGAAATAGCCAGAGGGAGGCGCAAGAGGTGCACAGAGCAAGTACAGTGCGCCATGGTGCAGCAGGCGCGATATTCAAAGGATACGCATGACAGGATGTGCTCGCGCAACATGGCTGAATATCGCACGGATGCACCATTGTGCCACCAGGGATGTACCAAGGAGCATGTGCAGCTAATAGCGCACTCCAGGGATGTGCAGGGAGCAAGCCAAGGGCAACACACAGGCATCCAGCACACAAGGCACACACCACATGGCCTGACTGAACAGGCCACAGCCACCCCACCCATATCAAGATGGAACACCACCAGGTACAAACCCCCATCCACCCCAGATGGAACACATCAGCCATGCACACCACTGCAGCATGGCCTCACATCAGCTACAAAGCAGACATGGACACAGACGGTTAACCAACAGTAATACAATGTAACATTCAAAATAAAACTATGTACAGATATATACAATGGAGAGGAAGGAGGACCACCCACACACAGGGAGGTCAAGGAAGGGAGGCAGGTGCAGGGGCAAAGGCAAGAGAAGGAGACAAGGGAGGGCAAGGAAGGGTGCACAGGGAGGGGAAACAGTCCTGTAAAGGGCACTATGGGTGTCCCTGCTCCACCATCGGACATTGCCAGCGTTGGCACCTCCGGCCATGTAGTATCTGCACCAGCTGCTGCACCACCTGTAGTGTGTTGTTGTGACATGGAGGATCCACCTCAGGAGCCGTGGTATGTATATCACTGGCCCGACACCTAGGACAAAGGAGGGAACTCGTGATGAGTGCATGTCCAGAACGTGGCAGCCCACCCACCATGTGCAGCGGGCATCGGTGACATGCCCCTGGGCTGGCAAACCACCACCTGCAGAGAGAGCGCCCACATGGGCTGCCTACCTGGGCAACCGCAGCCATGCATAACACCAGCACTAACACCGCCCATGTGCAGCACACCATCATCATGGTGGGCAGGCAACATGGCCATGCAGGCAGTTGGCGGTGACACAGCCTGGTCCCAGGTGCACCTACAGCCCACATGCAGCAGCCACCACATGTGCAAAGCCACGGTGCGGTGCAATAGGCACCACAGGCAGCCCACAGCTGGACTGTGCCATGCGTACAGAGGGCCTTGTCCCGCCCCAACCACCACTGCCCACCCGACACAACATGGAGACAAGTACATGCACACTGAGGCACACCCTGTGGCTGTCCAGCCAGCATGCCCACACGTCCTGTGACCAGTGCACCACCCCTGTAGTGGCCCAGCCTGGCCCAGCCACAGTGCCAGCAAGGCAAGCCTGCCTCCGATCTTCAGGGCCTAGGAGGAAATGAATGGAGAAGGAAACATCAGCACTGGGTGAAACCAAGGGCACCCCCGGCACAGTGTGACACCTGCACAACGTGCCAGTGGCACAGGGCGACCACAGTGTACCACCACACTCAACAGGGCATGCAGCCCCAACCCTCACCCCAGCAAGGCAAGCCAACAGCACCACCCCCGAACACAGGATGAGAATGGGCACAGGTGCTGAGCACTTACGTGGCCATGGCACGCGCCCTCGGACATGTGCCTGTAGTGACCGGAGACGGTCTGGGTCCCTACGCTGCAGGTCCCTCGCGGTGCCTGCACTGCTCCCCAGTGCACCAGGCATCTGTGGCCTCCTCAAGGCATCTGCCACCTCCTGCCATGCCTCAGACCAAGGCCTGTTGAGGGCACCTGGCCGAACAGGAGTCAACATGTGGCACCACCACAGCCAGCAGGTTAACCAGCTCAACTTGAGTCCAGTTCTGTGCCCTTGCTGGTGCCCTGCACAGCATCCTATCAGTACAACAGACAATCCAAAATAGCACCCGGCAGCACTGTGCCACATGTGCTGGAGATGTCGCATCGCACGCGATGCGCTGCCACCGCCAATCGCACAGTCAGCAGACATGCGCGATCCAGGTAAACGCAGTGCTGCCTAATGTCCCAGTGTGCCTACATTGGCAAAGGGCACCGTGGGGTCAAGGGTCGCCACGCACCCTGCACTGCAGCGCTATTGGGCATGGTAGGCATACTGCGTGGTAGGGCCATAGTACACAGCCCCATTGTGCACGGACGCTAGTACCCTGGTGCAGGGTGCCATCGAAGGCATGGTGCCTGAGCACTATCGGTTGAGTGGCACATAGCGCCATGGCCAAACAGCACAAAAGCACCATATGTGCAATAGCGGACGGGCGCTGTACTGCCTATCGCGCGCGTGCGAATGACGCACCACTGGTGTATGTGATGTTCACACATGCATGCGGCGGCGCACAGGCAGTTGCACAAATGACATTGTTGCGCCATGACTTGTGCATGCTAGTTTGCCAGCAATGTGCAACAACGCGATATTCTCGGCAGATGTATGCAGATCAGCTGCTTACAATATCCAGAGCGCATTGGCTGCATTTGCATGTCATTACAGTTGTGCAAGCCCTCATTTGCATGTGATGTGCTATAAAGGCACCATGGGGAATGCACAAGCTAGGGATGGTTGCATCCCTTAGAGATGAGGTACACGCTGTGGGATGGTGGAATGGGAGGGTGGATGGGGACCTAGCAGCCCATGCTAACACATGTCCCTCCACAGGAAGAAGCATGACTGACCATGAGGAGAGTGAGGGCCTGCACACAAGCGCAGGCCCAACTTCATCAGGGCAGAGTCAGATGCCCTATTCCAGACATACCTGGACCAGGAGCCACTCCTGAGCGGCTCCCCACAGGCCCGGCAACAGCATTGTGACGGTGTGGCCCGTGCCGTGAAACAGCAGGGCAGTCACCAACGGTCTGTGCAGGAATGCAAAAGAAGGTTGGCATGGACCGGAGGTGGATCAAGGAGAACGTGGCAGCCATCCGGCAGCGTGCCACCACAGGTGGGGTCAGCCAGCCCTGCCCACCATTATGCCGCGGAGGAGTTGATGGCAGCCACCATGCAGTGCAGTGCAGTTGAAGGCGTGCCTGGACGGAGGGTTTCAGACAGATGGAAACTCATCACTGGACAGTAGGCATGGCAGGGACAGGGCAGGGGATGGGGCAGGGGTGACAGCAACACTAATGCCACTTTGTTCCTTCCAGCTCCTGAGCACCTGCATGCGGTGTCAGTGGTGGGGTGTCTGCTGTGGGGGCAGTCCTGGCCCTGGAGGACTGTCCAAGCAACTCCAGCGGACACTGTGGCCTGGATTGACTGCAGGTCAGTACCACTGTCCATCCTGATGCTGGCAGCACGGATGCAGACGAGGCCCTGGCTACGTTCCAGCAGGACGCTGGGCATGGTGTCCTGTGTGCTGAGATGCAAATCATGGTGGGGTCCAGATCCGATGACGACAACAACCACATCATGGACAGCGCTGTTGTGGCTGCAGGGGAGACACCCATACCATAGGCACGCCACGTTAGCGCAGCTGGTGGTCCAGTGGTGGTTGCCTGTACACCGCCATGCAGCAGACGCAGCCAAGGCTGCAACAGGTACAGCAACGGTGGCAGTGGTGGCTGTGGTGGTGCAACCACACTGGTGTTACCCTGCACACGCAGCCAGAGGGGCAGCAGCAGCGGCCAGATGGCATTGAGGGGCCTGGGGCAGTGGCCGCCACCGTGCAGCGCATGGCACCCAGTCCCAGGAGAGATCCACTGTGCAGTGCCCACCATCGCGGGTGCTAGGCCGCAGGGTCGGGATACACACTTGTCAGCACAGTGACCCTGTGCCCCAGGGTCCTGACCCTTGGACGAGGCATACCCATTTGCTCCAGGCCTCTGTTGAGCAGCAGGTGCAGCTAGCAGCAGGGGTGCATGCACTCAGCGAGGAGCTGTGCCAGGTGGCAGAGCAGTGGGACAGGGACTTTGCCCTGCTCCTGGTGGAGAAACGGCAAATGCGGGTGGACGCGACCGAAGCCATGGATCGGCTGACCGCTGCGGTCACAGCCGGACTGGCACCTCTGGCCACCCTGGTGCGTGGCCATCCACTGCTCACACTGCGGGCGCATCTTCCACCCTCGGGCCCGGTGGCGTGTGACCCCTCAGTGTCACTACCTGGGTCTGCTGTGGGCATTCCCAGCACACCGGTGCGGGCATGGTGTGGAGCCTGCAGACACCTGCATGAACACGGTCGCGGTCCCACAGTGTCACCCCTTGAGGACTGTCTGTGACACCCCTGTGGCTGACGACAGGCAGCAACCGCTGTGCGCCACCGTGGCTGTCCATGTGTCCGCAGTGGCAGTGCTACCGTGTGGCGATCCTGAACCACCCACCTCCGCATACACCGCTTGCTGCTGCCCAGTGTGCACATTGGTGCGTCATGTGCGTGTGCATCCCACGGCCGTGGCAATCATGGTCGACCACGCACATGGCTCCATGTGCTCACCCATCCAGCTGCTGGACACTGTGATGTGTGCATGATGATGCCGCACAGCACTGACTGACACTGTGCAGCGCCGCCCAGTGCCTGACACCGCCTGGTGCACACCTCGGCTGTGGGCATGATGGGTCCTATGTGCATGTGGGTGTGAGTGTGTGTGTGCACGTGGTGTGCGGGCCTGTGCTGCGTTCTGCTTCAGTGCCTGTGCCCCACCCTGTCCAGGCCCCTCCGCCAACCCTGGCATAGGGAATGCCCATGCCTGCCTGTCCACTGTGCCCTGGGCCCCAGCCCCTGCATGTGGCTGTGTACACCTACCCCGCGCCTATAATGCTGCTTAGCGATTGTGTCTCTGTGCTACTGTGCCATCCGTATCTGCCAGGGATCCTTTGCCCGGGGCTGCCCACCACCAGGCTTGGCGATCGTCATCCCCACTGCTGTCCCCCTCTTCAACCTCGACAGCTATCCCACAGTCGGTGGCCATATTGTGGAGTACACAGCAGGCCAGTGAATAGGCCACAGGCTTTTGAGGGGCTGTACTGTAGGGCACCACCAGACCTGTCCAGCCAATGGAACGGGCCTTCAGCAGCCCAAACACTCACTCGATGATGTTCCGTGTGCTGGTGTGTGCCTCATTGGATTGCTTCTGTGCTGGGGTCGACAGGCTCTGGTATGGGGTGAGCAGCCAAGGCCGGAGTGGGTAGCCACTGTCACCTGTGTGGAGAGATATCTGGTTAGCTTGGTGGCCTGTGTCAGTGCATCCCCCGCCATCCCAGCCACATCCCCTGGCACCCATGCCCTGGCATCCCACACACCCTGCCCTGCTGTTCCCGAATATGGCATACACAGCATACTCACTGACTAGGTGGCCAGTGGGGATGTCCACACTCTCGAACCTCTGGCACAGTGCTGACTGGTGCCAGATAAAGGCATTGTGTACTCCTCAGGTGTGTGGCACAGACATTGATTATGTGCCCCCTGGCATCGCACACCACTTGGCAGTTGACACTGGATAGTCCTTCCTGTTTAGGAAGGCCACCCTCCAGGCATGGTGGTGCGCGGATGCCAACATGGATGCAGTTGATGGCCCCTAGCACGCCAGGCAACCATGCCACCCTGTGGAACTCCTGCATGTTTGCTGTAAGCTCTGCTTGTGTGTTGGGGAAATGGATGTGCTCTGCAGCATGTGGCAGCAGTGTGCTGAGGAATTGTGTGAGGAGACGGACGTGCCGACTGGGTTATGCCTGTGGTGTCCCCTGTTGGTCTCTGGGAGGTACCCGTGGCAAGCAGGCACATGACGGCCATGACCTTTGTCTCTACAGACAGGGCATGGCTCCATCTTGTGGGTGCCTGCATCTCCTCACTATACAGCTCACACAGCCACCTCAGAATGGCCCGTTCAGGCGGCACCAGCCCACAATCTCTGTGTCACTATACTGTTCAAAAGTGATGCGGCATGGAACCACCTGTTCCTGGCATACCGCTGATGGGCCTTTCCATGGCCACGCTGGTCTGCATGCTGCCTCCTCACTCCCCTCATTACTGCCTCTATCTGAATATCGCACTGGCCATGGCCTGGGCTGTACATCCTACCCTGGGCGCCCTCTCCTTGCCCCCCAGCTGTTGGCTGCTGTTCAGGCCCTGCACCATGCACACCCCTGTTCGGGTTGCCTGGCCTGCTGTCTGTGGCCTCTACCTCCCACCTCCACACACACCTGCTGCTCCTCCTGTGCTTGGTGTCACAGACACCTGCTATGGGTTGTCCTGCACCCTGTCTCATGCCCACTCAAGTATGCATACACACACACACACACACACATTCTCCCACTCACTCACACGCTGACATACCCAATGTTTAGCACCTCCAGGCTCCCAGGTCACCACTCTGTGCCTCTTTCAGCCTGCCTCATGCTCTGTGGCTCCCCTTGGCCTCTCGGCTGCCAGCTGTCCCTCGCCTCCCGATCTGGCTCCCTGTGGTGCAAGCTTCCTTCCCTGACTTGCTCCCTTTTATGTACTCAAGGCTGCTCCACGCATGTCCTGGTTGCTCCTCTCTTGCGTCATTCACCTGCCATTGAATATCGCGATCAGTCAAGATATGCATGGCTACGCCTGCATTTGTGCATGCATTCATTATCCTTGCACATTGGTGCATTGGTACTCTGTGCTGCACATTTGTTGCCACTGAATATCACTTCCAGTGCATTGTCGCATCTTGCACTGGTGCATCCCTGTTGTGCATTGCTCGACAGCTCTGAATATCCCGCCATTGTGTTTTCAAAGATCTCCTGAGGTGCAAAGTTGTTCTTTAAAAGACTCAAGTGACAGAAAGTGAAGGACAATATAGGTTTGGGAGCATACTGGTGCCACATCAAAACTCAAAGGCAGGCTAGACTGGGGCAGCTGCTGCTCCTGCAAGTATGCCTCAACTGGGAAGGGTTTGGTGTCAGTGCTGTGGCACTGCAGCAACTCCTGCAGTTAGGTCAGAGAGCTTGTTCTTTCAGCAGGGACATGCTGTATGTGCACAAGGTTGATGTAAGCTGTTCCCACACCAAGGGAGGAGGGAGAAACTCAAGGAACAAACTGGTGAAAACATCCTGGCATATATACAGTCGGTCCCCATGCCATGCCAACCACTAACTGGATGCATAGCTGGACCAGGGAAGAGGACCCTTCCCAGATTCCCCTGTCATGGAACAAAAGCCATGGTGAAAGTGCAAAAGCGGCAGCACCTGTGGTCATTGGAGGTTGCTGTTTACAGCCTAAAGGTAAGATAGAGTGCCCAGAGGGGAGAAAACCTCTCTGGGAAAAAAAAGAACAGTGATATATTTTCTGTAATGTGTATCACACTTTCTCACTTGCCTTTTAAGTTGTCTGTTCACTTTGCTGCCATTCATATGACACATGGGAAAGTGAGATGGCATCTGAAGTGGCCTTTATAGTGTGTGTGTGGGGGTAGACCTGCAGCCTTGCCAGATTTATGCCCAATCTTGTCAACTTTAGAAGTTAAGCAGGTTCACGCTGAACTGTAGCCAGAAGAGAGATGTCCAATGCTCACAAAGTTCTGTAGGAACTGGTGTTGGTACTCATGGGGTTACCTCCCTTTGGTTATAAGTAACCATACCATGCCCCAGTGTTGGTTTAGGGAGGAAACTGTGCTGCCATGAGCGCTATCTTTCAGATGAGAAACTAAACATGGTCCCATCTGCCTGTTCTCTTTGCTATTCAGGTGGATGTTAAAGATTCCAGGGTACATTTCAAAAGATTAGGGTGATTTTGTTAAGCGAACAGAGAAGTCAAAGAATAAACAAGACAAAAAAAAGACATCTTAAGTCAGTAACTCACAATCAACATGTCTGAAAACAAATAAAACTTACAGTATATCAACTTCATATGGTAGAAAAAATAAAATCTGAGTAGAAAGCAAGGAACCTCTAAGGACATCTGTTATCCTGAAACAGAGAAAAGAAAAATTACAATAACCAAAATACTAACTATGTTTTGGAACCTATCTTGAAAACAAAAGTTGGAAATCCACTCATTGTGCTGTTCTGCCCCAGAATTAAAAGAGAAATCCAGACAAAATTTCATCATAAAGAAATTAGTTTTCATGAGAGAAAGAGACAGACATTTGTACTGAAGTTTAGGGACCTTAAAGAGTCCAGTGCCATTCTGGCTAAGTCTGGTTTGGGATACAGATTTTTCCTGCAAGACCATCTGATAATGTGCTTGCCAAATGAAATAATTTTGAACTGCAGCCAGTTTATTTTTAAGGGCATCGGAGACTCAAAGTGCTGGATCTACACAAGGATCATGCTGGATATCTTCCTGGATCTCTCTTTGCCACCTGGGCACATCACAAAAGTTCAGTGCACTGTGAGCTAAGTTTAGAGGTCTGGGTATTGTTCACTCAGTCATAATGCCTGCCTGTCTTTGTATACAACATGTGGGACATACATATCAATTTAACAGATCATGTCGAGTCAAGGAAATTGAATGGCTCAGAGGAGGGAATCAGCAAATTTTCAAGAGGAGAGATGATTTTATTTCTGTGTCAGTGAGAAATAGGGCCAACGATTTTCATTATGGACCAAACAGTCAGGGGTGTAACTAGTATTTTACTTTCAATATATTTCAAACTTATTGTTGCATGTCATGGTCACTATGGCAGATAGCTCACTTTTTCTCCCATGCCACTCTGAAACTTTAATGTCAGACAATTATCCTTTTCAAATTCTGGACAGCATGTGGTGATATGGTAGGAAGTGTACACAGTTCACGATATGCAATTGGCAGGAGTTTTGGTATGCATAAGGGACTTATGCAAACATTTTCTAGGTTGTAATCCTGCTATAAATGTATAGAATTGTTATTACGAGCAGTGCGGCATACTGCTGTAGGTGTAAGTAGTTGATCCATTTTGATTAGGAAGACTGTAATTTCATTATTTCCAGATGCTAGTTACTAAAAGGCAGTCCTGTTTGCAGGGCTGCTAACATTTTATATGTACGTGTACATTTGGATTTTCCATGCAAATGTGTACCTGTTGTTCTTGATCCTAAAAGTAGTAAATAGGATTAAACAAGTTAAGAAACTAAGTATTTTTGACAAGGTGGTCATATCAGCACTGGCATGTTGAATATAAAATATGTTTGAACTACATAATTTCAAATTGACTGCCATTTCTTGTGAGGTGCAGCTAAAATGGGACTTGAAATGTGAACATTTACTATTGCTTGAACACCCCTGAATTCAAAAGCCAGAATGTCTAGATTAACTTTTGTACAATGTCACTGGATGGATCCTGTACTGTTATTTTTATCATCTGACATGAATAATGCTGTACAGTATTGTTTTATCTGGCACAAATAAAATACAAGTTAAAAAAAGAACTGCAGCCATTCTATCAGAGTACCACTGTGGTATTTCCTCCTCCTTAGTGAAACAATTCAAGATCTAGGCAAATGTGTGAAAGTGTGAAATAATGTTTTTTCCCATTCATTAGATAAAACCCTAAAAGCTTTTATACATGAACACCAAAAAACAAATGGGACTAAGTCTCCACTATCTATGGACATGTAAGTCTGGGACAAAATCTTTCCTCTAAGCTTTTATGCTCAGGGAATCCTCACCCTAATTTCCCATGGTCAATTAGTCGTAAAATATTCCATATCTCCAGCTGGGATTCTGGAGTTCATCAGCTGAGCTGCTGATGTCATAATAACATTATATAGTTGCTTTCTGAGAGCAATATAAAGTCAGCCCCACATTCATACTTTCCCCAGGGCAGTTCACATATATTTCAGGGGGCACTTTCCTGTCAGGGAGCCTTAAAATCTCTTGTTTCCATTTTTGTGGGAGGTGCATCCATTTGTTATCCAAGGAACACCAGAGTTGTGACAAATTTCCTTTATTCGCCAGTCTACCAAAAGCTTAACCTGGTTCAGTGTCAAAACAATCAATACTTCCTGTATCACCCCACCTCCCTGAGACAAGGCTGAAAGCATCTCAGTCAGCATTTCAGGCAATAAAACTAGATATGTTAATTAAATATAATGTTATCAGATTAATATGCTAGCCTTGCTTGAGCCTGGAATTATGGAAAAGCAGGAAGGGTGTGAATGTTCCACATGATGCTTTATCCTGTGGGCAGGGCAGGTCACCATGGCACTTTCCCTCCACCACAACTCTTAACCTTTTGTCATTGAAGTGTGGGACACTGACACTTAAAGAGGGGGAACATGGGGACAGTGCTCTCTCAAAATATCCGATGCATCCAATTATGAAGATACATGCTCACTCCACATAAGCTACTAGTGCTTTTCTTCAAACAATATTAAAATTTGCTTCTGAATATTTGAGTTTTATGAATTTGTATCTCTTGTAGAGCAGTTGAGAGGTATGGACAGAAACATTCTGAGAGATAAAATAAGGGGTTTCTTAGTAATGTGGAATAGTTGAGAGGTATGAGCAGAAAGGTTTTGATTGTTAGTGTTAACCCTTGATCTTCTTCTCAACAAACTACACTCCATTGGAATCTCAACTTCCCTGTTGCTTTTTAAGAATTACCTTCAAAGCTGATTCTAATTCATCAAAGTCAATGGAGAAACGCTCTGCCCTGTCTTCTTAGTCATGGTGTTCCACAAAAACATATAGAAACAGCAAAACATTCATGGCAGAAGAAAGCCTAGTGGTCTATTGAGTCTGCTCAGTTACCTACCTAGAGTTAAACACTGTAAATGATGATAGGTAGCTATCATTTACAATAAGGTCCTAGAAGGAATAAGAGATGATGTAAACTGCAAAAGGGGGTTTAACACAAATACAATAAATCAAGACAGTTACATCTTTCAATCTGATCTTCACACTTAAAGGTTGATGCCCTGAATACCTCTTCAGATTATCTGGAGGTTTAAGTGGACCCATCTAAAAGTAAAGCTAAATCGGCAGAGAGGAATATTTTCACAGTTTTACATAGAAACACATAGAACATAGAAACACATAGAATTTGATGGCAGATAAAGACCGCTTGATCCACCCAGTCTGCCCATTTCTACCTAATGGATAAGCTGCAGATCCTACAGTAGTTAACAAAAAGCCTACTTTCCTACCCCAACCCCTAGAATTGCCTTATGTCTGTCCCATGCATTCTTGAATTCCTCCACTGTTTTTGACTCCATAACCTCCACAGGAAGACTGTGCCATGCATCCATAACCTCTCTGTGAAGAAATACTTCCTCACATTACCTCTGAGCCATCCCTTCTATCTTCAAATTGTGCCCCTTGTTCTTGCAATTCTCTTTTCTGAAAGATGCTACCCTCTTGCCTTTTGTTGATTCCCTTGAGGGTACTTGAAAGTTTCTATCATGTCCCCCGTCCCTCCTTTCCTCGAGGGCATACATATTAAGCTCCTTAAGTTTGTCTTCATATGTCTTCTGGTGCAGACCCTGCACTATTTTAGTTGCCCTCCTCTGGACTGCCTCCATCCTGTCTATATCCTTGCAGAGATTGGGTCTCCAGAATTGCACGCAGTACTTCAGATGGGGTCCTCACCAGCTGTCTGACAGAGGGATAACAACTTCCTGTTTTCCACTGGTGATGCCTCTTCCTGTATATCCCAGTATCCCCAGCCCTCCTTACTACTCTCTCACATTGCTTGCCCACCTTTAGATCATCTGATATGACTACCCCAGGTCCCTTTCCATTTTGTTGTTGTTAATATCTCACCCCCATAGTGTACTCTTTCACTGGGTTTTTGTTTCCCAGGTGCATTACTTTTCACTTCTTAGCATTGAATCTAAGCTACCATACAATTGACCATTCCCCAACCTTGCCAAGTCCCTTCTCATCCTTTCCACCCCACCTTGTGTATCAACCCTGTTGCAGATCTTTGTGTCATCTGCAAAGAGACATACGCTTCCTTCCAGTCCCTCTGCAATGTCACTTATAAAGATATTAAGAGGACTGGTCCTAGAACTGAGCCATGTGGTATCCTGCTAGTAACACCCTTTCTTCAGATTGGACTCCGTTTACTATTACCCTTGTGTCCTGTTCTCCAGCTAATTGTTTACCCAAGCTACTATCTTGGGATCCACCCAGGCTGGCTAACTTGTATATTAATCTTTGTGTGGGACTGTGTCAAGTGGCTTGCTAAAGTCTAGGTAGGCCATGTCCACAGCCCCTCCCTGATCTACTACTTTGATCACCCTGTCAAATAAATCTATTAGATTCATCTGACATGACCTTCCTGCTGTGAATCCATGCTGCCTTGGGTCCTGCACCCCTCTGGCCTCTAGGTACTCAACAGTTCTTTCCTTCAGAAGTGATTCCATCATTTTCCCTATCACTGAGGCCAAGCTAACAGGTCTGTAGTTTCCTGCCTCTGCCCTGCTTCCACTTTTCTGAGTGGAATCACATCTGCCCTCCTCCAGCCCTCAGGTACCACCCATCCTCTCATGACTTGTTAAAGAAAGGTAGTCAGTGATGTCACTCATTCTACCCTTAGTTCTTTTAGAATTCTGAGATGAAGCCCATCAGGCCCCATTGCTTTGTCCACCATTAGTTTTAAGAGTTCTTTCAGAACTCTTTTGTGAATGGGCTTGTATCAACCCCCTATCCAGAGTGTTTCTGCTGTTTGGTTTAGGTACCTCCCTTCATCACTTGTGAATACTGAGCAAAAATATTTGTTTAGTATCTCTGCTTTTCACAGTCACCCTCTGCCCACCCTCCTCCCATTTATTAAGACTCACTATCCCTCCTTGGTCTTCCTCACTTCCTGATGTACCTATAAAAGGTTTTATCCCCTTCTTAACTGAATTGGCTATCTTTTCCTTGGTTTGGGCCTTTGCTGTTCTTACTGCCTTCCCTGCTTCCTTCTGCTTTAACTGATACAGTTCTCTGTCCTGCTTCTTCTGTGATTCCTTGTACTTCCTGAATGCTATATTTTCTCCCTAACCTTCTCTGCCACCTCCTTTGAGAACCATAGTGTTTTTATATCATTTTGTTTTGTTTATTTGCTTAACACAAAGTCTTGTTGCCTTAGAGATGGCAGTGTTGATTATTCCCCATTGTTCTTCCACCTCCTTCCTGCCCATTTGGTAGTGCATTCCTTGGGCACTCACCCATTTTGGCAAAGTCAGCCCTCCTAAAGTCCAGTACTTTTGCCTTTGTATGGCTTGACTCTACTGCTATGTTTATCGTAGAACCATACTGGTCGATGGTCGCTAGTTCCCAGATGGCTACCCACTCTACATCTGTGGTCCTTCTCCATCTTCATTTGAGAGTACCAGGTCTAAGATTACCCTCCCGAGTGGGCTCCAATACTAGTTGTCTAAGGCATGTGTCCTGCAGGCATCTAAAATAACCCTTCTCTTTGATGTGGCTGCAGCAAATGAACTCCAATTAACATCTGGCATATTCGGATCCCCATCAACAATATCTCCTTTTTCTGCGATTCTAAGGATACTTTCTATCATTTCCTTGTCCATTTCCTTCCCCTGAGATGGGGTCTGTATACAACCCTGTGCAGATTGTGGTGCCATTGCCTGTCTCAAGTTGACCCAGGTGCTTCCTCCTCCCTGTTTACCTTTTGTTCTGTTGCTTTGATTCCTTTCCTTATGTGAGAGCTACTCCACCTCCTCTTTTAGCCTCCTGTTCCTCCTGTAGATAGTGTACCCTGGTATGTTTACATCCCAGTCATGGTTCTGTGTGTACCATGTTTCTGTGACTGCCACGATAGCCAGATGTTCCTCTTCCATCAAGGCCACTTGTTCAGGAAGCTTGTTTCCCAGACTATGGACACTGGTACTCATTACTCTCCATTTTTGATGGCTTTTCCTCTTGTAGCCCCATCCCTGCCCTTACTGACTTTACTTTCTCCATTTACCCCAGTCCTGCTCCCTACTGACCTTTCCACTTTGTTTTACCTCATTTAGTGCCCTGTTTTGGAGGGAGAGGCTGGGAATTCCCTGCTGCTTATCAGTGCCTCCCCTTGGCTAGTTTAAAAGCTTGCCAATGAAGCATTAAAACTGGTCATTGAAGAGACTGGTTCCTTTCCCAAACAGATGCAGATCATCATGCCAGTATAGGTGAGTATCCTCTAGGTGGAACCCCAGTCCCCAGTGAAGCCAAATCCATGTGCTCTATACCAGTTTTTCAACCATTCATTGAACTATATGGTGCAGAGTACCCTCATTTCACCGATGCCTTAGACAGGCAGCACCTCTGAGAAGGATAGTGTGTGAGCTGCTTGTCTAAGGCATTTACAATCTATACCAAAAGTAGTCTGAATGATAGAATTACCAATGGGATAAGTACAGTATTTATATTTTAACAAGGATATATTCTGTGATATGATCTTAAAGAGCTGCTGATACCTCTTAGAAACTATGGGAAACATAGTATTTAGAAATAGTATGTATTTCATGGGTCTTCTATAGTATTCATCCTCTTATTCACTACTCAAGAAATTTGTGTGGAAACAGGATCTTTATCTCCTGAAGTTTACCTGTCTCTACAGCTTATTCTCACTTGATGTCATAATCCTTCTTTTATGACATCACAGTCCGCTGCTGTGGGAATAATCATGCATGTCACAAGCAGATATGACATTAGTGATGAATAAGCAGTAGGTGTTGTTGATCTTTGCAGGAACAAAGATCCTGTTTTCATGCTTAGGACTGCAGTAATAAAAAATGAAGAAAATAAATATAGAGCTAAAGTGAAATATAAGCTGAATTGAGTCTAAGTATCACATTTTGTAAAATTCTCTTGAGGTGTCAGCTGCTCTTTAATGGGACACAAAATAGTATAAATTTGATTAATATCTTCATTAAAAACAATTAATGAAATCTGTTATCAGCCATGGAAGTGGAAAACCATAGTCAGATCACGGACAGTTATGGATACAACCTGTAATAGTTTCAAATTGTATTTTGTCTCCTTTTTCTCTCATTTCCAGATTAAAAAATAATTTAGTTTCTCTTGATTGTATGATTTTTCCAGGCATTTGTGCATGTTCATTAACAGTGGACAAGCTTGTCCATGAATTATGGAGAAATCTTGGCTGGAGTTATCATGGACAAAGTTCAGTGACAGGGAAAGATGACTATGGATGTCCATGGGCAGTCATTTTTGTCCATGACAACATGGACAACTGGAGAATGCAATTATCATTGTGTCGTTATACCTTAGGTTACAATTCCACCATGGATCAGTTGGTTTGACACCTTCAATGCTTAGCTGCAGTTTTAATACTCATCAGGTGGCTGCCTGATCAGAAACAGACAGCATGCTTTGTACTGTCCAGGAAAGGCCTTAACAAATTAATGGCCAGTTTAGTGGTACTAGTCGGTGAGCTGAATGCCTAAAACCAGTAACAAACTCTAGCAAGGGCCAGTACGGATGCAGCTATGGACAGAACAGAATATGTCACTGTCCGCCATGTTCAAGATGGCCACCGTAGTTCATTGAGCATGCGTGATGACTCACATATGTGCACTGAGTTCTGGCAGCCATCTTGAACATGGTAGAAAGTGCTGTGTTCTGACCGCTGAAAAGTAGTGCAGGTGGACACCCAATGATTCATGTCTACCTCTACTACTCTGCAATAAGCACAGTTGGTATCCGTAAGCTCCCTTACTCTGCAGCCATAAAAATGCAGAACTGTGTCAACTGTTCCACATGTTGTATTGTTTTTTACAATGCTTTTGATGCTGTACCATGTATTGTATCATTATTCTGCTGTTTAATTTAATGTACTTGTAGTACCCAGGTCATGTCTGAAAAAAGGTGTGTGGCACCAGTGTACCTACTCGGTCAACAAAGTATAAATAAACAAACTTCGATGTGTTTATTTCATCTATATCATATATTATGGCTTTCCCAGTCTTGTTTCTGAATGTCATCGACACAACATGGTCAACCATGGTTCTTCAATGTTTGACCATACTTTGTCCATGGTCATAAAAGTATAGGGTAGCAACCAAATCTGCATAATTTATTTGCATATCAGAATGCAAAATTTGACACTTGAAACCCATTTATAGTCTAATATGTTTGACAATGTTTGTACAAAATGAAGGTTTATGCAACCTCATTAATTACTTAAGCATGAAAAAAATCACTATGAGAACTCACCACATCTTAAAAGTGTTTAGCTTTATGGTGATATAAATAGCAGTTATGAATGAGGAGAGACTCCATTGAAAAAAAAACTACAGCAGCAATGGTTTCGCAAATAAAAAGTTAATTCAAGAGTATATAGTGATAATATGTATTCAAGAGAACGTTAAGGTTGTTGAACAGGTGTGTAGAAATGTGTTTTATTGTTGACTATGGTTATTTAACCCTTAAGGTCTTGTTTTGACTATTGTTGACAATGTTTGACCATGGTTCAACCACATTATCCTTGCCAGAAAAGCCACTGTTGCTTTTAAACCCTATTAATGTATGAACCTGTTATGACCATGGTTAGAACATGGTTATCACGCTAACATGTTATAGACCAAAACATGTTAAAACATTGCCATGTCCAGACCATGTTTACGGTTTACTTATATCTGACCATGTTTTGGCAGAGGTGCACTGTACCACATGTTTAAAACATGGTCAGACGTGGTCAAAAACAGTGCCAAACAGGTATAACCATGTTTAATAAACATGTTTAAAATTAAACATGTTTGACCATGATCTCAAACATGCTACAACTCAGCAGCCCCATCCCCTCCCGGAGATCGGTCCTTGCACCAGGTAAGCTCATATGCTAGTCCAGCCAGTTGCAAACAGGTGGGACCACTTTGTTCTCCTTGGTGCAGTGGTTCCCACCTACTGTCCCCTTCTTCTTTGTCTGTAATTGTCATAATTAATTTGTTTATACTGCTGTTTGCATTTTGTGTATGTGTCTGTTGTAGTATACTTCAGGTCCCCTTGCAAATGGGCATTTTGTTCTCTTGGTTTCTTACCTGATGAAGACATATTAAATAAATATAAAACAAATAGCAACTAGGGCTGCGATGGCACAGCAGGCAGGTAAAATGGGCAGACTAGATGGGCCAAAGGGTCTTTGTTGCCAGCAACTTCTAAGTTTCTATGTTAAATAAATAAAATAAATCTCCATAGGTGTAGAATTTTGCACTATCTTCTGGAGGGATGCTCTGAAGAAACCCCTAACAGTTCTCCTTCACCTTTTCTCCTCTGCACATTTTTCTCCCTGCTTTCCCTGAGGGGAGGATTCTACAGGCAGTAATGAGACCTGAGCCTCAGCCTTATACTCTCTGTTCCCCAAACACTTTCTGTGCCAGGAGGTGAACTGACCAGCAACCCAGCCTTAGTGGCCCCTGGGTTAAGGTGTTACTGTACATGCACAAAGAGTGCCCTACTGGAGATTAGATGTTGAGTGTCCTTTGTATTGTAATTCCAATAATGCAGATACTAACTAGAGAGTATCAAAATACAAGTGTATGGACTACCAGCCAAAACAGGGCACCCAATTATATAAATCACATTCGTGATTTTAGAGCACCAACACTCAGAATGACATGGACATGCAGGGCCCTCCATATCGTGGTCTCTCATGCAGGAATATTACAATGAAGCATTGCACTTCACAGCCATAGGAGAAGATGGCTCAATAACTTTTAAAATTTGAAGGAAAATTGGCCTAGAATGTATTATAAATCACCCTAGCTAACTCAACTGATTCACAATAAGTTAGTAGGTCCTTCATGGGTATATATAATGGTATAAGAGAGCCCTTGCTTGAAGTTTCAGCAGCCAGAACCACTCAGCTTCACAGTCCTCTTACCTATCCTCACTTTCAGATTCTCATACATATTAACTTACAAAATAAATAGCCAGCCCACCAGCTGTGGTTGGATTTCTGCACGCGCCAATGACGCAGGGTTCGGGAACAGACCTGGGAGTTGAGGGCTAGTCGAGGAGAAGGATTGAGCATCCTATGGACTGCTCTCCTTCTCCAGGGGAAGGATGGGTAGAGTATCCAGCACCTAGGGAACCACAGGCACCAGTGCCAGTACACTAAAGGGCGGGCGGACACTGGATGTCATTGCACATCCCTGCCCTGAGGGCAGCTCAGAAAATTTGCCAGTCACCATGGATGAAACCATCTGGTGCTTGGCCTCTATAGCTCCCTGCCTCCCTGCTGACCAATTAGGGTCCTGCAGAGCCATCAGGCCTTGAACCCTGACCTGGGGGAAGCCAGGGAGGCAATGTCAGTCCTCTGACACCTTCTCCTGTCATAGATGGGCCTGCTCAGTGCCTAGCCCCACCCTGGGGGTAATGAGTGTATCTGCAGGGCAAGGTGATCAGGAGTGAGGCAGGTGCTCCAGGGCTGGCAGTGAATGCAGAGTGGCTAGCAAAGCATACTAAATATATATATACATATACTGTATATATATACATATACTGTATATATATATATATATATATATATATAGGTGCCTGCAATAGATTTTTTATTTTCATTTAGCATGTCTGCCCCCCAAACCTATATAGTTAAACTGTGTAATCATCAGCGCTAAAAATAAATATAATTCAGTTGCATATACACATGGGTGATGTTGCTGCTTGTTAGTATTTCATTTAATGAGTAAAGATTTGGCACCATTTGAAGAAGTCTAGTGCCTTATTTTTCTTACAAATAAGGTAGAGTGGAATTAGTCCAAGCCCAGGCAGTGCATCTGGTGTATTGTAGGGGCTGTGGATTATACATTCCCATGGCTCTGGCTGTGTTTTTCTGTGACTGAGCACAAGCTGGCTGCAGCACTAAAGACCAGAGTTAGCATGCATGAGGGGAAATGAACAGTGCTACTGGATGCACAGGTAGGAGGTCATGGGAGCGGACACAGGCAAGAGGAACCAGGAGTCTAGGTGTTAAAGATGAGAACTGGGTTAGGGTAGGCAGGAGGAGACAGGGACAGTATCATGAGGTCAGTCAGGGACCATCAGCAGTGGCCATACACCACCTGTACTAGCCACTAGATGGGAAGATGGATGGTGACCTTTGAGAGGCAAAGGCTAGTGCTTGGGGCCCATGTGGTGGTCCCCACAGTCAGTAGGGTATGGGGAGGGAAGGATGTCAAGGTAGCAAGAAGGTAGCAGTGATAAGGAACTCTGTAGTGAAGTATGTAAACAAGGTGGGTGGAGTTCTGGGACACCAGAGCTGTGTGGACTGCTTGGTTACTTGTCTGCCAGGTGCAAAGTTCTGCAACATGGATTTAGAAAACAAGACAGTAACCTTAGGAGCAGAACCTCCAAGGCAGTATTTTCTCGCACACTACTGGTACCATGAGCAGAACCAGCAAGGCAGAAGGAGATCAGGCAGTTGAATACATGGCTAAGGTTTTGGAGTAGGGAGCTACGATTTACTACAGGTTCTTCACACACTGGAAGACATTTCATGGCAAGAGGCTTGTACGCAGACAAGCTTCACCTGAACCCAGAAGGGGTGGAGATACTGACACACAGGATAGACAGAATGTTGGGGAATGCTTTTAACTAGGACAGGGGTGGGTAGATGTAGGTGTAGGAGAGTATTCATGCTCCAGTCAAGTACAGGCGGTGCAAAGGTCAGATAAAAGAGCCTAAAGCAAGGAAGGAGACAACACAGCTCTTTGCTGCACACCAGCAAATGTATGGAGTACAACAAACAAAATAGATGAGCTGGAGGTGAATGTTTTGAGGCAAGCTATGATGTAATAAGAATCACAGAGATCTGGTTGAAGGAGAGAATAAGCTGAGTGCATGGCTATAATTATGTTTACAGTTTCTTGAGGACAGATAGTAAGAATCAGATGGGCTGCTTGCTATGGAAAGGAAGGGGTTGAAGTAAGCAAGAAAATGAAATGAGAAGGGTGCAAGCCTACAGAAAGCCTGTGGCTGGAATTAGGATCCACGAGAGGCAAAAGGACAGTTCTGGGAGTAAATGACAGACTGACAGGTAATACATCAGAGTAACCTGTGGAGTTGACAAATTAAATTAAAAGGGCAAGAACTATGGGACCCATGATTTTCATGTGGGATGTCAACATATCTGATACTGATCGGGAGGTGGCCATGCCAGAATGAATGCAGGAGGGAGTTCTTGTCAACTGTGAAGATTGTGTCCTTACTTAGCATGTCAGGCAATGAACAAGAGAAGATGCGCTTAACTCTGTTACTGAGCAGTGAGGATGACATAGTTAGAGCTGTAAAGGTTGGGGAGTTGGTGGGAACAATGGCATAATAGGATTGAATTTGAGGTGTTGGGGAAGATAGTTCACCAAAAATAAGATCAGGACACCAAACTTCAGAAAAGCTGATTTTGATGATCTGAGGGAGAGATAGCTGTGGCTACTTTGATGAATGTAGTACATCAGTGAGTGGGAGTTCTAATGCCAAGTGGGAGAGCCTAAAGAAGAATACAGTGCCGCATGACTAGATGTGTTCCCCTGTACAACTAGGGCAAAAGGGCTGAAAGAGGCCCCGTGGTTGTCAACAAACTTCAGGGGTAGTTGAGGGATAAAAGGTGCATCACAAGTGGAAGGATTTTGGTGACACAGCAATTGAAATAGAATAGGGCATTAAAGAAGGAATGCAGGGCCAATAATCTCCAAGCAGTCCAGTAACAGCCATGCTACAGTGAAAGCCGGTGCTGCAGGAGGAGCTGTCTAACCTCAGGCTATGTTGCAAAGCAAATCCTAAAGATCAGCTGCTCACAATGAGACCATGTACAAAAGATGCACACACAGGTATTGTTGTTGAGATATTTTATTGCCAACTGGCGACCTCTTACATAATGCTTATTTCACAACAGCAAATACTGTACATCTCAGTGCAGATAGTGTACACACACCAGTCACACAGAGGAAGCATACCAGCGCTTTGCCACAAGGCTTCATCAGGAGGCAAGGAAAATGGGTACAGGTAAGCCTTATATAGTCCTTTTTGATGATGGCACCATAATGGCTGCCCACAGTTACCCTTGGCACAACAAATTGCGTGATAGTGCAATCAAACAAACTTTATAATACAAATCCAGCTTCATATTAAAAACTACAACGTATTGGAAAACAAGACAACTGATCAAGCAGTCTTAGAAACTTTAGCAAAACATTGATCTTAATTGCAAATATAGCTTAAATGCTACCTTGATAGAGTCCTGCTGTTAAAGACAGAAAACACCTCCACCCTTCTCACATTCCAACCTGTCATCACCCTTGATTCTCAGCAAGTGTGGGAGTAGTTTTGGGGCTCCACAGGTACAGGTATATCCAGTTCCTTGTGTAAAAAGAGATGGTAGATAGACATCTCATTGTGGTAGAACAGGCAGAAAATCTATGGAGAAAGAAAGAAAGAAAAAAAATATTCCGCTTTTTATACATCACTTGCAAAACACAATGCTTAAACATCACAGATCATATGAAAAATATTAAAAAGTTAAATGGCGTGAAAGTTCAACAGTACAAAATATTGTAACTAATGGGTTGTGTGTATATGTGTGGGGTGGTGTTGTTTAAGCCGAGAGGAAACGCTTAATGAGAATATTACTTACTGATCCCTTCAAGCCATACACTCAGAAAAGTAAAATACTGTAATTACTGTTTAGAAACTAAGCCAAGATTGTAAATTCATTCATCATGTAAGAAAGGTTTCATACCTAAATACTTATTCTGCCCTCTGGGTTAACAGTTCTGAACTGGTAAGTCTAGCAACTTTTCTTTTTAGCAACAGATTCAGTCAGTTATCACTCTACGAGGCACTTTGACATGTTCCAGGCCCATAAACTGCAACATTTTGGGTCTGCATTATAGTACTCCAGAAAGTGTCTCCTTACTGGAGTATTAGTCCTTTTGTTCACAGTAGATCTTTAATGTTCCTGTATGCTCTTTAAGCATGCAGTACGTTTTGTCCTCCCAATGTAAGACAAGTTACAAGTACACCATACCACATAAACCACAAAATTAGTGACGTAAGTAATAAAATTCCTGACTTCAATTCTCCTGTTTGTTTTAGGACATGTGAAACTTTTTTCTGTGTAACCCCTAGATGGCGCTTATCCCAGGGCTACTACCCCGCCTGATTTGCCACTAACAGGTTGAGGGGCCTGGATCCAATGGCGGTGCCTCCACCCAGAGGTCAGGGTTTGCAATAGTTAAACTTACTTGGTCACAGCCCTGGGACACTGCAACCTCCTTTCTTCCCACTAGTGGCCCACACAATATATCAGAATTACCTTCACAGTATACACTTACCCCCAGGGCTGGTTCAGGCACTGGGACCTCCTGTAAAATAAGATACAGTGCAACAATCACAGTACAATACTTTAACATAGACAAATACCTCAGGCAGTATAACTTTGCTGAAACAAGCAGCTCTGATTTATTTAGGGGAATATAACAAGGACAGGGGAAATCAGGTTAATTAGCTTATCACTTTACTCATCTACCTATGGCTCTGTGCACAGGCCTATCCCTACCAGTTACTGTCCCTGGGTACCCAAGCCCTAGTGTCTAGTCCAAACCGTGGCAGCTGGTAGGGCCCTTTCCCACAGAGAAAAGAAAATTAGTTAAACAGTCAGCAGTACAGTAATTCTATTTGGATTCAATGTGGCAATTCAACAGGAGCGACCCTGAATTAGTACTCACGACCTCCAAACAAGATAGGGTCCTTCAATGTCAGCAGGGCTACTCTTGAGCTCCACGAGACTCCTCACACATTTATATGGCAAAAGAAAGTACTATACCAGGCAGGCTGCTTCTCTATCCCGATCGCAATTACTGCACAATACCCGGGAGAACACACAGCAGATTCAGTTCCTGACAGACCGAGTGCAATTCAGCAAATTCTCCAGTCTTCTACAGGGTGAGCCTGGTTTCTACTCTTCAGATATCCTTTGATTCTCTTCACAGAACGGATTCAGTCCTAACAAGCAGTTACACAAGCTGCAGACCGAACTCTGGACCTTACACATGTTTCCGACTAAAACTGTGCACTGAAGGAGCACAGGGTTCCTTTCTCTTCACTGCCAGAGCTAAAACTGAAACTCCAACAGACAAAACGGGCACTTCCTTTGAGTTCCTCCCAGTTCTTGACTGGATTGGCTGTCATCACAATAGACTGCTCTTGTTGGTCCAAAAGGCGCTCAAGTCTAAACTACATCTCCCAGAGTCACTGCCCATACAATCCTCTTGTGGCTGGCTCAGATTATGAGTCCAAGTTCTGATTCGTCCAAGGCACCATTTTAGAGCTAGCTTATCCACACTGATTGGTCCAGTTCAGCAGTTCAAAACCAGAATGGGGAACTAGGCAGACACAGTTCTGACTGCAAAGAAAGCAGGTTAGACAAACTGTAATTTCATTATTACTCTAAATGATTTCTGGCAAACAGTTACATCTTTCAGATAGGTTCCCTTGCACTCTTAGTGACTGCAAAATGGAGTGAATTGGCAGCAGTTCGAGTGGTACTCAAGTAGAGAAACACACAGTCCCCCATACAAACTAATTATGTCTGCAAGCAGACAGCTCTTAAAGAGACAGTACCAGAGGCTCTAAAACACTCACTGATAAATGGCTAAACGCCAAACACCATTCAGGCTTGGAGCATTCAAGCAAGCTCCTGGAAGTCTTTTGGGAACCCCATTTGCAGGGGGTTACATCTGGTTTACAGTATTTACAAGCATTGCATCGCTGACTTATAAAAAATCCTTTTGGTGTACTGGCAACAAACTGCTGTAGGTCTCATCTCCTGTGGACCACTTAGCTGGCTATGAACAAGTCTGTCCTTAATACTGGTTCCTTTCTTAAAAGTGATCCTAGGATAGTTTCCCACAGCTTCACTCACAATGTAATTGCTCAAAAGAATGGCTCTTTGTGCCAAATTAAGTAGAATAATGCATATATAGGTGTGTGATATGTAGTTTTTACACACCCAAGGTGTGTGATAATATAGAAACCTTGAGAGCGAAGCATATTACAAACCTATATATGTTTTATTTTTATAATAACTGGTGAAGAAGACCTTAACACAAGACGAGTGCTTACTGTTTTTCTAGCGGTATTCTGGTTCTGCTGTTCCGCTATGAATTTCTCCGTCACTGCTGCAGGCAGCCAAGTGACTCAAGATTGTCCATTGAGAGTCATCTCATGCAGGCTCAGGCTGTTTCATTAGGCTATACTACTAAAGACAACCTGGCGCGAGACTGTAAAAGTCGTATCAACTCGCAGGTTGATCGACTTTCTAAGAACTTCGAAAACAGGTTGATATAGAGGGTCACCAGTTATTATATTACCTTTCTGGCCTGCTACATAATTAAACTTGGTGAGAAAATTATTTGGCCCCATCCCCTCACAGCCTTGTGTTTTTGTACCAAATGACTATCTTTATCCATTGCTTTGACCTCTTGATATGCGGCAGTAAAATAATTTCCTAGTAGCCCCTAGCTTCAACCTCTGTCTTAATTTCTTAGATTGTTGATCAAATTCTGACAGGTCTGTGCAGTTCCTTTAATTCTAAAATGTTGACTGTATGGGATAGATTCTTTTGAGACTCAGGATGTGAAGTTCCATATTTAAGTAAAGCATTTGTACAGGTTACTTTTTGCAACCTTTCATAACTACCCTCCTTTTTTCACTATCCCTATCAGTGGCCTATTGGTGCAGAATGTTAGGGTGCCTGTCATTGTTTGCACTTTGTCTGTTTTGTATACTGCAAATAAAGAATGTGATTAAAACACATTTCAGTCCTGTGTACACTTTTTTGATTTGTTCTTCAGGTTGCAGTTCTGTTGATAAGCGGCACCAGATTGTCCACCCATGGAAGGGCCTTGTTTCTGTTTTGTGGGACAAAACATCTTTTTTTTAAACGATAGGAAGCAAAAGAAGGCTTACTGATAAGGTGGGGTGCTGATCACTGGGGAGAAGAGGAAGCAGCAGTTGAAGAAGGCAGAGAGTACAGCAGAGGCACTGAATAACTACTTGGCATCAGTATTCAGCCAAGAAGTCAGGGGCATAGTCAAGTGGGGAGGAAGTTATGGGATAAGTTCAGGCCGAACAGGATGTGTGCTGATCATACCAGAATTAGTTGGTAAGTATCTGGAAGATGTGAATCCAATAATATCCCAGGGTTCTGATGGCATCTATCCTTTTTAAAGTCATCTTTATTGTATTTTTCTTCCATTGATCATTAGACAAACATACACGTATGCCCAGGACATGCCGGGTCCACACCCAAAACTGGGTGTGACCACTATGTACAATCAATAACTATATACATACACAGCCGTAGCAGTATACCCTCTAATAACTTGCTCATTCCTGGGTTTACAATATAATAACTAGGACAACCCCAACCAGGATGATACTTATATGGATCAACATCTAAATCTCGATTGCCCTATAGTGCCTTTAAGACCTAGCATCGCACACAAGGGTCCTCAGGGAGATACCTGCAGCTGTGTCCCAAAGGAAAAGAGAGAGTCCCCCACATCGATATCTGCAGATTCCATGCTCCAGTAACAAGAAAACATTGAAACGTGGGCCTACCTGCTCGGTAAGCTAGCTGCATTTAAGTAAGCCCACTATTACAGGAGTATCTACTCCCTACCCAGCTATTCTTGATTACATACCTTCTTACAGACAGACCCCTGTCTGGGTATTTTGACTGGAGGGTATATACCGCCCAAGGTCTTCCATCTCTTATCATAGGTTGCTTCTCATCCAGTTCAAGCATTTGTCTTCTAAGCCTGGCCAAGATTGTCAACAAGTCTCCCACCCATTGGTCATATGTATAGGTCATATCGCTTTTCCAATGCTTTAAGACAAATGCTTTGACCAAGGAGGACATCAAAGAGATGTGGCCTTTAACCAGCGTGCTAGGGATATCTGACATGTCCCTAGAACACAGATCTTAGCACAATGAGTTCCTTATAATTTATCACTGGATCCATATTATGTTGAATTTGCTCCCAGATGGGGAAAATTTTGGAACAGTGCCATAATACATGGAGTAAGTCCCTGAGCTTGCACTACACCTAAAACATAGGTCTGTCTGTCTGGGGCCCTAGCACATAGCTTAGTAGGGTATAATATAAGTTGAAGCTACAAAAATTGCATGATCTTATATTTAGGAATGGGAATATATCTACTACTCCTCCACACTTCTTTCCAGTCAGGTCTCTGAGGGCTAATGTCCTCTTGTTTATCCCAGTATGAAATCTTTACAGAAGAACCCCGCTTAAAAAGTCAAGTAATATCTTATAGATTTTGGACAGGGATTTCTTGCACAATTTACCTCCTTACGGAGATTCCACGTAAATGAAGTATCATGAAATCTATCCGTCTCCTTTCCATTTTTGCAGCAATTTGGTAATTTGAATTTTCTTAAAAAGTTCAAATTCTTGCACTGGTCCGGGAGAACCACCTTATCCTCTTTTATAAAGTCCGCCATCTTAAGTTGAGCAAATGAGTGGCCCATTGTCCTTTAATTGTTTGCCCTCCGATGCGCATGTTTGGATTACCCACAAGAGGTTGTTCTCTGGCACCTTTTTGGTTTTTTCTTTGTTTTGGGGACAAAAAGTCCACCAAGCCAAAACTGCTTTATAAATTGGGTTTGTTTTCCTCCAACCGATAGCTCTCTTGGAGTAATAAACAATACCGCTTCAGGAAACGCCCATATTCAAAGGATTTGCTTCTCAACCTGAAGCCAGGTTGGGATATATCCCCTCCTTAACCTGCTCACCCACCGACTCATTAACCCTAATTGGCCCGCTACATAGTAAATTTGTAAATCCGGGATTTTGATACCTCCATGCTATAAGGTAGTCGTAGGATATTATATTTTCTTCTAGGGGTTTAGCACTCCACAAAAGTTAGAAATTAACTTTTGTATTTTAGTAAACCAGCATTTAGGGATGATATATGGGGATAAGTGTATTGGATATAGAAGTCTGGGTAGTAGGTTCATTTTAACCAGACCCAGTCTTGCTGTCCAGTCTAGAGGGAGTTTATTCTATCTAGTTATATCCGTCTAATTACCGAAAGTATCTCTCCTAGATTTGCTTCAAGGCCTTCATCCTCATTAATAGTGATCCAAATGCCAAGCTTTTTGGGGACCATTTCACATGGAGCGGTTCAAAATTGGCTTTATAGGTAAATATAGTGAGAGGGAGAACCTGCCTTTACTCAAGTTTAACTTATAGTTCGACACCCTGGAGAATCTATCAACTATATCTAGAATCCGCTTGAAACTCTCTGCGGTTCCTGGAGGTGTAACAAAATGTCGTCAGCAAAAACAGATAGTTTCATTTCTATCCTCCAATAACAATCCTTGTATCACGGATCCTTCTGAATCGCCTTAGTAAGGGTTCCAAGTAAATATTAAATAATATTGGCGAGAGGGGCATCCTGCCTGGTCCCATTATCTAGAACAATTTCCTTCGATAAATAGCGTTACATAAAATCCTAGCCATGGGGCAGCGTATAAATTTTAATACCCTAAGAAAGTCCTCTGGAAACCCATACATTTCATGGTTGCAAATAGAAAATCATGGGAGACCCTATCGAAGGCCTTTCGGCATCTAAAGCAATTACCACCATAGGTAGCTTAGAGGCTGAGGCCTTATGCAGTATATGGTGGAGTTTCGGAGTGCATCATGAGCTCCTCTATCCGCATGAACCCCAGTTGCTCTTGGCTAATTAAACCAGGAGCAAGCGTCAGAATTCTATTGGCCAGTATCTTCGTCAGCAATTTCAAGTCCTGGTTCATCAGGGCAATAGGTCTATAGCTCTCAGGGAGTTCTTTGGGTTTCTCCGGTTTTGGAATGAGAGTTATATAGGCCTGATATAACTGTGGGTGCTGGACTCCATCCTGCATAATGTTTTCAAATAATTCTTTCAATAGAGGCAATATAACTGCAGCATGAGATTTATAAAATTGGGCGTTAGACCATCCAGTCCCAGTGTCTTACCATTCGGAGCGAAATAATCGCCTCTAGTATTTCTGACTCGAAATAGGGGCCGCTAGCCACTGGGCTTGACCTTGGTCTAACCTCGGAAGAGGTATATCTTCCAAGAACCCCTTGATAGATCCTTCAAGTAGGGCGAAATGCATCAGCCATTTTCTGGGGTTCTGTTATTGTTTCTCCCTGATGGTTTATAAGCGGAATTACCTAGCTGCCTCCCATTCTCTTATTCTATGGGCAAGAAGCCTGCCTGGAACATCCCTTGCATCAAATAGTTTGCATGGACCTTTTCGCCCACCGATCCAACTTGCCATAAAGTATACCTGCCATCTCATCTCTAAGCTCCTTAAGCTCTAGGTCTAGCCCTTCTGCAGTGCCTCTAGGGGAGCCAATGAATTAATAGCACCCAGGATAAACTCCTCCCTCGTCCTTCTCATATAAGTTCTCCTGGCTGCCAGTCTTTGAACCAAACCTGAATATAAAACTTTACAAGTGGGCCACCTTAATCTACTATCTGAAAGCGTAGGAAGTTGAGTCTGGATAATTTCTACCAATATCTGTTCTGACTTGGCTAGCATCTGCTTATCCAATAATAAGGAATCCTCAAACCTCCATCGGTATGGTCTCGTTGGGAGGATTCTACCACCCAAGTTAGCTGGATTGGGGAGTGGTCTGATAAGATTCTAGTATGGGTAATCAGCTCCCTTATCCCTGAGTTGCCTCTTTATTAACCAAAAAGTAATCAATTCTTGAGTGGGTTTGTGCACTCCAGAATAGAAAGTCATAGTGTGCTCCCTTTTATTGCAGACCGTAATTGGGTCAATCAACGCCGCAGCCTCTAGAAGTTTGGCCAGTGATGCTTGTGCTATAGAAGGCGGTCGCTTGGATGGGGTTTTTATCCACCCTATTATTGAGACAGAGATTCCAATCTCCTGCTAAAATTAGAGGATGGGATGGGGTAAGGCTATGTCAATTTCTATCGAGGCAAAGAAGTCAGGGTTGGGAGGTGTAGGAGCATATATAGAGGCAATCGATAACATTTTGCCCATAATAGTACCCAGAACATAGATCCCTCTGCAATCTTTTCTAGTTTTGGTTTGTAAGACTATAAATGGACAATTTCTTCCAATCAAAACAGCAACTCCCCTGAAGCTTTGGCATTTCCATCTCCGAGAACCTGCCCTACCCATAATTTTTTAAGAAGACCCAGCTCCTCTTTAAGGAGGTGAGTCTCTTGTAGAGCTACAATCTGGGCTCCCAGTTGGCGGATGTGCTTTAGTATCACCATCCTCTTCTTCTGCCCTCTGAGGCCTTTAACATTCCACGTGATAATTTTAATGTTGATCATGCAATTTTATTTATACCCTGGACTCCACACCCACGAATCTGCCTTAACAAATATAGAAGCCTTGTACTCTCTCTTTCCTTTCCCACACCCCCCAGTCAGCCCCGATCCTTGGATCGCCCTCCTAGCTCAAATGGACACGTAGATGAGCTCTCTGGTGAGCACGCCCGGACCTCTAAAATCTCACATTCACCCTTATAATTTCTTACATTCCCTAAACATAGGCCCATCTTCCGATCACTCCCTCAATTTACCCTCATAACTGTAAACAACCCTACCATACTTAAAAAAACTTAAGCAGAAGGAACAATAGTGATATCTTAAGCTAAGGTAAATGCCCTTCACCCACCAAGTTAGAGAGAAAAAAAAAAAAAAGGAAAGTGTCCTTGTTAGGATCATAATTTCCTGCTCCAGAAGTTATAGGCTTCAAATCTAAACCCTCTAGATTTTAGTTAACATCCAGGACATATTATAAATCTACAATTTCCTCTAGACCCCACTGCAGTCTAGCTGAGCAATCTTTAATGATTCATGAGTTTCAACAAAGAGTAAATAGTCCCTCCTAGACCTCTGTCTCAGATTAAAAAAATATATATATATATAGGAGGAGTGCTCAATAGAACACAGTTAACACTCTTCCTCAAATCATCAGAGGAGATGCTACAAGAGAGAAAAAAAAAGGGGAGGGGAAGGAGGGTAGGGAGACAAAAACAAAAAGGGGGCGGGGTGGGGGTACAGGGAAGAAGAGAAGAGAACATTTTCTTCCTTCCATTCTTTTTCTTTCTTGTCATCCTCCTAGTCTTCCTTTTAGTCTTCCTCTTCTCTTCTTACATTCGTGTCTCTTCTTCCCCTTCCAAATGAAAGTTTAAGCGAACTCTTCCTTACTATTCAACTGTCATTGAAAATGTCCAGAGTCTTATAAAGAGCCACAACTGGTTAGTGCTTTCCTGTGGAGCCTTCTCAGGTCTTCGATTTAAACAGATCCGGAGCTTTGTCTCAGTCCTTCTGTCGCCTCCTTCGCCGTTAGGTACCTTTTATCTCCAGATTGCAATTTCATGACCAACATGGAGGGTGTTGGACTCTAAACTTCATGCCAGCCAAATAAAGCTTTTTCTTTATGCCCCCATATTCCTTCTGTTTCTCCCGAATCGCCAGGGTTTGGTCCTGGAACACTAACAAGGGCGCACCATTCCACTGTAGATTTTTAAGTGCTCTAGCTCTATTTAGAATGTGACTTCTCTTTAAAATTTAAGAATCACATAATAATGACCCTCTGTCTAGCCCCTGGTGGAGGTACCTCTCTAAGAGAGCGATGGGCCCTTTCCAAGTTGTAAGAGTCACCATAAGGTGTTGGGCCTAGGAGTTTCATTAACATGTCTTGGATAAAAGTAATGCAGTCTGGTCCTTCCAATCGCTCTGGCAAGCCAACCAGGATTAAGTTATTCCTTGACTTGAGATTTCTGATCTTCAACGCGTTCCTCTAATTTTCTCACTTGCCTATGATAGCCACCAGCTCCTGCTCTTGGGAGATAGATTTATGCTCCTGAGACGCCAAATACACTTCCACGTCCCCCATTCTTTGAGCCAAGGCCTGCAGCGCAGGCTTTACTGGATGAGAAGTCAGCGACTAGACTCTAAGCAGAATTTTAATTTCTGTAATATCATCGGGTGATGTCTGGTCTCCTCCGACATTCACAACGCTATGCCCTTGGTCTTCCGGGACAGGTGATGGGGGTTTCGGCGCTGTTACTGGGGCTGGAGAATCCAGGCCCCGGAGGTTCTCAATCCATCCCTGATGCTGCGTCCGGTTTCAGTACGCCGCTAGAGCACTGTAGGTACAGAACCGGGATTTAGAAAAAGAAGTTCGGCAAGGCTAGAAGGAGACTCTAGTAGAATGATTCCTTTGTTTCCGCCTTTACGAGAGGTATAATTTATTTTGTGGTGCAGTTAGGTCATTAGGGCCGGAGCTCTGCTCAGCATGTCTTCCCCGATCAGCTCATCACGTGATCCCCTAATGGCATCTATCCTAAGGTATCAAGCGGAGTTAAAGGGGTTCTGGCTGTGCCGTTCTCAGATATCTTTAAGGACACCTTAGACACTGGTATAGTGCCAGAGGGCTGGAAAATTGTCAGTATCACCTCCTGTTCAAGAACTGGGCAGGATCAGACCCAAGTAAATACATACCTGTGAGCCTTACCACAGTGCTTGGCAAAGTGTTTGAGTTAATAACAAAGATGTGATGATTTAGAACATGGATTGAAATGGGCTGTTCTCAAGCACATACCATGACGATACAAGATAGGTCCTGCCAAACCAACCTAATTGCCTTCTTTAAGGAGGTTACTAGGAAGTGGACAGGAACAAGCCATGACTGTAGTCCATTTGGACTTCAGTAAGGCCTTTAATACTGTACTGCATGGAAAACTCATGGAGAAAGTAGCACATTTCAGAGTTCATGAAGTGTGCAGGAGGTGGATAACAAATGCTGGATCCATTCATAATGTATGGTGTAACCCAGTTATGCATGGAATTCCATGCCTGAATATCACTGTTGTGCCGTAGTAGTGATGTCAGCTACTGCAGCACAACAACTTAGAATGTTGCCACACAGCTGCTTTCTCTATCTAGTCAAGCTGGAAGCTAATTTTTTTTCAAACTTGAATTTACAGAAAATGCTGCAGCACATTTAGTCAGTAATCTGTGCTGCTACCAACACTCAAGTGCACCCCAACCTCCAGTTCATTGATAGGAAGTAAGTATCTGAAATGGGATTGGATGTCCATACACTACAGAAGATAACATATTCACATCCATACACAGACAAGCCTGTGTCTTCATCTCGAGATTTCTATGGCAACCAGTAAACCTCTTAAGCTTTGCTCTCAAGGTTCCTGGTTGCCCTAGAAACTAGGGATCGACAAAGACAGGGTAGAGGACTTGGTTTTGATTTGCCAAATCCAGAACAAGTTTGGGTTTCATTTTCCAAAGGATTAGATTTGTATTTGCCTGGCATAGACAGGAACCAAATGTCATATCTCTCACTTGTCTTAGGCTTTATTTGTTTCTTTTGTTATGTGTTTCTTTTTTTTCACTGTGTTTTTTACAGTACTTTTTGGTAACTAACCCGCAGCTCAGCCCCCCACGGACCCCACCTCCCCTGGGACTTACCTAGTCAGCATTCCTTCCAGGCTTGTCCCTTCAAGGGCCACTGAGTAGGCATACCCCAACAGAGACTGACATCAAGGTACCCAGCAGGCCCTGTACTGCCAGTGTTCCCTCTTGGCTTACTACCCAGGGCAGAGATGTGGAGTCAGGCCATTCCTGATGGAAGATTGAACTGTGTCACGCTGATGGGCAGTCACGAGGTGGGTGTGGCAAGGAGCCAAAAGAGTGGGGTGCCATCAATGGGCTGGCATTTTTAGATGCTTTAAGTCTCCAGGAGCCGTGTCATGCAATGACATGGTGCACTGAAGCACTAACTTGACACCCTCCCCTACATCACAGCTTCAGCAGCTGCTCCCCAGCCTCTGCCAGTGTTGATCTCATGCCATACGATCATCCACCCTGCCCCCAAAGGAGGAGGAGAGCAGTCCTTGGGATACTCAATCCTCCTCCCCAGCAGTGGACCAGCTATATTTCTTGTTCTAATGAACTTTCTTTTCTTGCACTGATCGTGTGTCCTACTTCAGCACACACACCACAGTCCCCACCTCCCTCCTTTCAGTTCACCTCCCAACCCAAAACAAGTACTCACTCACTAGTCTCTTAGGCTTTATTATTTATTTTTTGGTATTGATTGTGAGATCCCTTCAGCACCTACATCCCAGACCCCAACCCCCACCCCTCATTTGCAAAGCTGCATATGCTACCCCACCCAACCCCTGCTTTTCCTTTCCATTTTTTTTTTTTGTTTTTATTTTTGGGATTAATTTTGTGTTTCCTGTCATCGAGGCACAGGTCAGGAAGCATAGGAAACCAGGAGCAGTTGTAGAATTCACCAAAAATATTTATTTACAGTATCAGTAACAAAATAAATCAACTTGTTCAGAATAACTATGTACAGAGGAGAAATGAATTAGTTTTTCTTTCAGTCTAGTGTCCTTTTTCTTCTAATCTTTTTCAGTTGCAGCTTAGCTCTTTATAAGTCTTTCAACCCCATTCTTGGCAAGCATCCTGTTCTTTGTAAGTTTCAGGAGCTGTTAGAACACAGTGAGTTTTGAGGCCCCTTTGCATAGCTTTTGCAAAAGGTTCAAACATTTGCACTCAAGTAACCTCTAGCTTCAACAGCTTTGCAGTCATCTCAAATTATAATTATATATATTTCAACAGCAACACTATATATTTTCTAAACAAACAAGATCTCAACATCAGTTATCATTTACACATATTGATTTGCATATATTTTTAGATCAGCGGATATGCAAGGGAGGAAAAACAGACAGCAAGAGAGGACTGAGATACAGTGAGAGGCAAAGAACTGTGAGTCTGTCAGGTTGATCAAGTTCAAGTCTCACAGGAAAATTTGGTTGCACAACCAGACATACAGATAGACAGGAAAGGACAGATCCTTGCATTTTAAACACTTCTCTATAACAACTGAGATGGTCCTATTCCACCCTGTCACACCTCCTAGTCCTCCCACTTCAGTACACACCCTAGTTCCACAGTCCCCACCCCATGATTGGTATTTGTGCAGGCTGTTACCCCAACCCCACTTTCACTTTTCTCTTCTTCTGCTCTGTTCAGACGCTTTATTCTTTTTATTCATTTTCCTATTTCATGTCTCCCTTGAATCCCCATCCCTCAGCTGGTTTCCCAAAGTTCCCATGCTCTAGTCACACATCCAGTCCCTCCAGGTCAAGCCCACACTGACTCACCTGCCGATTGCACTGCCCTGCAGGCCAGGGCTTCCGAATGGTGCCAAACTACTGCATGGTCTGTATTATACCGCATGTCAGACTGGGGTATTGGAACCACAGCTAACTCAGGTGCCTTTCCTCTCCCTACATCCTCAGAAAGTCACTCACATGACTGGCAGGCAGGCAGAGGTTGGGGACATGGAAAAAGGAATAAAAAAACAAGAAATCCAAGCCAAACCTGCAGCGTTCAGTTCAGGATTTAAAGAAACTAAGCCATGTGAGTTAGATGCGGCTTGGTTTCTGGAGGATAATTGTGCCATCCCTAATAAAAACCTCGATGAAGACACAGACTTGTTGTGCATGTCTTCCCATGTATCCTGTCTCTTTGTCAGAATAATTAATCAACTGTAGGAGAAGTCAGGCACAGGGCTGCAGAAGTTGTCTACTGACACTAAGGTGGCAAAAACAGTGGATATAGCAGAAGAAGGTAGGCACTTCTAGGGATCTGCCAAATAAGGGGCATAGGCTGAGCAATGGAGGCTTCGAGTTAATGTGGGAAGGTGCAAATTACCACACCTAGGGGTGAAGAATATTGATTGCATGTACACTCTGTGTCATACAATAGTGGGCAGAATAACTGAGGAAACAGATCTAGGAGAAGTTGTGGAACTATAAATTGAAGCCAGGTAGGCACTCTGAGCTGCCATGTTCAAGAAAGTATGTGATGTACAGACCTAAGAGGGGGCAAGAAGTAGGTCAAAGGTTCCTCCTGTGCAAGGTTTTTGTTCTACCACATCTGTAGTACTGTGTCCACTTTCGGTCAATGCAGTACAGAATGGACATTAATGAGATCAAGAGGGTACAGCACTGGGACACCTAAGCTGATTATTATTTAGGCGGTAGGTCCCTATGATGAGATTAGACATACTTACATTTTTAGCCCAGAAAGAGAGGTCTGAGAGGGAATATAATCACAGCATTTCCAGATATGGAAGGGAATAGCCAGGGTGGACTATGCATAGATGTTTGTGCTGATGAGTGCAAGCACAACTAGAGAGCATGTTCCTAAACTGGTGTTGGGCTCGGGGGCAGAGTATGGGGAAATATTAGAAAGCATTACTTCACACAGAGGATGATTAGCATGTGAAGTAGCCTACCCACTTAGGCTGTGGAAACTATCACTGTTCAGGATTTCAAAGATTAGTCAGATTCTTGAGAGAAAATTACACTGAATATTGCACAGCATAAGAAGGGTAACATTTCATCTGTTTTGCTTGGATGTGTCCATACTCTAGTAGAGCACAGTCACTGCTGTGCAGCAGTAGGGGCAGATACAGTGGATGCTAAGTCCTTCCGTCATCACAGTACTATGCTACTATATTGTGGCATTCCTAATGTGGAGTCCCCGCTTGCTAGCATGGGTCCAAATATGTAATTGAGGTGCTAGACCTTTGTTGGGCTGTTCCGATCAATATATTAATAAAACAATGTGATTTGTGTCCTTTCAGATGACTCACCCAGCAGTAATCCAGACATGCAGACTAAAGTGAGAACAAATGGCTCAACCATTCAAAGAAGTCTTCCTGAACCTGATGTGCTGCTGACCCAAGGACCACCAATGAGCCCCAAATGACAGTACTAAAGGACATCCTAGCTTAAATCATCAAGAGTCTGGTGAGGTCACATGGAACCAGAGAGGATGAAACACAGTCACCTAATCTCTCTAACAAAGACCCTGTTGAACCTGGATCACTAGTGGTTAGTGAGCTGCCAAATGTTCCCCACAGTGCTTATGAGAATCAATCTCACAAGGATAGCAGCTTGCTGGAAGAACCGGATCCAATGTATGAAACTGTGAGTGAAATCGGGGAAAAATCAGCTCAGCTACCCAAATCAAATGCTGTTCCACAGGCAACAGGCACCCAGGAACTTTCTGATGACCTCCTTGGCTGTGTCAGCTCCCAGGGCACAGAAGACCTCATGGCTGAAATAGTGAATGAGCTCAAGGGTGGCCTGCCAAACTTGATGCTCCAAGTGCCAGAGTGTGCCTGATCTCCCAAATATGAAACATCAGAGGTGAAAGAAGTGTGTAATCTCCAGGTTAGCAGTGGCTTGGAGGGCAGTGAGAAACCAGCACACACATTTCTGAAGAGATTACAGAATCAGAATGGCCTGAACCTCCACCACCTTTGGAGGACCAAGACTCTCCTTATGCTACTGTAAGCCTCAAGGAGATAGATGAATTCCTTGAGGAATCAGTGACAGAGACTGGTAGTGTGGTTGAAGATCAGAATGCTGAGCAAAATAATCTGTCGGTAGTCTATGCTCGTGTAAGCAAGAAGATGAAGAGCACTGCCCATACTGAGATACCAAGCCCCAAACCAGGCGGAGAAGAGGAAGAGGAGAAACCTCCACCATTCCCGACAAACTTTTGACATGGATAATGGGCCAGTAGGTTCAGAAGCCACAGAACAGGTAAGCTAAATTGTAAGACTGCTTCCACATGGACATTATAGCAGAAAGTGTGACATAGACATGGTATTCATTCCTTCCTCCTAGTGGGCTAGACATCACTAGGTAAGGAGACTTACAGAGGCAACAGTGAATTAAAGTGCATTAATTTACATTGACATTGTCCAGTGACTGACAGTGATGAAGGCATAAGCCTTCCTTTTGTTCCCAGGCCAGATACTGCGTGGGTAGTAATAGTAAGTAAGTAGTTTATTGTTTGACAATTATGTCATTACAATTTATTAAAAACAGAGACATACATAATTCTAAAAAAAGTCCTTAAAAGGGAACAATCTAAAATTACTACACAATAAACTATATAAACATCAATTATCATTCAAGACATTTTCAATAACTAATACAAGTCAATCACAATTCCATCTATTACGTGACTTACATGATCTCTAACTGCAGATTTAAACAACAAAATATACTTCCTGAGTTACCAACATTCTTGGTCAATAAATAATCAAGTCTAATTCCATTTAAATAAACTTTCATTTGAAAATATTTAGTTTCCTTGCCTTAATATGAGAAATTGTATAGAAATATATAGCTAAAGCTCTAATAGCTATTTCATCTTTGCTATATATCAAACTTTCACCAATAATGTTTGTTATGAAAATATTCTCAAGATCACTTCCACCAAAAATTGTTTTAAGGAGCAAAATGTCTTGGTGCATCATATCAAGAACAATTGCACATCACGTGGATAAGATGCTCTGGTTCACCAATACACATAATCACAACTAACTTGGTGATTTGCATTATTTGTGTATCTTTTAATCATTATATTACTTGGAAAGGTCTCAAATTTATATCTTGTAAATATTGCTCTTAATTTAGGATCTACTGATGATTCTGAATACATTTGTATACTAAAATAATCCTCATTATTATTTACAAACCATGGTGAAAATCTTTAAATTTTAATTTTTTCTTTATCCATATTAATCCAATAATCTTTCACTTTTTTGCTAATGTGTTTCTTATATTGTAAACTTAGAGTAATGTTTTTTATTACATAATCTTTTAAGAAATGTATTTTGTATCTCATCAATAATGTACAGTATAACTTGTATTAAGCTATGGCGACTTACAACATTCAGTCATCATCAGTTTTGCTTTTCCAACAGACACATCTTGGTAATTCTATTACTAGACTGCCTAGTCAATAGGAGCCAAAATGTATTTTTAGTATCCAATACAGCTTACATATTATCAATACCTAGTTCCGCTCTGATATATGAAGCTGGAAAGGAACTAGGACCCATAGAGTCTTTCTTAATACTTTATGTATGGGTATCATAAGGCTTTCTCTTTCTTTATATCCCATGTTTCAGACGATATGTTATTTGAGTAATATATTTAGCTTCGAATAGCTAGAATCAATGGTTTTATTGAAAACCCTCCATATGCTGAGTTAAATTTCCCCAATGCCAAAGCTGCTGTTTTTTTTTTTTTTGCCTGTTGGATAGCTCCTCTCTATGTTTTTCTAAGTATCTATTGTTGTCATTGTTAATCCCAAATAGACATATGATGTTACTATGTCTATTTTATGGGATCCATTACCATACACGATCATTTATTTTTACCAAAACAATTATCTGTGTTTTGTTTTGTTAATAGCAGTTCAAGATCATTGGATAGTTTAAACAAATGGTCAATCTGATTCTGAAGTCCTTTACTAGTTAGAAAGCAACAATATATCATCAGCAAATGCTAGTTGACATTTCTGATTTAAAATCTTTGGACAGTCTACATCAGTAATCTCTAATTTCCTTATAAGGGTATCAATGTATATTGAGAACAAAGTTGGTGCCAGGACACATCCCTGTCTCACTCCTCTAGTTGTCTCTATATTTTAGTTAACTGCCTATTTGCTCCATACCTAATTTTTGTCCAAGTATCTGTGTATAGTCTTCTAATTATGTGTATAAAGTGTTCAAACATAGAAACATAAACATAGACTTTGACTTGCAGATAAGGACCACTGGCCCACCCAGTCTGCCCATTTCCTACCTACTGGATAAGCTGCAGATTCTAGTTAACCAACAGCCTACTTCCTGCAACCCCCGACTATAATTGCCTTGTGTCTGTCCATGCATGTTTGAATTCCCCACTGTTTTAGACCCAACGACCTCCTCAGGAAGGCTGTTCCATGTATCCACCACTCTCTCCGTGAAAAAAAATTTCCTCCACATTACCCCTGAGCTGTCCCCTCTATCTTTAAATTGTACTTCCTGTTCTTACACATCTCTTTTCTGAAAGATGCTACCCTCCTGGACTTTGTTGATTCCTTGAGGTACTTGAACATTTCTATCATGTCCCCTGTCCCTCCTTTCATCAAGAGTATACATATTAAGCTCTCTCTCAGTCTCTCTCTCATATGGTTTCTGCTGCAGACCCTGCACCATTTAGTTGCCCTCCTCTGGACTGCTTCCATCCTGTCTATGTCCTTGTGTAGATGAGGTCTCCAAAACTGCACACAGTACTCCAGATGGGGTCTCACCAACTGTCTGTACAGAGGGATAACCACCTCCTTTTTCTACTTGTGATGCCTTCCTAGCCATCCCAGTATCCCCTAGCTCTCCTTACCGACTTTTCGCATTGCTTACCACCTTTGGTCATCTGATATGACTACCCCAGGTCCCTTTCATTTTGTTGTTGTTAGTACCTCCTGCTGTGTGTACTCTTCTCCTGGGTTTTGTTTCCCAGGTGCATTACTTTACTTCTTTGAATTGAATCTAAGTTGCCATATGTCAGACCATTCTTCCAACCTTGCCAAGTCCCTTCTCATCTTTTCTATCCCCTTGTGTATCAATTCTGTTACAGATCTTTGTGTCATCTGCAAAGAGGCATACCTTTCCTCAGACTCTCTGCAATGTCACCTATAAAGATGTTAAAGAGGACTGGACCCAGTACTGAGCCCTGAGGTACTCCACTAGTAACCCCCTTTCTTTGGAATGTGTTCCATTCACTGTACCTTCTGTGTCCTGTTGTGCAGCCAGTTTGCTACCCAGGCTACCACCCTGGGACCCACTCCCAGGCTGGCCAACTGATTATTAATCTTTTATGCGGGACTGTGTCAAATGCCTTGCTAAGTCTAGGTAGGCCATATTCACAGCCCTCCTGGTCTATTACTTTGGTCACCCAGTCAAAATCAATTAGATTCATCTGACATGACCTTCCTGCTGTAAATCCATGCTGCTTTGGGTCCTGTGCCCCGCTGGTCTCTAGGTACTCAACAGTTCTTTCTTTTAGAAGTGATTCCATCATTTTCCCTACCACTGAGGTCAAACTTACAGGTCTGTAGTTTCCTGCTTCTGCCTGGCTCCCACTTTTGTGGAGGAGATCACATCTGCCCTCCTCCAGTCCTCAGGTAGTGCCCCATCCTGCCATGATCTGTTAAAAGCGTGGTTAGTGGTGTCACTAGGTCCTCCTTAGTTCTTTTAGGATTCTGGGTGAATCCGTCAGGCCCATTGCTTTGTCCACCATGAGTTTTAGGGGTTCTTTCAGGACTCTTTCTTCTGTGAATGGACTGGAGTCAACCCCCTACCCAGAGTGCTTCTATTGTCTGGTTTAGGTAACTCCTCCTCATCTTCTTTTGTGAATACTGAGCAAAGTATTCATTCAGTATCTCTGCCTTTTCACTGTCTCCCTCTGCCCACCTCCCTCTCCTTTATTAATCTTCACTATCCCTCCTTAACATTTCTATGCTCCCTAATGTACCTATAAAATGTTTTCCCCCTTCTTAACTGAGTTGGCTATTTTTTCCTCGGTTTGGGCCTTTGCTAGTCTGACTGCCTTCCCCACTTCTTTCTGCTTTAATTGATATAGTTCCCTGTTGTGCTCTTTCTGTGATTCCTTATACTTTTAGATGCAGCCTTTTTCTCCTTAACCTTCCTGCCACCTCTTTTGAGAACCATAGTGGTTTTACTCTGCTTTGTTTTCTTTATTTGTTTCACACAGAGGCTTGTTGCCTCTATGATGGCAGTTTAATTTTTCTCCATTGTTCTTCCACCCTCCTTTTTGGTCATTTGCTAGTGCATTTAAACATACTGTTCCACAATATACTTCTATTGATAGTATCAAATGCCGATTTATAATCGACAAACAATACATAAAGTTGCTGTTTTCTTATCTTAAGATATTTTTCAAGTAAATGGGAGAGTATATAGCAATTATCAATTGTATTATAACCTGCCCTAAAGCCAGCTTGAAACCCACCAACTCCTCCACCCTTTTCAAGTCAATCACTAATTTGTCTAATATAATTTTTGAAAATATTTTTAATGAGACATCTAATAACTTATAGGTCTATACATTGTTGGATCACATTGATTGCCCTTTTTATATATGGGGACAGTGATTGCTCTTGCCAAGTAGATGGAAGAAAAGAGTTCTGGAGAATCCGATTGAATACAATCACAAATAAATTAACTTGAGCAGTAGGATTTATTAAATACTCCTCTGCAGGAATAAATCTGATCCTGGGGCTTTATTTTCTTCATAGATTTAAGAGCCAAATATATTTCCTTTCTTGTAATATTTAAATTTGTATTTTGTACACATCTTCTATGTATAACAGAGTCTCAGTTTCAACAAAGCCACCAAAATCCCCTCATAGTGCTGGACCCATTTTGTTCATCAAAATATGTATCTATTTTAGTTTTGCATATACTTGTGCCCCTTGAAACTAATGTCCAAATTTTTTACTATCACCGTCTTATAAGAAATTCAGCATCTTGTCCCATTTGTTCCATTGATAATGTTGTTTTTAGAGATTAAGAAAGAATTATAAATTTTCCTTTGCTGATTTAAATGTTTCCAAGTGTTGATATTATTAACTCTTTTGGCATCCTTAACTTTAGCATTCAATATTACTTCTTTAGTTGGCACTCACCATCAAACAAGGCATTGACTAATTCAGATCATCCTTCCATAGGACTTGCTCATACAATTTTGCTGTAATAATCTGAAAAATATATTCTACAAATTTCCATAATTTCTCTAGATTTGGTTCATCAGAGTCTCTCTCTAGTACTTTAGAAATGGAACATTCTACCTGTGCTACAAGTCTAGTTTCTAATTGTATATTACACTTTAACCTCTTATTGTATCTTACTTCTTCAATGGGATCTTCCTTAAAACAATCAATATTTGTCTCATGTGGTTGAACCATTTTCCTGACAGAATAATGGGGAGATGATCACTCTCTGGCCTAGTCACCACAGAAATACTATCCCAGAATGTGATATCACCTGACCAATACATGTCAAGCAGAGAGGTTCCTGTTGACTTAACATAAGTACATTGTCCTTGGAGGTCACCACTTAAGCAGCCATTCAAAGGGTAAAAATTATAAGTTCCCAATATTTCATAATTTTCTACCTGCTTCATTTGTTTTCATGTCCATTGTATTTCTTATTTTTGGTTCTAATTCTTGCTGAAAATTCAAAATGTATTGTCCATCAAGCCATCGTATTGTCCAATTCTAGCATTCAAATCTCCTATGATCAATACGTCCCAATTTGGATATTTTAACTGGATGTCTATATAACATTGTTCAATGAGTGTCATAATTCGTCGTTATAGAAACGAGATTGTTTGAGAAATAAACATTTATTAATATAATCTTGGTATCCATATTGGCCAATAAAGAACTATTATGTTTCTATCGATATACAATGGACGATGTTCACGAAAGAGACCTAGTCTAACAAAACTACTAATCCACCAGAGGGTCTACCTAATTTGTTTTTCCTAGTTGCTGGGTATGAGTTAGTTCATACTCATTTAAGAAGACTACTTCTTCATTCTCGTGCCATGTCTCTTGTAGACATAAAATGTCAACAGTTTTAATAAAGGGCAAAGTCTAGATCTGAATACCTACTCACCAACCCTTCTATATTCAGGAAAGAATCATATTGCTTCCATTCTATTTTCCTTTAATTGTATTGACTCATTTGCTAAATGAGGAAGTCAAGCAAGGGACCTGTTGTTTCTTGGTAATAAGTGGACAATTCCTCCTACAGATTGTCCAAATATTTCTTTTGGATCCACTAGATATATCCTAACGCATCAATTTATTATGTTCCTTCAATAAATCCTGTGCAAAGTTCTATCTCGACTTGAATATCTATTAGGGTATTTATTTCTATTCTTGTTGCTTTAATAATGCCTTGATTCACTAATTGTATCTGTAGGATATTTCTGAACAAGTTACATATGACACCCTTAAGTTTTCCATTAGTTTCTTTGGGTTGCTGTCATTCCATATATTGAAAAGAGTTACTGGAGCTTCACCTTCTGTTTTCTGTGATCTTACGTTAAATAGTTCTCTAGCTGGAAAAGTAACTAACAGGTCTCTTTGTTCAATTAATTCTGCAGTGTACCAGATATGATTTACAACTTTTGGTGAGCAGACATAAATTTCTGATGTACAGTCTCTATCATCTCTAGAGTCAATTAAATATATCATATCATTGGTAGTAATATCCAAATCATAAAAATAGTTGTTTTGTACATATTCCTTCAACTTATTTTCTGAAACCTTAGGGCATTAAGTAATATGCTGTACATCTTATCATTGGTAGAATTTCATTGTCTGAAATATTTTTGTCTTTTCCCAGTTCCCAGATGGTTCCGCTCCAACAATCACATTTTGTTTTTCAGTAACAATATTGTTATATGACAGTTGCAGTGGTTTTCCCATGTGTTAATACTATCTGTTTCAGTGGAATAACATTTTCTAAAAGATCACTCTCTTTCTAACATATCTAAATGTTTGAATAGCTCTGTTGAAGGCACAGATAAGTCACATTTGCCATATACATCTTTATTATTAGTCCCTATTTCTGATTCTAGCTCTAATTGAATCCCTAATCTCTTTTCTAAGCTCCTCTCCTTTTCCTCCTTGTAGTATAATGTTTTCATCCTCTTTCTCATTGCACTCAATTATCTTTTCCCTGTTTTATTAAATATATCTAAAATTTATAACATATTGTCACACTCTTTCCTTTCTGATTTTTGTGGTTGTACTAGCTTTCTTTTTTTTTTTGTTTTTATATTATTTCCATTATCTTTCTTTCATACAGGCAGCCTATCTCTCTTTTGTTTTTTCTTTGATTTCTTGTTTTCCTTATCAACTATTTTTCCTGTACCTCAAAAATGAGAGATGAAAAATCAGGCCTTAATTGTAAATCACGTTATACAAGGGGTTTGTACTGAAGGAGTAGAGTTTCTTGTTCATTAGAATTTTCTTCTACAATCATAATAGAATCCATAGGTGGTGTAGGAGATAGTATTTCTAATTTACTCTCTATGGTATCCAATTTGACTTTGTTTACTGCAAGATCATACCTTACATTTTCAACCTAATTTTTAGTATAATCAACTGTTCCATTAGAAGCAAATTTGCAGTATACTGGTGGCTCATATGGGCCACGCAAGTCATCATATAGGCTAATTGGTATGTACTGTGGTATATCCTCTAAATTGGAAAAATTGACAGTGCTAGATTTCTGTATAATAACAGGATTTAACTTTTACTTTCTTTATTTTCATACTCAGATACTAGACTTTTCATTCCTCTAATATTCCTTTGTAGTTCAATGTTAACATTTCTTAATTCTGTAATAGGAACCAAAGTCTTATCATTAGCTAAATCAGAGAGCAACTCTTTTGGGAGTTTCATTAATCAGTTCCTTATTTATGTCCATATAATAATTTGTCCCTGAGTTGTGCTCATAAAAGAATAAGATAAATTAAGTGAAACTTCTAGATCTATGGCCTCATTATCATCTCCATCCATCCCTACACTAGGAGTTATGCCTACTAGACCCATTGTAATGTCAATGCCATGCTCAATTAGCTCCATGCTAGCATGAAAATGACCACTGGAGTCAATTAGTTTACCCAGTTTCAGGTTCTCAACAGAATGTCTATATAGCTCAGGTGTCGCTCAGAGATTCACTCATCGAGCTTCCATGACTGGGTAATTTATCCCCTAACTCTGGGACTAACAATGGTGCAGAAGTTTTATCGGGTTCTAATCTTATTAGTCCAGGTAAATAGTCTGTTATTTTTGTCTGCCTGGTTCTACCCAGATTTTTCTTTTTGCCTTTTCTAATACAAATTCACCAAGTAGTGGAGAACAAAAGTTTGTAGCTTTCTCTGCTGTCTGGTACTAACCATTTCCAATCTTCTACTATACCACTATAAATCAAAAAAACAAAAAGTATAAACTCCAGAGAGAGAGGTCAGATGTTTCAAACTTATTTCAAAACAGTTCAGAAAGCTTGAGTTCAAATTTGAATTCAGAAATCAAGTTCAAATTCAAGTTCCATGGAAAGCACTTGCTTATTAGATGTTTTCTTCCCTTGAAATGAACCCGAAAGACAGCGAACAATTAGCAGCAACAGTGTTCAACAATGTTCAATAGCAAGAGCAAAAGATGGAAGCGAGCAATGCTGTAATAGTCCTGGATCTCAACAGTAGAATAAGAAGATTTCTCGTTGCTTCCTTACACTTATGCCTGTGTTGCATTCACATTCATATGCTCATTCCTCTCCCCACTAAAGATAAAAGGAAAAGACTCAGTGACGCTTATTGAATTTGCAGCTATACAATTTAGACAAAACAGCAACTATCTGCTGAAAACATCAAAGCATACTTACTAGCGTGATGTATAAAATAATGTGGTTATCCAGCCAACTATGTAGCTCTGGGAACATAGCAGCTAATACGTACTACGTGACCTAACAAAAAGCAATCATTTATTACGAAATCACAAAAAACCATAGATGAATCATAAAATCCAAAGAAACATAACATCAAACTAGGCAATAATACTCACTCACCGATAAGCTCAATTAAAAGGTCAGTTAAAAGATTATTTGGCCCATTGTCCACTTGTTTCTTTAGCAATACGCATAGTACACAGCACTTGGGAATAGCTACTACAGCTAGCAAGCACAACTGCAGCTAGCTCGTAGTGCATAGAACCTAGTGAACGAGTGGTGAAGAGATGAATGATTCAACCAAGTTAGATGCACGAGTATTTCTTATTCGCTGGTCACGTGGTTAACGAGGTTAATTAACCTATGGCGTGAAAAATCAAGTTTAATGGATAACCATAAACCTCAATATTCTAATAAATATTCTATCGGTGACATAATCAATCTTCTAATAACAAGAAACCAGCCACAATAATCCACAAAATCACAAAACACACTGGCAAATGAAATCAGAAACTTAGAACAACGTAAAATAACTAAATCATTAAGTCATAGAGTTACAGAGCTAGTGGGAGAATTCAATCAATAGTTGGCCAAGATTTAATTCATTGATAATAAGACCACACAACCATGTGCTACTGCGGTAGTTTTCCTGGTGTTTAGTCAAAATATAACTGCAAATTTGAACAAACAGACCCACAAACTACAAACCACTGAGAAAACCCCAATCTGATGTTAATGATCTGATGTTAAAGAAATCACCAGACACTCGCTAAAACCCACAGTCTCATCAAATCCAATACAATTCCCTTAGATAGATTATAATTATTATTAACTCGAAAACACTTCAAAATGTTCCTGAAAAGTTTAATTTAATGACTCCTTATATAGTAAAATTAAAACAAGAGTTTGTCTGGGAGATTGGAGCAGAAAGAAAAACAAATAAAAGTTTTGTTTTTTCTGTAGCAAATGGAAGACCTTCAGCTCCTCCTGGCACCCTTAGTAATTTTCAGAGTGGCAGCCAATTCCTCTCACCACCACGATATGGCTGCAGCATGTCTGTCACCGTCTGCCCCTTGAGAACTCTCCCACCTCCTCCTCTTCTGGCTCCGGCTACACCACCGTCTGCACTCTGGTCCTGCCGAGGAAAAAGGAGACCAGAGACAGACCAAATGCAGGCTGACAGGTTTACAGATAGTCCAGAAAGGCTATGCACTTAGACAGGTAGGTTCAACACAATGGTGGCATAACTTTCTAGAATTAAAAAGCCTTGCACAGCTCCTGCTCGACAAGCTTTCTCCTCAGCTAGACAGCGTTCAGCAACAAGCTCCTCCCAACTCTCTAAGCAGGGTAGATGAGGAGCCTACATTGAAGAGCCAGCTTACAGGTCAATGGTCTAAAGTGACATAAGGGTGGCTGCAGGATCAAGTGATTAGAACACCAAGCTCATCACATTACGATTATGAAGGAGTGTACCAATATTATTACATTTATGCCAGAATTTATTACTGTAAGTCAGATTTATTTTAGCTAGTAGATCAAGGGTAATATATGCTCGATTTATAATTTTTGCTGAATGCTTTTATTTTTGGCTGATATGATGCTTTTATGGATCACAATTCTAATGGCGCTTCATTAATTTTCTTGTAGTGAGTAGCCGGTTCTTTTTCCCAGGTTGTGTATTGTTTTATTTTATAGTTTTACTAAGTTGCAAATGCAAGGTGTTGCATCTTGGTTGAGAAACCCTAAACACAGGTACACCCTGGGAGGGGCGCTGGAGGCCTCAATAGGGAAAAAGACCTAGGGTCATGGTGGATGCATGTATGAATAACTCTGAGCAGTGCAGGACAGCGGCTAGCAAGGCAAACAGGATGTTGGGATGCATCGTGGGGGATCACCTCGGAGCAAGGAAGTGATTCTGCCGCTGTACAATGGACTGGTTAGACCACACCTTGAGTACTGCGTGCAGTACTGGAGACCACACTTGAAGAGGACATACAGCTCCTGGAGAGGGTACAGAGGAGGGCAACTAAGATACTACGAGGAGCTAGGAGATTTGGCGTATGAGGAGCGGACTTGAGGAGCTCTGCCTGTTTTCATTGGAGGAGAGGAGAGACAGAGAGGACATGATTGGGGTCTTCAAGTACCTCAAGGAATAAATAGGGTAAACATGGAGGGATCTTTAGACTAAAGCAGGAGGTATCACCAGAGGGCATGGTTTGAAGTTGGAAGGTGGAAGTGTGAGGGAAAGAGGAGGAGGAGGTTTTTAACTGAGAGGGTGGTGGACCCTTGGATGCACTGCCTGGCGAGCTGGTTCAGAGATCCACAGTGGAGGCTTCAAGAGAGGGACAGACACAGAAAGGGATGTATCAGATGATGGCCTGTCCCAGGGGTGGGGATGGATGATAGGGTTTCTGGAACACAAGGGAGGAGGGCCTCGGCACCCAACTAAGGATCTGAGGTTCGAGCAGACTCTATAGACCATAAGGCCTATCTGGCAAATAGTATGTTAGTAAGTTTATTGATTAGGCTGTAAAAACAGTGAGCCTTTTCTTTTTAGTTGAGCTAATTAACTTTTCTTCCTTTCTATTAACAGAGTAAAATCTGTATTGTAGATTCTGTTTTTAGAACAAAATAGTATAAGTGCTATGCAGATTGTGTTATAAACTTAAAATTCTTAAGTTTCGGATCTTTATTGAGGTTTGAAATTGTTGATAGGAATTTATTATCTTTGAGGAAGTGTTTCAAGAATTAATACCCTTTGTTCAAAGTGCCAATTAACCACCATAATCAGCAGTCACGCTTTGTTCATGCACTTGAAATTTTAAAGTTATTAACACACTTGAACTTCCAAACAGTGGCATAACAAAAAGAATACACAGAGTTCCATAATTCTCACACATAGAATGCAAACAGTGTTTTTGACCATACACTATAAAGATGATGGCTGCAGATCAGGTGACAACCATGCTGAAATCCATCTCATGGTTACTAGAGGGCTACAGTAAACCTCTCGAGCTGCGCCTCGAGAGGTTTACCATGTTGCTCTAGCAACCACCGAGGTGATTACAGCATGGTTATCACCCAATCCCCAGCCATTATCCTCTATATTAAAACAATAACTCCACAAACAGGTCCAACTTTATCAAACATATTAAATACTCAGCATCACTCAATATATTTAGGGCTATGCCCGTAGTTAAATGGGGAAGAGCTCCTCCCCCACACCTTATTAAACCAACAGGCTGCACGCCTGCTTAGAGCGGTCACTTTCGCTGATGCTAGAGCCATGGCTGCTTCTGTTTTCTCCTCTGATTGTGCCCCCATTCCTTCCTTCCGTTGTTTGGTCATGTCTGCATTTGTTTGGTTCTCTCCCCTCTGCTTCATTACTTGTTGTTAGTGTTTTGTTTGCTTCTCCACTTCATGCTCTTTTGGGGGTCTGTGCCATACTGTGCTCCCAACCTCCTGATTCCCCTGCTACTTCCATAGCCACTGATTTGGCCACAGCTGTTTCTGCTTCAAGCTACTGCTCCTGCTCACTGTCCTGTGCCTTCTGACTCTTTTATGTCTTTTCTTCTGGCACCCACACTCCATGCCGCCACCATGTTGATCATTCCGACCACTAGCTCTGTGTATTACCGACTCCTTGATTGTCCGGTCTGCCTCTACAGCTGCCCACATACCTATCTGCTAACTGATACTTTCTAGTCCTGCACGGAGCATGAGATTTCAGCCTCATATTATGGACACTGTCAGCATTCTGCAGCGGCAGCTGTCTATGTTATTTTTCTGACCAGAACTCAGTGCCTGGCCGGGTACTAAACGCATTATGCTTAACAAGCGCTTGCACTTGATGCCATGTGCAGTTTGCACTTTACTTCATCAATGGAGCAGACATAACATCCCGGAGATACTACTGCTGTAAAATAATCCATATTTACTTTATTACAGAGTCTAAGACTTTGACTGCAGATCTTGTTTAATGACTATACCATTAATGGCCACTGGGTGGCGGTTTGCATTTGCCTACTATCCAGTACTTGTCTCACTGCAAACGCCAGCCAGTTCGATTGGAATCTGAGTCTACCGCTCCCTGCATCTGCTATGTCGCTGCTACCCCTGCCTCTTTGTTGGGCAAACTTCTAGTCCCCAGCAATGTTACCATCATTTTGTCCTACCCCGTATTGTCAGATTGGCATCCTGCATTTCCAGGTCCACATGCCTCATCTATCACCTCAGCATACCGGATCACATTTCCAGCCATTCTACCTGGACTCCTCAGCGTTATCTGGAATTGGCCAATCCCATGCTCCAGTGCTAGCTATTGATACTGTAGCTTGGATTGGCATCTTGTTTCCGCTTTGGGAGAACTTATAATACTCTCTGCAGCTGGCTGACCAATTGCTGTCACATAACGTATTACTGTTCTGTTCCTTGACCCTGCTAGCCCATTTGCTCATGCAATCCTTGCTCTATGCCTACTCAAACTATTGATATTGCATACTGCCCTTTTGACTTTAGCCTCTAGGATTCTGATGCACTCATTTGCATTCAACCCATAAGTTCTCCGTATTTCTGTTTGTCCTGATATCAGCACTCTGTGCTCATTCAGATCATCAGCGTTTGTCTCATTCACTTGGACCTCATTTAACTATTTCACAACCCCAGGGGTTGTGGTTTGCTAGCCTTGTGGGGCTTAGCTGCCACTCTGCTTACTTTACCAGCTGACCTCACGAATGGTCAGCTGCCATTCTAACTTAGTGGGGCTTAGCTGCCACTCTCTACTTATCTTACTAGATGACCTACATTTGGTCCAGCTGTGCATGCTAGCTTCGTGGAGCTGGCTGCCACTATTTACTTAACTTACCAGCTGACCTATGTGGTCAGCTGCACATGCTAGCTTACGTGGGGCTAACAACCAATCTTACTAACTTACTACTGACCTCGCATGGTCTAGTTGCATGCTAGCCTTTGGGTTTAGCTACTAATTCTGTTTGCACTCCGGCAGACATACTCATTCAATTACCACATCGTCATCAGTTGACCTACATGGTCCAGCGCATTTCCTTATATCATTGGGCCAGCTCTTCTTCGTTCCCATGGAGGCTTCCTATCAGAGCTGCTTTCTTTCAGATCTACCTTTCCAAATCGCTCCCTAAAGCTTCCACCTTCCATGGGATTATTCATGGGTACATCAAGATATTGCTTCAGTTCTCTTGAGGCTCCTCACCATGCTACTTCAACTTCCCTGGAGTTACTACTATTGTCTCCATCTGGACTCCCTGCTGACTTTATTCCATATTGTCTTCCTTGGTTGAACAAATGCCTTAAACATTGAATTACTACAGTTCAGGATGCTTATTACCCTCGTCTAGTTGCTCACTCTTCTGCTAAGGTCTCTTCATTGCAATCCTTTCCATCCTCGATCTTGATCGACAGTCTATAGCACTATTCTACTCTCATAAGTCTGCCTTAAAACTACAGTACTACTCTGCACTGAAATGACTCAGGATATACTGTCATTATAATATCATTTACAATTTATTCGTCACTACTTCCTGCTTTCTGCATTGCATGCAGTTTGCGTTCCATTACATTATCTACCCTGCTCTGCATCCTGCCTCGCCTGGGCGGAAGTTGCCATCGCATTTCATCAGACCTCGCCCCTCAGGCCCGGGGTCCTTTGCTCCTATATATGCTATATAATCACCTACTTCTCTGACCTGCCTCCGCCCCATCGGGCCGGGGTTGACAACTACTACTCTACACCTGCCTCGCCCAGCTCGGGGCCTGGAGATTCGCACATTCTACTATCGCCTACCTGCCACTGTGTCAGCCAGCCCTAGGAGCTTCTTTACTATGGACTCACATCTGGATTGTTTAGACCTTCGTCATCTATTTTGGATGCTTCTGCCCTGCCTTCAGTCATATTAACACTACTGTATACTTCTACCAGGACACTTGGTTAAGTTCATCCAGAAGATCTTCAATACCCTGATATATTCTCTAAGGCTTCTTGGACCCAGTGACAATGCTACCTCCTTTGACTCTGCCTTTTCAGTTTTCACTATTTATGACTCGTGAGCTCAACTACTTAGAACTCGCCAGACTATTTTTACCGTGTCAGTTCTAGCTAAGGAACCCTTCTGGCGTGGCGTGGATATCATCATTGTTAAGCAACCATTTGGATCCACATTGAAGCTCTTCGATCCTTGTGCTATTTTAATTTTATACCCCTCACTGTATACCATACAGGAGCTATGCAATACTACTTCCCTGCTACAATGTCTGCATCATGCAGCTTTACTTACTACTACAACTGACCTATATACAGGTCCACTTATTTACATTAGTTGCTTATATTACCTGCTTTGCCCTTACAGGGTCTAGAGGTCATCACAACTACTTACTTTTACAACCCACTCTGCTCCTTGTGAGCTGGAACTAAATCTGACTTATGTCTACCTTTTGCACTGCAATCTCTACCTACTTCACATACTTGCTTCTCCTTCCAATTGGAGGTTCCTCTGCTCCATCCTCAATCACACAGTATCGCCAGTTCTTGTGCTTCATCACCACGGTCTTCATTTGCAAAGCTTTGCCAGGCAGAACTTGATCCAACAGTCCTTCTTCTGGACCTGGATGCTGAGCCTTTGATTTCTGGTTCTCCTGAGAAGTCATCCTCACTTGCTAGAGTGCTTCACCACACGACTCATTGTTTCCATCATTATCGACCATAGTTTCACTCCTGTCATTTAGGCCTGCTCATGGATTCCGAACTTGGAGTTTACTAAGTGGATGCTTGCTCTGTTCACCTGACATGTCACGATTCCATACTTCTTCAGTTCTCCATTTTCTGGATAAGGTTCTACAACTTTGGGGTTGGATTAGCTGATAATAAATTTTCAGGATTACTCTCCTTTAGCATCCCAGAAGGATGGCAGGTCAGTAGCCATGGTCCTCAGAGGTTTCCCCAAGGTTTTCCTCTCCTGCGTGCTGCGTTTACACTCCAGGTTGGAGGTGATCTACTGCTTCTCATTTCCTAGGGGTGTCATCCTACTCAACTCCTTCAACAGTCAGATACAGAACAATCGTTGATATCTTTATTTTTGGGGGTCTCATAATACTGGACTAAGCATCCTTCCTACAGGTGGGATGCAGAGAAAGACCAAAACTATCGAATCATAACAAGTGACTCATCAGGTCAAGCATCTAAGCACCTTGCATATATTATCAGTTCATATGTACTATAATCACTGACTTGCTCATGTCTATGCTAAAGTACCTAAGCAGAATCATTTCATACTCTAGTACCTTGCAAGCATTATCCTACTTACGGTCTGGCCTCTGTATCCAACACAACCTACAGCATCCAGCTACAGGATGTAACATAAGCACTGAGCTCTGAACCACAGTTAAATTTAGGGCTATGCCCATGGTTAAGTGGGGAAGAGCTCCTCCCCACCTATTTAAACCAGCAGGCTGCGCACGCCCTGCTAAGAGCAAGTGCACTCTCTCACCATCCTCCCTTGACACCTCCTCCTTCGGCACTCTTATCCACTAGGGGTCTCATAATACTGGACTAAGCATCCTTCCTACAGGTGGGATAAAGAAAGGCCAAAAACTATCAAATCATAACAAGTGACTCATCAGTTCAAGCATCTAAGCACCTTGCATATATTATTAGTTCATGTGTACTATATTCACTGACTTGCTCATGTCTATGCTAAAGTTCCTAAGCACGAATCAATTCATACTACTAGTACCTTGCAAGCATTATCCTACTTACTGGTCTGGCCTCTGTATCCAAGCACAACCTACAGCATCCAGCTACAGTATGTAACATAAGCACTGAGCTCTGAACCACAGTTAACTATTATTATTTAGACCAATTCAGTTGGTCTCATGGTCAAAAAGCAAGATCAAATAGATGTGTTTTCAGGGTGATCTTAAAGCTCTGGATGGTCAGGCACTCTCACCTGATGACGTGAGAGTTCCACAGGGTAGGGGCTGCAAAAGCAAATGAGCAAGCTCCTGAGGTCTTAAGTTGAATCCTGGGGACCACCAGCAATCCCTTGCCGGTGGAGCAGAGAGGCGATAGGGACAAAGGAGATCTTGAAGTACGGGGTCCCTGACCATGTGGGGCTTTATAGATCAGTAATCGAACTTGAAGGTGATCCACCACTAAACTGGCAGCCAGTGAAGTTCATGGAGCACAGGTGTGATGTGACAAGATCTGTAAACCCATCAACAATGTGGCAGCCGCATTCTGCATCAGCTGCAAGCGGTGGATATCAACCCCGGGAGCCCTAGGTAAAGAGCATTGCAGTAGTCAAGGCAGGATGTCATGAAGGCATGGACCAGAGCTGAAAGATCGTGGGTGGGACCAGATATTTTATCTGAGCGATATTCCTCAGATGGTAAAAGAGGTTTTGACAAGCCAATAACCTGAGACTTCAGCATCAAGATGGTGTCAAAATAACGCCCAGATTCTGCAGCCAGTCAGAAGTCGGCAGCTGAACACCCCCAAGCTGAAGCCCAGTGGACTGTCCTACTGGTGACCCCCTGCCCAGATGACCTGGGTCCACCAACAACACCTCAGTCTTCTCTGGATTCAGCTGCAGCTAATTGGCATTCACGCAGTCCTGGATCTCGGTGAAGCAGTTATTAAAGACTAAGATAGTGCCATCCGTTCAGGCACAAAAGGACATGCATAGCTGAGTATCATCTGCATAGCAGTGAAAACTCAGCCCATACTGCCTAATGATGTCTCCCAACGGCAGCATACATTACGAACAACATGGGTGAATGGGTGATACGATGGAGCCCACGGCACCCTGCATGATGGGGAGAGGGCCAAGAATAAATACCGACACCACTGTCTGCATCCTACCCATGAGAAAAGATCGAAACCAGCTGAGGGACGGTCCCTGACAGTCCACAGACTAGCCATAGGCACTCCAACAACACATCATGGTCCACAGTGTTGAATGCTGCAGAGATCAAGAAGAACCAAAATCGAATGAGTCCTCTGTGCCCTGGGAGCTGACACAACTAAGGAGATCATCAGAGTCTGGCATATAGGAGATCATTAAGTACCCAAACAAGAATAGCCCTCAGAAACAAGTACAGTTCCTTTAAGAGCAGGTCAGACGAAAATGTGGATTCAGTGCAGGACCCAGCATCACAGAGTTTGTCAGACTTAGTTGCTAGACTTAATTTTGCTTGGGATGGCTTCCAAAATGTTGATTTAAAATGAAAATGCTGATAACTGGTGGTGATGTTTTGCAGAAATTTAGTCCAGAAGACTTTCACAAATGCTGTGTGCAAGAATGCCATAGTTACTCTAAGCAGAAAACATGAAAATCACAAAACTAACCTACTGACACAAACAAACACAAACAGCCACCCACACAGACTCAGGAGGTGGGGCCAGAGGCTAGGTTGAATGCTTTGCTAGCATCTAATGCTAAAATGCAAACATTGATTCCTTTAAGTACTGAATGTATTCTGTACAGATTTGTACTTTTCTAATTGCATCAGCAGTTGTTCTACCTGAAATAATCTGATCTGGCCAAGGTGGACTTGGAGGGAAGAGTTGTCAGTAATTTATTGGCCAGAGTTTTATCCCAGGTGGGGAGGACATACCTGTGTAATGTCAGGTATGTCAACTTCAGTGCCTTGTGTCATTGCCTTGGGCAAAATACAGGTAGAAACAGAAAGGCTGCTGGATGGTCAGATAATGATTCCCCACCCCAATCCCATGATCAAGCCGTAATTTTTTCTGTGGTAGTTTGGGTCTAAATTTGAGGCAAGTCTCCTTGTTGTCGAGAACTTCTGCAGAATTAGTTTCCTATTTCTGTGGAAATTCTGCAGTGGTAGTTGGGGCTTTGGTAGCAGTCAGAACCCCTGCCCCAAAAAGTACCCAGGTAGTGGGAAAATGTTAGTTTTGGGGCTGGGACCTACAAACCAAAGAAGGTTGTCAATTAACTGCTGAGGTTTTAGTATTAGAAAGTAAACAATCCACCCATCAATCTCAACTCCATCACCCTGCACATCCCAGTCTGAGAGTCCCCCATGGCCACCAAATATGAAAGAGTAATATTTTTAGTGGCTACCACACTGCATTAGGGATCCTCATCCTTCTAGTTTTACCACTAGGGCAGAATGCCTGTTTCTCATATCAGTGGTGCTTTGTGCGACTGTTCTCAAAGCACTCTGGGACGAGAATCCAGAATTTGGCCCTGAGGTGAAATTTGAAGGATGACAATTGCAGCACAGTATGAGACCTGTTAAAACTATTTATACTTTAAATGAAGGGACTCAAGGAGGTTCTCAGGGTGGGGCAGGGATGGTGATGGGACTGAGCTGGATGGGGGATTTACCTGTTTAAATTTTTAAGGTAAAGCCCTAGCAGACAAAGTAATGGGCAGCGCTATTCCAAAATGCTTTTCAGATTTTTGTTTTAAAATTCCATAGATATCTAAAAAGCATTCTTCTGAATAGTTTTCTAGGGTTTATATGATCCATGAAATTACCGTAGTTTATATTTTGTTAATTTGTTTTTATGTTGTCTTGCATGCAACAGAACATATTGGGGTTGCTTGAAGTGGAAGAGCAGGTTTTGAGGCATCGGTCATGTTGTGGCCAGTGGCCACTGTTTTTGTTGGCTGGGCTCCATGGCAAAATTAGATTGCACACTGTCTTTGACGGCAGTTGCAAAATGTGCCACCAACTTGAACGTTTTAGCTGCTGCAATGTGGAAGTGACCCTCATTGCAGGACGACCTTGCCTGGTGTAACATTTCAAGAAACATGGCGGGTGGTGGTCGCCACCCGCCGCCCACCGCCACAGTCCCTAGGAAGCCAATGTGGGGAGTGCCCAACTCTGTTGGCATGTGTGACCCTTACCGCTGTGGTCTGCGGGTGCCCAAGCCCTTGGCATCATGCCTCGAACACAGATATGCTTACCAACGGGGTGCCCAATCCCCTGTTGGCATGTTAACCTCCCTCCACATTTTCCTGTTGCTGTCCCACCTCTATTGTTTGCCACACTGGGAGCTCACCCAGTGTGGCCAACATGCCCCACCAAAGAAATGTGCCACACTGGAGCCCACCCCAGTGTGGCCAAACCTGTAAAAAAGAAAACGATCCACAATGAATTTTATTTTTGTTACCTGAAACAAAAGAAACGGTCCTCGCTGTCCTGTCCCTCCCCAGCCCACAGCCACCCTCTCTGCGCACTCCACCTCCCCACACCCCCTCACCCCATACTTCACCTCCGAGCCCAGCGACGACATCTTTGGAGGACTGGAACATGTCTGCACTCTGCAAAGCCGACCGCGAACTGAAGTAATGCTGGTAAGCTGTATAATGGCATAAATTGTTTTTTTAACTTTGGTGCATATCTCGCCATTTTGTAATTTGGCACCAAATTTTCAACATAGTTCTTGAGACACCACCACATGAATTCAGTCACTGTCATCTTGTTATTCAGTCCTGAAAAGTGATTTCATGGTCACCAGCGGAATTGCCTTTCAGGACCGAAAATAAAACAACAGTATGACTGTTCATGAAGTGGGCTCAAAAGCCTATGTTGCAAAATTTTGGTGAAAATTCCAAATGACTATACATGATATATCATAGTTTCCATGCACGCTTTTTAACTTCGAGAATTTTAATATTTTTACTCCAATTTTCAACATTGCCATTTTTTCACACCTCTTTATCAACAGTACAGCTGTCATTTTCCACAGCCTGCCTGAAATGTATTTCTTTATTACATCTGGCGCATAGTGGCGCAGTTGCTGTAGGAAAACAATGATTGGGTACAGAGTAAGAAAATCACAGCAACACTGTTCATGAGCAGAGGTCCCAAAAGCCTAAGTTGCAAATTTGGTGAAAAATTTCAAAAATGACCGTGTATAACTTCAAGAATTTTTAATATTTTTACTCCAGATTTTCAACATTGCCATTTTTACACCTCCTTAAGAACAGTACAAGCCATTTTCCACAACCTGCCCGAAATGTGTCTTCACACATCTGGCACACAGTGGTGTGGTCGCTGTGGAAAACAATGTTCAGGACAGAGTAAGAAAATCACAGTAACACTGTCTTCATAAGCAGAGGGCCCAAAATGCCTATGTTAAACAGTTGGTGAAAAAATTCCACAAATGACTATATTACAAGCGTGTGTTGCGCAGTGTCCATGCACAGTCATAAGTTTAAGAAGTTTTAATATTTTCACTCCAGATGTTCAACATTGCCATTTTTGCACACCTTCTTATGAACACTACAGCTGTTATTTTCACATCCTGCCCAAAATGTGGTTTTGCACATCTGACTACAATGGCACAGTCGCTGTGGGAAATCAGTGTTTGGGACAGATTAAGAAAATCATACTGCCACTGTTCTTAAGCAGAGGTCCTAAAATGCCTGTGTTAAAATTTGGTGAAAGAATTCCAAGAAAAGACTGCTATGAGCGTGGTGTTGCACAGTTTTCATAAGTACGCTCATAACTTTGAGAATTTTTAATATTTTCACTCCATATTTTCAACATTGCCAACTCTTCACAGCTCCTTATGAGTGGTGCAGTTGACATTTTCATGTGATGCAGAATGGTGCAGTCACTGTGAGAAATCAACATTCAGGACACATTAACAAAATCACAGCGACACTGTTCATGAGCAGAGGTCCCACATGCTTTCATGGGGTGGGGTCACAAAAGGCCACGTTGAAAATTTGGAGTGCAAATAACAATAAACGCCTCGGGTGTTAGGGTTTCTAACAATAATGTCCCACCTATACAGACTAACAGGCATCAGGGTGTGCCTTTGGATTGTCGGCTGTATTGCTCATGCCATTGCACCCCACCCCACCATGCAGCCACTGACAGCCATCCAGGTGTGCAATGGACTCCTGGCCCCAAAGTTCATCCCATTCTCCTATGCTGCACCCATCTCAACATACTTCCTTATGAAATGGGTGAGTGTAAGGCCGATGACCCCAAGGTACAACGTGACACTTGTGAGAGTCTGCAGGGTAGGGTTAGGTGAAATGGCATGAGCGTTATGCTAACGACCCAAAGGCACACCCCAATGCTTGTCACTCTCTGCAGGGTGGGTGGGGTTGACATTGGTTCTATACTTCACTGCCATTCCTATTATGCATCTCTCTAATGCTCAGACTATCAATGTCAATGCCAGCAAGATAACATTCGGCATTGACAAATGCTTGTTTTATTTAAAATGTTGTTAACCAGGTAAGAACACTGGAACTAGTCCATTTTCAGGCTTGCCCGACAATGAAAAAGTCAAGCAACAAAATGAACAGGCAAGAATAACATATTAGACAAAATTAGACAAAATAATTACAGACTTCAAACACAATAAATACAACTTAAAATTATGCTAAAATTGAGTCCAGTGAACCAGAAGAACAAAGATCAGCAGGTAATGAATTCCAGAACAAGGGCAGCAACTCAAAAGATCAAGAACCAGTTTTGGAATGATGTGGAATAGTTTGGAGAAGAACAGCATTTGAAAAACATAATGTGCAAATAGAGAGTCTTATTTTAATCAGATCCATAAGTGGATAAACAGTATTTGAAAACTGATTTAAACACTTTGACAGCCAAATAAGTATGTAATTATAGAATATGGAGACAGCACCCTAATTTGGCAAATAAACAACAATGATGAAGACTATATGAGGAATCCAAAACGAAATGACAAACATTGTTATAGGTGACAGTCAATATCTTGATTTTTTAACAGATAACCTGAAATAAAGACTCACTACATAGTCCAAATATGGGAGAAGTGTCTTAATCGCAATTGCTCTATAGCTTTCCGGGCAAAATATTTCCTAAACTTAAAAAGCTGCAGTCCTAACTTTTGATTGACCTTTTGCTGACTGCTTTAATCTGAAGAGAAAATTCAGGCCTGGATCCAACAAGACTCCCAAGTACTTAAATTCATGAACAAATTCAATTGTTGCTCTCTTATCATCATGGTCCAAAAGAATGGGGTTACTTTTCAAGGAGTGGAGATCAAATATCATGGATTTTTTTTTTTTTAACATTAAGAGTCAAGTGATTAACAGAAACCAACTTCACGCATTTTGAAATTCAGGTTCCAACAATGAAATAATCTGAGATACAGTTTTGCTTGTGAAAAGATAACAAGATCATATAATAAACAGTGACTTGGCTTAAAAATGGAGGGAGGTGAGTTAACAAAACATTGAAAAATAATAAGGGGCTTAGTATAGATCCCTGTGGAACACCAAAATTAATAGGCTTGACAGACAAAGCCACTGACTCCAAAGTAACGACCTGAGACCTATTTGTTAAATAACTCTACACCAAGTTATGACGCTTTCTGAGAAAACTAGTTTTTCAGTTTGAGGCACAATAAGAAATGATTTATAAGTTGAACGCCTTGGTCAGGTCCACTAAGACCACCCCCTTTAAAGGGCCCTTTTCAAAGCCCTGGAGGACGGCATTTGTGAACCTGACTAAGGCAGTCTCTGTGCCATGTTTTTTCTAAACCATGTTGTTTCAGGCACAACACACTATAGGATTCTAAATACTCAGAAATTTGATAAGAAACAATTTTTAAGTAACTTGCTTAAGGGGTTAAGAATAGATATTGGCCTATAATCATCAATTTTCCTTGGCCAGAGTCAATGTAAATGCAGATTTGTTTTACTCACAATTTATACTGACTCTTCACTTATTTATTTATAAATTATGCTTTATCTCCTCATTAATAGCCCCCATCATCAATCTGCAAGCTCAGCCCTGCCGCACACCCGAGACTTACTTCCATCCCTGACACCCCAGCTTACCCCTCAGGGGTGGGTCTGCCTGGGGCCCCCTTCCCCAATGGAGACTGAACAGTAGAACTGGGTGAGAGCCTGGTCAGTGGCATTAGGACTGCACCGTGGGGCAGACATCATCGTGTGGTGGCAGAACCTCCATTTTCTCATTTTCTGCCCAGGAGGCATGTCATGCAATGCTGTTGGGGTGGCACATTGAACGCCTGACATGCCTCGCAAACATAATCAGTCCTGGCTGTCGTACCTCAGGCTACCATGAGGGGTACCCAAACACTGGCAACTCCCTCCCCCAGAGGAGAGCAGTCCATAGGACACTCAATACTCCTCCCAAGGCCAGCCCTCTGACTTCTCAGGCTCATTTCCAAACCCAAGTCTTCAGCGTCATGAGCGGTAGTGGTAGCAGTGCTGTTGCGCTGGTGGGCTGGCTAAATACTGACTCTTCAGTATAAACTGCAGAATAATATTCTGCAATTTCTTTTCTGCTGCCTTTATTTATGCTCCTCATTCCATTGACTGGCTACTCCTTCGGCCGCCTAGGACCCCACGCCAGCGCCCCCGCCACCAGTATGCCAGTCCTGATCCATGGCCCTTGGTTTGCCCAACATTTTCCTTCATAGGTGGGCTCCTCTGTGCATGGTACTGGGAGGGGAGTATTTGCCCATAGGCATGGAGAATTCACCAGGGTCTGTGGCGGACCAGCTGTGGCACTCCTGGGCTTGAGTGGTGAACAGGGGCCAGCAGCTGTCATCCAGCTGGCCAAGAGGCATTTTCTGATTGCACCCTGACCACCCCACTTACACGGGCTGCATGCTTGCAGTGTCCTGGGTGAATGCACGTGCGGCGTGTGGTCGCCCACACCGTGAAGCACGCTGCCACAGCGGGCCTCCGGGAGCCACTTGACAGTGATGCTGGCTCCACCCCCTCCCCCAAATGAAGAGTGTCCTTGACACCCTGGAACCTGCCCTGCCAGCCTCTGCTCCTGTCATCTCAGGCTTGGGCATGTACCCGAAGTTGCCAGCATGCCAGGCGACTGCCTTATTGCCCAGCGCCATGGACCATATTCTACATTTCATGTAAACCAGTTCATTTTACCTGCAGAATAATATTCCACAGTTCATGTGAACTGTGAATATTATTCAAGAAATTATATAAATCCTGAATAAGATTCCACAGTTCATGTAAACTGTGGAATAATATTCCGGTTTTCCGCAGTTCACATTAAATTCCACGGCAGTTTCCGCAGCTGCAGAATTGTGGAAAATCAGGACCTGCCCATGATGCTTAGGGATGCTCTACTAAGGTTGCCACTACAATTTCAACTTTAGTGTGACAGCTGGAATTTACAACAGTTGTGTTCACTGAGGTACTGACAGTACTTGGCAAGTCAGCTAGAGAGGCAACGTAGTAATGGTCGAGGATCAGTCTATGCATATTTTAGTGGGTTCAAGTGATGGAAAATAGGAGATTTCCTCAATGGGCAGAGACACTGGTGACAGCTAAAGAAGGTCCTGATGGGTAAAACAGAGAAAGAGAGAGAGAGAGAGAGAGAGGTGAGATGGATGGAGAAAGATTGGTGGATGGATGGATAAAAAGAGATGAGATACAGTGTTAGGGAGGAAGGAAGGAAGGAAGGAAGGAAGGAAGGAAGGAAGGGAGGGAGGGAGGGCAAGACGGCAAGACCAATTGTCCATTACTGGACCTGCTGTCCATACAGAGTACTAGCCCTCACTATCCATCCCCATCCTTTCTCCATCCCAACTACTACTGCCTTGAGTAACCACTATACCCTTTATTCTGTCCCAGTTGTGTTTAAAACCATTCATGATTTTGGTTCCCACTGTCTCAGCTGGCAGACTGTTCCATAGATGCACCACCTTTTCTGTAAAATGAAACTTTCTCATATCCTTCTTGAACCTCCCTCCTGTTAGTTTCTCTTGTGCCTCTGTGTCCTTAAACTGTTCATGTAAAATGGTTCCTTGTAGTTCACCTTGTTTATTCCTTTCAGGAACTTGAAGGTCTCTGCCATATTACCCCTCTCGGCTGGTCTCCAGTGAGTACATGTTCAGATCCTTGAGCTGATCTCATAAGATCTACCCTGCTCTGGTCCTCAGTCATCCTGGTCACCATCATTGCACCATCTCTAGCCTGTCCTTATCTCTCGTGAGGTAAGGACTCTACAACTGGGCAGAGTACTCCAGGTGTGGTGTGGTGTCACTAATGATCTATAAAGCGGTAGCAGTACCTCTTTTCTTCTGTTGTCAATAATTTGCATAACATATCCCAGCATCCAGTTTGCCTTACTATAGGCTTGTTGCACTGGCTTGATTGTTTGAAGGGCCATTAATGATGACTCAGGTCCCTTTCCTTAGCTGTAGTGCTCAGCTTTACCCTTCTTTCCAGTACTCTGTCATGGAGTACTTGTTCCCTAGGTGTATTACTTTTCATTTTTTTGGCATTGAATTCAACTTCCAAACCATAGATCACCTCTCTAGCTTTTGCAAGTCACTCTGAATCACTCTGTTTCCTTCATCACTATCTACCCTCCCACAGAGTTTAGTGTCATCTGTAAAGAGACACAGTTTGCCCCAGATTCCTACTGCAATGTCACTGATGAACATATTGAAGCAGACAGGCCACAGAATGGAGTGGCACCCCTTGTGATCTCCCTCTTCTGATTTGACCCCATTAATCACAAGCCTTTGTTGCTTTTCCTTCAACCAGTTTCCTACCAATTTCCTATGTCCCTTGCTGCATCCAGATTTTCCATCTTGCTTAGCAATCCTCTGTGAGGCACTGAGTCAAAAGCCTTGCTGAAGCTGAATTAGAATAAACCCATGGAATGGTCCCTATCCAAAACCCTCATCACCCAATCAAAGAAAACCATCAGGTTGCTCTGTAAAGACTGCCCTGCCATGAACCCATGCTGTTTTCTTCCTGAGTCCACTGCTTTGCAGGTAGTTCATGAGGTTCCTTTGACCAGTAACTTCAATAATTTACCCACAACAGAGATAAGATTGACAGGTTTGTCATTCCTCAGTTGCTCCTTGTCTCCCCATGGAGCAGAACTACATTTGCTACCCTCCAGTCTTTTGGAACTATCCCATCTGTAATGAGCTATTCAATAGCCCTACCAGAGTTTTAGCAAGCTCTGCTGCCAGTTCTTACCTATCTTTGGGCTACTAGCCCTTCCTGGACTGTTTAGCTGGCAAATACTGGCTGCCTCAACCTTAGGGCACCCTTTATGGCTGTCTTAATTTCACTCTAAGGCAGGGGCCCACTGTCTTCCCTTGAAGACAAAGTATCTCTACAGGAATCCCTGCTGCCAAAAGTGGTTCCTTGTGGTCATTAACAAAAAAAAACAAATCTATGCTTTTTCGTGATCACCAGAATAAGGCCAAAATGCCCCCTCTGCATTCTCCCTAGTATGCGCTCACCCTCCCGAGCAGATGTCATCCTACAAGTACCTGGGCATCACCTTCAACTCGGCTCTTACATTTCACACCCACATCAATACCCTGTCCTCAGCCATAAACTCTCAGATTGGCCTTCTTGTCGCCACAGAGATTGCCTCCCCCAATCCACTCTCCTACTGGCCATCAACTTGTCCGTCCTGTCCCTAGTGGACTATGGCCTACCTATGTACACTGTGGCCAACAATACCGCCTCACCAGAATCCAGACCTCGATAAACAAGGCCTGCAGGCTCCTGACTGGTGCATCCCTCCACACCCATACTTGTCTGCTCTATTCCACCGCCAACCTGCTCACTTTGGAGGAGGCGCCTGCACTACCAAACCTGCTTACTTGCCAAAAATCCTGCTAAGAACTCTCCCCAGGTGTCACCGTCCCTGCAGCTTGCATCCCCATCCGTTGCCACCCATAGCTCAGTTAAGGCCACCTTTCTGGTGCCCTGCCAAGACCTCCCTAGCCCAAAGGTCCTTGACTACTGCGCCCCATGTGTTAACTCCCTCCCACTCTCTGTCACTAAGTCTACCAAAATTGGTCCCTTTAAAGTCACTCTCTGTAACTACCTCTTTGGCTCAAACTGTAATTGCCCTTAATCAACCTAATGTTGGGGTCCTCCCATTTCTTGCCCATAGCCTTGACAATGTCCATTGACTGCTTCCCCTTCTTTTTTTAATACGATTGCTATTTACTGCATGTAACTTTATCCCGTAAATCACTGTTATATTGTGTTCTTTGTGTTATCTTTATTGCACCTGTATGTTACCACTGTTGTACCTCACACTGTAACCATGTCTACCCTCCCTGCAACGAGGTGCCTTTGTAAATGAGTCCCTGACTCAAAGGTTGTAAATCCGACTTTCAAAAATAAATAAATAAAAATCATTAGGGACAGTTGCCTTTTTATGTCCTCCTCTATTACCCTACCTCCTTAAGATAGCCTAACAATTCCTTCTCCTTTCTTTTTCACCTAATATTCCTGAATAAACTGCTTCTCATTGCATTTCACCACCTCTGCAGTATGCAGCTCAGTGTCTGCCTTTGCCTTTCTATCCGCCCTCTTTGCTTCCTTAGTTTTCAATTGTTTTTCTCCCAATTCTTCCTCCCCATGCATTTCCTTGTATCTAGTGAAGGCCTTTTATTTAGGCTCTCTCTGATTCCCGACCCTTTCCAAGAACCATATTGGTCTGTTGTACCTGTCTCCATTGGTTAACATTCTCATGCATCCCTTAAAAGCCTCAACAACTGCCCCCCCCCCATATTGCATCCACAGTTCCAATGCTGTCTACCTCAGCTAATTGTCCTGGAACAACCCCTCATTCTGTTGAAATCCACCCTTCTTTTTTTTTTTAAGATTTTTATTCGTTTCCAACTTTTGTGCAATACAACAAAGTACATTAATTATGTTACAATTAGGTACCATTTGAAAACTGGGGGGTGCAGGGAAAAGGCTAGGAAATAAAAGGATAACCAAACCATATCATAACAATAAGAGATGCATAAAACTGGTAGATAATTGTGTCTTATCAGGGTTCAAGGTAAATCAGAATTGAAACTAACGGCCAATTCAAAAGATCATATCTCGGTAGGGGTCACAGATAACCTATCTCTGAGTGATGGGCTTTACCTTATCTAATCCCAGATTGTCGCCTGTCTCCTAGGGCATTCTCAATGAACTGCTATTGTGAGGGGACAGAAGATGGCTGCAGTCAGAGACAAACAAGGTGGCAGAGGTTACTCATGGCTTTCAAGCTGAGTGGACCAAGTCTGTAACTGGGTGATGTCCTCTTCTTTACTGAGTTTCTGGTGCCTCCCTAGTCATGCAGCAGAACCCAGATAGAAGTGTCTTCAGATCCTGTGGTCCAGGCAGCCTCCTGTTCCTGAAATAATAGAATGAATCACAAAGTAAAAAGGTCTATATGGGGGAGCCATTTGTGTAATCTAGAGTTGACAAAGCGAGGCCCTGGTATAGCCCCTACTTATGCATTATTACAGACATTAATATAGACAGCCAGGCCCCTTACAACAATGTGGGGGTCCGCTGACATCTGAAATCAAGGACCTCAGTCCTCGATTGAGGGTTTCTAGTCCCAAAGCCCAACTTGAACCAACTAGAGTTATGGTCGCTAGACCCTAGTGCTCCCTACCCACACACTCTTACCACCTTTGAGTTGGTGAACACCACATCAAGAATGGCAGCCTGTCTTTTGGGTTCCTTAACTAGCTGCACCAGCAGACAGTCCTGGAATGTATCCAACAGGGCCTGACTTCTGTTATTCCTGGCAGCTGAAACATTCCATTCAGTATCCGCAGCTTCAGGTTGCCCACCACTACTGTCCCCCTTTGCTACTCCCCTTCCTAGTTCTTTCACACCTCCCTACCCCTCTCTTCCTTTGTGCTGGTGATCTATAGATCACCCCAACCATAGTTTCTGCCTGAGGCTGCTGTGAGCTCCACCTATGGCGATTCTGTCTCCCAGTTGTTTCCCATGAGGCATCCATCTTCCACAGCCTTAAAGATAGATAGACAGACAGACAGACCTGCAGTCCATCCAGTCTGCTTGGAGACCCTAGCTAATAGGTGTGACAGACAGTTGAATGGATGGGAGTGAGACAGAAAGATAATTATTTGCTTATTTATTTGTGCTCCAGTCAGAATAACCGCATAAGATGTAGCATCTCATTTTCATGGGGGTCCAAGGGAGAATAGGAGCAGTCAACAGGGTAACATTGTCCAGCAGGAATAGCTTCATGCAGGCTAAAATACACAGAGGAAAGAAACACTCTAAAGGTAGAAGCACAAACAGAAAAGCAACAGAGACATGAAGAACTGTGAGTCAGTGTTACAATACTGACAAGCAGAATCATAGATGAAAAACTGTAAGTAACAAGGCTGTAATTCCATCAGTGTTCTGGTGCCAAAACCCACAAAGCTGAGATGGAAATACATGCTGAGTTTACTGTGGTTTCTGTTTGTTGGTAGTTACAATAAAGTTTATGGATCTGTGTTTCTTTCATTAAATTACAGCTTTCATGCTCAAATGTAACCCACACTCACATCTGCTCATATGAACTGTGTGTAGTGCTTTGTGTTTGGCTTCCCCCATCTGCTGTTTCCGCTTCTCCCTCCATCTTTTCTGCCCTAGACTATGTACAATACAACATTGTCAGAAAATAAAAGTAATATGTTGGGGCTGCCTCTCTAAGGGCATTATGCTGCCATCTGTGCCTCTGCCTGTTGGCACTGTTCCTATACCAACACTTTTAGCTTGCAAGCTCAAGAAGTACTACAGAGGAGAACCTAACGTGACCAGCATAGGTGGCGCAGCAGGGAATCACAATGGACATAGACAGACTACCCAAAGATTTCGTTTCAGCTTTGTGACTTTATTTACTTTTTGTTCCTGTACTTTGACTGGGGCATGCAGGTAGGGAGGAAGCGAGTAAATGGGGCATGGGAGGGAGACTTAAGTATTTTGGAAGGACCCTAGGTGGAGGAGTGGTGGTTTGTCATGTGGTTGTGTTTGATTTGCAAAATGAACTTTTGACCTGAAGGGTTATACTTTATAGCTTATTTATTTAACTTTTATAGACCAGGTAAGTGCACTAGACACACAATAGCTTTATAAAATATGTTATGAGAATGCTGCATTCTGATTGGCTACCTACCATACTTAGCTACAATGCTACCAACACTTGAAATATATCACACTGTTCCTTCTAGAAATGTCAGTTTCACATTTGGCAGCCTGAATTCTCTGCTCCACAAAAACGAAATAAAAATGTCAGACTTTCTGCAAGTTTTAGTACCTTTGTGTTGTTCACAGATACTACCTCAAGTCAATTTTTTTGACCCAGCAGAAGTAACAACCGGAAACAAAAACTACATTGTAAAATCATAACAATTCCTATTGTTATCATTATTATTTTTTTACTATCCTTAACCCATTTTATAAAACACAGCAAGAAACTCCTGTTTTTTTTGCTAGCAGTGCCCAGAATGAACTGCCAGAGGACTGTAGCCTCATGCTTTACTACAGAGAAACATAGAAGTTGACTACAGACAAGGACCACAAGGCCCATCCAGTCTGCCCATTTCTTTTTCTACCTTATGAATGTGCCATCGCCTTTGCTCTGTCAATGGCCTATCTATTCATACTCATCTGTATTGCTTCCTTATGCCTATCCCATGCCTCTTTGAAGCCCTGCATTGTATTCATATCTACCACTTCCTGAGGTAGGCCGTTCCATCATCCACCACCCTTTCTATAAAAAGAACTTCCTCACATTATTCTTTAATCAGTAGCCCTCTAATCTCATGCTGTGTCCTCTTGTCCTGCTATTTTTATGTTTGCTTGCATGCATGTGCAAGAAACATAGTGATACTATATGTGTTTTTGTAGGTGTGCCTCCCCCACTTCCATTGCCATGCTCCCTTTTGCAGGTGCAGCTGCACCATGCGAAGAATGTCTGAGCTGTCTGTTACAGCCGTTCAGATGCAGTGGAATACAGTTGAAAGCGAAAAACCACGCAATCAGTGGTTGGAGCGATGTAGGCAATTTGCATACTGCCATTGGCAGGTAATTTACATACTGCCGCCAAAGTGTTTATACTCAGCACTGCATCCTGACCACAGCTGTCATAGGCAGCTCCCTTCAGTTCCCCTCCCCAAACACTCAAGTAGCATGCTAGAGCCACCCCAGCATGCTCATGTGTTCCCTGCCACACACAGTATGGCTGATGGGGTGCCTAATCCCCGTCGGCTCTCCCTGCCAGCCCCGACTTCTAGGTGCCACGCTGGGGCAGGGAGCTCGCGATAGCACTGGCACCAGATAAGAGACCTGACATATGGACACGGCATGGAACCGGAAAGAACCAACACTGGACTAACATGCAGAACCCCTTCAAAAATGCTGTGCACACCTACAAAATGGCTCAAATCGATGCTGAATCTCGTAGCCGACGTCACCTTTCGAAGGCACATTCTGCCATGCGTGTGCCTGCTCAGGTCAATCAGAGTTTCTAGAGTCTCCTCCTGGCCCCTCCTTGCTTCACCTGTACCCTAGCTGTGCAGAGTGGCGTTCCATGCACAGCTGCGGATGACCCAGGATCAAGAGTGCAACCACTAGAACGGGGCCATGACTGTTTCCCAACTATTTATCCGATCCCAGACTATAAAAACTCCCAGGGACGGTGAATTCTGGTGCTGTCACTTCATTCAGTTCAACTTTCTATACATGATTCTATCCACAGCACCCTTTGGAACTGCACTGGGGGTGGGGTGGTGGCAGTATGGGCTGTCACCTACCCTATGCCTCCCTCGTCGCTCATAGTCCTTCCCATAAACAAGTGCCGTCACATACCCTTCTCTAGTTCTACTGTCCACGAGACACCCTTCCTAACCTGAGCCTGATGGACTGGGATACAACGCCCTGTCCCCGAGGCCAAAAAAAAACAACTTTGTGAATGGGGTTAATGCCGCTTCACGAACAGTAAATGTACTGTTCAACGTGTTCTGCGTTTGTCTGCCAGCCCATAAGTTATATATGTGTGAGTTGCTTACCTGGCTGCTGTTTGGCACCTCCTGCCTCAGGGTTATCTCCTTCCGGCTTCTTCTTGTTCCAGTCCTTGTTACCTTTCCATTTCTTCCTCATGCCATCTTTTTCTTCTCCGACATGCTGCTGCTGGTTGGGAGTTGGTCACTACTAATTCAGTTGGTCCAGCAGGACTCCTCTCAGGTGCCCATAGTTGGTCTCTATTAGTATAATCCTCTGGTAGGCGCTCTCTCACACACACACCTGTCCGTCTGTGGCCACTTATTCTTAATGAGTTTCAAGGAGCCTTGTTTCTCTGCTCCGATCACCCTTCACTGGAATCTTGAAACCCTCCCGGGTGTTATCCATGCAAGATTTACTTAATAGATATTACAGATCTAACTTGCAAGATCGTGGGCTTGTTCTTATCTCTTCACGAGTCCCTCTGCTGCTTCTACATTCCTAATCCCAGGTGTTCCAGCTGTCTAATGTGTACAGAAGTTCAGCACTTTGCAACTTTGTTTCAATCTTTCTACTACCCTCCTGTGGCTGATTGTCAGACTGGGCTGTGGTGTTGCTGGCTACACACTTTCTCCCGGCCATTTGAGATCGCCCACACCACTGCCCCACCTCTGAAATTTGTCAGGTGCCCACTCCCAGTTTGAAGAGATAGGAGCTCTCTCTCTCTCTCTCTCTCTCACACACACACACACACACACACACACACACACACACACAACTTTGCCAATTTCTCGATATACCACTGTTTTCCACTGAGGTGGAGGGATATCTGCAGTGATGAAGCACCTCACTCTTAAATGTCCCATATTGAGAAGGATGTCCCTCCTGTTACCACTTGGAAGCACTCTGTCCCATACAGAGGAGTTGCTGTCCACATTGTAGTCCATTTTATGTTTTCTTGCATGGAGTGCAAGAAACATAGTCTCCCACCATATGAGTTTTTGCAGGTGTGCCTCCCACTTCCAGTGCCCTGCTACCTTTTTGTAGGTAATGGCTGCATCGCGACCAATGAATGTCTGAGCTATCTATGACAGCCATTCAGATGCAGTGGCATACAGTTGAAAGTGAAAAACGCTGCATTCAGTGGTTGGAGCAGTAGGCAATTTGCATCTGCCATTGGCAGGTAATTTACATACTACCGTCGGCGGTATGCAAAGTGCCTACACTCAGCACTGCATCCTCAACACAGCTGTCTTAGACAGCTCCCTTCAAGTTGACACTCCCCAAACACTCAAGTAGCATGCTGGGCCACCCCAGTGTGCTCATCGCTCCGCGCGCACACAGTATGGCTGATGGGGGATGCCCAATCCCTGTCGGCTCTCATGCCCCCCAGAGAGACTTCTAGGTGCTGATGCTGGGAGCCCACCCCAGCATGGCAAAAAGTCAGACTGGCAACAGGGGTGCCCAATCTCCATTGGCTCCACTCCAGACCCCACAAAAAAACAGATTTCCAGTTGCTACGCTAGGGCCCACCCCAGCGTGGGAAGCGTCTGTATGGCCGGCGGAGGTGTCCAATCCCCCCGTCAGCTCAACTGAACCCCCAAAAAACTTCAGCTGCCATGCTGGGGCCCAACCCAGCATGGCACAAGTCACGTAGTCTTCCTAAAACAAAAACACACCTGAAAACAAAAAAAGTCCTCGTTGATTGTCTTGCCCCTCTCCCCAACCTCGCCCACCCTCTGCGCATCCACCTCCCACACTCACCCCACCCATACTCACCTCTGGAGTCTGGCACGATGATCTTCGTGGACTGGGAGCACATCTGCACTCTTCAAAGCTGACCACGGAACTGAAGAAATGCCAGTAAGCTGTATAATGGCATAAATGGGTTTTCAGCTTTGGAGCATATCTCGGCTATTCGGGAATTTTTACCAACTGTTTAACATGGGTTTTGGGGTTCCACCTCATGAACTCAGTCACTGTCATTTTATAATTCAGTCCCAAAGGTGATTTTATGGTCACTGTGCGGAACTCACATTTTGGGACCCTGTAATGAAACAACAGTGTCACAATTCATGAGGTAGGCCACCTAAAATCTTATGTTGAAAATTTAGTGAACAAATTTTCAAAATGACTGTTTTACGAGTGTATGTTGCACAGTTCCTACACACCACTCGTAACTTCACAAATTTTTAATATTTTCACTCCAGATTTTCAACATTGCCATTTTACCACACCTCCTTATGAGCAGTATAGCTGTCATTTTTCATATCTTGCCCAAAATGTGTTTTGTGCATATAGCACCCAATGGCACGGTCAGTGTGTGAAATCAATGTTAGGGACAAGTTAAGAAAATCACAGCAACACTGTTCATGAGCAGAGGTCTTAAAATGGCTATGTTGAAAATTTGGTGACAGAAGTCCATAAATGACTGTAGTTATTTGGCGTGCATTGCGCAGTCCCCACGCATGTCGTAACTTTGAGAATTTTAATATTTTACTCCAGATATTCAACATTGTCTTTCTTCACACCTCCTTATGAACGGCACAGCTATCATTTTTTCACATCCTGCCCAAATGTGTTTCGCACATCTGGTGCAGAATGGCTGGGTCGCTATGGGAAATCAACATTCGGGACAGATTAACAAAATCACAGTGCCACAGGTCATGAGCAGTGGTTCCAAATGCTTTCATGAGGTGGGGTCACAAAAAGCCCATGTTAAAATCTGGAGTGCAAATGCCAACAAACACCAGGGCGGTGGGGTCTCTAACCATAATGTCCCACCCTGTAAAGAAACTGACAGGAGTCAGGGTGTGCCTTTGGATTATCGAGCTTAATGCTCACACCATTCCACCCCACCCCACCCTGCAGCTAGTGACAGGCATCAAGGTGTGGCTTGGACCCTTCAGTCCCAAAGTTCACTCCATTCTCCTATACTGCATCCATCTCAATGTATTTCCTTATAGTATGGGGTGAACTGAAGACCTGATGAGCCCAAGACACAACATGATACTTGTCAGAGTCTGCAGGGTAGGATGAGGTGAAATGGCATGAGCGTTATGGCCAGCGACTCCAAAGGCACACCTCAATGCCTGTCAGTCTCTGCAGGGTGGTGGGGTGCGCCAGTTCCATACTTCACTGCCATTCCTATTATGCATCTCTCTAACTCCTGCAGGACCCGGGCTAACTTGGGCACCCCTCAACAGACAGATTAAAGTAGGGGGAAATTATGTCGATGGGGATTGGGCTCCCCATTGGCAAACCAACTGAACTGGGGAGGAGGCATGCTGACAGAGGGATTGGGAACCCCAAAGTCGGCTTTGCTTCAAATTAGTGCGGAGGTGGACAGCAACAGCCGCTGCCATGTTTGTTGACATATTACACCAGGCAAGGCTCGCCCTGCAATAACAGGGGCTCCCTCATTGGAGCTGTGAAATTGTTTCAAGTTGGTGGCACGCTTCTGCAGTGCTGTCATAGACAGTGTGCTATTTCATTTATGCCACAGAGTCAGGCCGAAAAAGAAACCGGTGGTGCCATTAGCTAGCAAGCTGCACCTCAAAACCTGCTCTTTACACAAGCTACCACAACATGTTGTGTGCATCTGTGCTTAAAGACAACATAAAATGAGTTAGTTTTTTGTGAGATCGATCTCCTTTAATAAATAAAAACTGCCACTGCCAGTACCATACATAAATTTCTTTCAGTTCCCTGTATTTACTAACCTGTGGCCTGTGGTTAACCTGGCTCCTGCAGATAAGCATACCAGTCCATCCCATAGCTCCGTTGCTCCAATTACCCAGAAACCTCCTGGCAAGTAAAAAAAAAAAAAGTACTCTAATTAGACATTTCAGGCTCAGTAGTAGTGGCTGCTATAACCCTTTTTGCCATGATAAGCAGTACATTTCCAATCATACAGATCAAGCTGTCACCTTGGCTCCATATGGGTGGGAGTTTTAAGAGCCCCACAGAGACACTCTAATGTCCGGGCAGGCTAGAAACAAACCTACCATGATACTGTTCAATTTTTTTTGTGTGTGTGTTTAAGAACCAAAAATCGAACTCGTTCTTCTCATAAACAGTTTCCCACTGTATGGAGTGGGCCATAGTGTGAGCTCCATAGCAGGTGGGAGTTTGAAGAACCCCACAAGTAAAGTAAACTGTCAACAAATAAGTCCCAAACACCACTTCCCACCACACCTCAATATTCAAACAACATCAGCTTTCCTCAGTCTGGTTGTTCCTCTTAAAATAAACATTCACAACCACGCAAAGTGGGCGCGGCCCTGAGCTCCGCGATGGGTGTGAGTTTAAGAGCCCCACAGGCAAATTCAAGTGTCTGGTAGGCTAGATAACTCTACCACGCACCGCCCAGTTTGATTTATTTTATTTTCTTGCCAGCAGTAGCCAATAAAAGCAAAGCAGGCACAGTGATGTTATTGGCACAGAATTAGGGGACAGAGTAATTAACATCGCTGTGGCAAAATGTAATCACTAACCTATGTTTACCCTGCTTGAAACAAAGCAGGGTACCTGAATGTGTACAGGGCTGCTGCTCTCCAAACACCACTTCCTGACCACAACTAGGGCTTCAAACAACATCAGCTTTCTCATAAGGAGAGAGCTCACACCGTCCATTCCACTTAAAATAATAACTTTCCTAACTGCACAAGAGTGGGCCACAGGCTAAGCTCTGTACAGGATGGGAGTTTGAAGAACCCTACAGGCAAATTCAAATAGTCGGGTAGGCTAGAAGTAACTGTACCATGGCACCAAAATGTTTGTTTTTCTTTTTTCAGTAACGGCATGGAAAAACAGTGGATACAAATTTGTGAAATGTAAATAATAATGTAAATGCTAACATTAACAACCATGCCCCTGATTTATTAAACCTTCTCAGAGCCACAATGTCAGGGCACAGAGACTCGATAAAAACAACAAAAAGTAGTGTACAAGTGATTAAATATTACAAACTTTACATACTACAACTGTCCCAATTAGATTGTCCATGAACCTGGCCACTAGCTTCTACCTATAAAGCAGCATTCCCACATCAACACTGAGCAAGTCACAGCATGGCTCACTCCTCTCTCTAGACAAAATTCATGCCATTGAACTGCAGTCTTCAACTGCTTTTCCCCTCCTAAATAGATAAGTGATATATAGCTGTGTTTGTTGACTTTTTTGTGGGGGAGGGGTTAATGGAGGGATGGAGGGGTCGTGAGAGTGGAGACTTGCAGAATGGTGACATCATTCACAATCCTTGATATTGTCACTTGTGTTCTGTGATTGGCTGGTTGTAAGTTCTAAGCAGAATCACAGGTCAGCAATGCTCAGTAAAGAATCAGCTGGTCTTCATTTTTAAATTGACCACCAAAGTGAAACACACATCACTTGCCATGTCAGACCAAATGAAGCAATCTTTAACATCAGCATCTCTGAAGAGGAATTAGAGAATGTTTTTAGTGACCCAATGGAGGACCAAGAGGATGCACTAGCTGAAGGAAGCACAACTGGTACCTCAACTACAGCTGTGGATTCAATAACTTCAGCCACCAGCCAAGGTTCTCCAGACACCTGTCCCTTACAAGTGAACAGCTGGATGAGACAGAGGATGCAGGAATGAGCCAAATACTAAAAGACAACAGTCTGGGCCATGATGGTTAGTGCTGTGTAGTATTTTCAAATTCCAGTGGAGCGATTCTCGGAATATTCAAAATTCCACCAAAATTCTGCTGAATTCCACTGGAAATGGAATGGGAGAATTCTGCAGCATAAAATAGTTGCACAATGATTTTCTGCAGAAAAAAATCCAGTGTTCTGTGGATAATTATTCAGCGAGATCTCAATATTTTTGGCAGAAATTGTTGTGAAATAATTTTCAAGGAAAAATACTTCTCCATGGAATATTATTCTGCACATCACAGTCGGCAAATTCCAAGAAGAAGCAAATTGCAATTCTGATAGAAAATTCCACTGACCAAATGGTCATTCTGCACTAATTCCACTAGCGGAATTCCGCATTCCGCATAGCACTAATGAGAGTCTCAATAACTGGGCAAGTGAAAAGAATTTGTCAATAGACTTCAAAACTGACAGACCTGAAGTTTTAAATGATGTCTTCTAGAAGATTCTACATGAAGTCTGAAGTGCAGACAGAGAAGAATACTCACTCAGCAGCTAAGCTAACCTCAGGGTGGCACTGAATCCATCGTCAACTCTGTGGCAGTAGGAGGGAAAATAAATATCATGACAGATCCTGCCTTTGTACAAGCAACAATGTGTTTGTTGCAGCCATATCTGATTCTGTAAATCATAAAGGACAACACCAAACACCACCCGGCGATCTCTAAAATTGACATTCCAAGCTACGAGAGTCACCAGCCCTATCTCCTCATACAGCAGTTGGTCTCATCAGGAAGGTCTGGCTGGACATTCAGTTATACATGGCCAGACATGGTCGTGAGGGATTGAGGCAGCTGAAACCTGACAACTTTCAGATAAGATGGATGAGAATGGGCATGAATATCTCACTCTTGCTTTCAATGAACACACCAAGAATCACAGAGACCAAGGGAGCAAAACAGAGATAATCACAGATGTTCTACGCTGTGCCAGGGTTACTACTGCACTATTGTCACTACTAAGGATAAGGAGCAAAAAGGCTGCAGCCCATGATTGCTCCTATTGATTGTGATAATAAATTAATGTTCCCGATTGTTAAAATAGTCATCCAATTTTCTTTTAAAACAATCCTTACTTTTACTTTTAAGATTATTTTCAGGAAGTCCATTCCACATATTCACCACCCTTTCTGTGAAAAATACTTCTCAGGTCACTCCCTAAATCTGGAACCTTTTACCTGAAATGAGTGCTCTACTCTTCTGACCTGTGTATTGCTAAATTCTATTCCTAATTCATCTCTTAATGTTTTGTCATTAATGATGTCATAAAAGACAATAAATCACCTCTCTTTCACGAGTTTCTAATGGGAAGAGTTTCAAAATATTCAGCCTTTCATTATATGATAAGCCATCAGCCCCATATATCATCCTAGTAAATCTCGCTGCACATGTTCCACCATAAGTATATCAGCCTTTTACAAGGATTCCACAGAGGACTACAATAATCTAAATGTGGTCTAACATTTGATCTGTACAAGAGGAGCAGAGTATCCTGGTTTCTACTTTTATATTCCTTCTTGTACAACCAGACATCCTACTAGCATTAGCATCACTTGTGTACATTGAGTGCTGAAGTTTAATTGTGAATCAGCTTGAATTCTCAAATCCCTATTTCCTTCATTTGTAAGGTTTTATTACTTAATACATAATTGTTCTTTTTATTCTTTTCCCTATATGCAATACAGCACATTTGTTCTATATTAAACAACATGCCCAGGCAGTTATATAATCCAAGTCTTTTTTAATGGATTGTCTCTCTTGCAGTGTTTCACTTGGTCCACCTATCTCCAGTATCATCGGCATATTGTACAACTTTATTTATTAAGTTATTACCAAGATGTGAAATGGTAGTTGAAACAATGCCGGGCCCAATGCACGAGCCCCTACAGTACCCCACTGACACCCTCCCCTCTGCTGACAAAAATCCATTAATGGTCCCCTTTGTGTCCTACATGCCAGCTACAGTTGTTCATCCATGCAATAATGTTGCCATCTATTTGCAATTTTTGGAGTTTGTTTATAATAGCCCAGTGAAGGACTTTATTGAAGGCCCTGCTGAAATCAGGCAGGACCACATCAGCCGGCTTACCCTTATTCAGAATTTACTAAAATAGTCATAAAACTGATGAGATTTGTTAAACATGATAATCCCACCATAAACCCATGCTGTTGTTTGTCAATGTAATCTTTTTCTTTCACACAAGTCTTTTTACTTTTCAAAAACTGGAGTAATTTTACTCATTTTCCAATCTGTCGGGACTTCTCTGGAGTGCATAAGTTTAGTAAACAATATTTCAAGAGGTACAAATACTCTCTTTGGTTAATAACAACATTTATGGGGTAATACCATCAATCCTGGAGCATTATATTTTTTAAGTTCTGAATTTTAGTTTTATATCATTTTTTGTACAAAGGTGGTATGAGTTGCCTGTGTGTATGTCAAATAAGTCTGTCTTGATTCAGAATACACAGAACAAAAGTAGTTATTAAATGCATCCGCTATACAAATTGGATCAGAGACAACTTTATTATCATCTATGATGGTTGTTAAATTATTGTTTGATTTTTTAAAGAGTTAATGTAACTGAAAAATTGTTTGCTATTACCCTTCCTTGTGGATTTTGCTAAATTAACTGTGTGATTTTTTTTGTTTACAGTATTCTTACATTTTTTATCTGCCTTAAATTCTTTCCAGTCATTCTTTTTTTACTTTTTTTTGTATATTGCATACTTTTTGTTTTATCAACCTAATAATGTTTTTATTTCACCATTTTGATTTTATTCTTAGTTATGTATTTTTTTACATGTTTAATATATTTATTGCATATTTCATGAAGTGAGTCTTTTATTATAGTCCAGCATTCCTCTCCACTTTTATTATAAAGAAGTTGTTCTAAAGTAGTACTAAAATGGCTTCATTTATTTTATCAACATTGGTTGTGTTGTGCAGAAATATCTCTAGAAGCCTTTTATTTTTGAGCTAAACAGTCAATTGAAAATAAATGGAGGAGTGATCGCTGTTCCCAGAGGGTGGCTACTTTACAATCAGTAATTTCAATGTTCTCAGTACATAATATTAAGTCCAATATGTTCTTTATTCTTGTGGAAGAATTCATGTATTGTGTTAAGTTATGATCTTGTGTAAATTATAAAAACTTTGTACTAAGTTACTATGTGCTATTCCATCTACCAGTCAATACTATTAAAATTATAGTCCCTGTCCAAACCACTTTTCCTAATTCTATGGCTCCAATAGTTTCTTCCATTAGTGCATTAAGGGTCAATTCATCAGACACTGATGGGTGATAACAAGACGTAATATTACATTTCTTCCTGTCGTCATTGTTTAATTTGTACCCATATACTCTCTGTAGCAACATTATGTGTTTTAATAGTTCCTGTTATGTCCATCAAGTGGGTACATTGGACACATAAATTGCAATCCCTCCACCTTTTATGTGCCCTATCCAGTCTTAATTCATAACCTGGAATATTTTTGTTCCATGTGTCACCTTTTCCACCATGTCTCAGTAATGAGAACTAGGTAAATTTTTTTTAATGTTAAAGTAGCTACTACGCTATGTTTATTATTTAAGCGCCTCACATTACAAAGCATACCTTTAATTTTCTTGTGGGTAGTTTTGTTACCAGCATTTGTTTTGTTTTTGTTTTTGTGACCCTTCCCTGTGTTTACATGTATATTTGAAATGGGGGATTAGTGCTTTTAACTAACTAGATGTTCTGTCTGTGTTGTGCCACTTATTTCATGTGATGTAATAACTGGGTTTACATTTAAGTTGGATGCCTTCACTCTTTGATCACCCACCCTATAAGTTTAAACCGACAACCTCCATACTTGCTTTAATCAATCTAGCCAATATAAGCTCCATTTTTATTTAAATGTAATCCATATTGACAATATAGATGATCTCTCCCATTAAACAGTGCCAATGAGTCTATAAATCTTATGCTCCATGCTTCACACCAATTTTTAAGTCTGCTATTAATTCTTAAAATATGTCATTTTGCTTTCTTTGCTTTTGGAATTGGAGTATGCCTGAAACTATTGGTTCTGCCCTATGTTGTTTTATCTCAATAGCTTTGTCTAATATTTCTTGACACACATCTTTTCATGATCTTTTCCCACATCATTTGTTCCAACATGAATAGTTACAATTGGTTTGGTCCCACTATGCCTGAGGATGGTTGGTGCTACCTTATATGTCTTTTGTTCTAGCTCCGGAAGAAGAAAACCATCCTGTTTGCTTTATCTGCATCGCATATTACTACATCACACTGTTTAATAATTGAATCCTCTAATACTACCATTTGTCTTTTATCACCTTCACTGTTTTCTAGAACATCCATATCCTCAAAAGGAGCATATCTTTTAGTCAGAGTTAGATCTGTGACATAATCCGCTCTTCTCCCTTTTTATGTTTGTTACTAGTTTGAAGTACTGCCCAAGAATCCACAGCTGAGTTTTCTCCTCTTCTATCCCTTTTTAGGCCTGCTGGTTTCTGATTCTGTGTCACTATCATTTGTTTCTGTAGTTCTATATCATTTTCCTTCTGGGAACTGGTAGAATGTTCTGCAACTATATTAAGGTTTTGTAATGCCTTCAATCTTGAAATCTACCTCTAATTTCAACAAACATGTTTTATGGTTATCATACTCATTACATTTAATAACGTAAAACTATCATGTTGTGCATGCATTGACCTTCTGCATACATATTATAGTGAATGCATTTAACAATTATACCCTCTTCAGACATTAATTCCAATAACTCTCCTGTTGTCTCTATTTTGTCTGTAACTACTCTATACTATTTTCAATACTTCTTAGATCTACTTTGAGGTTGTACATGTAATTATGGGCACCTTCTCAGCAGACATAGGCAGACGCTGCTTGTCTCTGCCAGCATCACCTCTGCTAGCAGTCAAGCAATTTATACGTTAACACCAGCAGCCTGGAGCCTGCACTTCCTGGTCTGTTGCCCAGCAACTCCTCACTGCTGTTTACCACCAGCCCAGCAGAGTAGCCTCTGCCTTTAAAAGACAGGTTAATGGGCTGAAAAGAAGACAAATGGGCTCCTTAGACTGCACACTAATTGTACAGTGGCTAAGTTTGTTTTACCACCTTACCTCACAAATAAGATGTATTGAATCTGACCCTGGGCGAAGCTGTGCAAGGGCATATTCCCCATACCTACAGCTTGTTTTAAAATAGAAGTTCGAACACCTCTGTCCAACACACTCTAAAAATGTTTCAGAGCCTCTGCTCACTTGGTCAGACAATTTGTATGCCACTGGCAGCCTGCATTTCTTGGTCTGTTGCCTAGCAACCCTCCCACTGCTGTTTACTGCCAGCCCAGCCATAGCCCTGCCTTTAAAAAGACAGGTTAACAGGCTGAAAAGAAGCACAAATGGGCTCCTCAGACTGCACACTAATTGTACAGCAGCTAAGTTTGTTTTTCACTGCTGCACCGCAAACGGGATGTGATGGTCACGTGACCCTGGAGCAAGCTGTGCAAGGATATATTCCTCCTACCTACAGGCTTACTTGAAAAATAGAAGTTCAAACACACTCTGTCCAACATACCTCTAAAATGCTTCAGAGGTCTCCTTATTGTCCCGTGGCTAGTTTCAAGAAGTACCCAAGTAAACTGCTGAAAGAAGCTGGAAGATTTTATTGTCATCCCAGAAACTACCACAACACTGCCTGGATACTGTGGATACCTGGTATATGAATGTGCCTATGGGTCTAAATTACCTATCAGCAATGATGGCATGGACTAGCAAGGAAGCTGGCCCCAGTCAAGTATACTGTATATCAACCATTTGATTTGGGCAATCGCCATGCAGCTGTCTTCAGAGGCAGGTTTAGAAGACAGAGAAATAATGTCAGTCACTGGTCACAGGAGTGAAAGCAAGCCTTCAGTAGTACTGGGCCACTTCCAGATCAGACAGAAGATGTTGGAGCAACATTCTTGGGCAACACAAAGAGCCTGCTGAAGCATACAGTACTACTCCACACAGAAGACCCTGAGCAGTTACCAGCCTCGTACTACCTCTGTCCTCTGAAGTCCAACCAGCAACATTTTCTCAAGATTCATTTTCATTTAATGCACTTGTGAATTCAATGGACCCATTAACTTTATAGCTTTGGCAAGTGATGTTTTTGTTTTCATACCCAAGTATTCGTGCATCACAGGTTATAGCGATTACTGTTATTTTGTTTTCTGCACCAGTTTTCACCACATTTGCCCTTATTATGAAGGAACTACTTTTTCTCATGTAAGATATCTTATAAAAATAAAGATATTTTTAAATTTTACTGTGTTATCTGACTATTTTATTAATGGTTCCTGTAAGCAGACCATTTTATAAGTGCAATAAGACCCTCTGGGGTATGGAACAGTTTACCGCCGACGGCCAGCGGCTAAAGGCACTTGGCCTCATGGCCTCATGCTTTACTACAACCCTAAGAAAAGCGACAAAATCTGTTCCTTGCACACCCCATCATGTCTTATTGCTTACTTATATGGTATGGCTCTTTCTTGCACTCTGTATCCAAACACTTTATAAGCTCTGAGCAGCTGCAGCAGCCTTCAGGCACCAATAGCAAGGTTAAGTCAGTTTGAGACAGGTTAAGCACAGAAAGAGAGAGAGAAGGGTTGGATTTCCTTAAGGCCATACATAGTAACATAGACACTGTCAGCAGAAAAAGACTATTGGTCCAGCCAGTCTGCCCTGTTTACCCTATCTACCCCAGGATCTAATGTCTAGTTGTGGTTACTGCCTTGCATCCCCCTTGCCCCCTGCCCCCACTGCACTTCTCCTGTGTAACGATTAATCATTTTAGTCGATGACAGCCATATTTGAAACCATTAGTGGTTCTTACACCCACCATCTCTGCTGCTAGGTTGTTTTGTGGCTCAACCACTCTCCCTGTAAAATAAAACTTTTCACATCCCTCATAAATATCCCCCTGCCAGCTTCCACTCATGTACACATGTTCTTGATTTACCAGTCCTGCTGAATATTTACTTGCAATCTACTTTGTCCATGCCTTCAGGAACCTGAAGATGTCTATTATATCACCCTCTACCTTCTGGTCTCCAGTACATGTAGGGTCAAAAGCTGATCCTCATAGTATCAGCCATGCTGACTCTGTCATTTGGATTATCCATGCAGCACCCTCTCTAGCCTGTCTTTATCTTTTCTTAGGTAGGGCTCCAGAACTGGGCACAGTATTCCAGATGTGGCCCCATCAATGTTCTATAAAGAGGCAGTATCACCTCCTTCCTGCTGCTGTCAGCCCCTCCATGCTCCCCAACACCCTGGTTGCCTTGCTGAAGGCTTATTACAATGCCTAGATTGATTTTTGGGAGTCATGTACGATGACTCTCAGGTTGCTTTCCTCAGTGGCAGTGTCCAGCTTAACCTTTCTCATCCAATCTTCTGTCCTGGGGTTCTTGTTCCCTAGGTGCATCACTTTGCACTTCTTGCATTGAATTTCAACTGCCAAACTTTGAGCCACCTCTTCAATCTTTACAGGTCCCTCTGCAGCTCCCTAACCCTTCTTCCCTGTCTACCTTTACACAGAGCATAGTGTCTTCTGCTGAGAGACACATCTTTGCCTTATATTCCTTCTCCTGTGTCACCGATGAACATATTGAAAAGGACTGGCACCCCAGAACTGAACCCTGTGGCACCCACTCATGACCTCCCTCTCCCTGAATTGACCCTGTTTATCACCACCTCTGCTGTCTCCTCTACCTCCAAACAACTTCTAACAACATGAGTCCAATAGTAATGCCATACAAAATGGTGTCATCTCCATGCTGAGATGTTGCCTTGGAGATTAGAATGGTGCTTGTAAACAGAACTCCATTCAGGGGTGTGGCTTGACCAGGCAGAAGATGGCAGCATAGTTCAGAATCTCTGCAGGAATGACTGCAATCTAACCTCATCCAGCCTTCACCAGACCTTTCTTTGGTACCATCTCCTGTGACCATCCTGTAATCTTACTGCCTGACACAGTTTGTAAGTCATTTTGATCCATTATCTACTTATATTCAATTATTCTACACTGTACTGCGCAGCATACTAGGCCTCATCCTTCAGTACCATGGCAGATCTCCAAGCACAGCAAAGCTCACTTGCTAGAGTGAAAGTAGTGTTTTCAAACTGATGGCTGAGATTAATGATCTAAAAACCTCCACCCAACAGAATGTGACCACTCTGAAACTTTTAGCCAGAAAATTGCATTTAATGAGAAAGCAATGGCCTGTAACACCACTACTATTCATGACCTCCAGGCTACTGTCCGCAATCAAGATCAAACTATTAAATCCCTAAAAGCCAAAATTGATCGATATTGAAAATTGTAATCATCGCAACAATTTATGATTTTTTGGCTTCCCTGAAGGTGTAGAATTAGGAGACACTGCTGCACTTTTATTACATGTGCTGCCTGTAAGCTTAAACTGCCTCCTGACCTAACGTTAATCATGGAGCAGTCTCACTACACTCTGGGTCCCAGGCCAACATCAGACCAGCGACCAAGGCCTATCATTGCTCACTTCTTGAACTATTCCACACAGAATTAATACTGAAATGAGCCAGAGAAATGGGGAAACTTCAGTGGCAAGAGTTTAATATGTCCATCTACAGAGACTTTTCAAAAGATTTAACCATCAGAAGGAAGGGCCACAATTCACTTAAACAAATCCTCTACCAAAGAAGCATTAAATTTGCTCTCACGTAGCACCCGTGACACTACACCTTTTCTCAGGCTCTTCCTTCAAGGATTTTGAAACCCTGATGCCTTAGCCAACTATCTGAGGTCTCTCTCTGCAATCTCACCCTGGGAGGTTCAGCAGCAATTAGCAACCAAACACAGCTTTGGTGTCCACACGGAGGGTGGATGACGAGGTACAGGAATGTGGGGAAAGTGTTGCAGAACTGCAGCCCCAAGCAGCAACGCCAAGAACTGATTTGACCCTACAGGCAATCAACATGGCTGCAAGAGAAGCTTCTGTCGGGCATTTTCTTCAAGACTTTCATGCTGTTCTAGGAAGGTTTCACCTCAAACACCCCAAGCTGCAGCCTCTCACCTTCAAATCAACCCTCTATTCCCTTGAGCAATAAGTTTGCTGTCTTGGAGGATGACATGCACTCCGCAAGAGGATCTTTCCCAGCAAATTTCAGAGCGAACATCCCTCTAATTTGGGCCTTGTGCCTACAGGGATGTATTTCTCTTGGATACTCATGGGCAGAAGTTGTTGCAAATTCCCCACTCAAATCTTTAGAGCCACCCAAAAGAAATGTAGGGCAAAGACCAAAAGCAAGAACATCAATACTCACAATCCTGCTAATAAATCTAAGGTGTCATGAGCTTATATGGTCAGTAATGTGGTCACAGTTGCTGTATCTTGGTAGGTTTTGCTTTCAGGATACTTAAAGGGAGTGCCAGTACACTTTTTCTGCCTAGCCACCCGCTCTACAATCTATGCTACCTGGTTGCTTTCGCTCCCAGCAGGTGCAGAAAGCAAAGGCTATACATTACTGCACGATCAATTTATTTTTTGTTGCAGTGTTTAAACGAACAGCTTAAAGGTCTTCAAGGGAACTTTGGTATATCAGCAATGCTTTTCTAACCCATTATTTTAGTCTTAGATCTTATACATTACCTCACTAAACAGATTCTCTGTATCTAGCCTTTACTCTCAATTTAGCAGTGCATCAGGTTTATAGTCTTTTGGTTGTTCAGTTGCATATCTTCAATCAGTATGCATCCTGATTATTGCCTTTTCTTTTTCGTATGTGAATTATTATATATTACAAGGCAACTTACCACTTCCTCTCCTGATGACAGGTTCTTAAGTATTATTGACAACTACATTTAATCTATTTCCTTCCCTCGCTCCACTGTTCTTACTACCTCCTGTTTACAATATGGAACTGTCATTAGCACTCAGAGAGGTGGGCTATGTTTAGTGTACTGTTGCAAAGGATTGTCAATCTACATCTTCCCTATGCTTCTTATTTTACTGAAACCTACAGATACTATAGAAATCCACTCCTGTGTGGTCCTTCCTGTTTTGGGGATCACTGGGCCTAGTTTTCTAGACCTAGTCACCCCATATAACACCTGTTTAGGCAATTTTCGAGTAATCGAGCTGATCTTTACTATGACTATCTCTTCTGTCTACAGTTATCACCAAAGCCTATACCTCTCCACATAACCCCAATTTGCATTTGGCTCAGGGTGTAAGGGCTTAAATTGACCTCCTCTTTCTTCTTTCCCCTCAATATTGTATTTATTATGTACTTATTCTGTTGCACTGCAAAGTATACTCAGAGTCACTCTAATGTGGTAATGATCTACTTTTCCTTTTATATTTGTTCATTTGCATTCCACCTGGCTCCTGAATTCCTTACTTTATGTCTAGGCTGTACTGGCATCTCATATAAGGTTTTGTAATTTACTGTTATTTCGAGTTGGTATATCTTGTACTAATACTACAAATGTTTATAAATAAGTTCTGGTGTTTAGCTTTATCCTTATACCTTGTCCTGTTAGCTTAGAATTAAGCTGAGGTTATTACAGTCCCTTGCCTTTCTTGGTATTATTCCCTTTCAGTGAAGCTTATCAGGAATACTTACTTTATTATATTACTGGGATCAGACCTATGTTTGGGCCGATATTTATAACCATCCTCCTAGTCTCCTCCCTACATCGGCGCCCAGAGTGTGGTGAGTCTCTTAGCCAGTTAGCTGACTCATATCTCCTCACACCCATAAAATGTTTTCTTTGTTATTTAGCTCACTAGTATTGTTGTTGTTTTAATGACTTTTCTCCCTTCCTCATCTCTATTCTAACTTTAATAAGATATCTGTGCTACTCATGTATCATACATCTCACTTTTTGGCTTGAATGTTCCTGCCACTCTCTGCATATATGTAAGCTCTCTATATTGTATTCTAATCATCCTCTGCCTCATTTATTTGTCCCTTCACACTCCAGTGATTATTCCTTTCTTTAACACTAACAGTATGAGTGGCATACTTTTATATACATGGAATGTGAAGGGACTTAATTCTTGTAAAGTGGAAGCAAATTCTTTCACATCTCAAAAACATAAAACACAAATTGCTTTCCTTCAAGAAACAAAATTATAAGCAGAGGATGTTCATAGACTTAAAAAGATTGGGCTGGTCAGATCTCGAATCATCCAATACCTCAAAAAAAGAGGAGTTGCTATTCTTATTCATAAGAGTCTCAAATGGTCCCTTGTAAACTCCGTGTCGATACTGACGGCAGATGGGTGATGGTCAAACTGAATACCAACACTGATCCTCTTCTGCTTGTTAATGTCTATGCACCCAACTCCAATTCCCAGAGTTTTTCATAATTTAGCTCAACAGATTCTATCCTTTAATACTGATAATTCACCAGTTTTACTTGGAGGATCTTAACTTAGCTTTAGAAGCCAGCATTGACAGAAGTAGCCCCACTACAGTGGCCCACCTAAAGTATTAAAGCCCTCTCATTACTAATGCAAGATGTTGGATTAGCTGATGTATAGTGCCTCCTTCACCCCGTGATCGAGAATTTACTTTTACTCCTCTCCACATAAGACATACAGTACAATTGACTATTGGTTAGCCTCTCCTGTTATAATGGAAAACTATTGATTCATCCATCTCCCCATCATAATCTCAGACCATTCCCTGTCAAATTGCAGCTTTTGTGGGGCCCATTAGCACCTAAATCTTCTTACCGGCAGCTGGACCCTCTCCTTCTGAAGGATCCCAATTTCTTACCCATGATCAAAGCACAAATTCAGGACTTCTTCTTTCACAATACCCCAACCAAATCTTCTATGTCCTCTGTATGGGGCTTCGTAAAGCTACGATTCGAGGGAAAATTATCAGTTATCCTGCACATAGGAAAAGAGTAAGGGAACAACAGTTGGCTGACTCGGAAAAATCTCTTAAGGCTAAAGAGAATTTATACTTTTCTTCTATAAGCACTGTCCTGATTCTCAACTTCATCTTGAAATTCTTCAACTTAAAGTTAAAATTAACAAATTAATTTCTCGTAAACTGAACTGGCCTTGTTTAAACTTAAATATAAGTTTTGGGAACACGGCAATAAAATGGGAAACTCCTCTCTTACCAGCTCAAAGCACAACAAATGGAACAACACATCCTAAGCCTAAAAGATGAACAGAGATACGATTCACTCCGACAAACCCTCTATAAATCATATCATGAAAACCTTTTATCAGAAACTATACTCTAACACAAATCCTCCATCTACTTTACAAATTAAACAGTTCCTTAAATCCGTTACATCTTCCTCATCTTTCTACTCTTGAAACAAATTCTTTAGATGAACCTTCTCGCTTCAGAAATCCAAGACTTTGTCTTCCTTGAAATCTGGCAAATCCTGGGGTGACAGATTCCTGTCGATTTCTATAAAATGCTTTCCGACACCTTAAGTCCCTTCTTCTTAATGTTTATCAAGAAGCTTCCAATACTGGCAAGCTTCCCCATCTCACTAAGCAATCATAACCCTAATCCCTAAGAAAGAAAAAGACCCTACTCACCTCATAAAGTAACAGGCCCATCTCTTTATTAAACACAGATGGAAGATATTTGCTAAACTACTAACTTCTTGACTTGAATCCTTGATTCCCAAGCTAACTCATTGTTCACAAGCTGGTTTTATTAAACATAGATCTGGTTCTGATCACCTACATTCCTTATTTAATTTAATTCACAAAGCCAAATCCCTGAAGACCCAGCTGCAGCCATAGCTATTGATTTTGAGAAGGCCTTTGATTCCTTAAACTGGGACTACCTTCATGAAGTTTATCTTATTTTGGTCTTTCTCATATCTTTTGCTCCTGGATCAAGCTATTATATAACTCCCTGTTGATAAAGTACTTACTAATTCCACCCTTTCCTCTTACTTCATCTAGCAAGGGAACTAGACAAAACTGTCCCCTGTCACCTTCCCTGTTTATTTTAGCCATGGAACCCTGACTGCTTGTTTACGCCAATCTTCTGGCATTATGGGCATACCTGTGAGCAATTCAAAATATGTTTCTGTCTCCTCATGTGATGACCTCTTAATCTTACTCGAAAACCTGAATGAGGCTGGGCCCTGTTGGTTGATTTCTTTAATAATTTTACTAAGATTTCTGGCCTTGCTTTGAATTATGGCAAATCACAAACTATGCCTTAATGACCACTGTAAAGCCTTAATGAACATATTCTTAGATTCCGCTGGTCACCACAGGAATAACATATCTAGGAATCAAAATTACTGATAATTTAGGGAAGATATGGGACATTAACTTTAATCCTTATTTGATAACATCAAAACAGTTCTGGACAGATGAAAGCTTCTTAATCTCTCTTTCATGGGAAGATTGTAACCATTAAGATGTCCATTTCTCCCAAGATTCTTTACCTCTTTGCCAATATTCCTTTAGTCTTACCATCCTCCTTTTTGCTAAAATTGATAAATTAATAGGTAACTTTATCTGGGATGGGAAACCACTGAGATTTAACCGCAGCAAACTTCGATCACATTGGAAAAAGGGGATTCAGACTCCCTGGTTCAAAGGCTACCTCTGGGCTTTCCGAATGGCCCAAACCATTAAATGGTTTCAGAAACCCCTCCCTCACTCACCACTATGGGTTGCAGTGGAATTGCATTGTGCCTGGAGGAGTTCCACTTCCTTCATTTTTAATCCCATTTCTTCTAAACTAAAATCTCACACAACTATATCATCCTCTGTTCTTTATTGGAAACTAACCCACAAATTCCTGAAATCGAGTCCAACAACTAACCCACAAATTCCTAAAATCCAATCCAACACCCTGGTTTTATGCCCCTTATGGGCAATCCACTGCTCACTCTAGAAGATCACCCAATTTTCTGTGGTACATGGAGGAACAAAGGCATTTTCTTTCTCGGAGATATATTGGGCCAGAATTCACTCACTCTTAGGTCATTCTCAGACTTGCAGGTCACATGGAAACTTCCTAAACAGGACTTCTGGAAGTTTTTACAAATTTGGGCAGCTTATAATTCTCTCTCTAGTTTAGTGTATAGGCATACTCTTCTAAACCCATACATCTTGCACTGGACTCATTTATCAGTAAAATGAAATAGCTCCATTTACAAAGACATTATTGATAAGCTACCTGATCAGTCTATACAGGCCAAAATAAATGGAGTACTCTTCTTAACTACAATATTTCAGATGCACAATGAAGTAATTGTTGGCGTATTGTACATAATACCTTTAAAGATGCCCGTAGTTCTTTAATACAAACTAAAATCCCACATCTTTGGTATAGAACCCCTCTGTGCTTCAGCAATGGGCCTATTAAATAATAATAATTGCTGGCGCTGCAATTTGGCCAATGGGGCTCTACTTCATATCTTGTGGTCTTGCGCTCCCATTAATAAGCTCGGCATAAAGCCTATTTACTTGCCTCCAGAGTAACAGGACAAAACTACCTTTTGACCCCAAGCTATTTCTTCTAGGCATCCTTATCCCCAATAGCTCTCTCCTCTCACCGCACATTTTAGATGGCTAAGCATACTTTCTCTTCTGGTCAAGCGTCTGACTCTTACGAAATGGAAATCAACTCTGGTGCCTTCTCTTTCAGATGTTCTTCAAAGTCTCTCTCAGTATGCCTCCCTAGACCAATTATCTCATGTTACTCATAACCGACTCACTGTATATGACAGATGTTGGCAGGATAACTTCAAGTACATTGAACCTAGTTCTTCTAGACCCTAATTCTTAGGGATATTTAGCCTCCTCCTCCTTATTTTGCTCTCAGATTAGGTTTTCTCAAACTTTTGTGCACTGATTTCTCCTCTTTTTCCCTTCTTCCCTGTTTCTCCTCTCCCTTCCCTTCTTCCTTGCTTTTCTCTTTTCTTTCTTTCCTTGCACACTTTCTCTTATCTTCACCTTTCCATTACTGAACATTGTTCATATTACCACATTTATCACTTTTGCTGTTTACTGAATGCCTTGCCATAGCCTGCCCTAGCATGTATTTCGTACATGGTTGCTATTTCTGATCCTATAATACCCTATTGATTGTAACCCTTCTGCCCTCCACTTACATCCTGTCTAGGTTTGTGTTTTATTATCAATACATGTATATAAGGCTTCTCCAATATGTCTACCCTAAATACTGTGTTTTGTTAAGTGATATTTTATACCTTACATGGAGGATAGTCTTCTATTGTATTAGATGTGTGCTTTCTTATATACTAATTTCAAAAAAAGATAAAGTGAAAAAAAGAACTCCATTCAAATGTTGTTGTGTGCTAGTGCTCCTCTAGTGTTCTAACATCAGGGCCCAATATTCAAAACTTTGCCAGGTGGGCAAACAGATTATGTACACTTTGCGTGCTTGTACTATATTCAAAAGCCTGATTAGTGTGGGCAAAATGGAATAGCACCATGTAAACAGATAATGTATGCTCTGAATAAAGAGATGGGCATGAACATGAATACAGGTGCTATGCTACATTCAGTACATTAGCGTTGTGCAAAGTGAGTTTGCACAAAATCATCGTGCATTGCAAATATCACCTATGAAAAGAGTGGCTTACTCCAGGCAAACCCTAGAGGCAGGTAGTGACACTGCAGCTAGAACAGAAATAGTTGTATTCAACACTCATATGCTGTTCCTAATGGAGCAGGCCATGGGGGCGGAGGAGGAGACAGAAGGCCTCCTTTGGCCACTCCATGGGCTATGGAGGTGTAATACTGTACACAGCTGCTCAGTGACCAGAGAACCCCCATCACTGTCCTCCATTTCCTCCACAAACAAGTCCAGAGGGTCCTCCTCCTTCTCCACTGACATCATCTCTGGGTGGTGCACCTTGGTGGATGGCCCAGCTTCCTTCTCCTCCTAGATGTTGTATCCTGCACTAGAGAGATAGGAGTGCACTATTAGTGTGTCCCTCATTACATATTAGTCAAGTCCCAGTGATGTCATATGCATGCCCCAGTGGTCCAATCTCTGTCATCCATGGTCATCATGCAACTGCTGACTAAAGCCTAAACCACAATGCAGCTATACTGGCCGCATCAACTACCCATGGATGTCAGCTCTTGCATGCATAACAGTGCCCACTAACAATGTATCCAACACACACCACACACACGTGCACACTGCCACCCACAGTGAATGTCAAAACCCACATGCAGTGACACACACAATACATGTGGCAACATGCACCAGCACATGTGGCAATCAACTTGACAGATGTGATGAAGACACCTATGTGCACAGACAAATTCCAGGGTATCTGTGTGCAGAAAATTCACCATCAAGTTGTCTGTGGCAGATGCTGCTGTGCTGGACACTGGGTAAACACAGCAGAAGCCCATGTCACAGAGCACAATGGGATGAGAAAAAAGCACACAACTTAGGTGCTATGGCCATGGCTGCAGTGTGCCCCAACACCTGCAGGTTTTCTTGTGTGCCCGTGCACACATAGTGATGTGCCCCAGCCAGCTACTACATGTCTGTAAGGACACAACTGGGACTCAGAGCCACCCCAGGGACCCCTGCCACCTTCACTGGCCACAGCGTGGAAGCCACTACCTCCTCTGCAGGGTCAAGTGATCTTGCAACTGCCAATGGCCAATGTCCACCACTGGTTGCATGTTGCACATGGCACCATGCAGCCATATGTTCTTTGACATGGCACCAGAGGTCTCTGAAGCACTTGTGCACTAGCGTACACTGGTGAGCCCGGCTCACCAATTGCATTGATTGCAGTGATCTCCTCCTATGCTTGTCTGATAGCAGCATCTGTGGTATGGCTTTGGGTCAGCAGGGACCCCTGGCTTTGTACATCTTTGCCAGGACTTTAAGCTCCTTGCAGGAGAATTTGTATACTCTGCAGTCTCGCCTCGACCAGAGGCACCTGTTGGAGAAGATTATGAGACAGTGGTCAGTGCCTGGTATGTGCATGGAGTTGTGTGTGTGTGTGCTTCCCCAATCTGAACCACTGTTGCAGCATTGTTGTGTACCATGTACCTGTGTTGATGGGGGTCAGAGAGTGCCCACTGCCAGCCTGTCATAGCCTACCATAGTTCCACACGTGCAACATGGAGCACCACACAAATGTTGGTGTGTACATGACACATACAACCCACCCAAAATCATGCAGTGGACAGACAGCTACAGGCTAGGAGAATAGAAGCTACCCTCAGAGATGTGGGGAAATGTGTGTTTTATATGGGCCTGTGGCATTGATGTTCAGTTGCAGCCCAGTGTTGTGGATGATGTCCTGCACTGTGGGTATAAGATGGACAAAAGGTCAATGCAGGGACAGCACATGACACCATTGTGCCTGTGAGCTGGTTGTGCCATTCAGTCTCATGTGGCATTAACATGGTTCCCCACCAAATATGGTCACATACAGCATACATGTAGAGGGACCTTGTCATCCACGTCTGGCAATGTGTGATGTCAGTTGAATTCTGTGCTGCCAGCACATGGGTTTATGCGAACAGAAGGTGTGACAGTGATGCACACTGTTGGGACACACCTGACAGCTGGGGTGGGATATTCTTTATGTATTTAGTTGTTTAACCAGGTGAGACGCACTAAGCTGAAAGCTTTTTACAGGTGAAACCTGGGAGCACAGGAAGTTAAGTGACTTGCTCAGGGTCACACAGTATTCAAGTGGAAGCTGTGGATTCAAACCCAGGTCTGGTCTGCTGGATGCCACCAGATTTGCAGCTCAGAGCCTTAAACCACTGCACAATACTGCCTCTCAGCAGCACCTCTTTGACAGCGGCTTCCTAGGTTAGGGAACACACATTGTCGTAATAAATTTTATGCCGTCATATGAGCAACCCATGTTCCTGTGCTGTGACATACCCACCTGTCTACAGGATTTACTATGTGTATGGCATGCAGAGCACATACCTGTGCCTGTGGATGTTGTTTCCTCTGAAGTCATTTTCTCCTGCAGTGTCTGGTTGCAGTTCCAATGTGCCTTGTAGCGGGGGGCTCTTCTCCCTTTAAATAGCCCAGGCAATTTACGATGTACATGTATATACAGCTGTACTGACATGCTACTATGTTGTTTTGCCCACTGACTGCCCAATGAGGTTTATTTGCGTAGCCTGGCTGAATATAGCAAGTTTGCCCACTGCACTAAATAGTTTTGAGCTTCCATCATGCATTGCACTGTGCAAATGTACACGCAATGCAGTTTGGGCATTTGTGCAGTGCAAATTGCACAAATGCAATGATGTCATGATGCAGCTGTTTGCACTGCCCATTTGCTATTTTCAGAGATGTCTTCAATGCTGGGCAATCTTTGCACTGCACTCTGGCTATGCTTTGCACACCTCTGTTTGCATGCTATATTAGCAGTTTGCCTGTGGGTTAATCCTTGAATATTGCATGCAATGGGGTGTGGGCTAATGGTAACTGTCAGAAGTGTAAAATTTGCCCGTAGGGCAATTTTTGAATATTTGGCCCCAGATTTGCTTTTCTGCTGAAGAGAATAGTCGCATGGAGCTATTTCCAACTCTATTGGATAAGTCCTTTAGTTATTCTATTTTATAAAAACTCCTGTTGTTTCTATCCTTTCCCTCCATGGGAAATGGAAAGTGGATTGGTATCAACATATCATAATGGCAGACAGTTTTAGGAAATATATGAAAGTGACATTGTCATATCTTTGGAAGGAGTTTTCACAGAAAACTGCCACACGATTTTCAGAATGCCTGCAATCCAGGTGAAGTTTCAATCCTAACACACATTCAACTGTTGGAGAGGCTTGGGGTCACGCCAGCCACACATGCACAAGTCTTCTGGCTTGTCCCTTACTTCAGCCAGTTTGGCAGCAGTTGGAATCTGCACTTGGTGATATTTTGAGGCCCCATTCCCTTTACATTGGGTGGGCTGTTATTTTGGATATAAAACTGCCACAGTACAGGATACCGTAACACATAAACTTAAAATATATGTTGAGGTTGCCAAAAGACAATTACTAAAACATAGAAACAATAGAACTGTGGCAGGATATTTAATTATGCGGTCTATTGTATGGAAAATTAATAGCCAAATTACAAGAATAGACTGATACATTTGAAATGTTGTGGCAGCATTGGGTAGTGTATGTCCTATTTTGCAGGCATGATTTTGTCCCATAAAGTATGGGGTGGACTGTTTATTTGTGTTTTCTTTCTCTTCTGTGGCCTCTGGGTTCCTGAGTTATGCCCCCCACACACACACACACACACACACACTCCCGGAGCTGCTCGGTGCTACAGAAGTAGAATACTAATCTCTTTATAATTGCAGTTAATTCATGTATTTACACCTTATGTAAATGAATTGTTGCCATGTGGTTTCTGGCTGCATCACTGAGATATCACTTTGAATGCATAGTTTTAATTGTCTTTATGTATCGTATTCTCTTTAATAAACAGACAAAAAACTCCTATCATTTTTCCTATTTAGATCTCAATATCTACGTTACTTAGGAAGGTTGTTTTATGTAACTTTGTAATTTTAGTAGTATTCACCAGTTCTTGATTAGTTCCCTGGAATTGGAGAATAGTCTAACATCGCTGTTCCTACTTTAATGCGGTAATGTTTATCTTTGTCAAAATAGTAAAATAACACTTTTTATTTAGTGGTTGTTTTCAAATTTGTTATCTAAGGAACTGGCAATAATTTTTGGGCTGTATTCAGACAGTTGGTATGACTGAAAAGACTAAGAAAGGACAGGGCCTACAGGATTTAAAAAGTGTGAATCCTATCACAAGATCTTGGCAAAGGCAGACCATCACAATATGTGTTTTAATGGTTTGGGCTCTGACATTGTGGATATTGTAAACTTCAGCTCCTGAAACGATAAATAAGTGGGAAAGAAGCATCAAGTAGAGAAGCAGGGGTTAGAATTTTATACCCCACTCTGATCATGAGGGAGCTGTGCAGGCATCATGAGAAATCTAAGGTGTCACTAGCTTCCATGTTGCCGGAAAAGGATTACAGAAAGCTGGATTACATGGCAAGGAAATCTACCCTGCAGTTAAGGCAGGCTGCTTAAATGGCATGCACTACACTGCAGTGAAAAGGTGGGCAATGTATGACACCCAGGTCATAGTGTCCGGGTTCACAACCCTGCCTGGTGATTGTGCAGGGCCCACCTGGTTGAGGGGGTTGGGTTCACTCTTTCTCCTGTGGTGGTTGGGGGGAGTTCATACCAGAACAAGCAAGAAATAGCACCATGCCTCCACCCAGAGAGAATAAGTGGGACAGATGTATGCAGTACCACCCACTGGAAAGCAGTACCTAGTCCCTCCCAACACTGGACTGCCCACCAAGGACCAATAAGACAGTTGTTACCTTCACCAATGAACACTTCAGTTAGGTTACACAAGTGGGTGCACACATAGCAGTGAAATTCAAAAAACTGACTGCTTTTATTCAACAACACAGGCCTAGATGCTGGAGAAAAGATGGTGTTAGACAGTTGCAAGTCACCTTGACAACTCCCACCCTGTAACATTGCCCCGTGGGAGCCACTGTACTGTGGGTCACTACCACTCTCTCAGATCCCATTTGTTCTATGAAGCATTCACCCAATAAAGGGTCACATAATGATGAATTACACTACGCAGGGTGTGGTAAACTCTTCAGATGATACCAGTAGTGAAACTATAATGTCAAGTATGACACAAAAATCAGTGCCTCTGGGTACCCAGGAATTACACTAAAGTCCCAGTGCAGGCTTGGTAACTACGTTGCCTGAGTTCTGTTGGCGGTGCACTTGATAAAATTCAGCAAGCTTGCAATTAACCCTCCAAAGGCCATAGTGTGCTAGCACAATTTAAAGAACTTGATATCCCAATAGAAAATGGTTGGAAGCCAACTTGTAATTTCAGTGAGGTCAGTAGATAACTGTAATCCAAACTGGAAAAGTATGAAGGATCCAAGTCTGCAGTGCCAGCATTCATGTGACCCACAGATGCAGCAGCTCAGTCAGATGGGGACAGCATACAGCAGGTTAGCAACAGTCAGGAATAGGCCCCAGTGGCCTGGGGATGAAGCACTTCAAACTGTTTCAGAAGTTTTACAGCAGCAGAGCCCTTATGGCTTAGCTCTCAGTCACTGGAGCGCTACACAGAGGCTTCCAGGTTCCCAAGGAGCCAAGACCACAGCAGCGATCCTCACAGTCCAACCCTCAGATCTAGTGTATCTACATATTCAGGGCATGTGCCCCATGTCTCCCTGTTCCATGAGCTACTCCACTAGATAAGGGTTGGCAGACCCCCTACCTGGCTCCAAAGTGACCTGGGTAGGATGCAGGTCTCTGTCCCTGCTTTGTACAACACAGCTGCTTCAGTCTGTAGCAATGCCCACAGGCACAGACTCTCAGTGGTTTCTTCCCCAACTTTTTCTAAACAGTTGCTTTTCCCTGGCACAGTCTCTGAACAGTACACGCCCATGATAAGGCTCACAATGATTTTACAGGATGAACTCTGGTGAGGGCTTGCAGGATTTTTGGCCTGACTAGGCCTCTAGCTTGATCTCACAAGCAGAAGGTCTGAACACCTCTGTGCCTCTCCCAGACTGCCGCAAACCCCTTGAGAGCCCAGACACCTCCTTCCCCCAATTCACTATCCCACTGGACAGGCAGTGTTGGCCATCAGTTCTTCTGTTCTCTCATGCCCTCTGATTGGCCCTCTCAGCCTGCCAGTCCACTTGGGAGGGTCCCTGATTGCATCATCCTCCCACAGTCCCTTGTATTGCTTGCTGGGCTTTATAACTCCCTGACTGGTTGGCCGGTGGGGAAAAGGGTAGCAAGATGGTTGTGCCTATGCTTACAGAGAAGCCTTGTGCTCCAAAGTCTTTTGTTTCATATGTTTTATAATGCCTTATATGTGCTGGCCCCCAGAATTTGTTATGCCCTCTATGGCTGTAGTCCAGTGGGCTTGTGTGACTGATTCACAAATCAGGTGGCAGCTGGGATCTAGGTGGGACGACTGGGCTGAGCCCTTTGCATGGTGCCCCCGCCGAGAAATGGTGGCAGTTTGCTTGAAGCACCAAAATGAATAGGCATGCTAAGGTTTATATTAAGGGCACATGAGGAGCAAGGAGGCAAGATTGATCATGGCTGCTCTTATAGCTAATACTGATAGTAATTCAGATGTACACCAGAGAGAATATGTCTGTCAAGTCTTCTCTTGAATTCACCTTGATTTCACTAATAACTACATTGACTGGCAGTCTATTGCAAAGACCAGCCACTCTGAGTGAGAAGAAATACTTTCTCTTCAGTGTATTAAATGACCTACTGGCAATTTGTACTGATGACCTCTTATGTTCTGTGTAGTCTTTAAATTCAATACCCAGTTCACACTTAAGATATAGATCATTGACTACATCAAATATAAGAAGGCGGTCCTTCTTAAGTCTCCTGTCCCTCTGCCAAAAGAAGACCCAGACAGTACTGGAAAGGTGACTACAGTCTGACTGTCCCTCACTGCACCACATGAGGTCAAATGAAGGGAGCCAGCAATACAGCAGTAGTAGCGCTGGTAACCCTCCCGAGGAGGGGTTACAGATGAAGTTGGCAGTAATCTAGCAGAAACAACAAAAGATACACTGGAAGCCACCAAATATCAGTTCGGTGTGTCAGTGGATATAAATGAAACATCCCTAGGGATATAGCACCTGCAGTAGCGCTGATGAGGTTTGCTTGACTAGAACAACCATGCTTTTGACACAAAACAAAAGCTATGGATTTCCATTTGAGGTCCCTACCTCTTGGGTATAAAACAGAAGACTACATGAAAAAAGTAGATGAACAAAAATAACCTACAAAAACTTGACTTAGAAGGAAAAAACTACTTTCTTCAAGTCATATGGAAGGGAGGAGGGACAAGGGCCACTATTAAAGACCTTACTCTACTATGGCTACCCTCCTCAGAGGTGTGCCCCAAGAGGCAGAGGGAAGGAGAGGTGCATGTCACAAGCAAGCACCAGTTCCTACACTTAAAAAAAAATTCCCTGACTCTGTGCAGGCGTCCACAGAACCCCTACCAGTGGATGTCACCTGACGAATACTTCTGGGAGTGCAGAACCATCACCGCAGACAAGTGGGGCAGGAAATGGTGAGTCAGGGTTTAGCCCTTCATTTTAGAGGCTTCCAAAAGCTAAAGAGGCCCAAGGCATTTCCTCCACTCCTACTTCAGGAAAAATCCTGTTAAAACTGGAGGCAGAGAAACTGCTAAGCATAAAGGTCATAGAAAGGTCCCTCCCTCACAGTGGGGAAGAGGCTTCTCCTCATGGTACATTCTCACAAGACATTAAAATGGGGATTGACGGCCTAAATGGTAACACTTGAAATAGTTAATACCATCCCTGCAGAAAAGGGAGTGGCTGGATCAGAAAGACGATACTTCCACATGCCTGTAAGACATGCCCATAGAGAATACCCAAAATTCAGACTGGGAAAATAGCATTATCAGTATTAGTTTGCCACACTGCCGCTTGGCCTAACCTCAGCTCCAAGCGTGTTCACAAAGTACTTAACAGCAGTAGTTGCATTACTGTGAAGAAAAGGATAGTGGTGTATCCCTACCTGGATGACTGGCTAATCACAGGAAGGACAGAATAAGAGGCATCAGGATCTATTGCAGTGGTGAGAAACACCCTGCAATGCCTGGGCTTTTACTAAACATAGAAAAGTCGAGCTGAAACCCAGCTAAGTGCTGTCTTCTAGGAGCAGAGTTAAACAAAGCAGTGCACTTGGGGCAAGCTGCATGGCGCAAGCGAGGGGTTCGCTTAGCTGCTGGCGACCGGTCTGCACCCCAAGCTCGAGTCCAGGAGCAGAGACTGTCAGGGAGGGGTATCGTAGTGTCCATTGGACACTTCCTCCTGGGGGGAGGGGTTTGCCTGGGGCTCTGAGGATGGATTGGTGTTGTACTTGGGGATGTGATGCCTTGAAATGCCCCCCTTTGCCTCCACCCTAGGTGGCTCTGCACATGCAAGGCCGAGAACTGTGGGCGGGACACAAAATGGAAAAGTATGCCCCGACCGACCAGATGAAGAGCACCCAGCTCCTGCCACCTGAAGCCCTAGAGTCAGCTCGAACCAGCCCCGCTGCTCCTGGAGTATATGCCTGGCCACTACAAGGCCCTTCCCACTCAGAAGAGAGGGACCCTCCCAGCAATGGGATATGCCAGGGTATCCAGGTAAGGTTGCAATTGGGGCTGGTAGAAGGTGGCAGGGTCAGAGAGTGGTAGGGTATTGCTGGTGCTCTGAAGGAGTGGCTAGTCGGGATGTTGAGGGAGGAGCAGATACAAAACAAAAAAGCAAAGCACTTTACCATACAAAGCTCAAAAAGCAGGGTGGCCCATTTACTTATACCAAGTAACAAAAGCAATGTAATCAAACTGGTTACTATCTTTAAATACCTGGGATTATTCCTAGACAACACCTTTCTTTCAACACCCATATCGACTCATGTCAAAAAACAGCCAACATCAGACTTGGACTCCTTTACCGATACAGAAATGCTATGACCACTGAGGCCCTCAGCCTTGTCACCAAAGCTCAATACTGTCCATCATTGACTATGGACTGACTTTCTATAGTGTGACCACTGAAACTGCTTTCAAGGGTTAAATGCCTGCTCAACAAAGTCTGCCAACTTGTTCTAGGAGCCAATCATTATTCCCACTCTTGCAGTCCCTGCTCCATAATTGGCTGGCTCCCATTACCTCTAAGGTCCCTGTACCAGGCATGTATCATAGGGAAAAAGCCATCCTAGGACTGGTCCCAGAATTAACTTTGAAGCTTTTCCAATGTAACTCGAACACTAAAACAACCCAAAGCTCTGCTAGAGGGGTACTGCAGGTACCTTGCAAATGAACTCTTTACCCAGAGGTCCCTCTCTATCGAGGCCCTCTCTGGATGAATGACCTCCACCCCTCCCTTTTTCAATGTAAGAAACTCAGTCATTCAAAAGAACTCATCACCTCCTGGTAGAATTCCAAGAGTGTAACTGCTGTGCACAATGATAGGAGTTCCATCCCCTGCTCTACACTTCCAACCTTACCCCAACCTTCTTACCCCTTCACCCCATGAGTCCTCACCCCTCCCCTCCACTTGGTTTACACTTCTCTAGACTGTCCCTTGCATACAGCACTTATCAGCTTGTTCTCCCTCATCACCATACCCCTTCTCCTATCCCCTAATAACAATATACAATATGCCTCTCTTTACCCATGCCAATACTTTCCATACCTCCTCCCTTTTCTTTGACAAAGCTGATTTTGGCTGCCAACCTGCACTTAGTAACTAGACCTATAGACTAGAGATATTTCTGTAATAAAACTATTTGTATTTGAGGTTATATGCCACATTTTTCTTGCTTGTAAAATAGTCTTGTCACTTGGCTATTGTATGTTCTCGCCATGTGATGTAAATTGTACTGTTTTGTCTATTCTTCGCTGACTTGAAGCCTTTGTAAAACAGCCAGTTTGGCTCAAAGGTTGTAATTCCAAAACTGAAATAAATTTAAAAAGACACTACTCAGGGAAAAGCACTCTTGCCATAGGCAAAACTGAAAAGCTTGTTGTCTTGTGCAAGATCCACAAGCCAGGTGATCCAAGGCCAGCAAGATACTTTTGCAGCTGCCAAGCCCAGCAAGGGACTTCTTGCAGCTGCTAGGGCACATGTCATCAGCAACAGCTGTGGTGCCCTGGGCCTGCCCACAGAAAAGAGCTGTTCAGTAATACTTAAGAAGGCATCGACATCGAGGGTCAAACCCACTGAGCCAGCTAGTACCAGTCACAGTTAGTTTGGTCAGGGTTCAAGAGTGGTGGAAGGAAGTGGGTAATCTCAGGGAAGGAATCCCATTTCCAAAACTGTCAATAGCACTCAGTCTGACAACAGATGCCTCTCTACTAGGATGATTAGAGCATCTGGACAATCATATGTAAGTGGGGGTCTAATCCCCCACAAGAAAAACAGGAGCACATAAACCTGATGTAGCTTAAAGCTGTATTCCTGCCTTTGTAATACTTTTCAAACCTGATCCAAGACCAGTCAGTTCTGGTCAGAACAGATACTACCACCTCACCTACATAAACATGCAAGGTGGCACCAGATCCACAAAATTGCAAACAGAGGCAATGAAGATCTGAATTTGGCATGCTCTGTAAACACAGAAATCACTCCTGTACATCTGTCAGAAAAGACAATGTTCTGGCAGAATCACTGAGCTGGATAACTCAGGTAAACCAGATAGTTCAAATCTTATTCAGGAGATGGGCGTACAAGACGTGTACTTGTTCACCTTGTGGTTCTCCACTGTTCTACTGCAGGCCACTTCACAGAGGGACTCTATCCCAGGATTTACTGACTCTCATTTGGGAGGGAAAGTTCTTCGTGCATTCTCCCATTCCTCTGATTCACAGACTATGCTGAAAATTGAGGAAGGAATCAGCAAATATAATACTGGTGGCACTAGATTGGGCAAGATAGACATGGTTATCTCTCCTACTGTCCCTCTCAGATAGGAACCCTGTAGCTCACTCCATGAGACATGATCTTCTGACTGCCTCATGGCAGGGTAACATTCCCAAACCTCAGAACACTGAGGCTGAAGTCTTGGTTCTCAAGACCTAGAGTATTAATGCATGGACCTGTCATGCAGAGTATGAAATATCTTGAAAGTTTTGAGGAAACAATCTACAAAAATCCTATTCCTCACAATGGAAAAGATGTTCAATCTGGTGTGCATGTAAAGATGTTTCTTCCTGGAAACTGATTTATCTGTGGTTCTGGATTATAAACATCTGTACATGAGTGATTTAAGGACTTCATCACTGTAAGTCTGCTTGGCTGCAGTATCAGCCTTCCATCTGTAGGGAAGCCAAAATTCTAGTCTCACACCCCATGTTCAAGAGAGTCTCCCGAGGCCTTCATCATTTGCAACCCCAAGTTAGGGAACCCATCCGCCCCCAGACCTGACTATATGCTTGGCAACACTAGCACAGACCCCTTTTGAGACCGTGGCCTCTGTTGACCTCAAGTTTGTAACATGGAAAACACTCTTCCTCATAGCTATGACCTGTGCAAGAAGAGTATTTGAGCTCCAAGCCCTGTGCACAGAGCCTATCTACATTACTATGCACAGGGACGAAGTTGTCCTAGGACAGATAAGAAATTTCTCCCAAAAGTAGTGTCAGAGTTTTATCTTAATGAATCAGTAACTCCAGCATTACTTTTTCCATTTCATTGAAGTCCAGGTGAACAAAAATTGCACTGTTTGAATGTCAATAGAGTCCTCAGCTACTACATAACAAAAGACATAACACCCGACAACAGCCAGCTGTTCATCACCTATAGGGAGGCTGACAAAGGCAAACTTGCTGCAAGGAAAACCATTTCAAGGTGGTTGGTCTCTGCATACAATTCTTCTATGAAAAAGCAAAGCAGGTTAGCAGCCCCCCTTAGGGCTTCCAGCACATTCCACAAGGGCACTGCAGCTCTGCTGGCAGCCTGAAGAGGCATTTCTCTGGTAGATATCTGCAAAGCAGCTACTGGGAAAAATCATACACTTTCACAAAACACTACTGTCTTAGCATACCCTCCAGAAAAATAATAGGTTTGGGGCAGCTGTCTTATAGAACCTTTTTCCTAAATAGGTTCCAGACCTCCTAGCCTCCCAATGTATTGCTATGTAGTTTGTAGTTTCTCTGTTGGACACACATTAGAAGAAAAATTACCCACTGTAGTAATGATGTTACTTCTAATGAGTCCAATAATGAGCCAGTACAATCCAATATGTAAATTCTCCTCTAGAACTGAATTGAAAAGGGTCTGAAATATAATATGGTTTTAAATACTCTTTTCTGCCTAAACATTTAAATATGTTTACACACTCATATTTAAACATGTCTAAAGTATTTCATTATAGAGTGGTGCCAGCACCTCCCTTAGTTCCCTTAATATTTTAGGAGGTATTCCTGCAGTGCCCCTTGTAGAATGTGCTCTAAGCCCTATGGGATACATCCTAGAATATTAAGGGAACTGAGGAGGTGCTGGCACCACCACTGGCAGCGCGTTCAACGCAGTCACCTGATAAGGGAGCGATTCCAGAGGACTGGAGGAGGTAGATGTAGTCCCTCCGGCAGTAGAGAGGAGGCTGGAAACTATAGACCAGTCAGCCTCACCTCAATAGCGGGAAGATTATGGAATCGCTACTGAAACAAAGGATTGTGGAACACATTGAATCCAATGGAGCAGAGGATCCGAGACAACATGGATTCACAGTTGGAAGGTCATGTCAAACAAATCTAATTGATATCTTTGACTGGGTGACTAAGGCCATGGATCAGGGAGGAAGCGGTGGATGTGGCCCACCAGGATTTCAGTAAGGCCTTCACAGTTCACGCATAGAAGACTTGAACAAGTTGGGCATCCTGAGTGGGTCACAAGGTGGTAAGCTGGGGTATGAACTGGTTGAGTGAGAGAAGACAGAGAGTCATGGTAAATGGTGGTCAGTCTGAGGAAAGGAGGGTGATCAGCATGGTGCCACAGGGATCAGTCCTGGGCCCAGTCATGTTTAATGTCTTCAAGTGACATTGTAGAGGGCTGAAGGGGATGGTGTGCCTCTTTGCGGATGACGCTAAAATCTGCAACAGGGTGGACATCCGGGAGGGGTGAAAAAATGAAGAGGCACCTAGGTAAACTGCAGGAGTGGTCCAGAGTGTGGCAGCTGAGATTTAATGTGAAAAGTGCAAAATCATGCATTTGGGGTTCAAGAACCCAGGGAGGTTTATATGATAGTGGGGGAGATTGTAATCAAACAGGAAAGGATTTAGGGGTAATCATATCTGATGACCTAAGGTGGCTAAACAATGTGCCAAGGCTGTGGGGAGAGCCAGTGTGTGAGGGTGCAGGAGGAGGTATCACTGGCAGAAAGTAAGGAGGTAGTGATGACACTGTACAGATCATTGGTGAGACCTCATTTGGAATACAGTGTTCAGTTCTGGAGGCTGCATCTCCTTAAGGATATAGACAGGGTAGAGGCAGTTTAAAGAAGGCAACAAAGATGATGAAAGGCCTGCACCAAAAGTCATATGAGGAGAGACTGGGGACCTCCAGATGTGTACCCAGGAGGACAGGAGAAACAGGGGAGATATGATAGAAAGCTACAACTATCTAAATGACATAAATAAGGTACCAGAGGGTAGCATCTTTCAGAAAAGGAGATTTTCAAGAATGAGGGGCATGACATGAGGTTAGAAGGGTAGACAAAGGGTAGCATGAAGTATTTTTCACAGAATGAGTGATGGATGCATGACAAAGACTCTAGCAGAGGCAGTGGGGGAAACACTGGGGGATTCAAGCATGCATGGAACAGACATAGGAGAACCCTAGCAGCTGGAATGAGGAGGTAAAGCCGGAGATCAAGTAGGGTCTGTGGCTTTTACAGTAGGCAAGGAAATGGGCAGCTTAGATGGGCCTAGTGGTCCTTATCTGCCATCAATTTCTATGTTTCTATGTAAAAGTTTAGCTTACTAAAAGCATTGCAGTTTAGCTAGTTAGCACTGCTCACTTTCCTCTTCAGAACAAATCTGACATTAGAACGCTAGAGGTTGCACCAGCACACAGCAGCATATCAATGGAGTTCTGATTCCACAGCACCATTCTATCTCTGAGGCAACATCTCACCGTGGAGATGATGCGGGTTTATATTGGCACACTGTTGGACCCATCAGAAGACATGAGGGAATATAAAGAGTAAAAATCTAAACACTTGGTGGTAAGACTTTTTATTCACAGACAGACCTGTTTGGGAGGGATTTAAATCACATCTGACGGCAACACTTTTGGGTGTGCATTTTAAATAGCACTTTGCCAGCACCAGCTGGTTTTGTATAGCATTACCATTGGGTGGGTTTTTGGCTGCCCATAATTCAGAAGAGAAATTCAAGGGAGTAGACACAAACAAAATAAAAAGGTTGAGGTGCTCATAAATTGAATAAACTAACCTGTTTTAAAGGCTTTTGTTCCAGTAGGCAAGAGCTCCAGGTCAGGGACAGAGACCTCAGTGTAGGAAAGCAAGGTCATGTGATGGGGTACAATAGGGGCTCACCAAGAAATCCCGAGGGTACCGCTTTGTCAACAAAACAGTTTACAACAGTTCTTCAGGGTGCATTTAACTACATTGCTAGTGTCAGCGACAAGAGAAGAATGGTAAAGCATCAGGCGGGAGTCCGACAGTAAAATTGATAAAGAACCTGTTTGGGAAAGTTTGGAAACACAAACAGGGTAGGGGTCATCAGCAGGCATTTCTGTGCTCAGCATCAGTAAAATAAACCAAGTTTGGCACAGAAAGCATCGGGATGGGAATTTAAGAGTAAAACTGAAGGATAAAGAGGTAAAACACTTGGTGGCAAGACTTCTTTTTTCATAGACGGACCTGTTTGGGAGGTATTTAAATCACATCTGAGGACAACACTTTTTGGTGCGATTTAAATAGCACTTTGCCAGCACCAGCTGATTTCTGTATAGCATTACCTTTGGGTTTTTTTTTCTTTTGCTGCTCCCCAAATTGGGAGAGCAATTGGGGTAAACACATAAAACAAAATAAAAAAGGTTAAGGTGGTCTTAAATTGAATAAACTAACCTGTTTTAAAGGCTTTTTGTGCCAGAAAGCAAGAGCTCCAGGTCGGGGGTCGGGGCTATGGTGCAGGAGGGCAAGGTCATGTGATGGGCTTGAACCAATGGGGCTTACCTGGAAGTCATGCCTTGAGGAAATTACACAGGAAAAATAATGGTAGCACTCCTATTGTTCCACATGCTCATGACCCAGCATGTGATTGGAACACACAGGAGTAGAATAGATGTGAGATTGGCATCACAGGCATCAGCAGACATCTGCAGGAGGACGCGGGGGCTCATTGCCCATCAGATAAGCTACTTGTCACTTCTGTTGTAACATTTACTGGTGAAGGGTGGGGCAAAATTGCTGGTAAACTCATGAAAAACTGGGAATAGGTGCAACACCATATCTAGGACAGAAGTATGAAGGGTTTAAGGTAGAATAGGGACAACTAAAACACCCTATCTAGGGTCAGGGCAAAAGGAAAAGATAGTAAGGTCTAATTAAAAGCTTAAGATAAAAGCAAGTTAGTAACCTAACTAGGATGTAACAACAAGGAGTAATCTGAACAAAAAGGAAATCAAGAAACACCCTATCTGGGTTAAGGGCATCCAGTTTTCCTTCAGGTAATAAGGGGAGTAGACTTGGAAATGATGGGAGTATACAGTACAGTGATTGTGAGCAGCAGTCTTCAGGGTGAACTTCAGAGGCCAAGATATGCACCTTGCTGGGCTAAGGGAGGAGGTCTCTAGACTCCAGGCCAAGCTGGCTAGGATTCAAGGAACTTTTCCCCACTTAGGGTCCACCAGGTCCACCACCATTGCCCAGAGGGTGCCAGGGAGGAGGGCCAGCTGGACTGTTTTGGGCTCCAGGAGAATGGAGGTGGGGGAAGGGGACATGTTCCTCAGCCAATGCCACTACACAACTCTTGCCATTCTGGCAGGATGGAACTGCCAGGACAAGAAACCTGTGGTAGTGGCAAGAGAGGATGTGGGGGTCCTTCAGAGCAGAGGCCCCAGGGTGAGAGACAGATAACTAGAACCCCAGCAGAAGAGAAAGCAGCTTTGGTGGGGGACTTCATCACAGGGGTAATTTTTGGAACACCGAGGGAGGGAGGGAGGTGGGAGGAGAGAGGAGGTGCTCACCTGGCACCTTGGTGTGGAAAATGGGAAGTGGATCTTTAGAATCATTAGGTGGTGGGGAGTTGGATGTAACTGTCCATCTGGGTACAAATGATCTGGCTGGGGAAGCAAAAGGGGGTGCTGGATAGGTTTAGGGAGCAGGGAGGGCCCTGAAGCAGGTTGCATGGTGGATTTCACTGAGGTGCTACCTGTGCATGGCCAGGGAGGAGATGGAACATCACACCACAGTCTTCAGTGACTGTTGAAGGCATGGTGCAGGAAGGAGGAGTTTGGCTATCTACCTGAGGATAAAGGCCCATATAAATGGATGGCCTCCATCCATCCATCCATCCATCAGGAGAATGATAGTCCTGATTGGAAGGTTTAAATGTTACTTTGATGGAAATTTAAACTAACCAAGGGGAAGGCAGAAGAAATGAGGAGGCAGTGAATGCTCCTCCCAGAAGAGCAGTCATGAAGAAAGGTCATGGGGAGTAGGAGCAGTAGTGGGGAGTAGGAGCAAGGGATGGGAGGGTCAAGGGTGGATGTAGGTGGAAAAAATACTATGTAGGATAGGAAGAGGAGATGAAAGGCAGAAGACAGTATCATGGAAAAGAGAAGGGTGAAGGATGGACTGAGGAAGGGAGGGCAAAGTGGGGGCAGGAAGGGACAAAAGGAGTGAGAGCCATATCGCCAACACAAAGAGCCTTGGAAATAAAATTCTGACTTTGAGGCTACCATTGCCAAGGTAGACCTGGATATTGTGTCCATAACAGAATCATGGTGCACTGAAAGCCACAACTGGGAGGTAGCCATACCAGGTTATATTTTATGTAAAGGATAGAGCAGGAAGAAAGGAGGATGGGTTGTTTATATGTAAGTGAAAGGTATAAAGGCCATGGAATTACAGGGATACATAGGGAAAAGAAGGGGCTGGAGGTTCTTTTGTTTGGTTGAGATGATATGACAAGATACATATGAGGGTAGTGTAAAGGCCACCAACACGGGAGGAACGGACATGGTTTTGGGGAGTCCATAGGCAAAATGGCAAACAAATGGGAAGTAGTAATTATAGGGGAATGTAGTCTGCCGGATGTAGACTGGAACATCCTGACTGCAGCTACAACTAGGAGCAGGGTCATCCTACAGTAGATTCCTGCAAGGGGCATTTCAGGCAGCTGGTTTCAGATACACTCTGGATGGGGCAGTGCTGGATCTGTACCTTACGAACAGGGAAAGCATTGCAGACATTACAGTAAGTAGCTCCTGTGTACAAGTAATAATGGTACAGTGTGGTTTCACATATGGATTGGACAGGAGCAAAACCACACTAGGATGAAGGTTCTGGACTTCAGGAGAGCAAATTTAAAGAATAATAGACTGCCTTAGGAAATACCTTGAAAAAGGGGATGCTGGGGAGAGTGGGCGCAATGGAAAAGAATAAAGGAGGGAATAACTAAGGTAACTGCAAGCTGTTTAAAGGTAGTACTCAAGAGTAAGAGCAGAAATAGGTGACTGTGGTTCTTTTGAGGTGGCTAAGGCAGTAAGAGAGAAAAATAGCTTTCAGGAAGTATGAGGAGAGCCAAACAGAGGTGAACAGGGAGATCTGTCTAGAGAAACAAAGGGAGGGAGGAAAGAGAGTAGTGACAGCAAAGGCTCAAACTGAGGAAAGGATCACCCAGGTGGTCAAGAATGGGAATAAGACTTCTTCAGGTATGTGAGTGAAAACAGGAAGACAAGGAGGGATCAGGAGATCAGGTTGAGGGGAGGCAGGGAAGCACTCAAAAAGCTAAAATGTTAAAATGAATACTTGATCGGTCTTCACAGTGTGTGTGTGTGGGGGGGCGGTTGACATGCATTAACAGGCAGTGGGGAACAAGTCCATTTACAGAAAAGAGAGTTCACGGGGGTTGAAGCTCTAAAGGAAAACAAGGCAAAGGGGCCACACGGGATCCACCTAAGGGTATTACGAAGGAACTGAGCTGCCTCTGGTAACACCGCTTAGCACCTTCACTGGAGATGGGAGTGGTTTCAGAGGAATGGATGAGGGCTGATGTCGTCCCTCTGCACAAGAGTGGAAACAGGGAGGAGGCTAGTAATTGCAGATCAGTCAGACTCACTTCAGTGGTGAGGAAATTAATGGAGTCCTTTCTAAAGGAAAGATCAATGAAGTACCTGGAAACATATGGGCTGCAGGACAATCCACAGCATGGCTTCATAGTGGGAGGACATGTCAAGCAAATTTCATAGATTTCTTTGACTGGGTAACTAGGAGGTGGATCAAGGTGGGCAGTGATATGACCTATCTGGACTTCAGTAAGGCTTTTCACACTGTACCACAAAGGGAGCTGACAAAGAAACTTAGCAGGCTGGGAGTAGAGAGAAGGTGATGAGCTGGGTTTCTAACAGGTTGAAAGACAGAAGGCAGAGTGTGGTGTTAAAGGCAGTCACTTGGGGGACAAGAGTGACTAGTGGAGTACCACAGGAACTGGTATTGGCTCCTGTCCTTTCAATGTCTTCATAAGTGACATTGCTGAGGAATTGAGGGAAGATATGTCTCTTTGTAGATGACACAAAATATGCAACATGGTGGACACGCGAGGGGTGGAGAGAATGCAAAGGTATCTGGGAAATTAGATAAGTGATCTAGGGACTGGCAGCTGAGTTTCATTGCCAAAAAGTGCAAAGTCATGCACCTAAGACAGGGAAACCCAGGGGCTGGGAATTAGATGGAGGAGGTGCTTACAGTTACCAAGCAAGAGAGGACCCTAGGGTGAGATATCTTGATGATCACAAGGTGGCAGGGCAGTGTGACAAGCAGTAGACAGAGTGAGCTGATGCTCGGGCATATGGAGGGGGACTTCTAGTAGGACAAGGAAGGTGTTGTTGCCTCTATATCAGCCACTTGTGAGACCCCACCTGAGTACTGTGTCCAGCTTTGAGGCTGCACCTCTGGAAGGGCATCTATGGGTGGAAGTGATCCAGAAGAAGGCCACTAAATGGTGTGGGGCCCATGAGACTCCATATGATGAGATGGTGTGGGAGCACAGCATGTACTCCTTAAGGAGAGAGAGTGAGAGGGACATGATTGAGACCTTGAAGTACCTCACTGGGTGATCAAAGTGCAGGAGGGAGTCTCTCACTGAGGGGTGCTCCGAACATGGGAGCATGCTACTAAGCTTGAGAGGGGAATTTTAAGAGGGATTTGAGGAAATATTCTTCACAGAAAGGGTGATGGGCACCTGGAAACAGCCTGCCAGAAGCAGTGTTGGGGCAAAGACAGTGTGGCACTTCAACTGTGTTGGACAGGCACATGGATATAATAAATAGAGGTGAGTGAGGGAGGGAGGAGGAGAGCTGTGACCAGTGTCCAGGATGTCGAGTGATAGGAGGGAAATATGGCAGACTATGTGGGCTACTAGTCCTTTCCTGCCGACACAGTCTATGTTTCTGTTTCTATCCACTACCTCCAATCTTTTGAAACTACCACTGACTGTAGGGAGCTACTGAATAGTCATGGCAGGGGTTCAGCCAGTTCCAATGCCAGTTCCTCGCACTCTAGGGTGAAACCCATCTGCCCCTAGAGCCTTATCTGTTTTCTGGGTTGCTAACCTTCTTTAAGTCACTGCATTTTTGAATCTAGCCGAGGTCGGCAGAGGCTGAAAGTTATCATCTGATGGCTTTTTATAGTCTATGTGTAATGAATTAAGGTAGTTTTCAGTCCAGTAAAGGAGTCCACCTCACAAAACCAGTGATGCACTTGGCACCCGTGTTAGCAGTCTCACATAAGATGCCAAAACTGAATGTCCATTGGGGAAGGGAGGATCATGAAGAGGATACCTCATAGCTGAATTAGTGTGCCTCAGAAGGAAAGGACAGATCACATGGCCGTCTGTTCCCAGAGTTTGACGTCATGGGCAGGTTCCCATTTCCAGTAGTTACAGATATTTCAGATGATATTGAATGCTGTATGTGCCTTGGACAGCAGGAGGTTAACCTGGATGGACCCTTGGTGTTTTCTCACCTGGAAGTCCCTGTGATTATATGGCATGGAGTTTGAACCTTCTTCTTGCCCACTAGAGGTGGTCCCTCCTTGACAGTTCAGAATCACATTAGTGGGCACTGTGGATGGAGGCCTTCACTGTGCCCCACCTGTGCTGTACCTCTCATGTCGATAAATGGAGTATTTCAGTCTATATTGCTGCAAAATTGTCACCTCTCATTGGCATTTCAGTTCACTGCTAAATATTTTTAAAAAGTTGAATAAACTCCCATCTGCACATAGCTGATTCACCTTCCTTCTAGGCTCAGGCTACAGCTACGGCACACTGAAGTCCTAACACGGATGAAAAACATGCTTGTTGTCTGCTGTTTCCAGGATTTGTGAACTGTTTGTAGAGGCCTTTTGGCTCATACAGTCCTGCTTAAAACCGTTAGCAGTGGTTCTTCTCTGGTGATTTGCATATATATATATCTCATGATGCTTTGTGTTAGGTGGGTATGCATGATTTTGAGTTTCTTTCGAACTAGGCTATTTTCACCAATCCCCCTCTCTGTGTAGCCCTTGCTTCAGTGCTTTTACATTGATATTCTTGTCTTTTAAAGTCCTTTTCTATTTGGGGCTCACCATGACCTAAGCAAACCATCAGTATCATGAGGCTCTTTCCCCCTCCTGAGGCTACAGCTATGGCACACAGATAAGTCATAACAAGGATGAAGCTAATGTCTGTGGTCTGCTGTTTACAGCCTCTACAGATTGTTTGTGAGGCTTGCTGGTGCCTTATAAGCCAATAATTAAAAGGGTCTCAGAAATACTGCAATCTGATTGACTGTTAGCATTCTGACAGCCTTACATTAATCCCTGTTACATTGTCATGTACAGCCTAATCACCATGGTGCATGTATTCTTCCTGTCAACATTCCATCCTTCAGCACTGCTGAATGTGTGGAATGATACATTCTGATTCTGAACCAGCATTCTGAAACTGTTGGTGGAAAAAATATTTTATTAAAATCTCCTTCCAATGAGGAAACATTCAAAAGTACACTTTTAACACTTTTCTTTTGTAATAATTTTATAATCAGCTGCACCTTATGCCACATTACACCCCTAGGGGTGATTGACTGTTAATCTAAGCCCTGGTCATGCCTTATTGCTTAAGTCATTCCACATGTTCATTTGCATATACTAAGTATGATTCTTTTCATGTAGAATACTTTTTCATCCCTGCTTATGAAACACAGGAATGGACGTGAGGACCTAGTGTCCCTTATTACCTTAAATTATTGTGTTACTGTATGTAATTTTGTATCCCTTTCATAGGCATGTGTCGTGAATGTCAGCACCATGTAAACCAACCATTGAGAAGAATTTTGTGCTTGGCACACTGGGTGTCCTCTTTTTTATTTTCAGGTCCGATTCAAAATGGGTGAGCAGTGAGCACAATGCAGCCTCCCCCAAAAATATTTGTTTCACCCACACGTCACAACAGTGGCCTGGAGGGAAGATGGCATGTTGGCCCGCCTAATTCATTTCACATTATTGCCTAACTCACATCCCAGGGTGTATGAGTAAAGTGCCTTCCCCATCATGCTAATGACTGTTTGCTGGCTGCTGCCACCTTTGCAGACTGTTAAACACTTCGGTATCAAGATATCACAACATTTCACTGGACAGAGTATGTTCCCTTAGCCAAAGAGAACATAAAGATGGTACAAGCTTATCAGTTCAGCCATACACCTGTTGGGGCTAATAAACCAACGAGCTCAGTCCCTGATTTCTGATTAGCTGAGAGCTCTCATAAACCTTATTCAGCAAAAGTCTAGTGTTTACATTTTCTCAAATGAAGCTGTTCGTTTTGTAAGTTCCATCTTCATTTCATCAGCACTAACTCCACACACAGTAGGTTAGTGGGGTTTAACATAAATGCCACATGAAGCTGCATATAAATACTTAGTCTTTGATCTTTGCGTTTATGAGTGTGGTAGATCTTTATTGCCTCATACACATGAACCTGCTGTAAGTCATCATCACTTAGTTGATCTACTGTTACTGTAGGACATATCAGCATGCAGTACTGTGTCATTGCATGCCCTTGGCCAATCAGGAGAGCAAACTGTTTATCTTGCCCAGTTAATTACACTTTCATTTCCATTACAAATCAAAGCATGCCTACAGTTGAGCAATACCTTGGCCCCAGTCACAGTGTTAATCACCTGTGCTGTATCAAGCTCCTGTCTTCTTTGGTGAAAGAGCACATGATCATGGAGAAAGCTTAAAGAGCAGAAACCTAGCTACTCAAATAAAAGGCTCCAAACTTCATTTATAGTATGTTTCATTTTAATGTTTTCTAGTTTTATAGATTATCCATTATTAGTCTTCTAAATAGTTCATATAATGCAGTACCAATTGTTACTGTTTCTTTCAAAGGTTGATGATCCCTAAGGACATTACAGTGCTCTGTTTATGACATCACACTCTATTGTCATGGAATGAAGTGTGATGTCATAAATAATCACAGCATGAGGTCAAACAGTCCTCATGAAAACTCTTTAATAGACTTTTGGGATAGGCTAACAAGATGTTAAAGAACCCTGGGAAGGAAAACTGAACATTAAAAATATGTATTCTGTATTAATTTGTAATAGCTGAGACATCATGTTTATGAAAGCACATTATTTATTTTTATTTTAAAAGTGATTTAAGAGGAAGGATCATACTGATTTTCCAATTTCCTGATCAAACTTATAGACGGCATTAACAGAGCTCAAATCTCAAAGCATTTCAGGACATTCCATTATTGGTTACCGTATAACCCCAAATATCCATACCCCAATAAACCAAAATCCTATACAATGAACCACACCCTTGTTTCCATGTTTTGCTTTTCATCAGTATGGGATTTGGTTTATGGGATTTGAATAATTGTAGCTTTACAGTTTTGTGTCCATCCGGTGTTTGGAACTCTCATTACAGTATCTATGTACTGGAGTGCTGGAGGTAGAGTTACTGGAGGCAGAGATCACAGCGACTCTTAGATCATCATCGCTGTTTCACAAACTACTGAACATCTACTTGATCTCACTCTGCTGTTCCAGTGAAAACTAAACTAAGTCTTGTCAGCAATCACAGCAAAACATGTACCCCACTACCAATTAAAATGATTTGTACTGTCACCTTGATTTTCACTTGTCTGCCAAAATGAACCACCAGGTACCAGACCAGGATTTTACTCACTCACTCTACTGTATCAGTAAACTAAGGTGGTGCACCACATGGCGATGAAAACTGAAACAAACCATAGCTGCTGGAAATTTGCCCTGTGTCCACTGTGCCCACTCTGTCTCAAACTAATTGGCACTGAACTGCATCAGCTCCTAAATCAGCAGCACGGAATGATATACATAGTAACAGAGTAATTGATGGTAGATAAGGACCCAAGGCCCACCCAGTTTGCCCATATTCCTGCTCAGCAGTGCGGCCACTGGCCCTATTGGGCCAGTGGCTTTAACTTCTCCTTCCAACCTCCAGGGTTCCCTTATGTCTATCCCATGCTAGTTTGAATCCTCCCACTGTGCTAGCTCCCACCACCTCCTGTGGCAGGCTATTCCATGCATCCACCACTCTTTCCATGAAAAACAATTCCTCACACTCCCTTTTAGCCTGCCACACTCCAGTCTCATATTGTGCCCCTGTCCTTGTACATCTTTTATACTGAAGATGTTGCCCACTTGCACTTTGTTAATGCCCTTAAAATACTTGAAGGTTTCTATCATATCCCCCGTTCCCTCTTCTCTTCCAGTGTATACATATTGAAGCCTTTTAATCTCTCCTCATATGTGTTGTGGTGCATGCCTGCACCATTTTAGTTCCCTTTTCTGAACCATCTCCATCCTGTCTATGTCCTTTTGAAGATGCAGCCTCCAGAACTGTCCCCCATATTCCCAATGAGGCCTCACCAGCATTTTGTATAGTGCCATCACCACCTCCCTTCTTCTGCTAGTGATACCTTTCCTATGCACCCCAACATGCCACTGTCCTCCCCACCACCTTGGTGTACTGTTCGCCATCTTTAGGTCATCTGAGATGATTATCCTCAGTCCCTTTCCTCCTGGTAACCATCAGTAATCCACCCCCATCCTGTAGCTCTCTGCAGGGTTTCTGCACCCAGTTGCATGATTTTGCACTCTTTTTCGTTAAATTTTAATTGCCACACCTCCGACCATTTTTCCAGCTTCCCTAGGTCCCTCCTCATTTTCTCAACCCCTCTGGAGTGTCTACACTGTTGCAGATCTTGATGTCATCTGCAAATAGGCAAATCTTCCCCTCCAGTCCTTAAGTGATGTCACTGATGAAGACATTAAAAGGACTGGCCCCAGGACTGATCCTTGAGGCACCCCACTGGTCACCTCCTTTCTTGGATTGGATCCCATTTACCACCACCCTCTGCTTTCTGTCCCTCAACCAGTTTCTAGTCCAGTTCTCCACTTTGTGGCCCACCCCAGGCTGCCCAACTTGTTGACCAGTCTTCTGTGTGGAACAGTGTTGAAGGCACTGCTGAAATTGAGGTAGGCGTTATCCACCGCCCCTGCTCCTGATCCATCTCTTTCATCACGAATCAAAAGTCTATCAGATTTGTTTGACATGACCTTCCTGCTGTTAATCCATGCTGCCTCAGATCCTGTGTTCCACTGGATTCCAAGTGCCCCACAATTCTTTCCTTAAGCAGCGCCTCCACAATCTTTCCCCTACTAAGGTGAGGCTGACTGGCTTATAATTCCGATTTCCTCCCTGCTTCCACTCTTGTGGAGGGGACCACATGTGCCCTCTTCCAGTCATCTGGAAACACTCCTGTATTGAGTGACTCACAAACAGGGCTGCCAGCGATGCTGCTAGCACCATCCATAGTTCCTTTACATAGAAACATGGAAACATAGAATTTGATGGCAGATAAGACCATTTGGCCCACCCAGTCTGCCCATTTCCCTACCTAATGGATAAGCTGCAGATCCTAGTTAACCAGCAGCCTACTTCTTCCTGCCCCCACCCCTAAGAATTGCCTTATGACTGTCCCATGCATGCTTGAATTCTACCACCATTTTGACTCCACAACCTCCCTCCGGAAGGCGTTCCATGCATCCACAGCCTCTCTCTGTGAAAAAATACTTCCTTAAATTACCTCTGAGCCTTCCCCCATCTTCAAATTGTTGCCCCTTGTTCTTGCACACCTCTTTTTGAAAGATGCTCCTTGGACTTTGTTGATTCCTTGAGGTACTTGAAAGTTTCTATTATGTCCCTCTTAAGTCTCTCTTCATATGTCTTCCGGTGCAGACCCTGCACCATTTTAGTGCCCTCCTCTGGACAGCTTCCATCCTGTCTATGTCTTTGCGGAGATTGGGTCTCCAGAACTGCATGCAGTACTCCAGATGGGGTCTGACCAGCTGTCTGTACAGAGGATAATAACTTCCTGTTTTCTACTGGTGATGCCTCTCCCTATGCATCCCAGTATCCCCAACCCTCCTTGCTGCCTCTCACATTGCTTGCCCACTTTTTAGGTCATCTGATATGACTACCCCAGGTCCCTTTCCATTTTGTTGTTGTTAGTATCTCACCCCCATTGTGTACTCTTCCCTGGGTTTTTGTTTCCCAGGTGCATTACCTTGCACTTCTTAGCATTGAATCTAAGCTGCCATACATTTGACCATTCCTCTAACCTTGCCAAGTCCCTTCTCATCCTTTCCACCCCACCCTGTGCATCAACTCTGTTGCAGATCTTAGTGTCATCTGCAAAGAGACATACTTTACCTTCAGTCCTTCTGCAATGTCGCTTATAAAGACATTGAAGGACCCGGTCCTCTGAACCCTGCGGTACCCACTAGTAACCCTCCTTTCTTCTGAGTGGACTCCATTTACTATAACTCTCTGTGTCCTATTCTTCAGCCAATTCTTTACCCAGGCTGTCATCTTGGGACCACTCCCAGGCTGGCTAACTTGTATATTAATCTTTGTGTGGACTGTGTCAAATGCCTTGCTAAGTCTAGGTAGGCCATGTCCACAGCCCCTCCCTGATCTACTACTTTGGTCACCCAGTCAAAGAAATCTATCAGATCTGTCTGGCATGACCTTCCGCTGTGAATCCATGCTGCCTAGGGTCCTGTGTCCCTCTGGCCTCTAGATACTCAACAATTCTTTCCTTTAGAGTGATTCCATCATTTTCCCTATCACTGAGGTTAAACTAACAGGTCTATAGTTTCCTGCTTCTGCCTTGCTCCCACTTTTGTGAAGGGAATCACATCTGCCCTCCTCCAGTCCTCGGTACCACCCATCCTCCCATGATTTGTTAAAAGGGTAGTCAGTGGTGTCACTAGTTCTACCCTTAGTTCTTTTAGAATTCTGGGATGAATCCATCAGGCCCCTTGCTTTGTCCACCTTCAGTTTTAAGAGTTCTTTCAGAACCCTTTCTTCTGTAATGGGCCAGTATCAACTTCTGTATCCAGTATGCCTAGCTGTGGACAATGTCCTCCCCTCTTCAGTGAATACTGAACATAAGTGTTCATTTAATACTGTTGCTTTATCTAGGTCTCCCTCCACCAACCCCTATCTTCTCTTTGAGGTCTTACAATCCCCCGATCTTCCTTCTTTCACCAATGTATATATGAAGGTCTTGTCCCTTTCTTTATTGTCTGTGCTAATCTTACTCTGTTTGCAGCTTTGCACTCCTCACTGCCTTCCTGCTTCCCTCTGTTTATCTAGGTACACTACCTTATCCTCATCCTTCTGTGACTCCTTATATTTTTGAAAGCCTCCTTTTTGGCCCTTAGTTTTGTGCCACCCCTTGAAGAACCATAGTGGTTTGTTCCTTCTCTTGCCCTTATTTTTCAGCTTCATGCACTGATTAGTTACCTCCACTATGGCTCCTTTTGGGTTTGCAAACAGCTGCTCAACCCCCACCACCACCACCACCACCTCCTTCCTCGCCAGAACTTCTTTGATCTCTATTCCCATCCCAACAAAGTCTGCCCTCCTGAAATCCATGACCCTCGCCTTTGTGTGGCTTGACTTTGACACTGTACCAATATCAAACCACACTGTGTGGTGGTCACTGGACTGAGTGACCATCCACCGGACTTCTGTGATTCTGTTTCCATTGGTCAGTACAAAGGCGCGAAATGCATTGTCCATGGTAGGCTCCATCACTAACTGTCTGAGGCCTGTCCCTGCATGAATTCCATGATGTCTCAGCTCCTGGCTGTGGCAGCCGCTGGGAAGATCCAGTCCACTTCAAGCATATTAAAATCCCTCAGCAGTTGTACCTCCTCCTTGTCTGCCATCCTATGTATCTCCTCTACAGCAGCCCTATCTACCTCCTCCCCTGTGCTGGAGGCCTGTAGATCACACTTGTGTGAATTTCTGTGCTCCCTACCTGGCTCAGAGTGTAAACTCACAGTGCCTCTGCCTCCCCTGCCTACCCTGTACTGCTGTTGCCCTTTTCCCCTCGTTCACGTAAAGACACCCCACCCACCTTTCTATCCTCCTATCCCTCCTGTATAGAGCATATCCTGGCACATTTACCTCCCAGTCATGGTTTCCAGTGTACCATGTCTTGGTATTGCCACTATGTCCAGGTCTGCCTCTGCCATCACAGCCGCCTGGTCTGGGATTTTATTTCCCAGACTGTGGGCATTTGTACACATGGCTTCCATGTTTCCTGCCTTTCCCCTTGTATTTCTGCTCTTGCCTTCCTGTCCTCTCTTTCCAGCTCCTTCTTAAGTTTGCCATGCGTGAACCTGTTGCTGCAAATGGCTCTGAGATTGGTGTGACACTGTCTGTCCAATGCAGAGTAGTCTGCAATGGGCGAGACAATGCTGAACCAACCATCAAATGAGCTAAAGCTATGCAGTTTTGGCTTGGTGGGCAGAAACTACGTGGAGATAAAAGAAAAGCCAAACCAATAATATGGTGTCATTTTCCTTTGATTCAAGGAACACTGCTCATTAAACAGCTGATTGATGTCATAATGAGACTGACATCAGCACTTTCACTTTCAGTGCCACTGCCAACAGTTTGTCTCTCCCCAACACATCGTAATCCAGCAACAGTAAGCGGTTTGAAGTGGGCCACATACATTCAACCACCACAGCACCCATATGAACACTATGTTTACGGCAGCATACAAAACCAAGTACTTCTGTCCTCCAAGAAGTAAAAAAGGCAATTCCTGGACCCCGCTCTATTGGAAAAAAACTCCTGCTCTCTCCTCTGTGAGCTGTCCCACCCACCACCCTCCATTCCCTGGTCCTCGCTCTATTAGAAAAAAATTGCTGCTTGCTCCCTGTGTGAGCTGTCCCACCTGCAACCCTCCATTCCCCAGTCCCGCTCTATTAGAAAAAACCTCCTGCTTCCTCCTTCTGTTAGTTGTCCCACCTGCCACCCTCTGTACCTGGTCCCCACTCTATTAGAGAAAAACCTCCCACTCCCTCCCTCTATGAGCTGTCCCACCCACCACCCTGTTCCCTGGTCCCCACAGCTGTCCCACCTGCCACCCTCCAGTCCAGGCTCTATTAGAAAAAACTTCCCGCTCCTTCCTCTGTGGGCTGTCCCACCCACCACCCTCATTTCCTCAGAGCAAAGTTGGTCTGGGGGAGGTCACGAAGCTTGCTTTTTAAAGCTCCCTGCTCCTGGCTCAGATTTTAAATTTGGCACCTTTAGCTTTTAGCTTAAGTGAGTTCTAATTGACTGCCTCTGATCTCTTTCATCTCCTGGCAGCTCCGGCAACTTAGCCCCAATGCTTTTCTGGCAAAAATAACCTGCGCCTGAACTAAAAGAAAAAAAAAAGGGTTAGTTGTTTCCTTCTTCTCCTGCTCTTGAGCTCCTGAAAAATAAAACCTACTCCCTCAGTTAGCTGTTTGCTTCTCCTCCTGCTCTTGGGCTCCTGATACATAGAACTGAATCCATAGCAATCACTGTCAATGCCTGGCAATCTCTTCTCCTGTTAGCTGAATGGCTTTCTGTAACACGAATGTAATCTAAAAATACAAGCGAGCAATTAATAGAAAAACAGAAAAACAATCAGACTTGCAGCCCTATCTGCTGTGGAGCTGAAGTCAGTCGACCATGTTTGTCATTTCATGAGTGAAATGAGCAAATTTCAATTCAGTAAAGGTTGTAGAGAGGCAAAGTGGACAAAGTGGATACAGGGCTCGATTTTCAAAAGTAAAACTATGAGCAAGGTGCTTGCACCAAATGGGTATGATACAAGTGGCAACTTGCATCATAGTTTGCAGCTATCCTGATTATCAAAGCGCCTGCTGCGGTGAAATCAGAATGCCATGCAGCAAGCCCCCTGCACCACCCTTCAGGTAAATGCACCAGGTCACAGGGGTAGTTGCACCATGGCGAGGGCTGCACCATCCCTTGTTTGCCATTCTAGTAGCCCTGCCATGGTCGTAACAGGGGACTGATTTTGGACCAGTAAGAAGGTCCATAAGCCCTGGCCCCACCTTCAGGGCATTGCAACCCTCCCAACTTCCATGGGTTGGCCAATGTTGCACGGGGGCGGGTTGATGGATCCCTCCATCAAACCATGCAGGTACACCACATATGTGGTGCAATCCTGCAGCTGCAACAACTCCCAGGTCTTTGGCACAGGGATCTCTATTTTTACAAAATTAGGTGCAGGGTCCCTGAAGCAGCCAGAGTTTGCAGCAGCCCTAAATCGCTGCACATTTTGGCTATCGCAGGGTGCTTTGAAAATCGACCCCAGGGTATCTACAGGTTACAGTGACATACTGTTTTTAGTTCAGCTCACTTTTCCATTTTGTATATCTAGTGCCACATAGTCCAACAGCTAAATCTCAATGGGACTGCAGAGTGAGATAAAACCATGGGCCAGCTTCAATTTTCAAGAAACAGTGAACAGTGAAAATCAAGTTGAGGGTACAGTTGAATTTCAGTCAGGAAAGGGTCCATGTTTTACTTTAGTAAGTTTAGTGCTGTAATAGGAATATTGTTGCCAGAAAGTGCACGAAACAAAAATTTTCATGTAAACTTCGATCTTCCAAACTCGGTTATCCAAACTAATTTGATGTCATTGCAGTTTGGATAATCGAGTTCTACTGTACTAAACACGTTTGTTGAAAACAGGATCCTTGTCACTAGACTTCATCTGTCTCTGCTGCCTTTTCTGCCCTGAAGTCATGACCAGCTGCTTATGGCGTAGAATGATTTCTGCAGTAACAGATAGAAATCTCATAAAACAGAGATTATGACCTCACAGCAGGTCTATGCAGTGTGAGCAGATGAAGCCTAAGGAAGATTATCATGTTTTAATGAAATATCTTCAGTAGGCAAAAAAAAAAAAAAATACAAGGTACTGAAATGTAAAGTTGTTAAACATTTTAGGAAAATGAGCTCTGCTGATGCCAATTGGATTTTCATTGATGGGATTCAGGAACCAAAAATCTCTTTAAATTGTTTCTTGTGTGTATTGGTTATATAGTAAGTCATTTATGTTGGTTGTTATGCCTGGTATTTCCCTGGCTCCCTTTCCTCCAGGGCACATCTGTAAATGGGATTTCCATTAATCTCTGTATGTTTAGATAGACAGAGAGCTGACAGACAGGCAGATCAATAGAAAATACAGTCAGTCACCACCTAGAAAATATCTCAGTATTTTTCAAGTTTTCCTGGTGGGGGCTATTGTAGTAGCAGTTTCATTTATGTATCTAGTTAGTCAAGTAGTTTAAATAAATAAGTAAATAAGCAAGCAAGTGAATAAATAAATTCATATCAAGTTTTCCATGGGGACTATCCACCTGTTTAATTTATATAGTTAAACAAATGTAACCACCCCACCTGCAAGGTGTGAGTTTTCCATGGGGACTATCCACCTGTTTAATTTATATAGTTAAACAAAATGTAACCACCCCACCTGCAAGGTGTGAGTTTTCCATGGGGACTATCCACCTGTTTAATTTATTTATATACTTAAACAAAAATGTAACCAGCCCCACCCACAAGGTGTGAGACTATGCCTGTCTGATAATACCTGGGCACAGTCCATATGGCCTTTGGGGAACAGCCCCTGGGCTCGGTTGGTATTGGAGGTAATATAAAAATGGTGTGGTGCCTCCACCTATGGGATCCTTTGAGATGGCTGCCAGGATACTACCCAATAGGAAATGATGCCCCTCCACCACCATAACAGGGAACCTTTATGACTATACACAACCCCAACCTATACTCTATGCATGCAAACACAACAATATGCAAAACACAATAAATTACAATTTAAGCAGAAGGGATATTTATTAGGGAAAGGATCAGGCTCTGAATGGAGGAATGGAATGAATTAAATGGGTGAAACAATTCTGAGATCACCCCTAATCCCACCATCCCTGGTGAGTATCCATGCATTATTTTCATTGTCCCCAAAGTCCCTTGGGAGCACCCAGTGAAATCCATTAATTGTGTAAGACAGCCTTCACCCACTCCTCCTAAGGAGTAGGCCATCACTAGGTTTCAGGCAACTTAGACTGTTCAGTGCGATGAAGTCTTAATAGCTCACAAAGCTCAGAGCAGGCACTTGGTGCTGTTCCTGGAAGAAACAGAAATCTTTTGCAAAGATCCTTTCAAAGTTTTCTTCCAACCTTGTGGCTGACTGCTGACATTACTCACAGATCTTTCTCTTGCATCCACCAGACAAATCTGCTCTTTCGCATATTTTACTTGTGCAGAAATCCAGGGACGAAATTTGTCAGTGACTAGCATCTCATGCATTATTCATTATGATAAACCCCTGGCTCTCCGTGGTTGTCAGTTCCTGGGAAAAGCATGCATACAAGTCTTGAGTCAGCTTGCAATTTAGGTGTTTTGTGGAGCTGAGATAGGTTTCAAATATATATCGGTTTTACAGGGACAGAATGTACTGAAACCTGAGCAATAGTTTCACAGGGACAAAATGTACTGAAACCTGAGCAATAGTTTCACAGAAACAGAATGCGCTGAAACCTGAGCAATAGTTTCACAGGGACAGAATGTGCTGAAACCTGAGCTAGTCTGCTGTTGGCTGGCTCTGCAAAGCTAAACCAACATTCCCAACCAGGTTGTGTGTCCTCTGACCCCCTTTTCAGTAGTCCTCAGGCTAGAGGAATTAGAAACATGGCTATTTTTGTAATCTTTTACTTTACCTTCTATTTTAATGTGTTTGTGTCCTTGGTGTGGCTTCTGGCCATCAGGATCAATACAATGCTACCATCTGGTGGGTGGGGGATGAATTGGTAGCAGGGGATGCTATTGATTGTCCCCTAACATTTATGCTCCCACAGGAGGAGCTCTTTTGCACTTTGTGCAGCTTTGTGAGCTGCTTGAAACTGAGCAAACTCCTTGCTGTGGTCTCCCCAGGGTCCAGGGGCTGGTTGAGTGAACAGAGGTGGCAGTGTGCTGGTCTCGGTGAGAAGGGCATTGAACAAGCCCACAGAATAAATCACAGTGTCCAGTAGAGCCCAAGGTCCTGCAACCTGGACTGGGACTGGGGTGAAGAAGCAGTGCAGAGGAAGGCAGAAGCAGTGCTCTGGAGAGAACCAATGATAAGCCCCTTTGAGGGAGTTACAAAAATAAACAGAAAAAACAGCTAATATACTGTAGACACCCAGGAAAACTTGAAATAATATTGAAATACAGTATTTTCTTGGTCATTGCCTGCTTTATTCTTGGTCTTTGACCTTACTTCCAATAAGCTAGCACTTGTCCATCTGTGAGACCTCTATACACAGCTGACCTAGCAATAAGCTGATGACAAGGCACTGAAAAACTGGAAGAGGGTTACAACAAATCAATGTGGAGTAGATTTGTAGTTTCTGCTTGCATTTACAAATGTTCACTCAAACATCAAGCTAAGACACAGGGCATAGCAGAGTTTCAAAATATTTCCATATGTAGATTGGTTGCCCCAGCAAATTTTAAGATGCTGTAGTTTCTGAAAATTGCCAAGCAAAAAATTGCTAGAGGCATCACCAGGCTTGACAAGAGTTATAAAGTATGCCAAAAAACTAATATAATAGGCCAGCCTAGTGGCTTGGAGGGCTAAGGCATTGAATACCTTACTTCTTGCCACGCTGGTGACCCATGTTCAGGAATGAGCAGGGTTGCCAGGGGTCAGAGGGTGGGAGAAGATCAAGCGTCTCAAGGATTGCTCTCCTTTTCCAGGAGTGTTGGCCATGCCATCTTGGCCCATGACTGCCATCAAGTTGAGGCTTGGTGGTAGAGCAGGCACAAGTGACTAGAATGGGTGGGACCATGGATCTGCAGAACATGCTCACCTCCATACATACATACTGATGTGACACTGCGGCAGGGGTTGGGGAGAAAAAATTGAAAAAATAAAGTGTGGGCTTCGTGCAACTGTGCCTATGTCCTGGCAGTCCGCCCTGCTGCTCAGTCTGAGGTTAGTTGGTGGGGTGGATGGCCCTCCCCTCCCACCCTCCATAAGGGTTCATACCTATGACTGAAGAGAGTGCCCAAGACTGTGTAGTGTCGGTGAGGTAGGGTAGATCTATAATTGCTGCATGTGCTAAGAAATGTTTACACTAATATCAAGATAAAACCTTGGGGCAGTAGTGTTTCAAAACATTCATACATATAAATTGGATGCACCCCTCACATTTCAGACACCTTTGGCTGAAGCCTACTTGACCAGAATTTTGAGGGCATTACCAGAACTAACAAGTGTTATAAAAATATAATAATAAACAATAATATAAAGATATTATAATCATATACTATAAAAAAATAATGCTTCTGTGAGGTGCTCTTAGCAGGTGTTGTATTGTATTAAGCTAGGAAATGCAGAGTTTGGGAAAAAATCCTGGGCTCGATTCTTAAAGGGTTGGGAATGAAGCAAGGTGCTTGCATTACAGAAACATAACACAAAGCTCACTCCTCCGTGCCTTGCATCATTCCCAATCCTCAAAAGGAGCTTGGCACCGAGGGGAACCAGTGCCCCAGACACTCTTGCACTTGGTTTGCAGCATGCTGCAGGCAGTGCCATGGCACTGAGGGGTGTTCACCAGTAGGTGACTGCCATATCCCCTATGGTGGAATTCCATAAGGCAGTAATGTCCAGTGCGGGTCAGAGTAGACCAGCCTGAGCTGGTCTAACGCCTGATGCATCAAAGGGTCCCACCTGTGGACCCCCAGGTCTGGCAACAGCAGTGCTGCCACTGGCACTGATGATGGTGGACTACTGCTGGACATGGACCATGGGCTGGCTTAACTGCGGCGGCATGGCTGTGCTGTCTGCACTCCATCATACCAGGAGCAAATGCGAACAGACGTGAAATCTTTGTGCCTTGCAGGGGCAGGGCCATACCCTGGCATACCAGCCAGGGGTCCCAGTACTGGCAGACTATATTGGTGCCAGAGGTGGACTGGACAGCTGCAGCAGACATTGGGCCCACCCAGTGGGCAACACGTCCACTGGTGCTGTCTATGCCGCATGACTGTCCTGTAACTTGTGCCAGTCCTCTTCTGTGTATCTTCCTTTGCCCCATGGGTGTGCTTGGCACAAACTGTGGGACTTTGAGTCGGGACCCTCCCATACCTGAAATGGACACAGGGTCTCAGGTGCAGTGAGGATCAGCGGACTGCCATTGGCACAGCTTGTGCCAATCTTTCATAATTGAACCCCTATCTCAGTTAGGGTAACATCTGCATTTCCTAATCTCAATGAAGTGGGCAGCTGCAGAGGAAGCAAGCTTTGAGTCAGGTTAGTATGCCAATGTAAGCAGTCCCCAAGGAGGGACAGGAGTATGGTTAGTGAGCTGTTGGGGGGATAGGAAACAGGGGAATAGGGATGAGCACAAGAAAAGGCAAAAGAGGGAACAGTAGGAAATCTCAGACTAGCATCAGGAAGCAAAGGAGTTACTGAAATAAGATGGATCTAAAGAGAATCCTGTCTGAGGTAAGGACACAAACCTTGAGTAGGATAGTAGAATCGAGAATGTTAGGAGTAATGCAGTGCAGCAATTGTGGACTGGCAGTCTTCAGAGAAACCATTTGGAGACTGAGATGATGCCCAGTTGGCATGCACCTCTCGGGGCTGAGGGAGGAGGTCACGAGAATCCAGACTGAGTTGGCTAGGATCAGGATCTGTTCCCCACCCAGGGACCACCTAGCCTATCACTGTTGCCTCAGATGGTGCCAAGGAAGAGGAACAGCTGGACTGTGGTGATCTCTGGGAGGGTGGGGGCGGGTCAGGAACACAGTCCACAGCCGGTGCCACTAACAAACTCTTACACTGCTCTGTCAAGTCAGAACTGCCAGAATGAGACACCCATGGCAGTGGCCAGTGAGAATGTGCGGGTTCTCCACAAGTGAGGCCCCAAGGTGGGTGGCAGAGGAGCCCAACAAGAGGAGACAAGTAATTTCCAGTGGAGGACTCAGTCTTTAGTGGGGTAGATTTGGGAACAGGACAAGAGGGGAAGAGGGAGATGAGGTGCCTGCCAGGAGCCTCAACATGAAGGGATGGAGAGTAGATCCTTAAGATTGCTGGGGAAATAGGGCAGGAGGGGCTGGATATCATTATTCATCTGGGAACAAATGACCTGGCAAGGAATGCTGCAGGGTAGCGCAGGATAGGTTCAGGGAGCTGGGGAGGGTCTTGAAACAGGTAGCTTGCATGGTGGCATTCACTGAGGTGCTACCTGTGTCTGGCCAGGGAAGAATAGGGAACTCACACCAGGTCCTTCAACAAATGGTTGAAAGCATGGTGCAGGAAGAGGATTTGGCAACATTGGGGACTGGGTTCTACCTGGTGGGATAGAGGACTATATAATGATGATGGCCTACATCTGTCCTGGAGGAGAACAGCAGTCCTAGGTGTAAGGTTTAGATGCAACTTTGATGGACATTTAAACTAGCCAGGGAGGAGGCAGAAATACTGTGGGAGGCAGTGATTGCACCCCTAGAGAATAGGACATCAGTGAGAAACAGCCCAGGGAAGAAATTCCCCAGGTGTAACACGATGTAAGAACCAGGGAAGGCAGGTTGGGAGGGTCAGCAAAGGGAACTGAAATTGTGGAAGGGGCTAGAGGACAGACTGAGTTACAGCAGAAAAGGTGGGGAAAAGCTGGAGGAGGCGGAAAGGGCAAGGGAGAGAGGAGGAGGAGGAGAATAAAAAGCAATGGAAGGCCATTTGTGCCAGCGTAAGGACATGGAAACAAAACCCTGACCTTGAAGCTATCATTGCAGAGGTGAGACCTAGATCTAATCACCATTAGGAGGCATGTTACAACAACTGCAGCTGGAATGTGGCCATCCCAGGTACACCATGTTCTGTAAGGACAGGGCAAGGAGAAACAGCAAGGAGTTGTACTTTATGTGAGGGACAGAATTAAGGCTGCAAAAAATACAGGGTCACCAGGGGAAAAGGAGTGGTTAGAGGTACTATGAGTCAGCATAAAACAGGATCAGGAGCCTTTATTCGAATAGAAATAGTATACAGACCACCAGCACAGGAAGGAAATAGACTGGGCCTTGGAGAGGCCGTGTAGGAAATGGCAAGCAAGGGAGAAGCACTAGTTTTGGGTGATTTTAACATGCTGGATGTAAACTGGGGCATATTAGCTGCAGGTAAATCAAGAAGTAGGGCCATCCTCAACTCCTTACATGGGACATTTCTGAGTTAGCTGGTTACAGAACCCACTAAAAAGATGGGATAGTGCTAGATCCGGTACTTGCAAAGCAGACAGCATTGCAGATGTCACAATGGGCAATGCCCAGGGTAATAGTGATCACTGTACTGTGTGGTTTGGCATAAGGATTGGACAGGAGAGAAAACCACACAAAGACAAAGGTCCCAGACTTCTGGATGGCAGATTTCAGAGAAATGGGCAACTGCCTGAAAGATCACCTCATGGGCGGATGGCGGGGAGGTATGGGGATCCTCTGGAATAGGATTAAAGAGGGTATAGCTAGTAATAGCATTCTGCTTAAAAGGAAGAGGCGCTGTTGTTCTCCAGGAGGTGGCAAAGGCAGAGAAGGAGAAAAAGGCAGCCTTCAGGAAATACAAGGGGACACAGAAGGAAGATGACTGGGAGCTATACCTGGAAAAAGCAAAGGAATGGAGGAAGGAGGCTGAGAGCAGCAACAGCACAAGCAGAAGAGACAACAGCCGGGAGGTGAAGAAAGGGGATGAGACCTTTTTAGGCAAGTGGTGAGAAGAGGCAGACAAGGGGAGGGATAGTGAAAATCAGAAGGGCAGAAGGGCAGGGGGGGGGGGACTGTGCAGAAGAAGATCAGGAGAAGGCTGATATTTTAAAGGATTACTCTGCTTGGTCTTCATGGTAGAGGAGAGGGGATGGGCCAGCATATAGTAGAAATCTCCAGAGGGGTTGGAGAAGTGGACACTAGTCCCTTTAGGGAAGAAACCATGTGAAAGGGTTGGAAACCTAAAGCTGAATAAGGTGATGGGGCAGGGCAGGATTCACCAAGGATACTAAAGATTTGAGCAATGAGCTAGCTGCCCCTCTGGCAACATAGTTCAGTACCTCTTTAGAAACATGGGCAGTACCAGAGGACTGGAGGAGGGCTGATGTAGTCCTGCTGCACAAGAGTGGCAGCAAGGAGAAGGCTAGTAACTACAGGCCAGTAAGTTTCACTTCAGTGGTGGGGAGACTGATGGAAACTGTACTGAAGGAGAGGCTGATGGAATACCTGGAGTCAAGATGGCTGCAGGATCACCAGTAGTATGACTTCACAGGGGAGGTCATGTCAAACAAATCTCATAGATTTCTTTGACTGGGTGACTAGGGAGGTAGACCTGGGAAGTACAGTGGATGTGGCCTATCTGGACTTCAGTAAGGCCTTTGATACTATGCCACACAGGTTAGTGAACAAATTAAGCATCCTGGGTGTAGGAGAGAAATTGGTAAGCTGGGTGTCAAACTGGCTGAAGGATAGTAGGCAGAGGGTTGTGGTGAATGGCAGACACTAAGGGGACAGAGGAGTGACTAGCAGGGTACTGCAGGGATCAGTGCTGGGGCCAGTCCTCATCAGTGTCTTCATAAATGACATTGCAGAAGAACTAGAAGGGAAGGTGTGTTCCTCTGCAGATAATACAAAAATTGCAACAGAGTAGACACTCAGGAGGGGTGAGAGAATACATAGGGATCTGGGGTGGCTGGGGAGTGGTCTAAGGGGTGACAACTGGGTTTCAATGACATAAAGTGCAAGTTCATGTACCTGGGAGAACCAAGAACTGTGTATGGGGAGGAATATGTGCAGTCACCAAGCAAGAAAGGGACTGCAGGATCTCTATATCTGATGACCTCAAGGTAGCTGGTCAGTGTGACTAGGCAACTGAAAAGGCTAATGGGAATCTGGGTTGCAAAGGTAGAGGGATTTCTAGCAGGAGAAAGAGGTGGTGTTGCACTGTATTGTTCACTAGTGACTGAGACCCCACCTGAGTACTGTATCCAGTTCTGGAGGCTGCACCTCTGAAAGTATATAAGCAGGGTGAAAGTGGTACAGAGGAAGGCCACAAAAATGGTATGGGACTGCACAAAAGCCATTGAGGGAAGGCTGTGGGATCTTAGCATGTACTCTGTGAAAAGGAGGAGTGCGAGAGGACATGATTAAGACCTATAAGTACCTCACAGGGGTGAACAAGGTGCAGGTGGTCTGTTTCTTTCAGAGCATGGAAGGTACCAGGACACAGGAGCATGCAGTGAAGCTGGGGGGGGTAAAAGTAATGTGAGAAAATACTGCATTGAGAGAGTCCAGGACGACTGTAACAACCTACTAGCAGACATTGTGGGGCTAAGACCATAGGAAGCTTCAAGCATGCATGGGACAGACACAAGGAAAATAGTAAGAGAACAGGGGAGGCAGGGAGGATGCCAGTAACCAAGAAGAGTCAGGTGTCAGAATAGGCCCGGAGGGTGGGGCAGATTAGATGAGTCAACAGGGATTTGATAGTAGGAGAAGCAGGTTTACTACTGCTCTATAGATCACTGGTAAAGCCACACCTGGAGTACTGTGCCCAGTTCAGGCGAACTCACTTCAGGAAAAACAGGGACAGGCTCGATACAGTGCAATGTAGAGTAGCAAAAATAATTCATGACCTTCAGGGCAGATCATACAAGAATCAGCTTAGGGCACTGAAAATGTACTCGCTTGAGGCCAGGAAAGGGGAGGGCGTATATAGTGACCTTCAAGTTTCTGAAAGGAAAGAATAAGGTAAACTGCAAGGAACTATTTCAAGAGGAATAGTTCCCTTACGTAAAATGGAATATACTGCAATATATTGAAAAATATGCATTAATGTATGTCAATACAACAAGAAATACATTGTCCCAAATGTAATATATTGTATAATATATTATGAAACATATTTTTAAATTTACTGACATAATATATTTCTAACCCATAGTATGCAAAAATATGTCACTATATTGAGAATACATTGACTCAATGAAATACTCTATAATACACAGTGTATTTCAGCATATAATAAAACCACATATTCTGCCTCATGCATTGCTTGAAAGCATGTCAGTCTATTCTAATACATTGTCTGAAATACATTATTAGTATATTTCAAATATATACTGTATTCTTTGTGTGTTATGTATATATTTATATATGTTACATATATTTGTATATATGTTACATATATATTATATATCTTACATATATTTTATCGTTACATATATTTTTATATATTTTACATATGTTTTGTAAATGCTTAATTTCATCCCATATCACATTGCATAACTAATTTGTATATTTCAAAAACATAGTTTATTAGCCAAAATCATGGTAATTTCTAGTTTTACAACACTTTGGAATTTACAACACTAGCTTACAGACTGAAAAGAAAGGTGCAAGTTATAAAGCAAGTACATGTAGTATCTCACCCTGACCTAAAAGTAAAACAAAATGAATTGGTAAAAATACCTGTCTGAGCCTTTAACAAGCATGAGTGCTTGTGAGGTAAATCATATGTGTATGTATAAATATATAAAATGTACATTTGAGTTAAAGTTGCACTGAAAACAATAACTCAATGTAAATATCTCCATGATCAATAACAAGATGAACTCCAGTTATACAGATAGAGGTATATATAAATAATTTATTTTGTTTTTGTCTGGGTAAGTTAATAGTTACATTACTATCTATTACACATGTATATTATATATATTTGTAAATATAGGAAACATTCTTTGAAATGTAAAACAAAGTACATTTATACATATATTGGCAATATACCAATAACATATATTTACCATCCTTATTTCAATATATTTAGAATTTTATCAATATATGTTGCAATATACTGAATATACTAAAGCGACCGTAATATATATATTTACAGTACATTTCAGTATATTTGCAGATCTTAAACTATATTGAAATATAATGATTTTCCAATACATTAAAATGTATTATGAAACAAGTAGTTATGAATATATTTCACTATATGTAACTACATTGTTAATAATATATTTTAAAATATATTTCATTTTTGTAAGGGTGAATCTAAAACAGTCAAACAGGAGTGGAAACTGATGAGAGGAAAGTCTGAAGGGACATGAGGAACTTCTTTTCTATGGAGAAAATGACTAAACTGTGGAACAGCCTGCCGACTGAAGTAGTGAATGCCAAGACCATTACCAGCTTCAAACACAGTTGGGGGCAGAGTTATGTGCTAATAGACACCAAAGGAGGTAGTAGCAAGGTAGGAATATGGGGACAACTAGTGTGGGCATAAACTCCAGTATATTCACTATGTTCCAGGGGTTAAGATATGGTATTATGGGCAGTGTGGATGGACCAATGCTCTTTTGTGCCATCAACTTCTATGGTCCTATATTTTGATGTTACTGATAGCTCCTGTTGGATACTGTGCTCTAGTGGATGACAAAACTAAATAAAATCCAGACCTCATAAAACTGGAGGATGGGAATTGTGAGGAAACCATTCTTTATGAAAGCCAGCTGCACATCAGAAGCAGCCTGTATCGTCACCTCACTTTCCACTTTCTGCTCAAATACATGCATTAAACTCTTCAATCAGAGACAGTGGCCTTAGAAGAAAATAAGGTCAAATTGGCATATTTAGATGTTCCAACCATACCCTTCTCTGATGTCTCATACTCAGCATGCTTTAGAAAATGGTACTTTAGAAGCCTGGAATAGGCAGCCTTTGGTATTTGCAGTGCACCATGAGGCAAAGAAAAGTATTTAGAGCAAAAGCTTCGAATCAGGCTACTACACAAACCCTATGCTTGATATAACATAGCTCAACTAATCAGGTGTTCACTACAGTGAGTGCATGAATCCACATTTTAGACAATGACTGTGCGGTCATCCTCCATGTAACTGTCAGTATCCTTTTGAGAGCTTGTGGGGTGAGATGTGTGTCAGTAGAGGACTGGGCGGAGGAGGAGGCTGGGAGACTTGGAATTATGAGGGTGGGACAAGGAGTTTACATTGCTACTGACTAATGCTTTGAGTTTTACTATGCTTCCTTAATGGGGCTGGAGTAGAGGATGGTGGTTTGGGTATTACAAATGTGAGGGATAGGGTATAATTTATAATCGTCGGTTCTGGGGAAAGAGGTTGGGTAAAAAGTACTACGTGGGTGGGAAGATGGTTTTAAGGTTTAAAAGCTCTCAACCATAGACAGAAGGAATGATCACAGGTTATGCTGGTATTTAGCTGTGTAACCTGGGTGTGCAGCTTGACAGAACTTAAGTGAGGTATTGAATAGACTATATTCCTCAAACCATCAATCCTATGAATGTTCTTGTCAAATGTATTGGCAGAAAGTGGAGTTCTAGATTTCCCAGACTCTGCTGCTGGAACTGGGCCCTCAGCTGCCATTTGATCATGCAGAAAGTGATGGTTCTCTATAGGGATAGTATACTGTATCTTCAAGGACTTGTATATATGGTGTCAGCGTGGCTCAGTTGGTAGCACATCCGCCTCTGGACCAGAAGGTGCGTGGGTTCTACGTCCACACTGGGATTGGACTTGCACCTAAAATCGCTGGCATCCGAGTGCAGTATTGGGGTGCTGTACTGCTGGGGTGTGCCATCCTTGGATGAGGCGTTAAACTGAGGTCCCTTCTACCCATCCTGGTGTTGTCCTGGTGGGTGTCCAGGTGGAAGTAAAGGACCCAGGGCACTCTTCGCAAAGAGTAGGGAACATTCCCGTGTCCTGGCCAACATTACCCTTCCATAAACCGGTTCATGCAATTATCCAGGCTGTGTGTGGGTGATGATGCGATATGGCCGCCACCACACATTCAGTCACTTCACTACCAGTCTAGCATTGCTTGTAAAGTGCTTTGGATGTATGAAAAGCGCTATATAAATACTGATTCTTCTTCTTCTAAAAATAGGTTGGACAGGTACATTGAACAAGGTGGTATCATTAATTATTACATGGAAATATGAGGAGCTATTTGTGGGCATCATGCCCTTTCAGCTCCTGCTAACATATTAGTGACATTCTTTCAGCTTTTTGTCCATAGAAGAGGCCTGAACTGGGTTCTTCCATATCCTGTTAGCTAGGGATTGGAAAGCATGAGTGGCAGGCAACTGAAGTTCACCAATGGGAGTTCTTACAGAAGTGTACACAAACTTTCTAAACATTAATGCCCAGGTTTCTGCCCATGCATCTCACAAAGAGTGATATGATGAGGTATCCTCCAGAGGAGATATGTAGAAAATGCTTCCAATAACATCAGCCCTATAAGTATGGGGAGGCATCAAGTCAGATACTAAGCCATCCTCAGAGTTTGAATCCCAGTTAGCAGGTCACCCTATGAACCAAGAACAGAAACCACTAATAGCTGTCCAAATGTCCCCACAGTTGAAGGAACCTAAAGTTCTCAAGGCATATGGTACCTGCTGGAAAACAGGCAGGTTTGACTGTGAGAAAAGATGGCCACAGTGAGGCCAAGATTCTTTGCCCCCCTCCCCATCATGGCTAGCCACAGGATGTCTTGTGGGTTTATGTTTGTTTTACTGTATGTAGTTGCATGTACACGGGTGTTTATTTGTAAAACCGTTTGGGGCAATTATGACATGGAACATGGTATGTTTAAATATAGATTCCTCCAATAAAATTTTTATGCAAAAAAAAAAAAAGTCAAGTTAGCTCCTTGCAAAGCAGGGATACCAGAACCTGAACTGAATCAGAATGGAGAATGGGACCAAGGAATGCGTGTACCATGGAATAGGGTTGAGACATTCACATAAGGAGCCCAGGGCAGGATACGCTAAGTGTCCCTTCTGGAGAGGTAAAGACCTTGATCTGGCTGAGTCACTGAAACTGGGTCCTGTTGGGGACCAAGAACAAAGAGACTGGGCCCCATGCTGAGACCTGGAGTTGGGCTCATGTTTAACAACAGTTCAGCATCCACCCCAAGCGCAGACAGGAGTCCATCTCCAGAGGAGGTATGAGTCAGAGCAGGTGGGTCATACAGTTTCAGAACCTGAACCAGAAGGATCCTGATGCCAGGGCTGTTCATTAGCACGGGTATAAAGGGGCTGTGACAGGGTAGCGAACAGGACGGCTTCTGGGGAACACTCAAAGAGAACACTCTGCACACCAGTTTAGATGAAGTGAATCTGCTTTCAGTAACAGAAAAACAGAACAGCTTATATTCAGCTTAACAGAACAATTCAGTTCAGTCTCTTTCTGTCTCCACTTGCATCTAACTGAAACAGAAACCTCTGCCTCTGTTCCTTTATTGGGCCAAGGTGTTGCATGTTAACACCCTTTTCTAAGGTACATCTGACACCCAGAGCAAGCAGAGCAATGAGGTCTTAAAGAGCTAACCTGAAAGCAGTAGTGTTGCAGGGTTGTGAAGCGATGTACATGTAAAAAGAAGCGTGATGGGCATGCACTCCATCCCATAACCTCCCCTCAGAGTCGTGCGGTGGCACACGCAGTAAGGCCATGAGGAGACCCACCCTCCAGAGAGGAAAACATCTGCAGTACCACACAGGGTACCTGCAGGTAATGCATATCAAATGAAAAGGCTGCAGTGCCATATACCATCTGGTGACCCGGGCACTGGTATCCCACATAGCATGTAACCACTTGAGGAGGGCATGGTCAGTGATAAGCATGAACTTCTGTCCTAACAGGTAGTAGCGTAAGGTGACCACTGCCCACTACTTTAGTGCCAGACATTCTTTTTCCAGCATGACATAGTGCTGATCCAGAGAAAATGTTCGAGATATACAGTATATAGGATGGGATGCATCAAATCCTCAAGGTCTTGTGATAACACTGCCCCCATCTCCACAGAAAGGCATCTATGTACAAAATGAAGGGATGGTTGAAATCTGGATTGCATATGACTGGCCTCTCACATGGCACATTTGAGGGCCCAAAATGCCGTGTGGCACTCAGGTGACCAACGAACATTATTAAAGTGTTTTCTCTGATGAGGTAGTTAAGTGGGGTTGAGAATTTTGGAATGAACTCACAATAATAAACTGAAAGTCCAAGAAAGGATCTAACCTGCTTCTTAGTAGCTGGGATGGGGCAGTAAGCAAGGACCTTTACTTTGTTGATAACTGGGTGTACATGGCCATTTCCAAGCCACTTTATGTACCCCAAGTATTTAGTATCCTGCCACACTAGGTGTGGTGTTCATAGAACCTGCCTGTTTGAGCTATTGAAGTACCATGGACACATCCTGAAGGTGGCTGTCCCAGTCATCCAGATATGCTGCTGTATACAGCCCATGGGGACAGAGGATGCAGTCCATCATTCTGTGGAATGTGGCTCCATGCAATCAAAAGGAAGCATGGGACAAAATAGCATGACAAAGGTAATTTCCTCATGGGACTTGGGATTAATGGGATTTGACAATACTCTTCGGTCCAGGTCCAGGGTATTAATGTAACTAATAAGCCTTTCCCAGTCGGTCCAAAATGTGTCTATCCTTAGCATAAGTTATGTATCAAACTTGAATGCAGCATTAACTTTCTGAAGTCTATACAAAACTGGGTGGTCCCATCTGGTTTTGAGATTAGCACAATAGGGCTAGACCATTCCTCTAGGATTCCTTTGGTGACTCCAGCTCCAACATAGATTGGATTTCCACCTATACTGTCTCTCAGATTATTTCTGGTGTCTGCATGGTTGTTGGTGGATCTGTACACCTGCGTATGTGTCTGCATGGTGCTGGATCACATGGGTTCATCCTGGCTGTGGGAGGACACATCCCAAAATTCTGTATCAGACCCTGGGCTGCTTGCTCTTGTGTCTGATTGAGCCAGTCATCCATGGACTATGTGCATGTTCTTCCCACATCTCATTGATAAGATCTAACATTCCTCGAGTTTGCTGCCCATACAACAATTCAAAGAGCAAGAACACAGTGGATGACTGTGGCACTTCCCCAAACAGCAAACATTAAACAGGGCAACAATACAGCCCATTTATTTTACCTCAGTTGACACAAATTTAGACAGCATACCTTTTAATGATTTAGTAAAGCGTTTCACTAAACCATCGGTCTGTGGTGATACACTGATATCTTAACCTGGACTTAAGCTTCAGTAAAGCACACACCTCCCTCATGGATTTTGACATAAAGTTGGTGCCTTAATCAGTTAGGATTTCCTTTGGCAGCCAACTCAAGAAAACAGTTTTGCTACTGACGAGCTGTAATGGAATGTAGGAGAATAGCCTTGGCTAATGAGTTGTGTAATCCAGTATAACCAATATGAGACTGATACCTACTGTATATGTACTTTTTATCAAGGATCCCACCATATCAACCCCAATTCTTTCAAATGGGATGTCTGTTATGGGCATGGTGATCAAAGAGGCTCTTTTATACCTCCGGGGCCACCAACTGATAGTGCAGAAGCACAAGAGTCTGACACTTCCTTCCATATACCTGGCCAGAAGAACTGAACAAGTATATGTGCCTTGGTTTTCTTCCTGCCCAAGTGATCCATAATAGGTATAGTATGAACAGCATCAGTATCTTCCTTCTTGCAGACCTGGGAACCACTATTGGTAGCATAAAAGTCCCAATTAGTTTATTGGGTTCTGCCTTGAACAAAATACCATCTTTCAGATCAGACCTTGTAAAACACTGTACTTTTGTTCATCTGCTACTTTATCATCTACCACAGTTAAGTTCTGGTAGGCATTCCTGGGAACCTCATAAGCTCTTTGTTCAGAAATTATGTTGGCCAGATTTTGAAAAGTGTCAGGTCTGGCCTCCAGAAGCATTTCATGACTTCCTGTAGATGTGGATGCTGTGTCCTCATCTGAGTCACCACAGAGCTTCCTTGAACCCTAGATCCTTGCGGCCCCAACCACTACAATCTCAGACAGAGGGCCACTTTCTTTTCTCTGTGTTTCTGACCCCAGGACTTTATAGGCTTTCCTTCTGGGCCAAATTGCTCAGAGTCAATAAAGGAAAATACAGTACATGTTCTAGTCCCTGTATCTGTAGGGGTCTCCTGGTGGTATGAATTTTAGTGTTGCTCTGCAGGAGGATATGAATCCCTTCCACTCTCTGCCCAAGACTACTGACCAGAGTAAGGTTTTGAAATTCCCTTTGAAATAAAACTCAGGGCACTTGGAGGATTATTGCCATAATTTAGACAGAAAAACACTGCATATATTGTGCAGACATCAAACTTATAAACTGTCAGTAGATATACAAACAAAAATAACAATACAAAGCACTGAGTTGGTAACAAGCTAAGGTAACCCAAAGCTTTGCCTCTACAAATTAGGCTTCATCGGGGATTTGTTACCAAGTAGAGGAACCCTTTAAATACACAAATTTTCATAAAATACACATGCACAAGTTGATTAAATAACAGTTGATAATTTTATACATTTAATTAATATCAAATTGTTTTTGATTCCTCATAATCATCAGCAAACAATCTACCAAATTTTAAAAATATATTATACAATACAAAACATTCTTAAAGGCAGCAGATAATTTAAAAGAGCACGCATCCTAGCACACTTCTAAATAAGACAATTAAGATAAAAATTGGCATACAGATAAGAATACTGGATCAGCAATGCTTTATTTTAACACATTGTGCACACAACTATTTAAATGTGTACAGCTCTACACTAAATCACTGCTTAATGGCTGTTTCAGTTAATCAAGTCCTTGTGTCAATGTACAACTTTAAATTGTAGATTGGCTTCTGCACGTTGTTTTCCTTTGTTGCCATGGAGCTGCAGTTTACTTCAACATCTGAAAAAAAAAACTTGAGAGAACACTGCTTCATTCATATATACTGCTTTCAGCTAAGTGTATAGAAAAAATACGACATAGGACTAGTGCATAATTTCTACAATCCTTGGAAAAAATTGGATTTATTTCAAAATTCAAATATCTCGGAGTTTGGCTGGATCATAGGCTTTCATTTATAGAGCACATAGAGGACTTGTTAAAAAACTGTGACAAAGATTAGGCCTTTTTAGGATCAGCCACTACCTAACAAAGGATATCAAACTACGTTTGGTTCAAACAACATTCCTCTCCCTGATCAACTATGTGGACATCTTGTACAGTCACTGTCCTGCCTCTCTCCTCTCAAAACTGTACACACTGTATCACAGAGCCCTGAGAGATTATTACAGGGCTTCCCTTCACTATGCACCACTGTGTACTATATGTAGCCATGGGCTGGACTTCTCTCCAGTATAGGCGGAATAAAATGCCACTCTATGGACTCTTAGAGCAATCTCCAACAAGCTCCCCAAATACATTGTTGACTGCCTCCCCATACACCAGCTAGGCAGTATGCTACTGAGAAGCTCCACAACCATCTCCTTGACAACTCCTAAAGTCAAATCATGCTTTGGTAGGGTGGCTACAAGCTTTGTGTTGCATTCTCTATGGCACAATCTTCAGAAAGTACTGAAGCTGAGTACTCCTGTCAGCGTTACCACTTTCAAGACCCTTTACTCTCATCTTATTAAGAGTCCTGTAATTGCCTCCCTTGATCCTAATCCTGCAATGTAGCCTACTCTGTGTGGTATCTATGCCTATCCCTTCATCCTCCTAGCGTAATGCTGCCTGAACCTGGCTCCGGGCTCTAGTCCCTAGGACTTACTTTATTCAATCACTTGCTACCTTCACCCGCCATTCTTCCCTTCCCTGCCCCATGATGTATATGTCCTCATACAATACTAGAAATGGTCTCCATTGGATCTCGACCCACTACTTAGTTTTATATGGATATTGCAATTGATATATAGTTATCCCATGATATCCCTCTATGTATGTCTATTATATGTTGCCTTATCTACTGAAATTGATATATGGTTATCTCGATATTCCTTATGTATGTCTATTATCTGTTGCACCTTGTGTCTTATGTATTGTTAGTACATTTGTGATCATGTATGCTATATATACACCTATGTATGATTTTTTTCCTTTTCCTTTGTATGTGACCTTGTTCTACCCAGGTCCATCTTGCAAATGAGCCTCGCTCAATGATGTTCATCTGGATAAATAAAGATTTTGATTGATTGATTGAAAGAAAGAGAAATAATGCATTAGTAACATTTCAGCATTGCCGTTGGCAGCTGACTGAACTGCAACTCAAAACACTGTTGTTCTACAGCATTTATACTATTTGGATAATTCAGTTCTGAATGACAAATGTTGATCAAGTTATCATTAAAATATGATTTAGATTTGTAAAATCTGTAATTTAGTTACCATGATAGTAATTCAAAACTTTCTGGAAATTATTATCCACTTTAGTATTCTGTAGCTGGTGGTATTCAAACCTATGATCTAAAAGAAGAAGACAAAAGATAGGAGATTACAGCATCTGATTTGGGCTACAAAGTGAAACAACACAAGTTGATGTCAGTATGTTTGTGAAACTACTGAGGCTAGTGTTTCAGAAGAAACAGATTAAATGTTAATACCAAGGTTGTATATAGAGTTAGCAGGATTTGAACCTGTAAATCTGTAATCTGAAAAGAAAAACAGAAACTGATGAAATAACGGACCTTAAATTTTCAGTTGCACAACAATGCATTATACCATTAATTTCTGTACATTATTATACTCTAAAGTCCATATTACAGAAAAAAGGTTAAATACCAATTTCAAGGTTATATACTGAACTTGATGAAAAATATTAGTAACATGGTTTAAGAGGACAACATTTAACTGGGACAAGATCACATTCTCTGCCTTCTTAAACTGAACAAGTCCATATCTCTACCAAATAATTTGAGTATATAGGTATCTGTACACATTTATTGGATTAATGAAACAAGTGGGATGAACTCTTGCCCAAATGGACTCTAGCACAGTGTGTTACACAATTGCATATTGATACAATGTAGATACACAGGGTGAGAGTCTCAAAACACTTTAGAGATAACTAATAAATGACTTTCAAATGACTATGAGTCTCAAAGTACTTTAGAGATAACTAATAAATGTCTTTAAATGACTATTTTCCAAATGTGTCCAGAAGCAACTATGAGTCTCTCTGTTTGAAAAAGAAAATCATAGCGGACATAACAAAGAAACACTGCAACATATTATAAGTATGATTACTACATTAGTGGCATATCAGAGTTGCCTTTCTTGCCACTTAATCAGATGGCAAAACCAGAAATCCAACAACGTCATGCCTTATAGCTGTTTTCTGATCAATTGGACTATGTCCTTACTATTCCATAATTTAATGGTTATAGAGCTACCACTACTGCTCTGAACTTCTGAGGGGATCCGTGGTTAGGTCTGTGTATCTGTTTCATGCAGGACTTATGCTTTTGCCACATCCTGTTGATTTTCATAAAACACACATACACACAGTGTTTTATGTGGAGTAGCTAGTTTGGTTCTTAAAACATATCCATGGAACAAATTTACTATCCAACTAATTGGACTATGTCCTTACTGTTCCATGATTTCATGTTTATAGAGCTACGCACTATTGCTCTAAACTTCGAGTTCATCCTTGTTTGGATCTGTGTGATAATGTTCACAAAGGACTTATGCTTGTATTATGTCCTGTAGATTTTCATGACACACACACAGAGCATTTTTTGAAGTACAGCCAGTCTGGTGCTCAAAACTTATCCATGGAACAATTTTCTCCATGGGCTCTGGTGCCATGTTCACTGTGTGCTTTTTGAGAAAAGCTATCACTCCTCGCATTAGTGCATCAGCAATTCAGCACAGACATAGAGTGCAAAATGGTTGATACAAAACAGTGAAAAGAGCATTTAAATTAATGGAGTTCTGAAATGGCTTAATGTCCAGAAGCCATTACTACAATTCTTTAATTTTATCTGATATTATTATTTTTATTGTTTACCTTGCACATTCACAAGACATTGGAAAAAACTGTAAACTCATATAATATATTCTCAACAACCTATCCTGTGTAAATACACAAAACCAAAACATTTTTATTCATTAACAAATAAACCTGTAGACTAGAGTTACTATAAATGAGCAGTTCCCAAGTGTTTCATCATCAATAATGACATATAATTGTTATTAAACTTAAATGCAAATTAGAAAAATACAAGTAAAATAGAGGGAAGAACAAATATATTATTACAAATGAGGATTACAAGTCAGAAAAAGAGTGGAGTCAAACTATATTAACATTTCAAAGTATACCAAATTATAAAAGATTATAAAACATCTTAATAGATGAAATCAAAGGAGGTTAAGTTAGACAGATGATTCAGAAAGGTCAGTCTGTTCATTCAATCCTTTGGAGAAACTGTATCAAAGGTCCAGAATCTGTATATGTTCAAACATACTCAGCACTCAAGATTTAATCCACAGATGAATCTAGTAGATTTCTTTGACTGGGTGACCAAAGTAGTAGACCAGGGAGGGCTGCGGACATGGCCTACCTAGACTTTAGCAAGGCATTTGACACAGTCCCACACAAAGATTAATAGTCAAATTAACCAGCCTGGGGTGGGTCCCAGGGTGGTAGCATAGGTAAAACAATGGCTGGACAACAGGACACAGAAGGTAATTGTAAATGGAGTCCACTCTGAAGAAAGAGGGTTACTAATTGGGTTACCGCAGGAGTTCAGTACTAGGTACAGTCCTTTTTAATGTCTTCATAAGTGACACTGCAGAGGACTGGAGGAAAAAGTATGCCAATTTGCAGATGACACAAAGATCTGCAACAGGGTTGATACACAGAGGCATGGAAAGGATGAGAAGGGACTTGGCAAGGTTGGAGGAATGGTCAAGTATGGCAGCTAGGATTCAATGCAAAGAAGTGCAAAATAATGCACCTGGGAAACAAGAACCCAGGGAGGAATACACAATCTGGGGAGGTAGTAACAACAACAAAAAGGAAAGGGACCTGGGGTAATCATATCAGATGACCTTAAGGTTGTAAGCAATGTGAGAAGGCAGTAGGGAGGCTGGGGATATACTGGGATGCAGGAGAGGCATCAGCAGCAGAAAACAGGAAGTTGTTATCCTCTGTACAGACAGTTGGTGAGACCCCATCTGAGTACTGTGTCCAGTTCTGGAGACCCCATCTCCTTAAGGACATAGACAGGATAGAGGCAGTCAGAGGAGGCAACTAAAATGGTGCAGGGTCTGCAAGGAAGCTGTATGAGGAGAGACTAAAGGAGCTTAATATGTATACCCTTGAGGAAAGAAGGGAGAGGGACATGATAGAAACTTTTAAGTACCTCAGTGGAATCAACAAAGTCCAAGAGGGTAGCATCTTTCAGAAAAAGAGACATGCAAGAACAAGGGGACACAATTTAAAGATGGGGGGCAATTCAGGGGCAATGTGAGAAGTATTATTTCACAGAGAGGGTAGTGGATGCATGGAACAACCTTCCTGAGGAGGTTGTGGGGTCTAAAACTGTGGGAGAATTCAAGAATGCATGGGACGGACATAAGGCAATTCTTATGGGGAGTAGGAAGAAATAGACTGTTGGTTAACTAGGATCTGCAGCCTATCCTGTAGGTAGAAAAATGGGCAGACTAGATGGGCCAAGCAGTCCTTATCTGCCATCAAAGTCTATGTTTCTGTTCATCTTTCTAATTTAGTTTCATGATCCCCACCTCTCTGATTTTGGGAATGTGATCAATAACCATAAAGTTACTTAAACTTGTATTTCCATTATGAACTAAGCTAATGTGCTTTGCAACTGATGTATCAGTTTTTATCATACACCTCTTTTAGATATTCTTGTATACACATTTTTACAATTTGCATTGTCATTCCAATATAAAGTAAATTACATCTGCACCAGACTGCATAATTGCAAAATGTATGTTTACAGTTTGGAAGATGTCTAATCTCAAAGCTCTTGTCTGAGTTCAGCTCTTTGAACCTTTTACCTGATGTTGCATGCTGTATTTGCAAAGTGAGCAGTCTCCACAACAGTAAAATCCCTTTGGAGGTGTTAGCTTACTAACAGATGAAAATGGAGCTGGTATTTTAAATGATACAAAATAGCTATTGCACAATTTGTCTGAAAGGTTGGTTGGTCTTTTATATAACATTAATGGTCTTGTACCAATATATGCTGGAAGTACACCATCAGTTTGGAGAATTTTCCAATTCTCCCAGATAGTTTTGTCCGTGATCGAAATTCTATTGTACTCCGTGATGAATGCTATTTATTATTATCATAGTTCTTCAATTCTTGTGATAGTAATACCATCCTTTCCTGATTTTCTGCCCTCTGAAGAGCTTCTAATAAAAGATCGGACATGTAATCCTTCGTTGAAACCTCAGAAATAGTTCACGAGACTGCTGCCTAAATATATCAATGTTGGAACCATTTCTCTGTTAATAGAGAATGTGTCCATCATGCTATACTTGATTTTGCTTGTAGGGATGAGCATTTGAAGCCAGTAACAGAGAATTACCAGCTGTGGCTTTTCTAAAGCCTTCTGTTTCTATATACTTGTGATGTGCTTTTAAAGGAGATCTAAAAGTTAATTTTTCTCTGTCTATTGTAAGAGTGAAATTCAAGCCCCAGTTATTTTGTTCAGTTTTGGAAATTCCGCCTTTATTATTCCAGCCTAGCTTCCTACTTTTAATCATAATGGGGCTGTAGGGTATTTCAGAGTATCCCTGTTGTTAGCATACACTTTGGGATCTATCATTCTTATTTTCATATAACTGTGTATTCTAATATATGCACATTATGCTATAGCTTAACCTAGGAAACCTTACTGTTAGGAACAGATGTGCTGCAATGTAATAGTAAGTACAGTAAGTTAGTTTTAATATACTAGTGGAAATTCACTGATCAGTGCTTTTAGCTGTATTTGCAATAGTACAAACTGCTGGCTAGGAAAACAATATGTTTTGCCATAAATAGTAGTAGTAGTAAAACTTTATTCATTTACCATATATACTCGTGTATAAGCAGAGTTTTAAGACTAAATAGAACATCTAAATATGGGGTCTTGGCTTATCATTGGAGTCGCTGCTGTCATCAGCTAATCAGTCATATCAGGGTGCTTGTAATCTCACATCATGCAAATCAGACAGTGTTATTTAGGTACCCGTATCTTACCTGCATCACAGTTGCACTATCTTCAGGAGAATGAGCAGTACTGGCAAGCGAAAACTGAGCTCTTATGATGCAGCCTTTAAGTTGCTTGTGTTGTTGAATTTGCAGAGAGCTCGAACAATTCTGCTGCAGCCAGGCACTTTGCGATCAATGAAAAGCAAGTGTGGGACTGGCGTAAGCAGCAGGATATCCTAGGGAAATGCCCAAGGCAAAAAACTTGCCGTGGAGATCAACCTGTTTTCAGTGATTTGGAGGTCAAACTTAACAACTGGGTGCTTGAGTGCCACCAGAGCAGTTACATAGTGACCTGGCTATCCATCAGAATACAGGCACTAAGGTTGGCAAAGGGCCCAAGTAACAGCTCCACAGCTGTAGCATCATTTTAGCTTCAGCAGGGTGGAGCTCGCAGTTCATGGAGCACCAGGGCTAACCCTCAGACAGCACATCAAGATTTCACAGAGACTGCCACCAGACCTTGAACACAAAGTTGATAGTTTTCAACAATTTCTAATAAAGATGAGAACACAGCACATGTATGATTCATCTCAGATAGGGAACATGGATGAGACCCCCATGACCTTGATCTTCCTGGCAACAGAACTGTAAATCTTATGGGAAGCAAAACTGTACTGATTCGTACAACTAGCCATGGAAGCCCATTTCACTGTTGTTCTTTCATGCTTAGCTGATGGTACTAAGCTAAAACCACTTCTTGTGTTCAAATGAAAAACATTGCCCAAACAAATGTCTTTCCCATCTGGTGTGCTGGTGTACCCAGCAAAGGGTAGATGAATGAGGCACTAGTGCAGATTTGGAAACAGAGGTTTGGAGGACATGTCGGGGCACTACACTCTAAGCTCTCACTTTTGTGTGGGACATGTTCCATGCTCACTTACAGATGGTATTGAAAAATTTGCCAAGAAGTCAAAGTTTGACCTGTGTGTGATACGGAGGCTGACATCAGTATTACAGCCTCTTGGCGTTTGTCTTAACAAACTGTTTAAAGACTGAATAAGGCAAAAGTGGAGTGAGTGGATGTGTTAAGGGGACGTGCCAGTTACAAAAGCAGGAAATCTAAAAGATCCTGACCTGGACGTTGTATGCCACAGGATTGTTGATGTCTGGGATTCTATACCTGTTGACATGGTTCACAGATCGTTTCCAAAGTGGAATCAGTAACTGCATGGATGAGGCGAGAGACGGCAGCTTTTGAGAATGAGGAAGGCAACATACCAGCTGATGTGCTGAAGAGGAACGGATGATTATACCGATGGCGTGCTCACAGATGAGTTCCTGTCAGAGAGATCTCAGAGGTCTCGATATCCTTGAGTCAGATGTGGAGGAGGATGAGGAGGAACAAGATGAGTGAGATGAAACAGAGAGACTTAGAGACTGTAACATACCATTTAACAGTGTCCCAATGTATAAGCTGAACTAAAATAAACTAAACTGAACTAAATGATTATGGTACTTGCACTGTTAAACTATTGTTTGAACTTGCACTTGCACTAGCACCTAGCATGAAAGTACCATAAATATGCAGTAAAGCCAATATGCACTACAGTCATTATGCACTTTACCATTATATTTTCTGTATTTTCAATAAATTGCTTTTCAGTTTATATGCGGGCTGCTACGAAAGTCATTGATTGCGTCGCAGTGAATTGAGGAGATCGTGATACACAGATCAGCTTATCCAAGAGTATATACAGTAGAATGAATTGGAAACTCAGCTGAGACAAGCTCATTTTCAGTGAGGTCCTTAGTACCAGAGCTAGTTACAATATAGACAGTTATTCATATAGACATACCATACAGAATAAGTAGTAAATAGGCAAACAATACACAATATTGGACAATCCAAACATTTCACGTTGCCACAATAAGAACAAAAAAACCTACTTATCAGTTTTGTGAGAGCCAGGAGACAGGAAAACATGTGCTTTTGTACAAGGTTAGAAAACTGATAAACCAGCTGCCATAGAGATTGCAAAGTGCCTAATCTAGCAACTACAGAATAACAACATACTGTATCACAGTGTGCAGCTCTGATGACACAACAGCAGAGTCTCACCATGTATGGTCATGTTTTGCAAATAGATAAGTTCTAACTATGAGAAAAAATTGTATAATATAGATCATTTTCTGCTCTTATGGTCATGGTATGTATTATGCTTTTCATGTAATTTGGCATAGCTGTAATAAATACGTTATATGCTAATTTTGTGCTGTCTCTATATGACTTCAGAACATACCAATCTCTAGCAAGGTACAGACACAGAATTTCTGGCAAGTCTCTAGTCATTTTACATTGGCATCCCAGTGTTTAAGATAAGGCACTGGACAAGGAGTTTCTTTGTCGCAAGGAGGAAGTTTCTCTTGTGCTGGTAGACTAAGCCAATTATGGAATTTAAACTTAACTAGATAATCAACTTGGTCAGTGAAGACAGGGTACAGTCAAAATTAGGCCAAGGTATTTAAAGTTTTGACCTGCTCAAGGGTAGCACCGAAAATGGTGATGATGATTAGTGCAGGGAGAGGTCAAGCTTGTTGTGTGTGCTATAACAGTATGCTTTTGTATGTTTTTTTTGTTTGTTTTGTCATAACAAGAAGGTTTTGAATAAATCAGGCCTAAATTGAGTTAAAGTCCTGCTGCAGCCTCGGTCTCAGGTGATCTGAGTCTTTATCATGTAAGAAGATTACGGCATCATCAGCATACTGTAAAAGTTTCTATTTGTGGATTTGCAGACAGATGTAAGACAATTCTAGAACAGGCTAAACAGTAAAGGCCAAGTATGGAGCCCTGGGGAGGCCTCTACAGATGCAGACCTGTCATCAGAGAGGGCATTTCTACATCTTACTGCTTGCAACCTGCAAGACAAGTAATCTTTGAACCAACAGACCATGTCCATGGACTGGCCTAGAGGAAGTAGTTTCTGGCATAGAAGGGCATGATTGACCAAGGTTGGGGCCTTGGTTATGTCTATGAAAACAGAGCCTACCAGTACTCCTTGATTCTGTGCACCATGAACTGATTCTGTGAACTCAAGTAGGGCAGTCCTAGTACTGAAGATTTTCTGAACCCATGTTGTTCTTTGGCCCGAAGCTCATGTTTGCTCAGGAAGTCTACTAGTTGATCATTCACTATCCTCTCAAGTGTCTTAGATGGAGGAGGATGTTGATACTTTTCTAGTTTAAGGACAGGTTGGTATCACCACCCTTGAAAACAGGGACTACATAGGCACTTTTCAAACATCTGGAACTTTACCAGTCCTCAGTGTCAGGTTAAAATTTGCTGCAGAGGGTGAGTAACTTGTCTAAGTACATGCTGCAGGAGCTTTGTGTCAGTATTATCAGGTCCAAATCCAGTCTTTTTTAAGACTTTTATTGAGAAACAGAAAATTATTTTACAGACATGATGTTTTAGAAGAGGCTAACTAATAATGTCAACTTCATTAAAAAAAATGATTTTATATGCATGTTCATTGTCAAACAGCTTCTTTCTGGATATCCACTTATATAGTTGAGAGATAAACACTACAAAAGATTTTAATAACACATTTAAATCAAAATCTTTCTTGGGGCTCCCAAATGTCATTCAGACTTCCAGCTGTTTTTTATAGTGTACATTCTCAATTTAAGTTGAGCATTAAGTTTACCCATTAGTTATAGTAGGAGGATTATTTTTCCAATCAAAAGAAAAATACATTCATTTGCATTTGTCAAACATAATTAGATAAGTTTTGATTGTGTTGATGTAAAAATAATATCCTCATAAAAACAATTAGAATTCATTATTGTTTAACTGCTACTGGTTTACGCATTGAGAAGAAATTGCACCAAATATTTTTCCACAATGGCTGTTACTTGGAACATGCGAGAAAAATATGTGTTAAATTAGCAATAGAAAGACTGCAGTGGGGACACTTATCTGAAATATTAGGGTTCATTTTATTAGGTTAGTTTAGGGGTATACTATGTTCCATGTAAGATGTTATATTTAATCTGCTGAAGTTTAGATGAGATAAACCTTGCATGAGGTAAATTCACAATTCCTTTCCATTAGGAGTCTGATAAAACTATTCAAGATCTTTCTCCACTTAGATTTCAAAACAGATAAGTTGATATTGTTAAAGGTAGTGACTGTATAATATATTCATGATATTAATTTAGATGGCCGGTGAATTTGGTAGCATCAAATCATGAACAGGTGAGAGTGTCAGAATGTTTAAAAACCATTTATTCACAAAATCATGTAGCTGAAAATATCTGAAGAGATGACAATTTGGTATTCAAAATTCCTCCTGTAACTGAAACATTTTGAAAAGATTATTTTGAAAAATGTCTCAATTGTGTCAATCTATTTGCATACCATGATCTATATTCCAGTGCTCATAATGAAGGTTTGAAATTATAATAATAATCATAATAAAATTTATTTATGTGGTGCCTTATCAAAAGCAAAGGCCTTATATTTTAAAAACACCCATAATAATAAAATCATAACATTTCAATAAGATCATACACATTATAATTCATTATTAGTGGTGTTACAGAACTAATTTTAGTGTAACAATTAATTCTGTGCACTTTTGCCATACCATACAAATATTTGCAGTTGAGGGCAACAGGTTTTTTATTTAACTTTATGTAGACCAGCATGCAGGATGGAAGTTAGATCTGTATACAGCATTTTACTAACCGCTAAGGTTATCCCTCTATTTTGGGATAACAAATTTCTGAACCAGTCCTTGATCTGGCTCATTTGTCATGAAAAATAATGTAGCTGGAAATCTAGAAGTCCAAGCCCTCCTTCACGTTTTGGTGGCTTTAATTTTCCTTACAAAATTCTAGCTCTTTTTTCTTCCATAGAAATTTAGTTACTTCTGTATTCAGCATCTTAAAAACAACCGGGACTGTAATTGGTAATGACTGAAACAGGAATAGAACTTTCGGTAGTATTGACATTTTAATAATATTCACCGTTCCTATTAAGGTCCAAGGTAAAGCTCCATCTTTCAATGTCTTTACAGATCTTTTGTAATAATGGAATATAATTAAGCTTATATACTGTAGGTCTGACTTTTAGACATATTAATACCAGATATTTAATAACAGAAGAATCATTAGGATGATCAGATGAGAGTGTTTAAAACTATCGAGGTGCGTACCAGGTGTAGAAGTTTTGATTTGCCCCAATTAACTGTATATCATGAGGCTCTGCCAAATTGTTCTACCAATGAATATAGACATGGTAAAGATCCTTCAGATATCATGAGTAGGATGTCATCAGCATAAGGCAAATCTTTAATTTGTCCTTATTTATAGAAACCATTTTATCTCTTGCTTTTCCTTATTGCTAAGGCCAGGGGCTCATTTGCCAAGACAAAAAAGTAAGGGTGGCAGGACATGCCTAATGAATACTGCATTTTAATGCTGTTTTTGGGAAAGATTTCAGTTGGTCCTAACTGGAGTGGTTAGCTTAAGATAAAGTAATTTCACCCATACCTGAAAGTTGAGTCCAAATCCCATCTTTTTCAAAACTGTGTATAAAGTCCTTTTAATGCTGTTGAATGCTTTCCCTGCATCCAAAGTTACGTACAACAATGCCTAGCCCTGTAACATAATTAATCACATTGATGCCTCTACAAGTATTAGTACATAACTGTCTACCCTTAATAAATCTTGTCTGGTCTGGATGTACTAGATGCAGAATTACTGATTTTTAAGCTAGATGCTAAAACCTTAGCAAAGATTTTAAATCAGAATTTAAGAGGGCAGTGGGTCTATAGGATGAGCTTTGTTCTTTCTTAAAAAATGCTAATAATAGCATTATAAAATGTGTCTGGTAATTATCCAAGAGAAATCACCTTCTTAAATAAGGAAGTCAGATGAGGAATCAAATGATTTTCGAGTTTTTTGTAGATGTCAATGATCGAGCTATGCGGAATAGAAAATTCTGAATTGACAGAATTGTGGTGAAATTGCATGAAATTCCATGACATTTTGTGGAATTTCATTGGAATATTATGGCATTTTTTAAATTTAGTAATTTGGTCATACCTTAGCCATCTTTTGAGATAGAGCTCTGCCATTTGGTATGCTCATATCTTGACAGAGTGCCAAAACTGTACCAAATATCATGGAATTAGGATGGATAGTTTCAATATTATAGGTGCTCAAAATGTGTCATTTTACTTTTGTGTGAAATTTCATGAACATTTTTATCTGCATATACCTCAACCATCTATTGGGCCAGATATCTTAAATTTGGCATTTTTACTTGATGAAAGGTGTTCTAACAATGTGCTAAATTCCATGATATTATGATGCATCACCTTAACATTATGTATGCTCAAAATCTGTCACTTTATTTTTGCGGAAATTTCAGGAACTATTTCATCTGAATAAAACTCAGGCAGCTTTGGAGCTCGGCATGTCTAAATCAGCATACTTAACTGTTTTGTAATGCTTATAGAATCTTCTAAATATGAAGAGAATTGGATTAGAGTTTTTAAGTTACAGAGGTTCAGAATTTTACTATGTAAATATTTGTAAAATTCCGTGAAAACTCTCAAAAATGTGAGGTGTTTATAACTTCTCTGCTCTCACAGGCATAGACTTAACATTTGACATACATATTCAATGTCAATGTATCTTGGTGTCTAACACAACTGGATACATTTGCTTAGCAGTTTTAAATTTGCAGTAGGAAAAAAATATTGGTAACATTTTTTCAAATATTTATGGTAGCATATAGAAGAAGCATCCAATTCTTTTCTGGAATTCAACATTACAATGCATGTGTCACTACTTCAATTGATAAGCTGGGCTGGAGCTTTTGCAGTCCTGCTGTTAATATCTGGGTGACTATTTTGCCCCACTGGCACAGCGAGATTGATTCAGTAGAGACTACTGATCCCACTGATATCCTTTTTGTTCTTTACAGTGACAAAATCCTCAAAATGTGAGATGCACATATATAAAGACCATGATGGCAGAAAAGACCAGAGGTCAATCCAGTCTGCCCATATTCCCAATGTCTTTTCCTGCCCATATTCTCAGTCTTTTCCTATCAACCTATCTTGTGAATAACCAGAATTCTTTCTTCCTGGTGCACCAGACATTCACTTCCACCACTACATTTTTGAGTACCTCTAATTCCCAGACTTGCATGTACATCAGGCTCCCTGGATCATAAATTTAATGGGTGTGATCCTTATATATCCTGCATTCAGGTTGGAATGTTGACACACTGTACTTCCTTGCTCCTTCAGATGGTCTACCACTGGTGTGCTACCCAGCTCAGCTGTCCATTTCTTGGTGAAACTGTGCATCTGACTCCTGAAACTGGTGACCCCTGCACTACCTGCCTGTCATACTCCTATCCTTTGATTATAATCTCCAAGATAAGGCTGAGTGAAATTAACAAATTCAAGTGTTGTGGATTTTTCATGTAATTCTGCAGTCTTCACAAAGCCTCATGGGATTTGATTTTAAGTACAGGCGTTATTTTGCAGTTTCTGGTAGCAAGCAATTCATTAAATTAGAACACATAGGGCCAGATATTCAAAACTTTGCCCAGGGGCAAAATTAGCACTGCCCAGCCCAGGCAAACTGAAACCGGAGCACAAAGCAAAGCCATATTCAAGCGGAATAGCCGGGCAAACAGCTTCTGAATATAGCATGGTAATGAGGCCATGCAAACTGGGCTAGGAGTGCAGGGCAAACATTGCCCTGGAATAAGACAGCACTGAATAAAACAACCAGGAAGTGCAACCCACAACAACAACACAGTACACAGCAACGTGAGGGCAGGTACAGATGAACTACGTGGCCAATGTGTGTGCCAGCAAATGCATGGACTCAGTACAGTTGCAGGAAGCAGCAGATGAGAAAGAACAGTGATCGAAACTTTACAATATTCCCGTACCATTGATGGCGCGCTAACATTAGCCAGCGGTGCTAAGCAATTAACCTGGAGCAAACCACGCTTGCCGGAGCTAAATGTGCCATATTCAAAGTGCCATGCAAATGAGCCTACTTAGGTAGATCTCTGGGCAAACAACCGGATTAGCATCTCATTATACCCTGATTTGCACGAGTTTGCCTAAGCGTTACTGCAGGGTCCCATAGAGCCACCTGTAGGTCAGTCTGGAAGTACAGGGCAGACAAGGTCAACCGCAGCTCCATCTGTAGGTCAGTCTGGCAGTGACGATGATAGCTACAGGCTACAGGTAAACAGTACAGCATAGCATAGCATAGCATATTGTACCCCAGGGGACAGGACAGCATAGGCACAGGTGGTGGTGGTGCTGCATGCAACTGTCACACTGTGGGGCATGCTACAGTGCACAGCAGGCACTACAGTAGCAAGGGAGACAGTAGTGTGAGGGACGTAGCACTGCCTATGGTGTGTAGGGCAAGTGATGCTGATTGCACTGTACACAGTGACAGGCCCAACCTGCAGGTGTTTACTGACAGTCGACATTACTGTTACACTGTTGTGTGACCCACAGATGCTGTACCTGTGGCATGTGATGCCCACAGTGACATGTACATATCTGGCTTTGTGTGTTGTGGCAGTTGTACAGCTGTGTGGTATGTGGCTGGGGGCATATAGTATCCGAAAGGCACACTAGTGTTGGGGGTATTCTAATACTGGCCCATGTGCACTGCATGCTGAGTCCCAGCCTTGTGGCCACACCTGGTCTGGCACAGCCTGGCCACCCACACACTCCCTCAACATCCTCCATGCCCACAGTGCTGCATGTGTGTGCTGGCATCTGTTTTGTCCACAGATATGTGTGGTCAGCAGGTGTGTGCTGTATGGCTACACTGCCATGCTGTCCACTGGCGGCAGGGTCACCACTTACTGCCTGGCATGGCTGGGACTGGTGGCAGATGATGGCATCATTGTGATGCCATTGGTTAGCAACAAGCTTCCACTATGTTTGGCTTTATCTATGTGTTATATTTATGTGTAGGGGTCGCGCAAGACCCGCCTAAACCCAGCAAATCCCTTACAGCCATTTATGTGGCGCCAATGCTGATTGCCAGGATTAAGACCAGCTTTTTCTGGGCGTAATCTACCACGCTAACTGTCGCTGGGTCGTACTTAAAACTTAGCGCCAGCGCTAGCTACTGAATATAGTACTGCGCTTTGTATTCATGTCAGTTTGCCCCTTGCATACATTATACTTTTGCCTGGCGCTAATGCAGTTTGCCGGCGTATTTGGCCTTTGAATATATAGACCAGCGCTAATCCCGCGCTAAACCTGCATAAATGATTTTTGCCCAGCGCAAAGTTTGAATATCTGGCCCATAGTCTCTTTGCAAGGTCTAAGAATCTGCCAAATTTAAAGGAGAAGTCCACCCAAAACTTGAAAAAATATATGTTGTGTAAAGTGTTTTAATTTGTATGTGAAGTTCTAGTGTTTCCTTCCCTCTGACTGCTATTAGAGTTTTTCCTAAATTAGCCTGCTAGTTTTATGCTAGTTCTACTACCCCTGGGGATTTTCACCCCTGATAGTTTAATTGTATTCCTTGTCCCCACAGTGAATCTTGTCTCATGTGACAGTGATGTAGCAGAGACCCAACATTCAGCACACACATGCCAAACAAACTAAATATATTGGAAGCTTTACAAGCTGCACAAAAATTACCAGCAACAAAGTTCTTCAGGACAGTAAGATGTTTGCGATGAGGGTAGTCACTAAGCTGAAGTCTATAGATTTTAAAATATAGCCATCTCTACTGTTGTGAACTGATTGTAAAGCAATGCTTTCTGCTGGATTTATGGTCTCTGCCGCATCACTGTCACATGAAACAAGGTGCATTGTAGGACAAAGGACTACAATTAAGCTGTATCCATATGGAGATCTCCAGGGATCGTGAAACTACCCTAAAAACTAACAGGCTAATTTAGAAAAACTCTTAAGAGCAGACAGAGGGAAGGGCATAATAACTTAATATACAAATCAAAACACTCTGTACAATATATGTTTTTGCAAGTTTTGGGTGACTGCTCCTTTATGGTATTGCATTCATTAGTTTTAAAGTTTCAGGGGTTTCTAAATTTGCAGTTTACATTCATGCAAAATTTAATTTTCAATGTTATGAAAGTTCGACTACTTATAATTCAGTCCCATTTATAGCTGCAAATATGATTTATTTCAGAAATGACCATGTGGTATAATAGTTTAAATTTTTAAATTCTGGTTAAATTTGGATATGTTATTTTAACTTTAGAGAAATAACTGAAATTTAAATTTTGACAACATGTTTAGCAGGCTATAACTAAGTCCCATTTGCAGCTAGAAGTCTGAAACTATGTACATATACAAATGTAGTGATAACCAGTATACCTGTAAAATGTTAATTTCAATGAATACTGTCAAAATTATACTAAAATGGCAGAAATCAAAATTTTGGCAAAATGTTTGGCTGCTTATAACTCAGCCCCATTAAAACTGAGACTTAAAACATGGTGCATATACCCATGATGTGTGTTTCTCAAACACCTGAAACTGTGAAGAAATCTGAATATAAAATGTTAAAATTAGATCAAAATAACTAAAAATTAAATTTTGATTAAATGTTTATACCATACATAACTCTCCCCCTAAACATATGATTCAACAGTTTAATACACTTATGTATGCCATTTGGATCTGTCAGGTTTCCAAATGTGGTGTAATTTGGACATGTACTATCAAATTTATTGCAAAATAACAGAAATATAAAAGTTGCCAAAATTCTGTGGAATTTTCACTCAAGTTCCATGAAATTCCATAGAATCAGAATGGTCATTCCATGAGTATTCAGTGACAGAATGTTATATTATGCACAGCTCTAGTCAATGGGAATGCCATCCAGTGCTGCAGTCTTGCAAGACGCTAATGTTTTAATTGTGCTGCTAATTTATAATGGTAAAATTTGTGTTTCTAATGTTAAATTTATTTGAATAGGTGATAGCACTGGAATTTCTAGATCCTTAAGAAATTGATTAATACCATCTGGAGCAGACCATCTTTTTGAGGTGTACAACCGTGGCATAATATTTGTAGAACACCTGATTAATCAATTCAGGTGATTTAACTTTTGTTACCTTCATTATTAAAAACGAAGTGATAATCTGTCACCTTGTTCTTATTTGATTTGAAATACCATCAGTTTGTCCAGTTTATCACTTTAACAGTTGGTATTCTGTGTTTTTTATTAATGATAGTGTTTTATTTTTACTTACATGACATTCCTCCATATTGAAACTGTTGGATTCAACATGTAGGATGATTCCCAGTCTTTTATATTTGTATCTATGCTATTCAGTTCCAAATTTACTTGTATATTTATTGATGGTATATGGAATGGCAATACAATATAAAATGCCTTAAAACAATCCATTTTAATAATTCTGATATTTGCAATGCAAATGTTAATTTAAAAAAATAAAATTTCTCGATTTAGAAATTGATTTAGTAATTTAATGAATTCTGTTTCAGATATAGTAGTTGGAATGAGATGCCAAATGTTTGGAGCTTAATGTTTAATCTACTTTTAAACATTATAGAGGTGTGGTCTGAGATAATTATATTATGAGTTTATATAATTTTGAACAATAAACCAGTTGATAGTAGGAAAAAATCAGTGCTAGAATATGATTGATGTGCAGGTGAAAAGAATGAGCATTTAATTGTGGTAGTGTTGGTATACCCCCATGGGCTTACTAATTGTAGATATTTCATAGAGTTTTTAATTGTGGTTATTGCTAAGGTAATTTTACATGACATTATGCTTGATCTGTCCAAAATGTTATTCAGTGTAAGATTAAAATCTCCACCTTTGATATATGGAAATGGAAATGTAACCAAGTTCAGGAAAAAAATCTGTGAAAAAAGAGGAATAGTTTTCATTAGGACCATATATGTTTGTCACTGTCAATATATGGCCTGGTGTTGTTATTTCTTGTATTACAAATCCACCCTTATTATCTGACAGTGATTTGCCTAATTTTAGAATTCCATTCTTTTTTATAAATGAGTCTGGCCTTAATTTAAACTCAGACAGTCAGCCATTAACATCCATGGCAGTAAACTGTTTGAAGCAGAATTTAGGTGGGTTTAGTGCAGGGTAAAGCCGCAGATGGAATATGGTGTCCTAGGGTCTGATATATATGCTGAGAGATCACTAAAGGTTTTGTTAGCAATGTAACATCTCCATTAATAGTAGAACCCTCCACTGATGAGACTGTTAGGCAGAGATTTTTTAGAGTTCCCAAGGAGCACATTGATGATGTTCCGAGTTTTTTGAGTCTCTAAACAATTTTTTGTTACGTTTTATAATATTCAGCCTTGGCTTCCTGATTTATATTTTTACAGCTACACAACTCTGTGTTTTTGGAGCACTTTTGGAGGCCTAGTTCCTTGTAAAGGTTCAGGCTCTGTCTCAGCTTAGGTCATAGGTTTAATAGGAGGTGTACCATGCCTGTGAGCTTTCTTTCATAATGATTGGCTTATGGGGTCTGTAATATTACAGACTCAGTTGAACTGTAGGATGAAGTATTGAAGGGCTACATTAACATCATGAGTTTGCGTTAGGAATACCCAAGCAATTTGTTGCAGGAGGGCTTGACAGTAAGGAAGCTTTTGAATATGGAACACATGGGCAGTCATAGCGGTGGGTTCATTTTACAGACCTTGGCTGACCATCTGCAAGTAATGAGAGTGGTTGCTAAGAAGTCCAACATTGCAGTGCTGGAAATTACTTTGTCAATATGGCTGACCAGGATGCAATCAGAAGCATAGCCATACCAGTTTTATAATTTTCTTGTGTGGGTTTAGGAATGACTTGTGTAAGGTAGACATTTGCCAGTATGTCCCTGTAGTCCTTGCTTTTACTAGCAAATCAGTTGCAGACAAAATCATCAGCCACAATTTTCTCATGTTGTGGGTCCGGTCTGAAGCCACCAGCCCCTCACAGAAGCCCAGGTGGTCTGAGTGCCACAGCCGTGGTTCTCTGATGAACTCGACCCACCAGACTTCCATCTGGATCTGAAGCCACCAGCCTCTCACAGACGCTGAGGTGGTCTGAGTGCCACAGCCGTTGTTCTCTGATGAACCCAACCCACCAGACTGCCATCCGCGGTCCAGGTCTGAAACCACCAGCCCCTCATAGAAGCCCAGGTGGTCCAAATGCCTTAGCCGTGGTTCTCTGAACCCGACCTACCAGACTGCCATCTGTGGTCCAGGTCTGAAGCCACCAGCCCCTCACAGAAGCCCAGATACAGACTCTCCTCGGGGATTGATTACCTCCAGGAAGGGAGCTATCTCCAGGAAAGGAGCACTAGGATCTTGATTTTCTGTTTTGCATGAGGACAGTTGTTTCTGGTTTAAGCCTGGCATTTACTCCTGCTGTGACCCATTGGCTACTGCAGTTAGCCGCGAGGAGCACTCGATTGGCTCCGTGTTAGCGATGAACTGCTCTGCACTATTAATGCTTGAATTATATTTTACTGGATTTTGATTTCTGTTAATACTGTCTTGCTAGTATTTTAGAGTTCAAGTTTTGCTGATTTTAATCTAAGTGCCTGTAGAGTGTACCCTCTTAAGACCCAGCAGCAATTTCAGCTCAGATCTTAAACTTAAGCCCTATTGTTTACCTTTTATTTGGTATTGTGTTTTAATTAGCCCTGCTCTTGCTCTCTCAGACCTTTTGGCATGTTGTGTAACATTTTGGTCTGCAACCCACCCCTATTTAAGCCATTTTGCATTTCTTTTAGCTGCATGACAGCCCCACCCCTGCCTCTCTTATTTAATTTCCCCGTCCTTCACTTTTTGGGTGGTCAGAGTGCCACAGCTGTGGTTCTCTGATGAACCCAACCCATCAGACTGCCATCTGTGGTCCGGGTCTGAAGCTACCAGTCCCTCACAGAAGCCCAGGTACGGACTCTTCCTCGGGACTGATTACCTCTAGGAAGGAGTTATCTCCAGGAAGGAGCCCTAGGAGCTTGATTTTTGGCCCACCCGGCACTGTTGAAATACACTTCAAACCCTGCCCCAGCTTACTAGCTCACTCCTACAGGCTACTGCCAGCCAGGTCCTCAAGCTTAAAGTGACAGCAACACTGTTTCCTGCCAAGCACGTTCCCTATCCAGTGTGACTCCTCCTTCTAACTCTCTCTCATCTCGCCACACTCTTTCTCTGCTTCTCTAATTCAAAGTGACAGCTACCCTATCACCTGCCAAGTGCACTCCTATCTAGTATTGCTCCCCTGTCTTGATCTCTCCACCCCTTTCTCACTGCCTGTCTGCACTTCAAACTCAGTGTCCAGTTTCTCTATTTCCTCACAAGCATATTCTCCCAGCTAGGATTCCTCCTCCTCTAGCTCTGTTCTCTCCTCCTTTTCTCCCCAACTAGTGTCAAGCAGGTGCCTAATTTCTAAAATACCATTAATATATCTGCATAATGTGTCAGTCACATTTAACACATTCATAATGGCGGTAATAAGCCTTGCCCCTCACTTTGACTACCCCATCTCACAGAATAGCCTCCACACATATTCAAACACAACTCATTGTGAATCCCTATTCTATTGGCATAGCCCAAAACCACATCTGCCTCTGCTTGTCCATCCAACAGGAGTGTGCTAACATCATATGGCCTGGCACCTGTAATCTCACCAGGCACCTTCCCCCACTACCACTGATACTCTGCTTTATACCCTATGGAACAAATAGCAAGAATAAACAATACAAAATCTATAACCATACACAAGCAATAAAGTATCTGAACTGGCAGGCTATAAAACTGTCTTGGCTACTATTGCTGCTCTTGGGTAATATCACCCAAACCCTGGCTCAGTGCAGCATACTCCAGCTCAACATAAAACCATATGGGTTTAACAGTTGCCTCTGTGACCATATGCAGCCTCTTGTCAAAGTTCAACTCACTGCAAGTGTGGGTAACCCAGCATCAACCTGGCGTTCTCTCAGTAGTCAAGACATGGCTCACACCAAGGGTAGCTGACACAGTCATCCAGATTCAAGGTACACATCCTTCAGACTCGACAGGGTAAGCAAAGCGTGGAGGTGGATGTGTAATTTACATAAAAGACCACATCCAGGGGTAATGCTTCCTCAATCAAAACCAGCAGCAACACCCAAATACTGGCACTAAAAATACTCCCTAGGCACACAAGGGTAAAGCCTAACAGTACTGTTAGTATATATCCTCCTAAGGATCAATCTTGCAGATTCAAGGTGGTCCTTGACTACCCACTGATCTCTACTACAATACTGAGCTTCTCATAGTGGGAGATTTCAACATTAACTGGAACTCCCCGGATGTGCTCAGTACAGAGATGCTCTACCCCTATTAACATGCCCCAGTTAGTTGACTACCCTGCTCGATAAAATTATTGAGCAGGGACTAGTGCATTAATTGACTGGCTAATCACCAACCAACCAGAGAGAATTTCCTGCACTGGGGTCCTGTCAGATTCTATCAGTGACTACTCTCCCATACTCTGTACCTGGTCCGACAAATCCCCCAAGATTCCTGCCAAGATAGTCTCAACAAGGGTATTAAGAGAGGGAAACTGGGTGCACTAAAGGCTCACCTAGAATGCTAAGACTGAATGCTATCCACACTGCTACAGATGTAGACATAGCTCTTGAGAGGTTTATTAAAAATACAATGAGTTCTGTGATATATTTGCCCCTTACTCAAAGCATAAAGTCAGCGTGCATCTAAATCATGGATCTCACCACAACTTCTTGAGCAGATGAGGGTCAAAGACAATCTCTGGGACATAGCAAAATCACACAAGCACAGGTAGACTTACAGGCCTATAAAACAGCCCATAACAAGTATACCTGGGCCATAAGAATAGCCAAATGTCAGCATTTCAAAAGTGAGCTGGCTAACACCTGGATTGATAGTCAGAAATTTTGGGAAAACATTAAGACCCTTAATGGCAAACCAAATAAATCTCCCCAACTGTGCTAAATGTTGATGGTGCCCAACACAAGACCCGTATCATCACCAACATATTCAATAAGGTCTTCACCAACCTCAGCAATGTGCTGCTCGTGACTTCTTCAAACCCCTAGCATCAATAACTCAGAAAGAAGGATTACTCCCCTTGACAAGCCCCCATCTACCTCAAAATTGTCACACTAGCTGAGGCCAAAAATACCTCTCCCAAGTTCTCGGTGAGGCGAGAGCAAGTAGTGACTCACTTGACCTTAAACTTGTCGCACTAACCTTAGCGCAGTTACTCCCACCTCTAATAAGCATCCTAAACTTATCACTTATATCTGGTAAATTCCTCAACTATGGAAGGCCACCATGGTAACAGCAGTAGTCAAAAGTGGAGATAGAACTAGCCCCACTAATTATAAACCTATCTCAATCCTACCCCACTGTCCAAAGCATTAGAATGCATAATGTATGACAAGTTATCCAGTACCTTGACAAATACCAGCTGCAATGCCTTGAATAACACGATTTAGAAAGCAACACAGTACCACTATCACCCCTAGTTGATTTACAGGGTACATACTGTACACAATGCAATAGATTAGGGGCTCTTGGGTAGGGCAACCTACATTGACCTCACCAAGGCCTTTGTCACTGATTAACCATGCCCTACTATTAACCCAACATTTACATTGGCCTATCCACTTAGTCCGTAACTTGTGTAAAAGCTACCTCTCAGAGAGAGTTCAAAGAGTGAAAATCATAGATGGTTTCTCAGAGAGCTGCAATGTAGTAACTAGGGTCCCCAAGGCTCCATCCTGGGTCCTCTGCTCTTCAGTCTGTTTCTGAATCAACTACCACTTTCAGTTAATGACAAAATCTTACTGTATGCAGATGATGCAGTACTATACTCAAACCACACCAATCCACGTAGCATTAGAAAATCGAGATGCAATCAATTTCTCTAATTGAAGTGTGGTTTCTAAAATCAAAATTGCTGCTTAACTATAAAAAAAAAAACCATGCTTTCACCTCCTCTCATAGCAGAAATAGGACCCATCGCCTGAGATGTAATAAACTGCAATAATGAACCACCTGAAATGGTGCAAACCTTCAAGTACCTAGGGGTTACCTTAGGCGCTGTCTCACTTTTACCCAACATATCGATATCATTGTCAAAGCAGCTAATACCAAACTAGGGCTCTCCACAGGAATAATCAATTGCCTCACCAATGAAAGTGCTAAATCTAGCGGTGACTAGTTCAGTTCTGTCTCACAATAGACTATGGACTGGTGTGTATACAGTGCTGCAACTGACAGCCCTCAAGCATATAAAAATGATGCTCAAAAGGCATGCAGACTTGTGTCAGGAGCTCATCACCTCTCCCACACCTGTCAGCTTGTACTGCAATCTCCAGTTGGCTAAACCTAGATAGCAGGATCAAGTACCCAGGTTTGCCTACATGCCGTAAAATCCACAATGGTCTTAACCCCCTGGATGTTCAGAAACTACTCAGTAAGTCTAACAATGGTAGATACTAGGTATTAACAGCTAATCCTTTTAGTCCCCATCAGATGGACCTCCAAGACCAATGATCCTATGAATACCATCACGCTCCACTGGTTAAATACATTGACCAATGAAATCCTGACTGCAAGCAAACTAGGTCTGTTCAAAACCAAGCTTTGTGCCCTGCTTAATCAACCATTGACTCCTAGCTGTTGTGCATAATATATAATTCCTCAACCAGTATTTGCAGTACTTTGTTTGATATAATACAACTACCAATTCTGTGCCAGTGAACATAATATATGCCTCCATCTCTTTCCAAAGCCCACTGCCCATGTTTTCCCACAACCCCTTAATTTTTCTACACCTCCCTTCCTCCCCTCATTGGTCCTCCTCTCCCCATGAGTCCACATAGCCAGATACTATGCAGTGATGGCCTACCCCTCTGTAAATCCACACATACCCCTCTCCTCAACCCATGTTTTCTCTGTTGGTGCCTCCCATCGCCCTCTGATCGCACTCTCCTCACCTCCCATTCTTCCCTTTCTAGGTCCCGTCCTTCTCAACAGGCACTGATTATAGCCCACCATTCAATAAAAGTAAAACTGCTGTCTTCCCCACCTGCAGCACTTATAACAGAACTGTCTCAACACATTCACATCTTTTACTCCTGTAGTCTGTAACTAGCTAAGATCTTACGTTGTATCATCTGATTGCCTCCTTGTATATTATTACTGCTAATATGTATTATTTTTGTCTCTGTATCCTGTAATTCACTGTACTGATGAGGAACCTTTGTAAATAAGTTCTTAGCTCAAAGGTAAATGTAATCCGATTCTTTCTAATAAAAAATTTAGAAATAAAACAGCATTTGTAAAGCAAAATCTTTTGGGACATTTTATGAGGGATGTAGGTTACAAGGAGGTTGATGTTTTCTCCCTTAAATTCAAGCTTCTTATTAGGAACAAAGAGTTCACAATCAGAGGCTCAAAGCTATGGGAGTCTGTTAGCCCCTAAAGTAGGACTTAACATACACCTGGTAATCCCTACCCTTCCTTAAAGCCCTGTTCTCTCATAACAGGGTGTATGAGTCGATTTCAATTCTCTGTCTGGAATCTGATGGTAAGCCACCAATTTCCTGCCATCCACAACACCATATTAGGAGTCAGTGACCCATGTTATAAATTCATCAGGCTTGGGCATTGTGGGCCCGACCAGACAGTTCTGGATGTTGGCTACTCTGCGAGATGCAATGTGCATAGCTATAGATGAATACTCATAGTTAGAAGAGTGTGAGTAGTGTGTGTGTGTGTGTGTGTGTTTGTGTGTGGCACAGGTGGGTGGATGTATGTTTGTACGTGAGGGAGCCCTTGTGCATTAATGTACTGTATGCAGCATTTAAGAAAGCCATTACTGGTTAGTGTGCATGTGTTGTGCCACGTCTTGCTGGTTGTGCCTCACTCACCTTTCTGTAAAACCATTGTTTGGCATATGAATCATTTCCTGTGTCTTTGAAGTTAGTTCAGAGAGACTTCAGTTCTGCAGACTGCTGTGACACTGACTCAGAATTGCACTCACTGTTTCTGCATTACAGGCATACCACCTACGTCAATGAACTCAGTACCATGGGTGTCTGCCAGCCAGCCTGGCTTTGTGATAATCTGCACAATGCAAATCTATCAAACCCTAACCTTCTCCAGATACTGGAGCTGTTGTTCATGTAACAGTTCTCTGCCTTTACAAATTCAAAGTACTATATATTGTAATATTCCCAGATAGCTCATTAATGGGGATCCACTGTATCATGCATAAAGCAAAGCCTCAAATACAGTACAGAAGAACATAGTCATAAAATGACATAATAGAGGTATATTGGCCTGTAATATCAATTTGTGAATACCCTGAAAAATGAGGTCATGAGTACTGAGAACCAAATCCCAAGTATTTTACACAGTTAGTGATACCTGTATTCAAGAATTGTAAAACAAACAAAAACTAAAAGCTAAAACAATTAAAAAAAAAAACTGTTTATCACAGGTGACCAAGGCTGGTCCCTGTCCCCATCCCACCTAATGATTTCCATCCTACACTACCTTCCCCATGTTTACAGAGTGACTAAAATCAAAAAGCGAATGAAAGAACAGAAATTGCTAGCTCCAGGCTTTGTGTTAGGAACCAGCACATCTTTCCAAGTGGCGTGCCATAGCCTGGCTTGCACCAATTCCTGAATATCAATAGTTTACAAGTTGTTCTCCACCTGCGTGACCTCAATCCATGATTTGGGGGGGGCATATGTGGTGACTAGCCCAGTTATGACCCTCCTAGCCCAAAGCACACATTTGAGTGCTCTCAGTGTCAGATACTGTACTGGCCCAGAAGGGCACAAGGTGCATACAAGAGGCAGGGTGGGAGAAGCATCAGTGACATCATTCTACCCCACCTCGCCCAGTCATGTGGCTCTTGGTCTTCCAGTCAGGTAATTGACTGATAGAGCCAGCACTGTAATGCACTCCAAGATAGGTAGGGCTCAGACTGGGCTAGCCTGACAGAATGCATAATGTGCCCCAAAAATTTATGGATTAGGACAGGAGGGCAAACTTTAAGATATTAATATTTGGGGATGAATATCAGGCTAGGAAGGGGTCCCTTGAAAGATATATCAGCTCTTGGCATAGTGCCATTGCCAGAAATTTCTTCCTTTTTTTTAAATTAGGCTACGAAAATGGGAAGGAGGTAGAGGGTGGAAAATCACTGGGGTGTGAGAGAGACGGAGTGGCCCAGGAACTAGTATTGGCCACCTGGTTAGGGCTATAAGTTTTTTATATCACTCATTTTTCCCTAAATACCAAATATTGAATAGTCAAATATTGGGTGACCTGGATATAATTACTCATCGAGTATTTGAAAAAAGGTATTTGCACACCTCTGTGATTATAACAAGGATCAGTTCTCATTTCCCCAATGCACAGCACTAGTTGCTTATCTGGTAGGCTGTTATTACGACATCATGATTAAGGAGTACAGTCATGCAGTCCTGCAGGTGCCACTCCTGTAAACATGCACTCTCTTACCTCCTCTTTATCATTGTCTTTTGGTGTCTGATTTTTTCATTTACTGTTAATCTTCCAGGCCCATCCTCTACTTATTATCAGTCCTTTCCCCAGTTTGCTTCTAAGGTAATAACTTCTACTTGTGCTGGCTCCATTCCTGATGGGCTGCTTTTATTTATTGATTGACTGATTGATTGTTCGTTTATTGATTTACTAATTTGTTTATTTATTTATTTGAAATTACACCAACTAGATAACCCTTGAGATACAGAATCTTGTTTTCATGGGGGTCCCAGGTAGGATAGCAGCAGTCAACAGGTTATCATAGTCCAGCATGAATGGTTACATGCAGACTAAAATATACAAAGCAAAAACAATCTGTAATGGTAGATGCATTCAAACAATAATCAAAGCAAGCTAACAAAGTGGTTCACAGCAATAAAGAGCATGAGCATTGCTATCAACATGATCATGGTCGGGGAGGCGAGGGATGCATGAAGTGGGGCAAGTAAGACCAGTGACATGAACGAGCAGCTGATGGCATCATCACTGGCTGCAGCCATGACTTTTCTACCTATATGAGATACACCCACCTCCTGACATCCATTCTTCTCTCACATGAATTGACCACCCATGAGGGGACAGCAGCAGACACCTGATCCCTACCTTAAGAGGCGCCACTGAATTGTGAGCACAGCAACCATACTCAAGGAGTCTGAGGTACCTATGACTTCACTGGTTCAGGGCGAGGTCAGGAATATGGTACAAACCCCTGTCCCACATGACAGCACAGTGTGCTACAAAACTACTGCCACTTGTGCAGGCCTTTTGCAGAACCATAACTTTGTCTTTCATTGCCTGTATTTCTCTCTGTTCTGATTACTTCTACATTCCTTGGCTTAGGAGGTTTTATTTTTCATGTCTTTTGTCCTTGCTTAATCTCTTCTCCTTTAGGACTGGTCCATGTAACAAACCAGTTCCTATTGTGATCGTAGTCAAGAAGTGTGTGACAACTCCCCATGCAATACACTGGGGCCAGGACATGAGCTGCAAAGCAGTAGATGAACTCCACTTCCTTTTTGTGTTGTTTGCATGCTAGCAAGAAACACTTTACTTCAGTGGGGCCAGTTAACGAGATACCTTTATTCTCTAAGAAACTCACAATCAGTTGTGTTCTGTAAACACATTAGTCTGCAGCTGTTATCTCCCACTGCCTACCCCTCATTCATTCTCTCTCTCTCTCTCTCTCTCTCTCTCTCACTCACACACACACACACATAGAGGGACAGCTGCATTCTTTACCAGAGGTACAGCAGCTCCCAAATCTCTACAATACTTAAAGTAAGAATGGATACTGCACCAACAGCATCTAACTATGTAGAAGGTAGCCCCAGTTTTTTTGGCCAAAGTAGATTGCCCTTTTAATCCTTTTCACCAGAATTATATAGAAGTAATTTGAAAAAGAGCCATGTATGTGTCTTTCAGTCTGAAAGAACTCAGGTGTGAAGAGGTTAATCTTCCCATGCTGATTCAAAGAAGCAGGGCAGATAAGATGTATACCAGCTGTATGTTGTAGAGATAGCAGGGGTCAGGACTGTAACAGTGGGGATCAGCTCTGAGCGACAGAGCCAAGATTTACAATTCTCATTTAATTACCAAGTGGTCCAGCACTCCACTTACGGGTTTCTCACATGCAGGAAGTGTGGACAGTTGATCAGCTGAACCAATCAGTACAGATCTTTATGGCTTCAGGAATGCCTTTTTTAATTCCCACCAGTGACTTGACAGAAAAGTTATACTCAAAGATAGCTCTATATGCAGTCAACTGGTGGAAAAGTTAACAGGAGTCTGGTTCTTTTACTATTACCTCTGCAGTGGAAACTGAAAATTGTCCTCTACAAATTGGGAAAAGTCCTGTGAGGCATTGATCAGTACAGGTACTGCCCTACTGGAATTGTGAAAATGTAAATTTGTTGTAGTATGCAATGCTTTTAAGTAATTGTTTCTGAGAAACATAGACAGAAGAGTTAATCCCTGGTAAGACTACATCTGACACAATCACATATTGGCTACATATTGAGATTTTAGGCGTCAAAATAAATCACATAAGGGCTTATATAACCTTATTATTATTATATTAGGAGGGACCTCCTTACCAAATGAAGTGTCTTCAATGGTGTTTTTGTGCACATAAACTGGAAACTTGAACTTGAAACTTATATTAAGAGTACAGGTGATCCTGTATATGTAGTAACTTGACTTCCCTACCTTACAGTATTGATGCTGTGTAAGGCAGTCATCAAAATATTTTAATAAAATCATTTAACAATAAAATCATTTAACAATCCTCATTTTATGGCCTTCAGTGGCAGATAGGGTTTTTCAACTTTGGTGCATATCTCAGGCATTTTGGGAATTTTGAAACCAAATTTTCAACCACGGGGTTATTGGGACCCCTCCTCATGAATTCAGCCACTGTCATGGCATTATTCGGCCCTGAAAGGTGATTTACGTGGTCCCTGCGTGGAATGCTTTTTGGGCCCAATTCTAAACAACAGTGCCACTGTTCATGAGGTAGGCTCTCAAAAAGCCTATGTTGCAAAGTTGTGTGAAAGAAAATCCAAAAATAACTTTTACTTAGCATGTGTTGCGCAGTTTCCACGCGACACCGTAACTTCGCGAATCTGTAAAATTTTCACTCAAGATTTTCAACATTGGCATTTTCTACATGTCCTTATGAACAGTACAGCTGTCATTTTCACATCCTGGCGAAATGTGTTTTCGCACTTCTGACGTAGAATAGCACAGCTCGCTGGGAAATCAGTATTTGGGACAGATTAGAAAATCACAGTGACACTGTTCATGACCAATGTTGAAAATTTGGTGATGAAAGTCCATTAAATTACTGTGCTATGAGCGTGCATTACGCATTTTCACATCATGCTCGTGACTTCACAAATTAGTAATATTTTACTCCAGATGTTCCACATTGCCATTTACCACACCTCTTTTGAACAGTACAGCTGTCATTTTTCATTCTTGCCTGAAATGTATTTTCACCATGTAGCGCTATGTAGCGGTCGGTGTGCAAAATCAATGTTCACGACAGATTAGGAAAATCACAGTGACACTGTTCATGAGCAGAGGTCTTAAACTGGCTATGTTGAAAATTTGGTGACAAAAAGTTCATAAAATCACTGTGTTATGGCGTGCATTGCACAATTTCCGCACCCTCGTAAGTTCACAATTTGTAATATTTTCAGTCCAGATTTTCAACATTGTCATTTTCCACAATACTTATGAACAGTACAGCTCTCATTTTCACACCTGGCCTAAATGAGTTTTCATACTTCAGTGCAGAATTGCATGGTCACTGTAGGAAATCAGTGTTCGGACAAATTAAGAAAATCACAGTGACACTGTTCATGAGCGAGGTCCCAAAATGCCTGTGTTGAAAATTTCAGTAAAAATCCCAAACTAATTACATTATGGGTGTGTGTTGCACAGTTTCTATGCACGCCATGATTTCACCAGTTTTATTATATTTCCACTCCAGATTTTCAATATTGCCAGTTTTACACCTCCTCATGAACAGTACAGCTGTCATTTTCACATCCTGTTCGAGATGTGTTTTGCACCTGTGGCGCCAAATGGTGCAGTCGCTGTGCAAAATCACCTTCGACTAACGACTTGATAGTGTCACTGTTCATGAGGTGGGGTCTAAAAAGCCCATGTTGACAACTTTGACTAAAAATACCAAGAAACGCCCAGGGTGTTAGGGTTTTTGGACCATAACACCTTCCCTGTAGGGGTTGATAGGTGTCAGGGGTGTGACGGGATTGTCAACAGTAATGCTAATGCCATTCCACCCCAACCCCACCCTGCAGCCAGTTACAGGCATCAAGGTGCACCTTGGACCCTTGGCCCCAGAGTTCACCCCATTCCTATACTACACCCATTTCAGCATATTTCCTTATGGAAATGAGGTGAGTGTAAAAGCCCAAACACCCCAAAGCACACCTCGACACTTGTAAATGTCTGCAAGGTAAGGTGAGGTGAAATGTTGCGACTGTTATGGGCGATGACCCAAGGCACACCCCAATGCCTGTCCATCTCTGCAGGGTGGGAGTAGAGTTGGCAACAGTTCTGTACTTCACTGCTATTCCTATACTGCATCTGTCTAACTCTGCACTTTGACTGCTAATGCCAGCAAGCAACATTCAGCATTGCCAAATGCTTGATGTTTACTGTTGTCAGTATTATACTGCAATGATACAATTAGATGGGCCAGAAACTGTGCTTGAGGGTTCTGTGAGTGGAGCAGAAAACCAAGTGAGAATGTTCCGTGAAGGTGTTGTGAACGTGCTCTTGAGGTACTGAAGAGAGAAAGCAGAGACATCACCAACCCGGATAATACATGGTGAGATTCCATGACAGATGGGACTGATGCAAGAATGAGTGCTGCCAAGGGCTGCAGCATGTGAGGTAGAGCATCACCAGCCCAGATAATACATGGGAGATTCCGTGACAGATGGGACTGATGCAAGAATGAGTGCTGCCAAGGGCTGCAGCATGTGAGGTAGAGCATCACCAGCCCGGATAATACATGGGGAGATTCCATGACAGATGGGACTGATGAAGAATGAGTGCTGCCAAGGGCTGCAGCATGTGAGTAGAGCATCACCAGCCCGGATAATACATGGGAGATTCCGTGACAGATGGGACTGATGCAAGAATGAGTGCTGCAAGGGCTGCAGCATGTGAGGTAGAACATCACCAGCCCAGATAATACATGAGGAGATTCCGTGACAGATGGGACTGATGCAAGAATGAGTGCTGCCAAGGGCTGCAGCATGTGAGGTAGAGCATCACCAGCCCGGATAATACATGGGGAGATTCCGTGACAGATGGGACTGATGCAAGAATGAGTGCTGCCAAGGGCTGCAGCATGTGAGGATAGAGCATCACCAGCCCGGATAATACAAGGGGAGATTCCGTGACAGATGGGACTGATGCAAGAATGAGTGCTGCCAAGGGCTGCAGCATGTGAGTAGAACATCACCAGCCGAGATAATACATGGGAGATTCCATGACAGATGGGACTGATGCAAGAATGAGTGCTGCCAAGGGCTGCAGCATGTGAGGTAGAGCATCACCAGTCCAGATAATACATGGGGAGATTCCGTGACAGATGGGACTGATGTAAGAATGAGTGCTGCCAAGGGCTGCAGCATGTGAGGTAGAGCATCACCAGCCCAGATAATACATGGGGAGATTCCGTGACAGATGGGACTGATGCAAGAATGAGTGCTGCCAAGGGCTGCAGCATGTGAGGTAGAGCATCACCAGCCCAGATAATACATGGGGAGATTCCGTGACAGATGGGACTGATGTAAGAATGAGTGCTGCCAAGGGCTGCAGCATGTGAGGTAGAGCATCACCAGCCCAGATAATACATGGGAGATTCCGTGACAGATGGGACTGATGTAAGAATGAGTGCTGCCAAGGGCTGCAGCATGTGAGTAGAGCATCACCAGCCCAGATAATACATGGGAGATTCCGTGACAGATGGGACTGATGCAAGAATGAGTGCTGCCAAGGGCTGCAGCATGTGAGGTAGAGCATCACCAGCCCAGATAATACATGGGGAGATTCCGTGACAGATGGGACTGATGTAAGAATGAGTGCTGCCAAGGGCTGCAGCATGTGAGGTAGATCATCACCAGCCCATATAATACATGGGGAGATTCCGTGACAGATGGGACTGATGTAAGAATGAGTGCTGCAGCATGTGAGGTAGAGCATCACCAGCCCAGATAATACATGGGAGATTCCGTGACAGATGGGACTGATGTAAGAATGAGTACTGCCAAGGCTGCAGCATGTGAGGTAGAGCATCACCAGCCCAGATAATACATGGGAGATTCCGTGACAGATGGGACTGATGCAAGAATGAGTGCTGCAAGGGCTGCAGCATGTGAGGTAGAGCATCACCAGCCCGGATAATACATGGGGAGATTCCGTGACAGATGGGACTGATGTAAGAATGAGTGCTGCCAAGGGCTGCAGCATGTGAGGTAGAGCATCACCAGCCCAGATAATACATGGGGAGATTCCGTGACAGATGGGACTGATGCAAGAATGAGTGCTGCCAAGGGCTGCAGCATGTGAGGTAGAGCATCACCAGCCTGGATAATACATGGGGAGATTCCGTGACAGATGGGACTAATGTAAGAATGAGTGCTGCCAAGGGCTGCAGCATGTGAGGTAGAGCATCACCAGCCCAGATAATACATGGGAGATTCCGTGACAGATGGGACTGATGCAAGAATGAGTGCTGCCAAGGGCTGCAGCATGTGAGGTGAGCATCACAGCCCAGATAATACATGGGAGATTCCGTGACAGATGGGACTGATGCAAGAATGAGTGCTGCCAAGGGCTGCAGCATGTGAGGTAGAGCATCACCAGCCCAGATAATACATGGGAGATTCCGTGACAGATGGGACTGATGCAAGAATGAGTGCTGCCAAGGGCTGCAGCATGTGAGGTAGAGCATCACCAGCCCAGATAAATACATGGGGAGATTCCGTGACAGATGGGACTGATGCAAGAATGAGTGCTGCCAAGGGCTGCAGCATGTGAGGTAGAGGATCACCAGCCCAGATAATACATGGGGAGATTCCGTGACAGATGGGAGTGATGTAAGAATGAGTGCTGCCAAGGGCTGCAGCATGTGATGAAACATCACCAGCCCAGATAATACATGGGAGATTCCGTGACAGATGGGACTGATGTAAGAATGAGTGCTGCAGCATGTGTGGTAGAGCATCACCAGCCCAGATAATACATGGGGAGATTCCGTAACAGATGGGACTGATGTAAGAATGAGTGCTGCCAAGGGCTGCAGCATGTGAGGTAGAGCATCACCAGCCCAGATAATACATGGGAGATTCCGTGACAGATGGGACTGATGCAAGAATGAGTGCTGCCAAGGGCTGCAGCATGAGGTAGAGCATCACCAGCCGGATAATACATGGGAGATTCCGTGACAGATGGGACTGATGCAAGAATGAGTGCTGCCAAGGGCTGCAGCATGTGAGTAGAGCATCACCAGCCGGATAATACATGGGGAGATTCCGTGACAGATGGGACTGATGCAAGAATGAGTGCTGCCAAGGGCTGCAGCATGTGAGTAGAGCATCACCAGCCGGATAATACATGGGGAGATTCCGTGACAGATGGGACTGATGCAAGAATGAGTGCTGCCAAGGGCTGCAGCATGGTGAGAGCATCACCAGCCCGGATAATACATGGGGAGATTCCATGACAGATGGGACTGATGTAAGAATGAGTGCTGCCAAGGGCTGCAGCATGTGAGGTAGAGCATCACCAGTCCAGATAATACATGGGAGATTCCGTGACAGATGGGACTGATGTAAGAATGAGTGCTGCCAAGGGCTGCAGCATGTGAGTAGAGCATCACCAGCCCGGATAATACATGGGAGATTCCGTGACAGATGGGACTGATGCAAGAATGAGTGCTGCCAAGGGCTGCAGCATGTGAGGTAGAACATCACCAGCCCAGAAATACATGGGGAGATTCCGTGACAGATGGGACTGATGCAAGAATGAGTGCTGCCAAGGGCTGCAGCATGTGGTGAAGAGCATCCCAGCCCAGATAATACATGGGAGATTCCGTGACAGATGGGACTGATGTAAGAATGAGTGCTGCCAAGGGCTGCAGCATGTGAGGTAGAGCATCACCAGCCCAGATAATACATGGGAGATTCCGTGACAGATGGGACTGATGAAGAATGAGTGCTGCCAAGGGCTGCAGCATGTGAGGTAGAGCATCACCAGCCCAGATAATACATGGGGAGATTCGTGACAGATGGGACTGATGTAAGAATGAGTGCTGCCAAGGGCTGCAGCATGTGAGTGAGAGCATCACCAGCCCATATAATACATGGGGAGATTCCGTGACAGATGGGACTGATGTAAGAATGAGTGCTGCAGCATGTGAGGTAGAGCATCACCAGCCCAGATAATACAGGGGAGATTCCGTGACAGATGGGACTGATGTAAGAATAAGTGCTGCCAAGGGCTGCAGCATGTGGTAGAGCATCACCAGCCCAGATAATACAGGGGAGATTCCGTGACAGATGGGACTGATGAAGAATGAGTGCTGCCAAGGGCTGCAGCATGTGAGGTAGATCATCACCAGCCCATATAATACATGGGGAGATTCCGTGACAGATGGGACTGATGTAAGAATGAGTGCTGCAGCATGTGAGGTAGAGCATCACCAGCCCAGATAATACATGGGGAGATTCCGTGACAGATGGGACTGATGAAGAATGAGTGCTGCCAAGGGCTGCAGCATGTGAGGTAGAGCATCATCAGCCCGGATAATACATGGGGAGATTCCGTGACAGATGGGACTGATGCAAGAATGAGTGCTGCCAAGGGCTGCAGCATGTGAGTAAAGCATCACCAGCCCAGATAATACATGGGGAGATTCCGTGACAGATGGGACTGATGTAAGAATGAGTGCTGCCAAGGGCTGCAGCATGTGAGGTAGAGCATCACCAGCCGGATAATACAGGGGAGATTCCGTGACAGATGGGACTGATGCAAGAATGAGTGCTGCCAAGGGCTGCAGCATGTGAGGTAGAGCATCACCAGCCCGATAATACATGGGGAGATTCCGTGACAGATGGGACTGATGGAAGAATGAGTGCTGCCAAGGGCTGCAGCATGTGAGGTAGAGCATCACCAGCCGGATAATACATGGGAGATTCCGTGACAGATGGGACTGATGCAAGAATGAGTGCTGCCAAGGGCTGCAGCATGTGAGTAGAGCATCACCAGCCCGGATAATACATGGGGAGATTCCGTGACAGATGGGACTGATGCAAGAATGAGTGCTGCCAAGGGCTGCAGCATGTGAGGTAGAGCATCACCAGCCCAGATAATACATGGGGAGATTCCGTGACAGATGGGACTGATGTAAGAATGAGTGCTGCCAAGGGCTGCAGCATGTGAGGTAGAGCATCACCAGCCGAGATAATACATGGGAGATTCCGTGACAGATGGGACTGATGCAAGAATGAGTGCTGCAAGGGCTGCAGCATGTGAGTAGACATCACCAGCCCAGATAATACATGGGGAGATTCCGTGACAGATGGGAGTGATGTAAGAATGAGTGCTGCCAAGGGCTGCAGCATGTGAGTAGAGCATCACCAGCCCATATAATACATGGGAGATTCCGTGACAGATGGGACTGATGTAAGAATGAGTGCTGCAGCATGTGGGTAGAGCATCACCAGCCCAGATAATACATGGGGAGATTCCGTGACAGATGGGACTGATGAAGAATGAGTGCTGCCAAGGGCTGCAGCATGTGAGGAGACATCACCAGCCCAGATAATACATGGGAGATTCATGACAGATGGGACTGATGCAAGAATGAGTGCTGCAGCATGTGAGGTAGAGTAACACCAGCCCAGATAATACATGGGGAGATTCCTGGGACAGATGGGACTGATGAAGAACGAGTGCTGCCAAGAGCTGCAGCATGTGAGGTAGAGCAAGATGCCGAGGAGAAACTGAAAATGTGATGTCAAACCTTTCACTTTAGTCAAATAAAACCAAGCAGAGGACAGACACACCCCTACCATGAAGCTGGCAATGACCTCCCATTTGGGTACAGTACTTGTGAGCTGAGAACCTTTGCTTTGCAGTAAGTCCAAAGCCTTACTTGTAATGCACACAGTGGTGTGCAGCCTCCCTTGCAGCACTGGTGCCTGCTTAAAAAAAAATAGCTCTCCCTCCTCATCTAACTCCCACTTGAGTAGATAAATTATTTCCTAGTGTCCAGCAGGGCACCTGTTCCTATCCTGATCCCCATTTTCATATTTAAATTATTCACTTGTGTCCTGTGGTGACCCCCAAACTCCCCATATGAACCTTGTTGGTATTTCATAGTCTTTTTTCTTGGTTTCCAGTGATCCTCCTTCCAGCTGGTAGCCTCCTGCACCACCCCATGCCAACCTTCCTTCAATTACTTGGACCAACTGCCTTCATCCCTGTACCCTCTATACTTCCTGCACTTCTGATGCTTGATACCCTCAATTTATAGGTTCCAATTAAGTTCCATCGACAAATAAAGTTGCCGAACGACTTAACAGCGACAAATACTTTGCCAACAGCGATCACATCACTATGGCAAAGTGTTGATGGATCGCAAGAGTGCCAGAGGGAAGTTACTGCTCTTGCGGGCTTTGCCCACTGCACCCCATGCCGGGGGCTCTGCCCCAGAACTATAGATTCCTAACTCGGGGCTTGGCGAGTCAGGAGAGCAGCCAAACTTGGGAGTTGATGAATCTGTTCATTGCTTCAACATTCTGTTCGACACTGCAGGTGTTGAACGGTTTGTTCACTGTGGGGAATTTGTTGCAACAGCATCATTGTAACAACAGTATATGTCACCACATACAGTGCTACCCTACCCCATCTCCCCTGTGCCCCATCCCTATGAGCTAAAGGAAAAACATCCATTACCCTAAGTTGATGGCCTTGGTACACCCAGGCCTCATGCCATGGAGCCAGCCATGAAGTTTGGATCCTATGATGTTGGGGGCTCGAACTGCCTCCCCAGAGGTCTTCCATGGATTGAAATGTGGGGTACTCAAAGCACCTAGATAATTGCAGATAGTGCTGAGTGGTTGCTCGAGGCCAGATGGGGGTGATGTGTGCCTGGTCTAGGAGAGGAAACTAGATGGGAAACAATAGAAATGTCAAAGAACCTAGGAAATATAACAGTGAATAACAAAAAAGCTTCATGCTCACCTGTGTGCTTTGGACTTTCTGCTTTGCTTTCCTTATTCTCTTCTTCTGCCTCTTCATCTGTAGTTAACAGTAGGACTGAAACTGAATTCCCATCCACCATCAAGGACTGCTTCCTGAAACGCCACGTCAAGGGTACTAGGTTTGAGGTCACCTTGACTTGCTCGCAGGAGAATAGGGTTACCCAGTCTAAGCTACAAGAACAGAGGTGGCTACCAGATGAAAATATATCAAGCTCCAGGCTTATCACTTCAAGTCACAAAATGGAAAAGAAGTCCTGCTAAGGCAAAAACAGGGATGAAACCATGTTTGGTTGTCTGATTCACAAATTTATTACAACAAAAGCATATTAAAAGGCAGGTTGCACTCCCATACCATGCCAGCTCCAGTGTAAAAGTCAATGAACCAGTGGAGGCAGCGACCACAACAAGGTATCCTCCTTGGTCACGGGAAAACTAGTCAGACCTCAGCATAACAATAGATCTTCAAGAGACTCTCCTCCATTGGGCCACAACTTTGGAACTGTAAGCCATCAGCATCAGAACCACTGGATACTTTTACTAGATGGGGGCCATTCACAATGACATGAAACGAGTCGCCTGTGTAATCATGGGTGGCCCCATTGCTCATTAGTTCATCAGAGATAAGCCTGAAGGGCCTCTTATCATGTGGAACTAGAGAGACCAAACCAGTCCCGGGCACACAAGGAGAGGCACGAGACTTGAAACGGAACATTTATAATGCACTTATGAACACCTCCAAGCAAGGCAGTGGTTGAATCCTACTGGCTTATACCTCAGTAAGGGGAAGGAGGGTTGGTGCTGTGACCCAGTGTAGGAAATTCTCTCAAAGATCTACAGTTACAGTAATTAACTGTTCTAGCTTTATTAGGAATCACTCCTCTATTGGGCCACATCTTTAGAATGATTCCCAAGCAGTATACAAGGTACCAAGGAGGATGGTGAAGTTTGACATGCAGTCATGACAGTCTTGTAAGCCTGCAAAACCAAAACCACACATCAGTGATAGATGGTGTCTGATAGTAGTGTATAGAGAAGGCATACACAGTGCTCTCTGGGGCAGCAGTGCCTCTATCAGTTGCACGGATGGCCATATAATTTAGTAGGAGGCCACATACTGTACCAAGAAGTCCCATACTAATAACAAAATGTAATACAGATAGCCAGTCCTTTGGATATGATTGTTTAGATACAGGGTTGCCCTGTTTCTCAGTGGCTAACTAAACAAAGGGCTGAGAAGATTTTCTTCAGTCCTTAGTGCAATCAAAATAGAAACCAGTATTCTATGTACATCAGCTGCATGCAGCAATGCCTCCTTCTGGTTAGTATGCTCATGAATACACATGGTGGTATATGAACTGAGCCAATGTAGATGCAGACACTACACTAGGTAAAACAAGGATAGGACTGCAGACATCTTGTCCCTGTGGAACATCTCAGAAATAGGCTCTTGAATCAGGGCTGTAAGCTCTGAAATTCTGTATGTGAAGTCACAGTGACTAAAGAACAGCAGTTTCCTTATAAGGAAACACATCTCACCAGTTAGAGCAGGCTTAAACATAGCCATAAACCATTTGCATGATATTTTAAATCCCAAGGCAGAACTGGTTTGCATCTGGAAGTGCCTGTGCAGAATACCTGCTGGAAGCATTACAGGACACCACTAGATGTGTCACTTTGTGCCCATCAGTGGGGAATAGAAAGCCAGAGTGGAAGGCAAACACCCTTTAATAGAAAAGTAATGTCTGTTTGTAAGGACAAAAGGCATGTCAGTATAATAATGATATGACACAAAAAGGGTCCTTGCAACCAGATGCCCAACATGTGGCAAATTTCTTTAACTTAAAAGAAAAAGAAAGTCTTGTGGAAGATTCTCCAGCTGTTAGCAAGACATCAGTTACCAGGGGATTTTCTGTGTCTGTAGGAGCCATGCATGCAGATGCAGGAACTGTAGGTCCAGATGGACAAAGGACCCCTGGGCCTGTGGTAGCAGATTCTACAAAGGAAATCCAAATATGACTCCACCAGATGTAGTAAAGTGGGGAACCAAATCTGGCAAGGCCAGAAGGGGATGGCCAGTAAAAGGTGGTATGCTCTCGCTCAGCTTAAGCAGAACCTTCTGAATGAGAGAAACTTGAGGAAATGCTTAAAGGAACCTCTGAATTCCAAGATATGAACAATGCATGTCACACAAAACTCAAAGCCCCAGGGTAGCAGAGCAGAAGTGTGTCACTTTTGCATTGTGTTAGAATGCAAATAGGTGCAATTCTAGATGACCCAATTCTTCTGAAGAGGTCATTTATTGTGGAGGTCATCCGCCCCATGTGTCTCCCATGACAACCACTGACTTGGTTTCTCTGGAAGTCATGGGGATATTGGGAGAAACACTGCCAATAGTTGAAGCCCATACAAAGGGAAACTGAGCAGGAACTCCACCACCAGATGTAGTAAAAGTGGGAAGCAGATCTGGTGAGGCCAGAGAACCACGGTATAAAGGTGGCATGCTCTGCCTTCAGCTGGAGCAGAACACTCTGAATGAGAGGAACTGAGAAATGTTTAAAGGAATCTCAGATTCCAAGATATGGCAATGATCTCACAAAAAACTGCAGGCCCGGGTGAGTGAGCAGAAGTGCATCAGTTTTGCTTGTGTGGATGAAAAACGTCCAACTCTGACACCCTATTTTTTTTTGAAGAGGCCATTTACTGTGGAAGTCAGCAATTTCCAGTTGTGTTCCCATGACAGCAAATGATTTTTTCTGAACTCATGTGGGATACTGGGGAGAAACACAGCTAGAGTTGGAAGCCTGTGAGACAGCACACAGTACCATACTCCATTCCTCACATTTTGCCTGTTGATGTAGTATATTACACTGACATTATTTGTTTTTTATCACCTGGGGGCACAGGACTGATGTGCTGGTCAATGGCTTATACACCAAGCAGAACAGCTCTCATTTCTAGACTATTAATGTGGAGAACCAAGCCCAGGTCAGTCCATAACCTGTGGATCTGACATGATCCAGGTGGGCACCCCATCTTGACCTGGGGGCAACCACTGCTAGGATCTGTACCAGAGAAAAGGAGAACAAGGGGCACCTTGAAGTAGGTGCATTCGGTCCATCCACCATCTCAGGATACTGCAAAGAGGACCAGAGGAGAATCATATGTCCAGATTATCTGTCAATTGATTCCTTTGTACATGAAGTGTCCAGTTTGGGATTCACATATGAAGTTGGGCAAATGGGACTGTCACGATGCGAGGTCATAAGTCTCAGAAGATGGATCATCATCCAGGCTGATATAGAAGGACTTGATGTACTAGCTGGACTTGGGCAACCAAGTCCTCTGCTGTGTCTGAAGGTAGAAAGCTCTGTTCACTGTCATGTTGAGCACTGCAGCAATGGATTGCAGGGTCTTACAGGGATTAGTACTGATTTTGTACACAATCCGACAGGGGTTGTATAAGACCTTCTCAGGGGAGGAAATGGACAAGGAAATGATAGAAAGTATACTTAGAATGGCAGAAAGGGGAGATATTGCTGATGGGTGATCTGAATATTCCAGATGTTAACTGGAGTGCAGTTGCAGCAGCCACTTTGAAGAGTGGGGTTATTCTGGATGCCCTACAGGGGCATGACTTAGACAACTAGTATTGGAGACCACTCGAGAGGGAGCAATCTTAGACCTGGTTCTCTCGAATGGAGATGAAGAGAGGATCACAGCTGTAGAAGTGGTAAGCCATCTGGGAACTAGTGACCATCTAACAGTATGGTTCACAATAAACAGCAATAGAGTGAAGTCATACAAAGGCAAAAGTACTGGACTTTAGGAGGGATGACTTTGCCAAAATGGGTGAGTGCCTAAGGAATGCACTAGTAAATGGGCAGGAAGGAGGGTGGAAGAACAATGGGGAATAATAAAACTGCCATCACAGGTAACAAGCCTTTGTGTGAAACAAATAAACAAAAGCGAGCTTGATGTAAGAAACCACTATGGTTCTCAAAGGAAGTAGCAGTGAAGGTTCAAGAGAAAAAGAAAGCATCAGGAAGTACAAGGAATCACAGAAGGAGCAGGACAGAGAACTGTATCAGTTAAAGCAAAAGGAAGCCGGAAAGGCAGCCAGAACAGCAAAGGCCCAAACTGAGGAAAAGATAGCCAACTCGGTTAAGAAGGGGATAAAACCTTTATAGGTACATCAGGAGCAAAGGAAGACCAAGGAGGGATAGTGAGGCTTAATAAAGGGGAGGGAGGGTGGGCAGAGGTGACTGTGAAGGCAGAGATACTAAGCAAATATTTTTGCTCAGTATTTACAAAGGAGGAGGGGAGGTACCTAAAACAAACAGTAGAAACACTCTGGATACAGAAGTTGATACCAGCCCATTTACAGAAGAAAGGGTTCTGAAAGAACTCTTAAAACTGAAGGTGGACAAAGCAATGGGGCCTGATGGGATACATCCCAGAATTCTAAAAGAACTACGGTAGAACTAGTGACACACTGACTACCCTCTTTAACAAATCATGGGAGGATGGGGTGGTACCCGAGGACTGGAGGAGGGCAGATGTGATTCCCTTCACAAAAGTGGGAGCAAGGCAGAAGCAGGAAACTACAGACCTGTTAGTTTAACCTGAGTGGTAGGGAAAATGATGGAATCACTTCTGAAGGAAAGAATTGTTGAGTATCTAGAGGCCAGAGGGCACAGGACCCAAGGCAGCATGGATTCACAGCAGGAAGGTCATGCCAGACAAATCTGATAGATTTCTTTGACTGGGAGACAAAGTAGTAGATCAGGGAGGGGCTGTGGACATGGTCTACCTAGACTTTAGCAAGGCATTTGACACAGTCCCACACAAAAGATTAATATACACAGTTAGCCAGCCTGGTGGGTCCCAAGATGACAGCCTGGGTAAGAGTGGCTGTAAGAATAGGACACAGAAGTAATAGTAAATGGAGTCCCTCTGAAGAAAGGGGTTACTAGTGGGGTACCTTAGGAGGTTCAGTATGGGGCCGGTCCTCTTCAATGTCTTTATGGCGACATTGCAGAGGGGACTGGAAGGAAAAGTATGTCTCTTTGCAGATGACACAAAGATCTGCAACAGAGTTCATCACAAGGTGGGGTGGAAAGGATGAGAAGGAACTTGGCAAGGTTAGAGGAATGGTCAAATGTATGGCAGCTTAGATTCAATGCTAAGAAGTGCAAGGTAATGCACCTGGGAAACAAAATCCAGGGAAGAGTACACAATGGGGGTGAGATACTAACAACAACAAAATGGAAAGGGACCTAGGGATAGTCATATCAGATGACCTAAAGGTGGGCAAGCAATATGAGAGGGCAGCAAGGAGGGCTGGGGGATGCTGGGATGCATAGGGAGAGGCATCACCAGTAGAAAACAGGAAGTTATTATCCCTCTGTACAGACAGCTGGTGAGACCCCATCTGGAGTACTGCATGCAGTTCTGGAGACCCAATCTCATAGAAGACATAGACAGGATGGAAGCTGTCCAGAGGAGGGCAACTAAAATGGTGCAGGGTCTGCACGGAAGACATATGAAGAGAGACTTAAGGAGCTTAATATTTATAGCCTCGAGGAAAGGAGGGAGAGGTGGGACATGGTAGAAACTTTCAAGTACCTCAAGGGAATCAACAAAGTCCAAGAAGGGTAGCAGCTTTCAAAAAGAGGTGTGCAAGAACAAGGGGCACAATTTGAAGATGGGGGCGCTCAGAGAGGTAATTTTAAGGAAGCATTTTTCACAGAGAGGGTTGTGGATGCGTGGAACGGCCTTCCGGAGGAGGTTGTGGAGTCAAAACAGTGGTGGAATTCAAGCATGCATGGGACAGTCATAAGGCAATTCTAGGGGTGGGGGCAGGAAGAACTAGGCTGCTGGTTAACTAGTATCTGCAGCTTATCCATTAAGTAGGGAAATGGGCAGACTGGGTGGGCCAAGTGGTCCTTATCTGCCATCAAATTCTATGTTTCTATGTTTGGCATGTTGACTGTACTAACCAGTTTTCGAACAATTGTAATGTTCTGGACAATGTGTACTGAACCACTTCCTTGGACTGGACTTTCAGTAACTAGTCATCCAAATATGGAAAGACATAAAGACCTACTTGCCAGATGGCTGCAGCCACACCCCAAAGTATTTAATAACTATCCATGGTATCAAGGATAGGGCAAAGGAAAGACCCAGAACTGGTAATGGTTGTCCTCCAGCATAAAGCAAAAGTATTGTCTATGGCATTTTCTGATCTTTACAGGAAGGCAAACATCTTATATGTCCACAGCACAGAGCCAGTCCCTTTTTTCAGCATGGGGATAAAAGCCTGAAGGAGCATCATGCAAAACTATATTGTTGATGAATTTGTTCAGGTACATGAGTCACTTGTCCATTTCAGAGTCAGGAAGTACCGTGAGAAGAACTTCGCTGTTCTCTCTTCTGGAGGAATGGGTTCCATATCCTTCTTTTAAAAGAGTGACTGTATGTCTTCTTTTAGAGGGGCAACTGATGCAGAGGAAAAGAAGAAGAAAGTGGAGGATAGACTGAAGGGTGGACAGTAACCCAGATCATACCCCTTCTACTATTTCCAGGACCCATCAGTGGTGATGTCTTCCCATTTTGATAGATTAATAGAGATCCTTCACCCCACTTGTACCCTGAGGCAATAGTGGAGCGAGAGGAAGAGGATTTTGGAGTTGGGAACCCCAAATGAGGATACTTTTGTCCATGGAACACAAATGTTATCCATACAAGCTGAAGCAATGATAGGCAGATCAGTCTCAGTAAGACTAGTAGCCTAAAATGCATGGTATACAGGAGATACCAACATAGTGGGTGCAGGCTCAGTACACCAGGCTCCAACAACTCCAGTAAAGTATTAGTATTGGCATCCTCTCCTTCACCCTCAAGACTCATGAAGTCATGGATTTCTGAGTAAACTCTGAGCAGAGGAGACCTGGGGTCATGGACCATAGTGCTATTTGCCTTATAAGAAGAAGAGTAGAGCCAGAGCATAGACCTGCTTCATAGAGATCTCCCTCCTTTGAATCCTCCAAATCCTCATCCATGTTTAGGAAATTAGGATTATAATATACCCCATTGTCTTCTCCAAATCTTCCTCCATGTTTAGGAGATTATATAGATTAGATTACATACCTTTTCATTGTCTCTCATGATGATGGCAGTAATCAGTGGAGCCCATGATGGGGGTAGCCATGATGAAAGAATGGTAGGCATGCTTCCATGTCCCGATGACAACTGTACTGGCAGGGAAGGCCCTGTCAAAAGGACTGTAGTCACCGTAATTGTGTACAACAACAGAAACAAGAGAAGTAATATGTCTAAAATTATGCAAGCACAGCTTGAGAGTTGATGATGCCCCATTAAAGGGTTTGTGAATACCGGCATCGCTGAAACAGAGACTGACAATGGAGGTGGCATACTGTCCATAGTAGGTGCAGCAGTGCCAGAGCCAAGCCCCAACCTTGGTGTCTCAATGATGGTTGGGAGGGCTCTAGTCAAAACTGCTAGAGTGGCTGCAGATGAGGACTTATCCTCCTTCAATGGAGACCTCAACTGTCTTTTACCAGTGAAACATGTATTTCCTAATGCACACGATGACAGCTAGAGGAGGTGGGTATCAACGCCACTGTATCCATGTTCTCTATTTTAGTTTGCCTCAACATTCCTGCCAACAGTCTGGCAGCAGGCTTCCAGGCAGTGGCTGGACATGAGTAAAAGGCTGGCTTGGGACCTGTGACCTTGGCTGGAGATGCCATACGTGATAAATGTTTTTCTAGAACCTTCATGCATCATCTCCTTGTGGCCTGTGTAAATTCCTAGTGGATCTCACAGGCCCTTACTTTATGGGATGTTTCCCAAATAGATAACACACAATCAGTAAGAGCAGTGTTTTGAAATCCCAAATAAATGGTTAGTGAGAGGTGTTATTTACAGAAACAATGAATGTAAGTTAGTAGTGGAAAAAAAGTGATGTCTACATAGGACATCAAAAGGATTAACTCATGAATATTAATGATGCAGGGACATCCTTACGTCTTGCAACCAGGAAGTGAGGGTATAAAAGTTGGCTATCAAAGCATGAGCGGTGCACCATGCAGTGAGAAAAGCATTATATTCACAGAGTAAGTTAGGATTACTCTTTTTAAGCATTGTTTATTTGGCTTTTGATTTAGTTATCATGTCACTTATAGAGTATGCTCCATTCATAGAGCTGTAAGGCTACTGGCAAATGCTTCATTACTTAAAGAATGAACATGAGAGGACAATAAACTCCTGTCAGATATATTATTTATGGCAATATTTCATGGAAATTGATATAAAATACTGATAGGAATAATGACCTATACAGATAAGGAGATTAACAAAGGAATTAATGATTTATCAGTTGAAACTAACAAAGGATGCAAGATTTGTATGAGGAACTTTATTACATATGAAGTATACTGACCAAATAAGTTATAAACTGTGTCTTTGAAAACAAGCACAAAGATTGTTTATAATATGATAAGCAATAGTATGGAGACACAGGCCCAGATACGCAAACTACGCCAGGCTGTGGCGCAAGCCTGACGCAGCGCAACTTGGCTGCGCGAGGGCATTGACAGTGTGATATTCAATGGAGCTGCGCCATAGCACAGCATCGCTGAATATCACACCCCTGGCCAACCGCAGTGCACATGGCACAGTGGCACCGCGCCAGTGCAAGTGGCCAAAGTGGAGCAGGGAGATGTGCTAGCGCCAAGTTCCATTGTGCTATGTGCAACAACCGCGATATTCAAAGTGCACATGCAAATGGGGCCATAATGCATGCAAGGTGCAAATGGGGCCATTTGCATCATTACTCTTCATTTGCATGCAGGTGCACGATCCCCGTGCACCTGGGCGCCCTGCCAGGCAGCAGCTGTCAGGGACAGACGCCCCTGCACAGTGCGGCAGTGTGCCCCATCAGCTCATCGCGGGCATATGTTGATGTAAAACCATCCAATATCCCTGGTGGTCCAGTGGACTGCTGCATGCCTGATCACAGACTTAAGTATAAACATAAATGTCCAATATCCCTGGTGGTCCAGTGGACTGCTGCATGCCGATCCGGGCTTAAGAATAAAAAATAATGACCAATATCCCTGGTGGTCCAGTGGACCGCTCACAGCCTGATCGCGGGCATACGTTGAATAAATGCAGCGTCAATATCCCCTGGTGGTCCAGCGCTACCCCCTACCGCCCACTAAGCCCCACTGCCCCTCCCCCATCAGGAGGCGGGCGGCAGCACCCACCGCCTGCGCCCCCTGCCCACTGACTGACAGTGTACAGTAGGGCTGTCGCAGAATTGGTCCAGGCGTGAGCCAATGGCCGTGCAGCCCATACCACTAACTGCACAGTCCAGATATGTGAATGGATCCATTCACATATCTGACTGTGTAGTACGGTAAGGGCTTCATGCCCATTGGCTCATGCTGTGGACCAGTGGGCGACAGCCCTACCGCACACTGTCAGGTGGCGGGCGGCAGGCGCAGGGAGGTGCTCTGACCGGGGGAGGGGCGGTGGGCCCAGTGGGCAGGTGGGAGGGGAGTACCACTGGACCACCAGGAATATTGGATGTTGCATTTATTCAACTTATGCCGCGATTAAGCAGCGAGCGTCCACTGGACCACCAGGGAAATTGGACGCTGCATTATTCAACTTATGCCGCGATTGAGCAGCAAGTGCTCCACTGGACCACAAGGGATATTGGACATTTATTATACTATGGATGCCCATGATTGGGCATGGGGGAGCACCGCCACAAAGGTGCAGCGGGCTTGGGTGGCCACCCATGGTGGCAACTGCCCGTGTTAGCCCTGCAATATGGCAGCTCACCTGTGGGTGGCCAGCTGTTGTTCCTTTTTTTGGCTCACCTTGTGCAGGCGCCAAGTAGGGGTTGTGCATGCATGGGCTCAGCACATCCCAAGCTGAATATCGGGATGTGCAGAGTTTTCATGGGCACACACCCCCACCTGCACATACATTACTGATCGCTCTGGCACACCGGGATTTATGCCAGGCACAATCCACCGTTGAATATCGCCCGCTGGCAAGATCAGTGGGTTGCGATGGTGCAACACTGTTTGCGCTACGCGCAACCCTTCTGTATATCCGCCACTGAGTTTATTATGATGAATGTTTTGAAATAATGTAATGGGTCATGAAATGGAACATAAATCTTAGCTTTTACATGTAATCTGTGTAACCAGAAGCAGAAACATGAGTGATGATAATGGTATTTGCATAAGAAATTGCTCACAGGCTGAATTTAAACTCCATACAACTGGCTAAGTGTTCCAGCATGATGTGGCCTCCACATCATAGTGTTTGGCACCCTTAGCCCTGCTTCCTGTTGTTACCACTTGATGTGCATGGGACCCACTGTGGCCCTCCCCGCCAAGCAGGGTAAGAGGGGTGTCCTCCTTTGTGGAGGACCAGGGCCAGGTTGGAACACAAGAGGAGCGCCATCCACAATTAATAGTTTTAAGCAATACAAAGATAGAATTAACAAACATTTGTGAGTGTTTTAAACCACCTGAGATTTTGACTGTTACAACAGTTTTGAAACAAATTAAGTGATTAGGCTTTGCATGATTTATTTGATGTGGAATAACTGAGCTAAGGGGGTACTCTGTATTGTACAGACTTTAAATGTAGTTCCTTGAATATGATCACATCTGTAGCACGGGATGAACTTTTACTATGACTTAGTGTAGTTTATTTCTCATACATAGTAGTAACTTCTGAACATTTATTATAGGATAATAAATAGGAATGGATATAAAATGAGTAGAATCCTAATGAAAAAATAATACACAGGATATTATCAGGTATGATAAGTTACTTTATGGATATGTGGAACAAAGTTGAAAAAGAATTTTTTATGAAATGTAATTGATCAAGACGGCAATAACTAGATTTAGTTTTATTTTTTAGACAATAATTTCCTGAGGAAGCCATGAGGTGAAACATTAGGGCATCAATAAATGATTTTATTAGAAACTGGACTTTAAGTTTATTCTTTGGACTTTGAGAAACAAAAGAGGTTGACCTCCCCAAAACTCCATTTTGCAAGAAGTACTTTCTCACATCTCTCCAGAATCTACTTCCTTCCAGCTTCTTACTGTGCCCACTTGTTCTTGAGCACCTTTTTCCCTCTTGTACCTTGTTTACCCCTGTGAGCTATTTAAAGGTCTCTATCATACCCCCAGGGTGCACATGTTTAGGTCCTTTATTCTCTCTCACAGGGCTTCTAGTGGAGACCCTGTACCATTTTAACTGCCCTTCTCTGGACCACTTCCATTCTGTCTACTGTATATCCTTTCTGAGATGTGGTCTCAAGAACTGACACAGTACTCTAGGTGGGGTCTTACCAGAGATCAGTACAGAGGCAAACTACCACCCTCTTTCTGCTGGTGATTACCCTCAATATGCACCCCAGCATCCCACTCTACCTCCCAGCTGCCTTGTCATACTGCCTGGCCACCTTTAGGTCATTTAGTATGCTCACACCAGGTCTTCTTCCTGCTTAGTAGCCATCAGTACCACCCCTCCAATTTTGTACTCCAACCCTGTGTTTCTGTACCCCAAGTGCATTGTTTTGCACTTTTCACATTGAACCCAGCTACCATACCCTTGAACAGTCCTCGAGTTTTCTCAGGTGACTGCTTATCCTGTCCACCCCACCCTCCTGGAGTGTCCACCCTTTGCTTGCAGACTTTGGTGTCATCCGCGAAAAGACAAGCCTTACCTTACAGTTCCTCTGTAATGTCACTGTCATCTTCAGAAAGGAAAGCTGACATGATGAAGGACCCAATGTCCCAGGGTTTTGAGCTCTGCAGGAGACTGGTAATGCACAGCACATTTGATAGTCATTGAAGAAGATGGTTGAAACAGCTGCACTGGCCCGCATTCCTGTAAGCAGTAAGTGAAAAGGACCAAGAAGTGGACCATTGGCCCAACAGGGACCTAAGGCAATTACTTTTGGAAAAAAAAGGTCTATGTCTGCTGGAAAGAGATACTATATGTTACCTCCAGGCCACCAAGTAGTATATAGAAAGCCAGAGGGACTGCAAAACTAGAACAGAGAAAGCTGAGGAAAGACAGGAAGCTAGACTAGCAGCAGGAGTTGCAGACAACACCCAAACTATCATCCTGTATTTAAATGGAAGTAAGAAGGGAAAGATGGGATTGTGCTCTTGAAATAAGGAAGGAACCTAGGAGAGAGCCAGAGGCATAGCTGCAATGGTTAACAAATATGTTGCTTTAGTTTTCATCAGAAGACCCCATATGGGAGAAACGATCTCAGTGAGAGGACACATAGCATCGAGAGAGCCTCATTGCAGCCATCAGACATCATGATTGCCCTGGTAGCTGACTACCTGCCAAAGATCAGGTAAGGTAAGTCCCAAGGGAAGAAGTAATACACCCAGAATCACTATGTAGTTAGAAAAACATTGGTGGTGCCACTTGCAATATTCTTTCAGGAACCTGTCTGGACAGGCATGGTGCCAGAGGATGGGAAAGTGACCAGTGTTGTCTTAATCTTCAAGAAGAGGACAAGATCGCACCCAAGCAACTACATGCCAGTGAGCTTGACATCAGTGCTAGGCAAGGTCCTGGAGGCCGCCATCAAGGATGGAATAATGGAGCATTTGCTCGAGGCCAAGGCTCTTGTCACCACTCAGCATGGCATTATGAGGGCAGATCATGACAAACCAACTTGATCACCTTCTTTGAGGGGTGGCCAGGGTAGTGAACACTGGACAGAGGCAGGACAGTGGATGGTCAACCTGAACTTACAAAATAGTGAGTTAAATACTGTATTTTGTTTGACTAATACCCTCCTGCAATAAAAGGTCCAACAAGTGATCTGGAGTTTGGATACATCACATATAAAATTCAGGAGCCATTTCACTCATTTTTATTTCAGGCATAAACATGGCTGCAACTTTTATATAAAAACCTTCAACTAGGCCCTAAAATAAAATTCCTTTAAATAAAAAAACAACCCATAAACCATTGAATGTTCTTTCTACTCATGATCCCTTTCTATACACATAAACACATTGGGAAAAAATCAAGCACTATTCAGATTTTTATTTCTGTGTTTATTTTATGACTGTGACCCTCCCCCATAGCCTAACCAGCTTGACAGAGCAATATCTGCTGATAACCCTGCTCTATAACAAAATTGAATGATTGTCTCTGTATGAGGTGTCTGTATGTTCATATGGGTGTATGCCAGTATAGTTCTGTGGAATTCATGGTTCATGCTTTCCATGTTAACATTCCATGCTTCTGAAGGAGGGAGCTTTCCATTATGGGAGAAATTGCAGAATATTGACGCCTTACATTCAGTGGTAAACAAACACGCCTTCCACAGAATGTGTAGAAAGACAGATGACTAAGAGGTAGAAACCATCTGTGGTGGGACTATTTACATTTTCTAAGCAACATTTTATTGTAATTTTGTGTCTTTTATCTTTTTAGATTTTTTAATTTGACCAACTATTTTTAAGCACAATAAGACCTTCAGGGTGGGGGTATTGATGAATTCCCACACTTCCAAGGGTTGTAAGGCCCTCTAAAACAACACAGGACTAACACACTGAATGGGTGCAAATTGTGGATCCAGCTTGCAACCAGCAGCAACCACAAAAACATTTTAAGAAATGATACACAGATATATGGAAAAACACATTCAATTTATTAACGAATCCACATAACAGCAGTTCTCAGTGCTTGAGGGCATACACCTCTTCATCGGGGAGTGGAGTCAGTAAGATGACATACATAGTTATAACCACATTGATTAGTGACCAAATTCAAATTGACCACTGAGGTGCTGGTAAAATACTAATACCAACAAATTCAGTGCTGTACCATATTCTCATGTATCAAAGCACATACTTAAAATTTCCAAATGTTAATACCATAGTGTGTTCCTAATAAATACACCTATAGTTAATACAATTTACCAAAAACATTAATCACTTCTCTCATAAGAATTATAGTTCAGGTGATAGTAATACTGTTTATGAAAATATTTTACAAAACATTCTTACAAATACACAACTTTAAGAAATTGCTTTTATGTTTGCAAACCTTCACATTTAACCCCATATCAGATAGTTTAAACTACCAAAAATACTATAAATTTATACAGACATTTTGAGATTCAGTAGTTTCAAAATATAATGCCACTGTGAAAGCCACACTGTTTTCATAATGTGGCAAAAGGTATGGGGAAATGAAAGAATAAATAGAACGTAAGAAAAGAAAAGAGAGAAGAAGAAGAAGAAGAAACAAAAAATAAAATAAAAGATAAAGGGGATTGGAGGGAAGGAAGGAAAGATGGAAAAAGAGTGGAAGGAAGGAAGGGACTGGGAGAAAAGAAGAAGGGAGAGGGAAAGGGAAAAGAAAAAGAAAAGAAAAGAAGAAATAGTTTGTAAGTCACTGAACATTTTCCTATGTAAAATGTTAGAATGAATAAGTCAAAACAGAGAGTTCGTTGGATGGCAAGCTTTAAAACCATTAAATAGATGGGTGGGACTATAGATACACACTAAGATCCAAATCCTTGTTCAACCCATTTGGAAACAGTCATTCTAGTGTAAATATCCATTTGGATTTTTTTTTTTTTGCAAAATAATTTGTTTCCTGTTACCTTTTCTTGGTAAACATTTCACATGTTAAATTATAGTAAACCTCAGAGATGTAGGATTACTATCATGTTGTTGTAAATAATGTACTGCAAGCAAATATTTCAAATCCCTGTTTTTAATGTCTCTAATATGTTCCAAAAAGCATTCCTTTGCACATCTTATGTTTTTTCCCACATAAAGGAGTTTGCTGGGGCACTGCACCACATAAACCACACAGTTGGTTAAACAGTTTACAAAATCATAAATCTCCACTGTTAAGTTTTTGTGGGATGGGTGTGCTGTTTTTCCTGTACAGATATTTGCATGCTATACAGTGGCCACATCTAAAACAGCCAAACATTTTTCTGGTATCCACGTACTTCTAGCAGGTTTATCTGCCACAAAATGACTACTAGAGATCATTTCTTCCAATTTTTGCCTTTGTTGTATGTAACCCTGGCACTTTAGAAAAAGTCTGGGTACATTGCAGTGCTCCAGCAAACTTCAAGTTTTTAACAAAATCTCCTTAACTTTTGTAGAAGCACCATTGAATTCCAAAACAAAGGTCATCCTTTCCTAATTTTCTCTTAATCTTGCCTTTGGTTTCAATAGTTTTGCTCTGTCCTCTGATCTTGCCCTATTAACTGCTTGGTTTAAGATATCCTCTCTATAGACCCTTTCATGAAATCTTTGCTACATTTCTTTTGCTTGCACTTCAAATATCTGCTCAGAAGAGCAATTTCTTCTTAACTTTAAAATTGTCCATATAGGGTGGAATTTATTAAGGAAGGGGATGGTCACTTTTGGCATGCAAACTCACATTACCTGCTATCTCTTTTCTAAACCAGATGCTTTCAATATTCCTATTTACTGTTACAGATAGGGTTAGATCTAAAATTTAATTTGTTTTTCTTCTAGTCTATGTGTAAATGTCAGGTTTATGTTATTATTATTTAAATCTTTTAAAAACTAGCTTCCATTTCTGTTCCCTGCCAAATAATAAGAAAATCGCCTATGTATCTAGCCCAAATGCAATATTTCCCAAAATGTATTTGTTTCATTAAAGATATATTTGGTTTCCACCAACCTAAATAAATCCCAACATATGTTGGGGCTACCATAGCTATTCCTCTGTTTTGTAGATATATCTTATTATTGAACAAAAAGAATTATGTTTCAAAATGAAGTCCATAGAATCCAGAAAAAACTTTGTTGGCAAATTACTATGGTTAGAATTCTTTTTAAAAGTACTCTAAAGCTTTTATTCTAAATGATGGGGAATACAGGTGTATAGTGAACAGACATCCACCAGACAAAGAAAATCCTGTTGCCATTTAACCTTTTTATTTTCTCTAAAATGTACATAGAGTCCCTGTGTAAGATGGTAGTTCTGGTGTTAAAGGTTGCAAAAATAATCACAACATTTAGATATATTTTCAGACAGAGACCCTATTCCTGAAATAATAGGTCGACCAGGTGGGTGTTCCTGCTTTTGTGTAGCTTCGAAGATAGTACAATGTGCGAATCACTGGATTCTCTACTTTTAGAAATTTTGTTCTTGTTCAGTAATAAAGTCCCTCCTTGCAACTTCATTAATCAGAGAAAAAGCTGCGTTTGAAATTCCAAAGTTGGGTCTTTCTTTAGAACCACATGTTTCTTTATCATAAAGTAATCCCATTGCCTCTGTCTCATAATCAGAGTTGTTAAGGATGACTACATTCCCCTTTGTCAGAGTGTTTGAAAACAACCCCTTTTAGATTTTTAAGACAATTCAGAGTTTCATGCTCACATTTTGAGAGGTTGTCTCTGCATGTGTACCATCTTCTAGAAAAGAGAGAATCAATCTCTTTACTACCACATTTTGATATGTGTCTATTGCTGAATCATACACTGTAGGGTAAAAATAGATTTAGGTCTAAACTTAATTATTCTCTCAAAATCTGGGTCATCAGAAAAAGGAGATTCATCAGTTACTTCACCTTCATTAATATGTACATTATCCTGTGTATCAAAATCTATAAGGTCCAAACATATCATTATGCAATTCATAATGACTGTCTATATTACATAGATTCACATTCATTGTTGCTGCTGGATCTTCCTAATCTGAATGGGTAACAATTAACTCACTTAACTCCTATCTTACACTTTGTCCCACACTACCCCTAGTATCACATTCTTTCAGTGACTGTCCCCCATTTTTAACTGCAAAACATTTAAAATTTATTTTTCTAAAGATCTTAAATTGTTTTACTTGTAGTTGGAATCTGTTTAGCTTGCAGGATGAGACAAAAGAAAAACCTTTACTCAAGATTTTTAACTCAATTTGGGTAAAAGTTTGGGAGATTAAATTCACAACTTCTTTGGACCCTTCAGATTGGACCTGGTAGGTTTCTTCTGGCTGTGTTTCTTGGCAGCTCTTTTTCCTCTTTGTGTCTTTTGTTTGGTCCAGAGTTCTTTTGTCTAAAAAAACTACTTTTTATTAACAGTTACAATGCTGGCATTTGTAGTTGAAGCAGAAGCTACTATGTGTACCTCAGTATTCACAGCATTTGCATCACAATGTTCTGGACCCTTATTAACACTTCCTATTTTATTTTTTCTCCAATTTTGTGAATTGATTTTGTTCTGTTTCTAGATCCACTTCTGTTAGTGTCCCAACCACTATTTTGTGTTGGTCTATCCCATAGAAACACTTGTCCCAGAGTATAATCTTTGAGATCTCAATCATGTTCTCTTTGTTTCCTTTTACTGTTTCTTTTTCAAAACTAGTGTTCTTATTCAATTCTTTTCTTTCATTTTAAACAAAGGGTGGGATTGGAAAGGTTCAAATCCATTGTGCAATTTCAATTTGCTGTTTTATGTCTTCATAGTCTAGTTTATCTTCTTTGATTAATTGTTTAATTAAATCATCAGAGCATGTACTTAATATCTTCTCCCAGTCATTCTTGTGTTTAAAGTTGTTAATTCCTACAGTTGATTGTATATCTAGCTGTAGATCTCTCGGTACCCTTTGGTTTGCTTCATATTCCCCTTCCAAACTATTGATATTGTAATAATGTGAGAGTTCTGTCTTTAATAATCTCTCCAGTTTAGTGAAGACACATTTAAGTTCATTTGTATTGTCAAGATGCTTACTTACATTTGATTGCATCGAGGAGGGGGTCTCCTTGCTTGCCATCTCCTGACCCTCTCTGTTAATGACTCCAAACAGGACACTTCTGAAATATTGAGTATCTTCCGAGCTTGTAAGTTCTTCTGATCTTCCATCCCAGTTGTTCTATTTCCAGCTCGGGTGCAAGAACCAGCAGCTCTGTAATTAGATTCAGTTAATTCAACATCGAATCAGGAATGAAAGAACATGAGCAGCTCATCTAAATTGCACAAATAAGTTCAATAAGACCCTTCAGGTGTGGGGTGATGATGAATTCCCACATTTCCAGGGGCTATAAGGCCATCTGCCTGCAGCATTTGGGCTCACCATACACTTTCTAGGCATGTGGGTATTCACCAATACCCTACACCCTGTCAGATCTTAATGCTTATTACAACAAGGCCATTGATACTTTGGCACATGACAACATTCTGAACAAAATAAGCCACTGTGAAAGACATGAAACAAAGACAAGATGGGCTGCTAATCGCTAATTGTGCAGGCCTCATGGTTCATTCAAGGGGATGTTGTCACTATTTAGACACAATTCAGCTTATATTTCATATAGTGTCTGCATTATCTTCCCTTTGCTCTTCATTACTAGGTTAATTTGTATGGAAATTCAAAATTGTAGAGCCCAAGTGCATATGCTATGAGACTGAATATAAGAAAAAATCACTTTGGATCAGGTTAATGTTTCCAAACAGTTTTACTTGAATTCCTGGTCAAATGCTGCCCTGACCACCGACATTTCACCCATTTGTGCACTTTCAAGAATGGAGTCACCCTTACAATTACCATATTTTATAGTAAAGACCTTAAAGTGAGAGTGTTTTAATTAAAATGCATGACCACTATAACCACAACCAGAGAAATTCATAAATATACAAAATATAAAATTTACTATACATAAATATCCAGAAAAATAAGAGGGTGGTGGGGCAGAGGATGGAGAAGGGAATATAGGGAAAAGGAGGGGTTGTAAGGGGGAAGGGAAGGAAAGATAAAACAACTTCAAATCATTTTACATTTGTGTGCACTTATGCAAGAAACATTCTGTTACATGAATGGCATTTCAGAGGTGTGTCACTGTTGATCACATTGCAGCTCAAGCTGGAAGGGCTTGGCAGTGCAGACCAATGACCGGCACTCTGGTCATGACACTGTTTGCTGTGTACAAATTTTGCATACTTGAAAAAAAGTCAGCTGCTCCTATCAGACAATGGCTGGTTCATTTTTTATACGACCGCCCAGCAACCAGCTAAGGGAGTCACACCCAACAAAACCTTGTAAACCTTGAAGAAACCATACATACCAGCACATATTCAGTATCCCTATGTCACACTTAACCAAACTACAGTGACAGCTGTGTTTTCAAGTGTGATTTATGGCAGTAGTTGGTGCAAACTTGAGGTCACAGAGCATATTAAAGGTGTTTTAGAAAGGTTTTTGTCCAATATCTATTTTCACTGATGTTTCCATCCAGACAAATGGCCTTGCAGTTGTCATCACATGTACTATTCCCCTTTTTTCCTTATGGTTACCTGAGCAATGACTAGATTATCCCAGCTGGACTCCTATGGAGGCTAGCCTTCTCCTATGCATAGGCTAACAAATTTAATAAGTGCAGCATATCTGGTGTAAGGTTTGTCTCAGACATCCTTTTAAATGTGAAGGGAATGTGTTTAGATTATTCTTTAACCCTGATTGTTATAATCACAAACAGAAATTACCTGTCTCAACAGAGACATTCTTTAAAAGAAGTAACAGAGGGACAGTGTGCTCTTGCTTTAGAAGACAACAGAATTAGGAACCAGCAGAGCCTTGTCCAGATTTTATGTAAATATGGCACTTCTATGCTGTGGCAGAGGCAGCGGCCAACTGGTGGAGCATTGGCTTAGAATTGAGAGATCCCTGGTCTAAACCCCACAGGTACCAAACACTTGCTGTGTGACCTTGGACAAGTCACTTATTCTCTTAGTGCTCCAGTTCACCCAGATGCTGGACCCCATTGAAAACAAGATGACGATCTCAGCTAGGTTATCCTGAGTAAATAAATTGTGAAATAAAAACTAGGTGGTCACACTTAACCTCTGGGTGTGAATTAGGTGTTGCATCTCAGCTGTGTTATCCTGAATAAATGAATTGTAAAATAAAACTACATTATATGACCATATTTAACCTCAAGGTGCTTTCAGACCTTCAACTGCAAAATTTTGTTTGAAACTGGACCCTGCTGAAAATGAGATGTTGCATCTAAAATGGGCTAGGAAATGACTTGTAAAATAAAATCAAATAGTACCAAGATAATTCATTCTTTCTTTTTTCTCGCTCTAGCTATTGTTTTCCTAGCTATTAATCTTTGCCAGTCTTTTATCCTTTCAGCCTTCTTTCCTCCCACTCATATTACTGGTCTTATCTTTATCCTTTCCATATCTGATGCCAGACCGCTGTTAAAGCCAATGAGGAGTGCTTCCTAAACTTGTTTGCTTGGCATAGCAGTTTAGGTATTCTTTCTAAACAATCATGACACCAAAATAAACCAATTAACAGCTTTGATGTTGAAACAGAATATTCCCTGAATGTGAAAGTAAACTCTTGTCAAACCTGTTCTTCATTATCTGTCTTTTTTTTTTGTTGCTGAGAAAAAATAAAGCCATTAAGGAAAGATTGCAGGGTATTAGGAAACACTCATTCAACTAAAAAGTGCAGACTAGTTTCTGTACACAATTAGCACATTAAAACTTCACTTAGTTTGAATTGGTGTCACTGCTGTGAAGTCATCTGAAAACGGAGATGAAAAGATTGCAAAAAGTACAGAACTGAATGTTTCATTAAAACAAGTGAAACAAACACACACACACACACACACACACACACACACACCAGTGGTGATTCGGATACAATTTACTTTTACTCAAGACATACTGTATTATTTCCACATGAAATTGGGATTTTGAATACAGAGAACAGTGGTCCAGATATAAAGTTTACAATGCAAAGAAAGGTTTTGTTAAGCTAAAACAAAGTAACACCAATCAAACATTAACATTGGTTTGTGATATATAAAATAAATGATTTGCAGTGTCCCTAATTTGAAATATGCAGTCATATCTGAAATATTTCAAAAGACTTCATATCCATGAAAATTACATTTTGAGGTATAGGCAGGTTATGATGTCTGATAAAATAAACTCGCTTGGAATACGGTTTCTCTGTGTCATTTGATGACATTAACATCTTTAATCTTTTCAGAGTTAATGAGGGTGAGTGTTTAAACTAATCAAAATATCTTTGGCGTTTTTCAAAGACATTGATTTAAGAAACAGTGTATCTGTACATATATCCTGAGTGAATAAGCTGAACAAATATTTGATTTTACCTCCTCATCTCCCAGGATGCACCTGGAAGCAAGCATTGGTTGAACATGACTTCATGCCAAAATGTGTAAATACTGTGCAATAAATTTGTAAAATCACTGTAGTCAGAAGACAGACAGGCACACACAGAGACCGAAAAGAGTTCAGAACTTGCTGAGTTACATGGAAATAAACAAAACACAATATGATATCAAACATATTTTTTCTTAAATGGCATATATGTTGATCCCCAGTAGGAACAGAAATGCAATGAACTGACATTATTTTGTGGCATTGTTAATACAGTTTATTAAAGTATAGGTTTTACTCAGTTTAAACATAGATCAGATGGGATCGATGGGATTCAAACATAGATCAAATGCAATAATACTTAGCTCCAAGCCAGGTGAGCTGTAAAACACCTTAATGCATTTTGTTTCTGCCCTGAAGAAAGTTTGCACATACAACCAGATTTCAGTGGAGAGGAGATGTGCCATAGGTAAATGCATGCAGTAATAGCAATGTCCATATTCTTGTCAAGAAGATGATGGATAAATAAATAGATAGGTAAATAGGTGTGTGTGTGTGTGTGTGTGTGTGTCACGCGGTGTGTGTGTTTAGAAGTTCTTAGTGTATGCTTTGCCTCCCAAACCTAAAATAATAGCAACTCAGTTATGAGTTGTTCCAGATAAAACTGGAGATGCTGAAGTTCTTGCATTGGCAATACATTTAATCTCCTCTATTTTCATTTTGTGTTGTTCTCCTTGCATACAAACCACTACCCTCAGTATTTTTCAAGCTAAAAGGCAATGAGATAAAATGTGTTCCTTTAGAGAACTGTAAGGTGAAGCCATAGCTGGGAGGTACAATGAAATCTGCAGCTCTTAAATAATAGCATTCATGCCCCTAAGCCCTTAGAGCTATGGGTTGAGGAGTCAGTCAGGGGCTGTCAATCAAAACTTTTAAGGTTGTGTGGATGGGTGAAAATTATAATTAAAAAATGGTATAAGGAAAATATAATTCTATATTAATAATAATGGGAAAATGAAAGAGGCAAGGTCAAAGGACAATAAACATGCAGATTTATATATGTACAGTTACTATGTCTCGTATGGTTATAAGAGTGATTCTTGAGTTCTTTGGGTAAGAGAACTCTGAAGTGAAGCTGAGCAGTTCTGGCAAACAAAGGGCTTGAGAAGAAACTCTTATTACCATAAGAGACACATGAACTGTATCACTGAAGATCTCTATTTGAAAAAATGGAATTTGAATTTAAAATCAAAATGTTTAACTGTGCTGAATATAACAGAATCAATGTTATGGGAATGGACTGCACTGACTGAACTTACTGTAGAACTTCAGAATTTTACAACTATATGCAGGAGACAACCTCTTATGGTTATAAGAGTAGCTGGCATGTTTAAGTAATAATCATGACAGGACATGGGTTATGGTGGGATTTACCCATGCCCAGTGTTAAAGCATCTAAGTGTAAAAACATTGTATAAACCAGACAAACACACCATAGACTGACTCAGAATATGACATTTATAATCACTGTGAAGGGCAGGACTTCATAACTCAGTCATGTCTCTGTCACTGGTGAGCTATGGTTCTGTCCTCATGAAGACAAATGACATATTCTGAGTCATACCTTTGCATATACCATGTGTCTATCTATCTACAGTATATATCATGCATGTGTGTGTATGTACAATAGAACTGGCAGGAACTAGATCAAAACTATGCCAACTGAATGAAAGCGAATATTGACGGTGATTCTACCAGAATTTATTTAAAAGTTTAGTTCAATGCAGAATTTGTTTTGGGAGGATTATCCCTAATGAATTATATTGAAAATATTATAAAATCATTCCCATGGAGTTTTATTCGCTATTTTATGTCAAGTAAATCAGAGGACCTCGTGTACGCCTTCCATGCACAACCTTGAACTACACATAAATTAACTATTACAACTCAAAGTGGGACACATTTTCAAATGGTTTCAATGGAATTTGTTAGGGACCATCCTCCTGAAAGGAATTCTGTACTGATCTTTAAAACTTTTACAGGAATTCTGTAGAATTACCATCCAAGTTTCATTTCTGCTGCTTCAGTCAATGTGGTTTTGATTGGATCCAAGCTATGAGCAGAGGGTAGATGAAAGGAGAGAGGTTACAGCTTTACTGAAGGAATCTAACAGAGGTCAGTAAAGGGAAACAAAATAAATGGGTGGGCTAATCAGGAACAAATCAGTTCGCTGTGGGCAATTCACCCCATGACAGTTTGCTCGCTTCTCTCCTGTTGAAACAGAATACCTTGGCACTATTTTATTTATATTTTTTAACCCCTAAATTAATAACTACTCACATTGGAAAGTGTTCACTTTCTTATAATGGTTCCTGAGATCTGGAGGAGCAGATTGTCATGGGATGAATTGCCCAATGGATTTTCGTGTAGCCAAACTAATTTATAATTCTTCAGATACCCCCAATAAAAGGATGGGCATGATATAAAGAAATGCAAGAGTTTAAAGGCTACCCAAACAGCATTTTCAGGAGTGCACTGTTCCCAAAACCTCCTGTGAAAGTGAAGTCACGGGAGTAGTTTTAAATAAAGTGAGCCGGTTCCTTAAAATCAGTAGAGATATATATATATATATTTTTTTCAGCAATCAGGAATATTTTCAACTCACGCTCCATTGGACCCCATGACCACTGTTCATGCAACAGGGTGACATCATTCTAGCGAGTCATGAAGTACATTTATGAAACCTCTGGTGGTGCCTACTGTTTAATCGTATCAGCTTAGTATTTATGTTTAGCTGGTCACTCCACACCGATATTTAACTTGTACATTAGTCTCTGATGTATAAGTTAAATACTGATATAGGTGACCAGCTAAACTTAAAATACTAAGTTGATATATTAAACAATAGGTACCACAGGGTTTTATTAAAATATACTACATGACTCGCTATAATGACGCCACCCTGTTAAGTGTAAAGTGCAGTCACGGGTCCGATGTGTAGTGAGCTGAAAGGCTTCACTTTCACGGAGAGTTTTGGGAATGCTGCACTCCTGAAAATGGCCGCTTAGGTAGCCTTTTATGAATCTCCATCTGATTAAGGTGTGTTCTGATAAAATAAAAATTAAAGAAGACAGCAGCAATGTGCCCTCTGGTTCTGTATTGTGAACCTCTTTCTTTGTACTAATCCACTCAGACTTCTTTTGTTTTCCTTTTAAATATTCTTATAATTTAGTGTGTGTTTTGGGGTGGTAAATGACATCTCATAAACAATCATCTATATTTTAATTTGGGGGTGTGAGACTGCTTCTTCAGATACATAGTTCTGAGTATTATCCATTTTCATGATTACAAGCAGGAATGTACACGATCTCTTTTTGTTTTCTTTTTCCTCTAGGACAACTGTCTAAATACTCTCATTATTACTTAACAAGCCATATTTTAGTAACTCAAGGAATGGCATGCTGGGGCTATTCAGATCATGTTCCCAAGTTCCAACATAGAAATATTTGCACAAGAGACAGCTAAAGAGCTTAAGTGTATAATGGTGCCAAATTACAAAGTGTGTGTGTGTGTATAGGAGGGTGTTACTGGCACTCATTGAAATATAAGATAGTTTATTTCCTTTGAATTAATTCTATGGGAACAATTAAGCCGAGTAAAAGACAAATGATGAGAATTTGCTTGTAGTTTGTGTTTTCTCTCTCTCTCACATTGTGTATGAGGCAATGGCATTTACACTCTGCGATGTAATAACATTATTGCATTAACTAAAATTTCAATTTCACATCCAGCTTGTTTACTTGTCTGTTAGAACATATGTTGAGAGAACATTAGATGCTACATTCTGTACTGTTGCCGAGGTGCAATCAATACTAAGCAAGCAGCAGCTTCAGATGTTTTTCATTATTACATCCTCCAGCCATATCTGCTACTATAAATTATAGCGATACTCCACTGAACTGAATATGAAGTTTTTGACACCAACACCCAAAGCATGAAGATCCCACTTTCAATGAAACAATGCAGCACCAGCTGTCAAATGAACAGTTTCAAACATATGTTCCTTTCCTGCAGTGGCAACAACATGACCAGTATTAATAATACAGTAATAATAATAATTATTTTGTTCCATTGTACAACCAGGGTAAACCAAATCTGACCTAGGGTTTCAATAACTATCACACTGCCATTATCTCTGTATTAAAAAGGATATGTGTGAGAGAGAGAGAGAGATTGACAGACTGACATAAAAACAGAGAGCTAGAATAGTGGAGAGGCATGTGCCTTAGCTCTCAAACAGACAGGTTTTTCAACTTTGATGCATATCTCAGGCATTTTTAGATTTGGCACCAAACTTTCAACATGGGGTTTTAGGGATGCTTCCTCATGAGTTCTGGCACTGTCATGGCGTTAATCAGCCCCGAAAGGTGATTTCACTGTCACTGCACGGAACCACCTTTAGGGACCGATTTATGAAATGACAGTGTTATAGTTCATGGGGGTAGGCCCCAAAATAACCCTATGTTGAAAATTTGGTGAAAAAATTCCCAAAATGACTGATTTCTGAGCATGTGTTGTGCAGTTCCTATGCCTTGTAAGTTCGAAATTTTAATATTTTCACTCCAGGTTTTCAACATTGCTATTTTACCACACCTGCTTATGAGCAGTACAGCTGTCATTTTTCACATCCTGCCCAAAATCGCTTCCGCGCATGTAGCACACAATGGCGCAGTCGGGTGTGCGAAATCAATGTTTGGGACAGATTAAGAAAATCACAGTGACACTGTTAATGAGCAGAGGTCTTAAAATGGCTATGTTAAAAATTTGGTGACAAAAGTCCATAAATGATTGTGTTATGAGTAAGTATTACGTAGTTTCTACGCATCCTCGTAAGTTCATGAATTTGTAATATTTTCAGTCTAAATTTTCACCACTGGCATTTTCCACACTTCTTTATGGACAGTACAGCTGTCATTTTTCACACCATGGCCAAATGTGTTTTGCACTGCCAGCACAGAAATGCGTGGTCGGTGTGGGAAATCACTGTTCGGGACAGATTAAGAAAATCACAGTGACACCGCTCATGAGCGGAGGTCCCAAAATGCCTGTGTTGACAATCTGCTATAAAAATCCCCAAACTAATTACATTACGGGTGTGCATTGCACAGTTTCTATGCACTCTCGTGACTTCACTAGTTTTTAATATTTTCACTGCAGATTTCCAACATTGCCATTTTTACACCTCCCATGAACAGTACAGCTGTCATTTTTCACATCCTGTTCGAATGTGTTTTTGCACCTGTGGAGCCAAATGGCACAGTCACTGTGCAAAATCAGCTTTCAGCTAATGAACTCATATTGCTACTGTTCATGGAGGTGGGGTCTAAAAAACCATGTTGAAAATTTGGAGTGAAAAAATACCAGCAACGCCTGAGGCTTTAGGGTTTCTGACCATAACGCTCCAACCTGTAGAGAATGACAGGCATCAGGGGTGTGACTTGGGATTGTCACTTGTAATGCTCATACTATTCCACCCCCACCCTGCAGCCAGTGAGTGGCATCAGGTGTGCTTGACTCTTCGCCCCAAAGTTCACTCCATTCTTCTATACAGCACCCACCTCACTGTATTTTCTGATGGAATGGGTGAACATAAGGGCCAAAGACCTAGGCACACCGTGACACTTTTCAGTGTCTGCAGGTAGGGTGTGGTGAAATGGCGGCCTTTATGCCTGATGACCCAAAGGCACACCCCAATGTCTGTCAGTATCTGCAGGCGGTGATGGGGTTGGCTTCAGTTCAATACTCACTGCCATTCCTATTATGCAGCTCTGTAACTCCTACACTACCAATGCCAATGCCAGCAAGCAAACATTTGGCATTAACAAATGCTTGTTACCTTTGCTTCCACAAGAATCATTTTGTTACATGAACAGCATTTCAGAGGTGTGTCACTGCTGAGCCCACTACAACTCAAGCAGCAAGAGGCTCAGCAGTGCATACCAATGACCAGGCACTCTGCTCATGACACTATTCACTGCTTGTTAGGTGGAAACTATGTTCTTTAAAGGAGTCGGCCACTCCTAAGACAGCAGCTGGTTCATTTCATTTATGTGATGATGCCCGCAACCAGCTGAGTGGAGTCACACCAAACAAACCTAGTAAAACCTTGAGGAAACCATACATACCAGCACATACTTATTATACTGGTGTACACATAGCGAATCACAGTGACAACAGTGTTTTCAAGTGTTCAGCAACTATAACAATACATTTTTATTACCAGTGAGTAGGTCCTCCATTTTGGATGCAGTGACCTGTGCTGGCCTGGAAGTGATGGAAGTACTGGCTTGCCTGTGAATGCACTATCACTCTGGGTCTAATAGTCATGTTGCTTGTGCTCTGTCTAGATTACTTAAGGATTAGTATTACACAGAATAATCAGAGCACCTAGTTTTTTCCATATGTAATTTTATGTTTTTTCCCTTTAGTGCCCCAGACCCGAGACCCCAGCAGACAAGTACATGCACGTGTGTGGAGGCACATGCCAGGTACCGCTCAGCCCCTCTGCCCCTCTTTTGGCATTCATCACTGCCCCCTTGCCTATGCTTCCAACTGGACATCCACCCAGTGGAGCAGAACTACTGGGGAGCAGACAACCACCCGGAGGGGAGAGCTACCTACAGCAGCTCAATCTCACTCTGACCCTCTCCCCCATGCCGGCTCCCCGGCAACCCAGGTCACTCCCGAACCTGGGTTGCCGGGTATAGCGTGAGGTAAGACGACCTGCTCTCAGCCCTCAGCACCACCGGCTAGCTTAGAAGCACCTATTTTTGGTTTCTGGAAGTGCTGCTTTATGTAAGTCTTCTTCATGCTTCTTTCTTTACAGCATATGTTTTTCAGCATGGGCTGTGAAAGGCAGACTGTGCTGTTCAGCAATACAGACAACAACATCACAAAGTATGACTAGTGGTGTGCTTTGAATGTATTTTTTGTTTGTGACATGTAATTGATAGACATTACAGTGTACACTTGGCAGGCATTGTGGGTACAATGTGTATACACTGCAGAATGTAAAGCCTCATACTTCATTGCAGAGCCATGTTTGAAACCCCTAACAGTCCACTGTGAGCTTGTGACATTCACAGTGTCTCATCCCACTGTGCACCACAGATGTATGCTACGTTGTTTTTTTTTTATGTTTTGGTAACATAACATGCAACAGAGTAAAGTGACCAGGCAGAAATATAATCACAGATGGTGTTCATTGCTTATGTTGGTGCAGTCATGATGCAGGCACACTGTTTTGTGTCAACACAAGACATCACTTGCTTGTAAAGTGTTGCATGCCCTTGCAGACCCATTTAGATCCCACCAAGAGCCCACTGTGTCAGCTTGAGCCTGGCAGAGTTTCCTCCACTGGTGGCAGATCCCAGCCATTACTGCTGTTTCACTAAACTGAGGTCCTCCTGCTCCTCATGAAACAGTGGTACAAACTGAGGTCTGCTACAAGTGGAGTGAAACTTGCCAGGCTCAAGCTGACATGGTGGGCTCTAGTGAGAGACAAATGGGTCTGTTCTGTGAAGAACAATAAGCTCACACTTGGTTTGTGGGGTTTAAACTGGTACCAGTGGGAAGTGGCTAGTGCCCCCATTAAGGAGGGCTATTTTACAGTATTTACATTTTGTCTTGTGAGCATATTATTAGTAGTAAGTCATTAATTGCACATTTGGTGATTTTAAGGTTGCAGTGTGATTTTTTCATGTGGGTAAGACACTGGGAGATGGGGAGGTACTGCATCCCAGGGGTTATACTGCTCTGACACCAGGCCCACTGAAACATAATTCTGGGTGGAAGCACCATGTAAACTTAAAATATCAGGATACAAATCCCCAATCAGGAAAATAAGAACTTAGGGCCCTCAGCCTAGTTTGGGCCCACGAGGCAGGGGTAGCAATTGCAACATCCATGGCGACCGGTTACACATACAAGTACTTGCAAGGAATCAACAGAGTGGATTGCAAGAAACTGTTTATAAAGAATGAGAACACAATGACTAGAGGACACAGGCAGAGACTGGCAAGGGGTAGATTCGTGGGGGTGCAAAGAAGTTCTTCAAGGAGTGTGTGGTAGATGAATGGAATAGTTTGCCCAAAGAGATGGTTAAAGTCAAGACTGTGATAAGGTTTAAACTTGGGTGGACTGATAGAAGGTAATATTGAGATCCACAGGCAGAGGCTAAGAGAGAAAAGAATACCTGGGAAGGAGATGATGGTGATCAGTCACAAAGGGCAATCATCTTAGAATCCAGCACGAGGCCAAGCATGAAGCTAGACATTGAAATGGGCAGACTGGATGAACCTATGGGTCTTTTTCTACTGACAATCTGTGTTTCTATGATTCTATGTTTCACTGGGATTAAGTGAAAGGATGAGGTCTAGAAGGATTCAGAATTAATTACTTTCTAATGACTTTACTCATGCTCAGTGGAGATTGCAACAGTGTGAATGTGGAAGAATCCCCACAATAGAACTACAGTTACTAGTAAGTAACTCAAGGCAGAATTTCCTGCCATGTGTCACAGAGATGCAGCACGGTTGTTCTGCATCTTGGCACTCTGTGCAGATCAGGTAGACCACCTCAATGGTGGTCTTTATTTATGAGCACAAGTGCCATGAGTTGCAGCACTTCAGGGTCTGCTTGCATCAAAGAAGTGACGATGTGTCACTTTTATGATGCAAGCTGCCACAAAACAGGAAACTGTTGTAAAGGGACATTTGGAAATTGGCTGGAGCCATTTGTGTGTGTATCTGGGATGATGCAGGGCAGCTCAGAACCAAATGTTGTGCCTGCATCACCCCTTTGAACCCCCTTTAGTCTTCCTAACAATAATATTGAGTGACCTGCTAGTATTTATCAGTTCTGAATGACATATTTCCATCAGTTTTTATCTGCATTTAATAGCATAATCTTTATCACTACACTCTTGTGTTTATTCAGACATCAGCTTCCAACTGTACTGGTTATTCAAAGGTTTTATGGTCCCTGAACGGAGTGACAGAATAACTCAGTAGTAGGTGTGATAAAGCAGACTCTGAGAGCTCCAGAAGATCTCATTACTTATTTCAGTTTGTTACTGTACTGCCCGCCATTAAATTCTACAGAAGAAACTGCGTAATTCTACATATATTTGAGACTGCCCACTGTGGATTCAACACATGAAACAACCCACCATGTAATTATACCTATGGAACTGCCCCATGAAAGTACTATCCTGGGACCCCTCCTGTTTTCTTTGTTCCCAAGGATCTATGCTAGGGACCCTCCTGTTCTCCTTGTTCCCAGAGATCTATCTTGGGGCACCTCCTGTTCTCCTTGTTCCCAGAGATCTATCCTGGGGCCCCTCCTGTTCTCCTTGTTTATTGATGAACTGCTCCTATTATTAGAGAGAACTGATACAATAATGTAAGCAGATGATATCATTCTTTATAGTCGCTTTTCCTCAGTAGAAACTGTAACTCAAACTTTAAGCACTGATTTTCAGATCCTGACTCTGGCTTCACAAACACCATTTGCTTCTGAACTGTAAAAAAAAAAAAAAAAGTATGCTTTTGGGTCTAAACAAAGACTGGCCAAGATTATGCCTCTTGTAGTTCAGGATATTACTGGACCTCAACTGGAACAGGTCACCCAGTTTAAATACTTGGAGATTTTATTAGATCCATGTCTAACGTAGTCCCGTCATAAATTCTTTAACTGTTCAACCTCGGTTTGCAGTTGCAAATAATATTTATTACCTCTGATGAATTATAATTCCTTTCTGTTTTCTGGATTAATAGGTTCTGACCGTCACTGCTTACTACTACCTTTCATGCTACACTTGTAGGTTTGTCTTAAAACTGCCTTTTTGAATATACAGTGCACTTTATATCAACTGGTAGGCTGGTTACCTCAAACCTAAGTTGTTTGTATAAATTAAATTATTTAACAAACAATGTTTTAAGATTAGGGACCGAGCCCCTGTTATTTTTACGTATATTTTTAAGACTGCTGATAGGACTTTACATCCAGTGCTACCCTAGACTTGTTGTTCCAAGTGTAAATACTAAGATGGGTATGAGGCCTATTTTATAGTTGCAGCAACAAAATGGAATAATTTATCAGCACCTTTACAACAAGGTTTGGGACATGAGACTGTTAAAAACTTCTTAAGAAACATTATAAGCATCTCTTATACTTCAGGGTTTTAAATAATTGATTAGCAGTTTTTTCTTGGTACAATACTAACTGTACAGAAAGCATTTATATAGGTTTTCTAGAAGTGTTATGTTTGTTAAACACGGTGAGGCAAGTGCTATGCATTTTCACAATGTTTTAGAACGCTTATGAGCAAAACGCTAATCAATTTTTAGAGTTAAATAAAACCCTGTACTGGCTGCTGACTTTACTCTAAACACCTCTGGCAGAACATGCTACTGGTACCACCTCTTTTCCCAATGGAAACTATGGTATCTTGTGCTCCTAGCCTTGTTATTATCTGGGGACATAGAAACAAACCCTGGCTCCCAGTTACCCACTGCCTCTCTGAATATGGACTGGTTAAATATGAAAGGCCTTTGTATAGCACACTCAAACATTAGAAGCCTTCTCTGTAACTTTACTGAACTTGAGGCATGGTTATCCATATATGAACCTGACATTCTTGGTCTGACTTAAACTTGGCTAAATCCTCTACTCCTGACTCTTCCTGCTTTCTTCCTAACTGCCCCTATTTTGAGGAGACAGACTATCTGGAAAGAGGGGAGGTGGAGCAAAACCACCTGAATATGTCCCAAATGCAACGCTTAGTTGCCTCTGAGTTTTACATACCCTGCTTCTACTTGGAACCAGAAAGATTGACTTAATATGTGCCTACAATCCTCCCAAAGCAGGTCAACTAGGATGCTCCAAATGACTTGAGTGCTCTACCTCTGCAGCCAGACAAAATTAACTTATTATTCTTGGCGACCTCAACCTAAATTGGCTGGGAAAAATAAAAGCGCACTTCTATCTGTAGTACATGGTTTAACATGCATCAGGTAATTGAAGATACCACCAAGCTGACCCAGTCACCAGCTGCTGGAACACTTATAGACTGGATACTCACAAATCGACCTGATAGAATTACTGCTTTAGGTGTGCTTCCTGATTCTATAAGTGACCATTCCCTGTGTTTTGCATATGAGGAACATTGGTGATTCAAGCACCTCGCCACGCTACATCACCTTCCGGATTTTTCCACACTTGATCAAACAAGCTTTCTGCATGATATCTCTTCTGTAAATTGGATCCCTATTATCCAGTCCCAAGATGCTGAATCTACTCCAATCTCTTTCTTTCTATATTCTTATCCCTCCAGGACATACATACACCTAAACAGAATCGATGTGTAGGGGCCAAACAGACTAGGTGGCTGCACAAGGAACTTCGCCTCCCTCCAGGCACATGACAAAAGTTGGAACTGCTACAAAATCTTGGGTCAGCAAAGTCAATATGACACTTACAGAGAGCAGCGCAATATGTGCAAAAAACAAATCAGGCTTGCCAAAAGCTCATACTGCAAAGGTCTATTGCTGGAAGCTCCTGGAGATGTAAAGAAATTCTGGATGCATGTAAAATCCTTCCTGGGCTCAAACCTGTCTCAACACACAAATGATATGGTCCTCAATGGTATGCACTGTAATGACCTCACCACCATTGCAAATTCTTTTCAACAAATACTTTACTGATCTCACCAAATACAATCACTCTTCACAGCAAATCTCGTCCTGATGCCTGTTACTCACACAAACGTGCTCTACATCTGCCCTTTTATTTTAAGGCTATTCCAAATGCTGATGTTCTAAAACTACTAAACTCACTTCTGATAGTACTAGTATAGGCTCTGACTTCCTAGAGCCTGAACTTCTGAAGCTGGCTGCTCTTTTATTGCGGCCCCACTGGCTAAACTTTACACTGTCTCTCTGCCATGGTCATGTTCCTAACATATGGAAATTAGCAATAGTCACCCCAGTCTTTATGAAATGTGACAAGAAGGACATAGCTAATTATAGGCCCATAGCCGTTCTGTCACTACTAAACAAAATACTTGAGAAATTAGTGGCTGTACAGGTCACTGAGTTCCTCTCTAAATATACCCTCCTATCACCTACTCAACATGGTTTCCACAGGGCATAACACCTCTACGCTCTGATATAATTCCAAATGATGCCCTTACCACTATGGATCAAGGTCTCATGACTGGTGCAGTGTTCATTGACCTCTCAAAGGTTTTTGATCTTGTAGATCACCCTCTTCTGCTTGATTGCTTTAGCTTCACTGGTTTCTTAGAGCAGGCCACAAACTGGTTCCAGAGCTACTTAAGCAATAGACGACAACAGGTAAAATTTAACTCTCGGTGTCAGACTCTGCACCTGTCAATGTTGGTGTTCCTCAAGGCTCTATCTTGGGGCCTCTTCTCTTCTCCATTTTATAAATGACATATCTTCTAACACCCCTTGGTGCTCAACAATCTTGTATGCAGATGATCTGGTGCTCTACACCTCCTCTGCAAACGAGAAGAAATAAACAGTTGACTAACATCTGCATTTCTCATAATACAGGAATGGATCCACAAGAAAAGGCTTGTCCTGAACATAAGTAAAACTCAGGGTATGCTCTTTGGATCTGCAACCAAACTTAGAACAAACCGTAACCTTTTCAACATCTCCTGTCCAAATAGCTCCCCTTATGAAAGTAGCCTCATTCAAGTATTTAGGTGTCCTGCTTGATGAAACTCTCAACTTTGAGCAACACATCATCAACACCTGCAAGTCAGTAAACTCCAAACTCAGAATAGCCTATAGGACTAGTTGGATGCTTACCCCTCAGCTAGACTGGCTATTGTTAGGAGTATCCTACTTCCATCCCTTGCATATGGTGCTGTCACCTACATAAACACTTAAAACACCCTACGTATGTGGGATACAACGTATAATAGTATCTGTCATTATGCCTCAGCTTCCCACATTTGAAGCACCATTGCTTGCTGTATGTGGACCTTAGATTACCATCTCCATCTGCCAATCAGCTCCTTGCCCTTGATACTCTGCTGGACAATATCATCAGAATTAACCTACATACCTATCTTGCAGGCATGCTGGTGCCTCTGTCCCCCACCTATGGCCTTCACTCTACAGAACTCTCTCTACTATACTATACACCCCTAGGTGCAGAACCCTTAAAGGAACCTCAGCTTTTCCTGCCTGGCCCCAAAATAGTAGCATTCCCAACCTTGATATTCACTCTGCACCTAGTCATGATAACTGGAGGTGGGACTTAGTCAGAGTTGAGGTAGCAAGTGATTTTGTTTTCTCAGAAGAAGCCAGAAGGGAAGGAAACATATTCATTTCAGTACTTTACAGTAACTGGTAATTGCTATTTTTGTTATTAAACTTAGATTGTGGGCTTTTAGTGACACTGTAATTTCTTTGCAGACTTTACTTAGAATTCTTTTGGGCTGTTGAAAATTTAAAATGTAGTGGTGGTGTATTTCTTGCTGTCTTTAATTGCTGCAAATTTAGTCTTGGCTTGTCTGACTTGCCCTGTAGTCTGGGTGAGGGGTGCTAATTGTCTGGCTTCTGATATTGGCTACATGATAACTGGAGGTGGGGCTTAGTCAGAGTTGAGGTAGCAAGTGATTTTTGTTTTCTCAGAAGAAGCCAGAAGGAAGGAAACATATTCATTTCAGTGCTTTTACAGTAACTGGTAATTGCTGTTTTGTTATTAAACTTAGATTGTGGGCTTTTAGAGACACTGTAATTTCTTTGCTGACTTTACTTAGAATTCATTTTGGGCTGTTGAAAATTTAAAATGTAGTGGTGGTGTATTTCGTTGCTGTCTTTAATTGCTGCAAATTTAGTCTTGGCTTGTCTGACTTGCCCTGTAGTCTGGGTGAGGATGCTAATTGTCTGGCCTCTGACCTCAGCTACATGATAACTGGAGGTGGAGGCTTAGTCAGAGTTGAGGTAGCAAGTGATTTTGTTTTCTCAGAAGAAGCCAGAAGGGTAAGGAAACATATTTATTTCATTGCTTTACAGTAACTGGTAATTGCTATTTTGTTATTAAACTTAGAGTGTGAGCTTTTAGTGACACCGTAATTTATTTGCTGTCTTTACTTAGAATTCTTTTGGGCTGTTGACAATTTAAAGCGTAGTGGTGGTGTATTTCTTTGCTGTCTTTAATTGCTGCAATTTTCTTCCTTTCCCCAGTTCTTAATTATATGCCCTGTTAAATCTGATTGACAGGAGCTAAACACAGGGATAGTAGGGGTGTGGAGTAGGAGGGGCATAAGGGAAGAAGCCCACCCTCAGCACAAGTGTTTTGACTCATTTATTTATTTATTTATTTTTTTAAAGAAAAGTATCTGAGGATCAGTGGCAGGATTTTAGGACAGTAAATTAATAAAAGGGAACTAGGAGAGCTTCAGTAACAGACAAGTAGTGGAATAACAGTATAATTGCAGTATAATGTGGAAGTGGTGCAGTGCAGTAGCTGCAGGGCAGCCATATTCAGGCAGACCTTCTGGACACTGAGGTGCTGCCCTGTCTGCATGCATCTCTGGACTGCAAGATGAGGTAGCCAGACTCAGAGCGGAAGTAAACTGGGTCAGGAGTATCATCACCCCTATCCAGAGATCACCCAGTCCAATGCCGCTCCTCAAAGGATGCCGAGAATGAGGAGCACTTGGATGACAGTGGGCTCAGGATGGGTTAAGATGATCAGGCAGAGGCACATCCTAGATCCTATTCCACTCAAGAACTCATGTGCCACACTGGCAAATGGAGGCAACCAAATAGAGGTACCCAGAGAAGTGGAAGGAAAGGATATGGAGGTTAGCCAAGGAGGTGACCTCAGTGGGAGAGCAGTGGACCCCAGAGGAGGAGGAGGAAGTGAATCCTGGTGGGGACTCCATCATAAGAGGGATCCAGCTAGGAACACAAGAGGGGAGGGGAGGACAGGAGGTGAGGTGCCTACCAGGTGCCACGGCATGGAGGGATGGAAGGAAGATCCTAGGGATTGCTGGGAAGGCAAGACAGGAGGTGAGCTGGATGTCATTATCCACCTAGGTACTAATGACCTGGCAAATGGGGAGCCAAAGGAAGTTCAGGAAGAGTTTGGGAAATTGAGGGTCTCAAGCAAGTAGCTACTTCTGTCACCTTCTCAGAAGTGCTACCTGTGAGAGGCATGGGAGAGCATAGGGTGCATGCACCAGGAACTTTAACTCATGGTTGAAGAACTGGTGCTGTGAGGAGGGTTTGGATTCATTGGTGACTGGGGACCCACCTGGAGGATGGAGGTTTGTTAAAGCCTCACGGCCTGCATCCATCCTGGAGGGAATCCAAGCACTCAATGACAAGTTTAAATGCTACATTGACAAGCATTTAAATTAGCCAAGGGGTGGCAGGCCAGCAAGGAGGGTACCTACTTGCATACCCCGCACAGCTAGCAGTGGAACCACAGAACCGAGGAGGTGGATATCTCAACAAAGCAGTGTGCAAAAGAAGGAGATTATCACCCAAGAGGTGGATAGGCAGAAAAGGGCAAAATCAGCAGAAGGGCAGACAGCAGGAGAACCAAGGATAAAGGACAACCAGGGAAGGGGCTGGAGTAGAACAGCTAAACAGTCTAGGAGGTCAAATCATGGAAAGCCATGTGTGCCAATGCCAGAGCCTTAGCAACAAGATGGAAGATCTGGAGGCTGTCATGGTGCTGTCAGACCTGGACATTGTGGCCATCACAGAAACCTGGTGTAATGATAACTATGACTGGGAGATGGCCATTCCTGGCTAAAATATATTCAGAAGAGACCGGGAGGTAGGAAGGAGGAGGAGTGACACTGTATGTGAAAAATGACATAAGGGCCACAGAGATCCAGGAGGAACAAAATGGGGAGAGATACTGTGGGTTAAGCTGGAAAGGAAAATGGGGCCAGCCATCCACACAGGTGTGATCTATAGACCACCAGCCCAGGAGGAAGAAACAAACAGGGAGTTGATGCTAGCCATCCAAAGGATGGCAGACAAGGGTGAAGTAGTACTGGTTGGAGACTTCAATATTCCAGACGTGACTGGAACATCCCAGCAGCAGCATCAACTAGGAGCAGATTTATCCTGGACTCCTTCAGGGTGCCTTCCTCAAGCAACTGGTCATGGAACCAACTGCAGAAAGCAATACTGGACCTTGTGCTCAAACAGGGACAGTGTGATGGGAGTAACAGTGGGGGAGCATCTGGGAACAGTGACCAGCAGTCATTGTGGTTTGAAATCACAGAAGGAGCAGAACCAAACTACACAAAAACATGTATCCTGGATTTTAGGAGGGCAGACTTTGGGAAAACAGGGAGATACTTGAAAGAGGCATTAAGGGAATGGGACAGGAATCAGGGGTTGAGGAACAGAGAGCAGTATTTAAAATGGGGATTACAAGAGCAACAGAATTATGCATTAAGCAATATTAAGCAAGAGGAAAAGGAAGAGGAGGCCATTATGGTTTCCAAAGAGGTAGCAAAGAAAGTGAAAGCCAAAAGATTGCATTCAGACAATACAAAAAGACACAGACAGAAGGGATAGGGAGAAGTATCAGGAGAAGCAAAGGAGGTCAGTAAGTAGGGTAGCCAAAGCTCAGACAGAAGAACACATTGGTAGGGGGACAAAACCTTTACAGGTACATAGTGAAAAATGAAAGGCAAAGGGAGGGCTAGTGAGACTGAAGGAGAGCATGGGGGCTGTGTGGAGGATGACAACAGTAAAGTTGACATACTGGACAGGTATTTCTGCTCAGTCTTTACTGAGAAAGAGGAGGGTAATGGGTCTAAAGGGAGTACAAGGGTGAGAATGGTGCAGAAATGGACACAAGTCCCTTTAAATGAGAAAGGGTCCTGAAGGAACTGGAAGTAATAAGAGTTGATAAAGCAATGGGGCTAGATGGGTGCACCCAGGGTCCTTAAAGAACTCAGAGAGGTGGTGGCTGAACCTCTGGCTATCCTGTTTAGCTGATCACTGGAAACAGGAAGGTACCCAAAGACTGGAGGACAGCAAATGTAGTCCCCTTATACAAAGTGGGAACAAAGAGGAACGAGGAACTACAGACCAGTCAGCCTCAACTCGGTAGTGGGAAGATCATGGAAGCACTACTGAAGGAGAGATTGGTGGAACATCTGGTTGTCAATGGACTGCAGAATCCAAGGCAGCACGGTTTCACCATGGGAGTCATGTCAGACCAGCCTCATTGAATTTTTGACTGGGTGACTAGGGAGGTGGATCAGGGGAGGCAGTGTACATTAGCTATCTGGACTTCAGCAAGGCCTTTGACACTGTGTCACATAGAAGACTATTACACAAACTAGGGAATATGGGTATGGGCAGGACAGTAGTGTGGTGGGTAGGTAACTGGCTGGGTGGCAGGACACAGGTGGTGGTGGTAAATGGCTGTCACTCCACAGAGGGAAGAGTGACCAGTGGGGTACCTCAGGGATCAGTGTTGGGACCGGTCTTATTCAACATCTTCATCAGTGACATTGAACAGGACCTAGAAGGCAGAATTTCACTGTTCGCTGATGACACAAAGCTCTGTAACAGAGTAGACACACCAGAGGGTATAGACAGAATGAGAAGGGCATGCAGAAACTTGAAGAATGGTCAGGGTTTGGCAGTTGAAATTCAATGCAAAGAAGTGCAAGATAATGCATATGGGGCTACAAAACCCTGGCACAATATATCAGTTGGGGGTGAGGATATAGCATGCACCAAGCAGGAAAGGGATCTTGGGGTTATCATCTCTGATTACCTCAAGGTAGGAAACAGTGTGACAAGGCAGCAGGTAAAGCAAATAGGATGCTGGGATGCATAGGCAGGGCATCACCAGCAGGAAAAGGAGGTCATGATTCCACTATACAAGACACTAGTGAGGCCCCACCTGGAGTACAGTGTACAGTTCTGGAGACCTTACCTATGTAAGGACATAGGGAGAGAAGGTTCAGAGGAGGGCAACAAAGATGGTGCATGGATTGCATCACAAGTCCTATGAGGGCAGGTTGAAGGAATTGAATATGTACTCCCTGGAGGAGAGGAGGAGAGAGGGACATGATAGAGACATACAAGTATCTTACAGGGAGGAACAGGGTGCAAGAATACACTATTTTTAAGCGAAAAAGATGTTCCAGGACTAGGCGCATGGGATGAAGTTGGAGGAGGATGATTCAGAGAAATGGGAGGAAGAATTTCTTCACAGATCGGGTGGTGGACAAGTGGAACACCTTGCCTGAGGAAGTGGTGGGGCTGAAACAATCATGGGATTTAAGAATGCATGGGATAGACATAAAGGAATTCTGGAGGTCAGGGTAGGGGCAACAGAGTTCTAAAAAACATAAACTGAAGTTACAAACTCAAATATCTGCCAACACTGTCTATGTATGTATCTATGTATCTATGTACCTAGTCATACTGCTTTTAAAAGATGTTAGCTCTTTCCTTGTAAAACATGCCCTATGTTCCTGTTTTAAACCCCCATAGGGTGCTTGACATCCCTTGCTCAGCTCTCAAAATGTCAATTTTGCTCTGACCTCTTGTTACTGTTATATGTAGCACTTACCATGGATTATGTGTTAAAACTCTACTGCACTTTGATTGTATGCTTATTATGTTTTGTACTATTGTGTATTTTCCTGCCATTGTCTCAATCATATTAGCAATACTGTTTACTGGCACAAAACATTGTGTAGATTTTTCCTTGTATGGTTGATTACCTCTGAACTATACCTGTTACTTGTTTTGTCTGCCAATTTTGTATTGTAACCTCCTGAGTCATGTCTGAAAATAGTCATATTTTGTGGCTATGACACCTTACCCGATAAACAAAACTAAATAAAAAAATAAATTATCTTAGTCTGTTAACATGTAAATGCTTTCACTGAAATTGTGTTTTGTACTTGATACTTTATATTGTAATGGTTGTCTTCTGTTGTCATTGTTATTTATATAACATATTGACTGTATCTTTTATGGTCCCGCCCGTGTATGAAAAAGGGCCTAGGCTCATTACACCTACCTGGTCAACAAAAGTTTAAATAAAAATAAAGTAATCGACCCATAGGATTGTCCATCATGGAAGCAATCAAATATGACTGCCTATCATGGGCGTTCACATACAGGACTGCCACCATAAGATTTAGCGAATGAAGTTGCTTGTCATAAAAATTAAGCCAGTGGGATTGTCCGACTGGAATCACTCACATTTAAATGTTTACCATGGAAACCTCACATAAGATCGCCCACCAAATAATGCCAGTCATGGAACTACCTACCATGAAATTCTACATTAAACTGAACATCGAGGAATTCAGCATAAAAATGTCACCATATACCTCCCCTGATACCACAGTGCCTAGGAAATATAATTACTATGTTGAAGATTTGGTTCTGTGTTCCTAGTTCAGATCATAGCTGAAACTCGGTCTAAGGTGGAGTAGGCTGCCAGAGAATACTCTCCATAAAAGGAGAGGAGGATGTCAGCACTGTTCTTTCATTGTTCCCTGGTCCTCCCAGAGAGAGAAGATGTGGAATGGTAGTTGCACAGCACGAGCAGGTTGCATTTTCCACTGGGAGGTGTGTTTGGAAGGAATTTGAGAGAAACACAACATAAGATTGTACAGTACCTCTTTCCTCCCCATTGTGAACGATTAGCTCTCTTCAAACAAAGCTGTATCCTCCCTTCATAATGGTGCACAGTTTCAATGTAAGCCCTGGACAAAGAATCCTGGGCCCACTGCATAGTAGCCAAGTTGTAGGGGTCAGTGTCACAGAGTGCCTCTGTGATAAAAGAGCTTTAAATTTGTTAGATATTTTCTTTTGGGTATTTGATTGTTGGGAAGTTTCCCTTTAAGAGAGAAAAATCATATTTGAAGGGTAATCAGGCAGAACCCCCAGGTAAGTTTGGAATTGATAGAATTGATTTCTTTTATTCCCTTGGTGAGGTCCTTAGGGTTGTCAGAAAAAGAATTTATGTTGTTTTGGACCTTGTGAGTAGATGCTCATGTTCATGGTTTGAGCGATCGGTAAGCAACAACGTCCGTTACCAATAAATGCTGCGTTAGTGCCAGTTTAAAATAACATTCGGTTTTGGTTTGCAAGCGGTAGCTTGTTAATTGGATTATAAAGTAAATATCCCCTAAATCGCAGGTTTGGATGGATTGAATGTTGTTCTTGGTGAGGGCTATGGGTAGCGCGGGACGCTGTGTGCACCTTAGTGAGGGATTTCTGTTCTGGCTTTATTGTTCCTGGTTGCTGAGGAAGGTTCCTCCCCCATGTTGTTGAGTAGTACTGTAGAGTCTGGAGCCTCAGGTAAAATGTATGTGTTTTGTTTCCTTTCTGTGTTCCTTGAATTATTTAGTTAGCTTTTGTGTTAACCCACACAAAGGATTGGAGAGTGGATTTTTGTTTATTCAGGACAGGACCGGGGTTCGTTTTCAGCTTAAATAAAAGGTTTTATTTTATTTAGAAACCCCTCGGTCTGTGTTTCTGTTTGTGGGCTCCAGATCACAATTCTAAACTTTTGCCTGCTAATAATCCAGCCATTTAGTACAAAGGCTGGTGTGTTGCAAAGTGGCATTTCTCAGGTAGACAATTTTCTTTAGTTTACAGTGTAGTGCTGTTAACCCATTTCCATTTGGATAAGCACACTGTTCGAGGGTATTTAGCTTGTTAATTTACTTTAGATGTAAAGATTTAGATGGAATTTTACATACCCTCCTTAGTTGAGGTGAGGCATTTTCTTGTTTTGGGGAGTGAGGATAGTTTTGTAGTTGGTGTTTTGGGAGTTCCTGGTGTCCAAACTCTTTTGGCATTTAGTGCTGTTTTGGGAGTTGGCCGCTCCTGAATTCTTTATACTATTGTTAAAGGGTGGTTCCTTTTCATGCTAGAAAATGAATACAAAACATCTAAAACTATTATAATTCATTCTGGTGATAGCATGAAAGTAGTTAGAGTAACAAAGGTGTGTTCAGGTTATGTAAACTAAATAATGATGCAGTGTTTAATGAAATTAATTTGAAAATGTTTTGCTGAGGTGGAGTTAAATAATCACATGACTCCTTTGGGGTATAAATTTAGATTGTGTGGGATGAGAGATTAGATTCTGTTTTGCTGTGGGACTGGAGGTATGCTCGGAAACTGCTGAAAAGTGCTCTATGGAGTTATGATGAACTGTGGTACTTACCGCTTTGAAGTGAAGATTTAGAATTGTCAGAAGATTTTGTCTACTCTGGTATCTACTGTTTAAATGGAAGTGTGAGCTGGAAAATATTTAAAAACAAAAACACTGCCAATCTGAAATTCTCCTGTTGAAATAACATCTGAAAAAGAATAAATTGAATTCAAAATATCTACAAGGACTGGTGAGACATTTCTTTTCTATCTAACTGCCCACATAAACCTAGCCCTACACATTTGGTGTCAGAAGTGGGATGTTGTGCAGGGTCTGATCGAAGACCAAGTGGGCAGTACCATCTGTGACACAGAGAGGTCAAGTTGGAGTTGTGAGTATTCGGTCTGCAGAAACTATGTTTGTGTGCTGTCCAATGATGGAACCGGAGGTATCAAAGCTGATGGATGAAGAAGGGCCTGGTGATTTATGGACTGGCACAGGTACAGTTATTTCGATGGATGTTTTCCGTTGGAAGGATATGGAAAACAGGTGGAGAACTGTTGAACAATGGTATCAAGAAATATTGAGAAGCTTGGCAGTGTTTGCAGAAGTAATTAACCCTGAAGAGACTATAAAACTGGAGGAAGAAAAGCCTGGTACAACTGGTGATGAGCTCCCTGTGTTACCTGTATTTGATGGACTGTATTGGACAGAGGATGGAAAGAGAGCTGTGGATAAGTCCCCAGGTGAGACTATTTTGAACTTTGGGGTGAACAGAAAAGCATACTGTTGCATGTGTGGAATTGCCTGTTTTACCTCTATTTGATGGGATGTATTGGATAGAGGATGAAGGACAGCAGGATATATACAAGTCCCAGGTGAGACTGGTTTGAATTATAGGGATGAAATTACCTATCAAGTCGGAAGAGGCATTAATTGCTGAAGGGACTCATGTTAAAATTGCTGAAGGACTCATGTTAAAACTGATGAAGGGACTCATGTTAAAATTGCTGAAGGGACTCATGTTAAAATTGCTGAAGGGACTTATGTTAAAACTGATGAAGATAAAGGTGATTTTTGAAGGTTGATTGGGGCTTCCTACAAAAGGGATCCTGAAATTACTCTGCTGAGCAAATATGCTGTTCAGAATTATGGGATTATAAGGATAAACCCTTATGGTGGTATGAGGTTAAGGAGGTACCTCTACCATGTCAAACCAAACCCTCGTACTAAAAGGTACAGGTAAGGGTGGTAGTACCTATAAGTATAGAAAGGGTTTTAAATAATATTTCTAATAGAAGTAAGCAGTTAGAACATGGGAAACTTTTGAACAACTTGTCCCCTACTACCACTGGCAGGTATGTATCGGCAGGTGGCGATGTATGTCTGAGCAGACGGGGTTTATAAAAAGTATGGGAAAGACAATATACAGAGGGATGACAGTTTAAATAAATGGTTACCATGGAGAAAGGAAGTTGCCAGGTAGTATGGGTAGTAGATGGTAATTGCTCTAGGCTGATCAACTTTGTGAGGCCCTGTTCAAACTATAACCCACTAGTCTTCCCTCCCATCCAGTATGTCATTCTACAAAGGTAGATTAATAGTGGGAAGGTGAAAGTCGGAGCTGAAATTCTCCTGTTCTGAAATAATGCGTGCACTCCCTTCTGGAATGTAATAGTAGTTAACAGAAGGAAGGATAGAACCCAGGGCTGGACTATAGTGTTGCGGTCATTTGGGGCTGTTAAGTAGATTTGTTGTTCGGGGTGATCTAGAGCTCCATAGAATATCCCCTCTTGAGTTTAAATGGGTTTGAAGAGGTAGGTCAACCAAAGGAATGGTTGCCCTCTTAGGTGGAAGAGATGTCAAAGAGTGCCTCTGTGATAAAAAGACTTTAGAATTTGTTAGATATTTTCTTTTGGGTATTTGATTGTTGGGAAGTTTCCCTTTAAGAGAGAAAAATCATATTTGAAGGGTAATCAGGGAACCCCCAGGTAAGTTTGGAATTGATAGAATTGATTTCTTTTATTCCTTGGTGGGGTCCTTAGGGTTGTCAGGAAAGAATTTATGTTGTTTGGACTTGTGAGTAGATGCTCATGTTCATGGTTTGAGCGATCGGTAAAGCAACGCGTCCGTGCAATCGATGGCGCCGTTAGTGCAGTTTAAAATAACATTCCGTTTTTTGGTTTGCAAGCAGTAGCTTGTTAATTGGATTATAAAAGTAAATATCCCCCTAAAATCGCAGGTTTGGATGGATTGAATGTTGTTCTTGGTGAGGGGCTATGTGGGGCCAGCGCGGGACGCTGTGTGCACCTTAGTGAGGGATTTCTGTTCTGGCTTTATTGTTCCTGGTTGCTGAGGAAGGTTCCTCCCCATGTTGTTGAGTAGTACTGTAGAGTCTGGAGCCTCAGGTAAAATGTATGTGTTTTGTTTCCTTTCTGTGTTCCTTGAATTATTTAGTTAGCTTTTGTGTTACCCCCACAAAGGATTGGAGAGTGGATTTTTGTTTATTCAGGACAGGACCGGGGTTCGTTTTGCGCTTAAATAAAAGGTTTTATTTTATTTAGAAACCCTCGGTCTGTGTTTCTGTTTGTGGGCTCCAGATACAATTCTAAACTTTTGCCTGCTAATAATCCAGCCATTTAGTACAAAGGCTGGTGTGTTGCAAAGTGGCATTTCTCAGGTAGACAATTTTCTTTAGTTTACAGTGTAGTGCTGTTAACCCATTTTCCATTTGGATAAACACACTGTTGCGAGGGTATTTAGCTTGTTAATTTACTTTAGATGTAAAGATTTAGATGAATTTTACATACCCTCCTTAGTTGAGGTGAGGCATTTTCTTGTTTTGGGGAGTGAGGATAGTTTTGTAGTTGGTGTTTTGGGAGTTCCTGGTGTCCAAACTCTTTGGCATTTAGTGCTGTTTTGGGAGTTGGCCGGCGCTCCTGAATTCCTTTATACTATTGTTAAAGGGTGGTTCCTTTTCATGCTAGAAAATGAATACAAAACATCTAAAACTATTATAATTCATTCTGGTGATAGCATGAAAGTAGTTAGAGTAACAAAGGTGTGTTCAGGTTATGTAAACTAAATAATGATGCAGTGTTTAATGAAATTAATTTGAAAATGTTTTGCTGAGGTGGAGTTAAATAATCACATGACTCCTTTGGGGTATAAATTTAGATTGTGTGGGATGAGAGATTAGATTCTGTTTTGCTGTGGGACTGGAGGTATGCTCTGGAAACTGCTGAAAAGTGCTCTATGGAGTTATGATGAACTGTGGTACTTACCGCTTTGAAGTGAAGATTTAGAATTGTCAGAAGATTTTGTCTACTCTGGTATCTACTGTTTAAATGGAAGTGTGAGCTGGAAAATATTTAAAAGAACAAAAACACTGCCAATCTGAAATTCTCCTGTTGAAATAACATCTGAAAAAGAATAAATTGAATTCAAAATATCTACAAGGACTGGTGAGACATTTCTTTTCTATCTAACTGCCCACATAAACCTCGCCCTACCACAGTCAGCTAGAGCAATGAGCAGATGGTGACACCGAAGACAGGAGTTAAAGAGACAGGAGCGGAGAGAATGAACAAGGGGATGGAGAGGTTCCTTATAAGGGTGAGGAACAACAGAGATGGAAGAATTATATTTGGATAAATAACTTTATTCTGTACTGTGTATTCCCCACACATGTGGAGATGTTGCGAAATAAAATTTCACCAACTAAATTGCTGTGAAATCAGCAATTCTGGCGTATGAAAATTTCCCAAGCTTTGAGCAATTGCAAAATATTCGTAAGTGCAAAATGTAAAATTCTGCCCCAAATTGCAAAATTCTGCATTTTCAGTGAACTTGCACTGTTTTCAGGTGGAATTTCACAATTTTCAGGTGAAATTTCACATTACTTTCGCATTTGCAAAATATTTTGCATGACAACATTTTCAATTTCACACAACACTACACACATGGGAGGAACTGGTGTCAGTCAAGAACCATCCAAGAAGATTGATTTGAAAGTGATTCATATGTTTATCGCATTCAAGACACAGTAGACCATTGAGGAACCCATGCATATCCATGTATAAAGAGTTTGCTGAGTAGTCAAATTTGGGAGTGATGAATCAGAAGTCAGAGACTGTGGTGAAAAAAAATCATCAGTTTTGACTCCCAGGCATATTGTTTCTGGGAAATGTGATACTGGGACCAGCAGCTCAATATATAATATGACTTTTGTTTAAATGGGATTGTGAAATTTGAAGCTATGGAATGAATAAAGTACAATGAGATTTTATTATGCTACTGTAGCATCTCTGGATGTAGAACTACTGATTCAGCACCCTAATTGTCGTGAGTCAGAACCTGATAACTGCACCAAATATTTGGATAGCTAGCCTGCACACCTTCCTCTACCAGTGCCAGCTATCCTTGTTTCATATATACAGTATGAGAATTCTCTTTTAATTTTGCTCCAAGTGGTGGATCATGTTAAATTCCTATGTATTATTTTATATTTACATGATATTTTATTTGCAGTTCTATTGAGATATAGTTTGATTTGACATGGTATTTTTTCTTACTATATTACTTAGTTTCAGCTTTAATTTGTGTGGGCTTTGATAACCCTGACCTCCCCAGTGTCCCATAATGTTGAGTAGTTGTACCTTGGTCTAGCCCTATAACCTTAATGGAGCGTTGAACAACAGGCATCCCAAAGAAGTGAGGTTTTATTGAAAACCTGGAGAGGCCATATTTAAAGAAGGATCCCATTTTTAGTACTTAATATTTCACAGAAACATAGAAAACATGGCAGCAGGTAAAAGCCAAGGTTCATCCAGTCTGCCTAAGATAAAATTTTATTAAAAAGTGATGGAGAATCAAAGTAGGGAAAAGGATATCTTGTAAGACATGGAGGAAAGATCAACCCAAAACTGAGTAAAGGTCTGTACATTTTTGTTTGTTTTGTCCCATTACTCCTGGTCAGCCATTTCAGTTGAATTCCACATGGGTACACAGCAATAGCTCTGCTGCTTGTTATGCTGACAGCCTGTGTTCAGGAGTGACCTCGGAAATTAGAGGGTCAGCCAGGGAATCTATCATCCGATGGACTGCTGTCCTCCAAGAAGGGAGGGTGTGGCACCCAGTATAAGCCTGGCCCCAGCAGTGGCTGGGGACAGAATGCCAAGACTGTTACTCTGGGGTCAAAGAACCAGCAGCCATTGGTGTATTGTGTGCGGGAGGCGTACAAAATGATGCTATTGAAAGCACTGCATGCATGCTCCTCCTGGAGACAGAAATATGAGCCAGAATAGCAGGATGGTTCCCCGACCCCTTGCAGGCCCAGCATCAGCTACCTTGGCCTGGCTCCAACCATATCCTGTGACAATGAGTCAAGCAAGGCTCTCTGCCATCCCACCATGGGAGTGTAAACTTTGGGGAACTCTGGGCTAATATGTCCAGGAGAAGATGGGTGATGGGGCTTATTAGAGGGCAAACTAGGGAGGGGAATATAAAAGGAAAAAATACTATTATAGTTGCACCATTTCTCTGACTGGAATGGTGGGCAATCTGTTAATGTCCAGCAGGCAAGAGGTATGCAAGCAGGATGACTCCATCTCCTCTGCTTCTGAAGAGGCAAGCACCTCCCTCCCCTGTGCATGTAGCCCAAGCTGGTTGCACAGTTCTTTTCCACAGCTATTAGACCACAATCCACCCTAGTTGGAACAAAAGCTGCCTACCGTGAGGGCCTCGTTTCTTTGCTGAAACAGATGCAGTTCCCCAGAAACATGTCTTTTAAGAAGCAGTATCTCATAATCTTCTTCAAGGATGTCTCTTTCATTAGGCTGCATCTTTGGAACTATACCCACCAGACACTAGGACCACACAAAACCATTTTCTAGCCAGGAGCTACCAGCAGCGACATCATGCATTAAGCGTCTACATAAATGTGGGTTGCCACATCACGTCTCTGTTGTTTTCCTGCCAATGAACATTCTCATTGGACCTGCTGAAAGAAACATCATCAACTAGCAATTGATATTTATTTTTCTTTACTCCAGCAAAGTATTTTTCATTGTCTCTGCATGCCACCAAAATCGAAAGATGCACTATTTCAATATTGTAAGTGTGAAGATAAAATTTGATAAAGAACACTCCTGCACAGTTTGCATGCACAGTTTGGGCCAGTCTCACAATGTCAGCACTTGTGAGATTTATCAGGGCTTCAACCAAGCAACAAGGCAACACCATAAGTTATGTTAAGATGGCCGCCATGCTGGGTGCGTCGCTGCTTCCCTGAAGAATTAGTTGCTTTTATTACTTTTATTACTTTTATTCTTAATTTTTATTTGTGTTTTATTTTATTTGTGTTCAAGATTCGGATTGGACTCGGATCCGATTATCGCTCTGGTGCTTGGCGTTCGGTGTTAGCGTTAAGCGTTACTGCTATTCTATGGCGCATGGTTTGCGGGTGTAGCGTACTGTTACTTTGCTACCCCAGCGTCACGAGACTACTCGTTACTAAGCGGTAGCGGTGCCGTTTATAGAGCGTAGCTGGCTTTCTTCTTTAGAGTCTTGGTGGTCCTAGTCGAGGTCCTGTGTGACTCTAGTGAAAGGATTATACTCTGTGGGTCATCAGCTTTGTGGGACACTCGGAGTCGCTGTATGTGGGAGTGACATTGTTGGTGACTTTTGGAACTTGGATGGCATTTTTTTCTTCTTGGTTAGCCTGGAGGATTATTCGACATTGCTTTTTGTGAAGAAGCGTTTTGGCTGAGGGAATGTGAGGAGTTAGCTCTAAAGGCATTTGGAGAAGCTCTGGATATCTGGGTTTGCTGAAGAGGAGACGGAAGATCTTGGACTGGGGCTCTGTTAGAGACTGTGAGCCCTTTGAGTTCTACAATTTATAGGTGGTTTGTCTGCCTTTTGTTTGCTCTGGCGGAGCTCTCCTGGGTGTTGCTACTCCACAGGGGTTGGGCGTTTTCCCAGTCGGGGAGCTGAGTGGGGCCCCCACCACCTGGACCATGGAAGGGCTACGGTAGTGGCTCTTTCGTGGCAATATTTTGCCGGGGGTTTCGGCTGGGAGTAAATAAGATTGGAGTCTGCTCGATCCTTTTGGATATAAATTTGCTGGATTTCTTTGAAATTCTTGGATCTCCTTGGACTAATTTTCCCTCTGAACTTGTCGACTGCCTCTTTTATGGACCTGGACTGTCTTGGATTTTTTTTGTATTTGAGAAGCTGCTGTTTTGTCTTCTGTTGACTCTGTTCTGGTCTTGAGGTGGTGAGAGGACCCTGGGTCCAAAATTTTTGTTTATTTATTTATTTGCTATTTGTTTGATTTTCTCCCCTGTTGTGAGAGAACTGGGGGAGGGATTTAAATATTTGTATGTTTTATTAGGCAGTGAGAGTGCCTTTGTACCCTTGCTCCCTGGTGATGAGAGGACTGGGGTAGGAAGGGTCTGTTTTGTTTTAATTTATTTTTGTGGTTTTGTTATAATTTATTGATTTAATTTGTTTATCAGTTAGTTTTAGGTAGTTAGTGAGGTTTTTGTTTTGAATAATTTTGGTGGTGGGTTTCTTTTTATTTTTATTATTTAATTTGGGTTAGCAGCGTCATGTGCTGGCCTTCCTCCTCCATGGTGGTCGTTATTCCCCTCCTGTCGTCATGCCCTCCACCCCTTTTGCACTCCTCCCTTGCAGTTCGAGACTTATCAGCATTGTAGGGCATTGGGGATTGCTCGTGGGAGGGCAAGGGGGCGGAGTGCTATGAGCAGGGGTGGGGGAATGAGTGGAGTCACCGTGTTGGGTTATTAAGTCCAGAAGGTGCCCTGGTGAAAATGGAATCCAGTGCGGGTCCGACATGTCTGGTTTCCATACCCAAGAAGCACTACTGATTACAGTAGGCAGATAGGCCCAACAACCTCCGAGGTTTGTCCAACTCGGGCGGTGTTATGCAATGCCAGATCTGTTAGGAATAAAACTGCTATTACTGCTGACCTTATTAGCACGCGGCTGATCTGGCTTGCATCACCGAGACCTGGCTGGATGAAAATTCTGGCCCTATAGTGGGAGGCCATGACTGCTAGGTACTCGTGTTACACCACCCGAGATTGGACCACAGAGGTGGGGGGTAGTCTGTTTTAAGACTGAATTGGGCCTCTCGAATGTGGTAGTGGGTGAGGCCGAGTCCTTTGAGTGCACAGTTGTAGCAGGTGTAGGCGTCAGATCGTTCTCATCTACCGTCCACCTGGAGATGGGAAGCGTTTCTTACAGGAAGTGGCAGACTTTCACGTCGACATGTCGTTTGAGTCGCCCAGATTGATGGTGCGGGGGTGACTTTAACGCCTGGGGTGACGATGAACTCTCACAATTTGGTAAACACTTCCTCCAACTAATGTCTTCTCTGGGCCTTCACAGGTAATTTCACTGCTACACATAAATCTGGACACTCTCTCGACTTGGTCTTCCTTCTTGGGATTGATGCATCCGATGTGGGGTGGAACCAGTCATTTGGTCTGACCACCACATCGTGAGGTTCAATTTTGCACCCCCTGAGGAAGGCCAGCCCCTGTGAGAGGTCAGGTACCGCCCGTGCAGACGTTACTCCACAAGGCCTGGCGGCGGTGCCTGACCTATCATCCCTCGTGTTGGTGGGCAGTAGTCAGAGGCTCGTGCGGGCCTATAATGAGGCCATTACGGTTGCCCTGGATTCTATTGCTCCTGTTCTGAGTGCCCTCTTCCCATCACCCCAGGGCCCCTTGGTTTGATGGGACTCTGAAGAAGAATCTTGCGGAAGCGAGCGAAGGGTTAGGCGTTGCTGGCGCAAGTCCACCCTTGATGCCGACCGTCTTAGATTGATTGAATATTATACTAACTATCAATCTGCAATCACCCATAAGAAGGCAGAATTCCTGTCCAGGGAGATTGCAGTTGCTCAGAATCGACCGGCTCAGCTGTTTGAACTGTAGACAGACTGTGCAACCAAGCCTGTCTGCAAGTTCGGAAAACCTTCACAAATTGAGTGTGATAAGCTTGCTCGATATTTTGCAACTAAGGTGGCTAACATCAGGCGGACTTGTGTCCAACAACCTCTAAGGGTGATGTGGTGGGAGTGTGCGAGCACAGGACCTCGCTTCTCCTGGAGTTCCTTTGTCGACCTGAGTTCATGGATATTATGAGGATCATCCACAGTGTCGCCCTACAAGCTGCGGCTTGGATCCTGGACCTACTACCCTAATTCTGGGTTGTGTAGACATCATAGGTCCAGTTCTGGCACAAAGTGTCTGGTGCTCCTTGGAGTCGAGTGAGCTTCCTAGCTCCCTGAAAGAAGCGTGGTGACACCTCTTGAAGAAAGCTTCCTTTGACCCAGATTGTTTTTCCAGCTATCGACCCATCTCTAACCTTCCCTTTGTTGGGAAGGTTATTGAAAAAGTCGTAGCTGCTCAGTGATGACCATTTAACCATCCATAATATCTCGAATCCTTCCAGTCTGGTTTCCATAAAGGACAGTACGAGACTGCACTGGTTGGGTGCTAAATGATCTTCTGAGTCACGAGAGATCGAGACGTTCTATCCTGGTTCTCCAGTCTCTCTTCAGCTTTGACACTGTGGATTACATGGTGTTGCTAGCACGCCTGGGGCAAATTTGTGGAATGTCTGGAACAGTTCTTAAATGGTTCGAGTCATTCCTCACTGGGAGATCACAAAGAGTTGTGTGGGGATTTTTCCTCCGCCCAGTCTCTTTGTTGTGTGGAAGTGCCTCAGGGTTCCGTGCTGTCACCCATGTTATTTGCAGTGTACATGCTGCCCTCAGAAACATTATGAGATGGTATGGGCTGAGGTTTCACTGCTATGCAGATGATACCCAGCTATACCTGTCTTTGCACCCGACCAGGATGGAGCTCTCTCGGTATTTAATAACTGTCTGGGGAGATCCAAGACTGGATGGATTCTAGTTAGCTAAAGTTGAACTCGGAGAAAACTGAGGTTTTGATCGTGGACCCGGGTGGGTCAGATTGAGGTCGTGTGCTGGCGCGCCATCTGGAATTTTTCTCAGCGGTGTGTCGCTTCCGGCCTCTGAGCAGGTGCGCAACCTTGGGGAGATTCTTGATGATAGGCTGACTTTTCAATCCCAAGTGTCAGCCGTCGTCAAGACTTCCTTTACCATCTTAGGAATATTGCCGGGTTAAGCATCTTGTTCCGTCTGACTCTCTGCCAATATTGGTCACGCTTTTGTGTCCTCCGCCTTGACTACTGCAGCGCCCTTTACTTTGGGCTTTCTGGGGTTGAAATCCGCGCCTACAGCTCGTACAGAACGGCAGCCGGGGTTTGACTAGGACAAGTGGGTCCTGTCACATTACCCGGTACTGCGTGAGCTGCACTGGCTCCCAATACAGTGGCGGATCACCTTTAAAGTCATTTATTGACTTTCAAAGCCCTTCACGATCAGGGTTTATCCTATCTGAAAGACCTTCTGGTTCCTTACTGCCCTGGCGATCACTCAGCTCGGCCGACATAGGGTTGTTAGAGATTCCAAAGTGAGTTTGAAATCTTCTAGCAGTAGAGCATTTTTCATACCGCACCACTCTTTGGAACTCTCTACCATGCCGGTTATGGGAATGCTCCTCCGTGGAGATTTTAAGAAGGAGCTGAAAACCACATTTGGAGAATGGCCTTCGGAAAGTTAAATGCACTGTCTAGGTTGTGAAATTTTATAGTAATTTATTATGCTTTTAGAACATATTTTATAATCTTTATGGTTTTGATGTTTGTATTGTGTGTTGAAGTTTTTATTGATCTGTTCAGCGCCTTGATATAGTGAAAGTCGCTATATAAATAAAATTATTATTATTATTATAAAGTGCTCTAGAAAATGTCCTTCTCCAAAAAG